>CM060938.1:513370254-518385254 GCA_030765085.1 Allium cepa
TAAATAAGCCACTTTAATAATAACTAAACTAGTTTATTTCTTCTAATCAAAATAAACTAGTTTTACTATTTTATAATAATAATTAAATAAGCCACTTTAGAGTACTAAACAACAAAACAAGTTGGCCTGCAAAATTGCAATCAAAATAAACTAGTTTTACCGAGTTATTTCTTCTAATTATGATTTTTACTAAATTTTCAAACCAAACACTATAGAAATTGTTTTCATCTGAACTGCAGGAGTACTTGAGGAGGTTGTAGAAAGGGCAAACTCTATACTAGAGGTAATAATTCCAATATGCCAATTGATCGCTTAACAAATAAAAGAAACATTGCTAAAGATCACCAGTACAAGGTAACATTTGAGCATCATCAAATCAACAGATTTTGACTCTTTGTAAAACTGTTAAGAAGTCTGTTCCACTAATTTTATACTTATTCATTTTTGAACATTGATGTGCCTGTAACACTGCCAATTTTTTGAAACCAAAAGGCTACGATAATGATTATGAATATATGTTATGCAATTGCAGGATGCAGTTACAAAGATGTTGAGTTTTGATACCTACAAAGGTGATATCAAGCAATTTTCGAAGAAATTTTCCCTACATCAATTTAATCAGCAAGGCAAAACAGTTACGTTCCGTACATATAATTACGTTTTTAGTGTTTCACGAATTTTTTTGATGAAATAGTGGTCACAATTCAATTTTCATAGCTTCGTCTTTTTAATTTCGAAACAGTTTTATTGAATTATTTATGTTCTAATTCTGTATAATGTATTAATGTGTTGGGAAACTCTGGTTTTTTTTTGTTAAGTACTGATTATCAGCTATTTTATGTAGGTATCTGTATAATATTGTGCTCACATATGACAAATCGTACAAAATTATTTGTTCATCGTATCCGTACCCTAGCCATATTCTATAGGAAATTTGTAGGTTTACTACAGTGTAATTGACTGCTTTCTACTTTTGATATTTCACAACAGACTACTACAAACTACTTATAATGCACTTTGTCATCTTACACATAAACAATAATGTAAATTGTTATAGAAATTAGAAACTCAAGCTGTAACTGCCTGGTTGTAATGGCCTGTTTTTCCGTACCATTTGAATCGACAATAAACCATACATGTTTAACTTCAATTGCATGAAAAGTCGGATCATTAAGGATAGAAATAAAATAAAGACAGAACAGAATCTCACACAAATGGAATATCATATATTATTTCAATAATAATCTTTACAGCGAAAATTTTTAAGTACAATATCAGAGTCTAACCTAAATTCAGCCTGGACAGTTACAAACATTTGTTCTTACAAATGCTGACAAACAAAAAAACAAATGAAATAGATGCAGCGGATAATTGAATATGATGAAGATCTCCAGCTCTTCTTTGGAAACTCCAACCATCTTCAACTCAACCTGAAACTACTCGGATCTGACCCGAGTATTAAAAATACCCGGATCAGGGTTGATAAACCAGCATGAGATACTCGAAATTTAAAATGTATAGATCATGACGATTTTATCAAAGCCTTTGAAAAAAGGGTATCTCATAAGACTACACCCACACATTAATACAGACAGGTTTTTACTGTATGATAACCAAAACACTTTTATACCAAAATGTACTTGATATTATTTTTAATGACATGCTTTTGAAAATACCTTTCAAATAAACTTATTCAAATAAGGTATCAATATCTGGACTAAGTCTAAGGCAATATATCCGGACTAGTTCAACGGAATATACCGAACGGAATATATGATACCAAAAAGGGAGTGGCTGAAATGTTTACAAGTCATTACAGTTATTTTGGGAATGCAATCAAAACAGTAAATCTCGTATTGGGTTTGGATTTCTAACATGATAGAGCACTAGTGGCTTTTTTTCCGATCCACGCATAGCAAACATAGTTCCCACGGTGCCTTAATCGCTTTCTCAAACTAGTCACTTGGAACTATACTTGCTACACTACAACTGATAACGGGTAGTTCCATGCTTTTCTCAAACTAACCACTTTATCCACATGGGGAAATAAATGCCTTGAGGGACGTATCCCCCAAAGGGCCAAACGTATTTGACACTGCCATACATACTCACTTATTTCGAATTTGCGTCTGTTAGACCACATAGTATCTCATTATAACCGAGGAGTGAGGCTCGTGAAGCTACGATCAATTTCTTTAAAGCCACGCTTTTCATACAAAACCACGCTTTGATCATAACCGGTTCCACTCTGAATGCTACACTACCATTCCTTTGATCACTATTTGACTCCCACAAGCATACAACCTCTGAGCTCGATGTCTCAGAGAAGGGTATTAAGCTAAGAGAAATTGCCTTCTCCGCCACCAAGCAAATGTGCAATTGTAAAAGTTAACGTTGTGTCTCAGAAATGAAACGTCGGACATTCGTCCATACAAGTTCGTTCTGGGACTGAACAAAACTGGAGGCACTCTCCTACTACCACTAGTAGAGAGTAGTCCTTGCAATCCGAAAAATCTCCACAATGGGGAGACCACTGCTATAAATAACTCTATAATGGGAGCGACCCAGATCATGTTCAACAAGCACTCCTCACGCTATGAAGATTCACGATCTTCAATAATCATTATCTTCATCGTGTCTTCACTTTCAAACGTATACATTGGTTCGAAGTGGTTTTCGAATAGGAATCGCCCAAATCCGACTCTGGTTCCCTTAAAGCCAATCATTGCTTAAAAAGATGTTAAGTTCATAGGTGGATATCAATCATCAATCGTTTACTTCAACTTTTATATAAATCAAATATCTTTCTTAGATATATTCTTTTCAATTTATTCCATTTTCTTCTCAACTATATATGGAATCATTAAGCCTCATTTATCAAATCATTTGATTTATTAAACCTCTCTTAAATTCAGGAATAATTCCAAATCATTTTCTTTTTTACTTAGGAAAATCTTTCCAAATCACTCATTAAATCTTAATCAAAGATTTCTTATATTCAAGTTATAACTTTTAGCTTAGGGAAAATGTTCCCAAATAATTCATTAAACCTTAATTAAAGATTTCTTTCTAAACTTCAAATCATATTCTTGCAAATCGAAGATTTTCATAACAGAGCTGCCACTTGAAATATGGTAAATTTCACCTCCAGGGACTAGTGACAAGTAATCCTACATCATGAAGAGCTTTGTCATCAATGATCTTTATTTTCAAAACGTTTTATTTCAAAAATTAGTTTGAAGGGGTTTTCGGATAGGAATCACCCAAATCTGATCTCGATTTTTCAGATAGGAATCGCCCAAATCCGATCCCGGTTCCTTCGTGCTAACCATTGATAAAAAGATGTTATGTTCATATGGGGTTTCAAAAATTAGTTCGAAGTGATTTTCGGATAGGAATCACCCAAATCCAATCTAGGTTTTTCAATTAGTAATCACCTAAATTCAATCTCGGTTCCTTCATGCTAATCATCAATAAAAAGATGTTATATTCATATGGGTTTCGTAAATTAGTTTGAAGTGATTTTCGAATAGGAATCATCCAAATCCGATCCCGGTTCTTCAGATAGGAATCACCCAAATCCGATCCTGGTTCCTTCGTACCAATCATCGAATAAATAGATGTTATATTCATATAGGATTTCGAAAATTAGTTTGAAGTGATTTTTAGATAGGAATCACCCAAATCCGATCCCAGTTCTTCGAATATGAATCACCCAAAATCGATCCTGGTCCCTTCGTACTAATCATCGAATAAAAGATGTTAAGTGGTTAGTTAACATTCAAATAATTTATTTCTTTCCTCTTATCTTGGAAAAACTTAAATATGATCTTTTAGAGCATCCGAGCTTTCCTTTCGATCTATTCCACCCCTTGCCTAAAAAGAGAAAACATAGGCAAGGTATGTTCAGGACATTGGTAGCTTCATCCCTAACCTTAATTACACACCTTGTTTTATCTTCCCAGATCTCATAGCGGGAAAAATGTACTAGTCGTTTTTGCATACTAAGTTTGTTATTACATTCAATATTCTTCTTTTTGCTTAAGTTGTATAAACAATTCATCTTAACCATTTATTCAAACTCTTATTAAAACTTTCAGATCACCTTCAAATTACTTAATTATTCTTTTAAAATCTTTCACAAAATATTTAGGAAAGAATTGTTAAGTTTAAAATTACCTTTCAAAAGTTATTTCAAATTGCTGCGAAAAGTGTTGCGAAAAGTGTGGCAAATAGTGTTTTAAAAGCTGTATTCTTCAAAACGACCTTTATATCATTTAGAAATCCATATCTTCAACCTAAATCTCTTCTAATAAATTTTAAAATATTTGTTGGATTTATTTCATATTTTTAAAACATTTAAAACATCAATTTTAAATAAATCCATTTTTGGATTCCGAACTGCAAAACCGCGATGTTTTTAGAAAATTGTTTTGAAGATATTTTAAAATCTACTTGATGAAATCTTGATTTTCTTTCTTTCTTTGAAAATTATTATCATTTTGGACCAAAAAAATTTTATTTCGAAAAAATCCAACTTATAAATCATTCTCTACGTTGATTTGAAGTTACGGGTCGAAATCTATGAACTACTGCTACGCGACAAGCTCGACCAATTTTGTGAATTGCTTCGGAATTTGTCCGAAACACTTCAAATTTGTTTTAAACCATATTTAAACTATTTTAACTTATTTAAAATCATTAAGAGACTAAACAACTTCCATACACATATTTGTATGGATTTAATTATCATTCAATTAACTATGATTAATTACTAATAATTTCTCTTACCATTTATCAAACAAGTTATTAACCACATAAAAAATCATATAATCAACCAATTTTACAACCAAGTTTTCAAACATTTAATCATTCAACATATTTAAACTTTCAAATCACTACGCTTGGAATAAGTTATGGACTAATTAGTAAATATGAGTACTCACCTTTTAACCTAATCAACTCTTCCTACCAACATTCATATGCAGCAACACTTCACTTAAACTTCAACTAATCAACTTCTACTTCATTTCTTTTGCTTAATGCTATCGACCTCTTCTTCCAAACTCTTGAAAATCCGGCAGAGCTTCCGCAGCATCTTGAATTTTCGCCTAGGTCCTTGGAATGAAATCGGCAGCACTTCCTTCTCTTTTTCTTGCTCTGGAGCTTCACGACTTGCTCTATTTTCTTGCATAGGTTCGTCCATACCCTATTCTACCTCTTCCACCATCATTCCTTCACTTCTTAGATGCTAAATCATGTTTTAATGGTATCATAAGGTCTTTGGCAAAGTTTGGTGGTGTTTGGAGTTGATTTGATATGATTTTGAAAAAGTTAGCGAGGAAATGGAAGAGAAGAAGAAGCCATTAAAGAGAGCTTCAAGGATGAAGAAGAAGAAGGTAAAAATAGTGTGAAAAAAAGTGAGAAAGTAGTTGGTATTTTTAGAAAAATAAATGAAGTGGTAAGTTACCAAAATATCCCTTTAGCAAATTACCAAAATAACTTTACTTACTTCTTAAGTAACTTTTTTTTAACATTTAACACCACATTCCAAATAATTAATTTATGTCATTTTCACTTAGATACTAAGTAAAGAAAGTAATAATTTTGTTTCTTTGATTTGATGTTTACTTTGTGCTTTGAAATGACATTTTTGTCTTTTTGTGCTTACTTTTTCTTAATTATATTTTAGAATTTTCTATGTACGTTTAGTAAAAGTAAACTTGGTTAGTGAATTAAATAAAACTTATACTATTTGAATATATGTTCCTATATAAGAAAATAAAGGTGCAATGACGTCGCGACAACTTTTAATCGACAAAATGTCGTTTTCGACAAAATGTTTTACAGTCACATTTTGACGTTTTAGTTAAACTATTTATTTATGTAAACCAAATTTAAAAATAAATCTATATAATGCTATTTAAAAATATAAACACACATAAAGAAATTAAAATAATTTATTTAACCATTGAAACTTTTTTTTGAAGTCAGCATTTTGCCACTTTTGTCGTTATAGACAAATATTACTATTTTTGTGTATACTTCTCTTTTCAAATCCTATCTAATATTCTTTGAATCATATAACCTTACATATTTTATATTTAAAATCACTTTAAATAGTATATTTTAAAGTGGTCAAATTCTGGGTCGTTACACTGGTATTTTCGACCATTCGCATCCGCACATATCGGACTTGAAGTACTCAAAATATCAGATTGTTAATTTATATATGGCAAAATTTAGCATATACAGTAAATAAATAAATCAAAGAATCAAAGAAACCAACTAATATAAAAATAAGCATAGGAAACAAATGAATAGCAATTTATCAAGCTACTGTATATATACAGCAGAGTTAAAACAAGATACAACAAAAGTCTCGAATACATAGAAGTCTAAATACAATAGTCAAATAATAAAATCTGAATACATCACTGGAGTCCACTAAATAACTGAAAGCTGAATAGATGGTTGGATCTCCAAGCGAAGTTCCAAACTCCAAAGGTGAGTCTCGAATGTTGTGACACTAGTTTGACTTGAGCATAAAGCAAAACACAAAACACTCGAGTCAGGATTAACATTCTTATACCAATAAATCCAACTCAAGTGAAATATCAGTTGAAATACAAGTAACTCAAAGGATGTTTGGGATAACCATCCTCAAAGGATTCGTGGAACTATCTACTATGTAGTAATATACGCTATTATAATAATGTCTAAAGTTAAGTAAACTATTAAAATAGCGTTAAGGCGTTACCCATTTCCCCCTTAACACATTTTCATATATTCTGATAGTCTATACAGTACCGTAACTTCCCGTAAACTGGGCTTACCAGAGGGCATTCCATAGGTATGGTACAAAACAAACTCGTAGTGGTCTCGCTAAGCTAGGTGACATGGCACAACTAGGCAATGCCATGGTAGATATACCAATTACACTTCTGGGTTGGTGGTAACGCGTAACAGCAACTACCGCCCACCTTAAGCCACACTCCCAAATCAAAGGTGCGCACCAAATCAATCACAAAGTAATAGAATGGCAATTGAAGGAATGCGTCCGATTGGAAGAGATACCTCACTTGGTCCATCAAGTGCTCCTCTTTTGGCCACCTTATGCTAACTCATGGGAGTTAGGTCCACTTATATACCTCGTATAGGATCATCGTTGCCATCCTACTTCATTCTGGAATCTCCACCATGTACACGGTTGTTAAAGTGGTTTCAGTATTGGCAGAGTGTAACAACCCGCATATTTATCGATTTTATATTTAAATATTTTATCGTTAGTCGGATTATAGTCCGAAAAGCTACTTTTTGCATACGTTCAAATTAGGACTCGAGACCACTGCCATTGAGTTCAAAATGACGTTTGCAATCTTTTTGAGTATAAGCTTTGATATGTTTGGAGTTAATGGAATTTCGCTACTTTTCGCTTTGGACTTTAGTTTGGGCTTTTAGCCTATTTAGACCTAACCTGCACCCCTTCTCTTCATAACTTCATTTTATTTGCTTTATCATTCAAGCTTTATCAAAAATGGAGGAGGGAATGGAAAATTAAAACTCCAAAGCTCAAATTCAATTGCAATTCATCATTCAACTCCAAATTCAAGAAGAAGACATTGATTCAAGCTTGTGATTGCTTCTCCATTGCCTTCAAGCTCTTTCTTCATAAATTTGGTGAAAAGGTGAGATTTTTATCTCACAATTCTAGTCTATAACTATATTGGACTGTTGGGAATGATTCCCTATCACTTTTGCATGCACATTTGCATTTGGTTTGAATCGAATTGGCGAAAAACTCCAATTTTTAGTGTTTTTGGTGAAATTTGCACTTAGGTCGTTCTGCCTATGCTAGGTCATTCGCGTGGAAAAGTCTCGGCCCCAAAATAGCTCGTTTCCGACCTTAAATGGCCTACAACGTTAGGTCGCTCGGCACTCGGAATTAGGTCGTAGGTCATATGGCTCTTAGGTCGTAGGTCGTGGGCTTTTAGTTCGTTTCTGGCCTTAAATCCCCTATACAGCCTTAGGTCGCTCGGCTCTGGCTCCTTAGGTCGTAAGTCGTGGGCCTCTAGGTTGTAGGTCGTTAGGCCTTAACTCGTGTGGCCTTGGTTCTTTAAGTCGCTCGGCCTTGCCTTCCATTTTTAGGTCGCATGACCTTTTAACCCGCTAGGTCGTTGGACCTATAACCCGTTAGGTCGTTGGGTCTATAACCCTTAGGTCGTTAGGCCGTTAACCCACTAGGTCGCATGACCTATAACCTGTTAGGTCGCTCGACCGTTTACTCCGTTAGGTCGTCCAACCCTACTACAAGTATTAAGTCGTATGACCTTGTTTCACTAAGTCGCTCGACCTTTAGGTCGTAACACTTTAGGTCGCACGCCTTTCACACCATTAAGTCGCGAGTTTAATTAGGTCGCTCGGCCTTAAAACGTTAGGTCGCTTGACCTGTGCTATTGTTAGGTCGCGAGTTCCTTAGGTCGCTCGTCCCCCTATAGGTCGCAATGTTCCGACCTACTTTAACTCCTTTAGGTCGTGACTCTTTATGTCGAAACCCTTTAAGTCGCTCGATCCTATCCTTCCTTAGGTCTTCACTAGGTCGTACCATTTTGGTTGGGGCGCTGCCCCCTGGACCCCCGTGACCTGACCGGGCAGGTCGAACCCCGTAGCGGTGGCATTGCCCTCGCACCCCCACCTAGGGGGGTTGCCACCCCCCCGGACCCCCCTCCGTAGGGGATCTTATCTGAAGAGCATTCAACAGAACTTGCTCTATTGAGATGCTGAGATTGACCACTCTTCGAGACAAACTATCTTTGGCTTCTTGGTCGATTTTATGGATTTTTGAATATCTATTTCAATGGATTCTTTATTGGTTTCTTTGGATTTTATTCACGTCTTCGTATGTGAATTTTTATGATTGATTGTTTCTACAATCACTTCTATGATTTGTCACTTTAAAATATAAAGGTTTTCTATACTAGTAGTAAATATCAAAACTCTTTCAACAAAATGATTTCAACTCTATTTTCAATAACAAAGCTCTTTTCTTAAACCGTTTTCCAATCTACTAATATATACAAACCTTTACCTCACTCGGATGATAAATCTAATTAAACGGCTTAGTAAAACAAGTGGTATGAAATGCTTGCGTTTACTTCGTCGGTTAATTCTTGGACTTGTTCGATTGAATCTCTTGTGACAATTTTCTAATGGAGATCTACAATTTGTTCGTAAATATTTAAGTTAAGCTAGTGGTTATGGGACATGAAGCTAAGCTCATATATTTACTAGCTTACTGTGATTGACACTTCTCGTTGAT
The DNA here is from genome assembly GCA_030765085.1 of Allium cepa. NCBI lineage: Eukaryota > Viridiplantae > Streptophyta > Magnoliopsida > Asparagales > Amaryllidaceae > Allium > Allium cepa. Next base: position 513,379,574 of record CM060938.1, read on the forward strand.
CTTGACGATCATTTTATGAATTAGACTAGCAATTGTGCGATGTCTCTTTCATTGCGAGGTTAGGCTAGACACCATTTGTGTGATTCCACTCACACGTACCTTTTTGCTTTTTGGTTAGCCTTGACCTCATCTGGGTGATTCAGACTCACCCATATGGGGTAGCTCCCCATGGTCTTCGGACCGTCATGTGATAGGCCTCTTTCTCTTTTTCTGTGATTTCTGGATTTCTTGTGTTGATTTCTGGAATTTATGTCTTTGACTTGTTATGAGTATAAGTTTAGGGTATGATGCCCTCTTTGGATCTTTGAGAAGATTCTTGTGATATTGATTTATCTCTTATTGATTGATCTTCTGTTGATCATCATTTGCATACTTATAGTTGTATGTCAGTATGGATATTTTATGTTTATGCCATATCTTTTATTTTATACCATGTCACCTGATATTTATAGCTAGACTGATCCGTTTATTATTTTCTTAAATAATACTCGGGTCAGAGCGAGATGTTACAGGTGCTTCTGCTTAACTTCTTCTCGGGATTTGCTACTCTGACTTTTGGATAACTATTTAGATTAGCAGTTTTATTGTTGTATACACTTGAGATTTAGACTCATAGTTGTACTCTTTTGTATAGCACGTGTTGCTATCCTTTTGTATTATTGTGGATCTTTTTGACCACTACCCTGATGTACACTTTCATGTGTTAGTTATATATCCATATCTTCTTCCGCCTTTGTGATATGGATGTCTGTGACTGATTTGTGTTATGCTTATTTCTATGTTTGTTTCCGAAGATTTATTTATAGACACCGTGTGATAGCTTTAAGTTTGTATCGGTATGTCGGACTTCCTCCTTAAATGAAATGCATGCTACACTATCTGACATATCGGTGCTCGCACAAAGAGGTTACATGGAGGGTCGCTCCTCAACAGCCTTATTCTCCGTGCTAGTTGACAGCACTACACCGTAGTGTTCTTGGCTAGCGTGGGTATAGAGGTGGGGCGTCACAGCTTGGTATCAGAGCCAAACTTTGGAACAATGTAGAATAATCTGGCAAGGATCATGTCCTAAGTCTTTCTTAGGATTGTGCCTTAGGATTTAATTCGAGTCTTCGTACCGATTCATCCTATTTTCTTTATGATTCCTTGTTTTATCTATCAAGATTGCTTGATATTCATTTTATGAGTAACCTTCTTCTTCTTCCTTCTTTCTTTCTTAAGGAAGAGAAATGGTTAGTTCTAGCAGTCCTAGCGCTGGTCAATCCAGTAGCCCTTCTCTGGATGGCGCATTCATGTCTGCCCAACAACTTTTGGATCTTGTAAAGAATCAAGAGTTTATCTGTGCTTTGAGTAAGAATCCTACAAAGATCTTACCTTTGAAACTAGAAGTTCCTTTCGACCAACTTGTAGATATCACTCTACAAGAAGAAGAGGCTGATAAAGGAATTGATAGTGATATTGGGACTTCCAAGAAGAGGCATATTAAGTTCAAGAGCCTTAATCCCAATAAGAGAGTGAAGCAAACTACTTTTGTAGCAAAGACTCCAATCCCTAATCGTGGAGGATGCTACAATTGTAATTCTAAGGACCACTATGCAAAGGAGTGTCCGGAGCCACTGTTTTGTCGCTATTGCAAAGATTCCAGTCATCATATTTCTATCTGCCCCATACTTCTAAGCAAGAAGAGGGTGGAACCAGAAACTTCGGTAGCCAAGCCACCTACCTCTAGTCGTAAACGATGTTACAATTGTGGTTCCACAGACCATTATGTAATTAAGTGCCCGGAACCTCTCTATTGCCGCTATTGCAAAGGCTCGGGCCATTACTTGTCTACATGTCCCAAGCGACCTAGCAAGAGAGAAGGAAGGCTAAATGCTTCTAACGAAACTTCTCTGGGTCAAGGTATTTCTTATTTAATCCTTGGTTTCATTTGTTTTCAATTATCCGATTCGAGTTCTTTTTGGTATAGGTTCGTCTCATCATTTTTATATCAAAAGAACTTGTTGATTTTCTTTCTTTTTATGCTTAGGGCTTGATGACTTCTTTGAGGATTGCGAATCCGGATTAGTGGATCCGCAACACTCTACTTGCTTTTTATTGACATCGAAAATTATTTCATGTGATTTTTCTTTCCGAACCAATTTGCATGTTATGCATTGCTTTGGTTTCGGAATTGATTTGCGTGAAAGGATTGGCTTATTACAAAGCCCATATCCAATTTTTTCGAAAGGACTATTCATTTTCGATATTTTCGATCTGTTAAGCGGATTCATATTTTTCCTTTGTGATTTCGATTTCAAATCGATGGCATCATTTTGCTCTTTTAGCTCACATGTTGAGTAAAGAGATATCTCTCTCATTCTTAATCGGTTGAGAATGTTTCGGTATTTTTGAGTTTGTCTTAGGATTATCACCTAAGCAACCTTTTTAAGTGGTGTTAAGGTCTTTCCAGTTTGACCTTGCCATCGAATTTCAATCGCTACGAGTTGCGGAAGTTAGCCTTCTACATACCGCATTCCGCACTCGTTATCATTAATATGAATGACATATTGTGTCATGCAGTTTATCCAGTCTATTTCATCCATTTTATAAATCGAGTATTCTATGAATATCTCAATAATTCCAATCTCGTATTTATTAATTTTGGATGAGAATAGAAATTTAAAATTTTGCAAATCTTTTTAAGAAGATATTTTAAATTCCTATAAAGAGATAATTTTGTGTTGTATTGCCCATTTAGTGTTTTAAGAATTCTGGTCGATGCGCTTGATCAACGTTATCGATAGGGATTTCCTAAACGCTTTGATGAGACAATCAGACACAATAAATTGACTTGTAAAATGTAAGTTTTTCTATAAAGGTGATTGTGATTTTGAAAGTTTTAGCTTTTGAGAAAAGAAAATTAAAATTATCTCTTTTCGATACTCTTATTCTTGTGTTTCCCAAAGGGAACCAAGACTATAACTTTACCAATGCTTATTGTATTGGTTTGGATGTCGTTCTCTTGCGAAAGAGAACGTGCACTCACTTTTGCTTCTAAATCTTTAAAGCCGATCGAGACTAGGTATGCCGCTTATGATCTGGTGCTCGCGGCTATTGATTTTGCTTTTAATATTTGGCATCATCATCTTTGGTGGAGAAATTTGTTCTCTACCTCGATTATAAATCATTGGGATATCTATTTTCTCATAAGAAACTTAATTTGTGTCAACCATGTTGGCTCGAATTTCTTGCATCTTATGATCTTGGTATTCTTTATACTCCCGGAAGGGAAATCGTGTTGCCAATGCACTTAGTTGTAAGCAACAAGCAGTTGTTTATAGGATGATATCCGAATGGAACGATCTCGAGACTCTATCCACTTGTGAGATTCGAGATCGCAAAAATCTGATTTATGTGCATCCCTGGTTTTATGTAGTCTAGAGGCTCCTCCTTCTTTTTAGACTGCATTCTTGAAGCTCAAAGGGCTATATCCCGAATTGGCTCTTCGTAGCCAAGGTCGTAGGGATGAAATTAATATCGAAGGTTTGAAAGACTTCAAAAATTGATTTTCGTGGCGACATTTGAAAGTTTGGTAGACTTATCGTACCAAATATTTGTGATCTTCGTCATTATATTTTTGAAGATTCCAAAGTAAGGCAAGATTGGCATGAATCGATGAACAGAGCTGATAAATAGAATTGATAAGAATAAATCAAATTGGCTTGATATAAATTGAACAAAATTTATACTATTATTATTGTTATAAATTTCCTTAAAAAATATTCAAATTTAAATAAATATTTAAAATGACATATTTATATTTTACATTTAATTTCAAGTCAAAGCATATACTAATATATATACACACACTTATCATGGTGTGTGTGTGTGTATATATATTAAAATCATATACAGACACATACAGACACTCTAATCAACACAGAATATATATTTATATATATATATATATATATATATATATATTCATTCATACAGCATATAATATATGAACTTATATAAACCTTTACCTATATAAATTGAACTTGTATATATATACATACATAAGAATCAATACTACATGTAATCAAATATATATATGTGTAGGATAATATATATGCACACATAATATATATATATATATATATATATATAATTACAACTAAATGTACAAATTGCATGCTATGTATATAAGCAAAAATTGTATATGACTAACTAAATCATGTAGACTCCCAAATGAATACAAAGCTTACCCATATACATCTAAACTGCAATATAACAATTCTGTTATAAACTTAAAGTAAACATAACTATATAACTGTAACCATTTATAATATAACATACTGTAATATATATTTCATTTACAATATATATATATATATATATATATATATATATATGAACAGCACATTCAACTATGCAAAATAAACTTTATAACTTATAACTTGAATATGAAAATAAACTTATATATATAAATAAACTTAACTATATAACTATAAAATGAATATACACTTAAATATACTCAATAGAAAAATAAAATAAATATACATAAAACTTACCTGGTAAAACACATAAATGGGCTAGTCAACATGCAATTATACTCGACCATAAGATGAATAGGCCTGGTCATCTGATGCTTTGGGTCATGACAAGGCTAGGCAAGACAAGTGATGTTTGTGAAAGTAATAGGTCCTGGAATTGGGAAGTTTTAGGAAGGAAAATCACAGCATGACGAGGAAAAGGTCATGCAAGCTCGGCCATGATGGAGTTCTGGTCAGGCAAGGCTCGGCTGAGTGCTTTGTGTTCACGGCAAGGACAAGTAGAGGTGGAGGGCAAGTGGTGGTCAGGCCATGCAAGGTAATGGGTTCGGCCGTGTTTTAGTGAGGAGGTGGCCGATCAAATGGTGAAGGGAAAAGGAGGTTCGACCATTGGCTGTTGGTGATGGGGGCCGATCATATGATGGTGGAGACAAAGAGAAGAGGTCGGCTATGGTTGGAGAGGAAGGAAGTGGGGCAAGCGTTGATGGTGGCCGAACTCAAGACGAGAAGGGAGAAGAATTAGAGAGAAAAAACTGGAAAAAAACTTACTGTAAAATTTTATGGTGGAAGAAGAAAGAATGAAAAGATGAAGGAGGAATAAGAAAGAAGTCAGTACAATAAAAACGAACGTGAAAGGGAGAAAAATGAGAAGTCAGGCAACTAAAATGAACGTGAATTTCAAATGAACGTATACTTTAATTCAATGGATGGCTATTCGTTTTCCCTAACATCAATTTGTGTGACTTTTAGAATATCAAGACCCTTAGTCGACCCAAAAAAATAAGCTAAATACAATATAAATTCAAACCCAAAATCAAAAATATAAATATGAAAATAAAATATGAAAATAACTGCGTGTAATACACTGAAAAATAAAATTTGGAAAAGTATAAATCAGAATTTAACAAAACGAAAAGACAAAGGTAGCAAAAGGTCCAATTGCGGAACCGATATGGCCATCGTTGCCATAGATTTTGCCGTCTCCCGGGCTCCGAAACACACAACCGAATATGCTGTGGAAATCAGCACGACGAGATGATCAAGACGGTATGCACATATCAGTGGTACGATCATCCTATCAATCGATAATCGGTATCGAAAATGCTGCTAAATCGCCGGAATTAAGATAGACGGAGCAATAGCAGTCCAAATTTGAAGAAACGAAATATGACGTCTCACTCAGAAGATGATGTACAAATTTATTGTGTAAAAATATTCAGGTTTGGAAAACATTTTATTATCATCAAATATTAATTGATGTAAATTTAAATAAAATTACACAATAAAATAAACTTCGATATTATCAGATGAAAATTTACCATTAGCTATGTTTAATTAGACGTATTCCAAATATCAAATTTTTATTTTCAAATTTAATTATTTAAAATTTCACCGAAATTCAATTAAATACGTTAATAAAATTATTAAAAATTTACGAGTCGTTACACAAGCAAGGGTTTTCTTCCACGTAGTTGAATCATGTTAATAAATTCTAGCTATTTAGATACTAATGTAAACTTAATGGTTTAGATGGTATTAAACATAGGTTTGTAGAGTATGTATCGAGGGTTTATTGCATATTGTTAATGCACGCTCTAAAGGTGTACGTTAGAAATGATTATTATATGTCAATTGGCAAAAATTAGACAGAGTTCGTAGGGTTATCTTAAATTATTCCTTTCTTTTAAAGTTATACAAACCTAACCATTGTATTCTGGGACATATAGAAAAGCTATATTGGCTAAGATAATATTAGTCTAACAGACCAATAAATTGGAAAACAGGCAGTCCATCCACTGCATAATGATATATGGCAGATAAATATTATATAGTGAATATTAGTAACACATCTCTAAAACCAAAGTTAATTCAAACGGCATCCTCCCTAAAAAAAGTTGTAAAGTGGATCCCTGTAATTATTTTACTGTAGCAGCATGTATTTTTCGTGTTTTTTGCGTCGGTGCTTAAAAAAATTTCAAAAAATTGTAAATATTATAACTAGTTTTCTGAAAGGAAAAAAGAAATTGCAGACATATCTGTAATTATTGCAGTCATGTCTGTAATTATTCCATATAATTGCATATATGTTTGCATTTATTCACTGAATAATTGCATTCGATAAACATCTGAATAATTACAGATATGTATGCAATTATTCCATACAATTACAGACGTGTTTGCATTATTCACTTAATAACTACGTTGAATAAAAATCTATATAATTGCAGACATGTATGCAATTATTTCATATATTTGCATACATGTATGCAATTATTCACTGAATAACGGCACCTTGATTTAACAATTAGGATATTTATGTAAATATCTGCACTTATTCCTTAAAATTGCAGACATGTCTGCAATTTTTAATTGCAAAGGCATGCTATCTAGAATAAGTGCAGACATGTCTGCAATTATTCTCTAAAATTGCATACATGTCTACAAGTATTCCTGAACTATACTGTGTGTTATTTTTTTTCTCTTTTCATCCTTGTTTTTTGATTTTTTTGACATGAATACGAAGATAATATTAATTGAAATAAGTTTTAAAATTAGGAAGTTTTTTTATATATGTTTTTTGATGATTTTTGAAAAATAAGGACCTAATTTACAAACTTTTTTCCACTGGGGTTTTTCTGAATTTTGAAACCTATCAAGGACTAGTGCCAATAGTACACTATTATATATGCAAAGATCTTCATATAAATTACACTTGTTGCATCATTGTCTAAGTTGGCACATGTTTAGTTGATTTTTTTTTGGTTCTTCTTTGCAACAAAGATCTACATGAGCTTCCACATCAACTTCCTTTTGATGATAGCTTGCTCCACAATGAATTTGAGCGTGTTAAGGGGCTCTGGTCAGGATGTGAGGACGACGTGAGCGTCGGATGATATATAAGTTGCTTCATTTGGACATAGTTTGAGTATGATATATGTATTTGTATTATTAAGTGTTATTTGGACATGTTGGGTTGGAATTGATTTGTAGTTGTTATATGATTTAGTAATTTTGTTTTATTACTTAGTGATATTTAAATTCATTATACATATATGCATTAAAACATCAAAAAGAAGCGCATAAAATCTTATGCAATATAATGATAGCATTAAAAATGCTATAAAAGGTAATAATAGCGTTTTTAAAGCGCTGCAATATGAATCTGTTGATAACAGTTCGAAAATGCTATTGTTAAGATTTTCATAGCGTTGGTAATACGCCATTGTTAGGAATTTTTATAATGTTTTATTCTTGCTATCTAATAACCCTTCCTATTTATAACATGTTTTTTTACAGCATGTGCAAACACGCCAACAAAACAATTTACAACATTTTCCAAATGCTATTAAAGGAACTCATTTATAGTGTTTTTGCTATTGCTATCATAAGTCACAGACTTATAACAACATGTTGATATACAGCGTTTATAAAAACGCTATAAAAGCCTTTATATCATTTTTTAAACCCTATTAAAAGTCCAAATTATTGTAGTGCAAGAGAAAGAAGGAAGAGAAATTAGTAGAGAAATCTCAGGTGAGAGAGTCAATCAGCCAAGGAAAGATGATTGGTATAATAACTCTTGGATGTCATCTATTGTCGAATACCTTTCTAAAGGAACATTGCCATCTAACAAGGGTGAGACTAGAAAAATCAAGCGATAAGCTCCAACTTTCACGAAAATGGATGGAATCCCTTACACGAAAGGATATATACTACCTTACTTAAGATGCGTAAGTCTGGAAGACGGGATGAGATTATTGGCGGAAGCACATGAAGGGCTCGACGGCGACCACTTTAACGGGACAAAGTTTGCAAACAAGATAATGAGACAAGGTTTTTATTGGTCTCGTATGGTAAGTCAAGCCATTAAATATGTAAGGAGATGCAAGAAATGCCAGAAATAGTCAAAGGTTCCCCAATTACCACCAAGTAAGTTAACCCCAATTTCAAGTCCATGCCCTTTGATATATGGGGAATTGATCTAACCGGCTTATTGCCAATTTCTAAAGGGGGAGCAAAATATGATATATTCGTCATAGACTACTTTACTAAATAGGGTGAAGCAGAATCACTCCCAAAGATTACTTCTGGGATAGTGCTTTGATTTTTCATTAAATACATTATGATCAAATTTAGAATTCCTCGTAAGATTATCTCAAACAACGAAACGCAGTTTGAAAGTGAAGAATTCTCTCGATTTTGTCATAAGAATGAGATTATTAATAGCTTTTCCTCCATTACATATCCGAAGGCAAATGGGGCTATTGAAGCTGCAAATAAGACTTTAAAGACTATTCTGAAAAAGCGACTGAACAAATCTAAAGGGAATTGGGTAGAAGAGTTACCACTTGTAATATAGGCCATTCGAACATCTAAAAGAACAGCGACGAGACATACTTTCTATTCATTAACATATGGATATAAGGCGATGTAACCAATTGAAATTGAAATACCCTCACATCGAAGGATTGCATATGCATTTGATTTAAACCAAGTGCTAAAGAGAGAATCATTGGATTCAATATATGAGTTGAGAGACGAAGCAACAATTCAAACAGCAGACTATCATAGAAGAATTTCAAAATATTACAAAACAAAAGTGAAAACAATATCATTTCAAGAAGGAGACCTAGTACTCTGAAGGATAATGGCAAGCACGAGAAATCCTACGGATGGACCGCTAGGACCAAACTGGGAAGGTCCCCTAATCATATGCAAAGCAATTCCCTTAGGTTCTTACAAGTTATGTGGACTAGATTGCAATATGGTTCCTAGCACATGGAGTGTAAAACATTTAAGGCCATATTTTCCTACAATTGATGAATAAAACATCTCTTCCTTCAAATGAAAGTCTACATGGTTGAGAGTAGAATTCTCTTTTCAGTTAGACACTACCTTTAATTGTCAAAACTTTTATCCACGCCATGCTATGACCAGGTTAAAGCATCGATAAGCCCTTGGCCACACCACACTATGGCATGTTAAGGTGCATCCTAGAGGGAGGTTAGAATAAGCATTTATCAGTGCCACGCTATGGCTATGTTAAAGCATCGACAAGCCATTGGCCACGCCACGCTATGGCTAGGTCAAATCGCCTCCTAGAAGGGGTTAGAGTAAGCTTTTATCCATGCCATGCTATGGTCAGGTTAAATCATTGACAAGTCCTCGGCCGCGGCACACTATGGCTAGGTCAAGGCGCCTCTTGGAGGGTGGTTAGAGTGAGCCCTTGGTCGTGCAAAGCTATAGCCAAGTTAAAGCGTCAACAAGCCATTTGCAGTGCCATGCTATGGCCAGGTTAAAGCATCAACAAGCCCTTGACCGTGCCATGCTATGGCTAGGTCAAGGCGCCTCTTGGAGGGAGGTTAGAGTAAGCCTTCATCCATGCCACACTATAGCGAAGTTAAAGCATCGACAAACCCTTGTCTGTACCATGCTATGGTCAAGTCAACGCACCTCCTAAAGTGAGGTTAGAGCAAGCCTTTATCTACGCCACGCCATGGCCAGGTTAAAGCATTGACAAGCCTTTGGCCTTCGCCATGCTATAACCAGGTCAAGGTGTCTTCTAGAAGGAGGTTGGGTAAGTCTTCAGGTCCTGCTTGAGAATAAGCTAAGCAAATGAACCAGACAACAATGGAGTAAGAAGTCCAAGCCCAAGAAATAGCATACCAATAATGAACTAGGTGTCCAAGCCCAAGAAGCAGCACATTAAATAATGGACTAAGACATCCAAGCCCAAGAACCGGCATGTCAAATGATGGACTAAGGCGTCCGAACCCATGAAGCGGCATATCAGACGATGGACTAAGATGTCCAAGTAAGAGAAGCGGCATGTCCGATGATGAACAAAGACGTCCAAACCCAAGAGTAGCAAATCAAATAACAACTACATACAAGGCCTAAAGGGGTCGATACACATCGAAAGAAACAAAACCTAAAGAGTGGAACAAAATAGAAGGTTCAAATAAGAATCTATGACCTCTAGCTAATCATCAAAGAAGAATTTCTGAAATTCAATTGCTAATACCCGAATTTGGGTTTCGGGTGTTTCATTTCTGGACTTCATCTCTTAATACCAAAATTTGGGTTTCGGGACTATTATTAATTACCGGATTTCACTTATTAATGCTCTAATATGGTTTTGAGAGTTCTTTTTTGAAGACCATTTCTGATTATCGGTATTTAAAATAGGAATCTAATTTCCAAACATCTTACTATTGACTTTTAAAATTCACTTATTAAAACTCGAATCTGGCGTCTGGACACTTTATTATTAACTTCTGAACTTTACTTATTGATTCTTGAATCTTGATTTTAGATTTATAAACTCTCTAATACCTGAATTTTATTTTTGGGTCTTTTATCATCTATTTTGGATTTCATCTATCAATTCCTGAATCTGGATTTTAAAGCAGCGGTATTGAAATTACAATGGACGTCTAAGTCTTCAACCAAAAACTTTGGGTTTGCCTTCTTAATACCCAAATCAGGGTTATTAGTTTGCAACTCTAAAAGACATCCACCAACAGCTGAATTCAGGCCCATGGATCATTCTTATCTCCAAGGGGAGTTTCTAAATACATACTACTTATTCCCTAAATAACGATTTATGGATCAAAATAACTTATTTCCAAATGGCGGCTCATGACCTCCTATTTCCAAACATTTGTTGTCTCCAACAGAAAGTTCTTGGACTTCAATCATTATATGCCTGTATTACTATTAATCACGTAGGATTTCAACTATGAACTTCACTTTATCCATAAAAGTTGAATGGCAGGACTTATAATAATACCAGACAGAAGTCCTTAGTTCTCAATCATTTACAATTGAGGATTTCACATCCTTTATAACTCAAGATTATGACCAATTAGTCATTTGGTTTTAGAAGCACTGTTATATTGAATTTGTTTCCAAATCATGATGAATATATTTAGGTAAGAAATGAGCATACGATAAAAAAATGCTACTTACTTTGAATTTTGTAGGAAAATAAGGTTGTTAAGAACGAAGTAGTGGTGAAATTTTGGTCCTAAAGAACAAAAACTTCTTTCATACAAGAGGGAAGGGGCAAAATGTTAACCATAAAATCCATTTAAGAACAAAGGTATGAAAGAAGATTAATGAAATTGCTAGGTTCTACTAAAATTGAAGACATGGGCTTTGTTAAAGTTCAAGGAAGGGTGTTTCGAAGGCATCGAGATGGATTTCGAAGAAGTCACAAGCACCATATGTCGTTACAAATGATAAATACTACTAGAGCTTTCGAAAAGATAGAAAAAGACGGCAAGGATACCCTTCCGCCTTATTGAAATCTTTCGATACAGATGGATTCACATATATAAGAGAAGCGGGAATGGATCCAAAACCCCTTCCGCCTTATTGTCAATTTACCACTTGAAGAATTGATTCCGGTACACCTTTTGAAAGCAAGGATAAGTCTTTCGAAGCGGTTGGAACATTTCAAAAGTATGATGAAAATCCTACATGAAAGCCAAAAGTCCTTTCAACTCAGATGTCACTCTCATATCTTTCGAAGCAATGCAAAAGATCAACTCGCGTCCCACTTGCAATAGTAAAACAATGAACAGAAAGGGCACATCTACCACCTTTTCGATGAAGTCGAAAGTAGTCCAGTGAAAAGAAAAGAAAAAGAAGGCACTCATACCTTAACAACAGCGAAAGGTTGTCAAAGAGATCCTTTCGATTAAGTCAAGACGACTGAAATGAGAAGATAGGAAGCACAAGAATGAATGGGAAAGCTCAAAAGGGTATCCTTTCGGCAGTATCGAAAGTAGGCATACCAAAAATAGAAAGATGGCCTTTCGACCATGTCGAAAGGATGAATGTGAAAGATAGGACGAATACCTTTCGAATGAGTCAAAAGAATTGGTGCAATAGCTGGGCCAACCTGCATCTATAAATACGACCCATGGGTCCGATTTTGGGGACTGGATTTTGGAATCCAAAAGGCATTCTTCTATTTCTTAGCAAAATCAAACCTTTGTAAGCCTAAATTGATTTGGGAAAGAAGCTCTCTTATTTGTGGCTCAATTTGGATTAATGAAAAGAAGAAGAAGCGCATGGATTTAATAAATATTTCAATCATAAGGGAGACCATTTCGATCACTAGCTAGTATAATGATCAATTGCACATGATGTTAGCTTATCTTATTAATTTCTTTTTGTCTTATGCAATGTTATGGGATCAACTTGGATAATATGCATATGATCACATTATTATCATGCTTAATGAAACATAATGATAAATAAAGATGATAACGATGTTTCGAGCTTAATAAGTTTATACAATTTATGATTATCCAAGATGATTTCCCATGGCATACAACAGAGCTTATGCATTGTATGTCAGATCGGCTTCGAGAGAGCAAGATCCCTTTCGACCCGGTCAAAGGGCATGTTCGGAATGAGATTTGGCTTATAGATGAAAAGCAACACTATATGAATGAGTTCCTTCCAAAGAAATACTCACACTACAATACATACAATCTTTTCGGAAGGGTTTATTCTGAAGGAATGTCAACCATAGCTTTGAAAAAAAATACTTCTCTCTAAAGGCCAAATGGACCTTTCTACATGGTCGAAAGGGTTGAAAGTCTGATACGAACTTCCACTTTCTATCCATCCAGTAATGGAGTTTCGAAAGAGGTGCTTTCTTCTTAACCTTCATTTCAAGAAGGTTGATTAGACCTATTAATCACTATTAATATTCTCATAGAAGCTCCCACCAAAACCAATTTGTCCAAGTCAACTCAATCGAAAGAGGGGTTTCCAAATGAGTGATTTCTTTTAATAATCTTTTTCTATAGCATAAATATTATATCTTGTTAACCACATAGCATTGGGGATGTTGACAAATTTTCTTGTTAACAACATCGACACACACTTTCGTTGATCACCCAATCTAATCTTTAAACACCCATTTGAATAGTATCTGGTAAGTAGCTTCAGCATTTTTAGTTCAAATGACATCAAAATATAACGATATAACCTTAGTTCGGCAATGAAGTTGGTATACTCTGGATCGAGGGCATGCATCAGGATCTGGTTGCATCTGGAGTACACATCCATAAATGAAAGCAGTTCATATCCCGTAGTTGAGTCTACTAGCTGGTCGATTCACAAAGTGGAAAGCTATCTTTTGGGCATTCTTTGTTCAGGTAAGATTAGTCGAAACATGTCTGCTACTTTCCATTAGATTTTCTCACAAGAACTGGATTGAATGCCCATTTCGGGTAGAGGGCGTCAGGGGTAAACCTATTATTTTTTAGTTTATCCACCTCTTCTTTAAGTGCAGCAAATCCTTTTGGATCTATGTCGCGTTGCTTTTATTTCATCGGGACATGCCTCAGGTCGATATTCAATGCATGCCTCGCGGTAATTTGTGAGATCACACACATGTCAAAATGGGTCCAAGCGAACGCATCAAGACTCGTTCAGAGAAATCCATCTAATTCCTTTATCATCATTGCACTGAGCCATGATCTAATCTTTAGTACCGTAATGGGTCACCATGGCTGACCGTAATTTCATTTATTAGCTCTAGTGCAGCCTTGGATTCCTTGAGTTCAAACGTACATGTCGGGTTGCAACGATTAATGATGAAGGTTACTCTAAATCCTAAATTCTTATCAAGAGTTATTGATTCTGATAGTGAAGGGCACTAAGTGCTTTGAGCAGTTTTCTTCAAATGGCCAAAGATCGGGCTTAGATGCACTTGAATCAAATATCGAGTAGGGTTCAGCCCCGTGTGCGCAACTGCATAGTTGGCACTTTCTTTGAGTTTGAATCTACTTGTATATTCAAGTAACGCACTTTCCATTCAATGTACTCATGATTCGTTACTCGTCATTCGGGCTAGAGTGATGATCAGTTGCCCATGAGCTTGGGGTTTGATCCGATGATTCTACCCTAGGCATCCTTTCAGTCGTAGCCTCAAGTCATTGTAAACACCAGGTATGGGATATAGTATTTAGCTATTGTAGTCAGTCTTTGGAAGATCACAGTTCTACTCCAGGTCTCGGGTTGGAAAATGTACTATATGAACGGTCGAGTCTCGTCCTAGTCTTGTTTATACTCCCAATTAAGCTTTGAAGATTTAGAGTTGATCGATGAATGGTCGGGTTACATTCATTTTGTTTTTGATCATGCCCGTAAGTCTAGGGTGTATGTCGATAAGTAGGAAGGCAAGTTATGTTCACTTTAGATTCATACTCTTTCCCGTTGAATCGTGGGATCAAGCTAGTTAATGGAAAGCTGAGTCATGTGTATTCTGGTTTTTCCTTCCTTAGGGAAGACTTTGATGCTCCGTCTGATTTCAAGCATGAGTTGGGTATTGGGTGGTCAATCACGTATATTTTTGGTGTAGATGTCACCATACTCTAGGTAGGACCAAAGAATAGAAGGTTAAGTCACATCTAACTAGTGATTAATGCAATCCCTATCAGACAAAGGGCAAGGATCAGCATGTCGATGGTGGAGTCACGTCCATTTCATATTGCTCTTCTATTCGGATCATGGTAAGAGTCAATGAATGAATAGTCACATCGCATTCATTTGGAGGTGGATGGTCAATCATGTCCATTTTGATTCATATTCAACCATCAGATTTAGAGATAGATTTGGCTCAGGTGTCGTCTTGTCATGCTCACCCAGTTTCATACACTTTCTGATGGATCAAAGGAGACTTGGAGAATTAATGATCAAGTAAGACTCATTTGTGGTTTTTTTCCTATATGCACTCTGATGATCAGATTTTTTTCGGAGGACATCCGGGTTATATCCATTTGTGTTTGGTATGGATCAATATTGACCGTCGATCTAGTGGCACAATACAGAGAATTTGGATTAATATCACCTGTCGATCAAGAGGTATGATATAATTGGTCTCCTATAACTTCGAACGTCATTCTGATTGGTCTTGTATTGAGGCCTTCTTACAGTCATTGCCTTAAGTTGAAAGATCACCCAACCAGAGCTATAGTAAGATGTCGTATTCGGCTTGTAGTAGTTTTTACTCTCATTCTCATTCTTGGGTTAGTAGAACTAGTTCATGGACGGTTGAGTTTCATCCATAGTGAGTTTATACTCCTCTTGTCAAGTTCAGGTCGGAGTTTATGGAATATTGAGTGGTCGAACTACACTTATCTATCTGTTTATACTCATTTCCACAATATGGGGATAAAAGTTTGTTGGCGGGCGGTCGAACCGCACCCAATTTGTATCTACACTCCAATTCGCATTGGGGGACCATAGTAATTTGCTAGACGGTCAAACCTCGTCCATGTCTTGGTTGGATTTTGGGCTTACCGATGATTGGGTAAGGCCTAGATAGTTTGCCGCTCCTCAGGAACAAACTAGGTCATGGATGGACGTATCACATCCTCTTTGGATTGGATGGTCAAACCACTTCCAATTTAGGCTTGGGCTCTTAAACAATTCCCTGCATCCAAGGCATGAGTCGATGCATGAATGGTCATACCAATTCCACTTCCATTTAGATCCAGTTTCTACTAAGCCTTAGTAGTATGATGAATATTCTGAAGAACTTCAAGATCGAGCAGGGGAGGAGAGGCCAGCATATCCACTTTGAGTCATGTGTTTGCTTCCAAGTAAAGGACAATAGTTGAGGAGAGGATGGTCAAATCGCGTCCATTTTTCACGTTTATGCTCCATTCCACCCTTTGGAGACCACAATTCTACGATAGATGGTCAGTCACACCCGTTGGATGTTTATAATTAAGTCTGCGCCTTGAGAACCAAAGTTATTTCATAGGCGGTCGATCTCCACCCGATTTATGTTTAACTCCGATCCCGACTCAAGTGACTTAGAGTTGTTTCACGGGCGGTTAGTCTCCACCCGATTTATATTTATACTATACTCTGTACTCTAGGGGCTTAGAGTTGTTTTGTCGATGATCGGTCTCCACCCTATTTATGTTTATACTTTAGTTCGCACTCTAGGGAATTAGAGTTGTTTCGCAGGAGGTCGGTCACCATTGGATTTATGTTTATACTCTATTCCACACTCTAGGGACTTAGAGTTGTTTTGCGGATGGTCGGCCTCCACCTGATTTATGTTATACTTAAGTCCACACTCTGAGGACTTACAGTTATTTCGCAGATGATTGGTCTCCACCCAATTTATGTTTATACCCTAGTCCTCGCTTTGGGGACTTAGAGTTGTTTCGTCGGCGGTCAGTCTCCACCCAAATTATGTATATACTTCGGTCCGCACATTAGGGACGTAGAGTTGTTTCGCGGGCGGTTGGTCTCCACCCAATTTATTTCTATACTCTGGTCCTCACTCTAGAGACTTAGAGTTGTATCGCGGGTGGTCGGTCCCCGTCGATTTATGTTGATACTCCGGTCTACACTCTAGAGACCTAGAGTTGTTTTATGGACGGTTGGATGTTCCTTACCTGCTATTTCGTGGGGCTTGTGCATATTGTCAAAAATTTCCTTTCTGTATCAGCTTTCTGATCACATCTCGGAGTTGTTTGCAATCTCCAGTGTTAGGACTGTGTGTATCTTGGAATATACAACATTTCTTAGATTTCCTCTCGGCTTCGGTGGACTCTCTCTCTAAGAGCTGATTTTTAATAATGCTCCAAGTCGCGAATCTCCAAGTAGATGTTTTTGATTGAATCGTCTAAAAGAGTATATGAGTCAAATTTTAAGGTTCTAGGTCCTCTTCTAGAATCTAATTCCTTAACCAGGAGGCACGTATTGTTCTTTCTCCTAATCTGCTCTACCTTATACTTTCTTAGGTATTGATTCACTTTGCAAAAGAAACAATCTAAGGTCGTAGGAGGTTCTTTAGATAACTAGCTGCCAAAATCTGCCTGGGGTCGATTCCCCTCATCAACGCTATCAATATGATATTCTCACTGGGATAGCTCGCTTTAGTGACGACGATGACATTGAATCTTTATGGGAAGCTTTAAGGGGGTCACCCAGCATCTAGAATAAATTGGATAATGACATTACATCCTCGGTGTGAGTCGCATGCATTTTGAACTGCTCGACAAAATTTTGATCAGGTTGATTGAATGAGGAGATGGATTTGGGCGATAATCACATGAACCTCGTGATCGCTGCACCTTCGAGGAATATAGGAAAGCATCTACATTCGATGGCACATATCGCTCTAGCGCAATTCATATGCCACTCGAATTTCATGAGATGTAGTTCGGGGTCTGTTTTCCCTGAGTAAACTAATATGATTTGTACATTGAATCTCCTCGGATATTCTGCACACTGAACGACTTCAATGAATAGGCTTCAACTAAGGGATATGCTTCAGTCATCGTCAATCTGGTTTGTTTTCAAGTTACAGCTACTAGTTATACTTGTGAATGATGTATGCATGGTTTTCCAACATTTGAATAGTTGAGAATGTCGGTTGAATGGCGAATCTGTAAGGATGGGGTCATTGATCGGTGATGATCCCCAAACTTTCACCCAAATAGGATGCGATCCATATGATATATGCAATTCAAAAGCTGTCGCCTGATCCTCTATGCTTCAATCAGTCACAGGAGAAAGGGAAGTGGATAGAATGAACCATATTTAAATAAGTTAAGTTTGAAAAACGATCGATAATCAAAACGATCGGTCATAATAATAATTGGTTGAAAACGATCGGTCGAAAAGCCAAAGTGGTGAAATGATCGGTTGTAGATTGAATGATCGCTGGAAATGTCAACAGGAACAATTGGTGTTAGCGATTTTGGAAAGATTAGTGTAAGTGATGTTGGAATGAAAGATGGAGAAAATGAGCTTCTGGAAAAATGATTGGCGATAACCATCTATTGGAACGATTGTTTGAACGATCAGTGAAAATAATGATCGTATTATGAAGCAATCGAATAGAAACAGTTGGCATGGAAACGATCGATGAAAATACGTAGAGTATGGAAACGAGTGTAAATCTGAAGAGTGTGGAAATGATCGATGTAACTCTGTAGAGTGTAGAAACGATCAGCCAAAATAACGATCGTACATAAAAATGATCGGTGAAAATAACGATCGTAAAAATTACGTTGGAACGTTTATGAAAAAAACAATCGTATGGAACAATCATAAAGGAATGATCCTATGGACTGATCTGTCCGAAAAAATGATCTGTTATAGATGTTTCAAAACTTGAAAATGTATGCTCATTGACCAAACACATGACCGATCGAACACTAGCATCATGATTTTCGTCTTCTGCAATGGAAGTAGATTTGGCTCCTCTAGCCATGGCTAATAGTTTTCTTATAGATTTCTTTCAAACCTGAGTAGAATAGAAAATTTGTTGGTCCAAAAATAGATCAATCTCACGAACATGAAAATCCACAAGTAGAAGATGAGATCCAATCAAGCTAATTCACTTCTTAGTGAAAACACCAAAATGTTGATGCCAAGAATGGGCATCAACAACCAATAGAATCTCGTACAAATTAAATGATGAATGAAATTAAAAACATTGCAGAAAAAGTAAATGAACACACAGATTTTTATAGTGGACAATCTTGGCCTACATCCACTTCATATTTTTATTGATCATGCACTGGATTATGATTATAAAAATATTTGCATCAGCTATGATCCATTAATACAAGAGTGAAGAATAAATATGGCAGAGCCTATTTCGCAGAAAGAATGATCCTCTTTATTGAGAATGGTTGCGGTATTTGTAGAAAAAGACGTGCATGGATTGGACTAAGATTTTGCAACAAGTGTCTCTAGATCTGTAGGGGCCCACCATAACGATCGGTGGTCCTAACTCAATATTTTGAAACAAACGGCCAAATTTTTGCCGATTGTTATTTTGGCCTCTGATTGATGTACGATCGGTAATGTAGGCTCTTCATGATGTAAGATAGTTGCTCTCTAAGTTTCATGCAATTCTGATGTACCGTTTGTGAGATATCGTATTTTCCGTGAAACTATGGATCATTCTGGCTGATTTTGTACGATCGTTATACAACGATCGATATGTCTTTTCAAGATTTGGAAGTTTTGTCATGTGATTGTTTTTGTGTCCTCCACTTGATGCTCTGAAATTTTCAAATACATTGCCTTTGTAGATTTGAGATATTGATCGATATTCGTCGATTTATGGATTGTTTTAGATCGATTCATATAAAATTTTCATTTGTCCATAACTCAAGCGCACGAATTTCGATTGACCTGAAATCTGAAATATAGCCTCATGGTGCCTTCTTTGTCACTTCATACTGATTGCACCTTGATCGCGACCCAGTCTGAATATGCTCGACTATAGTCCTTAGTCTTGTATCATTGATTCTCAAGGGTGACAACCACTCGTTTTTAGTCAAACCTACGGTATCACGGCCTTGCCAAAAGGCGGGATAACATAATGCTTTTAGCGACACACATTCAAAAATTCAATGGGTTAATTGGTACGTGTATTACGCAATAGAGTGCAAGAATGAAAAATTTTGGTACATAAGATAGACCTATACATATAAATTACTCAATTATTTTATATTTCAGTTTGTGATATAAAATGGATAAGATTAGTAATCTTATCATATATTTTTCAATCTGCTTGTATAAAATTATTTGTCCACTGTATCATTAGGGAAAAGTAAGTTTTTAGTCAACACCTGAAGAATAAGAACATCATCTAAATCTTGTAATAGAAAAAAAGAAAAATCTTGTATAACATATATATACATTGGTTAATGATGTGACACTTTGAATCCACCTTTCATTACAATGGTTTCTGTAACAATGTTGCTTCTTGGAATTCTTTTGGGCACATTAACTCTCGGTACACATTTATCCTTTTACCATTCAATTGTTTGTAAACTCATGTTGTAGTATAATATTTGGGATCTAAATCCTCTATTGGTAATTTATCAAAGTAGAAATTCAGTCATACAATTGGAAAATTGGAGTATATATAAATCATATATTAAAAACGAAACATACGTGTTTTAGGGGATCTTGTTGAACTTATTACATTGAAAACTTTAAAAGATATGTGGTCAGAACCTTTGGATTATAAGTTGCATAATTGCTTTCGAAAATTACTGGAGTAGTTGATATACACGATTTGAAAACTGATAGTAATCGATTCCCGGTAACTTAACTAAAGTAAATTTAAACCTCAAACGGTGATAAAAATAAGAATAAAATTATAGTTGAACCTATGCAACAACGTACAGGGTATTACTGAACAAACCTGTAAATAACTCTTAATAGGTAACCTATTGTATTCCTTAACTCATATTTCTTTTCTACTATTTTGTTATGTATCTAATTTGCATCTTTACTAATATGAAACCATAGAAACGAATGGATTTACTGTATTTCGACAGCCAGTAGTGGATAACGCATACAAAGCATACAGGTCACGCACCTTATTTTTTACTGTTAAAGAAGTTTCAGAGGATCATGTTAAAATTTTGAATTATCGAGGAACTCAAGTCATGAATATCTTGTACAAGGTAAGCAATCTATTTATATATAAAAATTTAATAATTTTTACCTTACATGTTCTCTCTTCTTTTTAAGCAATAAATGAATATAACTCATTCAAATATGCTTATTTGATGAATAATATGTTGTTTGCTATTGATCATGTGTTTGGCCAATAATTTGGATTATTTTCCATCATTGTTATCTTTTAAATAAGTTAGGGATTATAATAAGTCAATAATCAAAATGATTAATCTAACATTCCTTTTACTGTTATTTTCTAGCGGTCGAGACTAAGCAGAAGGTGGCATATTTTTCGAGGTAACGACACAGAAGAACCTATACACATAGCTCACATGTTATCTCCTATATCAGAAGAAGTTCATGTTTTATTTCGTAACGAATGGCATAAATCCTTGACATATGAGGTTGAAGGATCTTTTAACTCTACACATAAATATTGTGACATAAAATTGCATCGCTATGGTAAAGTAAAATTAGCTTTCAAGATTCAGAACAAAGATCCAAGTAATGGTAATATTTACAATGTAATTTCTATATCAAGAGGAATTAGGAGAGATTTGGAGATGGCAATGGTAGCTGTTTTGGATAAACTATATCTCAGTGCATCTATGTGTCACTTCAAAAAGTAAAAATCGTACTATATGCTGGAAAAAAGTTTAATAATGAACCATAGGCTGCAATTTTTTTTCTTTTTTACTAAATGCTGAATGCTGGATTTTTGTTGAGTTGCTCTGGATATCAAATACAGAAAAGTTGTCTATTTTCAATTTTGTAACTTTTTGATTAAGAACATAGGTAGTGATGTACAAATCATAATAAACAACTGGAAAAATGAAAATATAAACATCTTCAAGGTCCAAAACCATTCCAACAAAGTCACTTACAAAATCGCGTACGTATTATCACTACAACAAAAATATCATTTCACAACATCAAAAAAAGTTGTAATAATGTTTTTGCAACGTTGTTACATGACAAGTTGTAATAAAGTCGACGCCTAACAAGACTTTTTTTAAGATGTAGACAAACCTCGTAAAAAATTTACAATGTTTTTCCAGTTTTGCAAAAAAATTTCACGACTTCCTACATTTGTTGTAAAAGACTTGTCTACCAAGTTTTTTAAAGGTTGTCATAATTTTTTTACAACGTTTATGTGAGTTGTGATTTTTTAGTAAATGTAGGAATACCATTTTTTACAACTCTTTTACATTGTTATTAAAAAATCTTTTACAATTTGTTTAAAACGTTGTAAAATAAACTTTTTACAACAGTCATAAAACGTTGTAAAAAAAATGTATTACAACCCTTTAAACGTTCCAATGCATGTTTCAGCTATCTTCTCTCCGTTTTATTGTATAATTACAATTTTAAAAATTCAAATATAATTTAAAGATTCAAACATATAACACTTTTCCAAATTGCTTGTCATGACAAGTTAAATATTGTTCCAACACAAACAAAATACAACATGTTCCAACACAACCAATCCTACCGTACGCTTCAAGAAAGATAACACATGTCCAACAATATATATACAAACAAAAAGATAAACACAACTGCACAACGTTCAAATCAAGAGCAATGAACTCCTTATGCCAAGCAACAGTTGTTTATATAGCTTGCTGAATATTGCACACTTCTGAAGTCTCTCTCCACACAGGAGCTTGAAGTTCCACTGGTACAACCATCCAAACTTTCCATGTATTCATCCCAAGTGAAACATGGCGTACCAAAGTAGTGGGATAATATATGAAATCATGCCTTCAACGACAACTTTTTTCTGCCAGTTAAATAGCTTGCAGGTAAAATATAAGTGTGACATAATGCATTGAAGGTTTTCTGTAACTGACAATGTGACTGCAACTTTGACTGCAGGTAAAATATAAACATAACAATATGAACTATTATTATAAGTGTGACATAATGCAGAACAAATAATTAGCGATAAACTTTGATGTATAATTTAAAGATCAATCTCAGCAAAACAACTCATTATAATCATCAAGAATCAATCTATACATCTCATTATATTTTCATGTCTCCTTAACTTCCTTCAAAAGAATTATTACTAATAGTGCTTTACACAATAATCAACTTACACAAAAACTTCAAAGTAGATATAATCAGAAACAATTCTACATGCATGCACAGAATTTAACTGTATAAGGTGATGAACGACTAGCTTACCCTAGGACATAACTGATTCATTTTCGAGCTTGATAATCATATTAAAAGGATGGATATTAAAATGCAGATGCTTCATTGGCTACATTTCTCAGCTATTTCTATACTAGGGTCCACAAACAAAAGAAAATAAGTTGTATGATTTTTTGGTTTCCCGAGGTGCAGACATGTGTTAACACAGTGCAAGCACCTGAAATAGTTTCAAACGTTGAATGACATCAAGAAACAAGGTCATGACCATATAATTATAGTGTAACGATACTTTTTCTAACGTCTGTTTCTTTTCATGTCAAGGCAAGATAGCCAATCAATATCTATAAACTTGCAAACACTCCTTGAACTTGTAGAAAATGCTTGCTTTGGAAATTTTTAATTAGACAGTTTGAATCTTGGATAGGCAGTAAGGACCACCTCAATAAGAACCCAAACCCAATTTTGAAGAGCATTTGCATATCAGTAAAAATGGCAAACATTTGCATATCAGACAAAATGCTATCGGTAAACTGCAGCAAACTCAAATTTGAAGTGCCCAAACTGGGGTGAATGTACACATTTCAATTGAATGCTTATGTTAAACTGTACACGGGAACTAAAGAAATTCAGAACAATTATATACTTAAAATCTAAAATGAAAATAAAAATGTTATACTAAGTGATTAACAGTATAATGCAATGAAGCATTAGACGACAAATGATCAAACACTAAACTGTAAAATCCAAGATATAACACACACTTGTTACTTGACCTCATGATATGTTAACAAAGAAAAAAAATCATTATATCAAACTTACATAATCGGGTAAAAAACTATAAGATCTTTTCACAATCTACTATTATCTCCTAATTAATAAATTAATACCTAAGTAATCAATTCAATGCTTGGATGTATATAATTTACTATTATCTTCTAGTTAGTAAATTAACAGTATAATGCAATGAAGGTTTTCTGTAAGTTTATTATTGTGTAAAACACTATTAGTAATAAGTTGCATAAGTTTTTGTGTAAGTTGATTATATCTAGTAAGTCCATGCATGTAGAGTAGGAACTGAAAACGATTCGATAACTCGGTGAAAAAAAACAACAGAAAAAAAAGAACCTATACACATAGCTCACATGTTGTCTCCTATATCAGAAGAAGTTCATGTTTTATTTCGTAATGAATGGCATAAATCCTTGACATATGAGGTTGAAGGATCTTTTAACTCTACACATAAATATTGTGACATAAAATTGCATCGCTATGGTAAAGAAAAATTAGCTTTCAAGATTCGGAACAAAGATCCAAATAATGGTAACATTTTCAATGTAATCTCTATATCAAGAGGAACTAAGAGTGATTTGGAGATGGCAATTGTAGCTGTTTTGGATAAACTATATCTCAGTGCATCTATGTGTCACTTCAAAAAGTAAAAATCGTACTATATGCTGGAATAAAGTTTAATAACGAACCATAGGCTGCAATTTTTCTTTTCTTTTTTACTAAATGCTGAATGCTTGATTTTTGTTGAGTTGCTCTGGATATCAAATACAGAAAGGTTGTCTATTTTCAATTTTGTAACTTTTTGATTAAGAACATAGGTAGTGATGTGCAAATCATAATAAACAACTGGAAAAATGAAAATATAAACATCTTCATGGTCCAAAACCATTCCAACAAAGTCACTTGTAAAATCACGTACGTATTATCACTACAACAAAAATATCGTTTCACAACATCGAAAAAAGTTGTAATAATGTTTTTGCAAGCGTCATTACATGACAAGTTGTAATAAAGTCGGCGCCTAACAAGACTTTTTTTAAGATGTAGAAAACCTCGTAAAAAATTTACAATGTTTTTTCGGTTTTGCAAAAAAAATTGACGACTTCCTACATTTGTTGTAAAAGACTCGTCTACAATGTTTTTTAAAGGTTGTCATAATTTTTTTACAACGTTTATGTGAGTTGTAATTTTTTAGTAAATGTAGGAATACCCTTTTTACAACTCTTTTACATTGTTATTAAAAAATCTTTTACAATTTGTTAAAAACGTTGTAAAATAAACTTTTTACAACAGTTATAAAACGTTGTAAATAAAATGTATTACAACCTTTTTAAACGTTCCAATGTATGTTTCAGCTATTTTCTGTTGACTAAAGTAGGCTAATGTAAGACTAATCATTCCAAAGCACGAAAAAATCGTTGTCTTTCAAAAATGTTTTCCTCTTCTTTATCACAGCGGCTAGATCGAAAACCTTCTTTTAGGATACAATGGAGATTAATCCGAACAAGTTGTGATTATTTGCTCAGATCAAAAGAAACATTCAAAAGTTTTTCAGACGAGTTTGATATAGAAGGAAAAAGAAGAAGTTGTAGACTGCGTTGATGGAATGCTCAGTTATATAATGAATGAGGTGTCTATTCGAACGGTCGCGACCATTAGAAAACGATTGTTACTCTTGCCTGTTGAATTTGAATTCAACCGTCACTAAAACGTACCATTAGAAAACAGTAACTAAAACGTACGTCTCAGTAAGGGATCTTATTTGAAAAAACATTCAACATTTTCTCTCGATTTTTATGTATAACTACAATTTTAAAAATTCAAATAAATATAATTTGTTGATTCAAACATATAACACTTTTCCAAATTGATTGTCATGACAAGTTAAATATTGTTCCAACACAAACAAAATACAACATGTCCCAACACAACCAATCCTAACGTACACTTCACGAAAGATAACACATGTCCAACAATATATATACAAACAAAAAGATAAAACACAACTGCACAACGTTCAAATCAAGAGCAATGAACTCCTTATGCCAAGCAACAGTTGTTTATATAACTTGCTAAATATTGCACACTTCTGAAGTCTCTCTCCACGCAGGAGCTTGTCCCAAGTGAAACATGGCGTACCAAAGTAGTGGGATAATATATGAAATCATGCCTTCAACAACTTTTTTCTGCCAGTTAAATAGCTTGCATTTCTTTCCAAGTATACCACCATCTAGGAAAGTAGCACTACCCATGCTGTGACTGACAATGTGACTGCAACTTTGACTGCAGGTAAAATATACACATAACAGTATGAACTATTATTATAAGTGTGACACAATGCACAACAAATAATTAGCGAGAAACTTTGATGTATAATTTAGAGATCAATCTCAGCAAAACAACTCATTATAATCATCAAGAATCAATCTATACAACTCATTATATTTTCATGTCTCGGTAACTTCCTTCAAAAGAATTATTACTAATAGTGCTTTACACAATAATCAACTTACACAAAAACTTAAAAGTAGATATAATCAGAAACAATTCTACGTGCATGCGCGGATTTAACTGTATAAGGTGATGAACGACTAGCTTAACCTAGAACATAACTGATTCATTTTCGAGCTTGATGATCATATTAAAAGGATGGATATTAAAATGCAGATGCTTCATTGGCTACATTTCTCAGCTATTTCTATACTAGAGTCCACAAACAAAAGAAAATAAGTTGTATGATTTTTTGGTTTCCTGAGGTGCAGACATGTGTTAACACAGTGCAAGCACCTGAAATAGTTTCAAACGTGGAATGACATCAAGAAACAAGGTCATGACCATATAATTATAGTGTAACGATACTTTTTCTAACGTCTGTTTCTTTTCATGTCAAGGCAAGATAGCCAATCAATATCTATAAACTTGCAAACACTCCTTGAACTTGTAGAAAATGCTTGCTTTGGAAATTTTTAATTAGACAGTTTGAATCTTGGATAGGCAGTAAGGACCACCTCAATAAGAACCCAAACCCAATTTTGAAGAGCATTTGCATATCAGTAAAAATGGCAAACATTTGCATATCAGACAAAATGCTATCGGTAAACTGCAGCAAACTCAAATTTGAAGTGCCCAAACTGGGGTGAATGTACACATTTCAATTGAATGCTTATGTTAAACTGTACACATTTCAATTGAATGCTTATGTTAAACTGTACACGGGAACTAAAGAAATTCAGAACAATTATATACTTAAAATCTAAAATGAAAATACAAATGTTATACTAAGTGATTAACAGTATAATGCAATGAAGCATTAGACAACAAATGATCAAACACTAAACTGTAAAATCCAAGATATAACACACACTTGTTACTTGACCTCATGATATGTTAGCAAAGAAAAAAAATCATTATATCAAACTTCCATAATCGGGTAAAAAACTATAAGATCTTTTCACAATCTACTATTATCTCCTAATTAATAAATTAATACCTAAGTAATCAATTCAATGCTTGGATGTATATAATTTACTATTATCTCCTAGTTAGTAAATTAACAGTATAATGCAATGAAGGTTTTCTGTAAGTTTATTATTGTGTAAAACACTATTAGTAATAAGTTGCATAAGTTTTTGTGTAAGTTGATTATATCTAGTAAGTGCATGCATGTAGAGTAGGAACTGAAAACGATTCGATAACTCGGTGAAAAAAACAACAGAAAAAAAAGAACAAAGAAGAAGAGAAGAAAAACATATGCAATAAGTTACCATAAGTCAACAACCAGCTGTATCTGACATTTAAACAAACAAAAGTTGAGAATGTTACAGATCCAACTTTAATGGCCTCTAGGAGTTTTAATATGCATCCAGATTATGAAGTGAAAATTTCAAATGATAACATGAAGATAAATAATGATTTAAGAATGAAAAGACTGAAGATTTATCAAGCGATGCTCGAGAATTAAAAGAAATAAAATGTGCAATTGTACACAGCACAGCTGATGCATGGCCATTTTGAACCAGTTTTATCATTTTAAATTTAGTTTATCTTTATCATCATATTTATTAAGAATAAGAACGGAGGTCCAATACAAAATATCATTAGCAATCCATGTCCAGACCAATGACTAATTATGTTGCAACTACTATTGAAATCTTTGCTAGAGAGATCTTCCCAACTATTACTCAACAACATGACACCTAAAATAACATCCTCAATGCCCACGTTAATGATTGTTGCTAAAGGTATATCCATAGCAGTTTCATTCACCTAATCCCAATATATATTTTTATATGTCAGTATGCAAAGCACATTTTCCTCCAATACATCTCTGACTTTTGAACACCTTATGCAGTTTGCTGCAGACTTTATCACCAAAATAATTGTCAAACAAGCACCACTATTTATGTAAATACATGGATACGAACACATTACAAAATGGTCTAATATTCCTAGTTTGAATTACTGTTCAAAATTAAAGAAAATGATCACCTTGCTACTTTGATTCTCTCGATAGAAACAATCATTATTCACTGCTTTTACACGAGATAGTGGCGCCCATTGACCGACGCTTGGACTTGAAATAATATCTCGAAGGATGGAGGCACCAACGATATTTTTTGGTACCTAAATTTACTTCGGCATCGTGTACTTTGGCAGAGCTAGAATCGAGTAGTTGTTGCCTCATAGATCCCGATCAACCAACAGAAAGTGGGATTTATTTCGATTTGGGGACTATTACTGAGTGGAGAAGCAAAGTGGAAAAGGGGATTCATTTCGATTGGGAACTGTAGCTGAGTGGAGAAGAAAAAGGTATTCATTTTTGGTGGGTTTTAAAAAGTTTGGCGGTGAATGAAAATTAGGGAGAAAAACTAAGGCGGTTGAATGAAAATTTGGTATTAAGAGGTCGTTAAAATTTGGCATTGAAGCCAGAATATTTGTAATTTAGTACCAAAAGGAACTTAACATGTAGTTGTTAGAAAAGAAATATTTAGATGTGCATGGAAGTAAAAATTTGCAACTTGATGTTTAGATTTTTTCAAATTTTGGAATCTTTTTTAAAATTTTCAAAGCAGTTTAGAATATTTTATCAATTTTAAATTTATTTAAGATTTTTATATTTTTAGTTTTGAACTTTATGAAATTTTTTTTAAAATTTATGAATATTTTCAATAATAAATTCTAAATAATAAATATTACTTTTAAATTATAAAATATTATTCTTTAATTATTAATCGTTAAACATTAATTACTAAATAGTTAATATTATACACTAGCCTTAATCAATGATTATTAATTATTGAATTGTCAATATTAAGTATTAATTAGTAATAGTAATTATTTATTATTTATTATTAATTATGAACTATTTATTAGTGATTATTTAATATAAATCACTAATTATTAGTCATGAAACATTAGCTATTAAGCATTAAATATTATTTCTTAATTATTAGTTACTAATTATGAATTACCAATTATTTAATAGTAATTATTTAATAATAAATATCACATCTTAATTATAAATTGTTAATTCTTAATTCTTAATTGTTAATTATCAATTAAAATACTTTATTATTAAATATATTTATTACATATTTGAAATAATAAATATTACATTAAAGTTATTAAATATTACTCGTTAATCATTAATTATTAAAAATTAATATTAAATTGTAAATGTTGTATACAAATCTTAATCATCGATTAATAATTATTAATTATTAAATAGTCGGTACTAAGTATTAATTAGTAATAGTAATTATTTAATATTTAATATTAATTATTTAGTAGTAGTTATTTAATATTAATCGCTAATTATTAATTATGAAACATTTACTATTAAACATTAGATAATATTTCTTAATTATTACTTATTAATAATAAACTATTAATTATTTAATGTTAAATATTACTTCTCAATTATCAATTATTAATAATTAATTATCAGTTGCCAATTATTAAATATATTTATCATAAATATTTAGAATTTAGAAAAGGGATTTTGGACCAAAGGTCCATATTCACAACGCCCATACACAAAAAGTCCCTACTCATAAATCCATGTAAATTAAGTCTCTGTTTTGTTATTTTTTAACAAACCGTTTCCTCCCAGAAAATCTCCCCAGCATTGAAATCAATGGCAAAAGTAGTATAAATTAACCAAAGACTAAAAAGAGGGACCTAATTTTCACAACTTTTTTGGAAGGGACTTTTCTTCCATCATCTTTCAATTCTGGAGACTTGGCAGTCATTCCTTTAGAAAATTATAAGTAAGACAGCTTAAAATGGTTGTTATAAATCAATTATTAATCATTAATTATAATAAATTAGGGATAATAATTATTGATTATAATTAATAATTAATAATTATTTATCAATAATCATTAATTATAATAAATTGTAAATAATGACCTATATAAGCTGTCGTTTAAAATTATTAATTATAAATTACTATTTATAAACTATTACATAATTATTAATTATTTGTTATAATTATAAATTACTAATTATTACAATATTTAAAGCAACAATAATATATTCAAAATATTAAGATTAATTCGACTTTTTCCTATAGCGAACTACGTGTCCTTTGTAAATCGCTCAAAAATCCATCGTAAATTTAGCAATGGAAAATTTCATTGGCCATCGTCCTCATCTTTTCTAATAGTGTGTATAAATTATTTAAGTATTTACTAAACATTTGTTATTAGTTTTAAATTGTAAGTTGTTATAATATTTAAAGTAATACTAAACATATTTAAATTTTTTAACATAAACCTATTTGTAAAACTAATTTAAAAAAAGTAGTAATTAACTAATATCTAGTTGTAAAACACAACGGTTTTACAACCTTTTAAAATTGTTGTTAAAAGGGTACTGTGACGACATTTAAAAAAATGTTGTAAAAATTTAGTATTTACGGCATTTTTAAAGGAAAAGCTGTAAAACAAATCACATTTACATCGTTTTTTGTAAAAAGGATGTTTTTTACAATGTTTTTTTAGAAAACGATGTAAAGGGTTTTTTTACAACATTTTAAACATAAACATGGTAAAACAAAAGTTGTAATAAGTTGCACTTGTTGTAGTGATTATAATAATTGCATACTTTATTATCACTAAAGCTAATTAGAGACAATTCAAAATTTGATCATGCACATTATTCATGAAAGATTGTGACTGGGCTGAAAATATGCCGCTGGTAATTCGTGAAACTTGTGGTTGTTCTCATCATCCATTGTTTTGTTAGTTTTATTAATGTCATTTACGTCATCCTCTTCTTTTTGATCTTTCTCAACTAACTCATCACAAAGATCAACATGGCATAAAAAGATGCACTATGAAAAATACACCTTATTACAACATCTAAAAGAAATTGCAATTTGTTATTCGTAACGTTTTTGCAAACATTGTTTTAGATGAAACTGTAATAGGATCAACTGCTTTAAGAATGTTTTCTAGATGTTGCAAAAAACCTTACAATAGATCAACTAGAATAATTTCTAAATGGACTCGACTATAATTATTTTTAGTTGTTGCGAAATATTTTACAATCTTTATCTGAAAGTTGTAGAATATTATTTTACAACTTTTTCAAACGTTGTGAAATATGTACAACAACCTTTTAAAAAAATTACATAGGCGTTTCAATTGTTTTCAACTTGGACCTTTAATTATCCTTTACCAATATTGACATTGTCAGTAATAACACCCTTCTTTATAACCAAATTCAGCATTATGGAATCGAAAACTCTTCTTTCCATGTAAGAAAATAAAGCAAACTAAATCTTACATTTAAGAACAGAATACCATAACATGTTTTGAGATTAAACATAAAATTATATTAAGCCAGACAAATAAACAATCAATCATAGCCACTTCACAAGCCATACAATTAAACCATCACCGCAAATACTTCAGATACGCCAATTCACTCCTCTAGTCTCTCTCCCATCCAATCACAACTTTGGTGCACATCACTACACTACTACATCATAACCTCCTCTCTTCACCAGACCAGCCCGTAAAAACCAACTCTTTCGCAACCACCTATATCAACTGTAATGATGTGGAATTCTGGCCACTTTGTATTTAAATATATAAATAATTTAAATATTTGAATATTGGATTAAACATGATTAAAGGGATTTAATAATCCTATTAACCCATGTAACAGCCCAGAAATATTGGTCATTGATTTTGAACATTTAATTTATTTAATATTGAGTTATGGAATGTGAATGGAATTTCAATATGAAGTCTATCGATCAAAAATATTGTAATGAAAACTTTAGTTCCAAATATAGCGATTTAATTAATAAAATTTATTGTTGAGTTAATAATTAAAATCTTTTAAATAATTGAAATGGGAGTTGAATATGAAACCGGAACGATTTCTAATGTTGATATAAATTCTATTTGAATTATAATTTAGTTAATAAGTTTTTAAAACTGAAAATTTCAACTAATTTCATTAATTTTTGAAATCGTCAATTCAATCGATGCGTTAAAATAACAATCCATGACACAGTCTCGGAATTCGACGAAACCAGTTATATTGGATCCGTAATAGTGTATTATTATTGGATTTCAAATTTCGTAGCATTTGGGTTTATCATTTGGTCGTACGATCTGTAAATGCCTAGAAATAAATTAAATTGAATTTAATTTAAATAGTCGATTTAAAAAGATATCTTCAACATACAATCGAGTTAGGCTTTGGAATTCGTTCCACTAGGTTTGGAATAGTGATATAATATTACAAACGCCTAGCGGCATGCCTCTATAGGAGATCGAAATTTTAAGTTGTTAAAACAAGATATTTTATAATTAAATAAAATTACATGAAATCAAATCAAAGTCACTTTGCATTCTGATTCACGCCACTTATCACGTACAAAGATACCCCCTTTCACCTTTTAAATCATGTCGTCCCCTTTAATTTCAAATTGCGCTCAACTCCTTTGCCCGGTTTGAAAACGAAATCAAAAAAGAAAATCAGTTCGCTATTATAAAATTCCTCGCGCAAATGCTGAAACAAAAATCGAGCTGCTCCTTTCTCGTCTCAGTTTTCAGAAAGAAAAAAATAATTATAAGGCAATCGAAGTCGATGCCGGAGTAGGGCGAAGGCGCACGAAGAAGGAAGGCTTGGCGTCGATTAGTTTTACGGTTTCCGGGGGAATGGCGGCCGCACTCCGAAATCGCGAAGCATGGTAAGGGTGGGGAAGGCGCGTGAATTGAGCAGTTGTTGGGAGAAGTCAACATTAGGTAGTGGAACTAGGGCGTTCGAGCTAGGTTTCTAATTTTCTCAAGCCATGGACATCGTTGGGTAGATTGAGGAATAATTTTAGGTTTAGGGTGTCGAGGAGGTTCGGTGGTGGAAAAGTGGGGGGTCGTGGCTTCACTGGCGAACTGCGACGTTGACCAAGTTGCATTCGACCTTCAGGACAGTTCTTGATATCATGGATCGAGTGTAATGTGAGGTTGACGAGGAAGTAGATATCGACAAGGGAAGTGGGTCGGTGGTCTTTAATTGCGAGGTCGAGGAGGTGCGACAGCGTCGTGCGGTGATGTTTGGGTGCTCCGTCCACTGTCAGGCTCGATGGCAGAGGTCTAGGGTCGAGTTGCTCTCTTGGGCTGGGGTGTTCTGTTTAGGTAATTGAGTTTAATTTGGAATTAAATTAAGAAAACTTAATTATTTAATTTATCTTGAAATCTCATAAACGCAAATTTTAAATTTATACGAGGTACACAAATCACTAATTATAATCTGGAGTTAATTGGAGATTTTCTGGGGCAGTTATTAATTAAAAATTAGAGCTGATTGCAATTAAAAAATAAGGGCGAGAGATTCTTACTCATTTGGACTGCTAAAATTTAAATTTAAATTGTTAAATTTAATTATTTGGATGCTGGATTAAATTGATAAATTATAATTATCTGTTGAATGTTATATATATATATATATATATATATATATATATATACATACTAGTATTTGGAGTGATATTCCCGCACATTATAGCAGATGAGTCCCTATGCATCCCGCATAATAGCGGATGACCATATATACCGCAATATCCCCCTTGAAGTGGGATTGATATTTTTATGTTGTAATAACTTCTGTGGATGCAGGAAAATAGGTTGGAGGGATCCAACTGGATTCCTCAAATATATATTTTTTCTTCATATATAGTGATATGTATGTGTTAGAATAATCTGTTATAGATTATTGTTGTGATTTAAAAATTGGATGTTAAAGTAACACTGGCCTGAGTTTTGTACTTTAAATACCATAATATTATTTTTGGAATCTGAAGGAATTTAAAACGAGACTTTGAATATAAAAATATTTACGTCGAAGTTTGGATTATTTTAAAAGAAATTGATCTGGGTAAAACAATAAATTGAATTATGGGTTGTATTTAACTATTCGTAAAAAAAAAAATTAAATAAAGATTTTATTTAAATAATTTATATAAAGGATTTTTAAACGATTGTTTTTTAAAACGACATTTCTGGAAAATATGAAAAGAAGTTGACATTGATATTAAAAATAAATTGGCGGAAATGAATAGAATTTGTAGGGAATTAAATTTATAAAATGGAATTTATAAATTAGACTATTTTAACAAAAAAAAGTGAAATTCAGAGAAGTTATATATTTATAAACGATGTTATAAATAAAGAAATCGATAATAGATGAAAATTTTGGAATATAAAATTCATAGAGTGAATTTATATTAGAATACGAAAATAAGGTAAGAAAAATAGTGGGCATTATTGTTGAAAAGTGAAAAATGCTTAAGGAGATCGGAATGGAAGTGATGTGGTTCGAGACGAATTTATAAATTGATTGGTTATTGACTTTTTTTAAATATATATATATATATATATGTATTTAATTTAAAGAAGTTAAGTTTGTTTTTAAAAAGGAAATTTTATTATTATAAAACTATTAAATTTTTAAACTTGTTAGGATTTAAATACTTCGATAAGTTGATTTTCAAATATTAAGTATTTATTTAGTAAATTTTAACTTTTAAAATCAGCTTTGAAAATTTATTTGTTTATCTAATAATGAGTTATTTATGTTTATAAAAGTGTTTTCGATTGTAACGACCCGTAATTTTCGAGAAATAAAAATGCTTAATTTAATGAGATTTGTGACTTAATATTGGAAGGAATAAAAATTCGTGATTTAATAATAAGAATAAAACTGGAATAAAATGTAATAGTATAAATTTAAGGTAATTGATAACCGTTTTAAATGTAATTCCAATTAACTGAAATGAATAAAAAGTTATAATTGGTTATAGATTGTAAATTTATTTATGATAATGGTATGATAATTAATAATTGGATTTAAAGAGTAATTGATAATTTAAATGTTGATTAATTAAGGTAACAATGTGTAATAGATTGAATTGGATAAAATTGTGTAATTGAGTTGTTGTAACATTTGTTTGTAAATAATAAACTTACAGATGTTATTAAATGTAGAAATGGTGACAATTGTTATTTGCTATCAATTTAATTAATCAGTTACAAATAAATGTAAATAAATGTTACATTGATGTGAGTTGATACAATAACTGCAAATTGGGAATGTAATAAAATGTACATAAATGTCAATTACACTCATAAGGCAATAACTTGATTTAATAATAAAAATGAAACCAAGATAAATGAAGTTGTGAGATTTTAAATTATAATAAATGTCAAAATCAACAAATGCTTAATAGTATTGGAATACTGCAACTAATACGGTAAAAAATGATAATTGTAGAATATTTGTATAATAAGATATAAACAAATGTTAACTATGTCCATAGAGTAATAATTGGATGAATAAAAAGATTGAAACCAAATTAGATTAATTTATTTGAATTAAATTTTTATTTAATTGGATTTAACTGAAGTTGAAATTGAACACTGTAACTAGTGTAATAACCAACGCTAAAAATTTATGTAAACTTGTTTAGGGCTTTATTTGAATTTTTAAATCAATAAGAAATCAAAGGTGAGTGATTTAACCCACTCACATCATACTAAACCTTCTTATATTAGTTGAATTTAATTTATGATGTGATAAGAATTTTATGGATTGTTGTTTGTTAATTTAAGTTGTCATTTGAATTCAGTTTGAATTTTTTTGAATAAAATTGCCAGTTAAATTAATATTGAAATTAAATCGATAGTTAAATACTTGATATTGATATCCAGTTAATTGTTGTGATTTATTGGCTGACTTGGATGTTGACTGTGATGGATGTTTATTTGTTGACATTTTGGACGCTTGGATGTTTGTTTATTTTTTTATGACCCTGTTATCACCCTGTATATTAATTAAAAACATATGAACTGTTATTTAAACTATTTCGAATAAATTAAGAAATATGTTGAAATGATATATATATATATATATATATATATATATATATCACTTTGATTTGGATTGAAATGATATATATTCATCCCTATAATTAAAATTGAAATTACCAATTACTTGGCCATATGGTAGAAAATTATATACAGACACCGGATTGGTTAAATTAAATGGTTTTAAAATCTTGGATTTGGATTTTTATTTAATATTATTGTTTTAAAGGAAATAAATTATGGATTTATATGAATTGAATAATTTTCTAAGTCAAGCTTTGAAATGTGGGAACTGAAATTGGTTAAAAGGAATTGTTTTAAGAATTGAATTGAAAATGTGAAGTTGTGATTGATATATGACTTTAATACGAAAGATTGAATTATTTTAATGTTTGGATCTTAAAATTTGAACAATGAGGTTTAATTTTATTAAGTGGTTTAAATTAGTAAATTGGAATTAAACTTGGATTTGAAATTAGAAATGGGTCCAGATTTGCTGAAATGGAAAGAAACAATTTGATTTGATATTATTTGCAAAACAAATTATGTTAATATAAGTTGTTTAAAATCTATAATTTTATTACTCAAATTATTTATATTTCCAAACTATTTTGCTATATAAATCATTTGAATACTCCGACTATTTTATATCAAACTATTTAAACCATTTAAACTATTCAAACTATTTTCTAAAATTTCAAACTGTGCAAAAGTTGAGATGTTTATATTTAAATCGATGATTTAAATGCGAATGTATTTAAATGGGGTTATAAACCTATGGGAATTTGAAATGATATCTTCTAGTGAAATGACATATTTTGAGCAAATATGATGGTTTTGAAATGAAAGATATTTTGAAGTGAGTGTGGTGTATTGATATCAAATGTGAACCATTTTTGAAATGTAAAAGAACCAACCGGTGTGAAGAATGACGTTTGGTTGTTAAAGAGACCGGGGCCTCTTATTGACCATTTTAAAAACTGTGTACGTGGTGGATGTTATCCAAAATGAAGTGGTTGAATTAGAGGTGTTTGTTGGAATAAAGTAAGAGAATGATGATGGATATCCTTGACTTTCGAGTCATGATTAAAATGACTAAAACAGAAGCTATACCGAGCCAAGTGGGGGTCGCTCCCCTTATTGAGCATTCTTCTTCGATGACATATCTATTACTTTGGGATTGATTGGTGGCCACCTTCTATTTGATTATAGGAGTGTGTTTCGAGGTGGGCGGTAGTAGTTGCTATGGGTTGCCACCAGTCCGGAGCGTAAAATGGTAGAATCCTACCCTGGGCATTGCCTTCCGTGCCTTGTCATATTTATCCTGATCGAGCCTAATACGACTTTGGTTTGTGCCGTACCTATGGAGTGCTCCCTCAATATTCACTAGTTTACGGTGGAGTTTACAGTACAATATAGACTATGATGCTTATATAAAAATGAGTTAAGAGGGATATGGGTAATGCCTTAATGATATTTTAATAATTTACTTTACGATAGACATTACATATATAGCGTATTCTACTACATATCAGTATTTTAACGGATCCTTAGGAGATGGAAAATTTTGAAATATCTCTTATATTATTGCATGCAGTTATACACTATATATGAGATGTAAAATCCCGTAAACATCTCTGAAGCCATTACACTCATATTTTCTTGTTTTTGATTTAACTTACATAAGATCTTTTAGTTCTGACTCGAGTTTATCTTTTCATTACGCTCGGGTCAGCCTGGGATTTTCAGTGTTGAAGACTTGATTTTGGAGGATGAAGATGGAGACTGGTATACTATTTATTATATATATATTCCATTGCATCGTGTTGTTCTGCTGTATTATCCTGTTATACTTGCTGTATGTATAACTCTGACTGTATTGTAAAAGTGTAATCAAATTTTATTTTTAAAATAGTTTAACGAACTGTTTATTTGATTATTATGTTTTGTCATTCCGCTGCGAGATTCTATGTTTGTTTTTCCTTCTTTTCTCTTATTTTCTTGTTTACCCTATTGACAAACCTCCCTTTTAAATGGTTTGAATTAGACATATATGGTTTATTGTCGATTTAAACCGTCCAAAAGGTGGTTCATTACACTTCCCTTATTTAAAATAAGGGTAACTTCTATAAACTTTTTCTCCTTTTTCACCAATGAAGTGATTGTGAAGTGGTTCATTAATGGCCTTGAATCTTTCGTTTCTTAATAAATATTAGTTTGATGGATCTGTCCCTTTTACTACTCACGATCATGATTCTTCATGAATACCTTTCCATCTTTCCGAAAGCAACTTTTGGGACTCTAATAGCCTGAATTTAGAAGTTCTATTTCAGTGGCTTGAAGTTTCAAACTTGGTTCTTGCACCCCATTAGGTTGCCTCAGTAAGTAATCATTCCCTTTTGGTTTATATAAGTATTTTGCAAAATCTTAAAAATGATTTTATCAAAATATCATTTCGATTAAAAGCACTATATATTATTTGATGAGATACTTCTATCATGAAAATTTTCTTGGGTTTGTGGGTTGTTTGATGGTATAAAACTTTATGAAAATAAGATGGAATATTTTATCTCGTATAATAAGTTTGTTTCAAAAATTGTGAAATTTTTATAAAATGACTTTTCAATAAATTGGATAACCATAAAAATAAACTTCTTGAAAAATGACCAAGTCGGAGGGGCTAGCGACACCTTTGATCCAAGGACTTAAATCAGTTGTTATACTGGAAGTGATGAACAGGTTGTAGGAATTAACTTTTTGACATAAATAATTCATAGACAATCCTTTATTTAATATAAGAAAACTTGAATTCCCATTTTGGTATCTAAATCCCAACTACAAAGAAAGAATCCTTTTAAACTCCATTCTTCTGGTATAGAAAATTGAAGTTTATCTGACAAAGGAAATTCCTAAATATCTAGAACTTCTAATATATTTATTCATGATAGATTAGTCTTTATTTCAGCCTAATATGACATAAGTTCCAAAATTTGATGACAGATAAATTTCCAAAATCATCGCTTCTTCGTCCTTTGTCTTCAAAATCTATGAATTTTCAAAATCATTCTTTGAAATAATTTTTTTTTAAAACCCGACATATTGGAAATCTTCTTATATGATACCTTTATAACCTGTACTTATTTTGAATTTGGTATATGAAGCAAGAAATTTGTTTTAAAACTGTTATATCCTTTGAAACTAATATTTGCAAAAGAAAATTCGAAATCATCATGCTTTTTGAAACTATGCATATTTATATTTGAAATAATACATACATTCGAAAGCTATATACACCATTATATATTCATAACCTGGTGATACGTATATGAAATCGTGCAATCGTTTGAACGCGTAGACTCGAATATATATATATATATATATATATATATATATATATATATATATATATATAATTTATATTGTTTATGTTTAAAATTTTATACTATTGAACCCTTTTATAGATATTTTTAAAAACTTTTACACCTTAGAAAAGTCTAACATATTCCAAACCTTCATGTATGAAATTGGTATGCTTAATCACTCTTTAAAGCTATGTATATTAAAAATCTGTATATTTAGGACTAAAATATATGAGCCAACCTAATGATACATACTTCCAAAACTTGTCATATTTTCAAAATTTATACATTTGAAACTTATGCATGTTTTCAAAGCTAATTTGTGCAAAACCATGCAAATGTTCCTGAAACTAATACATCTTTAAAGACTTACATATTCAAAACTTTTGCTTATATTTAAAGTCGTACATTTTCGAAGTCTTCAACTCTTCAAAACCTACCGCCTAATGACTTTCGAAATTTATACATGTTAACCGGGTTTTTAACCCGTCATAATTCAATAGGAGTTAGAACATCCAAATTAAGCCCGAGTGACTTGAAACATGACCAAAGCACTTAAAAGAGCAACAGGTTGGCCCTCAAGAAAATTCATCGTAAAGTAAGCAATTTATTCAGATCGGCACTGATTCGATCCAATCGGGTATGTACCGATCTAAATTGTTGAATCGAGGGATCTCTAAACCTTTTGCATCGCAACCTTATGCCTCTACTACACTTACATATCAAATTCGGTAACATTCCAAGCAATCTAGTTCAAGAAACGAAGACTCGTCTAGTCCATTCAAATATTTACTCACATTTGGACCAGAGCAACTTAAAATGGATCTACAGAACTCATATGAACTCGGATTGAATTAAAATTTAGAGGGAACACTTAGAAGACATAAAAGAAGCCTCACCCTAAAATCAAATCGATTGGCCAAGACAATTTGGATCGATATCGATCCAAAGTTCGAATCGGATCCGACCCAATTAAGATGGGTTCCACCATTTGAGACTCATTTTGTGGGTACCGCACACCCTCTAGAAGGTACCTACAAAGTTTTGTTTGATTTCGATAAGTATCGAGCAAGTAATGGTTGGAACTCCTCCAAATTGAGCTAGTTTGACGGATCAGTTCCGACCCATTTAGTTTGGGCCCCCCCTAATGAGATCTAATTTAGAGGCTCTTTTATTCATGTACATTGCATATATGAAGTTTCATTCATTTAATTAAGTACTAAACGAGTTATGGTTGGATTTCCTACGACCCAGAAGAAAAGATTCAAAAATAAGCTAAGGATTTGGATCACCGTCGATCCGACTCATTTGGATCATCGTCATTCCAAATACTTAGCTTGGATCCTTATGAGATCAAATTTGAAGGCTCTCCTACTCATGCACATTACACGTATAAAGTTTCATGTCATTTGGTTTGAGTGAGTTATGGATTGATCTCCTACAAACTAATGGATTGGATGATCCATGAAGACGGATGAACTCCAAATGACTTGATATCCGGACAAGGCACTCAATTATATGATAGGAAGACAACCAAACTGAAAAGATAAAAAAATTCACCAAGTATTCAAATAGGTACCGATCCAAACCCGTCGGATAGGTGCCGGTTCGAATACTTAGCTCAGATAACCACCAAAGGACTCGGAACTCAGAAATTCACTAAGTATTGGATAGGTATCGATCCAACCCCATCGGATATGTACCAATCCAAATCATTAGCTTAGATCACCACCAAACTTTTTAGGCTCCTTCTTCATGATGAGTACTGGCTCCTAGCAAATTGGCCCTGGCCCGAGTGCTCTCCAAATCCTATAAATACCATTCATCTACAAGAACAAAAGATCTACCCTGATCTCTGCTGAAACTTTTCCATTGTTTCTTCGCTCTTCACCCTCACAACCGGCATTAAAGGGAAACTAAGATCCTTTTGGTTGTCTCCAACAATGGTGGGTTGATCTAACTTAGGAAAGAAGAATCATTATGTAATCCAAACTCCTTTGTAACTGTAGTTTATCTATAGAAGCGATAAAGTGGGCATACGCTCCGTTAATAATCGAACCACTATAAAAATCTCTCGTCTCTTTATTTTTTTCGATTTACTCTTTCTTTTTCTACATTATTTGCCTTGATAAACAAGGCCGATGCTTTCATACTCGATCCAGGGTATTGATCCCTTTTTTGGGTTAACATTTTGGTGCTTTAACTAAGAATTGAACTCAGGCTTAGATATAATTTTCCTCTTTGGATTGACCAGATGTCGAAGTTTGATCTGCAAAATCAGCTTTAGAAAGTTGGAGATCTTACTATTGAAGACCAATTGTGGGAAGAAAAAAAACTACTTCCGGAAGATCCATAGGTACCGCTGTCGTTGTAGAAGAGGCAAATCCCTAGCAAAATGAAGTTAGCAGCACCAATAACCTACTAATAGGGGCTAGTGCAAGGAATAATACTAGAGATCAAGAATCAGAATCCTCTACTCAACATAAGGTTATTACCTAAGGGGGAATTAACAAGATGGTTGATGAAATTAATCGGGAAATGGAAAAAAGTCAAAAATCTCAATTGGACAAGATAAGTGCACTCTTAGTGCTACAACCACAAACTACTCTCAGAATGGTACCTAAGGACATAGCTACTGCAGAGCAAGAGAATTCCTC
This sequence comes from Allium cepa, assembly GCA_030765085.1. Classification (NCBI taxonomy): domain Eukaryota; kingdom Viridiplantae; phylum Streptophyta; class Magnoliopsida; order Asparagales; family Amaryllidaceae; genus Allium; species Allium cepa. Next base: position 513,421,912 of record CM060938.1, read on the forward strand.
TTTTTCCAGCATGAATGGAAGAAACAGAAGACATAAGAAAAAAAGTAATAGGCGGAACTACAAGAATTGTCATAGAAAAAATGCAAACACTCTATCTGTCGCAAAACCAGCTGCTACAAACCCGAATATAGGAGCTCTATGGGAAATCATAGCAATGGATGTTTAGGATTCTAATACACCCTGATGAAGATGACTTGAATTTAAACGCTAACGTCCAGAGCACCGGAAAAGAAGTTCAAACTGCCCATGTTAGACCGACTTAGTCTAGAATAATAGAAGTGCAAGAATGGCACTCCCGAAGAATGGAGAGCCTAGGCTTCGGCCAACTAACTGAGGTCGTTTGCGAAGTCAAACACTTGGTGAAGCTACTAACAGTCGACCTGTGGATGACTAAACTAGCAAGGCATACAATGCAAATGTGGTCAGGCGCTTAATAAAAAAACAACCATTATTCAACATTTTGTGATTTAAGTCATTACAAACAACTCATGTTATATAATGATTGCATCTCAAGCCATCATATCTCATTGCAGAGATCAACTCACCATCTAATTTGAATTCTATTATCCATGAGATAAGATCCAGATTTCTATCTCCAAAGTTTCCAACTATATTCATACTTGGAAGAAGCCTATAAGGATACTGGCCACATAACCTCCTAGGAAGGAAAAAGGCCGTTACTATATCATAGCGACCTGCTAATGAAGCGGTAGAGAAACAGAGATCAGTTATAAACAATGGATCGGCCTATTCACTAGAATTACTCCTACACCCGAACCCGTTAAGTAGCGTACTACCATGTAATGGATGAGATACTACTACTCAAACGGTACTCTCAAAGGCAGGAAAACCAAGAAGATACGACATAAACTGAGATTGATTACTGGACCAAGCTTCCATTGTAGATTGCAATCACTCTCAACTAATAGGCCTCCAATCCCATCATGGAACTCCCATCGTCGAGTGACAAGTGGTTATCATCGAAGATCGTCAAAAATCGTCAAAAAGATCAATAAAAAACTCATTTTAGAGTTGACTCAAAGTCGAACTCGGTTAATCGCTAATTTGACTCGAAGTAGATTCTAGGGGCCCTGACTTGAAGTCGAACTCAAGTAATCGCCAATCTGACACAAAGCAAACCCAGGAAATTATGGCACAGAATCTGACTTTGGTAAGATCAAGAATTTCTCCAATTAAACATGCAAATGACTCCAAGCACCGTTAGTCACTAACCCAATGCTTCAAATGCCTTGACTCCAAGTGAAACACATGCCGATTCCAAGAAAATGGAAAATTTCCTTGGGTCAGACTCCTAGTGAAATACAGCTGATCCATCAATGTTGATCCATCTTCTTCTACCCATAACTTGAACATACGAATTCTAAATGCCTTGAAATTGGAATGCAGCCTGATGAGGCCTTCCTTATTATCCTATACAGATATCACCTAGTTTGAAAAAAATTTAGGATCTCCATTGATCCACGATCCCATCCTAACTGATTTGTCATTCGATCGGCATTTCCAATCGTTCAAGCTTTGGACAACCATTCATATATCATTCGTGTGACTAGCATATTGATGAAGTGAGAGCAATGGATGCAGTTTACTGCAGGGCCCTTAGGAATCATTAAAGGGTGAAAAAACCTACTACTTTAGAAGGATTCTATAGGAAAGAAAACCAGTTCTAGAGACTGGAGGCAGTGCAATTGGCTGAAGGTAAACCCCCAATTCACTAAAGAACACACCAAACCGTGAAGGGGCTACAGGACCTCAAGGCCTTCTGCTCAAGCTAGGCCGCTAAAATCCAACGGAGAAACACCCCAGCTAACTGATGAAGGTTGATTGTCAAATAACACTCTGGCTAGCTAACCACTAAGGAATAAGGTAGCAATCTAAAGCGATGCCTTCTCAGTCCTCCTCTAAATGAGTCTTGCCAGACACTAGGGGCATTGCAGATAGCATGAAAAAAGAAGCATTTCTATGCCCTTGAACTATGAATGAAAATCATAGGCTTACTAACCGTTGGATCGATAGGTCATACCAATCCCTCCTTCTAAGAATTGGCATTGCTTCGGTAGCATCGAGAAGGCTTATCCAAAGGATTATCGAGCAAGTAGATCCAACCTCCTATTCTCCAGGAACCATAATATGTGTTCCTACGATCCATGCCCCAAAATGATTTTCGAGTTGATGAATCATCATTCCAAGGCCATCTGGTTGTTGGACATTCAACCAAAATTCCTTTTGGAGTCGATGAATCATCGCTCCAAGGTCGTCTGATCGTCGAACATCCGGCCAAAATTCCTCTTAGAGTCGACGAGTTATCACTCCAAGGCCCTTTAGTCGTCAGATACCCGACCAAAATTCCTAATGGAGTCAATGAATTATCACTACAAGGCTTTTTGGTTGTCGGGCATCCGACCACCAAAAATCCTTTGCGTTCATGAACTAAAGAATTGTGAAGGCGAATCGATGTATTGGTAGTCGTATGATCCAAAACTCCTCGAAGCTAGTGAAACCACGCTCTGGGTCTATGAATCAACAATTACATCAGTCACTCCATAGAAACAATGGAATAACTTCTAACGACTGAAGAAGAAAACATTGCTGAATTTCATAGCTTCGAAGTCACTCAAAAAACTAAAGCAAAACTGAATCTACCTCACGATTAATTAAGGCCGACTCAAATCAAACTGAGATTTGGCACTATGGAGAACCAAGAATCTTGGATCTATAATATATAAGTCTCCAATGATAGAGGCTTTTCCTATGCTTTAATCATCTAGGAGGCACAGCCGCACCCACTAGACTGGGGGCAACCAGACAAGTTGTCCAGAAACCCTAGGTATGGTTCCAGCACCCAAATAGCCCTACTGCATAGGATGCTGCACACACACTTTAATAGCCACAATGAAGTACGAGGCTAATCATACCACGGTTCTATTACACCTGATCGAAAATTCTATCATTCTGACAACTACAGACTTAATGACCTAGCTAGTGCAACAAATGATATACTAGCATAATACTTGCCTATTTCTTCACAACTCCTACCTTAACAATCTTAGTGAACAGTTCCTCTACCTCTTAGACCATATGCCAGTTGAAGACCCATTCTCTAAAGGTAGTTTGGACCAAGAACTAAAAGTCTTTCCTTGAACTTCCACAGGCTTTTTCTTCATATCCATCTTTATGCGGTTAGCTTTAGATCTCTCTACCATAGCAACCAGATTTGTTCAGACGTGCAAATCTTTCTAAACACTAAAGGATCATCCAAACCATGGTTACTCAAACACAAACCGTTAGCTTCTTGAACCAATAAAACCATGGTCATTTAAATAACCTACTGAGTTGAAGGGGTCAAATAAACTTGAAAATCATTGTTTAGCTGCTTGGACCGGTCAAATAACGCCCGAGTATGCTTCTTCTATTCGCTGGGTCAAAGAAAGCGAATAGACTCAACTGTCGAATAGACGGGAAATATCGATCCCATCCATTTAGAATTGGTGTTGCTTCGGCAAAATCGGGAAGGCCCAAACCCTCGCGCATCACTTCTTGAGCCATAGAACCACTCTTGAAGCATGAACTTCTCACGTTACTCAAAGATTGGCAATGTCAAGAAGTTCCAAACCATTATGGATCGACGGGTCGCATCGATCCTATAAATCGTGCATTTCGTAAGCCGTGCATCCCCAAAAGCCACACATCATATAAGTCGTGCACTCTCATAAGTTGTGCCATCCATAAGCTGCGCATCACTTTTTGAGGTGATACCATGCTCTCGAAGCACGAACTTGTCACGTTACCCGAAGATTGGCAACATTAAGAAGTTCCAAACCATCCACTATCGATGGGTCATACTGATCCATAATTCGTGCGTTTCATAAGCCATGCACTCTCAAAAGCCGCATATCTCATAAGCTGGGCACTCTTATAAATTGCACATCTCATAAGCTACACAAATACTACTCAATGTTACTCCGACATCGTTAGTAGACCGTCAAAATTCTCTAAGTATCGGTGTTGTCTTGACCACATCGGGAAACTTATTTATTGCAGGACTAATAGGAATCAATCCCTACCATCCAAAAGGGCCAACATTGCTTCGGCAATTCCATGAAATTCCCAAACCAAGACTTCGACAAAGAATGCCGATCTTTGATCAAAATGTCTAAAATTAAGACATTCAAGTAGTGAGCTTCTAGAGATAGGAGCCGTGACACAATTTTGACTGGGGGCATCCAAAGAAATGCCCAAAACATCAAGTCTCGCATCAAGTACTCAGACTAATCAGAGTAATCAGCCTCATGGATCGAGGACACATAACACATTAACACTTAGTCAGGGCAAAAAATCACTCCATGGTTCTGTTAGGCCGAACAGAGAATAATGACAATCGCAGCAGAACTAAGAAGTATAGTATGTTGAACAACTGCGGAATTAAAAGTAATCTACTCAACTCTACTAAATCAGATGAATGACTCAATCCTTACCTACATGAATTTAACACTACCCGAAGTTAGCGGCACTAAGCAAAGACTTCTACAATCCAGTCATCTAAGTGCTAGTTTCCAAAGACCGAAACTGGTACTCAACTTGATTAAAAGCACCATTAGGTCGATAGGAAAAATCAGTCCTAACTTCCTGAATGTTAGTGTTGCCCCAACAATGCCGAGGCCTTTTCTCATTTCATAAGCATCGGTGTTGCTCCAACAACGTCGTGAAACTTTCTACTTCCTAAATACCGATGTTATCCCAATAACATCGGGAAACTTTCAATTTCCTAAGTATCGGTGTTGCCCAGGAAACACTAGGAAACTTTCTATTCACATCGCCTCAACAATGCCAAGAAATTTTTTATTCACTAAGTACCGGTATTTCCCCCGTAGCGTCGAGGTAACTTTAATCTACAGGGTTAATGAGAAACACTCACCATAGTGAACCATCAATGCACTAACTTCCGGAGATAGAAGTTGGTTCTCGAATGAGTTCTACCCTTGTTTTTGGAAAACTAATATTGCCGAAAGATAGGCAACGGAAGGAAGACATAACCTTTCATAGGTCAAATGGATGGTTTAACCTGACATCTTCAGCCACTACACGGGAATAAAGCTACGCAGAAAGGAAATCCCAACATTGAATTGTCATCTGCTAACTTCTAAGGATGAAAGCTGGTGCACAACCAAATTTCCGGAATTTAACTTAGAAAGAATTCAAATACATCCAAAAAATAGGCAGCCTCAAGGAAATATTGCTTAGAACCAAGCAGCTAGGTTATTAATTCCCAAAGATAAGATTTGACATATGAACAAAACTCCCGTGACGAAGTCGGCAACCAAGAAAAGCATGCATGGCCAAGGACAATCGGGAATAATCAATGGAAGGTTGGAAATAAATCCCTGAACTTCCTCAATTCAAGAATGGGATTGAGAGCTAGAATAGGGACAATTAAGCAATTCGCCTCACACCTTTCCATCTCTCGCAAGCATCTAAATTCGAGTACTCGAAATAATAGTCCTGCAAACAGGGATAGGCACACAAATCCTCAGTCCAAATCACGGAGTTGGTTGGCTAATAGCTTCTTTCTTCCAAGTAGACATTTCTAACAGCAAATGCGGGCTAGGGAATGAAGGATTCAATTTTCAGAAATTAACCATCGCTCAGAATCTGGGGGTAAGGAGAAAGATTGATGACCTACTTACGATGCGATCAGATCATTTGGTCCCATCTTGCGGGAATATGCCATCGCCCATTATGGTGATGCTAAGAAGTGACCCATAAATAAATTATCAATGCATTGGCTTTCGGAAACAGAAGCAAAGCTTAATCAAGTCTTAATCCTTCCTTTTGGAATCTTATGTAATCCGAAGATCCACAACGTTAAGGAAAAATCCACAGGGTTAAGTCATCCGTAATGGGCTTCTAAAAATAGAAATTACTCATGATTAGGATTTCAACATCGGACTTAGAAAAAATTACTTTAGCAAAAGATGTTGAAAATGCATCTTTCTAACGCATATCGACAACATTACAAAACTCAGGTTTTGGGTCAGTAACAAAGTCCCTAGTTCTCGAAGATAGGAGTTATTGTGTCGATCAAACTGAGGCAATTGAACTTATTGCTCAAGAGACATGGTCTCCTAAAACATATTGGTTCAATAGACAAAGTAGTCAACCTTACGGATTAGGGGCATATACACCAACGCTTTGTCGAATGAACTCAGTTGAGCATGAACTTGATTGAACATATACAAGAACAGTCACAGAACTATCTAGACCAAGCTACCTCATAGTTCTAGAAAAAGAAATTCTCGAAACTGAAGAATTAAGCCAACAGTCCTCGAACACAGAAGCTAGAGTGCAGATTGAATTTCAAAAACCACAACGAAAGGATATTTGCGATCGAATAAGTCATGCACTAGTTTTTAAAGACTGAACTTGTGGCTAACTTCAACTACAACTCTACAAGAGAAACCTTTTAATCTAGCCATCTCAGTCATCCCGAAACAACGGGAATAAAGGGCGAAAACTAAGCTGTAAAGGATCTAGCTCTTGAAGGAATGGAAGCTCCTTCACTAAACTAACGACTGGATGGCCAAAAAGTCATTTTCAACAATAAAACTTGGAACATTGTCTGCATGTTATCTATGCAGAGTGCGCCCAGTGTCCCGAGCATCACGAATGGACCATCCTGCTTATATAGCTCACTCATCCAGAATAACGAGTCACATTATACTTTAAAATTGTCTTTCTTGAAACTCACCCGTTACCGATGAGAAATCAATAATGGATCCATCATCCAGAGCGGCGTGGGAAGCTATTTTTTCAAGATCACTATAAGCATAGAAATGGAAAACGCAATATGATGGAATCATCCACTATATCCAATTTTGAAATAAATCATCACATTAGAATTCAAAACGACGATAGAAGCTTAGCCAAGTCCTAAAAAAGAGACGGTTGAAGATGGAAAGCAAGACATGGCTCCAAAATGATGCACACTCCTTTGAAGTAAAACAAAATGAAGTAAAATGTTTAAGATCGGGTCAGGTAGGCACTTAAGTAAGCAAAAGATTTTCTTGTTAAAAATTTGCCAAGTATTTGGATCGGTACCAATCTGATCCAATTGGAACAGCTCCGACCTGAAATTATTTATCAAAACTGCCTCGAACTCCTCCTACATGTTCTATCCAAGGTATGTGTGCACTTCAAAGATTATCAAGTTAAGATTGCTTCTTAATCTCAAGCGAAGAAGATCTGCATTGAAAGATGAATGGATAACTAGCACATCATAGATAACTTCTCAGGGCAGTTCAAGATGATCTACATTGCTCCTTGAAATGGAAACCCAGAGATAATAAAGTCTGGAGCAAACCTTGTTTTTAACAAAAACGTACTCTAGGGGGGATGTTAACCTGGTTTTTAGTCATCAGGATTCAATAGGAATTAGAACATCTAGATTAAGCCAAATGACTTGAAACATGACCAAAGCACTTAAAAGAGAAAGAGGTTGGCCCTCAAGAAAATTCACTATAAAATATAAGTAATATATTCACATAGGCACCAATCTGATCCAATCGGATCAGTACCAATCTGTATTGTTGAACCGAGGGATCTACAAACCTTTTGAATCACGACCTTATGCCTCTACTAAGCTCACCAATCATGTTTGGTATCATTTCAAGCAACCTAGTTCAAGAAATGAAGACTTGTCTCAAGAAATGAAGACTCGTCTGATCCATTCAAATGTTTACCCGCTTTTGGACTAAAGCAAATTAAAATGGACCTACATAATTCATACGGACTTTGGTTGAATTGAAATTTGGAAGGAACACTTAAAAGATATAAAAGAAGCCTCAAATCAAAAATCAAATTAATTGGCAAAGACAATTTGGATCGGTATCGATCCAAACTTTAGATCGTATCCAACCTAACAAGGTTGTCTCCACCAGCTAAGAATAAATGTCCACACACACTCTAGAAGGTACCCGCAAAGTTTTGTCTGATTCTGATAAATATCAAGTGAGCTATGGATGGATCTCCTACAAATTGAGTTAGTTTGATGGATCTAATCCGACCCACCTAGGATTGGGCCCATCTCATGAGATCCGATACGGAGGCTCTCCTATTCATGTACATTGCATGTATTATGTTTTGTGTCATTTTGTTAATATTCGATGGGTTATGGCTGGATCTCCAATGACCCAAAAGAAGAGATTCAAAAATAACCTAATGGTTTGGATCACTGTCAATCTGACTCAATTGGATCATCGTCGATCCAAATACTTAGCTCGAATTCTTATGATATCCTATTTAAAGGCTCTCCTACTCATGTACATTGCATATATGAAGTTTTGTGTCATTTGGTTAAGTATTGAGTGAGGGTTGGATCTCCAATAAATGGATGGATTGGATGATCCATGAAGACAGATGATCAAAAGTACCCCAAACAATTTGATATTCAGACAAAGGCACTCAATTATTGGATGGGAATACATCCAAACTGAAAAGAATAAAAAATACACCATGTATTCAAATAGATACCGATTTGACCCCATCGGATAGGAACCGATCCGAATACTTAGCTCAAATAACCTCCAAAGGACTCAGAGCTCAGTAATTTACTAAGTATTCGGATAGGTACCGATCCGACCCCATTGGATAGGTACCGGCCCGATCCTATCGGATAGGTACCGATCCAAATCATTAGTTTAGATCACCACCAAACTTGTTGGGATCTTTTTGCATGACAATATAGGCACCTGGCAAATCGGCCCTGGCCCAAGTGCTCTCCAAATCCTATAAATACCATACCATCTCCAAATCCTACAAATACCATACCATATCCAATAGAAAAAGGATATGCTCTGACCTCTACTGAAACTTTTCCATTGTTTCTTCACTCTACTTTTCCCTCACAATAGCTATTAAATTGCAACTGAGATCCTTTCGGTTGTCTCTAACAATGGTGGTTTGATCTTACTTAGGAAAGAAGAATCATATTGTAATCCAAACTTCTTTGTAACAGCAATTGATCAATAAAAATTATAAACTGGATGTAGGCTTCGTTAACAGCCAAACCACTATTAAAATATTTCATATCTTTTCTTTTTTTATGATTTACTATTGCTTTTTTTATTTTATTTGCATTTATAAATAGGGCTGGTGCTTTCACACTTAATCTAGGATGTTGATCCATTTTTTAGGTACATATCTATAATTATATGTGTATGTGTGGTACACACACCCCAAAGCTTGCATTTCCAAGAACTTGATGCATCCAACATTGTAAATATATTCCAAATCCCGACGTTGCATATACGCAAAGCCTTGTACCTTCGAAACCAAATATATAAAACATGTATATTTGAAAATAAATGTACATATAAAACTGATATGTTTAAACTATACATGCAAGAAGCCTAACACACTTGAAACTTATGCATATATATGAATCGACATATATTAGAAACCTTATAGATTTTTGGTTCAAAACTCATACATAAACTTAGTGCTTTATTCGTTTAAGATCATGAGATATAGTATATATTTAAACTAATATATATGAAACTATATAAATCAAGAGTTAGACATTATATGAAACCTAATAGCAAACATCCTCAAAGCCTTTATATACCTAAAGGTTGATGTATACAAAATCTAATATTCATAACAAGTTATTTTTATATATATTAAAAACCGACATGTATTCGAAAGTTTACATTTTCAAAACTATATAATGTAAAACTTTGTAATCGTATAAGACTACAAAATATAGTGGTATATATATTTAAGAGTATCATATTTGAAACCAAATGCATAGTTAAAGCCATATGTCCGTGAAACCGCACGCGTCTAAAAATGGTGCACATTCCAGATCTGACACGTGAAGCCAGCATATATTCAAAGCTATACTCACTCAAAATTTATATTCCTTCAGAATCTTGATTTACACATATTAAGTTTTCATATACTAATGACTCAAAATTCATACGTTAAAACTGCACATATCTATAGAAATTCAAAAATAAACCTAGTATAGGAAACAGAAAATGCTTGAAATCATATACGTATACAACTATATGTATTCAAAACTTAATGATATACATATGTATTTAAAGTTGTTTATCCAAAGCATACATCAACATGAGAAAACCAAATACATATATTTGAAGCTAATATATCTTTGAAACCTTTATGCATTCAAAGGCTGATATAGATGAAACTTATATATATATATATATATATATATATATATATATATATATATATATATATATATAAAATCCCAAATATAAATTTAGTGCTTATACTTTTGAGATCATGAATCATTGTTCATATTTGAAATTCGAAGATGTATGTTTTAGAAGTAGCGTATACTTGGAATCCAAATATATGTCTATTCAAGGTCATTTATACATACACTAAACTTAGGCTTGTCAACGGATGCTTTCGAATGCAGATATTGTCATATCCGGATCCGCAACCGAAATCATTTTTGGATATCTACATCCGTGTACACGGACGGATATCAGATAATTATCCTATCTGCTAACAACCGATAAATCATGAATTACAAAAAGAGAATTTTAGTTTTGACATAAATATTTTTCAATCTCATTATAAAAGTGTTAAAAATTAACAAATACGATGATAATAAATAGTTTCGAGTAGCAAATAAGCATTAAGCGCATATAATCTAAACTACTAATTTAATAAAATAATAAACGAATATCATATACTGTATTAAAACATATGAGTTGAACTATAATCTTGACATAAACCGGAAGAATAATTTTTAGATGCGGATGTCTTCATATCCGCTACCGCATCCGCTTTACGGATATAGGATAATTATCTGCTTTTCGGATGCGGATGCAGACGGATTTCGAATTTTTCGGATATCCAGTGACAGCCTTAACTAAACTTGTATACTTGAATCTTGCATTTGTTCAAAGCTTACATATCATAAAATTCGATGTATACAAAACCGGCATACATTTAATATGCTTAAAACTGTTATATAGTTGAAACCACTCAAACACTTATGAAGCTCCACATATGCAAAACCTGACACTTATATGTGTTCGAGATTTAATACTTTTAAAACCAGACCATATGTATTTAAAATATCTACGCTTTTAAAACCCAAGTAAATATAAATCTGATGCAAACACACAAACAAACACATGTAGAGATGTATGTGTGTGCGCGTGTGAAACTCTATATATTTGAAAATATGTGTCTTTAAAACCAACTATTCATTTGCATAGGGTTGTGTACTATTATTATGATTTTTTCCAAAGTATATATATTTAAAAACTAAATATATATGATTCACATCTAAAACTATACTTATATACCCATTATTCAAAAGCTTATCATATACATTTTTGAAAATTGATGTATACCAAATTTGTATGTATATTCAAAACAGTGCAGGTTTGAAACCACAAGCTAAAAAATCCTTATTTTTTGAAATCCCTTGTAATGACCCATATTTTTGACCATTTAAACAACAACAACAACAACAAAGCCACTATTCCCAAACAAGTTGGGGTCGGCTAGAGATGGAACCCAAAACTAAATGGAAAAGAAAAAAATTCAATTTAAAAGTTATAACAATAACAATAATAAAATAAAGTCAAATAAGTAAATTAATAATAGTAACTAAGTAAAGTAAAATAAAATAAAAATGTATATGTATATATAAGAGGAATGATAATAATAATACTAATAGCGAGAATGATACTAATAGTAATATTGACCATTTAAAAATATTTAATTTAATTTAATTATCGAATAAAGATGGTTACAAACAAAAATTTATATCGTTGTTAATGAAAATATATTGAATGGAAGTGATAATCTAAATTGAATTTGTAAATGAAATAATTGCGTAAGAGAAAAGTTTTTATTAGTATTTGAATTGAAAGAAACAATATTCAATTGTATTAAATTAATAACTGAAGTATGAATGATAAATGTCATTTAAATAAAGAAATTGAATAAATGTACAATAAAATAAAAGATGATAAAAAATTTCAATATAAACTTTTGATATTGATTATAAGGAATTAATAATAACATTTGAATTAACAAATGTTTATTCTTAAATGCGAATTGATTTGTTGCTAATAAAAGAAGAAAATAAGTCGAATAAATAAATTATCGAATATTGGAAAATATATGGAGATATATTTCTGGGAGCTATACAAAATTTTCATATGCTAATTTATGAATAAGGAATATATATATATGTATGTATGTATGTATGCATGTAAAACTTCACTATTCCAAATTTAAGAGAGAATATCCATGTATGTATATGTATATAAATAAATATATAAGCTTCATGATGCAAATTTCAAACTTATGATGACAAAATATATATAATTACATATATATTTATGATTATAAAAAATAGTGCATATGAAAATATAAATATAAATATATATATAAACATGTGCATATCTAAATGTATATATGAATATGTAAATATTTAAATATATATGTGTGTGTGTATATATCTATATATATGTATATTTAGAAATGATAAAATAAATATGTATATATATATGTCTAAAGGTAAATAATGAACCTGTAAATGTGTATGTGGAAAAATATATGTATATAAGAATGATATCTACATACATATACATGTGTGTGTATGTATGTACGTATGTATGTATGTATACATATGAAGCTTCATGATAACAATTTCAAAGTCAAGCCCCAAAACATAAAATCAAGAGCATGCTATAAATCAAATCACACACAAAACATTAAATCAAGCCACCAAGTAAATCAAATCACTTATAAATCAAATCATCCCATGAAGTCATATCAGCACACCAAAGTAAATAAGATAAAAAAGGAAAAAAAAATGTGGAAGATGGAGGCTGTACATAGCCGCCCAATATGCACCCATAGCCACCCTAACACTTCACTTTAAACTTTTCTTCTATACATATACATACATACATACATACATACATACATACATACATACATACATACATACATACATACATACATACGTGTATATATATAGCCATACTTGTTCACTTGTTAGTTTGTTCACATACAAAAGAGAAAAAATTCTGCCATTAAACATTTAAGGATCAAGTCGTTTAAAAGTGAGGCGGGAAATAAAGCAAGCAGTGTGTTCATTCATCTATAGTTTAAAGGTGAGTAAAACATATTGTTCTTCTAACAGGTCATTACTCATATATATGTGTGTGTTTGTATATATATAGATAAATGTGGTTGGATGAATATTTGATCTGTGACAAACGTATATGAATCTATGGTGCGTATATGCATATGTATATGTATGTTAGACATGATAGTTCCACCTGCACATCAAGATCGCTATATATCGTCTTCTATATAAATGTGACTTTGGTTAAAATCAGTAAGGCCTTCACTTTAAAAATCAATAACTCAAAAACCTTTTAGTTTCAGGAAATGATTCCAAAACTGTTTAGTTTTAAGTATAGAAGATTTTTAAATTGGTTTCATTAAATTTTGTCAAGCAGAGGGGATGAAAACTTCCTATGATAATGAGTGGGTTGGTTATGGACGAGTTTCAACCATCATAATTTAAAGGATGGATTATATGTACGTGTTCGTTGATGAAAAACTCGATTTTTAGAGGTGGTTTGGGAATTTTTAGAATGTGTGGAAGGAGAGATCTAGGGATGAACGAAATTGGGGAAGAGGCCAAATTCCGGTGTTGCGATGGATTTCGTGGCTTGTTGTTGGGGGTGGAGGATGCTCAGTCGATGGTGCACCTACGAAAAATAATGCAGCAATTTTTCATTGAAGGGATAGGCTGGACGTGGTCGATGTAGGGTTTAGTGTAGTGGTTTTTGGGTTCGGGTTCTTTGGGAATGATGATGATGAGGTGACGAGACAGAAGTGCATGCCAGGGGGAATGGGTGGAGGAGATGACGGCGATGCTTGGACCGAAGTTTGGAGATAGATGGACGGTCGTGGTGGCAAGGCAAGGCGATTAAGTGGTACGATTGTCGTTCCAGGTTTTTGGGTGAAGTTTGAAACTTCGAACTAGAGGATGGTCATGGGTTTCAGGCGGTCAGGTGTAACATGGAGACACGGTCGAACTTGCGTGGATGATCGGTGGCCAGAGGGTGGGTGCAGGTGCACATTTTCATGCATGGTCGTGCACAGTTTATAGCGTATAAATGAGAGATGAGGGAAAAGGAATAGGAGAAGGAGATAAGGCTTTGGTCTATGTTTGTATGGGTGGGCCAGACCTAGCTTGATATGGTTGGGTTTTATTTTAAAAAGTGAACTAATTTAGTTTTATATTTAATAACCTATAAATCTAAACTCTATTTTTATTCTTTCTAAATCCGATCAACGTGGGAATTTTACGTCAAGTCTCTATCTCCTAGTACTTCCATCTGAACTAATATGGTCGAGGTTGTTGCAATGTAATTTTTTTAATGATTTAAACGATTCAATTGAATAAATCAGTAATGTCTTATTTAATTTATTATACGTTAATTTATCAATTGATTATTATATGGATTGTCTAACTAACTAGTATTAAATCATTTTATAAATTTCTTTATTAACAAGTATTTTGGAACTAAAAATGTAGCTTGACGCGGTAAATTGAAACCAGTTCAATTCTGAATTGTAAATTGATTTAATATCAATTATAAATCGTTGAGTGAGCCAATGACCTATGTTTTGACTGATATTGCTCTTAGAGATTGATTTCAATTATCTATTGTCTGTGCCATTAAGTATCCAAACAAATTAAAGTAAATAGAATAAAATATTGACATGTTTTATTGGAAGTAAATCGACTTGTACTGATCACTATCCTGAATTTCGAAAAATGTGATGATTACAGGCGAATTAATTTCGATGGGCTGGTAATGATAAAGTAAACATATGGAATGAATTTCCATATGTGAATATTAACACCCTGATTGTGAAACTGTGTATTTAAAACAACTTAACCTTTAAAAATTTATCGTTTTGGATTCAATGAGACTAGGATCGGATATCTACATTACTCGTAAACCACTTCGATCCAACATACACTACGAACCTTTACGATTTTAATTGTGGAGCCAAAATGCTGCAATTTAATTAATGTAACAATTTCGGCTGTTTTAATAAGTAGAGACTATTATAATATATCACTGGATTTTCTATAAAAGTGTTTTGGTTATCGTAAGGTAAAAACCCGTCGTGTTTATATGTGACGTGGTCTTACGATATATCTTTGTTTTCAAACGATTTTAAAAATATAATAATTCAAACTGAGTGTGTTTTGTCACGCTGATTTTTCAGACTGACTCGGTTGTTATTTTATTATAATGCTCGGGTCAGATCGAGCATTACATATTTAAGTTAGAGTGCTTTGGAGCTCAGGAGATGAGCTGGAGGATTTCAGACCTATATTACGTACTTGATTATATTTCGTTGTATGAGTAGACTATATAGTCAACACTGGTGAGGACAAGTTATAATAACTGTCAATATTGATGTATTTATTGTTGTATTCTGATGATTGTATATATATTGATAGTTACGGTTTTCCTTGTATAAAGATATGTTATTATATATTGTATTTTGTTCCACTGCGATTGTGGGATTCCGTGTTATTGATTCTATTTTCTTCTACCTTTTTCTTCTTCACTCCTAATGATTTGGTATTTCCGACACTCGATTGCTTGGCATTATGTACAGTGAACGTATTTATATCAATTTTCAAGGGTCGAAAATTCAAGTTCGTTGCACTTGGTATCAAAGCTGAAGGTAACCCGAGAATCTTGGCTTTGGTGGGGATTACTCATTAGAGATATGATCAGTAGTACCCTAGAATGAGTCTGAGTGTATATACGTATAAGAGAGAGCGTATTTGTTAGTAATATAAAAATATTTTGATACTTTTAAATGAAATGATTTTAACTTGGAATTGATTTAGAATATAAAAGAATGAATTCTATAAACTGATCGTGGTTGTTGATGATGATTAGATGTTATCTCTTTGTTGATTGATTGTTTGATTAATATGGATGTATATATTATTGCTTATTGATTGATGAGTAATGCTTGGTCAGTTATGAGCATTGACTATTGGCTGTCGATTTGAGCATTTGACCATGGTTAGAAAATTTTGGTTTTTGAAAAATATTTAACCAATTGAGAAACTACATATTTAATATGGATTTTGAAGCGAATATATATTTGAATATCCCTCCGTATCATTTTAAAGAGTAATAGATACCATTTGAAAGTGATATATAAAATATGATTTATCTAGAAATGGTTAATAAATAAACAGAAAGTTATTCAAACTGAAAATTTAAGAGATTGGATTTCGGGATTTTTTGAAATTGGTTCTAAGATTTTGAAAATATACAATAGCATAATTTGAAACTATTTTTCGAAAAGAACTGTTATGAAGGATTTAAAAGTGATTTCAAAATGGGATTTTCAAAAGATTTAAAAAAATGAAGTCTGGAACTCACTTCTATCACTGGAAAATAAATTTTGGTGATGTCTGCAACATCAACGGTATTCATTTTTGAATTTCAAAGTGAGGGAGGCCACTTTAGTAGCTTTGCTACTCGATCATTTATGAAATCGATTTGATTCAAATCCCTAAAGTATGATTTGATATTCGAAAGAAATATGTACATATTTATTTCAAACAATTTGAAAAAAAATGAAATAAAAAACAGTGTTCAAACTCGAATTTTGGATTGAATTATATTATGAACAAAAGTATCCTATGCATTAGGAATGATTTATCGATTGAATGTGCATCTCATAGAGAAGATTGATTGTTGATTTCTAATTTTTGAATTGGAATTTGATTTTTCCGACTATTTTTCCAAATTGATATTTAATTTTATAGTTTAGTATTTTGAAAAAGTATATACGAGTTTAGTTTATAACTCTTTAACTAATAATAATAACAACAACAATAATAATAATTTAAACAACTTTTAAAACGTTAAATATTTTGGTATGCAAAATGAATAAGACTATTTTGTATTATTTAAGTATGAAATTCGTTTTGGACTTTTTTAAATGAAATTTCGTTTTAAGAAATATTCCTGAATAAGGTAGACATTTAAGAAAAAAAACTTATTTATTTTAAAAGTAATTTTGATTTATAAACTCTTATTTGTTTACAGAATGATTTTAGAAAGAAAATTTGTATTTATATAAATATGACTCTACGAAATATGAAATTGAAATAAAAATTTTAAACTATTGATTCGAAATTATTAAATTTTGAATTGGAATGGTATACGATTTGAGGAAAATGATTGTTGAAATCATATATGAATCTGCAACTGAATCGATATTTGAAAGCAATTGATTTTGAGAACCATTGACTACATAAAAATATTGATTTGGAAGTTTTCAAACTTGTATAAAAATGATTTGTATAAGGATGAAGTTAATTCGAAAACTATTAATTTAAAAGCACTTGATTTTGAAAGTGATACTCTTATATATAATGGAATTTATATAAGTATGATTTTAAGGTGATGATTTGAAAAGGTACTATGTATAGTACTATATACATTTTGAAATTGTAGATGTGGGAAGTACCTTCTGCTTGATTATTCTCTTTGTGGCCACATTATGGATACATTCTTTGATTCTTTGATTTGATCCCAGATAAACATGGGTGGATCCAGAAATGGGTCATAATCGATATAGGTTGTTCGGACATAATACTCATGAGTTTCCTTTAACTCGGCTACATAGCGAAATTCGTAGGACTGTGAGGGCTTACGGTTGCGAATGTTAACCGGGAGAACCTAGCGAAACCATTGTGTGATTACGATCTATGGTCATTTTCGATGTAATCCACATGGCTAGAGCGATTGACCCGAGGTACGGATGTTTCTTGGAGGAACCAAGCGAAATCATTGTGTATCTATGGTCTACATGGTGTAATCCGAGGGGGCAGATGTTTGCCTTGAGTCTATGGGTGATAGCAATGTAACCATCAGTGTTACTATTAAGTAGACTACGATCCATGCAATTGTTTTGCATAGCGTAATTCGTAGAGCAGCGATTGCTCATAGGTACGGATGTTACTTGGGGGATCCAGGCGAAACCATTGTGTATCTGTAACCTATGGTTGTTTTTGATATCATGGCATAAGACATGGGGCAGTGACTACCTAAAGTCAGTTGAGGCCGCATCGCCCTGTCCTCTCGACTTAGCAAGAGAGCGACCTTAGGGGCTACGTTCCATGACGATCACATTCGTTTGGTTTCGGTGATTGGATCATACTTTCCATTTCTGTTTTTAAAAGTTTTTCAAGTATTTTCACTGGGTGTTGAAATGGGTTTACTAAATACTTAGAGATTCTAGTCTTGCGCCTGATCAACGTAAT
This sequence comes from Allium cepa, assembly GCA_030765085.1. Taxonomy (NCBI): domain Eukaryota; kingdom Viridiplantae; phylum Streptophyta; class Magnoliopsida; order Asparagales; family Amaryllidaceae; genus Allium; species Allium cepa. The sequence continues at coordinate 513,440,321 of CM060938.1, forward strand.
ACTAGATTCTACAAGAACGAGAATAAACTTGTTGAAACATCGAGTTATCAAAAGTATTTTCGATATAAAAGTATTTCGTTATGAAAGAATTTCTAACAAAGAAAATATTCAAACATTTAAGCATTTTGTTATAAAAAAATTATATCTTTCTGTTCTCTTATTCTGCTCTTTTCGAGGATGAAAAGTTTTGAGTGAGGAGATTGTAATGACCCGTATTTTTGACCAATTAAAAATATTTAATTTAATTTAATTATCAAATAAAGATGGTTAGGAAAAATATTTATATTTTTATTGACGAAAATATACAAAATGGAAGTGATGATCTAAATTGAATCTGTAAATGACAAAACTATAATAAAAGAAAAGTTTTAATTAGTATCTGAATTGAAACAAACAATATTCAATTGTATTAAATTAATAACTAAAGTATGAACAATAAATGTCAATTAAACAAAGAAATTGAATAAATGTGCAATAAGATAAAAGATGATAACAAATTTCAATTTAACCTTTTGATATTGATTGTAAGGAATTAATAATATCATTCGAATTAACAAATTTTTGTTCTTAAATACGAGATTAATTGGTTGTTAATAAAAGAAGAACATAAGTCGAATAAATAAATTTTATTATATTGGAAAATAAATGGAGATATATTTCTGAAAGCTATAAAATAATTTCAAATGCTGATTTCTGAATAGGGAAAATAATATATATATATATATATATATATATATATATATACACACACACATATGTATGGAAAACTTCACCATTTCAAATTTAAGGTAGAATATCCATACATGTATGTATATATATGTGTATATATATATAAATATACAAGCTACATGATGCAAATTTCAAACTTATGACGATAAAATATATATAATTATATATATGCATATATGTTTATAAAAAAATAGCGCATATGGAAATTTAAATATCTATATATATGTAAACATGTGTATATTTAAATGTACATATGAATATGTAAATATGTATGTACATATTTATCTATATATATGTACATGTTGATTTGATAAAATAAATATGTATATATATCTAACGGTAAATAGTGAACTTGTAAATATGTATATGGAAAAAAATATGTATATAAGAATGAATATATCTTATATATATATATATATATATATATATACATACATACACACACATATATGTATGTATGTATGTATACATAAGAAGCTTCATGATAACAATTTCAAAGTCAAGCCCCAAAACACAAAATCAAGAGCATGCTATAAATCAAATCACACACAAAACATTAAATCAATCCACCAAGTAAATGTGATCACTTATAAATCAGATCATCCCATGAAATCATATCAGCACAACTAAGTAAATAAGAAAATAAAAGGAAAAATTATGGAAGATAAAGCATCCCACAAAATCATATCACGCTAACATTTCACTGTACACTTTCCTTCTGTATATATATACAACCATACTTGTTCACTTGTTTTCTTGTTCACATACAAAAGAGAGAAAAAAATTTCCGTTAAACATTTAAGGATCAAGTCATTTAAAAGTGAGGCAGGAGATAAAACAAGCAGTGTGCTTATTCATCTATAGTTTAAAGTTGAGTAAAACATCTTGTTCTTCTAACAGGTTGTTACTCATATATATGTGTGTATATATATAACTATGGTTGGATGAATCTTTGATCTATGACAAATGTATATGAATATGTAGTGTGTGTATGCATATGCATATGTATGTTAGACATGATAGTTCCACCCGCACATCAAGATCATTTTATATCTTCTTCTCTATAAATGTGACTTTGGTTAAAATTAATAAGGCCTTCACTTTAAAATCAATAACTCAAAAACCTTTTAGTTTCAAGACATCATTCCAAAACAAAAACTATTTGGTTTTAAGTATAGAACATTTTTAAATTGGTTTCATTAAAATTTGTCAAGCAGAGGGGAAGAAAACTTCCTATGATAATGAGTGGGTTAGTTATGGACGAGTTTCGACCATCATAATTTAAAGGATGGATTATATGTACGTGTTCGTTGATGGAAAACTCAATTTTATAGGTGGTTTGGGAATTTTTAGAGATGTGTGGAAGGAGAGATCTAGGGATGAACGAAATTGGAAGAGAGGCCAAATCCTGTTGATGCGATGGATTTCGTGGCTTGTCATTGGGGGTGGAGGATGCTCAGTCGATGGTGCACCAAGGAAAAGTAACGCGGCAATTTTCATTGAAGGGATAGGCTGGACGTGATCGATGTAGGGTTTAGTGTAGTGGTTTTTGGGTTTCGGGTTTTTGGGTTTCGGGTTCTTGGGAATGACGATGACGAGGCGACAAGACAGGGTTGTGCGCCAAGGGGAATGGGTGGAGGAGATGATGGCGATGCTTGGACCGAAGTTTGGTGGTGGATGGACGGTGTGGTGGCAAGGCAAGGCATTTTAGTGGCACGGTTGCCATTCTAGGTTTTTGGGTGAAGTTCGAAACTTCGAACTAAAGGATGGTTGGGGGTTCTAGGTGGTCGGGTGTGACGTGGAGACGTGGTCGAACTTGCATGGATGATCGACAGCTAGGTTCGGTGGCCAGAGGGTGGGTGCATGTGCACATTTTCGTGCATGTTTGTGCACAGTTCATGGCATATAAATGAGAGAGGAGGGAAAAGAAATAGGAAGAAGGAGATAAGGCTTTGGGCCATGTTTGTGTGGGTGGACCGCACCTTGTTTGATACGGGTTGGGTTTGATTTTAAAAAGTGAATTAATTTAGTTTTATATTTAATAACCTATAAGTCTAAACTCTATTTTTTTGTTCTTTCTAAATCTAATCAACGTGGGAATTTTACACCGAGTCTATATCTCCTAGTACTTCCATCTGAACTAATATGATCGAGGTTGCTGCAATGTAAAAATTTAATGATTTAAATGATTCAAGTGAATAAATCAGTAATGTCTTATTTAATTTATTATACGTTAATTTATCAGTTGATTATTATATGGATTGTCTAATTAACTAATATTAAATCATTTTATAAATTTCTTGATTAGCAAGTAATTTGGAACTAAAAATATAGCTTGACACAGCTAATTGAAACTAGTTCAATTCTGAATTGTAAATAGATTTAATATCAATTATAAATCGTTGAGTGAGCTAATGATCTATGCTTTGACTGATATTGCTCTTAGATATTGATTTCTATTATCTATTGTCCATGCCATTAAGTTGCCAAATAAACTAAAGTAAATAGAATAAAACGTCGATACATTTTATTGGAAGTAAATTGACTTGTACTGATCACTATCCCGAATTTCGGAAAATGTGATGATTACAAGCGAATTAATTTCGATGGACTGGGCATGATAAAGTAAACATATCGAATGAATTTCCATATGTGAATATTGACACCCTGATTGTGAAACTGTGTATTTAAAACAACTTGACCTTTAAAAATTTATCATTTTGGATTCAATGAGACCGGGATCGGATATATGCATTATCCGAAAACCACTTCGATCCAATATCCACAACAAAACTTTACGATTTTGATTGTAGAGCCAATATGCAAAAATTTAATTAATGTGACAATTTCGACTATTTTAATAAGTAGACACTATTATAATATCAATGGATTTTCTATAAAAGTGTTTTGGTTATCGTAAGGTAAAAGTCCATCGTGTTTGTATGTGACGTGGTCTTACGAGATATCTTTGTTTTCAAAGGATTTTAAAAATGTAATAATTCAAATTAAGTGTGTTTTCTCATGCTGGTTTTGCAGACTGACTCGGGTGTTATTTTATAATAATGCTCGGGTCAGACCGAGCATTACAGATTCAGGTTAGAGTGCTTTGGAGCTAAGGAGACGAGCTGGAGGATTTCAGACGTATATTACATACTTGATTATATTCCGCTATGTGAGTAAACTGTATAGTCAACACTTGTGAGGACAAGTTAAAATAACTGTCCATATTGATGTATTGATTATTGTACTCTGATGATTGTATATATATTGACAGTTATAGTTTTCCTTATACAAAGTTCTATTGTTTTGTATTTTATTTTTTTCCGCCGCGTTTATGAGATTCTGTGTTGTTGATTCTATTTTCTTCTACCTTTTTCTTCTTTAGCCCTAATGATTCGGTATTTTCAACACTCGATTGTTCGACATTCTATACAGTGAACGTATTTATGTCGATTTTCGAGAGTCGAAAATTCATGTTCGTTACATCCCTTCCTTTCAAAGTCAGTAAGCTTGAAATAAATAAATTTCAAAATTTAAAATAAAATATTTTTTTGAAATCAACCTTAAGTGTTTTCTCAAAATCTGGTGGAAATATTTTACCCTTTTTTTAAATTTGAATCTTTTGAAAATCCATCCTTTTGAAATTCAAAATAATTTTTCCTAAAACATGTAATTCGAATGCATGAGTTGTTGGATCTCGATATGGAGTTAGGCTTTAATATAGATATTCACTATGGTTCACCCTGCAGCACTACCCAACTTGGCGGCATTAATAAGCCCAATGGCATTAATAAGCCCACCAGCTTCGATGAGCCTGATGGCGATAATAAGCGCAATGACATTGACTATCTTATAGGATTGGATACTCAGCGGTGTCAATCAACTTATGACATTAAGCACTCAGCAATATTGATCAACTTATGGCATTGAATACCCATCGGTATTCATCAACTTGCGGTATTAAATATCCATAAGTATCGATCAACTTATGATATCAAACACTTGCAGCATTAGGATGTGGTCAGCGTCAATAACTTGTGACATTAATCCAACGACATTACTTCAATTGTGACATTACTTGAAAAGTGACATCAATCAATTAGCAACATTAATCTAGCGATACTGATTACTTAATGGCATCACTTAATTGCGACACAGTATCCAATATTGCATCATCACCATTTTATGACTTAAAACTACGACATTCAGTTCCGCTACATCACCACTCATGGCATAAAACTCTTATGACATTAAATACCGCCGCATGGCCACTCATGGCACAAAACCCTTGCGGCATTTAACCGCCACATCATCACTCATGGCGTAAAACTCTTACGACATTCAATATTGCCGCAACACCATGCACGACAAAAAACTCTTATGGCATCATTTACCCATTGACATCCTTTATCTCGAAGTCATTAACTTCAGCATAGAGCCTAATCTGCGGTGTTGCCCTTCGACATTTGTTATCCATCTTACAGCATGAGTTCCTTATAAAATAATTTTCTGTTGGCACCCATAATCAAAACTTGAGCTTCAACACAGAGCCCCAACCTTAACCTTACTAACCTCTTCGTTCCCTCTCAACGAATCTTATTCAGCACTAAAATCATCCAAATCAATTTCAAAATTATCCAGATCTACCTTGGATTCATCTAGATTTACTTTGGATTCATTTGAATCCGCTTTGGATTCACTCAACCTCACTTATGAGATTCCTTTCTTTTAATCGATGTTGGATTGGTATTTGATGTTGGATGGACTATGAAATAAAAGAAGTGAAGGGAGGAGAGGAGAGGAACAAGGTTATTTCTTTAGGAATGTAGTAGGATAAAGTAAAGGGGAAATCACGTGATGGAATCATGCCATAAAAGTTTTGGCATAAGTGATGTTGTTAACAAATGTGAGTTGTTGGTTTCCTTTACATTTAAAGTAGTAATCATAAGTTCTCAAAAATTTTGAAGGAATAAATTCAAAAATTTTATAAAATTCAAATCCTAGGGTATTTTGATCATTTTTCGAACAATCAGAGGTTCAAGTCCTCCTTCCAGTTTCAAAATGTTAAACCGAAATTTGGTTTAACATTCAAGATATATGCACAAGGAGGCATGTTCGAAGATATTCTAGTAATACTCCTTGGTTTTTGATAATTCACAAAGTTGTTAAAAATGTGATTCATAAGTTTAAAAGATAAAATAGGCAGTTCAAAATAACAATAGGTAATATGCTAAAGTCATGTTCCTTTATTCAATTATGAAAATGTATAAAATGGGCAAACATACATTTTTCTAATTATTCAATTTCTTATTTGCAAATATTATATATCCTCTTCTCCCTTATTAGCCTTTGTGTCATTAGTTTGTCCTCTGATCTCTCAATAAAGACAACTTGGAGAAGATCCTAATTGGAAAAAAATGATAAGAGTGAGAAAAAGGTTAAGGGCCCCTTTTCATGAAGGATGCATCTTTATTTTTAGTGGTTGGAATGAGGTCAGCTTGCTTCCGTTGGCGATATGGGACTTTAGTTGCTGTCTTGGTAGTGGCTTCAACATGAATACATTTGAAGCGTTATGAAGGGAATTACACCAACTCCTCTTAAATTTGCTCTTGTGCATGATTTTAATCCCCTTTCTTTGTGTGGCCTTTGATATCACACGGTATTAGTTTGTGCAACATTAATAATAGGCAATATTCATAAAACGCGACATCGATTAACATATGATCTATTATTATATGGGAAACTTTCAATATGGCAACCTCATCATAACCCTTTGATATTCTTTCGTCAGTTAATCATTTATAATTTCCTTCTCAGTTGGCATCTGATGTCAATGAAGCCCGATATGGCTAAAGAGTGATATTGATAAGATATGGCCTAGAAAAAATGTGGCATTAATGGAGTGCAACATTGATAAGGTGCGGGATTGAATCTATACCGTATTGATCAGGTGCGGCGTTGAATCTATACGGTAGTGATTAGGTATGGCATTGAATCTTCGTGGCATTGATTAAATGCGACATTGAATCTATGTAACATTAATTTTATTCAGCATTGAATCTATGCGGCATTGATTATATGATTCTTTGAAGGAATGAGACATTGCTTGAAAGGTGGCATTAAAGGGAGGAGGCATCAACCTTTGCCTTGATGGGGTGTAGCACGTGCGATATTCCTTTTTCCCTCCAGTGGCATGATAGCACTTTTTCTTTAAATTTAATGTCTTTGTTTTTTATCAACTGCGATATTATCTTTAGATTTGACATTGTTCTAGCTTCAACTCGACATGCCTATGCTTTCTCCTTTAGAAAATATGTGGATAATAGTTTTCATTTCATTTTTCTAACAAGGCTCCCACCAGTCTTTTATATTTCACCAAACTCTAAGCGAAATGTAGATGTCTTTTGAATTTAATAGCAAGTCTTAGGACTCGTATGCCCTGGGATTCTAACCTTTAGGAAAACAGAACACGTCATAGGCCCATATACGATGGATGATTGCTTATCGGTTGTATCACATAAATTCCTAACCCATAGTTACTTGTCTTAATCTTACCTTTACCTTGAGGAAACCTCAGCAAGTAAAGTAGGACTATTCACTTGGGCCTAACATTTCATGATGGCCTAAGTATAATGCACGTACCTTTTGGATAGCTCCATAAATATGTGTAGTTATCTTACCTCATCTATTCAATACATTAATCATACTTTCCAAAACATCCATAGCTTGAGGAAAGCTCAACAACTATAAAGTATGCAAGCAATCTATTAATATATAAATTATAGAGGATAACTTTATTGTAAGGATTCATAATCTTCGATATATTATGTCATGTAATATCGACTTATAATTTTATGAAATACCCTCGTGATTCAAGTGTTGGACACATCGAAAATCACGATATACATACATTTACTTACTTATTTATTCCTTAAGGTTATTTAGGGTTTCTTAATATTTCACATTTAATTTATACATTCATATTATATAATTTTTATTATTATACAACTTTTATATTACATATTACTTATATAATAGTCTTATGTATTATACTATACTAATTAAGTCTTATTTAATTAATTTTATATCAAATTAACATAACATTTATATTGAATAATTATTATATACCATAACCTTTATAGTATAACACATATATCATATATATATTTTTATATTATTTAATTAATTAACCTTTAATTAATTTATTTAATTAAAAAAACATAATCAATTTTTATATAAGTTTCGAAATTCATTTATATTTGTACAGTTAAAGCGCTTAGCAATTCTATGGCTATGGAGGTGCAAAAATTTAAAGCGAGGTTAAAGCGACGATATAATGGAAAATAGGAGAGATATCATATATATATATATATACACGTTTATATTATTTAATTAATTAACCTTTAATTAATTTATTTAATTAAACAATTATAATTAAATTTTATATAAGTTTCGAAATTCATTTATATTTGTACAGTTAAAGCGCTTAGCAATTCTATGGCCATGAAGGTGCAAAAATTTAAAGCGAGGTTAAAGCGAGGATATAATGGAAAATAACGGAGGTGCAATAAGTTTCACTGGATATAAATCGAAAAAATTAAAGTTAATTTGTTCTTGTTCTCACATATTTTTTGTAGGAAAAAGTAATATTGTTTAATCTTATATAATAAAATCGAAGAATATCATGATCTATGCAAATTAGATTTTATGACTATAATAGATTTAACTTAATATAAGCACTTGTGCCTAAAATTCAGATTTTTTCCATAACTTTGTTGATTTGGTTTAAAAGAGAACAATTCAAATCGACCTTTGTATATGAATGTTGCTAAAGTGGATGCTAAATTTTTTTGATTTAGCGGGTATAGCAGAAAATAACACTACTTAAAATTGATCTACTATCGAATAACGCTAAATTGAAATAGCATAGCGGTCGAAGAGCGCTATGTGCTATAGTGGGAATTTTGCAGGGCGTTAACGGGGCTTTGACTGCATGGATTTATATATGTACATGTATACTTATGTTAATTTAACATTTTAAAACAACATAACATATATCATAATGTACAAAACATATATATATATATATATATATATATATATATATATATATATATATATTAGTTAGTAAAATTATTTTGTTAATATATTTTATTAATCTTACTAATAAAATTTATAAATTTTAAAATTGATTTAATATTAATTTTCAATCATTTTTGAAAATTTTAATCGTATTATAACATTTATAATATGTATATATTATATTTTAAATCTAACTTTTAAATTCAGAAATTTTATATTTTCAATTTTCAAAAATGTTTGAAAATTTATATACCACCAGTTATAATCTTCTTATTATATTAAATTTAAAATTTTTTCTTAATTTCAAAATAATTTTGGAAATTAGCCTAAGGCCCAATTCAAATTTGGGCCTTTTCCATCAAGGACAACTTTTGGGCAGTGTGCTTAATTGTAAACCCTTATATTGGTAGAGATAGGGGTATGCCCTAGGGGGCAATTAAGTAATTCGTTACATATATCTAACTCGTTGACCAATCTTTTTCGAAATAAATGTGTTTTCTTGCTATTGTATTCTTGATATAATATGGTTATATTAATTAATTAATTTAATTAAAGGGGCATTTCACTAAAAGGATAAACTTTGCAGTCCAATTATTTTCTAGGACACACATCCATAGAAATTAAATTCAAGGCCAAAGTCAGCAAAAAAATTATTTTTAAGGACAAAGTCAGCAGTCTAATTACTTTCAAGGACATACTTTCATAGGTTTTTAGGCCTTAGAAACTAATTATTTTACATTTTGTCCTTAAAAGTAATTATTTCAATTGTGTATCATAGAAACTAATTGCACTTGTTTAAGAGGCCCTTTTGGTTAATTTCCACTTAATTAACAGTATATTTAGTAGAAAATCCATAAATGGTAGTTTTGTTATGGCTGCTACGAAGTATTGTAACTATGAGTAATTTATCACAATGAAACAAATATACCATTTTAAATGTTCCTAGTCAAGATGCATCGAGACTGGATATCGATGTATCTGTAGAGAATAAAGTATGTAACGCTCCCCAAATATTAGACATTGTACTACTCATGACTGCTGGGGGCACTTAGGGTTTACATACTAATAGTTATTGGATAGCTATGGAAAGACTCACTCAGTTGTTTTTTGTTGGTTAATATAACTAAGGTCAAACAGAAAATATAGTTATGACTAATTTGCATAGTTTTTTCGACTTGAGAATACTTTGAACCTTCAATGTGAAAACTCTGCTTTGATTATAGTAAAATCATGGCGTAGAGTCCATAGAGTGATTTGCCTCCGCAGTTATATAGGGTTAGTATCAAGGTCAACTCAAGTCAACCCTAAGTAAAAATCTCTGACCAGGGTAGTTTGGTTGATAATAATTGTTATTATCAAACCAAGGGCTTTTGTTACATGGATCTAGGTCAAATGTGTACAAATCTACAATTATGAATATGTATAATTGTAAATGTGTTTATATACCATATATGTTTAATCTTAAAATTTTCTTATGATGATTTGTACTTATTATAAATCATAAAATATAAAATTATTTTATTGAATAAGATTGGTCAATGAGTTAGATATATGTAAAGAACTATATAATATCCCCTAGGGCTTACCCTTAACTCTATCAAATTTGACTAAGGTAGGCGATCGACAACATGGTGATGGTGATGAAGGTAGTGGTACATTTATTTCTATTGAGAAGAGATGGTCAAGGTCTAGGTTGTGCTCAACCTATGTTGAACTCAAGTTTTGCCTTGGTCATGCGCATGCCATTTCAAAGATAATTCTGGCTATCCGACGTCAGCATAATCCTATTAATGCAAGGCTAATTTTACATTGTCGTAAAAATTTCAATGGGACGTTTTGCTTTAGGAATGGTAACGTTGGATGATTCTATCGCTTTGCTTTTCTTATTCTTACACTTTCTGTGTTCCTGAAAAGAAAAGCTTCTATGTTGGTATGGATAAATGTTCTGTTGTGCGGAGTGAAGTGTTATCTGCCACGAGTGGATAATCTACACAAAATGATTCATTTTTCATGTACGGGACACGAGACTCACATTATATAGGTCAACACTTTCACTTGCCATGGTGAACAATCAAAATCTGATTCGTCAACACATATCGACATCCCTTGGATTTCGATGGATGGTTACATTGGTTAACTATTTAAAACAAAACATACCTAACCATATTGAATGTTAAGTTTTTTTTGAATAACACGTCGATCGCCATGCTTCAAGTCCATTAAGGGAACATCTACTCCTTATGAAGCTTGGTCACCATAGCTCAAGATTCACCTTCTATGTCGGTCAGATTCGGACATTCGATTACTGCTAAGTTACAACGCACGGTTGTTCCATCTGTTCCAGTGTAGATCAACCTCCCCTTTTGAATGAATACATCGGTCTAAGGGTCCTGAATGATCTTCCTGACCAAATTCCCTCTACCCTTTCTATGAAAATGCTTTAAAATATATGCCACCAGCATGGAATTCCTGAGGATGACATACAACTTCCTAATCAGAGTGAACGAAAATATCTTCCTCCTCTAGAATGCACAGCCTGCAATAAATATATATGCCTCAGTGTTGCTGCCACCTTCCAATCCATTCCTCTACACTATTTTACCAGATCTTCGGTTAGCTCTAGGTCAAGTCCATCTGAATGGTTATGCTCTTGTATTCTCTTTATACGTGTTCTTAATGAAAAAGTTCAATCGGGCTCCAACTCTCTAAGTGTTTACTTACCTCATGCACTTCAAACACAAGTGGGAGTCTTCTTGCTACATGATCATCAAGTTTTTGTTTAGATGAAAAGTCAATAAAGATTATCACAATAAACGGTAGTATTTCAAAAATGAGCACTTCTTTGTTCAATGCTCGTATGGTTTTAGCAATGTTTGGTTAACTGGAAGCGAGTTACTTAACTTTATTCTTTCTGGATTTACTCCATCCAAGAGCTTAATTTCCCATTTATTTGTTTCCAGGCATTCTTGTTCCAGATGTTTGTGGTGAGCATGCAAAAAATTTGGATGGACCAAAAAATGTTAGCTTTCAGCATCACACCATTAATTATCTCATTACTAACGAATCTCTAGTGGTGTGGTTTGCTGCTCTCGGATAGATTTTCCATCCCTTATTCAACTCCTTCGGGTAGCTCCAAAGCACCTTCCCGAACCACTTGTTGTACTCGCAACACCGGCGAGAATCTATAGGGTAAGGCTTAAGGTCCTTCGGGAGTAGTGTATGTGGAGGAACCCGCTAAGAAGTGAGTTGACGAACCTACCGCTAGTGATGTCCCTGGGGGAGTGAGTGAAGTAACCGGAATGCCATCGACCCTGAAGAAAGCGAGGGATTCAAGAGAAGGGAGGAAAAAATACCAATGGTTGAAGAGGAAGAAGTTGATGCCAATGATAGTGATAACAACTATCATGCTAGTACAAAGAAGAGCAAACCATTTGGTGAGATGCCTTTCAAAAATCCTGAACTTCTGAGCTTTCCCCGTTTAGAGCATGTTGTCGTTGAAACTTCTAAAGGGAGTGAAGAATGAAATATGTGGCCCTTGAAAGAGATATAACCTCAACCTCATCCTTTTGGTAACGTATTTGCTGGTCTAATCTACTTTGACATCTTTGTTAGCACTCTTCTTGATGAAGTTGTTCCTACTTTAGCTTCCCATTCGGGGGTTTTGTAGATGAAGGCGGTGAAACTCTGTCTTTAATTCCTTGCCGATACGGTCTATTGAGTACTTAGAGGGGTCATTGACACCATGCACATCACTAGGATCAAGGACATGCATTCCTGCATTCATTCGTGTTCTAAAATTCTTACGGTTATTCCACTTTTTTTTTGTTTCAGGTTCCATGGGTCACATTGATATCAAAATCTCTCATGCAACATTAATGATTATTGTGTCTAGATTCCCGATCCCTGTACACCTTGCTATGGATATCAAAGCCATTATGAGACTGACGAAGAATGACACCGAAGAAAGGAGCATGAAGTAGCAAATGCCTGCAAGGCTGATAGAGAGAGGAAGAAAGAATGCAAAAAGGAGACGAAGAGGAGAGAGTTGGGAGGAGAGTTGTCTCATGATCATACCAAACGACAAAGAGAATCTTCTAAGTGTAATAGCCCTTCTTTTAGTGTTGTTATGCCAACACTAATGCCCTTCTCCTCGCTCTCTGGCTATAATAATTCCAACTACTTTCAAGGGAGTCTCTACTCCCTTGTTTACCTTCCAACTGCTCCTCCGCGACTACATGTCGCTTTCCCATGCTCTTCTTGCATGACGTGAAGTTCAACAAGAATATTGGGGATATTTCAAATGAAGTGGCTGATCGGGATGTTTGGAATGTCCAAAAGCATGTCGATGAAGGATATAAGTGGAAAAGGTTGTACCAAGCCCTTTATGACATGAATAGAATCAACTATACCGACATCAAGTCCTTCGTTTCCAAGAAGGAGGAATTTGAATACATCATCAAGAACCAAGAGGAGGAATTATTTATGGTCACAAGGGAGAGGGTCGCAGCACTAAAAGCAAAAGCCAAATCCAACTGCTTGAGGGAAGAGATGAAGCTGACTCATGATCATTTCAAAATCGTGATGTGAAATAACTTGAAGATTTCCCATAAAGAAGGGACTAAATTGAAGAAGCAAGTTAAAGAGAAGGACCCAGATCTTACTAAAAAGGATGAAATAATATGAGCCAAGGATCAGACTATCTTGGAACAAGCAACTGAGCCTTAAAAGGCTTTGAAAGGAAAATTTTAAACTTCGAGGAGAGAAACAGAAGCTAGTCAATGATTCAAAGTACCCATCGATTGAAAAACTTGTTAAGGATATCGAGCTTGCAAATTCTCAATAGGAACTTAAAGAACTTTAGAAGGTGAAGGCCAAAGAGAGAAACGAGTTGAATGACCATCTCCAACACTTATATGGTAGTGTCATCTTGAATAAAAATCTAAAGTGGTTGGGGAATGTGTAACAACATTGATTTTAGAATTACCCTACTAAAATAAATAATGACTTATAGTTAGAGATTTAAAGAAGAAACTGAATTTTTTCAAGCATTGTAGTATGGATAAACTAGAATTTTCTATTTTTATAATAGATAATGAATTCTTTTGGAATGTGAATTCTAAATTTATATAATGTTGGAAAGTTAATATATGGAATGAATATTTTTGAATTTATAAATAAATCTATTTTATAAGAAAATTAGAAATTCTATATTGTTAAATCCTTTTTATGATTATAAAGAGGAGTTGATAACATTTTAAATTGTAAGGATCAATTATGAAAGATACATTGGAGTTTTATTTGTGAAGTTATTCAACTATTTGTAAGAATAGTTTAAGAAATGATTATTTTATAAGTAATCAATTTATATTACCTGGTAAAATTTGACTTAAAGAGTTGTATTAAGATCTATGATTAAATATCATGAAAAGACGACAAAATGGAAAAAATTATTTAGTGACAATTATTAGAAAGTATAGTGAAATTTAAAATATAAGGATAAAAAACAAAAACGAGATAACATATTGGATATTGGGTTAATTTTTCCTAAACCAAAGCCCATTAGGCTACTAAGAAAGAAAGAATCTCTTTCTCCTTTTGTTATACGTTCAACTCTTTTACAGTAAAAAGAAAGCAGAAAGAAAACTTTAGTATTCTCCTTTTCAAACCCTCAAGCAAAATCCCTCATTTTGATTAAAAATAAATTGCTACAAAATCAAAGAAAATTCAAGGTTTTACTGAAATAGAAAAGCAAGGCCAATTTCTTCAAATTGGCAAGCTTCTGCAAGAATTTAAGGTCAGTAATTCTCACAACTATCTCTATTCTATGTTGCATGTTGCTGTTATATCTAATTGATTGTGATAATTGATTTTCATGTTGTTCCTATGTAGTTTGGATGAGATTTTTGATGCTAAACGGACTATTGAACCACGAAGTATAACCTGCGTGTTGAATTCCTGTAAATGGCTTATTGAAACATGCATTTCTAACTCTTATATTGGTTGATTGATGAGTAGAGAATAGTGGGTTTGCATATCAATAGTTTAAAGTCTTAAAACTTCAATTTCAGTGGTAGGAAATACAACAAACAGCCTCAGAGGAGTTGCTTGAAATTTTCAGGCTCCAAGCCCTATCAATGATCGATCGCTGGCAATCGACTGGTGGAAATCACAGTCGATCGGTATGAATTCTAAATCTTATTTCTCCATGCTTTTGTTACACTATTTTTTGATACTTTTATTCTACTGTGTTTTCATTTCTATTTTAAATTTTGTTTTTGATTCTTTGATTTCTTGATTCTTTATCTTGTGGCACCATAGAATTTTAATCATATGAAATTATTAAGATTATATATATATATATAAAGAAATATGTTTTGAAATTCCTAAAATTAGATTATGTAAAAAATATAGTTCTAAAATCTATTCTATAATTCATATAAAATTATACTTATGATATTATCTCTAAATCCAAAATTTCAAATTATGAGAACAAAATTATATTTATAAATATATTGATAGAAATAATTATTATAGAGCTTTAAAGATAACAATATCTAAAAGGTAAAGTAAGTATTTATATATATGTAAATTTCAGATCTTTTAAAGATTTTATTACACACACACACACACACACATATATAGTAGTGCCTTACAGGCATATCAATTTTATGGTTATTAAACCAATATTTAAATGCTTTTAAAAAGAAGAAATTTCTATATAACCATATTACTTTTGGAAAATAAGAACTCAAACTAAATTTCTTAGCAATACAAGTGTTATGGAAGACTTGTATCACTTTATCGATTATTTGTTCGGCTCGTTTAATAGAATACTTTATGGGGTGGAGTTTATTATCTCTTAGTAAATATTCAAGTGTCACTATGTGATTATGGGATATTAGGAGACACCCGAGTATTTACCATCGGAAAATACATAACTCTTTAGGTCAGAAATTATTACCTTTAAGGGACTCGCTTCCAGGCTTGTTCATCGATGTGCTTTCACGTATGCCATTAGATGTAGGGACTCACTTTCAGGCTTATTCACTAACGTGCTTTCATGTACGCCTTTTGATGTGGGGAATTTCTTTTAGGCTTGTTCATCAACGTGCTTTCATATATTCCTATAGAAGTGGAGACTCGCTTTCAGGCTGGCTCACCAATGTGCTTTAATGTACATCTGACTTGCTATAGGATTGTCTTTTGGTTTTGACTTTCTTTCATGCTCGTCATTGGGCTTTGACTTGTTTTCATATTTGTCTTTTGGTTTAGATTCACTTCATACTTGTCTTATGGTTTTGACTTGCATTCATGCTTGTCTTTTGATTTGGATTTGTGAGATATCTTGATTCACCATATTTGAGATGATTGCTTGTAATAAGGAGGATATGTTTTTATGACATGGTGAATTGTTTAATATTTTGATGTTGGCATATTATATAGTTATGACTATATTATTGGAATTTACTTATATTACATCTATGATCTCACATTTGTTGATTTAAGGATATCTGACCTATTTATTATTTATTTTACTTGGGTCAGGCGGAGACATTTTAGGTACAAGGACGTTGACCGTGGATGTCAAGCTAGCTAATGGAGGTAGATATTTATATATACATAAAAATATATATCGTGTAGATTCTAGACCAATATGCATGTTGTATACTTTGTACGAGCTGATGACTTTTTATATCTGGTGTATTTTGAGACATCTTGTAGTCTATTTCCATATCTGTACTATGTGAGTCTAGTGTTTCTGTTTCCTAGATGCACTTATGTATGTATCTTCTTATTTATATTATATATTCCACTATATTCAATGATTCTTTTTTCTTTGTGATATATTATATATTGTTGTGTTCTTATTAACCCATGTGTTTATTGCTTTGTGTCGATACCGTACACGTCATATATGATTCATGAGGTAAAAATAAATGCATTGTTGTTGACATAAGGGAATATTCTAATTGCTCCTATCCAGCTTTACTCTCCGTATTAACTGACTATATTACTATATAATATTCTTTGTTAATATGGGTATAGAGGTAAGGCGTTATGGAACGACTATTCCAAAATTCTTGTTGGTTCCTGGGAGGATGCTCTACACTGGGTCGCGCAGTTCGGTGATAATCGTTCAAAGGAGGCGTTAATGGCTATGTATCTCGATGCCAAGGACATAGAATTACTGACTATTGGCTAGGCTCCTCTAGCTAGAGTGGATGCCAAGGTTGCTGGTGTATTCATCGAAGCTCTCACTTTCCTAGGCTCATCAGGTTAGCATGAAGTTTCCACTCCAAAATCATGAGACCCGACGACGATTATTCCTACTTCCATGGGGGTTAGCTCCAAAACCTCTCATGTGACTCCAATATCTGTAGCAATTACTTATTATAAGCCCTATATTTCTTCCTTCATGGGTTAAACGGAGGACAAGGGACTGAAGAGAGAGGACTCTCGATTTTTGTCAGGGATTGAAGCCATAGCTCAAGTATATCTCTTGTTTCACTAATCTTTGAGAAGCTATAGTTCTCTCATGAATCCATCATTAAACTTTATCATCCTTTTTACCAAATATAGGTCAACTGCACCCTCGCCCTCCGTCGTCGCCTACTCAGGGTTTAGAAACTGAAGCAATCTTTACTACATCGACTTCAATTTCCACTGGACTTGTTGCGTTGGTCTCGCCTTCCAGTTCCGGGCCAGGTTTTGATTTTCAGAATGCGGCCTTGGAAGGTTTAGAGGACATATTTCTATATCAAAGAAAAAGACATCATGATTGTTTGCGCTTCGGACCCAACTGATCCTATAACCATGGTGGAAAGGTGGAAGGAAGTTTTTGAGAAAATCAAGGTGAAAATGAGTCAGGTACTATGAAGCTTGCATCTTCGACTCATACAATCCCCACGTCTAAGATCCCTCATATCAAAATCAAGCCTCAAAAGACTAAACACACTAAAGCTCATGTCTAATGACCCTGATGCCACGACTAGCGAAGAGTTTACCCATTTTGAAGGTGAGAATCCACTAAGGGGGTGTGATTAGAGATGAAAAGAAATGGAATTAGCGCCCTTAGCGGTTTCGACAGTAGAGGTAGCAGGAAAGGGAAGAAGTAGAGGATGCTTGGAAGTTTTTGTTATGGTAGCTTGTTTTTTATTTATATGTTGTTAAGACGATACTTTTTTTCTTTCTGTTAAATAGACCATGTCTGTGTGGGATGGCCCCCTCAGAGGTTTGTACATAAAGGATGAAGTAATGTAAAGATTTCATTTTGATCTATAATCTCTCTTCTGCTTTACTTCATCCCACCTTTACGTACTATGTACTGTTTATATATAACTACCCGCATTGTTATTATGTATGTCTGTGTCTTTGCAATGTGCTTATTTTCTGCAACTCTGTGCATATAAATAATATTTTTGTAATTGCTTATGTTGTATTCTAATTTTAGCCTTATTTATAACTGCCAAAGTACTCCGTTTTGATGAAATAGAACTGTTGCTTAACTAATTTCATGGTTACTTTTTGTGGATTTTCTTCTGACTAGTTGGTAATAGTGAGTAATCAAGGATTTACACTAATCCTAACTGTTGTGGAGCAGCGGTCAAGATATTCTTCTTTCTATTCACTTTACTTTGTTATGTGTTTCTCCCTATTTACTGGGATTTACCATCCTAAATGCAAGATTACGGGCAATAACGGGATAGAAATACCATAGGGCAAGTTACCAATTTCCGTCAATGCAAGCGTGCTTTTCCTATTTTGATCCTTAATCGAGAAAGCTTGATAATGCTTGTTTCATATTCTTCATGACCATACTCGTTTAACCTTGACCGAGCAAGTCCCACTCGGTCGCTAGTGTCATCATTGAAATTTAGTTTCTAGCTTCAATCTTCGAAAACTGGCGTGTAGATGGTTTAGTTATAAGAGTTTCTCCTTGACATTGCCCATTTTCAGATGATGTCAAATCATTGCAAATAAGAATCAAGCTATCTGAAACTTGGAGTTTTTCCTTCCAACGTTTCTATATCCGGACAACGCTAGATTCCTGAAAGTCACAGATTTTCAAATCTTCTCACTGTAACTATCTTCGAGCAATGATGAATTCCTAAAGGTTGACTTGAATGAGGAAACCTTCTCATCATCGCCTATCTTTGAGCAGCGATGAATTCCTGAAGGCTAGCCAAGTAGGGAAACCTTCTCGTCATTACTTATCTCCAAGAAATGATGGATTTCGAAAGGTTAGGAGTTTCGCCTTCATGACGGCACCAATCTTCAAGCAGTGCCAGATTCTTGAAAGTTGAGCTTTTCTTTCCTAGCATTGCTTATCTTCGGACAACACCAAATTCCTGAAGGATGGGCTTTTACCTTCCTAACGCCGGCTATCTCCGGGTAGTTTCAGATTCCGAAAGGTTGAGCTTTTCCTTCCTAGCGTCGCATGTCCTCAAACAACACTAGATTTTTTAAGGATGAGGGTTTCACCTTCCTAACGTCGCCTATCTCCGGACTGCACCAGCTTTTCCTTCCTAGCATTGCTTGTCTCCAGGAAACATCGGATTCATAAAGGATAAGGGTTTCACCTTCTTGATCTCCCCTATCTTCAGGTAGTACTAGATTCTTGAAGGTTGAACTTTTCATTCCTAGCATTACCTGTCTTCGGATAACATCAGATTCCTGAATGATGGGGGTTTCACCTTCCCAAAGTTGCAACACCAGATTCCTGAAGGATGGGGATTTCACCTTCCTGATCTCGCCTATCTCTAGCATCGGATTTCTGATGGTTGAGTTCAATAAACTATCTTGATATTACCTATATCCAGGGAAACATTGAATTCCTGAAGGTTAAGGTGAATGGAAAAGCCTTCGCGTCATCGTCTAGAATTCCTAAATGTTAATCTGAACTGAATATGGAAACCTTCTTGTCGTCGCCTATCTACGGGCAACGATGAATTCTTTAAGATTAAAGTATTCCTTCCTAGCATTGCCTATCTCCAGGCAACGCCAGATTCCTAAAGGAGTGGGTTTTCGCACCTTCTTATCGTTGCTAATCTCTGAGTAACGATGGTTTCTTAAAGGTTTGATTGAATGAGGGAATTCTTCATGTCGTCACCTGTCTTTGAGCAATGATGAAATCCTAAAGGTTTGAATTAATGGGGAAAATCTTATCATCATCGCCTATCTCCGGGAAATAACAAATTCTTGAAGGTTTGAAAGAACGGGGAAAACCTTCTTATCATTTCCTATCTCCTATCTTCAAGAGACGACGAATTCTTTAAGGTTTGATTGAATGGGGAAAACCTTCTTGTCATCACCTATCTCCAAGCAACGACGAATTCCTGAAGGTTTGATGAATGGGGAAAACCTTATCGTCATCACTATGTCCAAGCAACGATGAATTCCTGAAGGTTTGAATGAATTGGGGCCCAATTATTCGATCAATCCCTGGGAAAATACTCCTCATATGTTATTCGAGGCCAGAGGACTATAGTTTTGATTGTACTGTTGATCACACTGCATGGGGATTTTTTCTTATGGGAACACGGTTCTATTAGTTTAAGAAGCTGACTTTATTTGTAAACGAAAGAAGTTGCAAGTTATGCCTTATTATATTGGGTCGAATGTCCTAGGATGGATAATTTGTGAAAATAAACCAAGAAAGACTAAGTGTAGTAGTACCACAGTAGATCGTTCTTTCATGCACATGGGATAGGGATTCCATCTATAGTTGCTAGCTTGATGTTCCATTTCTAAGCTTTCGACCAATCGCGTTGGGTCCTTTCCATTTTGGGCCAAGCGCCCTCGTATCCTGGAGAATTCGTTTCAAAATAAGATCCTCAACCTAAAATGTAAGGTTGTGTACCTTGGCATTAAAATGTTGTGCTACCCTTTTTAGGTGGGCAGCTACCTTTAGTTCTGCTTCTTGTCTCAACGTAGCAGATCATTTCAAACCCATATTGCACCCTCTTCGCTTTGTCAGCGCGATCTTAGGATCAATATTCAGCGTGCAACACACTGTCTCCAGCAATATTACATACATTTTTGAAATGCATCCAAGTGAATATGTCCAAATTGCATCAGGAGATACCAACCAATTCCTTATGTAATCTAGTGCCGAGTTGGGATCCAATCTTTAGAATGTGAGTTAGATCTCTAAGTTGATCGACACACTCATTATTAGCTAAGCCGGTGCTACCAGAACTTCCCTCGATTTCATCCTAGGACCGATAGACTTGTCGACCTGCTTTGGTCCTCTAACCATGGGTCGCACTTTAGTTACTATACTTGCAAATCCTGAATGCGGAGAGTTCTCTCCACATTTTTGCCTTTCTTGTGTTTCTTTTCTTCCCTTAGTTCCGCAACGTAACATTCCCTTCTAGCTCTCCGGTCTCCTTTTACCAATCTCTTCTCGTTCTCCATAGGGAACATTATCATTAACAATAAGGCAATATTGTTATCTGTAAATTAGCCAGAGCCGGCCAACCCAAGAAGGTTTTATATGCCAAGTACTTAACAGATAACGAATTTTTGAATTTGGATTATCCTACGACCTCCTTCGCCTAATTCCATAGGAAAATCAATCATCCCAATTCGCTATTTTGCTTCGCCCGTAAACCCTTGAATTTTGGTTTTACGAGCTGTTGCCTCCTTTATGTTGATCTAAATTTGATCGAATGTCCTCCATAACAGTATGTTCACAGAACTCCAAGTGTCTATCGATACTTAACATATAATCTCCAGCCCAATTCCAACTGTTATCACCATAGGGTCAAAAATTGGTGCTTCTGCCCTATAGGTATCCCTATCCCTGAATATGATGTTATCGATTATCATTCTTTACTGCTTGGCTGGATCCCTGTCTTCTGCAGCAAAGCAGCCTTCTTGTGATACGTGTTTCAACGAGCTTGCGTACCATTCCATTTTCCTCGGCTCTTCTCTGCTGGATGGGGTCCTCTAGTTATGGTGTTAATAACTAACTTTCCATCATTTCGCTTGGGCCCTTCTCTGCTTGGTTTGAGTTGAGTCCCCTAGGCAGACGACTCTTGGGATCTTGCGGTTTGACTGTTATCCTGTGGTTCTTTAACATACTGCTGAAGCCTTTTTTTCTTATCAGTTTCTCGATGAGATCTCTTAAATACGGAAACTTGTTCGCGTTGTGTCCATGAATCTCATGGAAATGACAAAACTTTCTAGAGTGCCTTTCTTTCTCTATCACCTCCCTCATGGATGACTTTGTATATCGTTATGTTCCTTGAGTAACCAGGTAAATGTTTTCCAACAAATCGTTTTAAGGAGTTTAATCTTTTGATTTCATATTCCTTGGCATTTCTTGTTTATGTTACCCCAACCTTCAGGGCGTTGATTCCTCTTATTTTGATTATTAGAGTTCCCGACATGAATTGCCACGTTACTCTTGATAACCTCCCTTGACTATCAATCATCGGTCTTTCCTAAAGCTAGACTCATTTCTTCCAAGTGCATAAATTGATTAGCCTTCCAATGGGATTCTTCCATGGTTGTAGGTTGCTTCATCTTTAACCATCTTTTGAAATCCATGTTTGGATGGATGCTCCAGACCAATGCCATGAATACGAAATTCTATTTTGGATTAATCACCTTAATAACAGCACCAAGAAATCTTTCAATGACTCATTATGTACTTGAGATAAGCTCGATAAGGACATCACGTCCTTGGGTCAGGTAGCATGCATCCATAAGTGATGTATAAATTTCCTAGCCAAGTCATCAAAAGTCAAAATACATCTCGGCACGAGCCTAGTGAACCACATCGACATAGTGGTTCCATGGTACAATGGCATTGTTAGGATCGTGAACTTCCTAGGATATTTTTCTTTTAGGATATTTTCCATGAACAGAGTCCTACTTGGTATAGAATTCCAATCCTCGTTCTTTCTACCGCCACTTTCTTCCACGAACCATTTAACCATAACAACTATTGGCTCCATATTTCGAAGGTCAGATATTGAGAGCTGCACTGAGTGTTTGGCTCCATAAACAATCTCGACTTGCCTGTTGACATCTAGGTTCTCCAATCTCTAGGACAATCACTCCTCAGCTGGGATTCCATTGGCATGTGGTTGGTTTAATTGTGGTTGTTTGAACTCCATACTCGATGTTCAGCTCATAATCGTTCAAGCTGTAGCTCCTCCTCCAAGTCAGATAAATCTAGTGTTTCAACTCCCTATCCCCCAAAATCTCTAGAATTCCTCGTTGTAACGAGCTGAAACATCTCCAAACTGATTGGTCTTCTTTTGGAGGGAGCTACCTGGCTTCCTTTTGCAACTACTTTTGTAGCTCCAACAACTCTTTCCTTCGGCTTTTACTTTCCAACTCACCTAGTTTAGCCAAAGATAGAAGAGTTTTCCTCTTCACGTCCAGTGAAGCTCTTCTAGTTCTTCTAGTCCTTTGTGGTTGTAGGGTCAGAAGAGCATCCATCTTGTCCATTAAGACTTTCTGACTGTCCACCATATTCTGGTTTTTCATGCAGCATCTTATCAAATTTGTAATTACCCGCCTTTTTGATCCTTAGAAGTTGACATTAATACATCCACGGTATTCACACGCCAAACATCTAAGTGTCGGAAAGACGGGTCATTGAGGAAAAAGAAAAGAAGAACAAAATAGAATCTCATTAATGCGATGAGTAACATATAATACATAAATGATCTTTACACAAAGAAAAATTGAACTTTAACATACATACATCAATCTGAGTACAACACTATCAAATCATCAGTCTGGACATTTATAATAAGATGTCCTTACGATTTGCTAATAGCTACATCAAGAAAAAACAATGGAAGATAACAAAAATACGGAAGTACGTCTTGGAGGCATCCAGCTTTTCTCCTGAAAGCTCTAAAGGTCCAGCTAAATCTAGAAAATATGCTCAGTCAGACTCGAGCATTATAGGAAAATAACACCTGGATTAGTTTGCTAAAATCAGCGTGATAAACACAATCAAATGGATTCGAAATGTTAAAATAAACCTTTCAAAATAAAGGTATTTCATAAGATCATGTCGTACATAATCACGGATGAGTTTTTACCTTACAGTAACCAAACCATTTTTATTATGAAGTCTAATGATATTATAATAATATCTAGGGGAATTACCGATAAACAAGTAACTATGATGATCATAAGTGTACATCACAATAATAATAGGTATGTAATTAAAAAACCATTAAGGCACGTCCGCTAGATGTGTAGGGTTCCATGTAGGTGCCATCAATACTTCGCGAACGGTCCTCCTGCACAAGGATCATAGTTTCCAAACCATATTAGATTGGTTCTAAAAACTTATCATTTAAAATATTGTTTACTATGAACTCAAAAAACTTGTCCTTTCCATAAATCTCCTTAATTTTTACACCTCTTTCCTGTTATTCAAACAGTTCTTTAAACAATTACTTAATAATCATCAACATATGGTAATAATTCCAAATCATTCTTGAATTGATTTATAACTTTTCTAATCATACTTGAAAAGAGTTTCCAAATGTCGAAGATAGGTAACTTTTCCATTTAAAGAAATCATAGAGTTTCAAAAACTACATTCATAACAACTATCGTAAAATGGACCATACCGTCTAACTTGTATATAACTAAATAGCGTTTAAACTCCATTCTCTTTATTATAAAATATCACTTACAAATCCATTTTGTTATATTTATAAAATATCCTTAATCGAATATAATTAACACTAAAATATCATTAATGAAACAATAATAAACTTTAATAAGATAAAAATAACTTTAAAACATTATTAGATAAAATATAATTAACTTTTAAACATTATTAGATAAAATATCATTAATGAATAATTTTTAGAAGAATATTTGTCCTTGTGGTAAAAATATTGAGGTCGTATCCTTGAGGCAAAAAATATACAAATCTTTGTCCTTTAAGTTAATTCCCCATAAACAATATTAAAAGAATCATCACCCACGCAATTGTCCATATTAGTATGGACCTTTATGAAAATTCCTTCCTTATGAATGAATAGTGTTATTTCTAACTTATCCTTTTCTTTGCCGCAAGTTCCACGAGATTTAAAATAAAGCTGCACCTTCCTCCACCCCTCTCACCCATGATCAGACGCCGCAGCTATAAACTCTACTACAGTTGTACCCAACCATCATCACCACCCCACAAATCACAATCAACACCAAAGTCAAACCACTTGTTTAAATATTTGAAGTTACACGTTCCAATGCTAATCCAAACCATTACTGTAAATGCTCGCTCATCCCACTCACTCATACAAATTCAAGCCACCACGTCACCGTCGATTCCAGCACCCTCCTTCACGCTTCCACCCACTACTCCAGCCAGGCCACTGCCATAACGACTCCTGCCTTCTTTCACCAAGCCCATGCCTAGCTCGATGTGGCCAAAACCCATCAACAATGAGAAAAACTGAACTCAACAAACACTTCCTTCCCAACTAGCACCGCTTTCCCCGCTCAGATCCACCGCTCACTGCCTTAGCCTACTCCACCAAACCGGCACCCTAAACTAAAGATGAAGCTCTATTTCCCCTCTACAAAATTCAAGTTGGACATTATGGCTAACTCTTTATATTTGAGGAGTTATACGAATTATTGAATTAAATGAAAATGAAAATTTGTTGCTGGTAGAGAAGAAAAATATGTTCATATATTTGTTTCTATGCGTTCCTTATGTCTATATAAGCTTAGATTTCCTTAAAGGCTAAGCACCTTGCTGTTAGTCTATAAAAAAAAAAGAAAAAAAAAAGAAAAAAAAATCAAAGTTCACTCCAATGCTCAGTATTGAAATGTCAGTAGCCTAGATGCATGTGCAAGAAACAATGCAATGCATGGATCAAAGGAAAACATTTGTGTGCTCTATATTTTTGTAAAGGTATGCATATATGTGTAGAATGCAAAACTTTCATCATCGAACTGTATGACGTGTGAAGGTACGCAACATTGTATTCTATTAATAATTCAAGGACCAAAAGATGATAATGTTCTGTGCGTGTGTAAATTTTCCTAAATTTTGATTTGAAAAAGCTAGTTTGCGATAAATCGCTACAATATAACATGTTCACATACGAACCGCGAACTGTAGAAATAAAAATCGTAC
Organism: Allium cepa; assembly: GCA_030765085.1. Lineage (NCBI taxonomy): Eukaryota > Viridiplantae > Streptophyta > Magnoliopsida > Asparagales > Amaryllidaceae > Allium > Allium cepa. The sequence goes on from CM060938.1 coordinate 513,466,263, forward strand.
ATAGCAATGCGCCATGATCATATATAAAATAATAATAAAATATACTAATTAACTTATTCTGTAAAAATTTAAAAATACTTACATTTGCTGTAAAATACGTCAAACGAAAATTTAATTTTTCAAAAATTAAAAATATTAAAAATATCCAATAAATTAAGTTAAAAACATGTCATAAAAAAATTGACAACTATTTGGAACAGATATTTTAATATAATTTAAATTCTAGATCCAAATATTTTAGTAAATTAAATATTTAATTTTGACGAGTCAAAATTTTAGATCGTTACAAAGCTCTCCTCCAGTAACCACTTCTTATGGAGCAAATGATTCTATATCACCCATTAGTTACTAACTTTAAGGCACCATTGATTTCTAGTTGTAAGTTTTCAAGAAAAACTTCTGGATCTAACGACTAGACCTCTTTAAATCTAAAATAGCAAGCTAGATCTAATCCTGAGCTAGATTTCTCAGTGAAAGCACCAAAATGTTGATGTCCGAAGTGGCGCAACATGTGAATATGACATATTGTAGGATTAGATCTAGTAGAAACAATAGAAAATTGCAAAAAAGCGTAGAAAAGTAGGGGACGTAAGATTTTTGTAGTTGTTCGACAATCTCCGACCTACGTTCACTTTATATTTTTATTGATTATGGATTTGATAGAGGGTTAGAAAGAGATTAGAGTCACAAGCACAAAGGGTTGGCAGGGTTTTAAGTCTAGGACCACCCCAAAAGTGTAACGACCCCCACTTTTTTTGTATAGTTGAAGCAGACAATCAACCACATGCGACCCACTCAAATTAGACGGAAAGATGGATGGTTAATGAAAAAGAAGAAAGAAGAAAACTAAACAACATACAATCTCAGAATGGAATGAATAATCTATAACATATACAAATCTTTACACAAAGAAAAATTTTAATATACATACACCAATTAGAGTACGTTAACGTATTTCAGCCCGGAAATTTATAACAGCTTGTTCTTACAATTGCTGATAAATACAACCATTAGACAACATAGTAGAACACAAAGAGATATAGAGATACATCTTGGACCTCATGCTTGTATCTTTATCTTCAATGCATCCAAAGCAATTTACAAATATGCTCGATTTGGTCCAAGAATTAAAAGGGAAGAATGTCCCGATCAATCTGGTAAACTAGAGTCGATGGAATTAATGTTTATCAAAACCTTTCAAATAAAGGTATTTTTGTAAAACCACGCCGCACATAAACACGGAAGGATGTCTACCTTACGATAACTAAAAGAATTTCTATAGTAAATCCAGTTATATTATCATAATGGCTAGGGGTCAAAGTAAATATGAATATAGTTGAATACTTGCATTTCACATTTCAACATAGTTGGGTATAACTAAGCCCATACGGCATTTATTGGAGAATGGATTCCATATAATAACTGGGTACTAAGGTACCGCCTGTTACGGTGCATCTCAAGACAAAAAACACCGAGGTCCTCACCAGGATCCCCTACTAACACAGAAATGGCCTACCACTTGACTGGTGGTACCGAATAAAATCGCTCCTTGTTTAATGGGCTCCAAAGCATACAAACATGAGATAGTATCGACTCTAGATTGGAATGATCATACCCTAACAGAAGAGACCCAATTAGCATTGATGCATCTCCTATGTTTTAGTCATTCCTAATTAATGAGGCTAGAGGCTACGATTTATCTTTTTATAGAGCACTTCCCACTTAGAATGCTAGCACTTCCCTTCACGCAGCAATGCAACGCCAGCATTCATACATACAAATTGTTTAGGAGTTGGATAAACTAAAGGAACTACTTTTACTACATCCATTTTGAAATCACCCTCAGGATTAGTAGTAAGCATCTCTTGAACTTCGAAGAGCTTCGTCTTCAATTCCATCATCTTCAAGATAATCTTCACTTTAAAACTCTTGAGTTGGGATGAAGTGATTTCGGATAACATATCAGATCCTTGTCACTTTGAAACAACGTTCCATAATTTTCGGTAAACTCAACTCTGGTTCTTTAGGAAATATATGGACAAACCATTAGTGGATGGATTTCCTTATTGTTTGTCCTAAGAGAACGAAATGAGATTTACACGTACATTACAACATCATTAGAGATGACTATGCCATATAACGCACATGCTTCTTCTACATATTTCCGAAGTTACGTTTTGGGTCCATATTCGATAATCGGTTACTTAAATATCAATAAACACACATTCAATTTCCTTGATTTATTTCCAAAGGAAAAATCAACATTGGTTAAGCATATAAGTAACCATTAACCTTTTTTTAAAAAACTTTTCATTAATCAAAAATCACTTTGTATTGTATAAAAATACTTTTACAGAGATATACCCACAAATTCCTATATTTTCCATTCTTGGAAAAAATATCCACATACTTATCTCAACAGTATAGGTATATTCCCAAAACATAGGAAGATTTCCTTTATACATAATTCCAAAACAATTTATAAATTCCTTTAAAAATTCCTAAACCTATTTATAAACTATTTTATAAATCTCTAAAAATAATTTATAAATATCTATAAATCATTTCTCTAATCATTTATAAACTCTTTAGAAACCAATTAAACTAATTATAAAACTCCTCTTATAAATTTATAAATCCATTTCTGAAATTCATTTATAAATATTTATCCATTTGTTAAACTCCTTTACCTTGTAAATAATCTTTGTTTAAGCCTTCAAACCATTTTATAAAATTCCTCTTATAAAACCCAATCCCATTTATAAAACCCTATTTACAGGTCTCAAAAACATTTATAATTAATAAAAATCATTGACTTCAAAACACTATTATATAATAATAATCACTAACAGTAAACATTATAAATAAATAAATAACAATGATTAACCTCAAAAAATATTAAAATAAATAATTAATAGTTTCAAACATTATTAAATAATAATAATAATTAATCTTTACCTTTATTATAAACAGTAGTAATTTATTTCCAAAAACTTATTAATAATCCTTATTATTAATTTCAAGCCACATTAATTATTTTAATAATTAACTTTTTCAAAATATTTAAATATTGATAAACAACTTTAAAATAGTAGTTAAACACTTTAAATTATTTCTAATAATTTAGAAAAGATAAATAAAAAGGTTAGGGTGAAACAGAAATTAAACCCATTTGAAATAAAATATTTTTGAAAACCCAAATTCAGATTTTAAATCTTTCTCCATCTCAAAAACCAATTCCAACCCAATGGCAATTTATAGCATTTCAAATTCTAATTTGAGGCCAATGGTTACCAAATGCTTAACCAATATCGATATTGATTTTCTATAACTACAGAGTTTAAGTTTTAAACATAAAACAATGTCATAATCAAAAGAGCCAACAATCAGTTTAATATCCAATAATTCATATTATAGAAACATTATTGAAATTAAAATCAACAATGGTGACGAATCCTATTGGCTCCCTCCAATCTGTTCCCCTACATCGTAGCTCATATATATCGGTAGATACGTTAATAAAATCGATAGTGGTAAGAAATCCTATTGGATTCCTCCAACCCGTCTCTCTGCGTCACAGCTCATATATAATCATATAATATGAGTCATCCACTACTAGCGGGTATATATAAAGGTCAAGCACTCCAAGGGCGGGAAGAAAATCAAACCAATTAATAAAAAAATTAATCATCTAAAACATTCAATTAACAATTTTATCAACTATACAACATCTCTTATTAACTAAAATGGCAAATTTAACTCACCGAAATTCAGCTGTTGCAGAAGTGTTCTAGTTTCGTTTGAATTCGAATGACATCCGAGTTCAGCATAACATTTCACTAACTTTAATCATCGCCAATCTAATTCCATTTCATAGTTTATGCTGATACAAGTATAATACAACTTATCGCGCTCGATTCCGACCTCGTATGAATTAGTTATAACATTTATAAGAATTAGGAATTTATATAACATAATAATTTAAACTAACTACATCATTAAGTAAATAAATTACCAATTAAATCAATCTTGCCCCCAAACCTTTCTCTCTCGTTCACGTTCGAACCCACTCAGGTGCCACTTCAACCGCCCCTCGCCGCCACCACATGCCACCTAACACCATTGCGACCTTGCCCGAGCACTCCCTGACCTCAACAAGCCCATGCCCTCGCTCCTCATCTCCTCCAATTGCAGCTAGCTTTAGAAAAACCCCAAAACATCAAACGCCTTCGACGCGATTTTCCATGGCCACGATCCTCCATTCGCCACCAAACTTGGCCACGCTTTGCCCTCCTCACCCACTATGGCCATTCAGGTCCCATCACTTAAAACTTCACCAAAACGCCACAATCGACAAAAAATACAATCATCGTGCATCCTCCAATCACACCCACACGATGCGACCTAGCCTAATTTGACCATTGAACCTCATCAGGTCGATGTCATGAACATATTCCTAGTTAGAGATGAGGTATGAAACGACATGGATTGGCTCCGATGATCATGAGACATTGGATGTTGAGGGGGTTTAATTTTAAAAAAAGAACAAATATGCTCTCAGGTTTAGTCGTGTTTAAGGAAGTATGGTTTAAGGATGTGCAATGTGGGGTGGATATGGATTGTACAGATGTAGTATGGCTTGAACATGGGCATCATATTATTTAATTTAAAAATATTCATTCAAAGCAACTCAAAATCTCAAATTCTAAATGAGTCATGCAGCCTGGTGTTTTATACTTAATACCCATGTTCTTAACACAATGGAACTAGTCTCTAGACCAAATTTGATAATATATAAACGATGGCTTTTCAAACCCAATTATATTATATTAATTTCTATAATTAGTTTCTAAGCGTTTTGAGCTCGCACAACCAAATGATATGTCCGATCGCCACAAAATTCATTAACACACAATTACTTTTTATTACGGTTCCAATGACATTGATTTCGTCGAAATCTGAGACAGTGCCCAAGAATGATATTTTCACAGGTTAATTAAAATGAATTATTTATATCTTTTGAAATCCATTTTTTAAAATTAAATTAGGATTTGGTTATTTAAATATTTTTCAAAATTCAAATCATCATTCCAAAATTAAATTAATAATTTACTTATCCAAATAAATCCTTATATTATAAATTCAAGCTCTTTGGTCTATAAAACTAATAATTAAATATTTGAAATTAATTAAATATTTCAAAATCAAATAACTAAATTTTTGGGTCGCTGCATTCTTCACCTCTTAAAGTAAAATTTTCCAAGGTAAGAAAAATACTTCCTAACCCATTAACTTTCAAAAATAGTAAGTAACAAATTCTCTATCTTTTAAATTTCCAAAAAAATTCTGCAGTGTCTTCTTTGAACGGCTAGATAAAAATAACTACAAATCATCACAATGGGTCCAAACCATTACAAGAAAACAAAAGCCAAATGGTAATCCTAAAACCATCAAGTCAAACAACAATATAAACATGTACCTATTTGTCAGGCAACTAAATTCTACTCGTGAAACTAAAGGCATCATATTGGCTTTTGCTTATGTATACCTACATCTTACTTATAATAATTGTCCAACTATATAACCTGCATTTTCCATTGTCAATGTTTAATTAGGTTAAAGATCGTAAGATTTACATATGTCATCAATATGAAAAAATGAATCAGATCGCTCGCTCAGTCACACAATTTCACTTCGGAACTAGTATCGTCCAATCGACTTCTTTAGCGCAGACTTTGATCTGTAACTTAATTACAAACTGCCATTCTCCTTGCATATCCATATTCTATGATAGAGAATTTTAGAACCAATCAAAAATCCAAATCTATTTTTTGCCATCATGAATTGAGTGGAAAATCCTTGTTCGGACCGATGTAAATCATCTCAAAATCTTGTGCCCGAATATAGATCAAATGAACATGTAGATAAAATAATCTATGTACAACTTACATATTTATTCTAATTGGCCTCTAACTACACCCTGTTCTTTTATTCACATTCATACATTTACTTAGTATATTTCCTTAAATACTAATATCACCTATGAATTATTTCATAAATCCTTACTTTAGTCCATACACATCCTATAATTTCAACTTAAGTTTATATTTGTATAACACTCTTCTATATCCCAAGAGTATATACACACTACTCAAATTTGTTTTACTTAACCCAAATGTCTAACAATTTTAAAATTTTCCATTTACTCATTATTTTTCTCAAATTTATAAGTTAGCGAAACTCTTTTTCTTATGTTTCCCCAAAATACTTAACTCAATTTCTATATCCAATTGAGAAGTTCTGACTATCCAAAATCGTCGAAAATTTCATTTATTATCAATAAATTAAAATAACAAACATATTAAAATGAGGTACAAAACCAATCTACTCTGATGCACAATACACATGCATCCATATAATGCTTAGTTGGAAATTTCAGAATTCAACATCCGAATTTATTTCAACTCTATTTTGAAATGGTATGTACCTCTATTATATGAAAACATATTTTTCGGATTTAATTCAAAACGTTTTTGCCATAACAAATTCCTTGTGGTAGAAATCAGTCGCTTGAAAACTCAAAAATGAATCTCAATGATGTTGCAGTCATCATTGAAATTATTTTCCATCACCGAAGTGAGTTCAGTGCTTTCTATCTTTTTTAAACCTAATTTTAAAATATTCTCGTTCAAAACTATTTTCCAAATAATATTATTATTATTTTCCAAAACTTTAAAAACCAATTTCAAAGCCATGGAGATTTAAATTCTCAATCTCTTATTCTAAACCCATTTTTATTTATAACCCATATTTATAAATATACTTATACAATTTCATTTCCTTTTCATTTATAAATCACATTTAGAAATCATACTTATATAATCTCACTTCTTATAATATCGTTTCACAAATGTTGATTATTTTAATTATAATCACTACTCTATAATTAACATTTATAAATTCACTTTCTTATATAACTTATTTGACAAATGTTTATATTTTTTTATGTTAGAATGAACAACTTTTGTTACCATTATACCTTAAATCCAACCAACATATCATATATAACTATAATAATTTCTGAAAAATTATTCATATGTATATAAAATACAATCTAGGTAAAATTATTTCATCTACCCAGTTTCAAAACAAAACTATATCGAGTTGCCATTTTCAAGTATCTTGAGATCCCTGTCAGTAAAGTTAACTACTCTATTGACCATAATCCATAAGCTACTTAACTAACCAATCAACAAAATATAAAATATTTTTATGTCACTAACAAATACGTGCTCATATATTGTAAAGACCTAAATTTTCACACCTCAAAAACCCGCATTGATCCTTCTCACCATGAATTCCCAAGACACGAAAGACCGACTCATTAAAGATGAAATAAAAGAAATAAGAATAGAATAGAACAACACAGTGAACAGAAAAGAATCTCAAAATTCGTGGAGAATATATAATATTAAATTATAAACTTTATAGTGGAAAGCATTTAAAAAACATATCAATCAGAGTCTAACTCATGATTAGTCTAGATAGCCATAAACTCTGCCCTTACAATTGCTGAAACAGATAAACAACAACAAACATAGCACAGTGGAATAATAAGACTATGCCCATACATAGATGTAGATCTTCAACACTACTTTGGAAAGCTCGAACCTCCTATCATGTTGCACTACGCCAAAGCAAACGCGATACCATATAATTTCAATTCAAGAAACTCCAAAATCCAGCCTCCTCTCTCCCCAGCTTGCATAGCTAATCCTGAAATCACTCGATATTGACCTGAGTGTTAAAATCACTCAAATCGGCTTGGAAAAATCAGCGTAAGAACACAATCCCGAATGTGACAGTGTCACAATTGGACACCAAGCCAAAAATCCGTATTTTGTAAAGAAAGGGTATCTCATAAGACCACGCAGGATAAAAACACTGAAGGCGTTTTTTCTTATGATAACCATAAAATTATTACTCCAAAAATAAGGGATATCATTTTTATTGACATTATTTTGAAAGTGCTTTTCATGTAAACTTATGAATCTTAGAAGAAAATGTTACATTCATTAAATTTCATCATTTTCTCTACAATCAAAATCATACAAGGGTCTTAATGGATTATTGGATTCCATATTAGCAACCAAGGTAAGGGGCTACCTTAGGAAATGTGTTAGAGACCCAGAGACTATAGCACCTACGGTGTTAGAAGATTTAGTAGTAGTACCAGATTTGACTATAGTTAGAATGCCGATTCAGATTATGGAAAGAGATGAGAAGAAGTTGAGGAATAAGACGGTGAAATTGGTATAGGTCTAGTGGAGCGACGAAGGCTGTACTTGGGAGACTGAGAGAAGAATTAGGGACACTTACCCTGAACTATTTGATGGTATGGTTTACCTTTGATTGTTTTTTGTGCACCTTATCGTAATTTCGAGGATGAAATCCTTTAAGGTGGAGAGTCTATAACACCCCATATTTTTATAACATTATGTAGAATATTTAATTAACAAAATTAAGTGAAATAATGTGAAGATTAATAAGTTGAGATTTGATTAAGATAAGGGTAGCCGTACCATGTTAAATGCTAATCAAAATGAAATGACATAAATTAACGTGTTAGGAAATGAGTAAGGGCAATATGGAAAATATGAGAGGCTTATACCCTAAACTCTTAGGAATATAAACTCGCATTCATTTTCATTTTACCAAACTAAAAACTCTTAAGGTCGGCCACCATTATTATTCCCAAGAGAAGATAAGCTAGGATTCAAGAGAAGGAAGATAATCAACTAATTCAACATCAAATCTCACATCTTAAAATCTCAAAGCTAAGGTGAATAATTACTACATCTTATTTTTCTCATGGTTTTCGGTTTTTAGATTTGATCCGAAATGTTTTGCAAGTATATGCCATGTTTTTTATGGTTAAAGTTATATATATGGTTGTTGATGAATTATATGTGCTCATATTAGTTTTTATGATATGTTTGACATGAAAACCATATTAAATGACATTCAAATACCTTGGAAATTTAAATGTAGGTCAAAAATGATATTTTAGAGATAGGTTCCAATTTTTATAATTTTTTGAATTATAGTGGATTTTATATTAATTTTCTAGTGAAGGAAATGATTTATTGGGTTATAAACTATTTACGGCTAAATAAATAATTACTTGGGTTAGAAAATTTCATGTGTTGGAAAACATATTAAAATAGATTTTCTGGGATTCTTTCAGATTTTTCCTAAGTGATTTGATAAATATATAAAATTATTTGAGGTATGAGATTTAAATGTTTTATGTATTTAATTAAGAAGAATGGGCATTTTATAAAATAAAATTATTATTTATTTCTAAAATTAGTGGCAACACTTTTTTGAAAAGTATTTATTAACCAATGAGAAATTGATAAACAAAAGCAGGTTAGTTGAAAAGTAATCATTTTAAGTTAAAATAAAGAAATCATAGTTTTAGCATGTTTCATCGAATTTTAGCACCAGACCATCCGATCCCAGACCTCTCGACAAAGTCGAAAGGTTAACTGTCGACAAGGTCAAAATTCAATGTATAAGGTATCAAGTACCTTGGTATGCAATGAATTGAACAAAGTCGAAGGGTTCTAAGTCGAAAGGTTGGTTGCCAAAGAGGTTAGGCTATGTTTATTTTTTAAACCAAAGATTGCCTGCTTTGCTTTCAAACAAGAGCTTTCGACTTGGTTGCTTCCAACTAGGTCAAACATTTTAAATCAAAGTTTTTATACCTTTCGACAAAGTCGAAAGGTTACTGCCACTTTTGTTTTGTTTTGTTTTATTTTGAACCTTCCGATAAAGTTGAAAAGTTTGCTTAAAATTTAGCCGCTTCTCCATGCTTTCGAAAGAGAGCTTTCGACTTAGGTGATTTACCCTTGTTTTCTAATTAAAGTATAACCAAAGCTTTCGAAGTAGAGCTTTCGACAACGTCGAGAGATTGCTTCCAATGATGTCGAACGGTTTTTAAAGTAGATTTTCCACTTGTTTTTAAATTGAACCCAGCATGTCTTCAAAAGTTTTATGTTTAAGAGGTTTAATGCCTTCGAAAGGTTTGTTTAGTTTAATGATTTAGAAAGGTTTAATTCAATGATTTTAAAAGGTTTTATTTTGAATGATTTTGAAAGGTTTTCTTAGTTCAATTATTTCGAAAGGTTTGATTCAATGATTTCATAAAGGTTTTATTTTGAATGATTTTGAAAGGTTTGAGATGGAAGGTTTTCTAAGGTTTTTCCAAGGCAATGTTTTAAACTGATTTTTAAAAGAAGAATGTCCAAAGTTCATTGGTTTCGAAAGGTTTGATCTTTCGAAAGGTTTAGTTTTGGCATACTGGCCTAGATAATTAAAAGGTTTTCCCTGGGTTTGGATAAAGGTACTCTCAAAATATTTAGAAAGGATAACTTTCAAATAGTTAAGTGTTTTCATCAACTAAAGTTTGAGTAAAGCATACACACACACACACACACACACACACACACACACATATATATATAACATGGCAATGTAATTTTGAGTAAAGTATAAAAAATTTATATTTTTTCCTTGTATAAGTTTTATTTATATTTTTATTTTTGAGTAAAGGAAAATTATGGAAATGGTTCCTTAAATGAAAATGACTCAGACATTAGAATACCATATGAGACTCGTATGGGGTCGCACCCTATACGTTAGCTAATAGCCCCAACTAATGTTGTCCAAAATTCCAACGTGTAGGGATTTGTCACAGGTATACTAAAATTATGATCACTCGCCGAAAGGAATATAATAGTATACAGACAGGTTTTTGGTGAGCCCAAATAACCATTAGGATCTGGAAGACCTAGGAGATGATTAAGATAGGGATAGACCATCTAGAAGAGAAGTATCTACAGATAGTTAGGGACAAACCGTCTAAAAGTGAAGTATTTAACAAATGGTTAAGGATAGATAGTTTAGAAAAAGAATAGCTACTGGTAGGCCCGAGTCAGTCAAAGGTTAAAAGTTATCCAAACAAAACTTATATTTTTGAACAGATAGTGTTATCCTTCCTTTTGGCAAGGCCATGACACCAAGAAATTGACTGGAAACCAAAGACAGATCATCCTCGAAGATCAGTTATACACAGGTCTGCTATGGATACTGGTGAAATTTGTCCGAATCCGAGTCAAGCTACAATCGATATGGTGCAACAAGCAAAGCTACTAAAGCCGACGTACCAAATTTCAAGTTAATAGGAGTTCGTAAGCTCAAGATATTGATCGATCAAGTCTCACGTGAAACACCTCTGTTTCGTATCCATCAAGCATCCATTGGTTCATATCCATCATGCTTACTCCACTTTGTATCCACCTTGTCTAATTCTATTTTGTATCCATCGCGCCTACTCCATTTCATATCCATCACATTTACCTCGCTTCGTATCCATCAACTGAAGCCAATTCGTATCGATTCCAACTGCATAGTTCGTATCGATCGACCAACGATCGATACAAATGAGCCACCAAATGATTGATACGAAGTAACATCTTCTATCGATACGAAACAAGCCAAACACCATCAATACGAAGTAGCTGCATGTAATCGAAATGAAACATCCGCAAAGTCATCGATACGAAGCGGCCTCAAGCCTCGATATGAAATGAAGTTGAGGGCATCGATGCGAAAGGAATACAACAGGTCGATACAAACAAAGCATGTAAAAGTGGAAGACTCGGTTACTCGACATGAGAAGTGGATCGATCCTAGAATATAGAGCCATGTCATCTTATCGATATGAGCTGGCATGGGTACGAACACACCGATACGAACTAGAGCGATACGAAGATGTCAGCCCACTGAAATGCCCAACTTGGATTGATCATAACTCAAAATCTACAAGTCCAAATGCCACCATATTTTCATAGGAGCTTGCATACCACCTCTACCTGGTCTATGATCGATCTTGGCCCGAATGGATGTGTTTTGGATCAATAAAAAATGAGTTCGTATCGATCTTGGATTGATCCCAATCAACCTCAGATCGATCCGACGGGCCCATCCACGTGAGTGAAGGAGTCTTTCAAAGTTTGAGCAGGATATTTTCAGCCTACTCCTATAAATAGCTCCCCGATGCCTTTAGAAAATGGACTTTTGATTATTCTACGCCAATACAATGCCAAAATCTCCCTTGTCTCTTGAGTGTACTACTGTAATCAGTTGTAACCAGCGAGAATCATCAATAAAGCAACAAACTTTCTATTGCGGACATAGGCAACAACACCGAACCACTCTAAATCTCTGTGTTATTGTATTTTTGTTTATCTATTTTTGGTGTGTTGCTAGATTAATCTCACTTTTCATTTACATTCTTCACTTTGATCTCAAACACGCCTAAAGATTGTTGTGCCCAATTTTGGTGCAAACACTTTGGTGCTTTCAATGAGATAACCTAGCTTTTCTCCTACTCTTTCGATCTACTACCATTGTTGGATTGCAAGAATCTAAGGAGAAGATCCATATCTCACATCTAGTAGTTCTCATATGCTATTAAGATTGCACCAAATCTAGGAAGGAGCTACATCATTCATCACGGTCATTACTAGGACCGCCTCAACCGCTGCAGATCAGAAAGGACGACATAGACAAAACCTTACGTAGCTGTCTGTTATAGGTTAGAATTCAACTGGACCTTCAGATCCACAGGGCCCTGTCACCAGGGAGGAGTTTCAGATGTTGATGTAAGAACTGACCCAAAGCCGCCATCAGCTTACCCAGCAGATCCATGTTAACATGGAGTTAACCAACCGAGTGAATCAAGAAAGATGAAGGAGATCCAGAAGGGAAAAAATTTCCTACTTATCCATTGAAAGCTCAGCTTTCTCTGATTACAATCATAGATCCACACGCCTATGAATGGATGGAAGCTATGCGTAAGCTCTTGGGCATCGGTGCATTATGAATCTTGGACAAGTAGGAGCTGGTCCATCTACAAGTCATAGGGCTGGACCTTCCTTCCAAGAAGGCGTAATTCCTTATCACACTACTGATGGCCGTGTTGCCGCCGCTGACATAGACTTGGAAGATGACGTTCAAAATTAAGCAGATCCGATCCTTCGTCAATGTAATCATACTCCCGAACCATATGTGCCCGAAGATATGGGACTAAGGAGGTGAGGCATAGAACGTGGACTACACCCAGACATCCTCACATTGTGGAAGACCACCAAACCTTGGCTCAGAATATCCAAATGCCGGATATTCCAACCATGACCCGTCAGATGATTCGTGAAAGTCAAGGCCTCACCAATGATGATTGGGGAATCTCCCAAAGTCATACTCCATTCACTGATGACGTCCTCTATGCTGAACCACCTCGCCGATTCAGGATGCCAACTTTGCCTTTTTATGAAAGGAGCTCAGATCCTAATCAGCACATCCTAAAGTATGAATGGCTCATAAACACCGCTCGAGCTGACGATGCGGTTAAATGTATAAGCTTTCCTATTTCCCTAGGGGGTATTGTAACCAACTGGTTTACTCGTTTACCACCTCAATCCATTTCATGGTTTGATCAGTTTGCAACCAAGTTCGTCGAACAATTTCGTATGCACGTCGCGAGGCTGAAGGATGTTAACACCTTATCCATTGTTACTCAAGCTCCAGGAGAGACACTTAGACATTATCTTGAAAGGTATCACGCTACCTATGCTGAGGTTAGCAATCCAAATGACAATTCAATCTTGATGGCATTAACTTAGGGAATCGACCCCAATTTCGAATTTGGCAATTGGTTGGCTGGGAAGCCACCCGCATCGTTGGATAGTTTCTATGCTAAGGTAGTTCAGTTCTTGAGAAGGGAAGATGCTAGAAGATCTAAGAAGCAGGAGGATGTGGGTCCCAGTGTCGAAGGCATTTAAAGTAACATTGCTATGAAATAGACCGATGACAGTTCCGGTAAAGTGCAGCTGAATATACAGAATAAGCAAAATCAGCAGAAAGGCGATGGAGGTCAAGGTAAGAAGCGAGATCAAAATCACAGACTATGACACTGAGCTTCGATGTTTGACCATATACCCCATTGAATACATCCTTGGAGAATGTTTAGTTGCAGACTTGTAATGTTGGCCAATATAAGAAGCCTACTCCGTAGCAGTCATCCCAAAAGCAAATTCAATTTGGAAATTTCTGTAGATTCCAGGATTGCTATGGTCACAATACCAATGAGCGTCGCCATTTATAGGATATTATTGAGAAGTTAATCCGAGAGAGGAAGTCGGAGCAATTTGTTCGGGCGCCACAGGCTGAAGGTGCGGGCCCATCAAACCAGAATCAAGTTCAGAATCAGGCTAGACCAAAGGAACCCATGCGTACTGGTAGTAGTTTGGTTATTAAAACATTCGTGGTGGTGCTCATCCAGTGGATCGGAGCTGGAGGGAAATGGAGTCATATATTAGTTCGATTGGGAATGCAGACTTTGAGTGCTACAATAACATTGATGATGGGGCTCCGGCGAAACAGTTGAAAACGATGATAGACGGCATCGTTTTTCGAGATAGAGATGTTGATAGGGTCGAATCCCCCCACTATCTATCCACTAGTCATATCAGTTCAAACAGGTCCTGCTTGGATAAAGAGGATCTTGGTACATAGTGGAAGCTCCGTAAATATTCTATTTAAACGAGCTTATGACTAGATGAAAATGGAAGTAGAGGACTTAAAGTCGTGCCAGTCTCGCATACTTGGTTTTAATGGAAGTGCAACTATACCCACTGGGATGGTGGAATTACCAGGGGAGTTGGGAATCGGAGATCGCCGGAGAGTTCGGATGCTGCATTTTGTTGTGTTGGATATTAACTCTCCATATAATGCTTTCTTGGGCCGACCAGCCCTAGCCAAATTCAAGGCAGCCATTGCCCCATGGTACTTAACTCTTAAGTTCCCCATAGATAATGAGTTAGAGCTGTTCAAGGAGATCAGGCGGCAGGATGCATCTGTTATGTTGCTGAGCTGCGAAAAGTGTAGTAGAAAGAGAAGGACAAGGACGTAGAGGAATTTCTCTGCGTTTGTTTAAGTGAAAATTGAAAGCTAACGCCTGGGCCTAGGCCCGGGCGACATAACTAATTCCTAAAAGATCTTGATCCAAGGGATGGTGATAACGAAGAGGATTTTGACAGTCATGCTTCTCTGGTAGAGTTGATGATCGATGTCTCGATCGATGATGATGATAACTCTAGAATGTTAAAGGTCGGATCTCAGCTAAGCCAATAGATGATAGAGGAATTGGTTGAAGTTCTTCGGGCAAACCTTGATGTGTTTGCTTAGACACACTCAGACACTTGGACACACTCAGACATATATGGGATCTCACTGAAGATCGTGAGCCATACATTGAATATTGATCTACGGCATGTCCCGGTCAAACTGAAAAGGCGCGGTATGAATCCAGAGAGATCTGGCACCCTGAAAGAAGAGGTGGATAAACTCAAGTCGAATGCGATTATTAGAGATGTATTATATCCAGAATGAGTGTCCAACCCAGTGCTTGTGAGGAAAACTAACTGAAAATGGAGAACTTGTGTGGACTACTCAGACCTAAATAAAGCATGCCCTAAAGACAACTTTCCACTTCCCAGAATTGATCAGCTTGTAGATTCAACGGCCAGACATGAGCTTTTGTCTTTTATGGATGCGTATTCCAGCTATGATCAGATACCGATGCACCTACCCGATTAGGAGCATACTAGCTTTGTTACCGAGTGAGGACCCTATTGCTATAAAGTGATGCCGTTTGGACTCAAGAACGCTAGAGCAACTTATCAACGACTTATCCACCGAATGTTCGTCAACCAGATCGGGAAAACTATGGAGGTGTACAGCTTGTGAAGTCATGACTCTCCATCAATCATGTCAAAGACTTGGAAACAACATTCAACATCCTCCGAGAGGACCGAATGAAGCTCAACCCGTTGAAGTGTCACTTCAGAGTCGTGTTCGGAAAGTTCCTTGGATTCACCGTCAATGCCCGAGGCATTGAAGCCAATCCTTAAAAGGATTTGGGCGATTTGAAATCTCGAGACTCCTTGAACTATAAAGCAAGTACAAAGCCTCAATGGGAAGGTGGAAGCTTTGAGCAGATTCATTTCCAAATCCACCGACAAATGCATTCCCTTCTTCGATCTAATCAGGAATGGAAAATGGAACTTTGAATGGACTGAGGAGCGTGAAGGCACATTCCAACAGTGATTTAACACTTGACGACGCCACCAATTCTGTCAAAATCGGTTGATCATGAGAGACCATACATCTATCTAGTAGTTTCAGCAAACGCAATTAGTGCTGCATTGATTCGGGAGGAGGACCGGATACAACGGCCGATCTATTACATTAGCAAACGGCTGAACAGGGCGGAGAGGAACTATCCAAAGTTGGAGAAGCTCGCTTACTACCTCATCATTGCCTCTAGATAGCTCCGTCTCATCCGATCCCAGTCTACACTGACCAGCCGCTACAACAGGTCCTTGCGCTGCCTGAGACGTCTGGTAGGTTTCTTAAATGGAACATCAAGCTAAGTCAGTTTGACATTACTTATACACCGAGGCGGGCCATCCAAGGAAAAGTTTTAGCAGACTTCATTTCTGAATTTACTATCCCAGAGAAATTGCCTGAGACCAGTAAATCTCCCAAATACATATGAAGCTATACATAGATGGCGCATCGAATGACCGCTGCTCAGGCGTTGGAGTTGTACTCAAAACCCCAGAAGTTGATCCATATGTTATGCTTTGAAGTTTGATTTTTGTGCAATTAATAATGAGGCTAATATAAAGCTTTACTCGTGGGACTCAAACTTGCTAGAGATTTAAGAATTACTGTTGTGGAGATTTCCTGCGCTTCACAATCGGTCATATGTCAGGCTCGGGGAGAACACCAAGCTGGGGACTGGAGGTTGATTGCTTATCTCACTAGTGTCCAGGAAGTGTTGAATTAGTTTGATCATTATGTTATCTATTGCATACCCCAAGAGCATAACCAGAAGGCCGATTCTTTGGCAAAACTGGCCACCACTAGGGAAGCGCAACAAATGGGACTCATCCCTGTTGAGACACTTACATCTCCGAGCATCGATCAGATCGAGACAAATTGGGTGCATGAAGCCACATTCGAGAAGGACTCATGGACCCTATTCAAAAATTATCTCGAGCATGGAACTATTCCTGAGCGTAGAAGTGAGAAGAGACATGTTCTTCAGAAAGTTTCACGATTCATTATCTAGAATGGAGTCATGTACAGAAGAGGATACTCCGCTACTTTACTCCAATGTAGCACCCAAGACGAAATCAAATGAGTGTCACATGATGTGCATGAGGGAGAATGCGGCGATTACACTGGGGGGCATGCCCTTGCTAAGTAGATACTCTGACATGGGTATTATTGGCCGATAGTGAATCAGGACGCATTAGATTACACCAAGAAATGTGATAAATGTCAAAAGCATGCTTGAATTCCAAGAGCCCCGCCTACTGAAATCACTCAAATGGTCAGTCTATGGGTGTTTTCCATATGATGCGTAAATATAATTGGCTCTTTATCTCTGGCTAAAGGTGGCGCAAAGTACACCATCATTTTAGTTGAATACTTTACCCAATGGACGGAAGCTGAGCCTCTTGCTACCATCACGATGAAGAAAGTAATCAACTTTGTAGTACGCAAAATTTTCTGTCGATTTAGCCTCCCATATACCATTATCACCAATAATGGAGCCCAACTCAACAGTGCCGAGTTCAAGAACTTATGTCAACGTTTCCACATTCAAAAGAAGTTCTCGGTAGTTACTCGCCCTCAAGCGAATGAACAAGTCAAAGCTATAATTAAAGTTATCAAATCCATTCTGAAGAAGCGACTGGAAAAGGCCAGAGGCAAATAGGTCGATGAACTTCCCATGGCCCTATGGGCATACCGAACTACCCACAAGTCTACAATCGGTTACACTCCATTTTTACTTTCCCATGGCTCAGAAGCCATCATTTTGATCAAGTTAGAAGTACCTTATCATCATGTGGCTTACTATGATCCGAAGACAAGTGCCATATTGCTTGTGGAATCTATGGACTTATTAGATGAGAAGCATGAAGAGGATGATTTGAGGGCAACCATGCACCGAAGTCGAGTCGCCCAATCATATATTGCTAAGGTCCGACCCTGAACCTTTGAACTTGGTGATCTCATGCTCAAGAGAATCTATCCGGTCCCTTAGCATATGAAGCCAACATGGGAAGGGCCGTATGTTATCGAACGGAGACTTAGAGAAGACACATTCAAATTATGACTGTTGATGGTCTCACTTTGCCGGGGGCTTGGAATAGCGGGAGTCTCCATCGCTATAGACATAATAAGCTTTGTTTGTTCATTTAGTCTGCTTTTCATTTGCAATTTGTTTAGGCATTTCGAAAATTGAACTTGTAATAAAGCAACAGACTTTGCCATACTTCTTATTTCAACAATAAAATGAAATCTCTTCGAGCCAGATTAGTGATTCTTAAAATGCGCTATGAGACCATCACAATGCATGAAGAGCTAAGTTCCACCCTACGGTGGGACTTATTCAAATAGGGAGTGACCGTGATACAACCGGGCATTCGCTAAGTGAAAACCCATGCTTAGGGGCGAGCTACCACACAAAGCCAAAAGGGATCGATACATGACAATCCTCTAACTAACTCCGGTTCCCAGAGTGTGAGCCGGAGTATAAACTTAAAATTTGAAACGTAGGCTTGCCAAAGGTGGATCCATCCACCCATGACCTCACCCATATGCGATATAAACTCTAGAACGATGGATTCGTCCATCTAACGATCTCATCTTTAATGTTTACAAGCTCGAGGAGGATGGATACATCCATCTACGACTCCACTTGTTCACTCGGGGTGGATGTGACCTGACCATCTGCGACCCTAATCAATTTATCTTTCCCATAGTGCGTACGTAATCCCAAAGCTCAAAACAGATTTGGTCGACCATCTGTTAACTAACTCCAGATTCCCAGAGCATGAACCGGAGTATAAACATTAACTGGATGTGACTGACCACCCACAACTAACTTCAGATTCCTAGAGTGTAAACTGGAGTATAAACATTAATTGGGTGTGATTGACCACCCATAACTAACTCAAACTTCCCAAAGTATGAACTGGAGTATAAACATTAATTGGGTGTGATTGGTCACCCACAAATCAACCTATGTCACCAGAGTGTGGATGCAATTCTGACTATTAAAGCGGGTGCGACTGACCACCCATAAAACAACATCAGTCCCTGAAGCTTGGCGTAACTTTAGACGTCAAGTAGGGATGACCGATTGCTAGCACACAAGTTTGATCCCCGGAGTGTGGATGCGATTATCAATAAATGAGGGAGTGTGATCTGACCGCTCGGGCTCATTCCACTATAACTTGGTTCCAACTGAGTTAAATCAAATGTGTCGAAGGCGAAAAGCAACTATCATCCAGCCACTTCAATTCACCCCTAGGACTACGAGCGTAACTCGAGAACAAGCTACTAAATGAGGTAGTACAACATTTGGACTCAACTTAACGTTTGGTTATAGCTCAGAGCCATGACTCTAGGACTTAATAGCTGAAAACAAGTACTACGCAGAAATTGAAACTTCACCAGTGTATTGAATAAAAATTCAAGTGCTGAAATACTTAAGAAAACAAACTTGGAGTTATGCTAAAAACAAAAGGAGATTTTATTTCATCTATTCCTTGGAAGCAAAATAAGTATGAAAAAAGTCTTATTCTAAAAATTCCTATTAGCAGGGATCGAACCAGCATCTATACATAGCCTACGGAAAGAAAAAAAGGAATTCTTACCTATCTTCCAAAAAGGGATGCAAAGAACATGCCTACTCCTTATGTTTCTTCGTTTTCTTCTTTCCTTTCGGTGTCGATCCATTAAGCTTCCGCTGTAGTGCCTTTTCGAACTCTTGCCTTTACTCGATTGGTCCCCGATCGGGGAAAGTATGGTAATCTCCTCCTCCGAACTCACGGGAATTGGAATACTTTCAGAATGCATGGTCGGAGGAACGAGGGCACTTTCTATATGAGAAGACAATGGAGGGTCACCCGTGACGATGATTGTACTGCCTGGAGAGATCATACATAAAGGGGCTGGGCCAGGACCTACCATACCATCTCCAGTACCGCTACCCAGTGTGGCACTTGCCATCTCGGCACTGATCTCTACCATTGTCGACTCATCATGAGCTGCTTAAGTGTCCACTGGGATGTCTCCAGTTGAAGCCAAAGAGCTGGCTGTAAACATACTTTTGTCCATGACAAAACGTTGGTCAGTAAGTGGATCGCTTTGAGGACCGAGGAGTTCTTCTACCATTTGTTCGTTGAAGATAAAAGCACTTCATGAGCTCCTCGGTCAAAGTGGCAGCTGTAGTGGTCGTCGCCTCTGTCATGATGGCCATCTGCTCTTGATGCTTCCTTTAGGTTTGGGGGGGGGGGCATGGCCGGTGCAGCTCCTATAACTGAATGGAGACAAGAAAAATATTTGTGGCTGCCTTTGATAATGCTCCAGTCTTTGAATGAATACAAGAAGTGCTCTGAATACCTTCCTCAGATTGGCTTATAGGTGGAGCTGGAACTCCTTTAGAAACATGCTCGTGAGCTAAAGAGAGCCGCGGTTGACCGGGACAGTAAACTGGCATAGGTGGATGATCGACTGTAGAGGTAGGCTTGGGCTGGGTTGACACAGGTATTTCGGAACTTGCATCATAATGCTCAACACCATAACCCTCTCCAACCTCCGGATGCTGAGCGGTGAGTTTCTCTTTGTCAAATATAACGATGGCCTCATGGAGAACTCTCCTCTCATCTTCAGTTAGCACCTGATTCTCCAAGTCAAACTCATCGATGGATGTAGTGTGGTGTTCAGCCTTCTCAACATCCACCAAATGGCACCAGGCATTATGCAAATGAGTCGGATAGTTAACGAGCTAGCTCAAGCCATGATATTTGAAGACACTGACGTTGTAAGTGGTTAGAATGTCTTCCATATCACCTTCTAACCTGGCCTCCGCTGCTCCGAGTTCGGCTTCATTTCTAGCCTCGGCTTCTTGAACCTTTAGAACTACCGCATCCTGCTCATCCTTAAGCTTCCCAATCTGATCACATGCCTCCTGAGTAGCCTTATTAGCATCTTCCTTTTTTTTTTGACGATCTCGGTGTACTTCGCTTTAAGCTCATTAAGGTCATTAAGCTCCTTGAGCGCGTTATCCCTCTCAGCTGTGAAGATGGCATTCCTATGGCCCATATCGTCAACCAGTTTTAAGTGCTCTTGCCTCATCTTCCCCATCTTCTTGTTAGCCTCATCGACTTTCTTAAAGGCCTCCATTTCTGAATTTCTCAAAGTATCATTCTCATTGGTAAGCACTTGGACTATGCGAACTTTTTGGGTGAGACTTTGTTGCAGCCGTTCGATTACGTTTGCTTGATCAAATGCCACAGCCGAGGCTTTCACTGCAGTTATCTTCCATTCACGATATTGGCTGTAGGCATGATTGACATAGTTGTGCACAATTTTCTCTGCTCCTTTTGGAATCAGTTGCAAATTTGTAGGGAAGTGAAAGCAGTCGAAGCAAACGTTAGGAAATTTCCTTTTCAGCTGAGAAATTGGGCTGGCTCCCTCCCCTGTGAGCTCTATAGCCGTTGACGTAATGATGATAAAGGCATCTTCCCTAGTTATGTAGCACTGTTCGCCAAGCCTTGAAATTTGTGGAGGCACTGGCTGGTGTGAAGTTTCAGCGATGTGTGTTCCAGAACTAAAGGGTGGCAAGGGAATTTTAGGTGGAGGAGAGCACAACTAAGAGTGGCGCCTCTCTCTCCTCTCTCTTTCCCCCTCTCTCTATCTCTTTCCCCGTCTCTTTCCCTGTCATAGCGATCCCTGTCTTGACTAGATTTACAACGATCGTAATCAGACTCATGCCTACGGGACTCTCAATATGAGCTCGAAGACTGGTGTGCGGCATGGAGGCTATTGATCATGGGCACTTTCTTCGACATTGCATCTGTAAAGTGAAAAAGGAAAAAGAGTTAGTCATCTCTATAGACTGAACAGCTCACGAATATTAGTTGTGTGGTGCCTTGAAGTGTGAATGTGCAAGTGTAAACCCCAACCAACCAGTTGTAATAGCCGTACTCGGAGGGATTGGCTCTCCTAAATCTAAGGTGCTTTATAGCCCTTCTTATTTGGTATCTTGGTAAAGAGACACATCATCTGGAATGGGAATATCTGCAAGTCCCTCAAAAGAACTCTCTATTTGTGAGGAGGGAGCCTCTAAAATTACAACAGCCACTAGTGGCAAAGACACTACAATAGACTTGCATCTCGGAGCTTTGTGGGTAGTGGCCTTGCCTTTTCCTTATCCTCTCTGGATGTCGATGGCTTTGCGAGAGCTTGCATGCAGGCTCGTCTCTAGTGGGTATATTCTTATTGTCACCATGCTCGATGATCACGGTTCCAGGAACTCTTCTTCTGACTTGCCTCGCTAAAGTCGTGCTGAGAAATCCTTCAAACCCGATGCTTCGATCTCTATCGATTAGCCCAACGGATCTCGGATTTTCATTAGTAAGGACCTCATTGATCTCTTTGCACTCGCCAGGTACCTCTCGAAGGACCCCTTACAATCTTCTTAAACTCAACACCTTCGGGTCATGGAATCGAAGTTGTGAAGGAAAAGAAAGTGTTAAATTATGGAATTGAGCAGTATTATCCTGTTAATCAACAAAGAAGTTAAACACTTAAGTCTTGCTAGCAACCCTCTGGCGAACCCTGGTGGGCACCTAACATAGAACCATTCGGTCTTGAAATAGCTCAGCTTGCTCCAAGCCCCAAACACGATCTGATAGTTCCTAACTGCTTTTAAGAAAGTAAAGGAAGGATTATCTCCTCGACATTTTATATTGAACAAGTATCTGACTTCATCTGGAGTTAGGGGGTCAAAAAAGGTGCTCCGTGAAGATGATGAATAGGCTACTCAGGAAAGCTTTCTCATTTGGATGCAATTGGGATGGAGCGATCCTCAAGAAAAGTAGAACTTCTCAAATGAATTGACTAAATGAGGGGAGTGTCCCAGCCACACCCATAAATCTATTACAGCATGTATACCCTTCTAGGGGAGTGTGAGCTCTATCCTATGGTTCTGGTACCAAAACATCATTTAGTGATAGCCTATGCCTTAAACAGATCCAGCCCAGCATACCTACGGAAATATTGGAAGGAATGGAGTCTTGTGTATGCACGATGAAAACTGCTCCTGGTAGCTCATCCGGAGTAGGATTGACAACTTTGGCTGCGATAGCCAGCATCTCGATTGCAAGAGGAGGCAGACTCTGAACTTCCTATGATTGTGAACTTCCAGGTTCCATAGCTATTTAACTCAGCAAAAATCATCATTAGACAACGGTAAACCCATGTTTCCCCCAGTGTGAAGTGCATGAATGTGTTGTGCAATGCAGTGCTACATAATACTTAAGAGATTCTACGGAATTTGAATGATGTTCAAACGACAAGACTTCAAAATTCAACCAGAGTGACCATCAACCGTGCGATCTAGATTTTGGAGATCGGCTAGTTAAAGGTTCATCGAATTTTGTCAAGTTACAGTTCCATCGACGAGCTTCGAAGGATAGTCAAATATGCAGTGAAACAGTTAAGTCCATGCAAGGAGGAAGCTTGTTGGATTCGAATGCTCGAGTGTGCAAAAAGTTTCCTATCATTCAAGGTTCAAATGTGGATCGATTCCCAGAGAATAGATTTCGTATCGATCACCGAACCGATAACTCGTATCGATCCCAATTGTCCATTTCGTATCGATGCTCAGCGGTGCCTTCGTATCGATCAACAAGCTCAAGTTTTCGTATCGATCATTGTGGATCGATACAGACATCCTTCATAGATCGATGCAAAACCTCCCCCTCCATCGACATAAAATTCTTTGCCTTCAAATTGATATACAATTCTTTTACTACCTATGATCGATACGTGCGAATCCACCATATCCATCTGCTCTCCTTCTTCTCCAGATGGCTCGAATTCCTTTTCAACCTTCCACGACCTTGCTTTGACCATCTATGGCCTCCTATTCACTAGAGTCGGCCACGAATACAAGTGGAAAAACACGATAGTTCAAATCTCATCATTTTACGTTGATTTAGTTCAATGGTTTACTTAATTTAAGCAATTAGATGGATTGAATAACTCAAAGGCAAAAGGAAGTTTTAAATTTCTTTAACTTGGAGCGATACAAAAGCAAGGCTGAAGGAAAAATGAGCAAGTGAAATTTTTTTAAGTACAAAATTCTATTTATATGATTCGACACTAGCCAAATGTCGATTCATCTCCCAATGCCAGTGACTGAGCAAAACAGTCTCCCCTCCGTCGATATGAAGAAAGCTGTTTATATCCATTCTACATCGATCAAGAACACAGTCATTTGTATCCATTAGTGGCCTATCGATATGAACGAGACAACATGGACTTGTTTGGACCATTCTGACTCATCTGCGATTCATCGATACGAAATGATAAGTTCGTAACTATTGCTTTGAGCCCACATAAATTCGTATCCATCAATACAAAATATTTTAAAAGGCCAACTAATTCTTATCGATCACCATCGATAAGAATTTAGTTTTCCAACTTCTCAAATCGATCCAAGAGAGGATCGATATGATGGTATACGCTAAAACGACCACCGACGATTGTTACAATTCGAATTTCACATTGATCTAGGAGAGGATCGATTTGAAAATCGATTTAAAAAATAACTCGACAACAACTCGTGAACGTGCAAACGCTAATGGGAGTTAGGTTAACACATTTTTTTCATGTATGATGAACAAACATTCGGTTTTCAAAATTCATAGGAGTTAAATGCTCACCTGTTGACGATTACAATGATGAACAATAGATTCCTAACACTCGACACTCAGTTACAACACTTCACTATGCAATCATTGGTAACAATTCAGTATTTATATTATCGGGAATCAAAAAAATGTTACATCTTTTAAGGAAAAGACAATGACTGTTCAACGAATTGGGCTGAACTTTTTGGACTGAAGATTGAAACTTTTCAAACCATGTCATGTTCACACAAGACGTTCTATAGGGGAAAACATTATCCTGTCTTTTGGCAAGGCCATGACACCAAGAAATTGACTGGAAGCCAAAGACAGATCGTCCCTGAAGATAGGTTACACACAGTTCTGCTATGAATAGCGGTGAATTTTTTCCAAGTTCGAATCGAGTTACAATCGATATGGTATGACAAGCAAAGCTACGGAAGCCAATGTTCCAAATTTCAAGTCAATAGGAGTTCGTATGCTCAAGATATTAATTGATTAAGTCTCACGTGAAACACCTCTGTTTCGTATCCATCAAGTATCCATCGGTTCATATCCATCACGCTTACTCTACTTCGTATCCACCTTACCTAATTCTACTTCGTATCCATCGCACTTGCTCATTTATCCTACCTTTTGGCAAGGCCATGACACTAAGAATTTGACTAGAAACCAAAGGCAGTCTGTCCCAAAGATCATTTACCTACAAGGTTCACTATGGATACTGATAAATTTTGCCTGAGTCTAGGTCGAGCTACAATCGATATGACATGACAAACAAAGCTATGAAAGCCAACATTCCAAATTTCAAGTCAATCAGAGTTTGTATGCTCAAGATATGGATCTATCAAGATTCACTTAGAAAAAATCTACAATCCGTATCCAACACTGGTTCGTATCCATGGGGAAAGCATTGAGTTTGTACCCATTGGTTTCCGCTACCACCTCCTTCGTGTCCACTCAATTTGTATCCATCAAGGGCCTTCACTTCATATCCATTCATGTCGTAACCAAAGCCATGTCACAATCTCGTTCATACCTAAGGGAAGAGCTACATTCGTATCCATCCAGGAGACACCATTCTTCGTATCCATCAGGTTCACCTCCTTCGTATCCCACAACGATCGTTGTCTCATATCAGTTTAATTTCTACGTACTTCGTATCGACCTGCCACCCATCGATACAAAGTCCACCATCGGTACCGATACGAAGCATACTGCACCCATCGATACGAAAGGCGATGTACAAGATCGATACAAAAGGCATGATTACCTAAGAGACTCGGTCACTCGGCACAAAAAGAGGATCGATCCTAGAAAATAGCGCCACGTCATTTGCCACCATGTATCTATCATCGATACGAGAAGGAGCATCATGGATGGGATCGATACGATGTTCAACTGCACACTGAAGATTCAAACTTGAATCGATCATAACTCAAGATCTACAAATCTAAATGCTACCAAATTTTCATAGAAGCTTGTTTGCCACATCAAAAAGGCACCTAATCTATTGCAAACAGAAAGGACCAATTATTGATCGATACGAACTCAATTCGTATCGCTCTAAAATCGATTCGAAATCACCTAAACTCGATCCCGTGGGCCCACCCACTTGAGAGAAGAAGTCTTCCAAGATCTGGGTGATATATTTGCTGCTACGCCTATAAATAGTGACCCTGGACCCACAGAAAAGGGACTTGGAACTCCATTACGCCAATATTCTGCTGAAATTACTGTTGTACTTCGATTTTACTATTTTAAACCTTTGTAAATATCGAGTTATAATCAATAAACATCAATCCTTTCATAGTGGATGTAGGCTGTATGTCGAACCACTCTAAATTTATGTGTTTCTGCACTTCTTTTTGTCTATTAATTGGTGTGTTTTTTAGATATGCCTCATTTTACATTTAGTTTCTTCATTTTATCTCTTCAAACACATTTGAAGAGTATTGTGCCCAATTTTGATACAAGCACTTTGGTGCTTTCACTTAGAAAACCCATCTTTTCTCCCGCTCGTTGGATCTACTTCCGATATCGGATTGTAAGAATCTATGGAGATGATCCGGATCTTAAGCCTAGAAGTTCTTCCATCCTATTAAGATTTGCATCAAGTCTTGGAGAGAGCTTCACTACTCAACATGGTCGCTACTGCGACTATCTCAACCGCTGCAGATTCGAAAGGACGGGGTAGGCAGAACCCCACACAACTTCCCGCTGCAAGCCATAATGCTGCTGGACATTCAGATTCACAAGGCCCTATTACCATGGAGGATTTCTAGCTACTAATGCAAGAGCTGACTCAAAGTGGCCAGCCGCTTACCCAGCAGCTCTGTGCCAACACGGAGTTAACCAATCGGCTGAACTGACAAAGACGAAGGAGATCCAGAAGGAATCAGGCTTACTACTCATCTATTGAAAGCCTGGCTTCCTCTGATTACAATCATAGATCCACACATCCATGGCAAGATGGATGCTATGCGCAGGCTATCGGGCTTCAACGCATTCTGATCGTTGGACAAGCGGGAGTCGGTCCGTCCACGGGCTGCCAGACCGGACCCTCCTTCCAAGGAGGGACGGCTCCTTATCACGCTACTGACAACCGCACCGTTTTCGCTGCCATCGAGTTGGAAGCTGACACTCGGAACCGAACGGATTTGACCCTTCGCAACCATACTCCTGAACCCTATGTACTTGAAGACCTGGAGCCAAGGAGGTGAGATATGGACCGTCAACCGCACCCGCCGTCCTTGCATTGTGGAAACTGACCACACCTTGCCCCAACATGCCCAGAATGTGCAAATGCTAGATATCCTGACTATGATCCACCAGATGATCCGTGAGAGCCAAGGCCTCACCAATGACAACTAGGGAATCTCCTAGAGTCACACTCTATTCACCGATGACATTCTCTACGCTGAACCGCCTTGATGGTTTAGAATGCCAACTCTACCTATTTATGAAGGGAGCTCTAACCCTAATCAGCACATTTTAAAGTATGAATGGTTAATGAATGCCACATGGGCTGATGATTCGGTCAAGTGTCGAATTTTTGCAATCTCCCTAGGGGGAATCACGACTATGTGGTTTACTCGCCTACCACCCCGATCTATTTCATGTATTGACCAGTTAGCTACAAAATTTGTTGAGTAGTTTTGCATGCATGTCATGAGACCCAAGGATGTTAATACCATGTCCAGTGTCACTTAAGCTCTTGGAGAGACACTTAGGCGCTATTTGGAAAGGTTTCATGCCGCTTGCGCAGAGATTAGTAATCCCAATGATAACTCCATTTTAATGGCACTGACTAAGGGAATCGATCCCAATTCTGAATTTAACAACTATTTGGCTGGGAAACCCCTGCATCATTGGACCATTTCTATTCTAAGGCAGCTCAGTTCTTGAGGAGGGAAGATGTAAAACCATCTAGAAAGAAGGATGATGTAGCGCCTAGTGTGGAAGAAATTCAGAGCAAAGTCACTGTAAAGCAAACCGGGGAGAGTTGCAGAAAGGTGTAGTTAAATATAAAGATTAAGAAGAATCAGCAGAATGGCGATAGAAACCAGGGTAAGAAGTGGGATCAAAATTGGGGACCGTGAAATAAAGCTCCCATGTTTGACACCTGGAGAATGTGTCCTTGCAAACCTGTAATACTGGCCAATACAAGAAGCCTGCTCCAAAGCAGTCGACCGATAAGCAGAGTCAGTCTGGGAAATTCTATAGATCCCATGATTGCTATGGCCACAACAGGAATGAGTGTCATCATCTACAGGATATTATCGAGAAGTTGATCCCATAAATAAAGTTGAAGCAGTTCGTTCAAGCGCCGTAGGCTGGAGGTGCAGGCCCATCGAATCAAAATCAAATACCGAATCAGGTTAGACAGGAGGAACCCTCACGTACTGGCGCGAGTTTAGTTAACAATACAGTTAGTGGTGGTCCTCAGCCAACTGACCGGAGCTGGAAGGAGATGGAATCTTATGCCAACTCTATTAGGCATGCGGCTTCGATTGTTGCAGTAACTTGGAAAACGGGGATCCGACCAAACAACAAAAGACGATGACAGACGACATCATTTTTTGAGGCAGGGATGCCGACAAAATCAAAGCCCCTACCATTGAACCACTAGTCATTTGAGCTTAGATAGGTCCTGCTTGGATGTAGAGGATCTTAGTGGACAGTTGAAGCTTAGTGAACACACTTTTCAAGTGAGCATATGATCAAATGAAGATGGAAGCAAAAGATTCGAAGCCTTGTTAGTCTCGTATTCATGTCTTCAATGAAAGTGTGACTATACCCATTGGGATGGTGGAGCTGCCAATGGAGTTGGGAGTTGGAAAACGCCAGAGAGTCCGAATGTTACAGTTTATCGTGTTGGATATCAATTCACCATACAATGCTTTCTTGGACTGACCGGCCCTAGCTGAATTCAGGGATGCTATCGCCTCTTAGTGTTTGAAGTTAAAATTTCTTACCGATAATGGGGTCGGAGTTGTTAAGGGATGCCAGGCTGCTGGATGGGCCTGTTACGTTATTGAGCTATGGGAGGCACAACGAAAAAAGAATGGAAAGGACGTAGAGGAATCTCTCTACGTCTGTTTTGTAGATAATTGACAGTTAACGCCTGGGCCTAGGCCCGGACGCCACAACCAGTTCTTGAGAGATCTTGGTCCATGAGATAATGATGACGGTGAGGAAGTAAAAGAAACTCAAGCTTCCTCGGTGGAGCTAATGATTGATGTTCCGATCGATGATAATGACGATTCCAGAATGATAAAGATTAGGTCTCAGCTAAGCCAACCGATGAAGCGGGAAGTGGTTGAATTTATTCAGGAAAATCTAGACGTGTTTGCCTGGATGCATTTGACATATGTGGGATCTCGCCGAACATCGCGAGCCATACATTAAAAATTGACCCATGGCATATCCCGGTCAAGAAAAAAAAGTGTGGTATGGATCCAGAGAAATCTGCCGCCCTGGAAGAATAGGTAGATAAACTCAAGATGAATGGGTTTATCCGAGATGCATTATATCCGAAAAGGGTGTCCAACCCGGTACTTGTCAGGAAGACCAATGGAAAATGGAGAATTTGCGTGGACTACTAAGATTTGAATAAAGCTCGCCCCAAATATAATTTTCCACTTTCCAGGATTGATTAACTTGTAGACTCAACAGTCGGGCATGAGCTCTTGTCCTCCATGGATGCGTATTTCGGCTACAATCAAATTCCTATGCACCTAACCAATCAGGGACACACCATCTTTGTTACCGATCTAGGACTTTACTGCTACAAAGTTATGCCGTTCGGACTCAAGAATGCTGGAGCAACTTACCAACTATTAGTCAATCGAATGTTCGCAAACCAGATCGGGAGAACTATGGAGGTATACGTGGATGATATGCTTGTTAAGTCATGGATCTCCATCAATCATGTGAAAGACCTTGAAATAATGTTCAACATCCTCTGAAAGTACCGAATGAAGCTCAACCCATTGAGTGTCACTTTAGGATCTCTTTCGGAAAGTTCCTTGGGTTCATTGTCAATGCTCAAGGAATTGAAGCCAATCCCAAGAAGATCTGGGCGATTCGGAATTCAAAACTCCCAGAACTATAAAGCAAGTGCAAAGCCTCAATGGGAAGGTAGTAGCATTAAACAGGTTGATCTCCAAATCCACTGACAAATGTATTCATTTCTTCGATCTGATCAGTAAAGGAAAGTGAAACTTTGAATGGACCGAGGAGTGTGAGGGCGCATCCCGAGCACTGGTTCAGCACCTAGCTACACCACCTATTTTGTCAAAGCCGATTGATCATAAGAAACTATATATCTATCTGCAAGTATCGGAGAATGCTATTAGTGCTACATTAGTCTGGGAGGAGGATTGGATATAATGACCGGTCTATTACGTTAGCAAATGATTGTGGAGTAGAGAGAAACTATCCGAAGTTGGAAAAGCTGACCTACTGTCTTGTCATTGCATCAAGAAAGCTCCGTCCCTAATTTCAAGATCATCCTATCACAGTCTGCACTGACTGGCTATTACGACAGGTCCTTAGGTGGCCTAAGACTTCAAGTAGGCTATTAAAGTGGAACATCGAGTTGAGTTAGTTTGATATTGCTTACACGCCAGGGCAGACTATTCAAGGGTAAGTTCTGGAAGATTTCATCGTCGAATTCACTATACCGGAGGAATTGCCTGAAACTAGTGAATCTCCTAAATATATATGGAAGCTATACACAGATTGTGCATCGAATGACCATTGCTCAAGCATTGGAGTAGTACTTGAAACCCCAGAAGGTCAATCTGTATGTTATGCCTTGAAGTTTGGTTTCCGTGTAACCAATAACAAGGTCAAATATGAAGCTTTACTTGCTAGGCTCAAACTCGTCAGAAACTTGAAATTATTGCTATGGAAATTTACTACGATTCGTAATTAGTAGTATGTCAAATCTGAGGATAATACCAAGAAAGGGACTGAGATTGGCTGCATATCTCACTCATGTCCAAGAAGTGTTGAATCAGTTCGATTATTATGCCATCTATTGCATACCTCGAGAACGTAACCAGAAGGCCGACTCTTTGGCAAAACTAGCCAGCACTAGTGAAGTACAACAAATGGGAGTTGTCCCTGTTAAGACACTTACCTCTTTGAGTATCGATCAGATGGAGACAGACTAGGTGCATGAAGCCATACCCGAGTAGGAGTCATGGATGACCCCGTTCAGGAACTATCTCGAGCAAGGAGCCTTGCCCGAGCGCAGAAGTGAGAAACGAAAAATTCTTCGAAAAGCTTCATGATTCATTATCGAGAATGGAGTCATGTATATAAGAGGATACTCTATTCCTCTACTCCTGTGTGTTGCGCACGACGAAATCAAATGAATATTACATGATGTGCACGAAGGAGAATGTGATGATCACATTAAAGGGCAAGACCTTGCTAAGAAGATACTCCAATATGGGTATTGTTGGCCGACTATAAATCGGGATGCATTGGACTATGCCAACAAGTGTGACAGATGCCAGAAACATGCTCGGATACCAAGAGCCCAGCCTACTGAAATTACTCAAATGGTCAATCCATGACCGTTTGCTACGTGGGGCATCAATATAATTAGATCTTTATCTCTAGCTAAAGGTGATGCGAAGTACGCCATTGTTGCAGTTGATTACTTTATCAAATGGGCGAAAGCTGAGCCCCTTGCTACCATCACAACGAAGAAAGTAATTAACTTTGTGGTTTGCAACATCATCTTTCATTTTGGCCTCCTACATGCTATTATCACTGACAATGGGACCCAATTCGATAGTACAGAGTTCAAGAACTTTTGTCAATGTTTCCACATTCAGAAAAAATTCTCGGCAGTTTCTCATGCTCAGGCGAATGGACAGGTTGAAGTTGTTAAATTTTTTATCAAATCCATTCTAAAAAAGCGACTGCAAAAGGCCAGAGGCAAATAGGACGATGAGCTTCCCATGGCCCTATGGGCATATCGAACTACCCATAAGCCCGTGATCGGCCACACTCCATTTTCACTTTCTTACGGCACAGAGGCCATCATTCCAGTTGAACTGGAAGTGCCTTCTTATCGTGTGACTTACTATGATCCGAAGACAAATGCTATATTGCTTCCCGAATCTTTGGACTTATTAGATGAGAAGCGTGAAGAGGTTGATTTGAGGGTAGCCGCGCACCGAAGTCGAGTCGCCCTATTGTATAATGCTAAGGTCTGACCCCGAACCTTTGAACTTGGCGATCTCATGCTTAAGAGAATTTACCCGGTCCCTTCGCATATAAAGCCAACGTAGGAAGGACCATATGTTATTGAACGAAGACTCGGAGACGGGACATTTAAATTATCATCGGTCGATGGTCTCACTTTGCGAAGAGCTTGGAACAGCAAATGTCTTCATCGCTACTACATATAACAAGCTTTGTTTATTCATTTTGTCAGCCTTTCATTCGCAATTTGTTTATGCATTTCGAAATTTGAACTTTTAATAAAGCAACTAACTTTGTCGTACTTTCTTTTTTCAGCTATAAAATGCAATCTCTTTGAGCAAGAGTAATGATTCTTGAAATACGTCATGCAACCATCACAACGCACAAAGAGCTAAGTTACATCCTACGGTGGGACTTATTCAAATAGGTAGTGACTGTGATACAATTGGTCACTCGCTAAGTGAAACCCGAGCTGGAGGGCAAGTTGTCACATTGAAGCTGAAAAAGGATTGATACACAACAATCCTTTAATTAACTTCGGCTCCTAGAGAGCGAGCTGGAGTATAAACTTACAAAACGTAAGCTCGAGGAGGGTGGATCCGTTCGCCTAGCGGCCTCACTTTCCACATTCATAAGCTCGAGGAGGGTGGATCCGTCCACCCACGATCTCGCTTGTTTACTCAAGGTGGATGTGACCTGACCATCCACGATCCTGATCAATTTATCATTCCCAGAGTGCGAACGAGATACAAGAAACTTAAAACAGATGTGATCGACCGTCAGTTAGCTAACTCCGGGTTCCCAGAGCACGAACTGGAGTATAAACATCAATTGGGTGTGAATCGACCGATCATCAACTAGCTCTAAGTCCCCAGAGCGCGGACTGGAGTATAAACATCAATTGGTTGTAACTAACCACCCACAACTAATTCTAAGTCCCCAGGGGATGGACTAGAGCATAAACTTCAACCGAGTATGACTGACCACCCATAACTAACTCTAAGTCCTCAGAGCGCAGACTAGAATATAAACTTCAACTAATTGTGACTGACCACCCACAAATCAACCTAAGTGCCAAGAGTGTGGACACGGACCTGATCTTTAAAATGGGCATGACCGACCACCCGTGAGATAGTTTAAGTCTTCGAAGTGTGGATGTGATTTTTGACATCAGGCGAGTGCGACCGACCGTCAACGCCCAAGCTCAATTCCTAGAGTGTGGTTGCGATTGTCAATAAGTGAGTGAGTGTAACCCGACCACTCGAACTCATCTCTCTACCACTTAGTTCCGATTGAGTGGAGCTAAAAGTGTCAAAGGTGAAAAGCAACCACCGTTCGACTATTTCGACTCATCCCCAAGACTGGAGCCATGACTCCAGCACCAACTACTAATCAAAATGGTACAATGTTGAGGATCGACTTGACGTTTGGTTATGACCCGAAGCCATGACTCCTGGACTTAACTATCGAACACAAGTCCGATCTAGAGACTGGTGCTTTGCAAGTATGTCGAAAGCAAGCTCAACTGATGCAACACTTAAACAAATAAACTCGAAGTTATGCAAAGAAAAAAATGAAATTCTATTTCATTTATCCTTTAAAAGCAAAATAGATATAAGAATTCCATGCCAAAAAAACCATACTAGCAGGGTCCGAACCTGCATCTATACATGGCCTACAAGAACAAAAAGAAAGCTCGTAACTATCAACCAAAAATAGGATGCCAAGATACACGCCTATTCCTTAGGCTTCTTCCCCTTCGGCATTGACCCAATGGAGCTGCCACTATGATGCCGCTTCAAGCTTTTACCTTTACTAGGCTTGTCTTCGACCAGGAGAAGTATCATGATCTCCTCCTCCAAACTCACTGAAATCGAGATGCTTTAAGAGTATGTGGTCAAAGGGATAAGGGCACATTACATGTGAGAAGATACGGGGGAACCCCTGTAGCGATAATCGTGCCACCCGAAGAGAACATAAGTAAAGGGGCCAGGCTAGGTCCTGCCATTCCACCTCTTATAATGCTACCCATTTTTGCGCTCGCCATCTCAGTGCCAATTTCCGCTATTATTGCGACATCCTAAGCTTCTTGAGTATCAGGCGGGACATAGGCTGTCGGAGCCGAAGAGCTGGCCGCGAACACACTTCCCCTTATAACAAATGGAAAGTCAGAAAGTGGATTGCCGTGGGAGCCTAGGAGCTCATCCATCGTTTTCCCATTAAAGGTGAAAGCGCTAACAACAACTTCCTTGGACATAGCAGTAGTTGTGTTCATCATCGCCTCCGTTATGATAGCCTCCTGCTCTTGGTTTTGTTCTTGGGTTATAGGGGCAAGGTCGGTGCTGCTTCTATAACTGAATGGAGATAAGAGAAAATATTAGAAATTTCCTTTCATAGTACTCCAGACTTTGAATGAGTCTGAGAAGTGTTCAGAATACATTCCTCGGGTTGGCTCACGGCCGAAGCTGGGGATCCTCCGGTCACGTGCTCGCGGGCCAGAGATAGCTATGGCTGATTTGGATCATAAACCGGCATAGGTAGAGGATCAACTGTAGGAGTGGATTCAAGCTGGGTTGGCATAGGGATCTCAGAGCTTGTATCATGATGCTCAACACTAGGGCCCTCTCCAACCTCTAAGTGTTGAGTGACGAGCTTCTCCTTTACAAATATGATGATGGCATCATGAAGAACTCTCCTCTCTTCCTCATTCAACACTCGGTTTTCCAGTTCGAATTCACTGAGGGATTCAGTATGATGCTCTACCTTCTCATCAGCCAAAAAGTGGCGCCAAGCACTATGTAGGTGAGTTGGATAATCATTGATCCAGCTCAAGTCATGATATTTCAAGACGTTGACATTATAGGTGATTAAAAGATCTTCAATATCACTTTCAATTCTGACTTCCCCTGCCCTAGCCTCAACCTCAACCCTGGCCTTGACCTCTTGGTCTTTCGACTTCGCTGCATCCCGCTCCTTTCGAGCCTCCATAGCTTGGTCACAGGCCTCCTGAGCTATCTTATTAGCTTCACCTCTTTCCTTAACGACTTCTCCTATTTTTCTTTAAGCTCTGCCAGCTCTTGCAGTGCATTATCTTTTTCAGCAGTGACTATGGCATTCCTATGTCCCATATCATCCACCAAGTTTAAGTGCTCTTGCCTCATATGTTCTAATTTTCCTATTTGCCTCATCGACTTGTTTTAGGGCCTCAGTTTTAGAATTCCTCAAAGTGTTGTTTTCGTCGGTCAGCGCCACGACTATTTTATCTTTTTGGGCAATGGTTTCTTGTAATTCTTTGATTTTCTTTTTGCCCGCTCAAACGCCACAGCTGAAGCTTTCTTGGCGATTTTCTTTCATTCGTGGTATTGAACAAAGGCATGATAGACGTGATGTAACATCCCAAAATTTTAACAAATATTTCATTCTTTTAATTATAAAACTTTGGGTTTCATTATATAAAAATCTAAAATTTTAAAATTGATTAAAACATTGCCCAAATTTTTAATTAAAGGATAAGATTTCTGAAATTTTGACTGTGGTTAAGGATTTACTTTAATTGGAAATTTGATTTATTTTGTTGAAATGATAAATAACTAAATTTTAAGCAAAATCATGTTTTATTTAGGCAATAAAATTTGAAAAAAAATATAGTGTATAAATAAGCTTTATAAAACACGTGTTTTAATTTGCACATTTATACCCGTTTTGATTAATTTGGTGGTATAAATAGTATGTATTTAATGGATACTATTTAAACATATAAATGTAAAAAAGTTATTTTCGTTTTAAATTTGGGCATAAAATGTTGCGTCTGTAGTACGCATTCTTAATTTTTACCTTAGCTATAAATGGATAAATTAAACAGTATACGTAAAATTCTATGTGGTAAATAAATCAGAAGATCATAAACAAAATTTATTTTTTTGGTAAGTAATAAATTTCAAAATTTACAGTGTATTAATAAACTGTTTAATTACCGTTTAAAAGGCACGTTATTTGATGGAATAAATAACGTATAAGCATTACTTTTGTATAAATTTGGGTGTATATTATTGCGTCGGTTTTGCGCATTTCTAAAATTCATACCTTAGCTGTTTATCAATCAATAAATCACGTTCAAATTTTTTCCATTTACCTCTGGTTTATAGTAGGAATAAATGCTTTCTTGATCAGTGCAATATAAATTCTTGCCTATTTTCACCTTAAATCAGTGCAAGATTTTATTTATTAGAACACGTTCAAATTTGATTTCTTGCCGTTCTTTTATTAATCAACGCAATATCTTCCTGATAAATTCTCAACCGAGTATAAATTGTAAAATTCTTGCCTATAATCCCTCATCTTAATCAACGCATACTTTTAAGTAGAATTTAAAAACCTCACGTACCTCTCTCTATAGCCGTTCCAATATCCTTATTTCTTGCATTTATAAAATTCCATTTACTACCTTACTAATATAAACGCGTACAAATTAATTGCTTCCAAATCTTTCTCCCCTCTAATTGAGCAATTTTGCTGATTTAATTACAAAACCCACGTCCCAATTTTTTTCTCAAAAGTCTACCAAAATCAGTTTTATTCTTGCCGTTTCTTTTTATCAACCAACGCAATGAATTCCTGCTTGCCTCCTTTATTTTTCACCTACCCATTTTTCATTTATTTCCTACGTTTAAACTTACAAATCATCGCATTTCTTCTGGTCAGAATACCAATCACGCAATTCTTTTTTCCCTTGATTTACGTTACATCACCGATTTAATGCCAAATCCTTTTACCCTTGCCTAAAGAAAAAAAATCTGCAAGTCATGATTCACGTTCCCATTTACGCAACCGTTTATATTAATACACTGTCACATCCAAATTTTCTCAGCACCTCAATTGGATCCATCTCATTTTAGCTTCAGCTTCTTCTTCTTTGCGTGTGCTTCACATATCAGGTATGGCTGAATATGTTTTCTCCTTCCTCCTTTTTGCTTTCTTCTTCTTTTATTTCCCTGTTCAAACTGCTCCACTGCATGACGAACGCCTAACTTCCTTCCCCTCCTCTTCGATTTGGTCGTGCATTGCCGAGCATCTCTGATGCAGTTTTACCCTAGCACTTGAATATTTATTTTATCGCCACCTGTATATTGTTATCCTTTTATAAGACAAACATTTCTTCACCGTGTAATTTAAAAGGGTTTTTAAATGGTTTAAACTTTGTTTAAGTTAAATTGTATTCATTTTACATCTCATTTTTGAAATGAAATTTTTAAAGTAAATTCAAAAGTAAATTGTTTTCAAATATTTTTGTTAATAACAATTTAGTCATAATAAGAAATGTTTTATCTTAAAGTTAAATTAAGATTTGAAATTAATTAAATTAATGAGGTAATTAAGGAATAATTAGTTAATTTAATTAATTAATGATTAGGGATTAGTAAATAATTGATTAAGGGTTAATCAATTTGAAATTAAAGATCATTAATTAGATAATTAAAGATTATTAACTAATGATTAAAGATTTATTAATTAAGCAATAAATTATAATCAAGGTTAATTAATTATGTAAGTTAGGATTAACTGCATACTTGTTTGAGTATAGGCGCACTTTAGTTTGAAAGAAAAAAATATAATATAAAAGGCATACGCCATCTAAGGTTAGCCCAGCCTAAAATTTTTCAGATAATTCCACTGCTTTGTTTACGCGAGTGTTCAGGGAAGAAGTATTTCCAGACCGTACGCGTTTTTTTGTTGGTCACATGTGTTTTAAAATTTAGAAATATTACGTATGAGGATATATGTAAGAACAATATAAAGTTGTTTTGATTTGGAGATTTTGATATTTTACTTGTTTCTTAATAGAGAAAAAAAAGAAAAAAAAAGAGATAAATAAAATAAATAATAAATAAATAAATATTGCATGCGCCACCTTTATGTATCATTGACGTGAATTTCATGTTGCCCACATAAAATTTGCCACCTTTTTATCAACACGTCATAATATTTTGTAAAAAGGGTAAAAAAAATTGAGTATAAATTTATTTTGTAAATTTTGATTTGGAAAAATAAATGGGCAGGCTGAGCTTTTGTTTTAATGGGTCAAGTCGTGCGGTGGAGTGGTCGAGCAATTTGAGTCAATTTTCATTTTATTTTAGCTCGTTCCAATTTTGTTTTATTTAAAAATTTGCTTTGTCCGTAATTGGAATCCGCGTACTCAGCTTTATTTATTTATCTTGTTTCAAGATCGAAATTAGTTTGTCTCATCTTCCAATATTTGATCGTGCCTTCTATGCTGTTTCGGTGTGGTTATCGTAGTTTTAATCTAATCTTCAACAGCATAAAGGTGAGTATTCTCACCAGATAAACATACTTATAGATCTGTAAATTAATAACAAGTGTAATTGTAGAATATTTATATTTTATTTTTCTTGCCTGCAATATAAATTTATGATGTTAAAAACCCTGTTATTAATTTGACACATCATCAGTCATATTTTATACTGTTATATTTAAGCTCTTATACTATTTATTTATTTACTGTTTATCACTGCAAGTTCCCTGTAGAATTAAATCGTTACGGGCATAAATAATAGGCCTGAACGATATCTATTTATTTATTTATTTAACTTGGGATTGCGGGTTTGAAATGATAGAATTCGGATTTTTCTTTGTGAATTACGGATTGAAATGATATATTATCCGTACCACTTGACCTAGGTAGAAAACATTATACAGACCCGTGGTTATATATATATATATATATATATATATATATATATATTTCTGGAAAAATTTAAGTAATTTAAATTGATATAGTATTATTTTATTTAAATTGAATTAAAATGATTTTTAGTAATTTATACAAGTTATATATATATATAAATAAATAAATGGGTAAGTTGGAATGTGGAATATAAATTTGTTTTGGAAATTGATTTTGTAAAGGAATGAAATTCAAGTTAAGTAAATAAAGTATAATAAATTTGATGTAATTGAATTTAAATGGATAAATAAGGTGTTATTTAAATTTTTTATAAATTAAATGGCTAATAAAATAAATACATAAAATAAAATTTTGATTATAACTAAACTTAGGAGAAGTTGAGTTTAGTTTAAGAAAATGGGTAAGTTAAGGAATAAATTGAAAAATAGTTATATTTTGGAATTATAAATCAAATTTAATTATTAAGTAAATTTTGAATGCGAAGAATAGACAATTTGATTTGACTTTAATAAGTGAAGCCTTAAGAAGTTGATATTTATTTGTGAAATTTACCTTACATAAATCATAAATTTTGATAAATTTAAATGACTATTTTAAAAGTGGAAATATGATTTTATAAGTTAAATTGCTTAAATTTAAGTTTAATTATTGATAAATTTATACCAAAGTCAAAATTTTAATTTACTTAAATACTGTTGTAAGGGATATTACCGCACTTTGTAAGTGCCATAGTTGGTGAAAATGAACTAAAGGCTAAAATTAATTAAAGGCTAATGCAGTACTTGGTAAGTGTTGTGGTTGCGAAATTTAAAACTAAACCCGAATAAAAAAAGGGCTATAGTAGCACTTGTTAAGTGTTGCCATTGGCTGAAATGAGATTTTTGAATATTTGATTTGAAAATACATTAACTTCACTTTTGAAAGTTAAAATGAAGTATTTTGATTGAAATATAAACTATTTTTGAAATTTATAACCACGGGTAATAATAACGATTGGTTGGCAAAGAGACCGGGATCGGATATGGGCATACTCTCTGTCGATACCGAAGACCACTTTGGTAACCGTGTACGCGGTGGAGATTCCAGAATGAAGTAGGTTGGTGGCGGCATTTCCTATAAGGTAAATACGTGGACCCAACTCCTGTGAGTTGGTATAAGGTGGCTAAAACAGGAGCGATCGACGGGTTAATCGAGGTAGCACCTTTGATCGGATACATCCCTTCGATATTCTACTCTGACTTTGGTTTATTCGGTGGCCACTTTGATTTCTTTGATTTGGGGGTGTTGTTCGAGGTGGGCGGTAGTAGCAGCTACGCGTTACCACCGACCAGGAAGCGTAATTGGTATATCTACCCTGGCATTGCCTAGTTGTGACATGTCACAACCCTAGCGCGCCTTATACGATTTTGGTTTTGTACCATACCTATGGAGTGCCCTCTGACGACGCCCAGTACGGGGGAGATTACGGTACTGTATTGTAACATTCCTGAAATTTATCAAGTTTAATTTGGCAATTAAATTAATTTTTGAAGATAAATTGCTAATTTATTTATGAATTAATTGGATAATTTCTAGAATAAAAAAATTTAGCTTATAAAGTAGGATTGGTTTAAGATTTATGAATAAGTATTTTGTAAACAAATATTGAATTTAAAAATAAGATGTATAAAATATATTTATATTAATATGTGAGCTAAATTAAAAGATTTAAAAATAGAATCTATAAAATAATTTAAACTAAGGAGTTGAATATGATTTGTATATTAAACATTAAAAATAGAATTCATGAATTAATAAAAAAAAAAATATGATTGGTACAATGACTTGAGTTTAAAAATTTAAAAACAAGAATGAATATGAAATACTTACCTTTTGGAATTTAATAAATGTATTGTAATAAAATTGATGTAATAAAATAAGTTTACAAAAGCACCATAAACTAAGAAATGTATATTTATGTGTGATTTATTTGTTGAGTGTACAAATTGTTATAAATTCATTTCTTTTTAAAATTCTGTAAAAGTAAAATAAATACAAATGTTGTATTTCAAGTTTAAGATTGAAATTTAAATTTAAAATGAGTGTTTTAAAAATGAGTAGCTTTTAAAAAAAATTATTAAGATATAATATATGTATATATATATATAAATGTTGACTAAATTCTTTTAGCATTGAACATGTACATACATATACAAATGAATAAACAAATACATTTATTTATAAAGTATATATGATAAAAAAAATAATGATAAATAAAGTTTATAAATTTATTTTGTCTTGTAAAAAAATCACCCATGTGAACATATATACACATGAGGGTGGAGTAGAAGACTTAACAAAATCTAAGCTTATGATTTTTTTTTACAAATGGCACAAGACATCATTTCCAAAATAAAATAATCAAATAATTTTTTTTCAAAAACCTTTCACCTTCCAATTCAAATTTTAAAAATTCCCCAGCATCTGATGTTCAGTAATCATAGAGATTTTGCAAATCTTTAAACTCCCACACTCGAGCAAGAACAAAATTCAGAAAAAAAAAGAAAAAGAGAAAAAAAAACTGTCAAGCTTTCTTCAATTCAATTCAAAAGCAAAAGGGAAATATCTGAATCATCTTGAGGCATTGATCTCTCAGGTGATTTTTTTTATTTAAAAGTTTCATAGTTAATAAAATTTTGATTTTTAAATCAAGTTTTAACACAAACAAAAAAATTCAAACTGCAGACTTATGAAAGTGTAGAGCTGCAGTTTGACAGTGCAGAATTTCTGGAAAACAATCTAAAGGCAAGTAAACTTCTTTAAGGAATTTTGAACTTGAAGTTGCTAATCAGTAAATAAAACAAAAGATTTAAACAATTTTATTAATAAGTTGCAGGAAGAAAATAGAGTGCAAGGTAGAAATCAAGTTCTTTTGATCAGGGCAGTGCAAGTATCCCTGTAATGAATCAAGATAAGTAAAACTCTCTTAAAAAAAAAATTTGAATTTGAAGTGGTTAATCAGTAATGAAGAAAAGGAATTTAAACAATCCTATTTAACAGTTGCAGGAGATTAAAAGAAAAAGAAAAAAAAACAGGCTTTGCAACTGCCTCTGTTCCTCTCTGTCTTCTGAAGTCCAGGTGAACAAACACACTTGAACACATTCTTATGCTTTGATATGTGAGTTGATGCTTGAAATATATGAGTTTAGTGATGACTATGTCAGTATATTTGCATGAATTTGCTTGTGCATGTTTGTTTTTCCTCTGAATATCTCTGTCTTAGTTCTAAGGCTCAGGTTTGTTTCAAAATTCAGTACCCCTTGAATTAAATTTCTGTATAAATTTGAAATGTAGATGTCATGAATTGGTGTTTCAAGTTTACTAACAGAATCATTTAGTAAATTCAAGAATTTTAAAACTAAAAGTAAAATTTATAGTGTTAAAAAAAAAAATGCAGTCAAGAACACTGTATTTTTTCACCTTTGACAAGTTCAGCTGAATCTTGCATTTGAACTGTTTGAAATTGATTCTGGAATGAATGTAGCTATCAATGATCATGGGAAAATTACTTAATTGAGTTGAAATTTGGTTTTGGTGTTGAAATTTGGGATTTATGGTATAGAACCATAGTTTACTGGGTTATAAATGTTTTGGGTGCTGCGGCTTCAAGGATGCATCGAGTTCAAAGGTGTTTAGGGTATTGATGGACGGTGAAGTGATGAAGCGCGTGCCGAAGTTTGGATGTTGATAGTGGCCGGAGTTGTGAAATAATGGAGTTGACAGGTTTGAAGTGGAGGGGGTTGGTCTGTTCCAGGTTTGGGGTAAGTTCTGGATTGCAGTGTTTTAGTCTCGGGATTGACTCGGGATTTCTGTGAGAAAACTCGAAGTCAATGTGGTATTGACCCGAAGTAGAATTTTTGTTGCTCGAGTTTGCATGGGTTCAGGTTTATCAATAGAGCAGTTCTGTTTTTAGTTTTTTTTTAAAAAAAAAACACAAAGTTTAAATTAAATCTGAAATTTTGAACTTAGAATCAAACTTGAAGCTAAGGATGAATTCAAATAGTTTGAATTTAAATTTCTTTGAA
Organism: Allium cepa; assembly: GCA_030765085.1. Lineage (NCBI taxonomy): Eukaryota > Viridiplantae > Streptophyta > Magnoliopsida > Asparagales > Amaryllidaceae > Allium > Allium cepa. The sequence continues at coordinate 513,509,666 of CM060938.1, forward strand.
ATAATTAAGGGAATTTTGTGTGTTTTGTTTCAGGTTTGAATATTTGAAACAGGATTGTTTCCAGGTTTTTAAAATAAAATAGAGTTGAAGTAATAATAGGATCTAAACTTGAAATTTGAATGCAGTTGGAACCTGAATTTAGTATAGATTCAAATAATTCAAATATGGAATTTGAAAACATTTTTAAATCCACGAATGTATGAGGTTTAAAATTTGACAGAAACTGTTACTGTTTCCTTTAGTAAAAGTAAAAGTGTTTAGATATAAATTTGAACCTGAACCAAGTTTAAGATTTTTAAAACTGAATTCAAATAAGTTTGAATTATGTTTTTTTTGAAATTATTTAAATTCTGGAAATTTTCAAAGTTTAAGTTTCTAAATAAACAGAAAGCTGTTTCTGTTTTATTTTATGTAAAGGTAATTTTAAATTTGAAAGTGGAGATTTAAACTGGGTTTAAGTCTGAAAATTTGAATATGAATTCAAATTTTGTTTGTCTGAAATTTGAAACCATTTATGTTTTTAAATTCAAATTTGATTTTAAACTCTCAAGTATAAATGCATTGTGTTTTGGCATTTGAATTGAAAGGTTAAATGTTTAAATTAGGAAATTCAAATGAATTCAATCTGAGTTTTTAAATCTGAATTTAAAATTTTAAACTTCAGTTTTAAAATAAAGATTTAAGTTTAAATTTCTTTTAAATGATTAAGTGATTTGCATTGAATGGAAGGGGTAATTGTAAGAAGCATTTTAAAGAATTTAAACTAGAATGAGAATGGAAGTTATATTTAAGTTTTGAAATTTAAAGAATTTTTAAATTTGATTTAAAATTTGAATTGAGATTTAAATCCTTTTTAACTTATTAATTAAGTATATGTTTCTTGTAAACATATAAGATTTAGATTTGTATTATTTTAAGAATCTTATTTTAAATAAATTTAAGTCTTAAAGTTTTAAAGAGAATGTTAAATGGAATTTAATGTAAATTTAAAAACATTTTGTGTTTAAATGCATAATTTAAATAAGGAATGTTTATCTAAAGATAAAGAAAAGTTTAATGATTTGTAATTCATTAAATTATTAAGGTAGTACAAATGGATAATTAATATAATTAATTAATTAATGAAATGGATAATTAATTTAAGTAATTAAGAAATTAATTACTTAATGTAATTAATTTAATTAAATGAGATTGTTTAATTTAATTAATTAAGTTTAATTAATTTTAAACATTTGGGTTTTATAAATAACTACTTTATGTAATTAATGATTTGGAAATTACATAGTTAAGTAATTGTTTAATATTTACAGATTGTAATTAAGTGGAGATGTTTAAGTGGGAGATAATTTGGATTAATTATTTAGTAATTAATCAAATAATTAATTTAAGAAATTAAATTAAGGATAATTAATTTGGGACAATATAGTAATTAAGTTGTTAATTACTTTGAGTAATCAATTTAAGAAATAATTTAAATCATTAATTATTTAATTAGTGATGTAATTAAGGATGATTAATTTGGATTAATTAATCAATAATAGGTAATAAATTAACGTAATTAATTTAGAAGTAATTAAAGAAGCAATTAAGGATAGTTCATTACTAATGAAAGTGATTATGTGAGGAATAGATTTAAAACCACATAGATTTATTCATCTTAATTGTAGATGTTTGATTGCCAATGCTTCATGATGGATTGATATGTTTTGTGATGCTATGTAATGCTTTGTGCTGGGCTATTTTATTTGTGACGTATATATTGTTATATGTATATGCAACCCCTTGACCCGTAGAACGACATTTAAATTTCGATGCGACAGGGAGTCGGATTCCAGTTGGTTATCCGAAACCCACATCGAATTGTAATGATTGAATCTGTGCTGATTGATGATGTGACACTCTTATTGTGTAAAACCCCTGGACCACACTTATACACACACAAATATGGATTGCACGTGGAAATGAATTAAGTCACAGATTTTGAAATTGTTTTAAAATTGAATTTTTAAATCCAAAATAGTTTTTGTTTAAACTAGAATTGAAGCTTTTGAAAATGGTTATTTTTAAATAACTTGATTGAGTTTTGAAATTTAAATAATTGGTGTTGGGCGAATTTTCACCCAGAAGATCTCGAGACCAGGAAGCCACAGTTTCACTCGGGTTCGCAATCTCCACTTCATTCAGCACGACCAATCACCTCCTCATTCGGCCTTCACCTCATTCGGGCTCCCTCCATTCGGCTACTCCACTACCGGATCTACCCCCTACCGAGCCAACCTCATTCGGTCCACCACTCCATTCGGCATAAGCTCCTGCCGAACCAACCAAACCGGACCAATCTCCACATCAATGCCGAACCAACCTCTTCATCACCGGACCACCATGACCGGACCACGTACAACCGAACCAACCTCCAAGCTCACTACCGAATCAACCATCTCAGAGACCTCAACACGGCCGAACCAAGGCTTCGCCGAACCAGAACGCTACCAGGCCAGATTGCTTCAGCCCGGGCCCACCAGCAGCTATATACATCCAAGACCCCTGCCCTCTACCTCACTCTATAAATAGAGGGGCAGGGGTACAACAATGGCAGACAAGTTTGAGAGCTCAAGCAAGGAAGGAACTTTCAAACTACTTTCATACACTCGTATACAACGCATTGTACTTGTAATCTGGAAGAAGAAAGATAATAACATATAAAGTGGACGTAGGCACATTCTGGCCGAACCACTATAAATCTGCGTGTCTTTTACATTTCAGCCCTTACTTTTCTCATATTTACATACTCATCTAAAATCATTGAAAATCACACATACTCAACTAAAATAATACGACTTGGAGGTGTTTGTCCATTTTTTGTGCAAACATTTTTGGTGCTTTCACTGAGAATTGAACTCAAGCTTCATCTTCTCCCACTCAACCTTTTTCCTAACGACATCACTCGTTGCTTAGAAATCATGCCTTCCAAACAGAGAAGGGATGTTAACAAAGGAAAGAACATCGCAACTAGCAGCCTTCCAGATCCAGCAATCACAGGTCAGCCCACTTCAACAGCAGTACCAGATGAAAATCAGGAAAATCCAACTGGTCCCGCAACGGAACAACCAATCACTAGGGCAGATCTGGACAGGGTTGTGGCTGAAGTAACTAACCGCTTCACATCCCAACAAGAAACTTTGGTGGACCAACTCATGACACGCTTAAGGGACGCTGAAGAGTCCAACCGCAACACTGAGTCATGGGGTGAATCCCAATCCGGAGGATCCCGGAGGCAACAAAGGTCTTCACTCTTCGAACAAGCTATCAACAGGAAAAACGATGATAGGGGCCGCGCCCGGACTCAGCCCGAATTCCGACTCGAGGAAGCCCTTGGAACCGAACCTAGCGGGGGAGGCACCAGGCGAGGGTCGGATGTAGCTGAGCCAGTCATGCCACCTAATCATAGAAACCCCGCTGAACGGAGCCGAGCTAGAACCCAGCCCGAAGTTGACCCCATGGATGTGCTCGAAACAGAACCCCACAGGGGAAGATCAAGGCAGGGGGCAACTGTAGCTGGTCCTAGCGTGCATCCAAGCAGCCAAAGACAACCACTGGATAATGCTAGAGGTGATAGACTGTACCATCCCTACAGGTCATCTGGGCGAGATAGATCCCGCAGGGAAGAACCGAGCTCATTTTTGTCCGCTCCAAGTTCTGACGAGCGGATGGCACGATTATTCAGAGAATGTGTCCAACGGGAGCAAAGGGACCGAGGAATAGGCGCTAGGGTCACCAGTCCCTTTACCCGAAATATCGAAACTGCCATCACTCCCCGGGAATGGAAAATGCCAACCATGGAACCTTACAAAGGAACTTCCGACCCCATCGTACACCTGCAGAGATACACCCAGCATATGCTCATGAGTGGAGCAACAGAAGGAGTATTATGTAAATGCTTTCCGCTATTCCTATCAGATCTAGCTACCTCCTGGTTCTGCCATCTACCCCAAGGATCCATCAACTCATGGGAGATGTTAAAAGAAAGGTTTATTAGCCAGTTCCGCATCCATGTGGAACAACCCAGGGATGCTTATTCTCTATCCAATGTCAAACAGAAAACCGGAGAGACGCTACAACAATATCTAACACGGTTCAACGCCGCAGCGGCAGCAGTTCAAGATGCCGATGAAAAACTCACTCTAATGGCCCTCTGTAGTGGTGTGCATCCAGACACCAAGTTTGCCAGAAGATTAACTAAGGAAAAACCAGTTACCTTGCCTGATTTCTTCCATGAAGCTGGAAAGTATATGAGACTTGAAGACGCTGCTACGGAGAGGCAGCCAGGGCAACAAGGCAAGATAATTCAGGACAAGGTTCCCACTGCAGCTAAGGACGCTCGAAGAAATGAATCTAGAGACAATGCTGGGGGCAGAAAGGGTGAGAAGCGCCAATATCGACCAGGGCCAAGATTTGACTCCTACACTCCTTTGAATGAAACAATCGAAAACATCTACCTAGCCACTCAGGGCGAACTCGGATACAAGCGCCCCCCGCACAAGAAAGAATCAGATAACGCACTCAAGTCCGGAAAGTTCTGTCGCTTCCACGAATCCCACGGACATGACACCAATGAATGCCACCATCTTCGGGACTTGATCGAAGAACACATTAGAAGAAGAAGACTGGAACGTTATGTGAAAAGTCAGAACAGGACTCCAACTCCTGCCAATGAGAACTCAAAGCAACCCCTCCCAGAAGTAGGCGGAGGGAGTCGCAACAATCACAACACCAGTGGCTCTAGTCAAGAGAAGATAGTAGTCCTTACCATCTCAGGAGGACCACACATTGCCGACAGAAGTTGGGCAGAGATGGAAAGGTACGGCAAGTCGCTTAGAAATACCGAAGGATACGTTAACTCCGTCACAGAAGAACGCCAACCGAAACGAAAAGAGAGCGACGACATCATATTCAGTAGACGCGATTTGGAAGGAAGACAGTACCCACATATGGATCCTATGGTCATCTCTGCCTGGTTCGGCCCTGCTAAAGTTTTTCGGATTCTAATAGACACGGGAAGCTCCGTAAACATCTTGTTCAAACATGCTTTCGACAAAATGAAGTTATCAATGAAGGATGTGTCTCCCTGCGACAAACCACTGCACGGTTTCACTGGAGATGCAAAAATGCCCCTCGGGCAACTTGACCTCTTCGTCGAAATAGGAAGTCATCCCCGCTCCGTGGTGCGAAAACAAACGTTTGTGCTAATAGAGAACCACTCGGCTTACAACGCCTTCTTGGGGAGACCAGCCTTGTCTGACTTCCAAATTGTCCTAGCCCCCTGGTGCCTGAAGATGAAATTCCCGACAGACAACGGAATAGGAGAAGTAGAAGGAGATCAAGACGCTGCCCGAGACTGCTATGTAACTGAGCTTCGCAACAACCGCAGAAAGAATAAAGGAAAAGATGCAGAGACTACTCTCTGCATGAAAAGCTTGGAGGCATAGCAACTAAAGAAAGCCCCTCCTCTTCGATACACAAGCGATCCCTTCAATGAACTAGACCCCCGGGATAAAGAGGAGGAGGCTACCGCCGAGCCTGCAGAGGCTATGGAATTCGTATCTGTAGATAAGCATGATTCAAGTAGACTATTAAAAATCGGATCTCAGCTGAAAACGGAATTGAAGGATCGACTCATTGACTTTCTCCGCCACAACTTAGATGTATTTGCGTGGACCCATGCCGATATGACAGGAATCTCCCCAGACGTAGCATGCCACATGTTGAACATCGATCCCACCAAGGTACCAGTAAAGCAAAAAAAGAGGAGCATGGGGGCAGAGCGATCAGCAGCCCTTGATGAGGAAGTAAAAAATCTACTTGCTAATGACTTCATACGGGAAGCCATCTACCCAGAATGGATCGCTAACCCAGTGCTAGTAAAAAAGGCCAATGGAAAGTGGCGAACATGTATTGACTTCTCCAATCTGAATGACGCTTGCCCGAAAGACTGCTTCCCACTTCCCCGAATTGACCAACTCGTGGACAGCACAGCTGGGCACGAACTCCTATCTTTTATGGATGCATACTCCGGATATAACCAGATCCCCATGCACGCTCCCGATCAGGACCACACTAGCTTCATCACCGACCGCGGATTATATTGTTACAAAGTCATGCCTTTTGGACTCAAAAATGCTGGAGCTACCTATCAACGCCTCGTCAACAAAATGTTCGCAGAACTGATAGGACGTACTATGGAAGTATATGTGGATGACATGTTGGTGAAGTCCAGGAAAGCCAACGACCATGTAAGCCATCTGGACGATATGTTTCGGGTACTTCGCCGATATGGAATGAAGCTGAATCCTCTAAAGTGCTCCTTCGGAGTATCATCGGGAAAATTCTTAGGATTCATCGTCCACGCCAGAGGAATCGAAGCAAACCCTGAACAAATCCGAGCTTTAAAAGAAATAAGGATACCTTCCACTCGAAAAGAAATGCAGAGCCTAAACGGAAAGGTGGCCGCTCTAAGCAGATTCATTTCCAAGGCAACTGACAAGTGTGTCCCTTTCTTCGAAGCACTCAAGAAAGACAAAGGGAGGTTCGAGTGGACCGACGAATGCTTAAAAGCCTTCCTCAACCTAATCGAACACCTTCAGAGACCACCAGTACTCTCAACTCCAAATGAAGGTGAAGTGTTATACCTATACCTCGCTGTATCATCTCATGCTCTAAGCGCCGCCTTGGTAAGAGAAGAAGACCGCACACAACGTCCGGTTTACTTTGTAAGCAAGAGATTTACGGGGGCAGAAGCCAGATATCCTAAACTTGAGAAATTAGCATATTGTTTATTGATCGCGTCACGGAAACTGCGACACTACTTCCAGTCTCACTCCATCAGGGTTCTAACCGATCAACCACTAAGACAAGTGCTCCATCGTCCTGACACTTCTGGGCGACTCCTCAAATGGTGCATCGAACTAAGTCAGTATGATATCACCTACCATCCCCGCACCGCTATCAAAGGACAAGCCATGGCTGATTTCATTGCCGAATTCACTACCAACGAAGGCAAGGAACAATCCGAAGTAGCAAAAAACATCAAGTGGAACCTCTTTGCAGACGGAGCATCGAACGAACAAGGCTCGGGGGCAGGTATTGTGATCGTCACCCCCAGGGGAAGAAAGTTGTACTATGCATTAAGATTGGAGTTCACGGCCACTAACAACGATGCTGAGTATGAAGCAGTAATAGCGGGATTGGAACTGGCCCTAGAAATTGGGATCAATTCCTTATGTATTCATAGTGATTCTCAGCTTATCGTAAACCAGGTACTAGGAGAATTCCAGACTCGAGGAGAACGGCTCACAGCATACCTAAAGAAAACCAGACTGCTGCTCGATCGATTGGACCATTATCTAATCAAACACATTCCTCGAGAAGAAAACCAAGAGGCAGATGAACTTGCAAAGCAAGCTAGTATGAAGGACAGCACCATTCCCGGAGCACTAGTAATCTCAAGGCAGCTAGCCCCAAGTTTCGAACAAGTAAATCTGATAACTGCAATCGAAGAAGGAACCTGGATGACTCCTATCCGGAAATATTTGCAAGATGGCATACTACCCGACAGGCGTGACGAAGCCAAGAAGATCTTGAGAAAAGTTCCCCACTACACAATACAAGAAGGCATCCTCTACCGGCGTGGCTTCTCTAGCCCCTTATTAAGATGCGTCGCCGGAAGGGAAGCCAAGGAGATATTAACAAACATCCATCAGGGAGGATGCGGAGATCACACTGGAGGACAGACTTTGGCAAGAAAGATACTCCGATATGGATATTACTGGCCCACACTAAACAAAGATACCCTAGACTTCGTTAAGAAATGCGACAGATGTCAGAAGTTCGCCAAGATCCCTCGACTGCCCACAAACGAAATTACTCAAATGACCAGCCCTTGGCCCTTTGCTGTATGGGGAATTGACTTAATTGGCGAACTGCCAACGGGCCGAGGCGGAGCCAAATATGCTATAGTGGCAGTCGATTATTTCACCAAATGGGTGGAAGCGGAACCTTTAAATAAAATATCTTCAGCAAAAATTATTAACTTCTTGATCAAAAACATTCTGTGCAGGTATGGAGTCCCCCTCAAGATCGTATCAGACAACGGACTCCAATTTGACAGCGAAGAATTTGCCGACTGGTGCCAAGAGCATGGAATTCATAAAAGCTTCTCATCAGTAGCTTACCCTCAGGCAAACGGACAAGTTGAAGCTGTCAACAAAATTCTCAAAACCCTAATCAAGAAGAAACTTGAAAAGTCAAAAGGCGCTTGGGTGGACGAACTTCCTACGGCACTATGGGCATACCGCACATCTTTCAGAACATCAACGGGACATACTCCTTTCTCTTTGGCATATGGATCGGAGGCAATGCTCCCAGTTGAGACTATTGTGCCTTCCCACCGTAGGATCCACTACAACCCAGAAGAAAACGAAGAACTCCTCCTCATGTCTTTGGAACTGATTGAGGAAAGGAGAAACGATGCAGCACTCAAAGCAGCAGCTCACAAACAAAAAGTGGCAGCACTATACAATTCCAAAGTCAAGCATCGCAGCTTACAAGAAGGAGATCTTGTCCTCAGGCGAATCTTTCCGCGCCCCGGGGCACTGGACCCCATCTGGGACGGACCATATGTAATTCACAAAGATCTCCACAACGGAGCTTACATTTTGTCAACAGTGGACGGAGAGGTGTTCCAGAGGGCATGGAACATCCGACACCTCCGTCGATACTTTTCTTAACTTGTACTGCCCATATGAAGTGAATTAACAAAGAGAACCAGTGGACGTAGGCATTTTCGTGCCGAACCACTTTAAAAAATCTTGTCTCTTTTTAACTTGTTCCTTTATGTCTTGGCTACTTGTTAAGTTTTATCCCTTTCTGTTGAACAAAATCCTATGGCATCTCCACTCAAGACGCACCGCGGCCTCATCTAGACTAGGCCTAACAGGTACGCCACGATTCTATGCACTCGCCAATGAGACTCTTTTGCTCCAGCATCCCTCTGCTGCGGGTTAACTCATTGCGCGCCTGCCCTCAAAGCCAACTGTAATGAGCCGATTATAAGTCATCATAAAGGCCGACTATAGCCGATGGCAGCTCATTACGGCGTTCGGCTCGTCGGTAACCGTGAACCTACTTTAAGCCCCAACATAAGGTGTGGCCAGCCAGGGGTAGTTCACGGCCAACGGCACCCACGCTAGCCGGCCACGGTAAATCGAATAATACCCACGATTACGGACCATAACGGTTCGGGTAGTTACCGTGCGCGATCTCGGCTCCGATGTGTCTTAAGTGCGGCTGTGGTAAAAAAGAAAACTCCCCGCGGAGGCGTAAGATGGGTGACAAATGTCTCCAAGACCCACAGCTAGGGAAAGTGACTACAAAACCCGTTTGCCACGAACTTAAGCACATCGACGGCCTTCCGTGACTGGAAGTTTTACTTTTACTATATTTCCATTTCATTTAAATATTTTTCTCCTATCCTGTATAACAAACTCTAAAGTACAGGAAACCAAATAGGAAGCATTCACTCATGAGGCTCTAAGCCTGCGTGCTGGGTAGCAGGGCGCTCTGCTATACCCGTGAACAGTTACACAAGACACTCAAAGCTACCGCCTGCGAATAAAACATAAAGGGCGGTACTCTCTTCTCTTGTACATAAATGCGTAACTATAACTTATTCATACACTGACATTGCAAAACGTGAAATTATATTTCAAGCAAAAACTTAACATCAAACACAAGTGGAATCACAGGCATATACATAATTATACTTCTCACACAGCACATAAAGATAGCAACAACATTTAAACATGACAAAATCAGCTTATATTATAAGATCACACGAAGTTATTCTTTGCAAATAATTTTATTACAGTTGCATATCAAAGACTAACATGAACAGTGATAAAAAAGAAACAAAAAGATGGCAGATGCATCCACACTCCATCACCAACTCCCCCAGCCTACTTAGCCGCAGGATCGGAGCCCCCAGCATGTGGATCTGAAGTCCCACCTGTCCAGATCAGAAGAGGAATTCATTAAACAAACGATCAAGTTATGAAAACACGAAAAGAAAAGAAAGGGAAAAGAATAACTCACCAGCATCCGCCGCTTGATCCTCATCATCCAACTGCACGCCCGCTTCCTCCGCAGCGAGTAGCCGCATCCCCTCCTTCACCGCCGCTTGCTCCTCCTTTGAGAACTGAGCAGTAACCGCGCTCAAGTTGAAAGCCTCTCCGCCTTCCTTACCCGCATTCACCCTGGCCTCCTCTAAAGCCTGGAGATACACCTTGGCCATGACCCGAGGGTAATCGTCCATCCAAGACAAGCCGCCCTCTTTCCAAGTATGGAAGTACATATCCTGAAGCATCTCATTCATCATCCCCTCATTTTCCTCAAACTCCCTCACCCGAGCCTCGGAAGCTTGCAACTTAGCGACGGCGACGTCCCTCTCTGATTGGTATCTCAAGCAGTCAGCCTGGAGTGACCTCCTCATTTCCTCCTCCTTCAACCTAAGGGACCTCCTCATCTCCTCCATCTCCTCCTTCAACTCAGCCTGAGCCATCTCCGCAGCCTCGAGTCTCCCCGACAACTCCTCTACCCGCTCGAGATCCGCATTTCGAACCTCATCCACCGTTGTAATGGCCATGTTAATCCGCTCCCTGCAGGTAACCTCCATCTTCCGTAACTCCGCCCTACTGGCCTTCTCCATGGTCTCTTTCAGACGCTGGGAGGCTTCCTCATGCTGGGAGATCTGGATGGCTTGGTCGGCAAGCTGCTTGGCCTGATCGGCAACCTTTAGCCTTAACCGAATATTAGCACTCCCAATCTCCTCCCCGGCCTTGACCAATCGAGCATGATGCTCCATTAACTTCTTAGTCTCTTCGGCCACCCGGTCAATATTAGCCTTGGCCTCGTCCCCCATAGTAACTACCCGAGTAGTAAGCAGATCAAGATCTAGGGACTTGGCCTCATCCAGCACACGTACCATGGGGTTGCGGGGAAGTAGGTGCTCGCCCGTGGTCTCATCAAATGAAATATCCCGAAAACTTGGGTCTAAATCAGGATGACCGGCAAAAGGGTCACGAGGCACGGGGCGAGGCACATCGGGACGCCTTATATGAATGACAGTAGATCTCTTGGAAGGAGGAGGAGGGGGGCAGGGCTCCGTGCTCTCCTCCGTAGTATCACAAGGAGGCTGAGTAGGGGGAGACAGAGTAGGAAGCTGCGAAGCAGAAGAAGACTCAAATAAGGAACGGCTCCGCTTCCTTTTCTGAATGCCCTCTTCGATGACCCCAAGAAGAGGGCGGTACTTGACTACGTCCCCAGTGCGATCAGTAGAAGGTTTCGCGGAAGCTCTCCTCGACTTAAATTGTTCGAGGCGGTGTCGAACATCCGACGTTTTACCCGCCTGGCCTGCCCCTGGAATAAAGAACAAGTGTTACGAACATACAATAATCCGCAATTCAAAAAATGTGCTAAGTTAAAAAGAAAGAAAAGTGAGGAGACACATCTGTTATACAAACCCGGCGGAGGAGTGGGATACTGCAATAAGTCCTGGATCTCATTCCAGGACGGAAGTGAACCGTAAAAAATTTCTAAGTCCCTATCGAAAATGGAATCGGCAGAAGACAAAAGTTCACCTTGCATCGCCGGGGTCACCCTAGCTGAGGAACCCTTAGAGGATGGGTCAGTGCTAACCACAGCTTTGCCGGTTTCCTCTGCCCTCTCCGTTTCCTTCTCTGTTTCCGACTCCCCCTCTGACTCCCCGAAGGCCCGACGGAGAGCCTCATCCAGTTCGAGGTCCTGCTCAGAGGTTAGAGCAGCAACACCGCTACCACCCTGACCATCGCCATCTCCTCCACCCTCCGACCCTTCTCCAACTTCACCTCCTTCCTCCTCTTCTACACCTTCCTCCTCCGGGACATCCGGGCAAGTACTTGGAGAAGGGCCATCGGACTCCTTGAGCTTCTTGCCTCCTACGACTGGACGTTGTGCAAAGGGCTTCCTCTTGCCACCCTTCGCTGTCACCCCACCTTTAGGCTGGGCAGCCTTCTCTTCTGCCGTGTCCCTCTGTTTGACTACGGACTGATGTGGGAGGATCAAATTATACGACAAGAGCCTGGCATTCCTAATCAGATAAGCAGCCGATCTGTCTCTCCCGGAAATAGCTTCAATTTCTGCTGCCATCCGAACCAAGCGATCATCTTCCACAATCGCAAAACCACCTGTCGCTAGCAAGAAATAAAAGCGCATAAGAGAGTGAATTACAGCCAAGACAGGAATTATGAGTAGAGTTTTTACTTACATCCGGAGGTAAATCGGCGAATAGAGACGGAGTCATCCCTGACAAAGAACCACTCCTTCTTGAACATACTATACTTCGAGTATAAATCCAAAACAGGCTTGAAGGAAACAGCTGACTCCAAGCTAATATATGGGGACCCCTTCCTGTACCCCCTCAGATTGTACAGATATCGTATTTCCCGGTGGGAGGGGGCACGCCCGTATCTCTTCTGGAAGATAGCATACAAGCAAACCAGAATGGCATAAGAGTTGGGCTGGAGCTGGAATGGAGCCACCTTCAGATAAGTGACGAAGCTTAATATCCAGGCGTTGACTGGAGGAATAGCCCCGCACATACAATGGTAACGGCTGTAAGCAAAGTACCCCTCAGGGGGATCATATGGCATGACCCCCTCCCCCGGTAACAGCATAAGAGCCCTGTCTATCCCAAAGGAACGGGATATAACGTCAAGTTGCTCCTCCTTTAGGGAGCTAGGAAAGCAGTCGGGAGGGGAGACCAGAAGTTCCTGTGGACCATGTCCGTCCACCAATGACCTCGGAACAGGTCGATGTTGCCCGGATCCTGGTTGGGCTGGGGGCACAGAAGAAGACTCTCCTCCATCCTTGGATTTCCGTCTGTCTGATCGTGTTTCCGCCTTGCGAGACATTTATCTGCATACACAAAAGTGAAAAACATGATGTTAGAACAAGAATACAAGCAAGCATACATAAGTCCAGAGTTCCACCCAAAGACCGAATACAAAGTTCATTCGGCACGAGGGACTTAAGTTCATTCGGCAATGGGGTCATAAGTCCATTCGGCACTAAAAAACACATCCGGTATACATATCATTCGGTAAAACAAAACCCTTCGTGTGCATTCGGCAATCATATTCATTCGGTGATAAAAAACCATTCGGCAAAAGAATATATACCTAATTCGGTATAAGCTTGGTTCGGCAGAAGTTTGGTTCGGCTAAAAATTGATTCGGCTCTCTTTGGTTCGCTAAGGGAAAACTAAGGGGGGTAGCCTCTATATATAGGCAAACTCAGGATTGCCGAACCAGCTGGTTCGGCCTACCGGACCAACATACCGGACCAGCGTACCGGTCCAACCAAAAACCGAATGAGATTTTCTCTCTACCGATCAAGACCAGGAACTAGTGGCGTGCAAAGCGCCTCCCTCAGATAAGTACCGAACCCCAGAACTAACTAATAAAATAAGGTTATGATAACGATGAATAAGTCGTAAAATCCTCACCGACGTGGATTAAATCGTTTACACGTGTACGCGACCTCGAATGGTCCATAGGCACGCTCTGAATGGTTGTTAACCCTACCATCGTGGGAATTTACACTTTGACACGCATTCTTAAGCCCATCGGTCATATGGATATTTGATAATTATTATGAAATGGCTAAGCTACTTACACATGTACGGGGTTGCGAACGATCCCTAGGCATGCTCTGAGCTGGCAATAAACCATCTTCACAAACATAAACCGGGCATCGACGATGCCAAGCCCCTTCGGGGCTCACTCTATCGTCCTTAACGGCACAGTTCACTTCAACTCGAATATTTCGATCATGAACGGTCGTTATTCGAAATCACGCTAAAACTGTAAATTTCTTTGCAGGACATTAACGGAATACGAACGTCCGATCACCGGCGTTACAAAGCCAATCTCCCTGCCACAAGAAAAACAAAGCGCGACACATGCAAGCACGTGCCCCACTTTGGGGGGCAAATGTTGGGCGAATTTTCACCCAGAAGATCTCGAGACCAGGAAGCCACAGTTTCACTCGGGTTCGCAATCTCCACTTCATTCAGCACGACCAATCACCTCCTCATTCGGCCTTCACCTCATTCGGGCTCCCTCCATTCGGCTACTCCACTACCGGATCTACCCCCTACCGAGCCAACCTCATTCGGTCCACCACTCCATTCGGCATAAGCTCCTGCCGAACCAACCAAACCGGACCAATCTCCACATCAATGCCGAACCAACCTCTTCATCACCGGACCACCATGACCGGACCACGTACAACCGAACCAACCTCCAAGCTCACTACCGAATCAACCATCTCAGAGACCTCAACACGGCCGAACCAAGGCTTCGCCGAACCAGAACGCTACCAGGCCAGATTGCTTCAGCCCGGGCCCACCAGCAGCTATATACATCCAAGACCCCTGCCCTCTACCTCACTCTATAAATAGAGGGGCAGGGGTACAACAATGGCAGACAAGTTTGAGAGCTCAAGCAAGGAAGGAACTTTCAAACTACTTTCATACACTCGTATACAACGCATTGTACTTGTAATCTGGAAGAAGAAAGATAATAACATATAAAGTGGACGTAGGCACATTCTGGCCGAACCACTATAAATCTGCGTGTCTTTTACATTTCAGCCCTTACTTTTCTCATATTTACATACTCATCTAAAATCATTGAAAATCACACATACTCAACTAAAATAATACGACTTGGAGGTGTTTGTCCATTTTTTGTGCAAACAATTGGATTTAAATTTGAATTCAATATTTGAAATTGAATTCTATGACTTGGAAACTATTGTCTAAAAAGTTATTCAACTTACAAATGGGTTATATGGGTTTTAAACCATTTTTCAAGGTGATGTTTTGAAATTTAAATTCAACTCAAGATTTCAACTTGTATAAGTTAGATTTGCTTTCTCATAAGAAATGGACTTTCAAATTGTGTTAAAATAATTTTCAAGTCTAAAAGGAAAATTGTTTTCCAAGTTTTAGATAAATCTTTGGAAATGTGTTTTGAAAGCTATAAATCTTTAATTTAAAGATTTAATTGGGTTAATCCAATTGAAATGGGAATTGTTTTGAAATCTATGAATAGATCTTTGTGAAACTGGGTGAAACTTTGTGAAATAAATCTTTTTGTTTAAAGATTTAAAAATGGTAATTTGTTTAACCATTTGAAAGAAAAGTTTTGGATTTTTATAAGTTGTGACTTAACTAAAATCCCATATCCATATGTTTTAAAATATGGCGCTTACTATTCGGTTTAGCCGGGAGAGGACCTTGTGTCATATAACCCATTCCGAATAGTGATACGACGTTATGGATAGCAATTGAAGACCGGTGGTGAAGACCGGGTATTTGTGAGAACGATAGGATAACCTATCGATTGTCTCTGCACCGAGTAGCTACGGTATAGAGATTCCCTTAGTGATGGGAAGTCCGATCGGGATTGTGGATACCCGGATTTGCAAGGGCTTCTTCGGAAGTGCCTTCGGTTCTGTTCGAACCCGGAACAGACTTGTATGGTTGTATGTCCGACATTACACTTTGAGATGTTATCTGATTTCTATCAAATACATTTCTGCTTGGTGGCGGAGAATTTATTCTCTTAGCTTAACACCCTTCTCTGAGACATACGAGCTCAGAGGTTATGTAATTGATATTTATCGGTGATATTCCCAATTTGGTAATGTGGCATGCTGAGTGCTGCTGTGTGATGATCATTGGTTGATCATTTGTGATATGATCATTTGTTTGATCAATTATCTTTGTGATCATTGCTTTGGTCATCTGTTGACCCAAAGCATGGCTTTGTTGCACAAAGCGTAGCTTTGTGGACGAGACTGCATCAGGACCTCACTCCCCGGAAATGGTCGAAACAGGAAAGATGCGGCAAGGTTATGAGGGTCGCTCCCTTTAGGGTGTGTCATTCCCTTCTGGTAAAGGGTGGTATCATGGTATGGAGCCCAGATACTTACCTATGTGGATACTGCAGATCTATTACTTTGTGATACTTTGTGGTTGTTGTTGCGAGCGCTCGGATAAAGGTCCCAAAGGACCGGGGGATGGCACATTCGTGTAGTAGTTACCTAGTTACAGAGGTAACCCGGCCTTGTGTTGGCAGAGATCTAACCGTAACGTTAGTTCTCGGGACGTCCCGCCAGAGGCGATCCCATGTGGCAGTAGGAAGTTCCTTAGCCTGACCATTTGTTGGAAATTCATTCATCCAATACGTGCCTTGTACGGTTTTAGTTGTAGAACCTGCCATTTAACATGGCAGCTATAGTAGGCATAGCATCATGGTACCTATGCTGGCTAGGATTTATATTATACTTTCGAAATATTTTCCACTATGCACTAGTAATAATATCAAAGAATTTTTCTCGTAGTAAGCATGTTTGACTATCATAAGGAGAAATCTCCTCCAATTCTGCGTTTGCATTGTGTGTGTGGCGGGAGGCCTTATGGTAGTTTCATTTTCCAAAAAGCATTGCGGATTTCAAATTTAAATTCTTTTGTTTGTTTTAAAAGACCAAATGTTTTTGTTTGCTCATACCAGTCCCACGACTGACCTGGAGTTTATTGTTCCTTTCCTAAACTCTGGGTGCCCACTATTTTCCCACACGGGCAGTCTAGAGTTGGGGTTTTCAGATAATCTATAGTAGGTGTAGATTCGATAGCTTTCAGCCTTAGGATTTGGCAATCGCATTTTGGATCGAGTTGCTTCTCTTCATCTTGAGTGGGAGTTCGAGCTATTGCTGGATTGGTGCTTTGGAGATGGAGATTACTGATATTGGAGTTCTTTCTTGAAGACTATTTTGGAGCTTTGTTCCGCTGCTAGTGTTATCATTATCTTTCCGCTGCTATTCTTTGTATCTCTGATAATGTTGATATCTATTGTACCATTCTTTTGTATCATTCATGTTGTATCAGTTATTGTATCAAATGTTGTATATTGATATGTATTATTCATTTCTTCCGCTATGTTATTTACTTAATGTGTTATAAGCTCCGGCGAACCAGGTTCGTCGTTTGGATCTGCGGCATTTGAATACGAGTGTCGTATTCGGTGCCGATTTTCGAAGGTCGAGTCAGGGTCGTTATAAGTGGTATCAGAGCTGATGGTTAAAACTTTAGCTCAGGAGTATAACACATTAAGTAACTCATTAGAGATAGGGTGAAGTAAACCCTAGAATGAGTATATCCCTAAGATATCTGTTCGAACGCCTCAGTAAATTCTCTTACTATCCACTGATAGTGAGTATGAGTGCGAGAAGGGGACGAGATAGGGGACAGGGGAGTACCACTACGAATGGTCAATACCCTGCAATAGCGGAAACAACTTTTCTCTATCAATCTCCTTTGATTCGATTTCGAATTCTTTTTGATTGCTTCGTAGCAGCTCCAGAAAGAAGTTTCGGTGTGATGATGGCCATACGTATCGTTGTAGAAAATTCTTACTTTGTATCTTCATCGATTTCTTATCAGCTTTTCGATCTAAACTCTAATGAATTTGAAATTGAAAAATTAAATAAATTGGAAATTTTAAATTAAGTAAACTGGTTAACTAATATGAAGATTTAATCTATCTATTTATTCTCTGGGATCCGATATAGTCTACGAACGATTAGTTATCCCTTCGAACTAATCAATGCCCTTGCACATTCGTAGACCGGTGGACCCAAATATCTGTGTAATAATTGTATGAGTTCGTTCTCATATTATTGATATTCTGATTTGGGTAGACCAAATGCAGAATAAATATCTCGATTCTGATCTGATCAATCATTTCTTTATCTATTATCTTTTCTTTCTCGTCTTCCTTGCAATTTCGAGGACGAAATTCTTTAAAGGGGGGAAATCTGTAACATTCCTGAAATTTATCAAGTTTAATTTGGCAATTAAATTAATTTTTGAAGATAAATTGCTAATTTATTTATGAATTAATTGGATAATTTCTAGAATAAAAAAATTTAGCTTATAAAGTAGGATTGGTTTAAGATTTATGAATAAGTATTTTGTAAACAAATATTGAATTTAAAAATAAGATGTATAAAATATATTTATATTAATATGTGAGCTAAATTAAAAGATTTAAAAATAGAATCTATAAAATAATTTAAACTAAGGAGTTGAATATGATTTGTATATTAAACATTAAAAATAGAATTCATGAATTAATAAAAAAAAAATATGATTGGTACAATGACTTGAGTTTAAAAATTTAAAAACAAGAATGAATATGAAATACTTACCTTTTGGAATTTAATAAATGTATTGTAATAAAATTGATGTAATAAAATAAGTTTACAAAAGCACCATAAACTAAGAAATGTATATTTATGTGTGATTTATTTGTTGAGTGTACAAATTGTTATAAATTCATTTCTTTTTAAAATTTTGTAAAAGTAAAATAAATACAAATGTTGTATTTCAAGTTTAAGATTGAAATTTAAATTTAAAATGAGTGTTTTAAAAATGAGTAGCTTTTAAAAAAAATTATTAAGATATAATATATGTATATATATATATATATATATAAATGTTGACTAAATTCTTTTAGCATTGAACATGTACATACATATACAAATGAATAAACAAATACATTTATTTATAAAGTATATATGATAAAAAAAAATAATGATAAATAAAGTTTATAAATTTATTTTGTCTTGTAAAAAAATCACCCATGTGAACATATATACACATGAGGGTGGAGTAGAAGACTTAACAAAATCTAAGCTTATGATTTTTTTTTTACAAATGGCACAAGACATCATTTCCAAAATAAAATAATCAAATAAATTTTTTTCAGAAACCTTTCACCTTCCAATTCGAATTTTAAAAATTCCCCAGCATCTGAAGTTCAGTAATCATAGAGATTTTGCAAATCTTTAAACTCCCACACTCGAGCAAGAACAAAATTCAGAAAAAAAAAAGAAAAAAGAGAAAAAAAATCTGTCAAGCTTTCTTCAATTCAATTCAAAAGCAAAAGGGAAATATCTGAATCATCTTGAGGCATTGATCTCTCAGGTGATTTTTTTTATTTAAAAGTTTTATAGTTAATAAAATTTTGATTTTTAAATCAAGTTTTAACACAAACAAAAAAATTCAAACTGCAGACTTATGAAAGTGTAGAGCTGCAGTTTGACAGTGCAGAATTTCTGGAAAACAATCTAAAGGCAAGTAAACTTCTTTAAGGAATTTTGAACTTGAAGTTGCTAATCAGTAAATAAAACAAAAGATTTAAACAATTTTATTAATAAGTTGCAGGAAGAAAATAGAGTGCAAGGTAGAAATCAAGTTCTTTTGATCAGGGCAGTGCAAGTATCCCTGTAATGAATTAAGATAAGTAAAACTCTCTTAAAAAAAAAAATTTGAATTTGAAGTGGTTAATCAGTAATGAAGAAAAGGAATTTAAACAATCCTATTTAACAGTTGCAGGAGATTAAAAGAAAAAGAAAAAAAAACAGGCTTTGCAACTGCCTCTGTTCCTCTCTGTCTTCTGAAGTCCAGGTGAGCAAACACACTTGAACACATTCTTATGCTTTGATATGTGAGTTGATGCTTGAAATATATGAGTTTAGTGATGACTATGTCAGTATGTTTGCATGAATTTGCTTGTGCATGTTTGTTTTTCCTCTGAATATCTCTGTCTTAGTTCTAAGGCTCAGGTTTGTTTCAAAATTCAGTACCCCTTGAATTAAATTTCTGTATAAATTTGAAATGTAGATGTCATGAATTGGTGTTTCAAGTTTACTAACAGAATCATTTAGTAAATTCAAGAATTTTAAAACTAAAAGTAAAATTTACAGTGTTAAAAAAAAAAAATGCAGTCAAGAACACTGTATTTTTTCACCTTTGACAAGTTCAGCTGAATCTTGCATTTGAACTGTTTGAAATTGATTCTGGAATGAATGTAGCTATCAATGATCATGGGAAAATTACTTAATTGAGTTGAAATTTGGTTTTGGTGTTGAAATTTGGGATTTATGGTATAGAACCATAGTTTACTGGGTTATAAATGTTTTGGGTGCTGCGGCTTCAAGGATGCATCGAGTTCAAAGGTGTTTAGGGTATTGATGGACGGTGAAGTGATGAAGCGCGTGCCGAAGTTTGGATGTTGATAGTGGCCGGAGTTGTGAAATAATGGAGTTGACAGGTTTGAAGTGGAGGGGGTTGGTCTGTTCCAGGTTTGGGGTAAGTTCTGGATTGCAGTGTTTTAGTCTCGGGATTGACTCGGGATTTCTGTGAGAAAACTCGAAGTCAATGTGGTATTGACCCGAAGTAGAATTTTTGTTGCTCGAGTTTGCATGGGTTCAGGTTTATCAATAGAGCAGTTCTGTTTTTAGTTTTTTTTTAAAAAAAAACACAAAGTTTAAATTAAATCTGAAATTTTGAACTTAGAATCAAACTTGAAGCTAAGGATGAATTCAAATAGTTTGAATTTAAATTTCTTTGAAATAATTAAGGGAATTTTGTGTGTTTTGTTTCAGGTTTGAATATTTGAAACAGGATTGTTTCCAGGTTTTTAAAATAAAATAGAGTTGAAGTAATAATAGGATCTAAACTTGAAATTTGAATGCAGTTGGAACCTGAATTTAGTATAGATTCAAATAATTCAAATATGGAATTTGAAAACATTTTTAAATCCACGAATGTATGAGGTTTAAAATTTGACAGAAACTGTTACTGTTTCCTTTAGTAAAAGTAAAAGTGTTTAGATATAAATTTGAACCTGAACCAAGTTTAAGATTTTTAAAACTGAATTCAAATAAGTTTGAATTATGTTTTTTTGAAATTATTTAAATTCTGGAAATTTTCAAAGTTTAAGTTTCTAAATAAACAGAAAGCTGTTTCTGTTTTATTTTATGTAAAGGTAATTTTAAATTTGAAAGTGGAGATTTAAACTGGGTTTAAGTCTGAAAATTTGAATATGAATTCAAATTTTGTTTGTCTGAAATTTGAAACCATTTATGTTTTTAAATTCAAATTTGATTTTAAACTCTCAAGTATAAATGCATTGTGTTTTGGCATTTGAATTGAAAGGTTAAATGTTTAAATTAGGAAATTCAAATGAATTCAATCTGAGTTTTTAAATCTGAATTTAAAATTTTAAACTTCAGTTTTAAAATAAAGATTTAAGTTTAAATTTCTTTTAAATGATTAAGTGATTTGCATTGAATGGAAGGGGTAATTGTAAGAAGCATTTTAAAGAATTTAAACTAGAATGAGAATGGAAGTTATATTTAAGTTTTGAAATTTAAAGAATTTTTAAATTTGATTTAAAATTTGAATTGAGATTTAAATCCTTTTTAACTTATTAATTAAGTATATGTTTCTTGTAAACATATAAGATTTAGATTTGTATTATTTTAAGAATCTTATTTTAAATAAATTTAAGTCTTAAAGTTTTAAAGAGAATGTTAAATGGAATTTAATGTAAATTTAAAAACATTTTGTGTTTAAATGCATAATTTAAATAAGGAATGTTTATCTAAAGATAAAGAAAAGTTTAATGATTTGTAATTCATTAAATTATTAAGGTAGTACAAATGGATAATTAATATAATTAATTAATTAATGAAATGGATAATTAATTTAAGTAATTAAGAAATTAATTACTTAATGTAATTAATTTAATTAAATGAGATTGTTTAATTTAATTAATTAAGTTTAATTAATTTTAAACATTTGGGTTTTATAAATAACTACTTTATGTAATTAATGATTTGGAAATTACATAGTTAAGTAATTGTTTAATATTTACAGATTGTAATTAAGTGGAGATGTTTAAGTGGGAGATAATTTGGATTAATTATTTAGTAATTAATCAAATAATTAATTTAAGAAATTAAATTAAGGATAATTAATTTGGGACAATATAGTAATTAAGTTGTTAATTACTTTGAGTAATCAATTTAAGAAATAATTTAAATCATTAATTATTTAATTAGTGATGTAATTAAGGATGATTAATTTGGATTAATTAATCAATAATAGGTAATAAATTAACGTAATTAATTTAGAAGTAATTAAAGAAGCAATTAAGGATAGTTCATTACTAATGAAAGTGATTATGTGAGGAATAGATTTAAAACCACATAGATTTATTCATCTTAATTGTAGATGTTTGATTGCCAATGCTTCATGATGGATTGATATGTTTTGTGATGCTATGTAATGCTTTGTGCTGGGCTATTTTATTTGTGACGTATATATTGTTATATGTATATGCAACCCCTTGACCCGTAGAACGACATTTAAATTTCGATGCGACAGGGAGTCGGATTCCAGTTGGTTATCCGAAACCCACATCGAATTGTAATGATTGAATCTGTGCTGATTGATGATGTGACACTCTTATTGTGTAAAACCCCTGGACCACACTTATACACACACAAATATGGATTGCACGTGGAAATGAATTAAGTCACAGATTTTGAAATTGTTTTAAAATTGAATTTTTTAAATCCAAAATAGTTTTTGTTTAAACTAGAATTGAAGCTTTTGAAAATGGTTATTTTTAAATAACTTGATTGAGTTTTGAAATTTAAATAATTGGATTTAAATTTGAATTCAATATTTGAAATTGAATTCTATGACTTGGAAACTATTGTCTAAAAAGTTATTCAACTTACAAATGGGTTATATGGGTTTTAAACCATTTTTCAAGGTGATGTTTTGAAATTTAAATTCAACTCAAGATTTCAACTTGTATAAATTAGATTTGCTTTCTCATAAGAAATGGACTTTCAAGTTGTGTTAAAATAATTTTCAAGTCTAAAAGGAAAATTGTTTTCCAAGTTTTAGATAAATCTTTGGAAATGTGTTTTGAAAGCTATAAATCTTTAATTTAAAGATTTAATTGGGTTAATCCAATTGAAATGGGAATTGTTTTGAAATCTATGAATAGATCTTTGTGAAACTGGGTGAAACTTTGTGAAATAAATCTTTTTGTTTAAAGATTTAAAAATGGTAATTTGTTTAACCATTTGAAAGAAAAGTTTTGGATTTTTATAAGTTGTGACTTAACTAAAATCCCATATCCATATGTTTTAAAATATGGCGCTTACTATTCGGTTTAGCCGGGAGAGGACCTTGTGTCATATAACCCATTCCGAATAGTGATACGACGTTATGGATAGCAATTGAAGACCGGTGGTGAAGACCGGGTATTTGTGAGAACGATAGGATAACCTATCGATTGTCTCTGCACCGAGTAGCTACGGTATAGAGATTCCCTTAGTGATGGGAAGTCCGATCGGGATTGTGGATACCCGGATTTGCAAGGGCTTCTTCGGAAGTGCCTTCGGTTCTGTTCGAACCCGGAACAGACTTGTATGGTTGTATGTCCGACATTACACTTTGAGATGTTATCTGATTTCTATCAAATACATTTCTGCTTGGTGGCGGAGAATTTATTCTCTTAGCTTAACACCCTTCTCTGAGACATACGAGCTCAGAGGTTATGTAATTGATATTTATCGGTGATATTCCCAATTTGGTAATGTGGCATGCTGAGTGCTGCTGTGTGATGATCATTGGTTGATCATTTGTGATATGATCATTTGTTTGATCAATTATCTTTGTGATCATTGCTTTGGTCATCTGTTGACCCAAAGCATGGCTTTGTTGCACAAAGCGTAGCTTTGTGGACGAGACTGCATCAGGACCTCACTCCCCGGAAATGGTCGAAACAGGAAAGATGCGGCAAGGTTATGAGGGTCGCTCCCTTTAGGGTGTGTCATTCCCTTCTGGTAAAGGGTGGTATCATGGTATGGAGCCCAGATACTTACCTATGTGGATACTGCAGATCTATTACTTTGTGATACTTTGTGGTTGTTGTTGCGAGCGCTCGGATAAAGGTCCCAAAGGACCGGGGGATGGCACATTCGTGTAGTAGTTACCTAGTTACAGAGGTAACCCGGCCTTGTGTTGGCAGAGATCTAACCGTAACGTTAGTTCTCGGGACGTCCCGCCAGAGGCGATCCCATGTGGCAGTAGGAAGTTCCTTAGCCTGAACATTTGTTGGAAATTCATTCATCCAATACGTGCCTTGTACGGTTTTAGTTGTAGAACCTGCCATTTAACATGGCAGCTATAGTAGGCATAGCATCATGGTACCTATGCTGGCTAGGATTTATATTATACTTTCGAAATATTTTCCACTATGCACTAGTAATAATATCAAAGAATTTTTCTCGTAGTAAGCATGTTTGACTATCATAAGGAGAAATCTCCTCCAATTCTGCGTTTGCATTGTGTGTGTGGCGGGAGGCCTTATGGTAGTTTCATTTTCCAAAAAGCATTGCGGATTTTAAATTTAAATTCTTTTGTTTGTTTTAAAAGACCAAATGTTTTTGTTTGCTCATACCAGTCCCACGACTGACCTGGAGTTTATTGTTCCTTTCCTAAACTCTGGGTGCCCACTATTTTCCCACACGGGCAGTCTAGAGTTGGGGTTTTCAGATAATCTATAGTAGGTGTAGATTCGATAGCTTTCAGCCTTAGGATTTGGCAATCGCATTTTGGATCGAGTTGCTTCTCTTCATCTTGAGTGGGAGTTCGAGCTTTTGCTGGATTGGTGCTTTGGAGATGGAGATTACTGATATTGGAGTTCTTTCTTGAAGACTATTTTGGAGCTTTGTTCCGCTGCTAGTGTTATCATTATCTTTCCGCTGCTATTCTTTGTATCTCTGATAATGTTGATATCTATTGTACCATTCTTTTGTATCATTCATGTTGTATCAGTTATTGTATCAAATGTTGTATATTGATATGTATTATTCATTTCTTCCGCTATGTTATTTACTTAATGTGTTATAAGCTCCGGCGAACCAGGTTCGACGTTTGGATCTGCGGCATTTGAATACGAGTGTCGTATTCGGTGCCGATTTTCGAAGGTCGAGTCAGGGTCGTTATATGTATAGACTATGGGAATATATAAATGTGTTAAGGTGGAAAATGTAAAGCCTTAACGCTATTTAAAAGTAAGTTTATTTTATTAATAGACACTATTATAATAGCGAAATATTACTACATAGTAAATAGTTTAATGGATCCTTAGAGGATGGGCGGTCCGAAGCATCCTTTAAGTTACTTGCCTTTATATTACAGTTCACCTGAATTAGCTTGCACTGTATAAGTATGTATGTCCTGACTCGGGTGTTTATGTTTATTTCTTAAGCTCGGGTCAGCCTGAGTTTCAGTTCGGACTTTACCCCCGGAGCTAGGGCTTCTGCAGATCATCTTTCCAAGCTGTTGTCAAAGTTCCTTCCAGTCCTTTATCTTAGTTTTGGATACAAAAAATTTGGATTTTTCTGTGGTTGATTCAAACTATATTTGGTTTTAAAAACTATGTAATTTATACTTATTTTGAGACTATGTGATAGTGGCTTCATGAACCACTAAGTTATTTTTATTCCGCTGCGAGTATTCTGATTCTGTGTCTGTGATTCTGTGATTACTTATTTGCTGTATATTTTGAGATTTGCCAAATTTTATTTACAACGCGGTATTTCGAACAATTCAAGTCCGACATGTGCGGATGCGAATGGTTGAAAATATCGGGTCGTTACACGTGATCGTAAATAATTTTTTCTGCTTCATCTGGAAGCACCATCAAATTTGTAGGGAAACGGAAGCCGTCGAAGCATATATTCAAAAACTCTCTTTTTAGTTGGGCTATCCGAGCGGCTCTCTCGCCTGTCAATTCTATAACCGTCGAGGTAGTTGTAATAGAGGTGTCCGCCCCAGTCATACGGCACTGTTCACTAGGTCTTGGAACTACAGAAGGCACCGCTTGGTGTGAAGTCACAACAGTTTATGTCCCTAAATTGGGAGGTGGCAATGAAACCCTGGGTGAGGGAGAGCTTGATTGGGAGCAGCGTCTGTCTCGCCTCTCCTTTTCTCTTTCTCGTTCTCTCTCCCATTCCCTGGCTCTCTCAATATCGTAATAATCCCTCTCTTGGTTGGAATGGCGACGGTCGTAATCAGAGTCATGTCTACGGGATTCTCTATATGAGCTGGAGGATTGACGCACGACATGGAGGCTGCCAAACATTGCCGCTTTCTTCGACATTGAATCTGTAAAGTGGAAAGATAAACAGAACTAGTTATCCCCAAAGATTGATCATCTTGTGAGTATTAGTTGTGTGATGCAGTGAAGTGTATGCATGTATGTGTTTACCCCCGACAAACCGGAAATAGCAACCATGCTCGGAGAGGATGGCCCTCCTAAATCTAAAGCACTTTGAAGCCCTTCCAATCTGGTATCTTGTTGGAGGGACACATCGTCTGGAATTGGAATGTCCACAAGTCCCTCAAAGAGGCTTTCCATGTGTGAGGAAGGAACCTCCGAAATCATGAGACCGATGATTGGTGGAGACCCGACCATGGATTTCCATCTCTTTGACTTACGAAGTTTATGAGCAACTACCTTGCCTTTCCATTTTCCTTTTGAATGTCGCGAACTATCCAAAGGTTCGGCTGTAGGTTCGTCTACGATGGGCGTATCCTCTTCGCCACCCTACTCAGCGATTACAATTCCGGGTGCACTTCATCTAATTTGTCTTATTGGAGCTGCCTTAAGAGATCCTTCAAGCCCTATGCTCTGATCTCCGTCAATCTACCCAACGGCCTTCTGATTTTTATTCGTAAGCACCGCTTTGATTTCTCTAAGCTCGCCCGACACGGATCCTGATGATCTCCCTAAATTGAACACCTTCGGGTCATGGATTCAAGGCTATACAAAGGAAAAAACAATAAGCTCGGTATCAATGGAGATTAACCAGTTAGTTGCTGGAGGAATTGAAACACTTACGTCTAACTAGCCACCGTCTAGAGAATCCTGGCAGGCACCGAACGTAGAACCACTCGGTTTTGAAGTAGCTGAGTTCGGTCCAAGACTCAATCACAATTTGACAGTTTCTGATTCCCTCTAAGAAGTGAAGGAGGGATTATCTCCTTGACTCTTTACATTGAACAAGAATCTGACTTCCTCTGGAGTCGGGGGCTGTAAAAGGTGCTCCATGAAGACAATTAATACATTGTTCAGCAAAGCGTACCTTTCGGATACATGATGGGGCAATCCCTAAGTAAGATAACACTTCTCAGATATATTGATTGAATGGTGGAAGCATCCCGTCTGTGCATGAGAATCTATTAAAAGCGGTATACCCTTTTTGAGGAGTATACGACATATCGCTTGGCCCTGGTAGTAGGACATCATTCAACGATAGCCCGTGTCTTAACAAATCCTTCCCAACATTTCTTTGGAAATATTAAACGGAACAGAGCCTTGTAGATTCCAAATGAAAACTGCTCCTGATATCTCATCCAAAGCTGGACTTATAACTTCGGCTATGATACTAACATCTCTATTATAGGGAGAGGTGGACACTGAGCCTCCTGTTGTTGCAAACTTCCAATGTCCTTAGCTAATCAACTTAGCAAAAATCATCATTAGATGATAATAATCCCGTGTATTCCCCAGTGTGAAGTGCATGAATGTGTTGTGCAGTGCTGTATATTATCTATGATGTGCTATGAGATTTAAAAAGTATTTGAACGATGGGACTTCAGAATCCAACTGGAGTGACCTTCATCGCTGACCGTCATGACCATGCCATCCAGCCTTTGGAGGTCAATCCAAGTTGAGATTCGACAAATATTGTCGAGTTATAGTTTTAACGATGAGCTTCGAAAAGCAGTCAGATATGCAGTGGAATGACTAAGACCAACTATGCAAGGCAGAAGCTCGTCGGAGTCAGATGTTTGAATATGCAAAGGGCTTCATCTCCATCAGTTCAAACTTAGAAGGATCTCCACTTGGACAACTCGTATCGATGAAAGGAAGAAGCGGTTCGTATCAGTCACTTGTGCATCAATTCGTTTCTATCAAAAGAACTTGAATTTGTATCGATCACATTATAGAGTTTCATATCGATCACCTTTGTATCACTTCATACTGACCCAAACATTGGAAAATGACCAATACGAAACAACATGAATCTAGAAGCGATACAAATCCCCTCCTTGAAACCCTTGGTTGTCGATCGATACGAATCATCCTTAGCGGAACGATACGAACACGTTGTATACCCTCTTCTCCCATCGATGCATTTAAAGCCAGGCAACCTTTCCACGAACTCCTTCATATCCTTCTACCTTTCTTCTTCCCCAAACTGCTCAAACACCATTGCAGTTTTCCTCAACCTCGCTCCGACCATCCATGACCACGGCATCACCAAAATCAGTCACAAATACATATCAAATGGCATAGGAATTCGAGTCCCATCATTTTAGGTCGATTGTTATAGATTACTTTCCTAATTAGCGCAAATGATTCGAGGAATTAATGAGTTGATTGGTTCGAATACGAGGGTTTTCTTTTCTTAGACAGTTAAGCGATACGAAGTAGAGATTAAGGGCTAGATTCGATTCAAAAGAAAATGAAACATGGGTTCTTTCAGCTAGGGACGATACGAAAGCAAGAAAAAGTGAGAAAGTAAGCAGAAAATAATTCTAAGTACCTAACATTTATACCTAGGGAAATGACTATTCATCTCCCAATTAGGTGACTGTTAAAGCCAGTTCTATTACAGTCGATACGAGGAAGAAAAACCCTTCGTAACCATTCAATACCGCTTCAAAGCAATGCTATGCAAACCCGTTCATATCCAGTGACTAGTTAAGGCAGTTTCAGTGTCATTAATACAAAATGTAACTCATATCCATCACATGACCTAGACAAAGCAAATGCATTTCGGTTTTTTCATATTCGGTAACCTATCGATATGAAATGAGAGGCGGAAGATTATTTGAGCCACTCGAATCGATTCAGAACATATCGATACGAAGTGTTTTATTCGTATCCCATTAGTGCTATAGCGGTTCATATCCATTGGCTCCCATCGATACGAACACCACTATTAAGTCATGATTGGCCTTCTCAACTCCATCGATACAATGTATATCAAAGAATAATTAACTCATATCAATCGTCATCGATGCGAAGCATATTTTTCAACTTTTCACATCGATCTAGGAGAGGATCGATACGATCGACACTTCAAAACAACCATCGAGCGTTGTTATAACTCGTATTTCACATCGATTTAGGAGAGGATCGATATGGGATTCGATACAAGAAAACTGATAATGACTTGTGAACTTATGAACGTTAATGGGAGTCAGGTTACCATGCATTTATATTAGATGAATTAACATTCAATTTTTAAAAATTCATAGAAATTGAATGATCACCTAGAAGCAATCGAAGTGGTGAACAACAGTTCTCTAGCATTCAACACTCCGTTACAACAATACATGGTACAATCGTTGGCAGTCAACAATTCAATATTTATATTACAAAGAAACGATCAAAGGTTACATCTTTTGATGAATTGACGACAATAATTTGACAAATCAGATAAAAAATTTCAGACGGAAGGTTGCAACTTTTCAAAGCACGTCATGTTCACACACGATGTACTTTGGGGGGAAAATGTTTCTCGCCTTTTGTCAAGGCTGTGGCACCAAGAATTTGACTAGAAACCAAGGACAGTCTACCTTGAAGATTGGTTATCTACAAGGTTCACTATGGATACTGATAAATTTTTCCCGAGTCCGGGTCAAGCAATAATCGATATGACCGGATAAGCAAAGCTATGAAAGCCAACATACCAAACTTCAAGTCAATCGGAGTTCGTATGCTCAAGATATGGATTTATCAAGATTCACTTAGAAAACATCTACAATTCGTAACCAACACTGGTTCATATCCATGGAGAAAGCATTGAGTTCTTACCCATCAGAGTCAGCTGCCACCTCCTTCGTGTCCACTCCATTCATATCCATTAAGGGCCTTCACTTTGTGTCTATTCATGACGTAACCAAAGCCAAGTAACAATCTCATTCGTACCCAAGGGAAGCGCTACATTCGTATCCATCCAGGAGCCACCATTCTTCGTATCCATCGGGTTCACCTCCTTCATATCCTACAAGGACCGTTGTTTCGTATTGGTTTTACTTCTACGTACTT
The DNA here is from genome assembly GCA_030765085.1 of Allium cepa. Taxonomy (NCBI): domain Eukaryota; kingdom Viridiplantae; phylum Streptophyta; class Magnoliopsida; order Asparagales; family Amaryllidaceae; genus Allium; species Allium cepa. The sequence goes on from CM060938.1 coordinate 513,539,824, forward strand.
CATATCTAACTACCACCCATCGATATGAAGTCCACCATCAGGTACCGATACGAAGCACATTACACTCCATTGATACGAAAGGCGATGTACAAGATCAATACGAAAAGGCATGATTAACTAAGAAACTCGGTCACTTGGATCGATGCTAGAAAATAGCGCCATGTCATTGGCCATTAGTGCCCAACATCGATATAAGGAGGAGCGTCACGGATGGGATCGATATGAAGTTCAGCTGCACATTGAAGATTCAAACTTGCATCGATCATAACTCGAGATCTACAAATGCTAATGCTACCAAATTTTCATAGAAGCTTGTTTGCCACATTAAAAAGGTACCTGATCGATCCCAGACTGAAAGGACCAATTGTTGGTCGATATGATCTCAATTCGTATCGCTCTAAAATCGAGTCGAAATCACCTGAACTCGATCCCGTGGGCCCACCCACGTGAGAGAAGAAGTCTTCCGAGATCTGGACGAGATATTTGCAGCCTACGTCTATAAATAGTGAACCTGGACCTACAGAAAAGGGACTTGGAACTCCATTACACCGATACTCTACTGAAATTACTATGGTACTTCAATTGTACTATCATAAACCTCTGTAACCAGCGATTTATAATCTATAAACATCAATCCTTTCATAGTGGACGTAGGATATACGCTGAACCACTCTAAATTTCTGTGTTTCTACATTTTTTTTTGTCTGTTAACTGGTATGTTTGTTAGATCTGCCTCATTTTATATTTACTTTCTTCATTTTATCTCTTCAAACACATCTGAAGAGTATTGTGCCCAATTTTGGTACAGACGCACTCTATTTTGTATCCATCACATTTACCCCGTTTCGTATCCATCAAATGAAGCCAATTTGTATCGATTTCAACTGCACAGTTCATGTCGATTGACCAACAATCGATACGAAAGATCCACCGAACGATCGATAAGAAGTAACATCTTCTATTGATACGAAACAAGCCAAACACCATCGATACGAAGCAGCTTCATGTAATCGATATGAAACATCCGTTAAGTCATAGATGCGAAGTGGCCTCAAGCATCGATACAAAAATGAAGTTGAGGGCATCGATAAAAAAGGAATACACCAGGTGGATACGAACAAAGCATGTAAAAGTCGAAGACTCGGTCATTCAGCATGAGAAGTGGATCGATCCTAGAATATAGCGCTACGTCATCTGATAAATATAAGCTAGCATGGGTATGAACACATCGATACGAACTAGAGCGATACGAAGATGCCAGCCCATTGAAATGCCCAACTTGGATCGATCATAACTCAAAATCTACAAGTCCAAATGCCACCAAGTTTTCACAAGAGGCTGCGTACCACTTCAACTTGGTCTATGATCGATCTTGGCCTAAATATATGTGTTTTGGATTGATACGAAATGAGTACATATCGATCATGGATCGATCCTAATCAACCTTGGATCATCTGGAATGCCCACCCACATGAGAGAAGGAGTCTTCCAAGGTTTGAGTTAGATATTTTCAGCCTACGCCTATAAATAGCATCCCGGTGCCTCCAGAAAATGGACTTTTGACTATTCTATGCCAATACTCTACCGAAATCTCCATTGTGTCTTGAGTGCACTGTTGTAATCAGTTGTAACCAACGAGAATCATCAATAAAACAACAAACTTTCTATAGTGGACGTAGGCAATAATGCCGAACCACTCTAAGTCTCTGTGTTCTTGTACTTCTGTTTAATTTTTTTGGTGTGTTTGTTAGGTTAACCTCATTTTTCATTTACATTCTTCACTTTGGTCTCTTCAAACACGACCGAAGAGCGCTGTGCCTAATTTTGGTAAAATAGATAGTTTGTTATTGCCTGATATTTATGTATGTTTACATAATGATGTTTTGTAGTGTTTAATCGGTTTTGATTGTAGGAAAAACGTTTTGCAAAAAGGTATATTTTAAAGGGATGTTAGTGAGGGAAAACCCATTCCGTTAAGCGGCGTGGTCTCACTTAACATACTAAACCGGGATGAATAGTGTTATTCATACTAGGGTTTATGTCCGGCTAGAAGTTTATGTTTTCCCTTAAACTCTCGGGCACTCAAAATTAATTTGAGTAGGCAGAGGAATTAACGTCTTTTTCAGGTTTTAGGGTATTGACAAATTAGCTACCACATGCATGTAAGAGGCAAACAGATAGCTATTTAGGACTTGCGGTTTTTGTTTATGTTTTGATGTATTTCCGCTGTGATTGTATTAGGTCTATTATGACCATATGACTTTGGTCATCCAAGGGGGTATCTTCATATACTGTTTGGCGTATTCTATAATAAGTATATTTGATCTATGTATGGGAATGTATTTGGGATTATCTAAGTTGAATATGGAACATATGTTTCAAATGTAAAAATGAAAATGTTGTTTTGAAATCTGTGTTCTGTTTCATATTCAAATGCTTCTAATATTATAGATACCATTAAAATAGCCATATTTAGTCACCGGAAGCTAATACTTTAGATGACTGCAGTATTTATAGTGCTTAGTTTTAGGGATCCAGATAGGGGATGTTACAACAACTAAGTTTACTAACTTTTCTTTACTAATTGCTTACTAACTTTTCAAGTCTGCTTACTAAATTTCTTATAACTATTTAACTAACTTTTCAAACATTTTCATATTTACAAGTTATACTCATTATGACTTATAAATCATAAATCTAAGCTAAAGAGACAAACTGCGTCTTACAAAAGGGTACCACTCCTCCTTGACTTATTCTAGCACTATCAGAACAAAATCGGCATAGTCTCCTTTCCTTTTCTCTGCATTGAAGTATCCAAAGGCCTCCCTCTTCTTCTTCTTGCTCATGACCATGGGTGTTTCCCAGGGTTTTGTCGAGTTTAAGACGTTGTAGCTTGGCTCGTTGTCTTTAGAACGTTGTGTAGAGGAAGATTAAAGTATACACTTAAGTATTTTGAGTTGTTATTGGACTAGTTTCTCTTGAATTCCCATAGGAAGCTATTAGAGAACCTTAGAGAAAACGAGATCTAAGGAAGAAGTAGAAAAGAAATGAAGAGAATGAGGTAGAAGTGTATTTATAGTATAGAATTTAGTAATATAATATGCAACATAACTTTTCACATCACCATACTCTCTATACCCTGACACCACCTTACCCCCATCAACTCATGTACTCTCTCCATCACCTACACACCCTTCCCCTAAATCAAGGAGGTCACTTCTTAGTAAGCTTCTACACACATCTATACATGTGTACTTAAAGCGCTCGGCAGATTCAATGCGGCGGAGGTGCAAAAAGTCATAGCGGAGATACAACGAGGATATAACGGGATATAGCGGATGACTCTAAAATAGCATATAAAACTGTACTTAATGTTTTTACAAATATGTAAATGGTAATTTAATGAAAAATTAACATTCAATTGAATTTAATTAATACATAAACAATTTTAAATAAAAACATGTGCGAATATACTGTAAATAAATGTAAAATAGTTATATAACATAATTGAATTTAGTAGAATATTAGAGTATTTTCGTTTTTGAAAATATATTGAAAATCCAACTAAATAAATTAATTTCATAATTTTTATAATGTATTAATGTCATTTTTCAATTCATTTCCTTTAAAGAAGATATAGTGGAAATAGCGGAGTATAGTGGAAATAAAGGGACATAGCGGAAATAGCGGGCCTTAAAGCGGAAAGGCTATATTTGGGGCTATATGGAAAAATTATAATGGTAGAAATCTGCTACGAGATATAGCAGGATTGTAGCGGGGTAACAGTGGGGCATTAACTGCATAGCTCTATACATATATAAATATTTATATACATACATACACATGCTTACACATGCATATACACACACATGTCACACACCCATACACGCGCGCACGCACACATACATGCGTGTACATACGTGTACATGTGTATATGCGCATGCATCCCTTCTTACACACGCATATTTCATTCCGTCTCCTTCGTACTTTAATATTTTTTCCAACTATGATAATATAATCTATGAAAATCTATGTTTTTATTTATTTATTTTAAGACGTTCCGACGACGTTTGACGACTTCTACATGTCATTTTATATTGAATTTTAACTTTGTTTATTAGTCACATTACCCATTATATATGTATTTAAATAATGATGTAATCCAAACTTATAAATTATATCCCAATAATTTATTTTGATACCTTAAATCAATCATAAAATCCATTATATTGCGTATTTCAAAGTGCTGCAGATTTATACTCATCATATAAGGTTCCAGTCATTTCTTATCATTTAATAATATTTATAATGAATTATAAAATCATTAAATCTCAATTTAATTTAGTAAATTAATTATTAAACATTTTGATCCTAAAGAATGAGGATAGGTATTCAAAGCTGTGCGCGATTCTGAGAAAATCTTAGATTTACCAAGAACTGACTTTTCATTATTTTTGATGAAAAATACAGAATCCATATTTTGTTTATAAACTTTTAAAACAAGTGTTATTAATGTTTGAAGTCTATTAATTGAATATTTAACTAAACTAAATATCCCTTTTGTTGTTATAAAATTCTGGGTCGTTACATTCTCCCCTCCTTGAAGAATTTCATCCCCGAAATTACCAGGATTGGAAAATATGATGAAAGCTACTTTCTTTTTTATGATGTGTATAAAAAATCCATACGCAATACATGATTCGATCTAATATCCAAATTCACTATTATCCCTTCCAAACTAGCACCGATCCCAAGATCCTCTAGCGTGGAACACTGATCAGACTTCTTATTTCAGAGTTCCTTACTTTCCCTACATAGCGCTCAACTATGATAGAAAACTTAAGCATCCTACTTCAATATTCTTCTCAACGTTTGCCATCAACAATCAAGTTAGCCATACTCTTTCATACTAGTGTAAACACCTCAAGTTTCGTACTTGAACTTGGATCGACCAAATGCGATGAAGTGATTCACGCACATTATACGTACTTGATTATCTTTTAAAATACTAATAAAGATCCCATAAAATCTTTACTTTTAATTCCCAAAAACGGTATAGATCAAGAATTTCCAAAACAACTAGGATCTAGGAATTACCAACAGTATCATTACATTCGCGTAACTATGAAGGATATACTCAAGAGAAATGCTTTCCATCAAATAAAATCTTCTACCCATTTTTTGTTACTTTCAAGACACTCGAACTAAGCGTCATTAAACCATTTCTTCTTTTTCTAATTTCTACTTTGAAATTACTGTACCTTTTTATAACTCTGATAAGTTATTTCTTACCTATAGGAGTTGTACGTACTGAACCTATTTTCAATTACCTACTAATAAAGAGGATAATCCACTATGTATACGATCCCAATTGCCGAAATAAACATCATACCAATACTCGGAAGATTATTCCAATCATCAACGAATTGCTCATCAAACTTTCCATATTATTCAAAACTTTGGAAATAATATTGTTGTGATTTCATTTTCTCAAATTCTTTAAGAATTCTATATGTACAACTTATTCTTCGTAAAGTATGACTTTACAAAATGCCTTTATCAATTTATTATCCTAATAAATTTTATTAAACTTTCATATCATTATCGCTATCAAACACTTTTTTGTCAAATCGTAAAATTGAATTCATAAGGTGATTATTATTTAAACTTTTTTCTTTGCACATATGAGAATTAGTCATTTTATTAACTAAGGATGTAGTTATCTTTTACCAATTTTATATACTTTTAATCTTTGAAAAACTCTTATCCGTACTTCCTTACATTTTTACGAGAAAAAACTTTATCCTTCTAGACAAGTGGATATAGATACAAAGAGAACTTTTTTACTTTCACAACTTGTTACATTTTTCTTCTGCTTCATAGCCTTAATAAAAAGAACATTCAACATAAAGTTTTTACTACACAATACTACCATAGCTTATCGGTCAAACATAATAATGATACATGAGACTGCTAATCTATCCTACTGAAACTTCATTTTCGAACTCATCAACCTCGAAGTCCTTCTCTGCCTCCGACCCTGACTCGGATTCTGATTCAATATCAGATCCTTCTTCGATATATTCAATGTCAACTAGATTGCCAACGTCTTTCTCTTCAAACTCTTCTTCTTCTTCCACGTACGCTACCTCATTTTCCTCATTCTGAGGAAGTGCATCCATATATTGCTGCTGCCACTGGGTAAATGCATCCTCCGAAAAAATGATCGGCTCATTACCACTTAACCATGCCTCCTTATAAGGTTCCTCCATGTATCTTGGACCTCCATTGTGGTCGAATTCCACACCGAAAACCGGTGCATGGAAGTCGTCTACCCATGGCTCAACCCACTTATAACATACCACTTCCTCAGGTGGAATCCGACCAAATCCTCAAAGCAAAATTATAAATAGTCCTCTGTGTTGAAACTAACTGAATTGGAGATCCACAGATCACTCCCTTCCTAAGAACAAAGCATGTCGGCAAAGGGTATATCATATTCTTCTTCGTTGACCAAGTCCACTCCTTCTATTTCGATCTAAGTGTCTTAACTTATCTCTGAACATCTTATAATCAAATTGCGAGATTCCAATCATAAGATTTCTAATTCCTATTTTATATTTAATAAGCAACATCATACATAAGTCAATCCTTAATAATACAAAAGCTGAGCATGTCAAAATAACTTTTAACCCCGATTGGAGATACGAAAACTTATTCTATCCACGATTATCAACCTAATGTCGGTTTAATGTGTAATCCTAACCAACTTAGTGTGATTTACCAAACAACTTATAGTACAACTGTGAATTTCTAATCACAAGCTGTCCAGACTCAGATTGAATGTTCAACATAAATCCGCTCTTTTAAATTCAAACCATCACTAATCATATTAATGAATAAATGATATTGTTATCCCTTCTTTGAAAGACATAATGTACTTCTATGGTAAAATTATATTTTATTTACTATGAAAAATCATTTTATATATATCAAAATAACAAATACACGCTCATTATATATATATATATGTGTGTGTGTGTGTGTGTGTGTGTGTGTCTATATACACATGCATATACACACACACACTCAGACTCATTCTAGGGTATTTCTATCCCTATCTCTAACGAGTAACTCATCCTAGGATATTACTAATCATATCTCTGATGATACATTCACCCAATCAAGCCTTGATTTTAGCTTAACAAAAGCTCTGATACCAGCTGCAACGACCTGATTTTTCGCACCCCAAAAACTCGCACTAATACTTCTCAGTAATGAATTCCTAAGACATAAAAGACCGACTCGTTAAGGATGAAATAAAAGAAACAAGAACAAAATAGAACAACATAGTGGAACATAAAAGAATCTCACAACTCGTGGAGAATATATATTATTAAATTATAAAATTCACAGCGGAAAGAATTTAAAAAACATATAAATTAGAGTCTAACCTATGATCATCCCGGACAATTATAAACTCCGTCCTTACAATTCCTGAAACAGATAAACAACAACAAACATAGCACAACAGAATAATAAGACTATGCCTACACGTAGATGCAGATCTTCAACACTCCTTTGGAAAGCTCGAACCTCTTATCATGTTGCACTACGCCAATGAAAACGCGATACCATATAATCTCAATCCAAGAAACTCCAAAATCCAGCCTCCTCGCTCCCTGGCTTACATAACTAATCCTGAAATCACATGGTACTGACCCGAGTGTTAAAAACACCCGAATCGATCTTGGAAAAATCAGCGTACGAACACAATCCCAAATGCGACAGTGTCATAACTGGACGCCAAACCAGAAATCCGTATTTTGAAAATAAAGGATATCTCATAAGATCATGTAGGTAGACCTATCAAAATATGACCCAACCCATCTACCCTACTTTTAAATGGGTTGGGTTGACCCATTTTTAAAAGAGTTATAAGTGGGTAACCCATTTACCTATTTATTTAAAAAATTAAATTTTAATATAAATTTGAAAAATAAGAATTTTGAACATACAATGTAGTTTTTTATGAAGACTGACAGTTGTACTTAGAAAATAACAGGCTACCACGTCCCCATATTTAAACTCCGCCTAATGCAGAAACCGCTTTTTTTTGTTCAGACTGTAATAACTTCTTCATACTAACCCGGAATCAGGTAATACTTCGACCGATCAACTCCCAACTAAATGATGGACAGTATGTAACACTCGGATACTTCATCTTGTGAACACACACTGTAGTTCTAGGGGGACTAGCAGTTGTACTTAGAATATAACAGGCTACCACATCCCTATATTTGAATTTTGATAAAAATTAGAATTAAAATTTTAAATTTTTATCAAAATTCAAAACATAAAAATTAGAATTAGAATTATTTTATATTTATTTGTTTTTAATTAGTCAAATCAAATTTAAATCTTTAAATGAGTTAAATAGATAACCTGCTTATTAAACGGGTTGGGTCATAAATGGGTTAGGTCATAAGTGGGTAAAAAAGAATGGGTCATAAATGGGTTGGGTCAAACTCGACCCAACTCATTTTGACGCAGCCCAACCCGTTTGACATGCCTACACGTAGGATAAGAACACTGAATGCATTTTTTTGCTTATGATAACCATAAAATGATTACTTCAAAAATAACGGATATTATTTTTAATGACATTATTTTGAAAGTTCTATTAAAGTAAACTTATGAATCTTAGCTTATGTTACATTCATTAAATTCCAGCATTTGGTCTACAATCAAAATCGTACAAGGCTCTTAACGGATTATTGGATTCCATACTAGCAACCAAGGTAAGGGACTACTTTCCGTACAGTATACCACTAGAGGGATGCATCTGGGTGAGATTTCCCCACCCAATGCCTAAACAAGACTATCTACCCAACCGATAGACCGAATACGCCATTTCCCCCGTCATTTCCGACCTTCCGAGAGCGCTCTCATCACAACCTTCAGACCTGAAATATAACTGGAGATCAGTTATATCCAGAAAGGAAAATGCAAGTAATCTCATGGGTTGCAAAACCATGACTCATCTTGTCACACGCTCTGCTTCAATCACTCCTTATTTGATGAGGCTAGAGGTAACGTATTACATTTTCATTCCAGCCCATTCACTCTGAATGCCACATTGCCAGATCCAGCAATTACTAATTGACTCCCACAAAAATACAACTTTCGAACTCGCATGTCTTAGAGAAGGTTGTTAAGCTAAGAGAAGTTACCTTCTCCGCCACTAAATAGATGTACGTTTGTAAAATTAAAAGTTCGTAATCATTGGAAATGCTTTGTCGGACATTCTCCCATGCAAGTCATCCAGGTAAAGGATCGATGAATCGAAGGCAGCACCCTACTGCATCCCTAATCGCATTAGTTGCAGCCCTTGCATCATCACATACCCCATAATAAGGGATCATTGCTATTCATTTACCTTAGGCGGCACACCAAAGTTATCAACAAGAAATTCGCTTAGCATGAAAGATCTCCGGTCTTCAATATAAAGAAGATTTCTCAACAAAGAAAGAACTACCGCTACTTTGCAGTCATCTTTTCGTGCTACCCAAAAGATTTAATCTTAAGGACCTACTCAACTAGTAGCCTTTTCCCCATGAGAAGATTCCCTAGTCTTTAAAATTTCTGTGTCATATCCATTTCTGGAATACCATAAATTGGTTCGAAGTGGTCTTCGAATCTAGGGTACCCCAATCCGATCCCGGTTCCTTCGACATCAACCATCAAAATAAAATGTGTACATGTATACACTGAATCATTAAGCCTCATTTAATTAATTGATTAATCCTAACTTCCTCGTTTTAGAATTAACCCTTGATCATAAAATATTAAGAGAATAATTTCCCAGATGCAAACCCCGAAGGCCTAAACTAACATCTGATCGACATCTAGAAGATTACCCGACTTATCATCACAACAATCAAGTTCCAATCCATTTTTACCCAATCCCTTTAGTTCTCTATTCAGAACTTTTACATGATTTTTGAAAAGTATCCGGATCTACCTTTCGATCTATTCCACCTCTCACTTAGGAAATAAACAAGGTCGGATGGATTTTCCATCTCGTTAACTACCTTGTCTACTTTCTCAGATCTCACAGGCGGGACAAGATGTACTCTTAAGTGTCACCACATACCTCTTTCCGTTATTTTCTTTAATTCTCATTCAGAGATAATAACTCATTCGTAACTTAAGTCTTCGATTTCAAACTTAGTTATTTATCAGCAAACAATGAGGCCTTCTAAGTTGGGGAACTATTTCCTCTCAGACCTTGGTTCGATCACATTCTTTATCCTTTAAATAACAGTTGTTTCCATACCTCGAAGTCTAATGTCACTTACGAGCTTATTTTCAAATGTTTTTTATTATTTCAATAGTTCATTCAACTCTAGAATATGACCAATTTTCTAAGTTTTTAGAATATTCCCAAATGAATCCTAAAAATCATAATTAATTATTATGAAAACATCCGTAAAATATTTAGGGTCAGAAACCCCTTTCGATTCCTTAATTTCAAAATCCAATTCCTTAATCATTAGTGAATAGTGATTAACTAGGTCACTTTCTATAGTTATACTTTTAATTACATATAAACTCATTTTTATCATTAAAAACCTCATTTTATATTAATAGTGAATTTATAAATTTATTTCATAATTTTCAGAGTTATAAAACTTCACTTACCTAAATCTGGATTTTACTACTTCCACAAAGTTCTTTTATAAAAATGTTCTCATAGTCGGATTTATTTGAAAACTATTAACTTTACGGACAAAACGTTTTTCGTTTCAATTCATTCTGACTTAAAATGCACTCTACATTTCTGTTCAAAATTACAGGTCGCATTACCGCGAACTACCGCTCAAGAAAATGCCCAATTTTAACGATTTGGTGAATTGTTCCGGAACTTGCCCGGGATGCTTCCAAAACACTTATAAATGATTATAAATTATTATAACCATTTATTTCTACGTTTTCAACTTATAAAATATTATTTTCCAATTATTTGTCTTTTATAACATCATATTATTATAATATTATATTCAAATTTTCTATGGTTTAAAACCCATTTTAAATCCTTTTTCTCTTTTATTTTAAAGAGGCTTAACCCTTTCCGTTTGTACACATATTATTGTATGTGTAAAGCGACTTGGAATTCCTTTTAAAAGTCATGGTATTAGCATATAAACACGTCAAACTTACATAAGTGTATTGTTTATGCTTACCAATATAAAATCACACCATCAACACAGCCAAATCATTCAAACATCCTATAACATCCAATGTTATTATCCAAAGATTGGTAAATCAACACAACCAAGTTTACTAACTTTTCTTTACTAGTTGCTTACTGACTTTTCAAGTTTGCTTACTTACTTTTTATAATTTGTTAATTAACTTTCCAAACATGTTCATTTTTACAAGTTATACTCATTATGACTTATTAATCATAAATCTAAGCTAAAGAACCAAAGTTTGTCTTACAAAATGGTTTCACTCCTCCTTGATTTGCTCTAGCACCACCGGACCAAACCGACGTTGCCTACTTTCCTTTTTTCCATGTCAGAGTACCTGAAGGCCTCTCTCTTCTCCTTGTTGCACACGGCCATGGGTGTTTCCTGGGGTTTCATCGAGTTTGAGACGTTGTAGCTTGGCTTGTTATATTTATAATGTTGTGTTGAGGAAGATTAAAGTATACACTTATGAATCTTGAGTTGTTATTGGACTAGTTTCTCTCGAATTACTTAGGAAGACATTAGAGAATCTTAGAGAAAATGAGAGCTAAGAAAGAAGTAGTAAAAAATAAAGTAAAGAAATGAAGAGAAGGAGGTAGAAGTGCATTTATAGTACAGGATTTACTAATATAATATGCAACATAACTTGTCACATCACCATACACCATACACCATATACCCTTACACCACCTTACCCCTTCAACTCATGTACCCACTCCATCACATCACCTATACACCCTACTCTCACATCAAAAAGGTCACTTCTTAGGAAGCTTCTACATACCTTTATACATATGTAAATACATATATACATACATGCACATGCCAACACATACACACACACGTCACACATCTATACACGCACATACACACGCCACACATAAAGACACGCACGTGTGCATGCGTTTACACACATGTATGTGTGCGCACACCCCCGCGTACAACACATATTTCGTTCCGTCTCCTTCATATTTTTGTATGTATTCAAATTATGTGAATATAATCTCTGAAAATCTATGTGTTTTTATTTATTTATTTTAAGACGTTCTGACGACGTTTGACGACTTATGTGTGTTTAACTTTGTTTATTAGTCACAATAATGTGTAATCAAAATTTATAAATTATATCTCAATAATTTGTTTTGAAATAAACTCCTTAAATTAATCATGAAATCCATAATATTGCGTATTTCAAAGTGCTGCAGATTTATACTCACCATATAAGGTTCCAATCATTTCTTATCTTTTAACAATATTTATAATGAATTATCAAATCATTAGCTCTCAATGTAATTTAATAAATTAATTATTAAATATTATGACCCTATTTATGATGTCATGATTACAATTTATTTTCAAAAAAGTTATTTTATTTCATTTTTTCATTTATATCAATAAATGAGTATAGGTATTCAAAGCTGTGCGCGATTCCGAGAAATATTAAATTTACCGAAAACTGACATTTCATCATTTTTGACAAAAAAATCCAAATATCCATATTTTGTTTGTAAACCTTTAAAACAGGTGTTATTAATGTTTGGAATCTGTTAATTGAATATTTAACTGAATTAAATATCCTATTTTATTCCTATATAATTTTGGGTCGTGACATATACACACACTCAAACTCAAGATAGGGCACTCCATTACCTTATCTCTTAATGAGTTACCCCACCAAAGCCAAGGTTCTCACTTAACCTTGCATTTTGATACCAAGATATAATGGTCTAGGATTTTTAACCATCAACAGTGGGTAAAACCTATCATGGCATACACTGGTACCTCTAATATACTCTTACGACCGGCCTCGCGGCTGTAAGCACCAAGCAAACCAACCCATCAAGGGCTTATATGACCTCTTTGGGATATGTAGGGGTAAGATTCTCTTGCTTGCAACTAAACAAAAAGTGAGAAACCCCTATCATGTTAATCCAACTAATGTGAACAAATTCGATACCGGTCTCTTCGAAACAACTTTCAGTAATTTTCGGCAAATTCAACCCCTGTTCTTTAAGACATAAACAGACAAAGATAAGAGAGGAAATCAACTCCTACCTGTTAGTGTACGGATTTCCTTAACATTTTTCCTAGGAGAATGGAACGAGATTTATACGAACTATAGCATCATCGCAGATGACTATGCCACATAACTCACATGTTTCTCCTAGATATTTTCAAAGTTACGTTTTGGGTCCATACTTGATAGTTTATTTACTTTCAATAAACCCACATTCAATTTTTAGGGATTTATTCCTAAAGGGAAAATCAATATTGTTAAGCACATAAGCAACCACTAATCGTTTTAATTAATATTTTCATTAATTAAAATCACTTTGTAAATTACTTGTATAAAAAGGCATTTACATAAATTTACCCAAAAGTCACTATATTTTCAATACTTAGGAAAAATATCCATATATTTACCTAAACGAAATAAGTATATTCCCAAAACAAATGAAGATTTCCTTTTCATACAATTCTAAAACCATTTATAAATGTCTCTAAATCATTTCTCAAATCTTTTATAAACTCTTTATAAATCCATAAAACTAATTATAAAATTCCTCTTATAGATGTACAAACCCATTTCCAGAATCTGTTTATAAATATCTAACCATTTGTTAAACTCCATTACCTTGCAAATAAACTTCCTTTATGTCTTCAAACCATTTTATAAAACTCCTATTCTAAAACCCTAGTTTGTTTATAAACCCTATATATAGGTCTCGAAAGCATTTATGATTAATTAAGATCATCGACTTCAAAACGTTATTATTTAATAACAATTATTAACAATAAACGGTGTAAATAAATAACAGCTATTAACTTTAAAACATCTTGAAAATAATAATTAATAATTTAAAACATTATTAAGTAACAATAGTAATAAATCTTTACCATTATCATAATAGTAATAATTTATTTCCAAAACATTATTAATAATCCTTATTATTGATTTCAAGCCATATTAATTATTTAAATAATTAACTTTCCAAAATATTAAAATATTGATGAACAACTTTTAAACAATAGTTGAACACTTTAAACCATTTCTAATAATTTAGAAAAGGCAGATAAATAGGCTAGGGAAAATTAGAAATTGAATCCACTTAAAATAAAATATTTTCAAAACCCAAAATTCAGATTTTAAATCTTTCTCCCTTTCAAAAACCAATCCCAACCCAATTGCAATTTATAGGATTTCAAATTCTTAATTTGAGGCGAATGACTACCAAATGTTTAGTCAGTATCGTTACTGATTTTCTATCACTACAACGTTTAAGTTCTGAATATATAATAATGCCATAATCAATAGAGCCAAAAATCAGGCCTAATGTTTAATAATTCAAATTATAGGAATATTATTGAAATTAAAATCGACAACAGCGAAGAATCGTGTTGGATCCCTCCAACATATTCTCCTACGTCACAACTCATATATATATCAGCACATATATGTAAATGAAATCAACAGTGGTGACGAATCCTTTTAGATTCCTCCAACCTGCCCCCGACATCACCGCTCATATATAATCATACAATATGAGTCATGTGCTACTAGGCGGGTATATATATATATAAACGGTCATACGCTCCAGGGTGGGAATAAAACAAAACCAACAGATAAAACAATAAGTCATCCAAACATTCAATCAATAATTTTTATCGACTATATAACATTTCTGATTAACCAAAAGGGGAGTTTAACTCACTGAAATTTTAGTTGTTACCGAAGCATTCTGATTTAATCTGAATTCGAATGACATTCGAGTCCAGCGTAAAATTTCACTAGCTCTAATCATCGCCAATCTAATTCCATTTCGTAGTTTATGCTGATACAAGTACAATGCAATTTGTCGCGCTCGATTCCGACCTCGTATCAATTAGTTATTGACATTTAAGATTTAAGAATTTAAATAAAATAATAATTTAAACTAATTGCATCATTAAGTAAATAATTTACCAAACTAAATTAATTCAGCCCCTAAGCCTTTCTCTCTCGTTCACATTCAAATCCACTCAGGCGCCACTTCGATCACCCCCCCGGCCACCATGCACCACCTGTTACTGCCACGACCCTTCCTCGAGCACCTCCCGACCTCGACAAGCCCACGCCATATGTCTCATCTTTTCTAGTCATCGCTAGCTCCATAAAAACCCCAAAACATCGAACGTCATTCAATGCAACTTGTCGTCGCCACGATCCTCCATTCACCACCAAACTTGGCTAACACCTCATCTTCCTCACCCTTTACACTTCCCCTTTAGACTCCACCATCTAAAAGTTCACCACAACGCTGTAATCGACGAAAAATACAATCGCCATTCATCCTCTAATTGCGGCCACCATGACGCGACCTATCCCAATCCAACCATTGAACACCATCAGCTCGATGTCACAAAAATATTCCTATTTGGAGAAGAAACTAAAACGGCATGGATTTGCTTCGATGATCGTGAGCCATTGGATGTGGAGGGGGATTAATTTGAAAAATAAAAGAACAAATAGTTCATAGGTTTCGTCGCGTTTATAGAGGAAGGAAGTATGGTTTAAGGACGTGCAATATGGATGGGTATGGACTGTATAGTTGTGGTATGGCTTGAACATGGGCAACATATTATTTAATTTAAAAATATTCATTCAAATTACCTCAAAATATCGAACTTCAAATGAGTCGTGCCGCTTGGCATTTTATAATAAATACCCCTATTCCGAACACAGTGGAACTAGTCTCAAGCCTAATTCGATCATATAATGAAGATAGTTTTCCAAACCCAGTTATAGTATACTAATTTCTGTAATTAGTTTCTAAGAGTTTCGAGCTCGCACGACCAAATGATAGCCACGAAATTCATTAACGTGCAATAATTTAATATTTTAGTTCCAATGACACTAGTTTCATCAAAATCCAAGACAGTGCCCCAAATTAATATTTTCACACGTTAATTAAAACAAATTATTTGTATCTTCTAAAATCCATTTATTCAAATTAAATCTAAGATTGAATTATATAAATAATTTCTGATGCTCAAATCATCATTCCAAATTAAATTAATAATTTATATATCCAAATAAATCCTTATATTAGAAATTCAAGCTGTTTGGTTTACAAACTAATAGTTTAATGTTTGAAATTAGTTAAATATTTCAAAATCATAAAATTCTGAGTCGTTACAAAAAGTATCTATCTGGGTGGCTATTATGAGGGAAAGATATAAGATGAAGAAGAAGCAGAGTCTCCAATCCTCTTTTGGTTGCTATAAGGATGGTATTTATAGGGAAACTTCCCCGCAGGTTTACAAGGTCGAGTTGAGCTAGGTCAAGATGCTAGCCAAGAAGCCTAAAAGAGAGCACGGTAAAAAAAGACCCTTCGGTACCGAGATCTTCCTCTTGCTGAAAACTTATAGTTTTCACTTGTCTTGATCTCCTATCTCTACTTCGATGTATTACTAATTCCTTTTCATAAAAGTTGAGTTGCTCTCGATGATTCCTTTGATAACACTTGTATTATCCTGCTTTCTTGACTTTCTTTTCATCAAAATTTGAAGTTGCTTGTCTAATCTCAAAGAAAAGCACCTGATGACGACTGGTTGGAGTAATGTGTTGATCACAAGGGAATTGTAGAGCCCAAAGACCAATAAAAAGATCTCGGTATCGAGAGGTCTCTTAAACTTCAATATTCGTAACTTTTGGAGTTTCTTCCTTTTCCCCTTTTAAGCATGTTCCCAAATTCTTAAGTTGTTTCATTTGATGTTCTAACTTCCGTTTAAAATCTACTTAGTTAAAAATTCGGTTGATAGAGATTTTGATAACAAATTGCAGCTTGTAGATTGTATCTCATTTCATGACTATATAGACAAGTACATCCCAATAATAAGAAGACAACTGCCTTTATAATAGCCATACAATTTCTGACCAATAGAAATAAGGGATAAGGATAATACAAATTGTTATAATGATTTTTCCTGCACCGTAGTGCTCAACTTGCCAAATATAGTATCCACTAAATGTGTCGTATTAATTCCGAGCTGGTAAGTTAGAATTCTCATGGGATAGACCCATGCTGCCTCATTGAACCATAACAATTTTCTATACAGATTATCGTTTTAGTTTTTGTTTGAATGGTGAAGAAGAAATGAGAAAACTCTAGTTTTCTTAGAGAGATGAGTGAAAGCGACGAAGTAGAATCCTTATTTCAGATAGCGATGTAATTTTTGTATAATGCCCTTAAAACTTAATTAATTTTGTAGCTGTCCTGGAAATTTATTCATATAGATGAAGGGGTCTTTTATTCGAAACTCCCCTTTAAATTTGATACGTTAGGTTCAAAAATATATCATTTTTATATGCTAGAACACAATACATATGAAGCGATTCGAATAAGTAGCACATGAGATAATGGATAAGCTCAAGGAAAAGGCTGATGCTTTAAAATGATGGTCAATATTTTGTTGTTATTATAGACTCATATCTTTAATAATAGTTTTATGTTTTAATATACATTATAGTATGCTAAATAAGAAAGGGCATTATTGTAATCTGCACTGCATAAGGAGTCTATAAATATGGAGCTTGATTGTATTGTAATATCTATCTCAATTCAATAAAATTGTTCTCTCTCTAATGGTCTCCATTCTCTTTATTTTGTAACACGTTATCAACACGAAGGTATGGAACGCCATTTGGGTGATGATATATGCTTACTAGATAGTGCAACTACTCATACAATTTTGAAAAACCAAAATTTTTTCTCTGAACTATCTGAAAATTTCTCAGCTAAAGTCTCCACTATAGCTGGATCTGCTAATATAATTGACGGGTCCGGAAGAGCCCATATAATATTACCAAATGGTACGCATATCTTCATTCAGAATGCATTATACTCAAGCAACTCTAAAAGAAATTTGCTGAGTTTCAAAGATATAAGAATGAATGGACACCATATTGAAACTATAAATGAAAACAACAAAGAATATCTTTGTGTTATTTCTAGAATTGAAAGCCATAAGCTTATCCTAGAAAGATTTGGTACAATTTCAACTGGTTTATATTTTACAAAAATTGGCATAGTTGAATCTCACTCTATAAACATGAGCCAGAAGCTCACAAATACAAAGACATTGATTCTTTGGCATGATCGCTTAGGTCATCCTGGATCAACTATGATGCGTAAAATTGCCAAAACTCAAATGGACATGATTTATCAAACCAATTGAATTTACCAAGTGATTACTTATGTGCCCTATGTGCATAAGGAAAATTAATCACTCAACCTTCATATAGTAAAGTCACATCTGAATCTCCAACATTTCTAAGAAGAATTCAAGGTGATATATGTGGCCCAATCCACCCTAAATGTGGACCATTCAAACATTTTATGGTATTGATTGATGCATCAACTCGTTGGTCACATGTCTGTTTACTTTCTACAAGAAATTTGGCATTCGCCAAGCTACTTGCTCAAATAATAAAATTGAGAGCACACTTTCCTGATCATCAAATTAAATCAATTCGACTAGATAATGCTGGAGAATTTACTTCTCAAGTATTTGATGATTACTGTCTATCATTGGGAATTGAAATTGAACATCCAGTAGCTCACGTTCATACTCAAAATGGTCTGGCAGAATCATTAATTAAGCGCTTGCAACTTATTGTAAGACCATTGCTTATGCAATCAAAACTACCCGTTTCAGTTTGGGGACATGCAATTTTGCATGCATCGAAATTCGTTAAAATTAGACCAACAGCTTATCA
Source organism: Allium cepa (assembly GCA_030765085.1). Lineage (NCBI taxonomy): Eukaryota > Viridiplantae > Streptophyta > Magnoliopsida > Asparagales > Amaryllidaceae > Allium > Allium cepa. Next base: position 513,558,838 of record CM060938.1, read on the forward strand.
TCAGCTTTCACCACCACAGCTCTTAACTGGATCTCAACCAAATATTTCACATTTACGAAAATTTGGTTGTGCTGTGCATATAGCTATTAATCCCCCACTTCGTACTAAAATGGGTCCTCAACGACGGTTGGGAATTTCTGTGGGATTTGATTCTCCATCGATAATTCGTTACCTTGAACCTCTTACATGTGATATCTTCACTGCAAGATTTTCAGACTGTAAATTTGATGAGACAATCTTCACGCCGTTAGGAGGAGGAAAGACCGTTCCAGTAGAACGGCGTGAGATATCATGGAATAATCCATCTATGTCTTATTTGGATCCACGTACCAAACAATGCCAATATGAGGTACAAAGAATTTTGCATATTCAAAATATTGCAAATCAACTGCCAGATGCATTTAGTGAAACTGCAAAAATAACTAAATCTCACATTCCAGCAGCAAATGCACCAGCAAAAATTGATGTCCCTGAAGGATAAAAAATATAGCAGCAAATGAATCTAAAGCAAGACAAAAACGTGGAAGGCCAATTGGTTCAAAAGACTTGGTGCCTAGAAAAAGAAAGTCTAATGAAAAATCATCAATTAAGGAACCTCCTGAAGAGGTTATAAATGATCAAAAGGATCACTCAAATGAAAATCCCAATTCTCGTAGAAGTATGGAAGGAAATATTATCCCAGAAGAGATAAAAGAAGTTCCAACGATAAAATAGTACCTAATAATAATGAGATCTCAATATTTTATACGAACTATGGAGAAATATGGGATCGAAGTAAAATAATAATTGATGATGTATTCTCATTCGCAGTAGCTACTGAAATAATTGAAAGTCATGACCATAATGAGAATAATGAGAATGACGATAATGAACCAAATAGCTTAAATGAATGTCGAAAAAGACACGATTGGCCAAAATGGAAAGATACTATCCAAGTGGAACTAGATTCACTTCAAAAACATGGTGTATTTGGACCAATAGAGAAAACACTAGAAAATGTTAAACCAGTAGGTTATAAATGGGTATTTGTTAGAAAACGAAATGATAAAAATGAAGTCGTGAGGTACAAGGCACGACTTGTCGCACAATGTTTCCTGCAGAGACCAGGTTTTGACTTTAAGGAAACTTACTCTCCTGTTATGGATGTCATAACATTCCGATATTTGATAAGTCTTGTAGTTTCTGAAAAAGTCGATATAAGATTAATGGATGTTGTGACAGCTTATCTTTAAGGTGAATTAGATACCAATATTTACATGAAAATCCCAGATGGATATAAATTGCCTGAAGCAAAATCAAAGTCCATGTACTCATTAAAACTAAGACGATCGCTATATGGCTTGAAACAATCTGGAAGGATGTGGTATAACCATCTTAGTAAATATTTGGTAAAAGAAGGATATGAAAACAATCTCATTTGTCCATGTGTCTTTATAAAGAAATCGGTAAAGAGATTTGCTATCTTAGTAGTTTATGTTGATGACATAAATTTGATTGGGACTTCAGAAGAGATTGATGAAACAATAAATTATTTAAATAAGGAATTTGAAATAAAAGATCTTGGCAATCTAAGCACTGTCTCGGTCTACAGATTGAGCATAGTACTAATGACATAATAATCCATCAATCAAACTACATTGAGAAAATTCTAAAGCGTTTTCAAATGGATAAAGCATATCCACTTAGTACGCCGATGGTTGTTAGATCTTTAGATATTAAAAGGGACCCTTACCGCCCAAAAGAAGAAAATGAGAATGGGCATGGCCCGGAAGTGCCATATCTTAGTGCCATTGGTGCATTATTATATTTGGCCCAATGCACAAGACCAGATATTGCATTCTCAGTAAATCTTCTAGCAAGGTACAGTTCAGAACCAACAAAAAGACACTGGAATGGTATAAAATATATCATGAGATAACTTCGTGGAACGACAAATTTGGGTTTGTTTTACTCTAACTCAGGCAATAATCCAAATCTAGTTGGCTATGCTGATGCAAGTTATCTTTCTGACCCACATAAAGCAAGATCACAAACTGGATATGTGTTTAATAACAGCAATGCAGCAATTTCATGGCGATCTACAAAACAAACATTAGTAGCAACATCATCCAATCACTCTAAAATACTAGCACTACATGAAGCAAGTAGAGAATGCATTTGACTGAGATCACTAATTGACGAAAAAGCTGCCGACTTCCATCAGTGACAGAAGGGTCAACCATTATTTATGAAGACAAGCTTGTGTAGCTCAAATTCAAGCGGGTTACATTAAGGGTGATAGGACGAAACACATTTCTCCTAATTTTTTCTTCACACATGAGCTACAAAAGGATAATAAGATAGAAGTGAAATAAATCCGATCTCAAGAAAATCCGGCGGACTTATTCACAAAGGCGCTTCCAAAATCAACATTTCAGAAGATGGTGTACAAAAATTGGTATGCGTCGGCTGCATCAACAAACTAATTGAATAATGCGTTATAATTCAGGGGGAGTGTATGAAATACGCTATAATGTACTCTTTTTCCCTCACTAATATTTTTTTCCCACTGGGTTTTTATTAGTAAGGTTGTAATGAGGCATCATCTTGATCCAGAAGTATCAACGCTCGTAGTAACATTATAAAATATATGTTACTTAAAGATGACATCATGTTGTACTCTTTTCCTTGTTTATGATATTTGCCACTGGGTTTTTCATAACAAGGTTTTTAATGAGGCAATTACTCTTATCATCTTTACATACGCATATTCAAGGGGGAGTGTTGTAATATACTTTAATAATAGGGATGAATATGCTAAATAAGAAAGGGCATTATTGTAATCTGCACTGCATAAGGAGTCTATAAATATGGAGCTTGATTGTATTGTAATATCTATCTCAATTCAATAAAATTGTTCTCTCTCTAATGGTCTCCATTCTCTTTATTTTGTAACATTTTAACAATTTTAATGTCACACTTTTTTGTACCAATGTGAACTGCCAAAAACTCCCTTCTATAAAATAGTATTTAGTATTAAACTTCTTTTACAAATTCAAATGTCCCTAAAAGTAAGATCTAGCACTTAAACATACTTCACAAATTCAAAATGCTTCTAAAAAAAATATAATCTAAAATAAAACTTCTTTTATCAATTCAAAACACTTCGTTAAGAATCTACAAATCTTAATATCATTTGAGCAGAAAAATTATTTTTTGTCTGATTCAAACGTATGAAATTTATAAAGAAACAATTTACATGCGAAGCACGTACCATAACACTTTGCAATAAATGTATTTGTTACTCTATGTTGCATTTTGGTGTGACCATTCGTGTATTTTGATATATAATTGAAATGCAGGCTTCATCATTGCATCAAAACATTCCACAATTTTAGATGTACGCTTCACTTAGTTTATTATAGAAATATACTCCTTTATAAAAAATATAAATTTTAATTTTCATTACAGATACAACAATATCAATGAAAATATATTGAAACAAATGCGATGACAATCTTTTCAAGCTACAGTCAGATCTACTCTTTGTTGGTTAACTAGCAGGCAATCAAAATTAAATAGCTACTGCAATTTGTAATTTGACTAAAATAAAAAAAATACTGCTTATTTTCGAAATTTATTTTTTGTAGAATTGTCGGCGTATATTTGAAACTTAAAACTGGTGTTTTACTTTTACTAAACATTTTCTTTAATATATTTTGTTTTAATTTCCAATAAAGCAAATAATATTTGGTTCAACAACTTATAGTTAAGCCTCCAATTAAAGCTAAGAAAAAAATGAAAATAAAATATTTTGTTTCGAAACTATACAAACAAAAATACTTGCTTGAACTACAGACATAACAAATACGATCTTGGTAATCTATCAATGCAGGGAGTCACCTTGCAATCTGAATGTCACTAAATGTCATACTTAATGGGTCAAACCAGAGTTTTAATGACCAGATCCAACCTCGATTCAGCCATAATCAACCTTTAATCTTGGAGTGTTATGGTTTTGAAAATTAAATAACCTTGCGCGTTTGTGTGTATGAACGTATCTCTTCGCTGTTCATTTTTTTTACATGATCCATGTAATATATAATTTCACAACTTAGCCACCAAATTGTAGGATCATCCTATCAATTTTGAACGACATGATACATTATTAGTGTGTGTTTTATGAATCATTATTGAACTGGACGTCTTTATCTAAAAATATAAGAAAATTTACAATTTTATACTAAAATTATTGTTATAAAATTATTCCAATCAATATATGTTATGAAGTGTTAATAAATTAATAATTGGTTTAAAGTTCAATATATTAATTATAATTAGTTAAATTTTAACATGGAGATGACTATTTGGACACAAAAACTAGGCACAATTGATGACACAAGCAATCTAAACCGTTGGTTTTTTTTGTTTCTATGTGAAAGATGAAATTCAAGGGGAAATCTAATGGTGAAGATTCAATATGTTATCAATTGTGTCTATATATTGTGTTTCAATGGACTTTCTCTTTTAACATTAATTTAAATAATTTAACGTTTAAATCAGAAAATAAAAAATGTCAACCAATGGGATTTTCATGGTCTGAACGGTTGAACAACTGGTTCGACTCACGCTTTGGTCTTTGAAACTATGTACCAAACCGTTGGCGTCAACTAAATGTTAGCAAAAATCTCGACTTGAAAAAAAAAAGTGTAGCTCACATTCCACTATTTATAAAAAATGGTAGATTGTATGTCTTTCTTTCATTTATATATTATGTTATTTGCATGGTTTTTAACTCATCTCTAGCTTCCTTTCACATTATGTACTGAGCTTATCTCTGTAACTGCTGTATGTACTGCATCTTAGGTGATCGTTCCCTTCTTTACTAAACCCAGATAAACTATCAATTTTCAAATAGCTTTCATATGTTTACATGATGATGTATACCTTCCAAGTTTGCAACCATATATATAACTTAATGAAAAAAATGATTCCATCCTAACACTAATTAATTATACGACTAATTCGAAATTTTGTACGTCCCCCAAATCAGTAAAAAACCATCAAAGCCATCATAACTCTGGCTCTCCCCTTAAAAACTATCAACATAGTCTGCGATCTCACCAACTCTATCAACAATGACCCCATCAACCCCGATCATCTTCTGCAACAATACAACCTCCTCCACATCATTCAACTCCCCATACGTCATCAACCCCACTCCCTTCCTCTTCACCTCACCCACCACCTCCGGCCTCCCCACCACCGCCTTCATCTCCCCCACTATCCCGTCCAACCCCCACTCCTCGCACAGCTTCATCGCCTCCTCCATCGAGTTCCTCCTCTCGTCCTCGTAAATCTCCGTTCCCCCATCCGTCAGAAATTACACCTTACTCCCCCTCTTCATCTCCTTCGTCGGTCTCACCGCATCCGGATGGAACGTCGAGAATATCACCTCTCTCGTCCCTCTGTTTTTCCATACACAGCTTAGGATCGGATCCAGCATGGATCTGATTTCCTCGTCTGTGTACTCAACGTCGTCGTCGAATTTGAGCTCGATGTTGAACCCTAAATGGGGTTCGACCTTTTGAAACGCCTCTTCCAATGTGGAAAATGAGTCATCGTTTTCGACGATCCAGTTTGTTATTTTTTTGCTGTGCGATTTTCGTAAAAGGGCCTTGTTGTTGTAGGAGAGAAATTCATGGAGGTAGAGATCTGTGAGGCGGGATTCAGAATCTTCTTCGGAGAGGATGAAGATGTCGTGGAAGACAACGGGGTGTCTGTCTTTGGTGACTTGGATGTCGAATTCAATGAACTGGATTGGGAATTTAGCTGCATTATTGAATGACTTGATGGAGTTCTCTTTTATTGAATTTTTTGAGGAAGTGGAAGTATTCATGCCGCTGCCATGGTGGTCGATGACCAGGAATTGGGAGGAGGAGGAAGGTGTTTTGGTTGAGAGCTCGTGGACTTTGTCCAAGCAATGGATTTCGGAGGGTTGAAGAGTTTTGATGGACATTGAATGTGTAAAGAAATTTGAAAAATATTCAGTAAAAGATAAAAAGAATAGTTTTAATTTTTTGGAAGAAGGAAGGGGATTTATATGAGAAAGCAATTGAAAGGAATATTCTGAGCGAGAGTTAGAGAAGAAATAGGAGATTCTAGCTTTTTAGAAGTTTATGCTATGGAATATGCTATATGAGTAAATTCCGTTTAAAATAATTAAATATTTCGGTTCAAAATATGCGTTGGTACTTGATTGTGTGTGAATATTCGTTGTTAGGAATCTAGTCAGATATGAGTAGGATAGCAAGAAACAAGAATTGTATAAAAGAAGATTTGATTTACCAATTTACGTTTTGTTTTCAGCAAAGCTTTGTTCGTTCAATATTGATCGTTTGATGAATTGCCCTTTCCAACCCACAAGCTCACTTCAAGGGAAAAATAATAAGGTAGGATCAGAAGATGAAAACCTGCAAACTTCAGTCCAAATTTTCCAAAGAAAGAGATTCTTTCATGGCCAAATATAACGAGTTAGTGTGTGCTAAAGATGCTATTTGAAGCTTCTATTTTAGAGACTTCCCAAAGAAATTCAATTCCTATATCTCAAATTTTCTTTTTTCTGTAAATCGATCATCTCAAAGATAATATTTACAATGTAATACGGTTGTACATATAGGCTTGTATTTCTTAGTCTAGATTGACTTAATCAATTGTATATAACTACTTACTATTGTATCATGTACAATTACAATTGCATCACATATAGTATGAAAGAAGAGTATAAACTGTTTAACAACTGATGTTATCTCATTCCTTCAATACCCCTGACAAATTGAGCTATGGTTTCTCTTCATCGCCTTTCTTTTGTTCATCTCCATCTTCAATTCTTAAATCAGACTTTAATATCACAAAATTCTTTGCTGATAGTGACTTTATACGTATGTTTGCACGTTGATAAAACACTTACAAATGATTAATGATTAGTTGTCCTTCTAACACCTTTTCACGAACGAGTAGAGATCAATTTCAATGTGCTTCGTTCGTGAACGAAGAATGAGATTGGCGATTGGCGATTAGCGAGACAGTATTGAGGTTGTCACGCCAAATGATTAGTCTGGTCTTTAGCCGAATTTCGATTTCACTGAGGAGAGACTCGATCCATGTGACCTCTGAAGTTGTGCTTGATACGCTGTGGTACTCGGCTTCTGTATTTGATCTAGAAATAATTGGCTGCCTTTTGAAGCATCATGACACTGGATTTCCACCGAAATATATGCAATACCCAAATGTAGATTATCTATATCGGTTGCCCAATCGCGTCTGAGTATCCTTGAATTTCTATTGTTTTACATGCTTTAAAGCTTATGCCTTGATTTATTGTTTCTTTTGTATATCTTAAGATGCGCTTTCCAATGATCACTTAATGTTCTTTGCATAAACCGACATACCTTGTTCATGCTAAGCACTCTATCCAGTCTTGTTATTGTGACGTATTGTAGTGCACCTGCTATACTTCTGTATTGTTTATCATTGTCTATGCGTCCACCCTTGTCTTTAGATAAATGTAAATTGCTGACCATTGGTGTACGTAGTCCTTTAATCTGATCCATTTTCGCTTTAATTAAAATTTCTATAATATTTTTTTTCTAACGTAGTACAAGCTCCGTATTTGATTTTCTGCACACCTCTATCCCTAAAAACTAGCTCAAGTCCCCTAAGTCTTTGATGGAGAATGCTTTATCTAGATGTTGGATCATCTGGTTAATTTCAGCTTCACTGTTTTCTGTAATTATAAAATCATCCACATAGACAAGTATATAAATTATTGCCTTTTTATCAAATTTAACATATAATGAATTATGTGATTTATTTGCCCTATATCTCAGCTGAATCAGTGTTGCTTTTAACTTATCATTCCTAACCCTTTGTGCCTGCTTTAGTCCATATAGCTTTATGAAGTCTGCACACTCTATGATCATTGTTGCTTAGTTTTTAACTTAGTGGTTTTTCCATATATGCCTCTTTTTGAAGTTCTCTATTTAGAAAAGTATCGTTGACATCTTGTTATTTGATTCTCCAATTGTGATGCAGTGTTATAGTTAGTATTATTCTGATAGTAATTGACTTAACCACTGGTGAAAATGTCTCGCTAAAATCAAATCCATATTGTTGGTTGTAGCCCTTTGCAACTTACCTTGCCTTGTATTTGGATACTGTTCCATCAGGGTTTTATTTAGTTTATACATCCACCTGCAACCTATGATATTTTTGGTCTCTGGTTGTTGTACAAGTTCTCAGGTGTTGTTTTTTATTTTAAAGCATGGTATTCCTCATCCATTGTTGCCTTCCATTTACAGCTTTTAATTGCTTGCTCATATGTAGTTGGTTCTTCTAATTCTGTTATAGCAGCATACACTTTGGGCTTGAATATTCCTCTTTTTGATCTATTTATCATATGATGTCTAGGTTCCATTGGTGGTTGCTCTTGAGATTGAGGGGCTTCATGTTGATATTTATCTTTATGAAATTCTTGTTCTCTGGTTGATGGTTGTTCATTGTCTTGAAAGTGACCTTAATATTGTCTGGATGATCTTGGTGACTCATGACTTGTTGGCTCATGAACTATTCTGAGTGAACACTCAGTTTGTTGTGTAGAAGTATCAACTTGATCATTGGTTTTTTCTTTGATTTCTTCATTGTAAATTGGTATTGGAGTTATTGATACTTTAGCGTTGTATACCTTTTGATTAAGTTTTCTATCTTTTGCTAAAAAGGGAAAAACATACTCATTGAAAGCAACATGCCTTGATATGTTGATCTTACCATTTCTGGTTAGGCACTTATAGCCTTTTTGATGAGATGCATACCCCAAAAATGTACGTGGTGCAGATCTGAAACTTAATTTATTAGTATTATATGATCTCAACCATGGAAAACAAAGGCACCTAAAGGTTTTTAAATTTGAGTAGTCAATTTTGTCATTAAAAAGAATCTCATTGGGGTTTTTAAATTTCAAAACCTTTGTTGGAATTCCGTTGATAAAATATACTGAAGTGGAGAATGCATCAAGACAAATTTTGAGTGGCAGAGATGCTTGTGCCAAGAGAGTGAGACCTGTTTCCACAATATGCCTGTGCTTTCTCTCAATTAGCCCATTCTGTTCTGAAATATATGGGCAAGTAACTCTATGAATTATTCCTTTCTTTATAAAGTACTCCTTTAGTGGCTTGAATTCAGCCCTACAATTTGTTTGTATAACCTTTAGATGTTGGTTGGTTTGTTTTTCAGCTTCATTAATAAACTGCAATACTGTCATGCCTATTTCTACTTTTGATTTAAGAAAATAGATCCAAGTGAATCTACAATATATAATAAAAAATGATAAATAGTAATTATAACCATAATCTGAGTTTATTGGTGTTGGTCCCCATAGATCAGCAGCCACTAATTACAATAGTTCATGATATTCAATAATGGAATTAGGAAATGGTAACTTATGGCTTTTTTCCATTTCACAATAGGTACATATATATGGCAGTGATATATCCTTAAAAATGACATTATTATTTCTCAATACACGTCTTACAATATTGACACTTGGATGTCCCAATTTACAGTGCCAGAAATCAAAAGTACTCTTGTTATTTACATTCTTATTAATACCAGAGTAATCACACCATTTCTTATCATCGGCTTTCCTACAATTCTTCATTAAGTTGAAAATATAGAGGCCATTGCGAACTCTACCCTGTAGTAAAGTTTCTCTACATAGAAAATATCCAACTGTGCAAAATTTTGGGTAGAACTCAAAGTAAACTTGATTATCATTGGCAAACTGAGATACACTCATTAAATTCGTTTTAATATGTGAAACTCTCAATAAATTATTGAGATATAACTCTTTCTTCCCCTTGACAATTGCTTTTCTAGTATGACTGATTTTGTAGATTATTGGTAATATGATTGGTTGCATCTGAGTCTGGGTACCAATCTTCATTCACTATATCTTCTGGCCTAGTTAAGGTTCCACATCATTTTGAATTCTTGAATTGTTTCCTTGATTCTTTGAATCTTCGCTTGTGTGAGCTAAATTGGCATTGGGATGGTAATTTCTTTGACTAGAGTTGCCTTGTTGATTTGATATGTAGTTCCGATCAAAGCTAAAATGGCATCTACTTGTTGTGTGGCCATACTTTTCACAAATTTGATATCGTATTCTATTGTTATTACTCCATCTGCCTCTGCCTCTACCTCTGCAAGTCTGACTGCTTCTCCGATTACCTTGTTCATTTCTTGAATTTGCATTTCTTGCTTGATTTTTTCCTTTAAAATTTATTGCACTTAAGACATTGTAACGACACAGAATTTTGGTCGCTAGTTTTGAACATTTAATTTATTTTTAAATGTTGAATTTGAATTATTAATTGATTTTGAATACGAAGAATTAAGCTGAATTAGTGAAATGGTTTATAATTTCAAATATGACAATTTAATGGATTTGATAAATATAAATTTAATATTTAAAATTGGGATAATATATGAATCTAAATTTAAATGGGAGTGGAAAATGATTTCTAAAATTTATTTAAATTCTATTTAGATTAGAATTATAATATGGACTTTGGAATGGATAAAAAGTCGAAAGGTTTTAATTTGAAATTTGTATATTAATTTAATAGTGGAAATTAATATACGGAAATAATGTAAATAGTTGAAATTTTGATTTAAAATGAATCAAAATGATTTCTAAGATGAATGTGAATTCTATTTATATTATAAAGGAGTTGGTAAATTTTACAGATTGAAAATTTAAATGATCTCGACGATTTTGACAATCGCTCGATTTAATCGACATGTTAAAATAGTCTTTCAGGGCACAGAATCAAAATTCAGCAAAACCAGTTGCATTGGATCCGTAATAGTGTGCTATTGTTGGATTTCAAATTTCGTAGCGTTTGGAGTTACCGTTTGGTGGTACGGGAGAGAAACGCGTTGAAATAAATATCAGAAATTTAATATTTTAATTCGATTCGAAAAGCTATATTCCACATACGATCAAATTAGGCCTCGAAGCATGTTCCATTATGTTCGACATAGGGTTAAAGCATTATAAATGCCAGGCAGCACGTTTTGTTTGGAGTTCGTTTGAAAAAGCACGTCAAAATTGAAATAATAATAAAATAATATAGAAAATCGTATATATAAGCATTAGGAACAGTAAACCCTAGCTGTTCTAAACATAGCCTTCACGTTATTTTCAATGGCTGAAATCATTTAGATTTTTTCCCTCAAATCCTCTCAATCCATCAACCAATTCATAAATTTTCCAACTGGAAGATCGAAGAGCTCGTCGAACTCTATATTGTGAACGGCTATGATCAAAATTAAAGCTTCGGATTGTCGGCAAATCGAGATTGTAGGTCATGCGTTCGTATACGAATTATGATTCCTAGGGGACATCGAGCTCTCTGACATCTTCGGCGTTGGTGAGGCGTAGGGTGGGCGGGTTGTGTGGGTTCGATCGATCGGGGTTCGGTCATAGGTGGAAGCCACGACGATCGATTTTAGTTGAGTCACAATGGGTTTCTTCGGTCTGGGAAGGTCATCAAGTGGAAGATATATTATGCAGTCGAGATTTATAATTTGCAAATCTAACGGCCCAAATTTTCGTCTGGTATTAATAAAAAGAGAATTTTAATTATATGAATTTATATTCAAACTTTAAACTAGCACATCTTTGTCATGCGAGGTCGAAATCGGACGAAACAAGCGGCGCCGGAATCATCGCGATGAACACTATGCTTTGGTGCAGATGTGGAGTCGATCGAAGCTAGCAAAAAATTTAGGTTAAATTGAACATGTTCGATTTAATTTAAAATTAGAGCGTTTGGCGAATTAAAAACTCAGGCGAGTTAATCTCACTCAATTTTGGACTGCTGTATTAATTTTTAAATAGTTAAAATTAGTAAATGATTGATTGGTCAAATTGATGCATTTTTATCAGTTGGATTATCTGGTATAGTTACCGTTCAAGGTGTTATACTATACGTATAAACTCATTTCGTTCTTCTAGGATGTTTATAAGAAAATCCGTCCACCAATGGTTAGGAGGCGATCTCTGATGTTATTTTCGTCTACTTATTTCCTAGAGAACCGGGGTTGAGTTTACCGCAAAATATCGTCGTTGTTTCGAAGAGACCGAGATCGGATAAGTTATCTCAAAACCACTTTAATCCGAGGAGTATGTTTTTGAAATGAAGACAAGTGCATGGAGTCAAAGATGGAGCAGTGAAGTGCAAAGGCTAACCGCTACTAGTCCTGAGGGTGATTCCAAAATGGATGTAACAGAAATAGTGCCTTCGGTTCCGTTCGGACCGGAAATGGACTTGTATGGATGAATGTTATCGGTACATTGTCATTGGAGGACAATAAGCATTCTAAGTGAACATTTCTAAAAGGTAATCGTAGCCTCTAGCCTCATCAATCGGGAATGACTAAAAAGAAGGGGGGATGCAGCAAGGCTAAGTAGGTAGCACTCAAGTTGGGTATGTTTATTACCTTTCAAGATACCCTCGAATATTATTACCACGATTGTAGAAAGAGCTCGAAAAAGGGTGGGAATACCCAAGGTGATAGCATATTTGGTCTATCCAGGTCTGGGATAGTTCGGTCTTATGTAGCAGGGGATCCCGACGTGGTCCTCGGTACAATGCTTCTAGACATGTACTGTGGGAGGTGGTACTCCAGTACCTAGTCATTCAGATGGAATTCATTCTCTAATAAGCACCGTACGGTTTTGATTATGCCCAATTTTGCTGGAATGTGAGATGCAAGAATTTCAGCTATTTGAATAAGTATTTTTACATAGACACTATTATAATATCAGATGATTTTGGCATGAAATATTTTGGTTATCGTAAGGTAAAAACCCATAGTGTTTATTTGTGGTGTGGTCTTACGAGATACCTTTGATTTCAAAGAATTTTGAAAATTTAATGATTCAATCGAGTGTGTTTTCTCATGCTAGTTTTCCAGACTGACTAGGGTGTTATTTTATTCTAATGCTCGGGTCAGACCAAGTATTCCAAATTCAAGTTAGGATGTTATGGAGCTTAGGAGACAAGCTGAAGACCAAGATGTATTCTCGTACTTGTTATTTCTGCTACAATATTTTTTTGAAATTATCAGCAATTGTGAGGACATGGTGTTATAACTGTCCAGGCTGGTAATTGTTGATTTATGTACTCTGACTGAAATATGTATATTACAAATTTGTGTAAAGAGATATTGATATTATATATTGTTCTGTCCTCTATGAGATTCTATTTTGTTTCGTTTCTTCTCTCTTCTACCTATTTTTCCCCTCAACAATCTGCCTTTTCAGCACTCGATCGTTCGACATGTTATACAATGGGCGTATTTATGTCGAATTTCGAGGGTCGAAAGGGCAAGTCATCACGGATATGGTTAATGCTGAAATTTGAACTTGTTGTCTTCCTTTATTCTAATCTTCCCTCATGTGCCAATAAAGTGGAATGAACATATTGTAAACTTGGAAGTATTTCTCTTTGATGAGATGATTGCTACAACTGACTCATATTCCTCCTCTAAACCATTAAGACTAGTCAGTATTTGTTTTGCTTCTACCACTTTATGACCCGTAGAACCTAGTAAATCACATAATGACTTTATTTTGGTTAAGTACTCTCATAGGCATATTATCTTTTCTAAAATTTTGCATCTGCCTTTTGTAATGCATCACTCTTGTTGATGATTGTGTGTTGAATATCTATTCAACCATATTCCAGATTTCATGTGATGTGTTGCAGCCTATGATTTGAGGCGATAAATTTGCACTAATTAAAGACAATAACCATGCACCTAAGAGACTGTCTTGTCATTACTGTATTATATACTCCTTTTTGTTAAATAATTGTCCTTTATTGATGGTGATGTATCTTGCAGGGGTAGGCAAAGTCACAAGAATGTACTCTTCTAATCTGTATCCCCATATGGCAGTTGAGATCTGATATTTCCAAAGCAAGAAATTACTTTCATCTAACCGAATATTGATGATCTCACTTCTTGGATTGATGATTTTCTTGGATATTTACTCAAATTCAAAAATCTGATTAGTAGTATGAGCACTTGATGATATATCTAATGTGTTATCAGTTGTTCCAACCATTGAGTTATTTCTTGATCAAACAAAGAGGTTCTCTAACGACCCTGACTCGACCTTCAAAAATGGTACCGAATACGACACTCGTATTCAAATGCCGCAGATCCAAACGTCGAATCTGGTTCGTCGGAGTATATAACACTTTAAGTACAACACAGCGGAAGAAATGAAATAATACATTTGATATACAACAACAATGAATACAATAGAATGATACAATAGATATTAATACTATCAGAGATATAAGAAATAGCAGCAGAAAGATAATGTCTTCAATGCCAAACTCCAAGAACTCCATCTTCAATCCAAAGCTAGCTCGAATCCTCATCAAGTTTCATAAAGATAAGCAAGTCTAGTCCGTAGACTGAAGAAGATCTCCAAATGCTACCAAACCAAGGATTGTGAAAGCTATCGAATCTACACCTACTATGGGATTATCTGAAAAACCCAACTCTAGACTGCCCGTGTGGAAAATTGTAGGAACCCAGAGTTTAGGAAAGGAACAATAAACTCCAGGTCAGTCATGGGACTGGTGTGAGAAAACAAAAAGAGTTTTATCTTTTAAAAAAAACAACAAAAGCTTTTAAAGTTCAAATCCGCAATGCTTTTTGGAAAATGAAACTACCATATGGCCTCCCGCCACACACACCATGCAAACGCAGAATTGGAGAGATTTCTCCATATGATAGTCAAAAATGCTTGATACGCAAAAACCATTTTGATATTATTATTAGTGCATATTGGAAAACATTTCGAAAGTATAATATTAATCTTAGCCAGCATAGACATTCCGAACTATGCCTACTGCAGCTACCATCCAAACAGTGGGGCGCCACCGTAAGTAGATGGCAGGTTATAGGCGCGTATTGGATGATTGGATTTTCAACAAATGGTCAGGCCAAGGAACTTCCTATTGCCACATGGGAACTCCTCTGGAGGGACGCCTCGAGAACCTACCCGTCTCTCTGCTAACACAAGGCCAGTCTACCCCCTTCCCGGGGGTAAAACCTAAGATATGCCACCCTCGGTCGTTTGCGACCATTATCCGAGGGCCCTCTACACCAACAACATCACACAGTAATAAATATACAACAGTGTCCACATGAGTAAGTATCTGGGCTCCATACCATGATACCACCCTTTTCTAGAAGGAATGGACATACCCTAGGGGAGCTACCCCTGAAACCTTGCCGCATCTTTCCTGTTTCGACTATTACCGGGTTGTGAAGCTCGATGAGGTCTCGTCTACAAAGCTACACTTTTAAACAAAGCCATGCTTTGATTAACAAATGATCGACAACACTTCGTATGCCACATTACCAAATTGGGAATGTATCACTAGTAACCATCAACTACATAACCTCTGAGCTCGTACATCTCAGAGAAGGGTGTTAAGCTAAGAGAATAAATCTCCGTCACCAAATTGAAATGTATTGATAGGAACCGGTTTTACATCTCAAAGTATAATGTCAGACACACATCCATACAAGTCTATTTCGGGTTCGAACAGAACCGAAGGCACTTTCGAAGAAGACCTTGCAAATCCGGGTATTCACAATCCCGATTGGACTTCCCATCACTTAGGGAATCTCTATACCGACGCGACTCAGTGCAAAGACAGTCGACGGGTTATTCTTTCGTTCTCGAAAATACCTGTTCTTCACCACCGGTCTTCAAATGCTATCTATAACGTCCTATCATTATTCAAAATGGGTTATATGACACAAGGTCCTCTCCCGGCTAAACCGAATAATGAGTGCAATATTTAAAAACATATGGATATAGGATTTCAGTTAAGTCACAACTTATTACCCAAACCTTTCTTTAAATGGTTTAAAACAAATTACCATTCCAAATCTTTTAAACAAAAAGGTTCATTTCACAAGATTCACCAATTTTCCACAAAGGTTCATTTACGGCTTTTCAAAACAATTTCATTTCAAATTGGATTAACTTATTCAATCTTTAAGTTAAAGATTTAATTCATAACTTTTCAAACCATTTCCAATTCAAATCTTTTGTATGAAAGATATACCATTTAAAACTCTCTTCGATTTCAAAACAAGTTTTAGTAATCTTTCACATAGGTTAAAGCTGATTACATTTACCTAAGTTAAAGCCATTCAAGTATAAAACTTGGGTTTGAATTTAAATTCCACAATATTTTGTAAATGGTTAAAAACCCATATAAACGCCTTTATAACTTGTATAAACTTTTTAAACCATAACTTCCAAATTATTGAATTCAATTTCAAATATTGAATTCAAATTCAAATCAAATTATTTAAGTTTCAAAACTTTATTAAGTTATTCAAAATAACTTTTATTTTTGAAACTCATTTTCAAAATCTTTCAATTCCAATTCCAAAACTATTTTGGATTCAAAAATTCAATCTTTAAAATTATATTAAAAAAATCTGTGACTTAACCAATTTCCTCGTGCAATACAAATTTGTGTGTGTATGGTGTAGTCCAGAGGTTAATACAATAGTGCAACATCATCAGTGATTACATATACAATCACAGCAATATTGATAAGCGGTATATCCTACAACGCTTATCTATATACACAACATCACAGATAGATAATATGAATGCATTATAAATAAACAAATTACATTCATCACAGCTTGAATTAAAACAATTCAAATCACAAGCATCACATAGTAGAGATGACATGACAATCCACAACATCCAATAGAATACAATCATTCATAATAAGGTTAATTGATCATTTGATTAATTAAAACCAGATTAATCACTAATTCTGGTTGATTAACACTAATTAATTATTGTTCATGTTAATTAATCATCCTTTAATTATTTATTAATTAACCTTAATTAATGAATTAATTAACCTTTAATCATTAAATAATTAACCTTTAATTATTTAATTATTCTTTAATAAATTAATCATCTTCTAATTAATTACCTTAATTAATTATCCTTTAATTACTAATTAATTTATCCTTAATTATAAATTAATCAATCCTTGATTAATTACATTAATTAATTAACTCTTAATTAATTACCATTAAATTAATTATTCTTAATTAATTAATCAACTAACCTTAATTACTTTCATTTAGTAACCAACTCTTTAATCATTTTCATTAAGTAACTGATCATACTAATTAATTGATTAACCATAAATTTGTCACAAAGATTAATTTTCCTTAATGATTAACCCTTAATTATCAATTTATAAATTAATCTTCAATTACCCAAGGCCTTAATTCACTTAAGATAAACCACTTATCTTAATCACATATTTTAATCACATTATCGAATTCCATTTGAAACATTTAAGAACATTTTTAAATAATTATTTCAATATAATTATTCAAACCCAAAACAATTCTAATATATTTTTAACTTTAAAAAAACCAAGTCTTTGAAAACTTATTTAAAACTTGTTTACAATTTAAATTCGAAAACTTGGATTATTTCCCTTTAAAACTTATCTATTTTTAATATATTTTAAATTTTTATTTTAGCTTTAAAACTTTATACCATCCTCCTTAATATATTTGGAAACTTAATTCATATCTTCTTTTACTTTGAAATCTAGTGCGTATTTTATTTTTAAATTCAAAACTGGAAAACTATTTTTTTTTCTTTTCAATTTTGAAAATCTGAAGTCAAATCTTACAATCTCAAAAACACCCGAGCCATTCCCTGTTTTTCCCGTACCCAACTTCGAGTTTCCTTCGCGCTTCGTTTCTTCGAGTTATTTCGTGCATACCTCGAATTCGTCCTCGAGAATCCTTTTCTTCCCCAAATCTTTTGAATAGTAGCTCATACACGCATACATGGATGCACGTGCACGATCATCGAAACGTTCTCCGACCAACATCGCGACCAACCCCAAGCCACTCTCGACCCCAACGACGAACTCAATTGCCCAGATCGACGATTCGATCAAGAAAATAAAATCGAGTCTTTCCTCCTCAACCTGGAACCCAACACCATCAGCATTTTGCCTTTCCGCCGACGAACTATCGCTAGAAATCACACCGCTCTACCCAAAACTTTGACACAACATGCCAAAATAATTCCCCTGGGTCCGATCACTTGAATCGCCGCCACTTGGACGCAGTTCCTCCACGATCAGGCTCAATAAAAACCCAATTTAAAACCCTAAACTAACTTCGACTGCCTTCACCAGTGGTTAAAAGATTTTCTCACTAATTTTCTGATGATCACAAATCCTCAAGCAACCTTAAACATCAAGCTTGATCCACGAATTGATGTGGATCACCGAAAATTGATGAAAATTCATTTTCTGTTCAACTCAGAAATTTACAACATGTATACTTTTAAAAATTATGAAATTAGTTTCTAAAATACTCATTTTCAAATACAAATCTGTCACTATGAACAAATCTTGAAAACAGAAATATTGAATTTCCAGATTGAAAAAGAATGTTTTCTGTATTTTCCTATTCTCTGAATATTTACTAATTATTCTTATTTGAAATTATTCCTAAAATTAATGTTTTCTTCATACACACATTTTTCTTCAAATATCTTAGCCTACAATTTGATGTGTGAAGGGAATTTTGAGATTTATGAATGTGGATTTAGCCTGGGAAACAAAACAGAGTTGTGCTTCATTCATATATAGGCATGCACACAGATAATTATGATTTTATATAGACATGCATGCATCATTCAAGCATCGCTCATTCATACCATACTACAAATTCAAACACTAACAAGTATAATAAGGTCAAGGAGGTTTGCTCACCTGTGGTTTGGCAAAGCGGAGAGGAACAGAGAAATTTGCTTGGAACTTGCATTGTGAACTTGAATCTGGCATTTGACATTTGAATAGATCTGTTGTTTTTTAAAACTGATGCTTTTAAATTTTTCAGTTTTGATTATACTTTCCTAGATTGAAGACTTTGAATCTTGCTTGATTCTCAGGTTGAATTCAATTTGTTTCAGATTGGCATCAGGTTTGGTTTTGAATCTGCTCCATAGCTTTTGTTGCTTTGCTTTGGTTTTAATTATCAGGTTTTATTTTGATTGAAGACTGATTTTTTTCTTTTCACTGGCTTTGAGTTACTAGGCTTTTATTTTGTAGAATTGAAGGAAGGAATTTTGTACAAGGAACATGAACAGCCTGGTTTTGTTTTATCATGTATTTTGAATAAAGAAACTTAATGCCACTTGTCTACTTTCTTATTTCATGGTTAACACTTTTCGTTGCTTGTATTAATATTTTACAGATTAATATTGCATGTCTTTATATATTCACAAATGTTTAGATTATATGTAAAAATGTTTACACTTGTACAAATGCATATTTACATGTTTGAAAGTTACCTTTATACTTGTTTTAAGTATGTTTAGATATATTTCAATCTAGCTTTACACACATCGTGTAAATATATATATGTATGTATATATGTATATATAAAATTTAACTTTTAAACAACTTTCTTATGTTTATATCAAAATAAAATCTTCCAAATATCTTTTTTTTTAAATTTGAATTTAAAGTATAACTTTTAAATCAATATACATCAAAATACTTACACTTGTTACAATAAGAAATTTTATGTTGACACTACTAGAAAATACTTCAATTTCCTACGCAAAGTTTCCGACGTCTTTCCTACGCCAGAAGGTGGGGCGTAGGGAAGGCGTAGGAAACATGTAGAAAGAGGTAAAGGCGTAGGGAAGACGTAAGGAAATTTCCTACGTCTTTCCTACGTCAATTTCAATACGTAGAAAAAAATCGAGGCATAGGAAAGGCGTAGAAAATCCCCTACACCAAAATTATATCGTAGAAAAGACATAGATAATCTCCTACGCCATTTCCACATCTCTATTAATTTTCTACATTTTCAGATCGGCGTACGAAAGGAATAGGAAATTCCTTACGCCAAAAGTATTCCAAAATTTTCATTCAACCGCCTTAATTTTTTCTCCTTAATTTTCATTCACCGCCAAACATTTTAAAGCCCACCAAAATGAATATACCATTTTCTTCTCCACTCAGCTATAATTCCCAATTGAAATGAATTCCCTTTTCCATTTTTCTTCTCCACTCTGTAATAATCCCTAAAATGAAATAAATCCCTTTTTTTGATGGTCGATCGGGATCTGGTAGGTGACGACCACTCGATTCAGAGAACACCATCCCAATTCATTAGCGTTCTTCCTTCTCATTACAACACTAAACACATAGTAGAAGCAATTAAATCCCAGACATAAAAAATTAAATTCGTGAGTTCACTTGAATCAAAAAAAAATCGAATTTTTGGTTTAACGTAGCAACCGATGCTAGCATGGGATGGTAGCGACTTTGGACAGAGGCAAGTTTGGAGGAGTTGAAGGGTTCACGAGTGATGATTTTGCTATGGTTTTGCGGGTTTGCTGTGGTGCTTTTTAGGGATGAAGCGACTTTTGTTCGACCGAGGTTAGTGGTTGATTTTTTGGTCGTGGTGGGTTCTTCGGAGTGATTTGGGGATCATAGTGGAAAGTGAAAAATGCAGTGTACGTGCCAATATAGTACAAACGGATCGTGTAATATGGAATATAATATAAATGCGGAAATAGATGATACTAGCAAAGTAAATAAAAATAGAAAAATCACACCAGAGATTTTTATACTGGTTCGGAGCACCGTCCTACGTCCAGTCCCAGACTTCTATCTGGTTTTTTCACTACCAACTACCTCGCTTCACCCGGAGGAACAGGTTTACAACACCCGATCAGACGAACGGTATTTCACGCCTCTAATATATTGAGGACTTCAATACTTGCCTCTTACAACACCGAGGATTTCAACACTTGCCTCTTACAACACGGAGGACTTCAACAAAGATGAATATAATTGTTTGTTGACGGTATGTGTTCTTGCTAATACGGTTTTGTCACTTGTAGTACAAACTTCCTATAATCTTATCCTCAAATAGAGTATTTGTATATATGAATATTTGGAAGTGGGTATCGTGTTGAATCTAAAGAATGTTAAATAAATTTCAGGATTCAAAACGATATATGATAGAATATGAGCAATTTGAACGCTTGAGAGTACAAGATAGAGATCAATAGAATAGAGTTTAGAAGAATAGAAAATCGTTGTTTGGTATAATGATTTCATGATGTTTATATAAGAAATAAACAGTTGTAACCATTTGTGAAAAGATACAAACAAAGGTCATGATCATTAGTGGAGAGAAAGAGAAGCAACCATTGAAGAAAAGGAAGTGTCTATACGAAGGGTTGCTTTCTGTTTGAAAACGGTCGACAGGTCAAAAAGGACCAGTAGACAAGAATTTGAATATATATACGTTATGGTCACTTGTGCACGTTATCTGTGCATTCTGGGCATAAACGGTCGACTGCCATATTTTAACCGGTCGACCGGTTTAGCCCAGTTTGCACAGTTAATGTGCATTCATTCATATATATACATATATAAGAAAATTGAAGTTACACGATTATTTGAGGATAGATTTTA
Organism: Allium cepa; assembly: GCA_030765085.1. Classification (NCBI taxonomy): domain Eukaryota; kingdom Viridiplantae; phylum Streptophyta; class Magnoliopsida; order Asparagales; family Amaryllidaceae; genus Allium; species Allium cepa. The sequence continues at coordinate 513,580,479 of CM060938.1, forward strand.
ACATAAATAATATTACTAACATACCAAATAATCAACCTCTAACATATGGAGCTCTTTGTGTCCAAAAGAACTTCTTTTTGTCGATCACGACTTATCCCTTTGTCAGAAATCAAAACTCTATAAAAATCTTGACTCAACATTCTCCCCCTTTTTGATTGATGACAACATAGTTATGAATCTCCCCCTGTATATGATATCCCTCTGAGATTGTGTCCTGCATATATACTGTTAGCACAATTTTCTCCCCTTTTGTCATCGACAAAAAGGAGTTGTTAAATGGAGGATGTAAAAGAGATTATAAGCAACATAAAACTATTACATAGATCAAGAGTAACAATCACACAAAATTATAATACACATAAGTCTAGTATGAATGACACTATTTAGTACAAGTGCCAGATAATGTCTTTAAAGCAAAAGCTAAAGTCATAAGTACGCATAAAAGAGATAGACTAAAAAGGACTTATTCTGACTCCGTCCACCCTCTTCTTCTTCTTCAACAAGCTGAGATTTCCCGTGTCGACGTTCATGACTAGGTCCCGAGCTTGTACCCTCCTCCAAAGATGTCCAAGCAAAAATAGGAGGAGCTGGGCGCTTGCCAGGGTCTGAAGCTTGCATTGATGAAGATGATGCACCACAAGATATTGCTTCCCATATAGAAACGAAGAACGACTTAAGTTTGTTAAAGCGTTTATCCATTTTTGTATCCATGCGCTTAAGTCGTGCTTCGAGAATGAGTTGATTTCGAGCAATAGTGTCAAGTGATTCTTTTGTTGAGGAAGATAATCGTAAGAGTTTAACTTCCTTAGGTTTAGGGCGAGATGGACGTGATGAAGCTTCTTTATGTCCTTTTTCTTTCCATTGTTCAAAAGGCATAATATTAAAGTATGGAGCGAGAAGCTTCATTCTTGTAATCGTAGCTTTGTTGATGACTTTTGGTTTGGAAATTGAAGACTTGGGAGGTTCAATGCCACAATCAAGCAAGAGACGCATAATACACTCGTTATAGAATAAGTGTGGTCTAGAGCTATCATTTACTTTCAAGATCTCATCAAAGATCATAGAAATCCAATTTATACGAATACCCCCATAGATTGAGTATAATGCCTTGAAATTTTCTTTATAGACGGCATCAAAATTTCCTATTCTTGGTAAAAGAGAGTGCATAAGAGTATAGTGAAGAATTCTTGCAGAAGGCCGTAGACCCATAGACTTAGTGCTATCCTTGTCGTCTTCAATAAATTGATGGCTGATTTGATTACGGACATGAACATTGCAAAAATTACTTGAGAATTTTTCACAGATAAAAGAAGAACCAAGAACGGTTGCCATCCTATCACATGAGATAAACACTTCTTTGCCACAAACAACTGACCAAAGACAATAATTAGGATTCTCGGGCTTGTTTTTCTCTAAATTTAGGTTAGCATAGAATAATTTGATCATTACATGGTTAATTTCCACATTGTTTTGATCAAAGTCAATTAGGTTTTCAATGTCTGCTTCCTTTGCTAAACTAAGAATACGATAACTAGAGAAATCTGAAAATTTAATAAAAGAACCCGGATGGATTGTAAAATCCTTCATCTCATTCCATCTTTTGACTGCAATTGGATCTACAAGCCACTTCCTGATAGAGAGATCAATTGGTTGTGTTTCGGAGGTAGAAGCTTGTTTTAATTTCTTTTGTGGAGGAGCCATTTTTGGAGAGATTGGTAGAAGATTTTATTTTTAGGGTTATGGGAGTTTTGTTGAAAAATGAAGAAATGAAGAGGTGGGGAAGAAAATGGCCGTATGTGCGTAAAAACAAATAACACCTCGAAACCGGTCGACCGCCTCTAAATCATCGTCGACCGTTTTCATACAGAGACCAAAAACGGTCGTCTGGTGGATTTTGGCCGGTCGACTGGTTTGCCTGTGAGTTGTTTTTCTTGCTTGCATGAATTTCTGAGTTGTTAAGCGATCCATATAATATTGAGTTTATTCAAAAACATGATATATATATATATATCGATTTATAAAAAAATACGAGAATACAATCATAATATTAAAACAAATTTAATGAGAGGTAGAGGAATTATGATCGGAAGTCTCTTCTTTGACATCGGTAACGCGTGGTTTCCATGGCGACCACTTTTCTTTCGCTCCTTCATTCTGAGCATAGTTTTTATCCCATGAATTTGGGCTTCTAGAGGATGAAGGTGCATGAGGCATTGGCTCGTATACGCCATGTTTGTTTGAACCACAAAAGAATGATGACATTCTTTCTAGAAGAGATAGACGTTCCGAAGTCAGTTGTTGCTCATAATGCAGCTGTCTTTGAAGATCGATTTGATGTTTTTGATAATGATGAATCTCATTGATCTTCTCTCTGGTACGGGGTGAACAAAACAACACTTTCTTTGCTCGTTTCGAAGTAGGTGTATTTCCAGGAGAATGAATGCAATGATGATGACACTTTGATTTGTGTTTTGGAGTTTCAGGAGAGTAATATTCTTCTGGCTCAGAACTTGTGACCGAAATATGGGATTTTTGAGCACACTCATCACAAATATGTGCCATAATGAACTATATATATAAACTTTTAGGTTCAGATAGGAGGTGATAAAAACAATACTTTTGTCAAGCTTATATATAAAAAAAATCCTATATATAAGCTTATGGATGAGAATTGACATGCAAACTTGGCCGTAGAAAATTAAAAGCTCATATTCAATTTCCAAATATAGCAATAGCAAAAATAATTTGAAAAGAACTTAAGAATATAACATTATTACTTATCAAGTTCTTTTTTAGAAATTAAACCAAGTTCTCTACGAAATTTAATGAAACTAGACTCAAGTAGAGGCTTAGTGAAAATGTCTGCTAATTGACTATCAGTTTGGACATATTCGAGACATATATTTCCTTTTTAGATATTGTCTCTAAGGAAATGATGACGGATATCAACGTGTTTGGTTCTGGAGTGATTTACTGGATTCTTAGAAAGATGTATAGCACTTGTGTTATCACAGTATATAATGGAATTTGATAAATGAATATCAAAATCTTGAAGCGTTTGTTGCATGTATATTACTTGAGTACAAGCAAGAGCCGCTGATATATATTCAGCTTCACATGTTGATAGTGAAACACAATTTTGTTTCTTACTAAACCAAGAGACAAGTGATTTTCCAATAAAATGGCACGTACCACTTGTACTCTTTCTATCCGTTTGAGAGCCTCCAAAATCAGCATCATTATATGATACCAATTCAAATTGACATTCTTTTGGATAAAAAAGACCGAAATCTTTGGTATTATTAAGATAACGAATTATTCGTTTTACTGCTCGTAGATGTGATTCCTTTGGATCTGCTTGAAAGCGTGCCCATAGACAAACACTCATCATTATATCTGGACGACTTGCTGTAAGATAAAGAAGAGAACCAATCATGCTTCGATAAAGTTTCTGGTCAACATTCTTACCTTTTTCATCTTTTTCAAGATGTGTAGTTGTACTCATAGGAGTAGGTTTACCAGATGTATTATTTAACCCGAAGCGATTGATAAGATTTCCGCAGCATTTTTCTTGATTAATAAAGATACCATTCGGAAGTTGTTTGATTTGAAGTCCAAGAAAATATGACAGTTCCCCCATATGAGACATTTCGAACTCTTTGGTCATAATACTTGCAAATTCCTTACAGAGTTTATCGTTTGTTGAACCAAAGATGATGTCGTCTACATATATCTGGATAACTAGAATATCCTTTTGAGAATGTTTGATAAACAAAGTTTGATCAACCTTGCCTATTTTAAATCCCGAGTTAATAAGATAGCTACGTAGTCGTTCATACCAAGCACGAGGTGCTTGTTTTAAACCATACAGAGCTTTCTTAAGTTTGAACACATGGTCAGGATATTTTTCATGTACGAACAAAGGAGGTTGTTCGACATATACATTTTCTTTGATAAATCCATTGAGAAATGCACTTTTGACATCCATCTGATAAAGTTTGAAATTATGGTGACAAGCAAAAGATAATAGGATTCTAATAGCTTCTAGTCGAGCAACTGGTGCAAAAGTTTCCTCATAATCGATACCTTCTTCCTGATTATATCCTTGTGCTACTAATCCTGCTTTATTTCTGGTGATATTTCCTTGTTCGTCGGCCTTATTTTAATAAACCCATTTAGTACCAATAACTGACTGATCAGTTGGTCTTGGAACAAGTTCCCAAACGTTATTGCGCTCGAACTGATTTAGTTCTTCCTGCATGGCAATGATCCAGTAATCGTCTGTAGCAGCTTCTTTTGGATTCTTAGGTTCGATATTTGAGAGAAAAGCGACATGACCCATTTGGTTGAGTTGACTCCTTGTTCTGACATGTGATGTTACTTCACCGATTATATTTTGGGCCGGATGGTCTCTTAATATTCTTGGTGGTGATTGTAACTCACAGATTTGAGGAATATTCTCAATAATTATTTCCGAGTCAGAATCAACATTTGTGATGATTGGATTGTCAGTGACTATTGTTTCGTCATCATCTGATATAGTTTGAGGATGCTGATAGAATTCATCAAAAGAGACATGAAGTGATTCTTCAATAGTTTTGGTTCGTTTATTAAATATACGATAGGCCTTGCTTCGTTCCGAATAACCGACAAATATTCCTTCATCGGCTTTTGGATCGAATTTGTCAAGTTGGTCTTTCGTATTTAAAATAAAGCATTGGAACCAAAAACTTTGAAGTATGAGATTTTAGGCTTTCTTTTGTTAAATAATTCATAAGGAGTATTCTTGGTAAGAGGTCTTATGGACACACGATTTAAAACATAACAGGCAGTTGCGACGGCTTCTTCCCAGAAATGTTTTGGTAAGGTGGTTCCATTCAATAATGTTCTTGCACATTCTTGTAAAGTTCGGTTCTTCCGTTCTACAACTCCGTTTTGTTGTGGAGTTCTGGAAAACGAAAAATTATGATATATACCTTTTTTGTACAAAAATGTTCAAATTTATTATTTTCAAATTCTCCGCCATGATCACTTCTTATATTTTTAACTTTAATCCCTTTTGATTTTTGAATTCTTTTGACGAAAGATTTAAAATGATTGATAGTGTCACTTTTGTTTTTTAAGAAAATTGTCGATGTGTAACGGGAGAAATCATCAACAATTACAAGCACATATCGACTGTGATTTATTGATTGAACCCTAGTAGGTCCAAATAAATCCATATGTAGTAACTCAAGTGGTTGTAATGTTGATATGACTTTTTTTTAATTTAAAAGATGATTTGGTCAATTTTCCTAGTTGACATGCATCACAAATGTTGTTAGCCTTAAAACTCATTTTGGGTAGTCCTCTAACTAGATTGTTTTTGGCTAGCTTGTCAATAGTTCTGAAGTTTATATGACAGAAGCATTTGTGCCATAGCCATGGATCATTATCATTAGCCACAAGACACATATATGAATTATGATTAATATTCATATTCAGAATATATATATTTCTGTCTCTATAACCTTCGAAAACTAAATTATGGTCTTTATCTAAAATACTACACTTATTATTCGAAAAGGAAATTGTAAAACCCTTGTCACATAACTGACTAATACTAAGTAAATTGTGTTTTAAATTTCTAACTAGCATGACATTAGTAATAAGAGGTAAGTTAGATGTACCGCAATTGCTTACATCGCCTTTTCCGATGATATAGCCTTTTGAATTATCTCCAAAAGTGACGGAGCCACCATCTGAGTATGTAATATTTATCAATAAGCTCTTGTCTCCAGTCGTGTGCTTCGAGCAACCACTGTCCAATATCCACTTTCCTCTTTTCTTAAGTGGGACCTGCAAAAAATAAAATTAGGTCCATGGTACCCACTTTTTATGGGGTCCTAAGAGTTAGGTCTTAGGAGTCCAAACCCATACGGGTCTGGTATCCCCTTTATATACATAATTAATATTAAGATGCACAGTATTCATGAAATTCTGAATATATTTGTTCCTAATCAAATTGTTATTTGTTTTAGGAACCCATATTTTGATAGTCTTGATATTTTTCTTTTGAAATTTCACAACTGGTTTTGGTTTGGAATATAATAAACTAAGATTTTTCTTAGCTTCAGTTTTTTGTACTTTCTTCTTCCTTTTATTACCAAGATGTTTCTTGGTTTCCTTTTTTTATATCCCAAACCTTGTTTATTTGAAACAGATTGTGAATTTTTAATGATTTTTGTCAAATTTTCTCGACCTTTGTTAAAGTTAGAAACATTTTGAGTAATGTTATCTAACTTAGTTTGTAAACTAGCCTTTTCTAGGTCCAGAATTTTGACTTTTGCCTCAAGCTCATGATTTTTAGTAGTGAGAACATCATTTTTCTCTTTTTGAGTTTCAATTTCTTGAATCAAAAGAACTAATTGAGAGTCAACATTAGATGATGATTCTTGAAATTTTTCAAGTTCTTCTTCTAATATTTTTTTCTCGTCTTTTAACATATCTCATTCAAATTCTGCTCTACTCAATTCTGCTTTGGCTTCTTTTAGCTTTCGTTTCATGTCTTTATATTTGACTATCAATTCAGCATTAATATCAAGTACTTCATCAAATGTAGGAATTTGTACCTCATCTTCTGTTGCCATGAAACATACATTTGCTTGTTCATCTTCCGTATCACTCTCAGTTTCTGATGAGTCTGTATCATCCCATGTTACCGAGAATGCTCGTTTCTTTGATTTGTCCTTCTTATATCTTAATTTGTCATTTTCTGACTTCTTCTTTTGCTCTGGACAATCCTTGTGCATGTGCCCCTTTTTGTGACAGTTGAAGCATTCTATAGAGGATGATGTTGGTTTATTTGATCCAGATTTCTTTCTGTTATAACGACTGGCTTTTCGCTGTTTTAGGAATTTTTTGAAACTTTTTGCTATGAATTCCAGATCTTCATCTTCAGATTCTGATTCATTTTCGTCTTTTTCAGCATGGAATGCCACGTTTTTCTTTTCTTCTTTTTGTTCCTTTCTAGTCTGCAAGTTAGCTTCGTAGGACATTAAATTTCCTATCAATTCATCTGGCTTCATGACGGAAAGGTCATTAGCTTCTTCAATTGCTAATACTTTTCCTTCCCATTCACTAGTCAGAGAATGTAGGACTGTTGAGACAACATCAAAATCAGAATACTTTTGTCCTAAGCCAATAAGTGCATGGTGGATAGTTTGAAACCGTGAATACATATCATTGATTGTCTCATTTGGTTTCATTTTGAAATTTTGAAATTGACTTTTCAGCATGGCTATTTTGGCTTGTTTAACCTTGTTAGTACCTTCATGAGTGGTTTTCAACGTTTGCCAAATTTGATTTGCAGTAGTGCAGATACTAACACGGTTATATTCATTTTGGTCTAATGCACAAAACAACATATTTATTGCCCTTGCATTTACGGCTGCTTCCGTTTTCTCAGCCGCGGTCCATTCTGAATAATCAGTTGTTGGATTCACTATTTCTTTTTGAGTAGCATTCCAGGCATCATAACTATTTGATTACATAAAGAATGACATACGTGTTGCCCAATAACTATAGTTAAGACCATTGAAAAATGGAGGTCTTTGTGTCGATTGACCTTCCATGTAAGTGGTGTTTTGAGTGCTAGTACTTGCGTTATTTGCCATATTACAAGAATATATCAAATAACTGTGTTACAGTTATATGATGGCCGTGCTCTGATACCAAGTGAAAAATTCAGTGTACGTGCTAATATAGTACAAACGGATCGTGTAATATGGAATATAATATAAATGCAGAAATAGATGATAATAGCAAAGTAAATAAAAATAGAAAAATCACACCAGAGATTTTTATACTGGTTCGGAGCACCGTCCTACGTCCAGTCCCAGACTTCTATCTGGTTTTTTCACTACCAACTACCTCGCTTCATCCGAAGGAACAGGTTTACAACACCCGTTCAGAAGAACGGGATTTCACGCCTCTAATATACTGAGGACTTCAATATTTGCCTCTTACAACACCGAGGATTTCAACACTTGCCTCTTACAACATGGAGGACTTCAAAAAAGATGAATATAATTGTTTGTTGACGGTATGTGTTCTTGATAACACGGTTTTGTCACTTGTAGTACAAACTTCCTGTAATCTTATCCTCAAATAGAGTACTTGTATATATGAATATTTGGAAGTGGATATTGTGTTGAATCTAAAGAATGTTAAATAAATTTCAGGATTCAAAACAATATATGATAGAATATGAGCAATTTGAACGCTTGAGAGTACAAGATAGAGATCAATAGAATAGAGTTTAGAAGAATAGAAAATCGTTGTTTGGTATAATGATTTCATGATGTTTATATAAGAAATAAATAGTTGTAACCATTTGTGAAAAGATACAAACAAAGGTCATGATCATTAGTGGAGAGAAAGGAAGCAACCATTGAAAAAAAGGAAGTGTCTATACGAAGGGTTGCTTTCTGTTTGAAAACGGTCGACAGGTCAAAAAGGACCAGTAGACAAGAATTTGAATATATATACGTAATGGTCACTTGTGCATGTTATCTGTGCATTCTGGGCATAAACGGTCAACCGCCATATTTTAACCGGTCGACCGGTTTAGCCCAGTTTGCACTGTTAATGTGCATTCATTCATATATATACATATATAAGAAAATTGAAGTTATACGATTATTTGAGGGTAGATTTTAACATAAATAATATTACTAACATACCAAATAATCAACCTCTAACATATGGAGCTCTTTGTGTCCAAAATAACTTCTTTTTGTCGATCACGACTTATCCCTTTGTCAGAAATCAAAACTCTATAAAAATCTTGACTCAACAGAAAGCAGTTTGCGTTCGAGTGATTTTGTTGGTGGAAGTTGGTTCGAAGTGAAATTTGTTGTAGGCAATGGTTGAATGTCACAGTGCAAGGCTTGATGGAGCTGTAGTTCGTATATGCTATGTGGTCAAAGCAGGCAGTTGTGAAGCAGTGGGGTAGATGAGAGTTCGTGCGATTCGAGGAAGAGGATGTTAGTGATGAAGACACGGTTTGAAATCTGGGTGATGAAACAGGTGATTGGTCGCGATTTGCGGTGGTCGCGAAGATGATTACTGAATGGTATGCAACCGATTTTTTTTTTGTTTTTTTGTTTTGTTTTTGTTTTTGGATATTGGAGAATGGACATGGTCAGTGGATTGTTTGTTGATGAGGCAACAAAGGAAATGGAAGTTGGCTGTTGGAGATAGAGGAATGTTGGCAGTGAAGCGAATTGTTTGTAAATGTACAATTGATGGATTCCTGAAGCAGCAGTTATAAGAAGGAAAGTCTTGCGAGTAAAAGGTTGCTTGGCAGGATCAAAGGAAGATAATCTGTTGGAGCAAGGAGACATGATCCCGGCCATAAACAAAACACCAGTTTCTTGTTTCCGTGATATAGAAATTGCTTGCAATATGTTGGACCAAAGTAACAATAATGATGATAAGTTAAAGATGACTATTCTTCGCCAGGTAAATCTCGATAATTTTTTCTGAATCATTTTCGTATATGCAATCTGAATATGATATCTATCTCACTTAATCTTTACAACATAAGCACGAGATTCAAAATTTTGAATCAAAATTCAGTTCTAGGTTGAAATTTGATTACTTTCATATGGTTTATACTTTTTTCGTTGCGAAGGGTCAAGAGATGGAGTTAGCTGTAGGCATGGTATTAGAGACGGTAATGGAACGACACGCATGGTAAATTGGTGTGGAAGTGTGATTCAGGATCCCCACTCTGCTGTTCGCGCTCTTGGTTTTCTACCTGAAGAAGGCCATGGTGTTTATATTGCAAGGTATAATCTTCTTCTAATAATCACCATTCTTTCATATTTTGTAAAAATTTCTCTTCATCCCTCATTGTTATAGTTCCTTAATGTCACTATAAACCAAAGTTAATAGTTCTTTATACCACAGAAATGGTTGATACTTGTGATTCTAATAAAAATAAATCTTGTATGAATATAGATGGTGTCATGGTAGTCCAGTTCACAGATACGGTCTGTATGCTCTTCAGTGGATCGTTGAAATAAATGGAAAACTGACGCCAGATTTGGATACCTTGTTGGAAGTGGTTAAGGTACACTACATAATTATTTTAATGGCTTTGAGTATTAGATCTTTATTAAGAAGTTGTAAGAACTACAACAGTATTTATGTTATGTCTTCATTTTTTGAATAATAGTTATTTATATAATTTTTTTTATTGAACATGGTTAATTCATGCCAAAAAATTATCAAAAACCGTATCTCTTCCCACTGCCTCCATCTGCCTCACCGTCACACTACATTCTAACTACAAACTGCCAATAAATCTTCAACATCACCACTACATTCGAACAATTCACCAAAACTGTCTTTGATTCAACCTTATCCCTGAGAACACCAACATCCACAAACCTTTTCCATACAAACATAGATGCTACATTCAATAAAAGCAACACTACATCACTACAAAAACCACATAAAAAACCCATCTGCCTTACCTCCCTGCCCAACATCAGCAAACCTGCACTGTTCCCTACCATAACCACAATATCCACCTTTGCCTCATCAGTGCATTCCATTCCCTTTGACTTCTCCTCCACCTTCCAAATCCACTATTATCTACACAGCAACAAATTCCAACCAAAACTGCAGTTGCAACCATCAACGTCCTCACATAATTCCACCTTCAACGTCAATCTACTGCAATCAGAACTCTAAGGCACCACAAATCCACAAACAAAAAAACTGCAACAAATTCAAGAAGCCGAGAATTGAGTTTTGATTTTTGGGAATTGAATTTATTTGTTTTGTTTTGTTTTTTTATTTGATTTTAGGTTTGGGCTCTTACTGAGGTTGATTTTGGAGGCGCTTTCTGTTGTTGTGATCGGAAGCGATGGTTCAAAGAGTGAGGTGGAGTTCGCTGATGCAATTTCAGGTGAAGGTTGTGGCTCGTTCTATTCTCCCTTTTTTTTCTTCAGATTTTGGGTTTGGTTCCGTTTGTCTAAGCGTGGTTGGGAGTGGTTGATGTTGGATTATGTGGTGGTTGTTTTCTAGTGGTGGTAGAATTGTTGCAGAGAAGTATTATAGGGATGGCAAAGGGGATATGAGTTGTGGTTGTGGGCAGAGGAGGTTATGCAGAGTTTGCTTGGAGAAGGTGGCTTATGCTAAAGTAAGGCAGCAAGGTGAATGTTTGTTGATGTTGCTTTGGAAGGTGGCAGGGAGGAAGGGTGCAGGCAGTAGAAGGCAATGAAGGTTGAAGTGTTGTTGTTATGTGTTGTTAGTGGGTAGAAGAAGATGAAGGCAGAGGGAAGTTATCGTCAAGGAGGGATGAATGTAGTGAAAGGATGGTGGATGTAGTATGTATTGTGGTGAGGAGGAGGTATGGTGGTGTATAGTGTGAGTAGTGGTGATATGCACTGTCAGGTGGTAAGGCAACAGTTAGGCATCGGGTGTAATTTGCAATATTGTAATTTGCAGTATGAACAACCAATTGAGGTTCTTCGATAGCAATTTGATGGGGAGTTGAATGATCTCGTGAGGGATAAGGGTAATTTTTATTTTTAATTGTAACTGTATGATGTCATGTATCATGAACATATTATCGTATTATTTTGACATATAAAAACTTGATTAATATTGTTTGACTTTGTAATACGAATGAGATATTTGTTTTTTGAATTAAAAATGAATGATTTGATGTTAATCTTTTTGTTGGAATGTGTATATATGTGTAACAAGTTGGTTTTAGTTTCTATTTAATATGGTGAAATGAAACACAATAGTAATATATTAAAATTGCTTTAGAAAAGACATAGGTAAAGGGAATATTGATGCACCCATAGATGAATGAATGGCGTAGATAAAACGTAGGAAATGTAATATGTAAGAATGGCGTAGGGAAAGCGTAAGAAAACAAGGCGTAGGGAAGACGTAGGTAAACGGATGGCGTAGGAAACACGTGAGCAACGAAAGAAGTAAAAATGTCGTAGCAAAATCGTAGGAATAACGAGGCGTAGGAAAGACGTAGAAAAATCATGGCATAGGAAAGACGTAGGGAACAACCCGACGGATGGCGTAGGTAAAACGTAGGTATTTTATTAGCTACGCAAGTTTTACCTATGCCAAAATTGGCATAAGGGTTACGTAGTTAATGCATTTATCAACGCCCCGCCTACGCCATTTTGGCGTAGGTAAACCGCAGTTTTCTTGTAGTGTGTAACCCCTTAGTTTAAATTAGTTACAAAACTTAGTTTTAAACCCTTGTTTAAAGTTTACTTACAAATTCATGTGTATATATATATATATATATATTTTCTAACTATTTTTATTTTCAAATATATAAGAAAAGCATTTTAAATCTTTAATTAAATCTTACTTATATATTTACAAACCAATTTTATTCATATATATATGTTTATCTCATAATTTCAAAAGATACATATATGTAAGTTTAAAGCTTTTATGTATTCTTGTTTACATACACCATACAAACAATTTCAATTATTAACACTTATATAACCTTATAAAAGAAAATTATTTAGAAATCAATTACACACAAATAAAAAATTCTTACAAAGTTAATAAATCCAGTTATATTTTATTCTGAAATTCCCAATCCAACATATTATTTTAAACATTTATTTTAGAATTTCAAATTCAAAGACTAATGTACGAACAATTTGTATTTATAAATGAATAAACAAACAAATATCTATTTAATTTGGAAAATCCAAATTAATGCAAAATTAAATTTCAAAAATTAAATCAATTATCAAATTATTTCTAGCTAAAATTCAGGAATGTTACAGGTTCTCTCTGATGATCTTAATCTGATGCAGCCAAGGTGATGTGATGAGTCTTCTCCGATCAATTTCAGGCACGACACAGATCAGTTGTGGGTAAAAGTTGGTTCTTGAACAGATTTACACTAGATCTTGTCCGAATGATCAAATTATCCCTAATGATGAAATCTACCTACGGAGATTACAATAACAACCATACTTAGACAGGGCGATGGAATGATGATTGATTACTAGAATGGTGGTTAATGGCTGTTAGGCACTGGTGGCTCTGAAACCAAGAAATGTGAAAAAGAAGAAAGTGCAAACTACTTTGTTTTCTGAAAGATAATATTTACAGTGTAATATAGTTTTATATATAGGCTTGTATTCCTTAGCCTGGACTGACTTAAATCAACTGTATACAACTAGTTGCAGCTGTATCGTGTACAATTACAATTATATCCCTTGTAGTATGAAAGAAGAGTACAAGCTTTTTAACAACCGATGTTATCTCATTCCTTCAATACGATCATCTCAACAAATTACCTTGTTTTAATAACGTCGTGGGTTTCAGTAATTAATTAAATTAGGTTTCAGTAATTAATTAAATCATTCAATGAATGATTGAGATTAAGTTGGAGACATAGAGAAAGCGTCTAATATTCATTTTCGCACTCTTCAAGATTCTCGTGATAAATTAGAGTCATCTTTACTCAACTTTAGGGAAGAAAAACCATATTACTAGCATGGACACTAAGGCTCTATGAAAACAAGTATGCTCTCTACGTGGTACTCCATGAAAAGAACAAAGTCTAATAAAAGATAGCTGAAACCTAACCTTGTGGACCGATGCTGAAAAGCTCCAAAGGATGATATACTAGAATACTAACATGATTCTTTATAACACATACATGGACAGCATTGATATCTTTCCTGACCTAACTTTCAAAATCAATGAATCCACATGTATAGAATGTATAAAGAAATTTACTAAACTCCAGGATGCCTCTGAAGATAAAGGTGTATCTATGCATTACATAAAACACATATTTAGATCACATACAATGGAAAGCTAACAATCCAAGCAGTAATGAAATCAATTGACCATAACAAAAACTAATATGTGGGAAGGCTAATCAAAATTTCACACATGCGAAAGCTTACGGACTCTTGTACATGTGAAAGACAATCAAAAGCTTATACATGTAGAATCTAATAAGATCTTTTACATTGAGAGCCAATCAAGAGCTTGTATATACGACAACAAATAAGTGCTTATAGGGGGAAAAGCTAATAAGAGCTTATACCAACAACTAGGTAATCATATTTGTATAAAGTTATAAGTTTGGTTTTTCCCTTTAGTTCGTTTAGAAGTTAGCATGTTAGCTTTTTTTATCGTTGCTTAGCACAAGTTTATGTTTTTCTTTTTCGACTTGTGTTGAAACCTACCACTTTGGTCTGCCATCACCAACATCTAAGAACATATTTTGAAGCATAAAATTATGTCGAAGTTGAAGAATTCTTCTCATGTACTCTTTCAAGTGCATTAGCAATAAGATCTCGGGTAATTTCTTTCCAGATAATTGGCACTACAACGAACTATTAAATATGTAGTAAAAATATGTGCTACTGGACAAACCAGACTAAATTTTACAAAATTATCGTAGCTCACTCAACATACGACTAACATGCGGACATCAACCAAAAAGAAAAAAAGACGCTTCCTTTGACACATCTATGCCTCAACATAATGACCCTTACCGACTATCAATGGTTGGATGTGTTGAAAATAATGAAACAATAGATTTCCTTTGAGTATTGATAATAGTTTATATTGCTAGCTGTTATCCCATTTTTGGTCAAAACTGGAATATCAGTGTTGGGTGCGTTTCCACCATGACCGAACCAAGAAGAAGCAGCCAGCAAGCGTATATAAGTCTGGGGTTTCACTCATGACTCAAGTATAAAAGTCCATTCGGTATCAAAGGTTTAAAGTTTCATTCGGCAATGTAGATCGAAGTCTCATTCGGCATTCAAGATGCCTTGGTTCATCCGGCGTTCCCAATACAAGAGCTCATTCGGCACTCCCAAATATAGAAGCATTCGGCATTCCCAACTCTCCACCGAATCACCTCCACCGGACCAAGCTCCACCGGTCCAAACCCACACCGAACCAACCCACACCGAACCAGACTCCACTCAACCTACCACCGGACCAACACTCCACTCAACCTACCACCGGACCAACCTACCACCGGTCCAACCATCCCAGCTACGACCGAACCAAGCTCCGCCGAACCAGATGTGCCAGGCTAGATTGCTTCACCCCAGGCCCACCAGCAGCTATATACATCCAGGACCCCTGCCCCCAGCCTCACTCTATAAATAGAGGGGCAGGGGTACAAAAATGGCAGACAAGTTTGAGAGCTCAAGCACGGAAGGAACTTTCAAACAACTTTCATATACTTGTATACAAAGCTTTGTACTTGTAATCTGAAAGAAAAGAGAGAATAACATATAAAGTGGACGTAGGCACGTTCTGGCCGAACCACTATAAATCTGCGTGTCTTTTACAGTTTAGCCCCTGTTTTTTTATATATTTGCATAAATCACCCAAACCGCTAAGAACAACATAAAATCAACTAAATCATACGACTTTGAGGTGTTTGTCCATTTTTTTTGCTAATATTTTTGGTGCTTTCATTGAGAGATGAACTCAGGAGCGCTTTAATCATTGCCTCGCAAAGATTTTTGAGAGACTCTCTTTAAGAACCAGAAGTCTATCCGAGATTATGGCTCTTGGAAGGAAAACAAGTAGAAGACAAAGACCAGAAAGAAGTCAGCACGAAGGGAGTCAAGGGGCTTCCTCAGGAGAGAACCAAACTTCAGTCTTCATCACCAGGGATGAGATGGAGACAATGATGAAAAGACAAGAGGAGTTGATTCAGAATTTGTTTCAGCAGATTGGGCAACTTGGAGCACAGAATAGGGAAGCGGATGGAGTTCGGAACGGAGCAGGACCATCCGGCATAGCACCTGGATTAGGAGGCACACCCATGGAGAACATAGATCCAATTTCGGAGAGAGAAAGAGGAGCATCTGCATAACCTGGGAGCAGCAGAGGAGTGAACGCTCAGTCAAGGGGCAGGTCGAAAGTAATGAACAAAGATTGCATCTCGGAGACAATGACAGGTTGGCGGAGATGGTTAGAAAAGCTATGAGAGGCGGTTTGGTAAACAAAGATTTGGAGGATGTTAATAGGAGTCCTTTTACTCCAGCAATCAGACAAGCTAGAAACCCACCGGATTTCGAGTTACCATTGCTGGACATGTATGACGGGAGAACGGACCCCACGGTTCATCTAACGAAGTATATGAGGCATATGGATGTGCTGGGGGCATCAGAGGAGGTTATGGCCCGGTGCTTTCCATTGTACTTGGCGGATATTGCAGTATTGTGGTTTAGACAATTGGAGAATGGATCCATCGGAACGTGGAACGATTTAATTGAGAGATTTATGAGGCAATTCAGGGTCCACATTACAAGGCCCAAGAATGTGATGACTTTGGCAAACCTAAAGCAGAAAACCGGAGAGACTTTGAGGAGTTACCTAACGCGATTCAATGCGGCAGCAGCTTCGGTGGATCGACCAGATCTATCCATGGTTATGATAGCGGTTGTGTCCGGGATAGATGACGGAACAGAGTTCAAAAATTCATTAACTAAGGATCCACCCGTGGATCTAGGAGAATTCTATCATGAGGCGGAAAAGTTTCTACGATTGGAGGATGCGAACGCCGAAAGAGAAGAAGGAGAAGGAATTGATATTTATGCGATCAAAGGAGGAAATCCCCCTGAGAAATGCGCGGAAACTAGCAGAGGTAAAAGAAAGACTGAGAATGACGGGGACAGGTCAAAGCGGCAAAGGAGGGAGCCGCGATTCATCACTCACACTGAGCTGAATGAGAGTTTGGAGCGAATCTACCAAGATACACGAGAGCAAGTTCCATACCGTAGACCAATGCGAAGGGATCCAACTACTGACGAAAGAAAATCAGATAAGTTTTGTGTATTCCATGAATTAAACGGTCATAACACTAATGATTGTAGGCATTTGAAGGATGAGGTGGAAGGGCATATCAGGAACGGTATGCTCCTTCAGTATGTGAGGAAGCGAACTCCAGCTGTGGAGCCAGAGCGACCACCGTCTACATCGGCTAGAGGTGACCTTGGATCGGGGCACCGTTTGATTATCCATTGATTGCTTGATTAAAATAACGGTGAACAAGTTGTAAACCTCTCGCCAACGCGGTTAAATCATTTACACATGTGAGCGATCGCGCACGATCCATAGGCATGCTCTGAATGACTACCAGCCGCGTTATAGTAAGAGTTTACGCTTTGACATCTTCATTTTGCTTTTTTGCTTTGATTTTGATTTGAACATTTAAATTCTTCCTGTTTGGACATTTCTGCTGTAAGGTTCATATGATTATTGCTTTAACATTTACAATTCTATGGAAAAATTACTTGTATGCCCGTGGATCGCGAACGGTCCACGAGCACCTCTTGCATGGCAGTGAACTGCCGAAGTCTTTGATTCGGAAACTCCCCCAAACAATAACTCCGGCACTGATAATATTAAGTCCCCCCCGGGCACACTCATTCGCCTCGAACGGCACCCGACCTCGAACGGTCACAAATCGCCTCAAACGGCACCCGACCTCGAACGGTCACAAATCGCCTCGAACGGTCACAAATCGCCTCGAACGGTCACAAATCGCCTCGAACGACACCCGACCTCGAACGGTCACAATTCGCCTCGAACGGCACCCGACCTCGAACGGTCACAACTCGCCCCGAACGGCACAACTCACCTCACCTCAAATGGCTCGATCATGAACGGTCGTCATTTGAGGTCCGCCACTTGACCGCGCACGGTCGCACTTCACCTCAAATGGCTCGATCCCGAACGATCGTCATTTGAAGTTATGCGCTTGACCATGAACGGTCGCACTTCATCTCAAATATCTCGATCCCGAACCGTCGTCATTTGAGGTCACATAAAACTGTATATTCCTTTACAGGACATCAACAGGATATGAACATCCAGCTCATGGCATTACAAAACACGCCTTCCTACCGCAAGGACATCAACAGGATACGAACATCCAGCTCATGGCATTACAAAACACGCCTTCCTACCGCAAGGCATGTTTTGGGGGGCAAAGTGTTATCCCATTTTTGGTCAAAACTGGAATACCAGTGTTGGGTGCGTTTCCACCACGACCGAACCAAGAAGAAGCAGCCAGTAAGCGTATATAAGTCTGGGGTTTCACTCATGACTCAAGTATAAAAGTCCATTCGGTATCAAAGGTTTAAAGTTTCATTCGGCAATGTAGAGCGAAGTCTCATTCGGCATTCAAGATGCCTTGGTTCATCCGGCGTTCCCAATACAAGAGCTCATTCGGCACTCCCAAATATAGAAGCATTCGGCATTCCCAACTCTCCACCGAATCACCTCCACCGGACCAAGCTCCACCGGTCCAAACCCACACCGAACCAACCCACACCGAACCAGACTCCACTCAACCTACCACCGGACCAACACTCCACTCAACCTACCACCGGACCAACCTACCACCGGTCCAACCATCCCAGCTACGACCGAACCAAGCTCCGCCGAACCAGATGTGCCAGGCTAGATTGCTCAGCCCAGGCCCACCAGCAGCTATATACATCCAGAACCCCTGCCCCCAGCCTCACTCTATAAATAGAGGGGCAGGGGTACAACAATGGCAGACAAGTTTGAGAGCTCAAGCACGGAAGGAACTTTCAAAAAACTTTCATATACTTGTATACAAAGCTTTGTACTTGTAATCTGAAAGAAAAGAGAGAATAACATATAAAGTGGACGTAGGCACGTTCTGGCCGAACCACTATAAATCTGCGTGTCTTTTACAGTTTAGCCCCTGTTTTTTATATATTTGCATAAATCACCCAAACCGCTAAGAACAACATAAAATCAACTAAATCATACGACTTTGAGGTGTTTGTCCATTTTTTGTGCAAACACTAGCCAATGATAGTTCTGCAAGACATGTCTGATTAGTGCATATAGTTATATTACTTGGAGATCAAGTAATTATTATATAATAAGAAAAATATTATAATTTAAGAAATTATAAATTATTGAATATTCTTAACATATTTCTTTATATATATATAATATTATCTTAATATCCCCTTCAAACTCGTGATATGGCAGTCACAAACATCCAGAGTTTGCTAAAAAAAAATTATACGAAAAACTAAGTGTGACCAATCTTCATGGAAGAGGAAACAAATAATAAAGTGATGACGTCTTTCTCAATATGGTAACGTGGCAACTAATCTCAATATACTTTTTCCACTAATGAAATACTAGGTTACGGGAAGTCCGAACATCACTTTTATTTTCATAATACATAGAAGTAGGGCCAGCAAAAAACATTCCATGTTCGTAAGTAACCAATGTAACCAAACATCTCTTTGTTAGTAGATGTCGTAACATGACACTCTGCTTTAGTCGAAGAATGAGAAGCAACAAATTGTTTTGTACTCTTCTAAGATGTTAGAGAACCACCTAAAAATATCTAAAGCTAGTAATTGACTTGTTATCTCCGGGATTGCTACCATATTTAGTATAAAGTTGGCACGCGCGCAACTCCAAGGAAGAGATTGATTAAAATAAAAGGCTATGGAAAATAGTACCTTAAATACATGTTAAAATAAGAAGAATGGCTATCCAGTGAACTGTACATGGAGATTCTAAAACTGGTTAACAAAATAAGCACCAACAATTGTAGCATATAACGTAGGACTTGATGGTGGTATACCATCTGAAGGAGAGTATTTTTCATTAACTTCAATAGGAGTGTCAACAATTTTATTATCAATGAGTCTAGCTTTGTCGAGAAAATGAGTGACGTAAATGATTGAGAGAGAAGTAACATTTTGGTGTGTATGCTACCTTATTTCTCAAGAAATATTTTAGGTTACCTAAACCTTCATTTCTAATTTTCTTGCTGACTTATTTTCCAATGTAGAAACGCCATTCACATCTTCTATAATAATCTTATTATGTAATAATGATATGATGCATCCTTCATTAGTGCTTTCAACAAAAAAACATTATTATGAAAGAAAAAGATAAAACTAAGATATTCAATTAAAATAGAAAATTTGTCAAATCAAGTACAAGGTGCTTGCTTGAGTCCGTACAAGGCTTTTTTAAGCTTGCAAATATACCCATATTCATCAGGAATACCTAAAGGAGGCTCCATATGAATATCTACACGAAGATATCAATTTAAGAAGGCATTCATAACATCAACCTGTGAAATTGACCATTGTTGAATGGTGGATACACCAATGGGAGCACAAACGGTAGTCCTTTTAAAATAAGAGCAAAAATCTCCTTGTAACCATATTGTGTTGTTTAAAGTAATCATTCGCATCCGGTCTAATTTTATGTCATTTGATAGAACATTATAATTTATTGTGATTTTATATACTCAACGACAACCGACAACAATCTTACCATGAAGTAAAGTAACTAAATCCTAAGTACTTGTCTTTCGCAGGGCAGAAATTTCGTCAACCATGGCCCCTCTCCAACAGGATTAAAAATTTCCCATTTATAAGAAGTTGTCTCGAAAAGATTATGAAATGAGATTTAAGAATGAAATAAATGATTAATAGTAACAAGAGTAAGAAAAATCAAGTAGTTCTGTAGGCTTATAAATGTATATGCAACGATGAAAAGGTGGATCTACGGGCTTAATTAGAAGACGAGGAGCCATAGAGGAGGAGGAAACTTCAGGCATCCGTCTCTATGGAGCTATTAGCATTATTAGTATTATCCTAAAAAAGGGATCAATGTGAATAAGATCAGATCTAGTTAAAGTATGAGTTCAATGTGGAATAGAGCAAATTACTACAGTTCAAGAAAGATAATATTTCAAGAAAAATAATGTTTTTGGGTGGTCTGATCAAAACATTTATACCCTTTTTACTCTTACCATAACAAAGAAAATCACATATGATAGACTGTGAAGATAACCTTTTATGTTCTATATGAGGAAGAAGAAGAAAAAAAATCATCTCAAAACTTAGAAAATAAAATATGGGCATTATTAAAGAAGCTTTAAAACTGAATACGGGAGGTTATTTTTTCATTGTTTAGAAAATTGCTAGGGGTGTTAAAAAATTTGCCCCTTTCCTCTATAACCAAAAATCTGTAATTAACCTCAAGTTTTCGGTGATCAATTACCCATTTTCACCTTTTTTCGATCAAATCCCTTCGCAAATGGTTTTTGGTGAGTCGTCGTCATTTTTTTTAATTTTTTAATGGGTTCTGGCATAATTTTGCTTCTCACGAGGGGTAAAATTGCAAATATTTTATTTAGTTGGAGTACTTTTAGTAATTTTTTCCCTAGGTGGAGTGCTTCTAATTTCCCCCTATCCAAAAGTGGAGTTCCTGATAGGGTTGGGGGTATGCCTCGAATGTAATTATGTAATTTGTTACATATATCTAACTCGATAGCCAATCTTTTTCAAAATAAAAGGTGTTTTCTTTCTATCATATACTTGATAATATATGTTATATTAATTAATTAATTTAGGTAAAAGCATATTTAATAGAAAATCCATAAATGAGATATGTTTTACAAAGTGTTGTAACCGTGGGTAATTTACCACAATGAAAATAAATATATCGTTTTAAATATTCATAGTCAAGATGTATCGAGATGAGATATCAATACATCCCTTGAGACTAGAGTATGTAACGCTCTCCAAATGTTGGGCATTGTATTATTCATAGCTGTTGGGGGAACCAGGGTGTTATGTACTGATGGTTATTGGACAACTATGGAATGATTCACTCGATAGTTTTATGTTGGTTAATATAGCTTTGGTCAAACTAAAAACAACGATGTGACTGATTTACACATTTCTATCGAATTAAAAATATATATAAAAGCTCCTTTTTATTATAGTCAAATTATGGCATGGCATCTATCGAGTGACTATAGTTGAGTTAAGTGGAAGTATTAAAAGTGAAGCACTATTCATCTCATTGGTTATATGGGGTTAGTATCTTGGTCAGCTCAAGTCAACTCAAAATATAAGCCTCTATTGAGAGCATTTTGATTAATAATAATTGTTATTATTGAACCAAAGACTTCGTCTTTGAACTACAGAATTGAATATGGACAATTTTGAATTTTGACCGTTACTAAATTCCATAAATCCAAAGTGATATAGTTTTGATGAAGAGAATTGGTGTGAATAAAAGTCACAACTGGGTAAAGCTTAACAAAGTGAAATTGGATTTTACTAAAATCAAGTAAGCGTTAAATTTGGTTAAAATGTCACACCATATGCTAAGTGACATGTGTACGTTATTATTCAAATAGTTCGATATTAATTGCTGATCAAATTTACACCTAATGAGTCACATAACCAAAATGATGAATTCTCCTTTAACCAAACGATGTTATAAATTAATTAATATTTATGAAATATTAAGTATAAAATTTTGATTATGATTTAAGGAATATATATTTTTAAATATATGTATAATAGTTACAAATATATTGATCGATATACGATATTGATAAACAATTAAATTGGATTTAATTAAATAATATTTTCTTTGAGCTTTAATGGGTTTTTATCCCATCTTGATGGGTGAAATATTAGTTTCAACATTACATGGAGGCGGCTTAGAATATGGTTTAAATGCTAGATTTTGGATGGCATGGATCAAGGCAAAATTAGTAGGGATAAGATCCACTTTTTTCTCCTTTCTATCCACTATATAAGCAAACCTAAACTAATTTGATTAGGACTTTTTGGCTACCATCTCCACTATATCTTGCTGGCTAAAATTATTCCATTAGTGCTCTATACTATCAAGTTCAAATCAACTTAAAGTCGATCGTTATTCGATAATCAAAGGTCAAGGGTTCAAGGACTAGCAATCTGTCATATTGGAAAGATTTTAAAGGTAAGCGCTCATCTTTTCAAGGTGTACTTCAAGGCTTTGGTTTCAGGTATGTTTTATCAAATTATAATTTATAATTCGTTGAATAATATTTTATTATGTGTGTGTATGTATATTATTGTTAGTTGAGTGACGATTCTTATATGAATTAATGTTGTCACAAATTGGTTTGGCGATATGTATGTATATACCTATAAAATAAATCATTTTTTACATATCAGATTAATACATCAGCATCATATACATATTAATCGATATTTTATTAAATTATATATATAATTTAATTGCATATATATGATTTATATTTAATCACAACATTATACTATGGTTAAAATTGATCATATGATTTTAGTAGGTAAATTCATAGAAATATTAATTTTCAATATAAAAATATAAATTTATAATTATTTATTATTTTTTAATAATATTTAAATTAATATACTACATAAATAAATCATATAAAATCAAAAATGTTATGAAATTTTTTAGTTTTTTATTTTTTTAATTTTG
The DNA here is from genome assembly GCA_030765085.1 of Allium cepa. NCBI lineage: Eukaryota > Viridiplantae > Streptophyta > Magnoliopsida > Asparagales > Amaryllidaceae > Allium > Allium cepa. The sequence continues at coordinate 513,603,846 of CM060938.1, forward strand.
CAAAATTAACTTAACATCAAATAAGCTTTCGACTAAAAAATAAAAATCAAATTTTTTTATCACTTTTAAAAATAATTATTCAAATTGGATGTAAATCAATAAATTAATTAAAAACAAAAAGTTTCCAAACTTCAAAATACCATTTCCGACTTACTAGAAATTTAAATTTTGAAAAAAGGTTTTGATAATAATTTTTATCAATATTTTATGTAATTTCGAATGAATATTCATTAAAATGTATTTTAAAATAATAATAATTTTTTTTCGAGCTATACACTGATCTGTAATTTACAAAACAAGTTTTTTTAATTTTATTAGTACATACATATTTACATATTATAAATATATTTATTTTATTATTATGTATATATTAATGCACGTTTTATTCACAGTTTTATAAAGAAATTATTTATTTAATATTTAAATAGCTTATTTCCAATTAATAGATATATTATAACAATATACATTTATACATTTATATGTTATTTTATTTGCACAATTTTATACATATGTACGTATATATATATATATTTAAATATTTTATACATTTACACAAAATTATTTAAACAAATATAATATGAACACACATGTGTGTGTATATATATGAAAAAACACACACACACACACATATATGTATACATAACCTTTATATAAGCAATAGTTTATATATATATATATATATATATATATATATATTTATATTTGGACAACATATATTTGCATATTAGATGAGCTAACGTGTCTGTTGCGATGTAGATCCCAGTATCTATACACGGGCATGTTAAATCTTGTACGGATTGATATGTTACACATGTACACACACATATATACATGAATATAACACTCACTCATACACACACATATAAACTAAATAAAATCATGTAATTTATAAATTTAAATAAAATAAAAGATTTTACTTAAATAGAATTTGGAAATGTTCTAAATGAATCAGACTTCATAGGCCCAATAAAGATCCAATAAGGCAAATTATTTTTTGAAGTTCACTTATAACTTCCACTCCAAGTAATTCCAACAATGGTATCTGTTTGTGCCAAAAATAGTCACAAAGACCTGATAGCCGATGAAAGCACCAGTTTGCAATCACGGATCATAGATAATAAGTGTGTAGAGAAATAAAAATGAAAAACACTCAGAAAGTTTAGATGAAAGCAATAACAAACGCAGAATTTATAGCAGTTCGGCAATCCGGCCTACGTCCACTTGGAAGTTTGATGACTTTATTGATATTCACTTGATGATTACAATCGATTGCAGCGAATTATAGCTCTGAAATTCGAGTACAACGGCAACGACGAAATGCAAAGTTGAATTCGGCATAGTTTGGACATCAAAAAGTCAAAAGGATCCCTCTTCTGTAGGCCCTGGGGCCCTCTTTATAGGTGTAGGAGGTTGATATCTCGCTCAAACTTCGGGAGACTTCTTCTGACACATGAGGGGGCCTGTGCCATCGATCCCACAAAGTTTCGGCTCGATCTACGATCGATACGAATGAATTTTGTATCAATCAAGATCTCATCCAATCGAGTCGAAACTTGGCACGAACCTTCCTTAGGTTGTACGTAAGCTCTTGCAAAAATTTCATAGCATTCGGACATGTGGATTGTGAGATATGATCGATGCAACCTTGGGTTTTGCATAGGCTGTCGTGTTCGAATCGATCCTCTTCGCATCCATTTGTTCGTATCGCTCATTTGACACGTGCCCAGGTGTTGACGTGGCGTGCGACTTTCGAATAGACCCACATTTTGCGCCAAATTTACCAAGTCATTCCCACACATATGCCTCGCTCGTATCGATCGCTCAGTGCTAACTTCATATCGATCGATGGATGTCCCCTTCGTATCGATCATACAGTAGCCGATTTCATATCGATGGGAGGTGTCTAGATTGATATGAACAGACCCCCGTGTTACTTCCAATGGATTTGAAGGGTCCAGTTGTCGATGGATACGAAGAGAAGTTTTCTCACCGATGGATACGAAATGAAGTACATCTCGATGGATACAAATTGTGGCTCCATGATCGATACGTACAGTGGCTATGTGATGGATACGAACTGCATAGTTCAGATGGATTCGAATGTATCGATGCGAACATGGGTTCTATGGATATGAACAGATGAGCATTGCATGGATATGAACTCATCGATTCGAAAACATGCATAGTTGATGGATGTCATGCTCGACCGATACGAACAAGGTCCCTCTAGACCAGTTGGAACAATGTAGCCTCAGATGGGTTCGAATCTGATCGATTCAAACATGACCCTTTGATGGATACGAACAGAGTGACCACTTGGATTGCATCGATCATATTTGATGCATACGAACTCCATTTGATCTGAAATTTGAAATGCTGGCTTTTATAACTTTGCTCGCCGCGTCATACAGATTGTAGCTTGATCCGGACTTGGACAAAATCCATCGATATACTTAGCGAGCCTGCGTACAACTAATCTTTGAGACGAACTGTCTTTGGTTATCTATTGATCTTTTGGATCATGGCCTTGCTAAACAGCGGGATAACATTTGCCCTATAAAACATGCCTTGCGGTAGGAAGGTGTGTTTTGTAATGCCATAAGATGGATGTTCATATCTTGTTGATGACCTGCAAAGCAATTGATAGTCTTATCTGACCACGAATGACGATCGTTCGGGATCGTATGTCATTTGAGGTGATATGTGACCGTTCGTTGTCGGATGCCATTCGCGGCGAATGGTGACCATTCACTATCGGGGTGCCGCTCGAGGGAATTTGTGATCGTTCGCGATCGGGTGCCGTTCGTGGTGAATTGTGACCGTTCGCGATCGGGTGCCATTCGAGATGAGTTGTGATCATTTGCGATCGGGTGTCGTTCACGGCAAATTGCGACCGTTCGCGATCGGGTGCTGTTCGAGGCGAGTGTGTATGCCTCGGGGGAAATTAGTATCATCAATACCAGATTTCACATTCGAGTGGGTTGCTGGATCATTTGTTAGGATGGTTTGTCAACATCTCAGAGCATGCCTAAGGACCGTTCGCGACCCCGTACATGTGTAAGTAGCTTAACCGTTTCAGAATTATCAAAACCAGATATCCATTCAACCGAGTTTTTCAATAGAAATGTTCGACAAAATCAAATCTAAACATGTGAACCAAAAAACAAAAGCAAAATAGTAACGTCAGAGCGCAAACACCTACATCGATGTGATTTATAGTTGTATCAGAGCATGCCTGAGGATCGTTCGCCATCCTGTACATGTGTAAACAACTTGATCGCGTCGGTTACAGAGTTTGCCACTCGTTCAACATTATCTCAATCAATTGATAACAAGCTGACGCCTCGATCCTGAGCCGTCTTCAGTTGGTGCAGGTGGTGGTCGTTCTTATTGCACCATCATGGCCCTTCTTATCACATATTGCGATAGAAAACCATTCCGGATATGCCCTTCGACTTCATCTTTCAAGTGTCTGCAGTCATTTGTGCTATGACCATTTAGCTCGTGGAATAAGCAATACTGTTCTAACCTTCTTTCGTTGCTGGTCGGATCTCTCCTCATCAGCCTTCGATATGGAACCTGTCCCTTGGTGTCCTGGTAGATCGGCTCCAAAGTCTCGTTCAGCTCCGTATATGAGGTGAATCTTGGTTCCTTTCGTGGTCGTTTTGATCCATTATCGTTATCCTCAGTCTATCGTTTCTCTTTACTAGTTCCTGCCCCTTTTTCAGGAGGATTTTCACCCTTGACTGCATAAACATTGATTCCTTCTCCTTCCTCTCTTTCATCATTTGCACCCTCTAATCGTAGAAATCCTTCAGCTTCATGATAAAATTCTCCTAAATCTATTGGGGGATCTCTTGTCAACAAATTGTTGAATTCTGTGCCGTTACCTATGCCAGATGCGGTTATCATCAATGCCATGGATGGATCTGGTCGATCCACCGATGCTGCTGCTGCATTGAATCGCATCAAAAAGCTCCTCAAAGATTCCACATCTCTTTGCTTCAGTGCTGCCAAACTCATCACATTCTTGGGTCTCGAAATGTGAACCCTGAATTGCCTCATAAACCTTTCAGTCAAATCAGTTCATGTTCCGATAGAGCCACTCTCCAGTTGCCTAAACCGTAGCGCCGCAATGTCTGCCAGGTACAATGGGAAGCACCAGGCCGTGACCTTCTCTAATGCCCCCAGCACTTCCATATGCCTCATATACTTTGTCAGATGAACCGTATGGTCTGTCCTCCTATTATACATCTCCAATGATGGTAGCTCAAAATCCGGTGGGTTCCTAGCTCGCCTGATATTTGGAGTAAAGGGACTCCTATTCACATCCTCCAAGTCTTTATTTACCAATCCACCTCTCATAGTCCATCTAACCATCTCCGCTAATCTATCACTATCTCCGAGTTGTAATCCTCGCCCATTGCCTTCGACCTGCCCCCCGAATTCACGAGGGTATCCTGGAATCTATTCTCCTGGCTGAGCATCCGTTCCTCTACCAATGTCGTGCTGCTTGGGTCCACCTGATGCTCTTCCCGAGGTTGGGTCAACATGCTCTAGGTGAGTGCCCCCTAGTTCTGGTGCCGCCTGAGATGGTCCTGCCCCGTTCTGAATTCTGGTTGCTCCACGCTCCCGACTTCTATCTCTAGCATCTCCTACAGTTTCGTTCCACTCATTCTGCACTCCAACTTGTCCAACTTGTTGAAGTAGATTCTACATCATCTCCTCTTATCCCTTGAACATTGTTTCCATCTCGTCCCTGGTGACGAAGATCGATGCCTGATTTGCTCCTAAGGAAGCCTCTTGACTCCCTTCATGCTGACTTCTCTCTGGTCTTTGCTTTCTACTTGGTTGCCGTGACATCGCTTTTCAGATCTAAATTTCTAAGCCTTCGAATTCAATTTCCAAATGATAGATCCCTGAATCAGCTTTCTCAGTGAAAGCGCAAAAATGTTTACGCCAAAAATGGTCACAAACACCCGATAGCCGATGAAAGCACCAGTTCGCAATCACGGATCATAGATAATAAGTGTCCTGAGAAATAAAAATGAAAAACACTCAGAAAGTTTAGATGAAAGCAATAACAAACACAGAATTTATAGTGGTTCTGCAATCCGGCCTACGTCCACTTGGAAGTTTGATGACTTTATTGATATTCACTTGATGATTACAATCGATTACAGTGTATTACAACGAATTATAGCTCTGAAATTCGAGTACAACAACCGCGATGAAATGCAAATTTGAATTTGGCAGAGTTTGGACGTAAGAAAGCCAAAAAGATCCCTCTTTTGTAGGCCCTGGGGCCCTATTTATAGGTGTCGGAGGCTGATATCTCGCTCAAATTTCGGAAGATTCTTCTGGCAAGTGAGGGAGCACACGCGATCGATCCAACAAAGTTGCGGCTCGATCTACGATCGATACGAATGAATTTCGTATCGATCAAGATCTCATCCAATCGAGTTGAAACTTGGCACGAACCTTCCTTAGGTTGTACGTAAGTTCCTGTGAAAATTTCGTAGCATTTGGACATGTGGATTATGAGATATGATCGATGCAACCTTAGGTTTTGCATAGGCTGTCGTGTTCGAATCGATCCCCTTCGCATCCATCTGTTCGTATCGCTTATTTGGCACATGTCCGTGTGTTGATGTGCCGCACGAATTTCGAATCGATCCACGTTTTGCACCAAATTTACCAAGTCATTCCCACACATATGCCTCGCTCGTACCGATCGCTCAGTGCTAACTTCATATCGATCGATGGATGTCCCCTTCGTATCGATCATACAGTAGCCGATTTCATATCGATGGGAGGTGTCTAGATTGATACGAACAGACCCCCGTGTTACTTCCAATGGATTCGAAGGGGCCAGTTGTCGATGGATATGAAGAGAAGTTTTCTCACCGGTGGATACAAAACGTAGTACATCTCGATGAATACAAATTGTGGCTCCATGATCGATACGTACAATGCCTATGTGATGGATACGAACTGCATAGTTCAGATGGATGCGAATGTATTGATGCGAACATGGGTTCTATGGATACGAACAGATGAGTATTGCATTTATACGAACTCATCGATTCGATACCATGCATAGTTGATGGATGTGAAGCTCGACAAATAGGAACAAGGTCCCTCTAGTTCGATTCGAACAATGTAGCCTCGGATGGGTTCGAATTTGATCGATTCGAACATGGCCCTTTGATGGATATGAACAGAGTGACCATTTGGATTGCATCGATCTTATTTTATGCATACGAACTCCAATTGATCTGAAATTTAAAACGCTGGCTTTTATAACTTTGCTCGCCGCGTCGTACCGATTGTAGCTTGATCCGGACTTGGACAAAATCCATCGATATCCATAGCGAGCTTGCGTACAATCAATCTTTTGAGACGAACTGTCTTTGGTTATCAGTTGATCATTTGGTATCATGGCCTTGCTAAAAGACGAGATAACAGTATCAAAGCTCAATAGCATCTAAATTAGTCATGTCAAGGTTTACTAATAAAAACCTGCCCACATAGTAACGTGTCTAAAAAAGTAGTGTCGGGTTTGGGTAATCAAGTGCTCTACTCTACCTAGCTACTAGCCTTGCCCAAAATATGTGGTAAGCCCAAAATGTTATCCCTAATTGAAAAGACCTAATTTGATTGGACCTTAGGCTAATTTCAGAATTGTTTTGAAATTAAAAATAAAAGTTTTAATTTTAAAATAAGAAAATATTATAAATGTTGTAATATAAACTTTCAATTTGTTTTGAAAATTGAAAATAAAAGATTTTTAAATTTTTAAATATAATATATAAATATTTTAAATGTTATAATATAATGAAAATTTTCAAAATTAATATAAATTAATTTTGAAATTTATAAAGGTTATAGTATATAATCACATATATGGTATACTATAAAGGTTATAGTATATAATAATTATTAAATATAAAGGTTATATTAAATGGATATAAATTTAATTAAAATGTTAATTAAGTAAGATTAATTAAATAAGATTTAATTAATATAATATACACATAAGGCTATTATACAAGTAATATGAAATATAAAAGTTATGTAATAATAAAACTTTTATAATATGAATGTATAAACTAAAGGTGTAACATTAAGATACCCTAAATAGACTTAAGGAATAAATACATATGTAAATGTATGTATGCCATGATTTTCGATGTATCCGACAATTGAATCATGAGGGTATTTCATAAAAAATACATTATTCCATAAGTCGATATCACTCGATATAATATATTGAAGATTATGAATCTTTAATATAAAATTATCCTCTATCATTTATGTATTAATATATTACTTGCATACTCTTTAGTTATTGAGCTTTCCTTAAGCTTGATATGTTATGTGAGCACTATTAATGTATCGAATAAATAAGGTAAGATAACTATACGCTTTCCTCAAGGTATGTGCATTTACTTAAGCCATCATGAAATGATAGGACCAAGTGAATAATTCCACTTTACTTGTTGAGCTTTCCTCAAGATAAGGGAGGATTAGAACAAGGTACCACTGGTTAAGAGTTGTATATGATAGAACGATGAGGTGTTATCCGTCTAATGCAAGCCTATGATTTGTTGAGCTTTCCTTAAGGTCAGAATCGTAAGGCATATGCATCCTAACACCATTAGTGAAGTCGAAAGTCTTTTATGTTTTGACTTAGGGTATGGTGAAACATAAATAACTAGTGGGAACCTTATTAGAAAAGTGAAATGATAACATCTAACCATTCTAATATTGTAAGAACATACGCTATATAATGTTATAATAATCTACGTTGATAAATTTGTTCATTTAATATGATTGATAAAACATTTATGAATTAAGATATACGAATGAACTGAATTAAATATTGACAAATAGAAATTGACATATACTTGCTAATAAATTCTTTTTGCATGTTAATGTTTCAATACCCATGCTAGCACCTGATCTTACAACTACTAAATACATTTGTAATTTGATCTCTTCTGTGTTTATTTGGTCTAGACCAAATATTGCATTATATGATTTTCAAACTCTGAAAGTAATAAAAGACTATGGATATATGATTCCCATACTATCACATATAAATGCATATGGGGAATGGTCACAAGTCGTAATGTATGATATTTCGATGAAGTTAGTTTATCCGAAATAAGAAAAAACCATAGTGTAAGATCGAATATTCAATTTGATTGATTACGATAAAAGATCATATTATGTTAAAGTAATGCAAGACCAGAACTACAATATTGATCTAAGAACTCGATCGTTGAAATGTCAGTTTGATCAGTTTACGTAAGGTCATCATATTTAATGTCCTTAAATGTTAAGGATAACCAAATGTGTTTCGTAAAGAGTTCGTTATGGTATTGTAGTAAGAGATTTCTTTTGAATGGTTCAAACATTTAGAATGAAAAACAAATGTATAAGATAAAATATCATTTAAGATACAGTTGGGATGAAGAGAGTGAATGGTCACTTCTACTTCATGAAGAAACATCGGAACCAAGAAATGCAATAATAATAATTGATACTTAACATTAGAAAAAGAAATAAAATTTCTACTCTACAATGTATTTTCATGTAAAAAATTGTTTTCTATGAGATTTATTTTTAAGAGTTCAAGATATTTGATCAAGGAACTGTCCACTATAAACTAGTTGCAAATATGAAATAAATAGTCTATATTAAGTGGATGACGGACCTCTGTATTTGGTATGCTATTATAGTAATGGCAGAAATAGTGGGAACATGTCATATAACACTTATTGATTGAATCAAGTTACAAAAATTATTTTCATAAACCATGAAGCACATTATTTATGAAATAATACATGTGTTTTAGTAATGACTAAAGAATAGGCTATTTTTATTTTAATGAGAATATTATGAATATCTGTCGTGAAATAAAACTGTAGTAGAGGTATTTGATGCATTGGAAAATACAGAACTATCTAAAATTATTTACAATTTATTTGGAAAGATAGACTAAGCTGTAGTTTTAAGGAATAACTTTTATTATATAAATTATAAATCATATAATTATATCTTAAGTAACTATGCATCATTTAGGAGAGCATCATAAGAGTTTATGAACTCTTCAGATTGATACATATTGGTGTATGCAATTGCAATTCTACTAATACCGAAACAGTTCCACATACTTGTTATATTCACCGATGATTCGTCACTGACATGGATATGTATATTTGGTATACGTGTATGTCTATGGTAAACTTATAGAATATAAAACGAAAGTAAATAATGCAACATAAATGATTCGACATGATCGAATGGGTGAGTATATTATAAAGAGTTCCGAATGTACCTAAAAATGAATAAAAGATTCAACCACAAAAGCCATTCCTCTCTATAATACCTAATGATATATTGATAAGGAGTAATCAAAATTTATTAGGCAAAGCACGATTAATAATGAGCGAACTTGAGTTAAATATTTTCTATAAGGTATGTATTTAAGAGTAATACACAAGATTTAAATTAATGTAATCCACATAATAGTTTACAAAATCACATGAAATAAGTGTTTATAATAAACCCCTACATATCCTTAGCCAAGGATTTGGTAGGTTGTGCAAGCTAAAAAACTACACGTAATAGTTATACGTAAGGAATCTTGTATGAATTGTCCCAAAAGAATTTTGGAAACGATGGTCAAAAGATGACTAATTTATGATGTGAACATAAGTATATTATGAACCAATGTAAAATAGGTTTTATATAAGGCAACTCATAAAATGCTTAAGAATGCTCGTTCCTTTGCACTGAGAAACAACTGTTGTTTCAAGAAATACTAATTTTGTAGCGAAAAAATTTCTTTGAGAAATTTTTAGTATAAAAAGAATTTGGATACTATCCAATGATAAAACTGATTACAAAGGATGATATGAAATTGATCGAGCTAATGAACGTAATACATTAGAACGTCTAATGAGTATTCTTGTACATTAAAGAGAAACTATGAGTTTTTTGTTAATGTCCATAATAAATAATCCTTGGTTGTTTAATTAAACCTTTAAGAGTATTGACTCTGTGATATGGTACGATGTGCAAATCTCAAATAGATTCCAAGTAAATTATCAAAATCTGATTCTGTTAGTTGTATCTAAATAGATACGATCCATTAGCCACAAATATGTCTTTATGGGAATGACAATTGCATTTGGAATATAGTGAGCCACATTGATAAGAACGTTACCATGAATCTCAATTGTTGAAATTAACGTATCGGATTTATCATCCGATGTGCTCAAGTTTTTTCATATTTTACTCACAAAATTATCACATGGCATGACTTTATGTTTTGGTATGTACGTGTTAAATTGGAAAATTCTAAACAATTATTTAGAGTAAACTGTTTACATGTAATAACAAAAGTATCTCGAAGTCTTTGGGAGCGATATTGCATTTATAGGTTTTTGGATACGATCCGAGAACGGATACAAAGTATCATTATGATAAGCATAAAAGTGAATAGTATAGTGGTAGATATATCAAATAGTTTGATTATCAATCAAAATGTAGAGGAAACATGTGTTCACATCAAAGAACATTAAAATGTACATAGATATTTCTAAGTCATAAGGAAACAATGCACTATTATTATTTAATGATGTACTTGTGTTAAAATCAGATTTAGTTGTTTTAATAGTCGATGTTGGATTTGTATGTGATATCTTTATAATAAGTATAGAAGTAGCTAGGAATGTCTCAAAATGATATGCAAGGACACCTTATTAAATTGTTTAATATGGAACATGTTGTTGAAAATACGATTTTATTGTTTTGATGATAACAACTATATGACAACTCTATGAATTGTTTACTAAGATCGATGATGGAGTCTAAATAAGTTATATTAAAGAATGCAAGAGAAAAAATAAAAGGAAGAGCAAAATATAATGCAATCACTGAAAACTTTTCAAACTACTTACAAAAGTTCCTGACTATAAACTTGGTAGCATTATCATAAGTGAAATATGAAATGGAAAATCGTCAAATGCTTAGAATCGAACTCAGGCGAGATGGAATAAATGCAATCTTCCACCAACTACACTATAAACTAGTCTGTTCAGAAGATGATTAGCAGGTTATATAATGTGCAAAGGAAGGTAAAAATCAATACTGTAAAATGGCTCAAGCTTGGATTTGAACACTAGTGAACATGGAGAGATGCAATATTTTTACCAACCATGCTATACAACACTTTGAATTAAAGTACGCCAACTATTCAATATTACTGTTACTAATGAATAGTTGAAGTGCAAACATTGACACACCAAATTTCAAACCCAGGGAGCATAATTAAAGATTGCATGTCCCAACCATCACACCAGCTTTTGCGTTGATGCCTACTACCAACTGTACATGAGAACACAAAGGAAGTAAAGAATTGAAAAAATAATAATTCGGCAGAGGTAGGACTCAAACCCAATCTATCAAAGATAAACAGATGCATCCTACCACTCTTTATGCCTGCTAATAGTTCTATAGAACCATTACAAAATGAATAAAGTCACTCTTCCAGCCTCTTCTTTAAGTGTTGCAAAGTTTCAATTGTTGCATCTCTTCTAAACTGAGTTGCTGAAGGGTTTCTCTTGTTAATGACATCTTATCAATCCTATACAAGCCACCCACCATCCCAAAAGCATATACAGTGTAACAACCCTTTATGGGCCTAAATTATGACAAAAATCGAAACTCAAGTCCATCAACGCACAGATCTTGGATTTGGTACCTGCAAATAAGTATGAGCATCATCAGAGATTGATAGAAGTCTAAACTCACAGTGGAAACAATAATAGGATAAGAATACTGATTATGACTAATACCTTGGAATTAATGATATTCCTTGGATAGCAGGTTGTAACATCAGCATCGACCACGAGAGGAAAAAAAAATTCTCCAACAACTAAACATATCCAGCTCCAATGACATATTCCTCTAAATCTATCATGTGGGTTGTAATGAGGAGGGGGTCAGAACAGCGCTCTGGTGACTAGAAAATCTATAAACTGTCCATAACATAAATTTATACCGATTGGTTTTCATTTAATTGTTATATCTATTAAGGTTAGCAATTCTAATCTAACCTTACATTGCACACACGATTACTTACTTATCTATTCCTAAGGTACAAAATATCGACGAAGCCTTATTAATCACCTAATACTTCCATACCCGCTTGGCCCTTAATACTTCTAAATATGAAGCAGGCTTCTATTATCACCACATAATACTTTTAAAAGAGAAATAGGCAGACTCTATCATTTAAGACCTCAATCGAGGTAGACCGCATCACTTAAGACCTATTTCCAAGGTGGGCTTCTAGCATCGTCATTATTGGTCTATTGGTCCTAGCTATAGAGACCTTCGACCACTATCTATGACCTTATAATTTATAATAGTCTTACTACTAGTTCATACATCGTTTTTAAAGTATTAACATATGTGGGACCGTACCAAGCCACTTAATACCTTATTAATAAGGACTAGGCAGGCCTTTGACCATTTAACGCCTATTTATAGGTTGGCCTTTGCCATTTAATACCTAAACTCAATGCGGACTCCTCACTGGTACTATCTAGCTGACATTGCTTGGAAATCTCATCATGCTACTTACTACTTCTTTTATAAAAGAGAGACAGACCGAAGATCAGTCACTTAGTACCTCAAATCTAAAGTAAACTCTTCCTAAGATATCCATCATCACTCTTAATTATAAATATGGAATCTATTAGGTTACTTCTTTCTGTAGGGAGGCATGCCCTAAGATAGTCACTTAATACCTCAACACTAAAGTAAACCTTTTAGAGACATCCTTATTTATTGAGAATCTCACTATGTTACTTAATACTTCCTTTTAGAAGAGAGTAGGACCCTACAACCACTTAATACCTCAAACCAGAAGCTAACCCCTATGGAGATATCCCTCATCGCCCCTAATTCTAAATTTGGACCATTTAATACTTTTTAATTGAGAAAGAGGCCGGCCTTCAAACAACCATTTAATACATTTGATCCTAAAGTAGCCCCTATCTCTCGCAAAGTCATGGCTCCTAGTATTAGTGATATCTCACATCAGTTGTAAGTGCACCTGACTGCTAGTAGAATCAAAGTGAAGGGCAGTCTTTTGTCAAGTGACTCTACTAACCTCGCATCACTAACCTGCCGAGTCCAATTAACCATCCTTAGTCTTTACCTATATTATCTTAGGTGGACAGTGGACTTAGCTTACTAATTTCCTTTTTATTTAAGGCAATAATATTGGCCTTAAATACTTATCTACCTATAAATCCTCTTTTTATGCCTATAAATATCAGTTTGTCCATAAAATTCTAATGGATATTTCTCAAGACATTTATGTTTGGTTAATATCTATTCCATTTTTATCAGTCCCATTAATCCACTCGTCCCTATTGATTGTAATTCCTAACTCATTTCCATTAATTGCCCACTAATTGGAGTTATAATCTTTAACTAACTAATTGTAACCCTTAACCTAATCCTATCCATTATTTCCCATCAATTGCCCATTAATTGGGGTTACATACTTTTATATTAATTATTGGCAGTTTCTAATTTATTGCCCATTAATAGGAATTACTACATTTTCTAATTTTACCTATTCGCTCCCCCAAATATAATAATAACTAACGAAGTTATTCATAAATAACGCATGAGTAAATGCTATTCTTCTTTATTAACACCATAAATACATATAAACTGCCTAATAAAACTAATTATTCGTAACCAAATATATTCTAGTCATAAATATGTAACTAAAATATAAATTTGTAACCAAATATATGAAGTAGAACCTTAGATTAATCTCCAAATCCTTTTTAATTCAAGAAATATGTATAAAAATGTATCTACATACATTAGAATTACAGATCTAAAAAGATATTTGGGGTTAGGAGAGAAAGTATATATATATATATATATATATATATATATATATAAAATCTCAAATATGCATATATTGATTCTTCTCTCTTCTTGTTTTTATTAGATTTATATTCTTCTCCAATTCGTACAAATATAGATATAATTATCTTATTTTTATAATTTAGAAAGAAAGTGGAGAAGTAGAAATGGTAGGCTTCGCTACTGCCTCTAGAAAATTATGAGAAGAGAAGGGAGGTTTAAGCCTGAAGTTATAAGCATAAGAATCAACCTCAACCGTCATATCATAGTATATTAAATTCGGGACTCTGGGCTTAGGCTAACCCTGGACGCCACACATAAAGTGGTCAATGACCCATTCCTAAGGGTTGATCATCCCAGGTCGACCGCTCCATTATCCAGGTTGACCTATAGGCCCTATATAATTAATATATAAATGTTGTTTTTCCTATTCTAATTATTTCCATTTTGAATTCATTTTTCATCTGTAACTTCTTCGTTTAGACTCCAATCATAAAACTCCAAGTATGAAAGTTGCTCAGAGTTTCTACACAAACACAATAATGCAAGTTTCGTGGTTAACTTACATCGTTTGCGCAAATTCCATTTTGGGAGCTAATTAATTAACTAACTAACTAATTAAATAACTAATGCCTTCTCCCTTAAAAAAGAATTTCATTATTGAAATTTCACCAATGACTAAGTTATGATTTTGGCTCCTAATTAACCTATACTACACAACTAATGAGTGTACAACTAACTTTACAATCAAACGTGTATAAGTGCATATTGTATCATTGTATCACCAGAACTATGTATGCAGAATAATTCTAAATCAGATCCTCCTATATGAATGCATTTCTATGAAAACATTTTTGAAAAATAGGATGCAACCAGCTTATATATATATATATATATATATATATATATGCAATTCTATACGTATGCAGCTTTTTGAAAAATCTTTCAACCAAAACTATAACGACCCAATTTTTCAACGCTCGAAAGTCGACATCAATACATCCACTGTATCAAATGCCGCACAATCAAATGCCGAAAAACTGAACCGTTAGGGTTAAAGAAGAAGAAGATAGAAGAAGAAACAGAAACAATAACAAAATCTCACATTTAACAGCGGAACAACATATAATAAATAAATGAATATCTTTAAAATAAAGAACTATATCAGTTTATACATACATCATCAGAGTTTATAATGACACAATACAAACACTGACAGTTATTTTAACTTGCTTACATATAAATTTTGACTTGCACCAACCCAAACGCAATGGACACTACATAGTATAAGTGGTACGTCTCGCCATCTAGCTTGAACTTCAGATCTCCACAGCATCTTTTTCTGACTTCGCTCCAGCGTAACTGATAACCTGACTCTAGGCTAGAGTTTATAAAGGTAACAATAACCTCCAGGTTAGTCATGAGATTGGTGTTCGATCTTAAAAACGGTTATTTTCACAAATAAAGGAAAAGAAATCCGCTATGCTTTTGGAAAATGAAACTACCATAATGCCTCCCCGCACACACACACACACACACAACGCAAACGCAGAATTGGAGGAGATTTCCACTTATAATAGTCAAACATGCTTGATACGCAAAATCCTTTTTAATATTATTATTAGTGCATAGTGTGGAAAACATTTTAAACGTATAATATTAATCTTAGCTAGCATACAACCATTATTGTATGCCTACTATAGCTACCATGTTCAATAGCAGGTTACCGCCACATTACATGGAAGGTTATACAACTAAAACCGTACAGGGCGCGTATTGTTTCTTTGGATTTCCAACAAATGGTCAGGCTAAGAAACTTCCTATCTCCACATAGGTTTGCCTCTAGAAGGACGCCTCGAGAACCAAACCAGATCTCTGCCAACACAAGGCCGAGTTACCCCATGCTGTAATACCGCTATAATATGAGTAACTACCACGAGTATGCCATCCTCGGTCGTTACCGACCTTTATCCAAGGATCCTCAACCACAAAGCAATAAATTTGCAGTAACCACATAAGTTAAGTATTTGGGCTCCATACCATGATACCACCCTTTTCCAGACTAAATGGACATACCCTGAAAGCGCTACCCCCAAATTGTCTTGCTGCAACATTCCTGTTTCGACTATTTCCGGGTTGTGAGGTTCGACGAAGTCTCGTCCACAAAGCTACGCTTTTCACAAAGCCATGCTTCGATCAACAAATGATCAGCAGCACTTCATATGCCACATTACCAAATTGGGAACGTATTACTAGTAACCATCAACAATGTGACGACCCGGAAATTTTAACGAATTAAATTGGAATAACTAATCGATTTTAAATATTTAGAAGTTACTTTTAACTTGAAATTCAGGATATTAATATTTACTTGATAATTAAATCATTGAATTATATAGTTTAAGTATTGAATTATATAATTAAAATTGGGTAACTGCTGAATCTGAGATTCTAAGCCTGTTTAAAATAATTTGAAGGCTTATAAAATTTATAATGATAATACTGAAGATAATAGAATTGTTAAAATTTAAATTAAAGGTGATATGTTCAATTTTAATAATATATCATTTAAATTAGAATTTAAAAATAGCCTTCCGAGGCACAGTCTCGGAATTCGACAAAACCAGTTCTATTGGATCCGTAATAGTTAGTTATAATCGGATTTCAATTTTCGTAGCAATCGGAGTTGTCGTTTGACCCTGGCAGCTCAAAACGCTTAGAACTATTTTAATCGATTTGATTTAAATGGATCATTTATTTCTGTAACTCACGCAGATGATCGAATTGGGTTCCGAAACACATTCTATTGTGTTCGGAATGCGGGTAAAACCTTATATTCGTCTAGCGGCATTCTTTATGAGGAGTTCAAAATTTTAAATGGCAATTAACGAGACGTTTTAAAGTTTTATAATATGATATAATGTAAAGTCAAACCCATGAGAGATATCTTTTTTAAGTCAATAAGCGTACCCAAGAAGCTACTTTCCAAACCAATATTTATTTACGTCTTCCTCTCAAAGCTTCAATCAGAGAAATCGAACTCTTTAAAAAAAAATATGGCTGCCCTTTTCATTCAAAACGAAACTCGACTCTCTATCTCTTTCGTATTTAAATCACGCATTTTATCTCTCGTCCCCAATTCAAAAATGTCGATTCTCTTCTTGTTTGTTGTCTCACGAATTCCTGTTCCCGTAAAAAAAAAAAGTCGACGCGAAAGTTTGGATCGAGATCGAGCTCGATACTCGAACTGGGTTGCGACTCATTTCGAGATGGGGAGTGGTTCGATTAGTGGTGGACGCGATGTTTGGTGGCCGAGATGGCGGCTGCGATCTAGGGTTTCGACTTGGGGTTTTGAGGAGAAGCGTGGGCAAGCTCGCTCGCGCGGGGTGTGGTCTCGAGAGTATTGGGTGAGAAGCGTTGTGGCTGAGGTCTTGCAGTGATTGTGATTTGGAGACAAATCGCAGTGGTGGCGGTGGCAATCTGGGAGGCTCGTACTCGAGCGAGAGTTTGGGTAGACGATTCGTTACGGTTTAAAATCATGGGAACAAGCCAGTTAGGGAGGTTTTTCAAACGGCAGAATTTAAGGTGAGTATTCTCACTATGTTAAATTTATATTTAAATTTAAATGGTTAAATTTAAATGATTGGTTAGATGAGTAAATTTATTGGATGTGTGCTAATGATGATGTGACTTTGGTTTGGGTTGGATTTCGAGTTTATTGGGGGTTTACTCGAAGTATTTGGGTTTTTAATTCGTTTAGATTTAAAGTTATAAATAAGAAAAATGTTTTCATTCAAATGTTGTTGAGATTAATGCTTTCTGGTTCGTCAAGTTAGTGGGGTAATTAAAATAGATAATTAATTAATTCAATTAATAAATGGTTTGGGCCATTAAATTTAGTAGGTAAGAGTTTGGATTATTTAATTAATTAAGGAAGATTTAATTTCATTTATTAAGTTTAATGAATGTAAAACAATCGATGGATGGTTCGATAGGTTATTACTTAATGTAATTAATAAAATACAATTACTTTGTGGAATTAACCAAGAGATTAAGTAAGGTAATTAATTAAGGAGGAATTGGATTTATTTAACACAGTAAATAAATGGATAATAAATTGCAGGTTGAGATAATTCGGAAGCGATTAATATTGAGATTGAACTAAAGTAATTAATTTAGATTGGAACAAATTAAAATATAATTGAAAATAATTAATTAATATAATTAACGACGTAATTGAAGATTTGATTAATAAAGATGAATTGATCAGTAATAAGTGACTTAAGGGAAGTTAATTAGTAGAAGTAATTAAGGATCAATTAACTAAATAAAAGTAATAAAGATTACTTAATGATCTTGGTTGGTACTAAGAAATATTGTGAAGTTAATTAAAGATAATTACTTAAATGTAATTGAAAAATAATTAATCCAGAGTGATTAATTAAGATGAATAATGAAGAGTTGACAAATTAATTGATTTGGAATTAATTAATGTTAAATGAAGGAATTTAAGGATTGAGGCTAGAAATTCAATTAGAATCGATTGAATTATTTTGGGAGTGGCCTAAATTGTTATGGACGATTGGATGGTATTAGATGATTTGATGGAGTTGAAAACTCCGATATGAAATGTTGTGTATTTCATTTAGATAACTTGAGATATGATGATATGAGATTCAAAGAGACCGAGGTCGGGTATTAGGAAATACCCGTAACCACTTCAAATTTTTATAAATTGATTGGTGAAAACAATAGGCTGAAATGGAATGGTTTAAGTGAATTGGATTAATTGATCTAAGTTTGGAACTTAGAAATTGATATGTGGGAAAAGTGTTGACTATAGTATATTGTGAATTAGTTAAATTGATATAAGTTACCCCGGGTTTATATAAGTTGATTGATTTGGTATCCATGTTAGTTGAGTTTACTCACGCTGGTTTCCAGCCTGACCCGGGTGTTACTTTGGTGTAATGCTCGGGTCAGACCGAGTATTACAGATTTTCAGGTAGGTACGTTCTGGAGTTCAAGAGACGAGCTGGATGGCGGGAGCGTATAGAGTATTTCCGCTGTATTTATATTATTGTTAATCTGAGTCATGATAATTGTATATATTCAGTGACTGTGTATATATGTGAAACTCTGATGTATATTAAATGTAATCGATAGATATAGTATTCTTTTGTAAACTATTATTATTTATTATTATATTTTATCCACTGCGATTGTGAGTTGTTTGGTGTTTCTGTTCTTCTTCTTCTATCTCTTTCTTCTTTTTCATAACTATCTGAAATTTTCGGGTTCGAAAACTTCGGGTCGTTACTGTTGGTATCAGAGCTGAAAGGTCAAGTGAGAACCTTGGCTCTGGTGGGGATTACTCATTTAATAGAGTCCGTAGCACTCTAGAATGAGTTAAGATTATATATATATATGAGAGCGTACTTGTTATTTTCTTATATAAAGGTTTTAAATGATTTTATATAAAAGTATATTTTGGTATATAAAGGAATATTTTATTCTAATAAATATTAAGACGATTGGTTGTTAAATTATTGAAATTTAAAATTTAGAAGTAATATAATACAACCAAACTGAAGTCTTGAATTGGAATTAAATTAAGTAGAAATAGAAATACAACTAAATTAAAATTTAAGTGATTGAAAATGAAATTCTAAATCTAATCCTAGAATTTGAAATTTTGGTTTCAAAGTAATGAAAATAATAAATAAGTATTATTTGGATAATCGGGATGTGTTAAAACAATGGGTTGTTAGAAATTGATTTGAATTTAAAACCAAAGGTGGTTTAAAATTTTAAAATATGGCTGGGAGGGCCAAGAAACAAATATGTATATATGTATGGGTATATATATGATATCAAAGATAAATTTGAAATAAACTCTAAGAGGTTGAGTCTTGATTTTTCCTGAAGTATGATGTAGAAACCCTGAGTTATATAAGTTGTGAACTTATAAGAGGGAAAGAACTTTAAAGTTTGAAGCGGGAGTTCAAATTGAGTAAGGTTGATTGGATTAAGTAAATGGAAATTGAATTTAGTGTAGAAAAACAACCAGAATTGGAAATTTCGAGATGAAATTAGAATTTAACTTGGAAGGTTAAATGGTTGATTTGAATTGGGAATTTATGTGATCTCGAAAGGGTTTGAGATCTAAAATGTAAAATGGAGGGACGTTTTAAAATAAATTGGATGATATCCTCCTATTGTAAATAAAAATCTTTGAATTGAGAATGGAATTGTATAAATAAAATAATATAAGTTTGAATAATTGAATTGTAAAATAAACTTGTTTAAGAACTGGCTTCAAACTGGAAAATTAAATTGAATAATAAATTAAAATTTTAAAATAAAATTGTATTGAACCTTGAAATATATAAGTAAAAATAATTTAAAATGAAAATTTTGAGAAATTGGGCTCAGAAATTAAAATGATTAAACACTTTGATTTAAAGGTTAATTTGGTTTAAAGAGTTAAACCAACCTTTGGGAATTTAATTCGGATTTCTATAATTCGAGATAGTTTAAATTCAAGATTTAATTGAATTAGTTCAAAATTGAATTTGGATTGCATTAATTGGATTGGTGATTGAAGATGTATAAGTTTAAAATTTAAATTGGGAAATTAAATTGGATTATATTGAAATGATTTGAATATGAAATGGGTTCAATTGATAATAATTTAAATTGATTGGAATAATATGAAATTAAAGTTAAAATCGAACAGGATTAAAATCAACTAGAATTTGATTTAAATTGGGAAAGAAATCAGGATTTATTAAACTTGAATTGGGGATTAATCGAGTCCAATGGAATTTGGAGTTATTTGAATTGGAATTGGGTCAATTTAAATGAAGATTTAAATTGAATTGTTGGGGAGGTAAACAGTTGTCTCTTGACTATTTTCAGTATAAATTGTTTTGATATAAACTTAATTTTTCTAAGCTATTAAATATATAAACTTTTCTTTTTAAAGCTAACTTATTATATTTGTTTTACCATTATTTTTGGGGCTATTTAAACATTTTTCAATTGTTTCCTAAACTAATTACTATTTTTCAACTATTTCACAAACTAATTTCTATTTTACAACTATTTTGCAATTATCTATAATTTTTGAAACTATTCGACTATTTCTTAACTATTTTACAGTTAGTTACCTATTTTATAGTTATTATGCAAACTAATAATTATTTTTCACCTACTTATCTATTTTTAGAAATTTTCAAGCTATTTTCTAAATTGGTCGGAGTTCAAACTGTTATTGATTTAATACCCAACTGAGATAAGAATTGAAGTGATAATCCAAATGGGGATTAAGGGAAAATGGGAATAAGTGAGTGTATCTCACTCTGATGGATTTTTTTGAAAGTGTTTGAAGTATAAAAGGATTTTATACAAGTTGGAAATGATCCAAAGTTTTAAAAATTATATATATATGTATATATATAAAGGATCTTATGAGGATTTTGGAAAAGGTTTTGCGAACCTTTGGATTTGGAAAAGCTTTTGAGTTTTGGGTAAAATCAATATTGAATTTGGAAAGCCTAGTTTGAGAATTATCGATTTTGGGATAATCGATTTTGTGTAAAGGAGCTTTGTATAATATCATACTAGGTGTATGATTTGAAGATACTATATGTGTATAGTATAAAATTGTTTTGATGATGGCTCTGGGGAAAAAGGCGCTCCCTTGAAATGAACTTCTCAGGAGTGCCACTGGGTGGTGCTGCCTTGAGCCCTGGGGGGTTCTAAAGTTGATCTTGCGAGGAGTCCGGACAAAACTAGTTCCTAAGGATTATTGGGTAGCGTAAGTCGATGGCGTCGATGCCTACAGAGGCATTTGGGTTATGCTGTGACGACAGTGTAACTCGATGTCGCTGCGATCTACTGTAGGGACCATAGCGAAAATCATGTGGAGGATGAGTGTCAACGGTCTACACTTGATTTTGCCGGGAAGGCAACGCAACATCGGTAGACTGCGATCTATGGTCAAGTGGAGTGGAGAAGTTTCATTTTTGGCAGCGAAATTCGATGGCACTTATGCCTACAATTATATGGGATTTTTGCTGTGATGGCTACGTAACCCCATTTGTAGTTGCGATCTGTCGTGGGTTCCATGGTGTAATCGTGGGACGCGGAGGCCTACAGTTATCTGTGAATTTTGTCGGGACGGCGACGTAACCATCGGGTTAACTGCGACCATGGATGGGGGTGATGATTTCCAGAGCATCCTCCGCAAAGATATTTCCTCTATCTTCAAAAACTATTTTCTATATTAAAATAAAATTATTTTCCAAGTATTTTCACTGGGTGTTGAAAATGGGTTTACCAAGTACTTATAGATTTTTAGTCCTACGCCTGATCAACGTATGACTGAATTTCTGTGAGAACAAGGATGGACTGGTGGAGACATCGAGTTATAAAAGGTATTTTTATAAAGAGTTATTTTAATAGTATTATGTGACTTTAAAAGCTTTTCTGAAATTTTAAATACAAGAGTTGGAATTTTGGGAAATAAAAAGGAAATCCAAACTAGAATTTTAATGAAGTGATTTTTTAATTAAAATCAAGTATTGATTTAAAAATTGAAAGTAAGCTAATTGGCTAAATAGTTATTTGATTAAGTATATTAATGGATCGTAAATTAATAATGGAGTTTGGAATGAATTCAAGTTGTGGATAGAATTCGACTTGGATTTGGTAATGAATTAAATAAGAGGAGATGTTGTAAAGTAAAATAAAATAGAGTTGGGTTGGAAATGGGATGGTTTGAATTACAAATAAAATTCTAGTGTGATTTGAATAATATTTAATGAAATTTTCAAGTAAATTGGATATATGAGAAGTGTTGTCATATGAAATGGAAGTGAATAATAATAGAAATGGTTGGGTTGCAAACAAAACCCAGGTAAGTAGAAATAAACTAAGAACGGTTTTGTATAAATAAAATAAATTCGCAAATGAATTAAGAAAGTGAAATATAAAATGAGTTAATGGCATTAAATAATAAATGAATGAAGTCTGATAGAATAAAAACTAAATCAAAGTTGTGATTGGAATTGGATTATCAGTCTGAACTTAAGTTCGATAGCATATTAATTTGAAATATAAATGAGTTAAGTATGTGCTTAGATATTATTTTGATAAATTGAGAAGGTAAATTTAAAATTAAAATTTAAAATTGATGGGCTATCTGAATTTAATAGAAGTTGTTAAATGAGGATCAAATAGAAGTAAACTTAAGTTTGATGTTGAATAAATTAAAGTAAATTAACTTAAGTTTAAAATTTATGGAAGCTTGGCTTCGAATAAGGGTGAAAGCCATTCAATAAAAACTTGGATTGAAATAATTTGGGAAATGGTTATTAATTTATAAATATTGGATGTGCCAAGCTTAACAAATTGTTTTGAATGGAACAACTGCGGAAATGAAATGAAATGCAATGAATGGTTGGTGAATAAATTAGAAATGAAGTGGAATTAATTACAGGATGAGTTGAAAAGTAATTTGAAGTAGTTATAAACTAAATAAATACTCTATTAAGAGAATATTGACGAATTGGTATAGAATGAATCATCGTATGACGTAAATAAAAGTAATTAAAATCCTATGGGCTGATAGAGATTAAATAAATTGATTTTGAAATCAACTAAATTGTATATGAGCTTGTTTGGATTTAAAAACCAATTGGATGTCAGAAATTGAGTTGTGAACCATTAAAACTTAAATGAAACGACATATGAGTTAGCTTTAAAGCGTATAAATTGTTTATAAGAAGTGTTTGGTGCCTGATGGTTAGTAATGTATATGTTTAGCTATTGAAAGTAAGTGGAATGCTAATGAATTCTCTATATATGACACTTACATATTTAAATTGAGTAAGTACAGGTACCTGAAGGCCGTTTGGCTGGTTTGGATTGCGCTAATTGTTAAAATAAATAAGCTGCTTGCTTAAAATGCTAAATAAGGTACGCCTACGCAATAAAAATAGGAAATATGAACTGTTTTTGCTTTTTCCGACCGTGTGGGTCGATGTATTCATATTTATATCTCTTGTCAAACTGCAAAAGCTCCTCCGTACAAAGGAGACTCTGCCAAAATTTTCCGAAAATTTTGGGAGTTAGAAAATTTTTGAAAATTCTTATTAAGCAATTAAACGATTTAAATATGAAACTGAAATAGATTAGTAGATGGAACTAATAAGACTCAGCTGTAAATGGAAAATAAAATTTTAATATTCAAAATGGAGATAAGTTGAATTCATATTAAAACGAGAAAAACGAATTTGAATAGAAGTAAATATGAAACCTATATAAGAGAATGTATAAAATGATTTGTAAGTTGCGATTAAATATTATTGCTAAACAAGATATGCAGGTATTATAAAAAAAAAGGAAAAGAAAGTTGGATTTGATTCCAAAAGATAAATGTGTATTGCCCGACAAAAAGGTACGTATTTTAATTTCTGCATGAATTGGATTGGGTTTTTGATGTAGCCACTTGGCTTTTGTTTTCTTTTGGAATGCGGAAAGCCCGTAGAGGCCTTTTGTAGTAGTACCGAGCTAGCCGCGCAAAGGAGACGCTGGCAAAAATTTTCGGGAATTTAGAGAGTTAGGAAAATTTTGAGAAAATTTTGATAATTCAAAATTTGGTTTTTTAATTGAAATTTAGACGATTGAGCAAAGGGGTGTTGTTTGAAACTATAGTAGGTTTTGGAAGTTGCTTAAGGTAATAGTGGGTCTTTGGTAAAGGATAGTTAGTAGGATGTTGAATTGTGAGTTTTGGGAAAGTAAACGGGTATTGGGCCATTCTTCCTAACTGATAATTTCGAGGATGAAATTCTTTTAAGGGGGAAGGAATGTGACGACCGGAAATTTTAACGAATTAAATTGGAATAATTAATCAATTTTAAATATTTAAAAGTTACTTTTAACTTGAAATTCAGGATATTAATATTTACTTGATAATTAAATCATTGAATTATATAGTTTAAGTATTGAATTATATAATTAAAATTGGGTAACTGCTGAATCTGAGATTCTAAGCCTGTTTAAAATAATTTGAAGGCTTATAAAATTTATAATGATAATACTAAAGATAATAGAATTGTTGAAATTTAAATTAAAGGTGATATGTTCAATTTTAATAATATATCGTTTAAATTAGAATGTAAAAATAGCCTTCCGAGGCACAGTCTCGGAATTCGACGAAACCATTTCCATTGGATCCGTAATAGTTAGTTATTATCGGATTTCAATTTTCGTAGCAATCGGAGTTGTCGTTTGACCCTGGCAGCTCAAAACGCTTAGAACTATTTTAATCGATTTGATTTAAATGGATCGTTTATTTCTGTAACTCACGCAGATGATCGAATTGGGTTCCGAAACACATTCTATTGTGTTAGGAATGCGGGTTAAACCTTATATTCGTCTAGCGGCATTCCTTATGAGGAGTTCAAAATTTTAAATGGCAATTAACGAGACGTTTTAAAGTTTTATAATATGATATAATGTAAAGTCAAACCCGTGAGAGATATTTTTTTTAAGTCAATAAGCGAACCCAAGAAGCTACTTTCCAAACCAATATTTATTTACGTCTTCCCCTCAAAGCTTCAATCAGAGAAATCGAACTCTTTAAAAAAAAAATATGGCTGCCCTTTTCATTCAAAACAAAACTCGACTCTCTATCTCTTTCGTATTTAAATCACGCATTTTACCTCTTGTCCCCAATTCAAAAATGTCGATCCTCTTCCTGTTTGTTGTCTTACGAATTCCCGTTCCCGTAAAAAAAAAAAAGTCGACGTGAAAGCTTGGATCGAGATCGAGCTCGATACTCGAACTGGGTTGCGACTCATTTCGAGATGGGGAGTGGTTCAATGAGTGGTGGACGCGATGTTTGGTGGCCGAGATGGCGGCTGCGATCTAGGGTTTCGACTTGGGGTTTTGAGGAGAAACGTGGGCAAGCTCGCGCGCGCGGGGTGTGGTCTCGAGAGTATTGGGTGAGAAGCGTTGTGGCTGAGGTCTTGCAGTGATGGTGATTTGGAGACAAATCGCGGTGGTGGCGGTGGCAATCTGGGAGGCTCGTACTCGAGCGAGAGTATGGGTAGATGATTCGTTATGGTTTAAAATCATGGGAACAAGCTAGTTTGGGAGGTTTTTCAAACGGCAGAATTTAAGGTGAGTATTCTCACTATGTTAAATTTATATTTAAATTTTAATGGTTAAATTTAAATTATTGGTTGGATGAGTAAATTTATTAGATGTGTGCTAATGATGATGTGACTTTGGTTTGGGTTGGATTTCGAGTTTATTGGGGGTTTACTCGAAGTATTTGGGTTTGTAATTCGTTTAGATTTAAAGTTATAAATAATAAAAATGTTTTCATTCAAATGTTGTTGAGATTAATGCTTTCTGGTTCGTCAAGTTAGTAGGGTAATTAAAATAGATAATTAATTAATTCAATTAATAAATAGTTTGGGCCGTTAAATTTAGTAGGTAAGAGTTTGGATTATTTAATTAATTAAGGAAGATTTAAGTTCATTTATTAAGTTTAATGAATGTAAAACAATCAATGGATGATTCGATAGGTTATTACTTAATGTAATTAGTAAAATACAATTACTTTGTGGAATTAACCAAGAGATTAAGTAAGGTAATTAATTAAGGAGGAATTGGATTTATTTAACACAATAAATAAATGGATAATAAATTGCAGGTTGAGATAATTCGGAAGCGGTTAATATTGAGATTGAACTAAAGTAATTAATTTAGATTGGAACAAATTAAAATATAATTGAAAATAATTAATTAATATAATTAACGATGTAATTGAAGATTTGATTAATAAAGATGAATTGATCAGTAATAAGTGACTTATGGGAAGTTAATTAGTAGAAGTAATTAAGGATCAATTAACTAAATAAAAGTAATAAAGATTACTTAATGATCTCGGTTGGTACTAAGAAATATTGTGAAGTTAATTAAAGATAATTACTTGAATGTAATTGAAAAATAATTAATCCAGAGTGATTAATTAAGATGAATAATGAAGGGCTGACAAATTAATTGATTTGGAATTAATTAATGTTAAATGAAGGAATCTAAGGATTGAGGCTAGAAATTCAATTAGAATGGATTGAATTATTTTGGGAGTGGCCTAAATTGTTATGGACGATTGGATGGTATTAGATGATTTGATGGAGTTGAAAACTCCGATATGAAATATTGTGTATTTCATTTAGATAACTTAAGATATGATGATATGAGATTCAAAGAGACCGAGGTTGGGTATTGGGAAATACCCGTAACCACTTCGAATTTTTATAAATTGATTGGTGAAAACAATAGGCTGAAATGGAATGGTTTAAGTGAATTGGATTAATTAATCTAAGTTTGGAACTTAGAAATTGATATGTGAGAAAAGTGTTGACTATAGTATATTGTGAATTAGTTAAATTGATATAAGTTACCCCGGGTTTATATAAGTTGATTGATTTGGTATTCCATGTTAGTTGAATTTACTCACGCTGGTTTCCAGCCTGACCCGGGTGTTACTTTGGTGTAATGCTCGGGTCAGACCGAGTATTACAGATTTTCAGGTAGGTACGTTCTGGAGCTCAGGAGACGAGCTGGATGGCGGGAGCGTATAGAGTATTTCCGCTGTATTTATATTATTGTTAATCTGAGTCATGATAATTGTATGTATTCAGTGACTGTATATATATGTGAAACTCTGATGTATATTAAATGTAATCGATAGATATAGTATTCTTTTGTAAACTATTATTATTTATTATTATATTTTATCCGCTGCGATTGTGAGATGTTTGGTGTTTCTGTTCTTCTTCTTCTATCTCTTTCTTCTTTTCCATAACTATCTGAAATTTTCGGGTTCGAAAACTTCGGGTCGTTACAAACTACCTAACCTCTGAGCTTGTACGTATCAGAGAAGAGTGTTAAGCTAAGAGAATAAATTCTCTGCCACCAACAAAAATGTATTTGATAGAAACTAGCTATATATCTCAAAGTGTAACGTCAGACACACATCCATACAAGTCTGTTCCGGGATCGAACGGAACCGAAGGCACTTCAAAGAAGATCTTGCAATCCGGATATTCACTAATCGCGTCTGGACTCCGCATCACAAAGGGTGATAAAATCTATATACCGAAGCAACTCGGTGCAGAGACATTCGATAGGTAAACCTTTCGTTTTTGAAAATACCCGGTCTTCAACACCATCTTCAAATGCAATCCCATTTCGTCGTATCATTATTCGAAATGGGTTTTATGACACAAAGTCCTGTCCCGGCTAATACGAATAACGAGCGCTTATTTTAAAAATAAGCGTTACATTCAGAATTCAAACAATTCACTACAAATTTCCACTTTGATCTTTTAAATAAAAGATATATCACAAAGATTCGATGTGGTTTTTGAATATCCATTTGGAATCCGACCCCCAGTCACATCGAAATTCAAATGCCGTTTAATGGCCAATATTGATAGTTGGTTATTTAACTATCAATCAATATTCACAACAATCACTAGATTTCAAATAATTTTCCCCCAATTATTTATTTTTCAAAATATCTTCGCAAGATATATTTTCACACTTCAACCATTAAAAACAAATTTCAAATCACTTTTCACCTTTCAATTCTTTGAAAACAAATTTCAAATCATTTTCCTCGCGTGGAATAAATTTCCAAATACTATTTATTTCCACTGAAAAGTTGCCAAGTTCGAATACTTCAAAGTAATTTAAATTACTTATCCAAAATATGTACGTGGAAACTTTCAGAATAAAAATTATTTTAAAACTATTTATTTAAAACATTAGTTATGAAAATATTATACTAATATCTCATATAAAAATTCAAGTCCAAACTATTTTAAAATAAAACAAGTATATAGGGTATAAACTATTTAAATATCCATTTTCTAAAACTTTAAATAATCACTTCTATAATAAATTAAAATAAATCTTTACGTTAAAGATTTTCAAAATAACCTAAGTAAATAATTTCTCCATAATATTCTTTCCTTAATACCATCTTTACAACTTCAATTTATACTTATAAACTATGTTGAAAACATACTCGGCTTTCCAGGGAAAGTACACCTTCCATTCTAAAATGGTTCATTCAAATCAATTTATAAATCTTTCTGGATTTATTTTAAATTTACACTCCAAATCCATAAATTCCTTTCCACACTTTTAAAAATAAAATAATATTTATTTTTAAAACAAATTTCCCTTCCTTTTATAGAATTCCCATTATGAATTTAAATTTTCAAATATCCACTGATATACAATTTTCAAATCGATTCCCAAATATTCACTTTCAATACCAAATCAATTTTCAAATTGATTTTCAAATTTATTTCAAATACCAAATCAAATCCAAAATTGATTTTCCAAACATTTATTTCAAAATATCTACTGATATACGATTTTCAAATTGATTTCAAAAATCATTTCTAAACACTAAATCAATTTCAGAATTGATTTCCCAAAATTTATTTTTTAACACGAAATCAATTTCAAATAGGTTTCCCAAAGATTTATTTTCAAACACCGAGTCAAATTCCAAATTGATTTCCAAATTTATTTTCTTTTAAAATAAATTCCTTTATTTCTTCCAAACTATTTAAAATCTGTATTTTAAATAAAATTTTCAACCTTTGAATAATATTACCCGAAATCCATTTATTAAGCCTTTTTCCCATATTTTGGAATTTTATTTAATAGGATTCAAAAATAAAACTTTATCCTTTAAAATTCATTCTTTTAAATTTATCCAATTCTCAAAAATAAATTTTACTATAAATTTTCAACTTGAATTTCAAAAATCCGATTTTATTTATTTCCGTTATCCTACGATACCAAAAATATATTCGGCTAAACTATAGCCTTCAATGATTTCAATCACCAATATGTTCACATACAGATTAAAAATAATCAACACATAACATTGAAACAAATTCAAATGTTTTGAGGAATCCAGTTGGAGAGATCCAACCCGTTTCTCTGCATTCACAGATGTTAGCACAACAATTAAATACCAATTCCACTTCGAGGTGGAATATCGCGGTATATGGGATCAATATAATATCATCCGCTATTATGCGGTGCATAGGGTCTCATTCGCTATATAATGTGGAAAACCAATCACTCCAAATACATATATAATATTAATTCCACTTCGAGGTGGAATATCGTAGTATATGGGTTTAATGTAATATCATCTGCTATTATGCGGCGCATAGGGTCTAATCCAATACAACTGATAATAATTTGTCATCCAAGCACACAATCAACAATTTTAAATTTAACTATTTAAAATTAAATCAGAAAAGAATCTGATTGAGTGAGAAGATCTCACCTTTGCTTACGCATGCAACCATTTTCATTCCAGCTTGTTTCCCAATTTTAGTCCTTGTAACAACATTACAAGGTTTTACTAACACTTTGAACTAATCGAACAATTTAAATTCCTATTGGATGAATTTAATTAATCGATGATTTTAATTTCAAAAATTAAAATTTGATTTTAAACAAATTTCTTTTAACAAAATATTTTCTTTTGAAACCCATATACTAAAAATAATTTAATTAACTAATGGTTTTAACTTAAAGTAGTAATTTTTTCCTTTAATAAATTATTTTTAGTACAAGATAATATAGGTTAACTAGACAATTTAATCACCATATTACATTATTTAAAATAATTAGTAATCGAACAAACGTATATATGTATACTTATTTCATTTTTTATATAAACAATATGGTAATTTTTTTATTTACTGTAAAAATACATTTCCTGTATGTATATAAAAACCGAAAACTGCATAGTATTTTTTTTGTATATACATTTACTACATTGAATTAAAGATAAAACACTATATTACTGCCAATAGCCCACTCTACCTTGCGCGACCACCAGATCGTGACCAATGAAATCCACGAACGAAAGCGATCGCCCACCACCTCTGACGAGCAGGCGCACCCCAAATTACTTCGAACAAAAATTGCCCTGACATCGAACTCCAGCCTTCGCCTGAGCGCTACCATCGCACGCACGCGGGTGCATGCTTCCCAAGCACTTGCATTGATCGCAAGTTGCTCGTCTACCCTTCGTGATTGCCACCCCCTAAGAACAACCCCATCTGACGTCGCAACCGCCATCTTCTCGATCGAACGAACGATCGATTTGTTTTAATTTTCTTCGGAGTTCGATCTTCTGCTTCCCCTTTTTTAATATTCGAATGATTTCGATTTGGATTTAAACTGAGTTGGGGAGGAAATCTAAATGGAGAGGGAACAGAGGTCGCCATTTTTCTTTTCATTCTTTAAGATTTCGAATTTATAATTCGCGACCATTTTAAACGAAAAGAGAAAATTGATTTTTTTTCTGGTTTCGGCCATAATAATTTTTATTTTAGATGTGAATTTTTGAACGAGAAGAGTTGCGTTTGAAAATGAATTTGATTTTACTTTATTTTCTTCTCTAAGAAACGAACGCGTGTTTGTAATCTTTTCCAAGTGTTGGATTAGGGAAACACGTTTAGAGTTTAACCCGAGAAAACATTAATATATATATATATATATATTATTTATATTCAAAATGCAAATTCAAATTTAAATTGTCTCGGTTTTCGCAATTCAAAATTTCGATCTCCAATCAAGATGTGCTGCCAGGCGTTGTTAATGCTATACGCCCATTCCGAATGCAATGGAAAAGGTTTCGAGTTCAAATTCGATCGTACGGAGAAGATGGCTTTTGGACCAGTTATTAAATTAAATTTCGATATAATCTCCAGTGCGTTTTCTTATCGTACGGCTACATAATAACTTCGAATACTACAGAAATTGAAATCCGATAATAATACAATATTACGGATTGAACGGAACTGGTTTCGTCGAATTCCGAGACTGTGCCTCGGAAGGATATTTTTAAATATTGATTTAAACGATTTAAATTCTAAACTAAACAAAACAGTTTTAAATTCAACTCTGAAGCTTTTATTATCATCAGTATTATCAATATAAATTTTCTAAGCCCTTAAAATATTTTTAATCAGCTTAAAATTGAAGATACAAATTTTTTTCCAACTTCACATTATTAATTTGAATAATTTAATTGCCAAATTCATAGTAATATCGAAATTCAAGTTAAAAATATCTTTCAATATTTAAAATTAATTAAATATTTCATTTTCAAATGTTTAAAATTTCCGGGTCGTCACATCCTTCCCTCCTTAAAAGAATTTCATCCTGAAATTACCAGTTAAGAAGAATGATCCTCAACCGGTTTATTATCTTCCCCAAAACCAAACAGTTTTAACAACTTGCCAAAACAAAATTTTTTTTAATTAAAGACCCATTATCACTTCAACAAATTTTCCAAATTCAATCATATGTTCCAAACAACATTGTTCACTTCACAATTCAAAATTTAAATTTTTTAAAATTTCCTCATAATTTTTCCAACTCTCTAAATTTCCGAAAAATTTCGCCAGTGTCTCCTTTGCGCGGATAGCTCGGCACAACTACAAAATGACACCACGGGCCCCCAGATTTCAAAAAAGAAAACGAAATGCCAAGCGGCTAGACAAGAAAGTCATCATATTTCATACTGAAATTTAAATACATACCTTTTGTCGAGCAATTTAATATGTTTTTCAAAATCAAAATCCTAATTTATATTTTGCCATTAACATACCTTTATATCCTGCTTATTATTTCACATATTTCTTTACAGAATTTTCAATATATGCTTCTTATACCATTTTTACTTCACTATTGAAGTTATATATCCATTTTCATTCAATCTTGCATTTTCAGTTTCATTTGAATTCAATTTAAATTTAATTTGGTTTCAATTTACCATTTGAATATTGAATTTTATCAATTATCTTTCATTCACAACTGATTCATATCATTTTTTAAATTATTTTCATTTACTAATTCATTACAAATTCCAATTCATTTTATCTCAAACCATTTTTTTATTTCCACCTTTATTATCTTTAGTTTACTATGGACTAATTTTACAACTTCATTTTACTTCACACAATTCAAATTGGTTTTCAATATTCAGTTTCAATTCCAGTTTTATTCTTTTGCTCATTCAAAAATTTATTTTCAATTCACCATTTTGGTTTATAACCACTTATATTTAAACTGCATTTCAAATTCCATATGAATTTAATTTACCTTTCCAACCATATTAAATTTGTCATTTCTTTAATTAGTTTCACTTACTAATTTTATTTCAATACTTCTCTTTGTTTATCACAAATCAAATTCAATTCCACTTCCAGTTCTTTTTCAACATCATTCAATTTCACTTTCGTTTACTTGCAATTGTAAATTTATTTATTCATTCCTAATTTTATTTTCCACCTTAATAAATTTTATTCCATAACTATTTTTATCAGATTCCAGAGTCTTTCCAACATTTCGAAATCATTTTTGAAATTAATTCAAATTATCTTTTGAATTTCTTAAAACCAAACCCGAATTTTCCAAACAACTTTTATTTAAAACAATTCGGCAGCAATTTCTCTCCTGGAAACCCGAAAATGAACACTGATGATGTCGCGATCATCATCGGAATTATTCTCCAGCGACCGAAAAGAGTTTAGATCTTTTAACCCTTTAAAAACATTTTTCCAAATCTTTGAAAATTATTTTTAAACCAAAAGGGATTTTAGCCATTTCAAAATTTCAAAATTTTCAAATCCTTTCAAAAACATTTCCAAATATTCCTATGGAATTTCATTTCAAATTTATAAATCAAATTTACGTTTAAAATTCCCATTTATATATGGATTTTATTTTCTTAGCTTTTTGTTTATCATTTCAATTTCTTATTCAATAATGATAATAGTTTAATGTTACCATTCCCTTAACAACCAAGCAACCATATACTATAATAATTTATGGAAAATCATTCCTTTTATATACGAAAATAATTTGGGTAAAATTATTTCATTCACCCTTATTTTAAAACAATGCTGTGCGAATTGTTCTATTCAGGTGTTTAGAGATCCCTATCAATATCGTTAATTACTCGTATTGACCAGAATCCATATACCTCTCAACATATCAATCGACACAATATAAAATAATTTTATATTCACTAACAAATATGCGCTCATATCTATGATTACACTCAAACTCATTCTAGAGTACTACTGACTATATCTCTAATGAGTATTCCCCACCAGAGCCAAGGTCGTCGCTTAACCAAATGCTCTGATACCACATTGTAACGACCTAGTTCTACGATGCCCGAAAGTCGACATCAATACATCCACAGTATCAAATACCACACAATCAAATGCCAGAAAACCGAACCGTTAGAGTTAAAGAAGAAGAACATAGAAGAAGAAACAGAAACTAAGAAAATCTCACATTTCGCAGCGAAACAACATATAATGGGTAAATGAATATCTTTAAAAAAAGAACCATATCAGTTTATGCATACATCATCAGAGTTTACAACGACACAATACAAATACTAGGAGTTATTTTAACTTGCTTACATAGAAATTTTGACTTGCACCAACCCAAACGCAACGGACACTACATAATATAAGTGGTTCGTCTCACCATCCATCTTGAACTCTAGATCTCCACAGCATTTTTTCTGACTTCGCTTGAGCATAACTGACAAGCTGACTCTAGGCTGCACGTGTGGAAAATTGTTAGACACCCAAAGTTTAGAAATGGAACAATAAACTCCAGGTCGGTCACGGGACTGGTGTGAGATCTTAAAAACGGTTGTTTTCATAAAGAAAGGAAAAGAAATCCGCTATGCTTTTGAAAAATGAAACTACCATAAGGCCTTCCCACACACACACACAATGCAAACGCAGAGTTGGAGGAGATTTCCCCTTATTGTAGTCAAACATACTTGATACACAAAATCCTTTTTAATATTATTATTAGTGCATAGTGTGGAAAACATTTTGAAAGTATAATATTAATCTTAGCCAGCATATAACCATTATTGTATGCCTACTACATCTACCATGTTCAATAGGAGGTTATCGCCACATTCCATGGCAGGTTATACAACAAAAACCATACATGGCGCTTATTATTTCTTTGGATTTCCAACAAATGGTCAGGCTAAGGAAATTCCTATTTCCATATGGGTACGCCTCTGGAGGGACGTCCTGATAACCTAACCGTATCTCTTCCAACACAAGGCCGAGTTATCCCTCGCTGTAATACAGCTATAACATGAGTAACTACCACGTGTATGCCATCCTCGGTCGTTACCGACCTTTATTCGAGGATCCTCAACCACAAAGCAATAAATTTGCAGTAACTAAATAATTAAGTATCTGGCTCCATACCATGATACCACCCTTTTCCAGAAGGAAATGGACATACCCTGAGGGCGCTACCCCCAAATTGTCCTGCTGCAACATTCATGTTTCGACCATTTCTGGGTTGTGAGGTTTGATGAAGTCTCGTCCACAAAGCTACGATTTTCACAAACCAACCTTCGATCAACAGATGATCAGTAGCACTTCGTATGCCACATTACTAAATTAGGAATGTATTACAAGTAACCATCAACTACATAACCTCTGAGCTCGTACGTCTCAGAAAAGGGTGCTAAGCTAAGAGAATAAATTCTCTACACCAACAGAAATGTATTTGATGGAAAACAGCTTTACATCTCAAAATGTAACGTCAGACACACATCCATACAAGTCCGTTCCGGGATCGAACGGAACCAAAGGCACTTCAAAGAAGACCTTGCAATCCTGATATTCACTAATCGCGTCCGGACTCCGCATCACAAAGGGTGATAAAATCTCTATACCGGAGCAACTCAGTGTAGAGACATTCGACAGGTAATCCTTTCGTTTTAGAAAATACCCAGTCTTTAACACCATCTTAAATGCAATCTCATTTCATCATATCATTATTCGGAATAGGTTTCATGACACAAAGTCCTCTCCCGGCTAATCCGAATAACGGGCGCTTATTTTAAAAATAAGTGTTACATTCAGATTTCAAACAAACCAATACAAATTTCCACTCTGATCTTTTAAATAAAAGATCCATCACAAAGAAAGATTCGATGTGGTTTTCGAATATCCATTTGGAATCCAACCGCCGGTCGCATCAAAATTCAAATGCCATTTAAAGTCCAACATTGATAGTCAGTTATTTAACTATCAATCAATATTCACAACAATGACCAGATTTTAAATAATTTTCCCCCAATTATTTATTTTTCGACATATCTTCGCAAGATATATTTTCACACTTCAACCATTTGAAAACAAATTTCAAATCACTTTTCACCTTTCAATTATTTGATAACAAATTCCAAATCATTTTCCTCACGTGGAATAAATTTTCGAATATTATTTATTTCCACTGAAAAGTTGCCGAGTTCGAATACTTCAAAATAATTTAAATTACTTATCCAAAATATATATTTGGAAACATTCAGAATAAAAACTATTTTAAAACACTTTATTTAAAACATTAGTCATGAAAATATTATACTAATACCTCATATAAAAATTCAAGTCCAATCTAATTTTAAAATAAAATTAGTAGATAGGGTATAACTATTTAAATATCCATTTTCTGAAACTTTAAATAATCACTTCTATAATAAATTAAAATAAATCTTCACTTTAAAGATTTTCAAAATAACCTAAGTAAATAATTTCTCAAAAATATTCTTTCCTTAAAACCATCTTTATAACTTCAATTTATATTTATAAACTATATTAAAAACATACTCGGCTTTCCAGGGAAAAGTACACCTTCCATTCTAAAATGATTCATTCAAATCAATTTATAAATCTTTCTGGATTTATTTTAAATTTACTTTACAAATCCGTAAATTCCTTTCTACACTTTTAAAAATAAAACAATATTTATTTTTAATTTCCCTTTCTTTTATAAAATTCCCATTGTGAATTTAAATTTTTAAATATCCACTGATATACGATTTTCAAATCGATTCCGAAATATTCACTTTCAACACCAAATGAAGTTTCAAATTGATTTCCAAATTTATTTCAAATACCAAATCAAATCCCAAATTGATTTTACAAATATTTATTTCAAAATATCTACTGATATACGATTTTCAAATTGATTTTAAAAATTATTTCTAAACATCAAATCAATTTCAGAATTGATTTTCCAAAATTTATTTTTTAACACCAAATCAATTTCAAATCGGTTTCCCAAAGATTTATTTTCAAACACTGAATCCAATTACAAATTGATTTTCTTTTAAAATAAATTCATTTATTTCTTCCAAACTATTTAAAATTCGTATTTTAAATAAATTCTTCAATCTTTGAATAATATTACCCGAAATCCATTTATTAAGCCTTTTTCCCATATTTTGGAATTTTATTTAACAGGATTCAAAAATAAAACTTTATTCTTTTAAAATTCCTTCTTTTAAATTTATCCAATTCTCAAAAATAAATTTTACTATAAATTTTCAGCTTGAATTTCAAAAATCCAATTTTATTTATTTTTGGTATCCTACGATACCAAAAATATATTCAGCTAAACTATAGCCTTCAACGATTTCAATCACAAATATGATCACACACAGATTAAAAATAATCAACACATAACATTGAAAAAAATTCAAATGTTTTGAGGAATCCAGTTGGATCCCTCCAACCTGTTTCCTGCATCCACAGACATTAGCACAATAATTAAATACCAATTCCACTTCGAGGTGGAATATCGTGGTATATGGGATCAATATTATATCATCTATTATTATGCGGCGCATAGGGTCTCATCCGCTATATATTGTGGGAAATCAATAACTTCAAATACATATATAATATCAATTCCACTTCGACGTGGAATATCACGGTATATGGGTTCAATATAATATCATCTGCTATTATGCGACGCATATGGTCTAATCCAATACAAGTGATAATAATTTATCATCCAAGCACACAATTAACAATTTTAAATTTAACTATTTAAAATTAAATAAGAAAAAATTTGATTGAGTGAGAAGATCTCACATTTGCTTACGCATGCAACCATTTTCATTCCAGCTTGTTTCTCGATTTTAGACCTTGTAACAACATTATAAGGTTTTATTAACACTCTGAACTAATCGAACGATTTAAATTCCCGTTGGATGAATTTAATTAATCAATGATTTTAATTTCAAAAATTAAATTTGATTTTAAACAAATTTCTTTTTAACAAAATATTTTCTTTTGAAACCCATATACTAAAAATAATTTAATTAACCAATGGTTTTAAATTAAACTAATAATTTTTTCCCTTTAATAAATTATTTTAGTACAAGATAATATGGGTTAACTAGACAATTTAATCACCATATTACATTATTTAAAATAATTAGTAATTGAACAAATGCATATATGTATACTTATTTCATTTTTCATTTTTTATATATAAACAATACGGTAATTTTGTTCTTTACTATAAAAATACATTTCCTATATGTATATAAAAACCAAAAACTGCATTGTATATATATATATTTATATATACATACACACACATTTACTAAAGTGAATTAAAGATAGAACATTATACCTTTACTGCCAACAACCAACTCTACCTCGCGCGACCACCACATCGCGACCCATGAAATCCACGAATGAAAGCAATCGCCCATCACCTTTGACGAGCACATGCACCCCAAATTACTTCGAACAAAAATTGCTCTAACATCGAACTCCAGCCTTGGCCTGAGCACGACCATCGTGCGCGCGCGAGCGCATGCTTCCCAGGCGCTTGCGTTGATCGCAAGTTACTCATTTACCCTTCGTGACTGTGCCCCCCTGCGAACAACCCCATCTAACGCCGCGACCGTCATGTTTTCGATCGAACGAACGATCGATTCGTTTTAATTTTCTTCGGAGTTCGATCTACTTCTTCCTCTTTTTTTTATTATTCGAATGATTTCGATTTTGATTTAATCCGAGTTGGGGAGGAAATCGAACTGGAGAGGGAACAAAGTTTGCCATTTTTCTTTTGATTCTTTAAGATTTCGATTTTATAATTCGCGGCCATTTTAAATGAGAAGAGTAAATTGATTTTTTTCTAGTTTTGGCTATTATTAATTTTTTCTTTCAGATGTGAATTTTTGAACGAGAAGAGCTGCGATTGCAAATGAATTTGATTTTACTTTATTTTCTTCTCTAAGAAACGAACGCGTGTTCGCAGTCTTTGCCAAGTGTTGGATTAGGGAAACATGTGTAGAGTTTAACCTGTGAAAACACTAATACATATATATCATTTATATTCAAAATGCAAATTCAGATTTAAATTATCTCGGTTTCCGCAATTCAAAATTTTGATCTCCGATCAAGATGTGCCACTAGGCGTTATTAATGTTAAACGCCCATTTCGAACGCAACGGAAAAGGTTCCGAGTCCAAATTCGATCGTACAGAGAAGATAGCTTTTTGGACCAGTTATTAAATTAAATTTCGATATAATCTTCAGCGCGTTTTCTTATCATACGGCCACGCAACAACTCCGAATGCTACGAAAATTAAAATTCGATAATATTAGAATATTATGGATCCAATGGAACTGGATTCATCGAATTCCGAGACTGTGCCTCTAAAGGATATTTTTAAATATCGATTTAAACGATTTAAATTCAAAACTGAACAAAACAGTTTCAAATTCAACTCTAAAGTTTTTATTATCTTCAGTATTATCAATATAAATTTTCTAAGCTTTTAAAATATTTTTAACCAGCTTAAAATTGAAGACATAATTTTTTTTCCCAACTTCGCATTATTAATTTAAATAATTTAATTGCCAAATTCATAGCAATATCGAAATTCAAGTTAAAAATATCTTTCAATATTTAAAATTAATTAAATATTTCGTTCTCAAATGTTTAATATTTCCATGTCGTCACAAAAACCTTCATACTCCTATGAATAGAAGTATGAAGCAACCAATTTTGCATCCACTTCCATCATCCAAAAATATAACGCATCAAAATATCGCTTTCTAAACTTTATTCCTTTGTTGGAAAAAGGACTTTAGGTGGAGAATTTAATATTCTCATCACTCTATAATCTTCCTATTCCTATAGTACTATGGAAATTTCCTCACTGCCCTAGATTTACTTTAAATTTTCCATGTACAAAACACATAGGGAGGCTTATTTTCAAGCTCAAAAATGAAATTAAGTCTAAAGATGGACTCGCGCTCATCGTTGACAAGATATGAAAATAGAAATTCCAAGGCTAAAATAGTTTTACCCTTATTATCGCTTGCATATATCGCACCGTCGATCCTAATTCTAATTCTATTTTCCTTCTTTACGCCTAATATGTGGCCTTCAAAATCAAAGATTTCACAACTCTTTCTTACTTTTAAATTTTTACATCATTTGAAGAAAAAAGATCCTAAAATATCTAGATGCACATTTTCCATTGAAGTCAAATTTTTGAACAAAAACTCTGAAAATAATTGAAGAGTTACAAAACTTTTTTATGAAAGAAAAAAATTTCAAAGCTAGGGGAGACTTCTCATAATATTTTTCAATTTTTTTGAAAATTAAGCCACTTTTCAGCGTAGTCGGAAGTTGGTTATGCGATAAACCCATAAACCAAATTCTAAAATTCTATAACTAACATTTACCCCTAAAATTTGGCATTTTATTTAGAAATGTCATCATGCCCAGTTACCCAAAATTTTTAGCTTTTAAGGAGCATGAGCGATGACCCATGATACCAAAACAACTTTATTATGTCCTTCGCTAAAATTTTCCAACTATTCTAAAGTTCCAGTCTTATTTTGCATTTACTTTTAGTTACGTTTCTTTATGAAATCCCCATATTTATATTGCTTCTTTACTATGCTGATATAAGAGTGGCTTACTTTTTCAAAAACAATAACACAGTAAATAAATAGGAACTCATAATATCGTGTGTGCCTTTTACAAGAGACAATTAACAGTTACAACCCAAACAACCTAAAAGAAAAGAACAAATGCTATAAGAGAAAAGACGATAACATCATAAATCCTAAAATAATGCCTACGGACTACGAGATGCCTTGTTCCACGATCGGAGCTTGATCCATTGCTGTGACCCTTGGATGGTCGTAATACGGCGGCTATACACTCAATCTCATGCCGTTGGCACTGCTGGTATTGCTGACGGCTTTGGAATTTCCATCTTCCAAACACAGACATCCTGAGAAAGATCAACTGCAAAATCTTTGAGTTGGTCACTTCAAAATCATCCAAGTCCACGTCCTTTATGGAGGCCCCTAAAATTTCAACGCGATCATCATTAGTCAGCATAAATAGGATACCTTTCACCTCCGAATGAATTAAAGTATTGCCTCCATCGGAATTCTACACCAACAAAGCACCGAAAAGGCAGATGTAGCATGGGTAATATTCCCGCTCAAAGGTCTTTAAGTATAGGATCAGTGCAAATCTTACCGCGACAAATAGATTTCCTAGCCCAAAAGCGGTGAAACCTTCTGCCCATTCCAGGCCAGCCAAGTGGCCACTTGAGGGTTGAGACCATAATGGTGTGAGGAAAAATAGGCAGTGCGCAAAGGTGTTTTGGACTAAGATGTGGTCGAAGGGAGTATATAGGGTTTCAATCTAGAGTAGTGGTGGGGTGAGATCTAACATGCAAAACCAACACGAAGGGGAAGTAAGGCTGTTGCTCTTAGGGAAGAATGACATTGCCTATGGGAGGAACATAAGAGAGAGGCTGATACTTGAAGGAGAAGGAGGATGGATATTAGGTTCGATTGATTGATAAAGGAGAAATGAAAGAATGCAATTGGGGAAATTTAGATGTGACTTTTATAATGCTTTTCCAGGTTCAAGTTTTACCAAAACCCATTAACTGGTAGACCACTATAGTTTTATTGCTAGATGGTCAACTGCTAGACCGGATTTGGATGTTAATTGAACTAGACCTTTGGGGTCGGGTTAAATAATAGTAATCGTTTTGCACCATCTCCTTTGAATCAATATGATCCGAAATATTCTTGTCCTCGTCAAGGCGGTGTCAAAGCCTACCGTCTAGACCCAAACTATGCTCTAGCAATTCATTGTTATCCTAACAAAACTGCTGCAACAAACAAAGATTCCAAAAATCCAAAAATGTTCCAACGGCTATTTCCTGCCTACTTCGCATGGAATATTTCTTCCAATAGCTGGTGGTACAGCAACACTTCAAACTACATACCTCAATAAAATTGAATGTCGTTTTTGTTTTTTTCTATACCATAAAGAGTGAGGATTTTAAAAACCTCAATTTTATAAACCAAAAAATCACTTAGCAACTTTATACTTGTTTCTAAATAGTAGAAAGCATTTCATACCAAAACTTCCCTTAAAAATCAAACTTATATATACATGTAAATATTTTTGAGTCTCCATAAACCTATTTAAAACATAAATTTCCTAAATTGGAAAACTATTTCCTTACCAAAAATAAAAATCAAGCCTTTACTGATATATATAAGTGTGTGTATATATATTTATGGATTTTCAAAATTAGTCTTTTATAAACTAAAAATTCCTTAACACGTCCAACGTAGAAGTATACATGTTTATTTGAAAACTAAAATTTCAAAACTTTCCCAAAATAAAATTTCCAAAACAAATCTTGGGGAGAAAAAATCCTTTGAAAACCATTATTCCAAAATCTAAGGCATTTTCAAAATATACTTTATAAAAATTCTCTCATAGTTTAAAACTAAGAAATTGACAATAATTATCTAAATAAAAATCTAGTTTTCCATCAAAGAGGTGACCCATGAATGCATCCTAGCAAAAACTCGTCTCTGGATAATTGCGATGTATAGACTCTAATTTCCCATTCATCTGGAATAAATGCGTGTCTCTGTTTGGTACTCATCATCAAAATTCAATATCACAAGGTAGCTAGATCTCAACCATCAATTCGAACACCTCTGATCTTTGGAATTCATCCATATGTCGTACTCATGCTCTTTATCAACAACGCCTTACGCATGGCCAGCACTTTGGGGGGTACTTCATAGTCGGCATGAAAATATTATCTCTAAGATATTTCCAACCTATAGTAGCTTTCCTTCAGAGTGGAACTACACCTACTTCAATAGTCAGAATTCTTAGAATCTAGCATAAAAATATAACGACGGTAGATAGGATAGTACGAACACGTTCTTTCATTTTATCCAAGCTAATTCCTCTAATCTACCAACCTAAGCTCTAATACCAAATGTAACAACCCATACCTTGATGTGCCTAAATTTTGGGAAAAATCGAAAACAAACTCCACCAAAGCATAGATCGTTGGATTTGGTACCTGCAAATAAGCATGAGTACTATCAAAAATTGATAGAAATTTAAACTCACAGCGGAAACAATAATAGGGTAAGAATGTTGATTATGACTAAACATAGGAATTAATGGTATTCCTTGGATAG
The DNA here is from genome assembly GCA_030765085.1 of Allium cepa. Classification (NCBI taxonomy): domain Eukaryota; kingdom Viridiplantae; phylum Streptophyta; class Magnoliopsida; order Asparagales; family Amaryllidaceae; genus Allium; species Allium cepa. Next base: position 513,647,306 of record CM060938.1, read on the forward strand.
CAGGTTTTCAAATCAGCATCGAGCATGAGAGGAAAAGAGGACTTCTCCAACAACTAAACACATCCAACTCCAGTGACATGTTCCTCTAAATCTATTATATGGACTGTAATTAGGAGGGGGTCGGAACAACATTCTGATGATTGAAAAATCTATAAATTGTAAATAACATAAATTTATATCGATTAGTTTTCATTTAATTGTTATGTCTATTAATCTTATCAATTCTAAGCTAACCTTGCATTGCACACACGATTACTTATCTACCATTGCTAAGGTACAAAATATCGAAGAAGCCTTATCAACCACTCAATACTTCTATACCCATTTGCTACTTAATGCTTCTAAATATGAAACTGGCTTCTACTATCACCATGTTATACTTTAGAAGAGAAATAGGAAGACTCTGCTATTTAAGATCTCAACCGAGGTAGACTCTATCATTTAAGACCTATTCCCAAGGTGGACATCTATTGTCGTCATTATTGGACTATTGTTCCTAGCTATAGAGACCTTAGACCACTATCTATTGCCTTATAATTTATAATAGCCATACTACTAGCCCATACATCGTTATTAAAGTCTTAGCAACGTGAGAGACTACACCCAAGCCACTTAATACCTTATTAACAATGACTAGGCAGACCTTTGACCATTTAACACCTATTTATAGGTAGGCCTTTGCCATTTAATACCTAACCACAAGGCGGACTCCACACAGGTACTATATTGCTGACATTGCTTGGAAATTTCGTTAGGCTACTTAGTACTTCTTTTATAGGAGAGAGGAAAACCCTAGATCATTCACTTAATACCTCAAACCAGAAGCGAACCCTTCCCGAGATATCTATCATCACTTTTAATTATAAATATGTAATCTCATTAGCTTACTTCTTTCAATAAGGAGGCAAGCCCTAAGATAGCCACTTAAAACCTCAACGCCGATGTAAACCTTTTTAGAGACATCCTTATTTATTTTGAATCTTACTATATTACTTAATACATCCTTTTAGGAGAAAGGTCCGACCCTATAGCTACTTAATACCTCAAAATAGAAGTGAACACCTATGGAGATATCCCTCACCGCTCCTAATCCCAAATTTGGACCATTTATACTTTTTAATTGGAAAAGAGGTGGGCCTTCAAACAATCACTTAATACCTCTGATCCTAAAGTAGGTACTGTCTCTCATAAAGTCACGGGTCTTAGTATTAGTGATATCTCACATCAGTAGTAAGTGCAACCAACTACTGGTAGCCTCAAAGTGAAGAGCAATCTTCTGTCGAGTTACTCTACTGACCCTACATCACTAACCTATTGAGTCCAATTAACCAATCTAATCCTTTAGCTTAGGTAGACATTGGACTTAGCTTACTAATTCCCTTTTTATTTAATTCAATAAGATTTTCCTTAAATATTTATCTATCTATAAATCCATTTTTATGCTCATAAATATCAGTTTGTCCATAAAATCCTAACGGACATATCCTAAGACATTTATATTTGGTTACTAGTTTCAAATTAGTAACCTTATTATATCTATTCCATCTTTATCAGTCCTATCAATCCACTTGTCCTATTGATTGTGACTCCTAACTCATTTTTATTAATTACCTATTAATTAGAGTCACAATCTTTAACTAACAAATTGTAACTCCTAATTTAATCTATACATCATTTCCCATTAATTAGGTTGAAATTTTTATTTCCTATTAATTATTGGAAATGCCTAATTTATCGTCCATTAATAGGAATCATTACATTTTCTAACTCTACCTATTCGCTTTCATCAAATAATAATAACTAACGAACGTAACGCATAAATAATGCACGAATAAACACTGTTCTTCTTTATTAACACTATAAATATGTATAAACTGCATAATAAAACAACCTATTCGCAAATATATTCTAGACATAAAAATATAACTAGAATATACTTTCCATATTTAATTTGCTGGAGGTATATTCCTTAGGAAGATTCTCCACTATGATTTCTACAAATTGGTTTAACATGAGAAGGAAAGATTGACTCCATTTGAAATTACAAGGAATGGATAATTTCTTTTTAATTAGAATAGACTGTGTAAACTATGGAGAATAAATATAATTTTTTTTTACGCATCTCTTTCCTTTGTGTTTGTGGGTATTTCTTGTTGAATCAAACGTTGCCCTTTTGAATAGAAAGTGAAAAAGATTAAAAAAATTATGTTTCCAACCAAATTTCCACAAACACCCAAGAATAGATTTAATTCCTGGAATAAATGAAGAAATTAAATGAAAACAGAGGAAAATCACAGAGCATAAAAAGATGCAGCAGAAAGTAAAAACAATAAGATTTATAGTGGTTCGGCATTGATTTCCTACGTCCACTTTGAGTATTCTCTTTATTGCTTCTAATTTCACTTAATTACAATTACAAATAGCAAGAAATAGCAAGAGTCTAGAAAAGAATGGAGGAAGTCGGTTATAATAATGACGGAGTTTAACTAACAACGTAAGAGTCCCTAGAATGGCTCCCTGTGCCTGTAATTATAGATGAAGGCGGCCTCCAGTCTGATTGAAACTTCGACAACAGGACCTCCTTCACCATGTGGGCCTACCATAGAAGGGCTTGGTCGAACTCTCAATGGATAGGGATCGGTACCAATCCCTCCATGAGTCGAGTTTGGGCTAGCGATCCTTATGGTAGCTCTCTTATGGTCTATAATGATGTTGCTTCGAATATCATAGTGTTTGGATATGTAGAGCTTATGTTCTTGTAGTGCTTTGGTTCGAACCTTACTTTGGTCAAGGAAATACCGATCCCTCTTGCTTCTCCAATTTATGCCAATCCATATCACTCAAACCATACAATGACGATCCATATTACATAGACCATACAATACCGACCCATATCACTCAGACCATATAATGCCGATCCATATCACATAGACCATACAATGCCGATCCATATCACTCCGACCAAACCATGTCGATCCATCCCTTGCGACTCATGCCATGCCGATCGCACTCCCATGACCATCAACATGTCGATCTGTAATACATAGCCACACCATAATTCTTATGCCGATCCATTCCCTTCGAAGACACCATGCCGACCTCTCTACATGTCCATTCAAACTAATCATCTTGCCAAGTAACCATGCCGACCCTCTATCATCTTAGGTGTATACCGACCCCTTCACTATCTCATCTAACTTGACCAATGTCCATGCCTATCCCTATTCCAACCAAACTAAACTCCATAGTTCTAACATTCTACATTATCTATCTATTAACCCTATTCACCCTGGGCTTGATAGAACTGTCCAGACATTATATTTTGGTCATGTGGCTCTTGTCTCATGGTCATTCTTCTCATCAGTAGTTGAGTCTGGCCTTCATTATCAAAAGAATATAGCCGGGTCAAGGCACTAGGTAACACTTGCCCTCCCAAAGTACATCTTGTGAGTAACATGACTGGAAAAACCCAAGCTCCTAGGAATAAGTCTATCCAACTTTCTGGTTGTTCACTGTTCCTTTATTACTCTTCGATGATATAGGTATGATGTCATTTCCACTAGTATGCACAGATTTGATCATGTGAGATTTATAGGCTTTCTCCTGATTTGACATCAAACCTGATCGTTCCAAACTAAACCGCCATTTTTGTTAATTTCAAAAGGTTCAATCCTTAAATCTCTTCCATGCACGTTCACATACACGTTTCCGTTGTTGTCTCCCAGACTTATGCGGATGTTTGCTCGTCGATGCCAAGCTGTTTTATCTTGTATGCTTACGTTTGCACTCTAACCTTCATGATATTGGTCGCCATTTAGTTTTTGGTTATCTACCATTTTCCTTCTCCTTTCCATCATTAGAGACGCGCGAATAGGGTTCAGCATACTTCAAGGTCGACCCTTTCTCCTCTCTTTTCTCTTTCTTTGACTTATTCACCCCTAATGATCAGTTCAATTCCCCATTTTGTCGCACATATATAAGCTTGCATCCCTTCCTTTCCTTCCATCACTTCACATTTCTCAACACTTAAAGCTTTTTCCTTCCTGCTCTCAACACAGCCGAACCCTATCATCCTCTTCCCTCTTTGTTGAATGAGCTGAAGGTAGAATCTTCCCCCCTTAAAACTAAATCCAAAAAACCATCGTTAACTCATGTCTAATCCTAAGTATCAATCATCTATTTTTAGATTAATTCATGTAGGCATGCTTTCTTGGCATAGTCATATTAATCAAGTCATGAAATTGAAGTTTGCATGTGCGTTGAGTTATTGTTAGGCAAACAAATTATTGGGTCTTGTTAAGCCAGGCGAAACACAAAGAGAAGATGAAGGCGCTGGAGAGAAAGAGGAAGATGGAGGAGAGAAGAAGAAGGAAGGAAGAAGGAGGATTCAGCAATTAGTAATTTAGTGATGGATGAAGGGCAGTTTAGGCTAGGGATCGGTGTCATTTGTGGAGAGGAGTTGATGAGTCTGGTAATGTATACGGGAGATATTGGTAGTGAAGCTAGGATGAGGGGTCGGTATAGAGGCTTAAATATATGGGTCGGCTTAGGAATTAAAAAGTAGGAATCATCCTGAAAGTTAAAGTGTAAGGGTCGGCACATAGGCTAGAAGGAAGGGATCGCTAATGAGAGTCAAAACATAGGGTTGGTTATGAGCTAAAGGGAAGGGATCGGTGTTGCCATATGAGTTGAAGTGTAGGATCTGTTATAAGGCTGGGGCATAAGGATTGGCATATAAAGTAGGCATCAATGTTGACTATAAAAACTAATTTAACTCCAGTCATTCAAACGTTTAGCTGCATACTGCCTTGCTTGAACATACAATGACTAAAAACAAAGCGTCTTGCATACTTAGACCGATGGACTTAAGCTTGGACAAACAAAGTTTCGGTCTACTCAAAATGAATTAAGTAAAATACTGGCTAAACGAACTTGAACAACGGACTTCATAATTCATATGGTCAACATTCGATCCTAAAGCCTTGGTTGCCGATCAACTTTCTCATCGATTGAGACAGTCAGCAATGACGATCTTCTGGACAAAATCTCCAAATTTCAGCACTGTACATTCGCTCCTCTAATTTCAAATTGTTTATGTTTGTTTCACATTGTACTGCACTAGTTCACACACAACATAGGGGGAATAGGTTATTATTTCTAATATTGATTGTCTACAGAGTATAGCCGACATATGTATCAAGTTACACGAAGCACTCAAGCATAACGTCTTCAGAATCGGCTGCGAGATCAATTCCGCCATCCTATCTGATAAAACTGCTCCGAGTCATCAAACAGAACAAGTAAGGGCATCTGACCCATGAATAAATCTATTTTCCAACACTAGTCTTTTATACAAAAGTTATTAATTCGGCTTCCGGTGTTGTTGAGGACACTATCATTCTAAACAACCCAGTCGACTCACAAGCATTTAAAATCGACGAATCCGCTCTCCACTGATTATGTTCCATCCATGGAATTCCCTTCGAAGACGTTCTAGTTCCATCGAGGTAAGACAAACCTCACCAGCCCTCGGTCAGATATATTACTTGTAACAAGTTCATATGGTGGGCCAGATGTGTGCTACCATTCAACTCCTTCGTTCAGGAAATGTTGAGAAACATGGGGATCGCTCCCACCCAACTGCATCCTAATAGTTATGCCTTTATCCACGACACTTTTCTTCTCTTCATGAATGTCCTATTCCTTCCGCCAACTCCCGAAGACATCAGATACATCTACAATTTCAAAAGATGGACTGAGAGTCCTTCATATGCCTTTCTTGAACCCTCGCCCAGATGCCAAGTCTTAACATGCACATGAAACAAGCTCTCTTTATTCAAACACAACTGGTTCTATGTATGGTGTCCTCCCGACTTTGCAAGGAGATGGTTAGAAGGGCGTAAGTGCCACTCCTGTCTTCGTCTTTAGTTCAAAGATTCAAGTCTCAACTTCTTTCTTAACCATACTAATATCTCTAGTTCTTTTATGTGTCCGCCCTCGACCTGAAGGCAGTGAGTAATCCATGGCTACAGCGGCCATTCATGCTACTCCTATTGAAGATTGGGACATCAAACTTTTTGTCACCGATGAGCTGCTCTCATTATTTGGACCGTTGAAAGACGACCACAAAATTGGACTTCCGGTAGTAAAGCGATCTCGAGAATTGTTGTCAAAAGAAGGGTAGAAGCAAGTGAACCCATGGTGCCTCCTGTTGTGGGAACCCAGGAAGAAATTGAAGAGGGAGAGATAAGAGAATCTTAAGATGTAGGGTCGAGAGGCGAAGGTGTAGCCTCTGGGAAAGCACCGGTAGTCAAAGCGCCATAGATCGACCAAATGCAAACTCCCCTGAAGATGAGAAAAAGGTTGGTGTACAAGCCGTGGAAGAGTAAAGTCAAGGCAAATCCAAAATTCGACATAACCCCAATTGAAAAGTAATCATCTTCCTAACAAATGGAAAGTTCACTGAAGGGACTCACCAACATTTCGATTCTAGATGATATATTAAATTACAACTTTGCTAACATTGACATCGAAAGGCTCAATTCTCTCACGACAAGTGGAAAAGGTGTACAAACTTTAATAGAGGGGAGGAAACTCCAATGAATAAAGCCAATGTTACTAGTCCATCGGAAGGAAACACTAGAACACACACGAACATTTGCACTCCACCATAAACTCGTAATTAGTTTTTCACATTACAACTCTAATATGCTCCTAATTGGCTCTTTTGCGGGTGCAATGTCACACTCTCATGTTTTTTACCATCTCCGGGGTTCTTTCACTTACTATCGCTTGGGTCGAGACTCCGAATTTGGAAGACGCAAAGATAGAGATGAAGGGCGAGACAAAGACTATTATTCTCGAGAATCTTCTTCTTCCTCCAAATGGAAATCTCAAGCAAACGCACCCTACTTGATGGTCCATCAAACCTTCCTGCTCATAATGGAGATAAGTCCTCATGACGGGATTCTCATGCTACCACGCCTCATGACCAACTTTCTAGGTCTTCAAGTTCAAGGCAATCACGTGAGCACCGTTCTAGCAAGCGTCCGCTTGCTACTTCTTATCTGCTTTCGTTGGGTCCTGCTTATGATCCTACCACAACAGAAAAGTTCGCTGAACTCAAAGCTACTTTTCCAAAAATCTGCTTTGATGGACTTAGGTTCCTTCCCTCCATACACATCATCCCTGGGAGTGATAAAGAGAGCTCTTTAGCATGTATGAACGACGCGTACGTCTAGCATGAATCATTCATTCACTTGGATGAGAAAATCTCTAAAGTATTCATCGAGCACCAGCATGAAATTGATCACCTCAGTTGGGGGTTATTCATGAAAAAGGCATCATCAAGCGTCACGTTGTTGAGCTGCTTGAATATAAAAACCAACTTTCCGCAGCAGAGAAGAAGGAGAAAGAAATGGTTGAGGCGGTAAGTCGTTTAGAGACTTCACATAAAAAGGAACTGGATGCAGCGCTCCATCATAGTGGCACTCTATCCTTAGAAAAGGACTCCTTAGAAAAAGCGATGGAAATCTTAGCTCACCGTGTTTAAGAGCTTGAAAGATTATTATTCAAAGAAAGGGAGGAAAAGATCGAGGCGTAGGAAGAATCATAGAGATACTGCGAGGAGATCATTGAGGCGGGAAATTTAAGAAAGAAACTTGACAAACAATTCACCCAGATCAAGGCAAGGGAGGAAAAGATCGACGCGCAGAAAGAATCGTATAGATACTGCGAGGAGATCGTTGAGGCGTGAAATTTAAGAACGAAATTTAATGAACAAATCGCCCAGATCAAGGCCTTAAAGGAAGCAGCCCTTGAAGAGGGCACAAAAGAAGTGCTCGAAGAAGCCAACTCCCGGGTAGAAGCTGCCGTTGAGTCCGGTAGAGAAGAGATCAAGAACTTGTTTGATCCGCTCATCGTCGAATATAACGCCAAAGTTCATCTTCAACATGACTTGACTTATCTAGGCGAAGGCTATCTTGAATCGCTCTCCGAAGCCTAGTAGGTTATCACCGAAATCATGAAGGAGGAGCTGGGAGGGGCAGAGCTTAATGAAGAGGCACTTGTGCAAGAGGTTCTTCGAGGAAATGAGCCATCTAATCCGGTTGCCGCGAAGCTTCAGTTCTCTAAGGCTCTTATGCCGGATAAAGAAGGAGAGGACGTCGTTGGGTCCTCTAGAACATATCTCAAGGGTCCTTCTCCTACTCAAATGACCGAAACATCATCTTCTTAACTCACGGAGCAACGTTTTGTCTATAATCTGGGCAGAACTGGCCTTGGTACACAAATACTATCTCCCATTATTGAAGGGAGAACTCCAATGACCATTGAGAGCCAATTGTATGCTGGTATAGCACAGACTTTCTTTGAATTCAGAAATTTGTTGTTTTTTGGCGCACAGCGGTCATTGACTAATTGCGGTGCTCTAAATAACTTTTGTAGGTCATCCCGGTCCAGTGCAAACTCCTAGGAGCGATGTCTCCATGGATCAATAAGAGAAAATGGCTGAAGCTCTGGCTGCTTCAAATATTTTGTGGCCCGATGTTTAAGTCATCGGTGCACTTGACGAGGATAGGCCCGAGGACCCATCCCTTGCTGAAGAATCAGACGGTGTAATGGTCAGGGGCGCCACGGAGCACACTGCCTAAACCAGTATGAAGGAGCAGATTGAAGAAGAAGAGAGATCGAAGCGCAAAGTCAAAACCTAGCCTTTGAGGTCGCAGCCGAAGATCCCATTCCTGCACCTCTGTAGGTCATTCCACCCGATGGACAATTCCTGTTGAAATTCCTCCTTCTTCTTCAAGCGTCTCCACCTAGGGCAGCAAAGGGTCCTGGAAAAGACACTCAACTGATTCTACTTCTGAAAAACCAAAAAAGGAGAGGAATTCGAAGAAATAGTTAGTATTTTGTGTTATTGTACATATTTTGGATTAGTCAGACGTGCATTTCTTTTTTTAGTAGTAAATGTATGGGCGTGGATGCCGAAATTTTGAATAACTTGTAATGAATTTTTGAAATAATGAATAAAAGCTTTTTTTTGATTAGTCATCATGTGAATTATTACTTCAGTAGTAGTGTAATTACATCCCATTTCATGTGCTTGTATTAATTTTCATAAGTCTCGTTATTAATTTACAATCTCCATCTCGAAGCTTATCTGTAGACATTGTCTTAAGTCGTAAGCAACGCCAAGCCAGAACTATAATGAATGGTTATTTTTTACCTCTAACAGTTCGTATCTCTTCCGTCGGTTTGAGATTGGAATTCGTGGGATAGAGAATAGTCAAAATCCATTCATCCGTTGAGTTTATGAGTTAGCCTATGGTCTGGGGATTTATAATTTTTCGTAGGAGGCCAGCCATACTTTAATTGCTTATACTCTAATCCGTGCTCCGAAGACTTGGAATTTTTATCACGGGGGCCATGTTTTTGCCCGTGGCAGTCGTTTTTCCATCAAACAGTTTATACTCAAGTCCACAGTGGCGGACTTAGATTTTTTGTCATGGGCAGTCATGTTTCAACGTGTGGTAGTCTTTTTTTCAGTAAACAGTTTAAATTCTAGTACACAGTTTGGGACTTAGAGTACTCTAGTTCGTAGTTGAGGACTTAGAGTTTTTGTCATGGACAGTCATTGTTTCTACCCGTATGAGTAGTTTTTCCGCTAAATGGTTTATACTATAGTCCATAGTCAGGGACTTAGAGTAATCTAGTCCGCAATCAGATACTTAGAGTTTTTGTCCTGAGTAGTCATGTCGTCGTCCATGGCATGCATTTTTCTGCCAAATGGTTTATACTCTAGTCCACAGTTAGGGACTTAGAGTTTTTGTCGTAAGCAGTCGTGTCTCTGCCCGTGGCAGTCCTTTTTCCGCCAAATGGTTTATACTCTAGTCCTTAGTCGGGGACTTAGAGTATTATAGTCTGCAGTCAAGGACTTAGAGTTTTTGCCATGGAAAGTCATGTTTCCGCATATGGAATTCGTTTTTTCGGCTAATGGTTTATACTCTAGTCCACAATCGGGGACTTAGAGTACTCTAGTCCGCAGTCGGGGACTTGGAGTTTTTATCTTAGGCAGTCGTATCTCCGCCCGCGACAGTCGTTTTTCACAAAGTGGTTTATACTCTACTCCGCAGTCGGGGATTTTGAGTACTCTAGTCCGCAATCGGGGACATAGAGTTTTTGTCATGGGCATCTCTGTCCATGGTAGTCGTTTTTTCGCCAAATGGTTTATATTCTAGTCCGAAGTTGGGGAACTTGAGTACTCTAGTCCGCATAGAGTTTTTTTGTGAGCATTCATGTCGTGTCTCTGCCTGTGGCAGTCGTTTTTACGCCAAACGTTTATACTCTATTTCACGGTCGAGAACTTAGAGTACTATAGTCCGCAGTCGAGACTTAGAGTTTTTGTCATTTTCTCATCGTCGACGACCTTTGTTCCTTATTGCAAGCTTCGCCCCTTGGTTCGTCTATGGGAGTCGTCAATCGAGCAAACTTACGAAGCTCACCTCGTTCGATCCTATCGGGGATTGGTATGATTGATCGACTTCAAATTTTGTGAATTTTTTCACAATTGCACATATTGATATCAATCAGTTTCATCGCACACTTGGCATAAGATGTAATAACAGTAGCTTGAATAAAGTAAGCTTCAAGATTTTATTCATCATATGAAAGGGAACAGAATAACCTGTCTTATTACACATTGTAAAGATCAAACACGAAAGCAAAAGTAGAAAGTAACTAGTAGTGAAATACAAAAGAAATAGTCTAGGTGAATGCTCGCTATTCCATGCGCTTGGTAGTGTCGGGCCATCAACAGTCGCTAGCTTGAAAACTCCTTCTCCAAGCCTCTGTTCAATGACGTATGGTCCTTCCCACTTCGAAATTATGTGCGATGAGACCGGTAAAAGTAGCTTCAGGACAAGATTGCCAACTTCGAAGGTTCTCGATCGAACTTTCATGTTGTAGTATTAGGAAATTCGATGTTGGTGTGTTATTGCTTTCAAATCGACCTCCTCATGTTTCTCATTTATAAATTCCAAAGATTCCAAGAGAAGATCTTTTTTTGTTCAGGGGTTATAGTGAGTCACTTGATGAGAAGGCACTTTGAGTTCCACTGGAATAATTGCTTCGGCTCCATAGGCAAGAGCAAATGGAGTATGCCCAGTCGCGGACTCATAAGTGGTCCTATAAGCCCAAAGTGCCGTAGGAAGCTCATCCACCCACTTGCCTCTAGCCTTCTCCAAATGCTTTTTCATAATAGATTTGATAATCTTGTTTACAGCTTCAACCTGTCCATTCGCCTAAGGGTGAGCGATCGCCACAAACCTCTTCTAAATACGATACCTTCGACAAACTCTCTAAATTCAACGCTATTGAATTAAGTCCCTTTGTCAGTCACGATAGTCGTGGAAGAATGAAGCATCATATGATGTTTTAAACAACGAAGTTAATAACTTTCTTGGTTGTAAACATGGCCAACGGCTCCGCCTCGGCCCATTTGGTGAAGTAGTCAACCGCGACAATCACGTACTTCACGCCACCTTTGGGGATTGGTAGTGAGCCGATGATGTCGATATCCCATATTGCGAATGGCCATGGACTGACCATTTGTGTGATCTCCGTCGACGGAGATCTTGGAACTTTTGCATATGCCTGGCATTTGTCGCATCGTCTAACATAATTACCATCATCTCGATTCACAATCGTCCAGTAGTATCCATAGCGGAGTATCTTTTTTGCTAAAGTTTGCCCTTCAGTTTGATTGCCACATTCTCCCTTCTGGAATTCTCTCAAGACACGCTTTATCACATCATGAGCGATACAGCGGGGTAAGGGAACGGAAAACCCCTTTTTATACATAGTTCCTTCTTGCATAATATACCATGAAGATATACGAACGACTTGTCAATTTTTGTTTCTCTTTTGGGCAAGATTCCATGTTATAGGTATTTTTTAAATAGAGTCATCCATTATTCCCTCTTGGGCTCTGTTTCCAGTATTTGATCAACTTCCATCATTTTTATACTTGGGGTGTGCAATGTCTCGACTAGAACCAAGCTCATCTGCTGTGCGTCACCAGTGCTCGCAAACTTTGCCAACGAAATGGCTTCCCCGTTCTGCTCACGCAGGATATGTGAAATGTCATAATATTTGATATCCATTTACAACTCCAAAACTCGGGTAAGATGAGGGGTAAGTCATCGTACCTTATCTTGATAGTCTCCTCTAACCTGATACACCACCAGTTGCGAGTCATAAAAGATTTTAAGCGATTTCACCCTGAGTTCTCTAGCAAGTTCAAGTCTAGGGACCAATGCCTTATACTTGACTTAGTTGCTAGTAGTAGGAAAATCAAGCTTCAAAGCATCGAAAATTGACCGGTTCTCAGGAGTTACAAGGACAATGCCAGCTCCAGAACAACGATCATTAGATGCACCACTAATATACATCTTCCATCGTATAACAAGGATTATTCCATTCTCTTTAATCCTGTCCTGCACGATAAACTCTGCTATGAAGTCTGCCAATGCTTGTCCGTAGATAGCTCTCCATGGTAGATATGTAATGTCAAACTGGTTGAGTTCGATGTTCTATTTAAGCAACCTTCTAGACGTCTCAGGTCGTTGTAGGACCTATCGTAATGGCTGGTCAGTGTAAATGTTGATTGGATGGGCATGGAAATATGGGAAAAGCTTGTGCGACTCGATCACTAAGCAGTATGCCAGTTTTTCTGCCCTTTGTTAACCGTTTATTGACGTAATACACCCATCTCTGAATCCGGTTCTCCTCATGAAGCAAGGCGGTACTTATAGCATGGGATGATACAACCAAGTAAATATACAACTCCTCATGATCTACCGGCTTTGACAAGACAGACGGTCTCTCCAAATGATCCACCAAAGCTTGGAATGCACCTTCAGTTTCTTGCATCCACTCAAAATTCCTCTTTCCCTTCCTTATCAGATCGAAGAAAGGAATTCATTTATTGGTTGCCCTGGAGATGAACTGACTCATAGCAGCAACCTTGCCATTCATACTCTGCACTTGTTTAATGGTTCTGGACCCTTATATATCCCAAATGGCTTGAATCTTTTTTGGATTAAATTAAATTCCTTAAGCATTGATAATGAAGCCCAAGAACTTCCTTGACGCAACCCCAAATGAGAACTTCAGAGGGTTGATTTTCATGTTATAGGATCGAAGGATATCGAACATCTCTGTCAAGTCTTGAATATGGTTGTTTGATCATCGTGACTTCATGAGCATATCATCCATATAGACTTCCATCATCCTCCCAATCTGATCCTTAAACATTCGATTAACCAAACGTTGATAAGTTGCTCCAGCGTTCTTTAATCTGAACAGCATCACTACGTAACAGTATAGCCCAACATCCGTAAAAAAACTGGTATATTCTTGATCTAGGACGTGCATCGGAATTTGGTTATACCCCTAAGTATGCATCCATAAATGATAACAATTCGTTCCTTGCAGTTGAATCATCTAGCCGATCAATTCTAGGCAAGGGAAAACTACCTTTGGGGAACGCCTTGTTCAGGTCTGAATAGTCAATGCACGTCTCCACTTCCCATTCGCCTTCTTCACCAGCATGGGGTTAGATATCCATTCTGGATAGGTGACGTCGTGAATAAACCCATTGACTTCAAGTTCATCCACCTTCTCTTTAAGAGCGATGGATCTCTTCGGATCCATGCCCCGTCTTTTCAGTTTCACTGGAACATACTTCAGATCAATGTTTAATGCATGGCTCGCAGTGCAGGCGAGATCCCACACATTTCAGAATGAGTCCAAGCAAAAAAATCAAGCTTCGCTTGGAGAAAATCAGTAAGTTCTCTCATCATTGAAGGGCTGAGTTGCGATCCAATTTTCAACACCCATGATGGATCATCATGACTGAATGTAATAACAATCGTCAGCTCAACCGACGTAGCCTTGGTCTTCTTAGGTTCCTCCTCATCATCCCAAGGATATATATCTCTATAGAACCAATTGTGGTGCCCAAGCAAAGGCTTAGGCGCCATTTGTCCATCTTTAGTAACTTGGATATGGACAGACTTGTCCATCCCTTCTCTTTTCACTGAGCCTCTCTCAACTCAACCACATAACAAGCACGTCCAGCCACCTGATCACCATGCACAACACCTACTCCATTATCAATCAGAAATTTCAGCGTTAAACCCGTGTAGTTAATGCGCTCGGCAGATTCAATGCGGCGGAGGTGAAAAAAGTCATAGTGGGGATACATGTAGGATATAGTGGGATTTAAAGGATGACTCTAAAATAGTATATAAAACTCGTACTTAATATTTTTACAAATATATAAGTGGTAATTAAATGAAAAATTAACATTCAATTGATTTATAATTAATACATAAATAATTTTAATTAAAAACATGTGCGAATATACTATAAATAAACGTGAAACTATTATATAACATAATTGAATATAGTAGAATATTAGAGTATTTTCAATTTTGAAAATATATTAAAAATTTAATTAAATAAATAAATTTCATAATTATTTATTATGTATAAATGTCATTTTTCAATTTATTTCTTTTAAAGAAGATATAGGGGAAACATCAAAATATAGCGGGAATAATGGGGTATAGCAGAAATAGCGGGGCTTAAAGTGGAAAGGCTATATCTGAGGCTATATGGAAAAATCATAGCGGTAGAAATCTGCTATGAGATATAGCAGGGTCATAGTTGGGTAATAGCGGGGCATCAACTACACAACGTTAAACACCATGGGGCCAAAGCTACCCGAAATTCACCCAGGGCCGGACGGCCCAGAAAGACATTGTACGGTGAATCCACATCCAATGTTGAATAATCGAGTATATGATTTTTGTTTGATGATAATAAACATATATATATATATATATATATATTCATTTAAATGTATTTGTACTATTTTATTTTTCACATAATTAAATGAATATTTAGTGAATAAAATAAATAACACGGAATTTAAATTCAAACAGATATTTTATTCAAAAAATATTTATTACAATTTTGAATAGTACAAATTCAAGCTCTCACTATACATATACAATTTTGATTACAATAAAAATTTAATTACATCACAATCTATCATTTACAAATACACCTCACTATATATCGCTCATTCACTCGTAATTTATCTACAACTTTATTCCAGATTGAATCCAGCATCCGAGCAATCAGCAAAAATAAATACCGAGGCAACCAGAAAATAAACATAACAAATGAAACAACATTGCAAATAGGTCACACATGAATGCAACATGCATATACAAGGATAATATGTATGCAGCGAAGACTGTAGCTCGTGGTTACAGCTACACGAACACATGTCAGTAAAATGGCAACTGGTAACAAATAAATTCTAATGACCAGAGTCATCATGAACCAAGTCAGAGAAACAATGTCGAAGTCATACTATCAGTGACAGTGCCGAAGATATAGAGGATTAAATCAAAATCGTGAAGATGCAGTGGGTCAAAAATCCAAGCATCAGGGCGAGTATACTACAGATATGAACACACATATATATGCGGTGCTAACTCGACTAACAGGTTCAGGTAGACCAGAGAACAAAATAAGTATGTACATGAATTTGTCCAGTGAAGACACAGCAGTATGAAAGTCATGATATACAAGTGAGAAAATGACCGAAGTTAGGCAATGTCAATACCACGTCAAGCAAAGTGGCGGATATCAACTACGTTATAGACAAAGAAAAGAAAGAAAGAACAAGTTAGAAATCAAAACAGTGAAACCAGAAATTCACAAAATCAAGTTTGAAGATTTCAAACCAAAGTTAGTGCCATGATGACCAAGGAAACAAGTTCGAACCAAGTCAGAAATCATCAAGCCGTGGTAATCATGAATTAACAAGTCAAGGAAAAAATTGAACAGTCCAGATTCAAAGCCGTGAGTACCAAGTTAAGCAAGCAACGAAATTATGCAAATTGAAGAAGTCAGAGAAATCACCATCATTCAAGAATAATCAAGTGGCCGAGATAAATCAACTAATGAGTCAAAACAAGCGTATATGAACGAAAATATAGGAATTCGAATCCTATATAAACCCATTCATCATCGGCCGAGATATGCATTCAAGTTCAAGTAACAACAGAGCACAATCATTCAACTCGAATCATCAATTGAGTTCAAGCAATCAACTAATAGAGCAAAAGGCATAAATTACATACCGGAATCAAAGTCGAACTCAATCATCGAGAAGCAGCCGAGCGCAACTCAAGGACACAAACGATCGTAAAAAAACACACGAATATCCATTCGATCGATCAAAAGCGACGGCTTCGAAGATTTGCAAAAGCCCTAATTTCTGAGCAAAGAGGAACGAAGAAGCTATTGTCACAAATGAGAAAAGCAACCGGCTGAATAAAGGAAAAGAAAAGGGATACATTTTCAATAATATAATTGGGTCGACCTTGTTTTAATAAGGCTTTAATTTTTTAGATTAGGATTTTGGTTTAATTTGTGTTTAATTTGTATTTTTCTCTTTTAAACAATTGTAATTTCTAGTCGTGTGACTAGGGGACAAACTACGTGGCATAGTTTGAGAATTCGCAACTCAGTGGCCGAGTTGTGGCAGGGTTTTGAGCATAGAGTTAAGGCTAGTCGATAGCGGGTGTCGCGAGTTTACGTGTGTAAGCGTCTGACTGCTTAATTTCTAGTAGAAACCTTGAGGCGGCACATAGGTAGGGTTTTGCCGGAGCTGGGTTAATTCTGTGTCGTTCTATTTCTACATTTATTATTCTTCTATTATCCGTGCTGCTATAATTTTGGTATATCTATGTTGGGATTTTATAAACTTCCACGATAATTTTAATAATTGATAGTATCACCCTATTCACCCCCCTCTAGGGTGAAATCGATCCTTGGTACAGGACTAGGTACAAAAGCCATTTTTGTTTTAAAAATTTGATTTTTCAAAAACTAATTTTTGTTTTAAAAATTTGAATTTTTAAAATGGCTACTTTTGCTAAGGGTCATTCTAATATTATCCCTCCTGTTTTTGATGGAACAGATTTCTTGAATTAGAAATTAAAAATGCTCTCGCTATGCATATATTATATTCTCATATTATTCAAGATAATTTTAAGTTCATCTCTCATTGTGAAAATGCACAGGAAATCTGGAATACTTTTGAAGCAATATATGGTGCAAAAGTCAATAGCAATGAGAAATCCTCCACAACCGACTCAGTTAAATAAATGAGCTTAATAGGATTGGTAAAAGGCAGTTGTGATGAGGATGATGAAGATGGAGCAGCTGAGCTGGCATTACGAATGAAGAGATTCAAAAAGTGGAATCATAAATACGAAATGAAGCTCTAAATCAAAAATTGAAAAGCAGAATAGCCAAAGCACTAGACAACCCATAAGAACGGGAGATCATTTGTCATAAGTGCAACAAACCCGATCATATCAAGCCCAATTATCCTCGAAATCAACACGGCCAAGAAAAGAAATTAAAAAGGAGAAATTCTATAGCCACGTGGAATAAAAGCAATAATAATTATAAAAGCAACAGCAATGAGAGTGAGAAAGCAGATCTGTTTCTTCGAGGTGATATAACCGATAGCGATGATGATGAGCCAAGTGAGGTATCAAAACTCACTCACTCTGAATTACTTATATATTTCCACGAAGTAAATGGCTGTTTTGAACGTCTTAGGGAGAAATATGCTAAAATTGAATCACAAAGAGATAGTTTGATAGAAGTAAATGAACAGCTTGAACAATTAGTTAAAACTATCAAAGTAGGATCCCTAAGTGTGATAAGTGTCCAACATTCGAAGAAGAGATTAAAAAATCAAAAATCAAAAGTAAATCGCTTGAAAATGAAATTCTGATTTTGAAAGAAAGTGAAAATACAAGAATGTAAAATTCTATTAAAAAGTGCACACAATTATTAAATGAAAATGAATCACTAAAAATACAAGTCCAACTATTCTCAATGACATTAGAAAAATTTTCAAAAAGTGAAAAATCGTTGAAAATGCTATTAGGAAAACAAACTGTTAATACAGTTAGACAAAGACTTGGATATAATCCATCTGAAAATGTTAGAAATGAAATTAATCAAGTCAATTCAATGTGCACAATTTGTAGAAAATTTGGACACAATCAAAACAATTGTTAGTATAGACCCAAACAAGTGAAAACCATACAAATTTGGGTTCCAAAAGGTACAAATATAAAATCTTTGAAAGTCAAACAAATTTGGGTGCCAAAAGGAACATATATAAATAGTTTTGGTTCTCCACAAACTTATTTTTCAAAATCTATTGCCATTAACAACCATGGACCTATAAAAACAAATAGGTCACATAAATCTTTCATCATGTAGGTGTGGTGGCAGGCTAAGGAACAACAACAGTGTTATCTGGATTCTGGCTGTTCAGAAACACAACGGGCAACAAATCACAGTTCTTTAGCCTAGTATAAAGGTGGCAGAATCATAGTGCGCTACAACGAAAAATTATCGACAAAGGTAAAATAGGTAAAGATATCTTGAACGACATATGTGAAAATCTACACCATAATTTGATTTAATTCAGCCAGTTATGTTATGAATGATGATAATGATTCTAACTTTTTTCAAAATTGTTGGCCAATTATACTTTTCATACGGAGAACACTACATGCACCTCTAGAGACTTTGAACTACTTCATATAAATTTGTTTAGACTAATGATGGTATCTTATTGATTGATTATTACTCTCGGTGCACGTAAATATATTTGTTTATCCTACGGCTTCTAGATTTGACACTATATTCATTGATTTGTTAATTGGCACAGCTTCAAATTCAAATTCAAGAGAATTTCATTTAAAAGCTGTTAAAATTGATTTTAAGATATTTTGATGCACACTTCACGGTCTGGTCTATCAAATTTAACTAATGTAATTTCGAGTGAAAGAAAAATTCAGATGCAGATTACACTGGTAATCTAGTTGGTAGAAAAATTACTCGTGGAACGTGATTTATGATAAGACATTTAGTAACTGCATCGTTTTTCAAAGAAAACATCTGCATATTTTTCATTTTAAATAATTTTCAAATTGCAGACATTTTTTTATATAAAACCTCTTCTAGAAAATCATTTTTGACCTTGTTTCAGATTAGTCATTTTGGAAACTTTGGTTTTATAATTATTTTTGAATATGACTTTAAATGATTACATTGACTAATATGACTCCCCAATGATTATCAAAAAGATAAATAGTGATTGAAAAAGTGATGAGTGTTAATATAAATCATATATTATAACTTGAGATGGTATATTCAGTAAATTTCTTTAGAAATTTGAACAAGAGTTATAAAAACTTTTTGTTGGTAAAAATCCCATGACCATCTATATTTCTGTCACATTTCTAATGACCACCACTCATCAAAATTCAATATAGTTTGTCGATATGTGGTACTTTAAACATGAATCATTCGTTTTCATTTTATTTATTTTTTAAAAAAAATCCAAAGTATTCACTCTCATTTAAAAGTCCTAATGGTTATGCATGAGTGAATTACTTGGAATTTTTGATTATGTGCTTTCATGCTCATTTAAAAGTCCTCACGGTTATGCATGTATGGAACACATGTCAAAATTGATTTATTAAATAAACAAGTTGATTCTAATCCCATTTAAAAGTCCTCACGGTTATGCGTGGTTAGAAGATACTTGAATTCATTTCTTTTTAAATGGAATACTACTAATCTCATTTAAAAGTCCTAACGGTTATGCATGGTTAGTAGTTATTCAAATTCCTAATATAAATATACCATAAATAGACACAACTATATGGTTTTATATGATGACATCATCCCTATCATTCTAAAGTGAAATATGCTTCAAACAGAGTATTTATGATTTTTGTTTGATTTTTTTACTGAAATTTAATATTTATATTAGATTGAGTTTTAATATTGTATTAATATCTATCACTTTATCCCTATTTTTTAACACTATTACTCTTTTGCTGATAACAAAAAGGGGAGAGAAAAGTTAAGATTTTGACAAAAAAAGGTCAAATATTTTCTATTTGCATTTAGGCTTATTTGCATATTTTATTTACATGCATATATGAAGGGGGAGCTTTGTGTAGAGGGAAAGCATTCAAACATGGGGAGCAAATTGAATGATCAAATATATTTAACAAATTCAATGTGATAACCTGATTTTCGAGCATCTAATAATTGGTAAAGATTGATAAGATTTACTTTTCAAAGCTAATAAAATTTTATTCTATTTATAATATATATACTTGATATATATTGTGAATAGAATATCTTTTTTTTTAAAATTAAAGATGAATTTTCAAATTATAATATATATGTAATTATATGTTATAGTTTGATGTTGTTTTGAAATTTAATATAATCTGTAGATAATTTATATATGAATAAATTGTAATTTAAAGCTTTGTTTTAAAATGAATATTTTTCAAAAATTTAATTTAGATTAATTCAATAGTTTTAAAAATATAAGATAATTGTTGTTTTAAATATGTTTGTGTAAAAAGGATTTAATTAAAGTTTCGTTTTGTTTTTTTTAAATGCTTAATATAAAATGGTTATAAGTGTGTGTGTGTGTGTCTATATATATATATATATATATATACATATATATATATATATAAATGTTTAGATTTTAAATCCATGTAGAAGAAAATATATTTGCATTATAATTAATTTTAGAATATTTCCTTTTAAAAGTAAAATTTATTATACATATGTAAACATTTATTAATTAAGAGATTTATGTAAGTAAGCTTTCTATTTACATTTAAATAAAAAAAATGATTAAATACAAATGTAACCATGTTAATCATCTTTGAAACATTTGTAAATAAATTAAACACATTGAATGACATTTTTTTACTTTAGGGACAAGTGGCCTACATTTTAATTTATTTGAAATTAAACATAAAGAAATTTGTTTTCTCATTCATTTTTCCAAATTTCCTTTCTTCTTCTCAAATTAATGAACTACTTCAAATCTGAAAAAGTTTAAACACAAAATCAAATACAAACATGAGAATTTAAAATCTGCAAAACCTCAAACCTGCAACATCAAACACCTGCAAATTAAAATGGAGTTCAACCTGCAAACAAAGTTCTTCATAACATTTCAAACCTGTAATTCAAATCTGCTGCAACATTTGATCATCTGCAATTCAAGTAAGGATCAACAACAGTTTAAATCAACATCAATTAAAACCTTCTGCAATTCAAATGATGATCAACTCCACAGTTTCAAGATCAAGCTTAACATTTCAGAGCATCAATTGAAGCATGCAATCAAAGCATTTTTTCAGTTATATATTCAAGTGCCTGGAATAAATTTAAAGACTGCTCTACATATTTAAAAAGGTGAGTAAATTTTTAAATAAATTAAAAAAAATTAAGTAAAATATGTTTGCATGTGTATTTTGACCTGGTAGATGATTGCATGAATCTATTTTTGTAAAATCTTTGTTTATATGTTTAAAATTATCTGTGCATGTTAAATACTACTGATGTTCTCTGTAACTTCAAAGTTCAGAGAAAGTTTTAAACAAAAACTTCAGATTTATATGCAGTAAATCATTGTTAAGTTGGTATCATCAATGCAGAAGTTTGATTCAACATGAACTAAGTATTAAAAGTGATATTCAAAAGAAAACTGTTAAAAATCTGCAGAATCAAGTCAATATAGTAAAATAAATTTTTATATCATGAAAATCATGTTTGAATTTTTTTGAATTAAGTTCACATTCTAAATCTACTACGTATAACATGAATTTTAAAATAAGAATCAAAAATTTTAATTTGAATTTGAAGAAGAATTTTGTCGTAAACCGAATTTGGGATTTTTAGCAAATTCTTGTTACTGTGTTGATTTTAGACTTTGAAATTTGGATTGAAGTTGTGTTAGTGGTTGATTGACACTAGAAAAATAATGGATGTAATAATTATTCAACAGAGGTTTGGGAATTTAGGATTTTAGGGTTTTAAACTCTGTGAAGTTCGATCTCGAGGAATCCGCAAGTGTGAATCGTGGGTTGGATCAAGTTGCGATCGGTTTGGGGTGATGAGGCGTCAGGGTCATGCGGAGTTATGGCCGGAATCTGGAGGCGTTCGATGGTCGGCATGTCGAGGAATGGTGGATTTTCTGGTGAATGCAGTTTGGGGTTTTTGGGTTCGAGTGACCATATTTCGATCGAGCTCGTGTAAGTGTGGTTTGGGGGCTGGAGATGAGTCGTTGGTCGAAATGGAGTTTGCGCGTGGTGTCGTGGGTGGTGATGGCGGCGTTGGAGCAACGTGCACGTACACGAGACGGTGGCTGTGTCAGTGGTGTTTGTTCGAGTGCGTGTAGGCTACGACTCGAAGCAGCGTTCGTGTAATTGGTTTTGTGGCTTGCATGAGTACTCGGGTGTGTTTGCTGTAGCTCGTGTAGGGGTTAGGGAAGAAGGGTGTGTTCTCCAGTTTTCTTGTTTTCGGGTTTGATGAATTTTAAGCTAAGAAGAAAGGTAAGGGAGGAGATGGAGTTTGGGTCTTGTGTTTAACTTGAGTTTGTCGAGTCAAAAAAACAAAGAAATGAAGTTGAAGCTTTAAAACTTGTTTTAAATTTCAAATTTGTTTTAAGGTTAAACTTTAAAATTTATATTTCAACTACTTTATGAAGTGTTAAATATTTTTATTGAAAGTAATTCATATTTTATTAGTTGAAGTTTTAAAATGATTTTACATCTTTTAAAATTTAACTTTTAAAAAGGTAATTAATTTTTAACAAATCGAAAATATTTTAAATATGTAATAGTTTTTAATAATTAATGAAATTGTTTGGTTTTTGGAAGTTAATTAAGTTTTGACATTAAAGTTTACTTAATTTTATAAATTAATTAAGATTAAAAATAAATAAATAACTAATAAATTTATTAAGACTTAATTAATTAATTATGGTTCAATAATTTGATATTTAAGGATTAAATTAAATAATAATTAACCTTTTATCAATTAATTAAATTAATTAATTACTAATCAATTAATCATTAATCTCCCATTTTAAGGGTTAATGTTTCATCGTAAAGACAATTAAGATAAAATGATTTATTAAATTAATAAGGTAATTTAGTTTATTAAAAACCAATCATTTGTAATTAGGGATTGGTTAATTACTTAAATAATAAAGTACTTACTGGAAGTACTTGAGAATTAATTACTTGTAAATAATTAAAGTATGGATTAAATAAGATAACTTACTAAGGGTTTTAAATTTGATAATTAAGGATTAAGTTAATTAAATTTAGGATAAATTAATTTGTAAATTGGGAATTAATTAATTTGAAATTAATAAGGTTTGACTAAGTTTAATTACTTAGAGAAGTAATTAATAATTATTAATGAAGGTTATTAACTTAAGATTATTTAATAGTTAATTAATGTGCTAAATTTTAATAATTAATTAGATTAATTAATTAAGAATAATCATATGTGAAATTGTTGAAGTTTAATTACTTAATAAAAGTAATTAAGAAATTAATTACTTAATGTAATTAATTGGGTTAATGTGATTAGTTTAGATTAATTAATTAAGTTTAATTAATTTAAACACTTTAGGATTGATGAGTTATTACTTAATGTAATTAATGGAAGTATAATTAGTTAAGGAAGTAATTAATGGTAATTACTGGATGTAATTAAAGATGTTGATGATGGAAGTAATTTGGATTAAATTCCTATGCAATTAATCAGGGGATTAATTGAGATAATTAATTTAGGATAATTAATCTGGGATTAAGGATTGATTAATTGATTAAGTGGGCAAATCAAGGATGTGATTAATTAGTTAATGTTAGTATTTAATTAATGATTGTATAAGCAAGATTAAGTGATTAATTCTTAAGGAGTTAATTTAAGTAATTAAATTAATTATGATATGAATTGATAATACTTGCTTATGGATGATGGGTTGTTGAGTGTCTGAATTTGGATGGTATCCATTGAATTGACATCTATTAAAGATTAATTACCGTATTGGGTTAAGGATAAATAGTTTGTGAAATTAATTAAGGGTTAATTACTTAAATGTAATTAAAGGATAAACAGAATGATATTGGAAGCCTTGATTAATGGTTATCCCTAATAGGTGGTTCGTGATGCTATGTGATATGATATGTTTGATTCAAACTGTGAAGGTGTGGTTATCTATTGATGATGAATTACTATGACAATCCTGTATTAAAAGTAGAATTGTTTTTCACTTGAATAATTTAAGTTAAGTTGGCAATGGTTTTGAAGAGACCGGAGTCGGGTATTAGTGAATACCCGAAACCACTTCGATTCTTATAATTTGATATGTGAAACTTATAGGCTAAAGTGGAATGACTTAAGTAAATTGGACCATTTAAATCTGAGTTTTGGCACTTAGAAATTGATGTGTGAAATGGTTGATTTCTATAATAACTTATGAAGTGTAAATCAATATAAGTTACCTGGGTTTATATAAATTGTATGCTTTTGTATTCCAAGTTAGATGGGATTACTCACGCTGGTTTCCATCCTGACTCGGGTGTTACTTTGATGTAATATTCGGGTCAGACCGAGTATTATAGATTTTCAGGTAAGGACGTTCTGGAGCTCAGGAGGCGAGCTGGATGGCAGCGACGTATGGAGAGTTTCCACTATGATATTGTATATATCTGAGACATGTTAAATTTTATCTGTCCAATGTTGTATAAAATTGTTGTAACTCTTATATGTCGATGAAAATTGATAGATACAATTTTCTTTGGTATAACTATTATTATTGATATTATATTTATCCGCTGTGAATGTGAAATTGTGTGATTCTTTTCTGTTCTTCTTCTTCTATCTTTTCTTCTTTTATCTAACAGTCTGGAAATTTTGGGATCGAAATTTCCGGGTCGTTACATTTGGTATCAGGGCTGAAGGTTAAGCAAGAATCTTGGCTCTGGTGGATTACTCATTAAGGATAAGGGTAAGTGGTAGCCTAGGATGAGTTGAGTGTGTGTGTGTGTGTGTGTGTGTGTGTATGAGAGCGTACTTGTTATTTTCTTATATAAAGGTTTTAAAAGATTTTATATAAGAATATATTTTGATATATAAAGCAATATTTCTTTATAACAAATAGTAAAGGAATTGGTTGTTAAATTATTGAGTCAAATTAAGAAGTAATATAAATACAACCAAACTGAAATTAAATCTTGAATTTGGGAAAGGTTTCAGGATAAGGATAATCAGTTAATTTATGTAATTAATTAAACTTTATTTAATGAGATTAATTAATGGATAATAATTGGAAACGATAAATTAAGAGGAAGTTACTTAATGAAGTAACTGGAGGCAAGTAATTTAAAGGACAATTACTTAATGAAGGTAATTAATAAATAAGTTAATTACCAAATGTGATTAATTGGAATTAATTAATGATGTAATTAATTTAAAGAAATAATAAATAATATTATTTAATGCATTTGAATGAAATGGTCCTATTTCAAACAAGAGTTGTTTGAAAATTTAAAAGAAATTTTTTGTGAATTAAAAACCAAAGGTGGTTTAAAATTTTAAAGTATAACTTGGTATGTAAAAGAAATTAATATGTATACATGTGGATATACATAATATCAAAGGTGGTTGGAAATAAACTCTAAATGGTGAGTTTTGAATTTGGAATAAGATGTGATACCCAAGGTGATAAGTTTTTGAACTTAATAAGTGGGAAGATTATTTATGAGAAGTTCAAAATTTGAAATGGAAGTTCAAACTGGGTAAGGTTGAATGGATAAAGTGAATTGAGTTTAACTTGGGAAAAGTTAAATATGTTGGGATGTTCAACCTGATTTGTAAATTTTAAGATGAAATTAAAATTTAACTTGGGAAGTTAAATGGTTGATTGTAATTGAGAGTTCGAGTGATCTCAAATTGGGTTTGAGATCTAGAAATTAAAAATGAATGGATGTTTTAAAATAAATTAGATAATATCATCCTATTGTTGTTAAAAATCTTTAAGTTGTGAATTGGAATTCTTTAAACGAATGGGAGATGGTTTAAATTTGAAATTTGAAATTAGTTCAAATTGAATTTGATTTGAATTAATTGAAATTGTGATTAAAGATATATAAGTATAAAATTCAAATGGAAGATTTGAATTGGATTAATTTGAAACAATTTGAAATTGAAGAGGGTTCAATTTGAAATTAGTCTGAATTGTTTTGAATAATTTGGGATTGTAATTAAGTTGAATAGTTTTAAATTCAAATGGAATTTGAATTTAATTTAGGAGGAAATCAAGGATAATTCAACTTGATTTGGAAATGGAGTTTGAAATTGGGATTGATTCAATCTGGAGTTGAAATAAATTGAAATTGGAACTAGTTCAATTGAAATTTATCTGAATTAGAAGAATCTGAGATCAAAGTTGAATAAAGTTAAATTTGAAAAGAAACTGAGGAATTCAACTTGAATTGGGTTAAATAGATTTCAATGGAAATTAAAGTTATTTAAATTGGAATTGGATCAATTTAAATGGTAGAGGAAATTTAAATTGAATTGATGAGAATGGAGATTGGGAAGTGCGTTGTTTGACTCTGGACTATTTTTAATATAAATGGTTTTAATATAAACCAATTTTTCCAAGCTATTCATTATATAAACAACCCTTCTTTTAAAAGCCAAACTATCTTATACTTGTTTTACAATTATTTTTGAAACAGTTTAACAATTTTCTAACTATTTTATAAACTAATTACTATTTTCAACTACCAATTACTATTTTATAGTTATTTTGCAATTATTTAAAATTTCTATGACTATTTAACTATTTTCCAATTATTTTACAATTACTGAACTATTTTACAGCTATTTTACAAACTAGTAATTATTTTTCAACTACTTATATATTTCTTTAACTTTTCAAGTTATTTTCTAAATTTAAATTGGACGGAGTTCAAATTGTTCTTGGTTAAATACCCAATCGAGATAAGAATAGAGGTGATAATCCAAATGGATTAAAGAAATTGTGAGTAAGTGAATGAAAATCAAAGTGAATGTGAATAGAAATGGATTTGATTTGGCTAATAACCAATAAAGGTAAATACGTAGGATGTATGTATATTATTCTATTTGCATAGTAATGTGATCCAGATTCGAGCACAGAATTTCGAGATAGTATGTCGATCCGAGTTGGAATTTTTTTCACTCGATTTTCGACGGCGAACCTGGATATGGGTTGTTGATTGGTTCTGGATATTCTCTATCATAGTTATGACTATGTAAGGAGAATGACGGTTTCTGATCAAGAAACCAGATCTGTGTCCGCACTAGGAAGTCGGGTGGACGATACTAGTTCGGAAGTGAAATTGTGTGATCGAGTGAGCGATCAGATTGGTATAGCGTACGGATGATATGTGTACATCGTACGGATTTGGATGAAAATGATATTGAAAAGAGTAACCAAATTTGAATATCTGAATTTGAGTAAACAAAGTAAATATCTTTGTTTTATAAAATAAAACTCCCCTTGTTGAATCTCTTGCCAGAAGAAAAGGATTTTGAAGGTGCTTTGGAGTATAAAAGGAGTTTTATTCAAGTTCGAAATGATCCAAAGTTTTAAAAATTATATATATCTGTGTGTGTGTGTGTGTGTGTGTGTGTGTGTGTCTATATATATAAAGGATCTTATGAGGATTTTAGAAAAGGTTTTGGGAACCTTTGGATTTGGAAAGGGTTTTGATTTTTGGGTAAAATCAATATTAAATTTGGAAAGCCTAGTTTAGGAATTATCGATTTTGGGATAATCGGTTTTGTGTAAAGGAGTTTTGTATGAGATCATACTAGGTGTATGATTTAAAGATACTATATAGGTATAGTATAAAATGTTTTGATGATGGCTCTGGAGAAAAAGGCGCTTCCTTGAAATGAACTTCTCAAGAGTACCACCGGGTGGTGCTTCCTTAAGCCCTAGGGGGGTTCTAAAGTTGATCCTGTGAGGAGTCCGGACAAAACTAGTTCCTGGGGATTATGAGTAGAGTATACCATAGCGAAAGTCGTATGTGCCGCTGAGATCCAACAGTCTCCATTTGATTTTATATCGGTAGACTGCAACCTATGGTATAACATAGCGAAAGTCGTGTTTGCCGCTGAGAGCCAACAGTCTGCGTTTGATTTTATATCGGTAGACTGCGACCTATGTAGGAGTGGAGAAGATTCATTTTGACAGCGAAAATCAGAGGCCGCTAAGAGCCTGCAGTTACATGGACTTTTGCTGCGATGGCAACGTAACCCTGGATGTAACTGTGATCTTTTGTGTGGGTTCCATGGCGTAATCGAGAGGCCGCGGAGAGCCTGCAGTTACATGGACTTTTACTTCGATGGCAACGTAACCCTGGAATGTAACTGTGACCATGGATGGGGGTGATGATTTCCAGAGCATTCTCACCAAAGATATATCCTCTATTTTCAAAAAATGTTTTCTATATTTTCAATAAAATTATTTTCAAAGTATTTTCAATAGGTGTTGAAAATGGGTCTGCTAAGTACTTATAAATTTTTAGTCTTACGCCTAATCAACATATGACCGAATTTCTGTAAGAACGAAGTTAGACTTGTGAAAACATCAATTGATAAAAAGTATTTCTATAAAACTATTTTGGCAGTATTACAGATTTTAAAAGCGTTTTAAAAATGATCAAAGAAAATTTATATAATTTTAAGCATTTAATAATTCTGGCTTCGTTCCTTTTCAAGGACGAAAAGATTCAAAGGGGGGAGGAATGTGATAACCTGATTTTCGAGCATCTGATAATTGGTAAAGATTGATAAGATTTACTTTTCAAAGCTAATAAAATTTTATTCTATTTATAATATATATACTTGATATATATTGTGAATAGAATATCTTTTGTTTTAAATTAAAGATGAATTTTCAAATTATAATATATATGTAATTATATGTTATAATTTGATGTTGTTTTGAAATTTAATATAATCTGTTGATAATTTATATATGAATAAATTGTAGTTTAAAGCTTTGTTTTAAAATGAATATTTTTCAAAAAGTTAATTTAGATTAATTCAATAGTTTTAAAAATATAAGATAATTGTTGTTTTAAATATGATTCTGTAACAAGGATTTAATTAAAGTTTTGTTTTGTTTTTTTTTAAAATGCTCAATATAAAATGGTTATAAGTGTGTGTATATATATATATATATTAATGTTTAGATTTTAAATCCATGTAGAAGAAAATATATTTGCATTATAATTAATTTTAGAATATTTCCTTTTAAAAGTAAAATTTATTATACATATGTAAACATTTATTAATTAAGAGATTTATGTAAGTAAGCTTTCTTTTTTTTTTTAGCAAAGCCAGCGGGGTTATCTGGGCCCCTACCAGTTTTATTGCAACAAACAATAAAAAAGAGATACATAGAAAAAACAAAGAGGAAGATAACTGAAAAATAAAAAAGGAAGAGAAACATCAAAATCAAGTCCAAGCTTGTAACATAGACAGCGGGATGCTACTAGCACAGTGCTTCAGTTGCTTGTGTATACTGCATTTCATTTCTTTCCATAAGACCATGTCATTCCTTTTAACATTTTCAAAAACTCTTAAATTTCTTTCCCTCCAAATCACAGCCACGAAGACCTTCAAACACACAGTGAACACTCTACTATCAACTGTTCTCCATTTGGTTGCTTTGTGTATTATATTCCACTGTATGTTGCTAGTTCGTCCAGATAGATATGTACCAGTTTTACCACCTAAGTGGAATAGCAAGTTGTTCAAGGCAGAGCACTCAAAAAAAATATGGTCGGTTGTTTCCTCTTCAATTTCACAGAATAGGCATTGCATGGGACAGATCATTCCAACCTTTTGTAACATAGATCTAGTAAGCAAAGCTTTGTTGATCACTTTCCACATCAAAAGATTGTATTGAGGGACTGTATCTGTAGACCATATAACATCATGCCAGATAGCAGCAGGCAATGGATCACTTTCTGTTAGGGAACAGTAAACACCCTTAACAGAATGTGGTTTGCCATTCCACTGAACAGAGTTGATTTGCATAGCAGTGAAATTAGTTTGTTGTAATATATTCCAAGTTTGCTGAATTTCTTGATTACTTGTGGTAGGCAACTGAATATTACCATTGATCAAGTAGGAATTAGCATCAGCAGTTAAGGAAATACCTGTTTGGACAATTTGTGAGTAGGAAAGCAATTTAAATAAAATTAGGCCTTGTCTAACCCATGGTTCCTTCCAAAAATTCACCTTTGAACTGGCATTAACTGGGTATTGTATAAACGGCAGAAAGACTTCTCTATACTTAAGGATGCTTCTCCATGTCCAACTACTTTGTTGAGGGATCTCCATGACCCAGAAATCCTTGTTCTTGATATTGTGATGCCATGTCCATTCCACCCATAAACTTTCCCTTTTTTTAATGATTGCATCAAACTGTTTGCTTATAGCCGCTATGTTCCACTTCCTTATGTCTAAGATACCAAGCCCACCAGATTTAAAGGGAACTTCAAATTTTGTAAAAGCACATGGGACAATTTTCCTGTTGTGAATACTTCCAGTCCAAAAGAATCTACTCATAGCAGATCTGAGTAAATGTAATAACTTGATAGGAAGAATTATAGTGCGTGCCCAGTAAACAATAGAAGAGAAGACAACAGATTTGATGAGAACAAGCCTTCCAGATTGAGTTAATTTCCTATTATCCCATGCTGTCATGATTGAAGTTATTTTATGATATAATGGATAACAGTCATTCTTAGTAATTCTTTTAGTTATAAGAGGCAGACCAAGGTACTTCATGTCATTCTCCATACTTGTGAAACCAGACTGCTGATGTAGGAAAGCAGCTTGTTCATTACTGATACCAGAGACTAGCATAGAAGATTTATTTTGATTTATGGATAAGCCAGTCATTTTTTTAAATATATGCAGTGCTTCTTTAATTCCATTCAGAGAAGGCAACTCAGGCTTTGTAAACATCATGACATCATCAGCAAACATGATGGATGTAATAAGTTGTTGAGAACATTTGGGATGATACTTTATTATTTTCCTGTTGTAACTAGTTCTTAGAGTAACAGTTAGCACTTCCATAACTATCAGAAACAAATAAGAAGATAACGGGTCTCCTTGCCTGATACCTTTTCTTCCTCTAAAATTTCCTACAGGTCTGCCATTAATCACAATAGAGTAGGATGGAGTGGAAATACATACATAGATCCAAGACACAAATGTTTTAGGGAATCCCATAACAGCCATAATTCTAACTATGGATTCCCAATGGATAGAGTCGTAAGCTT
This sequence comes from Allium cepa, assembly GCA_030765085.1. Classification (NCBI taxonomy): domain Eukaryota; kingdom Viridiplantae; phylum Streptophyta; class Magnoliopsida; order Asparagales; family Amaryllidaceae; genus Allium; species Allium cepa. Next base: position 513,678,676 of record CM060938.1, read on the forward strand.
TAGTTATGTCAATTTTCAGAGCTGCAGCAGGGGTGCTATTGCTATTACCATAACATTTGAGAAGTTCTTGAGCCAAGAGAACATTATCAATGATGTCTCTGTTAGGAAGAAAAGCTGATTGATTTTTAGAGACAACAGATGGAAGAACTGAGACTAATCTGGCTGCTAGAATTTTAGATATGCACTTGTACACTACATTACAACAAGATATGGGCCTATAAGAACTAACAGTGGAAGCTGGAGAGTATTTGGGAATTAATGCAATATTGGAACAGTTGATTTCTCCAAGAATCTTGCAAGTATTAAAGAAGTTATGTATTGCCTTGCAAAATTCACTTCCAAGAATACTCCAAGTACTAATAAAAAACACTACATTTAGACCATCAGGGCCACCGGATGAGTGTTTGTTCATGGAGAAAAGGGTTGCCTTGATTTCTTCATCAGTAACAGGACTGACAAGAAATGATGCTTCCAAATAATTGATGTTTGGGAGGTCAGTTTCAGTAATTAAGTCAAGATCTGGAGTAAAGCCTTCTATATTACCATACTGCTTGGTGAAGTATTGTATAAATGCATTGTCAACAGTTTCAGGAGAGGTGTGCAAAATGCCCTGGTCATCAGTTATACTATGAATGTTTTCTCTTGCTTGTTTAAGTTTGATAGAATCATGATAAAACTTCGTGTTTTTGTCACCTTCATCATGCCATTTTTTGTTTAGTTGCTGTCTCTTCATGTTGGCTTCAAGTTCCAAAGCAGAGTTAACTTCTAAAAGTAGTTTTCTTTCTTCATCAGCTGCTTGAACGTCAAGAGGATGTTCCATCATAAATTCTTTCCTTATTTTAAGTTGCTGAGTAAGTGTAGCAGACAGCAGACCACCTCTACCAAAAGTTGAAGAAACCCACTGTTTGATAGCTTGCTTAATGTACTTGAGTTTCCTGCAAAATTTAAACATAGGGTTACCAAAACCAACAAATTCTGCATTAGCTTTTGATACAAGAACAAGAAAGTGTTCATGCTTAGCCCAAGCATTAAAAAATTTGAAACTTCTTTTTTCTCTTCACAAATGGTTACCAAGGGACAGGATTTGAGCTGAGTGGTCTGATAGGATTGGTTGTGGGAGGAAAACTGAAATGGAAGGCCAAAGAGATAGGGCTTGGAAATTGCAAAAGGAATGATCAATAGTTGTAAAGGTACGTACTCCACTTCTGCTTCTATTATTCCAAGAGTACTTGGCACCAGATTTATTCACCAACAGCAACTCAGAATCAATAACAGATTGATTGATAGGATCAAGATCCCTAGGAGTAAGTGGGTTGCCACCGAACTTGTCATTAAAACTTAAACAAGAGTTGAAGTCACCCATAACCAGCCATGGATGTGTAGCTTGTCTTAAAGGAGGAATTGTTTTAAGGAAGGCATTCCTTGATATGGTAGAATTGTCAGCATACACAATTGTTAAGTAGAAAGAGGTTTGGGTTTGGGTAAGAAACAAGTGAAAATGTATAGATTGTCTACTCGAAAGAATGGGAGATAGAGTTATTTCAGAGGGGTTATACAAAACAAGAATTCTACCATATGATGCTGAATCAAGGTTATGATGGAAGGACCAGGTAGGATTAATGTAGTTAATAGCCTTTTGAGATAGGGGAAGATTTAGCTTAGTTTCAAGAAGTCCAATGAGGCAAAGGTTATAATCAGAGATATAATTCTTAACTTGATCAAGTTTCAAATTGTTATGAGCCCCTCTAAGATTCCAAGTTGCTATTTTTGTATGCATTAAAAACTATTGATAAGTGAGGGAGTTGTTTCTTCTCTGAGCTGACAGAGATCTGGATCTTGTTTGTATCTTCCTTTTTAATTTTGTAGGGGGTGTGGGAGGTTGGTTGTGTGAGGCAGGAGATGATGAGTGAGGTTGGTTGAGTGAGACAAGTGAGGGGGTGCTGGGATCAGGCCAACCAGGGATGGGAATGGAAAAATTGTAGTGAGTTTGAGAAGATTTTGAGGATTGATCACCTTGCTTGGATGTTACTATTTGAGTTATCTGGGTTTCAAATGATTTGCACCAATTGTTGTCAAAATCAGAAGAAGATGTAACAGTTGTTGTACAAACTTTGCCAGTTTCTTTTCTATTTTGCTTGTTACTTCCATTTTTCCTCTTTTCATTCATTTTTGTTGCTTGTTGTTCTTTTGTTATTGCCTGATTTAGTGTGTCAGTGGGTATTTGTTTTGCAGAATGGTTTGTTTTCTCAGTCATGGTTGTTTGTTGCTCTGTGCATGTAAGCTGGTCAGTTATTTCACCTTCTTCCATAAGTTGCATATTATTTGCTTCTTGATCTTCTTCATCAGTTTGTAGCAATGTGTACATGTTGTTAGTACTTACTGCACACACTTGCACATTTGTTTTTCCAGTAGTTTTTGGAATTTGTACTGTTCTTATTCTCTGTTCTAAAATTTCATCATTCTCCTTCTCTTTCACCATATTTATTTCTTGTACTTCAACTTCAGTTTGTTGCATGGTGTACATGTTACTTGCACTAACTGTATCTCTTTGTTTTGCATTTACTGAACCTATCACACCATTATTAACTCCAGCAGCTTTATCAATAGTTTTTTGATTTTCACCTTGTTTCAACAAATCAACTTCATCATTAATTACACAGTTGTTGTTCCTATTACTATTGGTTTTGGTTACTTTCTGCCATTTTTGTTTAAAACTAGTCTGTTTATCACTGCCTTGACCCTTTACCACATTATTCCTTCCATCATTTCCTTTCTTCTGTTGTTCAGTCATTGTTTCTTTATCTACTTTCTTTCCATTTTCTACAATTTTGCAATTACTCAGCTGGTGTCCAAACTCCTTGCATAGAGTACATATCAGTGGTTTCCATAGGTAAGTTACATTAACTACTTGCATCGATCCATTTTGCAGTTGAACTGTAAATTTATCTGGCAGTTCTTTGTTTGGATGCACTTCAACTAAACATTTGGCAAAAGAAATACGCTCAAATTTTTCAGTTGAAGCATCCAAACATAGTAGCTTACCCACTCTAGATGCTAACCAATTAATTCCCAACGTTGACCAAGCAAACAAGGGAATGTTTGTTAATTTTATCCATACTGGAACTGTTTTAATGCTACTACAGTTATTTCCAATATTTACATCCCATGGTTTCACAATAAATAATTTATTCCTCATCACAACAGGGTCAGCCTCTGATATTCTGATTCTATCATCTTCATTTGTGAATTTGAATAGAAAGAGAAACCCATCAGATTTGACTGAGATCGAACCACTTAATTTCCAGACTTTCTTAAGGTAGTATAACACAGTAGCATAAGGCAATGGGGTGTCTAAAAAGAAACCTACGAGATAATCTCTCCACATATCATTACCAGCTTGAACAACGTCAGCGGGTGGGACGATCGCTTCACCATTGAATTGCAGTTGAATTTCACGTGGGACAAACTTCCCAGCATTATTCGGTTTGGCTTTGAAAAGCGAGTTCCACGAAAGAGGAGGAGAAGGAACAGGGATAGGTTTAGAACTAGGAAGAAATGGCAGTGAAGAAGGTGGAAGGGGGTTGACCAACGAGGGTGGAGATGGCACCGAAGTAAGAAGACTAGGAGAAGGTGGATTGGATGGTTCTGACAAGGAGCTGGAAGCAGCTGGCGGTACAAGCAAGGGAGAGGAGGGACTAGGTTGATTTGATTGCCTGGGAAAAGACAGATAAGCGGGAATAGGGGATGGGGGCACGGTCACCATTTTTGAAGAGAAATTCAAATGGAAAAATGTAAGCTTTCTATTTACATTTAAATAAAAAAAATGCTTAAATACAAATATAACCATGTTAATCATCTTTGAAACATTTGCAAATAAATTAAACACATTTAATGACATTTGTTTACTTTAGGGACAAGTGGCCTACATTTTTATTTATTTGAATTTAAACATAAAGAAATTTGTTTTCTCGTTCATTTTTCCGAATTTCCTTTCTTCTTCTCAAATTAATGAACTACTTCAAATCTGAAAAAATTTAAACACAAAATCAAATACAAACATGAGAATTTAAAATCTGCAAAACCTCAAACCTACAACATCAAACACCTGCAAATTAAAATGGAGTTCAACCTACAAACAAAGTTCTTCATAACATTTCAAACCTGTAATTCAAATCTGCTGCAACATTTGATCATCTGCAATTCAAGTAAGGATCAACAATACTTTAAATCAACATCTATTAAAACCTTCTGCAATTCAAATGATGATCAACTCCATAGTTTCAAGATCAAGCTTAACATTTCAGAGCATCAATTGAAGCATGCAATCAAAGCATTTTTTCAGTTATATATTCAAGTACGTGGAATAAATTTAAAGACTGCTCTGCATATTTTAAAAGGTGAGTAAATTTTTAAATAAATTAAAAAAAATTAAGTAAAATATGTTTGCATGTGTATTTTGATCTGGTAGATGATTGCATGAATCTATTTTTGTAAAATCTTTGTTTATATGTTTAAAATTATCTGTGCATGTTAAATACTACTGATGTTCTCTGTAACTTCAAAGTTCAGAGAAAGTTTTAAACAAAAACTTCAGATTTATATGCAGTAAATCATTGTTAACTTGGTATCTTCAATGCAGAAGTTTGATTCAACATGAACTAAGTGTTAAAAGTGATATTCAAAAGAAAACTGTTAAAAATCTGCAGAATCAAGTCAATACAGTAAAATAAATTTTTATATCATGAAAATCATGTTTGAATTTTGTTGAATTAAGTTCATATTCTAAATCTACTATGTATAACATGAATTTTAAAATAAGAATCAAAATTTTTAATTTGAATTTGAAGAATAATTTTGTGGTAAACCGAATTCGGGATTTTTAGCAAATTCTTGTTGCTGTGTTGATTTTAGACTTTCAAATTTGGATTGAAGTTGTGTTAGTGGTTGATTAACACTAGAAAAATAATGGATGCAATAATTATTCAACAGAGGTTTGGTAATTTAGGATTTTAGGGTTTTAAACTTTGTGAAGTTTGATCTCGAGGAATCTGCAAGTGTGAATCGTGGGTTGGATCGAGTTGCGATCGGTTTGGGGTGATGAGGCGTCAGTGTCATGCGGAGTTATGGCCGGAATCTGGAGGCATTCGGTGGTCGGCATGTCGAGGAATGGTTGATTTTCTGGTGAATGCAGTTTGGGGTTTTTGGGTTCGAGTGACCATATTTCGATCGAGCTCGTGTAAGTGTGGTTTGGGGGCTGGACATGAGTCGTTGGTCGAAATGTAGTTTGCGCGTGGTGTCGTGGGTGGTGACGGCGGCGTCGGAGCAACGTGCACGTGCACGAGACGGTGGCTGTGTCAGTGTTGTTTGTTCGAGTGCGTGTGGGCTATGACTCGAAGCAGCGTTCGTGTAATTGGGTTTGTGGCTCGTGTGAGTACTTGGGTGTGTTTGCTTTAGCTCGTGCAGGGGTTTGGGAAGAAGGGTATGTTTTCCAATTTTCTTGTTTTTAGGTTTGGTGAATTTTAAGCTAAGAAGAAAGGTAAGGGAGGAGATGGAATTTGGGTCTTGTGTTTAACTTGAGTTTGTCGAGTCAAAAAAACAAAGGAAATGAAGTTGAAGCTTTAAAACTTGTTTTAAATTTCAAATTTGTTTTAAGGTTAAACTTTAAGATTTATATTTCAACTACTTTATGAAGTGTTAAATATTTTTATTCAAAGTAATTCATATTTTATTAGTTGAAGTTTTAAAATGATTTTACATCTTTCAAAATTTAACTTTTAAAAGGGTAATTAGTTTTTAACAAATTGAAAATATTTTAAATATGTAATAGTTTTTAATAATAATGAAATTGTTTGGTTTTTGGAAGTTAATTAAGTTTTGACATTAAAGTTTACCTAATTTTATAAATTAATTAAGATTGAAAATAAATAAATAATTAATAAATTTATTAAGACTTAATTAATTAATTATGGTTCAATAATTTGATATTTAAGGATTAAATTAAATAATAATTAACCCTTTATCAATTAATTAAATTAATTAATTACTAATCAATTAATCATTAATCTCCCATTTTTAGGGTTAATGTTTCATCCTAAAGACAATTAAGATAAAATGATTTATTAAATTAATAAGGTAATTTAGTTTATTAAAAACCAATCATTTGTAATTAGGGATTGGTTAATTACTTAAATAATAAAGTACTTACTGGAAGTACTTGAGAATTAATTACTTGTAAATAATTAAAGTATGGATTAAATAAGATAACTTACTAAGGGTTTTAAATTTGATAATTAAGGATTAAGTTAATTAAATTTAGGATAAATTAATTTGTAAATTGGGAATTAATTAATTTGAAATTAATAAGGTTTGACTAAGTTTAATTACTTAGAGAAGTAATTAATAATTGTTAATGAAGGTTATTAACTTAAGATTATTTAATAGTTAATTAATGTGCTAAATTTTAATAATTAATTAGATTAATTAATTAAGAATAATCATATGTGAAATTGTTTAAGTTTAATTACTTAATAAAAGTAATTAAGAAATTAATTACTTAATGTAATTAATTGGGTTAATGTGATTAGTTTAGATTAATTAAGTTTAATTAATTTAAACACTTGAGGATTGATGAGTTATTACTTAATGTAATTAATGGAAGTATAATTACTTAAGGAAGTAATTAATGGTAATTACTGGATGTAATTAAAGATGTTGATGATGGAAGTAATTTGGATTAAATTCCTATGTAATTAATCAGGGGATTAATTGAGATAATTAATTTAGGGTAATTAATCTGGGATTAAGGATTGATTAATTGATTAAGTGAGCAAATCAAGGATGTGATTAATTAATTAATGTTAGTATTTAATTAATGATTGTATAAGCAAGATTAAGTGATTAATTCTTAAGGAGTTAATTTAAGTAATTAAATTAATTATGATATGAATTGATAATACTTGCTTATGGATGATGGGTTGTTGAGTGTTTGAATCTGGAGTCGGGTATTAGTGAATACCCGAAACCACTTCGATTCTTATAATTTGATATGTGAAACTTATAGGATGAAGTGGAATGACTTAAGTAAATTGGACCATTTAAATCTGAGTTTTGGCACTTAGAAATTGATGTGTGAACTGTTTGATTTCTATAATAACTTATGAAGTGTAAATCAATATGAGTTACCCCGGGTTTATATAAATTGTATGCTTTTGTATTCCAAGTTAGATGGGATTACTCACGCTGGTTTCCAGCCTGACCCGGGTGTTACTTTGATGTAATGTTCGGGTCAGACCGAGTATTACAGATTTTCAGGTAAGGACGTTCTGGAGCTCAGGAGGCGAGCTGGATGGCAGGGACGTATGGAGAGTTTCCACTATGATATTGTATATATCTGAGACATGTTAAATTTTATCTGTCCAATGTTGTATAAAATTGTTGTAACTCTGATATGTCGATGAAAATTGATAGATATAGTTTTCTTTGGTATAACTATTATTATTGATATTATATTTATCCGCTGCGAATGTGAGATTGTGTGATTCTTTTCTGTTCTTCTTCTTCTATCTTTTCTTCTTTTCTCTAACTGTCTGGAAATTTTAGGATCGAAATTTCCGGGTCGTTACATTCAAAATCTTAAATATATGTTTGTTATCATCAAAAAGGGGAGATTGTAGAATAATCGAGTATATGATTTTTGTTTGATGATAACAAACATATATGTGTGTGTATATATATATATATATTCATTTAAATATATTTGTACTATTTTATTTTTCACATTATTAAATAAATATTTGGTGAATAAAATAAATAACACGGAATTCAAATTCAAACAGATATTTTATTCAAACAAATATTTATTACAATTTTGAATAGTACAAATTCAAGCTCTCACTATACATATACAATTTTGATTACAATACAAATTCAATTACATCATAATCTATCATTTGCAATTGCACCTCACTACATATCGCTCATTCACTTGTAATTTATCTACAACTTTATTCCAAATTGAATCCAGCATCTGAGCAATCAGCAAAAATAAATACTGACGCGGTAAAATTGAAAATAAAATACTTTTGCAGTATACAATAAAATGTAATTTTGAAAATATTATTTGCCTTAGTTATTTGGGTTGTTCGTGATCATTTAATTTTGAATTCATCATACACGAACAGCTTGTGACATGCACAGTGTATCACTGTACATGCCATAAGGCAGTGCACACCGATATATACACTTGATAAAATTATAGGGATAGGCGAGCACAAGGTCAAACCCAAATCAAAAGCTGGTTCAACTCATGTGAAATCAATATACAGTCACAGTTTTAGCACAAGGTCAGAGGTGACATCAATGTATGCATATAGTTAGGCACTGTCAAAGATCATGACAATGCAAAACTTCCAGATGAACACATAATAAAGACAAGCTATTGAACTCCAAGTAAGGAGCAAGTGACAGTGATCACTATGCAGTGGAGTGATGGATATGCTCAATACACACACATATATGGCATACCGGACCCAAATGTACATGAACAAGTAACATATATATGCTGCAAAGACCAGAGATGTGTGGATACAAGAAAACTGTAATTACAAGTGACTTCAACAAGTTGATATGCAAACAAAGTATGCAGCGACAAAACAAGTGTATACAACCACATGGTGACAGTAGGATACAAGTCCGAACACACCCAATGCAAATCAGACATGTGCAAACTAGCTCGAACCAGTGAATGACATGATGATAACATGAATGTATAGATTCAAATGAAACTGGACTTCAACAAGACCACATGCATTGGAAAAATTGTGAAAATTAGCCCAAACTTCAAAATATCATTGTTGATTCACTGGAAATTTAAAATCTAAAAAAGGTTTTGAAAATAATTTTTTATTAATATTTTATGTAATTTCGAATGAATATTCAATTAAAATATATTTTAAAATATTAAAAAAAAGTTTATTAAAAAAGGGCGACCGACAAAACTTCCATAACCCCATGTGATCTGGATAAAGACAATGGAGGTGAGTGAAAGACGGTTAAGAGGAAGGGGAAGCAGTCATTTGTAGAGGTAGTGAGGCAAAATACCGGGATAGTAAAGTGAGGATTAGAGAAAGCTCCTAAACCCTAGGTAGAGGCAGTCGAAAGCAAATTTGAAATCAAAGGTAAGGTTTCTATGAACCTATTAAAGATAAGAAGGAGTCATATTAGCTAATGAATGACGCAGACTATGAAGAATTTAATATGATGTGGAAAAACTTGATCCACGCTTAGATGGATAGTAAAATACCCATTTGTCTATTTTATTGCTTACATCAAAAGGGTTTGGAAGATCTTGGGGTGTCTTTCCTAGAAATAATGATTTTTATCTAATAAAATTTAAAAGAGAGGATGATTACAAACGAATTCTTAAAGGCGTACCTTGGTTTATGGATAACAAGCTGATTTTCATAAAGAGATAGGAGGTGGACTTTAACTTTGAAAGAGACATGCTGACTACGTATCCTATCTAGATTAAATTTAACAATCCAAATCGTGCCTTATGTTACTTGAAATGTATCAGAAAGCTTGCAGGCCTAATCGAAAGACCACTAGACATCAATGAAAATATCAGACTTGTTAAGAGCATCAAATATGCCACAGTTCTCATAGAGGTGGATGCGGAGGTTGGACTGCCAAAAAGTGTCAAGGAAATTGATAAACATGGCAATGTATACATCCATGAAGTGGAGTATGAATTTGTACCTCCTAGATATGGGGAGTGTAAGTATTTTGGACATATAAACCTACAGTGTAATAATAATCATACCAATCCTAAACAAGTGTGGGTTGAAATATCCAAAGCAACCAAAAATGTTTCAACTGGTACTACTACTGTGGAACCCCAAAAAAACAAGACTATTAATAGTATTGGGCCAACCCCCTTAAAAAATAATGCAGCTACAAAAAATTATACACAAAAAGCTGCCATGATTAGCCCAGTCCCACCATATGTACAGGAACTACTAAGATTAGCGTAGAGGACTCTACAGCTAAGATAGTAGCAGTTCATCCACCTCGGTATTTAAAAAAGGAGAATTCAAGCTGGGAGACTCATAAGCAGACATAGTCTAAACTAGCAAATAAGGATATTCTGGATACAATTGAAGAGGTGCTCCCTAAAACATTAAAGGAAATGCATAAGTTGGATATTCAGATAGAATGTTATTATGAAGAGGATGGAGATATTGATATTAGTAAGTACACATAAGTTAATGTACAATATGAAAAATTATTTGCTAATAAATAGAATGGTGAAGCTAGTAAAATAGCTATGGTGGTTTTAGCTCCAATTACTAGGAGCTGAGCTACTAAATCTTATTGTCCATCCTTTGTAGCAATATTAGAGGTCTAAATGGTGATATAAGCAAATTAGACCTTTACAATATCAATGCTAAATTTAAGCCTACATTATTAGCAATTCTAGAAAACAAATTCTCCGAATACAATCTTGAGTTATTTAAGTGACAACTGGGTAATCAATGGGATATTATTCATAACAGTTCTAGAGTGTTGAAAGGCAGAATTATGGTCTTATGGGATATTAATGTGTGGTCAGCAACTATCATCAATATGGATGAACAACAAATAACTGTTCGTATGAAAAATATGGGGGTATTGGACATTTTGGTTTCTTTTGTCTATGCAAGCAATTTATCCTCTGAAAGGAGTAAATTTTGTCAAAAACTAATTGATAACTCAAAAATTATGCACAAACTTTAATCAGTAATTGGAGATTTTAATGTTGTTCTAATGACTAACGAAAAACACGGGGGACTTACACTATAAGTTTTCCAGGTTGCAGAGTTGAAAAAATGTGTGTTAGTCACTAGAATAATTGAAGCATTCGATACAGGCGTGAAATTCACATGGAGAAGTGGTGAAGTTAAAAAAATATACTCGAGACCAGATAGAGCACTGGGTAATGCTGATTTATTTAACAAAATTCCCAATATTAAAGTTACACTTCTTCCAACTTCGAGCAGTGATCATTATCTTTTACTTATTCAATTTAATGATTGCAATCCTATTCAAAAAAGCAAACTTTTTAGATATGCCAACCACTATCATCTTATTGATGGATAAAATGATGTTATGGACTTTAATGCTATTCAAATACCAGAGGGAAAATTCATGTGTCAGCATATCATGACTGTGAAGGGATGAAAAATAGACTCAAAGATTGGAACAGAAAGAGGCCAAAAACAGGAGATGAAATTCAAGACATACAAAATCTACTAGATAATATCCAATATCAACTAGATGCAGACACTCAAAATGAAAGACTTCATTCTAAATTCTATGCTTTACAAAAATTACTCAAGGACCAGGTGAACAAATAAGCTATTGATTTAAAGAAAAAGGCTAAGGAGAAGTTGGCTTGCTGAGGGAGATGACTGCACTAAATTCATTTACGCTAAATTGCCACAAAGGAGAAATTACAACAATTTATCTAATTGTTTAAATGAACATGGATTGTTGACAATGTTCAAGACTTAAAGGATAAGCTATCAAATACATTATGAAGTCATATAACAGAGACTATAACCAACAATTACCTCATGTTCAGTGCAGAAGGCACATCTTTTTAGAGGGTGCTGAAATGTTGACAGTTCTATTAATGTAGAAGAACTGAAAAAGGACACATTCTCCATTCTTAATTATTTCAGTCCTGGTCCTGATGGCATGAGGGTGGGTTTCTTCAAAATGCATTGGGTGCACCTGAAAGATATTATGCTCAAAGCTTATCAAGAAGCACTTGATTCTTGTGAGTTCATTCAGGAAATTAATCACACTTTTATAACACTTATCCCTAAAGTGAATAGACCAGAAAGGATAGATGAATGCAGATCTATCACATGCTGTAATGTCACGTATAAAATTCTTTATAAAATAATATGTATGAGATTAAACAAGGTGCTACCTGATCTCAAAACCCAAAGTCAGAGTGCTTTTATATAGGTAGATTTATATCAGAGAATTCACTAATAGCACATGAACTGGTGAGAGATTTTAACAAATAGGAGCAGATAAGGTATATGTGAAGGTAGATTTGCATAAAGCCTATGATAAAGTTAACATACAGTTTATTTTACACATGCTTGAGTCCATAGAGGTTCCTACTAAACAGTTAATCTAGTTGCTTACTGTTCATGCACTCCAACTTTTTCTGTGATTATTAATGGGGTTTGTAGGGGATACACACACACACACTAATAGAGGAATCAGATAGGGTGATCCTCTTTCCCCATACTTATTTGATGTGGCCATGGAATGGTTTTCCTTACAAATAGAACTTGCATGTCCTCAACTATTGATCAATCCAATATATAACATTCAGCTTGCAGTTACCCGCCTCATTTATGTTAATGATTTTTGTTAGTTGTTTTCAAAGCAAATTTTGTGGCTATTGGAAAAATCAATGAGATTTTTAAACTTATATGGAATGTGGAAAGTTAATTGATAGTATTTGAGATAAATTACAAAGCTGGAGTTCTAAATTGTTTATTTGTTGGAAGAATAGAGCTTGTTCACTCAATTGTTACTTCTAAAGTCAGATTCTGGTTGCAAGCTTTTTCAGACCCTAGATTGCTCTATAGCTAAGATTAATGCAGTGTGTGTCAATTTAATTTGGAAGCAAGGTCTATGAAAGGTGACCTACAAAGAATTATGCAATCCACAATGAGAAGGTGGTGTGGGTCTAAAAAACCTGTTTGAACTCAAAAAAGCTTATAGTCTCAAGCTAGCTTGGAAAATTCTTGAATCAGATAATTTATGGGCAAGCTAGATAAGAGCAAGACACCTCAAAGAAAATTATTGGACATTTAAGATTGATAATAATGCTTCAACAATTTGAAAGAATAAGCTGAGACATAGAGAGCAGCTGAAAGTTCTTATTGGAAGACAGATAGAAATTGGAGAAAATACTGATTTGTGGAAAGCTCCTTAGATTAATAGCAGAAGTTTGATTGACAGACTCAAATGGGATAGCTACCCTACTAATGGAACCCCTGTATCTAAAGTGGCAAATATCACACATAACAATGAGTAGGAAACTGACTGGCAAATTATGACTAGAAATTTTAAGCAAGAAATTGATGCCATCCCCTTATTCGTTGATATTTGGGCCTAAAAGAGTAAAAGTAAAGGGTAGTATAATTTGCGAGATGCTTGGGAGGACTGTAGACATCAACACCCTAAAATTCAATGGCATAACATTATATGGATACTAACTGTAGACATCCTCCAAAGTCAGCATCGCTATAGGATACTGACTCGAAAGGACATTCTTTTGGATAAAAGAGTCCGCAGTCTCCATTGTTCCTTTAGTAACACAAAAAATTTGCTTAACGGCTCACAGATGTGATTTTTTGGGATTTGCTTGAAACCGTGCACACAAGCAGACACTCAACATGATATCGGAGCAATTGTTAGTTAGGTATAATAAAGAGCTGATCATGCTTCTATAGATTTTTTGATCCGTACTCTTGCCGTTTTCATTTCTGTCAAGATGAACCGTTGTGCCCATATGTGTCGGTTTACTTGATGTATTTTCCATTCCAAATCATTTTATTAAGTTATTACTATATTTTTCTTGATTAATAAGGATTCCATTATTTAGCTATTTAACCTCTAATCCATCAAAATATGAGAGTTCTCCTATATAAAACATCTCGAATTCACTTTTCATGATATTTGGAAACTCATTACACAAATATTCATTTGTAGATCCAAATATGATATTATTTACATAAATTTGTATAATTAATAGATATTTCTTATCCCTTTTAATAACTAAAGTTTGACCAATGTTTCCAATCTCAAATCCAGAAACTATAGAATAGCTTTTAAGACATTTGTACCAAGCACATGGTGCTTGACTTAGACAGTAAAGAGCTTTCTTAAGTTTATAGACATGGTCTAGTAATATTTCATGAGTGAAAAGCGACGGTTGTTCAACAAAAACATTTTCTTTAATAAAACAATTTAAAAATGCACTTTTAACGTCCATTTGACAAAGTTTGAATTTATGATGATAAGGGAAAGCTAGTAAGACACGTATCACTTCTAATCATGCGAGTGGAGCAAAAGTTTCTTTATAGTCTATCACCTCCTCTTGATTATAAGCCTGTGTAACCAATATGGCCTTATTCCGATTTATATTATCTTTTTCATCAGTTTTATTTTTTATATCCATTTCACACCAATGATCGTTTGATCATTAGGTCTTGAAACCAATTCCTAGACGTTATTTCATTCGAATTCATTTAGCTCTTCTTGCATAGCTAAAATCCAACAATCATTGGTTGAAGCTTCCTTGGGACTTTTAGGTTCTATGTTGGATATAAACGCACTATGACCTATTTGATTTAATTGGTGTCTAGTTCTGACATTTGTATTTACTTCACCAATTATATTTTCAATTGGATGACCTTTTAAAATTCGTGAAGAAGTTTCAAGTTCATTTTCAATTGAGTTTTCTGTAATTTGTTGTTCTTCGTTTTAAATTATAGTATTTTGCGGTGGATTTTGTATGAATGGTTGCTCTATAACTTCATCATCATAATGTTTCTAAGGTTTTCATCAAACGATATGTGTAAAGTTTCTTATATAGTTTTTGTGTGTTTATTATAGACAATATGCTTTGATCTGTTCCAAGTATCCCATAAATATTCCATCAGATTTCGAATTGAAATTTCCTAGTTGATCTATTTTATTAAATATAAAACATTTTGATCCAAAATTTTTTAGATAAGATATACTGGGATATCTACCATTAAAAGTTTGTATGGTGTATGTTTAGTTAAGGGCCAAACAGTGACACTATTTAAGATAAAGCACGCGGTAGACACAGCTTTTACCCGAAAATGTTTTGCTAGTTGCTACCACTAAGTAGAGTTCTAGCGCATTCCTATAACGTCCGATTATTTCTTTTACAACTCCATTTCGCTGTGGAGTTTTAGGAAATGAGAAGTTTAGGCTAATACACTTTTTGTTACAAAAGTTGCCTCATAGATCATTTTCAACTTCGCCACCATGATCACTTCTAATATTTTTAATTTTTAAACTTTTTAAATTTTGAATTCTTTTAGAAATTTTTTTAAATGCTTCAGAAGTTTCACTTTCATTTTTAAAAAATAATGTCCATGTATATCTAGGGAAATCATCTATGATTACAAATACATATTTGTTATGTTTAGCATTCCCCACTTTGAGCCCCAAACCGAGCACTACGAAAGATGCAGTCATCTATAGTATTAATATCCGATGAAAAAATATGGCTATGTTAATCATATCAATATTTAATAGCACATGAATATGAATATGAAAATTTTCAAACACAATTTAATTATAAGTTTTCACATTACATTTCATGAATAACATTTCATATTCATTAGATAATACTATTAACAATCCCACGTTTTGAGAAAATATAATTATTACAACATACTCCAAGAGAGACATGTAAAGATTCCCCTTTGGTTAATCTAAGTCCAATATTTGGCAATTATATAACTTTTCCATTCCATCCAAAACAACACAGTGGAGAAGTAAGAACGCCCAATATTGCGAGATTACCTCATACTCATCTCTGAAAGCTTATTCTTCTAATAGAAAACTTGAAATCCCTTACTTACGACCTACTCAATGAGTACCCGAGAGTTTAAGGGGAAAAACAAAAAATTTAGGTCAAACAACAGTCCGATATGAATAACCTACCATCTCAAACCAAATATATATTTAGTGAGACAACAACGTTGAGTGTAACAGATTTTCTCTCGCTAGTATCTTAATCAAAACATATCAATCATATATTGTGGTCCTTCATCCATAATGTAGGATCCAGATTAACCCTAGAGGGGGGTGAATAGGGTTATAGCAAATTTTCTCGAATTAAACCCAAAAACAAACTGCAGATAAGTAAATATGCTGAAAAGTAAATCGCACACAAAATTTACCCAGCTTCGGCAACCCCTGCCTACTGCTGCATTCCTAGATTTCTATTAGAATTAAAAAGTGTCCCGCTTACAAACACTCTAACAGACTCGCACACCCTGCTACCGCCTATAGAGTTTTGCAAACTCGCACACCCTGCTCACTGAACTAATTCTAACTAGACAATCTGACACAACCTAAAACCTAGGTGGTGATTTACCAAGATTTGAACCTTAAAAGAAAATTTAAAACAAACTTAAAAACAGTTTAAAACTAAAACCCTATTTGCCAAATAAACTAAAGCCTTTTAAAAAACAAGGCCGACCCAATTTTATTCTTTCACCCGATCCTTTTTCTTTTGCTATTGTAAAATGGTGGCTCTGTTGTATCTTCGTTCGATCTGAATTAGGGCTTCGTTCCCTTGCGAAAATTAGGGCTTTCTCCAACTTCGATTTCTCTGGTTTGTGTTGCTCTTTGCTCGCTGCTTCTCTGATGATCGATTCTCTGGTTGCTTTGCTTGCGCTCGTTCGCAGCGGCTCCGCTGTTGATCGAGTTCGATAGATTGTGCTATGTATTCTCTTCCCTTTCGTTGTTGGTTTAATGCTTGCTTGAACTCGATGCCGGTGATGAATTTGGGTGTGGTATTTATATTAATTCCGATACACTTGAATTTGTTCGTATTGACTTCATTACTTTCCTAATTCTTGCTTTCCTGATTACTGTGACTTGATGCGCACGGTCTTGATTTTGTAGCGTTAGATTTTTACTTGAGTCATACGGCAGAAACTTTCCTCTTTTGATTTTTGACTTTTTCAAAGATATGCACTTGAATTTTTTTTCAGTATATTCCCTTGTTGACTTATGTATGTTTTAATGATTTCGACTTGGACTTGTTTATTGCTTTCGACTTTACATCCTCTGATCTTTCTCGGCATTGACTTTTGTTCCATGACGTTGTAATTGCTATTCATGGCCATTACATTCTTACTGCCATGTGACACTAGCTGTTCATATTGCATTATCACCTCTGACTGTTGACAGTTTACACATGAATTTCCTTGTTGACTAGTTGGTCTGCATTGTGTATATTCATGATGTGCTTGCTGCGTGGATTGTGTACATTTGTGTACTTGATTCAGACTTTATGCACTTGGTTTCTTCACTACTGGTCTTTGTTCATGTTGGCACTGGATTTTGCTGCAATCTTCACTTCGAGTTACATACTTCTTGCAGTCTATTTGATCACTGTAGTTGCATTCACTTCATTTTGCATTGTCATATTGTATACTTAGGCTTCACTGAATTTGTTATTGCATTCATGTTGTTGTCCGGACATTTGCCTGAATCTCTGTTGCATGCATTGCTGTTGGGTTGCTTTCTTCATTTGATTGTTGCAGCCGTATCACTTGAGACTGCATGTAGCTGTCTTGACTACTTGATTGCATTGGTGTTACTTGTGTTCTTGTTCAAAACTGCTATGTCACTGCATACATGTGTACTTGCCTTGTTCATCCAATTCATTGAGATTGTAGCTTGCTGTACATATGAACTTGCATTGCTTCGAGTTGTATTTACACCACTTTCTGTTGCATTCATGTACACTGCATAGTAATCTTGTTGCACTTTGGTCTTGCATTTGGTCTGCACTTGCATACTCACTTTGGTTTCATGATGTATTTGTTGTTGCAGTCTCTTGTGGTTTCAAATTAGTTCCATTTTCATTGACTTTATGTTGCAAGTGCTTCATGATGATTGCATTATATTGTGATATTGTGATCTTGAGATGTTTCACTCATGTCTGCATTATCATCACTGCAAAACTGCATGTTATATTTCTTGAATTAATCTGAACTTGGTTTTGCTTCATGGTCAGTGGTGCACTGTGCCTTGTACTTGTAGTCTTGGCTTTGGTTGTTGCAGTATTCATTTGAATTGTGCATTGTTTTTCCATTGAGTCTGATTTCAGTACTTGCATCACTGTTCTTTGCATCCATTCGTGTTGATTTTTGAAATTTCACTTGAGTTGAATCCAGTTTCAAAACTCGGGTTTGACCTTGTGCTCGTGTCGTGATTTTAAATATATTGCACGTGAGTTGAACCCGGCTTTTCATTTGGGTTTGACCTGTGCTCACCTGTCCCTGTAGCATTATCAAGTGTATATCAATGTGCACGGCCTTGTGGCATGTACAGTGATGCACTGTGCATGTCACATTGTTCGTGTATGATGAATTCAATTGTGAATGATGATGAACAACCCAAATAACCGAGGCAAATCATGTTTTCAAAAATCATATTTTATTTTATATTGCAAAAATATTTCTTTTTCAATTTTACTGCGTCAGTGAATATTTTTGCAGATTTCTCAGATGCTGGATTCTAACTGGAATGAAGTTGAAGATAAACTACAAGTGTGAGTGATATGTAGTGAGGACAACTGTAAATATGAAATTGTGATGTAATTAGAATCAAAATTGTATATATATAGCGAGAGCTTGAATTTGTACTATTCAAAATTGTAATAAATATTTGTTTGAATAAAATTTCTGTTTGAATTCAAATTCTGTGTAATTTATTCTATTTGACTTCAAATGCTGTGTAATTTATTTTATTCAACAAATATTTATTTATTCTATGAAAAATAAATTAGTACATTAACAAATACATTTAAATGAATGTATATATATATGTTTATTATCATCAAACTAAAATCATACAAGCGCATATTCAACAATCTCCCCCTTTTGATGATAACAAACATATATTTAAGATTTTGACTGTGTTAAATGTATTTGATCAATGATATACTCTAATTGCTCCCCCTATTTAAATGCTTCCTTTCTACACATGCTCCCCCTACATATATGCATACAAATAGAAATATACAAATGAGCCTAGATGCAAATGGAGAATTGTTTGACCTTTGCTTGATTTCATTTGACAAAATCTTAACTTTTCTCTCCCCCTTTTGTTATCAGCAAAAGAATAACAGTGTTAGAGAAAATAGAGATAAAGTGATCGATATTAATCCAACATTAAAACTCAATTTGAATATAAATATTAAACTTCAATAAAAATCAAACAAAAATCATAACTACCTGTTAGGCGCATATTCCACTTTTAGAATGATGAAAATGATGTTCTCATATAAAATCATACAGTTGTATCTACTTGTGGTACATTTATATCAGGAATTTGAATATCTACTAATCATGCATAACCGTTAGGACTTTTAAATGAGATTAGTAGTATTCTATATTTTTTATTTAAAAAATGAATTCAAGTATCTTCTAACCACGCATAACCGTGAGGACTTTTAAATGGGATTAGAATCAACTTGTCTATTTAATCAATCAATTTTGATATTCCTTCCATACATGCATAACCATAAGGACTTTTAAATGAGCATGGAAGCATATAACAAATTCCAAGTAATTCACCCATGCATAACCGTGAGGACTTTTAAATGAGAGTGAATACTTTGGTATTTATTTATTTTTACCAAAAAAATGTAAGATGAAAAACAAATGATCCCTGATTATAGTTCCATATATCGACAAACTATATTGAATTTTTGATAAACAATGGTCGATAGAAATATGATAGATATAGAAATGGTCATGGAATCTTTACCCAACAAAAAGTTTTATAACTCTTGTTTGAATTCCTAAAGAAATTTTCCAAATATACTATCTTGAGTAATGTATGTTAAATATCAACACTTATCACCTTCTCAATCACTATTTATCTTTTTGATAATTAGTAAGGAGTCGGATTAGTCAAAATTTGTCATTAAAATCAATAAAAATGACTAATCTGAAAATATGGTCAAAAAATGATTTTCTCGAAGGGGTTATATGAGAAAAAAAATTCTGCTATTTGAAAATTATTTGTAATGAAAAATATGCAGATATTTTCTTTGAAAAACGATGTAGTTATTAAATGTCTCACCATAAATCACGTTCAACTAGAAGTTTTCGTCAACTAGATTACCAGTATGTTCTACATCTGAATTTCTCTTTCACTCCAAAATATCACTAATTAAATTTGATAGACCAGACCATGAAGTGTGCATAAAAACTCAGACTCAATTTTTAACAGCATTCTTGAATTTGAATTGAAGCCGTGTAAATAATCAGAAACTGTGAATATAGAGTTAGCCGTATTATAACCCATTGTATTATCATCCAACAAAACACTATGTTTAATCCAAACGTATATGTATGAAGTAATTCAAAGAATAGTGTTTTTGGCATAAATATAATTGGCCAACTATGTTGAACAAGTCAGAATCAAAAAATCATCATCTCTTTATCATCACATTATTATTGGCTGATTTAGTTCAAAAAAACGGTGCAGATTATCACATTTAATATATCGATCAAATAAATATACCTTCACCTGTTTTACCTCTACGATAATTTTTCGTGGTTGCTCATTGTGATTCTGTCACCTTTGTACTAGGCTAAGGAACTTTGCTTTGTTGCCCGTTGTGTTTCTGGAACAGCCAAAATCTAGAAAACACTGTTGTTGTTCCTTAGCCTGCCACCATACCTACACGAGAAAGATTTTTGTGACCTATTTGTTTTTATAGGTCCATGATTGTTAGTGGCTGAAGCATTGTGAATGAACAATCCCTTTGGAACCCAAACTTGTTTATTCTTTTTATTCTTGTTCCAATAGACATGAAATTTGTTTGTAGAATTCTTAGGAACCCAAACTTGTATGAATTTTGTGTTCTTGTTCCTATGACTACAATTTTCAACACGATGTCCAATTATTTCACATCTAGCAATGACACTCTTACATTTTGCATTGTCATCAACTTGTGTTTTCCCAAAGCCTAGTCCTTTTCTGTTGTTAGCAAAAATTTGATTTTCCAATAACATGTTGAATGATTTTTCTCCTCTTGAAAAGTTATTCAGAGATTTCTCAAGATTTTGGACTTTAGTTTTCAGTGTTGTGTTTTCAGTTACAAGTGAGGTGCATCTATTTATAAAACCCTTTTTCCTAGTGTCCATGGTTACCTTAAGACTCAAGTTTTCTTTTTCAAGATTCTCAAAGCTATTCTTAAGTCTTGATAATTCTGAATCTAAAATTTTACATTTTTTACAGTCTAAGTTTTGAATCTTTTCAAGTTCAGTTTCTAACCTAAAATTTTCATGAGCAAGTTCTCTCCTATCAGATTTCAGTTTTTCAATTTTAGCTTCAAGAGTATCAACTACTTTTGTAAGATCACAACACATAAAAACAAGTTCTTTATAAGAATAGTGACCTACCTCACTAGATTCCTCTGAGCTTGCTTCTGAATTCGATTTTGCCATAAGACACAAGTTAGCCTCCTCTAAGCTATTATTCGAAACTTCCTCTCCTTCTTCATCATCCCAAGTCGCTGCAAAGGCCTTCTTTTTCTTTTTCTTTCCTTTGTTGTTTTTGAGAAGTGGGCATTGTTGTTTGAAGTGGCCAGGCTTGTTGCAGTTAAAGCATGTCAATTCATTATCGGAATTTTCAGAATCTTTTGACCTATTACCATTTGTTTTCTTCTTGCGTGGCTTGAATCTTGACCATTTTCTAAGATTATTGAAAGCCTTTGCAAGCTCTTCAATTGGATCTTCTTCTTCTTCATCGCTATCTTCTTTGCTCTTTAAGGCAATCGTCTTCTTCTTTGGTTCGGAGTTGTTGCGTTCCTCCTTTGCTTTTAGCTCAAGCTCATATGTCATCAAGTTGCCGATCAACTCCTCCATGCTTAGTTTACTCAGATCTTTCGATTCTTGTATTGCCGTGACTTTTGCCTCAAAGCTCATCGGTAAGACTCGTAGCACCTTCCTCACAAGCTCTACCTTAGTGAATACCTTCCCAAGCGCTCTAGCGTTGTACACCAAAGTTGAAAAGCGTCCAAACATGTCTTTTATGCTCTCGCCTTTGTCCATCACAAAGTTCTCGTATTCATTGCTATTAGGGCTAGACGAGACTCCTTAACTTGAGAAGTTCCTTCATGTGTCACCTCCAAGGTATGCCAAATTTCCTGTGCAGTTTTACAATGAGAAATTCTATTAAATTCAGTTTTATCAAGAGCACAAATCAAAGCATTCATGGCTTTAGCATTTGTAGTTTTTTAATCTCTTATCGTTAGCATCCCACCTATCCTTAGGTTTAGGAATCTCAGTATCACCAACAGTTATAGTGGGAGATTTATAGCCAGTTTCAATAATGTCCCAAACATCATAATCAATAGAACTAAGATAAATACCCATCCTAACTTTCCAATAAGCATAATCATTCCCATTGAACATGGGTGGCCTAACAATAGATTGCCCTTAAGAAAAAGCACTATTTGGTGGATTCATGACTCTAGAGTTAAAGAAAAAATACCTCGCTCTGATACCACTTGTAGGATCTAGATTAACCCTAGAGGAGGGGTGAATAGGGTTATAGCAAATTTTCTCGAATTAAACCTAAAAACAAACTGCAGATAAGTAAATATGCTGAAAAGTAAATCACACACAAAATTTACCCAGCTTTGGCAACCCCTGCCTACTGCTGCATTCCTAGATTTCTATTAGAATTAAACAGTCTCCCGCTTACAAACACTCTAACAGACTCGCACACCATGCTACCGCCTATAGAGTTTTGCAAACTCGCACACCCTGCTCACTGAACTAATTCTAACTAGACAATCTGGCACAACCTAAAACCTAGGTGGTGATTTACCAAGATTTGAACCTTAAAAGAAAATTTAAAACAAACTTAAAAACAGTTTAAAACTAAAACCCTATTTGCCAAATAAACTAAAGCCTTTTAAAAAAAACAAGGCCGGCCCAATTTTATTCTTTCACCCGATCCTTTTTCTTTTGCTATTGTAGAATGATGGCTCTGTTGTATCTTCGTTCGATATGAATTAGGGCTTCGTTCCCATGCGAAAATTAGGGCTTTCTCCAAATTCGATTTCTCTGGTTTGTGTTGCTCTTTGCTCGCTACTTCTCTGATGATCGATTCTCTGGTTGCTTTGCTTGCGCTCGTTCGCAGCGGCTCCTCTGTTGATCGAGTTCGATAGATTGTGGTATGTATTCTCTTCCCTTTCATTGCTGTTTTAATGCTTGCTTGAACTCAATGCCGGTGATGAATTTGGGTGTGGTATTTATATTAATTCCGATACACTTGAATTTGTTCGTATTGACTTCATTACTTTCCTAATTCTTGCTTTCCTGATTTCTGTGACTTGATGCGCATGGTCTTGATTTTGAAGCGTTCGATTTTTACTTGAGTCATACGGTAGAAACTTTCCTCTTTTGATTTTTGACTTTTTCAAAGATACGCACTTGAATTTTTTTCCAGTATATTCCCTTGTTGACTTCTGTATGTTTCAATGATTTCGACTTGGACTTGTTTATTGCTTTCGACTTTACATTCTCTGATCTTTGTTACATTGTTTCTCGGCATTGACTTTTGTTCCATGACATTGTACTTGCTGTTCATGGCCATTGCATTCTTACTGCCATGTGACACTAGCCGTTCTTATTGCATTATCACCTCTGACTGTTGACACTTTACACATGAATTTCCTTGTTGACTAGTTGGTCTGCATTGTGTATATTCATGATGTGCTTGCTGCCTGGATTGTGTACATTTGTGTACTTGATTCAGACTTCGTGCACTTGGTTTCTTCACTACTTGTATCTGTTCATGTTGGCACTGGATTTTGCTACAATCTTCACTTCAAGTTACATACTTCTTGCAGTCTATTTGATCACTGTAGTTGCATTCACTTCATGTTTGCATTGTCATATTGTATACTTGGGCTTCACTGAATTTGTTATTGCATTCATGTTGTTGTCTAGACATTTGCCTGAATGTCTATTGCATGCATTGCTGTTGGGTTGCTTTCTTCATCTGATTGTTGCAGTCGTATCACTTGAGACTGCATGTAACTGTCTTGACTACTTGATTGCATTGGTGTCACTGGTGTTCTTGTTCAAAACTGCTATGTCACTGCATACATGTGTACTTGCCTTATTCATCCAATTCATTGAGATTGTAGCTTGCTGCACATATGAACTTGCATTTCTTCGAGTTGTATTTACACCACTTTCTGTTGCATTCATGTACACTACATAGTAATCTTGTTGTACTTTGGTCTTGCATTTGGTCTGCACTTGCATACTCACTTTGGTTTCATGATGTATTTGCTGTTGCAGTCTCTTGTCGTTTCAAATTAGTTCCATTTTCATTGACTTTATGTTGCAAGTGCTTCATGATGATTGCATTATATTGTGATATTGTGATCTTGAGATGTTTCACTCAGGTCTGCATTATCATCACTGCAAAACTGCATGTTATATTTCTTGAATTAATCTGAACTTGGTTTTGCTTTATGGTCAGTGGTGCACTGTGCCTTGTACTTGTAGTCTTGGCTTTGTTTGTTGCAGTATTCATTTGAATTGTGCATTATTTTTCCATTGAGTCTGATTTCAATACTTGCATCACTGTTCTTTGCATCCATTCATGTTGATTTTTGAAATTTCACTTGAGTTGAATCCAGTTTCAAAACTCGGGTTTGACCTTGTGCTCGTGTCGTGATTTTAAATATATTGCACGTGAGTTGAACCCAGCTTTTCATTTGGGTTTGACCTGTGCTCACCTGTCCCTGTAGCATTATCAAGTGTATATCGATGTGCACGGCCTTGTGGCATGTACAGTGATGCACTGTGCATGTCACATTGTTCGTGTGTGATGAATTCAATTGTGAATGATGACGAACAACCCAAATAACTGAGGCAAATCATATTTTATTTTATATTGCAAAAATATTTCTTTTTCAATTTTACCGCGTCAGTGAATATTTTTGCAGATTTCTCAGATGCTGGATTCTAACTGGAATGAAGTTGAAGATAAACTACGAGTGTGAGTGATATGTAGTGAGGATAACTGCAAATATGAAATTGTGATGTAATTAGAATCAAAATTGTATATGTATAGTGAGAGCTTGAATTTGTACTATTCAAAATTGAAATAAATATTTGTTTGAATAAAATTTCTGTTTGAATTCAAATTCTGTGTAATTTATTTTGTTTGAATTCAAATGCTGTGTAATTTATTTTATTCAACAAATATTTATTTATTCTATGAAAAATAAAATAGTACATTAACAAATACATTTAAATGAATATATATATGTTTATTATCATCAAACAAAAATCATATAAGCGCATATTCAACACATAATGGTTAAAACATAATAAATAAACGTTTGCAATCATTTAACATGCACTGGATTACCCTTCTCAAATTTATTTGGCTACCCATGTTAATTTCATCTGACTATCAGATGACCATCTGTCTTATAGTTATGTGACCTACACATCTCACATGTAATTATTATTTGGATTACGCATCCCCGACCATATGGACTACCCATCGCACATGGTTTCATTATCATGGTTATGTGAACTGTCCATCTTACATATCTGATTTATTTAAAATGATGTGGACTATTTATCTCACATCTCATTGTTTTCCTAAGGTGACTATGAACCCTTCATCAAATGTATAGCGGCTATCCATCTCTAGCAACCTTTGTCTATTGGCATCCCTAATTAGGTTGTATAACCCTTAAATTTGTAACATCTCAAAATGATATGCATTGGTATCCTTAATGATTAATGACAATTCATAAAACAATAATGTCAATATGATAAACATTAGTATCCCAATAAACAATGTCAAATATCGAAAGCAGATAGAGTATCGAAATTAGTCTGCAGTGGTATCCCCAATGAACAATGTCAAATAAAACTTATGGCTCACTGCCATTAATACAAAAAATATGTGGCATTCATGCCACACTATACAATGTCGAACCTCTATCATAATTAGAAAATAAAATCTTGATTTTATAAATCACGTGGCTAACTGCCGAAACCATAAGGTTATCAATCTTCTTAAACATAGCTATCTCGCCTCTTTAATACATAGTTTTAGTTAGCATAAACATAACCTTGTCGATATTGAAAATAAAAAGTAGAAGCTTTAATGCCGCTTGGCATTATCGTCGAAAATCAATCACTTGCGACATTAATACTATAATAGTATAAAACATAGTACTTTGCCTTTATGCCGTAAGATATAAGGTGTCAGCATTGACGACTCATGATATAAATTTCCTTTATACTAAAACCAAGTAATAATGTCATCCTCATTGTAAAATAGTAAATATCGAAAATATTACTTGCGACATTAGTATCTCCAGCTATGGTGCTGATGTAGAAAACATGTGGCATTGCCACCTCAATATAGTTGGTATCAAAATAGTGGTATGCGACATCATTTAAAACTAAGGTGAAAACTAGCGGTATGTACGATATAAATTTTATGCCGCATGTTTTAAACTATCACTCCGATCAGAATAAAACCATTCTATACCAACATAGTTGATATCATATGTATCCATTCAAATTGATGTCACTGGGTTCGGCATTACAATGGGGAATATGACAATATCGTAGTTATCATAAAATCTGATATAATTCTACTAAAACAATTACTTTTCACCAATTGTTAATTCTTGTCAAATTTCTGTTGGATAATACTATACTTTAACCAATTGTTTTCAAAATACCTACCGCTACCAATTTTTCATCCCAAAACATACACCAACTTCATTAATATTCTTAATTAGTTATTAATCTAAATGCTTATATAACATAATAAATTCATAGTAATTCATAATTACTTGGAAAAATCTCCTAAAAATCTCTAAAAATCAGAATTATCATTTTCTTTTACGTATAAAATTTTTGAGGCTAAAGTAATTATATAATTATTTTTAATAATTAAAACCTGAATAAAAATTATTTCCATCTTAGGAAATTCATAAAATATTTATTTTAACCTGGAAACTTATGAAATTATAAATCTTTTTACAAACTAATGTTTTACACAACATACCCAAAAATCAAGGCATTTGGAGATTAAAAACTTAGGGTTTTCCCCATAAAACTGATCCAAATAATTTTATAAAAACTTCACAAATCATTGTTCTATCCAAACAATGATTATACATCCATAACTTGGCAAAAACAACCAAACTAATTCGGATAACATCCATAGCCGAATTAAAGAATAAGAATTAGAGATAGTTTACTTATTATTCACCTTATTGTAGATGTTGTATTTGGGACTTGATGATGTTTAGTTCCCTTAAGCTTTATCTTTTAGATCCCCTTTGATTTACTTCCCCTAAGCTTTATCTCCCAAATCCACTTTGATTTCGTTCCTTCTTTCCCATAGAAATAGCCAGGCTCTAGGTTTTTCTTTTGATTATTTATGAGTGTAAGTGAGAATGTATGAGAAGGTTAGGGCTTAAGGGTTTTTCCCTCCTCATATATCCTTTATATGTTAAGTTTTTAAAACAATCTTATTAATTAATTAGTTAACGCCTAACCCAATTAATTATCAAACCGTATCCGCATGTCCCACTATATTATTATATTCAATCTATCCAATTAAATATTCTGAATAATGTTAAACTAAAATTAGAGGTGTTATAAATCCCCTTCTTAAAGAATTTCATCCTCGAAATTCAGTAAGAACTACGTAACAAGCATATCAAACATGCAAACAATGCTAGTGTATCCTACCAGCTATAAAGTCTATATGTATATCAAATATAGAACATACCATCATAATAACTCATGATAGGTATCTCTAATCCTGTCCTTTGTCTTCCAAGTATAGTCTTTCTCATTGTCACTCCACTAAAATTTCACCAACCAGAATGTCTTCTTTTTCCTTAACTTCTTCTCATCTCTCACTACAACACGAGCTGGTTGCCTAATAAAAGTCAGACCCAGTTCTACTACTAAATCTTCCAATGCAATCAGAATAATAGTAGTCTTTGGATCATGCACATACTTTCTAAGATGAGAAATATGTAAAACATTGTGGACTCCTGCTAAACTACTCGGTAACTCTACCCAGTACATGATTTTCCTGATCCTCTCTATAATAGGGAACAATCCAACATATCTCGTTGTCATTTTCCTAACTTTCCAAATCGTACCACACCCTTCATCTGTGATACTTTAATGAAAACATGATCTCCAACTGAAAATTCTAAATCTTTACGCCTCTTATTCATGTAAGTCTTTTGTCTAGATAGAGCTTCTCTCATCCTAATTCGGATCAACTCAATCTTCTCTGTGGCTTCTCTTACCATATCTGGACCAAGAGACAAAATGTCTCCAGTATCCAACCAACATGCTGGTGATTTGCATGGCTTTCCGTACAAAGCTTTAAAAGGTGTCATTCCTATACCAGTTTTATAACTATTATAATAGAAAAAATCAGCTAAGTGCAAATGGTCTTTCCATGCCCACCAAATTCTAGTAAACAAGCTCTCAATAAACCTTCAAGTATCTTATTGACTCTCTTAATCTGCCCATCCGTCTATGGGAGATAAGCATACTCATCTTAAGCTTGGTACCCTAAACTTCATGTAGACTTTTACAAAATTCACTAATGAATAAAGTAACTTTATCATTGACTACACTACTAAGAATCTCATGCGGTCCAACAATGTTCTTTATAAATAACTTAGCCAATACAAGTGTCGTCCTGGTTGACTTAATGTGAATGAAATGTACACTCTTGGTTAGTCTATCCACTATGACCCAAATACTTTCATTTCTCCAGTTCAACCTTTGCAACCCGTCAATAAAATCCATGGATAACAAATTCCACCTTCAAACTGGTATATCTAAATGTTGAAGCAAACCACTTGGCTTTCGATGCTCGGCTTTCACTTGTTGGCAATTCAAACATCGGTTCATCTATAAGCCTACATCCCTTTTCATAACTTCCCTGAAGAAACTTCTTTTCATTTCTTGATACATCTTAGTCCCTCAAAGATGTGTAGTAAACTTCGATCGATGGCACTTCCTAAGGACTTCCTTCCTTACGTCACCAACATTTTGAATACATAATTGTCCCTTCTTCCTTAACCATCAACTCCGGTCAAGGGTAAAATCTTTTAGATCATCAATCTCAGTTACACCTTCCCACCTTCTAATCCATTCGGCTAAGCATGGACTGTCTTTTTGCTTAGAAATAATCATTTTGATCAATACTAGTTGATCTTTCAAGAAAGACAACACGGCAGTACTATGATTTGGACTAGCAGTCGATCTTAACTGCACACTACAAGTAATTGACGCCTCCAAATCCTTCCATTATACCAACATAGCTAACATCATATTATGTTGTTTTCTTCTAAATGCATCCGCCACTTTGTTTCCTTTCCCTGGCGTATACTCAACACCAAAATCATAAGCTCCTAAAATCTTCAGCCACATCTGTTGTTGCATATTCAACTCTTTCTAAGAGAATAAATACCTCAAAGGCTTATGATACGTATACAACTCGAACCTTTCTACTAGAAGGTAGTGTCTCCACACTTTTAATGTAAAAATCACTACTGGAAACTCCAAATCATGAGTCGGGTATCTAACTTCATGCGGTCTAAGTTGTCGAGAAACGTAGGTAATAACTATACCTCTTTGCATTAACACAGCTCCTAATCCTATTCCACATGCATCTGTATATACCACTGAATCCTGATTTCCATTCGGAAAACCTAAAATGAGTACATTGGTTAATAAATACTTTAACTTAAGGAATGCTTCCTCACAGTTATCATACCAAACAAAATTTACATCCTTTCTGTTTTGTTTAGTCAACGATGCTGCTATCCAAGTGAAATTCTCAATGAATCTCCAGTAATAGCTAGCTAATTCAAGGAAACTCCTTATCGTGTTCACCATCTCGGGTCTCTTCCAACCATTTGCAGCTTCAATCTTAGCTGGATCCACAGACAACCCTTTCTCCGAATCTACATGACTAAGAAATTTCGCCTCTCTTTTCCAAAAATGAACTTCTTAAACTTCACCTTTAGTCGATGATGCCTCAACGTCTCAAGCACTATTCTAAGATAAATCTCATGATCTCTTTCATCCTTAGAATATATCAAATGTCATTAATGAACACCAATACGAACTTATCTAAGTGCTCTCGGAATATTCGGTTCATTAAGACTACAAAGAAAGCAGGCACATTAGTTAACCGAATGGTATTACTAGTCACTCGTAAGAATCATATCAAGTTTGAAAATGCCATCAAAGGAATACTATCCTCTACCACTCTCAATTGATGGAACCCTATCGCCAAATCCAATTAGGAAAAATACTTTGGCTCCACTCAACCGATTAAATAAATCATCGATCCTTGGCAAAGTTTATCTATTCTTTATTATCTTCTCATTGAGCTTATAATAACTGATACACAATTTTAACGACCCGTTCGGTTTCTTCACGAACACCACGACCGCTTCCAAAGGTAAATTGTTTGGTCTAATAAAACTCCTTCCTTCTTATTCCACTAGCTGCACCTTTAACTTCTTTATCTCGGTAGGCGCCATTCTACTAGGTGGTCTACTCACAGGTTCAACCCATGCACAAGATCTATTCAAAACTCGATAGCTCATTTTGGTGGTAGTACTATTACTGGCCTAAAAACATCTGCAAATTCTTTTACAACTAAAACCCGACTTATCTTATCTTCCAATTCCGTGGCACCTAATAAAGCACAAACTTTTGGACTCGAATTCTAAACAGAGTACACGATTCGGTCACTACTATCAAGGTGTCTCATTGATATTTTCCTATCTTGGAAAAATATCCTAACATCAAATCTGTTCAACCAATCCATACCCAAAATAATCCCAAAACCCACAATCAAACCAAAAACCTGCAGGTAAAAGTATAACCAAGAAACTCAAATTCTAGATAGTCACATCTCATCCCCAAAGTTGCATACCCTTT
The DNA here is from genome assembly GCA_030765085.1 of Allium cepa. Lineage (NCBI taxonomy): Eukaryota > Viridiplantae > Streptophyta > Magnoliopsida > Asparagales > Amaryllidaceae > Allium > Allium cepa. The sequence goes on from CM060938.1 coordinate 513,709,533, forward strand.
TGTTGGATTCCCTACCTTTAAGGAAGTAACAAGGCATGATGGTTTTAAATTTCACTTACCTACTAAATACTTAGAGATAAATGAACGCGATGCTCTAGTATCAAACAATACTCTAACTGGTATGCTATAAATCAAAACATACCTTCCATAACATACTTTCATTTCTCAGCAGCAGTCGGTCTCGATGCAGATGGCTCTAAAGAAAACACCTTTCCTTTATTAGCCATGGCCAACTCTGGACATTTGTTCTTGAAATGCCCCATTTGGTCACAATTAAAGCACATCACATTCTGCCTTCCCATAACTGTCTTGGCATCACCAAATTGACACTTATTAGCATAGTTTCCCTTCTTGTCACACTTAAAACAATCAATATGTCTTTTCCTTTCTTGGCAGCTCCATCCTTCTGAGCTCCCTTCTTCTTGAAGAACTTCCTTTTCTTATTCTAATAACTATGGGTTTCCACCGAGATTTCTTCCCTAATTAATGTAAGCATCTCCTCATTCCTTATAGCCATCTCCACCAGCACATTGCTCGGATCTTGGGGATATGGCATGATTGCTTTAGTAATCTCTAGCTTCAAACCTTAAATAAACTTTTCATTCCACTTGATTACCATATCAATAGTGCATATGCGTACCTATATGCTCATCAAACTTGGTGGCATACTCTAATATGGACATTTCCCCTTGCTCTAACTCTATAAAATTTCTAAGTAGGTCGACTTTGCTATTTTAGAAAAAAATCTATTTTCGTATCTTCTTCAAAATTTAGCCTAAGTCAGTTCCTCTTCTACCACTCCAACAATCACTCCGTTACTTCAGTATAAAGTAGCTCTTTGCAAATGCCTCGATGTCAAACTCCTCGTTTGATCATCATTCAACCTTAGGTCAGCAAAGATTTTCACAATGCAATAGCAAATTTTTCGCTTTAATAGCATATTTAGTTCCAATAAAAGGCTTCACACCAAGACTAGTATAATCTCGGGTCAGCTTAGCATAGTTATTTCCAACAGCACCATAGGATTAACTCCTCCCGCATTAGACATATCCCCTCCAGCCAAACCAGCAAATGCTCTAGCTTGTAAAATGTTGACAAAGAACTGATACATAGTCCCTATATCTACTAGTGATGTAGTAGTATCTACAATTGCATTTACAATTTGATTAGCATTTGCCTATCGACCCTGGTTCCTTCTAGCATTGGGCAGAGCATTTCCATTGCTTATAGTACTTCCTCCACCTAGATTCACTCTTCTGTTTCTTTCTTCCATACTTTGCTTCTTCGTAATGTATATACGAACCTTGGTAAGATACAAAAGAACCGTCTAAGAGAGAGGGAAGAATACAAACTATATATAGCAAATACAAGTACGTTGTTATAACGTTATCCCATACCCCATTCTTATTCTCCGATTCATTAGGATCACGTTTTCAAAAAATAATTAATATTTTAAGTTTTACATGAACCTATGCTCCGATACCAACTTGTAACATCCCACACTGTGAGACCTGAAACTAAGTGTTACAGATGCTACAGTCAATCGTAGTGTTAATTTCCCATGACAAAATACATCTATGTTAATCATATCAATATTTAGATGCACATGAATTTTAAAATTTTCAAACACAATTTAATAATAAGTTTTCATATTACATTTCATAAATAACATTTCATATCCATTACAAAATCCCATTAGTAATCCTACAATCCAAGTAAATATAATTATTACGACATACTCCAAGAGCGACATACAAAGATGCCCCCTTGGTTGACTAGAGCCAATACTCGGCAATTATTCAACTTTTCCATTACATCCAAAAAACACAGCAGAGAAATAAGAACTTAAAATATAGCTAGATTGCCTCTTGCATGTATCCGGAAGCTTATTCGTCTAACTAGGAACCTAAAATCTCTTACTTTCGACCTACCTAAATGAGTACGCGAGAGTTTAAGGAGAGAAAAATTCAGATCAAGTAAACATATTTTCATAAACTATTTTTCTTTTTCAACTCAAAACATCATTTTTAACTGAAACAAAAGATTGTTTTATTTTAAATATCATAAACTAATAAAATTTTCTCTCTCCTTCAACACATAATTCACTTTATAAAATTCACAAAACTCGGCCTTGTCATTCCAAAACCCGAAAACAGTTATAACTCCTCTGTTCCCAGGATCAGGGTTGGGAAGTATAATTTTAGGGGTCAATCTGATAATTTGACCTTATAGTACTAGCTTTTTTTGGTCTATGACTAGGAATGGGGAGAGTAAACATTAGGGTTGATCAGATAATTCAACCATAATCTTTAGGTATATGTAATTTCCCGGAGATAGGTAGCATCAAGAAGGAAAGACCGCATAGGGACTGCTCGGATAATTCAACCCCGACCTTCAAGTTTTAGTTGTTGCCTGGAGTTACGCCGCGTCAAGAAGGAATTCTTGGAATCAGACAATCAAAGTGCCAGCTTCTAGTGACAGAAACTAGCACATGGTTAAAATGCTACTTACCACACTTGCGGTTAGAAAGGGTACACCAAGCCAAGAATAGTCAAGGACGGTCGATGGAAAATCAATCGACACCGGGTAATAGGTGTAGCTGGGGGCAGATGCCCATAGATACGCACCCAAAAAGCCGGTTCTTAGAGATAGGAATTGGTAAACGGATTAGATTTCCCTGACCACACTTACAGCCAAGCAGGATTGCTTAGCCAAGAAAAAACATGGATAGTCTTTGGAAATCGAGGACAAGTATTATTAGGTTTTTCTGATCCAGGATCAAGATCGGGGAGGTAGGATCAGACTAGAAAGAAAAGAGATAATTTACTCCATAATGTAGTCTCCTACCAATGCCCGAAACAGGCAGAAAAAGGAGGTAATACCTAGACACTAATGCTTGGAATGTCAAGCCCTGCAAATAGGACTTGATACGCAACAGAACTAAGCTAAATGTAGCGAGTTCACTCACAACCAAGCGTGATGTGCTTTGCCAAGGATAAATAGTGTAAATAGATGGATAGAACCAACCATGCTTGGATTTTTATGCGGTCGAGAACATCAGGACTTAGACGTTCAAATCACTATAACTTGGAAACAAGTAACAGCACTAAACTCAAATTATTCGTAGTTAGTGAATGGTCGAAGCTAACTTGACCTAGTATAGGTTAGGAATACCCATAGAATTGGAAAAAAATCATAGTTTTTTTTAGCCAAATGGAACAATTTGGCAGCTATAAACAAAACTAAATAATGGAAAACGACTAAGGCAATTGCTAGAATTTTATTTATATACATAGAGTTGCAGTAAATAAAAGCGTTGCATGAAAATATTTTTTAGTCGAAAGGAACAATTTGGCAGCTATAAAATAAACTAAATAATGGAAAATGACTAAGGCAATTGCTGGAATTTTATTTATATGCACAGAGTTGCAGTAAACAAAAGCGTTGCATGGAAATAAACATGTATAGTATAGGTAAATTACGATATAGGAAATTATATTATATATACAAGAAATTGTACACAAGTAGGTACAATATATATAGGTGCGGGAAAGTAAATGGAACAAAGACTACAAAAGAATAGTGCTCCTTTGTTACTAAATCTTTTGTATGCAAAGATTGTGGGGGCCACTCCTGCATAAGCATGGCCTTGAATAATAAAATTGAAAGTAAAAATGCACGGCTAAAGAACAAATCTCTTAGGCAAGTCTTAGAAATCTCCTACGTATTCTTCCCTCTCTTGCTACTCTTGCTGCCCAAACCACCAGTTGGTTTCTTATAATTCCATTCACCTTTGCTTTTCTCATCTTTAGGAGTATCGCATTCGGCTTGCGTAGTTTTACCCTCGGTTTTAGCAAGGGATTCGTCAAACTTTCCCACGGGAGCATTAGTGGCTTTGATCTTGAGGGCTTCAGCATCATTGGGGGAAGTTTAGCAGAGGGGCTTGTGGGTGAAAAGTTAATGGATTATCGGTTCCTCTAGGGAATGAGTATTGTCCTCTATGCTCTCCAAGGCATCTACTTTCTTCGAATCAAGGCCAAGGCCATAACTAGAAGGAAAAACAAAAGTAATAAGTCCTGTAGAGATGTAGGTCGATATGGTGAAGATTGCTGCTGCACCCGTTGCTTGAGTGGCCATTAATAGAGGAGGAAGATGTAGATGATCTACAAGTTGACAAACAAAATAGTAAAGATCGAAGGTGGACTCAGGCGTAAACTGGAGTTTCTTGACAACTGGGGAAACAAAGGATATACCATTGTCCAGAGTTCATTATGAAGCTGGAGATTTGGAGATTTCGTCTTCTTCTGGTGATTGTTGGATTGGTTGCTTGATTAAGGAAGGAATATAGGGTTTAACAGAAATGATCATTGTAGACAGTAGGATGGTTTGGGTAGCTTCAGAATTAGTCCCCATGGTTACTGGAATATCTATCGGCAGCATCTTGGATTTTGGAGTTATTGACATTGCCTGACCCGATGCACTTAGGCCAGCAGAAGCTTCAACAACAGCAACAGTAGCGGTGACATCTTCCTTGGAAAGAAAGCCTTTTCCTCCGCAAGTTGCTATATCTTCTGTATCGAGGTACTTGGCTATCAATTCTTTTTCATTGAGGCCTTCACCTACTGCTTTCAAATGGTTGAGCACTTCCTCCCAAGCATCGGTAAGGGTGACAACATATATACCACCCAGCCACTTCGAGTTCTTGTATTGGATAACACTGGCAAAGAAATGCTGGAGATTTGGTGTTTGTCTATCTTTCTGCTCTTTAAGTGGTTTCAAATCATGCACGATGATGGAATATTCGACTTTTATGTCTAGCTTTTTGGCCTTTGTCGGTAACATTCTCTCCTCGAGCTTGTCATTTTCCACCAGAAGCCTCTGGATCTCAACTACCTATTCGTCGATGGATTTTATCCCTTGCTTGAATAGTTTCATCCTTTACAGTAAGGACCGAGTTCTTCTTAGAAATCTACATCTTCAAAGCAACATTATCCTCATGGCAGGCTTCTATATGTATTTTATCACGATTCCAAAGTTGGTGTGTGCTCTCCTTATCTCCTCCATTAGACTGTCATATGTCCTTTTCTCAGACTTAAATGATCGAATGTTTTTATGGTTGATTCGATTGACCTTGAAAAGGGCGTAACAGAGCTTTTTCTACTTATAGCCATGGTTAATGAGCATCTGAATCCACTGGACTTCTTGGTCTGCTTCTTCCTTCAGAATATTTTTAATGTCATAGTCAAATATGACATTGGTCAAGAAGAGGTCAGGAAAAGTAGCTTACATGCAGAATGATGGTATAGGAATAGGAGTTGGAGGAGCAGCGATTTCCTTGGATTAAGGGAGCATGACTGTAGTTAAGGAATGAGAAGTTAAAGTTTGCTCATGTGTAGGAATTCGAGGTCCAGAGCGGGGCAGAGGAGGATGGAAGAGGGGTCGCAAAGATTGTATGACACCTTATGTCGTTTGTTTTGGTCATAAGGAAAACCTTCTTTGGCTTGCCTTTTCTTTCTCTCTCTTGACTTTGCAGTTTTCTTCTGCCTATCGTTCTCTCTCCTATCTTTGAAATCTTTCTTCTTTGGTCCCTTGATGAAACCCGATAGTTAGAACGAGGTGGGTATGGATTAGAAGCGCGTCCTCTATATTCACCAACGCCGTTTGGAGCTTGTTATAATTGTCCTTTAACATGGTACCCCAAATAAGAAGAAGGATCGTGCAATTCTGGAATTTTAGGATTGAAGTGAATGCAAGGGATGTGGGTTTATGATCTTAGCGTAATGTAGAATGTCAATGACTTCTCTAAGTACTCTACGGACCGTATTTGGAGGCAAGTAAAGATGCAGTCTCCTAACCATCAGCTAGGATATCCCTAAGAGAGAAGTTGAAGCCCAAAGAGCGGTCTTTTGGAGATCGCGAGTGGAAATATAAAACTCACTCAAGAATCTAAAGATGTCTCTAAATGATCCGGTCGAAAAGATGCCGCCTCATTTTGTGGTGAAGAACTAGTTTCTACAGCTTTTTAGGAGATTTGTTGATTGCACATTGCAGATGAGGTGTGGCAGAAAGCTCAGTGCCTTCAGGATTCGAGAAATATCTGACCAAACAATTAGTCTCCCTATGTACTAACATCCTAGTTGCTATCTCCTCCCTCAATGCTCGCTTCTTCTTCTTCTTCTCCTCTCGCCTCTTCTTTTCCCTCTCTTCTTCCCATCATCTTCACTTTTTTTTGCAATCGTTTGCATTCTAGATCCTTTATTGACTTCTCTAAGAATTTCACCATCGATAGGCTCTTTCGTTGCATGTTAGCTGGCTTGTCAATATTTGTCGTACTTAAGGGAGCTTCATCTTTCCCTTGAGGATTATCGCCAAAGCTGCGAGTGGGAGCTCAAGATCAGGTAAGCATTCTTGAACTACTTGGTGGAGCAGGCGCAGGAACGATGAAGCGACTAAGAAGTAATAGAATACACCTGTGAAGGTTCGCATATGTTTGAAGGCACACAGTACTGTGTTGTTGGAAGTTGATTCTCTTAAGAGGCTCCATGGTATCGGCATTCACATTACTGGCATCTTAAGCAAGGATATCTACGAAGGAATCATATTAAAAGCTAGAAGTTTAAATAGTTGAAATTTAAGTATAGGAGGGAAATAGGAAAGAGAATCTTACTATCGAAAATCCAACAGCCGTTGAAGCCGTATGGGCACCGGACGAAGGAGCACTCGTTCCTGAAGTACGAATGTTTGTTGTGAAGCTTTTTAATGATTTACATCGGCAGCAGGCTTTGATTGTCATATAAGATAGTGAATTGCGTTGTTGTTTGAAACCAGAATATATGTAATCTCTCCGAAGTTTAAAGGTCGCTGGATATGATTCATAAATAGCATGTACAGAGAACTCAAGTGTATGGGAAGGGATTAAAGGGCGGTACGACACCGCCTAAGCACATGTATCAGTTGTATATTGTATAATCCACGGTAAGGTTATGTATCCATTGGATTTGCACTGGGAGAAGCACGTCAGCTTTAGGTTCCCATGATGCCTACGTATGTTATGGAGCGTCTTCATGTTTAGAATCATTGGCATCTATTCAAGCAGATCATCCGAAACTCCTAAGCTAATTTATTCATTCAAAAGAGGAGACTGCTCTTAGATGGGTACTAATAGCATGATCAGTCCTTGAAGATTGATGGTGAATGAACGGTTTGGTCCATAAGTTGTAAAGGTCGAAGTCTGAGTAGTATTAGACTCGGCTTTAGGAGGAATAGATGGCCCAGTGCTAGTCTTGAAGCGTGCCAATTGGTGAGTTATTCTAAACAAAAAAACTTAGTGTTCAACAGGATCATGTATGTTATATTTTAAATTCTATTCTATAAACCCATGACTAAATCTAGAATCCAACGAATGTCAGTATGTGTTGACAAATTGGATTCTGAGCAACAACTTTGCAAGCAAAAGTGTTAATCTATACAATGTGAGTCATGTGCCCTGTGCATGAAGAATAAACTATCCTGTGTAGATAGTTCACTCGTGCTAAAAACCGAGTTATGCCGCGTGACCTAACTATGCATCAGAATTTACCTGTTATCATCGAATAATTAATGTGGAACGATCTTTGTAGTGTAGATTTTATCTTCAGCACTGAGAATGGGGTTTGTACTACTCAAAACAACTGAATGGATATCCGTGGAAAATAGACAATGTTTTGAAGCAACTCTTGGGTAACCAACGAGCATACCTAGATAATAGCAAATACTTGACTTATTCCAGAGCATGCTTTATTTGTAAGAAAGCATACTCTAGGGGAAAGGTTTTATCAAGCTTTTTGACCAAGCAGACTCCACCCAAATCTGAATGTCGGGTGAAGAAGAAATAATTGATAGACTTCGAAAAATGCGTAGGAGATTAACGGAAATAAACTCAAGAATTTAAAGGTCAATTATAGCTGAGGTTACTACTTAGTATTGAGCACTTTCAACTCGGTACCAACCACTTTATTTACCCCCAAGGACCCGTAAAGCTTTGACACATGGAAATATGGCTTGTGTGATCACCTATTAGTGCATTTCTCAAGGAATAAATAAACAACTCCGAAGGAATTCTGAAGGAAAGCAGGAAATTAAAACTGGTATCATAACCTCTTGAAAGCAACATAAATCTAAAGAAAAGTGCTTGAAACTCAATGCAACCGAGATAGAAGACCAAAGGAGGGAAAAATGAGGAGCTTCCCTTCAAAAATCAGGTCAGCACCAACTGCTTCAGGTCGGTACCGAGTTGATTTTATGACCCAAGGAGCTCTGTCTTCCTCTCCAATAATCGTAGATGTGGATCTGTACTTGATATTTCATTGGCCTCTGGTTTTGCTGGATAATTTGCCTATAAATAAAAACCCTATAGCAACCAGAATTTTTTTGGCTCATTATCTTCATCATCTTCTATCTTTCCTTCATTAAAATCACTAAGGAAGGAAGCTACTACTAATATTCTAGGCCAAGATCAGTAAACCCATGTACTAGTGACTCTCAAATTGATAATCAATAAAAACCGAGAGTGGATGTAGGCCAGAGATCACTAAACCACTTTAAAACCTTAGTATTCTCTTCATTTTTCATATACTTTCTACTATATTTCTATATTTCTACAAGACTTTGGGTGTTGCGACACTTTTAGTATTAACATACATAATGATGTATCGATATGGAGTAATTGAATTTGTTTGAATAAGTATGATTAATGGTTAGTGAAGTTGAGTTAACTTCTTTTTATAAGGTCGTGTACTAAGATTAGTACTCAAGGTTAAAACTAATTTCATATAAATAATCATTTACAAAATCGCATAAGATAAGTGTTTATAAGAAATTGCGACATATCATAAGCCAAGGAGTTGGTGGGTCATATGAGTAAAAAAACTACACATAATAATTGTAGGTGAGGGATCTTTTATTAATCGCCCTAAATGAATTTTGGGAATGATCATTATTGGATGACGAACTTATGTATTGCACATAAGTACCAAATTAGTTTTATATATAAGACAGTTCATGAAGTGTTTATGAATATTCCATTGCACTAGGAAACAACTGTTATTTCAAGAAGTATCAAATTTGTATCAAAGGAATTTCTTTTGGAAATTTTCGGTAGTAAAATGGATTTGGATACGATTCTAAGATAAAACTAATTATGTGGGATTATATAAAATTATCCAAACCTAAAAAAACACATTGCATTAAAGTGTCTAATAAGTATCCTCCCACACTGAAAAGAAGCTATGCATTTCTTATCAATATCGAGAATAGATAAACCTCAGTTGTCAATTAAACCACCAAGAATATTGACTCTTCCATATAGTATGATGCACTAATCTGAAAGGATTCCAAGTATGTTATCAAAATAAGATTTTGGTAGTTGTACCTTAAGGAATATGATCCATCGGTTGCGAATGTCTCATTAAGAGAAAGAGTAGTGCAGTCTAAATATAATGAGCATCATTAATAAGAATAGAAACGTACATTTCAAAAGTTGAAATTAGCGTAACAAGTTCGTCGTTTAATGTGTTCAAGTTAATTCAGATTTTTTCTCATAAAATTATCGCTTAGGTATGACTTTGTTTTTGGTACATACGTGTTGAATTAAAAATTATAAGTGATGACTTAAAATAGACTATTTGAACATAATAAAAAATTGTCCCAATGTCGTTGGGAGAGATATCGAGTTTGTAGGTTTACCAAATGCAATTTAAGAAATGCTATGAAAGTATCATTCTATAAGCATCAGAATTGAGTAAGTATTTTGGTAGAAATATCAATTAGTTGGATTTCAAATCGAAACGCAGAGGGAATATGTGTCCATAAGAAATAGCATTAAAGTTACATTGATATTTCTGAACTATAAGTAAACAACATACTACTAATTGTAAACAATGTACTTATGTTAAAGTATGTAATAGTTAGGTTGTTTAATACTTCATGTTGGATTTGTAAATTATATATTTTATATAAAGTATAAAGGTAGTAGAGAATTCGCCAAACGATATGCAAAGACACCATATTAAAATGTTTGATAAGGAATATATTAGGTGGATTCCTTATGCTTTAGCAACAAGAATTATCATACACATTGTACTGTACATGATATCATTTTCTACTTACGTATAGATGCATGAAGCAAATATCAAATGCATATTAGGATCACCAAAAGGCGGTTTAGAATATTCTAGAGTATTTACAAAATACTAGAGAGTTGTTTATAAAAAAACTACAAACTCCTTATGAAGGAGTGTTCGGACTCAAACTTCATAAGTGTTATTGAGTTTGATATGTTAATACTAAATTCATATTCAAATCTAAATTAAGAAGCTTTAAGTTGAAATGAAACATTGAGGCTGATTAAATGAAAAGACTAAATACATTGCCTTGAATATAGCCTCAATAAAAGCAGTATATATAAATACAAATGCACAAATTTATAACAAGGATGATTCCAAGTATTAAGAATTGTATATCGTTCTTATATAATGACAATGCAATAGTAAAAGCTCACTAGAAGTTGAGAAACATACTTCAAATAGTTTCACATGATAAAGGTAGTTTATCAACATCAAAATGGTTGATTGACAGAGTAGATAATTAAAGCAACATAGAAGATCCATTCATGAAGGGTCTATTCCAATTAATTCTCATTAAACTAGGATTGAAATTCCATAATTGGTCCCAAGTGCAAGTGGAAAATTGATAGAGTTAGAGGTATGCCCTAGGGGAAATTATGTAATGGTTATATATATCTAACTCGATAGCCAATCTTGTTCAAACTAATTTTTTTTCCTTTCTATTATATACTTGATATAATGTGTTATATCGGTTAATCAATTTAATTAGAGTATATTTAGTATTAAATCCATATATGGTACATTTTGTGATAGTAGCCACAATGTGTTGTAACCCTAGGTGATTTATCACAATAAAGTAAACATGCAATTTTAAATATTCCTGGTCAAGATGTGTCAAGTTCGGATATTGTTACATCTATTATCCCGCCATTTGGAAAGTCCGTGACACCAAGAAATTAAATGGATACCAAAGATGGTACGTCCCGAAGATCAGTCATACATAGGTCTACTATGGATACTGGTAAATTTTGTCCAAGTCCGCATTGAGCTACGATCGACATGATACGACAAGCACAACTATGAAAGCTAGCATTCTAAATTTCAAGTCAATCGGAGTCTGTATGCTCAAGATATGGATCGAACAAAATCAAGGGAATCAACTTCGTTCGTATCCATTATGTTCGTATCCATCCAAGATAGCCCTCTTCGTATCCATCAGGAATGACACGTTAGTCCAATTCGTGTCGATCCACTACTTAGAATGTTTTGTATCGATCGGCTACGGATCGATACGAAGTTGGCACCTCTGTCGATACGAAACAGGCGAAGGACTATTAGTACGAAGTAGTTGCATGTAATCGATACGAAGCAATCTTGACACCATCGATACGAAGCTGGGCACAGAGCATCGATAGGAACTGGCCTTCCAACCATCGATATGAAGTGACTTTAGGAATCGGTAGGAAGAGAACTTCTTGGGAGTAATACAAACAAAGCACGATTCAAATGGAAGAAACGTTCAATCGACATGAAAAGTGGATCGATCCTTGAATCTAGCACCACGTCACTCCTTGTCGATATGAGCCAGCATGGATACGTGTCCATCTATATGAATGGGATCGATACAAACTCGGCAGCCTTTTGCATAATCCAAATTTAGACCGATTATAACTCAAAACCTACAAATCCAAATGCCACTAAATTTTCACAGGAGCTTGCGTGCTACTTCAAGATTGTACCTGATCGATCTCATTCCAAAATGATCATTTCTTGATCGATACAAATTCCATACGTATCAATCATGGATCGAGTCCAAATGTCCGAGGATCGATTATGTGGCCCCAACCACGTGAGAGAAGGAGTCTTCCGAGTTTTGATCAAGATATTCGCAGCTTACCCCTATAAATAGCGACCTTAGACTTACAGAAAAAGGACTTTTTGCTTCTCTATGCTGATACTCTACCGAAATCATTACTGTAGTTCAGTTGTATTGTTGTGATTTCTTATAATCAGCAAGTCAAATTCAATAAAACGTCAATCATTTCATAGTGGACGTAGGCAATACACTGAACCACTCTAAATTTGTGTGTTTCTGTGTTGTTTCTTATCTGTTGATTGGTGTGTTTGTTAGATCTACCTCATTTTACATTTACTTTCTTCATTTTATCTCTTCAAACACATCTGAAGAGTGTTGTGCCCAATTTTGGTACAAACACTTTGGTGCTTTCACTGAGAAAACCCATCTTTTCTCCTGCTCATAGGATCTATTGCCGATATCGGATTACAAGAATCTAAGGAGAAGATCCAAATCCCAAGCTTGGAGTACTTCACTATTCACCATGGTTGCTACCAAGACTACCTCAACCACTATAGATCCAGAAGGACGGGATATGTAAAACCCCGCATAACTTCCCTCTGTAGAACAGAATGCTGTCGGACCTTCGAATCCACAAGGCCCTATCACTAGGGAGGAGTTCCAGCAAGTGATGCAAGAGCTGACTCAAAGCCATTAGCAGCTTACCCAACTTCTCCATGTCAACGCGGAGTCAACCAATCGGCTGAACCATGGAAGACGAAGGAGATCCAGAAGGGATCAGGCTTCCTGCTCATCCACTAAAAGTTCACCTTCTTCTGATTACAGTTATAGATCCACACGCCCATGGCTGGATGGAAGATATACATAGGCTACTAGGCACCAGTGCACTTTGAATCTTGGGCAACCACAATTTGGTCGGTCAACCAGCCATCAAACCGGACCCTCCTCTAGAGGAGGGACGGTTCCTTATCATACTACTGACAACCGCACTGCTGCAGCTGCTACTAAGTTGGGAGCTGACACTTGGAACCGAATGGATCCAAAGCATCGCCAATGTGATTATATCTTGAGCCTTATATTCCTGAAGACCTAGAGCTAAGGAGGCGAGATATGGACCGTTGATCGCGCTCGGCCCCTCCTCGCACTATAGAACCTGACCACACCTTGGATCAGCATGCCCAGAATATCCAGATGCCAGACATCCTGAAGATGATCAACCAGATGATCAGTGAAATCCAAGGCCTCACCAATGACGACTAGGGAATCTCCCAGAGTCATACCCCTTTCACCGATGACATTCTCTGCGCTAAACTGCCTCGGCTGTTATCCCAACTTTTGGAAAAGTTGAGATATCCAGAATTTACTAAAAATCAATGATTACTATTCATGAATATCAACCATGCATTGCAGGATAACCATGGATATCGATGAATTTTGTCCGAGTCCAAAACGGGCCACAATTGATAAGACACGACAAGAAAGATCATAGAAGTCTGCATCTCAAATTTCAAGTCAATCCGAGGTGGTATGCTCAAGTTATGGTGGATTCAAGTTAAGAGGAATGGGCATTGTCAGGTTCGAACCCATTACCTTTCCTATGTTCGAACCCATCCCCCTTGACCAAGCTCGAAACCAAGAAATGAGGCCGCGCCTCGAATCCATAAGCCTATGCCCCAGTTCGAATCGATGGTGTTCGAACCCATCATTTCGAACCCATCTAGTTCGAAACCACCTGCTTTCGAACCAATAAGCACTGCCACGCCACACCCGAAACCCTCGGCCTCGACTCCACTTCGAACCCAACTACTTCGAACCCATCACAGAGCCCTGCTTCGAACCCTTCCGTGAGCCATGCCTCGAACCCATCCATCTTCGAACCCATCCTGTGTAGCTCCATTCGAACCCACTGGGTCAATCCACGTGTCTCCCATCGGTTCGAAATCACCAAGATACACGGAGTCGAAGCGGTCAACACGGAGAGAAGTCCGGATCGATTCGAAACTTGCGCTCCACGTCACCACAAAGTCGCGTGCCACACTGGGTTCGAAACCATCGTTTCGAGTAACAGGGGTTCGAACCAAGCAGCCTTGCCGTGAAGTCTATTTCGAACCCTTCATATCTCCTAACCTGTTGATCCAAATGCCATGAAATTTTCACAGATGCTTGCATATATGATGAAGAATGTCCACGCCAAATTTCATGATCGGTTCGAATGGAGTTCGAACCGATGCCAAAGTGGGCCCAAACTTCCTGAGACCGTACGTGTGGGCCCCCTCACGTGCCAGAAGTGGTCTCCCGAGTTTTCAGCGAGATACCAGCAGCCTACGCCTATAAATAGACTCCTAGGTCATTCAGAAAAGGGACTGGATTCTCTTTGGCAAGATCAAGACTCTGAAGCTCCAAGTCTCCACCAAGGCTCTACTTGGCACTCAACAACCACCGTTGTACTCGAATTCCAGAACTATAATTAATTGTAATCCGCTGTAATCGATTGTAATCAGCGAAGAACATCAATAAAAGGAAAAACCTTTGAAGTGGACGTAGGCCGGAGATAGCCGAACCACTATAAATCGTGTGTTCTTGTTTACATTTACCATTTTGCTACTTAGATCTGTGATTTGTGTTTGGATATCGTTGATTTATATTCCAACACTGGTGCTTTCACATTCATCGGGGTTTGTGACCAATTTTGGCGCAAACACTTTGGTGCTTTCACTGAGAAGAACCAGCACCCGCTACATCAGATTCAGAATTCGGATTCAAAAGTTTGAAGAAACTCCAATTCAGAGACAATGACTCGACAAACAAGACATAGAATTGATAGAAGCCAACAAGGAGGAAGCCAAGAGGCATCCTCCGGATCAGGAGAAGGACAAGCTTCCGTCTACATCACCAGAGACGAGATGGAGGCTATGGCTAATTCATTGCGCGAAAGCATAATGAAGAGTCAACAGGAGATGCTGCAGAATTTCCTCGAGCAGATGAGGGCGGCAAATATGCAAAACCTTGGACCAACTACAACAGCCACGAGTACGGGACAAGGAATAAGGATTGCAGATGCAAATGAAGGACAGGCTCAAGGCCAGAATACAGGGATTGAAGGTGGTCAACAAGGCCTTGGGGGCAGACCCTCAGGGTCCGATACTGGAAGACCAACAGACGGAGCACAACAGACAGGAGCCAATGCATACGCCAACGAGCCACCAGAAGAGTACGTACCGGAATTCCCTTCAAGGCTCGGGGGGCAGGACAGAAACTTGACAAGGGGGCAACCCCTAGACGGAGAAGAGAGAATGATAGGCCTAATGCGACGAATCATGAGAGGAGGATTGCCTAGCGGAGGGCTAGAAGAAGTTAGTCGGAGTCCATTCACTCCAAACATCCGAAACGCAAGGAACCCTCCAAAGTTCAAATTACCAGCGCTAGATCCCTATGACGGAAGGTCAGACCCGACCATGCACATCACAAGGTATATCAGGCACATGGAGGTGCTGGGGGCACCCAAGGAAGTGATGGCACGATGCTTCCCTATATATTTGACAGATTTAGCTTCACTATGGTTCAGACAACTAGAGACTGGATCAATTGGAACATGGAGTGAGCTCGTTGATTGCTTCATGAGACAGTTCAGGGTCCACGTGACGCGACCCAAGAGTGTGATGACTTTAGCAACAATCAAGCAGAGGACCGGAGAGTCCATAAAAGATTTTCTACTCAGATTCAACGTGACAGTGACTTCTGTGGATCGCCCGGATCCATCAATGATTTTGATGGCGGCGGTGGCAGGAGTCGCGGAAGGCACCAAGTTTAAAGATTCTCTAACTAAGGATCCACCGCAAGATCTTGGAGAGTTCTTTCATAAAGCTGAAAAGTTCATTCGGTTAGAAGAATCACGAGTCGAGAGTCGTGAAATAAATGCCACAAAAAGCATAGGAACCTCCGGAGAGCAGTCCGGAGCGGACAAGGGAAAGAGGAAACAGGATGACAGACACGATGGTCCTGATAAACGGAAGAAATTCCGAGAACCAAGATTCAGGCAGTACACCGATCTGACTGCAGGCCTAGAAAGAATCTACACTGAAACTAGGGGGCAACTCCCCTATCGAAAGCCACCTATAAGGGATCCCACCGAGCGGGAGCGCAGGACTGGAAAATATTGCCTGTTCCATGAGCTGGATGGGCACACCACAGATGAATGCCGTCACCTGAAGGATGAGGTGGAAGAGCATGCCAGAGGTGGTAGATTGCCACAGTATGTCAGAGAATGGACAGCGGCAACGAGACCTGAACAACTACCGCCTCCACCTTGCAGGAACGATCCTGGATCGGGATCACGACTCGTCATCAACTGATCAAAGATGGCAAGGGACAAGTCCAGGATTTGGACTTCGGTCGAGTAATTTTATTTAAATTTATTTTCAGAATAAACGGTTACTCCACTTACACATGTACGGGAACCGGAGAGATCCCTAGGCATGCTCTGAGATGGAAATAAACCGATATGCCCGGAGAGGCAATGTTTAACTTTTTTCTGATGTTTGAGATTGAACATCTAGAACTCGAATTTTAATAAATAAATTAGAATCTCTTGCGATAAACCTTTTGACCGGAGAGTCAAAGGATGAACATTACATATAAACATGATCGCTTTATGACCCTACCCGGAGAGACGGGGTCCGGAGTGCAAGAAGTGAGTTGCTTCGCCGGAGAGCGACAGGATCGACTCACTTGAGCGCTGTTTCCCCTTCACCGGAGAGTGACAGGATGGGATCCAGCAAGAGCCCGGAGAGGCTATGATCGGTCCCGAACGACCATGACATCGCTTAATGTTCAGATACACTGAACCGGAGTGCAAGAAGTGAGTTGCTTCGCCGGAGAGCGACAGGATCGACTCACTTGAGCGCTGTTTCCCCTTCACCGGAGAGTGACAGAATGGGATCCAGCAAGAGCCCGGAGAGGCTATGATCGGTCCCGAACGACCATGATATCGCTATATGTCCTAACCGGGACCGGAATGCAAGGGATAGAAGGCAACGCCAGAGAGCAATAGGATCTTTCTATTCAATCACTAAGTCTAGAATGGACTTAGTAAGGGTTCAGAGCAGCCAGTAGTGGTCCAGAGAGACTACGAAACTTCATTCTCGACTCCTACGGGAAGAACGAACATTGATTTGGCTTCGAACAGCCACAAACTTGATTGATAATGCCACAGCTATGAATGAAACATGGATTTATCACACCTGATATAAGACCATTCAAAACATACCTTTTACAAAAAGGCATGTTTTGGGAGGCAAAATGTTATCCCAACTTTTGGCAAAGTTGAGATATCCAGAATTTACTAAAAATCAATGATTACTATTCATGAATATCAACCATGCATTGCAGGATAACCATGGATATCGATGAATTTTGTCCGAGTCCAAAACGGGCCACAATTGATAAGACACGACAAGAAAGATCATAGAAGTCTGCATCTCAAATTTCAAGTCAATCCGAGGTGGTATGCTCAAGTTATGGTGGATTCAAGTTAAGAGGAATGGGCATTGTAAGGTTCGAACCCATTACCTTTCCTATGTTCGAACCCATCCCCCTTGACCAAGCTCGAAACCAAGAAATGAGGCCGCGCCTCGAATCCATAAGCCTATGCCCCAGTTCGAATCGATGGTGTTCGAACCCATCATTTCGAACCCATCTAGTTCGAAACCACCTGCTTTCGAACCAATAAGCACTGCCACGCCACACCCGAAACCCTCGGCCTCGACTCCACTTCGAACCCAACTACTTCGAACCCATCACAGAGCCCTGCTTCGAACCCTTCCGTGAGCCATGCCTCGAACCCATCCATCTTCGAACCCATCCTGTGTAGCTCCATTCGAACCCACTGGGTCAATCCACGTGTCTCCCATCGGTTCGAAATCACCAAGATACACGGAGTCGAAGCGGTCAACACGGAGAGAAGTCCGGATCGATTCGAAACTTGCGCTCCACGTCACCACAAAGTCGCGTGCCACACTGGGTTCGAAACCATCGTTTCGAGTAACAGGGGTTCGAACCAAGCAGCCTTGCCGTGAAGTCTATTTCGAACCCTTCATATCTCCTAACCTGTTGATCCAAATGCCATGAAATTTTCACAGATGCTTGCATATATGATGAAGAATGTCCACGCCAAATTTCACCTCGATTGGATGAATTCTTGATCGGTTCGAATGGAGTTCGAACCGATGCCAAAGTGGGCCCAAACTTCCTGAGACCGTACGTGTGGGCCCCCTCACGTGCCAGAAGTGGTCTCCCGAGTTTTCAGCGAGATACCAGCAGCCTACGCCTATAAATAGACTCCCAGGTCATTCAGAAAAGGGACTGGATTCTCTTTGGCAAGATCAAGACTCTGAAGCTCCAAGTCTCCACCAAGGCTCTACTTGGCACTCAACAACCACCGTTGTACTCGAATTCCAGAACTATAATTAATTGTAATCCGCTGTAATCGATTGTAATCAGCGAAGAACATCAATAAAAGGAAAAACCTTTGAAGTGGACGTAGGCCGGAGATAGCCGAACCACTATAAATCGTGTGTTCTTGTTTACATTTACCATTTTGCTACTTAGATCTGTGATTTGTGTTTGGATATCGTTGATTTATATTCCAACACTGGTGCTTTCACATTCATCGGGGTTTGTGACCAATTTTGGCGCAAACATCGGCTATTCGAAATGCCAAATCTACCTATTTATAAAGGGAGCTCTGACCGTAACCAACATATTTTGAAGTATGAATGGTTAACGAATGCCGCACGTGCTGATGATGCAGTTAAGTGCCGAAGTTTCCCAATTTCCCTAGGGGGCATCGCAACTATGTGGTTTACTCACCTACCACCCCGATCTATCTTATGTTTCGACCAGTTGGAAACAAAGTTTATTGAACAGTTTCTCATACATGTCACAAGGCCCAAAGATGTTAATACCTTATCCAGCAACACTCAAGCTCCCGGAGACACACTCAGACGTTATATGGAGAGGTTTCATGCTGCGTGTGCTAAGATTAGTAATCCTAATGACAACACCATTTTGATGGCACTGACTAAGGGATTGATACCGATTTTGAATTTAGCAAATGGTTAGACGAAAAACCCCCTCCGCCTTTGGACTATTTCTGTTCCAAGGCAGCTCAGTTCTTGAGAAGAGAGGATGCAAAACAGTCTAGGAAAAAGGATGACCCAGGGCCTAGTGTGGAAGGAATCGAAAGCAATGTCGTTGTAAAACAAACCGGGAAGAGTTCCGAAAAGGTGCATGTTAAACATATAGAATAAGTAGAATCAGCAAAAAGGCGATGGAAGTCAAGGTAGGAAGTAAGATCAGAATCGCGAACCATAACGTAAGGATCCCATGTTTGAAACATATACTCCTTTAAATACGTCTCTGGAAAATGTGTACTTACAAACTTGTAATACTATCCAATATAAGAAACTTGCTCCGAAGCAATCGTTAGAGAAATAAATTCAAATGGGACGGGGAAGTTTTGCAGGTTTCTCGATAGTTATGGCCATAACACGAACTAGCGCCGTCATTTATAGGTTATTATCAAGAAGTTGATACGAGAAAGAAAATTGGCGCAGTTTGTACGGGCGCCGTAGTCTGGAAGTGCGGGCCCATCAAATCAAAACCAAATACCAAATCAGGTTAGACCGGAGGAACCTGCTCGTACCGGCGAGAGGTTAGTGATTAACATTATTAGTGGTGGTCCTCATCCAGTGGATCGAAGTTGGAGGGAAATGGAGCCATATGCCAGCTCTATTAGGCATGCGAGCTTCGAATGTTGTAGTAATTTGGAAGACAGGGCTCTTGTAAACAACCGAAAACGATGACAGAGACGACATCGTATTACGAGATAGGGACGCCGACAGAGTTGAAGCCCAAACCATTAATCCACTAATCATTTTAGATCAGATAGGTCCTACTTGGATGAAGAGGATCCTAGTGGACGGTGGAAGTTCAGCGAATATATTGTCGAAGCGAGCCTATGATCAGATGAAGATGGAAGCGAAATATTTGAAGCCTTGTCAGTTTCGTATTCTTGGCTTCAATGAAAGTGCGACTATAACCATTGCGATGGTGGAGCTACCAGTGGAGTTGGGGGTTAGAGAGCGCAAAAGCATTCAGATATTGCAGTTTATTGTGTTGGATATTGACTCACCATACAATGCTTTCTTGGGTCGACCGGCCCTAGTTGAGTTCAAGGCCGCTATTACCCCTTGGTGCCCAACTTTGAAGTTCCAACCGACGATGGAGTCGGAGTCGTTCAGGGAGACCAGGCTACTGGATGAGCCTGTTATGTTGCTGAGCTGCGGGATGCGTAGCAAAAAGAGAAGGGAAAGAGTATAGAGGAATCTCTCTGCGTTCGCTTTGCGGATAATTGACAGTTATTGCCTGGGCCAAGGCCCGGGAGCCACAACCAATTCCCAAGAGATCTTGACCCGAGAGATACAGAAAGTGAAGAAGAGGTCAAAGACAGTCAGGCTTCTTCGACGGAGCTGACAACGGATGTCCCAGTCGATAATGATGACAATTCTAAAAAAGTAAAGATTGGATCCTAGCTAAGCCAATAGAAGAAGGAGGAATTAATTGAGTTTCTTTAGGCAAACCTCGACGTGTTTTCCTGGACGCATTCCGACATGTGTGGGATCTCGCTGGATACTACGAGCCAAACATTGAATATTGACCTGCGGTATGCCCCAATCAAGCAAAAAAGGCATGGTATAGATCCAGAGAGATCTATCGCCCTTAAGGAAGAGGTAGATAAACCCAAGTCGAATGGGTTTATCCGAGGTGCGTTATGTCCGGGATGTCCAATCCTGTACTTGTTAGGAAACCTAACGAGAAATGGAGAACATACGTTGACTATTCAGACTTGAATAAAGCTTGCCCTAAAGACAGTTTTCCACTTTCCTGGATTGATCAGCTTGTAGACTCAACGGCCAAACATGAACTTTTTTCCTTCATGGATGCATATTATGGTTACAATCGGATACAAATGCACCTACCTAATCAGGAGCATGCCAGTTTTTTCATCGATTTGGGACTCTATTGATATGATGTGATTCCATCGGACTTAAGAACACCGGGGAAACCTATCAGAGACTCATCAACCGAATGTTCGCTAACCAAATCAGAAAGACCATTGAGGTGTTTGTGCATGACATGCATATGAAGTCACGATTCTCCACAAATCATATCAAAGATCTAGAAATGATGTTCAACATCCTCCGAGAGTATAGAATGAAACTCAACCTATTGAAATATCACTTTGGGGTCGTGTCCAGAAAATTCCTTGGATTTATTGTTAATGCTCGGGGAATCGAAGCCAATCCTAAGAAAATATGGGAAACTAGAAATATTGAGACTCCAAGGACTATGAAGCAAGTTCAGAGCCTCAACGGGAAGGTAGCAGCACTGAGCAGATTCACTTCAAAATAAACCGACAAATGCATTCCCTTCTTCGATCTAATTAGAAAATGAAAACAGAACTTTGAATGGACTACAGAGTGTAAGGGAGCATTCCGAGCACTGGTTCAACACCTGTCTACACTATCCAAAATGTCAAAACCTATTGATCACGAGAAATTGTACATCTACTTGGCGGTGTCAGCAAACGCAATAAGTGCCGCTTTAATGTAGGAGGAAGACCGAAAACAACGGCCAGCCTAATACATCAGCAAGCGGCTGACTGAAGCAGAAAGAAATTATTCGAAGTTGGAGAAGTTGGCTTACTGTCTTGTCATTGCCTAAAGAAATCTCCGTGCGTATTTTCAGGCTCACCCTGTCACTGTCTACACCGACTAGCCATTACGTCAGGTCCTTATGCGACCTGAGACGTCTAGTATGTTACTCAAATGGAATATCGAGTTGAGTCAGTTTGACATCGCTTACACACCAAGACGAATTATTCAAGGCGAAAGTGCTAGCAGATTTCATCTCTGAATTCACTGTCTCCAAGGACTTGCCCGAAAACCACTAAATCTTCCAAACATGTCCGAAAGTTACATACTGATGGTGCATCGAGCGACCACTGCTCAGGTGCTGGTGTTGTACTTGAAACTCCGGAAGGCTGATCTATTGGCTATGCTTTAAAGTTCGATTTTCGTGCGATCAACAACAAGGCCGAATACGAAGCCCTGCTCGTCGGACTAAGGCTTTCCAAAGAGTTAAGAATTATTGTTGTGGATATTTATGCGACTCACAATTGGTCATGTGCCAAGTTCCGGGGGAGTACCATGTTAAAGACCAGAGACTGGCAGCTTATCTTGCTGGGTCCAAGATATATTGAATCAGTCAATTATTATGCCATATATTGCATACCCTGAGAACACAATCAGCAGGCCAATTCCTTAAACAAATTGGGAAATACCAATGAGGCACACCAAATGAGATTCGTTCTCGTTGAGATATTATTTTCCCTGAGTATTGATCAGGTGGAGACCGATTGGGTTGTTGAAGTCATACCCAATAAGGAGTCATGGATGACCCTGTTTATAAACTATCTCGAGCACGGGACCCTGTTAGAGCGTGGGAGTGAAAAAGGCAAGTTCTTCGAAAGGCCTCGTGTTTCACTATTCAGAATGGAGTCATGTATAGAAGAGGGAACTATATTCCTTTACTCTGGTGTATCGCTCACGATGAAATCAATCGAGTATTACATGATGTACATGAGGGAGAATGTAGAGATCACACCAGGGGGCAAGCTCTTGCTAAGAAAGTGCTCTGATATGGTTATTATTAGTCGACTGTTAATCGTGACACATTGGATTATGCCAGGAAGTGTGGCGAATGTCAGAAACATGCTGGGATTCAAAGAGCCCTGCCTATCGAAATAACTCAGAAGGTCAATCCCTGGCCGTTCGCAGTATGAGGCATCGACATTATTAGGTCTCTACCTCTGGCTAAAGGTGGCACGAAGTATGCCATCGTTGCAGTTGATTACTTTACCAAATGGGCAGAAACCGAACCCCTTGCTACTATCGCAATGAAGAAAGTGATCAACTTTGTTGTATGCAACATTATCTATCGATTTGGTCTCCCACATACCATCATCACTGACATGGAGCATAATTCGATAGCATCGAGTTCAAGAGTTTCTGTCAACGATTCCATATCCAGAAGAAATCCTTTGTAGTTCTGCACCCTCAAGTGAATGAATAGGTTGAAGTCGTTAATAAAGTTATAAAGTCCATTCTGAAGAAACGATTGGAAAAGGCTGGGGGAAATGGGTCGATGAACTTCCTATGGCCCTATGGGCTTATCGAACAACGCACAAGTCCGTGAACAGCCATACTCTGTTTTCACTTTCCTACGGTTCATAAGCTGTTATTCCGATCGAGTTGGAAGTGCCTTCTCATCATGTGACATATTATGACCCGAAGATAACACTATGTTACTTGCTAAATCTCTGGACTTATTGGATGAAAAGCGAGAAGAGGCTGATTTGAGGGCAGCCACGTATCGAAGTCAAGTTGTCCGATCGTACAATGTCAAGGTCCGACCCTGAACCTTTGAACTTGGAAATCTCATCCTTAAGAGAATTTACCCAGTCCCTTCACATATGAAACTAATGTAGGAAGGGCCGTATATTATCGAATGAAGACTCGGAGATGGCACCTTTAAATTATCAACCATTCATCGTCTCACTTTGCTAAGAGCCTAGAACAGCGAGAGTCTTCGTCGCTACTACACATAACAGGCTTTATTTAATTATTCAATCTGCTTTTAATTTGCAATTTGTTTGTGCATTTCAAAATTTGAATTTGTAATAAGGAAACTGACTTTGGCGTATTTTCTTATTTCGGCAATAAAATGCATCTCTACGAGCCAGAGCAGTGATTCCTAAAATGCGTCGTACAACCATCCCCATGCATGGATAGCTGAGTTCCACCCTACAGTGGGACTTATTCAAATAGGGAGTGATTGTGGTACGATCGGTCACTAAGCGAAACCAAAGCTCATCACACTAAAGTCGAAAAAGGATTGATCCACAATAATCCTTTAACTAACTCTAGCTCTCAGAGTGCGAGCTGGAGTATAAACTTACAAATACGGGCTCGTAAAGGGTGGATCTGTCCACCTAACGACTTCACCCGTGTTCAAACCAAGTTTGAGGAGGATGGATCCATCCATCTAATGACCTCATTTGGTAACTCAGGGTAGATGTGACTCGACTGTCCACGATCCTAATAAATCTGTCGTTCTGGGAGTGCGAACGAAATTCTAAAACTCGAAATAGATGTGATCGACCATCTGTTAACCAACTTCAGTTTCCTAGAGCACGAACTGGAGTATAAACATCAAACCGGGTGTGAATCGACCACCTGTGAAACAACCCCAAGTCCTCGGAGTGTGAACCAGAGTATAAATACAAATCGGGTGTAATTGATCACCCACGAATCAGTCTAAGTCCCTAGAGTGGGGATGAGATTCTAAATATCAAACGGGTGTGACTGACTACTCGTAGAATAACTTAAGTCCCCGGAGTGCGGACGTGTCACTAAACATCAAACGGGCGTGACTGATTGCCAACGTACGAGTGCAGTTCCCAGAGTGTGGATGTGATTTCCAATAGATGAGAGAGTGTGATCTGATCACTCGAACCCTCTTTTCAGCTTCATTCCAAAAATGTTAAGCTTAATTTATTGAAGGTCGAAAGCGACTGCCCAAATCTTAAGTACTAGATACTGATTGAAACAGTACAATATTGAGACTTGGCTTAACTTTCAGTTATAACCCGAAGCCGTAACTTCGAGACTTAACGAATAAACTCAGGTCCTGTTCAGAAACTAAGGCCTCACAATTACATTGGATGGAAGCTCGAGCTCTCAAGCACTTAATTAAATAAACATAAAACTATGCTGAAGACAAAATGGAATTTTATTTCAACTATTCCTTGGAAAAGAAGGACAAGTACAAAATTATTCCATAAAATCCTACTAGTAGAGGCCGAACCCGCATCTATACATGTCCTGTAGGAAGGAAAAATAAATTCCTATCTATCTACCAAAAAAGGGAAGGGAGCAGACATGTATATTCTCTCGACTTCTTCTTTTTCTTCATCTTGGCATTGACCTACTGGAGCTACCACTCGGGTGCCTCTTCGAACTTTCCTTTTGATGCTTGATCTCTAGCTAGGGGAATTATGGTGACCTGTTCCTCCAAACTCACAGGAAATGGAACACTTTCTGAATGTAGAGTCGGAGGAAAAGGAACACTCTCGATGTTAGAAGGCGAGGGAGGCACACCGGTGTCGACAACCGTGCCACCGGGAGAAATCATTTATAGAGGAGCTGGACCAGGACCCGCCATCCCGCCTCTAATACCACTGGCCCGTGTGGCCTCTTCCATATCGGCGTTGATGTCAACTATTATCTCTTCTGTATGAATTGTTTGAGCATCGACAAGAATGTTGCCAGTTAGGCCCGAAGAGCTGGCCATGAATGCGCCTTCGCCTATGACGAATGGCAGGTTAGTAAGTGGATCGCTTTGATGACCAAGGAGTTCCTCCATCACCTGCTCATCAAAAGTGAAAGTTCTCCCCTACACTCCTTCAGTTGGTGTAACAGCCATTGTTGTGGTCACCATCGCCATAAGGCCCTCCTACTCATAATGCAGCTTTTGAGTTGCAGGGGGCATGGCTGATGCAGCTCCTAGCGCTGGATAGAGATAAGAGAAAAAGTGTTAGTAACTACTTCAAACAACACTCCTGACTTCAAGTAAATGCGAGAAATGTTCAGAATACCATCCTTAGAATGACTCGTGGGTGGAGCCGGAGCATGTTCAGGGACATGCTCGTGAGCTGGAGACAATTGCGGTTGATCAGGATTAAATGCGGGCACAGATTGAGGATCAACCGTAGGAGTAGATTCAAGCTAGGTTGGCATAGGAATTTCGGAGCTTGCATCATGATTCTCAATGCCCGAAATCTCTCCAACCTCCAGATGCTGAGTACCGAGTCTCTCTTTCTCAAATGTGATAGTGACGTCGTGGAGAACCTTTTTCTCATCATCATTCAGCACCTGATTCTCTAATTCAAACTCATCAATGGATTCAGTGTGGTGCTTTGCTTTTTCGTCTCCAACGAAGTGGCACGAAGCATTATATAGATGTGATGGATTATTTTCGAGCCAGCATAGATTTTGATGCTTCAGAACATTGGCATTATACGTAATGAGGAGATCACCAATGTCACCCTCCAACCTTGCCTCTACCGTTCACACTTTACCCTCACCCTGGCTTTAAGTGCCTGAACCTTTAGCGTTGCCACAGCCCTCTCATCCCTGAGCGCCACAGCCTGCTTGCATGCTTCCTGAGCGGCTTTATTTGCATTGTCTTTCTCTTTGACGACTTCATCAAGTTTGGATTTGAGCTCCTTAAGCTATATAAGCGCCCCATCTCTTTCAGCCATAACTATGGTGGTCTGGTGCCCCATTTCCTCGATCAGGGCTAAGTGTGTTCACCTCATCTCCTCCATCCTCCGGATTGCCTCATCGGCTCTTTTATTAGCCTCTGTCTCTGAATTTCTTGCAGACTCGTTTTCATCGTTACGCACTTGAATTATGCGGTCCTTCTAAGCGAGATCGGTTCCTAGTTTCTCAATCGTCTTTGCTCGCTCAAAGGCCACCGTTGAGACTTTATCTGCGGTCTTCATCTATTCCCGATACTGGCCATAAACATCCTGTAGTCGTGCATCGTCTATTTTGCCTCATTGGGGATTCGCTTTAAGTGTGGGGGAAAGATGAAGCCGTCAAAACAGATATTCGAAAAATCCTTTTTTTACTTAGCAATTCTAATCGTTCCTTCCCCGGTGGGTTCCGTGACGGCTTGTTCAATGGCAATGGGAGCCTCAATTTCAGTCCTCCGACGTTGCTAGTCACGTCTAGCTGCTTGGGGAGGTGGAACTTGACGCAAAGATTCAATGGGTTGTTTGTCAAAACCAGAAGGTTGTGTTGGACCTCTAGGCGATGGAGAGCACGACTGGGGCTGGCGCCTATATTCCCTCTCCCTCTCCCTTTCCCATTCCCTCAAACGCTCCCTCTCTTGACTAGAGTAGCCGCGATCACAGTTTCTATCGGCCTTACGTCTACGGACTCATAATATGAACTAGATGAATTGCATGCAGAACGAAGGCTACCAAGTATAGATCCTCACTTTGACATCGTTTCTGTAAAATGAAAAGAGAAACAAATATGGTAATCTTTGGAGATGAATAGTTTGTGATTAAAAATTGTGTGGTGTCATGAAGTGTGTGTATGCATGCGCACACCCCCCAACCAACTGATTGCAATAGCTGTATTCGGAGGAGTTGGCTCTCCTATGTCTAAAGCGCTTTGAAGGCCCTCTAATTCGGTATCTTGGTGCAAAGACAAGTCATCCAGGATGGGGATGTACGACAGTCCCGCAAAGGAACTCTCCATCTTCGAGGAAGGAATCTCTTGACTAGTAGCAGGCAAAGAGACTACGATGGTTTTTCACCTAACAGATTTTCGAGCAGTAGACTTGCCACTTCTCTTCTGCACTAAAGATTGAGGACTTTGCGAAGGCCCAGCTACGGGCTCATCTCCAATAGACATGTTCTTATCACCATCCTGCTCAGTAATTACTATATGGGAGCTTTCCTTCGAGCTTGTCTCACCAGGGTCGTCCTAAGAGCTCCTGCAAGTCCGATACTTTGGTCTCTATCAATTAGCCCCACTATCACCGAATTCTCATTCGTAAGGACTTCATCAACTTCTCTGTGTTCGACGGGTACTTCTTGAAGGACTCATACTATCTCCTTAAGTTGAGCGCCTTCAGGCCACGGAATTGGAGCTGTAAAAGGAAGAAAATGTTAGACTCGACATTAACTACTATTATCCAATTAGTCAGCAAAAACTCTAAGGTACTTATGTCTTGCTAGCCACCTTCTAGCAAACCCCGATGGACACCGAACGTAGAACCATTTGGTCTTAAAGTAACTCAACTTGCTCCAAGCCCCGGTCACGACTTGGCAATTTCTAACTGTTTCTAGAAAAGTAAAAGAAGTGTTGTCCGTGTAACTCTTTATATTGAATACGTAACCGATTTCCTCAACCATCGAGGGAAGGAAGAGGTGCTCCATGAAGATGGAAAACAAGCTATTGAGCAATGCGTATCCATTCGGATGCAACTGAGATGGAGCGATCCTCAAGAAAAGTAAAACTTCCTGGATAAACTGTTGAAAAGAGGAAGCGTCTCGGATGCACACATAAATCTGTTGCAGGCTGCGTACCCTTCCAGGGGGTTGTGGTCTATGTCTTTTAACACCGGAAGTAAGACATCGTCCAGCGACAACCCATGCCTTAAACATATTCAGCCCAACATATCTTCAAAAATATTGGAATGGCCGAAATCTTGCGGATGTGCGATGAAGACTGCTCCTGGTAGCCGTCTGGAGCAGGGCTAATAACATCAGCTATGATAACCAACATTTCAATTACGAGGAGAAGTGGGCCCTGGACATCCTGTGAATGTGAGCTTCCAGGTTCCATATTTTTTGAACTCGGTAAAAATCATCGTTAGACGGCAATAAAATCATGTTCCACCCAGTGTGAAGTGCATGATCGTGTTGT
This sequence comes from Allium cepa, assembly GCA_030765085.1. Taxonomy (NCBI): domain Eukaryota; kingdom Viridiplantae; phylum Streptophyta; class Magnoliopsida; order Asparagales; family Amaryllidaceae; genus Allium; species Allium cepa. The sequence goes on from CM060938.1 coordinate 513,738,077, forward strand.
GCATTGCAGTTCTACATAATACTTAAGAAATTCTATAGAATTTGATGAATGTTCAAACGACAAGACTTCGAAATTTAACCAGAGTGACCGTCATCACTGACCATCACAACCATGCTGTCCAGACTTTGGAAAGCGATCCAAGTTAGAGTTTGTAAAACTTGTCAAAGTACAATTCTATCGACGATCTTCGAAGGGCAGTAAGATACGCAGTGAAACGGTTAAGTCCAATTATGCAAGGCAGAAGCTCGTCGGAATCAAATGTTTCAGTGTGAAAAAAAAATCGTATCCGTTGAGGTCAAAACTTGGATCGATCATAGGAAGCTTCGTTCATATCGATCACCAGGAGCACAATTCTTATTGATCATTGGAAATGGAGTTTTGTATCGATCGTGGAATGGTAATTTGTATCGATCATCCAAAGGTCACTTCGTATCGATGCAAAACCCTATACTTCATATCGATCAATAGAAACACATTTGTACTGATGCTAGACATAAGATTTCATATTGATCACTCCAGATCGATACAAATGCTAATCATCAATCAATCGATGTGAATGTCCACCAACCATTGATATGAAGCGATCCCCTCATTCGATACGAACTTTTTCTTCATCCACAATCGATACGAATACGCCTCTCGTGTCAATCATCCTTTCTTTCTTCTTCTCCTAATAGTTCAAAAACCGGCTCCTCCTCCCTCAACCATGCTCCAACCCAAATCCAGCATCATCATCATCAGAATTGGCCGCGATTATGGACAAATTGGCATTAAATCTCAAATCTTATCATTTTAATATGTGATTATTCAACTAATTACCTAAATAAGGGTACCGATTTGAGGGATTAATAAGTTGTGGTGATTTGGGAACGAAGGCAGTTTCTATTTCTTAGTTTTTCTATTGATACGAAGGCAAGGATGGAATAAAGGCAGATGAAAATAAATACTAAGTCCAATGTATGTATACTAAGAAATTATATGTATACTAAAGATGGTACGTCTCGAAGATCGGTTATACACAGGTCTACTATGGATGCTGGTAAATTCTTTCCGAGTCCGAATCGAGCTACAATCGATATGATACGACAAGCAAAGCTATGAAAGCTAACATTCCAAATTTCAAGTCAATCGAAGTCCGTATGCTCAAGATATGGATTGATCAAAACCAAGGGAATCAACTTCGTTCATATCCATCATGTCATATCCATCCAAGATAGCCCTCTTCGTATCCATCAGCAATGACATGTTAGTCCAATTCGTATCGATCCACTATTTAGAATGTTTCGTATCGATCAGCTACAGATCGATACGAAGTTGGCATCTCCTATCGATACAAAACAGGTCAAGGACTATCGGTACGAAGTAGCTGCATGTAATCGATTCAAAGCAATCTCTATACCATCAATATGAAGCAGAGCATAGAGCATCGATACGTACTGGCCTTCCAACCATCGATGCGAAGTGACTTCAGAAATCGATAGGAAGAGCACTTCCTAGGAGCGATACGAACAAAGCACGATTGAAATGAAAGAAACAGTCACTCTGCATGAAAGGTGGCGATCCTAGAATCTAGCACCGCGTCACTCATTATCGATACGAGCCAATATGGATACGTATCCATCGATACGAATGGGATCGATACGAACTAGGTAGCCTTTTGCAAAATCCAAACTTAGATCGATCATAACTCAAAATCTATAAATCCAAATGTCACCAAATTTTCACAGGAGCTTGCATACTACTTCGATATTGTGCCTGACGATCTTAGCTCAAAATGATCTTTTCTTGGTCGATACGAATTCCATACACGTCGATCATGGATCGAGTAAAAATGTCCGGGGATTGATCAAGATGGCCCATACATGTGAGAGAAGGTGTCTTCCGAGTTTTGAGCCAGATATTCGCAGCCCACCCGTATAAAAAGCGATCCTAGACCTATAAAAAAGGGACTTTTTGCTTCTCTATGGTGATACTCTGCCAAAATCACTACTGTACTTCAGTTGTACTATTGTAAACTCTTGTAATCAACAAGTCAAATTCAATAATCATCAATCATTTCATAGTGGACGTAGGCAGTATGTCGAACCACTCTAAATTTGTGTGTTTCTATACTTTTTCTTATCTGTTGATTGGTGTGTTTGTTAGATCTGCCTCATTTTACATTTACTTTCTTCATTTTATCTCTTCAAACGCATCCGAAGAGTGTTGTGTCCAATTTTGGTACAAACAACATCCATTGAGATTAGAGTACGTAATACTCTATAAATGTTGGACACTGTTTGCTCATGGCTAGTGGAGGCACCGATCGATTACATACTGATAGGTATTGAATAATTGCAAAATGACTCGGTCGATAGTTTTCTGTTGGTTAATATGAGTAAGATTAATAGATAATATTGATGTGACAAAATTACACAGTTCCATTAGTTAGAGACTACCGTTGATCTTCAATGTGAAAACTCATCTTTGATTATAGTTAAATCACGACACGACGTCCATCGAATGACTATAGTCGGGTCGACTTGAAGCACTAGAAGTGAAACACTATTTAAGAGAAGATTAATCTTCTCGGTCAACTGAAGTCAACTCAAAACCAAAGTCTTTGGCTAGAACAGTACAGTTAATAATAATTTCTATTATTGGTTTAACGACTTTTTGATTGGACTATGTAGCTTAATATAGATGACATTAGAATTTTTACCATTACCAAATTTTATAACTCTAAAGTGATGTAGTTTTAATGAAGATGATTGGTGTAGATAACTGTCACTACAGGGTAATGCTTATTAAAGTCAAATTAGGTTTTATTGAAACCAAGTAAGCAATAAAAAATTTCATAATGTCACACCACCAACCAAGTGAAGTGTGAACGTTCGAATTATTCGATGGGCGAATATACACTTAAGAGTCACACGGCCAAAACGTTGAATACTCCTAATTTAATTATTTTGTAATTTTAAAAATTATTTAAATTAGTTATATTTGTGAAATATTAATTACAAAATTTTATAAGATGTGAATTAAATAATATTAAATAGTGTATTTATAAACACTATTCGATACATAATCTCGATATGTTTTTAAACTCGATTTAAATGCAATACATATAGTTCGGGATTAAAATACTTTTAAAGCTTAAGTAGGGCTTAATTTTGGCAGTTGTAGGGTAGAAAATTAGGGCTTTCCGTATGATGGTTTAGAGGGAGGAATTTTGAATTTAAAAGGAGAGAACTAGTAAGAGAAAAATAAGTATATTGATCCTTATTTCATTCTTTCATCCATCCTTTATTTATTCCCTCTAATATTCATTCTCTGGTGACTTTTGTATTCTTCCTTTTTCTTCTCATATCGGGCTACCATCACCCTATAACAATCTTAAAAATCCAAGCACTAATTCACATTAACTTGCTTTGAATCCATCGTTGTGGTAAGGCAATTTGGTAGCTAGAAACTTTGGGATTGGGATTAGATTCAAGCTGCCTATTTCTTCGTTTCAACATGCAAACTTTTGGGCTTTTGTGAAAGGTAGTTTGCTGGTCTATTATTATATAGTAATGTTTATATATTTAGTATCCATATGTCGCTACTAAGAAATATCACGATTCGGTATATCGATAGATTGCCACATGCTTATGGTTGTATATATAAGTGCATACATATAATTATTTTTAAGTGTACTTACATAATGCTCACGGCCAGAATAAAAAAATCATGAAAACAAAGTTACTAATGATTTTATGAAGTAAATTTAAATACAAAAAGATACACACAATAAATATATTTTAAATTTTATAAAAATTGTTCATACTATAAAAGGCTTTCGGTAATATTAATTTTTTTCAAATATTTATTAAATATATAAATGCCATTATTTAATTCAAAATTGATTATATAAATAAAATGTATGTATATATATATATTTATTAATTATATTAAATTTTGTATAATTTAAAATAACATTATGCTTTAGAAAATGATTTAACTTTTTTGTTAATTCTTTATGGTTTTAATTAATTATAAGTTTTAATTAATAAATTATTTAAAACCGAAAATTAATTTAAAAATGCATATATTTATTCTCTAGCCGGAAACAAAAATATAATATATATATATTTAATTATAAATTTATATATATATATAATTATAACTAGTTTTATGTTTATATGTAATATACATTTAAATTAATAAATATAATAAAAAGGATAAAAATTCTGTTTGGATTTAATAGTGTTAATGTTCTAAATTATTTTACAAATAATATTTAAAACAATTTTATGATTTATTTATGTATATCTGTGTGTGTATGTGTCTATATATGTATTTGAAAATGCTTAGTGTAAATAATTTATAACCAATATTTTATAATAATTCTATAAACGCACACACATATATACAATATGTTGATCACATATATATAGACACATATTTAGATAATTTATTTGCATCGTGATGGGGTAACACGTCTGTTACAGTGTAAACCCCTACATCTATACGTCGGCATGTCAAACCTGTACACATTATCCTATTGCACGAGCATGCACACAAATATGTGTATATGATACACTATACAAAATATAATAAAAACTAAATAAAATAAAATTTTATTTACGAATTTAAATAAAATATTGATTTTATTTAACAGAAAATTTAGAATTTTTTAATGAATTAGACTACATAGGCCCATTAAAGACCCAATAAGGGATTTTTTTTTGAAATTTACCCAATTCCTCCACTACGGGCTAGCCTCGTTCCAACAGGACATGCATCCTTTATCCTCTTAGCATAGTCTCTCTTCCATTCTCTCATACCACTGTCCTGTTCTTCTTGACTTGGGTGATGGGAGCCTTTGCCCTCTTTTTAAATTTGAGAACTTCTAGAGACCATAACCAGGTTTTGACGATATGGTATACAAGATCTAGACTTTCTTTTCGGTCTCAGTCTCAGCAACTAAAGTCCTAATGACCAAACTTCATATCACTTGTAACGCCCTTAAGAAATGGTTGACGCACATCTGGGGATCTCTTAGAATAAGCAAATTAGCTCTTGCAAAACCAAATCCTTGACTTTAACATAAACGAAGAATCCTCTCCTCTTGACACCTTCGATACATGCCACATTTTTGAGATTGAAGTTGAAGTGGATCTCATTATGAAGCAAGAGGAAATTTCCTGGAAATAAAGATCCAAAGCTCAATGATTTAGAGAAGGAGACCACAAAATTTCTTACTTCCATAGGATAGCGAATGGAAGACGTAGACCCAATGCAATCTCTAGTGTTGTTTGTTAGGGATGCGGATTAAGGATCTTAAGGCAGAAATAACACTAGAGGGGGGGGTGAATAGTGTTTTAAAGAATATATGAACTATATAACTAAATTAAAACTTTCAACACAAATCTAAACAAAATTCTAACACAGAATGATCACAGAACATATAACAAATGCAAATAGTAAAGTAAAGCAAGTAAAAGGAAAGAACACACCAGATTTTATACTAGTTCGGAATCCTCCTACATCCAGTCCTGCACCAAGGCAATATCCTTGTACAGATTTTTATAAGCTGACGCAGCGAATAATAATAAAACGATATAGATCGATGAAAGTAGCAAACGGTGGATTGAAGATACTGAAATGCCCAAATTCGTTGATCACAAAGATGCTGAATTCTAGCTATCTTCGACACGTTGATCGCGCACGATACCGTGAAAGAAGATCTACAATTCTTCAAACGTTGATCAAGCGCACTTGATACCGTGAATTGGCTTCAACAATCGTTGAATCGAGCGCACTCGATTAACCGAAAGTGGAGATAGGAGATCACACTCAACTACCAATTTAGATGAAAGCACACAGCAATCAAACGAAATTTCATTCAACAATCAACCACCAAAAAGTTACAACACACTCCCTATTTATAGCATTTTTGACCCAGACCCTTAAGTGTTGCCGACCTAGTTCCCCACGACTCACGACTCATCCTTAGGTCGTACGCGACCTAACACATCACATACATACACGACTCAAAGCAATTACATCACAACATCCTTCGGCCGACTCAACACTTGAACGACTTAAGGAAACACACAAATATACAACACCTAGGTCGTATTCGACCTAACGACTTACGACTCAAAGAAAACAAATTACAACACACGACTTAACTAGGTCGTTGCCCGACCTAAAAGATACTGCACGCCTCAATTACACACAATCACATATACACAGCGACTCATTCAACCCAACTCGTCCAGTACACGACTTATGACTTATCAGATAGTCGACTCAACCTGTTACAATACATTCGACTCATCACAACATTCGGCCGACTTATCTTTATGCTGACCTATGACTCAAGAACATAACGACTCAATACAGAACGACTTACGAATGACAATATATTACATCACTTACGACTTACTCTAGGTCGTTGCCGACCTAACCTTCTCCCGTAGGTCGAAACTCTTTAGTTCGAAACCCTTTAGGTTGTAGCTACTTTCCCCTTGCTTTGTTAAGTCGTAGCCGACTTAAGCCCTTAAGTCGCAGCCGACTTAAGTCTTCACTACAACAATGCGGCAGATCACTAGGTCCTTGGCTTTTAACTCGCAGCTTCTCCTCTCGTGACTCCTTAGGTCGGGGCCGACCTTCATTAACTCGTGAAAGACCTAAGCCCTGTGCTTCCGTAGGTCGTGCTGCATCATCCTCCCCCGGTTGAGAAAAATTCGTCCTCGAATTTGCAAATTCTTCCACATCATGTTGTTCGTCTCCATAATATGGAAAAAGGTGCTTAACATTGAACACGTCAGAAGTGTACACATCCTCCGGCAGCTTCAACTTATAAGCATTTTCATTGATCCGTTTTACAACTTCTACAGGACCAATTTTTCTGGCTTTCAACTTGTTATAAGCGCCTACTGGAAAACGATCCTTGGTTAACACAGCGTAAACCAAACCACCTTCGTTAAATTCAACACTTCTTCGTTTCAGATCTGCAGATCGTTTATACTTCTCATTTTCCTTTTCCAATGGCTCCTGAACGATTTTATGACATTCAGTCAATCCATCAACAAAATCTACATCTCTTTTAATCGTCCCCTTTGGTTGTGGCACAACCGCTAAATCCAATGGTCCCTTGGGTAAATTTGAATATACAATCTAAAATGGACTGAATCCCGTACTACGATTCACTGCATGATTATGAGAAAACTCTGCTTGACATAACTTCACATCCCAACTTTTCAGATTATCTTTCACAAGACATCGCAATAAATTCCCCAGCGATCTGTTAACAACTTCTGTCTGTCCATCTGCTTGCGGATGATAGGCGCTGCTAAAGTTTAACTTCGTTCCAACCATCTTCCACAAACTTAACCAAAAGTGACTCAGAAAACGAGAATCCCTATCCGACACAATAGATTCTGGCAATCCATGAAGTCGATAGATCTCCTTGAAAAACAACTGAGCGACATGAACAGCATCCGCCGTCTTCTTACACGCAATAAAATGTACCATCTTCGAGAAACGATCCACCACAACATATATCGAGTCATTTTCCCTTTGCATTCTCGGCAAACCCAATACGAAATCCATACTAACGTCCACCCAAGGTTTTGTAGGTACAGGTAAAGGCATATACAAACCCGCATTTGTAGCCGTCCCTTTCGAAACTTGACAAACATGACATCTCTGAACAAACCTTTCAACTTCCTTCCTCATCGATGGCCAATAATAGGATTGAGAGATTAACCGCAATGTTCGGTCTCTACCCACATGTCCTTCCTCATGAAGCTCCTTTACTATCTTCATTCGCAAGCTACAATCCGGTACACACAATTGAATCCCCTTAAATAAGAAACCATCATTCAACACAAATTCATCAGAACTTCCCTCCTTGACTTTCTCAACAAGTTCCATTAAGTAAGGATCTTCTTCAAGAAACTCTGGCAATAGTTCAAAACCTGTCACCTCAACTTTCATTGTTGTCAATAAATGACTCCTCCTACTCAAAGCATCAGCTACACGATTCGTTACCCTAGATTTGTGCTTCACAACGAAAATAAACTGCTACAAATAGGAAATCCACGATGCATGTCTCGATGAAATCTTATCCTGCCCTTGCAAATGCTTCAAAGCCTCATGATCAGTGTAAAGAACAAACTCTTTCTGAAATAGATAATGTCTCCAGTGCTTCACAGCTTGAACAATTGCATAAAATTCAACATCATAAGTGCTATATCTCAACTTAGCTCCAGATAACTTCTCACTGAAATAAGCAACCGGTCTTCCGTTCTGACTCAAAACTCCACTAACCCCAACATTCGACGCATCAGTATGTAACTCAAACAACAACTGAAAATCCGGTAAAACTAGAATCGGTGCTGTCGTCAATAGTGTTTTGATTTTCTCAAAAGCAATCCCTGCTTCCTCTGACCACTCAAACTTCTTTCCTTTCATGCAATCGGTTACAGGTGCCATCACACTACTAAAATGTGGAATGAATCTTCGATAGAAAGATACCAATCCTTGAAAACTCCTCACTTCAGTAATCGTCTTGGGATGTGGCCAACTCCTGACAGCTTCTATTTTACTTTCATCCACTTGAATTCCTTCTTTCGATAGAACATATCCCAGAAATAAAACATTGTCCATCATAAACACGCACTTCTTTGCTGCTGCATAGAATTTCTCCTGTCGTAGAATCAACAATACTTCACGCAAATGCCGGACATGCTTTTCCATACTCCCACTGTAGATTAAAATATCATCGAAGTAAACTACCACAAATTTCCCAATGTATGGTCTGAAAATCTGGTTCATCACTCTCATAAAAGTACTCGGTGCATTCGATAAAACAAACGGCATAACCAACCATTCGTATAAACCTTCCCTGGTTTTGAAAGCAGTCTTCCACTCATCACCTGGTCTAATACGAATTTGATGGTATCCACTCTTCAAATCAATCTTTGAAAACACAACAGCTCCACTCAACTGGTCAATCAAATCATCAAACCTTGGCATAGGAAACCTGTATCTCACAGTGATCTTGTTTAGAGCTCGACTATCCGTACACATTCTCCACGAACCATCCTTCTTTGGAACCAATAAAGTTGGCACTGCACAAGGACTCAAGCTCTCCTGAACACGCCCTTGTTCTAACAGCTCCTCCACCTGCCTTCTCAGCTCCTCATGCTCCTTAGGACTCATCCTATAATGTGGCCTGTGTGGTAATACTGCCCATGGCACAAGATCAATCTGATGCTCAATATCCCTCAATGGTGGTAACTCCGTTGGTAACTCCTCAGGAAATACATCTCTGAATTCTTCCAATACCGGCTTGACTTCCTCTGGAACTTCTATAGATTCCGTAGCTTCACGTCCAATCAACAAAAAAACCTCTGAACTCTCCTCTACTTCTTCGATAAATTCCTTCAGAGTCAACAAAGTCTTGAGCTCCTCAATCTCCTCTGACTTGCTTTCTTCTTGTTGTCTCTTCTTTGGAACCAAAATGATCTTAACACCTTCAAACATAAAGCTGTAGCTATTGGTCCGACCGTCATGCTGCACTGCTCGATCATACTGCCATGGTCTTCCCAAAAGTAAATGACAAACATCCATCTCAACCACATCACACCAGATCTCGTCTTTATATCTCTTCCCAATAGAAAATGGAACTCGAACTCGCCTGTCCACCTTCACTTCTCCTCCTTTTCTCAACCACGCTAACTTGTAAGGATTTGGATGCTTCTCCGTTTTCAGCTTCAACTTTCTCACGGCTTCAGTAGAAAGAATATTGTCACAACTTCCTGCATCAATCACAAACTTACAAACCTTTTCCAGAATAGTGCATGTTGACTGAAAGATATTACTCCTCAACCAACTAGCTTCTTCTTCTTGCTTCGGTATTAAACAAGACCTCCTCATCATTAGATTACATCCTTCATCTCCTGACGCAACATCCTGTTCTTCCTCCTCAACTGGACTAGGATAACCTTCACCAACATCCTCACCTTCAACTTCAGCAATCATAGTTCGTTTCTTCGGCTTCGGACATTCATTACTCTTGTGACCCACTTCCTGACAATTGTAACACTTGAAACTGTTGTTGACCTTCGTCTTCTCAACTTCATTCACAACTGGTTTACTGATAGATTTAGGAACACTAGAACTTCCATTAACACCTTTCACTTGATAGTTGGAATTAGTAAACACACCACCTCCACGCCTTCCCTGCTTCTCCCAAGCCAAAACTTTCTGATGTGCTTCTGCTACAGATCTAGGATCAAACATATTCACCATATCTTGAATCTGTATCCTCAACCCTCCAACAAACCTAGCAGTCAATTGTTCCTCCGTTTCCATAATGTCATTTCGAGCAATCAGTTGATAAAATTCATCAGCATAATCATTAACAGTTTTCGTCCCTTGCCTCAGATTATGCAACCTCTGATACATGAGTGATTGATAATTGTAAGGTAAAAATGTAGCTTTCATCAACTTCTTCATCTTCTCCCATGATTCAATCTTCGACTTTCCCATTCTCTCCCTTGTAAGTTTAGTTTGCTGCCACCATGCTAAAGCTCTACCCCTCAACCTAGTAGCAACCAACTTCACTCTTCTATGCTCAGGAACTTCTTTAAATTCAAAAATCTCTTCAACATTAGACAACCAATGAAGAAATTCTTCTACAACCATTCCACCCTTGAATTCTAGAATTTCCATCTTCATACCCAATTCCCATCGACGATCATCATCTACTTCCCTATATAAATTTCGAACTTGGTCTCGATCTCGATAATGAATGCTAGCTCTATCACCCTCTTCATCATAATCAAATGTACGTCTATATCGATCTTGACCATCAACATCCCTTTGATCACGCATGTCTCTTCTACTATGTCTCTCTTCATCTCTATATGGCTCATTTTCAAACTCTCGTGGAGTTATCCTCTCTTCATGTCCATAGTCATGGTGATCTCTCCTTGATGAAATTGATGTTTCTCTTCTCTCTCTAAAAGATTGCGGCGATACCCTCCTCGCTTCCGTAACCGATGGCGAAACTCGGTTTCCTCCATGGTTTGAGATTGGTGATCTCCTCCTTTGATTTTGATTCAAATCATTCATCAATTTCTCTAACTTTCCAATGCCTTCATCAAATTTCTCATTAAGGCGTTGTTCCATTTGCTCGGCTTCTTCTCTTCTATACAACGCTTCAACATTCTGATGACGATTAGCTCTTCTCGGCGGCATGATTACACAATCACAAACACTTCAACAATTCTTCAACACTAACTTGTACAACAAGTCACGGCCTCCCACTAATTCGGCAATAGGCAAAGACCTAGGCTTAGGTCGGCTCGGCTTCAACAAGCACGGCTTCAAGCACTTTTACTCTCAAACTTTGGTGCGCAAAAATCACACGACCAAACTCAAACAACTTCCACACTTTGATCCAAAAGAATATGGATCGAAAAATTCTAACTTGTTGAAACTTCAAGATGAACACGATGAACACCAAACTTCAAACTCCTTGGCTCCAAGACTTGTCTTAGCTATGATTGGCTAAGTCAAGCTCTGATACCAAACTGACGCAGCGGATAATAATAAAATGATATAGATCGATGAAAGTAGCAAACGGTGGATTGAAGATACTGAAATGCCCAAATTCGTTGATCACAAAGATACTGAATTCTAGCTATCTTCGACACGTTGATCGCGCACGATACCGTGAAAGAAGATCTACAATTCTTCGAACGTTGATCAAGCGCACTTGATATCGTGAATTGGCTTCAACAATCGTTGAATCGAGCGCACTCGATTAACCGAAAGTGGAGATAGGAGATCACACTCAACTACCAATTTAGATGAAAGCACATAGCAATCAAACGAAATTTCATTCAACAATCAACCACCAAAAAGTTACAACACACTCCCTATTTATAGCATTTTTGACCCAGACCCTTAAGTCGTTGCCGACCTAGTTCCCCACGACTCACGACTCATCCTTAGGTCGTACGCGACCTAACACATCACATACATACACGACTCAAAGCAATTACATCACAACAGCCTTCGGCCGACTCAACACTTGAACGACTTAAGGAAACACACAAATATACAACACCTAGGTGGTATTCGACCTAACGACTTACGACTCAAAGAAAACAAATTACAACACACGACTTAACTAGGTCGTTGCCGACCTAACAGATACTACACGCCTCAATTACACATAATCACATATACACAGCGACTCATTCAACCCAACTCGTCTAGTACACGACTTACGACTTATCAGATAGTCGACTCAACCTGTTACAATACATTCGACTCATCACAACATTCGGCCGACTTATCTTTATTCTGACCTACGACTTAAGAACATAACGAATCAATACAGAACGACTTACGAATGACAATATATTACATCACTTACGACTTACTCTAGGTCCTTGCCGACCTAACCGTCTCCCATAGGTTGAAACTCTTTAGTTCGAAACCCTTTAGGTCGTAGCTCCTTTCCCCTTGCTTTGTTAAGTCGTAGCTGACTTAAGCCCTTAAGTCGCAGCCGACTTAAGTCTTCACTACAACAATGCGCAGATCACTAGGTCCCTGTGCTTCCGTAGGTCGTGCTGCATCATAAGCCAATATCCAAATTACAACCCTCAATTTCTAAGGCCTTGAGGAACCCTCCTATCTCCGAGTTTGGGGTAAACTCTCTTGATTTTCGGGACACCTAATACTTCTTAATAACAATCCTTTTGAATGGATAGACTTTATGGACTTTTTGAATACAAATTAATCCTATAACTTTGAATAGCACTTTGATCTTTAGTAGAGTGATGGAGAATCAAATAGAGAGAGTATCTAAATGATTTCCTGTTGAGAATTTGGCAGAATGACGGCACGATATTGAAAATATGAAGTTTTATGGATATGGAATGGTGGAGAAGAAAGAGTGAAGAAAAATAAGAATATATATGTTAAAAAAATACGTTTCGGAAACCTTTATATAGATGCACAACAGTCATAACCGTTGGCGAAAGGCTTTCAAACGAATGGACATTTCTTTTGAAAAGTTGAATTTTGAATCCAACGGCCACCATGTCGACAAGGGGTATCCCCTCATGTCGACATCCCTCAGTTCAAAATTGTAGAGATGTTGTTTTGTAAAAGCAATTGAATTTAAAACAAGTTGAAACTTTTCTGGAGCAAAGTAAAGTGTTTAAACAATATTTTGAGATAGAGAATGAATATAAAACATTACTTTAAATATATATATATATATATATATATAATTGATATAGACCGTCAATTATATAAGTAATATTTAAAATCAGAATAATTTTTTATGTTTTAAACTTAGAAGTTTTTAAAATCATAATAGAGGAATATTTCAAGGCTAAAACAAAGTTTGAAAACATTTTTGAAAACATGATTTTGAAAGCTAAAACATTTTGAAAACAGATTTAAAAACATTTTGAAAAATCTATTCAAACTGAAATTGCAAGAACCTTCCTACAGAGCTCCTCCATAGGACTCGAGAACTTGTACAAAGTAGTTTAAATGATTTTGATTTTCGTGGGTTTGTAAGCCACTTGTCGTAGGTTTGTAAGCTACTTGTCGTAGGTTTGTAAGCCACTCGTTTCGATAGAAATTGGGTTCCATCCCAAAAGAAAATTGGAAGAAAGATGAGAGTGCTATTATGAAGTTTTAACAAAATACTAGACACTTATCTTGAGATCTTGAAATCTTGATTCTCTAGAGTCTTGAATCTTGAATCTTGAATCTCTAATCTTCATCCTGATGCTTGAGTCTTTATACTGATCAGTCTTCGATAATACCTGCATATACTTCCTATATACATACATAGATATATATATATATATATATATATCTATGTGGAAATGTTAGTATATATTTTATAAAGTAAAGTATAATGACTATATAAGGTTGTTGTCATCAAAACATCATCAACTCAGTTCCTAACAATCTCCCCCTTTTTGATGATGACAACCTTTATTTATAAAATATTCTTACCATACCATAACTCCCCCTTACTTCGTGACTTCTTCTTAAAACTGCAACTTCCCCTTATTCCATGACTCCCCCTTACACCAAGCACATATATTTTTATAACTTTCTCCCACTTTGACATCAGCAAAAAGGAATAAAAGATTTTACCCGTTCTAAGATAATCAAGTATATTAAAAGTGTAAAGTGAATGTATAAGTGATCAAATGTGTGAACATATATATAAGTATCTTGGCAATTAAATCAATATCATACATAGCAAACCAATCGTGAAGTTATCTACAAACCAAATCCAAATCAAACTTAAGTAAACAAATCAATCAAATCCTAATCAAATCTAAGTCAAATCAAATCAAACAAATAAACAAACATACATAATGATCAGACATTCCTTAGGACTTCCACCCATCCATCTTCTCCAAAGATAGGATCAGTTTTGATAACATCCTAGTCATCTTTGTCGAGAGTGACCGGTGGATTTGCTTCGGGTTCGTCTTTGCTAGGGCTTGAGATCATCCAACGAAGTGCGTCGAAGTGTCTCTCTTGCTCTTTGATCATCTGCATTTGGCTTAATTCTAAGTGCCTTTGATTTCTAAGTATAAAATAGAGAATATTCTTGAAAGAAGTAAGAGTTTCTTCAAGATTTTCACTTAAATTCTTAATTGTGGAAGCCATAATTTAAGAAATAAGTTGAAGTATGAAAGGAGATGAATAGAAATGGAGGTAGAGAAGTTTTTCTGGAAGAAATAGGTACTTATAGGAGTTATTGGCCGTTCAAAATGAATTGACGCTTGGTAGTTACAAGAATTTGTAGTTAGAAATTGTAACTACTTTCTGACTGTTATATGTCGACAAGGGGGGGATAGGGCATGTCGACATGGTCTAGACAGAATGACCAAGTTGAGTTATTTTCTATTTCTAAGTTTATTTTTATATTAGTGGACCTATATAAACTTAAAATAAATAACTATCAGAGATATATAAAGCTGGAAAACAGAGAATAAGATTGCATTACTTATATTAGTTAACATTACATAATATTAACTAAAAAAATGAAATAGAAAATACAAAGATAGATAAACGATAGCTAGAGAGATAATGGCTAGGATTAGTTTGATGAAGATGATGATGAGGACAAGCCATGTTTCCCGCCTATCATCCCAAAGAACTTGTCGATCTTGGTAGAGATTTTATCCATTTTCTTGCTAATAGATCTCTTAAGAACCTTTTGATTTTGAGCAAGTATCTTTTGGCTCTTGAGTATGGTTTTGTTGGACGGATTGGCGAGTGTATGTGGATACTCTATACTTTCCAAAGAGGTTTCTTCATCTTCCTCTTCTTCTTCAATTTCCATTCCTTCCCCTTCTTCTTCCTCTTCTTCTTCCTCTTCTTCCATCTCTTCATGAGCAAGTCTCTCTTCCTTTTCGGTAAGTGTTTCATATGGTTGAAACATAAGTGGGATTTTCATAAGGGAAATGTTCCCATGATTGAACACTTTCCTACTTACAAACTCTTCCTTTTTAACATCCACACCAAAATAATTGAAAATCCGGGTAAGGTAAATTCCATGATAAAGAGTGTTTTCTCCCATAGTGAAATTTTTGGGTCTTAACTCATCCAAAATAGTTTGTGCCCAATTAATATCATATTTTCCAAAAATAGCAAAAGGAGATTTACACACTTTTGAGGTGGGATTATTGTAGTTTCCCGACCTAGGAATAACGGTATGTTGAATAAGAAGGTTGACAATTCTTGCTTTTGGGCGGAAAAAGCGATTCTTAAAATCCATGTGGTCATTGCTTTCAAAAATGTGATGAAAAGTCTCTCGATCGGTTTCATTGATTTGAAATTGCGAGAGATTCATACCGGTAGATTTGCAACCCAAAATAGTACCCAAAATATCGGAATCCAAAACACTAAGTGTTCCTTTAACACTACTCCAAATTTGATCTTCATTTCAATTATAAAATTCACGGTTTAAGTTTGCATAAAACATTTTGACAAGGTTTGGATAACAAACGAAATCATTTTGCTTGTTATCAATCAAGCTAAGAATGGAGTTTTCTTCAAAAAGTTGATCAATTTCATAAGAAGGAAAATCATCAAAAATAGCAAATTTTCCCGTATTGACTTTACCATAGTTTAGATAACTTATGTAAGCTTTGATAGCCTTCGGGTCATTAAAAAGATCATTTTTGATGGATTTGGTCAGCCTCATAATTGATGGGGTACTTGAGGAAGCCATTGATGAGTGTTTGAGAGGAGTAGAAGATAATGAAGAAAGTTTGAATTATGAGAATAAAGTGAAGAGAGATGATAAGAGAAGTATATTAAGTAGATTCTCTAAAGTCATGTTCTCTGGTCAAGAGGTATCTTTTCAAAACATTGAAGTAAGTGAAAAGGTGGAGGGAAATTCAAAAGTTTGAATTCAAATTTTGAAATCAACTTTCTGAGAGATATGTCGACATGAGGTATCCTAGCATGTCGACATGTGCCTGTTGAATTTGAAAAGAAGTGTCTATTTCTAAAATCTAAGAAATTCCGAAAATTTTAAGAAAACTAATCTATATTCTATATCTATATATAATTCCAGTAATAATATTAAAATATTTTAATATTTAAAATAATATTAAAATAATATTATTTTGAATTTAAAAATTCAAATTTCAAAGGGTGATTTTGAATTTAAAAATTCAAGGAATTGCAAACAAAATCAAAGCAAGCAAGCATCCGATAAAATTAAAATAAATGTGTACCTATTTTTAGATCCAAACTCCAATCGTCTTCTGATTCAAGAATAGCCGTGAAGCACAGATTTGAATTATCAGTTTTCTTCTCGTCATCACTGGAAGAATCTGAATCATCAAGAGTTGCAGCATATGCCTTCTTTCTTTTCTTTAGTTGCTCGTTGTTTGGTTGAAATATCTGTTTATCTGGATATGGACAATCTATCTTGTAGTGCCCTGTTTTGTTGCAGTTGTAGCATCTATCACCATTGTTGTTGTTGTTGTTGTAGTTGTTGTTGTTCTCCGAAGTATTTCTGGAATTCCTTTGATCATTTCTTTTAAAGTTATTCATCTTTCTATACTTCAGAAATTTCCTGAAATTTCTGGTCATGAAAGCAATTCTTCATCACTATCTTGTTCTGAATCTCCAGTTGTTGCTTTGAATGCGATCGATTTCTTTTCCGTTGCCTTAGATTCTTTTCTCTCTTGTAGTTGAACTTCATAAGACATTAGATTACCGATTAACTCTTCGATCTTCATTTGACTAACATCATTTGCCTCTTCAATAGAAAGTGTCTTTTGATCCCACTCTGGAGTGAGTGAATTGAGTATCTTTCTGACTTGATCTTCTTCTGAGAAACCCTTTCCTAAAGCAATTAATGAATGAACAATATCTTGAAATCGACAATACATGTCGGAAATGGACTCATTTTCATGCATTTTAAACAATTGAAACTGGTTAGTTAATATGGAAATTTTAGTCTGTTTAACTTTGCTTGTTCCTTCATGAGTTACTTGCAAAGTTTTCCAGATTTCAAATGCAGACTTACAAACAGAGACTCTATTAAACTCATTCCTATCTAGTGAACAAAATAGTATATTCATAGCCTTAGAATTGTTTTGTGCAACCGTCTTTTGCTCAGTAGTCCACTGGGCAAAATTAGTAGTTGGTTCAAAATATTCAATTTGTGTCATATTCCAAGTATCTAAACTTATGGATTGTAAATAAATTTTCATCCTACATGCCCAAGATGCATAATTACTGCCATTAAAAAGTGGTGGTCTGACAGTAGACTGACCCTCTATAAATGAACTAGTGTTAGTGCTTGTGTTGACAGAAGTACTAGTGACAGGAGTGACATTATTAGTGTGTTGTGCCATTAAAAGTTTTCAAAATTTCAGATTATGAAAATAATGAAAACCAATGCTCTGATACCAATTGTTAGGGATGCGGATTAAGGATCTTAAGGCAGAAATAACACTAGAGGGGGGGTGAATAGTGTTTTAAAGAATATATGAACTATATGACTAAATTAAAACTTTCAACACAAATCTAAACAGAATTCTAACACAGAATGATCATAGAACATATAACAAATGCAAATAGTAAAGTAAAGCAAGTAAAAGGAAAGAACACACCGGATTTTATACTGGTTCGGAATCCTCCTACATCCAGTCCTGCACCAAGGCAATATCCTTGTACAGATTTTTATAAGCCAATATCCAACTTACAACCCTCAATTTCTAAGGCCTTGAGGAACCCTCCTATCTCCGAGTCTGGGGTAAACTCTCTTGATTTTCAGGACACAAGATCACCCTAATACTTCTTAATAACAATCCCTTTGAATGGATAGACTTTATGGACTTTTTGAATACAAATTAATCCTATAACTCTAAATAGCATTTTGATCTTTAGTAGAGTGATGGAGAATCAAATAGAGAGAGTATCTAAATGATTTCTTATTGAGAATTTGGCAGAATGATGGCACGATATTGAAAATATGAAGTTTTATGGATATGGAATGGTGGAGAAGAAAGAGTGAAGAAAAATAAGAATATATATGTTAAAAAGATTAGTTTTGGAAGCCTTTATATAGATGCACAACAGTCATAACCGTTGGCGAAAGGCTTTCGAACGAATGGACATTTCTTTTGAAAAGTTGAATTTTGAATCCAACGGCCACCATGTCGACATGGGGTATCCCCTCATGTCGACATCCCTCGGTTCAAAATTGTAGAGATGTTGTTTTGTAAAAGCAATTGAATTTAAAACAAGTTGAAACTTTTCTGGAGCAAAGTAAAGTGTTTAAACAATATTTTGAGATAGAGAATGAATATAAAACATTATTTTAAATATATATATATAATTGATATAGACCGTCAATTATATAAGTAATATTTAAAATCAGAATAAGTTTTGATGTTTTAAAATTAGAATTTTTTAAAATCGGAATAAAGGAATATTTCAAGGCTAAAACAAAGTTTGAAAACATTTTTGAAAACATGATTTTGAAAGCTAAAACATTTTGAAAACAGATTTAAAAACATTATGAAAAATCTATTCAAACTGAAATTGAAAGAACCTTCCTACATAGCTGCTCCATAGGACTCGAGAACTTGTACAAAGTAGTTTAAATGATTTTGATTTTCGTGGATTTGTAAGCCACTTGTCGTAGGTTTGTAAGCTATTTGTCGTGGGTTTGTAAGCCACTGGTTTCGATAGAAATTGGGTTTCATCCCAAAAGAAAATTGGAAGAAAGATAAGAGTGCTATTATGAAGTTTTAACAAAATTCTAGACACTTATCTTGAGATCTTGAAATCTTGATTCTCTAGAGTCTTGAATCTTGATTCTCTAATCTTCATTTTGATGCTTGAGTCTTTATACTGATCAGTCTTCGATAATACCTGCATATACTTCCTATATACATACATATATATATATATATATATATATATATGGAAATGTTAGTATATATTTATAAAGTAAAGTATAATAACTATATAAGGTTGTTGTCATCAAAACATCATCAACTCAGTTCCTAACATTGTTGATGAAGGAAGAGAAATTATTGACGGGCCTAAGATCCTTGAGATCTTCACTAGGAAATTTAATAAGATGTTCCAAGAGCTAGACACCAACCTGGATATATTAAACTAGAATATGATCTTCCCCAGTAAATGCGGTCATCGATTCTGAATTTGAGATCGATGAGTTCTGGAATGCACTCTCTAAGAGTGCTAGCAACAAGGTGCCCAAGCCATATGGGTTTCCACTAGCCTTCTTCAAGGAATATTAGGGATTCCACAAATAAATTATCTTCAGAGTTTTTGAAAAATTCCACTCAAATCCATATCTGTTCCGAATTTAATTATGCTAATATTATCCTCATCCCTTTCGATGGAGCTATGTCTACCAAGGACTCATACCCAATTAGCTTGGAAAAGTGATTTTCAAACTGGTTACAACAATTCCAGCAAATCAAATCCAACCTTGCATGGACTGTATGACCAATCCAAGGTAATTGGCCTTCACTCCTGATAGATCTATACTCGATAATGCAACGGTGGTCCAAGAAGCGATCAGCTATTACCACTACAGCCGGGTTATCTATGTCATTATCAAATTTGATTTCTTCTGGGGCTTTGACTCGATTATTGGAAATTTATCTTGAAAGTTTTGAGCCATAAAGGTCTCCTCCCAGGTTCACTAATTGGATTAAGTGCATCTTTTCGACCTCATCCACCTCTTTTTGAATTAATAGTAGAAAGGGTGACTTATTTGCATTCACTAGAGTCCTTAGACAAGATGATCCCATTTCCCCACTACTGTTCAATCTTGATTATGATATCATTGCAAATATGATTGACCTTGCATGTTCGTCTGGGCTGCTGGCTTGCCCAAGCAATGACATCTTCCCACATGGAATCAACTCATTCCAATACGCTAACGATACCATTCTCCTATCTCTTCCACTTCCCTCATCAATAGCCACCCTTAAGCACCCACTTTACTCCTTCGAGATGGCCTCCAGGCAACAAATCAACTTCACCAAGATCTCTATTCTAATGGTTATGCTTGATCAGGATATTGGCCCCAGAATAGCCTATTGTTCGTACTATGAAACCTAAATATTTCCCTTATCTTAACTTGGACTTGACATCAGGCCTTCTAATCTCTTGCATGAAGGCTTGACAGTTATCTTAGACAAAATTCAGCTGGCTGGGTGGAGAGGAACTCCCTTATCCAGGGCAGGTAGGTTAACGCTCGTAATCTTGATCCTTTCATCTTTACCAACTTATTGGTTCTCCTTTTACAAAGCTCTCACTATGGTCATTAAGAAGATACACTTCATTAGATGAGCATACCATGAAAGGGAAATATAGCGTTTCCTTTGCATACTACTTAGTGGCTTGGGAGTAAGTTTGAAGACCGAAGAAAGATAGAGGCCTAGGAGTCATCAATGTTCAGTAATTCAACAGAGCTCTATTAGGTAAATGGGGTTGGTCAATAGTGGTGGGTAGCTCTAAAACCTGGCCTATGTGGGTCATCCATTGCTGCTACCATGGAATATCCGACCTCAATCTCAATCCTTAGCTAGATCCTCAAGCTTCAAGAAAAACATTTTTCTATGCTACAATGAACTACAGATTTGTACTTCAATCTCAATTGGGAACGAAAAGAAAACCGCCTTCTAGACTGATCCTTTCTCAATAGTGTTTCCCTCTAATAGATTTAGGGGAATGCCCCAAGAGTAATTATGTAATTTGTTACATATATCTAACTTGATAACCAATCTTGTTCGTAAAAAGGTGTTTTCTTTCTATTATATGCTTAATATAATATTTTATATTAATTAATTAAAAGTATATTTAATTAAAAAATCCATAAATGGTAATTTTTATGACAATAGTCATAATGCATTGTAACCATGAGTGATTTATCACAATAAAATAAACATATTGTTTTTAATACTCTAAATCAAGATGTATTGAAACTAGATATCGATGCATCTATTGAGCCTAGAGTACGTAAC
The DNA here is from genome assembly GCA_030765085.1 of Allium cepa. Classification (NCBI taxonomy): domain Eukaryota; kingdom Viridiplantae; phylum Streptophyta; class Magnoliopsida; order Asparagales; family Amaryllidaceae; genus Allium; species Allium cepa. The sequence continues at coordinate 513,759,643 of CM060938.1, forward strand.
GCTCTTCAAATATTGAGTAGTGTATTACTCAGGACTTCTGGGCACCAATGTGCTATGTATTGATAGTTACTGGATAACACTCACTCGACAGTTTTTTGTTAGTTTATATAACTAAGTTCCAACAGAAAATATTCATGTGACAAAAAAACACGGTTCTCATAACTTGAGGATACTATTAATCTTCAATGTGAAAGGTTCGCTTTGATTATAGTTAAATCATGGCACATTGTCCATCAAATGACTATATTCGGGTCGACTGGAAGCATTGGAAGTGAAACATTATTCAAAAAAAGAATTGTCTCCATAGTTATATGAGATTAGTATTATGGTCAACTAAAGTAAACTCAAAGTAAAAGTCTCTGGTCAAGCAGTACGGTTAATAATAATTGTTATTATTGGACAAAGGACATTGTGTTTGGACTATAGAGTTGAATATAGATGATAATGGAATTCTGACTGTTACCAAATTCCATAAGTTTAAAGCGATGTAGTTTTGATGAAAAGAATTGGTGTAAACAATAGTCGCAACATGGTAATGCTTAACAAAGTAAAACTAGATTTTACCGAAACCAAGTAAGTGATAAATTTGGCCAAAATGTTAAACTACCTGCTAAGTGACGTGTGAACATTAATATTTGAATTGTTCGATATTAATCATTGACCAAATTTGAACCTAAGAGTCACACAACCGAAACATTAAATACTCCTTTTACCACATGATTTAGTTAATTTATAATTGTTATAAACTACTTGAACTAATTAATACTTGTGAAATGTTAATTATAAATTTTTTATTTGAAATATTTAATAGTATTAAATATGTTTATAATAAATATAAATATATTAATCGATATACGATATCGATACACGCTTAAATTGGATTCGAATGCAATAAATATTATTTGGACTTGAAGTGAGTATGAAGCCTATATCGGGCTCGAGAAATTCGACCACGATTCGATCGTAGTACAGCCAGCCATATGATGGACTTAAGGGTAGCATTTTGATGTGTCGAAACGTAGAGAATGAGTAGGAGAAAAATAAAGATCTAGATCTAACATTTTCTCCCAAGTCTCACCTTTATACAAGGATCATAATCCTCATTCTAAAAGAATGTTTAGAGCCTCCATTCTCTCCCTTTTGCTAGCTAAAACCATATATATCCTTCCTCTAAATGTTCAAGCATCAAATCAAATCAAAGGTATACGACAGTAGGTAGTCAGCAATTCGAAGCTAGCATCTTTTGGATTGTAATAAGATTCAAGGAGTTTAATTCAACATTTCAAAGTGAAAACCCTAGGCTTTGGTGAAAGGTACACAGCTTGTTTACTAATTTAATTATTATCATTAACTATTATTGTATTATATTGTTGGTTGTTAAATTACATCATGAGTTTATTATATTGATGTTTTGTCACATATTAGATGGTTAATATATTAGTTAATCAACATGTATGTTAATTAAAAAATTCATTTTGCATACAAACTAGTATGAAATTCATGGCTTAAAAAATAACATTTTATTTAATTAAATAATGGAATATGTGATTTTATTAATTAATACAATTCGTTAAAGATTAAAATCGTAAAGTAAACATTGTAAAATTTATGAAATTTTATTTTTGCATAATAATAATTCTACAGCAATGATAACTTTACTTTTATAAATATTTATATTTATTATATATTTAAATATTAATGCAACTATTTACTTAACTAGAATTGATTATATATACATATATAAATTACAAATTATATATAATAAAATTTAAATTTAAGAATAAAATGTTATATAATAATATTACATAATTTTCGTTTTTAAAAGTGATTTTTTAGTAATTTTAACAATTTATCATGATTGATTTTTAAATTATTTAATAATAGTTTATTTAAAAGTTGTTTTTATAAATCCATATAAATTATTTATTTCTATGATGTGAACTTAAATTCGTTTGCATCAATTTTATAAAAAAATTATACACACACACATGCATATATAATTTTTTAGTTATTTATTTATGTATGTGCATATGTGCTTGTTTATTTATGAATATTTATAATTAAGTATAAAAAATTAATTTTGTTCTTGGGTTATACCAACAATTTAAAAAAATTAAAGTTATTTCATATTGATTATTAAATGATTTTTTTATTTAATATAAATGAATATTTGTGCAATACAACTTAAATATTATATATATAAATTATTAAATCATTATTTTTACACACACAAATGTATATAATATATATATGATTCTATTTTACATACTCATAATTTATATAAATATATATAACGTTTGATTCACACACACACACACACACACACACACACATATATATATGACGCATATAATAATAGAGGGACCAACATGTCCATTGTAGTGTAAATCTTAGCATCTATATACGGACATGTCAAACCATGCATACTTTATTATGTTACGCATGCATGTACATACATATGTTTATGATACACATATTTAGACATAATACAATGTAATTTAAATTAAAACATTATTTATAAAATTAAATAAAATAATGATTTTATTTATAAGAAATTTAGAAAAGTTCTAACTGAATTAGACTTCACAGGCCTAATAAAGATCCAAAATGGTAAATAAAAAAAAAAGTTGAAATTCATTCTCATTTCATCCACTTCAAGCTTGACTAGTTGCAACATAAATATTAGAGTCAAATAGCCTATGCGGTTTAAATTAGCAGTATATGGGATAACTTATTAGAGCCTACCCATATAAGAAGGTGTCTAGAAAAGTAATGTCTAAGGTTGGGTTTGGGCAATCAAGTACTCTGCCTAACCTGACTATTGGCCTGACCCAAAAGAATGAGGTAAGCCCAATGGTTATCCTCGATATAAAGTCCCAAAATGATTTGGGCCATTCGCTAATTTCATTTTTTTTAAATTAGAATAAAAGTCTTAAATTTAAGAGTTAAATTTAAAGTAAAAAACATATTATAAAAGCTATAATATAAAAATGTTTGAAAATGCTATATTTCAAAAATGTTATTTATTAATAAGTTTATAGTGAATTAAATAAATATATGTAAATGTATAATATATAATGATATATGGTAAGCTGTCTTGAATTGTTTAAGATGATATGATTATTCATGTGTCTATAAAAGGATTTTTGAAATTAATAAAATTTAATTAAAATTGTTTAATTAAATAAATTAATTAAAAGTTAGTTAGTAAATTACAATACACATATATATATATATAAGAAATAGGTGTATTACTTTAAAGGTTATAATATATATTCAATATAATATGTTATAATTAAAGAACATATTAATTAATTAAAGTGTTAATTAGTTAAATATGATTTTGTTAATATAATGTTACATATAAGCATATAAGCTAATTAAAATATAAAAGTTATATAATAATGAAACATATATAATATGAACGTATAAAATAAAGGTTGAACATTAAAGAGACCAAACTAAACTTAAGGAATAAATACATATGTATGGTACGTATACCATGATTACCACTTTTACTGACACTTGAATCACGAGGGTATTTCATATGAGTATATTATTCCATAAATCGTTATCACTCGATATAGCATATAGAAGATTATGAGTCTTTAATATAAAGTTGTCATGTACCATTTATACATTAATAAATTAATTGCATACTCTCTAGCTGTTAAGCTTTCCTCAAGCTAGATATGTATGTGTAGTATTATTAATGTATAGGCTAGACATGGTAAGATACTTACACATATTTTTTAAGCTTTCCTCAAGGAATGTATAGTGCTCTTAGGCCATTACGAAATGGTGGGTACAAGCGAATAATCTCTTTTTGCATGTTAAGCTTTCCTCAAGGTAAAATTGAGATTAGGACGAGGAATTATGGATTAGGAGTTATATCATATATAACCATAAGAGTTATCCATCGAATATGGGAGTATTATTTGTTGAGCTTTCCTCAAGGTTAGAATCCAAAGATATACGAGTCCTAACGCCCACTACCGAAGTCAAAAGATTTATATATTTCGTCTTAGGGTTTAGAGAAATATAAAAGACTAGTGGGAGCTTTATTAGAAAAATGAAATGGTTATATTTAACTTTTCTAATACTATAAGAGCATCTTCTATGTAAAGTTATAACAATCTACATTGAAAAATATATGCAATTAACAAAATTGATAAAATGCTTATCAATTAAAATATACAAATAAACTGAATTAAATATTGAAAAGGTAGCATTAAATATGCTTACCAATAAATATTTTTTAATGTTAACCCATGTGAGCGCTTAATTATAAAACCAATAAATACGTTCGTAACTTAGTCACTTACGAGTTTACTTGCCAAAGATTGTGTATTTTCTTTAATGTGTTGCGAACTCTAAAAGAAATACAAGAATATGAGCATTTGATTCATATATGAAGACGTATAAATGTTATACGGTGAACGATCACAATTCGTATTGTATGAAACCTTGATGAAATTAGTTCATTAAAATAAGCTAATAAATTATAATGTGTGATTATATGTTTAATATGATTGATAAGAATAATGATCTTATTATGTTAAATATACCACTAGACTAAAGGCTACAAGATATATATAAGAATTTGATAGATGAAATGTCAGCTTGATCAATTTATGTAAAATATAATTTATTTTATGTCCTTAAAATTTAAGGATGACTAAATGCACTTTTGTAATAAGCTCGGATTTCCTTTGAATGGCTCGACCGTGTAGAATGGAAATCGAATGTACAAGAGTGGATGTAACCTAAGCATAGTTGGGATGAAGAGAGTGAATGTCACTTCTACTTTACAAAGAAATTCAAAAACGAGAATTGTAAAATTATTATAGATACTTAACATTGGAATGAGAAATACGATTTCTATTCCATAAGTATTTTCATAAAGAAAATTATTTTCTGTAATATTAATTTTTTGAATTTTAAATACTTGATCTGAAATTCTCGACTATAAACCAGTTATAATAAATGAAATAAATAGCCTATCTTAAGTGGTTGAATGGAGCTCTGTATTTCATATGCTACTATAGTAATGACGAAAATAGTGAAACCATGCCATATAATACTTATTGATTATATCAAGTTACGAAAATTATTTTCGTAAAACACACCATACATTATTTATAATATAATTATTATTTTTCAATATTCACTAAAAAATAGACGTAGTTTCATTTTAATATGAATATTCGTTATAAAATAAAACTATAATCGTGATATTTGAGATGCATTGGGAAATGCAGAAGTATCTAAATTTATTTCCAATTATTTTAGAATAACAGACTAAGCCATGGTATGGAGAAACAACTATGGGATTATGTCAATGTGAATCATATGATACTAGTTAGTTATATCTTAAAAAATTAAGGATAAACAACTCGTTCAGTGGAAGCATGAAAAGAGTTGATGAACTCTTTGGATTGATACATATAGATGTATGCAATCGCAAGTCTATTAATACCAAAATGGTTCCATGTACTTTGTTATATTCACCGATGAGTTATCATCGACAAGGACATGTGTATTTGATACACATGTAGTATGTCTATGATAAGCTCATTGAGTAAAAAATAGAAGTAAATTAAATAACATGCAATAGAAAATAAAATTGATTCGATTTGATCGAACATGTGAGTATATTGGAAAATAGTTCCCAAAATACCTAAAAATGAATAAAGATTCAATCTCAAAAATCACTCCTCCCTAATATATGATGTATCGATAAGGAGTAATCAAACTTTGTTAAATGAAGTACGTTTGATTGTGAGTGACGTTGAGTTAACATCTTTATGTAAGGTAGTGTACTTAAGAGTGGTACACAAGGTTAAAATTAATTTTGTCTAAAGAATGGTTTTAAAAATCATATAAGATAAGGGTTTATAAGAAACCACAACATATCCTAGGCTAAGGAGTTAGCGCGTCGTGCGTGACGAAAGACTATACGTAATCATTGTTCGTGACTGACCTTGTATGAATCATCCTAAAAGGTGTTTGGAAACGACTGTCGTTGAATGACCAATTTATGTTTTAAACATAAAAATTATAAACTAAAAAAAACCGGTTTTATATTTAAGGTAATTTGTAACAACCCGCATATTTATCAATTGTATATTTAAATATTTTATTTAAATATTTTATCATTCGTCGGATTTTGGTCCGAAAAGCTACTTTTTGCATACGGTCGAATTAGGACTCGGGACCCCCTCCATTGAGTTCAAAATGCCGTTTGCGACCTTTTTGAGTATAAGCTTCGATATGTTTGGAGAAAGTCGATTTTTGCCACTTTTTCACTTAGGGCTTTGGTTTGGGCTGAACCCATTGATCACTTACTAACTCAGCCCCAACCCACTCAAACTCTTCATTTCTTCATTCCATATTCCTAACACTCAAGCTTAAGAAAAAACGGTGGAAGAGAATGGGAATTAGAAACTCCAAGCCCTAGTTCCTCTTGCTAGCTCAAGTTCTTGCTCCAAAATCAAAGAGAACCCATTAGTAAGCATCTCCTTCTTCTTCTCCAACTCATTCTCTCTTTGATTTCAGAAATTTCCTAAACCTAACTTAGGGAATGTTCTTCTTTTAAGCTTAGATTCAAGCTTCTAGTGTTGAGATTGAAGTGTGGTTGATCTTCCCTTGTCTTCAAGCTTCTCATTCATTGTTTTTGGGTTCAAAGGTGAGATTTTTATCTCACATCTTAGTATATAATTATCTTCGATTGTTAGGTATGTATTCCTAACACTTATTCGTGTGCATTTGCTTTTGCTTTGGATTGATTTGGTGAATATTCCAATTTTTAGTGTTTTGAGTTCAATTCCTTAAAAATCCTAAATTTGATGTTTGAACATGTTTTTGGTGATGTATCGAGGAGCATATAGGGCCGGGTAGTCGATTGGCATAAACCCTTAACGCCGTTGCTCGTGCGATTGCAATTTGGTCGAGAGTTGCACCTCTTTTGAAATAGGGTAGGAAGTGCAAGTATACAGGTTCGGCCGACCGAGCCCCTGGGCCGGCCGGCCGACCGACCTGTAGCCCAGGCCTTCCTGCCTCTGTTTTGGAAGTGCGGGTTACAGGCTTGGGCCGACCGAGCCCCTGGGCCGGTCGACCGACCTGGTTCCCCGAGCACTTCCAACCCCTGGTTCGGTCAACCGACTCAGGGAGTCCGGTTGGCCGACCTGCTGCTTTTTGCCAACTATGCCTATTTTGCCTAGTTGTCTGAATTTCCAACTTTAATCGATTTGTGTTATTTCCCTATTTGTTGTTATCATTTGTTATTGACTTTGATGACTTATTTTCTTCAGCAATTCTTGAAATATCCATTTCGATGGATTCGGTATCGATTTCTTTGGATTCTATTCACGTCTTCAAATGTGAATTTTAGTGATTGATTGTTCCTACAATCTTCTTTGTGATTTGTCACTTTAAAAATATAAAGGTTTTCTATACAAGTAGTAAATATCAAAACTCTTTCTCCAAATGATTTCAACACTATTTTATTACAAAGCTTGTTTTCTTAAACCGTTTTCCAATCTATTAGTACATACAAGCCATTACCTCACTCGTATGAGAAATCTAATTAAACGACTTAGTAAAACGAGTGGTATGAAATGCTTGCGTTTACTTCGTTGGTTAATTCTTGGACTTCTTCGATTGAATCTCTTGTGACAATTTTCTAGTGGAGATCTACAATTTGTTCGTAAATATTTAAGTTAAGCTAGTGGTTATGGGACATGAAGCTAAGCTCATATATTTACTAGCTTACTGTAATTGACACTTCGCGTTGATCATGACGATCATCTTTGTGATTTAGACTAGCAATGTGCGATGTCTTTTTGATTTGGTTCATCGGATGTCACGCTGTACGACGTCGATGCTTCGAATCCTTTGATACATTGGATGTACCGTTTTCACTACATCAATGTCTTTGCTTTTGATACATTGGATGTACCGTTTGCACTATATCAATGTCTTTGCTTTTGATACATTGGATGTACCGTTTGCAGTACATCAATGTCTTTGCTTTGGATACATTAGATGTACCGTTTGCACTACATAAATGTCTTTGCTTTTGATACGTTGGATGTACCGTTTGCACTACATCAATGTCTTTGTTTTGATACATTGGATGTACCGTTTGTACTACACCAATGTCTTTGCTTTTGATACATTGGATGTACCGTTTGAACTACATCAATGTCTTTGCTTTTTATTCATTGGATGTACCGTTTGCACTACATCAATGTCTTTGCTTTTGATACATTGGATGTACCGTTTGCACTACATCAATGTCTTGACCATCCTTTTCTTGTGATTTCTGGATTTCGTGTGTTGAATTCTGGAATTTATGTTTCACCAACTATTACGATTGGCATTGATATATATGTCATTTATTGTGGCTTGGTGAATGAAATTAGGAGCATGACATTCCTTTTCATCTTTGAGAAGATCTTTGCGATATTGATTAATCTTTTATTGATTTTTCAATTATTTATTTATCACAGCTTGGCATTGTGATTATTATACGTTTAGTCATATCTCTTATTCTATATCATTTCATCTGATATTTATAGCTAGACTGATCCGTTTATTATTTTCTTATGAAATAATACTCGGGTCAGACCGAGATGTTACAGGTGCATCTGCTTGACTTCTCATCCAGGATCATTACTCTGACTTTTGGCTAACTACTTAGATTAGTAGTTTATTTTGTTGTATACGCTTGAGATATAGACTCATAGTTGTATTCTTTTGTATAGCACGTGTTGCTATTCTTTTGTATTATTGTGGATCTTGTTGACCACTACTCTGATATACACTTCCATGTGTTAGTTATATATTCATATCTTCTTCCGCCTTTGTGATATGAATTATATGTGACTGATTTGTGTTATGTTTATTTCTATATTTGTTTCCGAAGATTATTATAGCCACTGTGTAGTAGCCTTGTGTTTGTATCGGTATGTCGGATTTCCTCTTGAAATAAAATGCATGTTATACTATCTGACATATCGTTGCTCGCGCAAAGCAATTACATGGACGGTCGCTCCTCAACAGCCTTATTCTCCGTGCTAGTTGACAGCATTACACCGTAGTGTTCTTGGTTAGCATGGGTATAGAGGTGGGGCGTCACAGCTTGGTATCAGAGCCAAACTTCGGAACAATGTAGAATATTATAACAAGGATCATCGTCTTAAGTCCATCTTAGGAGTCGTGCTTTAGGATTTTATTCGAGTCTTCGAACCGATTCATCCTATTTTCTTTATGATTCCTTGTATTATCTATCAAGATTGCTTGATGTTTATTTTGAGAATAACTTTTTCCTCTTCTTTCTTCTTAAAGAAGAGAAATGGTTAGACCTGGCCGTCCCAGCGCTGGTCAATCTAGTGCTACTCCCCAAGATGGAGTATTCATGTCTGCTCAGCAGCTTTTAGATCTCGTGAAGAATGCTCAAGCTGCAGGACCCAATCCAGAGCCTACTCATCCTAGATCCGGTTTTGCACGCTTGTACAGAGACTACACTGATTTGGGTGGAAGGCCATTCAAGGGATCCGAGAGTGTTATAGAAATTCAAGCTTGGCTCAAATCATGCGATCGTATCTTTTCTCGCATGAACCTCATTGATCTACATCGAGTCCAAGTGGCTTCTAGCATGCTCCAAGAAAGAGCGTTAGATTGGTATGAGCTCTTGACTTCGGAGATTATCGAAGCGGAGCTTACTTGGGAGCAATACCGGGAACGATTCGAACTAAAGTTTGTGCCAGAGGCTGAAAAAGTAACTTTAGCACGGCGTTTTATTGACCTTGTTCAAGGTGAATATTCCGTGATAGACTATGTCGCATCTTTCGAATCTCTTTCCAAATACGGGGTTGAGTATATTAATACCCCAATGAAGAAAAATCAGAGATTTGTCTATGGCTTGAATAAGTATCTTAAGAAGCCATTACTTCTGAAACTTGAGGTTTCATTTGATCAGCCTATTGATATCGCTCTTCGTCTTGAAGAGGCCGATAACGAAGGTGATGTTGAAGTTGTGCGTGCCCAACAGAACTTCGAAAATAACTTGAAGAGGCCTATCAAATTCAAAGGCCCCAATTCTAATAAGAAAAGGAAGCAACAAATTCCGGTAGCAAAGACTCCTACCTCTAGTCGTGGACAATGCTACAATTGTGGTTCCATGGACCACTATGCAAGGGAATGCCCGAAACCCCTCTTTTGTCGTTATTGCAAAGGTTCGGGCCACCTTTTATCTTCATGTCCTAAGATTCCAAGCAAGAGAGAAGGAAAGCTGCAAGCCCCTAACAACTCTTCTCTCGGTCAAGGTATTTTTCACTCAATCCTTGATGGCATTGTTTTATTTCGTGATCTTCTTATTTGAGTTCTTTTTGATATGGGTCTATTTTATATCAAAAAAACTTGTTGATTCTTTTTCTTTGAAAATATTTTGGGCTTGATGACTTCCTTGAGAATTGTGAATCTGGATGGTAGATCTGCAACACTCAATTTGCTTTCTATTGATGCCGAAATTATTTTATGTGATTTTTCTTTCCGAGCCGATTTTTACTTAGGCTTCGGAATTGATTTTTGAAAGGATTGGCTTAATCGTTGTGAAGCCCATATCCTATTTTCCGTATGGACTATTCATCTTCGACATCTATAATCTGTTAAGTAGATTTCTCTTTTTCTTGAGATTCCGATTTCAAATTTTTGAAGGCACCGTTTTATTCTTTAAACCCTCAAGATGAGAAAAGTGTTATTTCTCTTATGTAAATAATTTGTGAAACTTTTCCGGTATTTTTGAGTTTGTCTTAGAATTATCACCTAAGAAATCTTTTGTGTTAGTTTAAGGTCTTTCTAGTTCGACGTTGTCACCGATTTTCATTTGGCTACGAGTTACGGGAGTTCGGATTCCACTTACCGCCTTCTGCACTCGTTAAGGTTCTTATGAATGACTTATTTTGTCATTCAGTTTGTCCAGCTTATTTCATCCATTTTATAGGTTGAATATTCTGTGAATATCTCGATGACTCCATTCCTGTATTTATTGATTTTGGATGAAAATAGCAATTTAAAATTTTGCAAATCTTTTTCATAAGATTTATTTATAAGTATAATTGGATTTTTGTTCTTAAAACGAACAAAGAATATTCTTAAAAGTTTTTGAGAGACATTTTTGTCATATAGAAGATGATTTTGTGATTGTATTGCCCATTTAGTGTTTTAAGAATTTTGGTCGATGTGCTTGATCAACGTTATCGATAGGAATTTCCTAAACGCTTTGATGAGACAATCAAGCATGATGTATTGACTTGTAAAACGTAAATTTATCTAGAAAGATAATTACTTAAAGATGATTGTAATTTTGAAAGTTTTAGTTTTTCGGGAAAGAGGATTATTTAAAAGAACTCTTCCTTTCGATACTCTTATTCTTGTGATTCCTGAAGGGGAACCAAGACTTTGCTATTTGTACCGATACTAGTCGTATTGGTTTGGATGTCGTTCTCTTGCAAAGGAGAACGTGCTATCACTTGTGCTTCTAAATCATTATAGCTTATCGAGACTAGATATGCCACTCATGATCTAGTGCTCGCGGCTATTGATCCACTTTTGGAATTTGGCATCACCATTTTTGGATGAGAAATTTGTTCTCCACCTCGATCATAAATCTTTGGAATATTTATTTTCTCATAAGGAACTTCATGTTGACTCGAGTTCCTAGCATCTTATGATCTTGATATTCTTTTTATTCCCGGAAGGGAAATCGTGTCGCCAATGCGGTTTGTCGTAGGCAACTAGTGGTTGATTCTTTGATGATGTCTGAATGGAATTATCTTTTTATCAAGTTCATCGGATGTTTTGATATACTTCTTTTTATTGAGCTTTATCTCATTTCTTTTATGGACCAGCGTCCGATGTTATTTTATGGTGTTCGGTTCATCGGATGTATTGTTATTATACTACATCGATGTTCCATCTTATCTGGATCAATGGATGTACCATTATTATACTACATTATTGTTCCGGTTTATCGGTTCATTGGATGTACCGTTTTTGTACTACGTCGGTGTTCCAAATTATTCGAGTTTCTAATTTCTCGGGCGTACCGTTTCTGTACTACGCCGTTGCACTGGCTCAATTTTCTGCTATTCTTGACGTTTTCCACATCTTTTAACTATGGAAATGGTTTTATGTTTCCGGTTTCCATTCTTGAGCCCGGTGTTATTGAGGAAATTGAAGTTTGACCAGATTTGATTTATGAGCAACATTCCATTCGCATCATTGCTTCGGAGGTTGAGCGCCTTCGGAATAAAGTGTTCCGCTTGTTAAAGTTCTATGGTCTTCAAATCCTAGGGATTGCTCTTGGGAATCTAGAGAATTCATCGAGCGATCCCGTTTGTGCTAACTCTTACGTGCTCTTTATGGTGAACTTCTTATTTCAATTTTCTTTTGTGTTGATATGCTTTTATGGTTGTGACTCTTTATTTTCTTCTTAAGTATTGTGAGGACGCAATTTCTTTAAGGAGGGGAGTCTGTAACAACCCACATATTTATCAATTGTATATTTAAATATTTTATCATTCGTCGGATTTTGGTCCGAAATCTACTTTTTGCATACGGTCGAATTAGGACTCGGGACCCCCTCCATTGAGTTCAAAATGCCGTTTGCGACCTTTTTGAGTATAAGCTTCGATATGTTTGGAGAAAGTCGATTTTTGCCACTTTTTCACTTAGGGCTTTGGTATGGGCTGAACCCATTGATCACTTACTAACTCAGCCCCAACCCACTCCAACTCTTCATTCCTTCATTCTATATTCCTAACACTCAAGCTTACGCAAAAATGGTGGAAGATAATGGGAATTAGAAACTCCAAGCCCTAGTTCCTCTTGCTAGCTCAAGTTCTTGCTCCAAAATCAAAGAGAACCCATTAGTAAGCATCTCCTTCTTCTTCTCCAACTCATTCTCTCTTTGATTTCAGAAATTTCCTAAACCTAACTTAGGGAATGTTCTTCTTTTAAGCTTAGATTCAAGCTTCTAGTGTTGGGATTGAAGTGTGGTTGATCTTCCCTTGTCTTTAAGCTTCTCATTCATTGTTTTTGGGTTCAAAGGTGAGATTTTTATCTCACATCTTAGTATATAATTATCTTCAATTGTTAGGTATGAATTCCTAACACTTATTTGTGTGCATTTGCTTTTGCTTTGGATTGATTTGGTGAATATTCCAATTTTTAGTGTTTTGAGTTCAATTCCTTAAAAGTCCTAACTTTGATGTTTGAACATGTTTTTGGTGATGTATCGAGGAGCATATAGGGTCGGGTAGTCGACTGGCATAAACCCTTAGCGCCGTTGCTGGTGCAATTGCAATTTGGTCGAGAGTTGCACCTCTTTTGAAATAGGGTAGGAAGTGCAAGTATACAGGTTCGGCCGACCGAGCCCCTGGGCCGGCCGACCGACCTGTAGCCCAGGCACTTCCTGCCTCTGTTTTGGAAGTGCGGGTTACAGGCTTCGGCCGACCGAGCCCCTGAGCCGGTCCACCGACCTGGTGCTCCGAACACTTCCAACCCCTGGTTCGGTCAACCGACTCAAGGAGTCCGGTTGACCGACCTGCTGCTATTTGCCAACTATGCCTATTTTGCCTAGTTGTATGAATTTCCAACTTTAATCGATTTGTGTTATTTCCCTATTTGTTGTTATCATTTGTTATTGACTTTGATGACTTATTTTCTTCGGGAATTCTTGGAATATCCATTTTGATGGATTCGGTATCGATTTCTTTGGATTCTATTCACGTCTTCAAATGTGAATTTTAGTGATTGATTGTTCCTACAATCTTCTTTGTGATTTGTCACTTTAAAAATATAAATGTTTTCTATACTAGTAGTAAATATCAAAACTCTTTCTCCAAATGATTTCAACACTATTTTATTACAAAGCTCATTTTCTTAAACCGTTTTCCAATCTATTAGTATATACAAGCCTTTACCTCACTCGTATGAGAAATCTAATTAAACGACTTAGTAAAACGAGTGGTATGAAATGCTTGCGTTTACTTCATTGGTTAATTCTTGGACTTGTTCGATTGAATCTCTTGTGACAATTTTCTAGTGGAGATCTACAATTTGTTCGTAAATATTTAAGTTAAGCTAGTGGTTATGGGACATGAAGCTAAGCTCATATATTTACTAGCTTACTGTAATTGACACTTCACGTTGATCATGACGATCATCTTTGTGATTTAGACTAGCAATGTGCGATGTCTTTTTGATTTGGTTCATCGGATGTCACACTGTACGACGTCGATGCTTCGAATCCTTTGATACATTGGATGGACCTTTGCACTACATCAATGTCTTTGCTTTTGATACATTGGATGTACCGTTTTCACTACATCAATGTCTTTGCTTTTGATACATTGGATGTACCGTTTGCACTACATCAATGTCTTTGCTTTTGATACATTGGATGTACCGTTTGCACTGCATCAATGTCATTGCTTTTGATACATTGGATGTATCGTTTGAACTACGTCAATGTCTTTGCTTTTGATTCATTGGATGTACCGTTTGCACTACATCAATGTCTTTGCTTTTGATACATTGGATGTACTGTTTGCACTACATCAATGTCTTGGCCATCCTTTTCTTGTGATTTCTGGATTTCGTGTGTTGAATTCTGGAATTTATGTTTCACCAACTTTTACGATTGGCATTGATATATATGTCATTTATTGTGGCTTGCTGAATGAAATTAGGAGTATGACATTCCTTTTCATCTTTGAGAAGATCTTTGCGATATTGATTAATCTTTTATTTATTTTTCAATTATTTATTTATCACAGCTTGGCATTGTGATTATTATACGTTTAGTCATATCTCTTATTCTATATCATTTCATCTGATATTTATAGCTAGACTGATCCGTTTATTATTTTCTTATTAAATAATACTCGGGTCGGACCGAGATGTTACAGGTGCATCTGCTTGACTTCTCATCCAGGATCATTACTCTGACTTTTGGCTAACTACTTAGATTAGTAGTTTATTTTGTTGTATACACTTGAGATATAGACTCATAGTTGTATTCTTTTGTATAGCACGTGTTGCTATTCTTTTGTATTATTATGGATCTTTTTGACCACTACTCTGATATACACTTCCATGTGTTAGTTATATATTCATATCTTCTTCCGCCTTTGTGATATGAATTATATGTGACTGATTTGTGTTATGTTTATTTCTATATTTGTTTCCGAAGATTATTATAGCCACTGTGTAGTTGCCTTGTGTTTGTATCGGTATGTCGGATTTCCTCTTGAAATAAAATGCATGTTATACTATCTGACATATCGGTGCTCGCGCAAAGCAATTACACGGATGGTCGCTCCTCAACAGCCTTATTCTCCGTGCTAGTTGACAGCATTACACCGTAGTGTTCTTGGCTAGCGTGGGTATAGAGGTGGGGCGTCACATAATTCATAAAATGTTTTTGAATACTCGTTCCTTTAAATTGAGAAACACTTGTAATTCCAAGAAATATCAACTTCATGCTGAAGGAATTTCTTTCAGAAATTATTGGTATTGAAATGGATTTGGATATGATCTAATGTTAAAACTGGCAATAAGGGATGAAATGAAATTAACCAAGCCTAAATGAACACAACATGATAGAATGTCTAATAAGAATTTTCGTGCATTGAAGAGAAATTATGATTATCAATATCGAGAATTGGTAATCCTCAGTTGTCAATTAAGGCATTAAGAATATTGACTCTACGATATGATATGATGCACAAATCCAAAAGGATACCAAGTTTTTTATCTAAATACGATTTTAATAGATATAAGGGATACGATTTATCGGTCGTGAATATGTCTTCAAAAGAAGGACTAATGTAGTTGGAATATAATGAGAAGCATCGATAAAAGTAACATCATAAATTTCAAAATTTGAAATTCACGTAATATATTTGTTATTAAATGTGCTTAAATTATTTCAGAGGTAGTCCTAAAACTATCTTATAGTATAACCTTGTGTTTTGGTACATATGTGCTGAAATGGACAATTCTAAATAATGAGTTAGATTAGACTGTTTGCACATACCAATCAAAGTGTATCGAAGTCAGTGGAAGCAATATTGAGTTTTGTAGTTTTTTTGGATATGATCCAAAGAATGATACGAAAGTATCACTTTTAACGCATAAGAATTGAGTAATTATTTTTATAAAAATATTGAACAGTTTGATTTTCAATCAAAATGTAAAGGAAACGTGTGTCCATAAGAAAGGAACACTGAAAGGTATATTCTAGACTATAAGTAAACAACATACTATTGATCGTTAATGATGTACTTATGTTAAAATCAGTAATAGTTTGGTTTTTCAGTACTCAATATTGGATTTGTAAATTATACCATTTATAATAAGTATAAAGGATGTGGGGAATGTTCCAAACAATATGTAAAGACACAATATTAAAATGTTTAATATGAAACATGTAAGATGGATTTCTAATGTATTGACAGTAGGAATTATCATACGAGTTGAATTGTCTACAATATCGTAATTTTATTATGTATTTGATGCATGAAGAAGATCTCAATTTTGAATTTAGTCACTAAATGGTACCTTAGAGTGTTCTCGAGTATTTATGAAATACTGGAAAATTGTTTATAGAAATAACGAGCTCTTTATGAAAGGATGTTTAGACTCGAAATTTATAAGTGATATCAAGTATCATATGGTGATATTAAATTCATGTTCGAATCTTAATTAAGAAGCTTTAAGTTGGTAATATTCCAAATGAAAGTTTGTGGCAGATTCAACGAAAGGCTAAGTACATTGCCCTAAATAGCGTAGTAATGAAAGTAATGTACATAAATAAATGCACAAATTTATAATTGAGCCAGCGATGATTCTAAGTATTAAGAATACTAACATCATTGTTATATGATAACAATGTAATAACAGGAGCGCATTAGAAGTCAAGAAGCATATTTCGAATAGTTCCATACGATAAATGCAGTTTATCAACGCCGGAGAGTTGATTGATAAAGTAAATAATTGAACAACATAACATATCCATTCACGAAGGGACTAACTCGAATAGTTCTCATCAAACTGATTGAAGGGATGGGATAGAGATTCCATAATTGATCCCAAGTGTAAGTGGAAGGTTGATAGAGCTAGGCGTATGCATTAGGGAAAATTATCTAATTTGTCACATACATCCAACTGATAACCAATCATGTTCAAAATAAAAGGAGTTTTCTTTATACTATATAATTGATGTAATTTGTAATATTAATTAATTAATTTAGTAGAAAATCCATAAATGGTAAGTTTTCTTATAGTAGTTACAATGCGTTGTAATCATGAGCAATTTATCACTATAAAATAAACATATTGTATTTTGTATTTCTAGTCAAGATGTAACGAGACTAGATATTGATGCAACCATTGAGATTAGAGTATGTAACGCTCTCCAAATATTGGGCAGTGTATTATTCATGACTGTTGGGGTACCAAGGGTTACGTACTGACAGTTATAGGATAACCATGGAATGACTCAATCGATAGTTTTTTTGGGTTAATATAACTAAGGTGCGAGGTAAAATATCAACGTGAAAAATTACACAGTTCACTTAACTTGAGAATACCATTAATCCTCAATGTGGATTCTCCGCTTTGATTACGGTTAAATCGTGGAAGAACGTACATCGAATGAACATAGTTGGGTCGAGTGGAAGCATTGGAAATGAAATAATATCCAAGGAAGGATTCGTCTCCTCAATTGTATGAAGTTAGTATCACAGTCAAATTAAGTTAACTCAAAGTCAAAGTCTCTTGCCGAGCAGTACAATTAATAAATAATTGTTATTATTGAACTAAGGACGGTGCGTTTGGACTATAGAGTTAAATATAGATGGTACTGAATTTTGACATTTACCAAATTCCATGAGTCCAAGGTGATATAGTTTTGACGTAGAGAAATTGTATACGTAATTGTCACAACTGGGTAACCCTTTACAAAGTAAAATTGGATTTATCAAAACTAAGTAAATAATAAATTTGGCTAAAATATAAAACCATTTGCTAATTGATGTATGAACATGGACATTCGAACTGTTTGATATTGATCGTTGACCAAATTTATACCTAAGAGTCGCACAACCGAAACATTAAATACTCCTTTGACCACATGATTTAATAAATTTATAATTGTTATAAATCAATCGAATTAATTAATATTTATGAAATAATAATTATAAAGTTTTTATTTGATATGTTGAACGATATTAAAATATGTTTATAATAGTTATAAATATATTAATCGATATGCGATATCGATGCGTGCCTAAATTGGATTTAAATGCAATAAATATTATTTTAGTTTAAAGTGGGTTTGAAGCTCATATAGGGCTTTAGATATTAGGCCATGATTAGATCATGGTATGGCTATCCATATAATGGCTTAAAGTTAGGGTTTTTATGTGTAAAAAGGTAGAGAATAAGTAGGAGGAAAATAAGTATCAAGAACCTACATTTCCTTCTAGTCTCTCCTTTGAATAAGGATCATAATCCTCATTCTAAAAGAATTTTTAGAGTCTCCATTCTTTCCTTTTTGCTGACCAAAACCATCTTAGTCCTCCTCTAAAATTTCAAGCATCAAATCAAATAAAATTAAAGCTATACGATAGTGGGAAGTCAACAATTTAAAGCTAACATCATCTGGATTGTGATAAGATTTAATGAGTTTATTTTAATGTATCAACGTGCGAACCCTATGCTTTGGTGAAAGGTACACAACTTATTTATTGATTTATTTAATAATATTATTTATTATTGCATTATATTGTATTTTTTAGATTATATCATGAGTCTAGTGTATCGATGTTTTATCACGTATAAGATGGTTAAATATATTAGTACATCTGCGGGTATATTAATTTTAAAACTATTTTGTATACATAGTAGTATTAAACTCATGGTCTAAAACATAACATTTGATTTAATTAAATAATATTATATTAGATTTTATTAGTTAAAAAATTATATCTTGAAGATTCACTACAACAAAAAGTGTCATTTATAGCGGCATATAGTCGCTATTAATCACAACCATAGCGGTTTGATAAGCGCTGTATATCGACATGTTATAAAAAACTGTTGAATATTTGTAACACAAAATATGTCGCTATGGTTGAGCTTAGTTTTATAACGCAAATTCGCCGCTATGGTATGTTAATTCAATAACTCATTATAGCCGCTATAATACAGCTAAATCTCAACGGAACTGGAAATCTTTATAACACCATTTTGCCGCTATAAAATATTTATTCAATAGCTCATTGTAGCTGCTATAAAAAATCGTAGATACACTTTTCAAGAGCTATGCCTATATATTACATTTTAATAATACCAATCAAACTAAATCTTCATAAACGAATAAAGATTATAATCAACAAATATAACACGAGCATGCTCAGAAAGAAATGTGATATATTTTTCATTACAGTGTACAAACATTAAAGCAAGTGCATAACCATTGAATAAAACATAAGCCTGCAGCCAAGTTAACACAGAGAAACAGAAAATAATGTCAATTTAATAAGTGTACAAACATTACAGAGTACAAACATTAAAGCAATCCTTCCAAATATTATAGAGTACAAACATTACATAGTTCCAACATGCAAGATCTGATCTAGTTGCGTACTAAGGACCTTGCTTCCTTCCAAATAAGCCTGTGAAGTTAACAAAAGAAACAGAAAATGTCAAAACAAGTGCATGCTCAGATAGAAATATGATATATATTTTTCATTACAGTGTACAAACATTAAAGCAAGTGCATGAACTGCATGAACTAGAAACTACAATTGATTATTTCTACTGATCTATTTTCCCAATATGGAAAATAGACTAAAGCATTGTTAACCTCACTTTTCTCAGTTGCAGCAACCATCTGTTGAAGCAACCATCTGTTGAAGCATTTCTAACACTCCAACATAGGAAAATTATGTTACTAATTGAATAAAAAGTTAAAATACAAAGATGTGAAACCAATAAAAAAATTTACTTGAGGTTTGTTTACTTCTGTCCCACTGTGTCTACTTCTGTCCCACTTCTTTGCAAAATATGGTCAATATGAACGGTATAGATTTGGAAGTTTGGACTTCACAAGATATTGCAAAAACTTCTGGCTTTATTAGAATCCCAAGCGGATTATATGATATAAATGAATAAAAAGGAAAGTCATAAAATTTGCAGAAGTTTCTATACAAGTAATTGCCCAGTCCAACTGATAAGAAGGAGGCTTACCAATCCCATTTTATCTAATTGAAGCATTTATAAATGATATCTAACCAGTGTGTAGAAGTGTCCCAAATGCTAGGACTCCTTCCAACTTTGCTTGCCGCCCCTTCAACATGTGACAAACTCATCTTTTTTATAATTTTGCAAAGTTACCCTTTTTTTCAAGAATCGACTAAGAGTAGACTAACATGAATTGGTTGGGTACACTGATGTATGATTTATTGGTAAGGTAAGTACAACCATCAACAACAGTAGTGGTAGAAGAAAGAAAAGAGAGAATAAAGAAAAATATGTACAATTGTTTAGTTTAAAGATTACACAACACCAATTCGAAATAGATTAAAACTGAATGGATACCAACCATCATTAAACACTGTAAAAAAGTTGGTTGTGTACTTGAGTAGTTTCTGATAAAATAAAGCAATACCAGTAAGTTCCTGTAATGACTACTCAATATCTCTACAAGCCATTACAGCTTCCATGGCTTGGACACCCACATGCTGCTGCAACTGCTCCCTGAACGAACTCAAAACTACCAAATATTGTGCCTGCACAATTTGCACTTCACATTAGTCCAAATACTTCTACTTTTGACTAATCATAATGTTGATAAGACTGTTTGTTTGTTGAAGCAAATTTATTTCTTTTCGTTTCTCTTTAATAATAATATTAATAATTAGAGGAGTTCGGAACTGGTAGCATAAAACATGTACTTTGGATAAGAATTATATATCATAAGCCACATGGTCCAAATGACATAGATCCTTGTGTTATAGAAGAAGAAAAAAAAGGTTTAGATGTATACTAACAAGAAAAACATCAAGCTCTTGCTTGTCCTGGTGAGACATAAAAGCCCGGCAGCCCGATACATAAGACTCGAGGACATGATGAGAATTTGCAAGTTGTGCCTCTATAACAGGAAGATGATCAACAGGTGGGCTACACGTAGACATGACACGTGTGCTCCTAGCAATTGGTTCCATAATGGATGAACTAACATCTCTGCCTTCACCATTCTCAATAATATATACAAATAACTTATCTTAATTAAATGTGGACCCCTGTTTTCAATGTAGTTTGGAAGGACACTGCATGTGTATGGTTGAGGATGATTCAGGGGAGATGCATTACTTCTTTATGTTGATGCTTGTATCTGTAATTGTAAGCTTACTTTAATTCATTGCAAATTAAAATGAAATGCAAATAATTTGAAAATAATTGAAATGCTAGCAAATATTTGCAATGCTCATTTAAGTGTTTGACTCATATTTCTGTATGCATGGACAAATCTGAACATATGACGACAACTTTCTCTCTTTGCTATGGTATATTTGTAATCCAAATATGAAAAAAATGAAGAAATTATCATAAACAGATCGTTGTCAGCATAAGCATTTTCATATAGAACATTTGATTATAGAATTCTGAGATTACATTCTACATCTAAAGATAAATATTCTACCAAAAGGCAACTTTCCTTTGCTAAATGTTGACAACATTCTGCTACAATGGATATAAATATTATTTCTACCAGCAGGATGAGATAAATATTAATGAGGAAATGACAATTGCCTCTGGCGATCAAGGTGGTTTTCTGGGAATTGTTGCCCAGGTTTTAGCCTATCAAGTCACTCAAACAATGCCCAGATTCAAGTAATCTATCTTTGGAGGAAATGATCTTTTAGTCAAATATAACCAGGAGCTAATACTTAGTAGATTAGAAACATAAAAAACAATTAAATGAAGTGCAATAATCAAATACCAGATAATTCTGTTCATACCAAACTATGAATGAACAATAGTCCAACTCCTACATTATATATTAATGCATCAGCAAACAATGCCTTTTGTGAACAAAATCAGATAGATTGACAACAAATCAACCATGGTTCTAGGATGTGTGTTTATATATATATAATCTAAATAAGAATTGCATAATTTTTCCAAAATAATATTGTTAGCAAAGACATAAAAAATGAACTATTAGATATTTCATGTCCTGTTACATTATATTGAATGAACTTGATGGTTGTGGAGTGCCGCACATTTTAGCCAAAAACAGTGTTGCACTTTAGAAGAACATTAATTAATTAGTATAGTACTTTACCGTCTAAGTATCTGTACCACATCAAGATATTCGTAAACACATCCTACTACAAATGAAATATCAATGCAAACGTTTCTTACCAATTACAGTACATGCTTTTTAAATGACATTTACATAATGGGCACCTTTTCAATAAAGATATCTGTTTCTGCCTGTAACAATGTGTGCAGCAGATCCATTCCTCTCTTAACTTCCTAAGTATTCATTATACCTTATTATCATTGCTAGCCCATGGGTCAAGTGTCCTATTGTCAACATGGAAAATATAATAAAGTCGAATTGGGTGATAAAGCTCCAGATTAAAGTGGCCCAAATAATACTTAGTAGATTAGAAACATAAAAAACAATTAAATGAAGTGCAATAATCAAATACCAGATAATTGTGGATTCCTTTCAGCGATAGAACCAAACATGACTCCTTAATTGTGCTAAGCTATAAAATACAGAATTATATAAAGAGCATAGTTCAACTCTTATCATTTTTACCATCTAAAGCTAGAAATCAGAATCATATTTAATCCATATAGGCAAAATGTTATGTTACAAATATCAGAAATAAATAAATAAGAGAGGATACTTTGTAAATAGTGATTAAGGAATGTAGTTATTGTTTCGTACCTGAGATTTGAAGAGATTTAGGATTGAATTATGAATAAATTTGAGTAAAATCATTAACCAGCAAAGAGCTCTTGAAAGATGGCATCTCTGAACTGATGATGTAACCAATTGAAGTTTACAACCATAAATGAAGTTTGGAATCTGGCAGATATTGAAGAAGTGCGAAATCGATGATCAAAGATTGGAGATTAGGGCTCCTGACGTCGTCGACTTCACAACTATTGAAGAGCGAACCGAGGAAAATCGGGGATGGAGCTAAATTTCGAGGATTGGAGATGGTGTAGAACTTCGATTAGGGTTATTTTATTTTAGGAGGGAAATGAAAATGGCTGAGTGTTATTTTGGAAGGGAGACGAAATTGGGTGTTTTTTTGGGACGGAGACAGAAATTTAGGGCCAAAGCGTTGCATATGTACATACAAAACAAATTGTGTAAAAAAACAAATATCTAAACCTAAACAATAACGCTTTAGAATAATACGTTATTAAATGGTGCTATTAATAATATATTTTCTTGTAGTGATTAAAATCTTATAATAAGCATTTTAAAATTTATAAAATTTTGTTTTTGCATAATAATAATTCGGTTGGAAAATTTACTTTGTTCAAATATATATATATATGTATGTATGTATGTATATGTATATGTATATGTATTTGAATATTAACATAACTATTTACTTAACTAGAAATTATATATATAATATAATTTGAAATTAAGTATGTAATTTTAAATAATAACATTACATATTTTTTAGATAACGAAAATGATTTTTTAATAATTTTAATAATCAATTTTGACCGTTTTTAAATTATTTAATAATAGTTTATTTTAAAATTGTTTTTGTAAATTCGAAATTAAACATTTTTCTATACCGTGAGCTTAAAGTCATTTACATAAATTATATATACGAGTGTTATGGCACGCGTTTCATGCATGAATTGTTTTCTTATACATTGTATATCTTTAAATCAGTCCAAAAAATGATTTTTTTATTTTCAAGTGATATTAAGATTTGTATATTTGTAAAGAAGTATTTTAAATTTGTAAAGAAAGTTTAATTTTAGATCCTATTTTTAGAAGCGTTTTGAATTTATAAAACATGTTTAATTATTAGATCCTACTTTTATGGGCGTTTATTTGAATTTATAAAAGAAGTTTAATGTTAGATAATATTTTTAAGTGAT
The DNA here is from genome assembly GCA_030765085.1 of Allium cepa. Taxonomy (NCBI): domain Eukaryota; kingdom Viridiplantae; phylum Streptophyta; class Magnoliopsida; order Asparagales; family Amaryllidaceae; genus Allium; species Allium cepa. Next base: position 513,783,874 of record CM060938.1, read on the forward strand.
TATGATTTGATAATATATATATAGGGCGTTTTTGGTAGTTCACGATGATACCAAGAAAATGTGACACCAAAGCTATTGCAACTATTGTTAAAGAGATATACATATATATATATATATATGAATGTATGTGTGTGTGTATATATATATATGTATGTATATGTATGTATGTATGTATATGTATGTATATGTATGTACATGTGTTTGTATATTTATAATTAAATATAAATAATTAATTTTGTTCTCGGGTTAGTAGCAATTTAAAAAAATTGTTTAAATAATTTATATTAATTATTGAATGATTTTTGTTATTTATTTTGGATGAACATTTGTACAAATACATGTTAAACATTTTATTTTTAAATTATTACAATTATAATTTCCATACACACAAATATATATGTATATATATATATATATAATTTTGTTTAGCATAAGTATATTTATATATATATATAGGCACATACATATATTCATTTAAACGACACATAGAATACTAAAGGGGCTAACATGTCCGTTGCGGACATGCAGCGTAAGTCCAATCACATATACATGCACATGTCAACTATGCACATTTTATTATGTTGCACGTGCCCGTACACATATATGTGTGTGTGATACCCACATTTAAACATAATACAAAATAATATAAAGTGAAACTATATTTATAAAATAAAATAACGATTTTATTCAAAATAAATTTAGAAAAGTTCTAAATGAACTAGACTTTATAGGCTCAATAAAGATCCAATGTGGTAAAATAATTATGAAATTCACCTATCGCTTCTATTGCGGGCTAACCTAATTCCAACACCCTCTCCTCCATTCTCCTTGAGCTATTTCAACAAGCCTCAGATAAATTTATCATTGTTCACCAAGCCTTTGTTGATGGAAGCTGCTGCATCAATTCAATAATACCATCACAAGTGACAATCTCCGTGACCTTTGCTCCCTGCTTCAGCTAACTGCCAATGTAACACTGTCGGAAGAAGATGACTACTACTTGTTGGGAGCACAAGGAGGGGGCATCTTCATGGTGAAATTATTGTACAACTTTTACAACTCTGGTATGTGTTTAATACTTTCCTCTTTATGACATATCAAAACTCCACCAAAATTCAAGATTGATATGTGGTTTGTATTGATGAATAAACTAAACACAACTGATAACCTAGCATCGAAGCACCTAGGCAGTGTTCATAGGTGCTTCTTGTATGATAACTGCATAGACTCCTATAGGCACATAATCTATGAGTGTGACTTTTCTATTAAGGTCTGGCCATAATGGGCTTCAAATCTGAAGATCGACATGAAAATTTATTGAATAATTCTTGTTCAGTTTTAGATATCGACCTCCACCCACTCTGCAGCGGCCTATCGAATGGAAAGGAATGGGAGGGGTTTTTACTCTAAATTTAACTCCTTCCTATTGTTGGCTAACAAAATTATGTATCTCACATTTAAATGGCAAGGTGCCTCTTCTGGGTTTTTGCAGTTCACGGTCGGAGACACCACCCCCCAAGAGTCGACTTGTACTAACAAAGCGGGTGCATGGTAGCTGCAATGATCAGCAGCATGCGGTGTGTTTGGGTGTTTGGCCTGGATTTGGAAGTTTGATTATGTAATGCATATTTTGTGTTTATGATGCTATGGATATTAACAATTCGGAAACTATGAGGTTGGATTTTGTAACGGGCTTATTAGCTACCAACTAAGCCCGTTAGTTGGAATATTTTACTTCTACTAGTTGCGGTTGTGCAGTGCATTGTCGCATACCCTTTTTGTAAAATAAAAAAAAATCAAGAATTCACAAATTTTCTAATGCACCATTAGATGCTAATAATTTCAATAAGAGAAGTAGAATCATGACCCAAACAAGGATGTCACTAAAAAACTAGAAGAAGAAAGACATAAACGAATGAAGGATAAATTAGCATTGGTTGCAGTACTAACTCGAATTTTTTGGCTCATCCAAAACGCATAGTCTGCCTTTCGTGTAGCTTGTTACAATCATCATTTGTGACTACAAATCTTGCATAAAACAAGAAAACATAAATGTTAATACAATATTAGTATCACATAATTGACCAACATATGCAAGGTTTAATGTGAAGTTTGGAACACGATATACATTAGGAAGATAAATGTTGGGATGATAACAAAACCAACTCCTACTAAAGGCATAAGAGTGCCAATGTCGGTTATATCAAGAATAGAAAATTGTCCAGTGCTACTATTCCAGTTGTTATGGACTTTGACTTTGATCCATGATGTCCCAGCTTAGACTTGCATAGAAAATGATTAGAACCATTAGACATATGTTGATTGTAGTAGTTATATACTACCTAAGGCTTGTAGTACATGCTAAGCATGTACTACCATCCATGATTCTCACATGCGAAATATTCTCACATGTGCAATAAATAATATCATCTTTGATTCTACATGTATAGTCAATGAAAAATGCAAAATTTAATTTTCATGTATTTTGCATTTAAAAGTTTGATTGGATTTATAATTAGTGTAATGTTAAAGACACTATGTTCTGTGTTAGGGATACTGCATTCGACGGTTAACCATCAAAAAGATTTATTTGTTATTATTTTTTTACTCTATGGTCGGCCGGTGCCTCCAAGCAAGCACCGTGCCGTTAACACCACATAACTCCATTATTAATCTAAGATATTTTCCCATGGGGAAACTTCAATTTTTCAGAGAAACACATCAAAAGTGAGAGAAAAGTCCTCATGCAAATCTTTACAAAGCGTAATCGCCACTTCACCCACACTAGAAGACAACAAAGTTTGTAGACTACATTATGCCTTTCACCGATCTTTAGGTAATGGCTTCTAGATGCAAACCAAAATATCAATAGACAAACTCGATTTAAAATATTTGAAACGCCACTCTCGCCAGTCTTGGGAATTCTGTAATTAGAAGTAGCGTTTCTGGGATTTTGTTCAGGTGGCATTTGTGATGTCGCGATCTGGGTTGAGTTGATTTTGTATGGTAGAGGAGATTCAGGAAGGGGATTTAAATATTTGGCTCGGAGTTCGCAAATATGAAGTTAATTTTCTTTCTAATTGTTTTCTTCCTTGAACAAACAACCATTACTGAGAATAATACATTTCAAAAACAACTAGTGTAAAATTCGAGAATATATATATATAGCTTAAAAGATTACTTGGCCCAATAAAAATTAGTTATGAAAAATTCAATTACCTAAATTTAGAGATTAATAATCCAATAAAAAGAATCATTATCTTAGATAGAAAAAACATATATGCTATATAAAAGATTCAACATATACCCATATGATACACTCTGAATCAGGACATACGAATACAATAACAGACCTAATTATAGAATTAAGTGAAAACCTAAATCTTTATAATGAAAAACATTACAACCTAATGGAATTAGTCTTAGAAGTCATAATTGAAAAGAATAAATTATTAAAACAAATCACTAACAATCAAGAATATCTAAAAGCTAATCTAAATAAAATAGATAATATGGAAACAACTTTAGAAAAATTAATAAATAAATATAAGTTCATAAAGTCGAAAGAGTTCCCAAATAAAAATGATATAGTAAAACTTAAAGACTTGATTGAAGAAAATAAACCTAAAGACATAGAAATAAAATCTAAAGATATAATATTACAAGTAAAAGAACAATCAGAAAAAGATAAAAAACAAATTGAGTTAAAAATACAACAAATCGAAAAAATGTTACAAGAAATCAAATACATACAATTAAATTAAGATGGGATATGGTAATAAATATTATTTAGAAGCCACTAACCATGTTAATATGATGCTCAAACAAAATGATACATTATCAACAATATATAATAAAGACACTTACCAAAGTAAGGGAGATAATACATATGCCTGATGTGTAATACCATTATTGCAATGTTAACTCGGGTTCATGATAAAATAGATGTAATGGATAAGCAGATTACTAGTTTGAATAAACAAATAAATAATCTGGATAAAACAACACAAGAAAAATACATTGATATAAGTAACTTACAGAAAAATTATCAAGTTTGAAACTAGGACCAAAATAATCCTACAACACATTTTACAAGTAAAAGGACTATTTCTAATGTACAAAAAACTTGACCAAATATGAATAATAGAAGATTACCCTTTACTGGTCCATCTAGGACAATGACCAATAGACCTATAGAATCAAATAGATTATCATCCACATGCTGGATTGATAGCATGTTAAGGAGAACTAACAATCTCAAGCCCAATTAGAAGAAATAATTGACTTAGACAGGGACATAGAAATATTTTCTAATAACCAACTAAATTATTTGAATCCTAGAGAAATATATAGAACATGACTTTTTACAGCAGTAACAAGATTGTATAGATGCTATAGAGAAGAAATACTTTCTATTCTAGATGGAAGCCAACAGATAATAAATTTAACATCACAAGAAGCTATAAAACAATTAAAAATCCAAAAATATAAATTAATCCACCTAGGATTGATAGTCATAGGTATAAGAGGATCAGTCAGACCAAAAATATGGACTAAACTATTACTAATTTTAATAGATGACAGACACCAATATACGGATAAAGCCATATTTGGAATGATGGAGGTTGATATAAACAATAACACAAAAATTGTTTATATAGCTCCAAATTTTACAATGACATTAAATGATTTCTATAAACATATAAAAATAATAATACAAACTAAATTTTTGAAAACTTTATAGGAAGAAACATGCTTCTGGACATCACCTTTTTAGGAAAATGTATGTCAAAATATACTCCAAAAATAAAAATAAAAATAGATAAAGTTATAGAAACATTAAACTCCACAAGGATAAGCTTTACAAAACCTATGGAAATAGATTCTTCTATTCTTGCTGGCGATGAATGGAAAATAGAAAATCCTAACAATACAATGACAACATTAAAACCAAATAATGTTGTAACATATAATAACCTAGACAAATTAGAAAAGAATTAGAAAAGAATTTAAGACTAACAAACCAAATAAAAGAAGATACCTTTGTTTATATAGACGACGAAAATAATATAAGAATAGGAGAAGTACATAACCTAGAAGAAATCTTGAAAGATTCCCAAGAAGTAAATAAACAAATCCAAGAACAAAATATTCGCGAAGACATAATATCGGAATTCACAGAACATATAGATCTAGCCGACCAAGAAGAAACAACTAAAAGTTCAAGAATTTCATATCCTAACAGAAACCAGGAAATAATGCCATATACTCTAGGAGAACCCCCTAGACAGGCAGTTGATCCTTATACAAATGAAAATAAAAACTTAAGAACAATAGGTAGAAGATTACCCAATGAAACATCTTTCTTTAAAAAATAATCTGTAATACTAAACGTCATAGAATGTCATCCGCAGTTACTAGATACATATCTAGAACAATGGAGTGCTGCTATAGCAAGAGATTATGCAGCAAGACATACAAACCTAAATTCTGGCGAAGAGATGATTAGAGATATAATTTTGAGGATTAGTGTAGTTTTATAAGTTGGATTTATAAGCGCATACTCTGATAGTATTATGGTTAGTGTAGTTTTCTTTGAAATTTGTATATAATCTTTATTAAATGCAAAACTCCCGTTGTCTTTTGATAAAGAAATCTAATCCTAGGATTAGTCTTATTCCTTCAAGTTTTAATTCTAAAACCCATAATTGTTTGATGTTGTAATAAGGGGACCATTATCCACATGTATTAGTAAAGTTATATTTATATTTTTTACAATATTTGTAATAACATTAGTAGTTCCATCAAATTGGATACTTTGCTTTGGTATGTCAGCTTTGTTATGTATTTATAAGGTATAAGACTAGAACAAATAGTTGAACTAGTAGCTCCAGTGTCTACAAAGGCTAATATCTGTATTTCTAAGCCTTTTATATTAAGTTTTGTTGGAATACATAATTCTTTTAGGTTTTCTGAATTATATATTAATGGAATTTGTATTGGTTTGTCAATGTTATTTAAACTGTTATTACTTTCATATGAGGTTGATTCATCATGAATAACATTTTTCTTTTTATCTAAAGTCATAGTTCTTTCTTTTATTTCTTCTATTTTTATTTCAATATTATGTGTTCTTTCTTCAAGTATTTTAATTCTGTCTTCATTTATCTTATTTTCATCTGTGTAAATAGGTTTATTTTCTCCCGGTAATTCTATGTTAAATTTGTTTTTTGCACATATACGGCATATTTCTATTATGCATTCTATACATTTGAATCTTTTATCAAAAGCAGGGTACCAAGGACAAAGTTCACATTTTGTGGTATTTGTTCCCATTTTATGTTTGAAATTATGTTCATATAAATCTCTATTGACAACATTTAGTAAGTATTCATGTGGTATGTTTTATTGGAAATATGTTAATTCATCAATTAAAGTATAATTTGATGTTTTTATATTCTTCTGTTCTTCTAATCCTTCTAGGGATATTATGGAATATATTGTAGAAGTTTTTGAAACATCAGAAGCAATTTCTTTTAAATCTTCTTTTACTTAATCTACAAGGTTAGATTCTTTAGTAAATAAGCTATGTTTTTTTGGACATGAGAAAGGTAAATGTCTTTTTTCATTACAAGCAAAATATGCAATTGTATTTGTTTATGTTTTTCTTGGATTATATTTCCTAACATGTTGCTCTTTATTGAGATATGGTTTTTTTTGCATTTGATTTTCTTAAATAATATTTTTTAGCATACCTCTTTTTAAATTTAGGTTTCTTATCTATATTATAATTTCTCGATCCATATTGTTGTGGAGTGTATATTTATCCACAAAGTCCATAGTTTTTTTGTTTTAATTCTTTTGAATTTGTATGTGGGTACATTTCTTTTTTAGTTCAGAAAAAATATGTGTTATTCTTATTCCAATGTTATCATATCCTTTAGGGATATTTGCAGTATCATTTTGGTAATGTTCTATCCAAGATTTATGTGCTTCTTTTCCTAAATCACCTGGTAATTTAGAAAAAAGTCTATTTCCTATCTCAGCACTGTAATAATCACCTGGTAATTTAGAAAAAAATCTCTCAGGGCTTCTTGTTTCCTTATAGTTACTTCTGTGTTTACGTCTCTTCCTGTTATTATTATGAGCACTTTATAAGGAAAGTTGTAAATATTACTTCCTTGTATAACTAAGTTATTTATTTCGTTAGGAAAACTTTGTTTATAGGCTTCCCATATAGCTTTAGCTATATCACATAAATAGTTTTTAGCAATTTTGATCATCTCTTCGCCAGAGTTCATGTTTGTATGTCTTGCTGCATAATCTCTTGCTATAGTAGCAGTCCATTGTTCTAGATATGTATCTAGTAATTACGGATGACATTCTGTGACATTTAGTATTACTGAATTGTTTTTAAAGAAAGATGTTTCATTGAGTAATCTTTTAGATATTATTCTTAAGTTTTTATTTTCTTTTGTATAAGGATCAACTACCTATCTAGGGGGTTGTCCTAGAGTGTATGACATTGTTCCCTGGTTTCTATTAGGTATGAAATTCTTGAACTTCCAATTGTTTCTTCTTGGTCGGCTAGTTCTATATGTTCTGTGAATTCTAATATTATGTCTTCAAGAATATTTTGTTCTTGGATTTGTTTATTTACTTCTTGGGAATCTTCTAAGAATTCTTCTAGGTTATGTACTTCTCTTATTCTTATATTAGATCTGTAGATTTTATATCTATGTCTTTAGGTTTATTTTCTTCAATCAAGTCTTTTAGTTTTATTATATCACTTTTATTCAGGAACCCTTTCGACTTTATGACCTTAAATTTATTTATTAATTTTTCTAAAGTTATTTCCATATTATCTTTAGGTTTCTGTAGGAACCGATAGTTTAGAGTATGGCTTCTTCATTTTAGGCGGATTAGTATTTGATGTTTTTAGGGCGATGATTTAGGATGAAGTTGCGATTGCGGTTTATGAGGTAATGATAGTTGTTAATTTTCTATTTTTACGTAGCACAAGTGTAAGTGGAAAATGGAAGTAAAGAATTATGCAATAAGGTAATAACAGATGAAGATTTGGGGTGCAAATATCTCCATTCAAGAACATTGTCATTGATATGTAGTTGAATTTAGTATTTAAAACAGTAAGCTTGATGCTCGTTCCATGGAACAAGTTGATATTTTTACTTTAAAGTGTGCTTTTAAATTATGCAATTAAGTTATTCGGAATACAAGTTTGTTTCAGATTAAAATTAAAAGATTACAATGATGAATGGAGATAAAAACATTATTCTATCATTATTTCATTCCAATATATTTCAAGATACTGTTAAAACACATTCAAGCAACACAGATTCACTGATGTAATTTATATTAGATGATCATTATAGCCATTATCAAACTCCTATCAATTGACTTTATTATAGGTATTACATAAAAAACATTAGCATTGTCTGGAAATGGTTGTTCTATTTGAACAGCTAATCTTGTTTTACTTCTATTATTGTGCGATGTTATGCCACAATGTTTGTGTGTAGAGTTACAAGTGCCTTTAATCTTGTATTTGGCTTTTCTGTAAGAACTTGAACCCAGCCGTAACAGAACATGAAACATCTTCTGCCATTGGAGACAACTTAGGGCTATGTACCAAGGATCTTCGAACCCTCTACATGAAAAATATGCCACCTTTTGCTTGATTCTTGAGGCTAAAAATTAATAGTACAACAAATACTTCAATTATCTTGATAACTGGCTTGATATTTAAATGATTAAGTTAAATTCAGTGTTAACAAAATTAATTCTGACAAATGATAAGACTTGCATAAGACAAAAACATTATAATGCGAGATCTATTTAGTGATTTCAAATTAACCTAATCTTATCATAAAAAGAATTTGTTGTCAAGCTTCCAGATATAAATACAATAATTTTTTTACCTTTTTTATGAGATTCACCAATTGAACTCCTTGACCATTCATAATTTTTACTTCATCCTCCGCAATGTCCTAGATAGAGAAAAAAAGCAAGGAACGGTCGAATGCTTTGTATGTAGTATTGACTGCTGGATGTCGATACACAGTAAATCCATTTGTCTTCTCTATATATGGTTCCATGTTAGAAAAAAATACCGATTCACATAAGTATTCCTTGCCTTGGCTTTGATTAATATGAAGTTGTTACAGTTCTTCCAATTTTTCATACCTCGCAGCATTTGATAGAATATTTAATACTCCATTAATTTAACAAAGCAATAGTTCTTCTAATTAAAATCATTATGTCAGGTACTCATAGATACGTTGTTTAGTTTGATTAAGATCATTAAAACTCATAGATGTATAGTTTAAGAATCAGTGTCCACGGATGCGGTGCAGTGGAAAGGAAGCTTGGGTTCTAGTAAAAAGACCCAAGTTCGATTCCTACCATGCGCTTCCCCATCCTATATAAATTTATCTGGGGGTATGGGGGCCATCAGTTCTGAAATTCCAGTGGTTTCATGAAATCTTAGATTTGATAATTCAATAAGTTAAAGAGAGGATAAAGGATACACACCATATATATGTGATAAGTGTGTAAGAGAAATGCGTACCTAGAGTTAGGGTGGCTAAAAGAAGTCCAAAAATTAAGGTTAATATAGCAGACATTGTTAGCTAAGATGGTCTTAAAGCTTGTTGGGTATTTTTGTTTAATTCAGCATCACAAACCATTGTATATAAAGATGTCAAACAAGATTTTTACTTCTATCTGGTTTCTCTTAGTTGATCATGTACTATATACTAACACTACAAGAGAGACCAGCTATTCCAACGGCTCCCAGCCATTGACGGCCGTTGGGAGCCGTTGGAAAAGCCGTTGGAATAGCACTCACGCTTTCCAACGGAAGCAACGGGGCTATTCCAATCGCTTTTTCAAACGGCTTTTAGCGATGAAGGCCATTGGAAGCCGTTGGTTTAAAATGATCAAAGCGCTGTTGGTAGCAGTTGCTAATCTGGGTGAATTTTTTTATAACAGCAAGTCATTCACCTTCCAGCCACACACAATCAATATATATCCATTTCCATCCCATTTCCACTCCATTTCACATATGTATCACATATTCAGCACATTACAACACAAACAATATAAACAACCAAAAATGAACATCAAACATTATATTTTCAAACCAAACTCCAATTTAATATGTACATAAACAACAAAACCTTCACCAACACCAACTCCAACTCCATATTCAAGTCAATATATACAATGCAAACACTTAAACCTCACCACCTCAATGTCAATATATACACGATAACCATCAAACACAATCCTCACGACATCAAAGTCAATATATACAATAACCAACCACAAAGACAATAATCATCATACCTATTAAGCATCATCATCACATCCAAGCACTAGACAACGATGGGAAGGAACCATGCCTCTGCGCATACTTCGCAAAACGTTGATTCAGCTGCTCCATTTGTATAGCGCGAAGACTGTCATGTTCTTGCAGCTGCTCAACCATGGCTCTAAGCTCTTTTATTTCAGCTTTGTCACACGCTTTTTGAACTGCCCAAACCTGCAAATAGAATGTGAAATGTTCACATTTGTATTATAATCATTTTCTTAAGCAATGCATATTTTAAAATATAGAAACGTAAATGACGTGATCTTAAGCAATGAATATACCACAAGGAAATGCATATTTTATTAAATGATAATGGTGTAGGACGATAAATGATAAAAAAATATTACCTTTTTAATATCAATTTTGGTGTATGATGCCAAAATACCAGATTTTCCCCTACTTCACAATGAATTAATTAAATTCTTAATCCATTTCCACTTGTTTCCGTTTTGAATGAAAAATAAAAGTGGAATGTGTTAGAGCTATACAAACTTGATTCGAACTATTGGAATTTTTTTGAATTTATTTATTTCTACTATAATGTCTTATATTGTTCAATTAAAATAACATATCAAACGTTGAATGTTCTTTTGTGCAATTTTAGTTACTTTTATTGTACATTGCATTTTTATATCGAAATCTAAACCCGTCACTACATTGGTTCATTGCATTATTAGAGTCTAAGGTATAGAATGATTTTAAATTTTTAGTTCCATTTATTATTGTTAATACTACTACTATTTTTTTTGGTTCATGTTTTTGGTTCCTAATGTAAAATAGCGAACCTTTTTCTTGGAATATATACCACAAGGAAATGGATTCTTTTTAATACAATATATAGGTGTTAAAAGTATTCTTATATATTTTTTTGGTTCATCCATTTTCATCACATATCTTCATTTATTTTTCCTTTTTTACTTATCTAATATTTATAGATCACGTATATGTTAGATTTAACTCAGGTAAAAATCATTATATGTATGGTGCATCTATAGGTTAATTTATTAAATATAATATTGTAGTGTTTATAAGATTATCGCTTGGTTTCCATAGCCATAGCGCCTATTCCGCTGTGTCGGATCCATAATAACGTCGAAAATATTATCTTGTTCCTCTACCGCCAACTCATCGCGATCCGATTCTGAAAGCAGCTCTGCCCGTGCCTCCTGAGACTTTGCCTAAAATAAAAAACAATTACAGGTTAAAATTAGTAGAATCGCATTTAAACTTATCGATATTAATAAAATAAGATTTAAAGTATGCATACTTCACCTTATCATCATCATCCCACTGATATGTAATATTGCCAGCATTGTCTGCTTGTCTTGATGCGTGGGTGCGGGTAAATACCTCCATCATAGATACGGGACGTCCAAGCGATCTTTCCTGCAATAAATAATTTATATATTTTAATTTTTCATAGCTAATTAATGAACTGATTAATATAAAAAATGCAATAACAGTTCAGATTCGTAATTGATAAATTTACCAAGTCTTTATGGTGATGCTGAAAAGACTTGGATACATCACGATGCATTATAGGATTCCTACTTCTATTGGCAGAGTTTCTCTCCGACTCCACCTGTAATTTAAACTGAATATTATATTTACTAATTGCGAAATAATTAACAATATATTTGGTAGATTTACCTTGAACTCATCGGTCTCCCACTAACTCAACCAAGAATCCCATACGGAAGCCCTATCCAGTTCGGTTTCTTTCTTGATTTTTTAAGAGCTGACATTACCTCCCTGTAATTTTTGGCAACCTTCGAATTCCAGTGGAGCTGAACCCTGGCGACATCGGGCTCCTCCAAGTCCACTTGCCCCTGTACAAAGAGAAAATATTACTAATTGTTCATTTATACTTATTCATATAGTAAAATGGTATAAACTCACCAGAAAATCCTACCAGATGGTCTCCCTGACTTGGTCAGGGATCTTACTCCACTTAGGCCAACAATCTGTCACCCTGCTCATATATGATTACTTGGAAATGCCAAGCACAACTCTTGAGGACTCCAAATCAAATCCCCTATGTTAAATATAAATCAAAGCTTTTAGACAAGTATATATATATATATGTATGAAAATATTTATATTGTTATCATTTTAATTTTGATACTTACGCTCCATCAGCCTTCGGCTGCAAATATACAGGTGGTTGAGCCGGAGGCTCACCACTACTCTTGCCGGCCGAGCAAGAAGAGCTACGACGTCTGGAGCATGACATAATACCTATTGAAAGTTTCATTTTTAATTATAGACATAGATAAAATGATGATATGTGGTGCATGTAATAAAGTCATTTTTAATTGGTAGTGCATGTAATGATGATGATGATATGTGATGCGTGTGTGTGAATAATTGTAAAAAATATCGGATATTACTTAGTCCTCGTCGTTTTCTGATTCAGACTCGGTCTCGTATTCTATACCGTTTTCCTCTACACTCTCAAATGCTTCAACTAATACATTTGTCTCATCATTTAATTGCCCAAAATCAGTTTGATCGTCTGCAATTGTGATTTCAACATTTTCCTCGATAACTTCTTGATTGGCTTGTTCTTTTGGAATATTCTTTCCATCGAATGTGAATCTCGCCTTGGTTTTAAAAACCACAGACAGATCTGCTTTATCTCTTTTTAGAGATGGATAAGGGACGTAATAAACTTGTAGGGCTTGTTTGGCTAGTACAAAAGGATCTTACTGCTGATAACAGGAGGTATGTTTTATTTATATAACATTATAATTTGGATGCACTTTAATAGAACCTGGAACATTGCTAAACCAGTTGCATATAAACAAAAAAACTTCCTCTGCGGGTCTTATAAAATATGTCAATTGTAAAATCTGGGTTAACACGCCATAAAAATCATGTATATGATTATTAGGATCATCACTGCTTTTAACAGATACACCGGTATTATTTGTTAATTTTTCAACACCGTATTCTTTGGTGTTGAATTTATACCCATTAACGAAAAATATTTGATACGTTTTAACTTTCCTTTTTGATCCCAACGCTAAATGTTTTAATCCTTTATCAACCATACTATTTGTAGGATCACAAACGTAGTTCGAAAACCAAGTAGCGAAATTTTTGCTTAAATCGCCGTTTGAATTTTGTGATTCATAAACACTGCAAACGAAAACGTAATATATTGCTTTATTATTAATTTACACATGCAGTATTAAATTAAATTTATCAAAACTAGTAATCTAATAATTACCTAATAAATGGTGCAGCTTCTGGACAATTGAGAAGAATATATATGTGTGCTACATGGTAATCTCAATCATCTAACCATACTTCTACACATTTTCCAACATGTCGACCATGTTGTTTAAAAATAGATAACATTGATTCAGAAGAAGAATCTTGTTCAACGGCCTCATCATTACGCGCAACACTTTGAAATGATAATTTCACATGATCATTGAAATAATGAGAGAAAAAGAACGATGCTTCTTCTTCGATATATGATTTGCAAATCGAACCTTCAACTCGAGCTTTTTGTCTCACTTTTTTCTTTAAATGATTTAAGTACCTAATAAAAAATATTTCATATCAATGTTGATTTTTATTTATAGTTAAATTAACATTTACATATTCAGTATTAATAACATACCTCTCGAATGGATACATCCATCCATATTGCACAAGACCTCGAAGACGTGCTTCAAATGGAAGATGAACAGATAAATGCTCCATTACATTGAAAAAAGCTGGAGGAAATATTTTCTTCAGTTTGTAGAGTGGTATAGGGATTTCTACATCAAGTTTACGAAGACGGTGAACTTTTGACGTAGTTGAACAAAGCTCCTTATAAAATAAACTAAGTTCTATTATAACCTTCCAAAATTTTACGGGCAACAATTCTTTGAAAGCGACGGGTAACAAATTTTGTATCATTACACGACAATCATGGTTTTTCATCCCACTCAGTCTTCCGTTCTTATAGTCGACACATCTACGTAGATTAGATGAAATTCCATCAGGAAATCGTAATCCTTCCACCCATTTTAACAGTACTTTAACTTGGTTGTTATCTAGTTCATAACATGCTTTAGATTTTTTAGTGCCATTTGGCTTCATATAAAGCTCAGGACGATTACATATTCTTCTATATCACGTCTTTATTTCAGATCGTCCTTAGTCTTGCCCTTAACATTCAAAAGTGTATTAAACACATTATCGAATACGTTTTTCTCGTTATGCATCACGTCAATGTTAAGATGGATTCAGATATTTTTCCAATAAGGCAACTCCCAGAATATACTCTGTTTGCACCAATTATGAAACGTCGATTTACCTTGGATTCCAGTTTGCTGCCCGATTTCATGTATCTTTGGATAGTCTTTTACAAGTTCATATATATCTTCACTTGACCAAAGCGTTGATGGTTGTAAAGTCTCATGTCTATTAGCAATGAAGTTTTTTGTCTCTTCTAAAAGTATGATTAATATGGAGAAAACATCGATGACAATCAAACCATGAAATTGTCTTCCCATGCCGTAAAGAAAATGCTCATGTTTCTTCCATACAGTAAGGACAAGCAAAACGACCGGCCGTACTCCAACCCGAAAGCATTGCATATGCAGAAAAATCGCTAATAGTCCATAACAAAGAAGCGAACATCCGATTTTTTTTTCGATATGTCGTATGTTTCAACTCCTCTATACCACAATGTTTTCAACACTTCGATTAGCGGTTGTAAGTATACATCGATACCCTGTGTCGGATCATTAGGGTCAGGGATAACAATTGTGAGAAACATATATGGAGTTTTCATACACATCCACGGGGGTAGATTGTAAGGTGTAATGATTATAGGCCAAGATGAATATTTAGAACCAAACTAAGAAAACGGTGAAAATCCATCAGTGCACAAACCTAGTCTTACGTAACGGCTCTCAGCTGCGAAATCGGGATATTTCTTATCAAAATACTTCCATGCTTCTCCATCAAATGGGTGTGTTAACGTACCTTCTTCAGGTGTTCTCACACTATGCCATCTCATATGATGCGCTGTTACAGATGATGCATATAACCTTTGAAGTCTATGAGTGATAGGTAAATAATGCATACGCTTGTATGGAACTTCTTTTCCTTTTTTTCCTTGGTTTGTATCTTTCTTGATTACATATTTTACAATTCCAAAGACTGACATCATCTTTCCAAAGCAACATGCATCCATTTAGACATATATCAATTTTTTGATACGGCAAACCGAAAGATGACATAATTTTTTTCACTTCATAATAATTTTCGCACATTAAATTATCTGATGGCATATGGCATTTAGCAGCTTGTACAACAGCTGTAAATCCGGCTTCTGTGAGGTTGTACTTTGATTTCATTGCAATGTACTCTGCAGTTGCCGATAATTGAGTGCCGCTAGTACATCAATTCCATATAGGTTTCTTAGTAGTATCCAATAAATCATATTATTTTTTTGCTCCAACATTTGGTTCCTCTTCGACGTTAACATCGTCATTATTAATTTCAACAGTAGGGAACATTGATCGTGCTGTATCTTCAACCATATTTCTATGAGATGCGTCCTACTAACTTCATCACTAATGACCTCTATTGATTGTTCTTCGTTACGTGTTATAATTTCTCAAATAATTGGTTACGAAACCATATTGGCGCAAATGAATCCTAACCATATTCGGTACTAAATGCTTCAACTATTTGCATCTACTACATGGACAACGAATTTCTATGTCGTTTCCAATATTACTTAAGGCAAATTCGACAAACACATTTACCCCGTTAAGAAAATGTTTACTAATTGAGCCTCCCATTTCTCTTCTTTGATACATACAGCTCCGCTTAATAAAATAATTGACCATTTTTCCTACTGTAAAACCTATGATCAATAGTAAAAAAATTATTAATCAAATTCGATAAACACATTTAGATTTTACTATTTTTTATAATCCATTTTCGTTTATATACAAAGTTATATTTCTTGATATTTTGTACCTTTTGTGATGGTTGGTCATCCTACTTCCCATTACAAACACAATAATAATTACATTTCTTAAATCATATCATTATAAACAATTTCCTAAAATTTCGGCAGCACTTCCTTCGTGTTCCTTGTATCGTACATATATGCATGTACACAAGGGACAAAAAGGAAATGCCGTCGAAATTTTGTGAACCGTTTATAACGATATGATTTACGAAATGTAATTACTTTATAGTGTTTGTAACTTATCCAATATAGGGACAAATCCAGCAGATATTGTATCAGATGAATATGAATATCCGTTTTGCAATAAAAATGAATATTCATACAACGATCGTATACAACACTTGTCAGGCGGGGCCAAAAATTCACCGAGGGATTTAAGTTTTGTTTATATGTTATCGTTTTATTAAATATATAAAATAAAGTATATTGTGCATTATTTTATTTATATTCTACTATTTTATTAAATATATAGTAAATTATATGATTTTTACTATTTTGAAAAATATATAATTCATGTGTATATATATACAAAATTATATACTTATCTAACGCTAATATATTTTGTAAAAGATATAGTTCATGTTCGTAAAATATTCGACTAATTCATGTTTGCCTAATATTTTACAAAACATACACAAAATAATTTAAATCAATCCTAACTAATCTAACGCTAACTCAAACGCGCATTTACACTAAATTATCAACATATGTATATATGTGTATAATATATACACACAAACAATTTGGACATTTGGATGGTAATAATTGTAATTTGCACTTAGTTTGCTATAATAAACAATCAATAGGCCATTAGATACAACTATAACAACAAATTAAACACAAAATTAATAAATTTTAAATTTTTAGGGTTTTAGGCCAAACCTGATTTTGGAGATGTATTTGGATGGAGAGAGGCCGCTGGTGTTGATTGATGGCGTTGGAGTGGCTGTCGGTTGCGTGGGGAGGCTGGGAGCTAGAAAAGAGGAGGAGTGGAGGAAGGATTTGGGTGTTTTTGGGAGGAAGAAGATGAATGATTTTGGTCTCGGCCTGGCTGCAGGTTTACACGAATAATTCCAACTGCTTCCAACGGCCACAAACTGCATTTTTGCAATGATTACCAACGACTTGTTTAAAAATAACGGGTCGTTGGTAGCCATTGGAAATTCCTATTGGCGGCCGTTGGAACCCTATCGTGGCTATATATTGTAGTTCTAGTAGTGTAATACTTTGAAGAAAGAATGCATTTGAAAAATTATTGTGCATGAAAAATAAAAACGTGTTGATTGAATTCACAATCTTATCTTATTATTTTACAACAAAGTCATGATAAATTAATTGCAAACATAATTATATTGTGAAAATACAACCGATATAATGGACAAATAATTAAGTTGTACAAATTATTATTAAACTAGTTTATATTTATACAATTGAGCAATTTACAATTCATGTGACTATGGTTGTCAGGGAACCAAATGCTTATTTATTCCCAAAGTTTACGTGCAAAAACTAAATGGGTGAAAATATAATAATTTAATATCCTAATTTGTATTTAAAAATATTAGATTAGATGTTTCTACTTATATAAGGACACATGTTTGCGTATATGCATCTACAAAAGGCTATCAATGGATATTTGAAAATTTTGAAATCCATCTGTATCTGTATTCAAAAAGAGGATAAATTACTAATCGAACTACTTTGGCCAGACTTTGGGTTGACTTGAGTTGACGGTGATACAAACCCTATATAACTGGGTAGACGAAACCTCTCTTGAATAGTGCTTCACTTTCAATACTTCCACTCGACCCAACTATAGTCACTCGATGGACGCTTTTCCATGATTTGACTATAATCAAAGGGAGCTTTCATATTGAAGATTCACATTATTCTCAAGTCGAAAGAACCGTGTAAATTATTCACATTGATATTTTTTTGACCTTAGTTATATTTGAAAGTCTATAGGATGGATCGTGTAGTGTATATGCAAGTATATGTGACTAACTATATGATGTAACTAATATAAAATTTAATCTAGTAAAATATAAACTAAGCACACCAGGATTTTATACTGGTTTGGACCTCTCGTCCTACGTCCAGTCCCGAAGCTCCCCTTCGGAATTCGAATATCAAATACCCTCATTTCGCCCGGAGGAATAGGCTTAGCTACAAAAGCTTGTTCTTGTCAAGTGTGTGTTCAATAACACGAATATTGACTATTAAGTACAAATGCTTCCAATATATATATCTAGAGGATATTAATTGAAGAGTTCTGTATATATGGAAGAGTAGAATATAAATATATGATTGTTGGAGATCAAGAATATATCAGAGTATAAGATTAAAGAGCATAAGTAAGTAAGGTGTAATATTCTCTTGGATTCTTGATGCTATTTATAGTGGTAGAAAGATTCCTTGAGTAGTTGTATCCATTAACAAGTGTTCTATGTTTGCTTCTGATGGTGATGAAGAGTTGTAACGAAGAGAAGAGAATGTGTCTTTTCAACTGCGACAGTTGTAATTTGAGTGCAGCTTCAGACGTCTGGAATATGTCGTAGAAGTCTGGCTCTATATTTTTTTGTATATAGTAGTCTTTCAGATGTCTGAGTACATTAATCAGACGTCTGATTCTGTCTGGTTTGTAATCTAGAGGATTTATTCAGACGTCTGGCTAGTGCACCCAGACGTCTGATCTTGTGAATTTTGCTTTTCTTATAACCATGTTATTGATCTTTTGATTCTATCGACTTGTAGCCTCTTGATACGTTCTTTGAGCCTTTTTCTTGTCTCTCTAGTGATGTTACTTTAGCAATTACCTGAAATAGAAATATATATGCGTATTCGATTTTCATTGTATAGTTGTTGTCATCGAAACCATAGATTTGATTTCCTAACAATCTCCTCCTTTTTGATGATGACAACTACTCAATGTACTTATATATAAATATAAATATCCCTCTGAATATGTGCTTATTCTTAATGTTTTATAATTATATTTATATTTCTCCTCCTTTGGCATTATCAAAAAGAATTATAAAATTTTAGCCAATCGGCAAAGATAACACACAGAAGGAAAATTTCATTAATAATTCGAAATTGATTACATTCCTAGATTTTGTCAATTTTACAAAAGTTGAAATTCTAAAATCCTAAAATCTATGATTTCTTTGGAGAAGCTTTGTCTTGACCACACCCTGTTTCTTCTTTTTCAGAAGTGCTAGGCTTTGTAGGAGATGTCAAAGCTTGTTTGAGAGGTTCGTCCTCAGAAAGTTTGGAATGTTTTGCAGAAGGAGAAGGTACTGGGTTTGGCCAATCTTCAGAAGGTGGTGTTGAACCGCGAACCCATTGGAGTACTTCTTCGAGAACCGATAAGACAGTTGAAAGAGATTCTTCAACTGTTGCTAGGCGTGTAGCAAATGATGTTTCGAAGTTATCAATCTCTTAGCCAAAAGTTTTTGATTTTGATATAATATATGTTGATTTCTACGGGTGCGATCTCGAACACTTTCATTTGGATTTGTATCCGTTCGAGTCTCCATAACCTCATCCTGTCCTGCATAATCAAACGGTGCAGGAGGTGGTGGAGTTGCTTCTCGATGTTGCTCCTCCTCTTGAGATGGTTCATTGTGTGGTTGAGGTGGAGGCTCAACCTGTCTAGTTTGACAATTGTGCGTCCAAACTTCGAAGGATATAAATTCTGGGGGAATATTTGGTAAGAGCATAAGTGAGAAAAATTTTGTGGAACCATATTTTGGTGAGATTTCTTCGAAAGTCGATAGGTAGGATGGGATGTTATGTGCACGAAGAAGTCTCATAATATATGTCGGGTAAATAATTGATGGCCATGATCGAGTCCAAAAATGTTTGAGCTCGTCAAAGATGAATTTGGTCCAATTCATCCTTGTTCCACTAAATAGAGCATATAAGGCTTTGTGCTCTAATTCAGTTATTTGCTTATGGCTTCCCATACGTGGAACGCTGGTATTGATTATCATTCGAGTAAGGAGTCGTGCTTTTGGACGTAGATATTTAGAGGCAAACTTTGGCATTTCATCTTTCCAAATTTGATGTGTTATACTATTTCTTGGCTTGAAGCGCATATCAGGAATGTTGTATAAATCTTCGCCCGTGTCAGAACATCCTAGGGTTCTACCTATTATGCCAGGAGTTAATCTAATCGTGTTGCCGTACACGCTAGACCATAGCCAGTTATCTTGATCTTCAGTGTTCCACACTGAAATGCTATCCAAATTTTCATAGAAAAGAAATATTGCCAATCGACCGATTTGGATGTCATTAGGAGTGAATGAGATTAAGGTTTCTAGTCTGGCATTTTCACACATTTCATCCAAATAATACATTGGAAATTTAAGTAGGTTATAGAATGAACCTGTGTGAAGCTTTTTTTTTGTATATCTTCATACCTCTTGATTGAATGTGGTGCTCTATTCATCCATCTTTCAATTTGATCATCCGAGCAAACTTGAGGATTTGAAGATGATGTTGGCTGGTCTTGTTTTTTGTTTGGATATCTTGGGATTTTTAGTTCTAGGAGGCATTGTGATTTGAGCTCGCGTAAAAAGGAAGTTTTTGAGAGAAAAATCGTCAATGGAGAAATCGCAGAAATTTTTTTGAGATGAAAGTAAAAAAATGATGTTGTCTGGGTTAATTTAAAGAGTCCATTGAATTTCAGACGTCTGTAATCTAAATCAGATGCCTGGTTTGCCCTAAATTGAATACAGTAAATAACTTCAGACGTCGAGTTTTTGAGTTAGACATCTGGTTTGATCTAATTTGTAAAATTTGATAGTCAGAGAGTTTTATCAGACTTCTGGGTTAAAAATCAAACGTCTGAAATAGGTCAATTTTTTAAAACTTTATGGTAGAGACATAATTCAGACGTCTAGGTCGAATTTTAAGATGTTTGAAATTTTCTGATTTTAATTTTAGAGAGGCAGAGCAAATTTTCAAACGTCTGGGGGGTATAACAGACGTCTGACATGTGCTTAGTGCTTAAAAAATAGAAGTATATCAAAGTGCTAGACGTCTGAAGTCCATTTCCAGACGTTTGAAATACGCAATTTTTCTAAAAATAGCCTAAAATTTAATGGTTTTGCTTATTTTTCGATTCTCTATTTTATTAAAAACGGAATGTAGTAATATTTGTGTGAAACAAAATAACAAATAAACATAGATTCACATATAATAACAAAAATAATTTATTTTAGGTAAAACTCTAACTAGCTCATATTTTGCCAATTTATTGATATTTTTAAAATTGATATGACAAAATCATTTATGCCATAAACATGGATCTTCATGTTTGGCGGTTAAACATAAATTTGATTTTTTTTTATATTCATGTTTAATACATAAATATTTTTGTTTCTAAAACCTTCAAATACAAGTTGTTTGTTATTATCGAAAATATTACATCTATCTTTTTCGAAATTTATTTGAATACTTTTATCACATAATTGACTAATACTTAGTAGGTTGCGTTTTAGATTTTCTACTAATAAAACATTTGTAATAATAGAAGAGTTAGAAATAACAAAGTTGATGACTTCTCCAATGCCCATAGTATATCCTTTTGAATTATCTCCAAAGGTTACCGTTCCACCATCAATGTATGTTATATTTGATAACATTTTTGAATTTCCAGTCATATGCTTGGAGCATCTGCTATCTAGTATCCATTTCTCCTTATTTTTTATTTTGGGTACCTGCAAAATAAAAGATATTTTAATTGGTACCCATATACTTTGTTAGGGTCCTAATTGTTAGGAGAAGGTAGCCATACCTAAGATGGTTTGGTACCTATATAAATATAATTTTTGTTATAGACTACATTCTCTAAGAAATTAGTAATATGTTTTTGTCTAATTAAATTATTATTTGTCTTAGAAATCCAAATTTTCATATTTTTGGTATTCATATTAGACGTAGGTAAACTTTTAGTTTTTTCAAAACTAAATATTTTAGCATCATTTCCGTTTTGTTTAGAAGTGTTTTTAAATCCTATTCCATTTCTATTGCCTGATGATTTTGAAGTTTTGATAAGATTTTCCAAATCTTGTTTTCCTTTATTAAATTTTGACACATTATTTGTAATTTTATCTAATTTTTCTTTTAATTCTAAATTTTCAATTTTCAATATTTCAATATTGCTTTTTTAGTTGACATTTTCTTTTAACAAATTATCCTTCAATATTTTAGTGTTTTCAAAATCAATAGCAATAACCTCACTTTCTATCAAATTATTTTTTATTTTTTCTTGAGATAATTCTAGTTCTTCTTCTAAAAATAATTTTTTCATATTTTAACATTCCTACTTCAAGTTCTAATCTATTTATTATGACTATATATTCTGTGTTCAATTTTTTAATTTATCTAAATTTATCATCTAATTTTATACTAAGTTCTAATAATTCATCATAGCTAAGTTCCATACATACCTCATCAGTTTGTGCCATAAAACACAAATTAGCTTGTTCTTTGTCACTATCACTATCACTTTCAGATGATGAAGAATCTGAGTCATCCCATGTTACTTTGAAAGCCTTCTTCTTTTTGAGTTTTTCAAATTTGTTCTTCTTTTTATCATTATTGAGTTTAGGACAATTCTTCTTCATATGTCTGTATTGATCACATTCATAACACTTGATTTGAGATAGGTTTGTTGTGTTGGACTTCCCTTCTTTTTGGAATTTGGTCATCTTTCTAAATTTCTTGAATCTGTTATAATTCTTGGCAATGAGGACTATCTCTTCTTCATCTAAATCAGAATCATCATTCTTTATTGCTGGGAATGCTATGTTCTTCTTCTCCGAATTTATTTCTTTTCGTGCCTGCAAATTTGCTTCATAGGACATTAAATTTCCTATCAACTCTTCAACTTTGAGAGTAGAGAGATCATTAGCTTCTTCAATAGCTAATAACTTCCTTTCCTAATCCGATGTTAAAGAGTTGAGTATTCGAGAAACTAAATCAAAATCAGCAAACTTAACTCCTAATGCCAAAAGATCATGTTGGATAGTTTAAAATCGAGAAAACATGTCAACGATTGTTTCATTTTGCTTCATTTTGAATGACGAGAATTGGTTTTGCAAAATTGAATTCTTAGTTTGTTTGACCTTTGTTGTACCTTCGTGTGTAATTTGTAAGGTAAGCCAAATGTCAAATGCAGTTGTGCATAACATGACACGTGAAAATTCATTTTTATCTAGAAATCAAAATAAAACGTTCATAGCTTTAGCCTTGGTTGATGCAAAGGTCTTTTGTGCATCGGTCTATGTGTTCATAGCAGTAGTAGGTGCTTCATATTTATCTTGAGTGCCTGACCAAATTTCTAGACCATTAGCCTCCATAAAAATTTTCATACGTGTTGACCAATATGCAAAGTTAGAGCCATTAAAAAAGGGGGGTCGTGCTGTCGATTGTCCTTCTTGAAAAATACTTTCCATATTAAAATGATTCAAAAACGTGTTACTGTAATCTGATCAAACCTTGCTCTAATACCAATTGAAAGTCTGTAGGGTGGATCGTGTAGTGTATATGCAAGTATATATGACTAACACTATGATGTAACTAATATAAAATTTAATCTAGTAAAATATAAACTAAGCACACCAAGATTTTATACTGGTCCGGACCTCCAGTCCTACGTCCAGTCCCGAAGCTCCCCTTCGAAATTCGACTATCAAATACCCTCACTTCGCCCGGAGGAATAGGCTTGGTTACAAAAGCTTGTTCTTGTCAAGTGTGTGTTCTATAACACGAATATTGACTATTAAGTACAAATGCTTCCAATATATATATCTAGAGGATATTAGTTGAAGAGTTCTGTATATATGGAAGAGTGGAATACAAATATATGATTGCTAGAGATCAAGAATATATCATAGTATAAGAGTAAAGAGCACAAGTAAGTAAGATGTAATCTTCTCTTGGATTCTTGATGCTATTTATAGTGGTAGAGAGATCCCTTGAGTAGTTGTATCCATTAACAAGTGTTCTATGGTCGCTTCTGATGGTGATGAAGAGTTGCAATGAAGAGAAGCAAAGGTGTCTTTTAAATTGCGGCAGTTGTAATTTGAAAGTCAACAACCGAGTTCAGTTTCAGATGTCTAGAATATGTCTCAGACGTCTGGCTCTATATATTTTTTGTATATAGTCAGACATCTGAGTACATTAACCAGACGTCTGATTCTGTCGGGTTTGTTATCCAGAGGATTTATTAAGACGTCTGGCTAGTGCACCCAGACGTCTGATCTTGTGCATGTTGCTTTTCTTGTATTTGTGTCATTGCTCTTCTGATTCTATCAACTTATGGCCTCTTGATACGTTCTTTGAGCTTTGTTCTTGTCTCTCTAGTGATGTTACTTTAGCAATTACCTGTAAATAGAAATATATATGCATATTTGATTTCCACTGAATAGTTGTTGTCATCGAAACCATAGATTTGATTTCCTAAAAATATTGACCAACAGAAAACCATCGAATGACTCATTCCACAGTTATCTAATAATCATTAGCATGTAAATGCTAGATGCTTCCAGCAGTCAGGAGTAATACATTGTCCGACATTTGGAGAGCATTACATACTCTCCTCACAAAGTATACATCTACATCTAGTCTCGATGCATCTTGACTATGAACATTTAAAATGTTATATTTCTTTTCATTGTGATAAATTACTCAAGATTACAACACTTTGTAACTACTATCACAAAATGTACCATTTATGGATTTTTTTATTAAATATACTTTTAATTAAATTAATTAATTAATTAATTTAACCACGTTATATTAAGTATATGATAGAAAGAAAACACCTTTATATCAAACAACAATGGTCAACGAGTTAGATATGTGTAACAAATTACATAATTACCCCTAGGGCATACCCCTAACACTATCAATCTCCTACTTGCACTTGGTGTTAATTATGGAATCCTATTCCAACTTCTCCAATTGGTTTTATGAAAACCAATTGGATGGTCCCTCTGTGAATGGGCATGCTATTACGTTTCAATTATATACCGTGTCAATCAACTCTCTAAACTGTTTTATCATGTGGAATAATTTGCAGTATGTCTCTCAACTTTTAATAAGCTATAAGTTCTGTTACGAACTATACCATGACATTTTTATCATATAACAATGTTATGAGATTCTCAACATTTGGAATTGGCTCGGTTATAAATTTGTGCACTTATTTTTTTATATACATTGTTTTTTTGTTATGTTATTCAAGGCCATATACTTAGTCTTTTTCCATGGAAGGTCTTTCATTTAGAACATCTCCAACTTAAAGATTATTAACTTGAATTTATTGTTGACATATTATACTCAATATCACTTATGAAGTTTGAGTCCGAACACTCCTTCATAAGGGGTCTTTATTTTTGTAAACAATTCTCTAGTATTTCATAAATACATGAGAACACCTAAGACAACTATTTAGTGACATCAATTTAGATTTGATATTTGCTTCATGTATCAAGTACATAAACAAATCACGTCATCATAGACAACATAAAATGTATAATAGTTCCTATTGCCAATGCATAAGGAACTAATCTCACAAGTTCTGTATTAAACAATTTAATAAGGTGTCTTCGCATATCAATTTAGGAGATTCCCAATATATTTTATACTCACTATAATAGACGTCATTTACAATCTAAAGTTGAGTATTAAAACAACTAAGGTTTTTATTAACACAAATCCATCATTAAAAAATCAAAAAAGTGTTGTTTACCTATGTTTAGAAATATCAATGTATCTTTTAATGTTCTTTCTTATGAACACACGCTTCCTCTGCATTTTGATTGATAAGTCAAACTATTTGATATTTCTGTCAAAATAAATTTTAAATTTTTATGCTTATAAAATGATACTTTCTATCATTTTTTGGATCATATTCGAAGACTAACAAACTCAATTTCAATCCCACTGACTTCGAGACATTTTTGGTTATCATGTATATACAGTTTACTCTAAATCATTATTTAGAATTTTCTCTTTCAATGCATATGTACCAAACATAAAGTCATATTAAGTGGTAATTTTGTGAGTAAATCTTAGTTAACTTGAGTAAGTTAAATACGAAATCTATTATGCTAATTTCAGCAATTGAAATTTGTGATATTATTCTTGTGAACATTGCTCTTTTGATTCTAACTACATTAGTTTTTGCTTTTAAAGACACAATCACAACTAAAGGTTCATATCCCTTCGTTTATGACTACCAAAATCATATTTTAATAGCGTACTTGGAATTCTTTTAGATTTGCACGTCATATCATATCATAAAGTCAACACTCTTAATGGTTTAATTCAACAATCGAGGATTATATATTTTTGATATTGATAAGAAACTCATAGTTTCTCTTTAATGTGCGATGTTTACACAAAAAATACACAAACACCTCCAGATCTTGTAGCAAGGCTATGAACACTGTTTACAGTATACAACCATAGTTTAGTGAATTTTAGTTGCGAGTGTATGTGGTAAAAAATCAACAGTTTGCAACAAAGGGTAAATAAAGGACTGAAATATAAAAAGACAAAGAATTTATAGGGGTTTAGCTTGAATATGCCTACATCCACCGTTCCTCTTTTATTATCTCTTTCATATCTGATTACAAGTACAAGTTATGAATATGAATAAAAAATGGGCAAACATCTCCAAGATAGTGTAGTAAGGCTATGAATATTGTTTGCAGTATACAGCTACCGTTTGATGAATTTTAGTGCGAGTGTATGTGGTAGAAAATCAATAATTTGCAATAAAGAGTAAATAGAGGGCTGAAATGTAAAAAGACATAAAATTTATAGTGGTTTGGCCTGAATGTGCCTACATCCACTGTTCCTCTTTTATTATCTATTTCATATCCGATTACAAGTACAAGCTTTGAATATGAATAAACTTGTTGTTAGAACTAAGAATTTTCTCTCTCTTAATTGTCTGCCATTGTCGACGGAAGCTTCACTATTTTCCATCTATCCTTCTTTATGATGTCATATGCCTAGAATTTATAGAGTGAGGTTGTGAGGAGAGGCAGTTGAGTACATGGCTTTTAGGCTTTGGTACAACCTTTCTTCCCTTGGAATATGGTTATGCTGTTGTTTCACTGCTCAAGGATGCTTGTTGAATACTATTCTGGTAGGTTGTTATAGTCATCCATCCTGACCTTTGAATCTTGAATAACAGACCATATAAGTTCATCCCTGCGAGTACAAAAAGGGTGGACCCTGCCCAGGAAGGGCTGGACCAGACATGTCTAGTGGGTCCAGACCCAGAACGGTTGGATCAAGTTGGTGCAGCCTCAGACTAGGTGACTCCGGGTCAGGCGGGTCCGGCCAGGGGCCAGACAAGGTAGGCCCGGCCCTAGGTCGGACAAGGCGGCTCCGGCCCCTAGCCGAATGGGGTGGATCCGGCTTGGTGTACCAGACCAAGGAGATGGTACGGCCCCAGGCTGAACAAGGTGGGATTGGGTTGGTGTGCGGGACTAGGTGGGTTTGGCACTGCCAGACCATTGGGGTCCAGCCTGGTGTGCCAGACCAAACACTAGTACAAAATACGCATGTTGCTTCGCCTTATTTGCATCGGTTGTTATCACAACCGATGCAAATAGAAGTGTTTGCGTCGGTTATGTTTTAACAACCGATGCATTTGGTATGTGGAAAGCAGTAGATAGTACAAAAATACAATTTGCATTGGTTATCGTCAACAACCAAAGAAAATACACCGATGCAAATAATGTTAGTTGCATCAGTTTTATTTACAACCGATGCAACTAACTTTATTTGCGTTAATTTTTCTATAGTCGATGCTTTTTGCCGCCCTCTTATTTTCGTTTACCGCTTCCCAACTTTCCTTAACCCTAAATTCCAAATCCAACCGCTAATCCATATATGCAACTCCTCATGCTTCACCTTCGGATTCACATGCTTCCAAATCCCAAATCTTAGTTCACATAATCCAAGATCTCTGAGATGACCCACTTTCTCCTACTAAATTTTTTATCATTTTTTTTGTTTTAGTATCATACTGTGGTCATCTACTCAAGAGAATGTTAGCTCTAAATTTTTCTCTAACCAGGATCTTTTATCCAATATAAAAATATTGTGTTGCTCCACTTATCAAATTTACATATGTAAAACCATGTAAATTATTCCCTCTTTTTTTTTACTTGAATCAGAGTATATGTATTAATAAGTAGGAATCTGCTTTGAAAATCATTAAATAATTTATACATAACAATTTCTTTTCTTTGGAATACAGTTTTCCCCAGTCATTCTTATTTCTACTAAACTATTTATAACCTGCCCTTTAAATCCCTGTACATGTTTATTTACTAATAGGATCTTTAAATATTTTAATTCTTTTTCCAATAATTATTAACTTGAAATAATGAGGCTTACTCTACTTGTATATGTAATTAGTTTTTCTCTACAAGCTGGGTTTTAAAACTATTTAGAAGGGGTTGAACCCAGGCTTAGTAAAAATGATCAAGTTAGCCTGAATTCTATTGCCACTATGTACAAGTAGAACACACACATGATTCTGGGTTTCTTTATGTGTCTTTAAGTTATTATTTGCCATTTTTTTCCCATGAGATCTCACAACAGTTACCAGGTTATTCTTTTAGTTTAAATCTACTAGTCATTTCAGATTTTTCTAGTGCTGCAAATTTTTGTTAAATATTCCAGAAGTTAATATTAGAAGCTATTTTACTTGACAAAGCATTCCCAAAGCAACTCACAACCTTCAACAGAAATTCCATATTAAGTTCAATACTTGCAAACAGAAAATATTACTACATCAGTTTCTTCCCAAATAACTTAACTAACATCTCATAACATAAATTCAACTTAAACTCTATTTCAATATCAGAGAGTCTGTAACTATTGTATCTAAATCCCTAGCAGCTAATCCATCCAATTCTTGATCAAAGGAATGCCTATTTACCTGCAGAATCACCATGAGCTGCCTCATAAAAATATGAGACACCCAATGGTGCACAAACACACAAAAGGCCAGACTAATTGTCTGGTATGAGCAATCTTACTGAAAAATATAATTTTAAATAACTTTTCCTATTTTCAAACAAATTCTAAAATAAATAAAGGAAAGCAATATTTCTCTTGTAAATCTTCCTGTTTAACCTGTGCATGTTCATTATTGCCCAACAAAATAATTCATGATTCAATGTGTTGTGTCAGGGAGCATAAGAATATAGTCCATCCATAAAATACTTTAAAACCACCAATATAATCATCCTTTGAATCATCTTTCCTCATCTACAAACCTTATGGCTATCAGGGATTTTACCCAAGCCTTCTTGTGAACTTATTTTTAGAATTCAATATCAGGTATTTTATGTTGGTCTTTAGCTACTTCCTTCTATCAAATCACACATTGTCTGGGACATATTCACTGTTAACCCAGCACACTCAGGCCCCTGGGTATAATCATACCATGTGTGAGCTTGCAATGTTCCCCTTGCCAAGCCATACTTTGTAGCCCTAAGATCCAAAATCCTTAGTTAAATTACTAAGTGTTTATTTTCCCCTTCCCCAATTGTGCTAATCCCTTCTGCATCTCATATTTAATCAAAGAAAATAAATAACTCAACCATCATGCATGTATTCAAGAAATAATAGATCATGTTTTCATAAACATAGATTTAATCATATTAGCTGGTCTGAGTTCTCAGTATACTTGTTATTTAAATCATGGGTTTTTAATGGATCATGTTTATAAATATATGGTCATAAATAATTTTCTCTGTTGCATCCATTACCTCTGGTTTAATCAGGTGCTCACAATTTCATAAGATCTGACTAAACCACAAGTCTTTATTCTTATCTGGATTTATTTGTAAACATAGAAGCTCAGCACCTGTGTAACATTGCACTTCTATATTTCCACTTATTTAATTATGAGACATAAGCAGCAACCATTCTATGCTGCAGTCCCATCTTTTCTTTTTCATTTTTAGACCATAGATTTACAACATTTTCCCTTGGGATTTTCTTTTAATAACTTACTGTATGCAGAAAACACATAAAGGAAAACATCTCCTGTCAAGATTAATACATAATACAAGTGATCATTTTAAACAGGAAATCCATAATCATATTTTCTGGGTATTTCAATATAGTGGGTTGAACAATTTAAACAGATCATCAACACACCCAAAATAAACACAGATTATATAGATGAACTATTTAGGCTGCCTCAATATTCAGGACTTAATGCCAAGTTTTCAGTGAGATTACTCACCTTAATCCTTTTTCCTTTGATCTTCTATTTCCCACTTATCTCTAATGGCCAATGCTTCTCTCTCTTTTTTTTTTCTTTCTGCTTGCTATATATATATATATATATATATATATATTTCCTTTGTTTTTAAGAAAATGGTGGCAGATCTCTCCACCCTTAAACCTTCTTATAACAGGCCTTGGCTGCCTCTAGGGTTTTAGAATTTACCCAATGTCAATTTTACCCTACCACTTATGATCAGCCTCTCATTTTTTTATTTCAAGAGAAAAATGGGTAAGTGGTCCCTACCTTTATTTTCAGGAATTATGCTTTATTACTCCGATCATATCATTTGCATGATTTTTGTTTTTATAAAGCTATGGAAATTGCTAAAAGTGGATAAAGTGTTTGTTCAAAAACTCATACTATTTCCATGCAATTTTAATTTTTCCTTCAGCAAGCATTTGTTTGAAGTACATGTGTAATACATGTATCTCTATCCTTTCCTAAGCTTTTATTTTCTTTATACTAGACTTGTTTTGATGACACAATCATATCGGTAATAATCATGTCATGCCTATATATTTGTAATCTGTTTATTCTTACTTACAAATTAATTTCTGCTTATTTTATCTTGCAGAGAAATATATGCAGGTGTTTGCACTATCTTGTGTACATATCCATATTTAAACATTGCGCTTGCAATCAATTTATTATTTTCTAGGCAACCAAATTTTTAAACAAGCATAAACTAATTTAAATTATAAAACTTGTTCATAAAATCAGGGTTATCACATATACCCCTCCTTTTTAGGAATTGTGTCCCACAATTCTTTCATACTTAATTCAGTCATCATTAATTCAGAAAATCAATCATTCTCAAACCAATCACTTGATTAAACCCTATACATATCAAGATATATTTAATCAAGACATTCATTAGTATACTTATATATATATATATATATATATATATTACCTTTTATTCAGTCAAACAGTTTTGGATAATCATTTCTGATTTTATATTCCACTTCCCATGTGCAATCATTTGGGTCAAAGCTCCATTGCACTTTCACCAATTTAATTTCTTTATTCCCCAATTTCTTAATTTCTCTTGCAATAATACCTACTGGCTCTTTTTCATAAATCATTCTAGGATCAATCTGCACATCCCTAGTGGATTCCAAGATTGTCTTTGCATCATGAATCCATCTCCTTAACTGAGACACATGAAAAACATTATGCATTGCTCTCATCTCCTCTGGCAATTCTAACTTATAGGCTACATTTCCAATTCTTTCTAAAATTTTATATGGTCCTATGTATCTGGGAATTAATTTCCTTGTTTCCCAAATCTTAGAACCTTCTTCGTAGGTGATATTTTAATAAATACAAAATCTCCAACATCATATTGCACTTCTTTTCTTCTTTGATCAGCATATTTCTTTTGCCTATCTTGTGCAGAAGCAATCCTTCTCCTAATCAAAGCTATCTTTTCAGAAGTCTCTTTTACATTTTCTGGTCCTAAGACCACCTTCTCCCCAGATTCAATCCAACTTGAAGGTGATAAACATGGCCTACCATAGAGTGCTTCAAAGGGTGCCATGCCTATGCTGCTGTGATAGATATTGTTGTATGCAAATTCTGCTAAAAATATATGATTCTCCCAGCTTCCTCCCCTATCCAACACACATGCCCTCAACATGTCTTCAAGAAATTTATTCACAGTTTCTGTTTGACCATCAGATTGAGGGTGATATGCTGTACTCAAGCATAAATCAGTCCCCATTGCTTTGTGAAAACTTTGCCAAAACTTTGAAGTGAAGATGGTATCTCTATCACTTACTATGGTTTTTGGTACTCCATGCAGTCTAACTACTTCTTTAATAAATATTTGAGCTAATGTGCATGCATTCCTTTCTGATTTTACAGGTATGAAATGGGCTGATTTGGTTAGCCTATCCATTACAACCCAAATACTATCATTTCCCCTCCTAGTTTTAGGCAAACCATCAATGAAATCCATTGACATGTCTTCCCATTTCCACTGTGGTATTGGTAAAGGTTGGAGCATTCCCGAGGGTCTTTGATATTCAGCTTTTACCTGTTGACAAACCATGCACTTAGACACATAAGTGGCTACTGCACTGTTCATACCTTTCCACCAATAATCTCTTTTGAGGTTATGATACATTCTTGTGCTTCCTGGATGTATGGTATATTTACTATTATGATAAGCATCCAATATTTCTTGCTTTAATTCATCATTGGCAGGAACACATATTCTTTTTCTTTTCTGCAGTTGACCTTGTTTATTCAATTGAAAATCTTCCACTGTCTCACCATTCAATATTTGAGTTTTCTTCTCAAATAAAAATGAATCTTGGTCTTGTAGCTTTACAATTTTGTTCTTCAATTCAGACTCCAAGGTAATAAAGCTTAATCTTCCCATCTCTACATTCTCACTGCATATGCTCATGCCCTCTATATCCTCACTTTCTACCTCTAAATCAATCAACGGTGATAAAGTGTTGAACTCTTCTATCATAAATCTAGCTACATTGGCATGCTGTCTACTTAAAGCATCTGCTACTCTATTAGCTTTTCCAGGGGTGTACAATATTTCAAAATCATATGAGGCTAGTAGTTCAATCCACCTTTGCTGCCTCATATTCAATTCTTTTTGTGAAAACAAATATTTAAGTGACTTATGGTCTGTGTACACTTCAAATTTTGCCCCTAACAAATAGTGTCTCCATAATTTAAGAGCATACACTATAGCAGCCAATTCAAGGTCATGTGTTGCATACCTTACCTCACTGGGTTTTAACTGTCTAGAGGCATAAGCTATTACTTGGTGTTGTTGCATCAATACTGCCCCAAGTCCTTGTCCACTTGCATCAGTATATATCACTAAGTTTTCATTCCCTTCAGGTACTTTTAGTATTGGGGATTGTATTAATGCTTCCTTTAACCTCCCAAATGCTTTCTCACACTCCTCGGTCCAAGCAAATACCTGATTTTTCCTTGTCAATCTAGTTAATGGAATTGAAATCTTTGCAAAATCTTTTATAAACCTTCTATAATAACCAGCCATCCCCATAAATGACCTGACCTCTGTGACATTAGTAGGCCTTTTCCAAGCTTGAACTGCAATTACCTTATTGGGATCTACAGATATACCTTTTTCTGATATCACATGTCCTAGAAAGTTTACTTCATTCTGCCAAAAAGTACATTTTGAAAATTTTGCCTTCAAATTTTCTTGCCTCAATTTCTGTAGTACTATATGCAAATGATTCTCATGCTCTTCAACTGTCTTAGAATAAATTAAGATATCATCAATAAATATCAATACAAATTTATCTAAGTATTTTCTAAAAATTCTATCCATCAAATCAACAAAGTAAGAGGGAGCATTTGTCAAGCCAAAGGGCATCACTAAAAATTCATAAAGTCCATACCTAGTATTAAAAGTTGTATATTTAATGCTTTCCTCTTCTACTTTCATTTGATGAAATCCTGAAGCTAAATCAAGTCTGGAGAATATTTTTGCACCACTTAATTGATCCAAAAGATCATCAATTCTTGGTAAGGGGTATTTGTTTTTAACTGTGATTTTGTTTAACTCCCTATAATCAATGCATAATCTAAGAGATCCATCCTGTTTTTTAACAAAAACTGCTGGTGCTCCCCATGATGAGCTACTAGGTCTGATGAAGCCTTTTTCTTCTAGTTCAACCAGTTGTTTCTTCAGTTCTATCAATTCCTTAGGCCCCATTCTAGTTGGCCTCTTAACCACAGGGTTAGCTCCTGGAATCAGTTTAATTGAAAACTCTACCGGTCTATGGTTTGAAACTCCCCTAACTTCATCAAACACATCAGCATATTCATTTACTATAGGAATTTCTTCTAATGCTGGCATGTGCTTCTCACTAGATAAGTTAGCAAGGGTAACTATATTTCTGTTCTTATTTACTTCACAAAGAACAACTATCGTTTTTCCTTCAGAAATTTTCAATGATATGGTGGAGGTCTCCATGTTTATAATAGCCCTATATTTTCTTAACCAATCAACTCCTATAATAACTCCTATGCCTGGATATTGCAACACATAGGTCTGTATTAAACATATATCCCCCTATATTCAATCCCAGTTGCATACACATCATACCCAAAACACAGGAATTACCTAAAGGACTTTTAATAAGCAATGGTCTATCAACAATCATACAATTCAATTTTAATTGTTGTGCAATATCATGAGAAATTAAAGAGTGTGTAGCCCCAGTATCATACACTACTACAAAAGGTATTGAGTGAATAAGCAAAGTACCTTCCACTTGGCCATGATTCTCAACATTTGGTCCTTCTGTTGCTTTGCCTTTCACCTCCAAAGTACTCACTTTTCCTTGCTTAAACTCTGGACAGTTCCTCCTTATGTGACCTTCCTTTCCGCACTGGTGGCATTTGAAGGATGCTGGTTTAGGATTTGTACACCTATTTTTCACGTGTCCCTCTTGTCCACAATTATAGCAAGTGATCTTCTTCTTAACCTCAGCAGTTTTGACTTCTTCTGATTTCTTGGTGGAAGCTACATCTGTTTTCTTTTTATCATAAGGGTGAAACTTACCCTTTCCTTTCTTGTTTTGATTATTTTTAAATGCCCTAAAATTTTCTCTGGCTTTATCATGCTATTCAATACTCAAGGTCAGATCTAAAACTTGATCAAAGGTCCGGTCCTTATATGGCAGCATAGCTCTACTAAGATTAGCATTCAGTCCTTGGATGTATCTGCCATTTTTAGCCTCTTGGGTTGTGACAAGCACTGCACCATATTTTGCCAGAGATTCAAACTTCTGTGTGTATTCAGTAACACTCATAGCCCCTTGTCTTAATTTAATGAATTCCTCTAGCAAAGACTCTTTAGCTGATGCAGGTATAAATCTTCCTTCCAACATTTCTTTAAACTGGTTCCATGTCACCTCTCCTTCAGGTCTTCCAGCTATAATAACTTCCCACCAATCCAGAGCTGCTCCTCTCAATTGCCTAGATGCTATCAGCCTCTTCTTTTGGTCTTCAACTTGCATATCAACAAAGATTCTATCCAAAATTCTGAGCCAATTTTGAACTCCCATAATCCCTTCGGTTCCATCAAAAGTCTTGCCTCCAAGATTGGTAAAGGTCTGGAGAAGTTTGGAAAGCTCCTCATGTGGATTTTCTGGCCTGTTACCTACTCCATCTCTTATGGCACTCATAAAGTCTTGCATATTCGCCATTGGTGGTTCACTGGGTCCTACCTCTTGTTGTCTGGGTCTCACCATAATTCTATGGATATGATACTTAAGTTATTTCATCTTGCCTAACTCTCTATAAATTAATTCACTTCAATATCTTCTTCTTCTTTTTTAGTTATAAGAAATATTGGTAATATGTATATATTAACAAAAGAAGTCATCCAAAGCAGTCATCACTTTCATACATTCAATGCAGACAAATTCATACAAAATTTTGCTATGTTATTTAACAACATAGCTCTGATACCAAATGAGATGACCCACTTTCTCCTACTAATTTTTTTTTTTTTTTTAGTATCATACTGTGGTCATCTACTCAAGAGAATGTTATCTCTAAATTTTTCCTCTAACCAGGATCTTTTATCCAATATAAAAATATTGTGTTGTTCAACTTATCAAACTTACATATGTAAAACCATGTAAATTATTCCCTCTTTTTTTTACTTGAATCAGAGTATATGTATTAATAAGTAGGAATCTGCTTTGAAAATCATTAAATAATTTATACATAACAATTTCTTTTCTTTAGAATACAGTTTTCCCCAGTCATTCTTATTTCTACTAAACTATTTATAACCTGGCCTTTAAATCCATGTACATGTTTATTTACTAATAGGATTTTTAAATATTTTAATTCTTTTTCCAATAATTATTAACTTGAAATAATGAGGCTTACTCTACTTGTATATGTAATTAGTTTTTCTCTACAAGCTGGGTTTTAAAACTATTTAGAAGGAGTTGAACCCTGGCTTAGTAAAATGATCAAGTTAGCCTGAATTCTATTGCCACTATGTACAAGCAGAACACACACATGATTCTGGGTTTCTTTATGTGTCTTTAAGTTATTATTTGCCATTTTTTTCCCATGAGATCTCACAACAGTTACCAGGTTATTCTTTTAGTTTAAATCTACTAGTCATTTCAGATTTTTCTTGTGCTGCACATTTTTGTTAAATATTCTAGAAGTTAATATTAGAAGCTATTTTACTTGACAAAGCATTCCCAAAGCAACTCACAACCTTCAACAGAAATTCCATATTAAGTTCAATACTTGCAAACAGAAAATATTACTACATCAGTTTCTTCCCAAATAACTTAACTAACATCTCATAACATAAATTCAACTTAAACTCTATTTCAATATCAGAGAGTCTGTAACTATTGTATCTAAATCCCTAGCAGCTAATCCATCCAATTCTTGATCAAAGGAATGCCTATTTACCTGCAGAATCACCATGAGCTGCCTCATAAAAATATGAGACACCCAATGGTGCACAAACACACAAAAGGCCAGACTAATTGTCGGGTATGAGCAATCTTACTGAAAAATCTAATTTTAAATAACTATTCACATTTTCAAATAAATTCTAAAATAAATAAAGGAAAGCAATATTTCTCTTGTATATCTTCCTGTTTAACCTGTGCATGTTCATTATTGCCCAACAAAATAATTAATGATTCAATGTGTTGTGTCAGGGAGCATAAGAATATAGTCCATCCATAAAATACTTTAAAACCACCAATATAATCATCCTTTGAATCATCTTTCCTCATCTACAAACCTTCTGGCTATCAGGGATTTTACCCAAGCCTTCTTGTGAACTTATTTTTAGAATTCAATATCAGGTATTTTATGTTGGTCTTTAGCTACTTCCTTCTATCAAATCACACATTGTCTGGGACATATTCACTGTTAACCCAGCACACTCATGCCCCTAGGTATAATCATACCATGTGTGAGCCTGCAAAGTTCCCCTTGCCAAGCCATACTTTGTAGCCCTAAGATCCAAAATCCTTAGTTAAATTACTAAGTGTTTATTTTCCCCTTCCCCAATTGTGCTAATCCCTTCTGCATCTCATATTTAATCAGAGAAAATAAATAACTCAACCATCATGCATGTATTCAAGAAATAATAGATTATGTTTTCATAAACATAGATTTAATCATATTAGCTAGTCTGAGTTCTCAGTATACTTGTTATTTAAATCATGTGTTTTTAATGGATCATGTTTATAAATATATGGTCATAAATAATTTTCTCTGTTGCATCCATTACCTCTGGTTTAATCAGGTGCTCACAATTTCATAAGATCTGACTAAACCACAAGTCTTTATTCTTATCTGGATTTATTTGTAAACATAGAAGCTCAGCACCTGTGTAACATTGCACTTCTATATTTCCACTTATTTAATTATGAGACATAAGCAGCAACCATTCTATGCTGCAGTCCCATCTTTTCTTTTTCATTTTTAGACCATAGATTTACAACATTTTCCCTTGGGATTTTCTTTTAATAACTTACTGTATGCAGAAAACACATAAAGGAAAACATCTCCTGTCAAGATTAATGCATAATACAAGTGATCATTTTAAACATGAAATCCATAATCATATTTTCTGGGTATTTCAATATAGTGGGTTAAACATTTTAAACAGATCATCAACACACCCAAAATAAACACAGATTATATAGATGAACTATTTAGGCTGCCTCAATATTCAGGACTTAATGCCAAGTTTTCAGTGAGATTACTCACCTTAATCCTTTTTCCTTTGATCTTCTATTTCCCACTTATCTCTAATGGCCAATGCTTCTCTCTCTCTCTTTTTTTTTCTTCTCCTTGCTATATATATATATTTTTCCTTTGTTTTTAAGAAAATGGTGGCAAATCTCTCCACCCTTAAACCTTCTTATAACAGGCCTTGGCTGCCTCTAGGGTTTTAGAATTTACCCAATGTCAATTTTACCCTACCACTTATGATCAGCCTCTCATTTTTTTTTTCAAGAGAAAAATGGGTAAGTGGTCCCTGCCTTTATTTTCAGGAATTATGCTTTATTACTCCGATCATATCATTTGCATGATTTTTGTTTTTATAAAGCTATGGAAATTACTAAAAGTGGATAAAGTGTTTGTTCAAAAACTCATACCATTTCCATGCAATTTTAATTTTTCCTTCAGCAAGCATTTGTTTGAAGTACATGTATAATACATGTATCTCTATCCTTGCCTAAGCTTTTATTTTCTTTATACTAGACTTGTTTGGATGACACAATCATATCTGTAATAATCAT
The DNA here is from genome assembly GCA_030765085.1 of Allium cepa. Classification (NCBI taxonomy): domain Eukaryota; kingdom Viridiplantae; phylum Streptophyta; class Magnoliopsida; order Asparagales; family Amaryllidaceae; genus Allium; species Allium cepa. The sequence goes on from CM060938.1 coordinate 513,822,906, forward strand.
GTCATGCCTATATATTTGTAATTTGTTTATTCTAACTTACAAATTAATTTCTGCTTATTTTATCTTGCAGAGAAATATATGCAGGTGTGTGCACTATCTTGTGTACATATCCATATTTAAACATTGCACTTGCAATCAGTTTATTATTTTCTAGGCAACCAAATTTTTAAACAAGCATAAACTAATTTAAATTATAAAACTTGTTCATAAAATCAGGGTTATCACAATCTCAAACACGGTCTCAAAGCTCGGACTTTTCAAGAAATGAAAGCAGGAAATCTACTTGATTCGGTTGTTTTTCAACTCACACCAACCAGAACAAGGTAAGACTTTGTACTTATAAATTTTGGCTAGAAAGATTTCATCTTTGTTCTTTTAATTACATTCTTACACGTCGGGATTTTGTTTTGATCTCCTTTATAAACATATCTGTATTTATAAATCGAAACCTATTTAATGTTATCACATTGCCTTGGATTTTGGGTTTGTTATTTTTGCTTGTGTTGAATTGTTATTTTTGAATCTGACATCGCTTTTGTGTTGTAGGTAGATTTGGCTCAATATTAATTTTTATGCTTGTTTTGGAACTAGTAATAAAAAAAAGGACATAAATTAAAAATGCAAAAAAGGAAGAAGAAGAAAAAAATTAAACAAAAAGCAGCTTAAAAGCTGTACACTTTCTCACAAAATGATGCCTGGGAAAACGTAGTTAAAATGTTGTTACCACACATGTTCATAGAGGATGCAACTTATTTTATCATAAATTATAAGTAATTTTAGCATATTTCATTATTAATTGTTAGTTTATAAGATTTGGAGCATGTTTGAGATTTTCCCATGAGTATAAAATATACCTTATAAATTACTTATGTAACTTAATTGTCTTGTATGACTTGAAATTTTGACTACGAAGTCACTAATAAGTTGCTTTGGCTACAACTCAAATTGATCGATATTTCCTTAAACTATACACACGCTCATGTTTTCTTTTACTATTTGCTTAAATCTAATTAAAATTATAGTTAAAAAGTATTCTTGAGTAGCTATAAAAACTGGTTTCCTAAATGGCCATTTGTTACCTACTTTTATCTGAATTTACTTTCAAGTCATTCCGAGAATAGCAATGTTTTGTCACTATATGATCAATATAAAATGATGGATCGATCATAGTCTTTGTCTCTTTCCTATCAAAATTATCTATGATTGTCTCTTTTAGTGTACATCTTTGTTGACACTTTGTGTCTTCTAATGTTTAAAGTCAATTAGCTATAGCCTACAGTTGAATTTGGAGTGGTAATATAACTAGTATTAAAAATAGTACTGCTTTTCTAAAATAGCTTACAAGTAACTTATCAAAATTCAACAAGTTATAATTTATTTTCACAAATTCATTGCTTACTAGATATGATTTGGATTATGTTTCTGTCCTCGTTTTCTTTTTTGTGTTGAAGCTTTTGCATCGTCAAAGTTCCCTTTTTTATTTTTTAAATTGAAAAACGAATCAACTCTTCTAATACGAGATTAATTTCTTTTTCTCACTTGTTTTTTATTCTTATATATTTCTTGTAAATCAAAATCATCAGCTTTTCTTCCCTCGATTCTAGTCACGATCAAATCTAAAGATTGGAATGACAAAAAAAGATGGCATAATAACTGATAATTGTGACTCTCGCCAATAAGTACAAAATCTATACAAACATAACTCTTGCTAGCCTATTTAACACTACATCAATTTAATTATAACAGACCTTATTTATGGATATTGAAATTGAATCAATAGAATTGAAATAGAATCATGAGAACTAAAATTGAAGTTGTGAGACGTCTGTGAAAGAATTTCTAACTGCAAAAATAATCCTTTATATTTTTTCCACTATATTTTGTCCATGCAATGACCGACCATTTTGGCTTCACTATGGCTTCTCTAAATGAAGATGTAAGCATATTTGCAAATCCATGCAAGAGGGAGAAGAATATGAGTACTCTTATGTATCGACCTTTCTGTAGCTGGGCAAATAATAGCGAGGTAAGTTCTTTTACTTGGTGTAGTTAGCATGTGATTCCATTTGCTGCAATTATAGTTTATACTTCTATTGACTTTGTATTTATTCTAGTGGTCGATGCATTTTGAAGGAGAGGAAGTGAAAGTTGTAGCAATAGGTTCTGGTTGGTTAGCTGCGGCAACAAGTCTTAATTATCTTTGTATATTCAGTGAGGGTGGTTTACAGGTTCGTTACTGTGATTTGGATTTTAAAGTACACATAAATGTTTTATCTTTAGAATTACATGTACTTTTACAATGCAAAAGATTCACTTAGCTGAAATTCTTTGGTAATCATATAATTTAACTATATTACTATCATTTTTACCAGTTATTTATATTACTTTATGTATGTCAGGAGTTTGCTGAGCGATCGAAGGTTGTGGTCGTTGATTTGTGGTAGAGTGCAGCGATTGAAGTACTGTTTGCTGAGGGCTGTTCGAGCAGTGAGGATGAAGTGGTGAGAGAAAAGGGATGATGATGGAGTTGTTTATTGTGCTGGAGAGGATGATTTAGGTTCGTGAAGTGTTATTGCTGGTTGAAGTTGTTTCAAGTTTGGGTGATGGTTGTTGAAGGTAGTGGGGAGGTGGTTGATGCAGAAGTTGAAGGAGTTTGGGAACTTGGTTGGTTGAGGGAGTATGCAGTGTTGCTGGCAGGGAGCGATCTGGTGATTTTGGGAGATTGGCAGCGGTTAGGTTGTTGACGAGGGTGAGGAATTGTAGGGAGAGGTGGTTATGCCTGAGGTTGGGTTGTGAATGATGCAGCAGTAGGTGATGAGGTGAAGATTGTTTGGTTTTGAAGTGTAGTCTTGAAGTTTGGGAGGATGACGTGCAGTGAAGGGTGAAGTTTGGTTGTTTATGGTAGAGGGGATGGGTATTGCGATTGGTGGAGAGTAGTTGTAATTACAGTTTGTTGACAGTAAGTTGCTGGAGATGAGGTTGGTTTTTTTGCAGGAGTGGTGTGGTATTTGCTGAAATGGTGGATTTTAGGCTGTTTCAGAGAGGGGAGATGCAGGTGGTTATAGGTAATGGGGAGTAACAGTATTGATGGAGATTGAGGTAAAGGATGATGATTGAGTATTATGAAGTGGATGAAGTGTTATGCTTAGAAGGTGAAGGGCAGTTGAGTAGTTTGCAGTGAGTTTGTTTGGTGTTTTCTCTATTCTAACAAAGCCAAATCTATTATCCATAATAGAAAACAGGAACCTACCCTTGCTGACCTGGACAATCTGATATTGCTGCATCTTACAATCTTTCCTCTTTTACGACCTTTTTTTTACTATTTCCTTTTTAATCATTCCAGCTTCTACTATTTCCTACAGCATTTTCTCCTCCACTCTTTTTTTAACTTCCTACCACTCCAGTCACTATACAATTTACCATCTTTCACTGTCCTACACACTTATGGTTTCATTAATCCCCAAAATTATGTTTCACCGAAGGAAAAATTGGGAAGATCACTAGAGTTTGCCAAAATTCACAGATCTTCTTCTATCATGAACTCAATCGACTACTATCCTGATGGAATAGACTATAGGTAAATTGCTAATACAATATCGATTTGTAAGTTTTTCGCTTATTTCACAAATCTATTTACGTTCCAAACTTCTTAATAACCATTTGGTTTTCAAATTACGATGCATCGATCAATCTTTTATTTCCTCTCATCGCCGAAACTCTTCACTATCCTCCCTCGACCTATTCAAAGATGAGGACCGTGTGCATAGTTGTACGTTCTATTATTTATAACTATTAAACTTTGTTGTTCCCAAACAGTATTTATGTTGGACCCTTAGTTTACTTTGAACAACGACTTCATTTATGTATTCTGTTCAATTTTGGTAGCATTTTCATATTAAAATCGAGACATTTCATGATTCTATTTGATAAATTTTAATTTAATTTATATTATGTACATTTGTAGCAATTTTAATGCAATTTAGGATGTCTTCCTGGTTGGAAAAGGCATGTAACAAGGGTGAAACTATTAGGCAAAATTTGATAAGTTCACTTGGATGTTTAATATAATGGAGAATCTGCATCTGATCATAAGCCTTGTGTAACAGGAAACTGTAAACTATATAGATTTTAGAGCCATTTTTTCGTTAGCTGTTGTTACTATTAGACAAATACAACCTTTTTATATTAATGAATTTTCCTTTTTAACAATTTGGTTAGCGTTTGTTAATAACTTCAGGAATTGACTAACAAGTTCAAAAAGAGATCAGGAACTGCATGAGTGAGTTTTGGGCTTATATAGGTTGCAGGCATTGCCTTTGTTTGGTTTGGACAAGATTGGAGAAGGCTTATACTGATTTTGCATTATTATTTATGGAAACTAAGGTAATATAAATTTATTTGTTTTTGGCATGATCCTGCTACCCTTTTTTATATCTTCTGCTATTGAATTTCATTGTTTAACAAGTTTAAGATAGCAACATATTATTTTAGGTCTTTATTCCCATATATTTTTGAATGAAGTTGATTTTCATATTCCATCTCATTTAAATCTGTCTCCTCTAATGCTTATACTATACTGAGCCTGGTACAATTTTCATGACTTGTTGCCTGCGTTCAAGTAATCTAAACTACTTGATTTGAATCATGAAATGTACTCTTGAAACTGATCATCCAACCAATTTTTTTCACGAAGCTTTGATTTGGTAAGTTTTCATTACTTACTGAAATTAATTACTATTTGAAGTTGACTTCTTTTCTTCCAAGAACCAAACAGTGTATATTTTAATTGTACTATTTGTTTATTTTTTTTGTACCTACAAAAATCATGTCCAATTACTTGCTTTATACAAAATCTCTACCTACTACTATGTGCATTATAATAAATTTTCTTCTGCTAACTACTTTGGTATTATCCTGCACTCATAAATTCATATTTTTATCTCTGCTAATGCTACGTTCTCCTGACATGTTAATTTTCTTTTTCAAAAATATATAAACTCCGTACACTATTCCTTTATAACCTCAGTAGGACTTTTTGTACTATTGATGATGATTTTGCTCCTCTTCGTAATAATATCCCCTCTGTTGTTTTGTCATTAAATAAAGTATATCACCAACTTTTATACCATGAGACCAAACGTAAAATATGTCACTTGGTTTCAAAACTGAAATATTTACCACTTGATCTTTACCCCTATCTGCCCGTTTGCGAAGCACGGGCCTCCACCTAGTCACTTTTAAAAACAAGATACGAAAACAGAGAAGGAGAATACATAACAAGTAAACAACATTCATCAGACGCCATAAAAACAGACAACCCACATCAAAAATCAAAAGGACCAGTCGTCATCAGGTTGGTAAGAAGAATCCTTAGGTTAACAATTGGAGTCGTCACATTGGAAACAAGAACTATCGGATTCATCAGAAGAACTCCCCCATTCGTAATAAGAACTCTCAGATTCGGAAGAAGAAGAATTATCAGAGAAAACCCATGCACCTGCTGCCAGTACTCCCAGTATTGCTGCAACTGCGCCAAGCCCATTTAGCTCTTTCCCCAACCCAATATTTGATTTATTAACTGGTTTTCCAATGCTCGCGTATCCAACCTGATTGTTGTTGAAGTCGTATGGTAGTGTTGGCGGTGGGGCAGATGTTGATCCATAAGCTGCGAAAGGAGTACTCCACGGATACCCATATACAGGCTGGCTGTATCCATTTTCTGAGGTCCGATAAGCCGATGCAGGTGCAGGTGCAGGGATTTCGTATTTTGGAGAATACCTATCATACCTATACAGTGAAATCAATTACATCTTTTCTCTGCATCTTACTATTCATTTGTAAAGAGTTTAAACTGAATATAATTAATTACCTGCGAATTAATTCTTTGTTTGCAGGCAATATGAGGGTGAATGGAAGGTTGGATTCGGCAGAGGCGGAAGACAGTGTTTTAGGTGCATGATGTAGGGCTCAGGTGATATTGGATTCAATGAACTATTTATATTAACATAAAGTTGAACTTGATTATGCAGTTTTACAGATGATGCACTGAATGAAGGCATAAATGTAGTGTTCTTGACGACGTACAGTATAAATGGGATAAATTGTCCAGGTTTATTTGTTGAAACATTGGTAATCTGTAACTGTGCCATATTTTGTTTTGTTATGCACAAGTTTCTTAGATAGACCTAACTGTATATTTAATGAATTTCCAACCAATGCTGGCTCACATACACAACTACTACCTGTCATCATAACAAATGTAAAATAAAAGTTCGACAATATGCGTCTAGAAAATTTGTATGATTTTTTCATCGGTCGCAAATTTTGTTGATCAATCTTTGATTTTATAAAAGAAAAGTTAAAAGTTTATAAAAGAAGTTGCAGAATAAAAATTAGTTTAGGGGAATGCTTTAGCTTCAATATAAGAGTTTCATTTATCTCCACACGACGCTGCCAAATGTATTCTGCTGTAATAGTTTTAGGATTTACCACCAGCATCATGCATGTTTGAGTCTTGAAAGACTATATTCTTTATAGCTTCAATGTTAGATTCTACCAATGCTGCTGCTAAATGTATTCTGTACACAACAAACATATTTATTTCTTGTTTTTCCAGGTTCAAGTGACATTGGAAACATGGAATGCAGCATATGATTTTGAGCCGAAGCCTAAAAAGTTGGGTTTCCAAGATTCCATGAAGTTTTTAAGGTTTTCACTATACTATTTCTTAATGGTTGTACTAATTAAAGATTTGAATTAAGACTATACAACTTAATGATTGTACTAAAGATCTGAATTATGCTGCTAAAATGAATTGATATATGTTTATTTTGGTATTATGTTATTCAGTTTGTATTTGCCATAAAATTTAATTTTGAATGATTGTAATATTGCATGCAATAATTGTTTGTTATAATCAGTAATATATATATATATATATATATATATATAGTCTATTTGAGTACTGTAATAATGGTTTCTGAGAATGGCTTTTTTGCATCAGGTATAAATATTTGATGCAATAGAGGGATTAGTTTGCATCGGTTGTTATAAAAAACTGATGCAATAGAGGGAGTAGTTTGCATCGGTTTTCAACAACAACCTATGCAACAAGTTCCTTTGTTGCATCGGTTTTCATTACAACCGATGCAACATGGGGGCTGTGTCCAAGCAACGAACCATGATATTTTGCATCAGTTGTTAGTAACAATCGATGCAAAAAGGACCTTTTTGCATCGGTTTCAGAACTGATGCAAAAGTGTTAAGCCTGTTGCATTGGTTGCATATGCATCGGTTGCTGAACTGATGCAAAATGGGAGTAAACAACCGATGCAAATGGCCTGTTTTGTAGTAGTGAAATTCTGGTCCGGCAATCGTCGAACTAAGGATCTAGTCTAGTAACTGCCGGATTAGGTGGGTTCGGCCCAAGGCCAGACCATGTGGGTCAAGTCTAGTATGCCGGACCAGGTAGGTCCAGAAGTGCCATACTAGTGAGGTCTAGCACAACCGGACATGTGGCCTGGACCAGGTGGGTCCGGCCTGGTGTCCCGGACCAGTAGACTCCAGCACAGCCAAACCAGGGGCTATTCCAGCCCCAGGCCAGGCCCGGTGCGTCCGGCCTGGTATGCCGGACTAGGTGAGTCCGGCTCAACGTGGCCGGACGTGTGTGGGTCCGGCCCTTGCTGGCCGGAGCATGTCCGTCCCTATGGGACCAGACTTAATTGGTCCGGCGTTGTTGGGCCGGACTATGTTGGGTCCGGTCCAGTTGGGCTAGACTCTGTTGGGTCCCATTCTATAGGGCCAGACTCTGCTGGGTTCGGTTCCTACAGGGCCGGAAGTTACTAGGCCAGACCCGTACGTGGTCGGCCTACATTGTCTGGTCCTGTAGGGGCCAGATACGTGTAGGTTCGGCCCTGTAGGGAAGTTTCTTTACTGGTATAGGCAGTGTCGTGCCTTGGCAGATGGCGGTCTTCGAGGCTTTATTGTCAGACCGTGTTAGGTAAATCGTAGAATGACCATATCTTTCAAATTGTTATTCGGATTGAGACACGGTTTGGACCGGTGCTCACATTTTGGCCTCGCGAACATCTATACATACCAATTCAAAGATTCTATCATCTCCTATGATGCTCCTACTGGATAGGTTCATATCCCGTAATTGTTTTTCTGATATAATTAACCAATATCCTATGATTCAAAATCATATAATAAAATTATTTTCTCAAAATTATGGCTTAGTCTATATTCAAAAACAACTGTAAATAATATTAAATACTTATGTATTTTCCAATGCATCACTTTCGTTATAGAAAAAAATACCACATTCTAGTTTTACTCTATAACGAATATTCACAATATTCATATTGAAATATAGCTATGTCTACTTCTCAGTCGATACCAAAAAATAGTCATTGTTTCATAAATAATGTTCGGTATGTTTTACAAATATTTTTTTCAAAATATTATGCAATTAATAAGTGTTGTATGGCATGCTCCCACTATTTCTGCCAATACTATAATAGCATACTAAATTCAGAGGTCCATCATTAACTTAATATAGATTTATTTATTTTACATACTGTAACTAGTTTGCCGTGGAGAGTTCTACGATCAAATATCTTGAACTCATGAGAAATAAATATCATAGAAAACGTTTTCCTATATAAAAATATATTTCGGAATAGAAATCGTATTTCTTATTCCAATGTTAAGTATCAATCACTATTATTTCAAGTCTCGTTTTCGTCGTTTCTTTATGAAGCAGAAATGACTATTCATTCTCTTCATTCCAAGTGAACCTTAAATCATAGCTACTTTGTACATTAATTATTCTTTCTAAATGGTCAAACCATTCAAAAGAAAACCTTAACTACAATATCATAACAAACTCTTTACAAAAGCAAAAGCGCATTCGATTATCCTTAGCTTTTAAGGACATTATATATGTTCTACTTTACATAAGCTGATCAAACTGACATTCCAGTGATCAAGTTCTTAGATTTATATTGTAGTTTTGCTCCAACGTTACATTTAACACTATACGATCTTTTTGTAATCAATTAAATTGAATACTCAATCTTCCACTATGGTTTATTTGGTTTTTCGGATGAACTACTTTCATTGAAATATTGTACATTACAAAGTTTAACTGATCACCATATAAAATTTATATGCGATTGCATATGGATCAAATACCCATAGTCTTATATTGCTTTTAGATTTTGAAAATCGAAGAATGCAACATATGGTCTCGACCAAATAAATGCACAAGTGACCAAATTGTGAATGTATTTAATAGTTGTAAGATCAGGCACTCGTGTTGGTATTGAAACGTAAACATGCAATAATCTTTTATTAGTAAGTATATGTTATATTTCTATTTGTCAATCTTCAATTCATTTGTATATCATAATTGATAAACATTTTATCAATCTTATTAAATGCAAAATTTATCAATGTAGATTATTATAACATTATATAGCATATGTTCTTACAATATTAGAAAGATTAAATGTTATCATTTCATTTTTCTAATAAGGCTCCCACTAGTCTTTTATGTTTCACCAAACCCTAAGCGAAACATATAATTCTTTCAACTTCAAAAATGGGTGTTAGGACTTGTCCGCCTTGGAAGATCTTGAATTTGCTTAATAAGTCATAGCTCCATGGACGATGGATAACTCCTTATTGATTGTATCACATACAACACTTAACCATGGTTTCTTGTCCTAATCTCATTTCAACCTTGATTTTTCTCAATAAAACGAAAGTGATTATTCACTCATGCCTACCATATCGCCACAGCCTATGTATAGTATATGTACCTTGAGTTTCCTCAACAAATACATATAGTTACCTTACCTCGTAATTCAGTATATGAATAATACTACACATAACAACCCTAGCTTGAGTTTTCTCAACAACTGAGAGTATGCAAGTAATGTATATATATATATATATATATATATAGTAGAGACGATATAACATTGAAGATTCTTAAACTTTAATATATTATATCGAGTGATATCGACTTTTAGAATAACGTATTACTAAAAATACCCTCATGATTTAAGTGTTAAGCACATTTGAAAACATGGTATACTTACATTACGTATGTATTTATTCTTTAAGTCTATTTAGAGTTTTTTTAATATTCCACGTTTAATTTATACATTCATATTATATAAGTTTTATTATTATATAACTTTTATATTTTATATTACTTAAATAATAGTCTTGTGTATAACATTATATTGATTAAGATTTTTAATTAATATTAATTGATTAACCTTTATATTTAATATTTATTATATACTATAACACTTATTGTATAACACATATATGATACACATATGTATATTATTTTATTTACTTAACTTTTAATTTATTTATTTAATTAAACAAATTTAATTAAATTATATCAATTTCAAAATTTATCTTACATACATATATTCTTACGTTACCTTGAACAATTTTAATATAACATAACATATATTAATATATATAATACATGCATATAAGTGCAAATTAGTTAACTCATTTAATTAATTTATTTTATTAAACTTACTAATTAATTTTAAATATTGATATTAATTTTCATATAGTTTCAAACAATTTGAAATTTTCATTACTGTACAAACATTTTGAAAATTTATGTTATATTACAACCTTTTATAAGAAACATGTTTTTTATTTTTAATTTAACTTTTAAATTTTAAATCTTGTCTTAATTATCAAGACTATTTTGAAAATTAGTCCAAGGCCCAATTTAAATTGGGCCTTTTCTACCAGGGGCAATCTTTATGTTCACTTCACCTTTTAAGCCAAGCTGGTAACTAGGTAGGACAAGGTACTTGATTACCCAATCTCAATCCTAGGCATTATCTTTCTAGACACCGTACTAAATGGGAAAGCGTAATTAGTTAGCCCTAACATGACTAATTTAGACCATGGAGGCTATTGGGCTCTGATACCATTGTTGGAACTAGGTCAGCCCACAGCAGATGAAATGAAAACTTTTTACCTTATTGGATCTTAGTTAAACCTATGAAGTCTAATTTAATTAGAAAATTTCTATATTTGTTTTAAATAAAATCATTTACTTTATTTAAATTAGTCAAAGGGAAGTTTAAATAAATTTAATTTTAAATGTATAGTGTACCAAATACACCTAACATTTATTAACAAGAGTTAATATATATAGGGAAGGAAACCTTTCATTTGTTTCCCTAAAACAAGTAATTAATTAAGAGCATTAATAAGATTTAATGTGTATATATATAGGGAAGGAAACCTTTAATTTCTTTCCCTAAAATAAGTTATTAATTGAGAACATTAATTGCATTAAATAGAGAGATGAACCTTTCATTTCTCTCTTTAATTTGAATTGATTGATTAGATTTAATTTACATATATCTATATCAAATACATACACACACATATGTGTGTTGCATTATAATCCGTGAAGTGTATAATGTGCCCATATATAAATGCTGGGATTCACATTGTAACGGATACATTAGCTTATTTTGTGTGTACTGTAATTTGTCCAAACATGTGCTTGTACAATACAGTAAAACAAGATACTAATGTATGTAAATGAATATACAAATATATATATATATATATAAACATACACACATAATACACACACACGAGTACTTTGACAAGTGTGATGCACATATGCAGAAGGAATTGGTGTTATAAAACAATGTTTGTAAGATTTGTTTAATCTTACAAAATAACTTGATGTGTATGAAATGTTGCATTTTCTGTGTGCGTACATGCACAAATAAACCATTAATTAAGACATGAATGAGACCAAATTAATTTAGGAAATAATTAATTGGGTAAAAGAGTAATCAACCATTACAAAAATATGAGAAATGTAATAAATGTTAAAATTAGCATTTTTAATAGTTTAAACTTAAAAAACATGTATTTCTTTATTTTAAAAAGTAATAAAGTAGCATGTTGATATATATGGAATTTTTTTTTCAACTATGAAGATCGTACCTCCCATGACACTTCCTTCCTCGTGAACACTCAGTTCTTATTGAAGTGTAAAACTACTTTACGCTAGTGTATAAATTTTGAATTATCGTTTGTTGTAATATTATTGAAAATTATATAGGACTTGAATTAATGTAATTAATTTTCGCTAATATTTTTATTGGGTGATGTCAACAGTAGTAGCTTGAAAGTAATTTGTAAGTACTAAGTACTATTGTCATAATCGTTTTCTCTCCTCCTTCTTCTAGGCTTGAGACCAGCATCGGTAATAAGTTGATTGTAGAGTTAAAAACGTTTTATATATGACATTTTATGTTAACTATATTCTAATAATAAAGTTGGATTTTTTTTCATACATACATACATATATATATATAAATTAACCCATTGGTGTAATTTATAGAAGTAATACTTGAAAAAATGCCCAAAAAACAATAAAATGGAGAAAACGATGTTAACTGCAATTATACTCATTTATGGTCATGTAAAAATACCTTATTTACATAGAGTAATACAACAGTTGTGAAGAACATATGTTTATGCATACATGGTGAAGAATAATATTTAGTGTAAAAGTATTGCATGTGAAGTGGAAAAAACGAAGTATAACTAATTTCATGATTACATGTTAATAATACGTCCTTATATAAACATTTCTAGTATGTGTACCCTTTTTATTTCAGTCTTTCCATTTTTCACCAAAACTTTCATTATTTTTCATGCAACCCCTCTTGATAAAGCAACATATAGTTGACCATGGCTGAAAACTTGTTCGGAAAAATAAATACCAACTTGAGGGATAGTTTGTCCTTGCGATTTATTAATCATTAAGCAAAAGGCTAATTTAACATGAAATTGTTAAAGTATTAGATTCAAAGGCATATTAGTATTCTCGGAAGGCCTAAATGATATACGTGGGATAAATACACATGTACCATGAAAATGTCCAACAGTGATTTTTTCATCTATAAGATTTTTGTGAAAGACACGACATAGTAATCTAGTTCTATTACATAATCCAATTCTTGGATCAATATTCCTAAGTAATATGATTGGTGCTCCTACTTTTAGTGTTAATTTATGGGATAGCAAATCACCCGGAGTAACTGAGTTCAAGAATTCCAACTGATATAGATTATGTATATCTTCTTTGACTTTATCAAATGAATAGTAAATACATTTACTACCTGGATACTTTTCTATAACTTTACTATTAATCTCATATGTTGTTTCATTTTTGGGGGCCTAATATTGCTCTATCCATTATATAATTATTATCACCTAATTGGTCATTGAGTTCGGTGAATACTTCATTAATCAAAGCATAAATCGAAACAGTATTGGTCAGAGGTTCAATGATATCATCTCGGAGCTCTATAATATCATCTTGAACATAGATTTCATCTCCATTTCCAATACGTAAAAGAAATTATGCATATGATTGATCGTCTCTTGCACGAATATTTTGTGTTAAACGAATTACCTAAACATTTTCTCATAGACATGGTCGTACTATACATGCGTCAACTATTTGAGAACTAGTACCATTTACGACTATTGGTAGAACTTAACGAAAATCACCTCCTGAAATAAAAATCTTTCCTCCAAATGGTGCATCTAAATTCGTTAAATGCATGGCGATGAGCCTAGCTTCATCCCATAGTAAAACTGTGCAATAAATAAGAGTTTTGTGATCTCAAATTGCTTGGAATATGACATATAGAGGAAGATTCTAAATCAATTGGTATTTTAAATCGAGAATGTGCAGTTCGACCTTCTGGAAGAGCAAGAGAAGCAATTCCAAAAGCAACAACTGCAATTGCAATATGACCTTGAAGTCGTAAATCTGCTAAGATTGCTCTATATAGATATGCTTTTCCTATACCTTCAGGGCCATCTATGAAATATATAGCATTAGCTTTTACTTTAATAGAAGACATTATCGTGTCAAATGCCTCCTTTTGTTTAGAGTTCAAGTTATTTATGGAATTAATATCATTATTGGGTATTTCTATACACTATTCTTCTAAAATAAGAGTGGAGCTCTTGGTCTGAGTAAAATCATTGAAATTATTATGTGGAGTATCATAATCGAAAATTGTTTTGTTATATTGTTTGAGAAAGTTGTCGAGATCGGAGAGACATTGAATCATTGAATATGAATTGATGGATTAGTAGTAGATACAATAGGATAGTCTTCAAGTAAAAAATATGAAAACTCTTCCTATAATTCATGCACATGACATGGTTCATAGTACACTAATAGTGTAATGAGTAATCTTCTTAAAGCCTTAAGAATATATGTGTTTGAAGCATCTCTCAACCAGTCCTTTAAACTATCATCATTTTCAAGTGAATCTCTATGTTCATTTGCTTCTTTAAATGTATTGTATTGTGTTCCATTAAATTTTAGTAAGTCATTAAAAGATAGAGGGCCTCTTACATGTGTTAATAATAATCACAAATATTAACGATCACCTTCAGTGGGAGATACTATATAAACTCTACCAATTGTTCTACGGTTATTTTGCCAACAGTTCCATTTCTTATTTGTAGGGTCCCACTAATATTTTTCAGGAAATTCCTAATATAAATATTGACATGCTTGTTCATCGAAAACATTCTTACAAAAAAATTCAGTAAGCATTGTTTTGGATCTTTGTTGATTATCAAAAATAGTTTGTATATGCTCTTCTACACGAAATAGTAGTTGTTATCTATTTGGTGAATGTATTTTTAAGCCGGTAACAGAAGGATAAATGTTACTTAGTGAAAATTAAAATATTCTCCATAAATCTTCTATGGCACAAATCCATCCAACGTTAACAAATTTTGAAACTTCATCGTTGTCATCAGCTGTAGCGGATAACCCTACGATATACGGTCCGAACCTTTGCAAATGTATTTGTAAAGATATTTTACAGATTTAATACTCGAGCACATCTCAACATTTGACAATTGTATTTCAAAAGTAAGCAAGGACTATAAGGTACTATCCAACGGTTATCGATTATATGGCTGCCAGTTCGATATTACATTCCATTGTCACGTCTATAAATAGCGTAGGAGTCGTTTCCTTGTAAAGTTAAGGGAGGAAAAGATTTTGGAAAACCTTTCTTGCAGTGATTGTTTTTCAAACATACAACTCTTGGATTAAAGTGTCTGCATAGATAATGAATCATATGTTTCATTATAGCATTATGTAGTTTGGGTTCTAGATCTTTACATGGAATTTCAGCTCGAACTAAAGCATCTTAATCATCAGGATTGTTAACCTTATTATTTTCACCTCGTATAATTAGAATATGTGAATGTGATAGTCATGTTTTTTATAATTCAATAACATGGACATGGACAATGACTTTACCCAGAACACGTGTCAAATAGATCAGTTTTAGTTGCTCTAATTTCACTCGAAAAATACCAGTTGTTAAATCAGCTCTATCTTGCGATCATTGACTAGGAAGTAATTCTTTTGTAATTTTACTCAGTTAACATTACATGTTATAGTAATAAATAAATCGGTCTTCCCATACCTTCGCACTATTGCCATCTCATTTTGATATTGTTGATGCATATCTCGTGGACTACCAATATAGGATGAAGGAAGAATCTTCTTGACACATGTACTTCCTAATGTATGGAAGTTCATGACACTAATACTTCCTAATGTGTGAAAATTAATATGATTGATTATTAGATAAGTAATTGGTTAGTAATTACTGATAACAACAAAAGATTGAATGTAGTAGTTAAAGAAACTTATTAGCAGATGTCTCTCCATTAGTTAAGGCATCTTATAAACCTTGGTATTACTCCACTCTGATAGTGTTTTGATTATTGTTTTAAGAAAACTTAGGTGCATTTTTTCTATATTTACATACATATCAACGACATATTATTAAAATAGACGGCCACTAAGCAGTATAAGTGATGGCTCTGTGGATCGTATCTACGTGAATAGATCAAAGACATAATGAAAGTAACATTAATATTGATGTTGATATGAACAATTTTTTGTGTTATTTACGAATAAATAATATTGGATATTAAAATATGAGAGTAGTATGATGTACAACTTATAGATGTATTTCCATTTTCTGGATGTTCAAATCCCAACTATGCTGGTTGTATAGCAGCAATAGTGGATATTGCAATAGGTTGTAAAAACCCGTAGTATTTGGAATCCTTCGTAGCTTTCCACCTCTTGTATTAACAACGATATCTCTACCTTGCAAATTGTTCGGTTCATCTTCAATTGTTATACTTGCTACTTGGGATGTGCTTGGCAACTCATGAAGATGTCGATCCAGTGTAATCTCTTTAATTTTGATTCTATAGGTTTGTACATCAGGTTCTTGCCCCAACCGTCGAATTATAGAAACATATGGGTTATGTGTATCTAAAATTTCTTTCTAAATCAAAATTATCTCTGGTCTCATTGCTTCACTATCTTAAAGTCAGTTTTCAATCTCATGGTCGGCGTCATATATGTATAATTGCAAATAGCATGGTCTACTTCCAACCAAGGGTAAAATACTTCCAATACTATGATATATTGAAACTTATGCCCAGTATGTGTAAACTCATTTTCTAGTATTAGCTAGGTTATTATTAATTGATGCACCCAAAGCGTGAATGAAATTGTGTTATTGCTGGATCGAATGTTTGTTTGAAATTGGGTACAAACTTTCCCTTGATCTTGGAATAAGCTTAGTAGCTCTTATGCTATTGTGGTAGGTCGATGAATGTCAACATAACCACCAGAGCAACAATTCTGTAAGCTTTCGTGGAAAAATATTTTAGCGCTGCAAAAATCACTGTAAGTGGGTTGTGGTAGCTGATATTTGTGGTAGTGCATGCTTGCGATAAAATTTTGACCACAATTATGACTATTGATTATTGTAGTCTGAGGTATTACATCTTCCTCATGCTGTGTTATTGAAGAATCTAAAAAAATGAGCAGTAAGTACATCATTTAAAGAATAGTAAGTACAACATTTAAATAATAGTAATACAACATTTAAATAAAATGTTGGTTGAACTTAGTTGAACCTTATGTTTACATTAAAATCAAACAAATTTTAAATGTACACATTGCTGGCAGAATATTAAACAAACCTATACATACACATAGCAGATATTTGGACAGAAAACAGCATACATACAAACTCATGACAGCTAACCAAGCGTAAGGAAAAAATTATTAAAACTCATGATGATTTAAGTGGTAATTATATATAAGGCGATGGTTAATAATGAAATATAATGTAGAAAGATACTTATAGCTAATGAAGCATGCGCGCACACATGACTTAAACAATTAGCGTAAAATGTTAGTATGCTAGCTCATGGAAGCCTGCACGTCTTTGAGTAAATATGCATGAACTATAATGCAAAAATTATTCATGGAAAATATGTTTACACATATATTATGTGAACATGAAGGCAACTTGCAAACAGTTTATGCCAACGTGATGGAAACATGCAAATATTAAATACGAAAGTGAAGGCAACATGACGTATAAGTGCAAACACTTTGCGCTTTTCAAAAAAGGGCACATGGGGCTGTACTATTCTGTTATACATATTTATATTCGCATGAAACGCTGCTACAGGTATACCTATACCATGTGTTCTTAAGTATACACACTTAGTTTGTATTATATATTTTCTAAACATGCATGTTGCGGTACATGCAATTAAACAGTTTGTAAGCATAAAAAACAGTAGTATGAAACAAAAACAACACATGCGGCTATACTATCGCTACTGGGTAATACGCTGAACTATGGTACTTGAACCCAGAAACTTAGCTTGAACTTTCAGTACGGAGAAGTTGATTTTAAATTTAAATTCTTATACAAATAGCGTAGGAAAACCTTTGCAGCCCAAAGCTTATTCAAAGCGCAATTTCCAGTTAATTTACTCGAAACTTTGAGTTAGTATTAGTCCATAGTTATGATTAGCCAGAAATAGTACTATCACTACAGTTTTAGAATATGTTTGGATTATTACTTTTTGGACGGACTACGGTAGCTATGATCTCCATTAATGGTCACCATATAGCTGATCATGATCCGGAACCCAGTTTAATCACCAAACAGTACGATTGAAGCATTACTTCACTAACTTATCGTCAGCATCAGTATATTAGTTACAAAATAAAAAATCAATATGTTCTTCTTATTACCTTCAACAAGACATAAGGAGTAATGCAATTATATGTTCACAACTAGCCATAAAATAAATATAAAGTGAAATGATCAAAAGTGCTTTGATGTTGTATTAACAAGACCAAACTTGAAATATCTATATAGGTAATACATGGGAAATAGTTACCTGATTAGCCTTAAATACGTGAGTCGTCACTCAGTTATGTTCTTCTATTTGCAATTTCTATTTGCAATGTTTATTTCTTTTGTTTGTGCACTCTAGCATGCTGACTATTCGCCGCCTTTCTTCTTGTTGTTATTCCATTAAATGGTGAACATAAACTAAAGTGAGAATAAATAGTGATAAAGGTAATTTACTTATTTGTGAAGGATTTGCATAAGAATATGGAAAAAGCATAAATGATACTAAAGTAGCAAGTGAAAGGTGAGTCTATTGGCAAGTATCTATATATAGATAAACCATTGGATAGATAATTTGCTATAACTTCTGAGAATGAGTAGTATACGCTGTTGAACTGGTAAAGATCCAAGAATTGTGTGCTGCAGATGTTTAGTAACGACTAGTGCTACTTGGTTTAACTTATTATAGGTTACACCTTTATTTATTGTGACCTACTGATATTGTTGTATTGGAGTTGAGTTTGCCACCTTTTTTCATTGTTCGTTAAATATATACTGCCTTATTTTTGATTGCTTCATTAGTAAATATTGCTTTCAAGATACAAAGATTTTCCTGTAATAGCTGGTTACTCCGGTAGTGAAGAGTAGTAATATATGTTTAGGTTATTAAATATTATATGGGCTTATAATATAGACAATTTTTATATGGAGTTGAGTTTTGCCACCTCTTTTTATTGTTCATTTAACTATATACTGCTTATTTCTTGATTGCTTCATTAGTAAATATTTCATTAAAGATTCATGGATTTTCCGATAATAGCCGGTTGCTCCAGTAATGAAGAGCAGTAATATATGTTTAGGTTATTAAATATTATATGGGCCTATAATATAGACAATTTTCAGGGGATACTCGGTGAGTGGTTTTTGCGGTTTAAACAGAATTGACCATTGTTATTAGCAACTCTAATGTATTATTATACAATGTAAGTTTTTGTAACAGCTCGATACTTGTAGGAATTTCCATCATTAAGAAAAGACAGTAGCCTCGTTCAATTCAATAGACAATTCAAAAGGTGCAGATACAAAATTATTACATGGAGAAAACTGCTAAGCCTCTAAGATTAGTTTGTTGATGCAGGACTATCCATGGAAGAGTTTCATGGGAATTAATTTACAAATAGTATCCCTAAACCATAACCACTTAATGTGAACCATTAACATTCAATATGTAAAAATACTATATGAAGGATAATTAAGATATTATCTGGAAAGCTTACTTAGTGCTAAATATTAATTTTAATTTGGCCTCAAAAATATACATGAAAATTTATATGTATATACAATATATGACGTAGAGTTGAAACCCATAAAAGTGATAAACATGTGATAAACATGAAAGCTTGATATGAACGCTAATAGAGTATTGTACTTTTTTGGTTGTGCAGTCATGCTAAATATTTATAATAGAAATGGACCATAATAATTTACAGTTGCTTAGCATCTATCATTATAGCACCGTGGTTGTACATTTTGTAGAAAATTGTGACCGTATTTGATGATGCGTTATAATATATTTGCAGAAGAAAAGATATTAAGGAGCTATTACATATATAATCTACTTTCTATACCTTTTATGTTGTAGCCATATATGTTATAATATTTCTCATAATATTTTATTGTACTAGTATTGTATGTTGATGAGTACTTTTTTGATGCTTGGGTCAAAATCCATAATATAAATTGTTTGAGTTGGACATTGATACAAAGATAATCACATATATTACAGTTGTTATGTTTTACAACCTTTCTTTCAGAGCGAAGAAGCTATAAAATATTAAATTAAACTTTGTATTTCTTTGCGTACAACAAAAGCATTACATTAATAAGAGGCTGTTGCCTAGTATACATGATAGCCAAGTGCATAAAAAACGATGTGTATCTTTCATTGGATTTTTGTTATGGCAATGAATGTACTAACATATGAGTGCATATTTTCTAGTATAGTTATAGTTAATGGGAATAGGGAATAGGTTTCATATTACATAATAGTTTTGCTATTTTACATAAATGGTAAATTCTAACATGCAACTCTAATTAAGGTTATAAGAGGTGTAAGACAAAAGTTAAAGTACAATAAGCAGTAGCATATCAATATGCAGTATTGTTTAAGAATATTAACAAATATATGGAAACACATCATAATTTCTTTTAGCTAGCGAGGAGATCCTGCTGGAATTACTTCGGTAATTTGTTAGGTATCCGCGGAAGCGTTTCCTCGTCGAATGACCTTCTGAGTACCTGGTGGAACGGTAGAACTGGTAAATCTCTTCGTTCTAACACCAGTCGTTTGATTCCCTGTCTGATTTGCTGGCACATCTGGTGCGCGCGGAATAAGGCTATTTTTGAGAAGACTCCTATGGATCCTTCCTCTGTTATTCGGCGGGTTAAAAATGATGTTTTATTGGCTTTTCGTGGTAGACCTTTCAAGGGCTCAGTCAATTCTCGTACTGGTCTCCTTGTGGCCATGCTTTCTATTACCTGCTCTCAGTCTACCATTAGAGCGGGTATTGCTTGATCTCCGTTCTCGTGAATTGTGTCTCTTGCTTGCTGGTTTTCTTGTTCCCTCTCCCCCTCACCCCCCCCTTTTTTAAATTCGTCTATTTTTCTGGCAACTGTTTTCAGGATCTGGATTTTCTTGCTTGGTTGGAGCTCTGTTTTCCTTTTTAGGATGGAGCTTGGCAGTGGGAATTTTGGCTCTTTTTCTCGGCACTCGCTGTTGCTGTTCTTTGGATGATGGGCGCTTGTTTGGACCTTTATCCCATGGAGGATAGTCCTCTATCTTGCTGCTGTATTTCACGGTTGTCTTCCGACATCGTCATCGGGCGGTGGCATTGCCGGAGCTCGATGACGATGTTTGATGGGCGGTGGTTTTTCCGGAGCTCATCGACTTTGTTCCGTGGCAGTTTCATGCAGCAGTCTTCCGTTCTAACTCGCCAGCCTCTGGGGGTTTTGTCATATTTTCTATCTTTTTATGTTTTGGTTTTTATTTGATCGGCGTTGTTGTCCTGCGTTGCTTTTGGGTTATCTGTCAGGCATGTTAACAGCTTTTGGTGTTGGTTAATAAACTCTGTTTCTACTCAAAAATAATAATAATAATAAATAAATAAAAATAAAAAAAAAGTAAATTTTGACTACGCAACACTGATTGATGAGCTTATAAGAGGTGTAAAACGGAAGTTAGAGCAAAATGAGCATAACCACACCAATTCGTAGAATTTTTTACAGTAATAACATAAGCACGGAAAACACATCAAACTTATCTTGACAGTAACAAACATATGGAAAACACATCAAATTTATTTTGATAGTAAACAACGAAAAAGGTACTAAAGCACGAAAATTGACAGTTTTTTTGTTAACATAGAGTTGAAACATTAGTGCAAATGCTCCACGAGAAATCACTCAACGGCCATATCACATTGTTCAATTTGCAAGAGAAATAAAAATTTATGGTGGGTATAATATATATAGGAAGTCGCTAATTTTTGGCATACCACTTCAGAAGTAAAAAAGTTATCCCAATTATCATCTTGAGGACAATATGGAAAATATTGAAGTTCATCGGGTTGTGGCATTTACACTTCGCGATTGGAATATTTTAATAATATGTCATTGTATTTTCACATAGTTTTCCTTAATTGGAGGAAGATGAACAAAGTGATTCGGTTTATTAACATTTTCTGATTCGGTCCGATTCGGTCCGAGGAAGAGTAAGCGTTGTCTAAAGCATCAACTTTTTCATCATTAAGTGATTGAAGCTGCTTTGTTAAACGTGTACTTTTACATTTGAATTTCTCTATGGAAGGGGATAATGCATGCTCTTTACCTTGTTGTATATATTTTTAATACATGATCAAAAATATTTGTCAATTATGGATAAAATAAAAATTAATATTTGGGAAAAATGAAAAAAAATGATTACATATTAGATGTAGACAATGCATGGTAGTAACAGTAAATGGTAGAAGGCAACATAAAAAGCTGTGCGTTTACTTAGAAAGAAGATGATTCTACTTTAGTAATCACAGTTGGACAAAATAGGTTAGGTGTGTGAATAAGAGATAAGAGAGAAGTACCTTTGTCATTTTTGGATGAAAAGTAATATGCAGTCTTATGAAGCCCGAGTGGAATTTACAAATGTGAAAGAATTTATAGATGTGAGTTGTTATGGATACGCAAATGCGGGCATAGAGTTGGTTAATAGAGTAGTGCGTATGATTTGAGATTTAGTAGCATGCTCTATCATTATTTTTTGTTCTAAAAGGACATATTAGCCTAGTCTGTAGCAAATTTCACATGAGCATTTATAGGGAACATGGTAATTGATCCCGGCGACAAAAAGGTATTTTTGTACGGCATTAGTCAGCTTCAGTGTGAATAGTTTCGATCCAATGTTAGTATATGATAACGTTAGTATGCTTATGCATTTCATATGATGAAATACTTCAACTCCCTTCTTCTTTACTGATTCAAATGAAGTGATACTGGTGGGAAAATATATGAATGTTTAAAATTCAAAATATTATCTTTCAAATTTCTAGCCAAAAAAATAAGAAATTACTTTAAGCTCGTGAAAATAATACCAAAGTAGTAAAGTTTTAAAACAGTTTTCATCGCAAAAAGGACTCGGGTTAGTACATAACATCAAACAAATTCCAAAGACATAACAGACATGCCAAAAAACACTATTATTACACTCAGATAGCAGTAAAGTTTATTGATTTTAGATGTACATCAACATATACAACCGTGTTAAGCTATCAAAAAGGATATCACCAAGTCTAATAAGCACTGAAACACCACCTTTCCTTTGAATATCACCAGATAACGAACCAATAATACAACCAGCATGGAATATATGCAATTAGTAGTGAATATGAATTTCACTTAGTGATAACGAACAAAGGACACAACTACTCTATGTTAAATTTTGGCGATACTATATGGAGAATTGTAGAGGTAGGAAGTAGCTTCGTAAAGGAGAAAATGGTTCGCAAATCAGAGTTTAAAGGTGGAAGTTATAAGGGAAAAAGGGAAGTGGACTGAATTGATAGGGTCACACGTATGAGGAAAAATCCAGACGCCTGACCCTTCAGAAAATCTACACCAGACCTGTTTCAAAAAAAAAGGTTGGACGTTTGACTAAAATGGTCAAACATCTGAATCTGTGCAGAATTGATTCCAGAGCCTTGAGTTAGACATCTAACCAAATAGTCAGACGTCCGAGATGAAGCGAAACTTTTCCAGTAACTTTAGTCAGACGTCTGGTCATTTTGGCCAAACGCCTGAGGCGACTTCCATCTGTTTTTCAGGTATGGACCTGGCGTAAAGATTTGTGATATATGCAGGGACAATTTTGAAATATTGCCTAGGGTTTCTATTCTCCTATATAAGCTAGCTTTAGATTCCAGATCTACAAGCATGCAAACAACTGCAAGAGATTAGCCTCCACAAGTTAGGGTTTATCAAAATCTAATATTCTTCAATTCTCTTCTCCACAAATCAATTTTTAATTAGAATTTTGATCATTGTAATCAATCTCTTGTACTTTTCTCATCAATATTAATAAAAGATCTCTCTTAAAGTGGATGTACACTAACACAACGTTAGTGGAACCACTATAAATCGCTGTGTGATTTATTTTTCATTATTGCTTTGATTTCTATATTGCTTGTTTGGGATTGTGATTGTTTTTGGATTGGTTGAGACAAGAATTGAGTCATTGATTGGTTATTTCTACACTTCTTACCATGATTCCGTCTTCCGCTGTGCTTTTAGGGTTTTGGTTTGAGTGGTCTCGAGTTGGAATTTTGACCCAACATTTGGTATCAAAGCTTTTGTGTTGGTAGGTGGTTGTAGAAACGCCTGAATCAAATAGTCACTCAAGTAGTTCCTCGATGGGTAATCCAAATGGTGTAGCTCCTTATGTACGTGGCTCGTACGCAACTTCAGGATCACAGTTGGTAATAGACAAGTGAAATAGCGATAATGAATTTGAAAAATGGCAATGGAGATGAAAGCAGTTCTAAGGAGGAATCGGGTGCATCGGGTAGTGTTTGATACATATTTATTGCCAGCAGACATCTCAAATGTTGAGAGAGAGGAGATGGAAGAGTGGGCATTCACTACACTTCAACTCGCTACGGGAGAGAATGTTATCTCTGAAATTAGCGGTGAGACAACTGCTAAGGGTATTTGGGAAAAGTTATAGGAGTTTTATATGAAGAAGTCACTGACAAATCGTTTAATCTTATTGCGATGTTCTTCACCATTAAGATAAAAGAAGGTACTTCGCTAAAGGTGCACTTGAACATTTTTTATGATTTTCTAAAGAAGATGAAGGCGGTAGATTTGAAGATTGAGGAAGAGCAAAAGGCAATGATATTGTTATGTTCATTGCCAGATCGCTATACAGGTTTCTCAATAGTTTGATCTATAGCTAAGATACATTGACTCTTGACGATGTCAAGACGGGTCTTCTTAATGAGAAGTTGTGGAAACAAATGAAGGAGTTAGATAATGGAAGTAGTGGTGCTAGTAATGGTCATGGTTTATTTATGGAGAAGGAGAGGTAAGTGAAGAAGGAGAACCGGGGGCATTCAAAATCAAGGAACCTCGGCTGGAGAGGAAAGCCGAAGGAAAGAAAAGACAAGTGCTATATTTGTAGGAAGCCCGGACATTGGAAAAATGAGTGTCCAGACAAGGAGAAGGAAAAGAAGGAAGTAGCATCTTTGTCAGTAGTGGTGGAGAGTGGAGTTGGTGAGGGAGATGTACTT
The DNA here is from genome assembly GCA_030765085.1 of Allium cepa. Lineage (NCBI taxonomy): Eukaryota > Viridiplantae > Streptophyta > Magnoliopsida > Asparagales > Amaryllidaceae > Allium > Allium cepa. Next base: position 513,848,050 of record CM060938.1, read on the forward strand.
GTTTTGTCGGCGATATCATCGAATGTTTCGGGTAGCAAATGGGTGCTCGATTCGGGGGCATCTTATCATATGATGCCAAATAGAAATTGTTTTTCTTCTTACATCAATAAAGAAGGAAATTCAATTGTTATGGTAAATGGTTCTATTTGTAAGTCGAAAGGCATTAGTTCCATGCAAATTCAGATGTTTGATGGAGTGGTTCGTACTCTCACTAATGTGCGCTATGCTCCAGGACTTACGAAGTCTCTTATCTTTTTGAGGCAGCTGGATTCTTTAGGCTGTAAGATCACTATTGAGAGTGATAGCTTGCGGGTTTTGATGGGGGCACTTACGTTGATGAAGGGTGAAAGGACTCATGGTATTTATTTACTTGAAGGAGTGACTGTAGAAGGTGAAACTTGTATAGAAGTTGATAGTTCTCATGGCATGGATGCAACTAGATTGTCGCATTTGAGGTTAGGTCAAGTCTCGGAGAGGACTTTGGACGTTCTTCGGAAGAGGGATATGATCGACGGAGAATGTTTCAACAAGTTAGAGTTTTGCAAAGCATACGTCATGGGGAAGCAAACTAAAGCTTCATTTGGTGAGGGAAAGCATGATTCGAGAAGGGTTCTTGAGTATGTTCACACAGATGTTGTGGACCTACACCTGTAGCTTCTTTAGGTGGTGCTCGCTTATATTTCTTTTATATACAACTTTTCTCGAAAAGTTTGGGTGTATGTAATGAAGGCCAAGTCGGAGGCATTTGCAAAGTTCAAAGCATGGAAGGCTCTTGTTGAGAATGAGAGTGGAAAGTCTTTGAAGGTTCTAAGGTCTGATAATGGCGGAGAGTATGTTTCCTGAGAGTTTTTGAATTTTTTCAAGCCTCATGGTATTCAGAGGCATTTTACTACACCTGGAGATCCACAGTCGAATGGTGTTGCGGAGAGAATGAATCGTACTCTACTTGAGAAAGCTCGATGCTTGAGATTGACATAGGGTTTGGCAAAGGGATTTTGGGCTAAAGCTTTGTCAAACATAGTGCATATTATTAATCGAATTCCATGCTCATCTATTGGTAACCAAATTCCGAAGAAAGTGTGGAAGGTAAAGAGCATTGACTTGAGTTATCTTCGTGTGTTTGGCAGTCCTGTTTAAGTGCATGATTTGAGAAATGATAAGCTTGAACCTAGAGCTTTCAAGAGGATTGTGCTTGGCTATACAGACGGAGTAAAAGGCTATCTGATTTGCAATCCGAAAATAAAGAAGGTAATGAATTCTTATCATGTTACTTTTGATGAGCCGGCGATGTTCAAGGAAAATATGAGCTCGTCGGATGTTCCGAATTTGGTTCATGGTGAATCAAAGGAGAAGGAAATTATTTTCATATTTTTTCCAAAGAGTAGAGAGAGTAGAGTAGTTAGAGATGCTTGTGAGGAAGTAGCGGTTGATGTTACATCACATAGTCCACAGTATTCCTCTAGTAATGTTGGTGATGTATATGATTCTAAAGAAGATACGGTTCAAGGTGGAGCCGAAGGGGGTTTGGGTGATGGTATTGCTACTCGGGTTGGTTATTGTACTATAAGACTACCCGAAAGATATGGTGATTGGAATTATCTTAGCTTTTGTAATAATTTGGACTATGCACTTCATGTAGTTCATGATGAGCCGATGGACCTTGATGATGCCATGGAGTCAAGTGATAGCTCGAAAAGGATTTGTGGCATGGAGGAAGAGATGCAATCATTGTTGAAGAATCAAACTTGAGATTTGGTTCCACTTCCTAAAGGACACCGTGCTATTGGGTGCAAATGGATATACAAGGTGAATAACGATGGGAGATATAAAGCTAGGCTAGTGGCTAAGGGGTTTGCACAAAGTAAGGGAAAGGAGTATGGTGAGATATTGCACCGGTTTACTTCTATCCGAATATTACTTTATATTGTTGTTATTCACGACTTGGAGTTGGAGAAACTTGATGTAAAGACTGCCTTCTTACATGGGGACTTGGATGAAGACATCTACATGAAGCAACCAGAAGGTTTTTTTGTGGATGGTTAGTCAAATTTGGTTTGCAAGTAGAATAAATCACTACATGATTTAAAGCAATCACCTAGACAATTGTACAAGAGGTTTGATTATTTTATGCTTGAAAATGGTTTTAAGATAAGCGTCAAAGTTGCTTATGTTTATTTCAAGAAGTTGAAAAATGATTATTGGGTGTATTTACTCTTGTATGTGGACGACATGCTCATTGCTTTTAAATATAAGAATGAGATCAATAATCTAAAACTGAGTTTGAAATCGGAGTTCGAAATGAAGGAACTTGGAGAAGCAAGAAGGATATTGGGCATGAAACTTATAAGGATCAAAAGCATTTTGAGTTGAAACTAACTCAAAGGGAGTACATTGAGAAAGTACTTTGTCGGTTTAGCATGGAGAATGCAAAGGCGTCAAATACACATTTAGCTTTGCATATGAAGCTTTCAAGTAAAGGATCACCTCTCTTGGAGGAAGACAAGGCTTATATGGCCAAGGTGTCATATGCTAGTGCCGTTGGAAGTCCAGTGTATGCAATGGTGTGTACAAGGCCCGATATTGGAAATGTCGACGGGATGGTTAGTCGATATATGGCTGATCTGGGGAAATCGAATTGGGAAGCTGTGAAGCTTATGTTGAGATATCTTAGAGGCACATCATCTCATGGTCATGTTTTTGGCGGTAGTAAGGCGATGGATTGCAAGTTGGTAGGTTATTGTGATTCGGACTACGCAGGTGATAGGGATTGAAGAAAATCAACTTTCGAATATGTCTTCAAACTTGGGGGTATAACCATAAGTTGGAGATCTAGATTGCAGACCGTGGTTGTTTTATCCACTGCGGAGGCGAAGTTGATAGCCACGGTAGAGGCGGCAAAGGAGGCACTCTATTTGAAGTGATTGTTATGTAACTTGGGATTCGAGCATGATAGTATTGATGTTCGATGTGATAGCTAGAGTGCTATTCACTTGGCAGAGAAATTGGCATTTAGCTCACGGACTAAGCATATTGAGGTGAGAGAGTCATTTCTAGTAGCCATGGATGAAGATAAGCAAGCATATCTTCGGAAAGTGCACATAAAGGATAACGCGGCGGACATGTTCACTAAGGCATTGCCGGTTAGGAAGTTCGAGCATTGCTCGAACTTGATTCGCTTGGAGAAGTGCTAGGTGCCATAGGGTGGCACGGTTAAGGGAGGAGCTTGGTGGTAGATGAGGAAGAGTATCGGTAAGAGATTGAGATCCGATCTTCTTGGAAAGTGCTAGTCTTTGTGATATAGCTTAGGATTTGGATGTTTAAAACATTTCATTAGCGGGCGGGGGCTTTGCCTGAGCTCATTGGTGGAGTGCAATGGGCGGTGCCTTTGTCGAAGCTCATTGGGAAAACATTCATGTTTGGTTGAAGGTAGAAGTGATAGTTGGTGCTATCGGTTGTCGTTGATGGTATGGTACCATTGGTGTTGGAGATGGATATAATATCGAGGTGGAGTGTTAAATTTTGGCAACACTATATGGTGAATATAGAGGCAGGAAGTAGCTTCAAACAGAGAAAAAAGTTCACAAATCGGAGTTCGAAGGTGAAAGTGATAAGGGAAAAAGGGAATTGGGCTGAATTGACAGGGTCAGACGTCTGAGAAAAATTCAGACTTCTGACCCTTCGGCAAATGTACACCAAACCTATTTTAGAGATAGAGATCAAACATCTGACCAAAATGGTCAGACGTTTGAGTCTGTGTAGAATTGATTCCAGAGCCTTGAGTCAGACGTCTAAGCTAAAGCGAAACTTTTCCAGTAACTTTAGTCAGACGTCTGGCCATTTTGGCCAGACATCTGAGGCGACTTCCGTCTGTTTTTCAGGTATGAACCTGGTGTGAAGATTTGTTATATATGCAGAGGCAATTTCAAAACATTACCTAGGGTTTCTATTCTCCTATATAGCTTTAGGTTCTAGATCTATAAGCATGCAAGAGATATGCCTCCACAAATTAGGGTTTATCAAAAGCCAATATTCTTCAATACTCTTCTCCACAAATCAATTTCTAATTAGAGTTTTGATCATTGTAATCAATCTCTTGTACTTTTCTCATCAATATTAATAAAAGCTCTCTCTTAAAGTGGATGTACACTAACACAACATTAGTAGAACCACTATAAATCGCTGTGTGATTTATTTCTCGTTATTGCTTTGTTTTTTATATTGCTTATTTAGGATTATGATTATTTTTGGATTGGTTGAGACAAGAATTGAGTTATTGATTGGTTGTTTTTGCACTTTTTATCACGATCCAATCTTCCGTTGTGCTTTTGGGGTTTGATTTGAGTGGTCTCGAGTTGGAATCCCGACCCAACACTCTATAAATTGCCAACCAGACGATGGCCACATTTTTGCTTCTTCATGCTACTTAAAAAATGCTCTCCCCCAGTAGTCGCACGGATTTCTGTCTAGTCTCTACCTTTAGTTCATATTTTTGCCCCTTACCTAGATCAGGCACATATTGAACAACTCATAAACTTGCACCTGTCTGCTTTTCCTACCCATCGTTGTGAATCTTACACTTTTATTAAGCAATGCTTCACTGCGTATCCACACACTCTCTGATCATCATGCTTGCCTCATTAGCTACCAAATGCAGCACCTTTTCGACTCATGCTTTGCTGCTATCTTCAATTCACTTAGTTATTATAATAGTAGTAGCATACATTACGTTGCTTTTCGCTCATTAGAGTTCATCTCAACAAAGTCCACTACAACTTAATAATTGCCGAAGAAAAGAATCAACTCACTATATTATGACAGTGTAAAATAAAGTGAATGGTACAGTCCTCACATGTATATTTATGTACATATATATCTGTACGGTTAGTAAACCTTATTATCATGATACTCTAAGTAAGTAACATCAGATGCTGCAACTGTTCATGCTCCAGAAAAGATTTGCATGGCGGTAGAAGGATCCTCTTTAATGCAAGTACTTATTAATAGTAGTATAGTACATATAAAAGAAAACTAACGTAAAGGGTACTGTAAACTGATTATTACCACAACTGTTCATCATAGTAATGAACGTTTTGCTTTCAAAGTCCTAAACCTAGGTTGGCTCAAATTTTCATGATTTTTAGCTCTTCTAACATCCTCTTTCTTTTCAGCAAGCTCTTCAATCCTTTATTCTAGAAAGGCTTTTCTTTTCTTTACCTCATTAACCATTAAGATTAAATCCAAGGTAGAGGGAGGAAGCTGTTGGCAACAGAGGGAAGACATCAATTTGGTTTAGGAGTATTCCATATAAAAAAATGATAATGGTTATACCATGTTATACATAATTAGTATAAATTAAACAAAGGCAGAAAATCCATCAAACCTATACTAATTTTATCTTCGATGCATTTCATAGAAATTCAAAAAAAATATACTATTAACAACAGTGAGTTCAAAATATATAAATGGTAAAATTTAGCAAGTAACAAGTATAAAGCAGGACACATCTTCCTTATGCTCCAAAATAGAACAATCTTAGTGCAAGCAAAATAGAGTGGAATCATCTAAGCTAGTGTTTGCTTTACTATTTAAAGCAAGGAATATAATTCTAAGAGCATAACAACTGAAGTAGCATTTAAAGGTTAAAGAGGTAGTGAAAGAATGAAATTGAATGGACATAATGAGCAATAGAAAATATAAATAATACTACCAAGAAATGGGAATACAAAACCAAGCTTATGTTGCAAAATGCAGTTTTATTTTATTCATATCCCATGCTACTAATCAATACATGCTTGAATGTGGATTTTATTTTTGGAAGGATGCTTTGGTAAAATGGATTATCCAAAGAACAAAATTAAACACACAAAGATGAGGAAGCAAGAAAGGCTCCTGAGCAAGCACAAAAAGCAGTAGAAATCTTACAAAACACCAATTGTAAGATTTATGGATCTTAAAAACAACCTATAAATGCCAAAAAAGTATCATGTTGATTTTTGAGCGTGTAAGGCCGCACGTAACACAAAAATTGTTTTCTTTGAATTAATATCATTATTGCATTTTTTTAAGAATTAAATTATTATAATAATTGTTCTTTCTCATTTTTTCAAGGATGAGGTCAACATCAATAAGCTAAAAATAATCTGTAAGAGCTAAAGTGTAATTCTGGCAATTATTTTCTCCATTACTTGGGCTTGAGACTTACATCATCGATATATAAATGGCAGAGTTGAAAATGTTGTAAAGGGACATTTTTATGTAAATACAATGATGTGTGGGTAATAAACCTAGCAATTATTTTTATTATCCTAAGGGTAATATAACATTTATTTATTGCAAAAAGAACATATGTGTTAGATACTATTTCCATCATGTCGACCGACCTTTAAAAGAACTGAACTTTTGAACTATAAAAAAAAATTAGTGTGTAAAAAAAGTCCAAATGTATAAACTATAATTTATTTTACATGATTTTATTAAACTTAGCCTAATCAAAAAATCATTAGTAAAATGTTTAAAGTGTTCGCAATAATCCTTTCCCATCGTAAGCAGCTTTCTGAAATATATTTATCCCGTTATACCCAAGGAATTCCAAAAACTTTTCAAGTACGGTTTCCACTTCAATAACTCAAACTATGTCATTGCTTATGTGCTAGTTCAACATACTAAATTATGTTATATAAGTAGCAAATGCATAATGGATTTTTATCAAGTATAGATACGTATCTATTATTTATTTTCCAGTATTCAAAATTGATCTTTATGTATCAAAAAAAACTTTCATAAAAACTAAAGCTAAAAGGACAAAACGTGGAATTGTGAAAATAAAAATGTGGATGCCAAGCAAGCAGGGAAATGAAACATTACGTAAATTCATGTTTCCTTGTAGTTATACTGCATGTTTCAATACTATGCAGCAAGAGTGCACCATGAACTCTCTATCAAATTACCATAATACATAGGCTCGCGCTAGTGCATATGTTATGTTACAAAACCAAACAAAAATGCATATTTATATCTAAAGGAAATCTTGAAAGGACAATTAAACATAATTATAAATTCAATAGCTAAGAGTAATCGGTTACAACATTGTAACCAAGGCACTTCTTATGAGGGGAGGGAACAATGTAAACAATACCCTAAAATCACTTGATTCATGGTTTAAAGCTTGCATGAAAGGTTTATTGTGAGTCATCATCAGCTCCAAAGCCGCATTTATTGCATTATCAACCTCCATTTATACTATTTATTCTTTCATCTAAAAATACAAAAGTTAGTTCACAATTTTGGTTTCCAACATGAAATTTTTAACATTTGTTTAGTAAAATCCATATAAAATTGAGCTAACTTTTTTTTAACTCCACTTGTTTATTATAATTTTGCAAAAGCTAATACAAATATTTTCCAACTTGGAAATCTATTAATGATCCAACCCTTTCAATTGAAATCACCAATATAGCGAACATTCTGTCCAAATTATTGCCTCTACGGTTACCTTAAACTTAAAGAATTTTACAATAAAGGTTATATGAAAGAGAAATTTGTCTAAAAAGTAGCCTTATTTTAGTTTTAGCTGCATATGACATGCAAAATCATAGTCAATGGTCAAATATAGTATAAAACATGCCTTTGTGATATATAATACCATTTTAGGGTAACTATCCTATGGCGTGTTGCAATCAATTAAATACATCCAGTAAGTTATACCAACCTAAGAATAAGTTTTCAATAGAGTACGCTTAAACAGTAGCTATTATGACCATCCACTACATTACCACTACCATTTGACACTAGTCCAATTAGTATCACCCAATCGCAGCAAGTATTTGATCACATATAACTAAATATTACAAGAGTACCATCATCTCATCAATAAAATACTGCATACTAGCAAAACAACCTTGTAAAAATAGGCCTATGTTTGGCATGCTAATTGGTAATAAGATGATATGACATCGAACACATAAAGTTATTTTGTTGTATGATAATGGAAGGTAGTATGTATCGCTCGCGTGGCATGAGTTCAATTTCCTAATTGATTATTATGATTAGGTAATTGTATCATTTTATAGTAAATGCTGCTTTTCTTTCATTTATCAATAGTGTTTGACCTATCAAAAGAGAAACATAACATGAACAATCATGAGATATGAAATTTTTATTGCAATAGAGTCCAATCCAAGGGTTAAAGCAGAAAAATATGTGTTTTTTACAAACGTGTTTACTTTTAATAAGAAAGCATAATATTTAAAATCTTAGGTAAACAAAAAATAAACATAAAAATTCGATCAAATCAAAACAATTTAATTATCACATATTTAGGCCTTTCATTTATGTTAGGTAATCACCGAATAATTAGTTAATACAATTATTGCCTAATACTACTTACTCATTTCATTAAAACTTGCATTACAATATCTAATGCTTACATTTAAGGGTGAACAAAAAAGGGATCATTATGTAAAAAACAAAGATAGCAGTATGCATAGAAATTAATACAAATGAAAATTGAGGATGTGATGAGAAAAAGGAAGACTAATGAAGCTCACAATACTTGTTTATTGAAACTAAACTTCACCCATGTCTTTTTGGTACATCATTTGCTGGATCCCTGACTATTGCTGATAATGTGAAAGTGAACAAAGTTAAACCTAGCGAATGATATCTATAAAGGAAAAACTGATACATTAAATCAAGCAATTTTTAGTTTTGATTCTAGAAATGAAATATTAGATATCACTGCTTTAACCCAAGAACGCATGGGTTAGGTATGGAAACATGGCAAAAATTTCCTTAATCTACTTAATTGATTAATTATATGTGTGGACATTTTAAGAAATGTGAAAAGACTTCATTTGGACAGTACCTTCGTATCTCCACTACTTAGTTATAAGAACGAAACCCTCTAATTTTCCAAATTTGTTGTAATCCAAACCATTTATTCTCAAACTCATCGTCGTCCGCTTTTTGCTCATCAATCGATTGTTGAAGTTAACCTGAAACTGAAACATGTTGTTGAGGAAGTTTCTATAAATGAATGAGTTGTAGTTATGATTTTCTAGAAATAATTTATGAATAAATTGATGTTAATTGATGAAACGAGTAATAGAATTACCTTCTAAAGGTAAAAATACATTGAGGAATATGGAAGAAAAATGAGGAAAGGTATCTTTTCGTAGGGAAATAAGAACGTGGATGCTATTTTCAACGGATAAGTTACTTGATTGGTAAGGGTAAAAAGACTAAATTATTCGGAAAACATTCTCTTATTTGCAGCTCGCATAGGATTATTTTTTATAGTTCAAAAATGGCTTCACTTTGACAGGTTTGACCAAGTATTTGCTATATATATATATATATATATATATATATATATATATTATCGAGTAAAATGGTTTCTGCCATAATAAATTAATGCAAAATAATTGTATAAAAAATTACAAGTTTTATAATTTTAGAAAAATCTGAAAACACATTGTTTGCTTAAAACTTATTGATGGAATTTTCTTAATTAAAATAATGTTTTTCATTAAATAATTTTTAACATCCCAAAATCAAATTAATTCTTAAAAATATGAAATCAAGTTCAAAAATTCTAAAACTTTTTCCAAAGGCACCTAAGACATATTTTAGGCTTAGGAAAAATTTCTAGAATTTTCTCAGTTGAAATTATAGCAAGCTGTAGTGCCCCACCTTGTATACCCAGATTAATAAACCATATTATGAATAATATACTCTTCTAATCCGGAAATAAGGATTTGAAAGGAGCGAACATCGTGAAAATACTTTGAGCTAATGCCGACACATCTCATATACTGTAACATCCCCTCCTTGGAGGCCTAGAACTAACGGCTACAGATACTGCAGTCTTCCATAGTTATTAAGCATCGGCGACCAAATGCGGTAATGTTAAATACTTTGATATAACAGAAACATGTAAATATGAAAAAAATTAAACCATTGAACAAATTTCTCATTCCATTTCAATCATATTTCAAGTTCGTTACATAATCTCGAATTCGAGAACCACTTTCAGAGAAAATATAATTATTACAAACCTATGCAGTTAAAGCGCTCGGCATATTCAATGCGGCGAAAGTGTAATAAGTCATAGCGGGGATACACCGAGGATATAGCGGGATATAGTGGATGACTCTAAAATAGCATATAAAATCATACTTAATGTTTTTACAAATATATAAATGGTAATTAAATGAAATATTAATATTCGGTTGAATTATAATTAATATATAAATAAATTTAAATAAAAACATGTGCGAATATATTGTAAATAAACATAAAAATATTATATAACATAAGTGAATTTAGTAAAATATTATAGTATATCCATTTCTAAAAATATATTAAAAATTCAATTAAATAAATTAATTACATAATTTTTATAATGTATAAATGTCTTTTTTCGGTTCATTTCTTTTAAAGAAGATATAGCAATAATAGCGGAATATAGCGGGAATAATGGGATATGGAAAAAATAGCGGGGCTTAAAGCGGAAAGGCTATATTTAGGGCTATATAGAAAAATCGTAGCGATAAAAATCCGCTATGAGATATAGCAGGGTTATAGCGGGGTAATAGCGGGGCATTAACAGCACAGTTACAAACTATGCCAAGAGCGACATATGAAGATGCCCCCTTGTATGATCAGAGTATATACATATATATATAGGCAATTAAAAACTTTGCCTTTACACTAATACACGACGGAATAAAAAAGAAAAAAACTCCAAATAGCTAGCTTGCCTCATGCACGTCTCCAAAAACTTATTCATCTAAAGGAGAACCTAAAAAACCTCAACTCTCAATCAATTGAGCACCGGAGAGTTTAAGGGGTAAACATAAACACCGAATCGGACATAAAGTCTGGTATGAATAATAACCTAGCATCTCAAAACATTTAGATATCTAGTGAGACCACGCCGCTTAGCGGAATGTGTTTTCCCTTCACTAGTATCTTACCCAAAAATTTAGAAGAACCATATACTGTGCTCCTGCATCCACAACGGTAAAAAACATAGCAATTTAAAATATATATCATGATGATATGCAAGCAAGCAAAATATCTTGGATTTCCCATCTCCGTTCATTTGACTATCTATATCTATTATAGTTTCCGGGGTTTTTATTAACCTATTAGTTTTCATGAGCTGACTAGTAGCCTGTTCAAAGCTTATGGACTATCTGTATGGTCTTATATTTTTCATGCGATCACAAAGAACCTATTGGCCCCTTCCAATAACTTCATTTACTTAATTCAAGGGTTCTCCCTAAACCTATTGGTATCTCCAGTAACTTCTGTTATATCATAGTTTTCATGGGTTGACTATGAACCTATTGACTTCTTTCAAAAACTTTATCCAGAAGAAGTTTTCACCGGATCACAATGAACCTGATGGCCCATGCCAATAACTTTATCCAAACATAGTTTTCATACGTTTACTATGAACATGTCTAATCTGACAACTTCTTTGATCAGTCTTTGGGAATCCTATGTTCTGGTCTACCAGACCTCCTAGATGCAACTCTATACATTCAAGAGTTAACTCAAGTTATATTCACTACTGGTTCAACTTAGCTGGTTATTCCACCCTTACTCCCAAAAATACAATTATGGGCCCATTACATAGTGAATATGTTTGTAGAAGAAGCATATGTAATAACTGATCATAACATAATAATACTACCAACATTTATAGTTTAATATCCTTGAAATCATTCCCATATGAAACATACTTAATCCCTTTAATCCATTATTTTTGTCAAGGAAAGCTTCGTCAAAAACTCCAAAATTTTGCCATGGGTTTTCCTTTAAAAATGAAATTGAATTCTTTTTTTTGAAAGCTAAGGCTTTCAAAACCTTAGACCTTTACTTTTGAAACCATTAGTATACATCTTTCGAAAGCATTCAAATCTTCTTTTCAAAACACTTAAACATATGCCATTCAAAATACTTTAAAATATCTCTTTCGAAAGCATCAAAACTTTCCTTTCGAAACCAACAAAACATTCCTATAAAAAGAATTAAAGCATATCTTTTAACTTATAGAAGCATAGCTTCAGAACCTTTTGAAAGTAACTCTTTTAAAACCATTGAGTTTATCCTTAAAAATAACTTTTGGGTCAAAGTGATCATAAGCGAAAGTACCCCTTTCGAAACTATTAATCGTCAAGTAAAAAGGTTTGGGGAAAATAGATGGCTTCGGAACCATCCTTTCGAAAGCTTTAATCTTTTAAGTAAAACAATTGGAAGGATAGCTTCGAAACACCTTTCGTAGCCATTTCCTTTGAAAGCTTTGGTTTAAATGGCTATTAGAGCCCTTTTAAAGGCATTGGGAAGCGGCTTGTTATATTTATAATACAAATCATTGCCTTTCGAACTCATTGAAGACTTTCAACTTATTTGAAAGGTATAAAGACATCAGCAAGGTTTCGACCTTGTTCAACTACCCTTTCGAAAACTCAAATTTTAAAACTTAAAACATGGCAACTCATTCGTAAGCCTCCCTTTTGAAAGAAGAATGTGATGAAGTTACCTCGTTCGAAACCAATAACTCACGACTCATTCCTTTGCCGACTCATCCCCTCTGCCGACTCATCCCCTCCACCCTAAGTCGCGAACGACACATCACCACAAACTGCCGACTCACAACTCCATCCCCTCTGCCGACTCACAACTCCATCAATTTTCCACCGACTCATCTCCAATTACAACCTACGACTTACCAATTGCAGCCTACGACTCACCTTTTCCCCCTCAAGCATATAACCGAGACACGAGATAAACCTTTCCCCTCAATCCTATAAGTCGCGACACCTCCAGGAATTGAATCGCGAACGACCTAATTTGTGTGTCGCGAATGGCCTACCTTCAATACTTTGAGTCGCCGAGTTCCCTATGTCGCAAAGCTAATGAGTCGTAGCCGAAGGTATTGAGTCGTTACCGAGTTAATTTTAACTCGCGAACTACCCTTATGTCGCGAAATTTGCTCTACACCTGCTGATGAGTCGTAGCCAGTTACGTTAAGTCACTGTTTGTAATTTTCTAAGTCCTTTGTGTTGTAATTTTTTTTAAGTCTTTGTGTTGAGTCATAAACCCTATAAATAGGGACGTAATGTCATTGTAATGGTGGTTGAATATTGAATAAAAATTTCTTGTTGATTGCTTTGTGCTTTCTTCTCTAATTGGTAGTCGAGTGAAATCTCCTATCTCCACCTACGTCATTCGAGTGCGCTCGAATCTTCGTTTGTGAAGCCGATTCACGGAATCAAGTGCGCTTGATCAACGTTGAAGAATCGTAGATCTTTGTTTCTCGGTATCGTGCGCGATCAACGGGATGAAGATAGCTAGAATCCAGCATCTTTGGATCAACGGATTTGGGCATTGCAGTATTTTCAAATCACCGATTGCTATATTTCATCAATTGAAGTTTGTTTTGAAATATCCGCTGCGTCAGTTTGGTATCAGAGCGAGATTGCAAGGAGTTTGCATCATTTGGAGATTTGGGTTTCGAGAAGTTGAAGTTTAGAGATCGAATTTGCAAATTGTCGAGAAGTTTGGAGTTTGAAGTTTGTGTTCGTCGTGTTCATATTGAAGTTGCAACAAGAGGAGAACTTTCGATCCATTTCATTTCGGATCAAAGTTGAAAAGGGGTTTGAGCGAAGAGTTGAAGCATCACTTTGCTATTATTGTTGAAGGAAGGCCGTGTATACTTAAGAAGTAGCCGAGCCTTGTGAAGTTGTTTTGAAGTTTGAAGCCAAGCTAAGGAACCGTGACTTGTTTGATTTTGTGTTGAAGTTTTGATTTGTTGAAGTTTATTGTTTAAAGATTTTGCGAAGTTCAATCATGCCACCGAGACGAGCTCAACGTCATCGCAATATTAATGCCCTGTATGGAAGAGAAGAGGCCGATGAAATGGAGCAATGAATCCACGAGAGCTTTACTGAAAAGTTGAACGAAGGAATTGGTCGATTAGAGAGAATGATGCTTGAAATGAATCAAAGTAGAAGAAGAATTTCACCTGAATCAAACCGTGGGGGTAGTAGAGTTTCATCACATTCAGAACAGGAGAGGAGAGAAAGTCAAGAGCATAGAAGTGTTGATAATCGAAGTAGGAGGAATGTTGATGATCGGAATCGAAGGGATGTTGGTAGTAGGAGTGGTGGTAGAGATGTTGGAGGACGTGAACGACAACGATATACTTCAGATTTTGATGAGGAATTTGTTGGTGACAGAGGGAGTATGCATCGAGATAGAGAACAAACACGACGTCAGTATCGAGATGTAGATGATGATCGTCGATGGGAATCGGGAATGAAGATGGAGATTCCGAAGTTTAAAGGTGGGATGGTTGCTGAGGAGTTCTTAGACTGGTTATCTAATGTTGAAGAAATCTTTGATTTCAAGGAAGTGCCGGAGAATCGTCGAGTGAAGTTGGTTGCTACTAGATTGAGGGGAAGAGCATTGGCATGGTGGCAGCAAACTAAACTTACACGAGAACGGATGGGGAAGTCGAAGGTTGTTGAGTGGGATAAGATGAAGAAGTTGATGAGATCTACTTTCTTACCTTACAACTATCAATCACTTATGTAACAGAGGTTGCAGAATCTGAGGCAAGGGACAAAGTCTGTTAGTGATTATGCTGATGAATTTTACCAACTCATTGCCAGGAACGATATTATGGAGACTGAAGAACAGTTAACTGCTAGATTCATTGGGGGATTGAGAATGCAGATCCAGGATATGGTTAATATGTTTGATCCAAGATCTGTAGCAGAGGCACATCAGAAAGCGTTAGCTTGGGAGAAGCAGGGAAGGCGTGGAGGTGGTGTGTTTACTAATTCTAACAATCAAGTGAAGGGGGCCAGTGGAAGTTCTAATGTTCCTAAACCTGTCAGTAAGCCAATTGTGAAGGAGGGTGAGAAGGCGAAGGTTAATAGTGGGTTCAAATGTTATAATTGCCAGGAAATGGGTCATAAAAGCAATGAGTGTCCGAAGCCGAAGAAGAGAACTATGATAGTTGAAGCTGAGGATGAGGATGAAGAGGCTGAGTGTTCTAATTCCTTACCGGTTGAGGAGGAAGACTTGTTATCGGGAGACGAAGGATATTCACTGATGATGAGGAGGAGTTGTTTGACACCAAAGCAAGAGGAGGGAGACAGTTGGTTGAGGAATAACATATTTCAGTCTACTTGCACTATTCTTGGAAGAGTTTGTAAATTCGTTATTGATGCTGGGAGTTGCGATAACATTATCTCTACAGAGGCAGTAAAGAAGTTGGAATTGAAAACCGAGAAGCATCCTAAACCGTACAAGTTAGCTTGGTTGAGGAAAGGAGGTGAGGTGAAAGTTGGAAGGAGAGCTTGTGTTAAATTTTCAATTGGGAAGAAATACAAGGATGAAATTTGGTGCGATGTTGTAGACATGGACATATGTCATCTGTTGTTGGGCAGACCATGGCAGTTTGATAGAGCAGTTCAACATGATGGTCGTGCTAATAGCTATAGTTTCATGTTTGAAGGCACTAAAATTACTTTAGTTCCCAAGAAGCAGCAACAGAAAGAAAGCAAGCTGGAGGAAATTGAAGAATTGAAAACTCTGTTAACTTTGAAGGAGTTTGTCAAGGAAGTCGAAGAAGAACCTGAAGTGTACTTGTTGATTGGACGAGAGTGTAACGAAGAGGTTGAAATTCCAGAAGAAGCAAAACCAGTTTTGAAAGAATTTGAGGATGTATTCCCAGAGGAGTTGCCTAAGGAGTTGCCGCCACTAAGAGACATTAAACATCAAATCGATCTTGTTCCGGGAGCAGTATTACCGCATAGACCACATTATCGAATGAGTCCGAAGGAACATGAAGAGTTGAGAAGACAGGTGGAAGAGTTACTTGAGCAGGGACGTGTGCAGGAAAGTTTGAGTCCATGTGCTATGCCGGCTTTGTTGGTACCGAAGAAGGACGGGACGTGGAGGATGTGCACTGACAGTAGAGCATTAAATAAGATTACGGTGAGATATAGATTTCCTATGCCAAGGTTGGATGACTTGCTGGATCAGTTGAGTGGGGCAAATATCTTTTCGAAGATTGATTTGAAAAGCGGTTATCATCAAATTCGGATTAGACCTGGAGACGAATGGAAGACAGCCTTCAAAACGAGAGAGGGGTTATACGAATGGTTTGTTATGCCATTTGGTTTGTCAAGTACACCTAGTACATTCATGCGGGTGATGAATCAAATCTTCAGACCATTCATTGGGAAGTTCGTCGTGGTTTATTTCGATGATATTCTAATTTACAGCAGGAGTACAGAGGAGCATGTTCAACATTTGAGGGAAGTATTGAATATTCTTCGTGAGGAACAATTTTACGCTGCTACGAAGAAATGTGTGTTTATGACGCACAGTGTTTTATTTCTGGGTTATGGTGTTTCAGGAGAAGGTATTCAAGTTGATCAGAGTAAAGTTGAGGCAGTCAGGAATTGGCCACAACCAAAGACAATTACGGAAGTGAGAGGTTTTCATGGGCTAGCGTCATTCTACCGAAGATTCATTCCACACTTCAGTAGCGTAATGGCTCCAGTTACTGATTGCATGAAGGGTAAACAGTTTTCGTGGACAGAAGAAGCCGGGATTGCTTTTGAACGAATCAAAGAACTGTTGACGACAGCGCCAATTCTCGTTTTACCTAATTTTCAGTTGTTGTTTGAGCTACAAACTGATGCATCAAAGGTTTGGATTGGAGGAGTGTTGAGTCAGCAGGGGAGACCTATTGCATATTTCAGTGAAAAGTTATCAGGGGCAAAGATGAGATACAGTACATATGACGTTGAATTCTATGCTGTTGTGCAAGCTGTTAAGCATTGGAGACACTACCTATTTCAGAAGGAATTTGTTCTTTACACTGATCATGAAGCTTTGAAACATTTACAGGGGCAGGATAAAATTTCAGCGAGACATGCATCATGGATTGCATATTTACAGCAGTTTACCTTTGTTGTTAAACACAAAACCGGGGTGACGAATCGTGTGGCTGATGCTTTGAGTAGGAGGAGTCATTTGTTAACAACATTGAAGGTTGAAGTGACGGGATTTGAATTGTTGCCAGAGATGATTGAAGAAGATCCTTACTTTGTGAAATATGTTGAGAAAGTCAAGGAAGTGAGTGCCGATGAATTTATGTTGGTCGATGGATTCTTGTTTAAAGGAAATCAGTTATGTATTCCAGAGGGCAGTTTGAGAATGAAAATTATCAAGGAGTTGCATGAAGAAGGTCATGTGGGTAGAGATCGTACATTGCAGTTGATTTCTCAATCTTACTTTTGGCCGTCAATGAGGAAAGAGGTTGAACGATTTGTGGAGAGATGCCATATTTGCCAGGTTTCGAAGGGAACAACAATGAATGCAGGGTTGTATATGCCGCTACCTGTACCGTCTAAGCCATGGGTTGATATCAGCATGGATTTCGTTTTGGGTTTGCCTAGAACTCAGAGGGGGAATGATTCTATATTTGTTGTGGTGGACAGGTTTTCGAAGATGGCACATTTTATAGCCTGTAAGAAAACGGCGGATGCAGTTCGAGTGGCTCAGTTGTTCTTTAAAGAAATCTATCGTTTACATGGGTTGCCAGAGTCTATTGTTTCCGACAGGGATACCAGATTTTTAAGTCATTTTTGGCTTAGTTTGTGGAAGATGGTGGGAACGAAGCTGAATTTTAGTAGTGCTTATCATCCGCAAACAGATGGGCAAACTGAAGTGGTGAATAGATCGTTGGGAAACTTGTTACGATGTCTTGTGAAAGATAATTTGAAGAGTTGGGATTTAAAGTTGTGTCAAGCTGAATTTGCTCACAATCATGCAAATAACCGAAGTACAGGATTCAGTCCATTTCAGATTGTATATTCAAATTTACCCAGGGGACCGCTGGATTTGGCAGTAGTACCACAACCGAAAAGGACAGTTAAACGAGCTGCTGATTTTGTTGATGGGTTGACGGAATGCCATAGAATCGTTCAGGAACGATTGGAAAAGGAAAATGAGAAGTATAAACAAATGGCGGATAAGAAACGAAGAAGTGTAGTCTTCAAAGAGGGTGATTTCGTTTACGCAGTTTTGACGAAAGATCGTTTTCCAGTTGGAGCTTACAATAAGTTGAAAGCACGAAAAATTGGTCCATTAGAAATCCTGAAGAAGATCAATGATAATGCATATCGGTTAAAGTTGCCGGAAAATGTTCATACTTCTGATGTTTTCAATGTCAAACATTTAATTCCGTATTGTGGGGAGGATTTCATCGACGATGACGAGAATGTGAATTCGAGGACGAATTCTATCCAACGAGGGGAGGATGATGAAGTTACCTCGTTCGAAACCAATAACTCACAACTCATTCCTTTGCCGACTCATCCCCTCTGCCGACTCATCCCCTCTGCCGACTCATCCCCTCCACCCTAAGTCGCGAACGACACATCACCACAAACTGCCGACTCACAACTCCATCCCCTCTGCCGACTCACAACTCCATCACTTTTCCACCGACTCATCTCCAATTACAACCTACGACTTACCAATTGCAGCCTACGACTCACCTTTTCCCCCTCAAGCATATAACCGAGACACGAGATAAACCTTTCCCCTCAATCCTATAAGTCGCGACACCTCCAGGAATTGAATCGCGAACGACCTAATTTGTGTGTCGCGAATGGCCTACCTTCAATACTTTGAGTCGCCGAGTTCCCTATGTCGCAAAGCTAATGAGTCGTAGCCGAAGGTATTGAGTCATTACCGAGTTAATTTTAACTCGCGAACTACCCTTATGTCGCGAAATTTGCTCTACACCTGCTGATGAGTCGTAGCCAGTTACGTTAAGTCACTGTTTGTAATTTTCTAAGTCCTTTGTGTTGTAATTTTTTTTTAAGTCTTTGTGTTGAGTCATAAACCCTATAAATAGGGACGTAATGTCATTGTAATGGTGGTTGAATATTGAATAAAAATTTCTTGTTGATTGCTTTGTGCTTTCTTCTCTAATTGGTAGTCGAGTGAAATCTCCTATCTCCACCTACGTCATTCGAGTGCGCTCGAATCTTCGTTTGTGAAGCCGATTCACGGAATCAAGTGCGCTTGATCAACGTTGAAGAATCGTAGATCTTTGTTTCTCGGTATCGTGCGCGATCAAAGGGACGAAGATAGCTAGAATCCGGCATCTTTGGATCAATGGATTTGGGCATTGCAGTATTTTCAAATCACCGATTGCTATATTTCATCAATTGAAGTTTGTTTTGAAATATCTGCTGCGTCAGAATGCGACAACCCCTTCGAAAGCAATATAAAAGCGATTCAACCCTTTTGAAAGCATCCATTGAAAAGTAGGCAAGTGGCATCTCTTTCTAAAGCAAAACAAAGACCTTCGAAAGCTATTTAAAATGGCCTCGACCCTTTCAAAAGCGTAGTTTCGACTCTATACCTTCTGCCTTTCTCCAATTCACTTCGTACCAAAGCATTGATACCATGTGTATTGGTCTCGACTTGGTTGGGGGCAGAGGTATGGGGTCGAAAGGTTGCAACTAAAAGTGGCAAAATAATAAATCTGTACAAAACTATTTCATTGCCTTTTTAAGTAAATGCTCTTCAACTAACTTTCATATATGTAAAAATGTAATTAGTTGCTATAATCTTTAACAAAATCTTTTCTAAACACCGCCAAATTTATCTAGAATTAATTAGAAATAATTTACAAAGTAGCCCTTTCCTTTAAGAAAGCAATTAAGACACTTAAGTCCTCCAACATAAATTAATTTACATAGTAAATTACTTAGGAAACATCCCCAAAAATAATCATAATTCGGTTTTAATATTTTATCTAACGTGTACAAATTTTAGACCCAAAATCTTTTATATCATAGCTGAAATAAATTTTAAATCCAAATATGTATTTCTTCCATCAAAAATTCTTAGTAAATTATCCATAATTTAGGTAATTATGAAAATATAAACCCGTCTCCAAAATAATGTTTTACATAACATATTAATTCCTCATGGCATACGAAACCCAATAAATATTATTTTACCCTTAAAATCAAATAAAACTTATCGAACGTATTTGTTTGAATCGAACATATCATGTAATCCAAGCATATCATCATTAAAATCATATTAAAGGTTTTAAACATAAAACAGGAAATCAAATGCTCTTTAAAAATGAAAATGAGATGGTTTTCATTATTATTCACCTTGCTTTGGATAAGGAACTTGAGATTTGACCTTGCTTAATTCTCCTTACTTGATTCCTTAGCTTTTAGTTGATTTTTCTCCTCTCTTTCCCCTAGGTTATGGCCGGCTTAAGCTCCTTAGTTTATGTTTTAGAATTTTGGACTTATTAAATGAAGATGGGAATAAGGGTTAAGGGTTATGGTGGACAGCTATTCCCCATAATACCCTTCCTTATTCTTTTATTGGTTAACTTATATAATCATTTCCATAAACTCATCCCTTTAATTTTATTTAGTTAACCATTGCCTCTATTTAGTTTTCAAATCTCAATCCCCTTATCGCTCTATACTTTACGTTATTTTATTTAATTTATTTGATTAAATCTCCTGAATAATGTTATTTAAAATTAAGGGTGTTACAGCCTCCCTTCCTTAAAGAATTTCGTCCTTGAAATTTAGCAAGGACTGAATACTAAGTGTAGCAATCATCTATAACTTCTTCTAGCTACCGTACTAGCCTACCTGGCTAGCAACGACCTATATAAAGCAAATATATATTATGCCCTCACAGCAGACCAGGATAGGTATCTCTAATCCTGTCTTCTATCTCCCAAATACAGTCCTTCTCCTTGTCACTTCACCGAACTTTCACCAACTTGACTGTCTTATTTTTTAACCTCTTCTCATCTCTTGCTACAGCCTGAAATGGTTATCTAATAAAAGTCAAATTCGGTTCTACTATCAAATCTTCCAAATCTGTTGAAGGAATAGTAATCTCTGGATTATGCACGTACTTGCGAAGAAGAGATACATGAAACACATTATGGACACTACCATACCGCTCAGCAACTCTACTCTGTAGGCAAGCTTCCCGATCCTTTCTATAATTCGAAACGGTCCAACATATCTCAATGCCAGTTTCCCTGACTTTTCGAGTCGCATCACACCCTTCATCGGTGATACTTTATTGAAGACCCTATCCCCAGCTGGAAATTCTATATCTTTATGCATCTTATCTGTGTTACTTTTCTATCTAGACTGAGTTTCCTTCATCCTTTCTCAGATCAACTCAATCTTCTCTGTCACTTCTCTAACCAAATCTGGACCCAAGACTAATCTGTCTCCAGTCTCCAACCAACATGCTGGTGATTTGCATGGCCTTCCATACAAAGCTTCAAAAGGCACCATTCTTATATTAGTCTGATAACTATTGTTATAGGAAACTCGACTAAGTGTAGGCGATCTTCCCAAGATCGACCAAAGTCCAATACACAAGCTCTTGAAAAATCCTCGAGTACCTTGTTAACTCTCTCTCTGCCTCTCTTTGTCTACCCATCCGTTTGAAGGTGATACAAAATACTCATCTTGAGCTAGGTGCCTAACATATCCTGTAGATTCTTCTAGAATTCACTAGTAAACAAAGCATCTCTATCACTGACTATACAGCGAGGAGTCCCGTGCAGTCTAACTATTTTCTTCATAAACAACTTAGTTAAAATAGGTGTCGTCCTGGTTGACTTAATTGGAATGAAATGGGCACTCTTGGTCAACATGTCCACTATGACGCATGTACTTTCATTCTCTCTATTCGACCTTGGCAGCCTGTCTATAAAATCCATGGATATCGAATCCTATTTCCAAACTAGTATATCCAAAGGTTGAAGCAATCCACTCGGCTTTCGATGTTCGGCCTTCACTTGTTGGCAATTCGCACACTGCCTGACCCACAAGCCAACATCCTTCTTCATACCTCCCCAGTTGAAAATCCTACTCATGTCCTGATACATTATGGTTCCTTCAGGATGAATCGTAAATTTGGATCGATGACATTCCCTAAGAACTTCTCTTCTTAAGTCCTCAACATTTGGAACACACTATTAGTCCTTGAGATGATGGTTTTGATGACAACAACCTTAGGACTTGTTATAAAATACAAATACTAACATTATAGTTTAGATATATACGTATATGCAGGATATAAACATGCAGGAACCAAGAATGAAGACTGTACAATATAGAGATTCAAGACTGAAGATAACAAGATTGAAGGCTCATGAGTATCAAGATATCAAGAGTTCAAGATTTCAAGAGTACAAGATAAGTATTGAGTCTATAATTATGTTAAAACTTCTTGAAAGTACTTACAACTTTATTAAAAAATTATTTTTGAAATGGAATCCACTTCAAGCCTGTTAAAGGGATGGAACCCTAGTGGGATGAAACCCACGACAATATCTAGTGGAATATATAGTGGTCCTATTTTGATATCTACTAATTTTATAAAAATGTTTTTCAAAATATATATCTCTTGTTTTTAAAAAATGTTTTCAAAAATTTCTTTTCAAAAAGACATCACTCTTGATTTTAAATATTTAGCCTCAAAACTATTTTTATCATTTTTAATATTTTGATTTCAAAATTGTCCTTGATTTTAAACTATCTCTTGTTTTAATATTTAGCTTTTAAATAATTATATACTCAGATTTTAAATCACTTTATAGATTAAGATTATATATACTAAAAATTACTTTTATATGTTTAAACTATATTCAAATATGTTTACAAAGTTTAGAAATTGTTTGGACAAATAAAGAAGCCAATATTAATAAGAAAATAAAAGTATCAATTTTTTCCTTGAGCATGTCGACATCCCTCAACTCCCCATGTCGACATGGTGCCCATTAAATTCAAAATTCAAATTTTCAAACGAAGTGTCTATTCATCGTATCCTTTCACGAATAGATATGGCAATTGATCTCATATAAATACCTGTAGTTCTAAACGAATTTTTCATCAGATTTCACTTGTTTTCTCTCCTCTTCATTCTCCACGTTTATTCTAAAGAATCCCAAACTATACTCTGCCGAAATACTAAGTGAATCAAAATTGATTATCTCTTTTTTGATTCTCTGCCACTCTCTCCATAAGATCTCAGTGCTATTCAGAGTTATAAGATCTTTTGTAAATCAAACTGTTGAGTAAAATGTGTGGTTGAGCCTTGAAACCTATTGGATGTGATTGTTGCCCCGTAAATCAATTAGGTAATCTTGTAGCCTGGTTAAATCAAGAGAGTTTCCCTGAACTCGAATACATGAGGGTGTACCTCGTAGCCTTGAAACTAAGGGTGTAATCTAGGAGATTATTTCGATAATAAATCCGTATGATTATATGGGACTGGATGTAAGGTAACTCTGAACCAGTATAAAATCCTAGTGTGTTATTTCCTTTACTTCTTTTATTTAGTATTTGCATCTATGTCTGATTCTACGATTATATCTGTATCTGTGAATTGCATTTGTTGGTGATTAAATCACATAAGTTTCAAAATGATTTAGAAAATCCATAAAACACTATTCAACCCCTCTCTAGTGTTATTCCACCTTAAGTTCCGTAATCCACATTTCTCACACACACAACCATCCCTTCTTTCTCAACCATCCCCTCTGGTTAAGACTAAAATCCTTTAGATCATCGATCTACAACCCAACCTCAAGCCTTTTAATCTTCGCGGCCAATAATGGGTCCTCTTTCTACTTGGAAGCGACCCTTTCGATAATTACTGGTCGAGCTTCCAAACATGACAACATGGCGATGCTCTGACTAGAACTAGCAGTCGATCTTAACTTCATGATACAAGTAGTCAAAGCTTCAAGATCTTTCCATTTTGCCAAAATGGCTAACACCACATTCTGATGTTTTATTCTAAGAGCATTCGCTACTTTATTTTCTCTCTTAGGGGTATACTCTATACCAAAATCATAAGCTGCTAAAAACTCCATCCACCTCTGTTATCTCATATTCAACTCTTACTAAAAGATTATATATATTAAGAACTTATGATCAGTGTATAGCTTAAATCTCTCCCCTAAGAGATAATGTCTCCATATCTTCAATGCAAAGACCACCGTAGCCAACTATAAATCATGAGTAGGATATCTCACCTCACGCGGCCTAAGTTGTCGTGAAGCATAGGCAATGACTTTACCCTTCTGCATTAACACATCTCCTAATCCAGTTTCACACGCATCGACATATACCACCAACCCTTGATTTCATTGGGAACGACTAAAATGAGCACGTGGTCAACAAATGCTTTAACTTAAGGAATGCCTCCTCATATTTTTCAGACCAAATAAAATTCATGTCTTTCTTGGTTAACTTAGTCAAAAGCGCTGCTATCCACGAGAAATCCTTAATGAATCTATGGTAATAGCCAACAAGTCCAAGAAAACTTCTAATCTCAGTCATCGTTTTTGGTCTCTTTAGTTATTAACAGCTTCGATCTTACCTAGATTGACTGACAAACCCTTCTCTGGAACCATATGACCAAGAAACTTAACCTCTTTCTTCCAAAAATGGCACTTAGAAAACTTTGCTTTCAGCTGATGCTACCACAACATCTCAAGCATTACTCTAATATGATCTTCATGCTCTCTTTAATCCTTAGGCCATACTAAAATGTCATCTATAAATACCAATATGAACCTATCTAAGTACACTCAAAAAACTCGATTCATCAACTCTATGCAGAAAGCTGGTGCATTCATTAACCCAAATGGCATTACAAACAACTCGTACGAACCATACCTAGTCTGAAACACGGTCAATAAGATACTATCATTTGCCACTCTTAACTGATGGAAACCTGTTGCCATATTCAATTGGGAAAATATTCTGGCTCCACAAAACAGATCGAATAAATCGTCGATTCTCGATAAATGGTACTTATTCTTGCTCGTCCTCTCATTCAAATTGCAATAGTCAGTACACATCCTTACCGACCCATCTGATTTCTTCACGAATACCGCAGCCGCACCCCAAGGCGAACTGCTTAGTCTAATAAAATTTCTGCCTTCTAGATACACTAGTCGCACCTTCAATTCCTTCATCTCGTTCGACGTCATCCTTCTAGGTGGTCTACTTACAGGTTCAACTCCTGGCACAAGATCTATCTAAAACTCAACGACTCGTTTCGATGGTAATCCTATAACTGGCTCAAAAGCAACTACAAATTCTCTTGTCACTCGAACCTGACTAAACTCTTCTTTTACTTCCATAACATTCAACAGAGTACAAGCACTCCGGTCTGAAACCTCCACTGAGAGTATGATTTGATTATGACTGCCAATGTGTATCAACAATATTTCCCTATCCTAGAAAAATATCCTAGCCTCATATTTACCCAACCAATCCATATCGAAAATGGTTATGAAATCTATGAAATCAAAAACATATAGAGTGCATGCAAACATATGACCTAACAAATCAGGTTCTAACTCGTCACATCTCATTCCCAGAGTTACATACCCTCCTACAGATTCGCAACCCTTAAGAAAGTAAAAGGTGTGTGGGTTCTAAACATAACCTATCAACCAAACACCAAGATATAAATGAATGTGATGCACCGGTATCAGATAGTACCCTTACTAGTGTACTTTGAATCAAAAGCGTACCTTCCATCACAGTCTTTCCCTTTTCAGCAGTAGTTGGCCTAGAAAATGATGTTCCAACAGTAAAGACCTTTCTCTTGTCCGCCCTGACTGGTTCTGGACATTGATTCTTATAATGCCCAACCTAGTCGTAGTTAAAGCACTTCACACCCTTCTAGTCTGCTGCCTTCTTCCCCTTGCCAATTCGGCATTTATGAGCATATGACCCTTCTTATCACACTTAAAGAAAACCAGATAGCCTTTGCCTTCTTGATAGCTTCTCCTTTCCATTTCTTAGAAGTTCATTGATATCTTCTTTTTATAAAGAAAACCGACTTCGATTATTGAATGATCCACACCTAAATAAGCCCCTCGTAGAACGAGAATCCTTCTTTAGGATGAGGCTAGCAATTGAAAAAAATGAATGGGTCAATGAGTTTTTCCACTAGAGGACAAATTGAACAAGTAACGCAAGGGGCATCCAATACTTTATGCAAAAAAGGAATTATTTCTAGGCCACGCCAGACCTAGAAGCAAGTGAGGGGACTGTTCCATTCTAGGAAGAACTTCATCTTCTTTCCAAGGGAACTCTAGGTTTCAACCTACTTCTCCTTCCCATAAGTAACAAGCATCTCCTTATGTTGGATTTCCATTTCCACAACAACATTACAAGGATCGTGAAGATGTGGCAGGGTTTCCCTAGCACTCTCGAGTCTCAATCCCCACATAAACTTCTTGTTCCTCCTACTGATGGTGTCTATCGTAGCATGTCCATATCTAGACAGCTCAACAAATTTCGTGGCATACTTAATCGCCGACATCTCGCCTTGCACTGAGTCCACGAACTTCCTCATCGATGCTTAATTGGCAACATCAGACAAAAGCCTCTGCTCGAATCTTCTCTGAAATTCCACCAAAGTCAAATTTTCCCCGAAAATTCTAGTAGTAACACTATTCCACCAATGAAGCACTACTCCCTGCAACTATTTGGAAGCAAGCCTCCTCTTCTGCTCATCATTCAACCCTTAGTCATTGAAGATTCTGCCATATTGTAAAAGCCAATTCTCCACCTCTATAGCTTCCTCCGTTCCCAAAAACGACTTCTTACCAAGAATGGTATAATATTTGCTCAACTTAGCATAGTTGTTTCCAATTGGAACCACGAGATTAGCTCCTCCAACATTCCCAGCATTACCCCCAGCAACTCCTGCGGTAGCTCCTGCTTGCACCAGATTAAAGAAGAACTGATACATCATCCTCATATCTACTGGCGAATTTCTAGCACCTACATTGTCATCTTCATTTTGGTTAGCAATCGCATGTCGACCCGGGTTCCTACTGGTGGGTCTAACGTTTTCATTTGTTGTGGTGCTTCCTCCACCGAGATTTCATCTTTCGTTTCCTACCTCTATATCTTCATTTCTCGTAAATCTGCATACAGGCCTTAGTAAGATACAAAAGAACAGTCTAAGAGCAAGGAAAATATGTACTTATATATATATATATATATATCAAGTACAAGTAGTTACTATATCAGAGTATATATATAGATACATATAGGAAATAAAACCACTTTCCCTTTACATCAAACTCAGAAAAATCAAATATAAAAGAACTCCTATTGGCTAGCTTGTCTCCTGCGCGTCTCTGAAAGCTTATTTGTCCAAAGAAAAACCTAAAAACCTCAACTCTCAATCTACTCAAAATCAATTGAGCACCCGGGAGTATAAGGGAAAAACATAAAGTTCGAGTCAGACATAAAGCCTAGTATGAATTATAATATACATCTCAAGCCATTTAGATATCGAGTGAGACGACACCGCTTAGCGGAATGGGTTTTCTACTCACTAGTATCTTTTCCAAAAATTTATAATAACCAAATGTTGTGCTCCTGCATCCACAATGATTAAAAACATAGCAATTTAATATATATACGCACACACCATGATAATATGCAAGCAAAAAAATATCATAGATTTCCCATCCCCATTCATTTGGCTATCTGTCTCAGTTATAGTTTCTAGAGTTACTATTAACATATTAGTTTTCATGGGATGACTAATAACCTGTTCAAAACTCAGGGACTATCTGTTCGATCTTATAGTTTTCATGGGATCACTAAGAACCTATTGTCCCCTGCAAAAAACTTCATTTAATTAATTCTTGGGTTCTCCTTGAACCTATTGTTATCTTAAATAACTTCTCTTATATCATAGTTTTCATGGGTTGACTATGAACCTATTGACTTCTGTCAATAACTTTATTCGGATATAGTTTCCATGGGATCACTACGAACCTAATGGCCTATGCTAATAACTCCATTTAAACATTGTTTTCATAGGTTTATTATGGACCTGTCTAATCTGATAACTTCTTTGATCAGTCTTTGGCCATCCTATGTTCTGGTCTTCCTGACCTCCTGGATGCAACTCTATTCATTTAGGAGTTAACTCAAGTTATATTCACTACTGAGTCAACTTAGCTGGTTAGTCTGCCATTACTCCCTAAAATACAGTTATGGGTCCATTACACGGTGAATACATTTACTGTAAAAGTGCATGTATAACTGATCATATATTATAATGATAATACCAACATTTATAGTTCAATATCCTTGAAATGATTCCACATGAAACATGGTTAATCCCTTTAACTCATTATTTTTGTCAAGCAAAGCTTCTTTTAAAACTCCAATATTAAAAGCCATTTCAAAGATCTTTATATTGCTATAGGTTTTCCTTTAAAAATGAGATTGGATTCTTTGTTTTGAAAACTAAGGCTTTCGAAACCTTAGACCTTTACTTTCAAAACCATTAGAATATATCTTTTGAAAGCATTTAAATCTTCTTTTCAAAACACTTAACATATGCCTTTCGAAACACTTTAAAATATCGCTTTCGAAAGCATCAAAAATCTTCTTTCGAGACCATCAAAACTTTCCTTTCGAAAGTATTAAAGCATATCTTTCTAACTTATAGAAGCATAGCTTCGAAACCTTTTGAAAGTACCTCTTTTAAAACCAATGGGTTTATCTTTAAAAATAAATTTTGGGTCAAAGTGATCATAAGAGAAAGTACCCCTATCGAAATCATTACCTTCAAGTAAAAGAATTTGGTGAAAATAGATGACTTCAAAACCATCCTTTCGAAAGCTTTAATCTTTTAAGTAAAACAATTGGAAGGATAGCTTCGAAACAACTTTCAAAGCCATTGGCTTCGAAGCATTTGGTTTAAATGGCTACTAGAGCCCTTCTGAAGGCATTGGGAAGCGGCTTGTTATATTTTAAAAAAAGCTTGCCTTTTGAACTTACTGAAGACTTTTAACCTATTCAAGAGGTATAAAGATATCATAAAGGTTTCCACCCAGTTCGACTACCTTTTCGATAGCTCTTTTTTTTAAACATAAAACATGACAACTCATTCGAAAGCTACCCTTTTGGAACAAGAACGCGAGAACCCCTTCGAAAGCCATATAACAGTGATTCAACCCTTTCGAAAGCATCCTTTGAAAAGTAGGCAAGTGACATCTCTTTTTGAAAGCAAAACAAAGACTTTCGAAAGCTATTAAAATGGCCTTGACCCCTTCGAAAGCATGGTTTCAACTCTATACCTTCTGCCTTTCTCCAATTCACACGTACCAAAGCATTAATACCATGTGTATTGGTTTCGACTTGGTTGGGGGTGGAGGTATGGGGTCAAAAGGTTGCAACTAGAAGTGGTGAAACGATGAATCTATACAAAACTGTTTTGTTGCCTTTTTAAGTAAATGCATTTCAACTAACTTTCCTATACGTAAAAATATAATTGGTTGTCATAATCTTTACCGAAATCTTTTCTAAAGAATGTCAAATTTATCTAGAATTAATTAAAAGTAATTTACAAAGTTGCCCTTCCCTTTAATAAAGAAATTAAGATATTTAAGTGCTCCAACTTAAATAATTTAATTTACATAGTAAATTACTTAGGAAAAAACGTCAAAAATCATTATAATTCACTAATAATATGTTATTTAACATATATAAATTTCAGACCCAAAATCTTCTATATAATAGCCGAAATAAATTGTAATGACCCGAAAATTTCGAACCCGAAAATTCCAGATAGTTAGTGAAAAGAAGAAAGAGAAAGAAGAAGAAGAAGAAGAAGAATCATAAACACCAAAACACAGAAAACCTCACATTCGCAGCGGATCAAATATAATATCAAATAAAGTAGCAGTTATACAAAGAAAACTATATCAGTAAATTTTCATTTAAATACATCAGAGTTACACATATACATAAATACTGGACAAAACAATCATGTCCAGAGACTACAATATCATAGTGAAAACTCTCCATACGTCCCTGCCATCCTGCTCGCCTCCTGACCTCCAGAACGTCCTTACCTGAAAATTTGTAATACTCGGTCTGACCCGAGCATTACATCAAAGTAACACCCGGGTCAGGCTGGAAACCAGCGTGAGTAAACCCATCTAACATGAATGACAAAAGCATACAACTTAAATAAACCCGGGGTAACTTATATCAATTTACAACTTCACAAGTTGTTATAGACATCATCTATTTCCCATAACAATTTATACAGAATCGAAGTGGCTTCGGGAATTTACTAATACCCGACTCCGGTCACTTCGAGTCCAATGTCATCTTAACCAAAATTATCCAATTAAATACAATTCATCCTTAATTACTAGATAACATTTTTATTCACATCAACTCATAATTGATAGAAAATCACAATATCGTCATCCATTCAACATATCATGTCACAAAACAATTCATACCAGAGGTATCAACCAGTCCAAAGCACTCATCATCATTCACTCATTAATAAGCAAGATTGATCACTTCATTATTTAAATTAATTAATGATCATCAAATTACTTTCATTAGTAAATTATTCTTAAATTTCATATAATAATTATCCTTTACCTTAATCACATTCATTAATCAATATTGATTATTCATCAATAGATATCAATTCAATAGATATCATCCAATCCAGACATTCAACAACCAATCACCCATAAGCAAGCATTATCAATTCATATCATAATTAATTTAATTACTTAAATTAAATTAATTTCTTAAGGATTAATCACTTAATCTTGCCTATAGATTCATTAATTAATTACTGACCTTAATTAATTAATCACATCCTTGATTAACTCAAATAACCAATTTATCAATCCTTAATCCCACATTAATTATCCTTTATTTATCAATTATTAATCCATAATTATTATTTAATTTCCTTTAATACAAAGTAATTAATCCTTAATTACTTCCATAATCAATTAATTAACCCTTAATTAATCCTTCATTGACTGTTAACCCATCCTTAATCAATAGATAATCAATCCTTAATTACCCTTTGATTAATCCTTAATCACCATTGATTAATCAAGTAATTATCGTTTAAAAATTCTTAATTAATCCTTAATTACGGATTAATTATTCTTTAATTATTAATTAATAAAACCTTGATTATTAATTAATAAAGCTTAATTACAAGTTAAGCACTACTTAATTATTAGTTAAGTAACCCTTACTACTTAACTAACAACTTATTAATTAATTTCTTAATCAATCCTTTATAATTAAACTAATTAATTAAACTTAATTTCTTTAAATTGACTTAATCAAAATTTAGATATTAAAACCTAAATTAAAATAAAACATTTATCTTATAAATGCTTTAATTACCCTTAACACATTTGCCTCATTTACTTTATAAAAATCTTTGCTTAATTAAATTATTAATTAAGTTCTTTTTTTTTAAATAAAACAATCATTTAACTTGATAAAAATTGAAGTTATCAAAACACAACTAAAAATAGCTTAAATATTTATCAATTATTAGTTGTTTTAAACTATTTCAATTTGGATTTAAAACTTGTCTTTTGTATAAACTTCTCAAATAATATTCAAATTCGATTTTTAAAATCGCTTTAAATTTTTTTAACAAAGTTTAAATTTAACAAACTTCAAAACTTCTTAAAATATGTTTAAGAAAACGTTTATTAAAACATCAAATAATTTATATAAGAGAATTAAACTAATTAAAATTTTTAAAATCAAAACACAAACTTTTAAAACCTTAATTACTGTTTACTTAAGCTGCTTCGGGTTAAACCCGTAGCTTACTCGGGTCATACTCGATTTTCCTTATCTTTTCCATCTCAATTTATTTTAAAATTTAACCCTGTAGCAACTTAAACTGTTAACAACTAATCATCATGAGCTACTCGCGTTTATACTCGAGCAAATTTCCCTCAGACCCGAGCTTCAACCCGTGTACCAATCTTCCTCCTCAATTACTGACACCAGAACTCGCTGTGCAAGTGCACCAGCGATCGCCGAAGCTCCGGCCACCATGACCTCCCTTGACAAGTCGCCGACGCCACACCCATTTGATTTCGATCACCCAAATTTCCTTACAAACCCCAAAATAAGATCGAGCTATCACGATCAAACTCGAAAAACACCCATCACCAGAAAACTGGCCGAAACCACGACACCGATCCCTAGAAGTTGCTGTGACCTCGGCCACGCCTTCCCGAGCTTCCACGCTGCCTTTGCCTAAGATTTCGTGCAACTCGATCACTGAAGTTGCTGCAGTGACGTGAAATTTTGATCTCTCCAAAAACTAGGGTTAAAAAGACACTCCAACCTATCGCCGCTGCCACGGTGGCTCGTCCACCCATCTACCATTTTTGCCAACATCCTAGATCTTCCAGCTAACTCAGGCAAAAACCCCGACCCTCCACAATACTCCGATCACCCACAAATGCACAAAACTCATATTATGATCAAACCCCAATATCTCACTCTGAATTCAATTAGAATTTTTGATTTTCATTCTAAAAACCAGATTTCACCATGAAGATTCAGGTTACATTCCTGAAACAACAATTTTCAATGTTTGATTTTTACGAAGATTGAAAGAATCTTCACTGTCTCTCTTTTTTTTCCAACCAATTATTTTCTTAAATTCATTTCAGAAATTTAATTTATAACTAATCTAACACTTCTTGTTTGTAAATTTAATCCTAATAGAAATCAGTAGTAGAGGAAACAAAATTTATCCAAAATTTAGACCCTGTAACAAGTGACAGAGTTTGCAGCCATGCACATCATAAACCCATTCGAACAAACAAAGATTTTTTTTATATATATACATACATGCAAAGTAATCTTCATTTCAGAAAATCACCTTCAACAGATTTCACTTATTTAAGCTTATGAATTTAAATGTAGATTCTGGGTTCTGGGAAACAACAGAAAGGTTATATACACAATCATCTATATTTATATCCCTGCATTCATTTAAACCCATTCATGCATCAAAATTTCCTTAGCCATTATATCACACTTATCAGGTTTAAATGAATTATATTAGTGAAAGATGGTTTACTCACCTTTTAAACAGCAGAGGCTTTAAACTGGATTTGAAAATTTTACATTGCTGGAATTCCTTAAAACTGAAAAAAAAACTTTGATCTCTTTGAAATGAAATTCTTCATCTACCCTTTTTGATTAACACTGGAATCAACTTCGATGATTAAGGATTGTTTTCAGGTTGTTGCTTTTCTGGAGATGATTCAGGTTTTTGATTCATGCATTTCGAGTTTGCAAAGTTTTGGATTGCATGAAAATTTCTTTTTTTTTTCTTTTTTTCTTTTTGAGATGAACACGGTTTCCTTTTATTTAGAACTAAGATTAGGGAAAAATATTTGAAGGGAAAAGATAAAATTTTATATAAGTTAATTTCAGATTTTCTTAAAATTAAAAGAAAATTCAAATAATGAGACACTTGTCTCTTACCTTACTTAGTATGTTGACACATGCACTAAAGAGGTTTGTAACTTTAACACTTGTCATTATTTATATTTACTTTATTCTTAACTGATATATAAAAAACTTTTCTTATTAAATTCCTTATTAACAAATACATTTATAAATTTATAAATGTTTTCTAAATTTTATATAAATACAATCTAAAATCATGATTTAAAAGATCACATTATAAATTAATTGGTTATTTATATTTAAAGATAACAATTTTATCAATTTATATTTTTTATTTATATTCACACCTTTCTAGTATTATACATATAACATTTTTCAAAGGAGAAGACTTTAAAAATCTTAATTATACACTAATATAATTATTCTTTGAATTTCAAACCTCAAATTCAAATTCAAATTCAATTAAATTGACTCATACACATATTTTAAACAAACACACATTACATGTGTTTTGAAAATAATGATTTTGCAAATTTTAAAATTATTATACCAGAAGATTATCAAATAAATATCTATTCCAGCCTAAATATTTATCATCAGATTATTTGTTTAATCCATAAATCAATATTCTATATTATATTATATTATATTTTTAAGATCAGATAATTATATAATTATCTGATGCCAAAGAAATCCGGGTTACCACATTCCTCCCACCCTTTGAATCTTTTCGTCCTCGAAAAGGAACGAAGCCAGATTTTATTAAAATGCTTAAAATCAGATTAATTATTCTTTGACTATTTTTAAAACACTTTTGAAAATCTATATACTATTATAAATTAGTTTTATAAAAATACTTTTTATAACTCGATGTTTCAACCAGTCCATCCTTGTTCTCACAAAAATTCGGTCATACGTTGATCAGGCGTACGACTGAAATTCTATAAGTACTTAACAGACTCATTTTCAACATCTAGTGAAAATACTTGGAAAATAATTTTATTGAAAATATAGGAAATCAATTATTATTATTATTATTTTATAAAATAGAGGATATATCTTTGGTGAGAATGCCCTAGAAATCATCACCCCCATCCATGGTCACAGTTACATCCAGAGTTACGTTGCCGTCGCAGCAAAAGTCCATGTAACTGCAGGCTCTCCGCGGCCTCTCGATTACGCCATGGAACCCACACAACAGATCACAGTTACATCCAAGGTTACGTTGCCATCGCAGCAAAAGTCCATGTAACTGCAGGCTCTCAGCGGCCTCTGATTTTCGCTGTCAAAATGAAACTTCTCCACTCCTACATAGGTCGCAGTCTGCCGATATAAAATAAAACGCAGACTGTTGGCTCTCAGCGGCACACACGACTTTCGCTCTGGTAACCTCTACTCAAAATCCCCAGGAACTAGTTTTGTCCGGACTCCTCACAGGATAAACTTTAGAACCCCCCCTTAGGGCTCAAGGCAGCACCACCCGGTGGTACTCCTGAGAAGTTCATTTCAAGGGAGCGCCTTTTTCCCCAGAGCCATCATCAAAACATTTTATACTATACATATATAGTATCTTCAAATCATACACCTAGTATGATCTCATACAAAGCTCCTTTACTCAAAATCGATTATTCCAAAATCGATAATTCTCAAACTAGGCTTTCCAAAAATCAATATTGATTTTACCCAAAAATCAAAAGCCTTTCCAAATCCATAGGTCCCCAAAACTTTTTCCAAAATCCTCATATGATCCTTTATATATATATATTCAGATATATAAAATCTTTCAAAACTTTGGATCATTTCAAACTTGTATAAAACTCCTTTTATACTTCAAAACTCCTTCAAAATCCTTTTCCTTATGGCAAGAGATTCATCAAGGGAAGTTTTATCTTATATAACAAAGATATATAACTTTATTTATCCAGAATCAAATATCCAATTTGATTACTCCTTTTAATATCAATTTCATTCAAATCCGTACGATGTACATATATGATTCGTACGCCTTACCAATCTGATCGCTCACTCGATCACACAATTTCACTTCCGAACTAGTATCGTCCACCCGATTTCCTAGTGCAGACACAGATCCGGTTTCTTGATCAGAAACCGTTATTCTCCTTGCATAGTTATAACTATGATAGAGAATATCCAGAACCAATCAACAATCCATATCCAGGTTCGCCTTCAAAAATCGAGTGGAAAATTCCAACTCGGATCGATATAACTATCTCGAAATTCTGTGCTCGAATCTGGATCAAATTACTATACGAATAGAATAACATACGTGCATCCTATGTATTTACCTTTATTGGTTATTAGCCAAATCAATTCCATTTCTATTCACATTCACTTTGATTTTCATTCACTTACTCCCAATTGCTTCAATTTATTTGGATTATCACCTCTATTCTTATCTCGATTGGGTATTTAAAATAACAGTTTGAACTCCGTCCAGTTTAAATTTAGAAAATAACTGGAAAAGTTAAAGAAATAGATAAGTAGTTGAAAAATAATCACTAGTTTGTAAAATAGCTGTAAAATAGTTCAGTAATTATCAAAATAATTGGAAAATAGTTAAATAGTCATAGAAATTTTAGAATAATTGCAAATCAGCTATAAAATAGTAATTAGTAGTTGAAGATAGTAATTAGTTTATAGAATAGTTAGAAAATTGTTAAACAGTTTCAAAAATATAAGACAGTTTGGTTTTTAAAAGAAAAATTGTATATGTAATAAATAGCTTGGAAAATAGGTTTAAAACAATTTATATTAAAAATAGTCCAGAGTCAAAACTGCTCACTTCCCAATCTCCATTCTCATCAATTCAATTTAAATTTCCACTTTCATTTAAATTGACCCAATTCCAATTTTAAATAACTTCAATTTCCATTAGACTTGATTTATTCCCAATTCAAGCTGAAATAATTCTCAATTCCTTTTTTAAATTTAAATCAGATTCCATTTGGATTTAAACATATTCAATTTTAATTACAATCCCCAGTTATTCCAATCACTTTGGACTAATATCCATTCAATTGAACCCACATCAATTCCAATCCATTCCAACTCCAGTTTGAATTAATCCCAATTTCAAATTCCATTTCCAAATCAAGTTGAATTATTCTTGATTTCCTCCCAAATTTAATTCAATTTCCATTTGAATTTAAAATTATTAAATTTTAATTACAATTCCAAATTATTCAAATCAATTTGGACTAATCTAAAATTTTCCATTTTAATTATTTAAACTTATTCACCTTCAATCTCAAATTTAAACCATTTCGAATTATATAAATTCGAGTTAAATTCACTAAGGTTGGTTTAACCCCTTAAACCAAGTTAACCTTTATCAAAAGCTTTTAAACAAATTTTACTTTACAATTTCAATTACTCAAATTTTTAGTTCAAGTTAATTCCATATCCTTAGTTTCAAAAGAAAGGTTAATTTTTCTTTTATCTCAACAATGGATTACCATACTCCATTTCTCATTCATTTAAACAAATTAAATTCAAAATTTGAAGATTATTAATAACAATAGGATGATATTATCCAATCCATTTTAAAACATCCCTCAATCTCCAATTTCCAGACCTCAAACCCATTTTGAGATCACACAAACTCCCAATTTCAAATTAGTTTGATCATTCAACTTATTTAACTTCACATTAATAATCTTCCTACTTATTAAGTTCAAAAACTTATCACTTTGGGTATCATATCTCATTCCAGATTTAAAACTCAACATTTAGAGTTTATTTCAACCATCTTTATATTATGTATATCCATACATATACATATTTACTTCTTGGCTTGCCAAGCCAAATTTAAAAATTTAAACCTCCTTTGGTTTCAATTCAAACAAATTTTCTTTAAAATTTTCAAACATTTCTTATTTTTAAAATAAGATTATATTCAAAGTAATTTGAACAATATTATTTCCTTTAACAATTTGAAACCAATTCAAATTTTTAAACTTAGAATTCAGGACTTCACAATTTGAAACCCACTTTTATTTGTATCCTTTCACAGTTATAAATTATTTTCTTTATAAATGGTTATTACCTTAAAACATTTTATTGTTTATTGAAAAACAATCATCCCATCATTAAACACAATATCCATTCTATTTTCTGGTTTGAAACCAATTCTCATTCATCTTATTATGAAATACTTCTCCAAATCAATATTTCAATTTTTAGTTGAATCCATTTCAAACTTGTCTTTAATTTAATTTCAATCTGGTTGTAATTCTATTATCACTTAATTCTTACTATTACTTTTAATTTAATTAATACTACAACCAATTTTCTTAATATAATAGATAATCTATTTCTTATATAAGATTTATTTACTTTTGAAATCATTTAAAAACCTTTATATAAGAAAATAACAAGTACGCTCTCTCATATTTATATTCTCTACTCATCATAGGGTACCACTTACCCTACCCTTAATGAGTAATCCCACCAGAGCCAAGGTTCTTGCTTAACCTTCAGCTCTGATACCAAATGTAATGACCCGGAAATTTCGAACCCGAAAGTTCCAGACAGTTAGTGAAAAGAAGAAAGAGAAAGAAGAAGAAGAAGAAGAAGCATAAACACCAAAATACAGAAAACCTCACATTCGCAGCGGATCAAATATAATATCAAATAAAATAGCAGTTATACAAAGAAAACTATATCAGTAAATTTTCATTTAAATACATCAGAGTTACACATATACATAAATACTGGACAAAACAATCATGTCCAGAGGCTACAATATCACAGTGAAAACTCTCCATACGTCCCTGCCATCCTGCTCGCCTCCTGACCTCCAGAACGTCCTTACTTGAAAATCTGTAATACTCGGTCTGACCCGAGCATTACATCAAAGTAACACCCGGGTCAGGCTGGAAACCAGCGTGAGTAAACCCATCTAACATGAATGACAAAAGCATACAACTTAAATAAACCCGGGGTAACTTATATCAATTTACAACTTCACAAGTTGTTATAGACATCATCTATTTCCCATAACAATTTATACAGAATCGAAGTGGCTTCGGGAATTTACTAATACCCGACTCCGATCACTTCGAGTCCAATGTCATCTTAACCAAAATTATCCAATTAAATACAATTCATCCTTAATTACTAGATAACATTTTTATTCACATCAACTCATAATTGATAGAAAATCACAATATCGTCATCCATTCAACATATCATGTCACAAAACAATTCATATCAGAGGTATCAACCAGTCCAAAGCACTCATCATCATTCACTCATTAATAAGCAAGATTGATCACTTCATTATTTAAATTAATTAATGATCATCAAATTACTTTCATTAGTAAATTATTTTTAAATTTCATATAATAATTAACCTTTACCTTAATCACATTCATTAATCAATATTGATTATTCATCAATAGATATCAATTCAATAGATATCATCCAATCCAGACATTCAACAACCAATCACCCATAAGCAAGCATTATCAATTCATATCATAATTAATTTAATTACTTAAATTAAATTAATTTCTTAAGGATTAATCACTTAATCTTGCTTATAGATCCATTAATTAATTACTAACCTTAATTAATTAATCACATCCTTGATTAACTCAAATAATCAATTTATCAATCCTTAATCCCACATTAATTATCCTTTATTTATCAATTATTAATCCATAATTATTATTTAATTTCCTTTAATACAAAGTAATTAATCCTTAATTACTTCCATAATCAATTAATTAACCCTTAATTAATCCTTCATTGACTTTTAACCCATCCTTAATCAATAGATAATCAATCCTTAATTACCTTTTGATTAATCCTTAATCACCATTGATTAATCAAGTAATTATCGTTTAAAAATTCTTAACTAATCCTTAATTACGGATTAACTATTCTTTAATTATTAATTAATAAAACCTTAATTATTAATTAATAAAGCTTAATTACAAGGTAAACACTACTTAATTATTAGTTAAGTAACCCTTACTACTTAACTAACAACTTATTAATTAATTTCTTAATCAATCCTTTATAATTAAACTAATTAATTAAACTTAATTTCTTTAAATTGACTTAATCAAAATTTAGATATTAAAACCTAAATTAAAATAAAACATTTATCTTATAAATGCTTTAATTACCCTTAACACATTTGCCTCATTTACTTTATAACAATCTTTGCTTAATTAGATTATTAATTAAGTTCTTTTTTTTTAAATAAAACAATCATTTAACTTGATAAAAATTAAAGTTATCAAAACACAACTAAAAATAGCTTAAATATTTATCAATTATTAGTTGTTTTAAACTATTTCAATTTGGATTTAAAACTTGTCTTTTGTATAAACTTCTCAAATAATATTCAAATTCGATTTTTAAAATCACTTTAAAATTTCTTAACAAAGTTTAAATTTAACAAACTTCAAAACTTCTTAAAATATGTTTAAGAAAATGTTTATTAAAACATCAAATAATTTATATAAGAGTTTTAAACTAATTTAAATTTTTAAATATCAAAACACAAACTTTTAAAACCTTAATTACTGTTTACTTAAGCTGCTTCGGGTTAAACCCGTAGCTTACTCGGGTCATACCCGAGTTTCCTTATCTTTTCCATCTCAATTTATTTTAAAATTTAACCCTGTAGCAACTTAAACTGTTAACAACTAATCATCATGAGCTACTCGCGTTTATACTCGAGCGAATTTCCCTCAGACCCGAGCTTCAACCCGTGTACCAATCTTCCTCCTCAATTACTGACACCAGAACTCGCTGTGCAAGTGCACTAGCGATCACCGAAGCTCCGGCCACCATGACCTCCCTTGACAAGTCGCCGACGCCACACCCATTTGATTTCGATCACCCAAATTTCCTTACAAACCCTAAAATAAGATCGAGCTATCACGATCAAACTCGGAAAACACCCATCACCAGAAAACTGGTCGAAACCACGACACTGATCCCTAGAAGTTGTTGTGACCTCGGCCACGCCTTCCCGAGCTTCCACACTGCCTTTGCCCAAGATTCCGTGCAATTCAATCACTGAAGTTGCTGCAGTGACGTGAGATTTTGATCTCTCCAAAAACTAGGGTTAAAAAGACACTCCAACCTATCGCCGCTGCCACGGTGGCTCGTCCACCCATCTACCATTTTTGCCAACGTCCTAGATCTTCCAGCTAACTCGGGCAAAAACCCCGACCCTCCACAATACTCCGATCACCCACAAATGCACAAAACTCATATTATGATCAAACCCCAATATCTCACTCCGAATTCAATTAGAATTTTTGATTTTCATTCTAAAAACCAGATTTCACCATGAAGATTCAGGTTACATTCCTGAAACAACAATTTTCAATGTTTGATTTTTAACAAGATTGAAAGAATCTTCACTGTCTCTTTTTTTTCCAACCAATTGTTTTCTTAAATTCATTTCATAAATTTAATTTATAACTAATCTAACACTTCTTGTTTGTAAATTTAATCCTAACAGAAATCAGTAGTAGAGGAAACAAAATTTATCCAAAATTTAGACCCTGTAACAAGTGACAGAGTTTGCAGCCATGCACATCATAAACCTGTATGAACAAACAAAGATTTTTTTTTATATATATACATACATGCAAAGTAATCTTCATTTCAGAAAATCACCTTCAACAGATTTCACTTATTTAAGCTTATGAATTTAAATGTAGATTCTGGGTTCTGGGAAACAACAGAAAGGTTATATACACAATCATCTATATTTATATGCCTGCATTCATTTAAACCCATTCATGCATCAAAATTTCCTTAGCCATTATATCACACTTATCAGGTTTAAATCAATTATATTAGTGAAAG
This sequence comes from Allium cepa, assembly GCA_030765085.1. Taxonomy (NCBI): domain Eukaryota; kingdom Viridiplantae; phylum Streptophyta; class Magnoliopsida; order Asparagales; family Amaryllidaceae; genus Allium; species Allium cepa. Next base: position 513,889,302 of record CM060938.1, read on the forward strand.
ATGGTTTACTCACCTTTTAAACAGCAGAGGCTTTAAACTGGATTTGAAAATTTTGCATTGCTGGAATTCCTTAAAACTGAAAAAAAAACTTTGATCTCTTTGAAATGAAAAGCTTCAGCTACCCTTTTTGATTAACACTGGAATCAACTTCGATGATTAAGGATTGTTTTCAGGTTGCTGCTTTTCTGGAGATGATTCAGGTTTTTGATTCATGCATTTCGAGTTTGCAAAGTTTTGGATTGCATGAAAATTTCTTTTTTTTTCTTTTTTTCTTTATGAGATGAACACAGTTTCCTTTTATTTAGAACTAAGATTAGGGAAAAATATTTGAAGGGAAAAGATAAAATTTTATATAAGTTAATTTCAGATTTTCTTAAAATTAAAAGAAAATTCAAATAATGAGACACTTGTCTCTTACCTTACTTAGTATGTTGACACATGCACTAAAGAGGTTTATAACTTTAACACTTGTCATTATTTATATTTACTTTATTCTTAACTGATATAAAAAAAACTTTTCTTATTAAATTCCTAATTAACAAATACATTTATAAATTTATAAATGTTTTCTAAATTTTATATAAATACAATCTAAAATCATGATTTAAAAGATCACATTATAAATTAATTGGTTATTTATATTTAAAGATAACAATTTTATCATTTTATATTTTATATTTATATTCACACCTTTCTAGTATTATACATATAACATTTTTCAAAGGAGAAGACTTTAGAAATCTTAATTATACACTAATATAATTATTCTTTGAATTTCAAACCTCAAATTCAGACTCAAATTCAATTTAAATTGACTCATATACATATTTTAAACAAACACACATTACATGTGTTTTGAAATAATGATTTTGCAAATTTTAAAATTATTATACCATAAGATTATCAAATAAATATCTATCCCAGCCTAAATATTTATCATCAGATTATTTGTTTAATCCATAAATCAATATTCTATATTATATTTTATTTTTAAGATCAGATAATTATACAATTATCTGATGCCAAAGAAATCCGGGTTATCACATAAATTTTAAACCCAATTTTTTATTTCTTTCTCCAAAAATTAATAGTAATTTATCCATATTTTGTGTAATTATGAAAATATAAAATCGTCTCCGAAATATTGTTTTACATAACATATTAAATCCTCATGGCATATGAAACCAAATAAATACGATTTTAGCCTTAAAATATAATAAAAAGTTTAACAAACATACTTGTTTGAATCAAACATATCATGTGATCCAAGCATATCATCATTAAAATCGTCATAAAGTTTTTAAACATAAAATCCGAAATCAAATGCTCTTTAAAAACGAAAATCCTATTGTTTTGATTATTATTCACCTTTCTTTGGATAAGGAACTTGAGATTTTATCTTTCTTAATTCTCCTTACTTGATTTCTTAGCTTTTAATTGATTTTTCTCCTCTCTTTCCCCAAGGTTATGGCCACCTAGAGCTCCATAGTTTATGTTTTAGAATTTTGAACTTATGAAATAAAAAAGTGAACATGTGTTTAGGGGTAAAGGGTTAAGGTGCATGGCTATTCCCCATAATACCCTTGCCTTATTCTTTTATTGGTTAACTTATAAAATCATTTCCATAAACTCCTACCTTTAATTTTATTTAGTTAAGCACGATCTCTTTTTAGTTTTCAAATCCCAATCCCCTATCGCTCTAATCTTTACATTATTCTATTTAATTTATCTAATTAAATCTCTCGATTAATTCTATTTAAAATTAGGGATGTTACATATACCTCAACAAATAATAAAATGACATGAATACTATCCGCATAAAGCAATAACATGAAGGCTCAATATATATCCAGAACAATATAAAATATTACAGATATCCAAGATATATCACAGGTCACATCGAAAGGATAAATGTCATAACATAATAGTGAGCCTACAAAAACAAGTATAGGCTCATATAATAGCATAATAATATAATGCTATCAAGTAATACTAGCTGGCCAAAATATACATGTATATTTTTAATTAAATACTTGTAGATCGAAAATAAATTAATTATAAAAGTTATTAAATTAAGTTTTTAGATTTTGAAAATTCTTCTAAAGATATCTAAGACACGTTTTAGGCTGAATAAAAATATCTAAAATTTTGTTAATTGAAATTATATTTTTATTAAATAATTAATTGTAGTCAGAAAGTAAATTAATTCAAAAAATATATTAAATTATGTTTTAAAAATTAGAAAATTATACGGTAAGTTTCTTGTATGGTGTAGAAAATTTAAAAAATAAAAAACTAAAACTTGGAAACACTAATTATTTTATACATAATAAACAACATAATCATTAAATAAAAAACATGTGTGTGTGTGTATTTAATAAAATATGTTTATATGTTTTTTTTGTTTTTTTTTTGGCAAGGCCAGCCGGTTTTATAGTGGACCGTCCACTTTTATTACGAACGTAATAAATTTGAGATACAGGAGTAAGGTAGATGCACCTTAACTACTAAATGAAAGAGGAAAATACAGCACAGGAGTATGACAGAATGTCACAGCTACTAAAAATAAAGGCATGACTAGTTCTCCTCCGAAGAGGAAGAATCTCCAACGTCAACATCTACCAGGGATGAAACCAAAGACCTATTCCCAAGAAGTCCAAAATAGGGGCGAAACAGTACAGCAAGAGAGGGATCATAAATCTCAGCATCAGAAGAGTAAATAAAAGATCGATCCCAGGCAGTATCAGCAAGAATAACATAATTTTTCTCAGCATACAAACCCTCCAAATCAAGGAGCAAGGAATCACCAGAGATTCTGTAATATAGGCAACGAAGGTCCAATAGGTCGTTCGAAATAAATCTAAAATAGTAATCATCCACAGGGTTGAATCTCATATCAGAACGACGATCAACCCAACAATGCTCAGACTCAGCCCAAACAACAAGAGGCAGTGAGAGATCCGACACAGCAATGGGAGCCATAGGATCAGCAGGAGGCGGTTCAGGATCAGAAATAAGAACTGCAGGAGGAGATGCAACTTGTGAGACTTTGGGAACCCATTTCCTGAGTGGAGGCCGAGGTAGAGGAATCTTAGGTGCAGCAGCAGATGCAGCAGGATGCGAGCAGGCGGAAGCTAAATGGCCAAAAGACTGACATGAGGAACAAATGTCAGGGACCCATCCATAACGAACACGGACATCCACCACATGGCCAACAGCTAGCTGAACAGGAATAGAGAATGGAAGAGGCTTATGGGGAGTAATCTCAATGAGAGCCTTAGCGTAAACAAGCTTTTCACGCGCAACTGTACTAGAGTCAAAACATTTCAATTTGCCAATATTGCATGCAAGCCAATTCAAACCAATCAGCGGTTGAAGAGCAGAAGGGATTTGAGAGAAATAAACCCAAATAGGGATAGAAAAAACTTGTTCTCGAGCACTAGATACCGTTGGAGTCCAGGGAGTAATAATAAAAGGTTGACCGTCAAAGAAAAAGGGCTCAGCCTCAAGAACACGACTACGTTCCTCAGGGGAGGAGAACAACAGGTAGTACAAGGAGTCAACCAACTTAACACGGAGGCCACCACGAAGTCTCCAGGCCCTCCGACAAACAGCATCCACATAATGTAGACGATGTTTAGGGTCCTAAAAGAAGCCAACCACATATTCTGACCAAAATTTCATAGCAGCTTGCATGAAAACATGGGGAGGGATCATCACTCCATTTTCTTCAACAATTTCAAAATCAACAGGATCGTAAACACCCGCATTATGGGGCAAGGTAGAAAATAGAGAAGACGAAGTTTTGGGAGCAGATGGACAGGGAGCAGCTGGTTGACATTCCTCATCACCAACTGAGGCCGCAGGAAAGGGGCATCAATCATCAACAGTGGAAGAGACAGCTAGCAAGGAAACACTAGAGCTTAAAACATTGGGGATTGGGAACCATTATCAACAGCATTTTGTCGAACAGGTGATGAGCATCGTGCACTACTGGAAATATCAGCCACAGTAGCAACTGTATCAACCTCCAAACCAACTCTAGCAGCACAAACATCTGCTGCAACATCATTCAAATGCTCAGGACCACAAGACCCGACTCCAACCAGAGTATTAACCAATTCCGAGCTCAAACTATGGCAAACGACAGAAACATGGGGCGGATTAGCAGAAGGCAGGGGGATACTCAGCGTCATCGAGCAAGGGCGGAAACGCAGGCACAGAAGAAGCATCATTGAAGATCCTACCAGAACGCGTAGAAGACGAGGAATGGGAAGGGGGAAGGATTGGTGGGAGAGGGGGGGAAGGCATGGGAGAGGTGGGAGAAACGGAAGGGAAAGAAACAGATCGAAGAAGAAGCAAACGCGTTCAGGATCGAAGAAGCAGCACAATTATCGAACGAGACTTGAGAAGCAGCGCCATTAACGAAAATTCTTTAAGTATAAATCATAATAAGTATAAATCATCATAGAAATTATATAAGACCAAATACATATGACATATAATCATATATACAATTATATAAATTAACAATTTGTAGATATATATATAATACTTTTTTTCGAAATTTAATTCAACACTAAATCATTAAAATATTACAACAAGCATATAACCAACCAAATTGCAACGAACACACGTGCCCACAAAATCTCACTGAATCTAAACAATAAACAGATCTGAATACAAATAGATGATTTGAATGTAAATTAACTTTTATATGATAAACCTGATATCCAAATAATAATAATAATAAATAAAAGTTCACCTCTTAGTGAAGCCTTTGAGTCCACACTGAACAATGATTTCTCTTCTTAGGACAATTCCCAATCTGTTGGTTGCTGATCCAGGATTGGAGACCTTCTACTAAAAATTAGTAGTTTTTAATTTGAATTGGACTTGAGGGAATTTTTCGAGATTATTTCAGAGTATAGTTGCTACCGTTATAATAAGGAAGATGAAGAAGAAAGTGGTGGCTCAAAAAAATGAAACTGAACTCAGATTAGGGTTTCGAGATTAGTATGTACATGCGTAAGATAAGAGAGCAAACTATGAAAGTTTCTCACTAGATCTTAGCGACACATCTTCAAACCCTAATTTTATGTTGTAGTCATGTCCAATATCTATCAAACCAATGGCTATTCTCTCCAAAACTCATGGGTTGTGAGCCCATTTAACCCAAATTAAATATGTATAATCATATTTAACCAATTTTGTTATCGATATCTCATACGATCAATATGTTCATAACTTTTATAAATATATGCAACAATTTTATTCTCAAATCATATTCAAATTTCATAATTAATATTTCATAAATATTAATTCATAATAATTATAAACTAATTAAATCGTTCGATCTAAAGAGAATTCATTATTTCAGTTATGTTACTCTTGGATGTAAATTCGGTTAGCGATTAACGTCAAACTATTCGAATGTTAACGTTCACACTTCACTTAGAAGGTGGTGTGATAATATGGCAAAACTTATCGCTTGCTAATTTTCGAAAAACATTATTTTAATTTAATAAGCATTACCCAGTTCTAAAAATTAGCACACCAATTATCTTCGTCAAAACTATATCACTTTGGACTTATTGAATTTAGGAATAGTCAAAATTCCAACACCGTCAACATCCAGTTCTACAGTCCAAATACAAAGTCATTGGTTTAATATTAGCAATTATTATTAACCAAACTACTCTGTCCAGAGAGTTTGACTTTACGTCGACTTGAGTTGCAGTGATACTAATCCCATACAACCGAGAAGACGAATCCTCTCTTGAATAGTGCTTCACTTCCAATACTTCCACTCTTCCCAACTATAGTCACTCGATGATGCTTTGCCTTAATTTGACTATAATTAAAGTAGAGCTTTCATATTTAAGATTCACAGTATTCTCAACTAGAAAGAATTGTGTAAATGATTCATATCAATATTATCTGTTTGACCTTAGTTATATTAACCGGCAGAAAACTATCGAACGAGTCATTCCTAAGTTATCCAATAACTATTAGCAAGTAACCCCTAGGTTCCTCCAACAGTCATGAGTAATACACTGCCTAACATGTTGAAAGTGTTATGTACTCTGGTCCTAATGGATACATCGATATCCAGTCTCAATGCATCTTGAGTAGGAACATTTAAAATGATATATTTTTATTGTGATAAATTACTCATGGTTATAATACCTTGTAATTATTATCACAAAATATACCATTTATGGATTTTCTATTAAATATACTTCTAAATAAACTAATTAACAAATATATCCACATTATATCAAGTATATAATAGAAAGAAAAACACCTTTATTTTGAGCATGTTGAATACATATGTTCCAAATATAAAGTCATAATAAGTGGTAACTTTGTAGGAAAATCCTAATTAACTTGAGCATAGAATACTGAATTTATTATGCTAATTTCAAAATTTTAGATTTGTGATATTATTCTTATCAACATTACTCATTTAATTCCAACTGCATTCGTCTTGCTTGTAAAGACATAATGTTGACCGATGGATCACATCCCTTCGGTTACGACTACCAAAATCATATTTTGATAGCGTACTTGGAATTCTTTTTGATTTGCAAATCATATAATATCATACAGTCAACAGTCTTAATTGTTTAATTAAATAATCGAGGATTATATGTTTTCAATATTGATAAGAAAATCATAATTTGTCTTCAATGTGCCAGAATACTTATTAGACACTCTAATGCTATGTGTTCATTTAGGCTAGTTAATTTCATTTCATCTAATATAATCAGTTCTATCTTTGGATCATATCCAGTTCCGTTTAACTATCAATAATCCCTCAAAGAAATCCTTCACAATGAAGTTGGTAAATTTTGAAACAACAATTATTTCTCAATGAGATAGAATAAAAATTCATAAACGCTTTATGAATTTGTTTATTTCTAAAACTTGTTTAGTTTTAGTTTACAAAACTTGTGGCCAATACATAAGTATGTCATCTAATGATAATTTTTCTTAAAATGTTATTAGGGAGACTCATACAAGATCCCTTATGAATAATTATTACGTGCAATCTTTCGACTCGCACAACCTGCCAAATCCTAGGCCTAGGATATATTATGGTTTCTTACAAACCCTTACCTTATGTGATTTTATAAACTGTTATTTAGATTAAATAATATTAATCTTTGTACTACTTACTCTTAAGTATATGACCTCATAGAAAGAAACTAAATCAACCTCACTCACAGTTAATCATACATTGTCCAATAAAGTTCGATTGCTCCTTGTCGATGCATCATTATGTATCACTTGGAGAAGTGACTTTTGAGATTGGATCATTATTCATTTTTTAGGTACGTTCGAAACCCTTTCTAATATACTCATTCATTCGATTAAATCGAATCATTTGTATTGTATGTTATTTTATTTACTTCTGTTTTATATTCTATGATTTTACTCTAAACATACCATATGTGTACCAAATTCACATGTCCATGTCGGCAATAACTCATCGGTAGATATTGCAATGTACGTGGAACTGTTTTGGTATTAAGAGACTTACGATTGCATATAGCTATACGTATCAATCCGAAGAGTTCATCAACTCTTATTTTGCTCCCACTAGTACCATTTGAAAGATAATATTTTGATTTTTAAAATATTATTAAGATTGAGATATAATTAACTAGTACCTTATGATTTAAAATCATATAATAAATTATTTTCTCACAACTATGGCTTTGTCCATATTCCAAAATAACTGAAAATAATATTAGATACTTCTGTATTTTGCATCACTTTTGTTTTGAAAACAAATACCACATTATAGTTTTATTTCATAATGGATATTCATAATATTCATACTGAAATATAATTATGTCTATTTCTTAGTCTATACCGAAAATAGTCATTATTTCATAAATAATGTTTGGTACGTTTTATGAAAATAATTTTTATAATATGATGCAATCAATAAGTGTTATATGGCATTCTTCCACTATTTGCACCATTACTATAATAGCGTTCCAAAATTCAGAGGTCCATTATTCACTTAATATTGATTTATTTATTTCATATATTGCGACTATTTACCATGAATAGTTTTTCGATCAAATATATTGAACACAAGAGAAATAAATATCATAGAAAACAATTTTCTATGTAAAAATAGATTTAGGAATAGAAATCATATTTCTAATTCCATAATTTTCTATATAAAAATACATTTAGGAATAGAAATCATATTTCTTATTCCAAGTTTAGTATCAATCATTATAATTACAGTTCTTGTTTCCGTTGTTTCTTTATGAAGAAGAAATGACTATCCACTCTCTTCATTACAACTGTACCTTAAATCATATCTACCCTTATACATTTGTTATTCTTTATAAATGGTCAAACCATTCAAAAGAAAACACTTACTACAATACAATAATGAATGCTTTACAAAAGCGCATTCGATTATCCCTAGCTTTTATGGACATTAAATATGTTCTGCTTTACATAAACTGATCAATTTGACATTTTAGTGATCGATTTCTAGATTTATGTCGTAGTTTTGGTCTAGTTTTACATTTAATACGATACAATCCTTTTGTAATCAATCTAATTGACTACTCCATCTCACGCTAAGGTTTATTTGGTTTTTCAGATGGACTAATTTCATTGAAATATTGTACATTGCAAACTTTGAATGTTAACCATATAACATTTATATGCGATTGTATACGGATCAAATATCTATAGTCCTATATTACTTTTGGAGTTCGAAATTCAAAGAATGCAATACAAGGTCTCGATCAAATAATTGCGTAAGTGACCAAACTATGAATGTATTTAGTAGTTATAAAATCAAATACTTGCATGGGTATTGAAACGTTAACATGCGATAATATTTTTATTAGTAAGTATGTGTAATATTTCTATTTGTCAATCTTCAATTCATTTATATATCTTTATTGATAAACATTTTATCAATCTTATTAAATGCATAAATTTATCAATGTAGATTATTATAACAATGTATAGCATGTGTTCTTACAATATTAAAAAGGTTAAATGTTATGATTACATTTTTCTAATAAGGCTCCCACTAATTTTTATGTTTCACCAAACCCTAAGTTAAACATAAGTCTTTCGACTTCATTAGTGGGTGTTTGGACTTGTTCGTCTTGGAATTCTGGCCTTGAGTTTGCTCAACAAATCGTAGCTCCATGGACGATGGATAACTCCTTATTTGTTGTATCACATACAACTCCTAACTCATGGTTCCTTGTCCTAATCTCATTTGACCTTGATTTTTCTCAACAAACTGAAAGTGACTATTCACTCATACCTACCATATCACGACGACCCTAAGTGTAGTATATATGCCTTTATTTTGCTCAACAAATACATATAGTTATCTTACCTCATCTATTCAATACATCAATAATACTGCACATAACATCCCTAGCTTGAGTTTTCTCAACAACTAAGGGGTATGCAAGTAATTATTTATATATATATATACGCTAGAGAACAACGTAATACTGAAGACCTATAATCTTCAATATATTATATTAAGTGATATCGACTTATGTAATACTGTATTACTTACGAAATACCCTCGTGATTCAAATGTCAAGCACATCTAAAATCAAAATATATGTACCATATGTATATATTAATTCCTTAAATATAGTTAGGTTTTCTTTAATGTTCCACATTTAGTTTATACATTCATATTTTATAAGTTTTATTATTATATAACTTTTATATTCTATATTACTTATATATCAGTCTTACGTAAAACATTATATTAATTAAACCTTATTTAATTAATTTTAATTAACTAACATTTTATTTAATTTTATATCAAATGTTTAATATTTATTATATACCATAACCTTTATAGTATAACACACACATCATATATATATGTGTATATTATTTAATTAATTAACCTTTATTTAGTTTATTTAATTAATTAGCCTTTAATTAATTTATTTAATTAAACAATTTTAATTAAATTATATATATTGCAAAATTTATCTTACATACATGTATACCTATGTTATCTTAAACACTTTTCAAATAACTTAACATATCTCAACGTATATAATACATGCATATAATTGCAAATTAATTAACTCATTTAATTAATTTAATTTATTAATAAATTTTAATTTTGAAACTAATATTCAAACAGTTTTAAACAATTTTAAATTTTCATTACCTTTTCAAACATTTTGAAAATTTATGTTACTTATAACCTCTAATAGTAAACATGTTTTTTAATTTTAAATTTAACTTTTAAATTTAAAATCTTGTCTTAATTTTCAAGACTATTTTGAAAATTATCCCAAGGCCCAATTCATATTGGGCTTTTTCTATCAAGGGCAACCTTTGGGCTCACTTTATCTTTCAGGCCAGGCTCGCAACCAGGTAGGACAGGGTACTTGATTACCCAGTTCTAGTCATAGACATTATCTTTCTAGACACCATACTAAGTGGACAAGCTTAATTAGTTAGCCTAACTTGATTAATTTAGAATGCATATGCTATTATGCTCTGGGCTCTGATATCATTGTTGAAACTAAGCTAACCAGTAACGGAAAAATGAATGAAATCCAATTTTTTTTACCCTGTTAGATCTTAGTTGAACCTATGAAGCCTAACTTAATTAGAACATTTATAAATTTGTTTAAATAAAATAATTTATTTTATTTAAATTAGTTAAAGGGAAGTTTAGATAAATTTAACTTTAAATGTTAGTGTATTAAATGCACCTAATATTTATTAATATGATTTAATATATATAGGGATATAAACCTTTCATTTCTTTCTCTAAAACAAGTAATTAATTGAGAGCATTAATAATATTTAATAGATGTATATGTATAGGGAAGGAAACCATTCATTTCTTTTCCTAAAACAAGTAATTAATTGAGAGCATTATTTGAATTAAATGGAGAGACGAATCTTTCATTTCTCTCTTTAATTTGAATTAATTAATTAGATTTAATTTACTTATATATGTACCAAATACAAACATACATTTTTTCTGAAAATGGGTTTCTTTTATTGCTTTAAACACGACCAAAGTTACAAAGTACAAGCACGCACTGCACAAGCAAATAAGGCTACAGATATATTTACAACCTAATGTACAAATACATACGAACACATTTAAAAAAAACATTCTTGTCTTTATTACCTTATAATCTAACACATTCATAACTGAACTGCACTTGCATCCCAAATATTCCAGCACGGAGTAGGCTTGTCTAGGCATGAAAAACAAGCAGCATGAACAATGTGAAAACTTCCTCGCCGCCACACATTACTCCTGCTACTAGCGATATGAAATTAGCCATGAAAGCATGCTAACTTTGGGGTTCAAGCCCAAGAGCGAACACCGATCAATTTGAAGGTGGAGTGATTTTCAATCATACTCTTCTCCAATTTGTTTACAACCATATACAGGGATATGAAACGGATCCTTATACGTCCAAAGTATCCCAGTCGAAACAAGTACCTTCAGATGTCAAACAATGTCGTAAATCATAAAGGCACTATAAGATTTGGAAGTTTTGTGCCGACCAGTGAATAAACGCTCGCTCGAATATGAAATACAATGATAAGGGCAGAAATCAACAAATCTAAAAACTAAAATTCATAATGAAGATTTTACAAATTCATGAATTGAAGCATTCGAGTTGAGTTTCGTCATCCCTAGATTGAAGTCACTAAAGAAAATTAAAACCACTATCTCCTAGACTTATAGACTCCAACCTCGTTCGCATAAATCAAACATGAAGTACCTGATATCACTATTGTGCAAATAACCATAGGGATATTTAATGTATCTTAAATAGGAAATCCCTTAAATCGATATTCAACTGACGCCCAAATATATAACCTTGAATCTCTATGGCATTCAAATACAGTTTCGATAAAATCAAACATGCCCAAAATAAAGCATTTCAAAACTCTGTGGGCTGTCGAATAGATAATCACCCAAATCCTAGAACTAAATCAATGCAAGGTTCTTACCCTTTTGTAGATTAGACTAGAGCGATACATATGATTTAGAGAATTGAAACGCGGTTTCTCCATTGACTCTTCGAGATCCATTCCTCAAAAGGGTCGGTTACAGGGAAATGGAGAAATGTCTCGAAGCAAACCGTGTGTTAGATGACGTGTAGACAGTTTCGTGTGGACTTCCGCCATCCCCAAATTTAAGTCAACTTGCAATCGGCATAAAATGACGATTTCGCCTGCACCCATTTTCCTATCCTAGGAATGAATAGAGACTTAACGTAGGATTCAATATCATGGTTAAACGGTTTTTTAGCCTAAAATTTAAAAGGATACGAGATTCTACAAGGAATTAAAACCAAATTGCCTGTTTCGCTCCTCTTAGGAGTGAAAACAACTGTGTGTGCATGTGCACGCATGTGTAGCATGATAATATATGAAGGGTATAATGTGCCCGTATACAGATACTGAGATTTACATTCAACAAACACATTAGCACATTTTGTGTGTACTATAATTTGTCCAAATATGTGCTTGTACAATATGGACAGTTAGATATTAATATACGTAAATGAGTATACATATATATATGTATAATATATATATGTGTGTGTGTGTGTGTGTTAGGGAATTAAACAGTTTTCGCCATAGTAAATTAATGTAAAATAATTATATGATTACAAGTTTTGTAATTATAGAAAAACCTAAAACACATTTTGGGATTAAAAATAATTTGTGGAATTTTCTCAACTAAAATAATATTTATCATTAAATAATTGATAGAAGCTCGAAATCAAATTAATTCTTAAAAATGTGAATTCAAGTTGAAAAATTCTAAAAATTTGCTAAAGGTACCGAAGATATATTTAGGCTTAGAACAAATTTATGGAATTTTCTCAATTGAAATTATATTTTTAACTAAATAATTGATTGCAAGCCAAAAAAAATTAATTATAAAAATGGTTAAATTAAGTTATAAAAATACGAGCATTTTTCTAAAGGTATCGAAGATACATTTTAGGCTTATGAAAAGTTTCTAAATTTTCTCAATTAAAATTATATTTTTAATTAAATAATTGAGTGCAGGCCTAAAGTAAATTAATGTTAAAAGATATTAAATTAAATTTTAATAATTTGAAAATTTTAAATTAATGTTAAAAAATATAGATTGATCAACTTTTTGGGTATAACTAATAACTCTTTTAAATTTATTTGGAAATCTAATGCTCCTCCTAAATCTAAAATTCTTATGTGGTTAATACTTCATGAAAAACTTAACACAACAGAATTTTTAAAGAGAAAAAACATTCAAAATGATAATAAATGTTATTTTTGTAATCAAGATTTTAAAGATATGAAACATATATACTATGATTGCATGGATACTTATTACATTCTAAATAATGCCCTTAATTTTTTTAACTTTATTATAATAACTAAAATTTTAGATTGCGAATTCTATTGGAATAATTTTGGATTTAGGTTCAAAAGGAATATTAGATTCTTACTAGACACTTTATTCATTTTAACTTCTTGATATATTTGGTTTGAAAGAAATCAGAGAATTTTTAATCATAATAATAGTCACTTTAATAAATTGATTTTTACAATTTCTTCATTTTGTTTTAATTGGATCTCTAATCCCAAATATAAATTAGCTAAAAATAACCTATTTAAAGGGTATCTTAATAAGGTTAGTTATAATATTAATCTATATAAGCACAATAATAATCAAGAATTGTAGTATTAATATTTTTCCAAACTTAAATGAAGATTTCACTGCGTATCATAATTTACTTTTGATCAAAGGTCTATAAGAATATTTTAAGATTTGTTTCAATTACTGTATTAGTCATTGTTTGTATTAGTTTATAAATCTTTTAGTTCTTTAGTATTTATCTAATTAGTCTTATTTAAGTTTTTGAACTCCTACCTCATTTATACAAATATATGTGTATATATTTTTGATATATATATATGTGTGTGTGTGTGTGTGTGTGTGCGTGTGTGTGTGCGTGTGTGTGTATCATTCTACCTATTTTCTTAGTCATTCTTCAGACACAGGTATGGGTCATAGGGTGTTAGGTTCACTTTGCAGGTACTCAGGACTACAGATTGTAGGATTCCGGATTACAGTGAGGGTCACTTCCCAGCACATTTTTAGCTTTGTCATGGTGGCATATTTTAGGGAGATTCGCTCTTCAGCTAGGTGCTACTTCCATTATTATTGAGTCATCAGAGCAGAGTTTTCCTTTCAGGAGCACTAGCTGTTCCACCTCAGTTTAGTTACATCCTCATTCCTTCCAAGTTAGTAGCATGGAGCTTCCTTATTAGATGGTGCTGACTTTATGTATCTTTGGCATTGTGTTATTATTTAGATTTTTAGGTACTTCTAACATCTTAATATTTGGCGGTGGCCTTGCCGGAGCTCGACATTAGGGTGTAATGGGCGGTGGCTTTGCCAAAGCTCATTATAGGGGTACTTGAGTTCTTATCTTTTGATACCTGTACGTAGACTATCTACCTGCCAGGCATGTTGGCAGCAACTTGCTTTTTGTTATATATATAGTTGCATGTGCTCTCCTCTGTATCTAGAAGATCACACATTTCTCTCAAAAAAAAATTTACCGCAAGCTTCATGTATTGTGGTGCAATTTTAGAGAATATAAAACTGAAATTTTTACCATTAATTATTTTATACATAATAAACAACACACAAAATCATTAAATAATAATAAAATATTTCAGTTTAAAATCAAATATATATTTTATATTTTATGATTCATCATAAGTAAAAATCATCATAAGAAAATTTTAAGATCAAATATATACGATATATAATCATATATACAATTATACATATTGAAAATTTATAGATCTCTATACATTTAGTGTATATATACATATATATTGGAATTAAAAAAAAATCCGTTTTTCAAAAGGTTAATTCAACAATAAATTAATAAAATATATTACAACAAGCATACAACCAATCCAATTGTAACGAACACATGTACTCAAAAATCTAACCTAATCTAAACAATAAATAGATCTGAATACAAATAGGTAATTTGGATGTAAATCAACTTTTATATGAAAAACTTAATATTAAAACAATAGTACTAAATGAAAACTCACCTCTTAATGAAGTTTTTGTGTCCATGTTGAACATTGGTTTCTCTTCCTATAACAATTCTGAAACATCCCCCACTTTGAGAGCCAAAATAAAAGGCTACGTATGCTTAATTCATCCATAGTTATTATTTCTCGGTGACCAAATATGGTAATGTTAGATACATTGACATAATAGAAACATATGGATATTAAAAAAATTAAACCATTAAACAAATTTCTCATTACATTCAACCATATTAAAAATTCATTGCATAATCAAAAATTCGAGAACCGCGTTCAAAGAAAATATAATTATTACAAACTACGCCAAGAGCGACATATGAAGATGCCCACTTGGATGATCAGAGTCTGAACATAGGCAATTAAACAACTTTGCCTTTAAATCAAAACATAACAGATTCAAATATAAAACAACTCCTATTAGCTAGCTTGTCTTCTGCATGTCTCTGAAAGCTTATTCGTCTAAAGAAGAACATTCAAACCTTAACTCTCAATCGACTCAAAATCAATTAAGCACCCAAGACTTTAAGGGGAAAACATAAACTTAGAGTCAGACATAAAGCCTGGTATGTATAATAAATACCATCATGATCCATTTTGATATCTAGTAAGATGACGCCGCTTAGTGGAACATGTTTTCCCCGCACTAGTATCTTACCTAAAAATATAATAATCAAATACTATGCTCCTACATCCACAATGGTTAAAAAAAACATTACAATCTAAAATATCATAATGATATGCAAACAAGCATAATATGCTGGATTTCCCACCCCCATTCATTTGACTATCTTTCTCAATTATAGACCTATTAGTTTTCATAGGATGATTAATAACCTACTCAAAGCTTATGGACTATCTGTCCGGTTTCATAGTTTTTATGGGATTATTAAGAACCTGTTGGCCTCTGCCAATAACTTCTGCATTTCATGGGTTCTCTCTGAACCTATTTCTATCTCCAATAACTTCTCTTATATCATAGTTTTCACGGATTGACTATGAACCTATTGACTTCTGTCAATATCTTTATCTGAATATAGTTTTCATGGGATCACTACGAACCTAATGGCCCCTGCCAATAACTCCCTCCACACATAGTTTTCATGGGTCTTTTATGAACCTGTCTAAACTGGAAACTTTTTTATCAGTCTTTGGACATCCTAAATTCCGGTTTACCTGACCTTCTAGATGCAACTCTACTCATATAGGATTTAATTCAATTTATATTCACCACTAGGTCAACCTATATAGTTATTTTTCCATTCCTCTCCAAAATACATTTATGGGTTCATTATGCAGTGAATATATTTCTTAGCAGTCAACTCCAAATCATGAGTAGGATATCTCACTTCATGCAGCCTAAGCTATCGTGAAGCATAGGCAATGACCATACCCTTCTGCATCAACACAACTCCTAACATGGTTGCGTATGCAAGGGTATACACCACCAAGCCTTGGTTTCTGTCTATAACCACAAACACAGGCACGTTGGTCAGCAAATGCTTTATGTGACGCCCCACCTCTATGCTCACAATAACAAAGGTTATTATAAGGAATAACGTCTGCTATTGCGAAGAATAAGGCTTGTTAGAAGCGACCATCCGTACGTTATGCCTTAGATGAGCATTGATTACATCGATAGGAGTTGTATAACTTACTCCCAAAGATATAAATTCAATCCAGATCTAAAACGAAACTACGGTGGCTAATGAAAAATTCAGAACAACTCATAATATCAACAACACTGATAGTATAATCGCATCAGAAATAGAAATATCAGATATATAGCGGAAGACAAGTCTGGAATACATGCTAAAACAATCTATAGTTCCCATGAACCAAATACACATATACATGGATAACTACATACATAAGATGGGAGTCAAATAACCAAAAGAACTCCTCCAATGCCAGACAAAAGACGATGCGAAATCCCAAAAGCTGAAGCTGCTACAGAATCAGAGATGGTGACTATCCTGAAATAACTCGGTCTGACCCGAGTATTATTTAAAAGAAAATAATAAACGGATCAGTCTAATTTATCATCAGAAATAAGAGTATGGTAACCCACACTCAAATAAACTATTATAGTCTCGAATGAGACCATGCATCATAAACAATCAGTATAGTCTAAATGAAGGAATCACAATTTAAACACCATTAAATCAGTTTTCAAATTCACAATTGAATTTAAAACAACAATTCACTAAATCTAGAAATCAAAATAGATAACTAGAAAATTAGCAGTCGCAAAATCATCAGTCGCAAAATCTAGAAATCAAAATAAGATAACTAGAAAATCAGCATAAAAGTGGATCAATCCCAACAGATGGCGAGTTTTAGCTACGCCGCACGTGCATCTCAAATGGCCGAAGCCTACCAAGTACTATAAATTTTTGGCGCCCATCAGATGACCCGAAGGTCCGCAGAGTGACCCGAAGGTCTAGTACTGGTAATTGACCCGAAGGTCCATCAGATGACCCGAAGGTCCAGCAGAGTGGCTCGAAAGCCCAACAAAATCATCAGAATCATCAAACAGCAGATGTTTCAATTAACGAGTCCGGAATTAACCGAAGTAGTAAAAGTTTGGTTCCATACTCCGCACTTTTGCTAAATCGTTTAAATCTCTTCATCGTTTCCTTGAAAGTGCAAAATTGTGTAATTTAAATAAATAACAATTTGCGTTCTCAAAAGGACAAGTCCGAAATTAAGTGAATCAGTAAAAGTGAGGGTTCGTAGTCCTCAATTTTACTGAAGCGTTTAAATTGCTTCCTCATTCTTTTGAAAGCGCAAACTGTAAAATTTTCTGAAAACAATTTTATTTTAAGACGATTTTTAAAACACGTGATTAAAACAGCAACATCTGTAGCAATTTCGATGAGGAAATTGCGCTTTACAAAACACCGTAAAAACGGATACCAAATCAGCGTTGCGGCTAACTGCTTGAAAATTCACTTTAAATTGACGGTTGCGGAAGTCAAAATAACATAAATTTTCTTCTATCAAAAATATCACCAAAACACGAGCTTCCAAAATATGACACCGGTGTAAAAATTTCGTTATAAAAATAACGGAAATAAAATTCATTTCAAAACCAAACACCGGTTCTTTGCAAACAGTTCGCGGGGCTATGTAACTAATATACTCGAAATACATTTAGTGTCTGTACCCCATAACACTGTGCATGCAAGAACAAAACAATTGTATCCCCTCCACATGCTGACACGTCACAATTTATAAAAGAATGCTTGAGTTAGGATTTGATTCACTTTGATACGTGCACTAAATAATCACAAAAACAAAAATCTGGGAAGGTTATATACATGCACGCAAGGACAGGGGCAATGTAAATTGCAAAATGAACTCCATCCACTTACACTCACGCACACTACACAACGAAATATGCACATATTAAATTTGTAAAACACATGCAAAGAACAAAATTTGTAATTGATGGCACTAGCCTTCATATAAACGTGAGTATATATAAACGTGAGTATGCAATAAAGTAAACTGGCATATTACTTTAAACTGGGAAAAGAACGAGTCACGCCATAATATAACTTGTGCACAGTTGAAGACCATTTCAAGAGCACGAATTGCCAGAACACGAAAATAATATGAGTGAATGCATTATAATCTTGAACCATATTTTCGAGCACATGAATAACACTTCAAAATATAATGACTTGAACTCGTTTAAACTAGACAGTTGTAAATAGAATGATGTAACTGGGTTCCATATAGACACACGTGAAATCAATACAAAAGAAAAAAACGACCTGCAACAAAATTTCTTTTTCATGCAACACGTTAAAGCTTTCAAGGACTTGGCACTAGATTTATAAAAGCAAGTTTACCCATTTTTAATGAATGCAATCAATGGCCAGGCAAGATTTTCTATTGGATTTAAATGATGAAGTTGCTGAAGGTTAAAATGAAGACATGTATGAAGACTACAAACCTGAACACATGCAGTGACCACAATATATAACCACAACAATGCAAAACTACCCCAACCCAAGATGTGCAAGATGATAACGCGTATACACATACATGAATGCATAAATGTACACGCCTGCGCTCAAGCACAGTGCCGAAATCACAGTGGAAAAACCACACAGAATCAAATTTTCATAATCAAGAAGCTTGATGACTATAAAGTAGAAATGTGAGTAAATAACTCACCTATTTTTAGCTTTAAAAAAAATAACTACTCAGATCCAACAGAGCACAAGTGAACCAGCCATTAATGCATCCCTTGAGTAGCTGAAAATAAGCAGTAGAATGTTGCAAAGATTCTTTTTTTTTTAATTTGCCTATAAGTCAAATAAAGTAATTTTTTTGGCAGAGGTTTGTACAATTTCATTTAAGGCTAGACGTGCTTAAAAAAGAAAAAGGACCTTGCTGTGCTAAGGTGATGATGGCTAAAAGTTTAATTGCTTGCTTTTAGAACAATATAAGGGTTTTGCTTGTAAAATGTGACAGTACACAACTGTGCACGTACATGGTTTACTTCTAGATATCAAAGCAATGTAATAGTTTACACTTTACACGCATGATGTTAGAACGTTGATCATTATACTTAGATACAAGCTCACCCTATGATACATGCACGTCTCTATCATTTTTAACCTTTGCAACTTGTACATAACAAGTGTGCGTGTAACGACCCGGAAATTTCGATCCCGAAATTTCCAGATAGTTAGTGAAAGAAAGATAAGAAAGAAGAAATAGATAGCAGAAAAAGAAGAAACACCAGAACACAGAACAGAAACCTCACAGTCGCAGCGGATCAAAATATAATATCACATAAATAATAGATATACAAAGGAAAACTGTACTTGTCAAATTACACTTTAATATATCAGAGTTACAACATATTTTCAACCACATGACAGATAACTATTCTGTTTCAGATACCATAATATATCATAGTAGAAACTCTCCATACGTTTCTGCTCTCCAGCTCGCCTCCTGAGCTCCAGAACGTCCAGACCTGAAAATCTGTAATACTCGGTCTGACCCGAGCATTACATCAAAGTAACACCCGGGTCAGGCTGGAAACCATCGTGAGTAAACCCATCTAACAAGGAATACAAAAGCATACAACTTATATAACCCGGGGTAACTTATATCAATTTACACTTCACAAGTTGTTATAAGCATCAACCATTTCACAGTTCAATTTCTAAGTGCCAAAAACTTAGATTTAAAGGTCCAATTTACTAAAATCATTACAAACCAGCCTATTGGTTCCACATATCCATCTATAGGGAATCGAAGTGGTTTCGGGTATTTACTAATATCCGACTCCGGTCTCTTCGAACCCAATGTCATCTTAACTTACATTATTCAAGTGAAATACAATTCAACTTTAAATACAGGATGTCACAATAATTTATCATCAATAGATAACCATATCATCACAGTTTAAATCAAACATATCTTATCATATAGCATCACGAGCCATATATTAGGGATAACAATTTATCAAAGGCTTCCAATATCATTCTATTTATCCCTTAATTAATTTCACAAATCAAATTTATCCTTAACCAAATACAATAATTAACCTTTAATTACTTCATTAATTAATTATTAACCATAATTATAAATCATCCTTGATTAATAATATCCAGTGATTACCATTAATTACTTCCTTAAGTAATTACGCTTCCATTAATTACATTAAGTAATCATTCATCAATCAACAAGTGTTTAAATTAATTAAACTTAATTAATTAATCTAAACTAATCATATTAAACCCAATTAATTACATTAAGTAATTAATTTCTTAATTACTTTTATTAACTAATTAAACTTAAACAATTTCTCAATTGATTATTATCAATTAATTAACCTTCAATTACCCATTTAATTAATCTCTAATTATTTAATTAATTAAGTGTTAACTGCAATCTTAATTAATCCTTAATTACTTGATTAATCAATTCTTAATTATTAATTAAAATCTAACCAATAATTCCTAATTACAGATTAATCTCCCTTAATTAGTTAATCTTAAGTCTTTAATTAATTAATTTAGAATTTCTTAATTATTTAATTAATTATCCATATTATAAATTTATTAAATAATTAATTACCCATTAACTTAATAATTTAAATGATTCTAAATTCTTAAATTCTAACTTAATTTAAGAAACATTTCTTACTTATATAAAGTATTTTAAAAAAAACACTTTGTTCCAAGTTTAAAACAATTTAAATTCTTACTATCTCACATGTTCAAGAAACATCCATTTTATAAATAAGATTTTAAAAGAATTTAGAGTTCAAATCAATTTAAACATACACTTTACACTTATAAGTTAAAACCAAATTAAATTTAAACTTAAATTATTTCAAATCTCAGATTTAAACTAATTTGAATTCATTTCAAATTTCAGATTTCAAAAACTCAATTTAAATTTCAATCTGCATCTCATACTTTTCCTTAAAAATATAAAAAGACAGATCAGGTTCCTGTATTATACTAAACCTGAAACAACACTTATACTCGAGCCTTACCTAAATATACTTCGAGTTGGAACTCATTTTTCCCGAGAAAAATCACGAGGCCACCAACCTGTAACCCAACATCCATCAACATCAACACACTGTCTCGTGCACATGCACCCACGACGTAGCCTTCACCGATCAACTTTGATGACCTCCACCAGTCGCCGATCAACTTCTCAGATCATCCAAATACCAATCCCTCTGATCTGTATTCTAAATCAAATTTGAGCACCCTGAAGTAAACCTGAAACAAACTACACTTCCTCAACCCACAACCTGGAAACTCCTCGCCTTCTCAACCATGACCATCAGGAGGTATGAAACTCCGGCCACCTCTTCATCAACGCTCCAGTTAACTCCACTCACAATCGCGTTGAACTCGATCACCCCTACAATTCGCGGTGATCGATTCTCTTTACCTAGTTAAAACTAGGGTTCCAACCTCAAATCTACAACCATCACCTCTACAGTGGAATACACCATTACCAGATAATTTTCCTAACAACTACGATCCCTCCACTATCACTCCTGAAGATCTTGGCCTCTCCAAACATTTGGATCAACAGAGGTAACCAAAAGAACACAAACCAGATATTCAAGAATTTCTTCCAAATCCTAACACTAGAATTTATAATTTTGCTTTTAAAAATCATAATTTAGTATGATTATTTGATTTATAACCCAGAAACTTCAAATTAATATACTCGTAATTTCACTAATTAATGGCTGTTCACCTGTTTGAAATTCCAGAGCCATTTCTATATATATTTATATATTTTTAACTTAAGTACATTTTTAATCTGAATTTTTGTAATGAAAACAAACATATTTTGTTTGAGTCTTAAACTCAAATGAAGGTTAGATCAAAAGACAATGGGTTTTAAATTTGACTGAAGCTTGGAATCAAAGAACAGAGATGCTTCAGATAATCAATCATGTACACACATAAATATACTCATAGATACATTCATAGCAAATTTGTAATATTTTCATGTCTAAATAAAATCATGCAATCCACTTTTACCTAATTAAAATTTCTAAAAAAGTTGGGTTACTCTTTTTTTTTTAAGGATCTTAATCCTGTCCTACTGGACAGAACCAAGCATTAGTGCCCACAGCCATACATTCAGGTACATACACAAACAATTTATACAAGTATCATGCTACACTTTATCATACTTTACTATAGTTATTAATTGAATGCATCTAGATTTAAAACAGTTTTAGATCTCTTCCCACTGTCTCAGTTTCAAACAAAGCCTCCTCTCTCTTTTTTTTAATACCTTAGTCGTGTATGTAAATATTAACTCATATTTCTATACATAAACCATTTTAAAACAACATGCACAACTTAATTCAAACCATACTTAAAAGATTAGCACATATTAGTTCAAGATATCAGATTTTTTCAAGATTTACTCACCTTGTATAAAAGCAGAAGACAGAGACTGTTGCTTCCAAGCTTATTTAAATTCATTTGCATGCTAATTACTGAATTTTAATTTGAATCTACCCTTGCATTTGAAATTTCCAGATTTGCATATTTGCATTGATGAAGAACTTGCATGTTGATTTCTAATTTCTTGAATTGCTTGTTGATTACTGAATTGTTGATTAATCCCATATCATCTTCCTTGTTTCAGATTTTCCAGTTTTTTTTTTTCAACTTTGTTTTTGATTTACATTTTTTTTCTCAGATTTGTATTTTTGTTGAAAGAAGAAGGTGATTTTTAGCTGAAAAATAAAAGTAAATTCCTTCTTCATATTTTACAAATTTTAAATTAAGTTATCAATAGAATTGCCACTTGTCCCTTATATGTTTATATTCTTACAAATGTCTTTTAATAAGCCAAATACACTTACAAGTGTTATTTTAATGTTTAATTTATGTTTTATAAATGTTTTTGAATGTTATTTTCTTTTTAATAATTTATTTAAGCCTTATGTAAATATTTATGAAATGATTATAAGGTGTATTTATTTTATATAAATAAGCTTTGGATTTCAATAAATTTTCATGTGCATTGAAATAAACATTTATTAACAAATAACTTATGCTTTTGATTCAAGTCTATATAACATGTGTTTATAAATTTGAGAAATTTAACTTAACTCCTTATATAAAGTTTAAAACAATTTTATATTCTAAGTAAAATCATGAAAATACACTTTAAAACCAAAGTATAATTTAAGATATACATAACTATATTTTGAATTTCAATTCAAACTCAATTTCAATTTAAGGTAAAATTTAAAATCAGCCTATATATTTTTAACAACATATTATTTGTTCGAAAGGCATAATTTTCCAATGATAATAATTAAACTAGAAGATTATCAATTAAATATTTATCCAAATATAAAAATTTAGTTTCTATTATCATCAGAATTCTTATCTGTCTAATCTATAATCCAGTATTTCTTTTAATTAACCCAATCATATTATTAATTAATATACAAAAAAATCCGGGTTATTACATTCCTCCCCCCTTAGAATCTTTTCGTCCTCGAAAAGAATCGAAAGAAGATTTTATTAAAATGCTTATTATTAGAAAAATTATTCTTTGAAACTCTTTTAAAATCTACATAATATTATAAAAATGGTTTTATAAAAATATACTTTTATAACTCGATGTTTTAACCAGTCCATCCTTGTTCTTACAGAAATTCGGTCATATGTTGATCATGCGTAAGACTGAAAATCTACAAGTGCTTGGCAGACCCGTTTTCAACATCCAGTGAAAAATACTTTGAAAATAATTTTATTGAAAATATTGAAAACAGTTTTTGAAAATAGAGGATATATCTTTGGTGAGAATGCTCTGGAAATCATCACCCCCATCCATGGTCGCAGTTAACCCGATGATTACGTTGTCGTCCCGACAAAATCCACAGATAACTGTAGGCCTCCGCGCCCCACGATTACACCACGGAACCCGCTACAGATCGCAGCTACAACTGGGGTTACGTAGCTATCACAGCAAAAACCCATATAACTGTAGGCATCAGCGCCCTCAAATTTCGCTGCCAAAAATGAAACTTCTCCACTCCACTTGACCGTAGATCGCAGTCTACCGATGTTGCGTTGCCTTCCCGGCAAAATCAAGTGTAGACCGTTGACACTCATCCTCCACACGATTTTCGCTATGGTCCCCACAGTAGATCGCAGCGACATCGAGTTACACTGTCGTCACAGCATAACCCAAATGCCCCCGTAGGCATCAGCGCCATCGACTTTCGCTACCCAATAATCCTCAGGAACTAGTTTTGTCCGGAGTCCTCACAGGATCAACTTTAGAACCCCCCTTGGGGCTCAAGGCAGTACCACCCGGTGGTACTCCTGAGAAGTCCATTCCAAGGGAGCGCCTTTTTCCCCAGAGCATCATCAAAACATTTTATACTATACATATATAGTATCTTTAAATCGTACACCTAGTATGATCTCATACAAAGCTCCTTTACTCAAAATCGATTATTCCAAAATCGATAATTCTCAAAATAGGCTTTTCAAATTCAATATTGATTTTACCCAAAAATCAAAAGCCTTTCCAAATCCATAGGTTCCCAAAACCTTTTTTCAAAATCCCCATATGATCCTTTATATATAGATATATATAAAATCCTTGATAAAAATCTTTGGATCATTATAAACTTGTATAAAATCCTTTTATACTTCAAAAACTTCCAAAACCCTTTTCTTCGGGCAAAAGATTCAACAAGGGGAGTTTTATTTTATAAAACAAAGATACTTAACTTTATTTACTCAAAATAAAATATTCAAATTTAATTACTCTTTTCAATATCATTTTCATTCAAATTCGTACGATGTACACATATCATCCGTACGCTATACCAATCTGATCGCTCACTCGATCACACAATTTCATTTCCGAACTAGTATCGTCCACCCGACTTCCTAGTGCGGACACAGATCTGGTTTCTTGATCAGAAACTGTCATTCTCCTTGCATAGTCATAACTATGATAGAGAATATCCAGAACCAATCAACAATCCATATCCAGGTTCGCCGTCGAATATCGAGGGAAAAAATCCCACTCGGATCGATATAACTATCTCGAAATACTGTGCTCGAATCTGGATCAAATCACTATGCGAATAGAATAACATACGTACACCTTACGTATTTGTCTTTATTTGTTATTAGCCAAATCAATTCCATTTCTATTCACATTCACTTTAATTTTCATTCACTTACTCACAATTACTTCAATCCATTTGGATTATCACCTTTATTCTTATCTCGATTGGGTATTTAAACAAGAACAGTTTAAACTCTGTCCGGTTTAAATTTAGAAAATAGCTTGAAAGGTTAAAAATAGATAAGTAGTTAGAAAATAATTACTAGTTTGTAAAATAGCTGTAAAATAGTTTAGTAATTGTAAAATAATTTGAAAATAGTTAAATAGTCATAGAAACTTTAAATAATTGCAAAATAGATATAAAACAGTAATTAGTAGTTGAAAATAATAATTAGTTTATAAAATAGTTAGAAAATTGTTAAACAGTTTCAAAAATAATTGTAAACATATATAAGATAGTTTGGCTTTTTAAAAGAAAAGTTGTATATATAATAAATTGCTTTGAAAATAGGTTTATATTAAAACAATTTATAAAAAATAGTCCAGAGTCATAACTGTTCACTCCCCAATCTCCATTCTCATCAATACAATTTAAATTTCCACTTCAATTTAAATTAACCCAATTCCAATTTAAATAATTCCAATTTCCATTGAAATAGATTCATTCCCAATTCAAGTTGAATTAATTCTCAATTCCTTTTCAAATTCAAATCAAATTCCATTTGATTTTAAACATATTCAATTTAATTACAATCCCCAGTTATTCCAATCACTTTGGACTAATATCCATTCAACTGAACCCACTTCAATTCCAATCTATTTCAACTCCAGTTTGAATTAACCCCAATTTCAAATTCTATTTCCAAATCAAGTTGAATTATCCTAATTTCTTTTCAATATTTAATTCAAATTCCATTTGAATTTAAAATTATTCAACTTTAATTATAATTCCAAATTATTCCAATAAATTTGGACAAATTTCAAATTGAATCCACTTCAATTTCAAATCGTTTCCAATTAATCCAATTCAACTTTTCCATTTGAATTTTATACTCATACATCTTCAATCACCATTTTAATTTATTCAAATCAAATTCAATTTGAACTAATTCAAATTTCAAATTTAAACCATCTCGAATTATATAAATTCGAGTTAATACTTCAAATGTTGATTTAATTCCTTTAAATCAATTTACCCTTTTTCCCAACAATGGATTACCATACTCCATTTCTCATTCATTTAAACAAATCCAATTCACAACTTAAGGATTTTTAACAACAATAGGATGATATCATTTAATTCATCTTAAAACATTCATCCATTTACAATTTCCAGTTCTCAAATCCATTTTGAGATCACACAAACTCCCAGTTCAGATTAACCATTTAACTCCCCAAGTTAAATCTTAATTTCATCTTAAAATTTACAAATCAGGTTGAACATCCCAACATATTTAACTTTTCCCAAATTAAACTCAATTCACTTAATCCAGTCAATCTTACCCAATTTGAACTTCCTTTTCAAATTTTAAACTTCACATAAATAATCTTCCCACTTATTAAGTTCAAAAACTTTCACTTTGGGTATCATCATTCCAAATTGAAAACTCAATATTTAGAGTTTATCTCAAACCATCTTTGTTATTTAAGTATATCCACAGATATACATATTAACTTCTTGGCTCACCAAGCCAAATTTTAAAATTTAAACTACCTTTGGTTTCAATTCAAAACAAACTTTCTTTAAAATTTTCAAACATTTCTTATTTGAAATAGGACCACCTCATTTAAATTAAATAATATTATTTATTACTTCTTTAAATTAATTACATCATTAATTAATTCCAATTAATCACATTCGGTAATTAACTTATTTCTTAATTACCTTCATTAAGTAATTGTCCCTTAAATTACTTACATCTAGTTACTTCCTCTTAATTTATCATTTCCAATTATTATCCATTAATTAATCTCATTAAATAAAGTTTAATTAATTACATAAATTAATTGATTATCCTTATCCTGAAACCTTTCCCAAATTTAATTCCAGTTTTGGTTGTATTTCTATTACTTCTTAATTCTTACCATTACTTTTAATTTAATTAATACTACAACCAATTTCCTTAATATAATAGATAATATATTTCTTATATAAGATTCATTTACTCTTGAAATCATTTAAAAACCTTTATAACAGAAAATAACAAGTGCGCTCTCTTATATTCATATACACTCAACTCATTCTAGGGTACCACTTACCCTATCCTTAATGGGTAATCCCAACAGAGCCAGGGTTTTCGCTTAACCTTCGGCTCTGATACCAAAATGTAACGACCCGGAAATTTCGATCCCGAAATTTCCAGATAGTTAGTGAAAGAAAGAAAAGAAAGAAGAAATAGATAGCAGAAAAAGAAGAAACACCAGAACACAGAACAGAAACCTCACAGTCGCAGCGGATCAAAATATAATATCACATAAATAATAGATATACAAAGGAAAACTGTACTTGTCAAATTACACTTTAATATATCAGAGTTACAACATATTTTCAACCACATGACAGATAACTAATCTGTTTCAGATACCATAATATAACATAATAGAAACTCTCCATACGTTTCTGCTCTCCAGCTCGCCTCCTGAGCTCCAGAACGTCCTAACCTGAAAATCTGTAATACTCGGTCTGACCCGAGCATTACATCAAAGTAACACCCGGGTCAGGCTGGAAACCAGCGTGAGTAAACCCATCTAACAAGGAATGCAAAAGCATACAACTTATATAACCCGGGGTAACTTATATCAATTTACCCTTCACAAGTTGTTATAAGCATCAACCATTTCACAGTTCAATTTCTAAGTGCCAAAAACTTATATTTAAAGGTCTAATTTACTAAAATCATTACAAACTAGCCTATTGGTTCCACATATCCATTTATAGGGAATCGAAGTGGTTTCGGGTATTTACTAATATCCGACTTCGGTCTCTTCGAACCCAATGTCATCTTAACTTACATTATTCAAGTGAAATACAATTCAACTTTAAATACAGGTTGTCACAATAATTTATCATCAATAGATAACCATATCATCATAGTTTAAATCAAACATATCTTATCATATAGCATCACAAACCATATATTAGGGATAACAATTTATCAAAGGCTTCCAATATCATTCTATTTATCCATTAATTAATTTCACAAATCAAATTTATCCTTAACCAAATACAGTAATTAACCTTTAATTACTTCATTAATTAATTATTTACCATAATTATAAATCACCCTTGATTAATAACATCCAGTGATTACCATTAATTACTTCCTTAAGTAATTACGCTTCCATTAATTACATTAAGTAATCATTCATCAATCAACAAGTGTTTAAATTAATTAAACTTAATTAATTAATCTAAACTAATCATATTAAACCTAATTAATTACATTAAGTAATTAATTTCTTAATTACTTTTATTAAGTAATTAGACTTAAACAATTTCTCAATTGATTATTATCAATTAATTAACCTTTAATTACCCATTTGATTAATCTCTAATTATTTAATTAATTAAGTGTTAACTGCAACCTTAATTAATCCTTAATTACTTGATTAATCAATTCTTAATTATTAATTAAAATCTAATCAATAATTCCTAATTACAGATTAACCTCCCTTAATTAGTTAATCTTAAGTCTTTAATTAATTAATTTAGAATCTCTTAATTATTTAATTAATTATCCATATTATAAATTTATTAAATAATTAATTACCCATTAACTTAATAATTTAAATGATTCTAAATTCTTAAATTCTAACTTAATTTAAGAAACATTTCTTACTTATATAAAGTATTTTAAAAAAAACACTTTGTTACAAGTTTAAAACAATTTAAATTCTTACTATCTCACATGTTCAAGAAACATCCATTTTATAAATAAGATTTTAAAAGAATTTAGAGTTCAAATCAATTTAAACATACACTTTACACTTATAAGTTAAAACCAAATTAAATTTAAACTTAAATTATTTCAAATCTCAGATTCAAACTAATTTGAATTCATTTCAAATTTCAGATTTCAAAAACTCAATTTAAATTTCAATCTGCATCTCATACTTTTCCTTAAAAATATGAAAAGACAGATCAGGTTCCTGTATTATACTAAACCTGAAACAACACTTATACTCGAGCCTTACCTAAATATACTTCGAGTAAATTATAACCTACTTCGAGCTGGAACTCATTTTTCCCGAGAAAAATCACGCGGCCACCAACCTGTAACCCAACATCCATCAACATCAACACACTGTCTCGTGCACATGCACCCACGACGTAGCCTTCACCGATCAACTTTGATGACCTCCACCAGTCGCCGATCAACTTCTCAGATCATCCAAATACCAATCCCTCTGATCTGTATTCTAAATCAAATTTGAGCACCCTGAAGTAAACCTGAAACAAACTACACTTCCTCAACCCACAACCTGGAAAATCCTCGCCTTCTCAACCTCGACCATCAGGAGGTCTGAAACTCCGGCCACCTCTTCATCAACGCTCCAGTTAACTCCACTCACAATCGCGTTGAACTCGATCACCCCTACAATTCGCGGTGATCGATTCTCTTTACCTAGTTAAAACTAGGGTTCCAACCTCAAATCTACAACCATCACCTCCACAGTGGAATACACCATTACCAGATAATTTTCCTAACAACTACGATCCCTTCACTATCACTCCTGAAGATCTTGGCCTCTACGAACATTTGGATCAACAGAGGTAACCAAAAGAACACAAACCAGATATTCAAGAATTTCTTCCAAATCCTAACACTAGAATTTATAATTTTGCTTTTAAAAATCATAATTTAGTATGATTATTTGATTTATAACCCAGAAACTTCAAATCAATATACTCGTAATTTCACTAATTAATGGATGTTCACCTGTTTGAAATTCCAGAGCCATTTCTATATATATTTATATATATTTAACTTAAGTACATTTTTAATCTGAATTTTTGTAATGAAAACAAACATATTTTGTTTGAGTCTTAAACTCAAATGAAGGTTAGATCAAAAGACAATGGGTTTTAAATTTGACTGAAGCTTGGAATCAAAGAACAGAGATGCTTAAGATAATCAATCATGTACACACATAAATATACTCATATATACATTCATAGCAAATTTTTAATATTTTCATGTCTAAATGAAAGCATGCAATCCACTTTTACCTAATTAAAATTTCTAGAAAAGTTGGGTTACTCTTTTTTTTTTTTTAAGGATCTTAACCCTGTCCTACTGGACAGAACCAAACATCAGTGCTCACAGCCATACATTCAGGTACATACACAAACAATTTATACAAGTAGCATGCTACACTTTATCATACTCTACTATAGTTATTAATTGAATGCATCTAGATTTAAAACAGTTTTAGATCTCTTCCGACTGTCTCAGTTTCAAACAGAGCCTCCTCTCTCTCTTTTTTAATACCTTAGTCGTGTATGTAAATATTCACTCATATTTCTATACATAAACCATTTTAAAACAACATGCACAACTTAATTCAAACCACACTTAAAAGATTAACACATGTTAGTTCAAGATATCAGATTTTTTCAAGATTTACTCACCTTGTATAAAAGCAGAAGACAGAGATTGTTGCTTCCA
This sequence comes from Allium cepa, assembly GCA_030765085.1. NCBI lineage: Eukaryota > Viridiplantae > Streptophyta > Magnoliopsida > Asparagales > Amaryllidaceae > Allium > Allium cepa. The sequence continues at coordinate 513,920,735 of CM060938.1, forward strand.
AGCTTATTTAAATTCATTTGCATGCTAATTACCGAATTTTAATTTGAATCTACCCTTGCATTTGAAATTTCCATATTTGCATATTTGCATTGATGAAGAACTTGCATGTTGATTTCTAATTTCTTGAATTGCTTGTTGATTACTGAATTGTTGATTAATCCCATATCATCTTCCTTGTTTCAGATTTTCCAGTTTTTTTTTCCAACTTTGCTTTTGATTTGCATTTTTTTTCTCAGATTTGTATTTTTGTTGAAAGAAGAAGGTGATTTCTTAGCTGAAAAATAAAAGTAAATTCCTTCTTCATATTTTACAAATTTTAAATTTTAAATTAAGTTATCAATAGAATTGCCACTTGTCCCTTATATATTTATATTCTTACAAATGTCTTTTAATAAGCCAAATACACTTACAAGTGTTATTTTAATGTTTAATTTATGTTTTATAAATGTTTTTGAATGTTATTTTCTTTTTAATAATTTATTTAAGCCTTATGTAAATATTTATGAAATGATTATAAGGTGTATTTATTTTATATAAATAAGCTTTGGATTTCAATAAATTTTCATGTGCATTGAAATAAACATTTATTAACAAATAACTTATGCTTTTGATTCAAGTCTATATAACATGTGTTTATAAATTTGAGAAATTTAACTTAACTCCTTATATAAAGTTTAAAACAATTTTATATTCTAAGTAAAATCATGAAAATACACTTTAAAACCAAAGTATAATTTAAGATATACATAACTATATTTTGAATTTCAATTCAAACTCAGTTTCAATTTAAGGTAAAATTTAAAATCAGCCTATATATTTTTAACAACATATTATTTGTTCGAAAGGCATAATTTTCCAATGATAATAATTAAACTAGAAGATTATCAATTAAATATTTATCCAAATATAAAAATTTAGTTTCTATTATCATCAGAATTCTTATCTGTCTAATCTATAATCCAGTATTTCTTTTAATTAACCCAATCATATTATTAATTAATATACCCAAAAATCCGGGTTATTACAGTGCGCATGTACCATAAATGGTGAAAGTCCAACTTAAAACTCCACCTGACAGTTGCATGCAAAATGATTAAAATGACCCCAACAATATGACCTGGGCATAATGACAGCAAGCATGAAAGAAAATACTAAAGCTTGTTTCCAAATAAGTGACTTGGCCACACTGACTTTGCCTCCGAGTTTGCATCAATATTTTTTCTTTCCAAATTTTAATTTAAAAATTACTATTTAAAATATGCACTCCGACAGTAATTTAAAAATTACGGTCGTTATCGATTTTAAAAACATTTATCACGACGGTAATAAAATCACGGTCCTTACAGACTCCCCTCCTTATGAAAATTGCGTCCCCGCAATTTTCATACTAGAAGTAGCCAATAACGTAAATAATTGATCACAACAAAGATTCAAAATAGAAAAGATGAATAAGAATGCTCACCTACACCCGAAAAGGAGGGAAAATCGAGATAAGAACGCTCGATGAATTCTCTGGTTTCCCAAGTGCAATCCTTGGGGTTTGCGGACCATTGAATCTTTACGAGCGGAACTTCCTTGTTCCGAAGGCGTTTCACCTCAGTAGTAAGCACACGAACATGATTCTGCTCTATGGTCATGCTAGGTGAGATCTCAAGATCGGGCAATATATGAGGATCAATAACCGAATCTGGTTCACGGAGGCAACGGCGAAGCTGAGAAACATGAAATACATCGTGAATCCCCGCAAACTGGATAGGTAAAGCAATACGATAAGCTATGGGACCGATGCGTTCGGTAATAGGAAACGGTCCAATGTAACGAGGAGCCAACTTTCCTGAGCTACTAAAACGCGCCACTCCTTTCATTGGAGAAACCCGAATAAACACATGATCGCCCACCGAAAATTCCAACTGCTTTCTACGGTTATCGGCATAAGATTTTTGCCGATTTTGAGCCTCTTTCATCCTTTGCCGAATAAGATGAATCTTCTCAGACGATTCCCGAATAAAGTCGGGGCCTAGAACCAACTTTTCCCCAGACTCTAACCAACAAGAAGGTGATCGACACGGCCTTCCATAAAGGGCTTCGAAAGGAGCCATGCCGATACTGGATTGGAAACTATTGTTGTAAGCAAATTCAACAAGAGGAATGTGGTCTTCCCAACTACCACCAAAATCAAGAATACAAGACCGAAGAAGATCCTCCATAATAAGATTCACTCTCTCAGTCTGACCATCCGACTGAGGATGATATGCCGTGCTAAGATTAAGCTTTGTGCCCAAAGCTTTATGAAGACTCTTCCAGAACCCACTAGTGAAGAGCGGATCCCTATCACTAACAATCGAACTTGGAACGCCATGAAGTAGAACGACTTCTCTAATAAAAAGCTTAGCCAATAAAGGAGCGGTCCGATTGGATTTGATTGGAATGAAATGGGCAGATTTAGTTAGTCGGTCGATAATCACCCAAATGCTAGTATGGCCTAGTCTCGAACGAGGCAAACCATCAAAGAAATCCATAGAGATTTGATCCCACTTCCACAGCGGAATATCCAAAGGTTGCAAGAGACCACCAGGACGTTGATGTTCTGCTTTAACAAGATTACAAGTCGTACAACGGCTTACAAAACTTGCAACATCACGCTTCATACCTTCCCAATAGTATAAGTGTTTCATATCTGCATACATTTTACTACTGCCCGGATGGATAGTATACTTCGAACGATGACAATCCTCAAGAATGTCATTTCGAAGATTAGAAATATCAGGCACGATCAATCTACCCTTCTTCCGAATACAACCATGAATATCAATAGCGAAATCCTTTAGCTCATCGCTTCGGGATCCGATTCACAACTCTGAATAAGATGGACAAGATTAGGATCTCGTCTCTGGGCCTCGGCAATGCGATCCAATAGACTGGGACGAGCCTCCATGCTAAATAAAATCACGGGAGAATATGGAACTGGGGAATGACCTCGAATATCACAAAGGGATAAACTCTCTAATATATTCCATTCTGCTAACATCATGGAAACGACGGCTTGTTGCTTATGACAAAGCGCGTCAGCATCTCGATTTCCCTTTCCAGGGGTATACTGAATATCAAAATCATATGAGGCAAGGAACTCGAGCCAACATTGTTGCCTCATATTAAGCTCTTTTTGAGAAAATAAATATTTAAGATACTTGTGATCGGTATAGAGAATAAAACGCTCGCCCAATAAATAATGTCGCCAAATCTTTAAAGCAAAGACTATGGTGGCTAACTCCAAATCATGGGTAGCATAACGAATCTCGTTAAGCTTTAGTTGTCTAGAAGCATAGGCAACTACTCTATCCTTTTGCATAAGAACAACACCGAGCCCAAAACCACTGGCATCGGTATAAACAACAAGATCACGATTCCCTTCGGGAACCACTAAGATAGGAGCATGAGTAAGGAGATATTTTAACTTTAAGAAAGAATTCTCACACTTATCCGACCAAATAAAAGGAACATCTTTTCTCGTAAGAGTGGTAAGCGGTAAAGCAATACGAGAAAAGTCCTTAATAAATCGGCGATAATAACCCGCCAATCTAAGAAAACTACGGATCTCTGTAACAGTCTCGGGCCTCTTCCAATTCTGAATAGATTCGATCTTGATAGGATCGATAGAGATACCATCGGAAGAAACAATATGACCGAGAAATTTCACCCTATTCTCCCAGAAGTGACACTTGGAAAATTTGGCATAAAGCTGATGCTGACGGAGAGTGCTCAAAACAATCTCCAAATGCTGAATATGATCGGCTTCAGATTTGGAATAAACAAGAATATCATCAATGAAAACCAAGATGAACTTATCGAGATATTCCCGGAATATCCGATTCATAAGATCTACAAAATATGCCGGAGCGTTCGTCAAACCGAACGGCATAACAAGCCATTCGTAAGACCCATAACGAGTACGGAATGCGGTGAGAGGAATGCTATCTTCCGCCACTCGTAACTGATGAAAACCGGTAGCAAGATCTAGTTGGGAGAAGATTTTAGCGCCACTTAATTGATCGAACATGTCATTGATCCTAGGTAATGGATACCTTTGATAGTAAGTTCGTTAAGCTTGCGGTAATCAGTGCAAAGCCTAAGAGTACCATCTGGCTTCTTAACGAAGACAATGGCGGCGCCCCAAGGAGACGAGCTAGAACGAATAAAATGCTTGGCTTCCAACTCAGATAATTGTTGCTTGAGTTCCTCATTTTCCTTAGCAGACATCCTCGTGGGAAGATGACTGACAGGATGTGCACCGGAGACAAGATCTATACGGAACTCTATTGCCCTTTTAGGCGGCAATCTAGAAATAGGCTCGAAGACATCAGAAAAATTACAAACAACTGGGATATTAGCAATGATATCCTCCGACTCGAAGGAAGAATTGAGAGCACTAGAAGCATGATCCATGTCTTGAACTACAATAGATAGCTGTTCGCTAGCATCGGGATGCTTGAGATACAAAGTTCTTTCGGGACATAGGATTTGAACGTCATAACGAACGAGCCAATCCATACCCAATATCATATCAAAACCAAGATGGTCCATAACATGCAGATTCGCATGAAAGGAGAAACCACAAAGAATAATCTCAACATTAACACATAATAAACCAAGGGTAGCGGATCCACCAATAGGATTTACGATCCTCAAAGGGTCGCAAAGAGTAATAACATCTAAATGAATAATATCAACAAGATCCTTCGACACGATGAATGTGATGCACCCGTATCGAAAAGAACTCTAATAGAACGGCCATGAAATAAAATAAAACCTTCCAAAACAGAAGGAGTGGTACCTTTGGGCTGAGGAGAAACACCAGAAGTTTTAGCAACATTAAGCTTACCAGATTTGAGACCCTAGAAGCAGTAGGGCAATCCGTAATCCAATGACCCTCTTTCTTACAATAGCGGCAAATGCAAGGCTTATGGCAATTACGGTGAAGATGATCCAGCGATCCACAATTGTAGCACGCCCTCTGAACAGAAGGTGCACTACTAGGCTGAGAACTAGAGGTAGCTTGCTTCTTCTTCTGATGATGATTGGAAGAATTAGGCTTACGAAATGGATACCTCTTCTTGTTGGGGTTCTTAGAAACCTCAACATCATCACAACTATCACGTTCCTTTTCAACAGCTTCCAAACAAAGAGCTGAATCAACAAACTCCTCAAAAGAGAGCTTAAGCTGAAGCAAAAGAACTTTCTTCAAATACTTCTTCAAACCATCAACAAAACGAAGATTCTTCTTACGTGGAGTGTTAATGAACTCAACTCCGTATTTGTACAAGGCCTCGAAAGATGCAACATAATCAGAAACCGAAGACTTTCCTTGCTTCAACTCAAGGAAACTACGAGCAAGATTAGCCTTTTCCGATTCAGGAACGAACTTAAGTTCAAAACGTTCCTTAAACTGAACCCAAGAGAGAGAGGACTCATCAACTTTCGAAATAAAGAGCTCATACCAATCAAGCGCACGCTCTTTCAACATACTTGATGCCATGAGAAAGCGATGATGATCTGAAAGATCCATCCGAGAAAATATGCGCTCAAAAGTGCGCAACCAAGTCTAAACTTCGATAACACTTTCCGATCCCTTGAAAGGCTGACCTCCAAGGTGGGAATAGTCACTACACATGCGAGCGAAGGCAGACTTCTGAGCAGGAGCTGCGGGAGTAGCAACAGGAGGTTGAGTACCCCAAAATAACTCCATAAACTGATCAGCTGACATATAGACACCGTCCGGATGAGAACCACTAGACGGGCCTGCGGAAGAACGCTTCCCTCTACCTCTTCCAGCCATAGGCTGAGAGACAGGAGAAGGTAAAGATCAGTTAAAATAATACACAACGATAAGAAGTTTAACAAATGAAATACTACGGAATATATAATTTATTCCTAGACGTACTCCACATGTTAAAGTGAAAAGAATAGATTAGAAAGGCACGAATAAACTCCCGAATAGTTGTAACACATGTTCCACTCTGTTTCTGTTCTATGTATATTATAATTTGTTCTGAATCTCAGCTCTGATACCAAGCTGTGACGCCCCACCTCTATGCTCACAATAACAAAGGTTATTATAAGGAATAACATCTGCTATTGCGAAGAATAACGCTTGTTAGAAGCGACCATCCGTACGTTATGCCTTAGATGAGCATTGATTACATCGATAGGAGTTGTATAACTTACTCCCAAAGATATAAATTCAATCCAGATCTAAACCGAAACTACGGTGGCTAATGAAAAATCAAGAACAACTCATAATATCAACAACACTGATAGTATAATCGCATCAGAAACAGAAATATCAGATATATAGCGGAAGACAAGTCTGGAATACATGCTACAATAATCTATAGTTCCCATGAACCAAATACACATATACATGGATAACTACATACATAAGATGGGAGTCAAATAACCAAAAGAACTCCTCCAATGGCAGACAAAAGACGATGCGAAATGCCAAAAGCTGAAGCTGCTACAGAATCAGAGATGGCGATTATCCTGAAATAACGCGGTCTGACCCGAGTATTATTTAAAAGAAAATAATAAACGGATCAGTCTAATTTATCATCAGAAATAAGAGTATGGTAACCCACACTTAAATAAACTATTATAGTCTCGAATGAGACCATGCAGCATAAACAATCAGTATAGTCTAAATGAAGGAATCGAAATTTAAACACCATTAAATCAGTTTTCAAATTCACAATTGAATTTAAAACAACAATTCACAAAATCTAGAAATCAAAATAGATAACTAGAAAATCAGCAGTCGCAAAATCATCAGTCGCAAAATCTAGAAATCAAAATAAGATAACTAGAAAATCAGCATAAAAGTGGATCGATCCCAACAGATGGCGAGTTTTAGCTACGCCGCACGTGCATCTCAAATGGCCGAAGCCTACCAAGTACTATAAATTTTTGGCGCCCATCAGATGACCCGAAGGTCCGTAGAGTGACCCGAAGGTCTAGTACTGGTAATTGACCCGAAGGTCCATCAGATGACCCGAAGGTCCAGCAAAGTGGCTCGAAAGCCCAACAAAAGCATCAGAATCATCAAACAGCAGATGTTTCAATTAGCGAGTCCGGAATTAACCGAAATAGTAAAAGTTTGGTTCCATACTCCGCACTTTTGCTAAATCGTTTAATCTCTTCATCGTTTCCTTGAAAGTGCAAAATTGTGTAATTTAAATAAATAACAATTTGCGTTCTCAAACGGACAAGTCCGAAATTAAGCGAATCAGTAAAAGTGAGGGTTCATAGTCCTTAATTTTGCTGAAGCGTTTAAATTGCTTCCTCATTCTTTTGAAAGCGCAAACTGTAAAATTTTCTGATAACAAATTTATTTTAAAACGATTTTTAAAACACGTGATTAAAACAGCATCTATAGCAATTTCGACGAGGAAATTGCGCTTCACAAAACACCGTAGAAACGGATACCAAATCAGCGTTGCGGCTAACCGCTTGAAAATTCACTTTAAATTGACGGTTGCGGAAGTCAAAATAACATAAATTTTCTTCTGTCAAAAATGTCACCAAAACACCGTGCTTCCAAAATATGACACCGGTGTAAAAATTTCGTTATAAAAATAACGGAAATAAAATTCATTTCAAAACCAAACACCGGTTCTTTGCAAACAGTTCGCGGGGCTATGTAACTAATATACTCGAAATACATTTAGTGTCCGTACCCCATAACACTGTGCACGCAAGAACAAAACAATTGTATCCCCTCCGCATGCTGACACGTCACAATTTATAAAAGAATGCTTGAGTTAGAATTTGATTCACTTTGATACGTGCACTAAATAATCACAAAAACAAAAATTTGGGAAGGTTATATACATGCACGCAAGGACAGGGGCAATGCAAATTGCAAAATGAACTCCATCCACTTACACTCACGCACACTACACAACGAAATATGCACATATTAAATTTGTAAAACACATGCAAAGAACAAAATTTGTAATTGAAGGCACTAGCCTTCATAAAAACGTGAGTATATATAAACGTGAGTATGCAATAAAGTAAACTGGCATATTACTTTAAACTGGGAAAAGAATGAGTCACGCCATAATATAACTTGTGCACAGTTGAAGACCATTTCCAGAGCACGAATTGCCAGAACACGAAAATAATATGAGTGAATGCATTATAATCTTGAACCATATTTTCGAGCACATGAATAACACTTCAAAATATAATGACTTGAACTCGTTTAAACTAGACAGTTGTAAATAGAATGATGTAACTGGGTTCCATAAAGACACGCGTGAAATCAATACAAAAGAAAAAAATGACCTACAGCAAAATTTCTTTTTCATGCAACACGTTAAAGCTTTCAAGGACTTGGCACTAGATTTATAAAAGCAAGTTTACCCATTTTTAATAAATGCAATCAGTGGCCAGGCAAGATTTTCTATTGGATTTAAATGATGAAGTTGCTGAAGGTTAAAATGAAGACATGTATGAAGACTACAAACCTGAACACATGCAGTGACCACAATATATAACCACAACAATGCAAAACTACCCCAACCCAAGATGTGCAAGATGATAACGCGTATACACATACATGAATGCATAAATGTACACGCCTGCGCTCAAGCACAGTGCCAAAATCACAGTGGAAAAACCACACATAATCAAATTTTCATAATCAAGAAGCTTGATGACTATAAAGTAGAAATGTGAGTAAATAACTCACCTATTTTTAGCTTCAAAAAAAATAACTACTCAGATCCAACAGAGCACAAGTGAACCAGCCATTAATGCATCCCTTGAGTAGCTGAAAATAAGCAGTAGAATGTTGCAAAGATTCTTTTTTTTTTTAATTTGCCTATAAGTCAAATAAAGTAATTCTTTTGGCAGAGGTTTGTACAATTTCATTTAAGGCTAGACGTGCTTAAAAAAAGAAAAAGGACCTTGCTGTGCTAATGTGATGATGGCTAAAAGTTTAATTGTTTGCTTTTAGAATAATATAAGGGTTTTGCTTGTAAAATGTGACAGTACACAACTGTGCACGTACATGGTTTACTTCTAGATATCAAAGCAATGTAATTGTTTACACTTTACACGCATGATGTTAGAACGTTGATCATTATACTTAGATACAAGCTCACCCTATGATACATGCACGTCTCTATCATTTTTAACCTTTGCAACTTGTAAATAACAAGTGTGCGCATGTACCATAAAATGGTGAAAGTCCAACTTAAAACTCCACCTGACAGTTGCATGCAAAATGATTAAAATGACCCCAACAATATGACCTGGGCATAATGGCAGCAAGCATGAAAGAAAATACTAAAGCTTGTTTCCAAATAAGTGACTTGGCCACACTGACTTTACCTCCGAGTTTGCATCAATATTTTTTCTTTCCAAATTTTAATTTAAAAATTACTATTTAAAATATACACGCCGACAGTAATTTAAAAATTACGGTCGTTATCGATTTTAAAAACATTTATCACGATGGTAATAAAATCACGGTCGTTACACTTTAACTTAAGGAATGCTTCCTCACATTTGTCAGACCAAGTGAACTTCAAGCCCTTTCTGGTCAGCTTAGTCAAAGGCGCTGCTATCTGCGAGAAATCCTTAATGAATCTACGGTAATAGCCAGCAAGTCCAAAAAACTTCTAATCTCAGTCACCTTCTTTGGTCTCTTTAGTTATTAATAGCTTCGGTTTTATCTGGATCGACTAACAAACCCTTCTCTGAAACCATATGACTAATAAACTTAACCTCTTTCTTCCAAAAATGACACTTGAAAAACTTCGCTTTTAGCTGATGCTGCCTCAGCGTCTCAAGCATGCTCTAATATGATCTTCATGCTCCCTTTCAACCTTAGACTATACTAAAATGTCATCTATAAATACCAATACGAACCTAAGTACTCTTGGAAAACAATCAACGAAGAAAGCTAGTGCATTTGTTAACCCGAATGGCGTTACTAACCATTCGTATGTACCATACCTAGTCCAAAACGCAGTCAATGCGATACTATCCTCCGCCACTCTTAATTGATGTTGCCAAATCCAATTGGAAAAATATTTTGGATCCACATAACTGATCGAATAAATCGACGATTCTTAGCCAAGGGTACTTAATCTTGATCGTCCTCTCGTTCAACTTAAGATAGTCGATACACATCCTTAACGACCCATCTGGTTTCTTCACGAACACCCCATCCGTACCCCAAGGTGAACATCTTGGTTTAATAAAATTTCTCCCTTCTAGATCCACTAGCTGCACCTTCAATTCCTTCGTCTCATTCGGTGTCATCCTGCTAGGTGGTCTACTAACAGGTTCAGCTCCGGGCATAAGATCTATCTGAAACTCAACCGCTCGTTTCGGTGGTAATCCTGTAATGGGCTCAAAAACATCTTCAAATTTTCTTGCTACTCGAACCTGACTTAACTCTTCTTCTACTTCCATTGCACTCAACAAAGCACAAGCACTTCGGTCAGAATCCTTTATGGAGAATATAATTCGGTTATGACTATTAGGGTGTTTCACCGATATTCCCCTATCCTGGAAAAATATCCTATCCTCATATTCACCCAACCAATCCATACCTAAAATGATTCTGAAGTCTACGAAATAGAAAACATACAGAGTGCATGCAACCGTATCACCTAACAAATCAAATTTTAACTGGTCACATCTCAATCCTAGAGTTGCATACCCTCCTATCGAATTTGCAATCCTTAAGGATATAACAAGGTATATTGATTCTAAGCATAACCTATCAACCAAACACTAAGATATAAATGAATGTGACGTACCTGTATCAAATAGTACCTTAACCGGTGTACTTTGAATCAAAAGCATACCTTCCATCATAGTCTTCCCTTTCTCAGCAGCAATTGGCCTAGCAAACGATGGTCCAATAGCAAAGACTTTTCCCCTGTCCGCCCTGACTAGTTCTGGGCACTGATTCTTATAAGCCCAACCTGGTCACAGCTGAAGCACTTCATACCCTTCTTGTCTGTGGCCTGCTTCCCCTTGGCAGTTCGTCATTCATGAGCATAACGACCCTTCTTATCGCACTTAAAGCAAACCAGATTGGCCTTTACCTTCTTGGCGGCTTCGCCCTTCTAGGTTACCTTCTTCTTGAAGAACTTCCTCTGCTTGCCAAGAGAACTCTGGGTTTCAACCCGTTTCTCCTTCCCATAAGCAGTAAGCATCTCCTCATGTTGGATTTCCATTTCCACAACAACATTACAAGGATCATGAAGATGTGTCAACGTTGCCCTAGCGATCTCTGGTCTAAATCCTCGAATAAACTTCTCATTCCTCTTGATGGAAGTGTCAATGGTAGCATATCCATATCTGGATAACTCATTAGACTTCATGGCATACTCAATCTTCGACATAATGCTGACTTGGCAACTTTAGACAAAAAACACTCCTCGAATCTCCTTCGAAATTCCATCCAAGTCAACTCTTCCTCGGAAACTCTGGTAGTGACACTATTCCACTAATGATGCGTTGTTCCCTGCAACTGCCTAAAGGTTAGTCTCCTTTCTACTCATCATTGAATCCCAAGTCAGCGAAGATCCTTTCATAATGCAAAAGCCAATTCTCAACTTCTATAACATCCGTCGTTCCCAAAAAGGGCTTCCCACCAAGACTAGTATAATCCATGCTCAGCCTGGCATAGTTGTTGCCAACTGGGGCCATAGGATTAGCTCCCTAACATTCCTAGCATTACACCCGCTACTTTTGCAGCAACTCTTGCTTGCACCAGATTGATGAGAAACTAATACATCGTCCCTATATCCACCGGCCGATTTCTAGCACCTACGTTGGCATTGGCATTTTGATTAACATTTGCTTGTCGACCATGGTTTCTCTTTTTGGGTCGAGCATTTCCCTTTGTTGTAGTGCTTCCCCTACCGAGATTTCCTCTTCTGTTTCCTGCCTCTATATCTTCCTTTCTCGTAAATCTTCACATGAGCCTAAGTAAGATACAAAAGAACGGTCTAAGAGAGAAGGGAATACATACTTATATTTATACACGCACAAACATATATATATATATATATATATATATATCAAATACAAGTACGTTACTATAGCGTTAACCCAACCCCGATCTTATTTTCTGATTCATTAGATTTTTTCGAAAAATCATTTTAAGTTCGAATTTTCATTTAAATTTTAATAAACCCATGCTCCGATACCAACTTGTAACATCCCCCACTTGGAACCCCAAAACTAAAGGCTATGGATGTTACAGTAATCCATAGTTATTAATTCTCGATGACCAATTGCGATAATATTAGATATATTGATATAACAGAAACGCATGGATATTAAAAAAAATTAAAACCATTAAACAAATTTCTTATTCCATTGGAACCATATTTCAAATTCATTATATAATCCCAAATTCAAGAACCATGTTCGGAGAAAATATAATTATTACAAACTACACCAAGAGCGGCATATGAAGATGCCTACTTGGATGATCAGAGTCTGAACATGGGCAATTAAACAACTTTGCCTTTACATCAAAACACAGCGGAATTAAATATAAAAGAACTCCTATTAGCTTTCTTGTCTTATGCACGTCTCCAAAACCTTATTCGTCTAAAAAAACCTAAAAACCTCAACTTGAAATCTACTCAAAATCACTTGAGCACCCGAGAGTTTAAGGGGAAAACATAAACTTCGAGTCAAACATAAATCCTGGTACGAATAATAACCTACCATCTCGAACCATTTAGATATTTAGTGAGACGATGTCGCTTAGCAGAACGGGTTTCTCCCTCACTAATATCTTATCTAAAAATTTATAATAACCAAATACCATGCTCGTGCATGCATCCATAATGGTTAAAAACATAGCAATTTAAAATATATATCATGATGATATACAAGCAAGAAAAGTATCCTGGATTTTTCATCCCCATTCATTTGCCTATCTGTCTTAGTTATAGTTTCTAGGGTTACTATTAACCTATTAGTTTTCTTGGGATTTCTAGTAACCTGTTCATAGTTTATAGACTATCTGTCCGATCTTACAGTTTGCATGGGATCACTAAGAACCTATTGGACCCTGCCAATAACTTCATTTAATTAATTGTTTGGTTCTCCCTAAACCTATAGTTATCTCCAATAGCTTCTCTTATAGCATAGTTTTCATGGGTTGACTATGAACCTATTTACTTGTATCAATAACTTTACCCGGATATAGTTTTCATGGGATCACTACGAACCTAATGGCCCCTGCCAGTAACTCCCTCCAAACATAATTTTCATGGGTTTACTATGAACCTGTCTAAACTGACAACATTTCGATCAGTCTTTGGACGTCCTAAGTTCTGGTCTACCTGAATTTCTGGATGCAATTCTACTCATACAAGAGTTAACTCAATTTATACTCACTACCGGGTCAACGTAGCTGGTTATTCTGCTCTTCCTTCCTAAAATTCAGTCATTTTCCATTATAAAATGAATATATTTATAGAAGAAGCATTTATAATAACATAATAATACCAACATTTATGATTTAATATCATTAAAATTCTTTCCACGTGAAATTTGTGTAGGATCGATTTCACCCTAGAGGGGGGCTGAATAGGGTGATGCTATTAATTATAAAAATTACCGCGGAAATTTGTATAAATTTATTTTAACACAGATATATCAGAATTATAACAGCACAGATAATAGCAGAATAATAAATGCAGAAATAGAATGGCACAGAATTTACCCAGCTTCGGCAAAACCCTGCCTACGTGCTGCCCCAAGGTTTCTACTAGAAATTAAGCAGTCAGACGCTTACAGACGTAAACTTGCAACACCCGCTATCGATTAGCCTTAACTCTGCACTCAAAATCCTGCCACAACTCAACCACTGAGTTGCGAATTCTCAAACTACGCCAGGTAATTTGTCCCCTAGTCACACGACTAGAATGTACACAAGTTTAAAAGGAAAATACAATTAAAAAACAATTAAAAAGCAAAACCCCTAATTTATAAACTAAAGCCCAATTATGTATGTCGGCCCAATAAAAATGATAGAGATCAAATCCATTTTCTTTGTATAATTCAGACGAACCCCTTTGCTTCGTTCTTTGGAAAATGGGCTGCTTGTTCTCATTCCTCTTTGCTATGAAATAAAGGCTTTTGTAATTCTTGAAGCCGGTGATTGATTGTTGGTTGATTACAATGGCTATTGTACTGCTTTGCTTCGGCAATCGACCGTTTCTATGATTCTCACACGGCTGCTTCAATTCGATCGAGTTCGATTTAGACTTCGGTATGTAATTTATGCCTTTTTGCTTTACTCGTTAGTTTTCTTGAACTCGATCGATGATTCAAGTTAAGTGATTGTTCTTTGATGCTTGAACTCGAATCTTGATTCGAGTTGAATGATTATTGTTCTCTTTAGCTCGAACTCGAATGCTTTTCAACGCCGATAATGATTGGGTTTATATAAGATTCGAATTCCTAATTTTTCATTCGTCTGATAGTTTGCTTGACTTCGTCTCGACCACTTGATTATGTTTTGATGTTGATGATTTATCTGACTTTGTCAATTTCATATAATTGTTGTTTACTAGGTTGACACGGTTTGATTTCTCTGACGTTGTTTTGCTTTCTCACTACGGTATTGATTTCTGACTTGTTCAACTTCGGCACTGACTTGATTTGATGATGTTGATTTCACTGTGATTTCGGCATTAACTTGTTCAACTTGAAACTATTTTGGTTTCTGGCACTTTGTTCATTTTCAATTTATATTATACTCCACTTTGCATCTACTTTGAGAATTGACTTCGGCCATTATGCTCTGACTTTATGTTAAGATTTAAACTTGCTTGATTTTAGCCTAAGTCGCCACGGCACTGACTTGATGCTGCTGACTTCGATTTTGATTTTCTTTGAGTCTGGGTTGCACTGAGTTTGCATTGAGCTCTGTCCACTGTTCTTCGAGGCATGTACATCACTGAATTTTATTTACTTGAGTTTTCATTCGATAACTTGAATCTGTACTTGATTACTGATTATATTTGCATGTCATTTGTGTTTTTGATGTTGAGCCACTGTCTTGCTTCAGTTTGTATATGGTTTTGTACATTTGCCTCGAGTCTGATTTGATGCTTTGTTCATCTGAATCATGTTAGCTGTGGGTCTGGATCGCCTTTGATTCATGCTGTACATATTGAGTCTGAGTTGCTCCCGATCATTATTGCATTTTTACATTTGGATTTTGGTCGAGGCTTGTTTTAGTTGTTTTGACCATTTTCATGAACTTGCACCTATGTTGAATCTAGCTTGGAGCTCGGGTTTAACCTTGTGCTGATATTGTGACATTATTTTTTATTGCACTTGAGTTGAACCCGGCTTTTCATTTGGGTTTGACCTGTGCTTACCTGTCCATTTAATTTTATCAAGTGTATATATCGGTGTGCACGGCTTTGTGGCATGTACAGTGATACACTGTGCCTGTCACAAGCTGTTCGTGTATGATGAATTCAAATTTAAATGATGATGAACAACCAAAATAACCAAGGCATATAAAATTTCCAAAATCATATTTTATTTTATATTGCAAAAATATTTTATATTCAATTTTACTGCGTTAGTGTGTATTTTTCCAGATTTCTCAGATGCTAGATTCATTCTGGGGTGAAGTTGAAGATACGATACGAGTGAATGAGTGAATTATAGTGAGGTGCATTTGTAAATGAAGATTGTGATGTAATTGAATTTATATTGTAGTCAAAATTGTATATGTATAGTGAGAGCTTGAATTTGTACTATTCAAAATTGTAAAAAATATTTGTTTGAACAAAATATCTGTTTGAATTTAAATTCCGTGTTATTTATTTTATTCACCAAATATTTAAATTAATTATGTAAAAATAAAATAGTACATTAACAAATACATTTAAATGAATATATATGTCTATTATCATCAAACAAAAATCATATAATCGCATATTCAACAATTTGGTTAATCCATTTTATTGATTATATTAGTATATGATTTTTGTTTGATGATAATAAACACATATATATTCATTTAAATGTATTTGTTAATGTACTATTTTATTTCACAGATTAAATAATATTTGCCGAATAAAATAAATAATACGGAATTTAAGTTCAAACAGATATTTTATTCAAACAAATATTTATTACAATTTTGAATAGTACAAATTTGAGCTCTCACTATATATATACAATTTGCAATTAGAAAACATTTCAATTTACATAATTGTCCTCACTACATATCGCTCGTTCACTCGTATTTATCTTCAACTCTATTCCAGATTAAATCCAGCATCCGAGCAATCTGCAAAATAAAAAATAACGCGGTAAAATTGAAAAGAAAATATTCTACAGTGAAAAATAAAGTTTATTTTGAAAATATTATTTGCCTTAATTATTTCGGTTGTTCGTCATCATTTAATTTTGAATTCATCATATACGAACAGCTTGTGACATGCATAGTGTATCACTATACATGCCACAAGGCCGTGCACACCGTTATACACTTAATAAAAGTGCAGGGACAGGTGAGCACAAGGTCAAACCCAAGTCAAAAGCCGGGTTCAACTCAAGTGAAATACAAATTAAGTCACGATACGAGCACATGGTCAAATCCGAGCTATAAGCTGGATTCAATGTAGGTGCATTACAAAATTGTTAATTATAAGTGAATATGCGACATGCACATAAGAAGTGGTGCACTGAAAATACAAGCAGAATATGTACAAAGTCTATGCAACAGTGGTGAACCATGAAGAGAACAAGACTGCATCAAGTAATCAAGTCAAGCATACTGTACATGAAGACAAACTTAAGTGATGCAATTATAGCTAAATACAAAAGAATATATATATATATGTGTGTGTGTGTGTGTGTATGCAAACTAGCTCAATGCGTTAACTTGAAATAACACAAGATCAGATACAATGCGACAGTAGTGAACATGCATATGACACATGACCATGATGCAACAGTCAATAGCGAAGCAACTCGACCAGTCTAAAATCAAAAATGAACAAGCTGCAGATGCAATGCCAATGAAACATCATACATATTGAAACCAGAGCTCAATGCGGTACATATCTACGTGAACATGATACAATTATATATGTATACAACTCGATGCATAAAGTTACATGGAACCCGATTCAAAAGTATATGCTAGACAGTGACATAGTGCAACTTCAATCAAAACCAAGTTTGACAGCAGAGTATCAAGTCAACACAAATGCTTCAGACAAGTTCAACAGCCGAACTAATACAGAAAACTAAATCAAAGCATTGATAATGCCGAAGTCAACAAGCACGAAGAAAAAAAATAACCAAGGCAAGTTCGAACAAATCCATGTCAAAGCCAGGTGATAAAAATCAAAGTGGCCAAAGTAAAAATAAATCAACATCGTCAGAGAAGTCAGAGTAGTGGAAATCAAGGAAGTCGAATAAGTCAGAAACCAAAACTGTGATAACCAAGCAATCGGAATTATATGAACTGAACAAGTCAGAGAAATCTCACGCATTCATCCAAAAGAAAATGACCGAGCAAAATCATTGACGAATTCAAATGAATTTATACGAACAAAAATATCGGAATTCGAATCCTATAAAACGCAATCATATAGGCAGGTAAAAACCATTCGAGTTTAAGCAATAAAGAATAATCTTTCAACTCGAGTCAAAGTTGAGCGTAATTGAAATCAAAAGAAACATCACGTACCAATTTTATACCAAGCATATGTGCTCGACAAATTAGAGCTGCCGCAAGCAACAATCAGCATGCCAAATCAAAGAGCATCCAACTCTACAATCGAACGATATCAAGCGGTGCTTCAATTCAGCAAAACCCTAAATCAGTGAGGAATAAACGAGCAACAAAGAAGCAGCCGTTTTCAAAGAAATCGGGCCGAAGATATAAAAGGGAAAAGAGGATAATGTTTATCACTACTTTTAATTTGGGCCGGCTTAATTATATTTGGGCTTAATTTTTTAAACTTTAGGGTTTTGAGTTATTTAAATTGTTTTTTTATTTTGTAATTTACTTTTAAACTTTTTAATTCCTAGTCGTATGACTAGGGGACGAACTACGATGGTGTAGTTTAAGAATTCGTAAACTCGGTAGCTGAGTTGTGGCAGGGTTTTGAGCGTAGAGTAAGGTTAGTCGATAGCGGGCGTCGCGGGTGTCGCGAGTCTATGTGTGTAAGCGGTTGACTACTCAATTTCTAG
Source organism: Allium cepa (assembly GCA_030765085.1). Lineage (NCBI taxonomy): Eukaryota > Viridiplantae > Streptophyta > Magnoliopsida > Asparagales > Amaryllidaceae > Allium > Allium cepa. Next base: position 513,939,011 of record CM060938.1, read on the forward strand.
TAGAAACCTTAAGGGCAGCACGTAGGTAGGGTTTTCCCAAAGCTGGGTAAATTTATGTGTTCTATTTTCTTCTTTTGTTATTCTGCTATTATCTGGGCAGCTATTATGTTGTTATATCTGTATTGAAATTATTTTATATAAACTTCCGCAATAATTTTTGTAATTAATAGTATCGCTCTATTACCCCTTCTAGGGTGAAATCGATCCCATAAGTGGTATTAGAGCCTGGTTCAACAGTCATTTTTGTTTTAAAAAGTCTGATTTTTCAAAGACCAATTTTCAAATTTGAATTTTTAAAATGGCTTATTTTAATAACGCATTTACTGAGGGTCGATCCAATATTATTCCTCCTGTTTTTGATGGAACAGATTTTTTGAATTGGAAATTAAAAATGGAATTTATTTAAAATCTATTAATGTTAAATGTTGGAATATCATTGAAAATTGATGCGATAGAATAGATGAGAAAAATACTTTGATTTTTTCAAAATCCGTTGCCACTAACAACCATGGACCAATAAAAACAAATAGGTCACAAAATTTTTTTCTTGTATAGTTATGGTGGCAGGCTAAGAAACAACAACAGTGTTATCTGGATTCTGGCTGTTCCAGGCATACAATGGGCGACAGATCGAAGTTCCTTTGCCTAGTACAAAGGTAGCAGAATCACAGTAGGCAACAACGAAAAATTATCATAAACGTAAAACAGGTAACGGTATATTTATTATGAATGATTTATTATATGTGATAATCTGCATCATAATCTGAATTAAATCAGCCAGTTATGTGATAAAATAATGAATGTTGATTTTGATTCTGACTTTTTCAAATTTGGTGGCCAATTACATTTTTATGCTGAGAACACTATAAGTTCATCTAGAGTTTTTGGACTAGTTCATATTGATTTTTTTGAACTAATGATATTGTTTTATTGATTAATGATTACTCTCGGTGCATGTAAATATACTTATTTATCCTACGGCTTCTAGATTTGAAACTATGTTCACTATTTGTTTATTTGCATGGCTTCAATTAAATTTCATTCAATAGCTGTTAAAAATAATTTTAAGATATTTGTTGCACACTTCATGATCTGATCTATAACTAATGATAATCTTGAGTGAAAGAAAAATTCAGATGAAGATTACACTGGTAATACAGTTGACAAAAAAATACTGGTGGAACGTATTTTATGTAGAAACATTCATTAGCTGCATCACATTTTCAAAGAAAAATCAGCATATTTTTCATTTCAAATAATTTTCAAATAGCAGACATTTTTCTTATAAAACCCCTTTCAGAAAATCATTTTTTTTTGACCTTGTTTCAGATTAATCATTTTATAAAATTTGATTTTTGTTTAATAATCTTTGGATTTGATTTTAAATGACTATATTAACTAATATGACTCCCTGCTAATTATCGAAATGATAAAAAGTGATTGAAAAAGTGATGAATGTTGATATTAATCATATATTATAACTTGAGAGTATATTTAGTAAATTCCTTTAGAAATTTAAACGAGTTATAAAAACTTTGTGTTGGTAAGACCATTTCTACTTCTATCATATTTCTATCGACCATCACTCATCAAAATCCAATATAGTATGTCATTATGTGGTATTTTAAGCGGAAAATCATTCGTTCTTCATTTTATTGTATTTTTAGCAATAAAAATATCCAAAATATTCACTTTCATTTAAAAGTACTCACGGTTATGCATCGGTGAATTACTTGGAATTTTTTATTATGTGATTCCATGCTTATTTAAAGTCCTCATGGTTATGCATATATGGAATGCATATCAAAATTAATTGATTAAATAAAAAAGTTGATTCTAATCCCATTTGAAAGTCCTCACGGTTATGTGTGGTTAAAAGATACTTGAATTTTTTTTTAAAATTGGGAATGCTACTAATCTCATTTAAAAGTCCTAATGATTATGCATGGTTAGTAGATATTCAAATTCCTGATATAAATATACCACAAATAGACACAACTATATGGTTTTATATGATGACATTATCCTTATCATTCTAAAAGCGGAATATGCACCTAATAGAGTATTTATGATTTTCGTTTGATTTTTTATTGAAATTTGATATTTATACTCGATTGAGTATTAATGTTGCATTAATGTCTATCACTTTATCTCTATTTTTCTAACACGGTTACTCTTTTACTGATAACTACAAGGGGGGAGAAAGTTTAAGATTTTGGAAAATAAAGGTCAAATATTTTATTTTATATTTATTTATTTGCATCAAGGATCATTTACATATTTTTATTAATTTTCATACTTATATGAAGGAGAAGCTTTATGTAGAGGAAGTATTCAAATATGGGGAGCAAATAGAGTCTATCAATGATCAAATACATTTAATATAGTCGAAATCTTAAATATATGTTTATTATAATCAAAATGGGGAGATTGTTGAATATGCTAGAATATGATCTTTGTTTGATGATAATAAACGCATGCACACACACACACACACATATATATATTCATTTAAATGTATTTGTTAATGTATTGTTTTATTTTCACAGATTAAATAAATATTTACTGAATAAATAAATAACATAGAATTTAAATTCAAATAAGTATTTTATTCAAACAAATATTTATTCCAACTTTGAATAGTACAAATTTGAGCTCTCACTATATATATACAACTTGCAATTGCAATACATTGCAATTTACATAACTGTCCTCACTACATATCGCTCGTTCACTCGTATTTAACTTCAACTCTATTCCAGATTGAATCCAGCTTCTGAGCAATCTGTAAAATAAACATTAACGCAGTACAATTGAAAAGAAAATATTATGCAGTGAAAAATAAATGTATTTTGAAGATATTATTTGCCTTAGTTATTTGGGTTGTTCGTCATCATTCAATTTTGAATTCATCATACAAGAACAGCTTGTGACATGCACAGTGTATCACTTTACATGCCACAAAGCCATGCACATCGATATACACTTGATAAAACTGCAGGGACGGGTAAGCACAAGGTCAAACCCAAATCAAAAGTCGGGTTCAACTCAAGTGAAATACAAATTAAGTCATGATACGAGCACAATGTCAAACCCGAGTTATAAGCTGGATTCAACGCAGGTGCATTACAAAATTGTCAAGTATAAGTGAATATGCAACATGCACATAAGAAGTGTTGCACTGAAAATACAAGCAGCATATGTATAAAGTCAGTGCAACAGTGGTGAACCAAGAAGAGAACAAGACTGCATCAAGTAATCAAGTCAAGTAGACTGTACATGAAGACAAACTTAAGTGATGCAATTACAGCTGAATACAAAACTATATATATATATATATGTATGAAAACTAGCTCAAAGCATTAACTCGAAATGACTCAAGATCGGATACAACGCAACAGCAGTGAATAGGCATATGACTCGTGACCACAATGCAACAGTCAATGGTGAAGCAACTCGACCAGTTTAAAATAAAAAATGAACAAGCTCCAGATGCAACGCTAGTGAAACATCATACATATTGAAACCAGAGCTCAATGCAATACATATCTACATAAAAAGGATACAATTATACAATTATACAACTCGATGCACAAAATTACATGGAACAAGATTCAAAAGTATATACTAGACAATGACATAGTGCAACTTCAATCAAAACCATGTTTGACAGCAGAGTATCAATTCAACACAAATGCTCCAGACAGGTTCAACAGTCGAACTAAGATAGAAGACAAAATCAACGTAGTGACAGTTTCAAAGTCAACAAGCTCAAAGAAAAAAATAATCAAGGCGAGTTCGAACAAATCCATGTCAAAGCCAGGTGATAAAAATCAAAGTGGCTGAAGTCAAAATAAATCAACATCATCAGAGAAGTCAGAACCATGGAAATCAAGGAAGTCAAACAAGTCAGAAACCAAAACCACGATAACCAAGCAATCTGAATTATACGAATTGAACAAGTTAGAGAAATATCAAGCATTCAACCAAAATCAAATGACCAAGCAAAATCATTGACGAATTCAAATGAATTTATATGAATGAAAATATAGGAATTCGAATCATATAAAACGCAATCATCAGCGGCAGGTAAAAACCATTCAAGTTCAAGCAACAAAGAATAATCATTCAACTCGATTCAAAGTCGAGCGTAATTGAAATCAAAAGAAACATCATGTGCCAATTTTGTACCAAGCATACACGCTCGACAAATTAGAGCTGCCGCAAGCAACATCAGCAAGCCAAATCATAGAGCATCCAACTCTACAATTGAATGATATCAAGCGGCGCTTCAACTTAGCAAAAACCTAAATCAGTGAGGAACGAACGAGCAACAAAGAAGCAGCTTTTTTCAAAGAAGTCGGGTCGAAGATATAAAAGGAAAAAGAGGATAATGTTTATCACTACTTTTAATTTGGGTCGGCTTAATTATATTTGTGCTTAATTTTTTAAAATTTATGGTTTTGAGTTATTTAAACTGTTTTTTATTTTTTAATTTACTTTTAATCTTTGTAATTCCTAGTTGTGTGACTAGGGGATGAACTACGGTGGTATAGTTCGAGAATTCGCAAACTCGTTGGCTGAGTTGTGGTAGGGTTTTGAGCGTAGAGTTAGATTAGTCGATTGTGGGTGTTGCGAGTCTACTGTGTAAGCGACCGACTACTTAATTTCTAGTAGAAACCTTGGGGACAACCTGCAGGTAGGGTTTTGCCGAAGCTGGGTAAATCTGTGTGTTCTATTTTCTGCTTTTTATTATTCTGCTATTATTTATGCTGCTATTATTCTGTTATATCTATATTGAAATTATTTTATATAAACTTCCGCAATAATTTTTATAATTAATAGTATCACCATATTTGCCCCCCTCTAGAGTGGAATCGATCCTACAACTTCAACCCACTATTATTTTTCAAGTTAAGCTTCTTCAAAAAATCCAAATTTAAATACTATTTCAAAGCGTTTTTATAGTGCCATGGGTCCTTTTTTTTAAATGAGATTGGGTTCTTTATTTTGAAAACTAAGGCTTTCGAAACCTTAGACTTTTACTTCCGGAACCATTAAAACATATCATTCGAAAGCATTAAAATCTTCTATTCAAAACATTTAAACATATGACTTTTGAAACACTTTAAAATATCTCTTTTGCAACCACCTAACCTTCCTTTCGAATGTATTAAAGCATATCTTTCCAACTTATAGAAGCATAGATTCGAAACCATTTGAAAGTACCTCTTTCAAAACCATTGGATTTATTCTTAAAAATTACTTTTGGGTCAAAATGAATATAAACAAAAGTAACCCTTTCGAATCTAATGAAGTTCAAGTAAAAGAGTTTAGGGAAAACAGATGGCTTCTGAACCATCCTTTAGAAAGCTTTAATTGTTTAAGTAAACAATTGGAAGGATAGCTTCAAAACACCTTTCGAAGCCATTGCCTCCGAAACTATTAGTTTAAATGGCTATGGAGCCCTTTCGAAAGCATTGGGAATCGACTTTTATATTTATAAAACAAAAACTTGCCTTTCGAACTCGTTTAAAACATTCAACTTATTTGAAAGGTATAAAGACGGTAGCAAAGCTTCGAATTGGTTCAAAACTACCCTTTCGGAAGCTTCTCTTTAAAACCTAATATACGGAAACTCATTCAAAAGCTATCCTTCAAACAAAACGGTAGCAACACCATCGAAAGCTATATAAAAGTAGTTCAACCCTTTCGAAAGCATCCATTAAAAACTAGGAAAGTGGCACCTCTTTTGAAAGCAAATAAAGCTTCGAATGCTATTTAAAATGGCCCTGACCCATTCGAAAGCTTGGTTTCAAATCTATACATTCCGCCTTGCTCCAATCCACTACGCATCAAATCATTGATACCATGTGTATTGGTTTTGACTTGGTTCGGGACGGGGGTATGAGGTCGAAAGGTTGCTACTGGAAGTGGCGAAATAATAAATCTATACAAAATTGTTTTGTTGCCTTTTAGAGTAAATGCTTTTCAACTAACTTGCCTATTTGTAATAATATAATTGGTTGCCATAATCTTTACCAAAATATTTTCTAAGGACCGCCGAATTTATCCAAAATTATTTAAAAATAGTTTACAAAGTAGCCCTTCCCTTTAATAAAACTATTAAGACATATAACTCATCCAACTTAAATAATTTAATTTACATAGTAAATTGCTTAGAAAAAATCCCCAAAAATCATCAAAATTCACTTTTAATATGTTATCTAGCATATATAAATTTCAGACCCAAAATCCTTTATATAATAGCCAAAATAATTTTTTAAACCTAATTAATTATTTCCTCTTTCAAAAATTCAAATAAATTATCCATAGCTTAGATAATTACGAAAATTTAAACCTATGTCCAAAATAATATTTTACATAACATATCAAATCCTCATGGCATTTGAAACCCAGTATATACGGTTTTAGCCTTAAAATTAAATAAAACATTTGTCAAACATCTTGTTTGAATCAAAAATATATCATGTAATCCAAGCATGTCACCATTGTAATCATCATAAAGGTTTTAAGTTTAAAACCAGAAATCAAATGCCCTTTAAAAATGAAAATGAGATGGTTTGGATTATTATTCACCTTGATTTGGATATGGAACTTGAGATTTGATCTTGCTTAATTCTCCTTGCTCGATTCCTTAGCTTTTACTTGATTTTTAATCCTCTTATCCACTAGGTTATGACTAGCTTGAGCTCCTTGGGTTTTTTTTTTAAATTGTGAACTTGTGAAATGAAAATTGGATTAAGGGTTTAGGGGTTAAGAGTTATGGTGGAAGGCAATTCCCCATAATACCCTTGACTTATTCTCTTATTAGTTAACTTATAAAATCATTTCCATAAACTGATTCTTTTAAATTTTTATTTAGTTAAGCATGACCTCAAATAAATTTTCAAACCTTAATCCTCTTATAACTTTAATCTTTACATTATTCTATTTAATTTATCTAATTAAATCATCTGGATAATGTTATTTAAAATTAAAGGTGTTATAAATTCCCAATCCATAAGCTTACTAATCTGGGATTGGAGACCTTCTACTATAAATTTGTACTTTTTAATTTGAATTGGACTTAAGAATTTTTCAGTATTTTTTTAGAGGACAGTTTCTGCCATTAATATGAGTAGAAAGAAGAAGAAAGTGGCAGCCCAAAAAAATGAAATTGTTCAAAAAGTAGGGTTTTGTGTATAGTATTTATATGCGTAGGATAAGAGAGAAAAATATGTAAGTTTCTCACAAGATCTTAGCCACACATCTCCAAACCCAATCCAATGCTGTAGCCGCCTCCAACCTCTCTCATACTGTTAGCGCCAAAATTGGTCACTAACACCCTTAAGAGAGATTGTGTAGAGAGATTAATGAAGAAAGAAAAGTTAAACAGAGAACAGTACGTAAATTTAAATGCATAAAAAACGAACACTAGATTTATAGTGGTTCGGCGTAATTGCCTACGTCCACTTTGAGGTAGATCTTTATTGCTTTTCTCGATAATCGATTACAGATACAATCCATATACCAATTACTTAAATATAACTGCTAAGCAAAAAAGATTAAGTCTTGCATGAGTCTTAAATGCGGTAGAGTCTCCTCGGTGTTCTCGAAAGAAGGTCCCTTTCATTGTGCCCATGCCTTTCTATTTATAGACGAAGATGGGTTGGACTTCCCTGGTGGGCCTGGTAGCTAAATATCTCGGCCCAAGAAGAGTGAGTTCTGTGTGCCGATCCATAGATGCCAACGTCAAAATGCCGAACGACATCTTCATGCGGAACAAAGCGATGTGCTGAGTGGAGAGTACAAGCCGACCAATAATCGAAGCCAGTTTAGATTAGATGAATGCCGAACACTTCTGGACGTCGAACGATCTCGAATGCCGAACACCTCGGCATGCCGATCGATCTCGAATGCCAAACACCTCTGGATGCCAATCGATCTCGAAAGTCGATCGAGATTTATGCCGAACGAGGTTGAGTGCCGAATAAGGTCTGGATGCCGAGCGGTATGGAATGTCGAGCGACCCTGCTATGCCGACGTCCATAGATGCCGAACGGCACTTAATGCCGAACGATATGCAATACTGAACGTCCATAGATGCCGAACAGCACTTAATGTCGAAAGATATGCAATACCAAACGGCTCTCGATGCCGAACGCTCTTAAATGCCGAACGTCACTGGAAGCCGATCGAACTCGAATGCCGAACGAACCACTTGTGCCGAACGAACCTGGAAGCCGACCAAGTATGTTGTGCCGAACGTTCGGGATGCAAAACGACACTTAATGTTGAACGATATGCAATACTGAACGGCTCTCGATGCTGACGCTCTTAAATGCCAAACGTCCCAGGAAGCCGATCGAACTCGAATGCCGAACGAACCACTTGTGCCGAACGAACCTGGAAGCTGACCAAGTATATTGTGTCGAACGTTCTGGATGCCGAACGGTATGCAAATGCCGAGTGCCTAGTTGCCTGGCCAAATCTCCTGGTAACACATACCAATGCCTATTCTCTCCAAATCTCATAGGTTGTGAGCCCATTTAACCCAAATTAAATATGTACAATCATATTTAACCTACTTTGTTATCGTTATCTTATATAGACCAATATATTCATAACTTTATAAATTTATGCAGGAATTTTGTTTCTCAAATCACATTCAAATTTCATAATTAATATTTCATAAATTTTAATTAATGTAATTAATCTACAACAATTATAAACTAATTAAATCGTTTGGTTTAAAGAAATTCATCGTTTCATTTCTGTGACTCTTGGATGTAAGTTCGGTCAGCGATTAACGATGAACTATTCAAATGACAACGTTCACACTTCACTTAGCAAGTGGTGCGATAATATGGCCAAATTTATCGCTTGTTCATTTTTGAAAAAATCTCATTTTAATTTAATAAGCCTTACCCTATTGTGACAATTATTTACACCAATTTTCTTCGTCAAACTATTTCACTTTGGACATATCAAATTTGGTAATGGCCAATATTCCAACATCGTCCACAGTAACTCTATAGCCCAAACACAAAGTCTTTAGTTCAATAATAAAAATTATTATTAGATGAACTTCTCTGACAAGAGATTTTGACTTTGGTTTCTTTGAATTGACTTGAGTTGACTATGATACTAACCTCATATAATTGAGGAGACGAATCCTCTCTTGAATAGCACTTCACTTACTATACTTTCACTCGACCCAACTATAGTCACTCTATGGATGCTTTGCCATGATTTGCCTGTGTCAAATCAGAGCTTTCATGTTAAAGATTCATAGTATCCTCAATTCGAAAGAACTATGTAAATTATTCACATCGATATTTTCTATTTGACATTAGTTACACTAACCAACATAAAACTATCAGACGAGTCATTCCATAGTTATCCAATAACTATTAGCACGTAACCCCTAGGTGCCTCCAGCGTTCATGAGTAGTGCACTGCCTAACATTTGGAGAGCGTTATGTACTCTAGTCTCAACGGATACATCGATGTCTGGTCTCGATGCATCTTGACTAGGAATATTTAAAATGGTATATTTGTTTTCATTGTGATAAATTTCTCACGGCTACAACATTTTGTAACTACTGTAACAAAATGTACTCTTATGGATTTTCTATTAAATATACTTTTAAATAAATTAATTAATTAATGTTGTCATGTTGTACAAAATATTTAATAGAAAGAAAACAACATTATTTGAGCAAAATTTGTCAAAGAGTTAGATATATGTAACAATTACATAACTTCTCCTAGGGCATATCCCAACTCTATGTAACGACCCATAATTTCACTCATCTGAAATTGGTATATTTAATTGATTTTAAATATTCGAAAGTAAATTTATAAGCTGAATAACTTATATTTCGAAATATAGTGATCTAAATGGATAATTAAATTGTTAATTTAATATTTGAAATTGCAGAAATAATTGAAATTTGGATTTAATGGGGATAAAAACTATTTATAAAGTTGAATAAAAATTTATTTGAATTAGAATGATGTTAGAGAACTTTTAAAATTGATTTGAAAGTTAATTTGTAGAAATTGAATAATTTAATATTTAATTAACGTGTAAAAATAGTCATTTTACACACGGTCTCAGATTTTGACGAAACCAGTTTCATTGGATCCGTAATGCTAAATAGGATTTCAAATTTCATGTCAATCAGATTTGCGGTTTAGTCGTGGCAAGCTGAAATGCGTAGAAATTTGTTTAAGTAAATTTTAATTTAAATAGTTGAATTCGAAATCCTATCTTCCAAATACGATCGAATTGGCTTCCGATATATATTCTCTTGTGTTTGGAATAGGAGTAAAACTTCATAAACTTTATGCGGCATGCTTCATTTGGAGTTCGAAAAAATTTCGGATGAATAGCTTCATGAATTTTTTTATAAAAGGACATCATAATTCTTTTTTCACTCAAAACCCTCGAAATCTGTAACGATCCGAAATTTTCAATTCAAATTCAAATTAAATTTGAACTGATTCTATTCAAATCTCAACTTAAAACTATCTTGAATTATAAAAATTCGAGTTAAATGTTGATTTAATTCCTTTAAATCAAATTAACTTTTACCTTTAATTCAACAGCCTAAATCTTAAAACAATTTAATTCTCAGTCCAAATTTTAAAATTCCATTTTGAATTACCTTTACTTCTTCATAAACTTATTTCTAGGTTTGAATCATAGTTCGAATCCCTTTTAAACAATTTAATATTCAGATCCAAATTTATTACTCAACTTTAACTTCGGAATCAATTCTTATCAAATTTTTCAGCAAGCTCATTTCTAACATTTAAATCTTTAAGTTCAAAGTGATTCCCTTTTTATAAGTTCAAATCTTATTTCTATTTTATTTCAATAATGGATGTATATTACCTCAATCCATTTGTTAATTCAATTAAAATAATCCAATTCACAGTTACATGGATTATTAATAATAACAGGATGATATTAGGATAAGTCAATATAATGTAAACATCCAAATTGTTTATCCATCCATAGCATCCCATTCCAAATTTCAAATTTCAAACCCATTTTGAGATCACACACATTCCCAATTCAAATCAACCATTTAACTTCCCAAATTAAACCGCAACTTCGTCTTGAATTTTTCAATTCAGGTTGTTCATTCTAAACTTATTTAACTTTCCCTAAGTTAAATTCAGTTCAATTTAATCCAGTAAACTTTACCCATTTTGAATTCTCATTTCAAATTTTAAACTTTATATTAATAATCTTCCCACTTATAAGTTCAAAAACTTATCACTTTAGGTTTTCACATCATATTCCAAGTTAAACTCAATATTTAGAGTTTATTTCAAATCATTTTGACATTATGTATATCCCTCGTTTTACATATTTATTTCCTTTGCACACCAAGTTATACTTTAAATTTTAAACCACCTTTGGTTTTAATTCAAAACAAATTTCTTTAAAATTTTCAAACAACTCTTTTTTGAAACATGCCCTTTTCATTCAATTACATTGTAAGCAATACTATTTATTATTTTTTTAACACTTTGAAACAAATTCCCAATTTTTTGGACTTAGATTTGAAATATCAAAATTTAGATCATCTTCATTTCTAAGTTATAAGTCCTACTCACCTAAATGTTTACTTCCTTGAAACAAATTCAGGATTTTAATTTCAGTTTGGATTCATTTCAAACTTTGCTTCATTCAATTTCAATTTGGCTATATTACTATTACCATTTAACTCTCATTATTACCTTTAATTCAAATAATACAACAACCAATTTAACTTAATATATAGTGGTTAGAAGAATCATTGCTTTATAAAAATCATTTACTTCTAAAACCATTCTAAAACCTTTATATAAAAAAATAACAAGTATGCTCTCTCATATAAATTACACTCAACTCATTCTAGGGTACTATTGACCCTATTCTTAATGAGTAAACCCACCAGAGCCAAGGTTCTCGCTTAACCTTCAGCACTGATACCAAAATGTAACGACCCGAAATTTTCGACATCGAAAATCCAGATTGTTAGAGAAAGGAAGGAAGAAGAACAGAACAATAACATCTTATATTCGCAGCCGATCAAAATATAATAAATAATAGCATTTATACAAAGAAAAGCTGCAATTGTTACTTTACATGCAATTCATCAGTGCTACAATCATTTATACATAAACCGGACAGTTATACAACTTGTTCCAGACTACAATCTATATAGACCACACAGTCTCATATACATAGCAGAAAAATCCATATGTTCCTGCCATCCAGCTCGCCTCCTGAGCTCTAGAACGTCCAAACCTGAAAATCTCTAATACTCGGTCTAATCCGAGCATTACATCAAAGTAACACCTGGGTCAGGCTAGAAACCAGCGTGAGTAAACCCATCTAACATGAAATACTAAGATATAAAACTTATTTAAACCCTAGGGTAACTCGTATCTCACAATGAGTTCTTAACTTGCCATAGTCAAATACACATCTTACAATCATATTTAAGTATCATTACTCAGATTAAAAGACCAAGTTTACATCACTTATTTCATTCCAGCCAATTTATTCCAAAATTAAATCCATAAAGAATTATTGTAGATTTCAAATCGAGTGGTTTCGGGTATCTACTGATTCTCCACCCCGGTCACTTCGAATCCAATATCATCTTAATAACAAAGTTGTTTAAGTTTAAACAATTCCATTTATATCTAGAATTACATATTTATCTTGCAATTTATTACAGATAGATAATCCGTATTCAAACACCGTATCATATAGCATCACATCACACACACTAGGGATAACCAATAACCCAAGGCATTCAATATCATTCAATCATTTACAAGCAAGATTAACTAGTCATACCATTCCTAATTAATTTAATTACTTCAATCACTTTTAATCCTGCTTACTTAACATTAATTAATTACAAACCGTTGATTAATCATCCCATAATTACCATCATTAATTACATTGAGTAATTAGTCTTTAATTAATTACGCAAATTAATTATCCTTAAACATATCACACTAATTAACCTTTAATTACCATCTTAATTAATTAACTATAATTAATTGCTTAACCCTTAATTAATTACATTAATTAATTATACTATAATCACTTTCTTTGGTTAATTATCCTTTAATTTAATCTCATTTATTCATTAACTAACCCTTTGATTAATTTCCTTAGTTAATCCGTACTTTAACTAATTATACTAAGTGATTAATCCTTAATTACTTCCATTAAGTAATTTCCTTTAGTTACTAACGTTAAGTAATTATCATTTACGTAATTAATCTCCAATTACTTGCATTAATAATCTCTAATCACCAAGTAATTAATTTTTAATTACCAATTAATTAATCTCTGATTAATTAGTTTGTTAATCCTTAATTACTAATTAATTACTCTTTAATTACCTTATTAACTTAATTAATCATAAATCATCAAAACCTTAATTATCTTCTAAGACAAACCATTTATCTTTTAAATATAATAATCATATTTAAACATTTATCTTTATAATTAACTTACTTTATTGAATCATTTAATTTAAGTTTTAAAAATAAAATAAACATTTAACTTAACAAATTAAAGTTAACAAATTTTATAACTTCCAAATCAAAAGTTAAGGAAACATTTATTATATATATAAGAAATTTAAATAACAAAAGTTTTAAACTAAATTTATTTTAAATTCCAAAACCTTGCTTTTTTTCAAAAAACTTTTAAAAACTTGGTTAAATTCCCGCTTCAGGTTCAACCCATTAAAATCTCGGGTCCTTCCCCGAGTAACCCACTTCCGTTTCTTCTTTTTTTTCAAAATTTTGTTTATGTTTTAAAAACTGAAACATTATTTCACTCACGTACAATTACCCAAGGTGAACTCGAGCAAACCATACACAATCCTAAGTATCCCTTCGAGATTACTCCTATACCCAAATATTGACACACCAAAACCACCGTGCACATGCACCGGCGACCGATGCAGTTTCGGCCATCGATGCAACCTCCGACACACCGTCCATCGCCTAATCCTTAGATCCCGATCCCCAAATCTCTATCACAAACACAAAATCGAATTCGAGCTAAACTGCGCAAACCTGGAACAAAAACCATTGCCTGAAAACTCTTCGAACCCACGACGCCGACCACTAGCACCGCTGCAACTTCGGCCACTCCTCCGCTAGACTTCAACACTGCTTTTCCACTGATCATATTGGGTATTTTAACTTGTTTTAACCAAAATCCATATTAATTCCAAATTGTCACATATCCGTCTTTGTATAGGGGCAAAAAGGGTCATTTATGTGCATATATTTCTTTGAGAAAAATTAATTGGAAATTTATATATATTTTTGTAGGAATTTGGTCTCAAATACGAGTGGTTTCATGAAGGAATATGCATGCACAAAGAATATAAAGGAATGAAGATGGAAATAATTCAAAGTGAAGATCATGGAGGACCCCACCTACCCACCACCTTAATGTACAAATTAGAGGCTAATGCGCATGCTTATGGAATTAATGGCTTCATGTACACTTAAATAATGATTAGTAGAAGCTAATGATTACTTGTCCTTCACACTTTCTCAAGGGTAGTTTGGTCATTCCCCAAATTATGGATTAGGGTTTCATGCATGTATTAATAACCCGTTATGTTTCATGTAACCTTCCTCTTCCTCTTGACTTAGTCTCTTCCTCTTCATTAGTTTAGGCTCAAAATAAAAGAAAGCTTCTCTTTTCTTTTCATGGCTACTTAGCCGTTTTTATTTCATGTAATTTCTTCTTATGCAACATTAATGCATTGCTCTTTTTTTCTCTTGTTTGTTTTTCTTTCATGTTGTAGTGTATATTTCTTTTATTTTTCATGCAACTAGAATAGTTTTCTTTTCTTTTCTTTACTTTGCCCTCTTTTTTCCTTTTCTTTTTCTTTCATGTTGAAAGCTATATTTTTTGTTTTGATAACAAATATGAGAGGCTAATCCCTTCAATTTAGGGGTAATGAAGCCTCTAATCATGTAGCTTCAACATTTTGACAATTATAGCTCTTCTTTTGTGCTTAATGACAATGCTTGAAGTGGTTTAATTTATTGTTTTTGTTTCGAATTTGATAGCCTATATTGTTGACACCAAATAGGCTATGCTTAAACAATCACTAACACAAATGCCTCTGTAACAACCCGTATATTTATCGAGTTTGTATTTAAATATTTTATTTAGATATTAACTCGTTAATCGGATTTTGGTCCGAAAAGCTACTTTTTGCAAACGGTCAAATTAGGACTCGAGACCACTTCCATTGAGTTCGAAATGTCGTTTACAACTTTTTAAGTATAAACATCGATAGGTTTGGAGTTAGTGAAATTTCACTAACTTTTCCCGCTTTGGACTTTGGGTTAGTTTAGCCTATTAAGCCCAAGTTCCAACCCTCTTCTCCTCACTCTTCATAAATTTCCTAACTAACTCAAGCTTGGGCATTAATGGTGAAAGGAATTGGAAATTAAAACTCCAAGCACAAATTCAATTGCAAATCCAACATTCAACTCCAAATTCAAGTAGAAGATATTGGATTCAAGCTTTGGATTGCTTCTCCTTTCTTCTCCTTGCTTTCAAGCTTCATCTTCATAAATTTTAGTGCAAAGGTGAGATTTTTATCTCACAATTCTAGCCTATAACTATATTAAACTGTTGGGAATGATTCCCTATCATTTTTGCATGCATGTTAGCATTTGGTTTGGATTGGATTGGTGAAAAACTCCAATTTTTAGCGTTTTGGTGAATTTTCTGCACTTAGGTCGTTCTGGCCATTTTTAGGTCGTTCGGAGTTAAGTCGTTCGTCCATGGGTCATGAGTCGTTCACGAGTTAACTTTAGGTCGTTCTGGAAGAATTGGCACTTCGGAATTAGGTCGCTCACGAGTTAAGCCTTAAGTCGTAAGTCGCTCACGAGTTGGGCCTTAAGCCGTAGGTCGCTCGCGAGTTAAGCTTTAAGTCTTAGGTCGTTTCCGACCTATAATCTCTAGGCAAACCTTAGGTCGCTCGTCCACTAAGTCGGCCTGGTTTATCTCGTAGGTCGTCTCCGACCTAAGCTCCTGATAAGTCGTTCGAGTTAGGTCGTTGGACCATTTACCTTAGGTCGCTCGTCCACTAAGAGCGACTAAGTCGGCCTGGTTTATCTCGTAGGTCGTCTCCGACCTAAGCTCCTGATAAGTCGTTCGAGTTAGGTCATTGGACCATTTACCTTAGGTCGCTCGTCCACTAAGTCGGCATGGTTTATCTCGTAGGTCGTCTCCGACCTAAGCTCTAGATAAGTCATTCGAGTTAGGTCGTTGGACCATTTACCTTAGGTCGCTCGACTCTGTTAAGTCGTAGGTCGTTAGACCTTAGGTCGCTCGACTCTGTTAAGTCGTAGGTCGTTAGACCTTAGGTCGTTCGCCTTCCTTAAGTCGCTCGACCCCTCCACACTAGGTCGCTCGGCTTGCTTGAGTCGTAGGTCGTTGGACCTTAAGTCGCTTGCCTCCCTTAATTCCAGTTAGGTCGCTCGGCCATTGTGTTAGGCCGCGTGAACCCTTAGGTCGTTAGACCTCATTTTGCTTTAGGTCGTAGGCCGCTTGTCTTCACTTAGGTCGTACCGTTTTGGACGGGGCGCTGCCCCGCACCCCGCCGGGGGCGCTGCCCCCTGGACCCCCGCGACCTGACCGGGCAGGTCGAACCCCGTAAGCGGTGGCGTTGCCCCCGCACCCCCACCTTGGGGGGTTGCCACCCCCCCTGGACCCCCCCTCCGTAGGGGATCTTATCTGAAAAACATTGAGCTGATTTCCTTGGATTTTATTCACATCTCCGTATGCGATTTTTGTGACTGATTGTTTCTACAATTGCTTCTGTGTTTTGTCACTTTATAATATAAAGGTTTCAATACTAGTAGTAAATATCAAAACTCTTTTAACAAACGATTTCAACTCTATTTTTAATAACAAAGCTCTTTTCTTAAACCGTTTTCCAATCTATTAGTATGTACAAGCCTTTACCTCACTCGGACGAGAAATCTAATTAAACGACTTAGTAAAACAAGTGGTATGAAACGCTTGCGTTCACTTCGTCGGTTAATTCTTGGACTTGTTCGATTGAACCTCTTGTGACAATTTTATTAGTGAAGATTTACAGTTTGTTCGTAAATATTTAAGTTAAGCAAGTGGTTATGGGACATGAAGCTAAACTTCTATATTTACTAGCTTAGTGTAATTGACACTTCTCGTTGATCTTGATGATCGCTTTATGAATTAGACTAGCAATTGCGCGATGTCTCTTTCATTGCAAGGTTAGACTAGACGCCACTTGTGTGATTCCATTCACACATACCTTTCTGCTTTTTGGTTAGTCTTGACCTCAATCTGTGTGATTCCATTCACACATGCGGGGTAGCTCCCCATGGTCTTCGGACCGTCATGTGATAGGCCTCTTTCCCTTTTTATGATTTCTGGATTTCTCGTGTTGATTTCTGGAATTTATGTCATTGACTTGTTATGAGTACAAGTTTAGGGTATGATGCCCTCTTCGAATCTTTGAGAAGATTCTTGTGATATTGATTATCTCTTATTGATTGATCTTCTGTTGATCATTATTTACATACTTATAGTGGTATGTCGTTATGGATGTTTATGTTTATGCCATATCTTTTATGTTATATCATGTCATCTGATATTTATAGCTAGACTGATCCGTTTATTATTTTCTTAAATAATACTCGGGTCAGACCGAGATGTTACAGGTGCTTCTGCTTGACTTCTTCCCAGGGATTCATCACTCTGACTTTTGGCTAACTGTTTAGATTAGCAGTTTTTGTTGTATACACTTGAGATATAGACTCATAGTTGTATTCTTTTGTATAGCACGTGTTGCTATTCTTTTGTATTATCGTGGATCTTACTGACCACTACTCTGATGTACACTTTCATGTGTTAGTTATATATTCATATCTTCTTCCGCCTTTGTGATATGGATATCTGTGACTGATTTGTGATATGATTATTTCTATGTTTATTTCCGAAGATTATTTATAGCCACCGTGTGATAAGCAATTACATGGAAGGTCGTTCCTCAACAGCCTTATTCTCCGTGCTAGTTGACAGCACTACTCCGGAGTGTTCTTGGCTAGCGTGGGTATTGAGGTGGGGCGTCACAGCTTGGTATCAGAGCCAAACTTCGGAACAATGTAGAATAACTTAACAAGGATCATCGTCCTAGGTCTATCTTAGGAGTTAACGGGTGGTATATCTGGCCTCAGTTTACCTCAGCTAGGTGCGTAATTTTTCTTGCAAATAATGGAGAGCAAGCAATTGAAATTCTAGCACTATTTTTACTTAGTTGATTTGATTTGTTATTGAAAAGAAATGAAAATACCACTTTGAGAAATTTTGATAATCAACTAAGGATCCTTTTCATAATTACACTTTGTTATCAACCGAAATAACGAGTTAAACTATAATCTATTTGCTATGATAACTTGGTTTTTGTTGGAAATTTTGATGAGTAAGTAACATAAATTTTCAAGATAATAGCCAAAACCTATATTTAACATATTCGTGTCGATTTAAAAATAAATCCTTCATTTGTAAATATTTTCAAAAAATTGCATTCATCTCTTTGTAAATAAATCTTGAATTTTGTAAATATTTTCATCCTGCATTTGGATTTAGTGGGTAGTATCCGCTGAAAACCCTCACGAGACAACACTCGTCCTACTAGGTACACCCAGAGGTTTAATGACTTGTTGCATACGCTCAATGCAATCGTGCTTCCTACGAAAATGGATTTATCTTAGTTTCCCTTTATTCGAGGACGAATAAAAGGATAAGTGTGGGGGTACAGGCAGTTTTGTACAGGCGGTTTTATACAGGCTATTCTTGGATGGAGGCGCTTTTGTACAGGCGGTTCGAGAGAAGGAGCGTTCGTGGTTTCGGCGTAGGCAAGTGTGGCTTGATTAGTCATGCAATCGTGCTTGAACTAATTTGTACAGGCGGTTCGAATTTGGCCATTTTAGTTCCTCGACTTGATGTGGGAACTATTTAGTCATACACTTAGTACGTAGCCATCTGTGTAGGCTTGATTATCATTTATGTTGAGGATGTTGATTCGCGTAGTGTGGAGTATTGCTCCAATCTATCGAGCATCCTTCTTGGCCGAAGGATAGCAAGTTCAAAGTTGGAAACGTGATAAGTCTATGAGACTTAGTTTCTGTGTGTGGTTGAGAAACACTTTTCCATTGATTGGTGCGTAAAGACCGGGATCGGTTTATCCGAAAACCACTTTGGGCCAAAATTTATGCGATGATTGTGCAGGTTGGTTGTGATGATATTGATATTTGGAATTTTCATAGCGGAGGATGATCGTTTGGGGTTAAAACCTTAATATACATCCAGTAGTAGTGGTCTCTTCTTTATGAAATATCCAATGCAAGAACTATTCGCTACTAATCCTAGGGATTTCCCGGCAGGATAAGGTAGGAAAGTACCTTCGGTTTGTCCTATTCTTGGACAACTTATATCGATGTTTGTCTGACATTGCATTTCTAAAGATTACATACATTGGTTTTTACAATCGTATATCAGTGGTGGTGGAGAAGACAACTTCTCTTAGCTTAACACCCTCCTTGAGACGTATGAACTTAAGGGTTGTATTTTTGTGGAAGGCAATTAGTAGAAAACGAAAATGGCCGTGTTACAATCAAAGTGATGTGATATATGAAAGGTAATCGTTACCTCAGGCCTCATCAACCAAAAATGACCAAAACAAGATTAGGTGTAACAAGGCTAAGTGGGTCGCTCCCATTAGGATATGATCAACCTCTTCTAGATATGATTCTTCCTGCTATGACATGTGGATGTAAATTATTGTGGTTTGTATGCTATTAGAGCCCTCAGAAAAGGTCGGTAATGATCGAAGGATGACACATTCGGTACTACCTAGTTATAGACGTAGGGCGGTCTTGTGTTGGTAGAGGGCAGATGTTCTATGCCTCGAGACATCCATCTAGAGGTGTACCCATCGGAAGGTAGTCCCTTCACCTGGTCATTTGTATGGAAATCCAAATTCCATTACGTACTAGCCATTTTTATTGTATTACCCATTTTGGGCTATATGCTGCAATTTAATCAAAGTAACAATTTCGGTTATTATTAATATTATTTGTATACTAGACACTAGTATAATATAAGAGGATTTGGTATGAAATGTTTTTTGATTATCGTAAGGTAAAAACATGTCCATGATTATGTGTGGGCGTGTCTTACGAGATACTTTTGTTTTGAAAGGAAAAGTTTGGTAATTTATAAATTCAGTTGAGTGTGTTTCTCACACTTGTTTACCAGGATGATCCGGGTGTTCTTCTCTTTCAGTGCTTGGGTCAGACCAACTATATTTACAGGTTCGGATTTGGTGCTTTTGGAGCTTCACCAGGAGAGCTGGAGATCTTTATTTCATAATACATATTTGTTTTGATCATCCGCTTTGCGCATTGTTGTTGTTGTTGTATATTATCAGCAATTGGGAATGCAGGTTGTTATAACTGTCCAGGCTGATAACTAGTGACTGATTGCTAAACTCAGATTGATGTATGTATATTAAGGTTTCTGTTTTGTAAAGATGATTGAAATGATACTATATGTTTTCCTCTATGATGTGAGATTCTGTATTGTCCTGTTTGGTCCTCTCTTCTCTCTTTATTCTCTTCTCTTCTTCTCTCTTCTTTTCTTTCTCTTGACTTTCCGTCAGTCTATGCTTTTTGGTTCAGACATGTGTGGTCTATTGCCGATTCAAAGGGTATGGATTTGTATATTGTCACACTCTATCACTAAGTCAACCTAATGTGTGAATCATCGCAATGCAAATGGTCAAACCTACCCAAGGCTCAAGCGGTCACTAAACCTAAGCTCTGGTACCTAGTGTTACCAGCCACTATTTTTAACTTCTAAAATCAATTATAAACAACTTCAAAGCACATTTACAACTAATTTCGGGCACTAAAGGGAGTGGACCATGTGTAGAAAAAAATTAAAAAAAAATCTAAAACAATGGGCATAAGAAGGGAAACCTCATAGTGGAATTTAAATACATACATACGTGCATGCATATAGAAAAGAAGCGTTCAATGACACCCCAAATAGTGCGGCACCCCACAAGCCTCCTAATTTCCACCACAAGTTTTGATTTAAATAATATGTATAGTGGGAGGAGAGAGAAGCAACTTTTATTTAAATCAGAATTTATGGTGGAATTTAGGTATCTAGTGAGGTGCAGCACTATTCAGAGTACCATTGAATCTCATATATATATGTGTGTGTGTGTGTGTGTGTGTAGTCTCACATCAATAATTAAATATCATTACATCTAGTACATCAATTATTAAATAACAAATATAAATTTTTGATAAAAGAGACGTACCGATCTATCCTTCAGATATGCCTTCGTCTAGGCTCTTTGCTTTCTTCTTTGCTTTCACCTACAAGGAAATTTACACATAAACGTAATAAAGGGAATAAAGGTATTAGCTATTTTTGGGACTACGTCAATTTGTATACACCCCAACCTTAAGTGAACCAGTGGAGCTAGCTATTGCATAGAAAAAGACGGCCCATATGCCCCTTTTGGGGGATCATACCCACATAGTTATATTTTTTGCTCTTCTCTTACATCCAAATACTTGTTAGTACATAACAACCATAACATATATGCAACCATTGCAACCATTATAACCAATGCAACCAATACAACTGATGCAACCATCGGGACCAATGGAAGCAAAGTAAATACATAATCAGAAAATAGTATTCCTACACAACCATCACAAAAAATCATCTTATGAGGTAACAACCATAACAATGCGCAGCCATCAAACATCAACGCTATTTAATGAAAACCCTAATCCATCAAATAATAAAATCACAAAGCACAAATATACTTGCGTACACCATCATCATTGTAAATATAATCCATCAAGTGTGTATTGGTCTAAACAACATTGCTGTTGTAACATCAATAATCAATAATTAACTATCCATCATATAGTAGTAATAATTATAAAATATCACACACTCATCAAAATGCGATATCATCCTCAAACATCAAATATATGTGGTAGTTATAACAATAATTAATCACATTTTTCAAGCATCTAAGTAATATGTTTACAACCACTCTTCTCTGAAGTACAAAATCATTGAACTTAAAACAATAGTACTTCTTTAAAAATGGTAATATACTTAAGAAATAATTTACTGTACTCCATTTCTTCAAATACTTCAAAACATTGCAATTTAAATAAAAAATAGAATTTTTTCATTAAATGCTTTTTAAAACGATATTATTATTGTTTTATGTTAAAATAGTGATATATAGTTAAATCTCTTTAAATACTTTTCAAAACCAATTTATTACCAATGATTCCAAAAATATAATATTTTATTTTAAAATTACTGTAACTCTTTTTTTATTTATCTTAAAATTGTAATAGTTTTATCCAAAAACACTTATTCCTCAAACAACAACAATAATAATATCTACCATAAATCCCATAAAATCATTCATTTTATTATATATGCAAAACAACAAAATTTTCACTAAAATTCATGTTGTTATTATTATTTTAAGTCTCTTTCTATTTTATAAATAATAATAAACTTACCAAGTCTCAATTTAAAATATAATTTAAGCTATCATTCATGAATTTGCCTAGAAATTGATAAATAATAACCTTATAAATTTTTTATACTTAAATCTCAGAAAAATTTATTAAATCATTATTATTTATATATACCATCCAATACTTATAAATGACTTTATTTATCATCCTTTTATTAAGTTTTCCCACTATTACCTATTTATTTCAAATTACTTATTTTCTAATTCAAATCAAAGAATTTATTTTAATTGGACATGCAAAAAATACTACAATCAATATTAGTTATCCAATCAAGGCGTAATACATACAAAATATTATAATAACCAAACAATCATCCATAGAAAACAACATATATCAATATATATCGTTTTCAATCAATAAGATACGTATTTTATAATGTAAAGCTTGATTAATTAAATTAAATGAACCATACCAACGCACTTTTTCTAAAATATACAAACTCATTAAGCCTAGTACCAAGTCATCTGGAATTCTATTGCAAGTCTAATGGATAAACCTCGTCTAAATCGGAGTTTGTATGCAGACGTTATTCAAGTTAGAAGATCTAAGGTTTTATTTGCAAACTACAAACTATAGGGTTTAAATTGTAAAATTACCATCTCCCCAAGACCACATTGCCACCATTGACAAGTAAGCTCTCACCTTTGAATTCGCCTACTTCCGACCACCATAGGACATAAGACTATCTACGTTGTAGTCCCCTTGCCTTGCTCCACCAGTTCCACCTCTCCTTCATCTCCGGCTTCCTATATTGGCATGCACTACCATCAAAATTGATGCACTTTCGAACCTTAACTCGAGATATTCGAGTGCCTCAAGCTGAGTTGGTGACAAACACCACCATAAATCAACTCCACTACTCCTCCCTAACTTACTACCGCCAATGCCACCTCATAATTCGCCTAAATGCCCTATTTGAAGCCTAAGGTTGGCCGATATGAATTTTGGCCATGGATTATGGTTAAACCATGCATCATTTCAGAAAATCAATTATTTCCCTCCTCATCTCTTCGAGATCTTCGATTTGGTATATTTGATGGTATTTGGATAGTTTGATTTTTAATAAAATTTTGGATTAGAGATAATCATTTGCCATTAGCATGTGATTAAGTAATTTCAGGAACTAGACAAAAAAAGAAGATATATGTTGCAGTTAGGGTTTCATGGTCTCATTTATATGTTCATTGGGTTGGGTCATGGGTTGTGTGTTTAGTTTGGTCTTAAATAGATACATATGTTATTTAAACACTATATCGCCTTTATTTCGCTAATGTAACTCTAAACCCATCAAAAGTATATGCCAAATTGATTTTATCAGAAATACTTTCGCAATGGTATAAATATGATATCCAATTCGCCATATAATTAAAAATAAATTTTTAATTAGTTTAATATTAACAACGTCAGATTTTCGATTCATTACATTCTTCTCCCTTTAAAAGAATTCTGCCCTTGCAATTCTCTTTATATAACTTCCAACCAAATTAATAAAGTTTCATTATGGGCTTAGTCATAAAATGTAGGGAAACATATCAACCACAAATTAAATACTTGTAAAAATAGCATATAATAACTACATGACACCATCAATCATGGCACAATACAATTCATTCACAGCAATGAATTCGATTTTCTACATATACATATTATAATAACACATGCACTTCCTCAATCATACAATCCAACTATAGTACATAAAAATAACATTCCATCAACAAAAGGTGAAATAATATCAATTATAGATTAACCTATATCATGCATCTCTATGATTCAACCATAACAAAAGTCTATAATAAAAAGGCTAATCAAAACATGCATGTACAAATAAACGAATACACATAAATTAATAACCAACATTGCCCATCAAAATAAAAACACATATTCAAAATAATATGGTATCGTCACCATACTAACTTATTAACCAATAACGCATGTGCATTAATTCTTATGTTGACTACATGCCCATCATAATATGAGCAAAACCATCGATAAACTTCCTCATAGTCTCATCTTCATAAGTACCATTCCATTTTAACACCATTTAGAAAATCATCTGCACCCAAAATTACATCATCCAAATAACATGTGCCTAGTCATGGTTATTTCCTAAAAATAATATGTTTAGTCTTAATTGAATCCTCAAAACAAAATAGCCATCTACTCAAACTACAGCTGTATTAATCCTTGATCCTCAGAGCCACATCATAATGTCTCTTCCAATTGACCATCATGATAAGATCAATGAATACTCAACGTCATTAGAGTATTGTACTTTGAGATATATAAGTATTCATATTCATTCTATTTCCTTACTCGCATCAATGCCACTTAGAGGGTAAGGAACTAAACTGCTTATCATAGCAATCTAGGGTAAAACCTAGTCCTAATGTTAACAGACTCTGGGGGTAGGTCATAGCCCACGTAGGCATCCTTGCATACCCTTACTTTATGAGCATACATCAAAACCTTCAAGTATCAACGATCCTTTAGCACACTTCATATCCATAGTAGAGCATGTCCTAGCTCTACTTCCTAAGTTCACATCCTAGAACCTATCCTTATTGATTATCATCACAACTCCCATCATTGAGTCATCAAGTTTGAAACATCAATATCAGATCTCATCCCTTCAGATCTTCAGATCATGTCGAAAATTCTGATTCCAAAATCCTCTTGTAGTAATTTCTACATTTGTTGACAAGGATAACACACCCAAAATATCAAAAAGGATCCTCTAGCAAGGAGTGTTTCGATACCTTCTTAGTGTTTTATTTTCAAGTCAAACCTTCCATCTACATTTAAACTAAAAAAATCTTTTTCTTCCTAAAATATCATCATCAATTTATAAAATAATTTCCACCATTTTAAATCAATTACATTTTTTTAAAACATCATTTTGTATAAATTTCCAAATGG
The DNA here is from genome assembly GCA_030765085.1 of Allium cepa. Classification (NCBI taxonomy): domain Eukaryota; kingdom Viridiplantae; phylum Streptophyta; class Magnoliopsida; order Asparagales; family Amaryllidaceae; genus Allium; species Allium cepa. The sequence goes on from CM060938.1 coordinate 513,964,634, forward strand.
AAAATCTTTGTACAAATATTTATGGAAGTTGATAATTATTACAAAAATGTAGCTTTCAAAATTCATAGTTTGATAAATATGCATACTAAACCTCCCCCATCACATTTTGATTCCTTAGTGGTACTCATCAAATCTTCAGTCATCAAAATTTCCTAATTACTATTCTTATCTTCAACTAACATCTTTCAATTTTCCTAATCGTTTAGAACATTTAGTCTTCCTCAGCTTAGGTAACTACGTTATCCCACTATGAATAAACTAAATGTATTCCTTACCAATTCACTAGTTTCGCCAACGTACATCCTACCAGAAGCTAACATTGGATAACTACATCATCATACATTTATCATCTATAACAATCAAACAAATAGGAAAACGAACAAGAAGGTAGGCAAAATAAGTAAACAAATAATTTAATAAATAATAATTAAAACCAGTCACAACAAATCAGGAAACCAACACAATAAAACATGAGCAAACAATTCAAACAAGCATGATATAAATTAATTAAATAGGCAATTAAACGGTACAATACCAACAAGGAATCAAACATAACTAACAAGAAACAAATCAATACGTACAATTCAACGAAAATAAATAAATACAACAAAATGTCATATTCCAAACATCGAAATGGGTAGTCCATACGCTATATCCCAACATACTATGTGGAAGGGAATAACTAGACATTCCGAAAACTCCTAAAGGATAAGTCATACATAACATTTATAAATGTAACATTTTCATAATGGGTGTTAGGCAGAACTACCTCGTCATCTTACATCCTATTCTACAAAGTCTAGTTTTATAGTTCTCAATAAAAATTTCCAAATAAAACATATTTTTAAAAAAATATCGTTTTAAAAAGCACTTCTAAAGTTTGTTGTTAATTAAATATTTTATTTTTTCAACCATTTGCTTTTCAAATCAAATCATCACCATCTTCATAGTAAAATAGTTTCTTAAGGTAGTGTAAAACTTGATATTTTATTATACGTCTTCTCTAAATACTATATTTCCAAATATATTTTCAATAACAAAATCTTTAAATCATGCAACCAAAATTCTTTACTCAAAAATATTTTTTTAAATCACCACTTATCAAAGAGCACACTTTAAGTGAAAATCCTTACAATCGAAATCGATTTCCAAACAAAATGTTTTCGAAAATCCAATATACTTCTTTGATAAAAAAATTCTCTTAAATAAGTATTTTATAAAATTCTTTATTAAAAAAGATACTTCTCAAGTGAAAATACTTCCATCAACTATTATCAAATATTTACATTGATAATTTCTCAAATAATAATATTTCTACCATATTATTTTCAAATATATCTTTTAGGAAAATATTTACTTCAAAATAAAATATTCTTTTGTGGACATAACTCACTTGAAATAAATTCTTTTCCAATCATATAATATTAACATAAAGATTTTTAAAAAATATCCTTTTCTTTTAAAATAAGCATTCTCACTAAACATTCTCGAACAAGGTATCTTTGACAAAAACATTTAAAATTCTATACAATTAACAAAAAAGTTTTTCTTCCTTAAAACACCTTATTAGATAAATACCCTACAAACCTTATAGTATATACTTTAAAATATCCTTAAACAAAAGTATTTCTTTCTTTTATTTCAAAAAAAATTATTTCTTTCTGAAATATCCCTCAACAAAATATTTTTGTAAAGCATTCTAAGTCATAATGAGGTTATAAAATACCTTTTTTTTCCAAAGTGCATTCCCAAATTAAAAACCAGTTCAGCTCAGATGTTCTTATTAAAACATTTTATCAAATAAATATTTTAAACTGGATATCCTTTCATAAAAATATTTTAAAACAAAATATTTATCCAAAAATATCTCTTCTTATATTTTATTTTTCTACTTTTAATAAAGCATTTTTAAATCATAATATCGTCGTAGAAACATATTTCAAAGGATGTTTAAAAAATGATCAAAGTTTCTCACAAAATTATTTTTTCAAATGCTGAACTCAATTTCCAATATCGTATTAAAATATTTTCGCTCAAATAAAATATTTTTACTATGTCACTTTCTTTATCTGAAAATATCTTCAAAAAAATATTTTGTTTTTCAAATTAAGTGCTTTATTCCCATCAAAAATTTCGACAAATCACTTACATGCCTAAAAATAACAATTTTCCCGTTTTAATTAAATACCTATAAAATCAAAGGTGTATATTTTTCAAATTTTCCAGACAAATATTATTTACTTTAAAATAATGATTCCATTTTATCAAGTCGGGTTTTAAGTATAATTTAACATCGGATGTGTAACACTTGGGTCATAACCAACATCTACATCTCTTATAAGTGTTCATCCTTCCCCACTCCTATATTATTTATCTTCCATACAAAGATCATTATAAATAAACACCTTCTTTAGCGAGGTAACAATGGTTAACAAACAATCCATACACATAAAGCATACAATTGTCAATCAAAATGCTCTTTCATTCTACGTTATAACCCAACCTATAGTGTAAATCATCATACTCTAAATGATTAAACCTACCGAAGGCTCAAGGTGTCGCTCTATGACCTATAATGACCAACTATTTTCAACATCTAAAATCAAGTATAAATGTTAACTCAAAAAATGGATCACACCTTGGATTAAGGGTGAGAGCACCAGCCATGTTCTAACAGAGCAATAATATAGAAAATAAATGTTAGAAGAGAAGAAATAGTAAAAAGACAAAAAGATTTTATAGTGGTTCTACTGTTAATAAAGCCTACATCCACTTTATAACTTCCTATTAACTGATTGTTGTTACAAGTTGAATCAGATTACAATATGATTGAATCTTCTAAGTTAGATCAAGTCACAAGTACAAGAGTTCAGTGGAGAATCATAGTGAACCCCTAGATGACTATTGTGTGGGAGAGAAGAGTGAAGAATAATCTCTGTAGAGTCCCAGCAGCAAGTCCATAAGATCCTCTTTATACTGTAGACAGATGAGTATCTATAGGGGAACTCAGTGAGTATTAGGCCAGAAGTCCAAGTATAGAAGAGTCCGGCTGTTATGCCAAATCATCACCGAAAATCTCAAATCAATCTAAGTCATTTTTATGGATTGCTAGCTATCCATAGGGGATGGATCACTAGCTATCCATTGGGGATGGTTCGTTAGATATCCATCAACTTAGCATATTTTCTATCTATTAACTTATCGTATTTCTCTACCACAAGCTTTTAATTAGAGCTACGAAGGAGCTTGCAAAGTTGTAGGGCGATCCGGCCTATCTTGATCGATCTCTAGTTATAAACAGGGGATGGAACGCATAATTTTTTTAGTGATCTTAGTTTGGTTGTCTATCTATCTTCTATTTAAGTGCTCCAAATATCAACTCCTTTGGAGTTCTTTTGATCATTCGTCTTCATGGGTCGTCTGGTTCAAAAGAATCATCCATAACTCACTCAATACTTAACCAAATCAAACAAAACTTCACATATGTAATGTAGATGAGTAGGAGAGCCTCCTCTATGGATCATAGGTCATGGAGCCCACTCCTCATAGGTCAGACCTGATGGATCAAACTGGCCTAACTCGGAGAAGAATCATTCATAACTTGCTCAAAACTTAATGAAATTGGATGAAACTTTGCAGGTACTCTCTCTAGGGTGTGTGGGACTTACACAATAAATTTCAAGTTGTGGGGCCCAACCTACATGGATAGGTAGCGCTCCATCTAGTTAGTTTTAGAACCTTAAATTTTGGGGTTTTGATTGTGACAACTATATAAGTAAATATATCATTTAAATCTAAATAAACTTGCAGGAGAAGATATTGCTTTTACTCGAGAAATAGTTTAACAATTTGAAGACCAAATTCTAGATTGAAGCTTCAGAAATTATTAAGTTTAAGGTCTGAGTTTAGCAGTAAATATATATTAAAGTCTCTCCGAAGTGGTATATGCACACACATAATATAAAATTCATCAAAACAATTAGAAAAATCCAGAAAACACTAACTCAACCGGCTGAATGGCTTGAGTAAGCCGGTTGACTACTGTGCATGTGGACAAATAAGGTTGAATATTCAAACGGCTGAATATGATAATTCAGCCGGCAGAATTATACCATTTTTGCACTATTTCTTATCGTTTCGATTTTAAATAAATTCGGCTGGCTGAGTTGCTCCAATCAAATGGCTGAATCTTCATAAATGGCTAGTTTTTCAAGAGACATTGCATTTTAGTGAACAGAAACAACTCTTGATTTAGGAGTTGCTTCCATATCTTTTCATGACTATCTTTCTTGAATGGATACAACTCTTAAATCTCTATAAATAGCCATGAATTTCGTTATTTTAAGAATCAATTCTTATTCTTATTTCTAACCTATCTTGCTATTTTAACTCTAAGCATTCAATACTTAAAAATTTCATTCTGATCACTTGTTCATTTATGAATACTTCATTGTTGATCTAATAAACTTCCTATCTTCATGAATTACATGATATACCACAAAGGAGAAGACTAAAGGAAGGGTGTACTCTAATGACTTGTCCATGCTATTAAAAGATCACATTCAGTCGGATAATTTTTTGTATTATTGAAGTTCTATTTGGTTGCTCTGGCGGTTGAACTCCTATTCTATTGCTTAGGCAGTTGAAGTCATGTTCGATTGCATGGGCGGTGTAATACATGTTCCTTTGGGTTAAGTGAGGGTTGATAGTTAAATTTCAGAAGGTATCTGGGACTATATGTAGAACGAGTAGTTCAAACCTATATGAAAATCTATAATGTCATTTACTTTATTACTTTACTTTTACATTTACATTCTACATAAGTAGATAGTTTATTTAATATTCCATATTGCACGATCCTTAGTCGCTATCAATTGATATCAGAGCCTTAAATTCTATCGATTGTCACAACATCATACAATAATGGCCAGAAATTGATGCGGTCAAAATACAGCAAGTAAAAAGCCTGACACTATCAGAGCTACAACAAATGAGGACAGTAAAAGGGTGCTTTTTGATTTACAAATTTTAGTAAAAGATAATAATGAATTGGTTAGTACAAGCGATAATATCTCAAAGCTTAATTTTATTATTTTAAAAAAGATAAAAACTATTGAACTTGAAAATGAAAAATTGAAAAATGAGAAATTAAATTTAGAAAATCAACATGGTGTTCTAAAAATAATTTTATAACTCTTGAAGATTTTCTAGATGAATAAAACACCTTATTTAAAAAAGACAACGAAAATTTTCAAATGAAAATTTCAATTTGAAAAGACAAAATGATTTATTACAATACACTTTAGATAATTCAGAATTATGAAGTTTTCTTCTTAAAAATGAGAACTATACATTAAAAAAATGAGAATTATAAATTAAATAAAGAGAGTGATATTTAAAAAGTAGTAATATTTCTTTTGAAAACAACAATTGTGATTTTAAAGCTAAATTTGAGAAACTTAAAAATGATGTCACAAAATTTAGTAAAGGCCAAAACAATTTAAACATGATTTTAAGATGCCTTGGTTATTTGGTTAGTTTCTCTTAAGATGCCTTGTTCAAGTTTTAAGTCATTCTGGCTTGGTCTGGATGTTCTAACTCTTGTTGAATTATGTTGGGTTAAAAACCTATTTAATGTTTGCCACCCAGAGTATGCTTTTGTTGGAAATAAATTATGCTCTGGAACAAGACAAGTTTCGGATTACTATTTTGTGAATTTCAGTGAATCATTGGAGTCCATCTCAAGATGTTGTTTTCAACTGACTGACTTTCAATAGCTGTTCGTTTTTTGATTTCCATATGAATTTTAGTTTCTAGCATTGATGATACAATCTTTGCTCCATAGCTTAAATAAGGGTTTAGATCGATTAGTGGGTGCACGACGTAGGTTTGGAATCGACCTATATAGTTTAAACTCCATCGACAATAAAGCTAAATTTTGTCTCGAACGATTATACATAGTTCTGGAGCGAAGTCTAACTTTTTATCTTTAAATGCTTCTTTTCGAGGACTTGGTTAAGTTCCTATCGCCATTTTGAATTCTAATGCGATGATTTATTCCAAAATGGATATAGTGGATGATTCAATTATATGACTGTTTCCTTTTCTGTACTCTAGTGACCTTGAAAAGAAAAGCTTCCTGAATCGCTTTGGACAGTGGCTCCGTTACCAATTATTGATCAATAATGATTAAGTGTGGAAAAGGTAATTTCAAATGACGATATGGAGTCTTTTTCATATGTAAGCAAGCTAACTACACTAGATTGTTCGTTTGTAGTATTGGGGTTACTGGACTCTTCTCATAAAGATAGCACATTGCATCTGCCCCGGTCAATGTTGAGAACCCGACTGGTCAACATATCCCAACTTCCCTTTGATTTCGGGCATTGGTTATACAAGGATATTACTTAAAGATAAATATACCCGATAGGGTTGAATGCCAAGTTTTATTGTTGAAAGCGACTTTCCTTCATCCAATATTTAGTCTGGTAGAGGGATTTCCACTACTGTAGAAGCTAGGTCCTTCGCAACTTAAGCATCGCTTATTGCTTCTATTATATTGAGATGATTGATTATAGTTAAATTATAATCCACAACTTCTCCTGTAGAGTTATAGTTGAAGTTCGTTCAAGCACAGTTTTAGTCTTCGAAAACTAGAGCATGACTTGTTCGATTGCGATTTTCCTTCCTTTGCATTTTTCCAAATTCAACCTGCGTACCAGCCTGTCTACGGGGACTATTAATTTAATTGCTTAATTTTGCGCATTGCTTTTTGTCGCTGTTGCATCTCTTGTGTACTTGTGCAGCATACTCATTTACTATAATTCTATACATGTAAGTAATACTTCTGCAGTCATTTTGGCATATTCTATTTCATAGTTTTGTTCAAAACTTTGAGGTAGCTTGGTCTAACCTTTTCTGTAGTTAATCCCTACTTATGCTTAATTGAGTTCATTTCAACAAAGTGTCGGTGTATCTTCCCTAACCCATAAGGCTGATTTCTATGAATACTATCTCTATATGTTTTCGAGGGACTAGGTCTCCTGGGCAATACGTTCGATTATCCTAGTTTGATTGACACGGTAGCTCCTATCTCTAGGAACTATGGACTTTGCTACTAGATTCTAGGCTCTAATTTTTTTAATGATGTCTATTTCCTAATTGTAATTGAATTCCTCCAAGTAGAGTCATCCAATATCATTCTGGGTACATATGTTGGAAAGACGCATCGCCGTCATCTTTTGCTAGAGTGAATTTTTCTAAGTCCAGTGTTGATACCCTAATCATGTATCAGTTTCTATCTCCATAAACTCATGCATGGATACTCAACTTTGTGGATTTTTCCTTGATGTTGTGAATCTTCAGATAGCATGAGATGCCAGAGGGCAGGGCTGAAGATTCAACCAAAATCTTGCTTCTATTTTCGAAAGTCGATGTATCGATAGTTTCATTTTGGGGGTTTCTTCATCGCATCACCAAACTTTGGGTAATGTCATATTCCTGCAAGTTGGAACCAAATGATCTAGTTAGACCGTAAGTAGGACATCGATCCTTCTCGTCCTTGCTAGACTGTAAGCGACAATTGATTTCTGAACATTAAATCCTTTATTTCCTTTAGTGGCGATTTTATTGCCAGAATGCTCTGTTCTGCGATATAGAATAGTTAACTTACCAACTTCGTGGTTATTTGTGTTTGGACCTTGCAATATTTTTTTAAATCAAGTATCTGTGCATTTATCCCTACACGAGGGGCTAGCTATTTCGAACGCAAGTATTTAGGTGATTGTGAGAGATGGAGAGGCTTAGGATTAATGATTCAAGTGCCTTTGGTTTGGCTCTCAATCCTATTCTAGGATTGAGGAAGTTCGATGGTTTTAGTTCGAACCTTCCATGATTGTCCCTACATGTCCTTTGTTGTGCATGCTTTGCTTGATTACCGACGTCACAAAATATCTATTCACATGCCATTTCCTGTCTTCGAGAATTGATAACCTAGCTGCTTGTTTCAAGCAATATTTCCTCGAGATTGCCTACCTTTTGGCTATATCTAAATTCTTTCTAAGTTGAATTTAGGAAATTCGGATGGGCACCAGCTTTCATCCCTAGAAATTAGCACACGAGAAAAATTCAATCTTGGGATTTCCTTTCGGTGCTGCTTTATTCCTGTACAGTGGCTGATTCCTATGACGAAAGGTCGAGCCATCCAACTGACCTATGAAAGGTTATGTCTTCCTGTTGTTGCCCATTTTTGGGCAACGGTATTATTCTTAAGACAAGGGTAGAATCTCATTTGAGGCCAACTTCTATCATCGAAAGTTAGTTCATTGATGGTTTACAATGATGAGTGTATCTCATCGGACCTATAGATTAAAGTTTTCCTACGTTGTCAAGGCAACACCGTATATAGTGAATAGCAAATTTCTTGGCATTATGAGTGCAATGTTGGTACTTAAGAAATAGAGGGTTTCTTGGAGTTGCTAAGGGAACACCAATACTTATGAAATAGAAAGTTTCTCGATGTTGCCGGGGAAACACCGGTACTTAGGAAATGGAAAAAGGCCTTAGCGTTGCCATGGGTAACCGACACTTAAGAGGTTGGGATCGGTTTTCCCTGTTGATCCGGTAATGCTTTTAATCCAGTTGGGCACTAGTTTCGATCTTCAGAAACTTGCACTTTGATGATTGGATTTTAGAAGTCTTTTGTTAGTGTTACTCGTCTTTTAGCAATGTTAAAGTCATATTGGTTAAGATTGCTTCATTCATTCGATCCTGTATAGTTGAGTAGATCCCTTTCAACCCAATCTGGTTGTTTTTCTCAACATTGCTTAAATTTGGGATATGCCATGTTCTAGAAGGATGGGATTTCCAGGAGTTTTCATTGCCTAAACATGTTTATCATCCTCAAGTTTTCCCTTGGAAATGCGAGGTTGTTGCTTAACCAATTCCATGGTTATTCTTATTCATGAAAACCCAAGTTTCCTCCAACCAGGTTTTGTTATGATCTAACTTCTATCTACGGAACCCTTCATTTCTAGGTGTCAAATTCTAGATTCTTACATACAATTAGAAATTGTGGAGCGAGTCATCACATTGTCCCCAGTATGATCAGGCTCAATCCTATCCTGATCACGGACCGGTAGAGTTCGATAGTACTTGTCTTGTATCCGTGACACTTAATCTTGCTTGTTTCAAGCCATATGCATTATATTGGACTGATATCATTGTTGCAGATATAAACCTTATTCGTTGGTTCAAATCTTCGAGAATCAATAGTTTAGCCGCTCCTTTTCAAGTGTTCTCTCCTTGTTGTTGTCCGTTTTCGGATAACAGCTGGTTTTCTATAAGTTGGGGTTTGAGACCTCAGTCAAGCACTTGCTTCTATCTTTGAAAACCGATGCTTTGATGATTTGATTCTAGAAATTCCTTTTGTCATCGTCTATCTCTAGATGATGATAAGTTCCTCCTTTTATTGCAAGTTGGAGCGATTTTTTATCTTGATCAAGTGTTAATGTGCTATATGCCTCTCAGTCTATAGGACTGATTATTCTGAACAATTGATATGAAATTTGATGTTTTAAACGGCTCGCTGGATGTCTCTAGCCAAAGGTGTGTCGTAGCTCCGATTTTTGAGAACTTGTGACTTAGATGCCTTGAATTTAGAAATTTTGTACATTAACTTTAGTCAAAGATCATAATTCATTATCGACTTATTAGTTTGCGCACTTTGCGGCACTGCTGGAGCAATGTCGGCTCTTTTGGGTAGCGAGAGTTGATCCCTATTAATCCTACAATAGATAAGTTTCTCGGTGTTGTTAGGGAAATACCGATACTTAGAAAATCTTAACAGTTTGCTGATGATGTCGAAGCAACATTAAGAAATGCTTGCGCGTCTTATGAAATGCATGGGTTTTAAGAGTGCACTGCTTAAGAAATGCACGGCTTTTGAGAGTGTGTGACTTACAAAATGCATGGCTTTTAAGAGTGCGTGGCTTATGAAATGCGCTACTTTTTGAAGGTGAACGGCTTACGAAATGCGCAGTTTTTGAGAATGTACAGCTTATAAAATGCATGGCTTATGGGATCGTTATGGCCCATTGATTCGAAATAGTTTGGAACTTCTTAACGTTGCCAATCTTCGGGTAATGTGAGGAGTTTGTGCTTTGAGAGCATGGTTCCACGGCTGAAGAAGTGATTTTCGGTTTATGGGAATGCACTGCATCTAAGATCGATATGACCTGTCAATTGGAATGGTTTGGAACTTCACGTTGCCAATCTTTGGGTAATGGAAGGAGTCTGTGCTTCAAGGGTGTGGTTCCATGGCTCAAGAAGTAGTGCGTTGCTTATGAAAGTGCGCTACTTATGAGATTGATATGACCTATCGATCTAGAACGGTTTAGAACTTCTCGACGTTGCCAATCTTTGAGTAACGTGCGAGTTCGTGCTTCGAGAGCGTGGATCCATGGCAAAAGAGGTTATGCATGGCTTATGGGAGTGCACGACTCATGGGATCGATATGACCTAGTGATTCAGAATGGTTTGGAACTTCTTCACTTTGCCAATCTTTGGGTAACGTGAGGAGTTCTTTCTTTGAGAGCATTATTCAATGGCTCAAGAAGTGATGCGTGGCTTATGGAAATGTTTGGATTTGGAGATCGATTCGGCCCATCGATCCATAATGGTTTGGAACTTCTTGATGTTGCCAATCTTCAGGTAATGTGAGGAGTTCATTCTTCGAGAGCGTGGTTCCATAGTTCAATAAGTGATGCGCATCTTACAAGAGTGCATGGCTTATGTGATCGATACAACCCATCGATCTAGAATGGTTTGGAACTTCTCAACAATTCTAATCTTCTAGTAATATGAGGAGTTTGGCCTCACGAGCAAGGTTCCACGGTTCAGGAGGTGATGCGTGGCTTATGGGAGTGTGTGACTTACGGGATCGATACGACCCATCGGTCCAGAACAGTCTGGAACATCTTAATATTGTCAATCTTCAGTTAACGTGAGGAGTTTTTTCTTCGAAAGCATGGTCCCATGGCTCAAGAAGTGATGTGCGATTTATGATGTACGCATAATGGTTTAGTCCCTCCCAGTACTAGAGGAGTGATACCAGTTCTCAGAAGGTAAGGATCGAGTTTTCCCATTAATCCGGCGATTTGACTTCGCTGGAATGCTATTTTGTCAGTTCTAAGAGATAATTGGTTTTTGGATCAGCTAACCATGGCTTGGACGATCCTCCTGTATTTCAAGAAAATATACACAGCCAAACAGATAAGGTTACCGTAGTGGAGAGATCTACAGCCGACTGCATAGAGGTAATTGTTAAGAGAGAGCTTGTAGGAGTTCAGGGAAAGATTTTTAGTTTTTGATCCAAACTAGATATAAAGAATTGATCTTTAGCTGACATACAGTTTAAGAGGAAAAGGAACTAGTCATCAAGGGTGGCAAAGGAGGACTTGGGAATCCGGGGTTTCTCCACAACCCTTTGGTTGCACGTGGTCCAGTGGTTGCAACTGTATCTTCTAGATGATTAAAGCATGGGAAAAAATTTATATTCAAAGACGTATATATTATGGATTTGAGATACTTGATTCTCCCAGGTGTCGAATCTAGGCTTGATTCGAGTCGGCCTCTAATTGATCATTAGGTTGGTTTGGTTTTTGCTTAGTTTCTTTGAGAGACTTTGAAACTTTGTAGTTCAGCACTATTTTTCTCATTAGTCGTTGGAAGTGATTCTGTTAATTTTGCGGAGTGGCTGATGTGATTATCAATTAGTGGCCCCAGAGCATGAATTCACTGACTTCGGCAAGTTCTGGATGAGATGACTGTCGATCTTCCCGTTGGCCTTTACGACCTTTAGTTCATGAAGGATTTTTGAATCAGATGACTGTTGATCTACCGGTTCACCTTCACGACACTTTAATTCAAGAAGGACCTTCACAATGCTTTAGTTCGTAAAGGAGTTTTTGTGGTCGGATGTCCAACGAACATAGGAACGATAATTTATTGATTCCTAGAGGAGTTTTGGTCGGATGTCCAGCTACTAGACGTGTAATGACCACTTTCTTGAATCGAAAGACGAGTCATTAAGGGTAGAAGAAAAAGAAAGATAAAAAGAGACTAAACAATTATACAATCTCACCATGAATTAGAACAACATATAGTAGATAACATAAGATATTACGTAGTCATTCCCATAACAATAATACATCAGAGTCATTACAATACTGTAACAACCCTGAATTCTGTGATTTATTTTAATCGCTTATTTTGATTATTTTATTTGAAACTCTTGATTCAAAAACTTTATTATATTTATTAAAATGGATAAATTTTGTTATTTTAAAAGTATATTTTTATTTTTGTGTGAATTATAGTTTCAAACCTGAATAAATAGAATATTTTCCAGAAAAGTGGAATTTTGGTCAATCTGATCAAACTTTGACTTTTAAATTTAAGACTAAACATTTGAGTTTTTGAATTTTATCTTTTATTATGAAAATATATTAAATTTTGAGAATATTTCTTTTCGTTTCGTTGAAATCTGATTTATATCGTGAAAGTTATGCTTTTTACAATATTGTGTGTACATTGATTTATTTAACAATATTGTTTATTTTAATTTATATAAGAAATATTTTTATTTGTCATATCTTATTCTAATTTGCATATATTTATATATATGTGTGTGTGTAATATGTTATGTTATGTATATATATTATTTTTTAAAAATATTTTAAAGTGATGTTTGATTTTTTTTCAAAATTTATTGAATTTATTTTCAAATTTTTAAGCCTAGTTTCCATTTTCTGCTATTTTCTTCATTTAATTATATTATTTAAAATTTATTTATTTATTTTTGTGAATTCATCATATTTTTGTCTATATTTAATGTATTTTTCATGTTTTTAAAATTTCAAAAGAAATTAAGAAAATATGAATAGTTTGTGACCTTTTGTGTACATTGTCTCTTCACATTCACTCCACCTTTTCACTAATCAATGCATCAATTCAATTTGCTTCCTTATACCTTTCTTTCAGCCGATCATTTCAATTTTTCTCACGTGAAATTGCACTTCTCAAACCCTAAAAACAATCGGCCTACACCTGAAGCAAAGGTTGGTAAAAAATTTCATGTCTTTTTCATATTTTTCCATTGTTTTGTTAATTTTTGCACTTGCATTCATCTTATGTAGTTCGGCCCCACCATCTCCAGCACCTTGGCCGCCTCCACCACCACCTACTCCAGCCACCATGCCCTCCTCTCCACAGCCATTCCGGAGCCTAGACCATCCATGATGGTGATCCACTGAAAAAATGACAAAAACTCCACTAAATCACCATAGCTGAACTCCCCCTGTTGCCACCACTTCAACCACCACTTTGGCCGACCATACACCACCACCACCAGTCACAACCTGAGCCTTGGACTTTTATAACACCTGTAGTTGATCTTTCCAGATCAGGCCATGCCCAATCATCCCTTGGCTGAAGTCATTTATGCCTTGAAATCCTTGTAGTTGCCTTGTAGTTGTGTGTTGATGCACACATATCTCTCTCTCTCTCCTTTATATATTGTTATGGCCAATCTATATGACCTGAACTTGATCCAAACCTGATCCAAATACATCCCATTATAGTGCTTTTACATCCTATAGCTGAAGTATAAGTCGTTGAATGCAAGTGCAAAAGCGTTAGCTTTGTGTTACATGTTTAATCCTAGCATTGTTCTGTAATAGTTTGGTTTGTAATTCATGTTTGTATTTGTTTTGTTTGATATTGAAAAAGTCAATTAGCTTTGACTCTCCCTCTCTCAAATCATCGTCATGTTATCATGCCTTTGAAGATTTTTGTTTGTGCATTTTGTTGTCATCTCCAGCTTATACAAGTGAGTAATTCTCACCAGACAATTTATACTTATATAACTTGTAAACTAATCGCAATTGAATCTGTAAACCCATATCATCATGTTATATCTGCTTATGCTATGATCATAGGATGTTCACCCACACTTATTCACCTGTTATATCATATGTTACTGTTATATAATGCAATTCTGTTTATTTATATTAGTTTATCACGCTGCAAGTTCGCTGTAGATTAGAATCACTATAGGTTGAAACGATACATACCCGAACGGACTTTAGGATAGGGAAAAATCATTATGGGCTGAAATGATAGGGCTGAGTGATTTTTATTTATTTGCATTTACTTGAGATTGCGGGTTTTAAATGATAGAACCCTGATTTTTCCTTTGTAAATTACGGATTGAAATGATATATTATCCGTATCATTGGACTTAGGTTAGAAAATTTTATACAGACCGTGATTAAAATATATTTTTCTAAAAAATTTAAAATATTACAAAAATGTAAGTATTATGAAATTTTGATTAAATTTAATTAAAATGATTTGATAAAGTATTAGTGATTTTCTATTAAGTAAGTGAAATAAATAAATGGTAGAGTAGAATTTGAAATATAAGTTAATTTTGAAATTTATGATTTTGTTTATAAATGAAGTTTAAGTTAAGTAAGAAAATATGATAATTTGATTTAAATTTAAACTTAAAATGATTTTATAAAGTGTTATTGATTTTCTATAAATTAAAAATAGTTAAATAAATAAATGTTTAAAGTTGAATTTCGAAGTATAACTTAACTTGGAAAATGTGAAAGTGTTTTAAAAATAAAAGTTAACTTAAGAAAAAAATGGAATTTAAATAAATTTATGAAATGGTAAACTTAATTAAAATGTTATAAAATTTTACATTTATTTTATAAGTGGATTTTTAAAGATTTGATAATTATTTGTGAAAATTTCACTTTGTAAAATCATAAATTAAGGGGTATTTAAATGATTGTTTTTAAAGTGAGAAGATACGATTTTTATAAGTTAAAATGAATTTAAATAAATTTTAATTATTTATGAAATTGTAGTGAAAGTATGGAATTTAAATTAACAGCATTCCTGAAATGCTATCATTCCTAAAGTTAAAGATATTACAGCATTTTTGTAAACGCTGTAATTGATATAAATAAACTAAATGGCTAAAATGAACTAAGGGCCAGCACTTTGTAAGTGCTGTAGTTGCTCAATTTAACTAAAGTTTTCTTTGAAATCTAAAACCTATTACAACATTTAAAATGCTGTCTTTTGCTAATTGAATTGTTTTTAAACATAACTTTCCGTAGCATTTTCTAAGTGCTGCGAAAGTTGAATTTTTACTGTTTTAATAAATATAAGTTAATAAATGAATTTTGAAAACAGTAAAAATTTTGAGAATTGTAGATTTGATTATTAAATATTATAATTTCATTTTAAATGATCTAAATGGAATATTTAAATGATTTAAATGGAATATCTAAATGATTTAAATGGAATATTTAAACGATTTAAATGGAATATTTAATCGGTTTAATTGGAATATTTAAATGGTTTAAATGGAATATTTAAATGGTTTAAACGGAATATTTTGATTTGAAATATAAACCATTTTTAAAATGTGATTTGAAATGGTATTTAAATTAAATAAAAATGAATGTGGTTTTGGAAAGATATAATATTTTGATATTTCGAAATGAATTTGAAGTGATATTGAATTTTTAAATGATATTTGATTTAGAAGCATAAAATACCATTTTGAAATTTTAACCATGGGATGTATTTAATTTATAGTTTAACTGATCCTTAAAGGATGGGTGATCCCAAGAATCCTTTAAGTTATTGTACCTTACTACTACAGTTTACTTAAGTTGGATTACATTATATAAGTATACATGTCTTGACTCGAGTGTTTTGTGTTTTACTTTACGCTCGGGTCATCCTGAGTATTTACAGCATAGCTTTGGATTTCTTTTCTGGAGCTAGGAATCAATGGAGATTCTGCTTGTCTAGTTATCTATTCCCTTTCAGTTTCAGTTGTTCTATTTCAACTCTGGTATTTATAAACTTCTATGTATTTAAGATTTTTGTTGTATATGTTTTTCAAACTGCTATTATGTAATTGTTTTGAGATTATGTTATAGTAGCTTCATGAACTACTATGGTATTTTAATTTCCGCTGCGGATTAGTCTGATATTTATGTGTCTGTGATTCTGTGATTGTATTTCATTTGTTCCAAATTTAATTACAATGCGGTATTTTGAGCAATTCAAGTCCGACATGTGTGGACGCGAATGGCTGAAAATATCGGCTTGTTACAGTTGGTATCAGAGCTTTGGTTTTAGGCAAACCATAGCCTGCGGAGCAAAAACTCATTAGAGATAGAGTAGAAATGCCCTAGAATGAGTGAAATCAATCTCCAAATCCTTTCTTGGTGAGAGAACGTATTTTCAAAGTATAAAATGATTTCCAAATGATTTTAAAGGAGTTTCAAAGATTATTTTGGTATAAAAAATTTCCTTATTTTGAAATCTAGATTGTCTAAACTTCATCCCTTCGGTATGCACCTTGTTAGAAATCTCTTGGTTAGGATTCTTATCGATTACGATTCCTTGAACTTTGGAATGCTCCCACTTGTTCTGAAATCTAGTCTTGTCTTCCCTATTTTACCCTTTTGATTTTTGGCATTCCATAACTCTACTTTGGAATGACCTCTCTAAAGATCGGTGATTCCGCCAATCTTTGAATGATTTGTAAAGGGGTGAAACTCCTATACAATTTGCATTAATTCACCGGAGATTCCTGTATCCTCGGTTTTCGATGCTATCTATTTTCTGCTATATATGAATTCTATCTCTGGCGATCGAATGTCGATTTGCCTTAGATTTCCATTCCTGAAGTCACGGTTGACCAGTTAAGGTCGCCAGCGATTTATATAGGCTTATCCATCTTCTATTATTGAATTATCTAATCTTAGTTCGAGCTTATCTTCGAATCAGCATTCTATTTGATTAGAGTTCCTCCAAATTCGAATTTTTGTTTGTTTTGAAATCCAACATTGAATCATTTGTGTTTGATTATATTTTGAATTCGTGCATATATCGAATATTATTTTGATAAGGATGACCATATTTTGTGTATAAAAGTGAAAGTTTTTGACAAGGATTATATACCTTTTAAAATGAGAAATTTTTAAGTTTTAAAAGGATTTGAAATTTTGAAATTTATAAGAATTTGACTTATATAAAATGATTTATAACTGAAGGGTTTTGAATTTGAATTTTGAGGAATCGAACTCCGATGTTTTGAAATCGGTTTTAGGATTTTGGAAAATATATAATAATAACATGATTTAAAGATATTTCTCCAAATAAAAA
The DNA here is from genome assembly GCA_030765085.1 of Allium cepa. Lineage (NCBI taxonomy): Eukaryota > Viridiplantae > Streptophyta > Magnoliopsida > Asparagales > Amaryllidaceae > Allium > Allium cepa. The sequence continues at coordinate 513,981,896 of CM060938.1, forward strand.
TGTTTCAAATGTATTCGAACTAATCCCAATGATTTCGAAGTGATTTCAAAGAAGTTTCAAGAAAATAAAAGTCCAGAACCCACTAATGTCGTTGGAAAATAATTTCTGTGATGAATGCATGCATCATCGACACTGATTTTCAAGTTTCCGAGTAGGGGAGAGGCCACTCTAGTAGCTTTGCTATGCGAGTGATTTTGTGATACCAAATTTTGATTTCAAATTTTGAAGTATGGTTTGATATTCGAAAGATATATGTATGTATATATATTTGAAATGATTTAAAGTAAGCCGGTGTTCAGTCCTCGAGATTCAGATTTGTTTTGGTATAAACCTATCTTATGAAATTGGTTTACTGATTTGTTGGTGATTTCCAACTCTTGGATTGAAAATATGATTTCTTCGACCATTTTTAAGGTTCGAGCACTTCTAAATCAAGGTTAACTATTCAAGGCTAAGTAATTTTGAAAGGTATAGGGTATTTGATAAAGAATATAAGTTTAGTTTGGTATGATTAAATATAAAGTAATATGATCTATATAAGTTTGAAACTGTTTGTTTAGTGAAATAAATAAGACTATGTTGAATTATACTGGTACGAAATATAGATTTGAAATGTTTTGAATAAAGTATATATATAGAGTAATAATCTTTCCAATGGTAAATTGGATTTTTCATACAGAAACAAGTAGTTTGAAGGTTTTAAAAAGAGATGTTTTTAAACTTTGTAACCATTTTAGATTTTTTGATGATTGAAATGGTTTGGAAATGATTTAATCTTTATTTTGATAAAGAATGTGAATTTGAAATGATAATTGATTTTGATAAATGAATATTTGAAGTTTATATTTGTATGAAAGGATATTTGGTTTACTTGTAATTTGATTTTATTTAAAAATGATGGATTTATGAAACGAATATTTCAGAACTAAGTAATAATGAAGTAAAATTTGAGATATATGAAATTATGAAATTTAGTTTTGGAATATGGTATATTTAAGATTTGAAATATATTAAGATTGAATAGTTTATTTTATGGATCAAATCTTTATTTTAAATTTGATAATATTTGAAACAGTTTTGTTGGAAAACTAGATTGAACTGAAACTGATGGTTTGAGTTGAATTAAAATTGGAAAATTTAGATTTGGGTTTAATTGAATGAATTTATGAAATGTAAAGAATTAATGGAATGTTTTATGATTTCAAATGTATGATTTCGAAAGGTTATGATTTTCAAAGTGTAATGATTTCAAGTATTTTGGTTTCAAAAGATTTATAACTTTGAAAGTATTATGATTTTTGAAAGTGAATATATGTTTGAAATGGAAATGAATTTGTTTGACCTAAATTTTGTTGATTTGGAAATTTGGATTATTTTCTAAATCTATTGTTTTAAAAAACTTTGAAACTGAATATGTAATTAGGAAGAAATGATTTGGCGAAATCATATTTGATTTTGAAACTGAATTGATATTGAAATGGTTTGAGATTGAGAACCTTGTTTATTTAAATACTTTGATTTGGGAGTTATCGAACTTATATAAAATTGATTTGTATAAGTATGAAGTGATTTGAAACTATTGATTTGTAAAGGTACTCAACTTGTAAATTGAAATCTTATATAATCGAAGTCTATATAAGTGTGATTTGATATACTATTGACTTTGGGAAGTATTCGATTTGAAATGAAATCTTATAGGGGGAATTAATTTAAAGGATAAAGATTTGTATATTTTTTGCCTCAAGGGCACGACCTCAATATTTTTACCACAAGGACAAACATTCTTCTAAAAATTATTCTTAAGGACAAACATTTTCCAAAATTATTCATAAGGACAACAAAACTGCTACCGAGCTAAAAACTGATACCTAAAAACTGCTACCGATAACTACAAACTGATACCTAAAAACTGCTATCAATAACTAAAAACTGATACTTACATAAAGTTGTCCTTCAGGATAAAATATTGAAGGTCTGTCCTTGAGGCTAAAATGCTGTGAAATTTTGTCCTTGACAATAATTTCCTGAATCTTATATATATGGACTTTATATAAGTATGATATTTAAAAGTGATTTGAAAGGTACTATATGATACATATTTTCGAAATAAAGATATGGAAAGTGCCTTCTACTTGATATCCGCTTTATGGCCACACTATGGATTCATTCTATCGATATTATTCTCTCTGATTTGGGTTTTTCGGATATGATACTCGAGTGTCCATTGAATTCCATGATGATCTCCATGGTCTTATGTTTGCGACTGCATAGTGTAATTCGCCTGGCTGAGATGGCCGGGGGTACGGATGTTTCCTGGAAGATCTAGGTGTAACCATTGTTGTATCCTGCGATCTATGTAGGTCGTAGTAGTAGCGAAATCCGCTGGCTGAGATAGCTTAAGGGTACAGATGTTTCATGGGGGATCCAGGCGTAACCACTGTGTAGCTGCGGTCTACTAGTCATCATGGTGTAATTCGCAGGCTGAGATAGCTTACAGGTACGGATGTTTCCTAGGGGATCCAGGCGTAAGCATTGTGTATCTGCGATCCATGGTTAGACAAATGTTTGGTTTGGTTGATTTGTTTGGATTGTACTTTCCATATCTTTTGCTTTAAAAGGTTTTTCAGTATTTTCACTGGGTGTTGAAACAAGTCTACTAAGCATCTGGAGAATCCTAGCTTTGCGCCTGATCAACGCATAGCTAGAGTCTGCAAGAACTAAAGTAAACTTGTTAAGGCATCGAGTTATAAAAGTATTTGATGAAGTATTATATAAAGATATTTTGATCATTTATTTTACTTTTCTAAATAATTTAAAATGTTTTAAATATTGTTTACTTCGAACTATCAAATTTGAATCAAATGACTGTTCATCATATTATAAAATGTTTAAAATGTTGTAAATAAATTTTTTAAATTTAAATGTATATGGTTTTAAAGTAATGGTCCATCCTTGTCTTTCAACTACTTTCCCTTCTAACTATTTCTACCTTCTTCCTCTTCGAGGGTCCTTTCTGCATTTGTGGAAAGAGTTGGTTCTTTGGGTTATCGTCTGGATTTGCCGAGAAGCTGTCTGGAGTGAATGATGTATTCCATGTCTTACATCCTCTCTAGTATCTTCATAACTCATCTCTTATTGTTCAGCCTTCTGGTTTTGATAGTTTGGATATTTAGCCCAATCTGACTGTCGAGAGAAAGCCACTTCGTATTGTCGACAGAGGTACGAAGCAGCTAAGAAGGAAATCTGTTAGCCAAATCAAAGTACTGTGAAGTACTGATGATTGGTATTGTACCTGGGAAACGGAGGAGAGCATTCGTGCTTCGAATTCGGAATTGTTTTTCCAAGTACTATTTGTTTTTTCTATCTTGCTTTTCCTTATTTTCCTTGTTCGTTCTTTTCGAGGACGAAAAGATTTGAGTGAGGGAGAGTGTAACAACCCTGAATTTTGTGATTTATTTTAATTGCTTATTTTGATTATTTTATTTGAAACTCTAGATTTAAAAACTTATTATATTTGTTCAAATGGATAAATTTTGTTATTTTAAAAGTATATTTTTATTTTTATGTGAATTATAGTTTCAAACCTGAATAAATAGAATATTTTCCAGAAAAGTGGGCTTTTGGTCAATCTGGTCAAATTTTGACTTTTAAATTTAAAATTTAAACATTTTAATTTTATCATTTTATCTTTTATTGTGAAAATATATTAAATTTTGAGAATATTTCTTTTCGTTTTGTTGAAATCTGATATATAGTGTGAAAGTTATGCTTTTTACAATATTGTGTGTACATTGATTTATTTAACAATATTATTTATTTTAATTTATATAAATAATTTTTTTTTGTCATATCTTATTATAATTTGCATATATATGTGTAATATGTTATGTTATGTATATATTTTATCTTTTAAAAATACTTTAAAGTGATGTTTGAATTTTTCCAAAATTATTGAATTTATTTCAAATTTTTAAGCCTAGTTTCCATTTTCTACTATTTTCTTCATTTAACTATATTTATTTAAAAGTGGAAATTAGGTTGAAGGGCTTCTATTTGCAGGGTAATAATTTTTAAGGACAACATTTCTGAATAATTAGTTTTAAGGACAATTTTCAGCATAATGATAAATTCATTTATCTTTTTAAGTTATACTGAAAAATGATAAATCCTTTTATCATTATTTCTATATAACTGAAAATGATAAATGCTTTTATCTTTTTCCTGTAAAATGTCCTTAAAACTAATTTTTCAGAAATAGTGTCCTTAAAACTTATTCCCTTCACAAATAAGCCCTTGAAGTGAAAATCCCCTATTTAAAATTTATTTATATATTTTTGTGCATTCATCATATTTTTGTGTTTTATCTTTATTTATATGTATTTTTCATGTACTTAAAATTTCAAAAGAAATTAAGGAAATATGAATAGTTTGTGACCTTTTGTGTACATTGTCTCTTCACATTCACTCCACCTTTTCACCAATCAATGCATCAATTCAATTTGCTGCCTTATACCTTTCTTTCAACCGATCATTTCACTTTTTTCTCACGTGAAATTACACTTCTCAAACCCTAAAAACAGTCGGCCTACACCTGAAGCAAAGGTTGGTAAAAAATTTCATGTCTTTTTCATATTGTTCTATTATTTTGTTGATTTTGCACCTGCATTCATCTTATGTAGTCCGGCCCCACCATCTCCAGCACCTTGGCCGCCTCCACCACCACCTACTCTAGCCACCATCCCCTTCTCTCCACTGCCATTCCAGAGCCGAGACCATCCATGATGGTGATCCACCAAAAAAATGACAAAAACTCCACAAATCACCATAGCCGAACTCCCCTTGTTGCCACCACTTCAACCACCACTTTGGCCGACCATATACCACCACCACAAGCCACAACCTAAGCCTTGGACCTCTGTAACACTTGTAGTTGATCTTTCCAGATTAGGCGATACCCAATCATCCCTTGGCCGAAGACATTTATTCCTTGAAATCCTTGTAGTTGTGTGTTGATGCACACATATCTCTCTCTCTCTCCTTTATATATTGTTATGGCCGATCTATATGACCTGAACTTGATCCAAACCTGATCCAAATACATCCCATTATAGTGCTTTTACAGCCTATAACTGAAGCATAAGTCGTTGAATGCAAGTGCAAAAGCGTTAGCTTTATTGTGATGACCCAAGATTTTGGCAATATTATTTTAGTAAGCATTTAATCTAATTAAAAAAATACAAACTTATCATTTTAAAAACGAATAAGATTTTTAACATTTACCATTTATACATACATACATACATATATATATATGTATGTATGTATGTATTGTGAAGGAAACTATGATTCGAAAATTTAAAATAAAATCTTTCAAAAATATTTAAAGTAAAATCTATCTTATTCATATTAAATTAAAAGCTCTACATCATTAACATCTAATCTAAATATATGCATATGAATGTAATGTAGATAATAATATTTATAACAAAATTAATCTTATCAATATTACATATATGTATAAAATAAAGTATATGATTATTAATCAAGTGTTGATAGTTTAGGCTTGAAAAAATAAATAAAAACAAGGATTTATGTTAAAATAGAAATAAATATATAAGGTAAGATTATATAGTTCTATGAAAACATAGTATAAATACATGAGGGAATTCTAGAATATGTATATACTATGGAATACATGTGTGAGTGCAAGGCGAGAAGATAATAAAAAAAATAGGACAAGTATGTATGTTTGCTGTGAATTATGCAAGGCAAGAAAGAAAGAGGAATTTTTTTTATCTACATACAAGAAATAGGATAAGTATGTAAACAAGAAAGGAAACATATGCAATTAAATGATATCATCTCGGCACAAAAAAAGTCATTTAGAAAATGGGTATGAATCATTTCAGTTTCAATAAAAAAAATCTTGTTTAGTCAAAGTAGAGAAAAAAATATCTGACCAAAGAAGAAAACTGTACCGGTAAATACCTTCCCCTATACAAACTTTTCTCTATATATGTATATTTTCTAGTACCTGTTCGTTCACAACACAGCAAACCAGAGAAAAAGATAAAAAAGTAAGCATCGCCAATTCTACAACTCAAATACAATTCAATTACAAAGCAAGAAAGTTTTAAAAACGGGATCAGGCTAGCTGTTTCAAAATAGAATTTGATCTCTGTTCAAACTTTTTTTTACAGGTGAGTAACTTCACTTTAAAAAAAACGTAAGTATGTAAATTTGGTTGCATACTAGTTAATTTTAAATGAATATGTATTGTATGATATCCGTGTGTACACTCATGAATGGTTGCATGTCTGTTCTGTCTGAACACTCTCTGTTTTATAGTTCTTAGGTTCATATTTTAATTAAATTCAAAATCTTTAATTTGATCTCTGTTTAGACTTAAGATTTTAATGAAACTTGTTTGTTTCATTTCAAACTTAACTTTAGAAGTTTTAAATTAAGTCAAAATAATATTTATTTGGTTCTGGAAACCACAAGTACAGGAATGTTTAAGCTAAGTCAAAAATCAAATTTAGTAATTCATGGATTTTGGTTCTGGAAACCACAAAATCATGATTTTTAAATTAAAAAAATCAAAAATTCTACTATTAGAATCAGAGAGCAGTTCAGGGTTGTCTGAATTGTGCATTTTGGGTTGTCCCTGTTGATCTAAATGATTGGAGGGGCCGAGTTTCCTTCTGGAGGTAGAGGTGTGATCAGTGTTGATGGGAAAATTATCTGATGATGGTGCATTTCAGTGTGGAGGTGGTGGGTGTTGTCTGAAGTCTGGAACCCTAGTTTAACTAGGCTAGGTAAAATCGATCACCACGGCTTATAGGATTGATCGAGTGCTACGAGGTTTTGGGTGATGATAGCAGGGTAGTTGGCGAATGTGTGGCCGGAGTAGCTGACCTTCTGGTGGTCGAGGTTGCGGAGACGAGGCAGTTTCCAGGTTTTGGTTGAAGGAGGTTCCAGTTGTTCCAGATTTGGTTTGTGAAGCTCGAACTTCGATCTCGAGTTTGGGTGGTGATCTGATGATCGCGAGAGGGTATGAGGGTGATCGAGGACTTGAGGAGATCATTGTGGATGATCGAAGTCGATTTGTGCCACCGTGCATGTGCACGGTGTACTTTCTATTTTCAGGAGAAGTTGATTTGGTTTATACTCGAGTTAATTGATGTTTGACTCGAAGTAATCCGATAGTTTTCTCGAGGGAGTTGGGTTTTGACTCGAAGCATTATGGTTTGGCTCGGGTTTAAATGGTATTACAGGTTTTACAGAAACCTGTTTGTTTTGTTTTTAAAATTTAAAATGAAATTTAAAACGGAAATTTAAATGTAAAGTAAAGTTTTAAATAAGTTTTAAATTTAAGTTTCAATCTGGAATTCAAGTTAGTATATCTCAGTTTTTAAATGAATAAAGTTTTAAGATTTAAATTTTTTTAAATACATTAAAATGTTTTAATGGTTTGAATTTTTAAAATGAATTTAAAATGTAAGAAGGTTTTGAATCTAAGTTTAATCTAGATTCAGATTTAAATATGTAGTCCTGTTTTAAAACGAAATTAAGTTTTTAAATTTAAATTGTTTTAAACAACTTGAATGTTAAAGTGCATCATTACATTGATTTGAATTCAAAAATGAATTTGGTTTTAAATTCCTTTATATTTCTTTTATAAAATGAGTATTTCCTTAACATGGGAATTTAAAAGGTTTTAAATTGTTCTAAACTTAAATCATAAATAAGAGAAATGTTTTCATTTTAAAGTTAATAAGGGCTTAATGATTTGAGATTCATTAAATTAGTAGGGTAATTAAAATGGATAATTAAATAATTCAATTAATTAACGATTTGGGATAATTAATTTTGTAAGTAAGGGTCTGAATTAATTAATTAAGGTTTAAGTTAATTAATTAAGTTTAATTAATTTGGAATAATCATTGGGTGGTTTGATAGGTAATTACTTAATAAAATATAATTACTTAGGGAAGTAATTAATTAATAATTACTGGATATAATTACTTGAATGATGATTTGTTAATAGAAGAAATTTGGGTATAATTACTTTGTTTAATTAATAAAGAGATTAATTAAGATAATTAATTAAGGAGTAATTAATTTATTTAATGAAGTAAACAAAAAGATAATTAGTTACAGGTTGAGATTAATCCAGAGTGATTAATATTTATGGTTTAGTTAATGATTAATTACTTAATGCAATTAATTTAGATTATGATAAATTAAAATGTAATTAGAAATCATTAATTTATATAATTAATGATGTAATTAAAAGGTTGATTAATTTAGATTAATTAATCAATAATAAGTGATTCATGAGAAATCAATTAATATAAGTAATTAAGGATTAATGTAATTAATTATAGTTAATTAATTTGTGAAGTAATTAGAGATTACTTACTGTTTTTGGTTAAGAATAATTAATTTGTGTAATTAATTAAAGATAATTACTTGAATGTAATTGAAGTATAATTAATCTAGGGTGATTAATTAAGATGGATAATTAAGGAATGATTAATTAATTGATTTGAAATAAATAAATGTCATGTGAAGGAATCTAAGTGATTGAGGTTAGTAATTCAATTAGAAGTGATTGAATTTATATTGGAAGTGATCAAGTTTGCTTATGGATGATTGAATGGTATGTGATGCCTTGAATGAGTTAATATGTTTGATATTAAATATTTCATAGTACCATATGTTTGGGCGGACAGGATATTGTGGTTATCTTTCAATGATGAATTGTTGTGTAAAGGGGCATCCTGTATTTAGAGTTTGAAGTGTATTTCATTTGGATAACTTGGGTTTGGATGACATGAGACTCGAAGAGACCAGGGTCTGGTATTAGAAAATACCCGAAACCACTTCGAATTTTCATAGATTAATGTGTGAAACCAATAGGCTGGAATGAAATGATTTAAGTGAATTAGACTATTTAATCTAAATTTTGGTAATTAGAAAATTGATGTGTGAAATAAGTGATGTCTATAACAAATTGTGAATTTGTGAATTGATACGAGTTACCCCGGGTTTTATATAAGTTGTATGCTTTGTATTCCATGTTAGATGGGTTTACTCACGCTGGTTTCCATGCTGACCCGGGTGTTACTTTGATGTAATGCTCGGGTTAGACCGAGTATTACAGATTTCCAGGTAAGGACGTTCTGGAGCTCAGGAGGCGAGCTGGATGGCAAGAACGTATGGAGTGTTTCTGCTGTATTATATTGTTGTATATTTGAGACATGATGATTGTGTATATCACGGGTCTATATATATGTGTAACTTTGATGTATTATAAATGTATTTGACAGATACATAATTCTTTTGTAAACTGTTATTATTTGATATTATATTTTCATCCGCTGCGAATGTGAGAATCTTTGTGGTGTTTATTTTCTTCTTCTTCTATCTCTTTCTTCTTTTTTCTAACTATCTTGAATTTTCGAGATCGAAAATTTCGGGTTGTTACAGTTGGTATCAGAGCTGAAGGTTAAGCGAGAACCTTGGCTCTGGTGGGGTTACTCATTAAGGATAGGGTAAATGGTACCCTAGAATGAGTTGAGTGTGTGTGTGTGTGTGTATTAGAGCGTACTTGTTATCTTCTTATATAAAGATTTTAAATGATTTTATATAAGAATATATTTTCAAATATAAAGTAATATTTCCTTCTAATAAATATTTAAGTGATTGATTGTTAAATTATTGGAGTTAAATTAAGAAGTAATATAATACAACCAAACTAAAAATTAAATCTTGAATTTGGGAAAAATTTCAGAATAAGATAATAATGAATTGGTTTCCTGTTGTAATAACATTAGTTATTTTCCTAAAATGACGAAATGATTGTTAATGATTTAGCAAAGTAATAAAATGTTTAAGTAAACATTTAGGTAAATATGACTTATGAATTGAAATTGAAAAAGGGTTTAAATGGTGAAGTATTATATCTAAGTCCAGAAAAATTGGGGAATTTGTTCCAAGTATTTGAAAAAATATAAATAGTATTATTTGAATAAAAGAGCTTGATTTAAACAAGAGTTGTTTGAAAATATATAGGAATTCGTTTTGAATTTTAAACCAAAGGTGGTTTAAAATTTAAAGTAACTTGGGGTGTATAGGAAATAAATATGTATATTTGAAATAAACTTTAAGGTTGAGTTTTGAATTTTCCTTGGGATGTGATGTGAAAACCCAAAGTGAAATAAGTTTTGAACGTATAAGTAAGAAAGAATATTATTAAAAATTTGAAGTGGGAAAGTTAAGTAATTTAACAAGCAACTTGAATTCGAAATTTCAAAATGAAATTGGGATTTAACTTTGGAAGATAAATGGTTAATTTGAATTGGGAGTTTTTGTGATCTCAAATTGGGTTTGAAATCTAGAAATTGAGGATGGATACTTAAATTGGTGTTTGGATAAATTTGGATGTTTATTTATCCGGATATTATAAATAATCTATGAAACTGAGAATGGGTTTTGAAGTTAAAATTCAGTAGTAAAATTGGATTCTGACGATAAAATTGTTTTTGAATTCTTAATTGAACATCGAAATAAGTTAAGTAGAGATAATTTAAAATGGAATTTTGAAATTCAGACTCAGAATTTAATTGTTTAAAGATTTAGATTGTTGACTTAAAAATAAAAGTTAATTTGATTTAAAGGATTAAATCAACATTTAAAATTTAACTCGAATTTATAATTCGAATTGGTTTAAAGTTGAAATTTGAATTGAATTAGTTCAAATTCAAAATTTAATTTGATATGAATTGAAATTGGTTCAATTTGAAATTTACTTGAATTAATTGAAATTGTGATTAAAGTTGAATAGTTTCAAATTCAATGGAATTTGATTTGATTGTGGATAGAAATTGAGGTTAATTCAACTTGAATTGAGTTTAAATCAATTTCAGTGGAAATTGAAATTATTTAAATTAGAGTCGAGTCAATTTAAATAGGAGTGGAAATTTAAATTGAATTAATTGGAAATGGAGATTGGGAATTGAACAGTTTGGCCTGAACTATTTTTCCAAATAAAATATTTTAATATAAACTGTTTTTAATCTATTTTCCTATGTATTTACTATATACAACCTTTCTTTTTAAACCCCAAACTATTTTACACTTATTCTACAATTATTTGGAAACTATTCAACAATTTTTCAACTGTTTTATAAACTAATTACTATTTTTAAACTATTTTACAAATTAATTACTATTTTACAACTATTTTGCAATTATTTCAAATTTCTATAACTATTTGACTATTTTCCAACTATTTTACAATTACTTAACTATTTTATAGTTATATTACAAACTAATAATTATTTTTCAATGACTTATCTATTTTAAATTTTTCAAGCTATTTTCTGAATTTAAGCTAGACAGAGTTCAAACTGTTTATGTTTGAATATCCATTTGGGATAAGGATTAAAGTGATAATCCAATGGAATTGAAACAATTGTGATTATGTCGATAGAAATTAAAGGAAATGTGAATAGAAAGAGAAATTGATTTAGTTAATAATCAATGAAAATAAATACGTAGGATGTGCATATATTATTCTATTCGTATAGTGATTTGATCCAGATTCGAGCACAGAATTTCGAGATAGTTTATCGATCCGAGTTGGGATTTTTCACTCGATTTTCGACGGCGAACCTGGATATGGATTGTTGATTGGTTCTAGATATTCTCTATCATAGTTAGGCTATGCAAGGAGAATGACGGTTTCTGATCAAGAAACCAGATCTGAGTTCGCACTAGGAAGTCGGGTGGACGATACTAGTTCGGAAGTGAAATTGTGTGATCGTGTGAGCAATCAGATTGGTATAGCGTCGGGTGATATATTTACATCGTATGGGTTTAAATGAAATTGATATTGGAAATTTGTGGATAAGAAATGTGAAATAGTTTCTTTTGAAATGAAAGTATATTTTGTGAAATATACAATGGATAAAAATGAAAGTTGGATATTTTTAAGATGATAAGTAAGATGGTAACAACTTTTAAAAAAAAGAGTAATCAAATTTGAATATTTGATTTTGAATAAACAAAGTTATATATCTTTGTTATATAAGATAAATCTTCCCTTGTTGAATCTATTGCCGAAAGGAAAGGATTTTTGAAAGTATTTGAAGTATAAAAAGGGTTTTATACAAGTTTGAAATGATCCAAAGATTTTTATCAAGGATTATATATATCTATATATATAAAGGATCTTATGAGGATTTTGGAAAAAGGTTTTGGGAGCCTTTGGATTTGGAAAGGCTTTTGATTTTTGGGTAAAATCAATATTGGAATTTGGAAAGCTTAGCTTGAGAATTATCGATTTTGTGTAAAGGAGCATTATATGAGAATCATACTAGGTGTATGATTTGGAAGATACTATATGCGTATAGTATAAAGTGTTTTAAAAATGGCTTTGGGGAAAAAGGCGCTCCCTTGAAATAAACTTCTCAGGAGTGACACAGGGTGGTACTGCCTTGAACCCTAAATGGGGGTTTCTACAGTTGATCCTGTGAGGAGTCCGGACAAAACTAGTTCCTGAGATTATGTGTAGTGTGTAGCATAAGTCGAGGGCGCTGATGCCTACAAAGGCATTTAGGTTATGCTGTGACAATAGTGTAACTCGATGTCATTGCGATCTACTGCAGACCATAGCGAAAGTCGTGTGTGCCGTTGAGAGCCAACAGTCAACGTTTGATTTTATATCGGTAGACTAAGACCTATGGTAACATAGCGAAAGTCGTGTGTGCCGCTGAGAGCCAAAGGTCCACGTTTGATTTTATATTGGTAGACTGCGACCTATGGTAACATAGCGAAAGTCGTGTGTGCCGCGGAGAGTCAACGGTCTACGTTGGATTTTACATCGGTAGACAGCGACCTATGCGGGAGTGGAGAAGTTTCTATTTTGGCAGCGAAAATTGAGGGTGTTGATGCCTACAGTTACATGGACTTTTGCTGCGAAAGTAACCCTGGAATGTAACTGCAATCTGCTGTAGGTTCCATGGCGTAATCGAGGGGCGCGGAGTGCCTACAATTACATGGACTTTTGCTGCGATGACAACATAATCCAGGATGTAACTACGACCATGGATGGGGGTAATGATTTCAAAGCATTCTCACCAAGGATATTTCCTTTATTTTCAAAAACTGTTTTCTATATTTTCAATAAAAATATTTTTCAAAGTATTATCACTGGATGTTGAAAACGGGTCTGCCAAGCGCTTATAGATTTTCAATCGTACGCCTGATCAACGTATGACCGAATTTCTGTGAGAACAAGGATGGACTTGTCAAAACATCGAGTTATAAAAATACTTTTATAAAAACTATTTTAGTAATATTATATAGATTTTTAAAGTAGCTTAAAAATGATTAAAGAAAATTTATCTGATTTTAAGCATTTTAATAATTCTGGCTTCGTTCCTTTTCGAGGACGAAAAGATTCAAAGGGGGAAGGAATGTGATGGCCTAGGATTTTGACAATATTATTTTAATAAGCATTTAATCTAATTAAATAAAATACAAACTTATCATTTTAAAAATGAATAAGATTTTTAACATTTACCATTTATATATATATATGTGTGTGTGTGTGTGTGTGTGTGTGTGTGTGTGTGTATGTATTGTGAAGGAAACTATGATTCGAAAATTTAAAATAAAATCTTTCAAAAATATTTCATGTAAAATCTATCTTATTCACATTAAATTAAAAGCTCTACATTATTGACATCTAATCTAAATATATGCATATGAATGTAATGTAGATAATAATATTTATAATAAAATCAATCTTATCAATATTAAATATAAGTATAAAATAAAGTATATGAGTATTAATCAAGTGTTGATAGTTTAGGCTTAAAAAATAAATAAAACAAGGATTTATGTTAAAATAGAAATAAATATATAAGTTAAGATTACATGGTTCTATGAAAACACAGTATAAATACATAAGGAAATATTAGAATATGTATATACTATGGAATACATGTGTGAATGCAAGGCAAGAAGATAATTAAAAAAAAATAGGACAAGTATGTATGTTTGCTATGAATTATGCAAGGCAAGAAAGAAAGAGGGAAAAAAATATCTACATACAAGAAATAGGATAAGTATGTAAACAAGAAAGGAAACATATGCATTAAATGATATCATCTCAGCACGAAAAAAGTCATTTCGAAAAGGGGTATGAATCATTTCAATTTCAATAAAAAAAATCTTGTATAGTCAAAGTAGAAAAAAAAATCTGACCAAAGAAGAAAACTGTACCAGTAAATACCTTCCCCTGTACAAACTTTTCTCTATATATGTATATTTTCTAGTCCCTGTTCGTTCACAACACAGCAAACCAGAGAAAAAGAAAAAAAAGTAAGCATCACCAATTTTACAACTCAAATACAATTCAACAACAAAGCAAGAAAGGTTTAAAAAGGAGATCAGGCTAGCTGTTTCAAAACAGAATTTGATCTCTGTTTAAAAAAATTTTTACAGGTGAGTAACTTCACTTTAAAAAAAACTTAAGTATGTAAATTTGGTTGCATACTAGTTAATTTGAAATGAATATGTATTGTATGATATCAATGTATACACTCATGAATGGTTGCATGTCTGTTTTGTCTGAACACTCTCTGTTTTATAGTTCTCAGGTTCATATTTTAATTTGAATTCAAAATCTTTAATTTGATCTCTGTTTAGACTTAAGATTTTAATGAAACTTGTTTGTTTCATTTCAAACTTTAGTTTAGAAGTTTTAAATTAAGTCAAAATAATATTTATTTGGTTCTGGAAACCATAAGTACAAGAATGTTTAAGCTAAGTCAAAATTCAAATTTAGTAATTCATGGATTCTGGGTTATCAATCAAATCCCTAAACAAAATCATGATTTTTAAAAACAAAATAAAAAATTCTAGTATTAGAATCAGAGAGCAGTTCAGGGTTGTCTAAATTGTGCATTTTGGGTTGTCCCTGTTGATCTAAATGATCGAAGGGTCGTGTTTCCTCCTGGAGGTGGAGGAGTGATCAGTGTTGAAGGGAAAATTATCTGATGATGGTGCATTTCAGTGTGGAGGTGGTGGGTGTTGTTTGAAGTCTGGAACCCTAGCTTAACTAGGCTTGGTAAAATCGATCACCACGGCTTATAGGATTGATCGAGTGCTACGAGTTTTTGGGTGATGATAGCAGGGTAGTTGGCGAATGTGTGGCCGAAGTTGATGACCATTTGGTGGTCGAGGTTGCGGAGACGAGGCAGTTTCTAGGTTTTCATTGAAGGAGGTTCTAGTTGTTCCAGGTTTGGTTTGTGAAGCTCGAATTTCGATCTCGAGTTTGGGTGGTGATCTGATGATCGCGAGAGGGTATGAGGGTGATCGAGGACTTGAGGAGATCATTGTGGATGATCGAAGTCGATCAGTGCCACCATGCATGTGCACGGTGTACTTTCTATTTTCAGTAGAAGTTGATTTGGTTTATACTCGAGTTAATTGATGTTCGACTCGAAGTAATCTGATAGTTTTCTCGAGGGAGTTGGGTTTTGATTCGAAGAGTTATGGTTTGGTTCAGGTTAAATGGTATTACAGATTTAAATATGTATTCCAGTTTTAAAATGAAAGAAAGTTTTTAAATTTAAATTGTTTTAAACAACTTGGATGTTAAAGTGCATCATTAAATTGATTTGAATTTAAAATGAATTTGGTTTTAAATTCCTTTAAACTTCTTTTATAAAATGAGTATTTCCTTAACATGGGAATTTAAAAGGTTTTAAATTATTCTAAACTTAAATCATAAATAAGAAAAATGTTTTATTTTAAGGTTAATAAGGGCTTAATGATTTGAGATTCATTAAATTAGCAGGGTAATTAAAATGGATAATTAATTAATTCAATTAATTAATGATTTGGGTTAATTAATTTAGTAATTAAGGGTCTGAATTAATTAATTAAGGTTTAAGTTAATTAATTAAGTTTAATTAATTTGGAATAATCATTGGGTGGTTTGATAGGTAATTACTTAATAAAATATAATTACTTAGGGAAGTAATTAATTAATAATTACTGGATATAATTAGTTGAATGATGATTTGTTAATAGAAGAAATTTGGGTATAATTACTTTGTGTAATTAATTAAAAGATTAATTAAGATAATTAATTAAGGAGTTATTAATTTATTTAATGAAGTAAATAAAAAGATAGTTAATTGCAGGTTGAGATTAACCCAGAGTGATTAATATTTGTGGTTTAATTAATGATTAATTACTTAATGTAATTAATTTAGATTAGGATAAATTAAAATGTAATTAGAAATCATTAATTTATACAATTAATGATGTAATTAAAAGGTTGATTAATTTAGATTAATTAATCAATAATAAGTGATTCATGAGAAATTAATTAATATAAGTAATTAAGTATTAATGTAATTAATTATAGTTAATTACTTTGTGAAGTAATTAGAGATTAATTACTGTTTTTGGTTAAGAATAATTAATTTGTGTAATTAATTAAAGATAATTACTTAAATGTAATTGAAGTATAATTAATCCAGGGTGATTGATTAAGATGGATAATTAAGGAATGATTAATTGATTGATTTGAAATTAATTAATGTCAAGTGATGGAATCTAAGTGATTGAGGTTAGTAATTCAATTGGAAGTGATTGAATTTATTTTGGAAGTGATCAAGTTTTCTTATGGATGATTGAATGGTATGGGATGCCTTGAATGAGTTAATATCTTTGATATTAATTGTTTCGTAGTATCATATGTTTGGACGGACAGGATATTGTGGTTATCTATCAATGATGAATTGTTGCGTAAGGGGACATCTTGTATTTAGAGTTTGAAGTGTATTTCATTAGGATAACTTGGATTAGGATGACATGAGACTCGAAGAGACCGGGGTCGAGTATTAGAAAATACCCAAAACCACTTCGAATTTTCATAGATTGATGTGTGAAACCAATAGGCTGGAATGAAATGATTTAAGTGAATTGGACTATTTAATCTAAATTTTGGTAATTAGAAAATTAATGTGTGAAATAAGTAATGTCTATAACAAATTGTGAATTTGTGAATTAATACGAGTTACCCCGGGTTTTAAATAAGTTGTATGCTTTGTATTCCATGATAGATGGATTTACTCACACTAGTTTCCATCCTGACCTGGGTGTTACTTTGATGTAATGCTCAGGTCAGACCGAGTATTACAGATTTCCAGGTAAGGACGTTCTGGAGCTCAGGAGGCGAGCTGGATGGCAAGAACGTATGGAGTGTTTCTGCTGTATTATATTGTTGTATATTTGAGACATGATGATTGTGTATATCACGGGTCTATATATAAGTGTAGCTTTGATGTATTATAAATGTACTTGACAGATACAGAATTCTTTTGTAAACCGTTATTATTTGATATTATATTTTCATCCGCTGCGAATGTGAGAATCTTTGTGGTGTTTTTCTTCTTCTTCTATCTCTTTCTTCTTTTTCCTATTTATCTGGAATTTTCGGGTTCGAAAATTTCGGGTCGTTACATTTGTGTTACATGTTTATTCCTAGCATTGTTTTGTAATAGTTTGGTTTGTAATTCATGTTTGTATTTGTTTTGTTTAATATTGAACAAGGCAATTAGCTTTGTCCCTCCCACTCTCAAATCATCGTCGTGTTATCGTGCCTTTGAAGATCTTTGTTTGTGCATTTGGTTGTCATCTCCAGCTTATACAAGTGAGTAATTCTCACCAGACAATTTATACATATATTACTAGTAAACTAATCGCAATTGAATCTTTAAACCCATATCATCATGTTATATCTGCTTATGCTATGATCATTGGAAGTTCACCCATGCTTATTCACCGTGATTAAAATATATTTTTCTAAAATTTTTAAAATATTACAAAAATGTAAATATGAAATTACGATTTAAATTTAATTAAAAATGATTTTATAAAGTATTAGTGATTTTCTATTAAGTAAGTGAAATAAATAAATGGTAGAGTAGAATTTGAAATATAAGTTAATTTTGAAATTTATGATTTTGTTTATAAATGAAGTTTAAGTTAAGTAAGAAAATATGATAATTAAATTTAAATTTAAAGTTAAAATGATTTTAAAAAGTGTTATTGATTTTCTATAAATTAAAAGTAGTTAAATAGATAAATGTTTAAAGTTGAAATTTGAAGTATAACTTAAGTTGGAAAATGTGAAAGTGTTTTAAAAATAAAAGTTAAGTTAAGAAAATAAAATGGAATTTAAATAAATTTATGAAATGGTAAACTTAATTAAAGGGTTAAGTAAATGAAATGTTATAAAATTTTACATTTATTTTATAAGTGGATTTTTAAAGATTTGATAATTATATGTGAAAATTTCACTCTGTAAAATCATAAATTAAGGGGTATTTAAATGATAGTTTTTAAAGTGAGAACATATGATTTTTATAAGTTAAAATGAATTTAAATAAATTTTAATTATTTATGAAATTGTAGTGGAAGTATGGAATTTAAATTGACAGCATTCCTGAAATGCTATCATTTCTAAAGTTAAAGATATTACAACATTTTTGTAAATGCTGTAATTGATATAAATGAACTAAATGGCTAAAATGAACTAAGGGCTATTACAGCACTTTGTAAGTGCTGTAGTTGCTGAATTTAACTAAAGTTTTCTTTGAAATCTGAAACCTATTACAGCATTTGAAATGTTGTCTTTTGCTAATTGAATTGTTTTCAAACATAACTTTCCGTAGCATTTTATAAGTGCCGCGAAAGTTGAATTTTCACTGTTTTAATAAATTTAAGTGAATAAATGAATTCTGAAAACGGTAAAATTTTTGAGAATTGTATATTTTATTATCAAATATTATAACTTCATTTTAAATGATTTAAATGGAATATTTAAATGATTTAAATGGAATATTTTAATGATTTAAAATGTATATTTAATTGGTTTAATTGGAATATTTAAATGGTTTAAATGGAATATTTAAATGGTTTAAACGGGATATTTTGATTTGAAATATAAACCATTTTTAAAATGTGATTTGAAATGGTATTTAAATTAAATAAAAATGAATGTGGTTTTGGAAAGATATGATATTTTGATATTTCAAAACGAATTTGAAGTGATATTGAATTTTTAAATGATATTTGATTTAGAAGCATAAAATACCATTTTGAAATTTTAACCATGGGATGTATTTAATTTATAGTTTAACTGATCCTTAAAGGATGGGTGATCCCAAGCATCCTTTAAGTTATTGTACCTTACTACTACAGTTTACTTGAGTTGGATTACATTATATAAGTATACATGTCCTGACTCGAGTGTTTTGTGTTTTACTATACGCTCGGGTCAGCCCAAGTATTTACAGCTAAGCTTTGGATTTCTTTTCTGGAGCTAGGAATCACTGGAGATTCTGCTTGTCTAGTTATCTATTCCATTTCATTTTCAGTTGTTCTATTTCAGCTCTGGTATTTATAAACTTCTACGTATTTGAGATTTTTGTTGTATATGTTTTTCAAACTGCTATTATGTAATTATTTTGAGAGTATGTTATAGTAGCTTCATGAACTACTATAGTATTTTAACTTCCGCTGTGAGTTATTTTGATATTTCTGTGTCTATGATTCTGTGATTGTATTTCATTTGCTCCAAATTTATTTACAATGTGTCATTTTGAGAAATTCAAGTCCGGCATGTGTGGATGCGAATGGATGATAATATCGGGTTGTTACAAATACAATTTCAACTGGACTGTTATACTGTTGCCCATCACAAAATACATAAATCATACATAGACACATCAGAAATAAATATAATAAGCTATGATGAAGCCACCTTCTCCAACTTCTTCAAAATGCTTTCCTAAGAAACCTGGATCACTTGGCTACTCACACAAATTTAAGCACCCAAGAGTTTTATGAAAAGAAAACAAAACTCCGGGTCATACATGGGTCTGGTGTGAGTAAACTCAAAACAACTTAATTCTTATTTTATAAAACACTTTGAAATTAAACGTATCTCATAAGACCACGCCGCACATATACACAGATGGGTTTTTACCTTACGATAACCAAAATATTTTATATAGAAATCCGGTGATATTATCATAATGCCTAGGGTTTTCAAATAAATAGTTCATATATCCGAAATTGTTACATTAATTATATTCCAGCATAATAGGTATACAACTAAGACCGAAGGCACTTATTGAAAAATTGATTCCATAAATGACTGGGCTATTAGGGTACCGCCCATCACGGTGCATCTACAGATAAAATAACACCAAGGACCTTGCCTGAATCCCATGACAACACAAGGCCGTCCTACCCCTTCCTGGGTAGTACCAAATAAGATCAACCCTCGGTTGGGGTCAACAACCGTACTGAAGCATACATAAGTTAATAGTAAGGACTCTAGATAGGGATAACCTTACCCTTATGGAAGCGACCTATTTAGCCTTGCTGCATCTTCCTAGTTTTAGTCATTCCCGGTTGATGAGGCCTGAGGCTACGTTTTACCTTTATTATAGCATTGCCACTTGGAATGTTAACATTGTCTTACATATGTTGACACAATGTCAGCACTCATCCATACAAGTCATTCAGGAGATGAACAAACTGAAGGCACTATCTCCATTACACCTGTTTTGGAATCACCCTCATGATTAGTTGCAAATAGCCCTTGCACTTCTAAGTCTTCATTTTGGACCTTGCACTTCTAAGTCTTCATTTTGGACCTTGCCTTCAGTATTTCCAATTCGAATGTTTACGTTGGTTCGAAGTGGTTTTCAGATAACAAGTAATATCCGATCCCGGTCTCTCCAAACCAACATTCTATAACTTTAAAGGGTTAATTTGTTTATACTAGACCATTCCACTATTAGGGTGTAATATTTACATATGGACATACACTCCATATGCTTAGATTATCATGACCCACTTATCGAAATTCACCCTATTATATTCATCACATTCCCGTAGCGCAGTATTTGTGACAAGTGCCAATCGATTTACTTTCAATAAAACATGTCAACATTTTATTACAACTACTTTAGTTCATTTGGCTAATTACTAGCATGGACAAGAGATCCTTTTTTTCAAAACAATTTTCTTATACAAGGAAGTTTGTTAAATAAATAAGCGATAGAATTTAAAAGAAAAGTTTAAAACAAATAAATTCCCATTTTAATCATAAGTTTAAATCCTTAATTAAACCTTAATTAATCTTATTAAATTAAAATGAAATCATAAATAACCCTATTTTATTTACATTTAAACTTTAACTAAATAATGATTATGTCAAATTATACCCAAATTATGTGGATAATTAACCTTTAAGTAAACAATAATTAATTAATTAACTAACTCTAATAAATTAGTTAATTAAATAAAATAAAATTTATTAAATGAAATTAATTCCCTTTTATATTAATTAATCATTATTTGAAATTTACTTAATTAAAAATAATTAACTTAGTTAATAATTTCTTAAACTCTAATTGTTTAACCTAATTACTTAACTAATTAATAATTATCCAAATTAATTTAAATTAATATAAATAAATTATTAAATAATTAAAAACCTAAAATTTTGATTTACTTAATTAATTCAAAAAGAGTTTTCAAAAACAATCCAGAAGAAAACACTTAAATCTTGAAACCGTGAAATTTTCCGAACTGTATCCATAGCGACTATCGGTATAAGTGCAGTTCGCTAGAATTGATTTCTAAGTGAAATCTTCACTCTAACTCTAGCTAATATATCTTTGAAAACAAAAATGGGTAGGTTTCGAAAACTTAAAACAAAGGCAAAAACTTGGAAAAGCATTTTCAAAAATCCGAAGTTGGAAAATAGCTTTCATTTTCAGATTGGATCTCAGGTCTTTCGCGACTTTTCAAGGTGCAAACTTCACGACATTTACATCATATACACATGGTTTTGTTTTCATAAACATAATACCATAATATCATACCTTATATCATATATCCGTATCCATATACATATCCTAACATATCAAAACATATTAACATATCAACTAATCATCAAATCCAAGTTCAAACATAAACATATCATCATTTGTCATCAATACGACATGATAATTCAACATAAAAATCACCATATTTTCACAAAATATAATCCATAAAAATCAAATTAATTCCTTTTTCAAATACAAAGTTTTACTCACCGAATTTTTTCTAAATCAAAGCAAATTTTGTCGGAACCCGAAAATGCTTAAGAATGTTGCAAATTTGAAACTTTTGGACATTCGAACACTTGAATTAGGCTCGACCAAGTGGTGTTTGGGCTCGGGCTTGGGAGGTTTAGGCTCAGCCCTTGTGGTTTTGAGTGGTCGAGTGTTGTATTTTGAAAGAGGAGATGTTGAATGGTTTGTAAAAGTGAGTTTGTGAATGAATAGGGTATTTAGGAAAATATTCTTGGGATTTCTCACTTTAGAATTATGAAGAGGAAGCTATGGCTAATCTTCATAGGCAATTAGGAATTTGAAGTGGTGGAAGAGATTGTAAAATAAAAAGAATGTAAGTAAGGGGGTACTTATAGGTTTAGGAAATTATTAAAATACATATAAGTGCTTATATTTAATTATACACATATGCATGTATGGCCATACCTCCTTCCACCTTTAAAATCGTGCACAACACCCTCCCCCATACTTTCTTCATGCACTAGTGTACTTGTGTTGAAAAGGAGCATTTATATATATATGTGTGTGTGTGTGTGTATTTCCTTTATAAAATATTTTCTTTTATCCTTGTTATATACACTTAAAAGAGAGCATATATATGCACATGTACACATGTATGTATCATGTTAAAATGGTTTATATTGTGTGCATGTATGTTTAACATAGTGTAATGACCTTTAAAACAACTTTTAACCTTAAAAATCAATATTTCGGAAAATAACTTCCGGTCACATTTTCTATTTTTCTATGAATTATATATTTTGGTAAACAAATTTTGAAAATGATTTTATCATCATTAATTACTATTTAAAATATTTTTTATTTATCAATAAAAATGCATGTATTAATTATTTAAAATATAATTAAATCCACTAAAAAAGCGATTAATTTTTAGGTCGTTACACTCTCTCCCCTTAAAAGAATTTCGTCCCGAAATTAGCAACCAAGGAGATAAGTCAACTATGCAAAAAGCTATATATTCATATTATAAAACACATACAAATACATACACTAGGCATTCATAGCAAAAAAAAAAATACATTATGCATACAACATACGACTAGCTATCCCAACATCAACTCGGGATAGGCTTCTCTCATATGATCCACCGTCTTCTAGGTGCAGTCTCTTGGATCCTCACTTCACTGAATCTTAGCAAGTTGCACCACCTTGTTACACAACCACTTTTCATCCTGATTTACAACATAAATTGGATATCTAAACTCTGTCAGATTCGATTCTATTTCTACTTCCTCTTGAACTGATGGCTCCACAATCAAAGATAGGTCATGAACATATTTCCTCAAATGAGACACGTGGAACACATTATGAACTACTGCCAATCTCTCTTGCAATTTGACCCTATAAGCAAGCAATCCGATCCTCTCGAGAACACGAAAGGGACCAACATACCTTAAAGCTTACTTTCTAGCTTTTCTAAATCTAATAACATCTTTTATTGGTGAAATCTTTACAAATACCATATCTCCAACCATAAATTCCAAATCCCTTCACCGCTTATCTATGTAACTCTTTTGGCGATCTGGTGCTTCCTACATCCTTTTCTTAATTACTGAAATTTTTCTATAGCATCTCGGATCATATAAGGTCCAATAACTAATTTATCTCCCTCTCAACCCAAACATACTGGTGACTTGCATGGTCTTCCATATTGGGCTTCATATGGTGCCATCCCAATGCTTACTTAGAAACTATTGTTGTAAGAGAACTCAACCAAATGCAGATGATCCTCACATGATCCACAAAATTCAAAAATACA
This sequence comes from Allium cepa, assembly GCA_030765085.1. Lineage (NCBI taxonomy): Eukaryota > Viridiplantae > Streptophyta > Magnoliopsida > Asparagales > Amaryllidaceae > Allium > Allium cepa. Next base: position 514,005,902 of record CM060938.1, read on the forward strand.
TGCCTTCAAGAGATCCTCTAGAATCCGATTCACCTGCTCTGCATGTCCGTCTGTTTGGGGTGATATGATGTGCTTAAGCTTAACCTTTTTCCAAGGGATGTTTGCAATGCTTTCCAAAATTGACTAGTAAAAATGGGGTCTCAATCACTTACAATACTCATAGGAACTCCATGTAAACTGACTATCTCCCTCATAAAAAATTTAGCTTAGGAAGCAGCGGTCCTTATTGGTTTCATCGGAATAACATATGCACTCTTCATCAGTCGATCCACGATAACCCACACTCCTTCATTTCCTTTTCTTGTTTCGGGTAAACCATGGATAAAATTAATTGATATCATTTATCATTTCCAATTGGGATTGTCATAAGGTTGCAATAATTTGGTTGTCTTCTGATGATCACCTTTTATTTATTGAAAGCATGAACATCCGCTAACAAAGATAGAGATGTCTCTCTTCATTCCCTTCCACCAAAACATCCGCTTCATGTCCCTATGCATATTTAAGACACTTGAATGGATACGATGGCATTCTGACAAAACTTCTTGCATAAGACCATTGACTTTCAGTACAAAGATCGGTCCATTCATCCTCAAAACCCCTTGGTTATCAATCTTAAAACTTATGCACTGCCCTTCCTCAACCTTCCAAATGATTGCCATTAAGATCCTATCCATCTTTTGCTTGCTCGCTATCCTTTCTATGAGAGTTGGGGTAACCTCTAAAAGAGTCAAAATAGCATTCCTACTTAAGGCATCCGCCACCACATTATCCTTCCCTAGCATATACAGAATATCCAAGTCATAAGCTGCCAGAAACTCCAACCACCTTTGTTGACTCAGGTTCAAATCCTTCTAAGTAAAAGGATACTTCAGGGATTTATGATTTGTGAAAACTCGAATTTTTCACCTAATTTTAGAAAGAAAACTTACTCCTAAAATTTCTAAAGATTAGAAAGAAACTGAGAAGGATAGAAGGATACTTACCCAGCAAGTTGTGCCTCCACATTTTCATTGCAAAGACAACAACTAGCAACTCCAACTCATGCATGACTTAGTTCTTCTCGTGAGGCTCCAACTGTCTGCTTGCATACGCAATCACCCTACCATGCTGCATCAGAATAGCACTAAGTCCCACTCCACATGCATTCGTGTTAACTGCGAACCCACTATTTCCATCTAGAACAACCAACACTGGTGCACTGTTCAATCTCTTCTTCAATTTCATAAATGTCTCTTCACACTTAAGGGCCAATACAAACTTCTCCTCATTCTTAGTCAGCTTAGTGAAATGGGAGGAAATCTTGGAATAATCTTGAATAAACCTTATATAGTACCCAACCAATCTTAAAAAACTACGAACCTCGGTAGGAGTCCAAAGTCGCTTCCATTCCTGAATAGCCTCCACCTTCACTGGATCTACTGAAATACCTTCTCCTATCATAATATGTCATAAAAATCTTACTTCTGACTTTCAAAAATGGAACTTAGAAAATATCACCTTTAGGACATGTCTCTTCAATATCTCCAACACCATTTCCAAATGATGTTTATGCTCCTCCTTAAATTTGGAGCAAATAAGGATGTAATCGATGAAAACAAACACAAACTAGTTAAGAACATCTCAAAAAACATAGTTCATAAGGTCAATAAAATATGTTGGTGCATTGGTTTTCCCGAAAGGCATAACCAACCACTCAAAGAAATAACCATGACCTCTAAAAGCAGTTAAGGGTGTGTTATCTTCAGCAACCCTCGGCTGATGGAATCCAGTAGCTAGATCCATTTGAGAAAATACTATAGCTCCATGAAGGTCATCAAAAAGATCATCGATGCGAGAAAGGTATATTTGTTCTTAATGGTCAGCTTATTCAACTCTCTATAGTCCATGCATAACCTTAAAGATCCATCAGACTTTGCCGCAAACACCATAGTAGATCCTTAACTCGAACAGCTGGGTCTAATCAATTCTCTTCTTAATATGTCATGGGTTTGACTTACCAACTCCTCTCTCTCCCATGGAGCCATTCTTCGCTTAGGTTGAACTATAGGATTTGCACTAGGGACCAAATTAACGCAAAACTCTATCTCACGTTGCAGGGGTAAACTTTTAACTTCTTCGAATGCATCTGAAAAATTCTTAACAAATTCAATAGAACCTAAACTCTCCTAGGATGCTTCGAAGGCATACAAAAAACTAAACATATTAATACTGGGTTCCTTACAAGGTACTATAGTAATCCTTCCCAATTTGGTTACTAATGGTACGTTTCTTTCATTACAATCTAAAATAGCTCCATATTTCGTTAACCAATCATACCAAGAATAATGTCAAATCCCTTAAAGTCTAAGACATACGAGTCGCGAGAAAAAGTGATAAGAAAGGTAGGAAATTGGTACATCTTCACAAATCATATTCAAATGGGCTACACCACCTATAGGGTTAGGTACACACATAGGGTTTTCTACAATACTAGGAATAAGATGAAATTTACCCACTAATTCTCAAGAGACAAAACTATGGGAGGCACCGGTATCAAATAATGCTTGAACCAAAAATATCGTTAATCAGCAAGGTACCTTCAAGTATGCCTTTTTCCTTTACATCAATTGAAGTAGACGGTTCATTTGTAATGGCGTATGCCTTGGGCTATTGCACCTTCCTTATGAGTGGGCAGTCCTTTACCATATGCCCGGGCTAATGGCAATTAAAACATATGGTCTTCTGGACTATCGTAAAGATAGGTCCACCTTGTTGTTTCTTCTTTGGAACTTCACGATTCGGACAATACCTGGAAATAGATCCTTTCTGCTTGTAAATATGAGAACCTTTGTCCTTAGACTTTCCTCCTTGACCTTCTCCCTGCTTCCCTTTTTTTGCTTCTTCCAATTTGGATTGAACTTCCTCTTGTTAGAACCGTTTCCACTTGTATTTCCACCAGTCGCTACAGGAGTAGGTTTCTTCTTTTCCAAGGTATCGCACCTCAGAGCCATATCAACTAAACCCACAAAAGTACCTTTAACGCGAGTAGTTATTTTCTCATGGTGTTCCTCCCTCATGCCCAAGATAAACATCTCATTCTTCTTTAATGAGGTGTCGATCAATTCCGAACCAAAACGAGATAGTTCTAAGAACTTCATCTCATACTCTGCTATCGATAGATCCCCATGCTTCAAATCCATAAAGTTCCGATACATTTGGGTCCTTCCTGCTACCGGTAAACCTCAAAAACTTCTTTAAATTAAGCCCACGAGAATTCTTCCATAGGAACATTTGCAGTAATGGAGTCCCACTAGGAAGTCGCTCCCTCTTGTAGTTGCCATGCTGCTAAAAACCATTTCTATTCATCGAACAAACCAAGACCTTAAAAAATCTTCTCGCAAGATCACAACAAAGCTTGCACTTCCACGATAGACTTAGTTCCTTTCAATAGTTTTCCTTTAAGATTGGTATAATTCTTGCATAAGGTTGCGAAATTCACTCTTGGCTGCTCTAGCGCTGCCTCTTTGGTAATCTGAACTCCTTTAGGATTTGGGCTTCGTCCATTTATAGTCGTAGTGCTACCTGCTCCCTTACCTAGTCTGCCTCTTTTACTCATGGCTTACTACATAGTAAGATAATTCTTAGAATACTTGGACGAGATAAATCTTGACAGAAGGGTACTAACCAAAACTATCAAGCTAATCTATCTGCCAGGGATACATACATACATATATATATATATATATATGAATGAAAATTACAAATAAGCACACCCGAAGTTGATCCTAACCCAAAGCATAAGTATTCGCTCAACCTAGGCTTTGATACCATAATGTAACAACAGCCTTTCTTGAAACCAAAGACGAGCCATTAAGGGTAGAAGGAAAAGAAAGATAAGAAGAAATTAAACAATCATAAAATCTCACCTCGAATTAAAACAATATATAATGGATAACATAGGATATTACATAGTCATTCCCGTAATAATAATAAATCAGAGTCATTACAATACAATTTCAACTGGGTAGTTATACTGCCTGCCCATCACAAAATACATAGATCATACATAGATATAACCGAAATAAATATAATAAGCTACGATGAAGCCACCTACTCCAGCCCTTTCAAAATGCTTTCATAAGAAACCTAGATCACTTGGCTACTTACACAAATTTACGCACCCAAAAGTTTTAGGAAAATAGAATAAAACCCCGGGTCATACATGGGTCTGGTGTGAGCAAGCACAAACAACTTAATTCTTATTTTATAAATACTTTGAAATCAAAGGTTTCTCGTAAGACCATGTCACATATAAACACGGATGGGTTTTTACCTTACAATAACCAAAACACTTTATATAGAAATCTAGTTATATTATCATAATGCCTAGGGTTTTCAAATAAATAGTTCATTTAGCCGAAAATTGTTACATTAATTAAATTCAGCATAATAGGTATACAATTAAGACCAAAGGCACTTATTGAAAAATGGATTCCATACAATGACTATGCTACTAGGGTACTACCCATCACGGTGCATCTCTAGATAAAATAACACCGAGGACCTCACATGGATCCCCTGCCACCACCACTGGACTGGCCTACCCCTTGCTGGGCAGTACCGAATAAGATTACCCCTCATTTGGGATCGACAACCATACCGAAGCATACATAAGTTGATAGTTGGTACTTTAGATAGGGATAATCTTACCCAAATGGGAGTGACCCACTTAGCCTTGCTGCATCTTCTATGTTTTAGTCATTCCCGGTTGATGAGGCATGAGGCTATGTTTTACCTTTATTATAGCATCTCCACTTGGAATGATAATATTGCCTTCCATATATTGACATAATGTCAGCACTCATCCATACAAGTCATTCAGGAGATGAACAAACTGAAGGCACTATCTCTACTACACTCATTTTGGAATCACCCTCATAATTAGCAGTAAATATCCCTTGCACTTCTAAGTCTTCATCTTGGACCTTACCTTCGCTGTTTCCAATTTGAACGTTTTCATTGGTTCAAGGTGGTTTTCGGATAACAAATAATTCCCGATCCCAGTCACTCCAAACCAACATTCGATTATTTTAAAGGATCAAATTGTTTATAGTGGACCATTCCACTATTAGGGTGTAATATTTACATGGACATACACTCCGTATGCTTAGGTTATCATGACTCGCTTATCGAAATTAACCCTCTTGTATTCACCACATTCCCGAAGCACGGTATTTGTGGTAAGTACAAGTCGACTTACCTTTAATAAAATGTGTCAATGTTTTATTACAAATATTTTAATTTATTTGGTTACCTAAAAACATAGACAAGAGATCCTTTTTTTAAACAGAAAATTTCTTATACATGGAAGTTTGTTAAAAATAAATAAGCGATAGAATTTAGAAAAAACTTAAAAGCAAATAAATTCGCATTTAATCATAAGTTTAAACCCTCAATTAAACCTTAATTAATCTTAATTAAATCATAAATAATCCTATTTATTTACATTTAAACATCACTTAAACTTCAACCAAATAATATTTATTTAAAATTGAACCCAAATTATGTGGATAATTAACCTTTGATTAAATAATAATCAATTAACTAACTAAATCTAATTAATTAATTAATAAAAATAAAATTTATTAAATAAAATTAATTCCCTTTCGTCTTAATTAATCATTATTTAAAATGTAATTTAGTTAATAATTTCTTGAACTCTAATTATTTAACCTAATTACTTAATTAAATAATTAATTAATAATTACCTAAATTAATTTAAATTAATATAAATAAATTATTAAATAATTAAAAACTTATAATTTTGACTTACTTATCTAATTCAAATTGAGTTTTCAAAAACAATCCAAAAGAAAACACTTAAAACTTGAAATCGTGAAATTTTCCGAACTGCATCCATAGCGGCTATCGCTATAAACACTGTTCGCTAAAATTGAATTCTTGGCGAAATCTTCACTTTAACTCTAGCTACTATATTTTTGAAAACAAATAGGGAAGGTTTTGAGAACTTAAAACAAAGGAAAAACCTTGGAAAAATATTTTTAAAACCAAAGCTAGAAAATAGCTTTCATTTTTAGATTGGATCTCAAGTCCTTTGCGACCTTTCAAGGTGCAAACTTCATAACATTTACATCATATACACGTGGTTTTGTTTTCATAACATACTACCACAATATCATACCTAATGTCACATATCCATACGCATATACATATCCAAACATATCAAAACATATCAACATATCAACCAATCACCAAATCCAAGTTCAAACATAAACATATCACAGCATATTTTCACAAAATATAGTCCATCGAAATCAAGTTAATTTCTTTTCCAAATACAAAGTTTTACTCATTGAAATTCTTTCTAAATCAAGGCAACTTTTGTCGGAACTCGAAAACGATTAAGAATGTTGCAAATTTAAATCTTTTGGACCTCTGAACGCTTGAATTGGGGTCGGCCTTGGGCTAGTGGGCTTGGCCTTGGGAGATTTAGGCTTGAACTTGTGGTTTTTGGTGGTGGAGTGTTCTATTTTGAAAGAGGAGGCGTTGAATGGTTTGTAGAAATGTGTTTGTGAATTAAAAGGGTATTTTAGGAAATGTTTTATGGATTTTCTCACTTTAGAATTATGAAAAGGAAGCCATGGCTAATCTTCTCAAGCTCTTAGGAATTTAAAGTAGAGGAAGAGATTCTAAAATAAAAGGAATGAAATTAGTAAGGTATTTATAGGTTTAGGAAATTATTAAAATACACATAAGTGCTTATATTTAATTATACACGTATGCATGCATGGCCATACTTCCTCCCACCTTCAAAATGGTGCACAACACCCTATCCCCGTACTTTCTTCATGCACTAGTGTACTTGTGATGAAAAGGAGCATATTTTATATGTGTGTGTGTGTGTGTGTGTGTGTGTGTGTGTGTGTGTCTATATGTATGTGTGTGTGTGTATTCCTTTGTAAAATATTTTCTTTTATCCTTATCTATATACACTTAAAACAGAGCGTATACTTGCACACGTACACATGTATGTATCATGTTAACATGGTTTATATTGTGTTCATGCATGTTTAACATAGTGTTATGATCTTTAAAACAACTTTTAACCAATGAAAAATCAACATTTCTAAAAATAACTTTCGGTCATATTTTCTATTTTTCTATGAACTGTATATTTTGGTAAACAAATTTTGAAAACGATTTTATCATCATTAATTACTATTTAAAATATTTTTTATTTCTTGATGAAAATCCATTTAGTAATATTTAAAATATAATTAGATATCTATTTAAAAAGAGATCACATTTTGGGTCGTTACAAGATGGCCCTAGAGCGATTATTCATTGACTCTAAGAAGAGTTTTGGGTCGTGTGTTCGCAGGCCCAGCGGTTTTAAAGCGACGATTCATTGACTTCAAGAGGAAATTTGATCGGACGTTCCTTGACCAAACGGCATTGGAGCGATAATTCATCGACTCCAAGAATATTTTAGGTCGTGTGTTCGACGGCTCAGCGGTCTTAAAGTGATGATTCATTGACTTCAAGAGGAATTTTTAGGATTTGGCTTGCAGTAACATAGTTTTATCGGTTCCTGGAGACTAGTGGATTAGATCTATTTGTTGGATGATCCTATGGACAATCCGTCTTGATGCTACCAAAGCAACGCCAGTTCTTAGAAGGAGGATCGACATGACTCATTGAGGGCATAGAAACATTTCTTTTGCTGTGCTATCTGCAATGCCCCCAATGTTCCGGTATGGCTCATTTGGAAAAGGAAAGTGGATAAGGATGGATGAGAAGGCATCGATTTAGGTTGCTACCCCATTCCTTAATATCTCGCTAGCCACAGTGTTATTTGATAATCATCCTTTTGTCTGATTTCGTCAGTTAGCCAGTGCGCTTTTCTACTGGGTCTCAGTGGCCTTGCTTGGGCAGACGGACCCTAAGGTCCTGTGGCTTCTTCACTGTTTGGTATGTTCTTTGGAAAATTATTGGGTTTTCCTTCGGCCAATTACCCTACCTCTAGTCTCTAGAACTGGTTTTCCTTTCCACCAAATTCTTCCATGTTAGTAGGTTGTTTCATCCTTTAATGGTTCCCGAGGGCCTTGCAGTAGACTGCATTCATCGCCCTCGCTTTTTCCATATGCTAGTCGTATAGAATGGATTCAGTGAATGGGTTTCGATTGGGGAAGATTCTCTAATCATTATCAGTCTAGTCCATTTCCATTTTATGGCTATTTATAATGCTTGAGAATGATATATACATGATTTCCCTATGCTCGAATGATTGGAAATGTTGACTGAATGGAAAATCACTTAGGATGAGGTCATACATCAATGACGATCCCTATAATTTTTCAAACTAGGTGAGATTGGTCTGGGGCAACAAGAAAGGCCCCTTAAGGCAGCATTCCAAATTTCAATGTATTTGGAGTTTGCGTGTTCGAGTTATGAGCCAAAGAAGATGGATAAGCACTGATGGATCTATGGTATTTAACTTGGAGTCCGATTTGTGAATATTTTCCATTTGCTTGGAGTCAGCACATGGTTCGGTTGGAGTTATAGAATTTGAAGTGCTAGGTTGGTGATGAACGAGCTTGGAGTCATTTGCATGTTTGATTGGAGAAAATATTAGTTTTACCCGAGTCTGATTTCAGGTCAGAATATCCTAGCTTTGCTTAGAGTCAAATGGGTGATTACCTGAGTTCGACTTTGAGTCAAGACTTCCAGAATCTGCTTCGAGCCAAATAGGAAATTACTTGAGTTCAACTTCGAGTCAACCCTGAAGTGAGTTTTTCAACGACCATTTTGATGACTTTTGATGATTTTGATAACGACCATTCGTGATTCGACGATGAGAGCTCCATGATGGAATTAGAAGCTGGTTAGTTAGGAGTGGTCACAGTATACCACAGAAGCTTGGCCTTGTAATCGATCATGGTTTATGTTATATCTTCTTGGTTCTCCTGCAACTGGGAGTGCCATTTGAGTAGCAGTTCCTCGTCTATTTCTTAGCACTACGTTGCGGCAAGGGATTTAGAGCTTCTTCTAGCATTTTGCACATTAGCATTTTCATCAAATTTGTCTTTCTCCAATTTTTTGTCATCTTCCGAGTCGGATAAAGTCATCGTTATATCTCCACTTCGGGTTTTCATCCTTAAATTTTGGTTTGTAGCAGGTGCTTTTGTAGTGGGTGGAATGTTAACGTTTTCTTCTGTCATGATTCTTGGAGCTTCGCATACTACTTCCTTTTGCTTTTACCTTCTGTTTCTTTTGTTCAAGCCAGAAATAAAAGAACGCTTTTGCTCCATAGTTGCTACGGCTTCAGGCATGATTCTAGGAGTAACTAGTGATTGGAGCACTAAGAGGGCGTCTATTTTTTCCAAAAGAGCCTTTTTACTTGTGCCATTTTTTGGTTAATTTCATCAACCAACTTGTTCAATTCCCCTTTAGTCACAACTTCATACTGTATAGAGAATCATAGAACCCGGTCTCTAGTATTAACTTGTAGCAGCAGGTTATAGGGGTTTTTGACTTCAATTTGTTGATGGTTCATTTTTTCTCCAGCAATGGTATCTCCTGTGGAGTTTCCGGAGGTAGTTCTCTTTTCTCTTGTGCCATTGATTCTCAACAGCAAATCTTCTAAGCAAAGATTGAGGATCTAACTTCTGAATCTATCTGATGCAAACTAGATAGCTAAATTTATGCCTGAGTTGGGTTTTAATTGAAAACACCAAAATGTTTACCCAAAAAATGGATCAACATCTTAGATGGGTGTGAAAGCACCAGCCCTATTCTTAGAGAGCAATAACATAGAAAATAAATGTAAAAAGAGCAGAAAAAGTAAAAAGATAAAAAGATTTTTATAGTGGTTCGACTGTTAATGAAGCCTACGTCCACTTTATAACTTTCTAATAACTAACTACTATTACAAGTTGAATCAGATTACAATATAATTGAGCCTTCTAAGTTAGATCAAGTCATACATACAAGATACTAGAGAATCACAGTGAACCCCTAGATGACTATTGTATGGGAGGAGAAGAGTGAAGAATAATTCTGCAGAGTTCCAGGAGTCAGTCTAGAAGATCCTTCTTATGTTGCAAATAGGTGAGTATTTATAAGAGAATTCAGTGAGTATTGGGCTAGAAGTCCAAGTGCAGAAGAGTCCAGTTGTTATGCCAAGTCATCACTGAAACAATTAAATCAAACTAAGTCATTTCTATGTATCGCTAGCTATCCATAGGGGATGGATCACTAGCAATCCATTGGGGATGGATTATTAGATGTCCATCAACTTAGCATATTTTCTATCTAACAACTTAGCATATTTTTCTACCATAAGCCTTTACTTAGTGCTACGAAGGAGCTTAGAAAGTTTGAGGGTGATCTGACCCATCTCGATGGATCGGTAGCTATCCATAAGGGATGGATCGCTTGCTATCCATCCACTTAGCATATTTTTAAATGATCTTAGTTTGGCGGTCTTCCTATCTTCTATTTAAATGCCTTGTCCAATTATCAAATCCTTTGTAGTTCGTTTGACCATTCGTCTTCATGGGTCATCCGGTCCAGAAGAATCATCCATAACTCACTCAATACTTAACCAAATCACACAAAATTTCACACATGAAATATAGGTGAGTAGAAGAGCCTCCCTTATTGATCATAGGTTATGAGGCTCACTCCTCATGGGTGAAACCTGATGGATCAAAATGGCCCAATTTGAGAAAGAATCATCCATAACTCACTCTAAACTTAGAGAAATTTAGACGAAACTTATCATGTACTCTTTATAGGGTATGTGGGACCTACACAATAAATTTTAGGTTATGGTGCCCAACCTACACGGACCGATAGAGATCCATCTAGTTAGGTCCCTACCTATCCATCAAATGACCTCCAAATGATCTTATTTTTTCTTTGAGCCTTCTTTTATATCTTCTAAGTGTTGTCCCAAAATTTCAAGTCAATCTAACTCCATATAACTTCTTTGGGACCATTTTGAGTTAGCTGCTTTTGGTCAAACAGTTTGAATCAGATGAGTCTTCACTTCTCAAGCTAGATTGTTTGGCATGCTATAAAACTTGGTAATAATTCTTAGAAGAGGTAGTAGATTATGATGTAAGGGGCTTTTCAACTCATGATGCTTCCTTTAGGATCGCTAGCAATCCATAATTGATGGATCATCAGCAATCCATCTACTTAGTGGATTTTTGGCTTGTTTCTCTTAAGGTGCTTTGTTCAAGTTTCAAGTCATTCTAGCTTAGTCTGGATGTTCTAACTCATGTTGAATTCTGTTGGGTTAAAAAGCCAGTTAATAATAAATGATATCAAAATACTCTTACAACTAATTTCAGTTATTAAAAGCAGTGGACTATTAGTAAATGAAAATTAAAGAGTCTAAAACAATGGGCATCAGAAGGAAACCCTCACGGTTGAATTTAAACACCGACGTATATATAACATCATGTCAACAATTAAATATTATACAAATTTAGTACATCATATAATATAATTTTTTAATACATCAATTATTAAAACAACTATAAAATATTGATGCAAGAGATATACCGATCTATCCATTGGATACGACTTCTTCCTTACCTTTTGCTCCTTTCTTTTTTTTCAGCTATAAACTTACACATACACATATAATAAAGGGGGAAACATATCAACTATTTCGAAACTACACCAATTTCTACACACTTCGACCTTAAGGGAATTGGTAGCAATTGCATACAAAAAGACAGATTATATATGTAGTTTTATTTCCTGCTCTTCTACTGTATCCAAGTACTTATTAATACATAATAACCATAGCATCCATGCAACCATTACAACCAATGTAGATCATTGCAACCATTGCGACCAATGTAACTAATACAACCAATGCAAATAACACAAGCAAAAAACAATATTCCCACTCATTCATCATGACAAATCACCTTACGGGGTAGCCACTAAAATAGCACATAGCCAACAAACATCAACAAAATTCAATGATAATCTCACTCCATCGAATAAGAAAATCACAATGCATAATATACTTACCTACATCATCATCAATGTAAATATACTTACTTACCTAATTCATCATCATCAATGGTATATTGCATAATCATCAAAATATGATACCATCATCAAACACCATATATTCGTAATATTTACAATCAATAAATAATCACATTTTACAAATATCTAAGTAATATATTTATGATCTTAATTCTCTTTGGTATAAAACTCATTCCATTATTGATTATTATAAAAACTCCATTTATTCATTGCACTTAAAACAATAGTACTTTTTTGAAAACGATAATATAGTTTTGAAATAATTTTTATACTCCATCTCTTTAATACTTCAAAACTTTACAATTTAAATTAAAAATAGTAACACTTCACCAAATCGCTCATTAAAATGATATTATTATTATTATTATTTTACATCAAAATAATAATATATAGAAAAATCACTTTAAATACTTTCCAAAACCAACTTATTCCCAAAATATATTATTTTAATATTAAATCACCGAACCTCCTTTTTATTTCTTTTTATCTTAAAACAGTAATTATTTTATCTAAAAATAATTTTGGAAACATCTCTTTATTAGTATTATTATTATTCAAAAAGTAACTTTTCATTTTATATGTCAAACAATAATAATAATATTATCTACCATAAATACCATAAAATCAATCATTTTACCATTTACCCAAAATAATACGATTTCCACTTAAAATCATATTATTTTTATTTGAGTCTCATCATATTTTATAAACAATGAAAAACTTTTCAAATTTCAATTTAAAATATAATTCTGGATATTATCTATGAATTTGCCTCATAATAATAACCATATTAATTTTTATACTTTAGTTTCAGTAAAATATATTAAATCACTGTTATTTATATATATTGTCCAAAATCTATATATGACCTTATTTATTTTCCATGCATTTTAATTTCCCATTATTATCCATTTATTTCAAATAAACTATTTTTCAATTCATATCAAAGAGTATATTTTAATTAGACATCCAAAAATACTACAATCAACAATAATTATCTAGTCAAGGTAGAATATATTCAAAATATTATAAAAACCAAACAGTCTTCCATTGAAAACAATATACATAAATAAATATGATTTTCCATTAATACATAAGTATTTTATAATTTAAAGTTCAATTAATTGAATGAACCATACCAACACTGGTTTACTAAAAGCCTCCATTCATCTATTTATTTCTATTTTTCATTGCATTATTATTATGTATATATCAACATTATGAGGTCAGGCAATTACAACTGTCAAGGCTGATAATAGTATGTTGGTTTTGTAACTCTTAAATTACTCTATATGTTAAAGTAAACCTTTGTACCATCTTTTTGGATATTGTATTTTATTGTTCTACTATGAGAAACTAATATTTTGTTCTTTCTTTCTTGTTTTGTTTCTTTTTATTTTTATTTCACCTTAACAATCCATCTTTCTAGCGCTTGGATGCTCGGCACACGAATACCATGGATGTATTAGTGTCGATAGTCGAGGATTGAAAAGTCAGATTATTACATTTGGCATCAGAGCAAGGTTTAGCGAATACCTTGGCTTTGGTTGGGTATGGCTCGTTAAAGATAGGGTAAGTTGCACATCTTAGAATGAGTTGAGTGTATATATATATGATAGAATATTTGTACTTTCTATAAACCTATTCCTTTATAGTATTTTCTTGGGAATAACAACTTATTTAAAATAATTGTCCTTAATTATCCTAATGATGTTTTCCTATATATGGGTAGTAAGAACGGTGTGTACTGGTGATGTTAATGCTAGAAGAGGAGATAGAGTTAAAGATGGAAGATTAGTACTACTACTAATGGTGGGAATCAAGCATCATGAAATGCCACTCATATCGAGGAATCGGGAGTGAATGTTGTTGAAGAGGTCATGCATGTTCGACCATAGATAAACTTTGCTTCTACGTCCTGACTTTGAGAGGTTAGGAGGTAAGAGGTTCAATGACACTAAGACTATCATTGAGGTTCAGAGTTGCCTTCGTTTATGTGATAGGATATTCGAGGACATGGAGTTGGATGATGCGATGATGCAATGTTTGGCCTCTCGACTTCTGATTGACGCTGTTATGGATTGGTGGGGTTCCCCTACTGAAGATGTCCAAAAGAATGATTTTTCTTAGGCCCAATTAAAGGAAGTGTTTGAGATGGAGTTTGTTTCAGAGGTCGAAAAGACTATGTTGTTTAGGTGCTTCCTAGATCTATAGCAAGAGGCTACGTCAATGTTGAGAATAGGTCTAATGCATTACCTTAATGCATTACGTCAATGTTCCTAAAGACTTTGTATGGATTACCGTGAGCTCAATAAGTGAACTATTAGGAACAAGTATCTTTTTACTAGGATAGATGACTTGTTCGACCAGCTTCATGGTCTCGGATAATTTCTCAGATAAACCTTAACATAGGGTTTTATTAGTTGAGGTTAGCAGAGGAGAGCATACCATTAATGACTTTTGGGTTAATAACTTTTATTTGTAGTTAGTATGCCATCCGACCAAATTAATGCTCCAGCATATTTTGTGAACTTGATGAATCGAGTTTTCTGAGATGTGTTGAATAAGTTTGTTCTTGTATTTATTGATTATATTTTGGTCTACTCAAAAGTCGAGGGGGAGCTTAATTTCATCTGAAAATCATACTTGAAACAAAAAGAGGGCATGTGTTGAAAGCTAATTTCTCAGTGTGTCACTTTTGTCGGGCTGATGTTAGGTTCTTAGGACATGTCTCGACAGAGGGTATTTTTGTTGATCAAACAAAGGTTATGGCTGTTTATGATTAGAAGAGGCTAGAAAACGCAACCAAGATTAGGAGCTTCTTAGGATTAACAGGTTATTACAGGAGGTTTATTTAGGATTTCTATAAGATTTCTTCATAGTACAAACTTGATGAAGAAAGAGTCAGATTTGTTTGGACTGATAAATATAAGCAAGCATATAAAGAGTGAATGCAAAGTTGACTTGCGCTCCTGTTCCGACTATTCCAGATGGACATGAGGGTTTAAATGTTTTTATAGATGCTTGTATGATAAGTTTGGGTGCATTGTTGAAGCAACATGAATCGAGGTATTTGACCAATAACTTGGGGTTGGTAGTAGTTGTTTATTCATTGAAGATATGGAGGCATCAATTGCTTAGTGAGAAGTTTGAGTTGTACATGAACCACAAATCTTCAAAGTATATTTCCATCTAAAAGAACCTAAACAAGTTGGTTAGAGTTTCTCGAGGCGTATGATCTTGATATTTTGTGAATGTTTGGAAAAGTGAATGTTGTAGCCAATGCACTTAGTAGAAGGCATGCGGTTATGGTGAATTAGAATTGCATCTGACTCTCGTTCATCGTATTAAGGGTAATCAGCAGAGGGATGTTCGACTTGTGGGAATAGCTAAGGGTATGAGTAAGAATAAGGCACCAAAGAGGTGGTAGGGATTTGAGGTCGATAGCCATGGTATAGTGATAATGAGATTGTGTGTTCCTGATATTGATGGGACAAGGCAAGAGGGATTGAAAGTAAGTCATCATTCGAGACTTAGGATACATCCATCCATCCAGGGGTTACCAAAATGTATTAGGATATGAAGTGAACTTTCAGGTAGGAAGGTATAAAGAGGGATGTTTCCACCTTTGTGAGCAGGTGTTCTAACTGCCAACAAGTCAAAGGAAACCATAGAAGACCGCTGAATTTCTTCAACCACTTAAGATTCTAAGTGGAAGTGGGAGTAGATATCTATGGACTTTATAGATGGGCTACCTAGGTTGAGAATGGTAATGAAGGCATTTGGGTTATAATGGATAGGCTAACCAAGGGTGCACACTTTTTACTGGTGAAGAGAGGGCTTCTAGTTTAGCTAAGTTGTATGTTAAGGAGATCATCAGACTTCATGGAGTTCCTTGTGATATCGTGAGCGACAAAGATCTGATATTCATAAGTCAGTTCTAGAAGGGGTTGCATGATGCCTTAGGGAGAGCTGAGTTTGAGTATAGCTTACCATCCATTGGTTGATGGGCAAACGGAAAGGGTTAACCATGTCTTGGAGGACTGCTTTGGGCTTGAAACCAGATTTTGGAGGTTCATGGAAAGGACAATTACTCTTACCGAGTTTTTGTACAACAACAGTTACCAGGCTAGCATCGAAATGGCACCTTTTAAAGCATTGTATGGCAGGCCTCGAAAATCTCCATCATGTTGGGTGGAACGTGGAAATCAATTATTACATGGGTCGAATATGATTCAAGAGGCATCTGATTAGATAACAGAGATTCAAAAGCATGTAAAGGAAACGCAGAATCGGTAGAAGAGTTATGCAGATCAGGGGTACAGGGATTTGGAGTTCTCGGTTGGGGACTTTTTGTTCATAAAGGTTTCCCCAATGAGAAGTGTTGTTCGGTTTAGGAAGACGGGGACCTCCTCGCTTTATAAGACCATTTCTGATATTGGAGAGGGTTAGTACACTCGCATATAGAGTCGAGTTACCGGCTAGGCTGTCGGGTGTGCATAATGTGTTTCATGTATCATATTTGCATAAGTATGTTCATTGATTCTTCTTTGGTAGTGGAAGCGTTGTAGCAAGAAGACTTGGAGGTTGATCCTATTTGGACTGTACTAAGGTAATCTGTTTGCATTGTTTGTTCAGATACAAAGAGATTGGGGACTAAGGTTTTGAAGTTGGTTAAGACACAGTGGAGCGAGGATGCTATGTATTTTAATTGGGAGACGAAGGACAGTATAAGGGAGTCCCATCCAGAGTTTCTTTTAGATTAATGGTTTCTTATATTTGTATAGTTTTTGTATTATACTCCCCGCCTAAAGTGGAGTCATTTAGTATGCATTTAAATATGTATTTAGGTTTGTTTATAGTTTCAGTCATACTGTATATATGTACTTATTCTTTTGTTTTTCTTTGATTGTTGCCTTGTTTGAATTTTAAGGATGAAATGTCTTAAGTGGAGGAGATGTAACGACCCATAGTTTTGAACATTTCGTCTTTGAATATCAAAGTATGGTTAAGTGTTCTAAAAGAGATTTTATAACCTTGTTAAAGTCCTTTTAATTAATAATTACTGATATAAATTTGTATTTTGAATTTGTTTATAAAATAATTACTTTGAAGAAATATCGATAATGTGATCACAAATCGTTTTATCGATAAACGGCTTTTTATTTAGCATAATTTGCTTTCTATACATGTATAAATAACAAAATAGGTCATTGATGGCTTATAAAAATATTTTTACTAAATATGGTTAACTAAACTATTTGGGAAAGCTTCTAGAAGAAATTAGATATTTTTGAGTAGAGATATTTTAGGCTTGATATTTCCCTTGGCTTGTATAAGGTTGAAAGTTGTCACATGGTGGAGGGTGGAATGGGTTTGGCCAACTAGAGATGATGGTGGGGAGGGTGAGCTTGCCTCTTGTTGCCTATGTAAGTGGCCTTATGGGTCACAAAATCCGTTTTACATTTTTAGGAAAATAAATCAAAGCTCTACACACTCTTATTCTCTTCTTTATAAGTTCCTGAACACAAACTCAAATCAACTCAAACTCACTCCAAACTCAAGTATAAGGCTTACAATAAGCATAACAACAAATACTATCAACTTGGAGCTAGAATATTTGGAGCACACAACCCCAAACCATTCAAGTCTGTAAGCATTTGAAGGCATTGGTTGCCTTGGCCATGAGCTAGTGGTAAAGGTAGGAGGATTTTGGTGTTTCTTTGGTTAAGATAGGAAGAAGGAAGTAAGGTTGAGGCTTGTGCTTGGTTGTGTACTTGTTAAAGTGTGAGAAATCTCACCATTTGAACGTATATGAAGTGTATATATGTTTGTGTTTAACTACATTATTGTGCTTGACTTTATATTACTACAATTGTTGTGATTCTTGCTTTGGAAAGCAAGTGGCATATGTAAATGATGTATTTGAACTTGTATGACTTTCTATGATTTGTTGCATAGTATTCACATAGTGCACATAGGGTTTGGTTGGATAATGAATGAATTTAACTTGAATTTGGAAATGGTTTTATAGCGACTAGTCGCCACAAAAGCACTTAAAATTGCCTTGTGTTCAACAATTTCAATAATAATTTATGGAGGTATCCCTAGGGGTTTCTTGTTATGATTGTAATGTACATTAATTACTGCAAAAAGATTTGACACAAAAAAGTTCGTTAACATATTAAAAAAGGGCAAAACTTTCAAGTATATAAAACTACCCGAGTTCACTATCATTTACAATACTGAATAATTGCATTTTTTGGCTGCTGTAGTATCTCTGAACCCATTTTATAGCATTTGGGAAATGCTGTATTTTCTATTTTGAACTTTAATTATATTAAGATGAAATTTAATTTAAATATTTTACTTTAATATTTTTACAAGTCTTTTCTAAGTTATATTAGAGTATTTTAAAAGTGGTTTGGGATTTAAATATAGTTTTAATAATTAATTATAGTAGAAGGTTTTATATTAAATAAATAAAAAATGCTTTTGAAGTTTTTAAATAAATTATTAAATAACTATTTTAAGTAATATTTTGAATAAATGTTTAAACCATAATTATAAGTATTTTTTATTTATATACAGCTTTTAGAAAATTAATTAATTATTTAATTAAAGTAATAAAAAGCTTACGCAATATAAGTATCTTTTAAATTGTTTTTAGAATTTTGTTAAATATTTTAGCTTATAAATAAATTAGCATACATGTGTGTGTATATGTATATATATATTATTTTTGAAAAGTTTTTAAGTTATAAACAAATGTTTTAAAAAAGGGTTTAGGAGTTGCTTAAGTAGCTTAATCGTGCTTTTTTGTTTACTTGTTTATGAAAAGTAAATAATACTATACCTAGCATTAAATCCCAGCGAAGCAGGCTTGTCTGTCTATCAGAGATATGAATGAGGTTTGAGTAGGGTTTAGAAGCAATAGTGCTCTAACCTACTGGCTTCACTCTAGATCAAGGGATAATAAGTTGAGAAGGTCGAAAATATGATAAGTATACGAGACTTGATTTCCATAAGCCATTATTTTTAGAACTAAATAATTGACTATCAAACCTGACCAATTAGCTTAGGAAATATATTAAAGCTTCACAGCTTTATATGATTTGAGATCCACCAAAGAGGACTCATTTATATGAAAAGTCTCTATCTTTAGGAATTGTATATATATACAAGATTCCATGGGGAGGGCTCCTTTATATATAGTTCACTTCTTCTAAAAGAACTAAAATTAAATAAACTGGAAATTCATTGATTTCGTTTTAAAGAGTCTATGATTGGATAAGTATATTACTTATAGAATACCACTTCAAAACTAGTATACAAGTCTATGTTTTAGAAGTGGTTGTGAAGTGGAATGTTATAGAGTTGAACTGTCTATTCTAAGGTTAAGTCATGGGGGAGGTCAACGTTAACATTTCAAACTAATGCTATAGTGTTGAACTGTCTACCTTAAGCTTAAGTTCAAGGGTGAGGTAGAATTTGTTGGACGACTTATGTTGGATTCCATGAAATGATTCGTGATCGATTTGAGTGATGAAAAATCATGTGAAAGAGAACATATTTGACCTTACCATCAGAAATGACAAAAAACAAAGCAAGAGCATAACTAGTGGGTTTAGCGAACCCAAAAGGGTATTTTAATCCATATCTAGATATGCTTATCAATGTTGCTTATGGGAATTAATTATATTCGATATCCGCGTTAGGGTGTGGACTGGTTATGTTTTCCTTTAAGGTATATTTTATCTAGAGATATACGACGTTCGAAAGGTAGTTTCTGACCCTTATGTCAGATGCCATTATCAAGTTACTGATGGGACATCCATGGAAAATCCATATTCGAACGTATCATAGCGGTTTTAGATGTACTTCTAATATTGTTGTGTTATGAGATGCAAGCAACACAATTATTTTCTAATTTACATTCTACACCGTAGATACAATCTATTATATCTTTATATCTACTTATTAGATGGTTTGGTTTTTTTGAGAGGAAAACTATTATGGTGATTCGTATGGTCCTAAATGTTACTGTTATATGGATGCATGTATCTTGAGTTTTTCATGCCATAATTATGTCTAACATGCGGTTTTTTATTTTCCCTGAATTCCCCATGTACTCTTTCAAATAGGCGAAGTAAAGCAGATTTTACTATAGACCCTTCTAGGCTTCAAGAGATAAGTTTGAGGCTTCAGTTTATATATCTATTTCTATTTTCCATTGCACTATTATCATGTATGCATCAGCATTATGAGGAAAGATGGTTATAACCGACCAGACTAATGATAATACTTAGGTTTTGTAACTATGAAATTGCTCTATATTTTGGAGTAACCCTTTGTACTGTCTTTTTGCATATTGTATTTTATCACTCCACCATGAGATTCTGATAATGTGTTCTTTCGTTCTTTCTTGTTTCTTTTTCCTTTTATTTTACCATAATAATCTATCTTCTAGGCACTTAGATGCTAGGCACATGAATACCGTGGATGTATTAGTGTAAATGTTCGAGGGTCGAAAATTCGGATCGTTACAACTGTATGTGTGTGTATTTGTGTGTGTGTGATACACGTATATGCATATACATAATATAATGTTAATTACATAATATAAGACCATATTATAAATATAAATAAAATAATTATTTTATTTAATAGAAATTTAGAAATGATCTAAATAAATTAGACCTTATAGGCCTAATAAAGATCCAAAATGGAATTTTTTTTGAAATTCACTCATTACTTCCATGCAGGCTGGCCTTATTCCAGCAATGGTATCAGTGCCTAATAGCCAATGTGGTCCAACTTAGTCATGCCAAGGCTAACTAAGTAGGCTTACAACCCAAATGGTAAGGTATCTAGAAAGGTAATTTCTATTGGAACTAGGCCTACCTACTACGGAAGAAATGGGTGAATTTCAAATATTTTAACCATTTTAGATCTTTATTGGGCCAATGTAGTCTAATTTATTTTGAATATTTCTAAAGTTATTTTTAAATGAAATCACTATTTTATTTAAGTTTATAATATAGTTTTATATTGTGTAATTAATGTTATATTATATATGTGAGTCATGTACGTACATATGTATGCGTGTATGTATATGTAACATAGTAATATGTGCAAGGTTTGACATGCCCTTGTATAAGTGTTGGGACTTATACTACAACGAACATGTTAGCCCCTCTAGTACACAAATAATCATCTAAATGTATGCTTGTATATTTTAATATATATATATATAATATTACAAATGTGTGTGTGTGTATTTATAAATTGATATTTATTTTAAATAATTCATATATATATATTGAAATTTTAAATGCATTTGTTTATACATATATATAATTATTTATATGTAAAATCATTTGAAATATAATTTAGTATAGTTATTCATTTATTTATTCATGAAATCCGACAACAAAATTGAATTTTTTAATTTAAATAAACATGTGAATTATATATGTATACACTTATAAATGATCTAATAACAAATATATATATTTATATAAATATATTATTACATAATAAAATAAATGTGTGTATAATGTATAAAAGTTATATATGTATATGATAATGCTCATAGCAAAATAGGTTTTTGTTTAAATTTAAAATACTTAATAAATTAAACTTTTGTTCGAAAATAAGATAATATTAAATATAAATTAATTTAGCCAAAATAATTTTGAATTTTATTATTTTATAAAAAATCCGAATGATATTTAATTATTTATATATTTTCATATATATTAATAATTTAAAATTTAGTTTTTAAATTAAATCATTAGTTTGTCAAATATATAATACTAATTTATATTATAAAAATAATTTTTTACTATTGAAAGCATATTAAGTTTAAATTTAAATTTATAAAATTTAAAACTTAGTTTATATGTTACATATGTTAACCTTGTGAATTTATGAAACTTAATTAACATAGATAATACTTAAAAATAATAAAAAAATTATAATCGAATGCTTTCAAATATGAAAGTATTTATATGAAATGTTAAAACATATTTTGCAAAATATAACATTTAATTTTTAAGTTGTGAAACCTACATGAGTATACTGATATATTAAATTAATTTTGAATTAATAAAAAAATGTTTTTTTAATGGATATTAAGAAGTATATATATGTGTGTGTGTGCGCGCGCGCGCGTGTGCATGTTAAATATATTTTTAAATTACATAAGCATATAAGCGTGCAACCATTCTGAATGTGACGATATACTGATATGCTAGATTCATTACCTATCAATCTGAACATCATATCATATATAAATGATAGAATATGAATATGTGACCATAGATTTGAAAAATACCTTCATCAAAGCTTATTGAATACGCATCGATATGAAGAGATTGACTCTTTGAACTAGATTCCAATTCAGCAAGGTGCTAGCTCGTGAATTGATGATCATCGGCTATCTAATAACTTGTGTTTTTATTTGATTAGAGCTTGAAAATTGTGGAGAAGGTGAGAATAATTTTTGGCTAGAAATGGCATAGATGGAGGCTCCAAAAGGTAGTGAAACTGTGTGGTTATGATGCTTTTATGGATGAGAGAATATAGAGATTAAGTAGGATCTAGATCCTCTTATATCTCTTATTCATTTTCTTCCTCTTATCATGTCAAAACCCAAGCCACTCTACCATCATATAGCCACATCCACTTGTCATACTGTGGTCGAAATGCCCCTTGCCCTATATAGGCTTCAAATCTTATTTTTAGCCCACATAATACTTATCGCATTTAAATCCAATTTAAACATGTATGGATATAGTATATCGATTGATATATTTATAACTATTATAAACATATCTATTAATATTGTTAACACATCAAATTGTGACGACCCGGAATTTTTGAGCATTTGAGGTTGGAATATTTAATTTATTTAAATATTTGAAAGGTTAATTTAACTTGAATTTCAAATATCACTATTTATTTGGATAATTAAATTATTGAATTTAATTATTGAAATTAATTATTGGAAGTTGGGTTAAGTATTGAATCTTTAGTTTTAGGCTGGTTAAAAATATTTCAAAAGCTTGTAAAATTTATATTGATAGTACTGAAGATAGTAAAAGTGTTAAAATTGAATTCAAAGGTGATTTTTTCAGTTTTGAAATTTTGTCGTTTAAATTGAATTTAAAAATAGCCTTCCGAGGCACAGTCTCGGAATTCGACGAAACCAGTTCCATTGGATCCGTAATTATTAGTTATTATAGGATTTCAATTTTCGTAGCAATCGGAGTTGTCGTTTAACCTTGGCATTTCAAAGCGCATAGAAACAATTTTAGTCGATTTAATTTAAAATTGGTCGTTTATTTCCGTAACTTGCGCATATGATCGAAATAGCCTCCGAAACACGTTTAATTGTGTTCGAAATGCGGGAAAAACCTTATGAATGCCTAGTGGCACGTCTCGATAGGAAGTCGAGATTTTTGGCTCGATTTCAAGACGCTTGGATAAAATTTTAATTTTAATTTTATATTGTGTCCAGTCAAAAGCAAATCATATCAACATTTGTTTCAAAATCACCGTAACCTCTTCTGCACGCCACCTGCTGTTCAATATCACATCTTGTCCCTTCCCCTTCTGTATATCACGTGGTTTCTTCTTTCCTTCAATTAAAAAGAATAATGAAAACAAAATCCTGAACTTGAGAAAAAAATTGAAATGGCCGAACGTAATCATTCCCATTCGAAATCAAATTTCTCCTCGTTATTCAAATCGCAACTCCCATTTTCAAATTCTCTCGCCAAATCGAAGGAGGCCAAAGCGGCCAAGATACGCGATGACGCGAGCATAAGTGGGTCGCGTACTCGTGGAGCACGCGAAGCATGTGTAGGAAAGGTCGTAAATTTGAGGCGTTTATTTAAGGAAGGCTACGACTCATTCGATGGTGCTCTAGCTGATTTGGTTTTGGGGGTTGCGAAGGCTGGGGTGTTGGCGTCGTAGTCAAGTCGAGAAAGAGCAAGCTAGGGTTTATGGATCGCCGATGTTGGGTAGTTCGATTTCGTCGGAACTCTGGTGGGTTTCGCAAGCCGAGTTGATGTTCGTGAGTGGAGCAATAAGGTATATTTTTTTTATTTAATAATTTATATAGTGATTTGAAATATCTATATATATATATATGTTAAAAACTTTAACAGTAAAGAAAATTACCGTTTGTTTATATACAGTAAAGGAAAGTATAAATATAAATATATATATATATATATATATATATAGATGCAAAGAGAACATCTGTTTTATATTTACAGCAAAAGAAAAATAATAATTAATTAAATCATTAGTTAATTAAAATTATCAAATGGAAAATTAGTTGTACGATTTATTGGAATATTAATAAAATTATATAATGTTGTTCAAGGTCTAAAATCGTGGAGAGACAAGCTGGTTTGCAATAAAATGAAAGGTGAGTTAATCTCACTCTTCTGGATTTCTATTTAAATTTAAATGGACAAATTTAAATAATTGGTTGAATGATTGAATTGATTTGATGTGCTATGTTATTTATAATAGTATATAGTATATATTGGTGATTGATTTCCCGCATTATATAGCAGATAAGACCCTATGCACCGCATAATAGCAGATGATATTAAATTAATCCCATATACCATGATATTCCACCTTGAAGTGGAATTGGTATTGTGCTAACATCTGTGGATGCAGGGAAATAGGTTGAAAGGATCCAAATGGATTCCTCAAAATTTTATATATTGTTTAATATTCTGTGTTATGAATATTTGATATTCTGTGATGAATTATATTGGTGATTGGAATATTGAATGCTATAGTTTGCTTGAATATGTTTCGGGTACACTGAGTTATCAAAATAAGAATGAATTGGAAAGAATTAAAAGTGATTTTTTAAAAACTGAAGTTAAATGGTAAAGTAGAGATTTGAAACAAGTTTTAAATCAAAGTTAAATTTGGAATTCAAGTTAGTGAATCTCAGCTTTTAAACAAATAAAGTTTTTAAATTTAAATTGTT
Source organism: Allium cepa (assembly GCA_030765085.1). Classification (NCBI taxonomy): domain Eukaryota; kingdom Viridiplantae; phylum Streptophyta; class Magnoliopsida; order Asparagales; family Amaryllidaceae; genus Allium; species Allium cepa. Next base: position 514,031,004 of record CM060938.1, read on the forward strand.
TTAACAACTTGAATGTTAAAGTGCATTTTTGAATTGATTTGAATTTAAAAATGAATTTGGTTTTAAATTCCTTTAAATTTCTATTTTAAAATGAGTAACTAATTTATTTAATGAAGTAAATAAAAAGGTAGTTAATTACTGGTTGAGATTAATCAAGAGTAATTAATATTTGTGGTCTAATTAATGATTAATTACTTAATGTAATTAATTTAGATTGGGATAAATTAACATGTAATTAGGAATCATTAATTTATATAATTAATGATGTAATTAAGGTTGATTAATTAAGATTAATTAATCAATAATAAGCGATTTATGAGAAATTAATTAATATAAGTAATTAAGGATTAATGTAAATAATTATAGTTAATTAATTTGTGAGTAATTAAAGATTAATTATTGTTTTTGGTTAAGAATAATTAATTTGCATGATTAATTAAAGATAATTACTTGAATGAATTAAAAGGAAATTAATCCTGGGTGATTAATTAAGATGGATAATTAAGGAATGATTAATTAATTGATTGATTTGAAATTAATTAATGTCAAGTGAAGGAATCTAAGTGATATAGATAAGTAATTCAATTAGTAGTGATTAAATTTATTTTGGAAGCGATCAAGTTGCTTGTGGATGATTGAATGGTATTGGATGCCTTGAATGAGTTGATATCTCTGATAGGAAATGTTTTGTAGTATCATATGTTTGGGCAAACAGGATATTATGGTTATCTATCAATGATGAATTGTTGTGCAAAAGGACATCCTGTATTTAACGTTTGAAGTGTATTTCATTTGGATAACTTAGGTTAGGATGACATGAGACTCGAAGAGACATAGGTCGGGTATTAGAAAATAACCGAAACCACTTCGAATTTTCATAGATTGATATGTGAAATCAATAGGCTGGAATGAAATGATTTAAGTGAATTGGACTATTTAATCTAAATTTTGGTACTTAGAAAATTGATGTGTGAAATAAGTGATATCTATAACAAATTGTGAATTTGTAAATTTATACGAGTTACCCCGGGTTTTATATAAGTTGTATGCTTTGTATTCCATGTTAGATGGGTTTACTCACACTGGTTTCCAGCCTGACCCGGGTCTTACTTTGATTTAATGCTCGGGTCAGACCGCGTATTACAGATTTTCAGGTAAGGACGTTCTGGAGCCCAGGAGGCGAGTTGGATGGCAAGAACGTATGGAATGTCTCCGCTGTATTATATTGTTGTATATCTGAGACATGATGATTGTGTATATCCTGTGTCTATATATATGTGTAACTCTGATGTATTATAAATGTATTTGACAGATATAGAATTCTTTTGTAAACTGTTATTATTTGATATTATATTTTGATCCGCTGCGAATGTGAGAATCTTTGTTGTGTTTCTTCTTCTTCTTCTTCCATCTCTTTCTTCTTTCCCTAACAATCTGAAATTTTCGGGATCAAAAACCCGGGTTGTTGCAGTTGGTATCAGAGCTGAAAGGTTAAGAGAGAACCTTGGCTCTGTTGGGATTACTCATTAAGGATAGGGTCAATGGTACCCTAGAATGAGTTGAATATATATATATATATACATATATATATATATATATATATATATGAGCGCGTACTTATTATTTTCTTATATAAAGATTTTAAATGATTTTACATAAGCTTATATTTTAATATATAAAGCAATAATATTTCTTATATTAAGTTAATTGGTTGTTAAATCATTGGAATTAAATAGAATTTCAACTGAAATTATTGAAAATTGATTTTAAGGGTTGAATTTGGGCAGTAAATTGGTTTTTTTGAAAGATTAAATTGATTTCAAACGAAATTCTAGAATTTGAACTCAAAAATTAAATTGTTTAAAAACTTTAAATAAAGGTTAATTTGGTTTAAAGGGTTAAACCAACATTTGAGAATTTAACTCGAATTTATAAAATTCGAGATGGTTTAAAATTGAGATTGAAATTGAGTTAGTTCAAAATCAAATTTGATTTGAATTAATTGAAATTGTGATTGAGGATGGATAAGTTTAAAAATTCAAATGGAAAATTTGAGTTGGATTGATTTGAAATGAAATTGAAGTTGAATGGGTTCAAATTCAAATGGGAATTGGGACTAATTCAAACAGGAATTGAAATGATTTGAAGTTGAAGTGGGTTCAATTGATATTAGTTCAAATTGATTGGAATAATTTGGAATTGTAATTAAACATGAATAAGTTTAAAATCAAATGGAATTTGATTTGAATTTAGAAAGAAATCAAGATTAATTCAACTTGAATTGGGGTTAAATCAATTTCAATGGAAATTGAAGCTATTTAAATTGGAATTGAGTCAGTTTAAATTGAAGTGGAAATTTAAATTGAATTGATGAGAATGGAGATTTGGAAATTGAATAATTTGGCTCTGGATTGTTTTCAGAATAAATTGCTTTAATATAAACTTATTTTTCCAAGCTATTTAATATATACAACCTTTCTTTTTAAAGCCAAATTAGTTTATATTTATTTTACAATTATTTTTGGGAACTACTTAACAATTTTTCAACTGTTTTATAAACTAATTACTATTTTTCAACTATTTTACAAATTAATTACTATGTTACAACTATTTTGCAATTATTTGAAATTTCTATAACTATTTGACTATTTTTCAACTATTTTACAATTACTTAACTATTTTACAAACTGATAATTATTTTTCAACTACTTGTCTATTTTCAAATTTTCAAGCTATTTTCTAAATATAAACTGGTCGGAGTTCAAACTGTTATTGATTAAATACCCAACTGAGATAAGAACTAAAGTGATAATCCAAATGGGGATTAAGGCAAATGTGAATAAGTGAATAAAATCAAAGTGAGGATGAATAGAAAGGAAATTAATTTGGCCAATAATCAGTGAAGTTAAATATGTAGGATGTACGTATATTATTCTATTCACATAGAGATTTGATCCAGATTCAAGCACAGGATTTCGAGATAGTTATATCGATCCGAGTTGGGATTTTTCACTCGATTTTCGACGGTGAGCCTGCATATGGATTGTTGATTGATTCTGGATAGTCTCTATCATAGCTAGGCTATGCAACGAGAATGACGGTTTCTGATCAAGTAACCAGATCTGAGTCCGCACTAGGAAGTCGGTGGACGATACTAGTTCGGAAGTGAAATTGTGTGATCGAGTGAGCGGTCAGATTGGTATAGCGTACGGATGATATGTGTACATCGTACGGATTTGAATGAAATTGATATTGAAAATTTGTGAATAAGAAATGTGAAATGATTTCTTTTGAAATGAAAGTATATTTTGTGAAATATACAATGGATAAAAGTGAAAGTTGGATATCTTTATGATGATGAGTAAGATGCAAACAACTTTAAAAAAAAAGAAATCAAATTTGGATATTTGATTTTGAATAAACAAAGTTATATATCTTTGTTATATAAGATGAGTCTCCCCTTGTTGAATCTATTGCAGGAAGAAAAGGATTTTGAAAGTGTTTGAAGTATAAGGAGTTTTATACAGGTTTGAAATGGTCCAAAGTTTTTTTTAAAAAAATTATATATATCTATATATATGTAAATGATCTTATGAGGATTTTGGACAAAGGTTTTGGGAAACTTTGGTTTTGGAAAGGCTTTTGATTTTTGGGTAAAATCAATATTGGAATTTGGAAAGCCTAGTTTGAGAATTATCGATTTTTGGATAATCGATTTTGAGAAAAAGAGATTTATATGAGATTCATACTAGGTGTATGATTTGGAAGATACTATATGTGTATAATATAAAGTGTTTTGATAATGGCTCTGGGGAAAAAGACGCTCCCTTGAAATGAACTTCTCAGGAGTTCCACAGGGTGGTACTGCCTTGAACCCTAAGGGAGGGTTCTAAAGTTGATCCTATGAGAAGTCCGGACAAAACTAGTTCCTGAGGATTATGGTAACAAAGAGAAAGTCGTGTGTGCCGCTGAGAGCCAACAGTCTGCATTTGATTTTACATTGGTAGACTGGGACCTATGTGGGAGTGGAGAAGTTTCATTTTTTACAGCGAAAATCGAAGGCGCTGATGCCTACAGTTACATGGACTTTTGCTACGATGGCAACGTAACCCTGGAATGTAACTGCGATCTTTTGTGGGTTCCATGGCATAATTGAGGGGCATAGAGTGCCTACACTTACATGGACTTTTGCTACGATGGCAACGTAACCCAGGATGTAACTGCGACCATGGATGGGGGTGATGATTTCCAGAGCATTCTCACCAAAGATATTTCCTCTATTTTCAAAAACTGTTTTCTATATTTTCAATAAAATTATTTTCCCAAGTATTTTCACTGGGTGTTGAAACGGGTTTACTAACTACTTATAGATTTTCAATCCTACGCCTGATCAACGTATGACAGAATTTCTGTCATACAAGGATGGACTGGTTGAGACATCGGGTTATAAGAAGTATTTTTACAAAAAGCTATTTTAATAATATTATGTAAATTTAAAAGTATTTCTAAATTTTTAAAATAAAAGTGTTGGAATTTTGGAAAATGAAAGAAAATCCGAACTGGAATTATGGAAAAAAATTGAACTCAGGAAAAATTTAATGAAGTGATTTTTGTAATAAAATCGAATATTGATTTAAAAGTTGGAAGTAAGCTAATTAGCTAAATAAATTATTTGATAGAGTATATTAATAAAATTTAACTCGGTTAAATAAAATGGATTGTAAGTTAATAATGAAGTTTGAAAATGAACTCGAATTATAAATAGAATTCGACTTGGATTTGATAATGAATTAAAATAAGTGGAGATGCTGTAAAAACAAAATGGAATTGGATTATAATAGAAATGATTTGAGTTACAAAAAAAATCCAATTCGAGTATAAATGAGTTAAGTATGTGCTTGGATATTATTTTGATAAATTGAGAAGGTGAATTAAAATAAAATGGATGGGCTAACTGAATTAAATGGAATTTGATTAGATGAGAATTAAACGGAAGTGAACTTAAGTTCGAAGTTGGAATAAATTGAAATAAATTAATTTAAGAATAATGAGAAGCTCGACTTCGAGTAAGAATGATAGACCATTAAATAAAAGCTTGGATTGAATTAATTTGGGAATGGTTAGTGGTATATAAGCATGGAATGTATCGAGCTAAATAAAATGGTTGTGAATGAGTTAAAATGGAAGGAATTAAATAGAAATTGAGTCGAAATCAACTTAAATTGATCATAAAACTTAAGTAATCATTTATTCACATGGATATCATCAAATGGCATAGAATGAATTGTCGTTTGACGTAAACGAAGGTAATTAAATTTCTATGAGTTGATAGAAGTTAAATAAATTGATTTTGAAATCAATTGAATTGAATATGAGCTTGTTTGGGTTAAAAATAAATTGAATGTAAGAAATTGAAGTGCAAACCATTAAAATTGAATGGAATGGCATATGAATTGGTTGAAAGCAATAGAATTAGTTTTGAAATCATATAAATTGCTCATGGAAGGTGTTTGGTGCATGTTGCTTATGAAATGCATGTTTTTAGCTATTGGAAGTGAAATGCTAATAAATTTCGTATATTTAGTACTTACATGTTTAAATTGAGTAAGTACAGGTGCCGGAAAGCCGTTTGGCTGGATTTGGACGCGCTAATTGCTAAAATAATAAGACGCTTGCTTAAAAATGCTAAATAAAGGTCCGCCCACGCAATAAAAACAGGAAATATGAACTGTTTTTTTTCCGGTTATGTGGGTCGATGTATATATATTTATATCTCTTGTCAAATTGCAAAAGCTCCTCAGTACAAATGAGACTCTGCCAAAAAAATTCGAAAATTTTTGGCAAAATTTTTTGTTAGACGATTTCAAATTGGAACTTGAAATAAATTAGTGGATGATACTAATTTAAAATAATGACATGAATCAGTTATAAATAGAGGATAAAATTCAATATTCAGAGTTGAAGATAAAAATGAATTCATATGGAAATGGGAAAACTAATTTGAATAGAAGTAGATATGAAAACTTCTGTGAGGAAATGTATAAAATAATTTTAAAAGCTTTTTTCTTTATGATTGGATATTATTTCTAAGTAGGATATGCAGGTATTATAAAGGGAAAGGAAAATTGGTTTTGATTTCAAAAGATAAATTTGAATTGCTCGACAAAAATGTATGTGTTTAAATTTCTGTAAGAAATTTGATTGGGTTTTTGATCTAGCCACTTGGCTTTTTGTTTTTTTCTGGAATTTGGGAGCCCGTAGAGGCATTTTGTAGTTGTACTGAGCTAGCCGCACAAAGGTGACGCTGGCGATTTTTTTTGGAAATTTAAGGAGTTAGAAAATTTTTGAGAAAATTTTGATAATTCAAAATTTGGTTTTAAATTGAAATTTGAATGATTTAGCAAATAGTATTGCTGAAAACTATGGGGGAGTTTGGGAAGTTAGTAAGAGTAATAATGTGTCTTTAACAAAAATATTGTGTTGGGAAGTGTTTGAAACTGAATGGTTTTAGGGAAAATAGTTAACGGGTTGTGGACCATTCTTCTTAATTGGTAATTTCGGGGACGAAATTCTTTTAAGGGGGAGGAATGTGACGACCCGGAATTTTTGAGCATTTGAGATTGGAATGTTTAATTGATTTAAATATTTGAAAGGTTAATTTAACTTGAATTTCAAATATCACTATTTATTTGGATAATTAAATTTTTGAATTTAATTATTGAATTTAATTATTGGAAGTTGGGTTAAATATTTTAATTTAAAATTGGTCGTTTATTTCCGTAACTTGCACATATGATCGAATTAGCCTCCGAAACACGTTCCATTGTGTTTGGAATGCAGGTAAAATCTTATGAACGCCTAGTGGCACGCCTCGATAGGAGATCGAGATTTTTGGCTCGATTTCAAGACGCTTGGATACAATTTTAATTTTAACTGTATATTGTGTCCACTCAAAAGCAAATCATATCAACATTTGTTTCAAAATCACCATAGCCTCTTCTGCACACCACCTTCTATTCAATATCACATCTTGTCCCTTCCCCTTCTGTATATCATGTGGTTTCTTCTTTCCCTCAGTTAAAAAGAATAATGAAAACAAAATCCTGAACTCGAGAAAAAAATTGAAATGGCCGAACGAAATCATTTCCATTCGAAATCAAATTTCTCCTCGTTGTTCAAATCACAACTCCCATTTTCAAATTCTCTGACCAAATCGAAGGAGGCCAAAGCGGGCAAGCTACGCGATAACGCGAGCATAAGTGGGTCGCGTACTCATGGAGCAAGCGAAGCATGCATAGGGAAAGGTCGTAAATTTGAGGTGTCGATTTAAGGAAGGCTTCGACTTGTTCGATGGTTCTCTAGCTGATTTGGTTTTGGGGGTTGCGAAGGCTGGGGTGTTGGCGTCGCAGTCGAGTCGCGGAAGAGCAAGCTAGGGTTTGGGGATCGCCGATGTTGGGTAGTTCGATTTCGTCGGAACTCTGGTGGGTTTCGCAAGCCGAGTTGATGTTCGCAAGTGGAGCAGTAAGGTATAGTTTTTTTTATTTAATAAGGTATACAATGATTTGAATATATATATATATATATGTTAAAAACTTTAACAGTAAAGAAAATTACTATTTGTTTATATACAGTAAAGGAAAGTATAAATATAAATTTATATATAGATGCAAAGAGAACATCTGTTTTATATTTACAGCAAAAGAAAAAAATTAATTAAATCCTAAGTTAATTAAAATTATCAAATGGAAAATTAACTGTACGATTTATTGGAATATTAATAAAATTATATAATGTTGTTCAAGGTCTAAAATCGTGGAGAGACAAGCTGGTTTGGAAAGGGTTGCAATAAAATGAAGGGTGAGTTAATCTCACTCTTCTGGATTTCTATTTAAATTTAAATGGTAAAATTTAAATAATTGGTTGAATGATTGAATTGATTTGATGTGTTATATTATATATAGTATATATTGGTGATTGATTTCCCGCATTATATAGCAGATGAGACCCTATGCACCGCATAATAGCGAATGATATTATATTAATCCCATATACCGCGATATTCCACCTCAAAGTGGAATTGGTATTGTGCTAACATCTGTGGATGTAGGGAAATAGGTTGGAGGGATCCAACTGGATTCCTCAAAATTTTATATATTGTTTAATATTCCGTGTTATGAATATTTGATATTTTGTGATGAATTATGTTGATAATTGGAATATTGAATGCTATTGTTTACTTGAATATGTTTCGGGTACACTGGGTTATCAAAATAAGAATGAATTGGAAAGAAGTAAAAGTGATTTTTTAAAAACTAAAGTTAAATGGTAAAGTAGAGATTGAAAACAAGTTTTAAATCAAAGTTAAATTTGGAATTCAAGATAGTGAATCTCAGTTTTTAAACAAATAAAGTTTTTAAATTTAAATTTATTTAACAACTTGAATGTTAAAGTGCATTTTTAAATTGATTTGAATTTAATAATGAATTTGGTTTTAAATTCCTTTAAACTACTATTTTAAAATGAGTAACTAATTTATTTAATGAAGTAAATAAAAAGGTTGTAAATTACTGCTTGAGATTAATCAAGAGTAATTAATATTTATGGTTTAATTAATGATTAATTACTTAATGTAATTAATTTAGATTAGGATAAATTAAAATGTAATGAGGAATCATTAATTTATATAATTAATGATGTAATTAAGGTTGATCAATTAAGATTAATTAATCAATAATAAGCGATTTATGAGAAATTAATTAATATAAGTAATTAAGGATTAATGTAATTAATTATAGTTAATTAATTTATGAGTAATTAAAGATTAATTACTGTTTTTGTTTAAGAATAATTAATTTGCATGATTAATTAAAGATAATTACTTGAATGAATTAAAGGGTAATTAATCTAGGGTGATTAATTAAGATGGATAATTAAGGAATGATTAATTAATTAATTAATTTGAAATTAATTAATGTCAAGTTAAGGAATCTAAGTTATTTAGATTAGTAATTCAATTAGAAGTGATTAAATTTATTTTTGAAGTGATCAAGTTTCTTATGGATGATTGAATGGTATTGGATGCTTTGAATGAGTTGGTATCTCTAATATGAAATGTTTTGTAGTATCATATGTTTGGGCGGACAAGATATTGTGGTTATCTATCAATGATGAATTGTTGTGTAAATGGACATCCTGTATTTAAAGTTTGAAGTGTATTTCATATGGATAACTTGGGTTAGGATGACATGAGACTCGAAGAGACTGGGGTCGGGTATTAGAAAATACCCGAAACCACTTCGAATTTTTGTAGATTGATATGTGAAATCAATAGGCTGGAATGAAATTATTTAAGTGAATTGGACTATTTAATCTAAATTTTGGTACTTGGAAAATTTATGTGTGAAATAAGTGATGTCTATAACAAATTGTGAATTTGTAAATTGATATGAGTTACCCCGGGTTTTATATAAGTTGTATGCTTTGTATTCCATGTTAGATGGGTTTACTCGCGCTGGTTTCCAGCCTGACCCGGGTGTTACTTTGATGTAATGCTCGGGTCAGACCGAGTATTACAGATTTTCAGGTAAGGACGTTCTGGAGCTCAGGAGGCGAGTTGGATGGCAAGAACGTATGGAGTGTACCCTCTGTATTATATTGTTGTATATCTGAGACATGATGATTGTGTATATCCTGTGTCTGTATATATGTGTAACTCTGATGTATTATAAATGTATTTGACAGATATAGAATTCTTTCGTAAACTGTTATTATTTGATATTATATTTTGATCCGCTGCGAATGTGAGAATCTTTGTTGTGTTTCTTCTTCTTCTTCTATCTCTTTCTTCTTTCCCTAACTATCTAGAATTTTCGGGATCGAAAATCCGGGTTGTTACACAAATAAAATTTTATAATTAATATTTCATTAATATTAATTTAATTAATTTATAACAATTACAAACGTTTCGGTTGCGTGACTCTATAGGTGTAAAATTGTTTAGGGATTAACAACAAACTAGTAAAATATTAATATTCATACATCACTTAGCTAATGGTTTGATTTTTTGTTTGAATTTATCTCTTGGTTTCTATAAAATCCAATTTTACTTTGTTAAGCATTACCCGGTAGTGATTATTATTTACGCTAGTTCTCTATGTCAAAACCATATCACTTTGGACTTTTGGAATTTGGTAATGGTCAAAATTTCAGTATCGTCCATATTCAAATCTATAGTCCAAAAATAATGTCCTTAATTCAATTATTATTATTAACTGAACTACTCTAGCTAGAGGCTTTAACTTTTACTTGACTTCAGTTGACTATGATACCAATCTCATATAATTGAGGAGACGAATCATCTCTTGAATAGTATTCACTTCCAATGCTTCCATATGACCCAGTTCTATGGTTGTTGAATGGACTTCGTGCCACTATTTAACTATAATCAAAGCCAAGCTTCCATATTGAAGATCAATAGTATTCTAAAGTCAAGAGAACTGAGTAATTTTGTCACATCGATATTTTTTGTTTGACCATAGTTATAGTAACCAACCAAAAACTATCGAGTGAGTCATTCTATAGTTATTCAATAACTACCGGTATGTAACCCCTTAGTTCCCCCAATACTCATGAGTAATACACTACCCAACATTTAGAGAGCGTTACGTACTTTAGCCTTAACGGATGCATCGATATCCAGTCATGATACATCTTGGCTAGGAATATTTAAAATGGTATGTTTATTTTATTTTGATAAACCACTCATGGTTACAATGATTGTAACTAATATCACAAAACAAACAACTTATGGATTTTCTATTAAATACACTTTCAATTAAATTAATTAATATATATAACATATTATCTCAAGTATATAATATAAAAAAACACTGCTTATTTTGAACATGATTGGTTATCGAGTTAGATATATGTAATAAATTACATAATTACGCCTAGGGCATACTTCTAACTTTATCAATCTCCCACTTGTACTTGAGGTCAAATATGGAATTTCTATCACGTCCCTTCGATCAGTTTGATGAGAACTTATCGAGTTAGACCATTTATGAATGGATCTGCTATGTTAGTTTAATTAACTACTTTGTTAATCAACTCTCTCCAATATTGATAGACAACTTCCATCATGTGGAACTATTTAAAGTATGTTTCTCGATTTCTAGCGGGCTCTTATTATTACGTTGCTATCATGTAACAATGATGTAGTATTCTTAATACTTGGAATCATCCCCGGCTCAGTTATAAATTTGTGCATCTATATTTATATATATTTCTTTTATTGCGGCGCTACTCAAAGCGATGTACTTAGCCTTTCATTGAATCGGCCACAAATTTCTGTTTGAAACGTTTACAACTTAAAGCTTCTTATTTTAGGTTTGAACATGAATTTAATATTGAGATATTATACTTGATAGCACTTATGCAGTTTGAGTCCGAACACTCTTTCATGTAGAGTTCATTATTTCTATAAACAATTCTCTAGCATTTCATAAATACTCAAGAAACACTCTAAACTACCATTTTAGTGATTTTAATTTGGATTTGAATTTGATGGATGCTTCAAATGTATAAATAAATTACGATAATGTAGATAAGAAAACATGTATGATAATTCCAATTGTCAAAACATAAGGAATCCATCTCACATGTTTCATATTAAACATTTTAATAAGGTTTCTTCCATATCGTTTAGGACTTCCCAACATCCTTCATACTTACGTAAAGGATATAAGTTACAAATCCAATATTGAGTATTAAACAACCGAAGTATCGATTTTCACATAAGTACATCGTTAACAATCAATAATATGTTGCCTAGAAATATCTGTGTACCTTTTAGTAAATTGATACATATCTATGCATGGAAAATACAGAACTATATAAATTTATTTAAAATTATTTTGGAATTATACATTGAACCATGGATTTTAGAAAAAAATTTGATTTTATAATTATGAATCATATAGTACTAGTAAATTATATCTTAGACAATTAAGGACAAAGCACCCGTTTAGTGGAGGCATGACAAACTTTATGGATTGATACATATATATGTATGTGTGTGTGCGTACGCAATTGAAAGTCTACTAACTTGATGAAACTAATTCCATCGGATAGTTATCGCGATTACGAGCGCAATGCAAAAGACCACGTCTCGATTGGACCTTGTATGAATAAAATATTCATTTTACAAGTTAATCGGATTAACTTAAATAATTAATTATATAATTATACACTTAATTAACCATTCAAAACAAACCTCCCTCCCAAAACTTCTTCGCCAAATAATTAACATCCCGTGCATGAATATGTGCAAACGTATACCCAATTGAGGCTCCTCTCTCCTCTCTCTCCTAAAACACCACGACAACATGCCAAACAAATTCTGATGAACTCCCTTTCGCCTGCTTGTCACCATCAAGTCGAAAACACCAAGAACAATCATGTACATCAAAAAATGACCTGGGGAATTTGTGTCCTTATAGTTTAATGACATGCCACCGAAACACGATCAGAGTTGACGAGATTTCAAGGGAACATGCTCCTTTCCAAGAGTAACTCAATCATGTCGTTCCCATCACCTATCTCCTCCCCAAACTCCTACAGAAGCTAACCGTATATTTTTTCACGTTCATCACTATCGAACACTCCGACTTAATCGCATAAAACAAAAAGGGTAAGGGATTGATGATCTCTTCAAAACAATCTCTAAGAAACAAGTTTCGGAATTTTTAGTTGCGTGTTTCAATTGATTTGAATTTTTGAAGGCATAGACCATTTTTTTGTTTATTGGCATTGAAAAGTGAGAATGAGGAGGGAAATAGAAAATGGATAAGGGAAAAAGGAATAAAGCCTCTAAATGAACTTATCTCATTTATAAGCAAAATCAATTGTTACTTCGACCATAATTTAAACCAAGTTTTCAACCCAACATCCTTTCCATCAAATCATTATAAAGGTTAGTTGATCAAATTTGAATTATGGTAGGTTTTGAAAAGAAAAATTTGATGTAGTCTGCTACATAACATTCGATTTATGTATGAACCGTGAACGACGAAAATAAAAAACAATCGTGCACCAAAATGCAACATGATCACAAAAAATAATAAAATACACTAGTTATTTTATTTTGTAAAATCATAAAAATACTGTCGTTCGATGGAAAATTGTCAAGGTAAAATTAAATATTTCCTAAATTGAAAATGGTAGAAAAATATATAAATTAAATTAAAAATACGTCAATAAAAATCGAGTCATTGTTTAATAATTGATTTTCCTATTATTTACGTATTCGAATAAAATCTAAATATTTGAATAAATTAAATATTCTCATTCAAAACATTAAAAATTTCTAGTTGTTACATTCTCCCCACTTAAAAGGATTTCATCCCCGAAATTCCTAAAGGAAGAAAATTATTTTTGAACCCTTCAACTTATAAACCTTTATACTCAAAATGAGTTATAATCTTTTAAAATATCTTAAGTTATAGAAAATTTCGACGGTGCATCCTTTGCATGGCTCGATTGGAAAACCTACAACTCGCCACCACTGGCCCAAACCAACAAAGTAAACAAAAGTCCAAAAGTGGTCTCTTATATCTGGGACATAAAATCATCAACAACATTATAAGCTTGTACCTGTTAGTTGACCAAACCAACTCTACTCATGAAACTAAAAGCTTCGAACTGGCCTTTGCTTCCATATACTTGTATCTCACTCACAAATGGTATCAAACCATATAGTATCCATTTTCCAATGTCAAAAGCATACAATTTATTAAATCCCCTACAATGTACATGTAACACCCCACCTTTATACCCATATTATCCAAGATTATTATAAGAAATATTGTCGAGTAATAAGAGGAATATGGCTGATTAGGAGCGACCATCCATAAAATTGCTTTGGGCGAGTATTAACACGTCGAATAATATGACTGTATATTTTTCTTTCTTTTCTTACAATGGGAAATTCGGCATATCTGATCTAGGTGCAAACCAATAATATACCGGCTTAATTTAATTCAGAACAATACATAACATAATATACAAAACAGAATCAAACATCGCAATGGAAATAAAATAAATCAAATACTTCTTTAAAGTGTAAGTCTACAAAATGAAAAACTAGACTTACATATACATATATATAAATATGTACGCTATGATAGGATAAAGAATATACAAGACATCTATAGTCAATACAATAGCCAAGTATAACGCGAGTCCACAAATAAGACTAACATCTATAAGGCGAACCCTATCACAAAGATACTACTCTATATAGCTACTCTAGCTAGCCAAAATCAAAAGTCATTAAGTCGCTATACCTATCAAGTCTCGGTCTCACCCGAATATTATAAAACAAATGGGTCAGACTATCTCTAAATATCCAAAAGGTAAGAACAAATAATAATATGCATGCATAACATTAAAGATATATAAGTCCAAATAGTGTATCACACTAAACATCAAAAGGTATCGCCATGAAATTATTCACTATAAGTTGCATAAAACACAAGGCATAATAAGGACTATCTAATATATGCCAAATGCAAATAAAAGATCACAATGCCAAATCACCATGTCATCAAATACTCACATGCCCATCAACGGCAATCATCTCAAATATGGTGACAAGGAACTCACTTCGAAAACTCAAGAACACAAAAGATTGCATAAAGCAAGTCAATTCTAGAAATTATAAGAACGCTTGGAAGTGATTCGAAACCCAAAAGACTCGGCATAAAAGCAAGTCACAAATCATAAATCATAATGGCAAGCATATCATAAGTCCAATAAAAGCAAGTACTTTGCAAGCTATAATAATAAATACACACTTTGCATGCTAACACGAATTGGCATGCACTTCACACGTTGAGTAAGACAAGCACATCGCAGGTCAAATTCTTAAGCTAGAAATATAGACAAGCACTGCACACGTCGAGTAAGACAAGCATATCGCAGATCAAATTCTTAAGCTAGAAATATAGACAAGCACTTCGCAAGTCAACAAAAAAACACACACTTCGTGCACCAACCAAAGAGACGATCACTTCCCAAGTCAAAAATATTTTGTAAACGAGTCTCCTAAGATGGGCCTGCAAACCCATATAATCCACATAAAACGGATCATCTGGGACCAAGTACGAAAACTCGACAAAATGAGTATTATATGCTTCTAAATGGTAATCATTCAAGTAATGACCATGTGTTCCAAAATCACTCGGGTTAACTTGAACATTTACTAAATGTAAGTAAACTCCACTCAATAAGTGTAATATACTTTCGATTAGTAACTAAATGAGTATCGCTCGTTGTCCCATAACCACTTTGCGATGATTAAATATTTATTAAACAATTGTAAATCCTGCTCGATTAAAATATTCAATCGAACAAGTCCAATAGTTAACCGACAAAGTAATACAAATGTTCCATACCACTTGTTTGGTTAAATCGTTTAGTTAATTTCTCATCCAAATGAAGGCAGAAATTTCAAGAAAGTAATATACTCCAAAAGTAACACAAATTGCCCATATGTTATAAAAATAGCCTAAGGCTAAGTATAATAAAATTCTGTAAGCATTTGTGGTTTTGAAAGCAAATAAGATCATTTTAACATGCATAAAATGATTTCTAAGGCACTTTATTTATATACTTACTTTCCACATTATCGTTATAAAATCCATTAGCTCATTTGTTATCCAACTATATATATTTATTTGTCACTTGATAATATAGACTATAAATCCATATAAATAATAAAATGTATACAGATATGTAGTTTCTCCCAAAATCTCATTAAAAGATATATATTTATATATATATCTGTACACTATATCCTACAAGTCTCATTGATATAAACATTTGTTTATAAAAAACATAGTTATATATTTCAAAACCATAATTCTTAAATTATAACTATTTTTTACTAACAAAACCTATTGTGTGCATATACTTATTATAGTCAATTATAAAAGGAAATAAAATAGATTTGAAAACAAATTTGAAATCTATAAATTATAGTAAACTTTCTTTTTGTAAACTACTTTTATTCAAATCATATATATTTATGTATTATTGACATGCATATGCTTATAAAACTCCAAATCTTTGAACTAAAATGAATCATCAAATCGAAGAATCAAACTTAGAAAATCAGCAATTGAAATAAGAAAAAGAATTGACAAAACAAAACAGCACAAAACCCAAGGCAAAGCAACTGATCGAGGAGGAGGAAAAGGCACCTGGAGCTCACACTCCAGGCTTCTATCTGTCGTGCTCCACCGATCGATCATTTGGGACCTGGAATATGAGCTCTAGGTTCTTTTCTTCCCTACGGACGATCAATAATTAATTCAGCATGTTATCTTCGCATTTTGACATCTTATATTTGTTATATAGATTCAGAAATACACATGCATTCATAGGAAACTAATCAAAATAACATAGGAGAAAAGAGGTAAAAAAAAATTGAAATACAGTAAATAGTATTTAACAGGGAATAAACTATTAGTTTACTACCATAGGAACACCAAAATCATCAACATAATTTATAATCATTCATTATAAATAAATTACATGCAATAATAAACATAGAGATAGATGATGTGAGGTTTTAACTCACCTTGAATCCCCAATTTGATTTGTCTAACACCCATTTCATGAAATCTTAGATAATTACTCAAACTCAAAAAGAATGAACAACAAAATCAAACACTATAAAATGTGAAATAAATTAGTCTAAATGATAGAATAGGGTTTGAAAACCTTACCTTGAATTTATCAGATTTTATAACAATTTATTCCAATTTTTCTTTGTTGTTTTGCTAGAGTCCAGGTTTGAGAAATTAGAAAGAATAAGTTTCTTTTTACTGTAATGAGAAGAATGAACATATTATTCATCCTAGTCAACTATAGAAGAGAGTAAAATCTTCTTTTACACTTAAATGGGCTGAAATTAAGTTAAGCCCAAATCCAAAATTCATTTGAAAGAATTAAACAATTTAACACTCATATTCTCATTTTTAAACACCATTTTATAAATATGATTTTCGTTTCTAAAATCTTACATAAACACTATATATATATTTCAATCTCTTAATTCTTCTTTAAAGAAAGAAAAATATTTTCAATAATTAATTTAACTATCTTTTTTATATTGAAAACATGAAATGTTCTGTTTTTTTCAAAAAGCCAAATACAACACTAATATTATTTTTAACACGATTATACTTATTTTATTTATTTAACACTTAGGTTTAAAAAATAAAATCTATAAGTGTCTAAAACACTATTATAGCCTAATAAAGATAAAATAACTTCTCAATTTCATAATTATTTAGAATTAACCATTCTAAAATAATTTATCTTTTATAAAAAGGATAAAACTTCAAATTAATGATTTAAATTCCCCAATTTAATATTTTATTTAGTGCGACAACCCACCTCCTCGACCCTCAGAAGTCGACACATCATCAATACTCACGTGTCGTAAATCTAAGTGCCGAAGAGGCAGATTTTCATGGGGTAAAAGAAAATAAAGGTAGAAGACAAACAAAATAGAATGTCACATCGTATTGAACATTTAATTATGCAAATGAGTAGTGCATGCAATTTTTCCATTAGAGTATTAGTAAGTACTAGCTAGGATAGTTATAACTACCTATCCTCACAAGTGCTGGTAGATGTATAATAAAAAATACAACGGAATCAGAAATGGATGACTATCTATATGGGACCCTCCAGCTTCCTTCTCCTTCCAATATGCTACGAGCTTCTCCCAAAAGTTCCGTGTTACCTAACTACTTGGCTGCCCAGAAAAATAGGGTAGCAAGAGTTTTAAGGGAAAGAAAATAAACTTCGAGCCGGTTATTGGACTAGTGTGGGAAACTCAAAATACGAGTATTTTTAAAACAAAGGATATCTCATAAGACCACGCCACACACAACATGTAATGAGTTTTTACCTTATGATAACCAAAATCTTTGCTACACAAAATCTAGGGATATTATTTTTAATGGCTTTCTTTCGAAAACATGTTTCAAGTAAATATACATAATTTTAGCCGAAATTGTTACATTATTAATTCCAAAATACTAGGTATTATAATCAAGTCCGAAGGCACTTTTAGAGAATGGATTTCCATACATTGGTAAGTAAGAAATTACCTTCAATATAGTACATCTCTAAAGGGATGTACTTAGGATCAACAACTTTTAAACCTCTACATCGGGTAAGACTGGCCTACCCGCAAACCCAACTTTGTGGTGGATAAAATCGAGTATGACATCAACACAGTCGTAGTCGACCTATTTGGGATCCTATAGCATAAACAACATACTCGACATATCTTGAGTAATCTAGAAGGGTGATGACCATACCTGAATGGTTGTGAACCATATAGCCTTATGACATGCCCCGTTTAATCCATTTCCGTGAGATGAGGCTCGAGGTAGGGAGTACCTTTCACTTAGCACATTCCACTTTGAATGCCACATTGCCAATTCCATCACACACTATTGATTTCCACAAATGTACAACCTCAAAGCTTGTATGTCTCAGAGAAGTGTGTTAAGTATATGAGAACTGCTTCCTACACCACTAAACAGGTGTACGGTCATGAAAATCGATGTACGTGTATGCTGAAAATGTAGTTTTTGACATTCGTCCATACAAGTTGTCAGGGAATATGACAAACCGAAGAAACTCTCCTACCACATCCTGTCGGGAATCATCCCTAGGATTAATAAAAAGCATCACTTACATCAAAGGTCAAATGAAAATACTAAAGCTGCATATATATGTTATGATAAATTTCCCCTGAAGGTTAGTGATAAGCAGCCCTTCATTCCATTTATTATCATTCCAAGTCTTCACTTCGAATACGCAAATTGGTTTGAAGTGGTTTTCCCTAAAGAATCACTCAAAGCCAACCCCGTTACCTTCGAACCAATCATCGATAAAAAGATATTAAGTAAATAGGCATTATCATTTGAATAATTACTTTCTTTTATCAAAAATATCATCTAGAGATATATTTCTTTTAATATATTTCTTTTCAATATGTATAGAATCATTAAATCCCTCTTTCACTTTGAAAATACCAAAAAAAATTCATAATTCATATTGGAAAACATTATTGAGTTAAAAAGGGTCGATAGAAGTTATACTAATTCGGCTCAACATCAATTTTCATATTTAACCTTTACTATCCACTGAATAGTAGTGAAATCATCATTTAAATTCACATAGATATTATGGGTTCCCTCCTTGGAATTTAACACTAAGTGTCAAAAGATTATTTCTATGCAATCCAGGTTGTATTAAATTTAGAAAATTTTGTCTCGTTTCTAACATATTGACTTTATATATTCCTCGCCTAGGAAAAAGGCTAGGTGAGCCAGGCACCTATTTCTCCTAAACATCTCCTTAATTTAAGCACCTCACATCCAGATCTCAAGATTAGAAAATCCAGTCTATTCATTGGCATTTAGTGCCAAGATTAAATCACTTGATAATTTATTTAAAACTATTAAAATGGATTATAAAACCTTCAAATCATCTTAAAATACTAAATTATTTATTTGTAAACATATATAAAATATTTGGAAAAGAATACCTAAGTTTAAAGCCATATTTTAATAGTTATTAAAAGTGCTGCAAAAAGTGCTGCAAATAGTACTTTTAAGGCTTATTTGATCGAAACAACTTTTCTATCATTTAGAAATATATTTTTATAATAAAAATATATTTTGAAGCATTTT
The DNA here is from genome assembly GCA_030765085.1 of Allium cepa. NCBI lineage: Eukaryota > Viridiplantae > Streptophyta > Magnoliopsida > Asparagales > Amaryllidaceae > Allium > Allium cepa. The sequence continues at coordinate 514,050,788 of CM060938.1, forward strand.
AAAAAAAATTATAGGATTTATTCCGTAACTTTAAAGAACTAAAAATGTCATTTCTAAAGAATTTGTTGCTTAGGTTTTCGAACTCTCAAACCACGATTATTTTGAAAACTTCTTTTGCTCATATTTCAAAATGTACTAAACGAAATCTGTATCATTTTCTTTTTCTTGAAAATTATTTTTATAAGAGTTCGTAAAATTATTGTTACAAAGAATTTTGACTTTGAATCCATCGTTTATATGGATATGACTTTCTACGGCGCGAAATCACATACTACTATTACGCAACGCGTCTATTTTTGACTCAAGTTTCATAACTTATCAAAACTTTTCCAAATTGGATTTTAGTGTTTATAAAACATTTATAAACCACTTTAAAGAGATTTAAAAATCTCATATCGTAACGACCTATAATATTTAACGATTTTTAAAATGTAATTAACTTTAAAAAAAGTCTCGAAAATAAAACAATTAAATTTAACAATGAAAATTTGATATTTGTTATGCATCTATTGAAATATAATAAATGGTTGATTTTCATCTGAAAATATGGAAGTTAATTCTTTTGTGTAATTTTCAATTTCAATTTAAAATCAGTTAAATTTATGAATATAAAATATTTTCGAAATCTAAATAATTTTTATATAATAAAATTTAAACCATTTTCTAAGTGAGATGTCATATTCATTTTGCCAAATTTGGACAGTTATTGCCCCGTTTATTTTATTTTCGATGAAATAGCAGTAATTTGGCAACGAATATCGACTTTTGATAGGATGATCGTATCGCTGATATTTGTATACCATTTTGTCTGTCTCGTCGTACTAATATCTGCAGTATATTCATTTGTATGTTTCGGTGTTCATTGCACAGCGAAAGCTGCGAAACGATTTCTATATCGGTTCCGTATTTGACCTTTTGGTTTCCAGATGGCCTTTCGTTTAACCACCGTGTAAAAGTGAATGTTCACAAGCCATAAATATTCTTAAATCCAAACTGTGACTCTTGTTATTCCTATCTACTCACTATAATTTCTGATTTGGTTCATTTCTGTTGATTCCATTCTCGTCATTTCATTCTGCACTCTCTCTAAAAATAAAGTAAAATAATATAATAATAATATATATATATGAGACGCTCAAGCTTGCTCCCCTTTTGCTTGTTTTGCTCAAACCCATCCCTTCATGAACCTGGCTCCTCCGCCCACAACTCCTTCGCCATCACTTCACATCAACCATACGCAAGCACCTCCTCGACAGCCCTCACTTGAAACGTACAACCTCCAATCCAAACACTATCCCGCCTTGTACCCATCTCAGCCTCGCTATGACAGTCCTCTGCCACGGCCGAATGCGACTCGGACCTGTAACCCACCACATACCGCCTTGATTGTCCGCCCTAAGCACCAACCTCAGGGATGTGCCACAAAAACTCCCACAACCCCTAGCAACTTCGACCTCCGCCTGCACCTACTTCTGACCACCTACCGCTAGTGACAGCATTCTCCGCCACTCATCGATCCCTTACTTCCCTCTGCCACCCGCTCCTTGTACCCACGCCACAGCAACCCAATGTTCACTGAACCCATCACCACTCCACCACTACCTCTCACGCAAACTCATATGCCTTCACCCAACTGACCTTCTCACCCATCACAAGTCGCAGCAGCCTATCCCCATCGCCGAACCCGAGGTAGATGCTAACAGCTCACTCCAGTCATCCTCCTTGTTCCACCGACCACTAACATCTTCTCATCCTATCGTAACCTTCCTCCGACAACACCAATAACTGATCCAGCCCTTCGTCCACATCACACTACCCCACTGCCTTCTCCGCTGTGAAGTCATCACCCATACAACAACAGCCTTATGCCTCAGCAGACCCAAGCACTAGATCGTTGAAGCCACTCCTATTAGTCGCCACTTAAGCTTGCACCTCTTTTGCCTCTTCCCTCCTATGCATTATCAACTCGAGCAGCCTCTTCTGCTTAAAAATTCCAAAAGATTATATATATTGCATATGTATATTTTGGTGTCTTCAATCAAAGTTATATATATATATATAGTATAATATAATATAAAGATTATACTTTCATTTGTTTGATATGTTAAGGTATATATAACATGTTTATAATAATATTGATTTTTAAAGTATATATGTGGATAGACTTTTTATATATGTGTTTAAAAAGAATATTTATTTTATATATCGATTTTGAAATAGAATAAACATAGATATTTTGACTTTAAATAGACGTGTTGAAATTAAATATTGATTTTAATAAACATATATAAGGATTTTGATTATAATATATGTGAATATTGATTTCAAAAGAAATTACATAATATAAAGATTTTTATATGAGTAAATTTTAGATTTTTAAAATTTATATATATTGCTTTCATCTATTATCGAATTCCAGCCTAGCTTTGCTTTGTTCATAGACTTCATGTTCATCGTGCTGTACTTTGGAGTTTGTTGTTTGGATTCGTAGCTTGTCATGTAGTCTAATCTCTCTAGCCATGGAATATGAGCAATCACTCACGATTAACATTCTTATATTTAGTAAATTTAATTCACATGAAATGACGATTGAAATATATTGTCAAATTTGAATTGTTAGCTTGTTAAATACGATATGCCATTATATGAAACTATTTACTTATGACATATGACACCATAACCTGTTACATATATTTTATTTATTATTAATTATGATCAAATATGCTTGTCATTAATATATATGTCATTTTATGATATTTATATTCTCAAACTGCAAGTTCCCTATTACTTTGGAATTCTCTATGGGTTGAAATGATAAATACCCGAACGATCTTATAGATTAAGGGAAAATTGTTATGGGTTGAAATGATAAACCGAAGCGATTTTCACTGATTTTTAATTTTTGAATTGCGGGTTGAAATGATATATACCCGTAAACATTAAATTGCGGATTGAATTGATAAATATCTGCATCACTTAACCAGAGGATAGAAAATTATGTACGAACACCGTTGGTCTATATTTTGAAAATGATTTCCAAAGTCTGAAAGAATATATACAGGTTTTATTAAATGTTGATTTTTAAATATAATAGTAAGATTTTAATTTTATTATATTTGTAGAATTTAGATTTTTAAAATTATAAGTTAAGTTTGAAATGTAAATTTTAAGATTTTATTTATATTTTTATTATTTTTAAATAGATAAAATTTAAGATTTAATTTAATAAATTTTAATATGTATTAATTTAATTTAATTAGTTTATATAATATATTTAGTATTCATAAGAAATGATATTAATATTTTAAAAATAGAGTTTGTAGTAACTTTAATAAAATAAAGTTTTGGTAAAATAAATTGAGTTAATTTATAATTTAATTTATTTGAGAATTTAATATAAATAAGAATTGATTTAGGACCTACTGATTTTGTGATTTTAAAGATATGTTTTATAACTTGTTTGTGATTCAAGGTGATTTAATGTACATTTTCAAATTTAAATAAAATTGAAATTGAAATATTTAATGTTGATTTGAATTTGTAACTTGAGATTTATTTTAATGTTATTAAAAATGATTTATGAAATATTTAAGAAAAAATAAATAAAATAAAGTTGAATTTTGAAATATAAATGAAATTTATCAGAAATTGAATTATTGTAAATTGTTTGAATATTTGGACTTCGAAATTTATTAAAGTGGAAGTGGTTTAACATTTGTACTTCAAACTTGGATTTAAAATCGCCATAAGAATTTGAATTGAACTTTTAATTGAAATTATTGGACTAAGGTTGATTTAAATTGACTTTAGAAACTAAAGTTGATTTGAATTGATTTGTGAAATTGGAAGAAACAATTCTAGTTTGAAACTATTATAGATTCAAACTCTTTTAAATATATGTAAATTATTTTATAGATATATTATTTTAAGTTTATAAACAATTTTAAATATATTTTAATATATAAACTATTATAATATATAAACTATTTAAATATAACCTATTTTAAATATAGACTATTTTTAATAAATATTCTAATACATAAACTACTTTCAATATTACTGTTTAAGCTAGAACTATTATGATTTATATTTAATGGATTTAAATGCGAATACTTTGAATATTAATTGTTTAAGTTGGTACTGTTATGGTTTTTGGTAAATGAATATGATTTCGAAAGTGATATGATTTTGAAATGAATATGATAATTTGATATGAAGTATGAATTGTTTGAGTTTATAAATGACCATGGTGTGAAATAAGCGTTTGGTGTTAAAGAGACCGGGATCAGATATTTCCATACTCTCTACGAATACGGAAAACCACTTTAACAACTATATACGTGGCGGAGATTCCAGAACGAAGTAGGATGGTTTGGCGACGATTCTATATGAGGTATTAAGTCAGCCCTGAGTCCCGTGAGTCAGCTTGATGTGGCTAAAACAGGAGCTATACCGGGCCAAGTGAGGTCGCACCTCCGATCGAGCATACTTCTTTAATACCATTCTATTACTTTGTGATTTTATTAGGTGCACCATTGATTTGGGAGTGTGTCTCGAGGTGGGCGGTAGGAGCTGCTATACGTTACCACTAGTCCGGGAGTGCAAACGGTAGAATCATACCCTAGCATTTCCTCTCGTGTCTTGTCACATGCCTTATCGCGCCTTATATGAGTTTGGTTTTAAATGTACCTATGGAGTGCCCTTTGATAACCATTAGGTTTAAGGAGGAATTACGGTACTGTATAGGCTATGGTAATGTATAAAAAAATTTTAGGGGGATATGGGTAACGCCTTAATGCTATTTTAGTAGTTTACTTTACTATAGACATTATCTATGTAGCGTATGTACTATGTATGTAGATAGTTTAACGGATCCTTAAAGGATGGGAATCTCAAACATCATTTGAGTTACATTGTATTTCACTTGACATTTCACTTAAGCTGGATTTACTTGTATAAGAATGTTAATCCTGACTCGAGTGTTTTGTGTTTTACTTTATGCTCGGGTCAGACTGTAACGACCCGCCTTTGTGGACAGTTTAAACCGACGATCAAATACACATGTCGATTCTGAACCATTCAAAAGGGCAGATGGTTATTGGGGTAAATAAGAAAAGAAAAAAAAGAGAAATAAGGAAATGAAGCAACACAGAATCTCGCAGCCAAACGATAAATATAATAGTCAAATAAACAGTTCATGAAGCTGTTTACAATATTTTGATCATTATTTATACAACATTTATCAGAGTTATACATATACAACAGAACAAATAAAATAATGCAGCAGACAGCATGATGCAAAGATAATAATAATAATAATAGTATACCAAATCTTCGTTTTCGTTCTCCAGAATAGATCTTCAATAAGCTAAAAAACTCAGGTCTGACCCAAGCGTAATGAAAAGACAAAACACTCGAGTTAGGACTAAAATATCCTCATGTAAGTTAAATCAATCGTGAATAAATATGAGTGTAACGGCGTTAGAGATGTTTATGGGGTTTGACATCTCATATCCAGTGTCAACGTGCGTGCAATAACTTAAGAGATGTTACGGGATTTTCCATCTCTTAAGGATCCGTTAAAATATCTACTATATAGTACAATACGCTATTATAATATGTCTACAGTAAAGTAAAGGTATTAAAATAGCGTTAAGGCATTACCATAATACCCCTTAACACATTTTTATAATGCCATAGTCTATACAACACTGTAAGCCCCACCGTAAACTGGTGGTTATCAGAGGGTACCCCATAGGTATAACACAAAACAAAACGTAGTGGTCGCGAATAGGATAATCAGTATGACAAGGTACATGAGGCGATACCAACTAGGATACTAGTAGTTGCGTGATCCGGACTGATGTTGAGCATAGCCAGCGGCTACCCCAACACCGCGAAACAACACTCCCAAATCAAGGGGTGCATCCAAATCGAATCACAAATGTAATAGATATGGTATCGAAGAAGTGTGTCCGCTAGAGATGGCGAACCTCAATGGCCCGGCGCGGCTCCTGTTTTAGTCATGTCAGGGGTCATCCAATATCGTTCTGTTTCTTCAGTCAACGCGTTCACCAAACCATCCACTTCATTATGGATCAACACTCCGCGTATAATAGTTATTAAAGTGGTTTTCGGTATCGACAGAGAGTATGTCTATATCCGATCCAGGTCTCTTTAATAACTACGTATTATTACACCGGTGGCTCTTTTACATTTCAAATCGATTCATAATTGATATCAAAATATCATATTTGCTTCAAAAATCAAGTCCATTTCAAATATCGTCGTAGCTATTCAAATGTAAGATTCTGTTTCAAAAATCATTTTTCGCCTCAATATCCCATTTCGATTTCAAGATCATTTCGAATTTCAATTTAGGTTGCAACTTCATTTAACCCAATTCGTATTTAAATTCAAGATTTAAACATAAACATTTCACCTTATTGACCAGGTTGAAATTTTTAGAAAAATAGTTTTAAGTAGTTTAAAAGTAGTTTAAATAATTAAAATAGTTAAAAATACTTAAAATCTTTAAATGGATTTCAAATAGAAAATTGGTTTAAAATAATTTAAATTGGGTTAAGTAGATTTAAAATAGATTAAAATAGTTTAAGTATTCAAAAATGGTTTATATAACAGAGTAATTTGGAAAACAAAATAAAACAGCTTCAAAACCAACCATTTCAATTATAACTTCCCAATTCAAAACAATTTCAATTTCCCTTCTACCGATACAATTTCGATTTCAATTCAAATCAATGTCAACTTTGACTTCAAATTAATTCAATTCTACATTCACCTTCAATTAATTCAATTTCAATTTATATCGATTTGGACCTTGGTTTTTCATAATATCAATTTATAACACTTAACAAAATTATCCTTCAATATTCAAATTTAAATCCCAGTTACAAATATGATTCAATTTCAAGCTCAATTTCAAAATATCATTTTTATATCGCTTTTACTTAGTAATACTAAAAGCTCGAGATAATGTTAAATTTTTAAAACAGATAAATTTCCGAAATTCAATCATATCCTAATTTTAAATTTCAAATTCTCAACTTAAATTATTTAACAATTTCTTTTAACCAAAATTTATTTCAACATTCCAAACTCAATTTTTTCGATAAATTCGATTTCTATAAATTGATTTCTATTTATAACTTTTAAATCAAAACATTTAAATAAATTTCAAATCGACGATTTTAAAAGTTATTAATTTAGCCAATCCGGTGTCCGTATATAATTTTCTATCCTATGTCCAAGTGATTATTTATTTCCATTAAATGCCAGGGATGAATATATATCACTTAAACCAATCACAGTGTCATATGTATGCATAACAGTATATATATAAGGAAATAAACATCCAAACATTTAAATATCAACCATAACATCCATCGAAATACATCATCCAATAGACAATACAATTCATGGTAATTTCATAATTATCAATGTCAGGTAATTTAATCGCAATTCAATTTTAATTTCAATCTAGCTGTCAATTTAAATTTCAACGGTTAATTCAAATGACAATCTATATGACAATTAAATTTTATCAAACAACGAAAAATAAATCATAACACTTCATAATGTCAAATTTAACTAGCATAAAGATATTTAGTACGTTGTGAGCGTTATAAAACACTCAACTTGATTTCAATGTAGTTCCAGCGTTTTATTTTGAATAAAATTAAACGAGCGTTTAATTTTACCCAAAATTTTCACTAGCTCCAAACAATTCCAATCCAGCTCCATAGCGTAGTGCTCGACAAAACGAAGCCAATGCAAGTTGTTTCTTAATTTTCCGACCTCGCATGACAAAGGTACAACATTTTAAAGTTTACATGATTTATAATATAATTTTATTTACAATTTCTTTTCTAATTTTAAACTCAACTAATCAGGGCCGTTCATCTTGCAACTGCAGATCGTGGCCGTTCTTTGCTTCATCTTCCTCATCTTCACATCCAGGTCGAGATAACCGAACCCATTCGTTCGTTCAAACCCTAATAGCCGCCTCCACCACGTCGAATTCTACATCGATCAGCAAGCACCACTTCGAAGCCAACGTCGAATGCTACCTACGGCCAGAGGATGATGAAGCTCGGCCTCATATTGCCCTTGAAAATCATGCCCGTTCGTGACACCTTCCTCGGCCTGTCGTGCCTCCATCAACGCTCCGATGACGATCACAGCCGTTGGATATGTTCATCTCGTCATCCTCTACAAGTTTGCTATTGGAAGCTTCTTGAATTATAGCGTGGATGAAGAGAAAAATAAGGAAGAAGATTGAAACATTTCGGCCATTGATAGAATGAAAGTGGCGGCTGAAGCTATTTGCCCTAGGGTTTATAATGTTTGTTGCAAAATTAGAAAATTTAGGTCCTTTTATAGAAAATTATCGAAAACACTATTCACCCGAATTTTTCCGAACTCCAAACGAAGCATGTCGGCTGGCGTTTCTAGGGTTTACCCCGCGTTCCGGACACAATGGAATAGGTTTCGGAGGCTAATTCGATCATTTGTGCGAGTTACGCAAATAAACGATTAAATATAAATTAAACAAATTTCTATGCGTTTTGGCTTGCCCCGGACAAACGGTAAATCCGATTGACATGAAATTTGAAATCTTACAATAATATCACGTTACGGATCCGATGAAACTGATTTCGTCAAAATCCAAGACTATTTGAAAAATGGCTATTTTAACTCGTCAATTAAATATTAAAATATTCAATTTTCACAACTTTACTTTTAATTCGATTTTAAAAGTTCTACAACATCATTCTAACTTTAATATGATAAAATAAAATTTTACAAATCATTTTTAATCATATTAAACCCGTTATTCAATTATCCAATAAATTCCAATTTTAAAATCTTATTAACTCTATTATAATCCCCATATAACTTACATTCACTTTGGAAACCAATTTGAATCATATTAAATCAAATTTCAATTATTCACTCTATTTCCGTATATTAAATTTCAATATCAAATTAATCATATCAAATTCGGAATTTAATTATTCAAACATTTGTAATATTAAATTTAAACAAATTTGATTATTCTTAAATCACTATCTTTTGAAATATTCAAAACGAACTTATAAAATTCAATTTTTAAAAACCAATTCACATCTTAGAACACTATTTCCATTTTACAGTTATTCAATTATTCAATAAGTTTAAAATATTTACTTTAAACAATTTACCTATTCAATATTCAATTATTTGATTTTAAATAGATTTTACTTATCAATCAATTACTCTATTATACCCAATGAATTCGACATTTATTATCCTATCCAACTATTGTTTGCAACGACATTCACTAAGTAGCATTATTTTCAATACTTATTACTATTCAAATCTTCGAAACCAATCTATTAACATTCGTATTTCTACCTAAATAATTCACAATTCTTATTCACTTATTTACAATTGTTTTTCCATATATTCCCTTATAACCAAGTTATAACATTTGAGTGAATTCAATTAGATTGGAACTCCATTCGATCTATAAATAATTACTTGGATAATTATTGTTGCAGTTCATTCCACTTATTATTATTCCAAACGAATTAAATTTTTTTTTCTAACATTAAATCACGAAATCTTATTAAATTAGCTATTTTAATTATCGAAAATTTACGGGCCGTTACACTTCAAGGGCAATATGAGGCCGAGCTTCATCATCCTCTGGCCGTGGGTAGCATTCGACGTTGACTTCGAAGTGGTGCTTGCTGATCGATGTAGAAGTCGACGTGGTGGAGGCGGCTATAAGGGTTTGAACGAACGAATGGGTTCGGTTATCTCGACCTGGATGTGAAGATGAGGAAGATGAAGCAAAGAACGGCCACAATCTGCAGTTGCAAGATGAACGGCCCTGATTAGTTGAGTTTAAAATTAGAAAAGAAATTGTAAATAAAATTATATTATAAATCATGTAAACTTTAAAATGTTGTATCTTTGTCATGCGAGGTCAGAAAATTACGAAACAACTTGCATTGGCTTCATTTTGTCGAGGACTACGCTATGGAGCTGGATTGGAATCGTTTGGAGCTAGTGAAAATTTTGGGTAAAATTAAACGCTCGTTTAATTTTATTCAAAATAAAACGTTGGAACTACATTGAAATCAAGGTGAGTGTTTTATAACGCTCACAACGTACTAAATATCTTTATGCTAGTTAAATTTGACATTATGAAATGTTATGATTTTATTTGTCGTTGTTTGATAAAGTTTAATTGTCATATAGATTGTCATTTGAATTAACCGTTGAAATTTAAATTGACAGTTAGATTGAAATTAAAATTGAATTGCGATTAAATTACCTGACATTGATAATTATGAAATTATCATGAATTGTATTGTCTATTGGATGATGTATTTCGATGGATGTTATTGGTTGATATTTAAATGTTTGGATGTTTATTTGCTTATATATATACTGTTATGCATACATATGACACTGTGATTGGTTTAAATGATATATATTCATCCCTGGCATTTAATAGAAATAAATAATCACTTGGACATAGGATAGAAAATTATCTACGGACATCGGATTGGCTAAATTAATAACTTTTAAAATCGTCGATTTGAAATTTATTTAAATGTTTTGATTTAAAAGTTATAAATAGAAATCAATTTATAGAAATCGAATTTATCGAAAAAATTGAGTTTGGAATGTTGAAATAAATTTTGGGTTAAAAGAAATTGTTAAATAATTTAAGTTGAGACTTTGAAATTTAAAATTGGGATATGATTGAATTTTGGAAATTTATCTGTTTTAAAGATTTAACATTATCTCGAGCTTTTAGTATTACTAAGTAAAATCGATATAAAAATGATATTTTGAAATTGAGCTTGAAATTGAATCATATTTGATGCAGCTCAGGCCAGAGAAGAAAATACGCAACCAATAATTCTTCAAGGGATAAGTCGTACACGACTTAAGGAAGGGGTAAGTCGTCCACGACTTAAGATGGAAGCTATAGGTCGTCCACGACCTAAGGAGTCGCATGGGAAGAAGCAACGAGTTAACAGGTCGCATGGGAAGGAGCAACGAGTTAACACAGTTTTGGTTTTAGGTCGTTCAGAAATTTTAGGTCGGCAACGACTTAAGAAAGAAGATTTAGGTCGGCAACGACCTATTGAAGATGTTTTAGGTCGGCTACGACCTAGTGGGATTTCACGACTTAATGAAGAACGAGTCAACTTGATAAGACGTTCGGAGTTAGGTCGTTACAAGGAAGGACGTTCAGATAGTTACCAAGTGATAGGTCGTTGTAACGACCTACGACCTAGTTAGGTCGTATGAAGAGGATTGGGAAGAATTCTGGTTACAGCTTCTTTAGGTTGCTATGCTTAAGTCGCTGGGATGTTCCTAAGTCGTAAGTTGTTAGGTCGTATACGACCTAGGTGTTGTAAATATATGTGTGTTGTAACTTGAATCTTGTATGATGAGTCGTAAGTCGTGACAGTGTGCTGTGTTGTAAATATGGTTGAGTCGCTTGATGTTGTGGCATTGTAATATTGGTGAGTCGTGAGTCGTATGTCGTCTATAATGAGTCACTGCTGACGAGTCGCTGCCGGTTGTGAAATGACTTAAGTCGCGAGTCGTGAGTCGTGAGTCGTGAGTCATGAGTCGTATACGACTTAAGGATCCGGTTGTAACATGCTATAAATAGGGAGTGTGTTGTACATTTGAAGGGGTTGATTTTTGGAATAAAAACTTTGTTTGATTGTTGTGTGCTTTCATCTAAATTGGTAGTTGAGTGTGATCTCCTATCTCCACTTTCGGTTAATCGAGTGCGCTCGATTCAACGATTGTTGAAGCCAATTCACGGTATCAAGTGCGCTTGATCAACGTTTGACGAATTGTAGATCTTCTCTCACGGTATCGTGCGCGATCAACGTGTCGAAGATAGCTAGAATTCGGTATCTTTGTGATCAACGAATTTGGGCCTTTCAGTATCTTCAATCCACCGTTTGCTACTTTCATCGATCTATATCGTTTTGTTAATATCCGCTGCGTCAGTTTTTGGTATCACAGCCAGGTTAGCCAATCATAGCTAAGCCGAGTCTTGGAGCCAAGGAGTTTGAAGTTGGTGTTCATCGTGTTCATCTTGAAGTTGTAACAAGTTAGAAGTTTTCGGTCCATTTCATTTTGGATCAAAGTTGGAAAGGTGTTTGAGTTAGAGCCGAGAGCTGAAGCATCACTTTGGTATCATTTGTTGAAGTATTGTGAAGTTCAATCATGCCGCCAAGGAGACCTAATCGTCATCAAAATGTTGAAGCGTTGTATAGAAGAGAAGAAGCCGAGCAAATGGAACAACGTATTAATGAGAAATTTGATGAAGGCATTGGAAAGTTAGAGAAGTTGATGAATGATTTGAATCAAAATCAAAGGAGGAGATCACCAATCTCGAACAATGGAGGAAACCGAGTTTCGCCATCGGTTACGGAAGCGAGAAGGGTATCACCGCAATCTTTTAGAGAGAGAAGAGAAACATCAATTTCATCAAGGAGAGATCACCATGACTATGCACGTGAAGAGAGAAGAACTCCACGTGAGTTTGAAGATGAGCCATATAGAGATGAAGAGAGACATAGTAGAAGAGACATGCGTGATCGAAGGGATGATAATGGTCGAGATCATTATAGATGTACATTTGATTTTGATGAAGAGGGTGATAGAGCTAACATTCATTACCGAGATCGAGACCAAGTTCGAAATTCATACCGGGATGTAGATGATGATCGTCGATGGGAATCGGGTATGAAGATGGAAATGCCAGAATTCAAGGGTGGTATGGTAGCAGAAGAATTCTTGGATTGGTTGTCTAATGTTGAAGAGATCTTTGAGTTCAAAGAGGTTTCGGAGAATCGTCGAGTGAAGTTGGTTGCTACTAGGTTGAGGGGGAGAGCTACGGCATGGTGGCAGCAAACCAAACTTACACGAGAACAGATGGGGAAGTCGAAGATTGAATCATGGGAGAAGATGAAGAAACTGATGAAAGCTACATTTTTGCCTTATAATTACCAATCACTCATGTATCAGAGGTTGCAGAATCTGAGACAAGGGACGAAGACTGTTAATGATTATGCTGATGAATTTTATCAATTGATTGCTCGGAATGATATAATGGAGACGGAGGAACAGTTGACTGCCAGGTTTGTTGGAGGTTTGAGGATGCAGATTCAGGATATGGTGAACATGTTTGATCCTAGATCTGTAGCAGAAGCACATCAGAAAGCGTTGGCTTGGGAGAAACAGGGGAGACGTGGAGGTGGTGTGTTTACAAATTCCAATATTCAGAACAAGGGTGCTAGTGGGGGTTCCAATGTTTCGAAAGCTGTTAGTAAACCAGTTGTGAGTGAAGTTGCGAAGGCGAAGGTCAACAACTGTTTCAAATGTTACAATTGCCAGGAAGTGGGTCACAAGAGTAATGAATGTCCGAAGCCGAAGAAACGAACTATGATTGCTGAAGTTGAAGGTGAGGATGATGGTGAAGGTTATTCTAGTCCAGTTGAGGAGGAAGAACAGTATGTCGCTTCGGGAGATGAAGGATGTAATCTAATGATGAGGAGATCTTGTTTAATACCGAAGCAAGAAGAAGAGGCTAGTTGGTTAAGGAGTAACATCTTTCAGTCAACATGCACTATCCTAGGAAAGGTTTGTAAGTTTGTGATTGATGCAGGAAGTTGCGACAATATTCTTTCTACTGAAGCTGTGAGAAAGTTAAAGTTGAAAACAGAGAAACATCCTAATCCTTACAAGTTAGCGTGGTTGAGAAAAGGAGGAGAAGTGAAGGTGGATAGGCGAGTTCGAGTTCCATTTTCTATTGGGAAGAAATATAAAGACGAGATTTGGTGTGATGTGGTTGAGATGGATGTTTGTCATTTGCTTTTGGGAAGACCATGGCAGTATGATCGAGCAGTACAGCATGACGGTCGTACCAATAGCTACAGTTTTATGTTTGAAGGTGTTAAGATTATTTTGGTTCCAAAGAAGAGACAACGAGAAGAAAGGAAGTCAGAGGAGATTGAGGAGCTCAAGACTTTGTTGACTTTGAAGGAATTTATTGAAGAAGTAGAGGAGAGTCCCGAGGTGTTTTTGTTGATTGGACATGAAGCCACTGAATCTGTAGAAGTTCCAGAGGAAGTCAAGCCGGTATTGGAAGAATTCAGAGATGTTTGAGGAGTTACCAATGGAGTTACCACTGTTGTGGGATATTCAGCATCAGATTGATCTTGTGCTAGGGGCAGTATTACCACACAGGCCACATTACAGAATGAGTCCTAAGGAGCATGAGGAACTGAGGAGGCAGATGGAGGAGTTGTTAGAACAGGGGCGTGTTCAGGAGAGCTTGAGTCCTTGTGCAGTGCCTGCTTTATTGGTGCCAAAGAAGGATGGTTCGTGGAGGATGTGTACGAATCGTCGGGCTCTAAACAAGATCACTGTGAGATACAGGTTTCCTATGCCGAGGTTTGATGATTTGATTAATCAGCTGAGTGGGGCTGTTGTGTTTTCAAAGATTGACTTAAAGAGTGGATACCATCAGATTCGTATTAGGCCGGGTGATGAGTGGAAGACTGCTTTCAAAACCAGGGAAGGTCTATACGAATGGTTGGTTATGCCGTTTGGTTTATCGAATGCACCGAGTACTTTTATGAGAGTGACGAACCAGATTTTCAGACCATTCATTGGGAAGTTTGTGGTTGTTTACTTTAATGATATTTTAATCTATAGTGGGAGTACGGAAGAACACATCCATCATTTGCGAGAAGTATTGTTGGTTCTACGACAAGAGCAGTTTTATGCAGCAACAAAGAAGTGTGTGTTTATGACGGACAGTGTTTTATTTCTGGGGTATGTTCTGTCAAAGGAGGGTATTCAAGTGGATGAAAATAAAGTGGAAGCTGTCAGAAGTTGGCCACAACCGAAGACAATTACTGAAGTACGAAGTTTTCATGGATTGGTATCTTTCTATCGAAGATTCATTCCACATTTTAGTAGTGTAATGGCACCTATAACCGATTGCATGAAGGGAAAGAAGTTTGAATGGTCAGAGGAAGCAGGGGTTGCTTTTGAGAAAATCAAGACACTATTGACGACAGCACCAATTCTAGTTTTACCGGATTTTCAGTTGTTGTTTGAATTGCATACTGATGCATCGAAGGTTAGGGTTGGTGGAGTTTTGAGTCAGAAGGGAAGACCAGTGGCTTATTTCAGTGAGAAATTATCTGGAGCTAAGTTGAGATATAGCACTTATGATGTTGAGTTTTACGCAATTGTTCAAGAAGTGAAACATTGGAGACATTATCTGTTTCAGAAGGAGTTTGTTCTTTATACGGATCATGAAGCTTTGAAGCATTTGCAAGGGCAGGATAAGATTTCAGCAAGGCTTGCATCGTGGATTGCCTATTTGCAGTAGTTTACCTTTGTTGTGAAACATAAGTCAGGGGTAACGAATCGTGTAGCTGATGCTTTGAGTAGGAGGAACCATTTATTGACGACAATGAAAGTTGAGGTGACAGGTTTTGAATTATTGCCAGAGATGGTCGAAGAAGATCCTTACTTTAAGAAATTTGTTGAGAAAGTCAAGGGGGGAAGTGCTAATGAATTTTTGTTGGTGGATGGTTTCCTGTTTAAAGGAAATCGATTATGTATACCGGATTGTAGTTTGAGAATGAAGATTATAAAGGAGCTACATGAAGAAGGCCGTGTGGGTAGAGATCGTACTTTGCAGTTAATTTCTCAATCTTATTTTTGGCCGTCAATGAGGAAAGAGGTTGAAAGGTTTGTGTGTAGATGTCATGTTTGTCAGGTTTCGAAAGGGACAGCTACAAATGCGGGATTGTATATACCATTACCTGTTCCTACAAAACCATGGGTAGACATTAGCATGGATTTTATGTTGGGTTTGCCGAGAACTCAAAGGGGGAATGACTCTATATATGTTGTGGTGGATCGTTTCTCGAAGATGGTACATTTTATTGCTTGTAAGAAGACGGCGGATGCTGTTCATGTTGCTCAGTTATTTTTCAAGGAGATCTATCGACTTCATGGATTGCCAGAATCTATTGTGTCGGATAGGGATACTCGTTTTCTGAGTCACTTTTGGTTAAGTTTGTGGAAGATGGTGGGAACGAAGTTAAACTTTAGCAGCGCTTATCATCCGCAAACAGATGGACAGACAGAAGTTGTCAACAGATCGTTGGGAAATTTGTTGCGATGTATTGTGAAGGACAATCTGAAGAGTTGGGACATAAAGTTATGCCAAGCAGAGTTTGCTCATAATCATGCAGTGAATCATAGTACGGGATTCAGTCCATTTTAGATTGTATATTCTAATTTACCAAGGGGACCGTTGGACTTAACGGTAGTACCAAAACCGAAGGGGATGGTTAAACGAGCTGTAGACTTTGTTGATGGGTTGACTGAATGTCATAAAATCGTTCTGGAGCGATTGGAGAAAGCAAATGAGAAGTATAAAAGATCCGCAGATATGAAGCGAAGAAGTGTTGAGTTTAATGAAGGAGATTTGGTGTATGCTGTGTTAACAAAGGATTGTTTTCCAGTGGGCGCTTATAACAAGTTGAAAGCCAAAAAAATTGGTCCTGTAGAAGTCGTGAAACGGATTAATGAAAATGCTTATAAGTTGAAGCTACCGCAAGATGTGTACACTTCTGACGTGTTCAATGTTAAACATCTCATGCCATATTATGGGAATGAACAATCTGATGTGGAAAATTTTACAAATTCGAGGATGAATTTTTCTCAACCTGGGGAGGATGATGCAGCTCAGGCCAGAGAAGAAAATACGCAACCAATAATTCTCCAAGGGATAAGTCGTACACGACTTAAGGAAGGGGTAAGTCGTCCACGACTTAAGATGGAAGCTATAGGTCGTCCACGACCTAAGGAGTCGCATGGGAAGGAGCAACGAGTTAACAGGTCGCATGGGAAGGAGCAACAAGTTAACACAGTTTCGGTTTTAGGTCATTCAAAAATTTTAGGTCGGCAATGACTTAAGAAAGAAGATTTAGGTCGGCAACGACCTATTGAAGATGTTTTAGGTCGGCTACGACCTAGTGGGATTTCGCGACTTAATGAAGAACGAGTCAACTTGATAAGACGTTCAGAGTTAGGTCGTTACAAGGAAGGACGTTCAGATAGTTACCAAGTGATAGGTCGTTGTAACGACCTACGACCTAGTTAGGTCGTATGAAGAGGATTGGGAAGAATTCTGGTTACAGCTTCTTTAGGTCGCTATGCTTAAGTCGCTGGGATGTTCTTAAGTCGTAAGTTGTTAGGTCGTATACGACCTAGGTGTTGTAAATATATGTGTGTTGTAACTTGAATCTTGTATGATGAGTCGTAAGTCGTGACGGTGTGCTGTATTTTAAATATGGTTGAGTCGCTTGATGTTGTGGCATTTTAATATTGGTGAGTCGTATGTCGTCTATAATGAGTCACTGCTGATGAGTCGCTGCCGGTTGTGAAATGACTTAAGTCGCGAGTCGTGAGTCGTGAGTCGTGAGTCGTGAGTCGTGAGTCATGAGTCGTATACGACTTAAGGATCTGGTTGTAACATGCTATAAATAGGGAGTGTGTTGTACATTTGAAGGGGTTGATTTTTGGAATAAAAACTTTGATTGTTGTGTGCTTTCATCTAAATTGGTAGTTGAGTGTGATCTCCTATCTCCACTTTCGGTTAATCGAGTGCGCTCGATTCAACGATTGTTGAAGCCAATTCACGGTATCAAGTGCGCTTGATCAACGTTTGAAGAATTGTAGATCTACGCTCACGGTATCATGCGCGATCAACGTGTCGAAGATAGCTAGAATTCGGTATCTTTGTGATCAATGAATTTGGGCCTTTCAGTATCTTCAATCCATCGTTTGCTACTTTCATCGATCTATATCGTTTTGTTAATATCCGCTGCGTCAATATTTGTAACTGGGATTTAAATTTGAATATTGAAGGATAATTTTGTTAAGTGTTATAAATTGATATTTTGAAAAATCAAGCTCCAAATCGATATAAATTGAAATTGAATTAATTGAAGGTGAATGTAGAATTGAATTAATTTGAAGTCAAAGTTGACATTGATTTGAATTGAAATCGAAATTGAATCGGTAGAAGGGAAATTAAAATTGTTTTGAATTGGGAAGTTATAATTGAAATGGTTGGTTTTGAAGCTGTTTTATTTTGTTTTCCAAATTACTCAGTTATATAAACCATTTTTGAATACTTAAACTATTTTAATCTATTTTAAATCTACTTGACCCAATTTAAATTATTTTAAACCAATTTATCTATTTGAAATCCATTTAAAGATTTTAAGTATTTTTAACTATTTTAATTATTTAAACCACTTTTAAACTACTTAAAACTATCTTTCTAAAAATTTCAAGATGGTCAATAAGGTGAAATGTTTATGTTTAAATCTTGAATTTAAATACGAATTGGGTTAAATGAAGTTGCAACCTAAATTGAAATTCGAAATGATCTTGAAATCAAAATGGGATATTGAGGCGAAAAATGATTTTTGAAACGGAATCTTACATTTGAATAGCTACGATGATATTTGAAATGGACTTGATTTTTGAAGCGAATATGATATTTTGATATCAATTATGAATCGATTTGAAATGTAAAAGAGCCACTGGTGTAATAATACGTAGTTATTAAAGAGACCGGGATCGGATATGGACATACTCTCTGTCGATACCGAAAACCACTTTAATAACCATTATACGCGGAGTGTTGATCCAGAATGAAGTGGATGGTTTGGTGAACGCGTTGACTGAAGAAAGAGAAAGATATTGGATGACCCCTGACATGACTAAAACTGGAGCCACGCCGGGCCATTGAGGTTCTCCATCTCTAGCGGACACACTTCTTCGATACCATATCTATTACATTTGTGATTCGATTTGGGTGCACCCCTTGATTTGGGAGTGTTGTTTCGCGGTGTTGGGGTAGTTGCTGCTTATGCTCAACATCAGTCCAGATCACGCAACTACTGGTATCCTAGTTGGTATCGCCTCATGTACCTTGTCATACTGATTATCCTATTCGCGACCACTACGTTTTATTTTGTGTTATACCTATGGGGTACCCTCTGATAACCACCAGTTTACGGTGGGGCTTACGGTGCTGTATAGACTATGGCATTATAAAAATGTGTTAAGGGGGATTATGGTAACGCCTTAACGCTATTTTAATACCTTTACTTTACTGTAGACATATTATAATAGCGTATTGTACTACATAGTAGATAGTTTAACGGATCCTTAAGAGATGGAAAATCCCGTAACATCTCTTAAGTTATTGCACGCACATTGACACTGGATATGAGATGTCAAACCCCGTAAACATCTCTGACGCCGTTACACTCATATTTATTTACGATTGATTTAACTTACATGAGGATATTTTAGTCCTGACTCGAGTGTTTTGTCTTTTCATTACGCTCGGGTCAGACCTGAGTTTTTCAGCTTATTGAAGATCTATTTTGGAGAACGAAGACGAAGATTTGGTATACTATTATTATTATTATCTTTGCATCATGCTGTCTGCTGCATTATTTTATTTGTTCTGTTGTATATGTATAACTCTGATAAATGTTGTATAAATAATGATCAAAGTATTGTAAACAGCTCCATGAACTGTTTATTTGACTATTATATTTATCGTTCGGCTGCGAGATTTTGTGTTGCTTCATTTCCTTATTTCTCTTTCTTTTCTTTTCTTATTTACCCCAATAACCATCTGCCCTTTTGAATGGTTCGGAATCGACATGTGTATTTGATTGTCGGTTTAAACTGTCCAAAAAGGCGAGTCATTACACAGACTGTGTGTCACAGCGTTTGAGACTCGCCTTTGGATCTTTGGAGCTTTTCTTGGAGTCTATCGGCTATCTATTCAACTTTCAGTCATTTCTGCTATTTCCAGTTTATGTTCAGACTTCTATTTTCTTTATATTGAGACTTCTATGTATTAGATTTCTATTGTATTAGACTCTGATGTTTTTTATGTAGTAGCTTCATGAACTACTATTTATCTATTCCACTTCTTATTATTATATTACTCTATTTCTGTGATTCTGTGATTGATTTATTTACTGCATATGTTGTGTTTTGCCAAATATAAATTAACAATCTATTGTTTTGAGCAATTCAAGTCCGACATGTACGGATGATTATCGATTTGAATGGTCTGAAATGTCAGGTCATTACAGTTGGTATCAGAGCTTTGGTTTAGGCAAAACTTAGCACATGGAGTAAAAACTCATTAGAGATAGGATAGTGATACCCTAGAATGAGTAAAATTAATAACAGAATCATCTTTGTTCGAGCTTGAAATTCTTCGTTAGGATCCTCCTAGATTAGGATTTCTCTCGAATTTTGGAACTTTCTCTTTGTTCTGAAATCCATTCTAGCTTTTCCTATTCATTTTCTTCTTGATATTGGAGTATCTCATAGCTCTATTTCTGTTGATCTCTGTAATAAATTTGAGCCCATATTGCAATCTCAATTTGCAACTTCATCCTTTTGTGTGACTGGTCACATCGGCGGTCTCACCAACCTTTCTATGATTTGTAAAGGGGTGAAACTCCTTTATAACAGGCATCGATCCACCGAAGATTTCCACATCTTCGGTTTAGATGTCGTTATTTCTTGCAAAGCCCAAACCGCCCCTTTAGTAGATGACCAGGGTAATTCTCTTATAATCAAATGTCGATTGCCTTAGAAGTTCGCAGGCAGTTTTATCCTTTTGCTTGATTCTCAACCTAGTGATCTTGACTTCCCCTATGGTCCACCTACTTTCAGATGTCTTTTGTGAAGTCACTTCTCTCCCTTCTTAGCGGGAATTTGAATTCTGCATCAATTTTGTTCCTGGAATCTCGGTTGACCCAGTTAAGGTCGCCGCGATTAATATAAGCCTCTCCATCTTTCCCATTTTGCAATTTAATTATCTTATCTTCGTTTTGAACCTATCTTCTTAGTTTGAATTCTCTTTGAATAGGGTCCCTCTAAGTTTGAATCTTTATCCTTGTTTTGAAATCGATTCTTGAACCATCTTATAAGAGAACGTATTTTAATCAATAAAAATGTTTATATTGTGTTGTTTGAGTTGTTTGAGTTTGAATTTTGGGTTTTGATCGGTTCGTTTGGCCAACGCTATCGATAGGAATTCTAAAACACATGAACAGAGCAAACTGACATAATGTTGTTTTTGAAATTGGTAAATGAAATAATATTATATATGATTATATTTTATATAAAAGTATAATTTTCTGAAATTAGATTGTTAAATGAATTGGTTGTTAGAAATTATAATACTAGATCATCATTTATTGTTTTATCAACATTTCTAAACCGTTAACTTTTGTTGTATGTTATAAGAAATGAAATTTTAAAGTACGGTTTATAAATCTAATCTGCAATTGAAATGAATTTAAATTAGGGATTTGAGAATTTAATTTTTGGTATTTTCCAAATTGGATTTACAAAGTTTGTAAAAATATATTATTTGAAAATATTTTCTAATAGAAATTGTTTCCAAAGAATTTTAAAAGAAATTGATGCAGCTCAGACCAGGGTCGAAGAATTGCAAGCTGTCATTTTCCAAGGCATAAGTCATTCACGACCTAAGCAAGGTGAAGACTTAGGTCGCCCACGACCTAAGGAGGAAGATTTGAGTCGCTTCCGACCTAACTGGAACCCAGAAGGAGAAAGCCTAGGTCGTCCACGACCTAAGGAGGAAAGTTTAGGTCGTTCCCGACCTAACTGGAGACCAGAAGGGGAAGTTGCGCTGAGTACACGACCTAAAAAGCTCACGAGTCACGACCTAAAAGACCCACGACCTAACCAAGAACAAGAGATGGGAGTTGCACTGAGTACACGACTTAATGAAGTTGCGAGTTACGACCAAAAAGAGCCACGTCCTAACGAAGTCATAAGTCGCTCGGTATCTTTAGGTCGTCTACGACCTAACACATAGGTCACCCGAAGAATTCCTAATGTCGTTTCTTTAGGTCGTTCACACGACCTACCGACCCAGGATAAGTCGCTGAAGAGTTAAGTCGTTTCATTTTAAGTCGTTGTGTCTTGAGTCGCTATATTGTACAGTGTGTGTTGTAATCAGTTGAGTCGTTGCTAATTGCTAGGTCGCTACATGTTGTAACTGGTATTAGTTGATTCGTTGGTGTTGTTAGGTCGTGAACTACTGTAAGTCGCGGGCTAGTGTTGGGTTGTGTTGTGTCTTGTATTTTAAGTCGTTAACGACCTATGTTGAGTCGTAAGTCGTGTACGACTTAAGGAGCCGGTTGTAAAATGCTATAAATACGGAGTGTGTTGTATATTTGAAGGTTGTTGATTTTTGAATAAAATTCTTGTTTGATTGCTGTGTGCTTTCATCCTAAATTGGTAGTTGAGTGTAATCTCCTATCTCCACTTTCGGTCATTCGAGTGCGCTCGAATCAACGATTCTGAAGCCGATTCGCGGAATCAAGTGCGCTTGATCAACGCTTGAAGAATTGAAGATCTTCTTTCACGGTATCATGCGCGATCAACGTGACGAGGATAGCTAGAATTCGGTACCTTCGGATCAACGAATTTGGGCATTTCAGTATTCATCAATCCACCGTTTTCTACTTTCATCGATCTATATCGTTTTGTTAATTAACCGCTGCGTCAGTTTTTTGGTATCAAAGCTAGACTTAGCCAATCATAGCTAAGCCGAGTCTTGGAGCCAAGGAATTTGAAGTTGAAGTTCATCGTGTTCATCTTGAAGTTGCAACAAGTTAGAAGCTTTCGATCCATTTCATTTTGGATCAAAGTTGGAAAGGTGTTTGAGTTAGAGCCGAGAGTTGAAGCATCACTTTGATATCATTTGTTGAAGTATTGTGAAGTTCAATCATGCCACCAAGGAGAGCTAATCGTCATCAGAATGTTGAAGCGTTGTATAGAAGAGAAGAGGCCGAGCAAATGGAACAACGTATTAATGAGAAATTTGATGAAGGCATTGGAAAGTTAGAGAAATTGATGAATGATTTGAATCAAAATCAAAGGAGGAGATCACCAATCTCGAACCATGGAGGAAACCGAGTTTCGCCATTGGTTACGGAAGCAAGAAGGGTATCACCGCAATCTTTTAGAGAGAGAAGAGAAACATCAATTTCATCAAGGAGAGATCACCATGACTATGGACATGAAGAGAGAAGAACTCCGTGTGAGTTTGAAGAAGAGCCATATAGAGATGAAGAGAGACATAGTAGAAGAGACATGCGTGATCGAAGAGATGTTGATGGTCGAGATCGATATAGACGTACATTTGATTTTGATGAAGAGGGTGATAGAGCTAGCATTCATTATCGAGATCGAGACTAAGCTCGAAATTCATATCGAGATGTGGATGATGATCGTCGATGGGAATCGGGTATGAAGATGGAAATTCCTGAATTTAAAGGTGGAATGGTTGCAGAAGAATTCTTGGATTGGTTGTCTAATGTTGAAGAAATCTTTGATTTCAAAGAGATTCCGAAAAATCGTCGAGTGAAGTTGGTTGCTACTAGGTTGAGGGGGGGAGCTTTGGCATGGTGGCAGCAAACTAAACTTACGAGGGAGAGAATGGGGAAGTCAAAGGTTGAGTCTTGGGATAAGATGAAGAGGTTGATGAGAGCTACCTTTTTACCTTACAACTATCAATCACTTATGTACCAGAGGTTGCAGAATCTAAGGCAGGGGACGAAGTCAGTCAATGATTATGCTGATGAATTCTACCAACTCATTGCCAGGAATGATATTATGGAGACAGAAGAACAGTTGACTGCAAGATTTGTTGGAGGTTTACGAATGCAGATCCAGGATATGGTTAATATGTTTGATCCAAGATCTGTGGCGGAGGCACATCAGAAAGCGTTGGCTTGGGAGAAGCAGGGAAGGCGTTGAGGCGGTGTGTTTACTAATTCCAACAATCAAGTGAAGGGTGTTAGTGGAAGTTCTAATGTTCCTAAAGCTGTCGCAAAGCCAGTTGTGAATGAAGTTGCGAAGGCGAGGGTCAACAACAGTTTCAAATGTTACAATTGTCAGGAAGTGCGTCACAAGAGTAATGAATGTCCTAAGCCGAGGAAACGAACTACAATTGCTGAAGTTGAAGGTGAGGATGATGATGAAGGTTATCCTAGTCTAGTTGAGGAGGAAGAACAGGATGTCGCGTCAGGAGATGAAGGATGTAACCTAATGATGAGGAGGTCTTGTTGAATACCGAAGCAGGAAGAAGAGACTAGTTGGTTGAGGAGTAACATCTTTCAGTCCACGTGCACTATTCTGGGAAAGGTTTGTAAGTTTGTGATTGATGCAGGAAGTTGTGACAATATTCTTTCTACTGAAGCCGTGAGGAAGTTGAAGCTGAAAACGGAGAAGCATCCAAATCCTTACAAATTAGCGTGGTTGAGAAAAGGAGGAGAAGTGAAGGTGGACAGGCGAGTTCGAGTTCCATTTTCTATTGGAAAGAAATATAAAGACGAGATTTGGTGTGATGTGGTTGAGATGGATGTTTGTCATTTGGTTTTGGGAAGACCATGGCAGTATGATCGAGCAGTACAGCATAACGGTCGAACCAATAGCTACAGTTTTATGTTTGAAGGTGTTAAGATTATTTTGGTTCCAAAGAAGAGACAACAAGAAGAAAGCAAGTCAGAAGAGATTGAGGAGCTGAAGACTTTATTGACTTTGAAGGAATTTATTGAAGAAGTAGAGGAGAGTCCAGAGGTGTTTTTGTTGATTGGACATGAAGCGACTGAATCTGTTGAAATTCCAGAGGAAGTGAAGCCAGTATTGAAAGAATTCAGTGATGTGTTTCCTGAAGAGTTGCCAACGGAGTTGCCACCGTTGAGGGATATTCAGCATCAGATTGATCTTGTGCCAGGGTCAGTGTTACCTCACAGGCCACATTACCGAATGAGTGCCAAGGAGCATGAAGAACTGAGAAGGCGGGTAGAGGAGTTGTTAGAACAGGGGCGTGTTCAGGAGAGCTTGAGTCCTTGTGCAGTGCCATCTTTATTGGTACCCAAGAAGGATGGTTCGTGGAGAATGTGTACGGATAGTCGGGCTCTAAACAAGATCACCGTGAAATATAGATTTCCTATGACGCGGTTTGATGATTTGATTGACCAGTTGAGTGGAGCTGTTGTGTTTTCAAAGATTGACTTGAAGAGTGGATACAATCAAATTCGTATTAGACCGGGTGATGAGTGGAAGACTGCTTTCAAAACCAGGGAAGGTTTATACGAATGGTTGGTTATGCCATTTGGTTTACCGAATGCACCGAGTACTTTTATGAGAGTGATGAACCAGATTTTCAGACCATTCATTGGGAAGTTCGTGGTTGTTTACTTTGATGATATTTTAATCTATAGTGGGAGTATGGGAGAACACATCCAGCATTTGCGTGAAATACCGTTGATTCTACGACAGGAGAAATTTTATGCTGCAACAAAGAAGTGTGTGTTCTTGACGCATGGTGTTTTGTTTCTGGGATATGTTTTGTCGAAGGAAGGAATTCAAGTGGATGAAAGTAAAGTAGAAGCTGTCAGGAGTTGGCCACAACCAAAGACAATTACTGAAGTGAGGAGTTTTCATGGATTGGTATCTTTCTATTGAAGATTCATTCCACATTTTAGTAGTGTGACGGCACCTATAACCGATTGCATGAAGGGAAAGAAGTTTGAGTGGTCAGAGGAAGCAGGGATTGCTTTTTAGAAAATTAAGACACTATTGACGATAGCACCAATTCTAGTTTTACCAGATTTTCAGTTGTTGTTTGAGTTACATACTGATGCATCGAAGGTTGGGGTTGGTGGAGTTTTGAGTCAGAAAGGAAGACCGGTTGCTTATTTCAGTGAGAAGTTGTCTGGAGCTAAGTTGAGATATAGCACTTATGATGTTGAGTTTTACGCAATTGTTCAAGCAGTGAAGCATTGGAGACATTATCTGTTTCAGAAGGAGTTTGTTCTCTATACAGATCATGAAGCTTTGAAGCATTTGCAAGGGCAGGATAAGATTTCAGCTAGGCACGCTTCTTGGGTCGCGTATTTACAACAGTTTACTTTTGCTGTTAAACACAAATCAGGGGTGACAAATCGTGTAGCTGATGCATTGAGTAGGAGGAATCATTTGTTGACGACAATGAAAGTTGAAGTGACAGGGTTTGAACTATTGCCAGAGTTGCTTGAAGAAGATCCTTACTTTATGAAATGTGTTGAGAAAGTCAAGGACGGGAGTACTGATGAATTCGTGTTGATAGATGGATTCTTATTCAAAGGGAATCAATTATGTATACCAGATTGCAGCTTGAGAATGAAAATTGTGAAAGAGTTGCACGAAGAAGGACATGTGGGTAGAGATCGAACATTGCAGTTGATTTCTCAGTCTTATTATTGGCCGTCGATGAGAAGGGAAGTTGAAAGGTTTGTGCGTAGATGTCATGTTTGTCAGGTTTCGAAAGGGACAGCTACAAATGCGGGATTATATATGCCATTACCTGTTCCTACAAAACCATGGGTAGACATTAGCGTGGATTTCGTGTTGGGTTTGCCGAGAACTCAAAGGGGGAATGACTCTATATACGTTGTGGTGGATCGTTTCTCGAAGATGGTACATTTTATTGCTTGTAAGAAGATGGCGGATGCTGTTCATGTTGCTCAGTTATTTTTCAAAGAGAGCTATCGACTTCATGGATTGCTAGAATCTACTGTGTCGGATAGGGATACTCGTTTTCTGAGTCATTTTTGGTTGAGTTTGTGGAAGATGGTCGGAACAAAGCTGAATTTTAGTAGCGCTTACCATCCGCAAACAGATGGACAAACGGAGGTTGTGAACAGATCGTTGGGGAATTTATTGAGATGCTTGCTGAAAGATAATCTGAAAAGCTGGGATGTGAAGTTATGTCAGGCAGAGTTTGCTCATAATCGTGCGGTGAATCATAGTACTGGTTTCAGTCCATTTCAGATTGTTTATTCAAACTTACCAAAGGGACCGTTGGATTTAACGGTAGTGCCACAACCAAAGGGGACCATTAAACGAGCTACTGATTTTGTTGATGCTTTGAAGGAGTGTCATAGAATCGTTCAGGAACGATTGGAGAAGACAAATGAGAAGTATAAGCGAACTGCAGATTTAAACCGACGAAGTGTTGAATTTAACGAAGGTGATTTGGTTTACGCAGTGTTGACAAAAGATCGTTTTCCGGTGGGAACGTACAATAAATTGAAGGCGTGGAAAATTGGTCCAGTTGAAATTCTAAAGAAAATCAATGAGAATGCGTATCAATTGAAGTTACCAGAAGATGTTCATACTTCTGATGTATTCAACGTCAAATATTTAATTCCGTACCATGGAGCTGAACTTGTTGTAGAAGACGATGGTGAAAATTCGAGGTCGAATTTCTGTCAACCAGGGGAGGATGATGCAGCTCAGACCAGGGTCGAAGAATTGCAAGCTGTCATTTTCCAAGGCATAAGTCATTCACGACCTAAGCAAGGTGAAGACTTAGGTCGCCCACGACCTAAGGAGGAAGATTTGAGTCGCTTCCGACCTAACTGGAACCCAGAAGGAGAAAGCCTAGGTCGTCCACGACCTAAGGAGGAAAGTTTAGGTCGTTCCCGACCTAAATGGAGACCAGAGGGGGAAGCTGCGCTGAGTACACGACCTAAAAAGCTCACAAGTCATGACCTAAAAGACCCACGACCTAACCAAGAACAAGAGATGGGAGTTGCACTGAGTACACGACTTAACGAAGTTGCGAGTTACGACCTAAAAGAGCCACGACCTAACGAAGTCATAAGTCACTCGGTATCTTTAGGTCGTCTACGACCTAACACATAGGTCAGCCAAAGAATTCCTAATGCCGCTTCTTTAGGTCGTTCACACGACCTACCGACCCAGGATAAGTCGCTGAAGAGTTAAGTCGTTTCATTTTAAGTCGTTGTGTCTTGAGTCGCTATATTGTACAGTGTGTGTTGTAATCAGTTGAGTCGTTGGTAATTGCTAGGTCGCTACATGTTGTAACTAGTATTAGTTGAGTCGTTGATGTTGTTAGGTCGCGAACTACTGTAAGTCACGGGCTAGTGTTGGGTTGTGTTGTGTCTTGTATTTTAAGTTGTTAACGACCTATGTTGAGTCGTAAGTCGTGTACGACTTAAGGAGCCGGTTGTAAAATGATATAAATAGGGAGTGTGTTGTATATTTGAAGGTTGTTGATTTTTGAATAAAATTCTTGTTTGATTGTTGTGTGCTTTCATCCTAAATTGGTAGTTGAGTGTAATCACCTATCTCCACTTTCGGTCATTCGAGTGCGCTCGAATCAACGATTGCTGAAGCCGATTCGCGGAATCAAGTGCGCTTGATCAACGCTTGAAGAATTGAAGATCTTCTTTCACGGTATCGTGCGCGATCAACGTGACGAGGATAGCTAGAATTCGGTATCTTCGGATCAACGAATTTGGGCATTTCAGTATTCATCAATCCACTGTTTGCTACTTTCATCGATCTATATCGTTTTGTTAATTATCCGCTGCGTCAGAAATACATTAGTACTCTCCTCTTTTGTCGCTGGAAAATTATTTCGGTGATGACTGCAGCATCATCGACATTCGTTTTCGAGTTTCAAAGTGGAGAGACCACTTAGTAGCTTTGTTATACTTCTGTTTTGGAAAATGGATTTAAATTACATTTATTAAATATGATTTGATGTATATTATATATATATGTATTTATTTCAAATGGTTTGAAGTGGAACCGGAAATTTAATTCTTAGTTTCTATGTTAAGTGATGGTTTTCAATTATTGAAATAAAGTTAATTTTTTAAATAATTGGAGTAACTAAAATGAGAAATGAAATTTAATCAGCTTGAAATAGTTGAACTAGGATAAAATTAGTTTGTATAATACTCAATTGTGTTTCTAAAACATATATAACTTGCCTGAAGAAAGTTTGAATATAATGAGAATATGTAATTGAGTAATATGCAATGTAAATGTAGGCAATAAGATATCCAAAAATGAAATTTATATAGTTTTAAATTAATTGTTGTATCTAGTACTGTGTATTTTAAATCTATCTTTCCTTTTTGTTACTTGTACTCCCTTTTCGGGGATGAAAAGTTTTGAGTCAGGGAGAGTGCAACGACCCATAATTTTTGATGATTTTTATAATGTAATTAACTAAAAACTTTTTTCTTGAAAATATACCAATTAAATTAAACAATGAAAATTTGATATTTGTTATGCGTCCATTGAAACATAGCAAATGGCAGATTTACATATGAAAATATGGAAGTTAATTCTATTGCGTAATTTTCAATTTCAATTTAAAATCAGTTAAATTTATGTAAATAAAATATCGCCAAAATTTGAACATTTTTATATAATAGAACTGTAAAACCATTTTCTGAGAGAGTCTTCATATTTCATTTCGCTAAATTTGGACTGCAATAGCCCTGTTTATCTTATTTCCGGCGAAATAGCAGCAATTTGGCAACGAATATCGACTTTTAATAAGATGATCGTATCGCTGATATCTGTGTATCAATCTGTCCATCGCACCGTGTTGATCTCCGCGGTATATTCATTTGTATGTTTCGATGTCCGGTGCAAAACAAAATTTGCGAAACGATTTCCGTATCGGTTCCATATTTGACTCTTTTGGTTTCCAAATGGCCTTTCATTTAACCAATGTGTAAAACTGAATGGTCACTTGCCATAAGTATTCCTGAATCAAAACTGTGACTCTTGTTATTCCAATCTATTCACTATAATTTTTGGTTCGGTTCATGTCTATTGGTTCCGTTCTCATCTTTTCTTTATATGCTCTCTCTAAAATAAAGTAAAATAATATTATAATAATATATATGAGACGCTTAAGCTTTCTCCTCCTTTGCTTGTTTTACTCAAATCCATCCCCTTCATGAACCCGGCTCCTCCGCCCACAATTCCTCCGCCAACACCTCCCATCAACCACATGCAACCACCTACTCGACAACCCTCACTTGATCCGTACAACCTCCAATCCAAACACTATCCTGTCTTATGCCCATCTCAGCCTTGACATGATAGTCCTACGCCATGGTCGAATGCGACTCAGACCCGTAACCCACCACATACCGCCCTACTCATCCGCACTAACCACCAACCTCGGTGTCGTGCCACAAAAACTCCCACAACCCCTTGAACCTTCGACCTCCACTTGCACCTATTTTCGACCACCCACAGCCAGTGACAGCATGCTCCGCCCCTCATCGATCCCCTACTTCCCTCCGCCACCCGATCCGTGTACCCGCGCCATAGGAACCCCATGTTCACCATACCCATCACCACTCCACCACTACCTCTCATGCAAACACATAAGCCTTCCCACTGAGCCTATCACCACCCTCAAAGCCTTTACCCGCCTGACCTTCTCACCCATTACAATTCGCATCAGCCTATCCCCATCTCCGAACCCGAGGCAGACGCCAGCAGCTCACTCCAGTCATCCTCCTTGTTCCGCCGACCACTACCATCTTCTCACCCTATTTGTAACGACCTAGAATTTCAGTCATTTGAAATTTGTATATTTAATTGATTTTAAATATTCACAAGTAAATTTTAAGAGTTGAATAACGTTTGTTTCGAATTTACTGATTTTATTGGATAGTTAAATTTTTAATTTAATATTTGAAATTGCTGAAATAATTAAAATTTGAATTTAATGTCAATTAAAATGATTTATAAAGTTGAATTAAATTATATTTGAATTAGGATGATGTTAGAGAACTTTAAAAATTGATTTAAAGGTTAAATTGTAGAAATTGAATATTTTAATATTTAATTGACGAGTAAAAATAGTCATTTTTCATATAGTCTCGGATTTCAACGAAACTAGTTTCATTAGATCTGTAATGTTATATTATTATAAGCTTTCAAATTTCGTGTCAATCAGATTTACGGTTAGTTCGGGGCAAGCTAAAGCGTGTAGAAATATGTTTAAGTGAATTTTAATTTAAATAATTCGATTCGAAAATCTATCTTTCAAATACGATGGAATTGGCTTTTGATATATTCCATTATGTTCGGAATATGGGTAAATTATTGTAAATGCCAGGCAGCATACTTCGATTGGAGTTCGAAAATTTCCAGATGAACAGTGCAGCAAAATTTTCTATAAAAGGACTTGATTTTTCTTATGTTCATAAAACCCTACTAGGGTTAGGGCAGGCTGCCACTAAACAATCAATGGCTGAAAATATTCATTTCTTCTCCTCTTAATCTCTTCTAATCTATTCACACTCACAAAAATCTCTCAACTGGAAAATTGTAGAGATCTTCGAGATCTTTCGGTCCATACGGTTGTGATCGAAATTCGTGGAGACGATCGACAACAAAAGGGTCACGTTCGGCCGGTGTTCACACACGATTTCCTATGCCTATTGTCTATCGAGTCTGACCATGCTTCGGCCACTGATGGAGTCAGCGATGAGCTTCAACTGGCATTGGCCGATCGTCATATAAGTGCTCAAGAAGGTGGTGATAATTAGGTTTGATCGACGGCTTCATTGGGTTCGATCGCGTGAAGTAACCTGGGGGAAGAAATAAAGCAGCGGCCTAGATCTAGTTTTCGAAGTCTAACGCCTTGGATTGAAGTAAGGTTATAAAAACAAAATGAAATGTTTAAATTAATTTATTTTAAATTCATACAAACTTTAAAATGTCGTATCTTATTCATATGAGGTTCGTTTCACACGAAACAAGTTACGTTGAGTCCGTATTGATAAGCACTGCATTACGGAGCTAGATTGGAATTTATTTGAGCTAGTGAAAATTTTGGTTGAAATTAAACGCTTGTTTAATTTTAATCGGAATAAATCACTATCGCAGCGGCTACATCAAAGTGAGTACAACTCACTCTTTCAGACTCACTCATATTTTTATATAAGTGAAATAAATATTATTTATGATGATTGATGACTATTTGGATGATATATGATATATTATCTATATATCGATTCGTATTTGGATGTATACCTGCCTATTGGAGCAGATGAGACCTACACGTTCCCGTGCATGAGCGGATGACCTTTTGTATGTGCGTCTACCTCGAAGCGGACATTGTACACAGATTCTAATATGTATATTTGTTGCAGGTGACAGGTTGGAGGGATCCAACCGGATTCCTCACCAGTATTGGATTTATTTACAGATATCATTATATATTCTGTTATCATATGATATATGATGTTTTTGGATGACGTGATTGATGTATGTGGTGCTGTTGCAGCATTGGGCCAATTTTTGGTAATTTAAAAATGTTTAAGCGATGATTTCCAAATTTAAAAGGATTTTCAAGTGACTTTGGAAATATATGTTTTATTGAATTTTGAATTGTTAAAGAAATGAAATTATTTTAAATAAATAAATGTTATAATTTTTATGTTGTAAAAATTATGTTTTTGTGAAATATAGCCAAAAGGTGATTTTGAAATAAGGAGTTGACTATTTTGTAAAATAGTTAAATGGAGATTTTTGAATTATTATAAACAGTTTATATAGGAGATTTATAAAATTGATATTTCATAAATCAAAAATATTGGGATTATAAAGGAGTTTTGTAAATGAGTTATAAATGAATCTTATAAGTAATAAGATTTATAATTTGTGAAGTTATAAAAGAATTATTTTGTAAATAAGAGAATTATAAGTAATCTACTTATAAATTGGATTTGGCATATAAATGAGATAAATGGAATTGGTTAGTAAAGGAGATTTAGAAATTGAAGTTTTTATAAAATATAGATGTGATTTATAAACATTGTTTTATAAATCCGAAATCGATTGAATTTGATAAGTTAATTATTATAGTTTATTAAAGAAATTATATCCACGTTTTTGGATAGTGGATAATCCTTTAATAAAATGCAATTGTAATAAATTTGATTAGGCATTAAATCCACAATTTTATTATCCTTAATATAAATGTGTAGAAATATTAAATTTGGTAAATGATTTGTGTTCACGATTTTGGACAGTGAATAATATATTAAATAAATGTTTTAAAAAGTGATATTTTACATGGAGTTAAATGGTTTAAAAATGTGTTAAGTATCAAAACTATAGATTTCAACATTTATTTTTGAAATAGACATTTTTGAGAAATAAGGAAATGATGGACTATAACACTGTTGTTATGGTAAATGATTTTCGAAAGGAGATGTTTTGTGTAGTATATAGGATTTATATATCTATCTAATTTTCGAATCTCAATACTAGTGAATTTTGGGTTGTCGTAACGATGTTTTACGCAACATTC
Source organism: Allium cepa (assembly GCA_030765085.1). Lineage (NCBI taxonomy): Eukaryota > Viridiplantae > Streptophyta > Magnoliopsida > Asparagales > Amaryllidaceae > Allium > Allium cepa. Next base: position 514,084,167 of record CM060938.1, read on the forward strand.
GTTTTGACCTAAATAAATGTGTTTACTAGGAACGTTTTCCTTAAAGAATAAAATATATACATAATCCTGCTTTAAATATATGAAATATTTTCTAAGTGTTGAAAATAAGTGAATTGTGAATTACTTATTATTAATAAGTACATGGAAATATTTTCCAATATTGAAATGGTTTTGAGATTATATCTTTTTAAAGATAATTTAAAATGAATATTTGGCAAGTGATTTAATTAAATAAAAGATTAATTAAAAGGGCCTAGTGATTGTTATAGTGCTAGATATTTGTTTGTTTGCTTTCATAGTTAAATAACCGACTATCAAATTTAGCTATTTTAGTTCCTCGACTTGATGTGGGAACTATTTGGTCGTACACTCAGTACGTAGTCTTCTGTGTAGGCTTGATCATCGTTTGTGTTGAGGATGATGACTCTTGTAGTGTGGAGTATTACTCCAATCTATCGAGAGTCCTTCTTGGCCTGAAGGATAGCAAATTGAAGGTTGGAGACGTGATAAGTCTATGAGACTTTGTTTCTGTGTGAAGTTGAGAAATGTTTTTGCGTTATTGGTGTGAATAGACCGGGATCAGATTTATTTGAAAACCACTTCGGCCCAATATTTATGCTACAATTGTGTAGGTTGGTTATGATGATATTGACATTCAGGATTTTCATGGTGGGGACTTCTTGTTGATCGCGTGGGGTTAAAATCAAAATATATACATATGGTAATAGTGGTCTCTTCATTATGAAATATCCAATGCAAGGATTATTCACTACTAATCCTAGGGATCCCCGACAGGATGTGGTAGGAAAGTACCTCGGTTTTTCCTGTTCCTGGACAACTTGTATGGATGTTTGTCTGACATTGCATTTCTAAAGATTACGTATATTGGTTTTTTCAAACATGCATCAGTGGTGGCGGAGAAGGCAACTTCTCTTAGCGTAACACCCTCCTTGAGACGTATGAGCTTAAGGGTTGTATTTTTATGGAAGGCAATTAGTAGTCAAACGAAAATGGCCGTGTGGCATTCAAAGTGATGTGATATGTGATTGTGAAAGGTAATCGTTACCTCAGGCCTCATCAACCGAAAATGACCAAAACAGGGTTAGATGCGGCAAGGCTAAGTGGGTCGCTCCCACTAGGGTATGATCATCCTCTTCTAGATATATCTTTGCATGCTATGACGTCATGTATCTGATTATTGTGGTTTGTATGCTAGAGGGACCTCGGTAAAGTTCGATAACGACCAGAGGATGACATATTCGGTACCATCTAATTATAGAGGTGGGTCGGTCTTGTGTTGGTAGAGAAACTTTGTGATGGTTTCTCTGTACATTCTTCTAGAGATGTACTGCTGGAAGGTAATCCCTTCACCTGGTCATTTGTATGGAAATCCAAACTCCACTACGTACCTGCCATTTTATTTGTTGAGCCTAGTATGCTGGAATTTAATAATGGTAACAATTTCGGCTATTTTGAATATTATTTGTGCAATGGACACAAGTATAATATCAGATGAATTTGATATTAGATGTTTTAGTTATTGTAAGGTAAAAACATGTCCGTGTTTATGTGTGGACTTTCTTATGAGATACTTTTGTTTTGATAAAGGAAAAGTTTGGTAATTAATAAATTCGGTTGATTATGTTTCTCACGCTGGTTTAACAGACTAATCCGAGCGTTCTTTCCTTTCAATGCTTGGGTCAGACCGAGTATATTTACAGGTTTAGATTGGTGCTTTTGGAGCTTCAGCAGGAGAGCTGGAGATCTTCATTTCATATATACGTATCTATTTTGATTTTTTATTATCCACTTTGTTGTTTATATTATTGGCAATTGTAAGGACAAGTTATTCCAGGCTGGTAGCTATTGATTGATTGTTGAACTCTGATTATTTTATGTATATACAGTTTCTGTTTTGTAAAGATCATTGATATGATATTATATGTTTTTCGCTGCGATGTGAGATTCTGTATGTTCTGTTTGGTTCTACCATCTCCCTTTCTTCTCTTCTCTTCTTCTCTCTTCTTCTCTTTATCCTGACTTTCCGTCGGTCTGTGCTTTTAGGGTCGGACATGTGTGGTTTATTGTCGATTTAGAGGGTACAGATTTGTGGATCATCACACGTGGTATCAGAGCTTAGATTTTGTATATTCCTAAGCTTTGATGTGTACTCCGTATAGATAGGGACAGTAGAACCTAGATCGAGTTTGAGTGTATTATATATATGAGTGCGTATTTGTTAGTGATATAAAATGTTTTATATCGTGTTTGCTTATCCGTTGAGTTGTTTTTGAATTCTGGTCGGTATGTGGGACGCCATATTATCGATAGGAATTTCTAAACACTTAAACGAAGCAAGTCGACATAGTATCATTTTAAATTGGGCAGACGTAACAATTTTACCTCGATTATATTTTATATATAAAGGAAATAATTTTTTAGAATTATTAAAGTCTATATAAAGGAATTGTTTGGTTGTTTGAAAATGTAAGTATATATAAGTTAAAGAAAGATGTTTGAATAATCTTAATAAAAACAACAATTGTAGAAGAATAAATTGTATAAGTAAATGAATTATAAATTATGGAATTATAATTAAAATGATTTACAAATGTGAAATAATCTTATATATAAGAAATGGAACAATATGAATACATTTATAAATATGAGTTATAAATAAAAAAATGAATTTAAAGAAAGAATATGAGAATTTAAATTCTGTTTACTTTGAAAGTTATTTTTTGAAATTAAAGAGATTATATTATTATAAATCTAAATAAGATAAATAAATTGGGAATGAATCTTATATAAGTAAAGTGAAATAAGTGAAATTGTATTAGTAAAGACTTATACATGTGATTTATAAAAAATAAAAGGATTTTTAAGAGAATATAAAGCACTGAATTCACTATTATTGCTGGAAAATAATAAGAGTGATGACTGCAGCATCATCAGTATCATTTTTTGAGTTTCTATATAATGGATTTGCTACCAATAGTAAATTGAAATTGAAGTTTTGTTATGACAAACAAATTTGAATTTAAAATCCAAGTGTAATTGATAAATATAAGTAGAATGAGTTTTGGATTTATAATATGAAATAAAATTTTAGCTTTGGTAAAGATTAAATAAATTTGAGTTAGCATAATAAATATATGATTTGAAATTTAACTAAAGTAAAGTTAAATAAAGTGAATGAGATTTGAACTAGATTAGATAAGTTACTGAAATGGAAATTAAATTAAACTTAAGTGGTAAGTGATTATATAATATGAATTTGAAAGTTTAGATAAATAAGTTGTGTAACTTATAAAATGAGGAAATGTAAGTAAAATCAATAGTTAAAATGGTTAAACAAATTTCGTTAAGAAAAACAAAATCTGAATTTGAACAAGAATATAAATTTGACTTAAGTAAAAGTTAAATGAAACAAAATTTGAATTGAATTAGTAGTGAACTTAAGTTGTAAAGTGAAGATAAATGCAAGTGAGAATGAAATGAAACATAACTTAAGTAATGTTGAATGAAGTTGAATTTGTTATCAAAGTGAATTATTAAAATGAAGTAATTAACAAATATGAATTTGAGTTATATAATGAAATTCAACTTTAGTTGTAAAATGTGAATATAGTGAATACTATAATTCAATCTAAATTAGATATTAAACCAATTAAAATTAAATGTGTTAAACCATATTGAATGTAAATGATTTAAATAAATTTGGTTATGTTGGATATACATTTGTTGTTAATTGGTTGTTAGTTGATTATATAGAAATTCATTAAATATTAATGGAAATTGAATTAATGAATTGAAAGCTAAAAAAATTGAATCCAAATTGGAAGTTAAGTGAATTTAAATAGAATTGAATTTGATTTAATTTAAAAGTAAATTAGTGAATATAAACTAATTGAATTTGAATAAATGAATGTGAATAAATTGAAAATGAATTCAATGAATATTAATGAGAAGTGAATTTGTATTGATTTGGTTATGGATTGATTGGATGTAGATTTTGGTTGATTGGATGATAGTTGTTTGATGGTTGGATTTGTCGCTTTTGTTGCATTTGCTATATCGGCATATACAGTTGTAGTGATATATGTTGTATATTGATATTACTTTCATATATGTGTGTTTCTCATGGTTTGTTGAGTGTTTAGTAGGTGCGTATGGCGCTTGCTTTGCATTTGGAGATCGCTTTTGCGCTATATTAGTCGTATATGCTCACTAATAATATATATGTACATATCTCGAATTGCATATCGTACTTTTACACCTTTTTCCCTACGGGATGCCTCATCCTCGAAGATAAGATGTATATTTATGATATATATATATATATATATATATATGTTGTGATCCTACTACGATTGAATCGCGCAAAGGAGACGCTGGCAAAATTTTCTGAAAATTTAAGGCGTTAGAAATTTTTTTAGAAATTGGAATTTTTTTTGATTTTGAGTTAAAAAGTTAAACGATAATAGTTGTTTTTGAAAAGATCACTATGAATGTATTTGAAAACTTAGAAAAGTTTTTGTATAAAATTTAACTAAAATATTTTTTAAAAGTTAATGGATTTTGTGACTTTTTCTTACTTGCTAATTTCGAGGACGAAATTCTTTTAAGTATGGGAGAATGTAACGACCCAGAATTTCGAACATTTGAAATTCGTATATTTAACCGATTTTAAATATTCACAAGTAAACTTTAAGAGTTGAATAACGTATTTTCAAATATCTTGATTTAATTAGATAATTAAATTGTTAATTTAACGTTTGAAATTGCTGAAATAATTGAAATTTGAGTTTAATGTGAATTAAAATGATTTATAAAGTTGAATTAAATCATATTTGAATTAGAACGATGTTAGAGAACTTTTAAAATAGATTTAAAAGTTAAATAGCAGAAATTGAATATTTTAATATTTAATTGACGAGTAAAAATAGCCATTTTTCATACGGTCTCGGATTTCAATGAAACAAGTTTCATTGGATCTGTAATGTTATATTATTGTTAGGTTTCAAATTTCATGTCAATCGGATTTACAGTTTGTCCGGGGAAAGCTAAAACGCGTAGAAATCTGTTTAAGTGAATTTTAATTTAAATAATTTGATTCGAAAACCTATATTTCAAATACGATCGAATTGGCTTTCAATATATATTCCATTGTGTTTGGAATAGGGGTAAAATATTATAAACGCCAGGCGACATGCTTCGATTGTAGTTCGGAAAATTTCAAGATGAATAGTGTCGCGAAATTTTCTGTAAAAGGACTCGATTTTTCTTATTTTCACAAAACCCTACCAGGGTTAGGGTAGGCCACGACTACAAAATCAATGGCCAAAAAGATTTGTTTCTTCTCCTCTTAATCTCTTCCAATCCATTCACATTCACGAAAATCTCTCAACTACAAAATGGTTGAGCTCGTCGAGATCTTTCCATCCATACAGTTATGATCGAAATTCGTGGAGAGGATCGACAACAAAAGGGCGCGTTCGGCCAGAGTTCATACATGATTTCCTACGCGTATGGTCGACTGAGTCTGACCGTGCTTCGATCATTATGGAATCGACGATGAGCTTTCAACTGGCACTGGCCGATCGTCGTATAAGTGCTTGAGGAGGTGGCGATAATTAGGGTTGATCGGCGGCTTCAATTGGTTCGATCACGTGAAGTAACCTGGGGGAAGAAAGAAAGCAGCGGCCTATATCTAGGTCGAAATCTAACGGCCTGGATTGAAGCTAGGTTATAAAAACAAAATAAAATGTGTAAATTAATTTATTTTAAATTCATACAAACTTTAATATGTCGTATCTTCTTCATACGACATCAGTTTCGCACGAAATTAGTTGCGTTGGGTCCGTATTAACGAGCACTACATTATTTAGCTGGATTGGGATTTATTCGAGCTAGTGAAAATTTGGTTGAAATTAAACGCTCGTTTAATTTTGATCGGAATAAATCGCTGTCGCGACGGCTACATCAAAGTGAGTACAACTCACTCTTTCCGATTCACTCATATTTTAATATAAGTGAAATAAATATTATTTATGATGATTGATGACTGTTTGGATGATATATGATATATTATCTATATATTGATTGATATTTGGATATATACCTGCCTATTGGAGCAGATGAGACCCTACACGTTTCCGTGTATGAGGGGATGACCTTTTGTACGTGCATCTGCCTCGAAGCAGACATTGTACACATATTCTAATATGTATATTTGTTGCAGGTGACAGATTGGAGAGATCCAACCGGATTCCTCACCAGTTTTGGATTTATTTACAGATATTGTTATATATTCTATTATCATATGATATACGATGTTTTTGGATGACGTGATTGATGTATTTGGTGCTATTGCAGCATTGAGCCTATTTTTGGTAATTTAAAAATGTTTAAGTAGTGATTTCCAAATTTAGAAGGATTTTCAAGTGATTCTGGAAATATACGTTTTATTGAATTTTGAATTGTTAAAGAAATGAAATTATGTTAAATAAATAAATGTTATAATCTTTATGTTGTAAAAATTATGTTTTTGTGAAACATTGTCAAAAGGTGATTTTTGAAATAAGGAGTTGACTATTTTTTAAAATAGTTTAAATGGATATTTTTGAATTATTATAAACAGTTTATATAGGAGATTTATAAAATTGATATTTTATAAATAAAAAGTATTGGGATTAAAAAGGAGATTTGTAAATGATAAAATGAGTTATAAATGAATCTTATAAGTAATAAGACTTATAACTTGTGAAGTCATAAAAAGAATGCTTTTGTAAATAAGCGAATTATAAGTAATATACTTATAAATTGGATTTGGCATATAAATGAGACAAACGGAATTGGTAAATAAAGGAGATTTATAAATTGAAGTTTTTATAAAATATAAATATGATTTATAACATTGTTTTATAAATCTGAAATCGAATGAATTTCATAAGTTAATTATTATAGTTTATTAAAGGAATTATATCCACGATTTTGGACAGTGGATAATCCTTTAATAAAAGTGCAATAGTAATAAATTTGAGTAGGCATTGAATCCACGATTTTGGACAGTGGATTATCCTTAATATAAATATGTAGAAATATTAAATTTGGTAAACGATTTGTATTCACGATTTTGGACAGTGAATAATATATTAAACAAATGTTTTAAAAAGTGATATTTTAAATGGAGTTAAATGGTTGTCTTTAAAATGTGTTAAGTATCGAAATCGTAGATTTCAACATTCATTGTTGAAATAGACGTTTTCGAGAAATAAGGAAATGATGGACTATAATAATGTTGTTATAGTAAAGGATTTTCGAATGGAGATGTTTTGTATAGTATATGGGATTTATATATCTATCTAAATTTCGAATCCCTATATTAGTGAATTTTCGGTTATCGTCACGATGTTTTACGCAACATTCGTTTTGACCCAAATAAATGTGTTTAATAAGAACGTTTTCCTTAAAGAATAAAATATCTACTTAATCCTGATTTAAGTATATGAAATATTTTCTAGGTGTATTAATAAGTATATGGAAATGTTTATCAATATTGAAATGGTTTTGAGATTATATCCTTTTAAAGATAATTTAAAGTGAATATTTGGCAAGTGATTTAATTAATAAAAGGTTAATTAAAAGGGCCTAGTGATTGTTAAGGTGCTAGATATTTGTTTGTTTTCTTTGATAGTTAAATAACCGACTATCAAATTTGGCTATTTTAGTTCCTCTACTTGATGTGGGAACTATTTAGTCATACACTTAGCACATAGCCTTCTGTGTAGGTTTAATTATCACTTGTGTTGAGGATGATGATTCGTGTAGTGTGGAGTATTACTCGATCTATCGAGGTTCCTTCTTGGCCGAAGGATAGCAAGTTGATAGTTGGAGATGTGATATGCCTATGAGACTTAGTTTCTGTGTAAGGTTGAGAAACGCTTTTCCATTGTTGATGCGAAGAGACCAGGATCAAATTTATTTGAAAACCACTTCGGACCAATATTTATGCGACAATTGTGTAGGTTGGTTATGGTGACGTTGATATTCAGGATTTTCATAGTGGAGGACTGCTTGTTGATCGTTTGGGATTAAAATACCAATAAACATATAGTAGTAGTGGTCTTTTTATTTTGAAATATCCAATGCAAGGACTATTCCCTACTAATCCTAGGGATTCCTTGATAGGATGTGGTAGGAAAGTACCTTTGGTTTGTCCCATTCCTCGACAACTTGGATGGTTGTTTGTCTGACATTGCATTTCTAAAGATTACATATATTGGTTTTTACAATCGTACATCAATGGTGGCAAAGAAGGCAACTTCTCTTAGCTTTACACCCTACTTGAGATGTATGAGCTTAAGGGTTGTATTTTTGTGGAAGGCAGTTAGTAGTCAAACGGAAATGGCCGTGCGGCATTCAAAGTGATTTGATATATGATTGTGAAATATAATCGTTACCTCGGGCCTCATCAACCGGAAATGACCAAAACAGAGTTAGACGCGGCAAGGCTAAGTGGGTCGCTACCATTAGGGTATGATCATCCTCTTCTAGATAAATCTTTGCACGCTATGACATCATGTATCTGATTATTGTGGTTTGTATGCTGGAAGGCCCTCGGTAAAGGTTGGTAAGGATCGAAGGATGATATATTCGATACCATCTACTTATAGAGGTGGGTCGATCTTGTGTTGGTAGAGAAAATTTGTGATGGTTTCTCAGTACATTCTTCTAGAGATGTACTGCCAAAAGGTAGTCCCTTCACCTGGTCATTTTTATAGAAATCCAAACTCCACTACGTATCTGCCATTTTATTTGTAGAGCCTAGTATGCTGGAATCTAAAAATGGTAACAATTTCGGCTATTTTGAATATTATTTGTGCAACAGACACTAGTATAATATCAAATGAATTTGATATGAGATATTTTAGTTATCGTATGGTAAAAACATGTCCGTGTTTATGTGCGGAGATACTTTGTTTTGATAAAGGAAAAGTTTGGTAATTTAATAAATTCAGTTGAGTGTGTTTCGCACGTTGGTTTACCCAACTGATCCGGGCATTCTTCCCTTTCTATGCTCGGGTCAGACCAAGTATATTTATAGGTTTAGGTTGGCACTTTTGGAGCTTCAACATGAGAGCTGGAGATCTTCACTTCGTATACACGTGTCTATTTTGATTATTGATTATTCGACGTGCTTTGTTGTTTATATTATCGGCAATTGTAAGGACAGGTTATTATAAATGTCCAGGCTAATAGCTATTGATTGATTGTTGAACTCTGATTGTTGTATGTATATACAGTTTATGTTTTGTAAAGATCATTGATATGATATTATATGTTTTCCGCTGCGATGTGAAATTCTGTATTGGTCTGTTTGGTTCTATCTTCTCCCTTTCTTCTCTTCTCTTCTTCTCTCTTCTTTTCTTTCTCCTGACTTTACTCGGTCTGTGCTTTTTGGATCAGACATGTGTGGTTTATTATTGATTCAGACGGTACGGATTTGCAGGTCGTCACACTATCGCAACCTTCCTCCGACAACACCAATAACCGGTCCATCCCTTCGTCCACATCACACTACTCCGCTGCCTCCTCCATTGTGAAGTCATCGCCCATAGCACAGCTAGCCTCATGCCTCAGCAGACCCGAGCACCAGATCGCCGAAGCCACTCCTGTCAGCCGCCACTTAAGCCTGCGCCTCTTTTGCCTTTTATCTCCTCTACTTTGTCAACTCGAGTAGCCACTTCTACTTATAAATTCCAAAAGATTATATATATTTCATATGTATATTTTGGCATCTTTAATCAAAGTAATATATATAAAATAATATAAAGATTATATTTTCATATATTTAATATGTTAAGGTATATATAATATGTTTATAATAATATTGATTTTTAAAGTGTATATGTATGGATAGACTTTTTACATATGTGTCTAAAAAGAATATTGATTTTATATATCGATTTCAAAATATATAATATATATATATTGACTTTAAATAGACGTGTTTAAATTAAATAATGATTTTAATATATATATAATGATTTTGATTTTAAAAGAAATTATATAATATAAATATTTTTATATGTGTAAATTTTAGATTTTTAAAGTTTATATATATTGCTTTCATCGATTATCGAATTCCAGCCTAGCTTTGCTTTGTTTGTAGACTTCCTATTCATCGTGCTATGCTTTGGAATTTATTGTTTGGATTCGTAGCTTATTGTGTAGTTTAATCTCTCTAGCCTCGAAAGGTGACCAATCACTCACGATTAACATTCTTATATTTAGTAAAATTAATTCACATGAAATGACGATTGAAATATATTGTTAAATTTGAATTGTTAATTATTTAATGTTAAATATAATATGCTATTATCTACAATTTACTTTCAGCTTAAATTTTAGATAATTTCATAATAGTACAGAAATGTCTATCCACTTTCAAACCCATTTTAAACTAAATAAAAAGCAAAATATTCCAAAGTGGTAAAAAGAAAATTTATAGCTTACTGAAAGATCTTTCATTTACAATAAGATTAAACTCATTTGGAGTTATAAATCTCTAGTTATCGCTGTTTTGGTACTGCACTTTTCCAAACAAAATTTCATATTTTAAATCAATTAAAATTTGAAATTATCCCAAATCATTTTAATCTCAAACTTCATTGTCAAACAAGCTTTTTGCTAAATCATTTATAAATGATCTTTATATTGCTAGAAAGCTTAGACTTTGTAGAATAACTTTCATTTTATATGTTTTTTCATATTTTTAGTTAATGTGGGTTTCGGGGTGGGGCGTCACAGCTTGGTATACTTAGGACATATGACAACATAACCTGTTACATATATTTTATTTAAGTTGTTAATTATGATCATATATGCTTGTCGTTGATATATATGATATTTACGCTATTTATATTCTCACACTGCAAGTTCCTATTAGTTTGGAGTTCCCTATGGGTTGAAATGATATATACCCGAACGATCTTATGGATTTGGGAAAAATAGTTATGGGTTGAAATGATAAACCTAAATGATTTTCATTGATCTTGAATTTTGGGATTGTGGGTTGAAATGATATATACCCGTAAATATTTAAATTGTGGATTGAAATGATAGATATCCATATCACTTAACCATAGGATAGAAAATTATATACGGACACCATTGGTCTATATTTTGAAAATGATTTTCGAAGTTTGAAAGGAAATACATGAGTTTTATTAAATGTGGATTTTTAAATATAATAGAAAGATTTTAATTTTATTATGTATATAAAAATTATATTTTTAAAATTATATGTTTTAAAAAAAATTAAATTATAAGTTAAGTTTAAAATGTAAATTTCAAGATTTTACTTATATTTTTATTATTTTTAAAAAAAATATAAAATAAGATTAAAAAAGGGGTTTAATCAGATTTAATTTAATAAAATTTAATATATGTTAATTTGATTTAATCATTTTATGTAATATATTTAGTATTCATAAAAAACGATATTAATATTTTGAAAATAGAGTTTGTAGTAACTCTAATAAAATAAAGGTTTGGGAAGATAAGTTGAGTTAGTTTGTAATTTAATTTGTTTGAGAATTAATATAAATAAGAATTGATTTGGAACTTATTGATTTTGTGATTTTAAAGATATGTTTGATAACTTGATTTTGATTCAAGGTGATTTAATGAACATTTTCAAATTTAAATAAAATTGAAATTTGAATATTTAATGTTGATTTGAATTTGTAACTTGAGATTTTATTTAAATGTTATTAAAAATGATATAGTGAATATTAAAAAAAATTAAATAAAATTAAAGTTGAATTTCGAAATATAAATTAGATTCATCAAAAATTGAATTATTGTAAATTGTTTGAATATTTGGACTTCGAAATCTATTCAAGTGGAAGTGGTTTAAAATTTGTAGTTCAAACTTGGATTTGAAATCGACATAAATTAAAATGGTTTTAATAAGAATTTGATTTGAACTCTTAATTGAAATTGTTGGACTAAGGTTGATTGAAATTAAATTTTGGAACTAAACTTGATTTGAATTGATTTGTGAGATTGAAAGAAACAATTCTAGTTTGAAACTATTGTAGATATAAACTCTTTTAAATATATGTAAATTGTTTTATAGATTTATCTTTTTGAGTTTATAAACAATTTTAAATATATTTTAATATATAAACAATTTTAATATATAAACTATTTTAAATATAACCTATTTTAAATATAAACTATTTTTAACAACTATTCTAATATATAAACTACTTTCATTATTAATTGTTTAAGCTAGAACAATTATGATTTAGATTTAATGGATTTAAATGCAAATACTTTAGTATTAATTGTTTAAGTTGGTACTGTTATGGTTTTGGTAACTGAATATGGTTTCGAAAGAGAATATGATTTCGAAAGTGATATGGTTTTGAAATGAATAAGATAATTTGATATGAAGTATAAAATGTTTCATTTTATAAACGACCACGGTGTGAAATAAGCATTTGGTTGTTAAAGAGACCGGGATCGGATATTGTCATACTCTCTACCAATACTAAAAACCACTTTAACAAATGTATATGTGGTGGAGATTCCAGAAGAAAGTAGGATGGCTTGGTGGCGATTCTATATGAGGTATTAATGTAGCCCTGACTCCTGCGTGTCAGCTTGATGTGGCAAAAACAGGAGCTATACTGGGCCAAGTAAGGTCGCACCTTCGATCGAGCATGCTTCTTCGATACCATTCTATTACTTTGTGATTTGATTGGGTGCACCTTTGATTTGAGAGTGTGTCTCTAGGTGGGCGATAGTAGTTGCTATGTGTTACCACCAGTCCGAGAGTGCAAATGGTAGAATCCTACCTTGGCATTGTCTCGCATGCTTTGTCACATGCTTATCGTGCCTTCTACGAGTTTGGTCTGTACCATACCTATGGAGTGTCATCTGATAGCCCTCTAGTTTGCGGAGAAATTACGGTATAGTATAGACTACGGGAATATATAAAAATGTGTTAAGAGGAATGTGGGTAACACCTTAGTGCTGTTTTAATAGTTTACTTCACTATAAACAATATCCATGTAGCGTATTGAACTATATTTGTAGATATTTTAACAGACCCTTAAAGGATGGTAACCCCAAACTTCCTTTGAGTTACTTTGTATTTCACTTGACATTTCACTTAAGTTGAGTTTATTAGTATAAGAATGTTAATCCTGACTCAAGTGTTTTGTGTTTTGCATTATGCTTGGGTCAGACTTAGTGTCATAGCATTTGAAACTCGCCTTTGGAGCTTTGGAGCTTTCCTTGGAGTCTATCGCTATCGATTCAGCTTTCGGTCATTTATGCTATTTCCAGTTTATGTTCAGACTTCTCACTTGTTTTATACTGAGACTTCTATGTATTAGATTTCTGTTGTATTAGCCTGATTTTTTTGTAGTAGCTTCACGAACTGCTATTTATCTAATTCCGCTACTTATTGCTATATTACTATGTATGCGATTTTGTGATTGATTTATTTACGACATATGTTGAGTTTTTCCAAATATAAATAAACAATATGTTGTTTTGAGCAATTCAAGTCCGACTTGTGTGGATGATTGTCGATTTGAATGGTTCGAATGTCAGGTCGTTACACATATACACCATTCAATTTATTAAAGGGAAGTGATTTCCTTTGTGATATTCGACGTGTATTAAACATGAATTGTTTTGATACCAAAATAAACATATAATCAACATATAAACTTGATGATCAAACATTATAAACAACCATAATAATCATATCATATCATATCATCATATTTTATATATATATATATATATATATAAATAGAGTTTCTCACATGAATTTCCATCGGACTAACTTTAAATTGGCTATAGCTTTGATACAATTGCATGGGATCCTATGGAATCAAGCCTTAGACCTTTGAAAAGGCTTAGCCAATGCTTCCTAATTGAGGTGGCTTGGCCTTAGTTGGTGGACTGTGTGGCCGTGGGTTGCAGAGTTGAGAAAGAGTGGATTTGCTTTGGTTTTGACAAGTTTTGATCATATATACTTACTATATAATTTTAAATTTTTTTTACAATAATTTTTTCCATAATTTTCTTTGGCAAGAAGCTATTAAAGTGGAGTAAAAAAAGTGAAGAAGCTTTAGGAACTTATGAAGAAATGAAGTGAAGAGAGATGGGTACTATTTATAGGCAAAAGTGAGGAGGAAAATATCATGATATTTCTACACAAATACATTACCATTTTCTCACCACCCCACTCCTCTCTTACCTCACCATTTTCAGTCGTGCTTCCTCTCCATGTGTATAAGTATCCATGTGCTTGTACTTTGGTGTGTAGGAGTTTGATTTTGGTTTGCTTAAGTTTTAGGATTTTAGGAAAATATCTTGATATTTTATAATATATATATTTAAATGTATAAGTATATTTGTATGTATATATGTGTTCGTGTGCATGTGGATGTGTTCTGTATATGTACATATATGTCTGCATATGTATATCTCAAAAATGGTTCACAACGTTGCACAACTTTTTTGCATTAAATCATCATGGATTCCGATTTTGATTTCCGGTCATATTTTTACTTCTTATTTAATTAATATATATTTAAAAAAAATTGAAAATAATATTTCTATCATTATATAATAATTAAAAGGGTTTATTTATTAATTAAAATTACTATTAAATCATTTAAACTCGATATAAATTCAAACATCATTATTTCAAAATAGTGATATCATCGATGATGTCATTAAGAGATTTAATTTTCAAAAACAAAATAATGATTTTATTACATATTCTTACTCGTATACATAGATGAGTATATGTATCCATCTCCATGTGACGTCGGATGATCTAAGAGCTATTTGTTGATAAAACGGTTTTTTTGTCATTTTGTCGATATAATTTCCAAAGTATATATTTTGTAAATATTTATTCAAACTAAGATTACGAATATTATTTATTGTTCAAAACATTATTATTTATGTTAAAAAATCTTATATTTGAATATTTAAAAATTTCTAAAGTGATGAATTTGCAGGTCGTTATATACTTTCCCCTTAAAAAAATTTCGTCCTCGAAATTAAGGATAAGAAGAAATTGAATCAAAAAAGGAACATATATATTTGACAAGGGAATATTACAAGACACGATAAGTGACCAGACCACAGGTGGTGAGTACACTATCTCAATACCACATGCAAACCACGCGTCAATCCAAAACTCAGGATAAGATTTCCTCATTCTGCCCTTTATTTCCCAGGTGCAGTCTTCGGCATCACTATTCCATTGAATTTTAACCAACCTTTCCACCTTCCTTCTCAATTACTTCTCATTGTGATTCACGATTCAAACTGATCGTCTGATAAATGCCAAATTTGGTCCTACTTCTAAATCTTCCTGGGCAATTGTTTCTGTAATCTGTTCCAGATCATGCACAAGTTTCTGTAGATGGGATACATGAAAGACGTTATGTACACCAGATAACCTTTTAGGGAATTGCACATGCTAAGCTAATGGGCCAATCCATTCAAGAATGGGAAAATACCCAATAAATTGAGGTGCGAATTTCTTCGCTGACCTAATCGCACCACTCCTCTCATCGGAGAGACTTCAGGAACACAAAATCTCCAACTAAGAATTTCAAATTTTTACGCCTTTGATCAGCATAACTCTTTTGACTGCTCTGGGCTTCTTTCATATTCTTTCTAATCAAGTCTACCTATTTTGAGGCTTCTCGAATCATTTCAGGACCAAGTATTAAAAAGATCTCCGATTTTGATCCAACATGCTGGAGATCTACATGGACAACCATATAAACTTCGTACGATGACATGCTAATACTGGCCTAATAGCTGTTATTGTCCACAAGATGAAGATAGTTTTCCCATGAATCTCCAAAATCTAAGATACAAGCTCTCATAAGATCTTCCAATACTTGATTTACCCTTTCATTTTTCCCATCAGTCTGGGGATGATATGCAGTGCTTATACTCAGCTTCTTTCCCAAAGCTATTTGTAATGCCTCTCAGAACTTACTAGTAAAGATTGGATCTCGATCACTGACTACACTTATTGAGACATCATGCAATTAAACTATTTCTGTGACGACCTATCTCCTCGACCCTAAGAAAAAGACAGTAATACATCCACGGTATTCACTTGCCGTAAATCCAAGTGCCGGGGAGGCAGATTATCAGGGTTGTAAAAGAAAATAAAGATAGACGGATAATATAATAATAGAATCTCACATCGCATTTAACATTTAATTATATATAAACAATCAGGGTCAAATACAAATCCAGCAGGATAGTTATAACTGTCTATCCGTACATATGCTGGGATATACATACTACATGACATGGCGGAAAATGGGTAGATAAGGTTCTTCAACTTCATAGCTCCAAAAGAATTCCCTAAAATGCTCCCCAACATGCTCCAACATGCTCCTAAGGTATCATGACTACACGGCTGTCCAAAAAATAGGGCACCCAGAGTTCAAAGGGAAAACAAACTCTGGGTCAGTCATGGGACTGGTGTGAGAACACAAAGTACGATGTTTTGAAAACAAAAGGTATCTCATAAGAACACGCCGTGCATAAACACGGAACGGGGTTTCACCTTATGATAACCAAAATTCTTTATTACGTAAAATTTGGTGATATTATTTATAATGACTTTCTTTGAAAACATTTGCAAATAAACTTATTAATCTTAGCCGAAATTGTTACATTGATTAAATTCCAGCATAATAAGTTTACAATCAATTCTAAAAGTTCTTATTGGAGAATGTCTTAGGTAAAGGGATTACCTTCCAATGAGTGTACCTCTAGATGGATGTCCCGAGGCACAGAACTTCTGCCCTCTACCAACACAAGACCGGCCTATCTCTATAACTAGATAGAACCGAATATGTCATCCCCCGGTCGTCACCGACCTTTATCCAAGAGCTCTCTTCGCATACATCCACATTAGTTTACAACTCGAACGTCATAGCGGGAAGAAATATATCTAGAAGGGAATGATCATATCCAAATTGGGAATGAACCACTTAGCCTTGCCGCATCTAATCATGTTTCGGTCATTTCCAGCTAATGAGGCTTGAGGCAATGATTACCTTTTCACATAGCACATCTTCTTTCACTTTTAATGCCACATTGCCATTCCATAATCACACGACTGATTTCTACAAAGTATAACTTTCTGAGCTCGTATGTCTTAGGAAAGGGTGTTAAGCTAAGTGAAGGTGTCTTCTTCGCCACCGATTGATATACTTTTATAGAGATCACTCGTTGCGATTTGGAATGCAAGGTTAGACATTCATCCATACAAGTTTGTTCTGGGACCAAACGAAATCGAAGGTACTTTCCTTGGTCATTACTAGGCGAGAAGTCCTTGTGGTTCTGAGATTTTTCATAACAAAGAGACCACTGCTACAATATAGTGAATCGGGAGTTTATTCCCAATTAATCAACAAGTAGTCCCTCATTATTATTCGTCTCAATGTCTCCGTCTTCAAACATCTTCATTCTTTTTAAACGTAAACGGGTTCAAAAGTGGTTTTCGGATAGGAATTACCCAAATCCGACGCCGGTTCCTTTGAAATCCAATCATAAAAAAATGACGTAATTAGGTGATTGTTTTTCGATTCATTCATTTTCCTTTACCAAAATATCTTCGAGAGATATATATTTTAAAAATCTTCTTCTTTAAATATGGAATCATTTAAACCTCTCTTTTGAATATTTATCATATCATTTTTGAAGAGTATCTTTTGAGATAATAGGATTATAGAAATCATTTTAATTTTATTCAAAATCAACTTTCGTATTCAACGAGTGCTATCTGCAGAATAACGGTGAGATCACCTTTTAAATTCCACAAATAGGACAAGGTCCCTTTTTGGATTTTAAATAATGAGTATAAGAAGATTATTTCTATAAAATCCAACTTGAGCATCCGGACTTTCCTTTTGATATGTTCCCGCCCTCGCCTAAAAGAGAAAACAGAGGCAAGGTAAGTTCAGGGCACTGGTTGCTCCATCCCTAACCTTAGTAACACACCTTGTTTTCATATTTAGATCTCACAGGCGGGACAAACGTGCTAGACGTTTCCGCATACTCATTTTCCTTTTTTAAATCACTTAACTATTTGTTTAACCACCTTTGAAATAATGTTAAATTCATTAAATTTCTTTTAAAATGATTTATTATTTACTTAAAAATGTTTGCATAAGACTTGGGAAAGAACTGTTCAGTTCCAACCTTTATTTCAAGTTATTGAAAAGCGTTGCGAAAAGTGTTGCAAATAGTGTTACAAAAAGTGCTTTAAAAGCTATATTCTTCAAAACGACTTTTATATCATTTAGAAAACCATCTTTCTACTTAAATCACTTTTAAAACATTTTAAAGGAATTTTAGAATTTATTTCATATTATTAAAATTATTATTTTATCAATTTCTAACTTTGGTCAACTAGTGCAAAAACTAGATTTTTCTTGAAAATTGATTTTGTTATATTTCAAAATAATACAAGATGAAATTTTGGTTTTCCTTTTTTTATATGAAAGATATGAATATAAGAATTCGGAAAATTCTTACTACGAAGACTTTCGAAGTATATTCCACTTCATATGTTCGTTTGAACTTTTGATGCGAAAACACGAACTACCGTTACGCGACGCATCAAATTTTAGGCGTATTTTAAGATTCATATATGAACTTTGCCGAGGCAAGTTTAAGCACTTAGGAATTATTTCTAAAACATATTCAAACATTTTTCAAACGTATAAATGATTCCATATCACATTTCGTTTCATTTGGGAAGAGATTTCTATGTGATTATACGTCGTGTAAATCCATGACTTGATTCAGTATTTTCATGAAATAAACAATACATGAAAATCGATATCATAACCAAACATTCAAACAAACATATCACAACATCACAACCAAATATATACATATAAATTAGGGGTTCTCACCTTATTTGCAAATGAACTAACTTTAAAGTGATTATAACTTTCCTAACTTCGATCGGGTGCTCACGAATGCTTGTTTTAAGGCTTCTAGATGGCTTGACTTAACTTGTGGAGATCTTTGGAGCTTTGGGCCGTGAGATTCAAGGAGGGTTGGGCTCGGCTAGATGGTGAAGGGGGTCAGAGCAATAAGAGGGGGAGGAGGAGTTTTGTCGTGGTTCGGACAGAGTTTGGTTGATATATTTTTTTTATTTTACTTTTGGGAATATTTTGGCATTATTTCATTATGGAAAGAAGCCTCTAAAAGATGTAAGAGAGCTTAAGAAAGCAGAGAAGAAATGGTGCAAAAGTTAAGAAGAAGAGAATGGGTATTTACAGAAAATATTTGATATTAAAATATAGATTTGTGTTTTTACTTAAATAACATTCCTTAAAAATTAAGTAAACTTATTTAATTCAACTCTTACCATCAACATCACATCACAGTTTTAAAATTCAAACACTTAAGAAGAATAAGAATGATTACTTTACTTTATGTCACATGTGATATGACATGTGTTTTGTCCTTTTAGTTTACTTTTGCTAATTACTTTTTAGAATTTTCTAAATGTGATTATTAAAAGTAACCTTGTTTAGTTAATTGTTAACTACCTTTATATGTTAACATATTTATTAAATTGTGTATATAAAGGTTCAACAGCGTTGCGACGGCTTTAAATCGACAAAATGTTGATTTTTAACAAAATGTTTTACGGTCACATTTTGACGTTATAGTAAAAGTATTTATTTTTGTAAACCAAATTTAAAAATAAATTTATGTAATGTTAAAATATAAACACTCGTAAATAAATTTAAAAAATTAATTAAATCATTTAAACTTACTTTCATGAAATCAGGATTTTGTCACTTTTGTCGATATAAGCAAATGTTACTATCTTTATGTATATTTCTATTTTCAAATCCTATCTAATATTGTTTGAATCTTAAAACCTGTTAGTCCTTGAGATGATGGTTTTGATGACAACAACCTTAGAATAGGATTACAAAATATAAATACTAACATTATAGTTTAGATATATATGTATATGCAGGATTTAACCATGTAGGTACCAAGAATGAAGACTGTACAGTATAGAGATTCAAGATACCAAGATTGAAGACTCATGAGTAATAAGAATATCAAGATTATCAAGAGTTCAAGATTTCAATAATAAGTAATTTAATTAGAAATTTTGTTAAAACTCCTAGAAAAGCACTGGCATCTTAAAATCCAATTTATTCGTGGAATGGAATCCACTTCGAGCCTGTTAAAGGAATAGAACCCTAAGTAGGATGGAACCTACGAAAAATATAGTGGAACATTGTTCTGTATGCGCTAACCTTTTATTCAAATGTTTTAACAAAATTATATCATGTTTTCAAAATGATTTCAAAACCTTCCTTTTAAAAGAATAAAAAACATCTATCCTGATTTTAAATATTTTAGCCTCAAAATAATCTTTAGTTTCAAATCAAATTATCCTCGATTTTAAACAATCTTTTAATAATAATATATTTATATTTTAAATATTTGTACTTAGATTCAAATATAAAATAATAGTAAAATTTTATATATATCAAAATATTATTCTCTATACTTATTTATGTATTTTAACTATAGTTAAGTATATTTATAAAGTTCAAAATAGTTTGATACAAGATTGAAGTTGATTTCAAAGAAAAAATAAATCACCAAAATTTTCTTTAGGATGTCGACATACCCAAGATACCCATGTCGACATAGTGGCAGTTGATTTAAAAAATTTGAATTTCAAAAGAAGTGTTTATTCGTCATATCCCTTCACGAATGGACATGGCTGTTGTTCTTCTATAAATAAGGGCTGTTTTAAATAAATTTCAATTTATATTTTTCTGGTTTTCACTCCTCTTCTTCTTCCACATTTCTTTATACATATTATTACCATTACTCTGCCGAAATCAACTTGAATCTAGCTAGATAATTTCTAGTTTGATTCTCTATCACTATCTCAACAAGATCTCAGTGCTATTTAGAGTTATAGACTTCTTTGTAATCAATTTAGCGACAAAGGTGTGATTGTAGCCTTGGAAATCAATCAAGTGAGAAAAGGTGTGATTGTGGCCTTGGAAATCAATCAAGTTAGAAAAGGTGTGATTGTAGCCTTGGAAATCAATTGGGTGAACTTGTTGCTCGTGAAATCAGGTATTTCTATCCAGAGGATTGTGAGTCTGGAGTGGATTACCTCGTGGCCTTGAAATCAAGGGTGTAATTGTACAATTTCTTTTGAAAGGAAATCCGTACTTATGTGCGGGACTGGATGTAGGGTAACTCCGAACCAGTATAAAATCCGGTGTGTTCTTTCCTTCACCGCTTTTACTTTATTTCTATATCTGTGTTTGTTTCTGTGATCATATCTGTGTCTGAATATTGCATACATTTGTGTTCAAACTTACAAAAACTCAAAAAGATTTAGTAATTCCTTTAAACACTATTCACCCTCCCTCTAGTGTTAATCCTAGCCTTAAGATCCGTATTCCGCATTTCTAACAAAACCTTCTATATTTTTTAAAAAAATCACTTTAAAAAGTATATTTTAAAATGGTCAACTTTTGGGTCGTTACAATTTCCCTCATGTGTGTTTATGAAAGACTTGCAGCTATTCTCGTCGCCTTTACTGGGATAAAGTGTGTGCTTTTGGTCAGTCGGTCAACAATAACCCAAATGCCTTCATTTCCCTTTCTTGATCGAGTTACGTCATCGATGAAATCCATCATATTCGGTTCCATTTCCAAGTCGGAATTTCAAGAGGTCGGATTTACTCCAACAGTATTTTGCTGATCACTTTTAATCTGTTGACAATTTGCACATCTTTTAATATGGATAGAGACATCGCTCTTCATACCATCCCACCAAAAATCCTCTTCATATCTCAATACATTTTGGTAACTTCGAGATGCACCAAAAGTCGAGAATTATGACATTCTGTTAAAACTTCTTGTCTTATCCCATCGACATTTGGGATGCATACTCTTCCATTCATCCTTAGTATTCCTTGTTCATCCACCTTAAATCCTGTCCATCTTCCTGGTACCGTGTTTTTCTCCATTGCTTTGACCATTTTTGGAATAAACAGATCTCTGAGCTGGTTCTCTTTTACACTGTTAATAATAGTTGGATGTACTAAAAAAATTCTAACTTCTCACCTATATAAAAAAGGAATATTATTTACCAAGGTCAAACAAAGTTTATCAAAATAAACCATGAGAAATTCTTACCCAATAAATAATGTCTCCAAATCTTTAGTGCGAACATAACGGTTGATAGTTCTAAGTTGTGGTTGCATAATTTCCCTCATGCATCTTTAATTGCCTACCAGCATATGTGATAACCTTTTCATGTTGCATCAGTACCGCGCCTACTCCTTCACCACGAGCATCAGTATAAACGGTCAAACCATCGCTTTCACAATAATAGTCAGGACTGGAGCGGTAGTTAACCTCTTCTTAAGTTCCTGGAATGCTTCTTTACATTTCGGCATCCATTCAAATTTAACATCCTTCATAGCCAACTTCGCTAAGTAATGATAAACCTTAGAGAAGTCCTGAATAAATCTCCAGTAGTATCCTGCCAATCCTAAGAAGCTGTGAATGTCCTTTGGAGTTTGTGGTTACTTCCAATCTAGAACGGCAGTAAATTTTCTGGGAAAAACTGATTCCTTCCTTTGACACAACGTGTCCAAGGAAACTTATCTTTTCTTCCTGGAAATGTAATTTTGAAAACTTAGCCTTGAATACATTCCTTCTCAATATTTCTAGTACAGTCTCTAAATGCCTTTCATGTTCTTCTTCGGTCTTTGAATATATATAAGGATGTCATCAATAGAAACCAACATGAATTTGTGGAGCATATCTCTGAATACTCTATTTATAAGTTCCACAAAATAAGCGAGTACATTAGTCAGCCCGAATGGAATAACCAACCACTCTTAGAAATTATTTGGTCCTTTGAATGTAGCAGAAGGAATGCAATCTTTTGATATTCTTAATTGACGGAATTCTATAGCTAGGTCCATTTTGGAGAATATTCAAATACCAAGAAGTCGATCAAAAAAGTCATCAATCGAGGTAGAGAACACTTGTTCCTAATCGTTTTCTTATTTAGGTCTCGATAACTTACAAAAAGTCTTCGGAGCTATTTGACTTTGCAACAAAAACTATTGTTAAGTTCCAACTTGAGCAATTTGGTCTAATTAGTCCTTTCCTTAACAATTCATCCATTTGTTTCCTTAATTCATTTACTTACTTAAGGGCCTTCTTCAAGAAGAATGAAAAGTAGACCTTGCATTGTAAATCGAGTTGATTCGAAACTCAGTTTCTCTATACAGGGATAGATTTTAACTTCCTCAAAAATATCCGAAAATTCCTTAAAAATCGGTTTTTCTTTAGACGTTTTTGAAATGAATTTAGGGCATACATAAAACTATCCATTACTGGAATTAATCCTTCACAAATTATTTTAAAAGGTTCGCTTCTATTATTTTTCAAATGCACCGTCCTTTTAATATAGTCAAGAACATTCTTATATTTAGATAACCAATAAATATCTAGTATAATCTCAAATTCAATAAAATTATGGACAATTAGGTCACGTGAAATTTTTTTAGGATGCGTAGGCAACTTGTACTTTTTCAAAAACTATACCGAGATTAGTTTTACCACCTATAGGGTTAGAGACATGGATAGGGGTATCTAATAACTTTGTGGTAAGTTTCAATTTATTAACAAATTCTTTAGAAATAAAATTGTGGGAAGCTCCATTATCAAATAATATTCTAACTAGATTTTCATTAATGTAGAAATTATTCAAGAATTCTCTTGCACTTCGCACCACTCGAAGTTGAGGGTTCATCTTTAATGGCAGAAACTCAAACTTGTTCTCCTTTCTTTATCAGTGGGAAACCCTTATCTACTGCCTAGTTTGTGATAATAGTGGCCGTTTCTATCCTAAACTTTAGGGTTCTTATAGGTGGTGGAAAAATAACCCTTCTGCTACCAATTATAACAAGTAATAGCCTTCAAATTATTTTCTTACGGACCTTCTTCTGGCTTACCTTGCCATGGCTTCTTCCTAGAATGCTTGAACTTCTTCTTCTTCCAGTTATTGCTATTGCTTTGAGTTGTAGATGGATTCTTTTTATCTAGAGATTCATATTGAAAACCATGTCTACCAAATTTACAAAGGTTCCCTTGACATGCCCAGTCATCTTGTCTTGATACTTTCCCTTCATCCCGACGATAAACATTTCATTTTTCTTTAAAGGAGTGTTTATCCGACCTGGCCCAAAATGGGACAATTCACAGAACTTGTTGGAATTCTTCTATAAACATCTCTCCTTGCTTTAAATCCATAAGACTCCAACAAAGGTGGGATTTTCCTGTAGATGACATATATTTTTCTTCCATGACTTCTTTGAACCATTCCCATGAAAAATTATCTTTTGAATCATTCAGAATAATGGACTCCCACCATGCTAGAGCCCCTTCTTGTAACTGCCAAGAATTTAAGAACCTTTTTTACTCATTCTTGATTTTCAATCCCTTAAAAATTCTTTCACAAGAGCGGATCCAAGCCCAAACTTCAGTAATGGACTCCATTCTTTTGAATGGTTTACCATCCAAACTGATGTAATCCTTGCATATAGTACCATAGTTAATTTGAGGTTGCATGGGGA
Source organism: Allium cepa (assembly GCA_030765085.1). Taxonomy (NCBI): domain Eukaryota; kingdom Viridiplantae; phylum Streptophyta; class Magnoliopsida; order Asparagales; family Amaryllidaceae; genus Allium; species Allium cepa. The sequence continues at coordinate 514,108,915 of CM060938.1, forward strand.
TTACCACTTTCTCAATTATTATAGCATTTGATTGACCATTGGTGGCCAAAGCTTTGCTACCTTCCCTTTGTACTCTTCTATTACTCGTCTCCTACTATCTACATATAGTAGGGAAACATCTTTAGAAATATAGACGAAATTATCTTTAGGAATGGGCATAAATCCAATATACTTATTCGGATAAAATTTCAAATATGCACTCTCTCTAGCTAAACTCATTCTAGGACATTACCAACCCTATCTCTAATGAGTTGATCCCATCCAGGCTTAGGGATTCACTTAACCAAAAGCTCGAATACCAAATGTGAAGACCTAGCTCTCGACCTTCGAAAATCGAAATTAATACATCCTCGGTATTCACAAGCCGTAAATCCAGGTATTGAAGAGGCAGATTATCATGGTACAAGAAAATAAAGGTAGAAGACAAACAAAATAGAACCTCACATCGTATTCAATATTTAATCATACACATGAGTAGTACATGCAATTACTCCAAATTGCTCCATCTGAGTACTAGTAAGTACAAATCTAGCTAGGATAGTAATAATTGCCTATTCTCACAAGTGTTGGGTAATACATAATACAAAATATAGCAGAATCAAAAATAGATGACTATCTATATAGGACCCTCTAGCTTCATGCTCCTTCCAAAATTCTCTGAGCTTGTCCCAAAATGTTCCATGTTACCTAACTACTTTGCTGCTTAGAAAAATAGGGCATCTAGAGTTTTAAAGGAAAGAAAATAAACTCTAGGTCATTGATTGGACTGGTGTCGGAAACTCAAAATGCGTGTATTTTAAAAACAAAGGGTATGTTATAAGACCACGCTGCACATAAATATGAACATATTTTTACCTTATGATAACCAAAATCTTTACTTTGTAAAATTTGGGAATATTACTTTTATTGACTTTCTTTTGAAAACTCTTTTCAAGTAAATATATATAATCTTCATCAAAATTGTTACATTATTAAATACTAGCATATTAGGTTCTACAATCAAGTCCGAAGGCACTTATTGGAGAATGGATTTCCATACAATGGAAGCTTAGTAACTACCATCCGCATAATACATCTCTAGAGTGACGTATTGAGGATCAACAACTTTGAAACCTCTTCATCTAGCAAGACCGGCCTACCCGCAGACCTAACTTGGTGGCGGATAGAACCGAATGTGACATCACCCTAGTCATAACCGACCTATCTGGGATTTCATAGAACACATAACATATGCGACATATATAGAGTAATCTAGAAAAGTGGTGACCATACCCTAATGGTTGTGAACCACATAGCCTTATGACATGCCCTATTTAAACCATTTCTAGGAGATGAGGCCCGAGGTAACGATTGCCTTTCACATAGCACATTCCACATTGAATGCCACATTGCCAATTCAATCACACACCATTGATTTCCATAATTGTACAACCTCTGAGCTCATACTTCTCAAAGAAGAGTGTTGAGTATAGGATATTTGCTTCCTACACCACCAGACAGATGTACATTTGTAAAAATCAATGTACATGTATGTTGGAAATGCAATGTCAAACATCCGTCCATACAAGCTGTCCACGAATTTGAAAAACCGAAGGAATTCTGCTCACACATCCTGTCGAGAATCATGCCTAGGATTAGTAGCAAGCCGCCCTTGCATCGAAGATCAAATGAAAATACTACCGCCACATATATATGACATGGAAAATTTTCTCCGAGGGTCGGTGATAAGAAACCCTTCATTCCATTTATTATCATTCCAAGTCTTCACTTCGAATATGCAAATTGGTTCGAAGTGGTTTTTCAAAAAAAATTCACTCAAATCCGACCTCGGTTCCTTCGAACCAATCATCAATAAAAAGACATTAACTAAATAGGTACTTATCATTTGATTAATTACTTTCTTTTTATCAAAAGTATCTTCTAGAGATATATATCTTCTAAAACATTTCTTTTCGGTATATACAGAATAATTAAATTCTATTTATCTTTGGAAATACCAAACCTTTTCCATAATTCATATCGAAAAACATTATTGAGTTAAAAAGGGTCGATAGAAATTCTACTAACTCTGCTCGACATCAATTTTCATATTCAACCTTTACTATCCGTCGAATAACGTGAAATCACCTTTTAAATTCACATGGATAGTATGGGTTCCCTCCTCGAAATTGGATACCAAGTGTAAGAAGATTATTTCTATACAATCCAAGTTGTATTAAATTTGAAAAATTAAATCTTTTATAATTGTCTAATTTCTGATATTTAGACCTTTCTATTCCTTTCCCGGAAAAAGGCCAGGTGAGCTAGGGTACTGGTTGCTTCTGAACATCTGTTTAGTTTAAGCACGTCACATCTGGATCTCACGAATTGAAAAATCCAATCTACTCATTTTCTTTTAGAGCCAAGATTAAATCACTTAATTATAACAGCTTTTCTTTATATCATTTATTTAAACCTTTTAAAATAGATAATAAAACCATAAAATCATATTTAAAATATTTAATTATTTATTTGAAAACATTTATAAAAGATTTGGAAAAGAACCCTTAAGTTTAAAGCCATATTTTAAAAGTTATTAAAAGTGATGCGTATAGTAATTTTATGACATATTTGATCAAAGCAACTTTTCCATCATTTAGAAATATATTTTTAAAACTCAAATCTCTTTTAAAACATTTTAGAATATTTATAGGATTTGTTACATATTTTTAAAGAATTAATCTTTAATTTTCGAACTACCAAAACCGCAACTATTTTGAAAACTTGTTTTGCTCATATTCAAAATCTACTAAATGAAATCTCGGTCATTTTCTTTTGTTTTAAAAACTATGATTATAAGAGTTTGGAAAATTCTTATTACAAAGAATCCCAACTACGAATCCATCGTTTAAGTAGATTTAACTTTCTACGGTGTGGAATCACGAACTACCATTACGTGACTTGCCTATTTTTAACTCAATTTTCATAACTTGTCAAAACATCACCAAATTGGAATTTAGTGTTTATAAAACTTTTATAAACCATTTTAAAAAGGTTTAGCAATCTCATATACATCATTTCATTTATTAAAGGGAAGCGATTTCCTTTGTGATATTCGACGTGTATTAAACGTGACTTGTTTCAGTATCAAAATAAACCTATAATCAACATTCAAATTTGATGATCAAACATAGTAAACAACCATAACAATCATATCACATCATCATATTATATATATAAATAAGTTTCTCATAAAAATTTCAATCCAACTAACTTTAAATTGGTTATAGCTCTACTACGATTGCATGGGAGCCTATGGAATCAAGCATTGGACCATTGGGAAGGCTTGGACTATGCTGGCTAATGGAGGTGGGTTGGCCTTGGTTGGTGGATGTAGTGGACGTGGGTTGTAGAGGTGAGAAAGAGTGAATTTGCTTTGGTTTTGATAAGTTTTGATAATATATACTCACTATATAATTTTAATTTCTTTTTGCAATAATTTTTGCCATAATTTTTCTTTGGCAAAAGGCCATTAAAGTGGAGTATAAGAAGTGAAGAAGCTTTTGGAATTTACGAAGAAATGAAGTGAAGAAAGATGGGTGATATTTATAGGCAAAAGTGAGGAGGAAAATATCATTATATTTCTAACCAAATACATCACCATTTTCTTACCACCCCAGTCCCCTCCTCCTCACCATGTTGGGTCTTTCTCCCCCACCCCCCATGTGTACGCACCCATGTGCTTGTAATTTGGTGTGTAAGAGTTTGACTTTGGTTCATTAAGTGTTAATTTTTTAGGAAAATATCTTGATATTTAGTGATATATATATATATATATATATATATATATATATATATATATATATATTTAAATGTATAAGTATATTTGTATGTATGTATGTATGTGTTTATGTGCCTGTGAATGTGTTCATGTATATGTATATGTTTATGTATATGTATGTGTGCATATGTATATCTCAAATGCTTCATAACCTTGCACAACTTTTCTTCGTTGAATCGTTACTAATTCCGATTTCAATTTCTCGTCATATTTTTACTTCTTATTTAACATACATACATACATACATACATACATATACATAGATATATATATATTATATACAAATATATTTATATATGTAAATAAAGTTCAATAATAATATATCATTATATAATAATTAAAAGGGCTTATATAATAATTAAAATAACTATTAAATCATTTAAACTCAATTTAAATTCAAAAAATAATTTATTTTAAGATAATGATCTCATCGATGATGTGATAAAGCGATTTTATTTTCAAAATAAAATAAATAATTTTATTACATATTCTTACTCATTTACCTAAATGAGTGTATGTTTCCAGCTCCGTGCATGATGTCGAATGGTCTAAGAGCTATTTGTTGATAATACGGTTTTTTTTCATTTTATCGACATATTTTCCAAAGTATATATTTTTTGTAAATATTTTTTCAAAATAAGATTACCAATATTGTTTATCATTTAAAACATTACCATTTATGCTAAAAATCTTATATTTGAATATTTCAAAAAATCTCTGAAGTGATGAATTTATGGGTCGTTACATTTAGTCAACCAAAAATCCAGGTTGTTACAATACATATGTCATCTGTTCGCAATGCCGAATCTGATTGCTCGCTTGATCATCAAATTTCACATCCAAACTAGTATCGCTCGGTCGACTTCCTTAGTGTTGATTTCAATCAGGTTCCTTGATTAGAAACTTCTGTTCTCCTTGCATAGCCATACACTACGTAGGAAACTTCAGAATCAAACCAAAAATCCGTATCAAGTGCTAGTCGTTAAGAATCGAGTGAAATATCCTAACACAGACTGGTGTAAACACCCCGAAATCATGTACTCGAATCTAGATCAAAAATAGCTATGTAAATAAAATTACCTACATACAACTTACTATTTATCCCAATTGGTTTCTTAATTGCACTAAATACTTATCATTTTAAATCACATTTGTTTATACTTACACTATATTTCTCTTAATAACTAAATCAATTTATGAACCATTTCGTAAAATCATTTCATTTAAACTTTATTTAAGTTAAATTTCATTTCATAACTCCAGTTCATATTCTTATAATATTCTTCTACATCCTATAAGCATATACACAATTTAAAATTTTGTTTTACTAAACATAAATACCTATCAAATTTAAAACTTGTTTTAACTTATTACCTCCTTTTATTTATAGGATGCAAAACTTATTTTCCTATAATCTCACCAAAACACTTAGCTTCAATTTCTTAATTAATTTGGAAGTTTTCGGCTATTCAAAATCGCAAAAAATTCCATTTCATTGCAGTAAGTGGAGATTACTTAAAACAAATCATAATGAGATGAACAACCAAAATTATTTAAACGACCCATAATTTTAGTCAATTGAATTTTGAATATTTAATTGATTTTAAATATTGAAAAGTTAATTTTATAAGTAAAATAACTTGATTTTCAAATATAGCGATTTATTTGATAATTAAATTATTGATTTTAATATTTAGAATTGTTTAAATAATTAAATCCTGAATTTAATGTGAGTAAAAAAAGATTCCAAAAGTTGATTTAAATTCTATTTAAATAAGAATGAAGACAGTAAACTTTTATTTTAGAATTAAAAGTGATTAATTTGGTTTTTATAATAATTCATTTTAATTTACGTGAAAAATAGCTTTTCGGGGCAATGTCTCGGATTTTGACGAAACTAGTTCCATTGGAATCGTAATAGTATATTATTATTTGTCGTTGAATTCTGTGATGATTGGACATATCTTTGGTCATGCGAGATCGAAAACGCGTGGAAATTTACTTTAGAAAATTGATATAATAATTAGTTTTGAAAAGTTGTCTTCTTTATATGACCGAATTCGACCTAGAGACTAGTACCATTGCGATCAGAATATGGGTATAATATATAGAGCGCCAATTGTCATGTCTCGTTTGGAGTTCAAGATTTTTGAGCGTTGACTGGATATTTTTGAATATGAAAATATAAATAATATATATTCACAATGCTACCAAATCTTAGCCCATGCTCTCCCTACATAGACCATATCCTCCTTCCCCTTTTAAATTCATGGTCAAAGACAAAAATTACATTAGAAATTTCAATTTTAAACCATCTCCATATCAATGGGCTGATGATCGTTGAAACCACTACAAGTATTTCCATGCCTTGATCCCAACATCAAAGTTGCCCGTCTCGATAAGAGGAGCTCATCTACCGGTTGGATCGTTTTAGATCATCACATGGAGGTCGAATTTTAGCCATGACCAGAGCAGCATGGGTTCATTTTTCCTTTGAGTCGCTTGCAGCGGCAAGGGTCACGTGAGTGGTGGAGGCAGGCGCGGTGGCGAACGGCAATTGCAGCGGCAGTATCAATCGATAATAATCATGGTCAAATGGTTTAAGCAAGCACTAAGGCAATGGTACAAGAAGTTCGACGCATTCATGAAAGAACGTGATTTCAAAAGGATGGAAAGCGATCATTGTGTCTTCACAAAGAGGTATATAAGTGGTGACTTTCTCATACTTCTGCTCTATGTTGTTGATATGTTAATTATTGGTTAAGATCGCATAAAGATATCTGCTTTAAAGAAAGATCTAAGCAAGAGCTTCGCCATGAAAGATTTGGGACCGGCTAAACAAATCCTTGGGATGAGAATTACTCGTGATAGATCAAAAAAATCTGTTATGGCTATCCCAAGAAAGGTACATTGAGAAAGTGTTGTAAAGGTTCAACATGCACAAATCAAAGCTGGTTAACACTCCACTTGTCGGACATTTCAAGCTAAGTTCGAAGCAGAGTCCGACAAGTGAAAAAGACATGGAGAAAATGAAGAAGATACCATACGCATCTGTAGTAGGCAGTCTCATGTATGCAACAATATGCACAAGACCAGATATCGCCTATGTTGTTGGTGTTGTCAATCGCCTCTTGGCTAACCCAGGGAATGAACATTGGTTTGCAGTCAAATGGATCCTCCGATATCTATGTGGAACTTCCAAAAGATGTTTATGCTTTGGTAAAGGAAAACCTGTATTAGAAGGATACACAGATGTAGACTTGGCCGGTGTCATTGATTCAAGGAAATCAACATCGGGATACTTAACTACTTTTGTAGGGGGAGCTATTTCATGGCAATCAAAGCTGCAAAAGTGTGTTGCATTATCCACTATAGAGGCAGAGTATATCGCAGCTACCGAAGCTTGCAAGGGGATGTTATGGATAAAGAACTTATTGCATGAGTTGGGAATAGATCAAGAAAAGTATGTCTTGAAGTGTGACAATCAAAGTGCAATTTACTTGGCAAAGAATTCAACATTTCATTCCCGAACAAAACACATTGATACAAGATATCATTGGATCCGAGAAGTCCTTGAGGAAAAGTAAATACATCTTGACAAGGTTCACATAGATGAGAACTTGTCTGACATGATGACCAAGGTAATACCAACATAGAAGTTTGAAGATTGCTGTCAAGGTGCTGGTTTGCTACTAACCCCCAATTAAGTCGGAAGAAGGAGATTTGTTGGGATCCCTCCTTAATTGGAGAGTTTCTATAAAATTCTAGATCTTTCTGGAGAACTTTCAAGAAGCTTAGAACCCTCTGAATATTCTAGAGATGTGTGGAACCTTTTGGAATCTTATGGAAGAGTTTGGAAGGATGTAGAAGGGAATGAAAGAGGTTAGAGATTCCTAGAGAGTGTGGAGCATTCTAGAGAATCAATCTCCACCCTTAGATACAAGTTATCTTCACCATTCATTGTGAAGGTTGAGTAGTATAAATAGGGGTAGGAGCCTTCGTTCTTAATCAAACAATCAAAAAAAATCCAAGAATTATAAAAGAGAGCCTCTTTGAGAGAAAAAGAGAGATGGCTTAGGAAGTCTCATCCTCAAGCTTGAGTGGGCCACCGAGTGTGAGTTGCTTTTGTAATCATATTCTTGTAATCATACTATTCTTTGGTATAGTGGAAGAATCTCCATATTGTAAACACTTGTGCTCCCATTACTACATTCAATCTTAAAGTGCCTATCTTCACTTCACGAAGCGGGAAAGCCCGAGATTTCCCAACATCCATCCATACAGCTATAGCCACATCCCCACCACACAACCCATTGTATACTGACTTACACTCCTGCCACTGCCAAACAAGACTGCATCTCCACAGTTCTATTGCTTCCTGACTTCTGTCATCACTGCTACTGCCTATTGACCACTGCCATTAGTTCACTTCCCTTCTCAAATTCCAGCGGCCACCATACACACCGAGCATCAGCAATCACGACTTCGACACTTCAACCAAGTCACCATCGCCTCCCTTCGTCCCTTCAAACCCCATAGCACATTCGAACAATTGAACTCCCATAATCTCCTTAGCCTCGATCTCCAAATGCCAAAACTCCAAACATCAAATTATCTCCTTCTCCCAAAGTCGCGACCATCTTCCACCAAATTTCCCATGAAACCACAAGAAATTCATCAATTTTGGTTTTCGGATTTTTGAAATTTCGATTTGAATTGAATTGACAGGCAATTGATTTTCGTGGTTTTATAATATCGTTTGTTGGAGGTTTCGTTGTTTGGAATAGAAGTAGTTGAATTTGGAGATAAGAGTGGATTTTCGATTGCTTTGGGCTGGACCTATCGAATTGTGCTGCTGAAAAAAAAAACCAAACAAAAACAAAAAAAAGTTGGTTGAGTTTCTCTAAAAATTGTTACAAAAAAAGAGTTTTGTGGTTAAGGATTTGTTAAGTGAGTATTAGTTTAGGGGTGAGAAATTTGTAATTGGGCCGAGTGGGTTAGCACTTTTTTTTATTTTGTTTTATTTTATTTTGGTTCCATTTTAAAAAAATTTATTTCCTTTTAGTTTTTCCCTCTTAAAATAAATTTTTCTCATTTTTCATTTGCTTTCATTGCGTTGGTTTTTTTTAATTTCAGGTTGCCAAAGCAAATAGGAAAAGTTGTTTGCTTTGCTTAACTTGCCAAAAAAATAATTGCTTGCTTGCTTAAAAAAATTGCTTCAAAAAATAAATAATTTTTTAATAATTCTGCATTCTCCCGTATCGTGTCCGTATCTCTTTTTTTGTTTGCTTTGCATTGTTGGTTGCTTGCATTTCAGAAAAAAATTCAAAATAAAAAACAAAAATCCATTCGTAGTTGCATTGTTAATACACGTTTAATTTCTGCTTTGCATTTCATCCGAGAATTTTGATTAATAATAACGATCAGACATCGATAACGCTTAATTGTATATTGGCAAGTTCTTTTTTTTCAACAATTTAATTTCTTGGTGTCTAGGTTACAGCAGAGCAATAACGATTCATAAATATTACGATGATTCATAAATATTAAGGAGTTTTTTCCTTGAAGGTACTTAAACCTTCGGCTGCATTGCAACGGTGATTCTTGGTGCATCGATAAATCCTATCAATTACCTAGCTGAGAACTATCTTGTTATATAAAAAAAAGGGTGACTATAAAAATTTGGGTTAGGAGCTACTTAGGATCGATAATTTGTAATTAACCCTTGCATTCATTTAGTTGCATTAATTCATGCATATTTAAAAAGGAAAAAAATTCAAAATTCAAAACTACAACAAAAAAATTTGTATATATTCCTCAATATAGTTTTTTTAAATCCTTTTACTTTGAGACTTTTCAAAATCCAAAATCCAAAAAAATAACAATTAGTTTTTTTCATAGAAAAACAAAAATCCAATTTTTTTAGTTTTTAAAAAACGAAAAAATTCCAAAAAAATATAGAATATTTTCAAAAAAAAAAAATTCAAAATCCAAAAACAAAATAAAAATAAAAATCAAATTTCCTTTTGAAAAATAAATTATTTTTGGCAAATAGTTTTCCATTATAAGAAAAAAATCCAAAAAAAAATTCCTGAAAATTCCGAGTTTTCTTACTCACATTAATTTTAGAATAGTTGTGAAAATCAATATAATCCATACAGTTTCACATCAAACTCACATGGATATTTTGATAACAACTATTGTGTAAACAATTCGACTTTCGAACAAAATCTTCAAAATGACGACCAACCCTCAACTCCTGAAAAAAGCATCGAAACGTTTCTTCGTTACTTGAAATCAGTACACACAATGATCAAAGGATAAATGAATTGTGTAATTCATATTTGCGTAATAACCCAAGTCAGGGGTTTCAAATTTTGAATTCAATTCAAAATTCAAATGATTTCAATTATAATCCATGCCAATTCAATTACGATCTTCTAACCGAATTTCAAAATCGAAACGAAAATGGAAACAACTTTTCAAATAACTTTGGCAATGGGAATAATCTCGATTACGATGCAATTGAAAATTTTTGTTCTCAACAAATTCAAATTGAAAATTTTCAATTCAATAATTATAAACTGGATTTTGTTGAACAAAATGGACGAAATTCACAATGATCAAACGGATTTGTTGTTCGAAACATATATGAAACAATGGGAGAAACAAAACCAAATCCCGGCGTGTGACGAGTCAAATAATAACCCATCTTTTACCCCAATTGACGATTTTCAAATAACAACTTTAGAAATGGAAAATGACAATCTTAATGAAGTTGTTGAAAATTCAGTAATTGAGTTGGATTTCAATTCGTTTGAGGGTCAGAAACTCGATTTAAATTTTGATCTTCCTTTTTACGATTTTGAAATTTTGAATACAACAACTTTGGATTTGAAAATGTTATACGCAATAATGTTGTTGATAATCCAACAAAGGAAGACGAATTTAATAAACATGAATTTTTTGGACTTTTTAAAGATGAGTTGTCGAATTCTGATGGGAAAGATTTAAATCACCATTTTGATTTTGAAATCAATAATTCTAAAGAATTTTTCAATGATAAGTTTGAATTTCAATTTGGTGAAAATAAACTTAAACTTCAATCAATTGTTTTATCAACCCTAAAAATCATCGAAAATAAAACAACTCGTTCAATTTTGAATAAAACGACATTCCTTTTTCCAAATCAACATTCAACTCTGAAATCTTTTATGGTTTGATTTTTCTTGCTTAATCTGTGTCTCTCATACTTGACGAGACAAATGAATTGATCTTTGGAAGACCGGTCATTTACTCTTTAACTGTATATTTTCTGATGTTGTGTAAATAAAAATCTTTTTATGTAAATATCAGTCATGTTTTTTATTTATTTTTCTCCTTATACTTGGGTTGACTGTGGAACATACTCAAAATAAAGTGTGGGAGAGTCTCATCTTATTTTTCATTTTCATTATTATTGCATTTTCTTTCCAAAGTTAAGAAAAATTCTAAAAAAACAAAAACAAAAAAACAATTTTTTTAAGCATTTGGATTTATTTTTAAAGAAATACTTTTAGGAGAAATATATGGTTTTGGTTCATTAAATTGACATTTTTAAAAATTTATTTGTCTTAACAAAAATAAAAGTAAAGTTTGATTACAAATAACAATGGTTTAACTAGTACATTTGGAAGGTTCATACGTGTTAATTATGAAGTATATCCAAATTGAAAATCTTTGTTTTAAAAAGTGGTGGATTTAAAGTAAAGGCTATAATGTTTTTTTACCTTCTAAGTTAAATGGGCTAAGTTAGTTTTGCAGAACTCTCTCTTCAAAAAAATTAACAATTTTTTTCTATATATGTATATATTTTAATAAACACCTAGAGTCATATTTTCACATGCAAGTGTGTTCACTCGCCATGCTCTATACCCTTCTCACATAAGCCCAAAAGGTAGTGCATGATCGGTATAATTGGCCGCAGTTTATCCGAGTTAGGTGTACGTATATAAAAAATTATTTTATTAATAACGTCTAAAGTCGATGGTTGTTCACACTCGTTTGTCCACTTGTTACACTCTGTATTCCCTTCACATAAACCCGAAAGGTGGTGCATTGGTAATATATCTGGCCTCGGTTTTTTGAGTTAGGCATATGTAAATATTGTAAATATCAAGTAAAAAATTTTAAAAAAAAAGGGAGCAAGCAATTGAAATCTAAGCACTGTTTTGACTTATTTGATTCGATTTGTCATTCAAAAGAAATGAAAATACCACTTTGAAAAACTATGATAAAAAACTAAGGATCCATTACATAGTTGCGTTGTGTTATCAACCGAAACAACTAGTCAAACTAGAGTCTATTTGTTATGATATCTTGGTTTTTGTTGGAAATTTTGACAAGTAAAATGACTAAACTTTCAAGATAATGACCAAAAATTATATTTAATTTATTCATGTTAATTCAAAAGTAAATCCTTTATTTGTAAATATTTTCAAAAACTTGCATTCATATCTGCATTTCGTAAATATTTTCACTTTGCATTTGGATTTTGTGGGTAGTTTTCGCTAAAAACCCTCACTAGACAACACTCGTCCTACCAAAGACACCTAGAGGTTTAACGGCTTGTTGCATACGCTCAATGCAATCGTGTTTCCTACGAAAACGGATTTATCTTAATTTTTAGTTTATTCGAGGACGAATAAAGGATAAGTGGGGCATTTGTTGTGCACGTAAATGTGCATATTTTTACTTCCATATTTTATCGAATTTAATTAAATAAACGATCGTATAGGGTGTTTTAACATGTTTAAACCAAAATTCAAATTATTTTCAAATCATCACATATTCATCTTCATATAGGGGCAAAATTGTTATTTTATGCATATATTAATTTGAGAAAAATTACTTGGACATTTTTATGATTTTTTGTAGGAATGTGGATTAAAATGCAAGTGGTTTCATGAAGATATATGTATGCATAAGTGTGAAGAGAAACAAATGAAGATGGAAATAATTCATTTTATGTATCATGGAGGGCCCCACATACCACCTACCTTGATGTACAATTAGAAGTTAATGTACATGCCAACGACCATTAAAGCTTCATGCACATTCAAATGAGGATTAGCACATGCCAATGATTACTTGGCCAACACACTTCCTAAGAGGGTAGTTTGGGTAGTTTCCAAAAAATTGAATTAGGGTTTCATACATGTGTAAATACCGCTTATGTTCATGTAATTAGGCCCTCTTCCTCTTGGCCTCTTTAGTTTAGGATCAAAAATAAAGCAAATCTCTCTTCTCTTTTCATGACTACTTAGTCATTTCTTTTCATGCAATTTTATTTTCATGCAATTTTAATTCAAGTCTTTTCTTGTTTGTTTCTTTCTTTTCATGTTAGTAGTGTAGATTTTATTTTTTGCAATATGATTAGCTTATCTTTTATTTCATTTAGCTTTCTTTTTCTTCTTGTTTTGTTCTATGTTGCAATCTACATTTGTTGATATGATAACAAATATGAGAGGCTAAACCCCTTCAATTAAGGGGTAATGAAGCTCTCTAATTATGTACATTCAACATAATTTGATAACTAACGATCACTTTTTGTGCTTAACAGAAAAATGGATGTTTGTGTGATTTAGTGTTTCATGTTGAATTTGATAGTCCATGTTGTTCATGACATATAGGCTATGCTTAAACACATTATTCACAAATTGCCTCTTCATCCAAATATGATTATGGAAATGAAGTGAAACTAAATCAAAATTTGATGGTCTATATTTCTAATCAGTAGTTAATAGACCGTGCTTAAAATATATTTTATTTTCAAGTTCATTGTCAATTTTCATGAGAATTAGTAAGTTATTTAAAGGGTGTGTTATAGTTTGATAGCTTATGTTGAGCTAATTAATAGCACAAATGGGCCATACTTATGATAAACACAATAATTAAATTCACTAATGACCAAAAAAGAGAGACAATTTCATGTTATGTTGACTTATGTGATCAAAAGAGTGGAATTATCTTCAAATTGCCTTCAAACTGTCATATTTTTATCCACTTTCTTTTTGTCATTTTTCTATATTTTTAGCTTAACATAGTCTTCAAATTCTTGGTCGTCGGATGCGGTCATGACAAAGAATACCTCTTTATAGCCACAACTGATCTTCTTGGCCTAGACAGCGGCGTCCTATCCTTCCCATCCTAAATCAAAGCGCGCTTGTTCTCATATTGTCTCATCAACCGGGACTCCCTGGACACCTCGGTGCTTAATTTCGGCACCGATCTTGATGATTGCTCCATGACTGCTTAGCTTCTTAGAAACAAAAATCTCTACACCTTCTGCTACTTTCGCATGACCAACATAAGCATCAAAGTAAAATGCTATCCTTTCCAGAATCAACCTTCACCGTTGATGTATCCAGTTCCAGAATCACCAGCGGTATGTATTATTCTTTACGAAAGTTCATAATCATAGGCAGCAATATTTTCACGCTAAGTGAAGTATAAATGTTTTTGTTTCATATTAGATAGTATAAGTTACATAATAATTTAAACATACCATGAACATTTAAATCAGTTACACTAAATTTTTCATTCACTCTTAGTATTTTAGCTTACATCTTCTAAGTATCAAACCAGAAATGATACCCGGTAATATGATGTTTGTTGTAGTTTGATGTTGGTTACGGCTTTATAATTATTTAAATATTATTAGTTAATCATTTCGTTGAAATTTAATCTCTTGCAGTTGTTGTTTATACTAAAAAATACTCAACAGTATATATGTATACATATGTGTGTGTACATATACACATATGTATTATCTATATTTATGCATGTATCTATATCTGTTTGTGTGCCTGTGGATGCATGTGTGTTGAAATGAATCGGTGATGCTCTTTTTCTCTTAAAAATAAATCAATTGAAATCTTCGTTCTTAGGCAAAGTTGGCTTTTACAAACAGAATAAAAATTTATTTCTATTATTATTGCTTTCTTTCAATATTACAGAGATTTCTTGCTGCTAGCTGTGCATTGCTAGGTAAGTATAGCTAACATGTTACGGTTGAAATTATACGTTTCAATCTTCTTGATTCCTTCTTTTGTTAAAACTATTATGGCTAAAAGTGAACATCCAATTAATGTCAAAAAAAATTCACAATTTATTTTTTAACTACAGAATGGAAGGAAACTCTATAGTACACTGCGATAGTTAGATTAGTTCTTGTAATTCTACAGTCGAATACCACATCTAATTTAATCTTAAATTCAATTTTTTATATTCATTCGAATACTAATTCTGTTTTTTCCCTCTAGACTACCTATTAATATTTTCTTCATATGAGAACTCAGAGGATTTGAAGCAGGATGAAACGGTTAACTGAACCATTAATTTTCACTGGTTAATCATTCAAATTAGCTGATCGGTTCGGTTAACCGATAGTGCCCACCCCTAGCAGCAATTAGAGCAACTTGCACACAAAATGGATACCAGAGAAAGGATATAAAAGTTGGGTATTTATTTTATTTTCTTCTTCGGGTAGGCTAGTTGTGTTTATGACTGAGTTTCAATTTTTAATGCAAAAACACTGTCACATGGTGTAGCTATATTTTACTTTCCAACACTGAATGAAATAGTGATTATTGACCAGAAGACATGAATTATCATCAAGCTCATTTTTCGCTCATCTTATGGAACAACTTGCGCTCTATCTCTAAGTGTGCACATATTACTTGATAAATAATATTGGCATTTGCACCTTTTGCATAATTACATAACTCTTTTGCAAATTTGCACCCTAATTATTCCCTTTACTTTGCTATATAGGTACACAAAACATTCCTTTGCTATATGGAAGAGTGCTAGCTAAATTTGCTAATAAAAAGGTACGTTTTATGCATTTGAATGCTTGCGCTATTATGAAGTATATTTTGTTATATATGATGTAATTCCGATCTTGTTTTGATCGTGTAAATGTATGTTGAATTGGGGCGTGTGGGAAACACTAACCGCGCAAAGGGTGTTGTGAGAATTCATGAAATCCGGTAAGTTTATAAAAATCAATAAGGTTTAGAAGAATTAACAAAGTTAACCAAGCTTTATAAAAATCAAATAATTTTCTAAAAATTAACTAAGTTTTATAATATTAGTAAAAATTTATAAAATTTAAATAAATTTATGAAAATTAACTAAGTATAAAAATTCATCTAAGATAACTAAGTTATATAAACAATAATTAAAATTAAATTTTGTTACTTAATTTATAAAAATTAACTAATTTTTACAAAAGTTAACTATGCTATCAAGTTTTATACAAATTTAACTAGATTAACTAAAAGTTTATAAAAATCAACTAATTCTTATAAAAATTAACTAAGTTATATAAAAATTAACTAAAGTTATTTAACTAATTAATAAACTAAGTCTTATAAATATTCAACAGAGTTAACTAAGTAAGTTTTATAAAAATTAATCAAAGGATATAAAAATTAACCAAGTTAATCGAGTTTTATAAAAATCAACAAAATTTAATTTTTTAATTAAATTAACTAAAGTTTATGAAAATTAATTTAGTTTGATAAAAATCACGTTATCTATTTTGAAATCTTTGTTAAAGTGTTATAGACATTAACTAAGTTTTATAAAAATTATCTAATTTTTATAAAAATTAACTAAGTTAACTAAGTTTTATAAAAATAATTAAGTTTATAAAAATTAACTAAATTTAGAAGAAGAATAATAATATGATATAAATCAGTTACAAATGCTGAAAGCAGGGAAGAAAGTGAAGATGCTAAAGTGAACAACCAATTATGTCAAAAAGTAAGACCCCTCAGGCAACAAGTCATCGGAATGTGGCAACGAGTAAAAGGTAAAGAACTTGGCTCTACTGTGAAGAAGAGAAGTGTGGAACAAACAGGAGTAGTGAAAACTGTTGAAGTTAATAAAGTAGTAGTTGCAAAATATAATGAAGAAGGAAATATAGAGGAAGAGGAAATAATTGTACAGGAAAAAGATAAAGCATGCATGGGAATTATAACACAAGTGGTAGATAAAGAAAGTGGATTTTTACCCAGTAAAACTAATATTGACATTGTGGAAAATGAATTAGGAGATGAGCAAGATGATGCAAATGTAATTGACTGCAATGAAAATAATCTGGCTGTTTTCAACAAATTTGATGTTCTACAAAATTTGGATGAGGCAAATTCTTTTACTGGACAGCACCAACAGAGTTTGAAGGTGGATGGAAAATGTGATGTTGTTATTAGTAATAAGGAAAACCAAACAAATAAACAAGCAGAGGTCCAAACAGTGCAGAACTACACTTCTCATAAAGAAGCCAATATTGTTAAATCTGACAACTCTCAACGCATGCTTGAAAAAGAAAACAAAGCTGAAGCTCTAGTTGTTAACAACAAAGTGGAAGAAGAGAGTTACATCAACGTGAATAGTAAATTTAGTATGGAGCTTAGCACAAGTGGAATGAAGGACAAAAAGGGAAGAAAAAAAGTTACACACAAAGGTGCTGAGTGCAAACAAGATAACATGAACACTGGTGCACAACCATGCACAACTGACACCAACACAGTTAACAACAAAAACACTGCCCTACCATCTAAAAATATATCTCCCAACAAACCCTATTCCAGCATCTTGCCTCCTCAAGCCTACAAATCTCCACCCTCCCTTCATTACTCACCTCTTACCACAACTCCTCTTGCTTCAGATCTGTCAAACTGTAACGCAACCATAATGAATAGTATTAACAAATCCCAAACAGATAAAACTCCTAGCTACTTGAACTCTTCTCAAGCAGTGACTAGGAGTATGAAGATTGAAATGCTTAATGCTAGAGCTCTCCAATGATGACCGATATTGGAGCATGGAATATACGTGGAGGTCACCATGTCATCAAACTTGATAAATGTCGTCTCCTTATCAGCAAGTATCAATTATCGATCCTAGCTATTCTTGAAACCAAATTAAATCTTGCATTGACTATCAAAGCAACTAAATATGTTAAATCAGATTGGAGCTTCATCCATAACCTGAATGAGGCACCATATGGTAGAATCTTGATTCTTTTCAATCCCCTTCTCGTCCAATTAACAACCATTCTCTCCACTCCCCAGCTAATTCACTGCCATGCTCACATCCCCTCTGACAATACAAACTTCTATGTCACCTTTGTCTATGCCTACAACACTGTTATAGCACGTTCTTCTTTACATTCTCTTATTCCTGCTCTGAGACAGTCCTCCCACCCTTGGCTGATCTCAGGTGATTTCAACTGCTGTCTTAAATTCTCTAATCGAGTTGGTGGCAATCCACTATCTCGTAATGAAATCCAACCTCTTGCTGACTCTATTCAACAAGCTGACCTCGTCCCCATTAAATCGGTAGGTATGCCTTTTTCTTGGAATAATAAAAGGAAGCATGGAAATAGAACCTTCTCTAGAATTGATCACTCCTTCTCGAATCAACCTGCTCTTGACAAATGGCCATTTCTTTACTCTAATCTTCCTCCTCCTCTTCTATCTGACCACTCCCCTCAAATTATTCATCTGCGAGAAGCTGGCAAGAGAGGAAAAACAAATTTTAAATTTTTTAATTCCTGGGTGCTTGAACCTGATTTTAAAGCAATTGCATTAGCCTCTTGGAGTAAAACTAAGTATGGTAATCACTTATATATTTTGCAGGAGAAAATCAAAGATATGAGAGAAGTCTTGAAGGAGTGGTCTTTTAAGAGATTCGGTAAAGGAGCTAAATTAAGCACGATCCTTGAGGCTGATCTTGTCAAGGTGCAAACTGCTATGATGCATAACACTGCTGATGATGTCCTTGCCACTACTGAGAGTATGCTATCCCAGAAGTACTATGAAGCTCTGGCTAAAGAAAGTGATATGATCCGCCAAAAGTCCAGAATAAAATGGAGAGATGAAGGAGATAGGAACAGTTCTTACTTCCATGCAAGTCTCAAGAATAAGCAGCGACGTGAGAACATAGCGACTATCCATGATACTAATGGTGTCCTTAAAACAACTGATGATGAAGTGAAAGCTGCCTTTGTCCAATATTTCTCTTCCCTTTATGGCAATGATGCCAACTTCACCCCTTGTATTGATGACATTCCTCATGATATTCTTCCTAGATTATCTGCTGTCCATCATGATGCCTTAGGCAAAGAGGTTACTCAAGATGAAACTGAAAAAGCTATGTTCTCTCTCAACGTCAACTCGTGCGGTGGTCCCGATGGCTTAAATGCTAAATTCTACACTTATTGCTGGACGTTTGTTAAAATTGATGTGTGTAATGCTATCAAGTTGTTCTTCATTAAAGCCAAAATATACAAATCCTATAATTATACTAATATTGCTTTGATACCGAAGATTAGCAATGCTCATAATGTGAAAGACTTTCGCGCTATTTCATGTTGCAACACCATATATAAATGCATCTCCAAAATCATTGCAACTAGACTCAGGGAAGTGCTTCCTTCTATCATTTCCAATAACCAAGCTGCTTTCTTACCTGGAAGAAATATCCTAGACCACATCTTGCTTTCTCATGAACTTCTTAAGGGGTACAATAGAAAGCAATCTCCTCCTAAAGCTATGCTGAAACTTGACATCATGAAGGCTTTCGATGCGATACAGTGGGATAATATAGTGAGAATTATGGGATACATGAACTTCCCGCCGCACTTTATCACGTGGATCTATGAATGTATCTCTACCTCGACTTATTCTGTCATTATTAACGGTAATAATGCTGGGTTTTTTGGTGGTAAGCAAGGTATACGGCAAGGGGACCCTATCTCTGCTTATGTTTTCATTATAGTTATGGAACTTCTTACTCGTATGATTAACAAGCTTATAAGTCAAGGTGGCTTTAAACTTCATCTTGCTTGTAAAGATCCCTAAATATCCACTCTCATGTTCGCTGATGATTTAGTCATATTTTGTTCCCCTGACATTAACACTGTTAAGAATATTATGCAAACCCTAGAACAGTTTTTTGTCATGACTGGTTTAAAGGTTAACATTCTCAAATCTGATATTAAAATTGTTGGAGTAAGTTTACAGCATATGGCTGAAATTTCTCATATTTCTGGTCTCTCCCCCAAACAACAACATTATATCCTACTTAGGGCTACCCCTTGCTTCTTCTAGGATCACAACCTTGCAATGCCTTCCTTTGTTTCAGAGGATTACTGCAAATTAGATTGCTGGACTGCCAGGAAGCTTAGTCAAGCTGGAAGGGTCACTTTAATCAAATCAGTGCTCTTTGCAATGCAGGTG
The DNA here is from genome assembly GCA_030765085.1 of Allium cepa. Classification (NCBI taxonomy): domain Eukaryota; kingdom Viridiplantae; phylum Streptophyta; class Magnoliopsida; order Asparagales; family Amaryllidaceae; genus Allium; species Allium cepa. Next base: position 514,129,027 of record CM060938.1, read on the forward strand.
TACTGGGCTAGGTCCTTCGTACTACCTTTTAAACTTGTTAAAATGATTCGCAGTGCTTTTATGAAGTTTCTTTGGTTGGGTAAAACTTCAGGGAGATATCTTGCTCCGATAAAATTCACCAGAGTTGAATGTCCTATGAATAAAGGTGGGCTTGGATTATTCAATATTGCTCAATGGAATCAAGCTGCTTTTGCAAAACATATTGACACTTTCTTCAACTATCCCACCAGTCTCTGGGCTGCCTGGTCCCGTAGAAATGTCATCAAGGGACGGAGTCTTTGGAATATGAATAAGCCACAGAATCTCAGCTGGACCTGGCAGTGTATCTTCAAACTCAAGGAGACTTTTCTTCCTATCATACGTATGAACACTAACTCTGATTATAACACTAAATTCTGGGATGATCCATGGCTTGAAAAGGGCCTGATTCTTAGGAGGCAATTAACTCACAGTGAATTGATGCAATCTGGTATTCACACCATGGCTAAGGTCAAGGATGTGCTTCATGATAACTTAAGGTTTAGATTATTCTCCTCTAATCCGAGAATTCAGAATTTCTGGAGCATGATCAGACTCTTTGTTCCTCTCAACATGTCTTCTGATGAACTTGTTTGGGGAGAGAAGAAGGGTAAATTCAAAATTGGGGTAGCTTATGAGTTCTTGATGAAGAATAATATTCTGCCAGAGTGGAAGTGGTGGAAACGTACTTGGAACAAGGATTGTAGCATGCGTGAGAATCTGTTGCTGTGGAAAGTTCTGCATCGTGCCATCCTCACTAGAGCCAAACTCGTAGCCATGGGTATGAATGTTAACATCGACTGCACTTACTGTTTTGATCACCCTGAAACTGTTGAGCACCTGTTCTTTGAATGCCCGGTTATCAAAGTGATTTGGACCGCTGTGAAGAACAAGTTTTGGAATAGTAATGTTGCTAATCATAATCTAGATGAGTGGATCCATATCTATGCTAGCACAGGGTGCAATCAGGTGTTGAAGAAACTATCTACTGCTGTGTTGAAGAGTTTTATCATGGCGGTATGGACGGAACGTAATGTCAAAGTCTTTGACCAAGTTAATTCGAAGAGCAGTACTATGCTTCAGCAATGGGTTATGCATCAAATTAAGCGTGACTTGGGAATGTTGCAGTTCTCCTTTGACCCTGGAATTCTTCAGTGTTTTACATACTGAGTCTCATTGGTACTGTGTTGTATTTGTTCTTTTTTTCCTTTTCATTCTTGTCTCCCGTTGTGTTTGTGGCACTTTGTTCCCCTCTGTTTTTCTTATTCCTCTGTGTTTGTAAGTTGCTCTTTGGTGCCGCAATAAAATGGTCGGGGACCATCTAACCCCGTCGGCCTTGCCAAAAAAAAATAGTAGTAGTACTAAAATATATTATAATAATATAATAATAATAAATTAACTAAGTTTAAAATAAGTAACTAAGTTAATTAAGTTTTATAATAATTAAATAAGCCAAATTTTTTAAAAATTAAATGAACTTATAAAATTTAATTAAGATTTATAAAAATCATATTCTCTATTTTGAAATCTTTGTTAAATTGTTATAAAAATTGACTAAGTTTTATAAAAATTATCTAATGTTTATAAAAATTAACTAAGTTAACTAAGTTTTATAAGAATTAATTAAATTTATCAATGTTAACTAAATTTAGAAGAATAATTATAATATAATAATAATAATAGTAAAAATAGTATAATAATATTAATAATATAATAATAATAACTATAATAATAACAACAAATTAACTAAGTTACAATAAGTAACTAAGTTAATTAAGTTTTATAATAATTAAATAAGCTAACTGATTTTTACTAGTTTAGAGTACTAGACAACAAAATAAGTTAGCCTACAAACTTGCAATCAAAATAAACTAGTTTTACCGAGTTATTTGTTCTAATTAAATAAGCCACTTTAATAATAACTGAACTAGTTTATTTCTTCTAATCAAAATAAACTAGTTTTACTGTTTTATAATAATAATTAAATAAGCCACTTTAGAGTACTAAACAACAAAACAAGTTGGCCTGCAAAATTGCAATCAAAATAAACTAGTTTTACCGAGTTATTTCTTCTAATTATGATTTTTACTAAATTTTCAAACCAAACACTATAGAAATTGTTTTCATCTGAACTACAGGAGTACTTGAGGAGGTTGTAGAAAGGGAAAACTCTATACTAGAGGTAATAATTCCAATATGCCAATTGATCGCTTAACAAATAAAAGAAACATTGCTAAAGATCACCAGTACAAGGTAACATTTGAGCATCATCAAATCAACAGATTTTGACTCTTTGTAAAACTGTTAAGAAGTCCGTTCCACTAATTTTATACTTATTCATTTTTGAACATTGATGTGCCTGTAACACTGCCAATTTTTTGAAACCAAAAGGCTACGATAATGATTATGAATATATGTTATGCAATTGCAGGATGCAGTTACAAAGATGTTGAGTTTTGATACCTACAAAGGTGATATCAAGCAATTTTCGAAGAAATTTTCCCTACATCGATTTAATCAGCAAGGCAAAACAGTTACGTTTCATACTATAATTACGTTTTTAGTGTTTCACGAATTTTTTTGATGAAATAGTGGTCACAATTCAATTTTCAGAGCTTCGTCTTTTTAATTTCGAAACAGTTTTATTGAATTATTTATGTTCTAATTCTGTATAATGTATTAATGTGTTGGGAAACTCTGGTTTTTTTTGTTAAGTACTGATTATCAGCTGTTTTATGTAGGTATCTGTATAATATTGTGCTCACATATGACAAATCGTACAAAATTATTTGTTTATCGTATCCGTACCCTATCCATATTCGATAGGAAATTTGTAGGTTTACTACAGTGTGATTGACTGCTTTCTACTTTTGATATTTCACAACAGACTACTACAAACTACTTATAATGCACTTTGTCATCTTACACATAAACAATAATGTAAATTGTTATAGAAATTAGAAACTCAAGCTGTAACTGCCTGGTTGTAATGGCCCGTTTTTCCGTACCATTTGAATCGACAATAAACCATACATGTTTAACTTAAATTGCATGAAAAGTCGGATCATTAAGGATAGAAATAAAATAAAGACAGAACAGAATCTCACACGAATGGAATATCATATATTATTTCAATAATAATCTTTACAGCGAAAAATTTTAAGTACAATATCAGAGTCTAACCTAGATTCAGCCTGGACAGTTATAAACATTTGTTCTTACAAATGCTGACAAACAAAAAAACAAATGAAATAGATGCAGCGGATAATTGAATATGTTTATACGATGATGAAGATCTCCAGCTCTTCTTTGGAAACTCCAACCGTCTTCAACTCAACCTGAAACTACTCGGATCTAACCCGAGTATTAAAAATACCCGGATCAGGGTTGATAAACCAGCATGAGATACTCGAAATTTAAAATGTATAGATCATGACGATGTTATCAAAACCTTTGAAAAAAGGGTATCTCATAAGACTACACCCACACATTAATACAGACAGGTTTTTACTGTATGATAACCAAAACACTTTTATACCAAAATGTAGTTGATATTATTTTTAATGACATGCTTTTGAAAATACCTTTCAAATAAACTTATTCAAATAAGGTATCAATATCTGGACTAAGTCTAAGGCAATATATCCGGACTAGGTCAACGGAATATACCGAACGGAATATATGATACCAAAAAGGGAGTGGCTGAAATGTTTACAAGTCATTACAGTTATTTTGGGAATGCAATCAAAATAGTAAATCTCGTATTGGGTTTGGATTTCTAACATGATAGAGCACTAGTGGCTTTTTTTCCGATCCACGCATAGCAAACATAGTTCCCACGGTGCCTTAATCGCTTTCTCAAACTAGTCACTTGGAACTATACTTGCTACACTACAACTGATAACGGGTAGTTCCATGCTTTTCTCAAACTAACCACTTTATCCACATGGGGAAATAAATGCCTTGAGGGACGTATCCCCCAAAAGGCCAAACGTATTTGACACTGCCATACATACTCACTTATTTCGAATTTGCGTCTGTTAGACCACATAGTATCTCATTATAACCGGGGAGTGAGGCTCGTGAAGCTACGATCAATTTCTTTAAAGCCACGCTTTTCATACAAAACCACGCTTTGATCATAACCGGTTCCACTTTGAATGTTACACTACCATTCCTTTGATCACTATTTGACTCCCACAAGCATACAACCTCTGAGCTCGATGTCTCAGAGAAGGGTATTAAGCTAAGAGAAATTGCCTTCTCCGCCACCAAGCAAATGTGCAATTGTAAAAGTTAAACGTTGTGTCTCAGAAATGAAACGTCGGACATTCGTCCATACAAGTTCGTCCTGGGACTGAACAAAACTGGAGGCACTCTCCTACTACCACTAGTAGAGAGTAGTCCTTGCAATCCGAAAAATCTCCACAATGGGGAGACCACTGCTATAAATAACTCTATAATGGGAGCGACCCAGATCATGTTCAACAAGCAGTCCTCACGCTATGAAGATTCACGATCTTCAATAATCATTATCTTCATCGTGTCTTCACTTTCAAACGTATACATTGGTTCGAAGTGGTTTTCGAATAGGAATCGCCCAAATCCGACTCTGGTTCCTTTAAAGCCAATCATTGCTTAAAAAGATGTTAAGTTCATAGGTGGATATCAATCATCAATCATTTACTTCAACTTTTATATAAATCAAATATCTTTCTTAGATGTATTCTTTTCAATTTATTCCATTTTCTTCTCAATTATATATGGAATCATTAAGCCTCATTTATCAAATCATTTGATTTATTAAACCTCTCTTAAATTCAGGAATAATTCCAAATCATTTTCTTTTTTACTTAGGAAAATCTTTCCAAATCATTCATTAAATCTTAATCAAAGATTTCTTATATTCAAGTTATAACTTTTAGCTTAGGGAAAATGTTCCCAAATAATTCATTAAACCTTAATCAAAGATTTCTTTCTAAACTTCAAATCATATTCTTGCAAATCGAAGATTTTCATAACAGAGCTGCCACTTGAAATATGGTAAATTTCACCTCCAGGGACTAGTGACAAGTAATCCTACATCATGAAGAGATTTGTCATCAATGATCTCTATTTTCAAAACGTTTTATTTCAAAAATTAGTTTGGAGGGGTTTTCGGATAGGAATCACCCAAATCTGATTTCGATTTTTCAGATAGGAATCGCCCAAATCCGATCCCGGTTCCTTCGTGCTAACCATTGATAAAAAGATGTTATGTTCATATGGGGTTTCAAAAATTAGTTCGAAGTGATTTTCGGATAGGAATCACCCAAATCCGATCTAGGTTTTTCAATTAGGAAGCACCTAAATTCAATCTCGGTTCCTTCATGCTAATCATCAATAAAAAGATGTTATATTCATATGGGTTTCGTAAATTAGTTTGAAGTGATTTTCGAATAGGAATCATTCAAATCTGATCCCGGTTCTTCAGATAGGAATCACCCAAATCCGATCCTGGTTCCTTCGTACCAATCATCGAATAAATAGATGTTATATTCATATAGGATTTCGAAAATTAGTTTGAAGTGATTTTTGGATAGGAATCACCCAAATATGATCCCAGTTCTTAAAATATGAATCACCCAAAACCGATCCCGGTCCCTTCGTACTAATCATCGAATAAAAGATGTTAAGTGGTTAGTTAACATTCAAATAATTTATTTCTTTCCTCTTATCTTGGAAAAACTAAAATATGATCTTTTAGAGCATCCGAGCTTTCCTTTCGATCTATTCCACCCCTTGCCTAAAAAGAGAAAACATAGGCAAGGTATGTTCAGGACATTGGTAGCTCCATACCTAACCTTAGTTAGACACCTTGCTTTATCTTCCCAGATCTCATAGCGGGAAAAATGTACTAGTCGTTTTTGCATACTAAGTTTGTTATTACATTCAATATTCTTCTTCTTGCTTAAGTTGTATAAACAATTCATCTTAACCATTTATTCAAACTCTTATTAAAACTTCCAGATCACCTTCAAATTACTTAATTATTCTTTTAAAATCTTTCACAAAAGATTTAGGAAAGAATTGTTAAGTTTAAAATTACCTTTCAAAAGTTATTTCAAACTGCTGCGAAAAGTGTTGCGAAAAGTGTGGCAAATAGTGTTTTAAAAGCTGTATTCTTCAAAACGACCTTTATATCATTTATAAATCCATATCTTCAACTTAAATCTCTTTTAATAAATTTTAAAATATTTGTAGGATTTATTTCATATTTTTAAAACATTTAAAACATCAATTTTAAATAAATCCATTTTTGGATTCCGAACTACAAAACCGCGATGTTTTTAGAAAATTGTTTTGGAGATATTTTAAAATCTACTTGATGAAATCTTGATTTTCTTTCATTCTTTGGAAACTATTATCATTTTGGACCAAAAAAAATTTATTTCGAAAAAATCCAACTTATAAATCATTCTCTACGTTGATTTGAAGTTACGGGTCGAAATCTACGAACTACTGCTACGCGACAAGCTCGACCAATTTTGTGAATTGCTTCGGAATTTGTCCGAAACACTTCAAATTTGTTTTAAACCATATTTAAACTATTCTAACTTATTTAAAATCATTAAGAGACTAAACAACTTCCATACACATATTTGTATGGATTTAATTATCATTCAATTAACTATGATTAATTACTAATAATTTCTCTTACCATTTATCAAACAAGTTATTAACCACATAAAAAATCATATAATCAACCAATTTTACAACCAAGTTTTCAAGCATTTAATCGTTCAACATATTTAAACTTTCAAATCACTACGCTTGGAATAAGTTATGGACTAATTAGTAAATATGAGTACTCACCTTTTAACCTAATCAACTCTTCCTACCAACATTCATATGCAGCAACACTTCACTTAAACTTCAACTAGTCAACTTCTACTTTATTTCTTTTGCTTAATGCTATCGACATCTTCTTCCAAACTCTTGAAAATCCGGCAGAGCTTCCGCAGCATCTTGAATTTTCGCCTAGGTCCTTGGAATGAAATCGACAGCACTTCCTTCTCTTTTTCTTGCTCTGGATCTTCACGACTTGCTCTATTTTCTTGCATAGGTTCGTCCATACCCTATTCTACCTCTTCCACCATCATTCCTTCACTACTTAGATGCTAAATCATGTTTTAATGGTTTCATAGGGTCTTTGGCAAAGTTTGGTGGTGTTTGGAGTTGATTTGATATGATTTTGAAAAAGTTAGCAAGGAAATGGAAGAGAAGAAGAAGCCATTAAAGGGAGCTTCAAGGATGAAGAAGAAGAAGGTAAAAATAGTGTGAAAAAAAGTGAGAAAGTAATTGGTATTTTTAGAAAAATAAATGAAGTGGTAAGTTACCAAAATATCACTTTAGCAAATTACCAAAATAACTTTACTTACTTCTTAAGTAACTTTTTTTTAGCACTTAACACCACATTCCAAATAATTAATTTATGTCATTTTCACTTAGATATTAAGTAAAGAAAGTAATAATTTTGTTTCTTTGATTTGATGTTTACTTTATGCTTTGAAATGACATTTTTGTCTTTTTGTGCTTACTTTTTCTTAATTATATTTTAGAATTTTCTATGTACGTTTAGTAAAAGTAAACTTGGTTAGTGAATTAAATAAAACTTATACTATTTGAATATATGTTCCTATATAAGAAAATAAAGGTGCAATGACGTCGCGACAACTTTTAATCGACAAAATGTCGTTTTCGACAAAATGTTTTACGGTCACATTTTGACGTTTTAGTTAAACTATTTATTTATGTAAACCAAATTTAAAAATAAATCTGTATAATGCTATTTAAAAAAATAAACACACATAAAGAAATTAAAATAATTTATTTAACCATTGAAACTAATTTTTTTGAAGTCAGCATTTTGCCACTTTTGTCGTTATAGACAAATATTACTATTTTTGTGTATACTTCTCTTTTCAAATCCTATCTAATATTCTTTGAATCATATAACCTTACATATTTTATATTTAAAATCACTTTAAATAGTATATTTTAAAGTGGTCAAATTCTGGGTCGTTACACTGGTATTTTCAACCATTCGCATCCGCACATATCGGACTTGAAGTGCTCAAAATATCAGATTGTTAATTTATATATGGCAAAATTTAGCATATACAGTAAATAAATAAATCAAAGAATCAAAGAAACCAACTAATATAAAAATAAGCATAGGAAACAAATGAATAGCAATTTATTAAGCTACTGTATATATACAACAGAGTTAAAACAAGATACAACAAAAGTCTCGAATACATAGAAGTCTAAATACAATAGTCAAATAATAAAATCTGAATACATCACTGGAGTCCACTAAATAACTGAAAGCTGAATAGATGGTTGGATCTCCAAGCGAAGTTCCAAATTCCAAAGGTGAGTCTCGAATGTTGTGACACTCAGTTTGACTTGAGCATAAAGAAAAACACAAAACACTCGAGTCAGGATTAACATTCTTATACCAATAAATCCAACTCAAGTGAAATATCAGCTGAAATACAAGTAACTCAAAGGATGTTTGGGATAACCATCCTCAAAGGATTCGTGGAACTATCTACTATGTAGTAATATACGCTATTATAATAATGTCTAAAGTTAAGTAAACTATTAAAATAGCGTTAAGGCGTTACCCATTTCCCCCTTAACACATTTTCATATATTCTGATAGTCTATACAGTACCGTAACTTCCCGTAAACTGGGCTTACCAGAGGGCATTCCATAGGTATGGTACAAAACAAACTCGTAGTGGTCTCGCTAAGCTAGGTGACATGGAACAACTAGGCAATGCCATGGCGAATATACCAATTACACTTCTGGTCTGGTGGTAACGCGTAACAGCAACTACCGCCCACCTCAAGCCACACTCCCAAATCAAAGGTGCGCACCAAATCAATCACAAAGTAATAGCATGGCAATCGAAGGTATGCGTCCGATTGGAAGAGATACCTCACTTGGTCCATCAAGTGCTCCTCTTTTGGCCACCTTATGCTAACTCACGGGAGTTAGGTCCACTTATATACCTCGTATAGGATCATCATTGCCATCCTACTTCATTCTGGAATCTCCACCACGTACACGGTTGTTAAAGTGGTTTTCAGTATTGGCAGAGTGTAACAACCCGCATATTTATCGATTTTATATTTAAATATTTTATTTAAATATTTTATCGTTAGTCGGATTATAGTCTGAAAAGCTACTTTTTGCATACGTTCAAATTAGGACTCGAGACCACTGTCATTGAGTTCAAAATGATGTTTGCAATCTTTTTGAATATAAGCTTTGATATGTTTGGAGTTAATGGAATTTCGCTACTTTTCGCTTTGGACTTTAGTTTGGGCTTTTAGCCTATTTAGACCTAACCTGCACCCCTTCTCTTCATAACTTCATTTTATTTGCTTTATCATTCAAGCTTTATCAAAAATGGAGGAGGGAATGGAAAATTAAAACTCCAAAGCTCAAATTCAATTGCAATTCATCATTCAACTCCAAATTCAAGAAGAAGACATTGATTCAAGCTTGTGGTTGCTTCTCCATTGCCTTCAAGCTCTTTCTTCATAAATTTGGTGAAAAGGTGAGATTTTTATCTCACAATTCTAGTCTATAACTATATTGGACTGTTGGGAATGATTCCCTATCACTTTTGCATGCACATTTGCATTTGGTTTGAATCGAATTGGCGAAAAACTCCAATTTTTAGTGTTTTTGGTGAAATTCTGCACTTAGGTCGTTCTGCCTATGCTAGGTCGTTCGCGTGGAAAAGTCTCGGCCTCAAACTAGCTCGTTTCCGACCTTAAAATGGCCTACAACGTTAGGTCACTCGGCACTCGGAATTAGGTCGTAGGTCGTATGGCTCTTAGGTCGTAGGTCATGGGCTTTTAGTTCGTTTCTGGCCTTAAATCCCCTATACAGCCTTAGGTCGCTCGGCTCTGGCTCCTTAGGTCGTAAGTCGTGGGCCTCTAGGTCGTAGGTCGTTAGGCCTTAACTCGTGTGGCCTTGGTTCTTTAAGTCGCTCGGCCTTGCCTTCCATTTTTAGGTCGCATGACCTTCTAACCCGCTAGGTCATTGGACCTATAACCCGTTAGGTCGTTGGGCCTATAACCCTTAGGTCGTTAGGCCGTTAAACCACTAAGTCGCATGACCTATAACCTGTTAGGTCGCTCGACCGTTTACTCCATTAGGTCATCCAACCCTACTACAAGTATTAGGTCGTATGACCTTGTTCCACTAATTCGCTCGACCCTTAGGTCGTAACACTTTAGGTCGCACGCCTTTCACACCATTAAGTCGCGAGTTTAATTAGGTCGCTCGGCCTTAAAACGTTAGGTCGCTTGACCTGTGCTATTGTTAGGTCGCGAGTTTCTTAGGTCGCTCGTTCCCCTATAGGTCGCAACGTTCCGACCTACTTTAACTCCTTTAGGTCGTGACTCTTTATGTCGAAACCCTTTAAGTCACTCGATCCTATCCTTTCTTAGGTCTTCACTAGGTCGTACCGTTTTTGTCGGGGCGCTGCCCCCTGGACCCCCGCGACCTGACCGGGCAGGTCGAACCCCGTAGCGGTGGCATTGCCCCCGCACCCCCACCTAGGGGGGTTGCCACCCCCCTGGACCCCCCTCCGTAGGGGATCTTATCTGAAGAGCATTCAACAGAACTTGCTGTGTTGAGATGCAGAGATTGACCACTCTTCGAGACAAACTATCTTTGGCTTCTCGGTCGATTTTATGGATTTTTGAATATCTATTTCAATGGATTCTTTATTGGTTTCTTTGGATTTTATTCACGTCTTCGTATGTGAATTTTTATGATTGATTGTTTCTACAATCACTTCTATGATTTGTCACTTTAAAATATAAAGATTTTCTATACTAGTAGTAAATATCAAAACTCTTTCAACAAAATGATTTCAACTCTATTTTCAATAACAAAGCTCTTTTCTTAAACCGTTTTCCAATCTACTAATATATACAAACCTTTACCTCACTCGGATGATAAATCTAATTAAACGGCTTAGTAAAACAAGTGGTATGAAACGCTTGTGTTTACTTCATCGGTTAATTCTTGGACTTGTTCGATTGAATCTCTTGTGATAATTTTCTAGTGGAGATCTACAATTTGTTCGTAAATATTTAAGTTAAGCTAGTGGTTATGGGACATGAAGCTAAGCTTATATATTTACTAGCTTACTGTGATTGACACTTCTCGTTGATCTTGACGATCATTTTATGAATTAGACTAGCAATTGTGCGATGTCTCTTTCATTGAGAGGTTAGGCTAGACACCATTTGTGTGATTCCACTCACACGTACCTTTTTGCTTTTTGGTTAGCCTTGACCTCATCTGGGTGATTCAGACTCATCCATATGGGGTAGCTCCCCATGGTCTTCGGACCGTCATGTGATAGGCCTCTTTCCCTTTTTCTGTGATTTCTGGATTTCTTGTGTTGATTTCTGGAATTTATGTCTTTGACTTGTTATGAGTGCAAGTTTAGGGTATGATGCCCTCTTTGGATCTTTGAGAAGATTCTTGTGATATTGATTTATCTCTTATTGATTGATCTTCTGTTGATCATCATTTGCATACTTATAGTTGTATGTCAGTATGGATATTTTATGTTTATGCCATATCTTTTATTTTATACCATGTCACCTGATATTTATAGCTAGACTGATCCGTTTATTATTTTCTTAAATAATACTCGGGTTAGACCGAGATGTTACAGGTGCTTCTGCTTAACTTCTTCCCGGGATTTGCTACTCTGACTTTTGGATAACTATTTAGATTAGCAGTTTTATTGTTGTATACACTTGAGATTTAGACTCATAGTTGTACTCTTTTGTATAGCACGTGTTGCTATCCTTTTGTATTATTGTGGATCTTTTTGACCACTACCCTGATGTACACTTTCATGTGTTAGTTATATATCCATATCTTCTTCCGCCTTTGTGATATGGATGTCTGTGACTGATTTGTGTTATGCTTATTTCTATGTTTGTTTCCGAAGATTTATTTATAGCCACCGTGTGATAGCTTTGAGTTTGTATCTGTATGTCAGACTTCCTCCTTAAATGAAATGCATGCTATACTATCTGACATATCGGTGCTCGCACAAAGAGGTTACATGGAGGGTCGCTCCTCAACAGCCTTATTCTCCGTGCTAGTTGACAGCACTACACCATAGTGTTCTTGGCTAGCGTGGGTATAGAGGTGGGGTGTCACAGCTTGGTATCAGAGCCAAACTTCGGAACAATGTAGAATAATCTAGCAAGGATCATGTCCTAAGTCTTTATTAGGATTGTGCCTTAGGATTTAATTCGAGTCTTCGTACCGATTCATCCTATTTTCTTTATGATTCCTTGTTTTATCTATCAAGATTGCTTGATATTCATTTTATGAGTAACCTTCTTCTTCTTCCTTCTTTCTTTCTTAAGGAAGAGAAATGGTTAGTTCTAGCAGTCTTAGCGCTGGTCAATCCAGTAGCCCTTCTCTGGATGGCGCATTCATGTCTGCCCAACAACTTTTGGATCTTGTAAAGAATCAAGAGTTTATCTGTGCTTTGAGTAAGAATCCCACAAAGATCTTACCTTTGAAACTAGAAGTTCCTTTCGACCAACTTGTAGATATCAATCTACAAGAAGAAGAGGCTGATAAAGGAATTGATAGTGGTATTGGGACTTCCAAGAAGAGGCATATTAAGTTCAAGAGCCTTAATCCCAATAAGAGAGTGAAGAAAACTACTTTTGTAGCAAAGACTCCAATCCCTAATCGTGGAGGATGCTACAATTGTAATTCTAAGGACCACTATGCAAAGGAGTGTCCGGAGCCACTGTTTTGTCGCTATTGCAAAGATTCCAGTCATCATATTTCTGTCTGCCCCATACTTCTAAGCAAGAAGAGGGTGGAACCAGAAACTTCGGTAGCCAAGCCACCTACCTCTAGTCGTAAACGATGTTACAATTGTGGTTCCACAGACCATTATGTAATTAAGCGCCCGGAACCTCTCTATTGCCGCTATTGTAAAGGCTCGGGCCATTACTTGTCTACATGTCCCAAGCGACCTAGCAAGAGAGAAGGAAGGCTAAATGCTTCTAACGGAACTTCTCTGGGTCAAGGTATTTCTTATTTAATCCTTGATTTCATTTGTTTTCGATTATCCGATTCGAGTTCTTTTTGATATAGGTTCGTCTCATCATTTTTATATCAAAAGAACTTGTTGGTTTTCTTTCTTTTTATGCTTAGGGCTTGATGACTTCTTTGAGGATTGCGAATCCGGATTAGTGGATCCGCAACACTCTACTTGCTTTTTATTGACATCGAAAATTATTTCATGTGATTTTTCTTTTCGAACCAATTTGCATGTTATGCATTGCTTTGGTTTCGGAATTGATTTGCCTGAAAGGATTGGCTTATTACAAAGCCCATATCCAATTTTTTCGAAAGGACTATTCATTTTCGATATTTTCGATCTGTTAAGCGGATTCATATTTTTCCTTTGTGATTTCGATTTCAAATCGATGGCATCATTTTGCTCTTTTAGCTCACATGTTGAGTAAAGAGATATCTCTCTCATTCTTAATCGGTTAAGAATTTTCCAGTATTTTTGAGTTTGTCTTAGGATTATCACCTAAGCAACCTTTTTAAGTGGTGTTAAGGTCTTTCCAGTTTGACCTTGCCACCGAATTTCAATCGCTACGAGTTGCGAAAGTTAGCCTTCTACATACCGCATTCCGCACTCGTTATCATTAATATGAATGACATATTGTGTCATGCAGTTTATCCAGTCTATTTCATCCATTTTATAAATCGAGTATTCTATGAATATCTCAATAATTCCAATCTCGTATTTATTAATTTTGGATGAGAATAGAAATTTAAAATTTTGCAAATCTTTTTAAGAAGATATTTTAAATTCCTATAAAGAGATAATTTTGTGTTGTATTGCCCATTTAGTGTTTTAAGAATTCTGGTCGATGCGCTTGATCAACGTTATCGATAGGGATTTCCTAAACGCTTTGATGAGACAATCAGACACAATAAATTGACTTGTAAAATGTAAGTTTTTCTATAAAGGTGATTGTGATTTTGAAAGTTTTAGCTTTTGAGAAAAGAAAATTAAAATTCTCTCTTTTCAATACTCTTATTCTTGTGTTTCCCAAAGGGAACCAAGACTATAACTTTACCAATGCTTATTGTATTGGTTTGGATGCCGTTCTCTTGCGAAAGAGAACGTGCAATCATTTTTGCTTCTAAATCTTTAAAGCCGATCGAGACTAGGTATGCCGCTTATGATATGGTGCTCGCGGCTATTGATTTTGCTTTTAATATTTGGCATCTTCATCTTTGGTGGAGAAATTTGTTCTCTACCTCGATTATAAATCATTGGGATATCTATTTTCTCATAAGAAACTTAATTTGTGTCAACCATGTTGGCTCGAATTTCTTGCATCTTATGATCTTGGTATTCTTTATACTCCCGGAAGGGAAATCGTGTTGCCAATGCACTTAGTTGTAAGCAACAAGCAGTTGTTTATAGGATGATATCCGAATGGAACGATCTCGAGACTCTATCCACTTGTGAGATTCGAGATCGCAAAAATCTGATTTATGTGCATCCCTGGTTTTATGTAGTCTAGAGGCTCCTCCTTCTTTTTAGACTGCATTCTTGAAGCTCAAAGGGCTATATCCCGAATTGGCTCTTCGTAGCCAAGGTCGTAGGGATGAAATTAATATCGAAGGTTTGAAAGACTTCGAAAATTGATTTTCGTGGAGACATTTGAATGTTTGGTAGACTTATCGTACCAAATATTTGTGATCTTCGTCATTATATTTTTGAAGATTCCAAAGTAAGGCAAGATTGGCATGAATTCGATGAACAGAGCTGATAAATAGAATTGATAAGAATAAATCAAATTGGCTTGATATAAACTGAACAAAATTTATACTATTATTATTGTTATAAATTTCCTTAAAAAATATTCAAATTTAAATATATATTTAAAATGGCATATTTACATTTTACATTTAATTTCAAGTCAAAGCATATACTAATATATATATACACACACTTATCATGGTGTGTGTGTGTGTGTATATATTAAAATCATATACAGACACATACAGACACTCTAATCAACACAGAATATATATTTATATATATATATATTCATTCATACAGCATATAATATATGAACTTATATAAACCTTTACCTATATAAACTGAACTTGTATATATATACATACATAAGAATCAATACTACATGTAATCAAATATATATATGTGTAGGATAATATATATGCACACATAATATATATATATATATATATAATTACAACTAAATGTACAAATTGCATGCTATGTATATTAGCAAAAATTGTATACGACTAACTAAATCATGTAGACTCTCAAATGAATACAAAGCTTACCCATATACATCTAAACTGCAATATAACAATTCTGTTATAAATTTAAAGTAAACATAACTATATAACTGTAACCATTTATAATATAACATACTGTAATATATATTTCATTTACAATATATATATATATGTATATATATATATATATGAACAGCACATTCAACTATGCAAAATAAACTTTATAACTTATAACTTGAATATGAAAATAAACTTATATATATAAATAAACTTAACTATATAACTATAAAATGAATATACACTTAAATATACTCAATAGAAAAATAAAATAAATATACATAAAACTTATCTGGTAAAACACATAAATAGGCTAGTCAACATTCAATTATGCTCGACCATAAGATGAATAGGCCTGGTCATCTGATGCTTTGGGTCATGACAAGGCTAGGCAAGACAAGTGATGTTTGTGAAAGTAATAGGTCCTGGAACTGGGAAGTTTTAGGAAGGAAAATCACAGCATGACGAGGAAAAGGTCATGCAAGCTCGGCCATGATGGAGTTCTGGTCAGGCAAGGCTCGGCTGAGTGCTTTGTGTTCACGGCAAGGACAAGTAGAAGTGGAGGGCAAGTGGTGGTCAGGCCATGCAAGGTAATGGGTTCGGCCGTGTTTTAGTGAGGAGGTGGCCGATCAAATGGTGAAGGGAAAAGGAGGTTCGACCATTGGCTGTTGGTGATGGGGGCCGATCATATGATGGTGGAGACAAAGAGAAGAGGTCGGCTATGGTTGGAGAGGAAGGAAGTGGGCAAGGGTTGATGGTGGCCGAACTCAAGACGAGAAGGGAGAAGAATTAGAGAGAAAAAACTGGAAAAAAACTTACTGTAAAATTTTATGGTGGAAGAAGAAAGAATGAGAAGATGAAGGAGGAATAAGAAAGAAGTCAGTACAATAAAAACGAACGTGAAAGGGAGAAAAATGAGAAGTCAGGCAACTAAAATGAACGTGAATTTCAAATGAACGTATACTTTAATTCAATGGATGGCTATTCGTTTTCCCTAACATCAATTTGTGTGACTTTTAGAATATCAAGCCCCTTAGTCGACCCAAAAAAATAAGCTAAATACAATATAAATTCAAACCCAAAATCAAAAATATAAATATAAAAATAAAATATGAAAATAACTGCGTGTAATACACTGAAAAATAAAATTTGGAAAAGTATAAATTAGAATTTAACAAAACGAAAAGACAAAGGTAGCAAAAGGTCCAATTGCGGAACCGATATGGCCATCGTTGCCATAGATTTCGCCGTCTCCCGGGCTTCGAAACACACAACCGAATATGCTGTGGAAATCAGCACGACGAGATGATCAAGACGGTATGCTCATATCAGTGGTACGATCATCCTATCAAAAGTCGATAATCGGTATCGAAAATGCTGCTAAATCGCCGGAATTAAGATAGACAAAGCAATAGCAGTCCAAATTTGAAGAAACGAAATATGACGTCTCACTCAGAAGATGATGTACAAATTTATTGTGTAAAAATATTCAGGTTTGGAAAATATTTTATTATCATCAAATATTAATTGATGTAAATTTAAATAAAATTACACAATAAAATAAACTTCGATATTATCAGATGAAAATTTACCATTAGCTATGTTTAATTAGACGTATTCCAAATATCAAATTTTTATTTTCAAATTTAATTATTTAAAATTTCACCGAAATTCAATTAAATACGTTAATAAAATTATTAAAAATTTACGAGTCGTTACACAAGCAAGGGTTTTCTTCCACGTAGTTGAATCATGTTAATAAATTCTAGCTATTTAGATACTAATGTAAACTTAATGGTTTAGATGGTATTAAACATAGGTTTGTAGAGTATGTATCGAGGGTTTATTGCATATTGTTAATGCACGCTCTAAAGGTGTACGTTAGAAATGATTATTATATGTCAATTGGCAAAAATTAGACAGAGTTCGTAGGGTTATCTTAAATTATTCCTTTCTTTTAAAGTCATACAAACCTAACCATTGTATTCTGGGACATATAGAACAGCTATATTGGCTAAGATAATATTAGTCTAACAGACCAATAAATTGGAAAACAGGCAGTCCATCCACTGCATAATGATATATGGCAGATAAATATTATATAGTGAATATTAGTAACACATCTCTAAAACCAAAGTTAATTCAAACGGCATCCTCCCTAAAAAAAGTTGTAAAGTGGATCTCTGTAATTATTTTACTGTAGCAGCATATATTTTTCGTGTTTTTTGCGTCGGTGCTTAAAAAAATTTCAAAAAATTGTAAATATTATAACTAGTTTTCTGAAAGAAAAAATGAAATTGCAGACATATCTGTAATTATTGCAGTCATGTCTGTAATTATTCCATATAATTGCATATATGTTTGCATTTATTCACTGAATAATTGCATTCGATAAACATCTGAATAATTACAGATATGTATGCAATTATTCCATACAATTACAGACGTGTTTGCAATTATTCACTTAATAACTACGTTGAATAAAAATCTATATAATTGCAGACATGTACGCAATTATTTCATATATTTGCATACATGTATGCAATTATTCACTGAATAACAACACCTTGATTTAACAATTAGGATATTTATGTAAATATCTGCACTTATTCCTTAAAATTGCAGACATATCTGCAATTTTTAATTGCAAAGGCATGCTATCTAGAATAAGTGCAGACATGTCTGCAATTATTCTCTAAAATTGCATACATGTCTACAAGTATTCCTGAACTATACTGTGTGTTATTTTTTTCTCTTTTCATCCTTGTTTTTTGATTTTTTTTTACATGAATACGAAGATAATATTAATTGAAATAAGTTTTAAAATTAGGAATTTTTTATATATATGTTTTTTGATGATTTTTGAAAAATAAGGACCTAATTTACAAACTTTTTTCCACTGGGGTTTTTCTGAATTTTGAAACCTATCAAGGACTAGTGCCAATAGTACACTATTATATATGCAAAGATCTTCATATAAATTACACTTGTTGCATCATTGTCTAAGTTGGCACATGTTTAGTTGATATTTTTTTGGTTCTTCTTTGCAACAAAGATCTACATGAGCTTCCACATCAACTTCCTTTTGATGATAGCTTGCTCCACAATGAATTTGAGCGTGTTAAGGGGCTCTGGTCAGGATGTGAGGACGACGTGAGCGTTGGATGATATATAAGTTGCTTCATTTGGACATAGTTTGAGTATGATATATGTATTTGTGTTATTAAGTGTTATTTGGACATGTTGGATTGGAATTGATTTGTAGTTGTTATATGATTTAGTAATTTTGTTTTATTACTTAGTGATATTTAAATTCATTATACATATATGCATTAAAACATCAAAAAGAAGCGCATAAAATCTTATGCAATATAATGATAGCATTAAAAATGCTATAAAAGGTAATAATAGTGTTTTTAAAGCGCTGCAATATGAATCTGTTGATAACAGTTCGAAAATGCTATTGTTAAGATTTTCATAGCGTTGGTAATACGCCATTGTTAGGAATTTTTATAATGTTTTATTCTTGCTATCTAATAACCCTTCCTATTTATAACATGTTTTTTTAAAGCATGTGCAAACACGCCAACAAAACAATTTACAACATTTTCCAAATGCTATTAAAGGAACTCATTTATAGTGTTTTTGCTATTACTATCATAAGTCACAGACTTATAACAACATGTTGATATACAGCGTTTATAAAAACGCTATAAAAGCCTTTATATCATTTTTTAAACCCTATTAAAAGTCCAAATTGTTGTAGTGCAAGAGAAAGAAGGAAGAGAAATTAGTAGAGAAATCTCAGGTGAGAGAGTCAATCAGCCAAGGAAAGATGATTGGTATAATAACTCTTGGATGTCATCTATTGTCGAATACCTTTCTAAAGGAACATTGCCATCTAACAAGGGTGAGACTAGAAAAATCAAGCGATAAGCTCCAACTTTCACGAAAATGGATGGAATCCCTTACAAGAAAGGATATATACTACCTTACTTAAGATGCGTAAGTCTAGAAGACGGGATGAGATTATTGGCGGAAGCACATGAAGGGCTCGACGGCGACCACTTTAACGGGACAAAGTTTGAAAACAAGATAATGAGACAAGGTTTTTATTGGTCTCGTTTGGTAAGTCAAGCCATTAAATATGTAAGGAGACGCGAGAAATGCTAGAAATAGTCAAAGGTTCCCCAATTACCACCAAGTAAGTTAACCCCAATTTCAAGTCCATGCCCTTTGATATATGGGGAATTGATCTAATCGGCTTATTGCCAATTTCTAAAGGGGGAGCAAAATATGATATATTCGTCATAGACTACTTTACTAAATAGGGTGAAGCAGAACCACTCCCAAAGATTACTTCTGGGATAGTGCTTGGATTTTTCATTAAATACATTATGATCAAATTTAGAATTCCCCGTAAGATTATCTCAAACAACGAAACGTAGTTTGAAAGTGAAGAATTCTCTCGATTTTGTCATAAGAATGAGATTATTAATAGCTTTTCCTCCATTACATATCCGAAGGCAAATGGGGCTATTGAAGCTACAAATAAGACTTTAAAGACTATTCTGAAAAAGCGACTGAACAAATCTAAAGGGAATTGGGTAGAAGAGTTACCACTTGTAATATAGGCCATTCGAACATCTAAAAGAACAGCGACGAGACATACTCTCTGTTCATTAACATATGGATATAAGGCGATGTAACCAATTGAAATTGAAATACCCTCACATCGAAGGATTGCATATGCATTTGATTTAAACCAAGTGCTAAAGAGAGAATCATTGGATTCAATATATGAGTTGAGAGACGAAGCAACAATTCAAACAGCAGACTATCATAGAAGAATTTCAAAATATTACAAAACAAAAGTGAAAACAAGATCATTTCAAGAAGGAGACCTAGTACTCTGAAGGATAATGGCAAGCACGAGAAATCCTACGGATGGACCGCTAGGACCAAACTGGGAAGGTCCCCTAATCATATGCAAAGCAATTCCCTTAGGTTCTTACAAGTTATGTGGACTAGATTGCAATATGGTTCCTAGCACATGGAGTGTAAAACATTTAAGGCCATATTTTCCTACAATTGATGAATAAAACATCTCTTTCTTCAAATGAAAGTCTACATGGTTAAGAGTAGAATTCTCCTTTCAGTTAGACACTACCTTTAATTGTCAAAACTTTTATCCACGCCATGCTATGACTAGGTTAAAGCATCGATAAGCCCTTGTCCACACCACACTATGGCATGTCAAGGTGCATCCTAGAGGGAGGTTAGAATAAGCATTTATCAGTGCCACGCTATGGCTAGGTTAAAGCATCGACAAGCCATTGGCCACGCCACGCTATGGCTAGGTCAAATCGCCTCCTAGAAGGGGTTAGAGCAAGCTTTTATCCACGCCATGCTATGGTCAGGTTAAATCATTGACAAGTCCTTGGCCGCGGCACACTATGGCTAGGTCAAGGCGCCTCTTGGAGGGTGGTTAGAGTGAGCCCTTGGTCGTGCAAAGCTATAGCCAAGTTAAAGCGTCAACAAGCCATTTGCAGTGCCATGCTATGGCCAGGTTAAAGCATCAACAAGCCCTTGACCGTGCCATGCTATGGCTAGGTCAAGGCGCCTCTTGGAGGGAGGTTAGAGTAAGCCTTCATCCATGCCACACTATAGCGAAGTTAAAGCATCGACAAACCCTTGTCTGTACCATGCTATGGTCAAGTCAACGCACCTCCTAAAGTGAGGTTAGAGCAAGCCTTTATCTACGCCACGCCATGGCCAGGTTAAAGCATTAACAAGCCTTTGGCCTTCGCCATGCTATAACCAGGTCAAAGTGTCTTCTAGAAGGAGGTTTGGTAAGTCTTCAGGTCCTGCTTGAGAATAAGCTAAGCAAATGAACCAGACAACAATGGAGTAAGAAGTCCAAGCCCAAGAAGTAGCTTATCAATAATGAACTAGGTGTCCAAGCCTAAGAAGCAGCACATTAAATAATGGACTAAGACATCCAAGCCCAAGAAGCGGCATGTCAAATGATGGACTAAGGCGTCCGAGCCCATGAAGCGTCATATCAGACGATGGACTAAGATGTCCAAGTAAGAGAAGCGGCTTGTCCGATGATGAACAAAGACGTCCAAACTCAAGAGTAGCAAATCAAATAACAACTACATACAAGGCCTAAAGGGGTCGATACACATCGAAAGAAACAAAACCTAAAGAGTGGAACAAAATAGAAGGTTCAAATAAGAATCTATGACCTCTAGCTAATCATCAAAGAAGAATTTCTGAAATTCAATTGTTAATACCCGAATTTGGGTTTCGGGTGTTTCATTTCTGGACTTCATCTCTTAATACCAAAATTCGGGTTTCGGGACTATTATTAATTACCGGATTTCACTTATTAATGCTCTAATATGGTTTTGAGAGTTCTTTTTTGAAGACCATTTCTGATTATCGGTATTTAAAATAGGAATCTAGTTTCCAAACATCTTACTATTGACTTTTAAAATTCACTTATTAAAACTCGAATCTGGCGTCTGGACACTTTATTATTAACTTCTGAACTTTACTTATTGATTCTTGAATCTTGATTTTAGATTTCTAAACTCTCTAATACCTGAATTTTTGTTTTGGGTCTTTTATCATCGATTTTGGATTTCATCTATCAATTCCTGAATCTGGATTTTAAAGCAGCGGTATTGAAATTACAATGGACGTCTAAGTCTTCAACCAAAAACTTTGAGTTTGCCTTCTTAATACCCAAATCAGGGTTATTAATTTGCAACTCTAAAAGACATCCACCCACAGCTGAATTCAGGCCCATGGATCATTCTTATCTCCAAGGGGAGTTTCTAAATACATACTACTTATTCCCCAAATAACGATTTATGGATCAAAATAACTTATTTCCAAATGGCGGCTCATGACCTCCTATTTCCAAACATTTGTTGTCTCCAACAGAAAGTTCTTGGACTTCAATCATTATATGCCTGTATTACTATTAATCACGTAGGATTTCAACTATGAACTTCACTTTATCCATAAAAGTTGAATGGCAGGACTTATAATAATACCAGACAGAAGTCCTTAGTTCTCAATCATTTACAATTGAGGATTTCACATCCTTTATAACTCAAGATTATGACCAATTAGTCATTTGGTTTTAGAAGCACTGTTATATTGAATTTGTTTCCAAATCATGATGAATATATTTAGGTAAGAAATGAGCATACGATAAAAAAATGCTACTTACTTTGAATTTTGTAGGAAAATAAGGTTGTTAAGAACGAAGTAGTGGTGAAATTTTGGTCCTAAAGAACAAAAACTTCTTTCATACAAGAGGGAAGGGGAAAAATGTTAACCATAAAATCCATTTAAGAACAAAGGTATGAAAGAAGATTAATGAAATTGCTAGGTTCTACTAAAATTGAAGACATGGGCTTTGTTAAAGTTCAAGGAAGGGTGTTTCGAAGGCATCGAGATGGATTTCGAAGAAGTCACAAGCACCATATGTCGTTACAAATGATAAATACTACTAGAGCTTTCGAAAAGATAGAAAAACACGGCAAGGATACCCTTCCGCCTTATTGAAATCTTTCGATACAGATGGATTCACATATATAAGAGAAGCGGGAATGGATCCAAAACCCCTTCCGCCTTATTGTCAATTTACCACTTGAAGAATTGATTCCGGTACACCTTTTGAAAGCAAGGATAAGTCTTTCGAAGCGGTTGGAACCTTTCAAAAGTATGATGAAAATCCTACATGAAAGCCAAAAGTCCTTTCAACTCAGATGTCACTCTTATATCTTTCGAAGCAATGCGAAAGATCAACTCGCGTCCCACTTGCAACAGTAAAACAATGAACAGAAAGGGCACATCTACCACCCTTTCGATGAAGTCGAAAGCAGTCCAGTAAAAAGAAAAGCAAAAGAAGGCACTCATACCTTAACAACAACGAAAGGTTGTCAAAGAGATCCTTTCGATTAAGTCAAGACGACTGAAATGAGAAGATAGGAAGCACAAGAATGAATGGGAAAGCTCAAAAGGGTATCCTTTCGACAGTATCGAAAGTAGGCATACCAAAAATAGAAAGATGGCCTTTCGACCATATCGAAAGGATGAATGTGAAAGATAGGACGAATACCTTTCGAATGTGTCAAAAGAATTGGTGCAATAGCTGGGCCAACCTGCATCTATAAATACGACCCATGGGTCCGATTTTGGGGACTGGATTTTGGAATCCAAAATGCATTCTTCTATTTCTTAGCAAAATCAAACCTTTGTAAGCCTAAATTGATTTGGGAAAGAAGCTCTCTTATTTGTGGCTCAATTTGGATTAATGAAAAGAAGAAGAAGCGCATGGATTTAATAAATATTTCAATCATAAAGGAGATCATTTCGATCACTAGCTAGTATAATGATCAATTGCACATGATGTTAGCTTACCTTCTTAATTTCTTTTTTTCTTATGCAATGTTATGGGATCAACTTGGATAATATGCATATGATCACATTATTATCATGCTTAATGAAACATAATGATAAATAAAGATGATAATGATGTTTCGAGCTTAATAAGTTTATACAATTTATGATTATCCAAGATGATTTCCCATGGCATACAACAGAGCTTATGCATTGTATGTCAGATCGGCTTCGAGAGAGCAAGATCCCTTTCGACCCGGTCAAAGGGCATGTTCGGAATGAGATTTGGCTTATAGATGAAAAGCAACACTATATGAATGAGTTCCTTCCAAAGAAATACTCACACTACAATACATACAATCTTTTCGGAAGGGTTTATTCTGAAGGAATGTCAACCATAGCTTCGAAAGAAAATACTTCTCTCTAAAGGCCAAATGGACCTTTCTACATGGTCGAAAGGGTTGAAAGTCTGATACGAACTTCCACTTTCTATCCATCCAGTAATAGAGTTTCGAAAGAGGTGCTTTCTTCTTAACCTTCATTTCAAGAAGGTTGATTAGACCTATTAATCACTATTAATATTCTCATAGAAGCTCCCACCAAAACCAATTTGTCCAAGTCAACCCAATCGAAAGAGGGGTTTCCAAATGAATGATTTCTTTTAATAATCTTTTTCTATAGCATAAACATTATATCTTGTTAACCACATAGCATTGGGGATGTTGACAAATTTTCTTGTTAACAACATCGACACACACTTTCGTTGATCACCCAATCTAATCTTTAAACACCCATTTGAATAGTCTTTGGTAAGTAGCTTCAGCATTTTTAGTTCAAATGACATCAAAATATAACGATATAACCTTAAGTCGGCAATGAAGTTTGTATACTCTGGATCGAGGGCATGCATCAGGATCTGGTTGCATCTGGAGTACACATCCATAAATGAAAGCATTTCATATCCCGTAGTTGAGTCTACTAGCTGGTCGATCCACAAAGTGGAAAGCTATCTTTTGGGCATTCTTTGTTCAGGTAAGATTAGTCGAAACATGTCTGCTGCTTTCCATTAGATTTTCTCACAAGAACTGGATTGGATGCCCATTTCGGGTAGAGGGCGTCAGGGGTAAACCTATTATTTTTTAGTTTATCCACCTCTTCTTTAAGTGCAGCAAATCCTTTTGGATCTATGTCGCGTTGCTTTTATTTCATCGGGACATGCCTCAGGTCGATATTCAATGCATGCCTCGCGGTAATTTGTGAGATCACACACATGTCAAAATGGGTCCAAGCGAACGCATCAAGACTCGTTCAGAGAAATCCATCTAATCTAATCTTCAGTACCGTAATGGGTCACCATGGCTGACCGTAATTTCATTTATTAGCTCTAGTGCAGCCTTGGATTCCTTGAGTTCAAACGTACATGTCGGGTTGGAACGATTAATGATGAAGGTTACTCTAAATCCTAAATTCTTATCAAGAGTTATTGATTCTGATAGTGAAGGGCTCTAAGTGCTTTGAGCAGTTTTCTTCAAATGGCCAAAGATCGGGCTTAGATGCACTTGAATCAAATATCGAGTAGGGTTCAGCCCCGTGTGCGCAACTGCATAGTTGGCACTTTCTTTGAGTTTGAATCTACTTGTATATTCAAGTAACGCACTTTCCATTCAATGTACTCATGATTCGTTACTCGTCATTCGGGCTAGAGTGATGATCAGTTGCCCATGAGCTTGGGGTTTGATCCGATGATTCTACCCTAGGCATCCTTTCAGTCGTAGCCTCAAGTCATTGTAAACACCAGGTATGGGATATAGTATTTAGCTATTGTAGTCAGTCTTTGGAAGATCACAGTTCTACTCCAGGTCTCGGGTTGGAAAATGTACTACATGAACGGTCGAGTCTTGTCCTAGTCATGTTTATACTCCCAATTAAGCTTTGAAGATTTAGAGTTGATCGATGAATGGTCGGGTTACATTCATTTTGTTTTTGATCATGCCCATAAGTCTAGGGTGTATGTCGATAAGTAGGAAGGAAAGTTATGTTCACTTTAGATTCATACTCTTTCCCGTTGAATCGTGGGATCAAGCTAGTTAATGGAAAGCTGAGTCATGTGTATTCTGGTTTTTCCTTCCTTAGGGAAGACTTTGATGCTCCGTCTGATTTCAAGCATGAGTTGGGTATTGGGTGGTCAATCACGTATATTTTTGGTGTAGATGTCACCATACTCTAGGTAGGACCAAAGAATAGAAGGTTAAGTCACATCTAACTAGTGATTAATGCAATCCCTATCAGACAAAGGGCAAGGATCAGCATGTCGATGGTGGAGTCACGTCCATTTCATATTGCTCTTCTATTCGGATCATGGTAAGAGTCAATGAATGAATGGTCATATCGCATTCATTTGGAGGTGGATGGTCAATCATGTCCATTTTGATTCATATTCTCCCATCAGATTTAGAGATAGAGTTGGCTCAGGTGTCGTCTTGTCATGCTCGCCCGGTTTCATACACTTTCTGATGGATCAAAGGAGACTTGGAGAATTAATGATCAAGTAAGACTCATTTGTGGTATTTTTCCTATCTGCACTCTGATGATCAGATTTTTTCGGAGGACATCCGGGTTATATCCATTTGTGTTTGGTATGGATCAATATTGACCGTCGATCTAGTGGCACAATACAGAGAATTTGGATTAATATCACCTGTCGATCAAGAGGTATGATATAATTGGTCTCCTATAACTTCGAACGTCATTATGATTGGTCTTGTATTGAGGCCTTCTTACAGTCATTGCCTTAAGTTGAAAGATCACCCAACCAGAGCTATAGTAAGATGTCGTATTCGGCTTGTAGTAGTTTGTACTCTCATTCTCATTCTTGGGTTAGTAGAATTAGTTCATGGACGGTTGAGTTTCATCCATAGTGAGTTTATACTCCTCTTGTCAAGTTCAGGTCGGAGTTTATGGAATATTGAGTGGTCGAACTACACTTATCTATCTGTTTATACTCATTTCCGCAATATGAGGATAAAAGTTTGTTGGCGGGCGGTCGAACCGCACCCAATTTGTATCTACACTCCAATCCGCATTGGGGGACCATAGTAATTTGCTAGACGGTCAAACCTTGTCCATGTCTTGGTTTGGATTTTGGGCTTACCGATGATTGGGTAAGGCCTAGATAGTTTGCCGCTCCTCAGGCACAAACTAGGTCATGGATGGACGTATCACATCCTCTTTGGATTGGATGGTCAAACCACTTCCAATTTAGGCTTGGGCTCTTAAACAATTCCCTGCATCTAAGGCATGAGTCGATGCATGAATGGTCATACCAATTCCACTTCCATTTGGATCCAGTTTCTACTGAGCCTTAGTAGTATGATGAATATTCTGAAGAACTTCAAGCTCGAGCAGGGGAGGAGATGGCCAGCATATCCACTTTGAGTCATGTGTTTGCTTCCAAGTAAAGGACAATAGTTGAGGAGAGGATGGTCAAATCGCGTCCATTTTTCATGTTTATGCTCCATTCCACCCTTTGGAGACCACAATTCTACGATGGATGGTCAGTCACACCCGTTGGATGTTTATAATTGATTCTGCGCCTTGAGAACCAAAGTTATTTCATAGGCGGTCGATCTCCACCCGATTTATGTTTAACTTCGATCCCGACTCAAGGGACTTAGAGTTGTTTCACGGGCGGTTAGTCTCCACCCGATTTATATTTATACTATACTCTGTACTCTAGGGGCTTAGAGTTGTTTTGTCGATGATCGGTCTCCACCCTATTTATGTTTATACTTTAGTTCGCACTCTAGGGAATTACAGTTGTTTCGCAGGAGGTCGGTCACCATCGGATTTATGTTTATACTCTATTCCACACTCTAGGGACTTAGAGTTGTTTTGCGGATGGTCGGCCTCCACCTGATTTATGTTACACTTAAGTCCACACTCTGAGGACTTATAGTTATTTCGCAGATGATTGGTCTCCACCCAATTTATGTTTATACCCTAGTCCTCGCTTTGGGGACTTAGAGTTGTTTCGTCGGCGGTCAGTCTCCACCCAAATTATGTATATACTTCGGTCCGCACTTTAGGGACGTAGAGTTGTTTCGCGGGCGGTTGGTCTCCATCCAATTTATTTATATACTCTGGTCCTCACTCTAGAGACTTAGAGTTGTATCGCGGGCGGTCGCTCCCCGTCGATTTATGTTGATACTCCGGTCTACACTCTAGAGACCTAGAGTTGTTTTATGGACGGTTGGATGTTCCTTACCTGCTATTTCGTGGGGCTTGTGCATATTGTCGAAAAATTCCTTTCTGTATCAGCTTTCTGATCACATCTCGGAGTTGTTTGCAATCGCCAGTGTTAGGACTGTGTGTATCTTGGAATATACAACATTTCTTAGATTTCCTCTCGGCTTCGGTGGACTCTCTCTCTAAGAGCTGATTTTTAATAATGCTCCAAGTCGCGAGTCTCCAAGTAGATGTTTTTGATTGAATCGTCTAAAAGAGTATATGAGTCAAATTTTGAGATTCTAGGTCCTTTTCTAGAATCTAATTCCTTAACCAGGAGGCACGTATTGTTCTTTCTCCTAATCTGCTCTACCTTATACTTTCTTAGGTATTGATTCACTTTGCAAAAGAAACAATCTAAGGTCGTAGGAGGTTCTTTAGATAACTAGCTGCCAAAATCTGCCTGGGGTCGATTCCCCTCATCAACGCTATCAATATGATATTCTCACTGGGATAGCTCGCTTTAGTGACGACGATGACATTGAATCTTTATGGGAAGCTTTAAGCGGCTCACCCAGCATCTAGAATAAATTGGATAATGACATTACATCCTCGGTGTGAGTCGCATGCATTTTGAACTGCTCGACAAAATTTTGATCTGGTTGATTGAATGAGGAGATGGATTTGGGCGATAATCACATGAACCTCATGATCGCTGCACCTTCGAGGAATATAGGAAAGCATCTACATTCGATGGCACATATCGCTCTAGCGCAATTCATATGCCACTCGAATTTCATGAGATGTAGTTCGGGGTCTGTTTTCCCTGAGTAAACTAATATGATTTGTACATTGAATCTCCTCGGATATTCTGCATACTGAACGACTTCAATGAATAGGCTTCAACTAAGGGATATGCTTCAGTCATCGTCAATCTGGTTTGTTTTCAAGTTACAGCTACTAGTTATACTTGTGAATGATGTATGCATGGTTTTCCAACATTTGAATAGTTGAGAATGTCGGTTGAATGGCGAATCTGTAAGGATGGGGTCGTTGATCGGTGATGATCCCCAAACTTTCACCCAAATGGGATGCGATCCATATGATATATGCAATTCAAAAGCTGTCTCCTGATCCTCTATGCTTCAATCAGTCACAGGAGAAAGGAAAGTGGATAGAATGAACCATATTTAAATAAGTTAAGTTTGAAAAACGATCGACAATCAAAACGATCGGTCATAATAATAATTGGTTGAAAACGATCGGTCGAAAAGCCAAAGTGGTGAAATGATCGGTTGTAGATTGAATGATCGCTGGAAATGTCAACAGGAACAATTGGCGTTAGCGATTTTGGAAAGATTAGTGTAAGTGATGTTGGAATGAAAGATGGAGAAAATGAGCTTCTGGAAAAATGATTGGCGATAACCATCTATTGGAACGATTGTTTGAACGATCAGTGAAAATAATGATCGTATTATGAAGCAATCGAATAGAAACAGTTGGCATGGAAATGATCGATGAAAATACATAGAGTGTGGAAACGAGTGTAAATCTGAAGAGTGTGGAAATGATCGATGTAACTCTGTAGAGTGTAGAAACGATCAGCCAAAATAACGATCGTACATAAAAATGATCGGTGAAAATAACGATCGTAAAAATTACGTTGGAACGTTTATGAAAAAAACAATCATATGGAACAATCATAAAGGAATGATCCTATGGACTGATCTGTCCGAAAAAATGATCTGTTATAGATGTTTCAAAACTTGAAAATGTATGCTCATTGACCAAACACATGACCGATCGAACACTAGCATCATGATTTTCGTCTTCTGCAATGGAAGTAGATTTGGCTCCTCTAGCCATGGCTAATAGTTTTCTTATAGATTTCTTTCAAACCTGAGTAGAATAGAAAATTTGTTAGTCCGAAAATAGATCAATCTCACGAACATGAAAATCCACAAGTAGAAGATGAGATCCAATCAAGCTAATTCACTTCTTAGTGAAAACACCAAAATGTTGATGCCAAGAATGGGCATCAACAACCAATAGAATCTCGTAGAAATTAAACGATGAATGAAATTAAAAACATTGCAGAAAAAGTAAATGAACACACAGATTTTTATAGTGGACAATCTTGGCCTACGTCCACTTCATATTTTTATTGATCATGCATTGGATTATGATTATAAAAATATTTGCATCAGCTATGATCCATCAATACAAGAGTGAAGAATAAATATGGCAGAGCCTATTTCGCAGAAAGAATGATCCTCTTTATTGAGAATGGTTGCGGTATTTATAGAAAAAGACGTGCATGGATTGGACTAAGATTTTGCAACAAGTGTCTCTAGATCTGTAGGGGCCCACCATAACGATCGGTGGTCCTAACTCAATATTTTGAAACAAACGGCCAAATTTTTGCCGATTGTTATTTTGGCCTCTGATTGATGTACGATCGGTAATGTAGGCTCTTCATGATGTAAGATAGTTGCTCTCTAAGTTTCATGCAATTCTGATGTACTGTTTGTGAGATATCGTATTTTCCATGAAACTATGGATCATTCTGGCTGATTTTGTACGATCGTTATACAACGATCGATATGTCTTTCCAAGA
Organism: Allium cepa; assembly: GCA_030765085.1. Taxonomy (NCBI): domain Eukaryota; kingdom Viridiplantae; phylum Streptophyta; class Magnoliopsida; order Asparagales; family Amaryllidaceae; genus Allium; species Allium cepa. The sequence goes on from CM060938.1 coordinate 514,159,779, forward strand.
TTTGGAAGTTTTGTCATGTGATTGTTTTTGTGTCCTCCACTTGATGCTCTGAAATTTTCAAATACATTGCCTTTGTAGATTTGAGATATTGATCGATATTCGTCGATTTATGGATTGTTTTAGATCGATTCATATAAAATTTTCATTTGTCCATAACTCAAGCGCATGAATTTCGATTGACCTGAAATCTGAAACATAGCCTCATGGTGCCTTCTTTGTCACTTCATACTGATTGCACCTTGATCGCGACCCAGTCTGAATATGCTCGACTATAGTCCTTAGTCTTGTATCATTGATTCTCAAGGGTGACAACCACTCGTTTTTAGTCAAACCTACGGTATCACGGCCTTGCCAAAAGGCGGGATAACATAATGCTTTTAGCGACACATATTCAAAAATTCAATGGGTTAATTGGTACGTGTATTATGCAATAGAGTGCAAGAATGAAAAATTTTGGTACATAAGATAGACCTATACATATAAATTACTCAATTATTTTATATTTCAGTTTGTGATATAAAATGGATAAGATTAGTAATCCTATCATATATTTTTCAATCTGCTTGTATAAAATTATTTTTCCACTGTATCATTAGGGAAAAGTAAGTTTTTAGTCAACACCTGAAGAATAAGAACATCATCTAAATCTTGTAATAGAAAAAAAGAAAAATCTTGTATAACATATATATACATTGGTTAATGATGTGACACTTTGAATCCACCTTTCATTACAATGGTTTCTGTAACAATGTTGCTTCTTGGAATTCTTTTGGGCACATTAACTCTCGGTACACATTTATCCTTTTACCATTCAATTGTTTGTAAACTCATGTTGTAGTATAATATTTGGGATCTAAATCCTCTATTGGTAATTTATCAAAGTAGAAATTCAGTCATACAATTGGAAAATTGGAGTATATATAAATCATATATTAAAAATGAAACATACGTGTTTTAGGGGATCTTGTTGAACTTATTACATTGAAAACTTTAAAAGATATGTGGTCAGAACCTTTGGATTATAAGTTGCATAATTGCTTTCGAAAATTACTGGAGTAGTTGATATACACGATTTGAAAACTGATAGTAATCGATTCCCGGTAACTTAACTAAAGTAAATTTAAACCTCAAACGGTGATAAAAATAAGAATAAAATTATAGTTGAACCTATGCAACAACGTACAGGGTATTACTGAACAAACCTGTAAATAACTCTTAATAGGTAACCTATTGTATTCCTTAACTCATATTTCTTTTCTACTATTTTGTTATGTATCTAATTTGCATCTTTACTAATATGAAACCATAGAAACGAATGGATTTACTGTATTTCGACAGCCAGTAGTGGATAACGCATACAAAGCATACAGGTCACGCACCTTATTTTTTACTGTTAAAGAAGTTTCAGAGGATCATGTTAAAATTTTGAATTATCGAGGAACTCAAGTCATGAATATCTTGTACAAGGTAAGCAATCTATTTATATATAAAAATTTAATAATTTTTACCTTATATGTTCTCTCTTCTTTTTAAGCAATAATGAATATAACTCATTCAAATATGCTTATTTGATGAATAATATGTTGTTTGCTATTGATCATGTGTTAGGCCAATAATTTGGATTGTTTTCCATCATTGTTATCTTTTAAATAAGTTAGGGATTATAATAAGTCAATAATCAAAATGATTAATCTAACATTCCTTTTACTGTTATTTTCTAGCGGTCGAGACTAAGCAGAAGGTGGCATATTTTTCGAGGTAACGACACAGAAGAACCTATACACATAGCTCACATGTTATCTCCTATATCAGAAGAAGTTCATGTTTTATTTCGTAACGAATGGCATAAATCCTTGACATATGAGGTTGAAGGATCTTTTAACTCTACACATAAATATTGTGACATAAAATTGCATCGCTATGGTAAAGTAAAATTAGCTTTCAAGATTCAGAACAAAGATCCAAGTAATGGTAATATTTACAATGTAATTTCTATATCAAGAGGAATTAGGAGAGATTTGGAGATGGCAATGGTAGCTGTTTTGGATAAACTATATCTCAGTGCATCTATGTGTCACTTCAAAAAGTAAAAATCGTACTATATGCTGGAATAAAGTTTAATAATGAACCATAGGCTGCAATTTTTTTTCTTTTTTACTAAATGCTGAATGCTGGATTTTTGTTGAGTTGCTCTGGATATCAAATACAGAAAAGTTGTCTATTTTCAATTTTGTAACTTTTTGATTAAGAACATAGGTAGTGATGTACAAATCATAATAAACAACTGGAAAAATGAAAATATAAACATCTTTAAGGTCCAAAACCATTCCAACAAAGTCACTGACAAAATCGCGTACGTATTATCACTACAACAAAAATATCATTTCACAACATCAAAAAAAGTTGTAATAATGTTTTTGCAAACGTTGTTACATGACAAGTTGTAATAAAGTCAACGCCTAACAAGACTTTTTTTAAGATGTAGACAAACCTCGTAAAAAATTTACAATGTTTTTCCAGTTTTGCAAAAAAAATTCACGACTACCTACATTTGTTGTAAAAGACTTGTCTACCATGTTTTTTAAAGGTTGTCATAATTTTTTTACAACGTTTATGTGAGTTGTAATTTTTTAGTAAATGTAGGAACACCATTTTTTACAACTCTTTTACATTGTTATTAAAAAATCTTTTACAATTTGTTAAAAACCGTTGTAAAATAAACTTTTTACAACAGTCATAAAACGTTGTAAAAAAAATGTATTACAACCCTTTAAACGTTCCAATGTATGTTTCAGCTATCTTCTCTCCATTTTATTGTATAGTTACAATTTTAAAAATTCAAATATAATTTAGAGATTCAAACATATAACACTTTTTCAAATTGCTTGTCATGACAAGTTAAATATTGTTCCAACACAAACAAAATACAACATGTTCCAACACAACCAATCCTACCGTACACTTCACGAAGAGCAATGGACTCCTTATGCCAAGCAACAATTGTTTATATAGCTTGCTGAATATTGCACACTTCTGAAGTCTCTCTCCACACAGGAGCTTGAAGTTCCACTGGTACAACCATCCAAACTTTCCATGTATTCATCCCAAGTGAAACATGGCATACCAAAGTAGTGGGATAATATATGAAATCATGCCTTCAACAACAACTTTTTTCTGCCAGTTAAATAGCTTGCATTTCTTTCCAAGTATACCACCATCTAGGAAAGTAGCACTACCCATGCTGTGACTGACAATGTGACTGCAACTTTTACTGCAGGTAAAATATACACATAACAGTATGAACTATTATTATAAGTGTGACATAATGCACAACAAATAATTAGCGAGAAACTTTGATGTATAATTTAGAGATCAATCTCAGCAAAACAACTCATTATAATCATCAAGAATCAATCTATACAACTCATTATATTTTCATGTCTCGGTAACTTCCTTCAAAAGAATTATTACTAATAGTGCTTTATACAATAATCAACTTACACAAAAACTTAAAAGTAGATATAATCAGAAACAATTCTACGTGCATGCGCGGAATTTAACTGTATAAGGTGATGAGCGACTAGCTTAACCTAGAACATAACTGATTCATTTTCGAGCTTGATGATCATATTAAAAGGATGGATATTAAAATGCAGATGCTTCATTGGCTACATTTCTCAGCTATTTCTATACTAGAGTCCACAAACAAAAGAAAATAAGTTGTATGATTTTTTGGTTTCCTGAGGTGCAGACATGTGTTAACACAGTGCAAGCACCTGAAATAGTTTCAAACGTTGAATGACATCAAGAAACAAGGTCATGACCATATAATTATAGTGTAATGATACTTTTTCTAACGTCTGTTTCTTTTCATGTCAAGGCAAGATAGCCAATCAATATCTATAAACTTGCAAACACTCCTTGAACGTGTAGAAAATGCTTGCTTTGGAAATTTTTAATTAGACAGTTTGAATCTTGGATAGGCAGTAAGGACCACCTCAATAAGAACCCAAACCCAATTTTGAAGAGCATTTGCATATCAGTAAAAATGGCAAACATTTGCATATCAGACAAAATGCAATCGGTAAACTGCAGCAAACTCAAATTTGAAGTGCCCAAACTGGGGTGAATGTACACATTTCAATTGAATGCTTATGTTAAACTGTACACGGGAACTAAAGAAATTCAGAACAATTATATACTTAAAATCTAAAATGAAAATAAAAATGTTATACTAAGTGATTAACAGTATAATGCAATGAAGCATTAGACGACAAATGATCAAACACTAAACTGTAAAATCCAAGATATAACACACACTTGTTACTTGACCTCATGATATGTTAACAAAGAAAAAAAATCATTATATCAAACTTACATAATCGGGTAAAAAACTATAAGATCTTTTCACAATCTACTATTATCTCCTAATTAATAAATTAATACCTAAGTAATCAATTCAATGCTTGGATGTATATAATTTACTATTATCTTCTAGTTAGTAAATTAACAGTATAATGCAATGAAGGTTTTCTGTAAGTTTATTATTGTGTAAAACACTATTAGTAATAAGTTGCATAAGTTTTTGTGTAAGTTGATTATATCTAGTAAGTCCATGCATGTAGAGTAGGAACTGAAAACGATTCGATAACTCGGTGAAAAAAAACAACAGAAAAAAAAGAACCTATACACATAGCTCACATGTTGTCTCCTATATCAGAAGAAGTTCATGTTTTATTTCGTAATGAATGGCATAAATCCTTGACATATGAGGTTGAAGGATCTTTTAACTCTACACATAAATATTGTGACATAAAATTGCATCGCTATGGTAAAGAAAAATTAGCTTTCAAGATTCGGAACAAAGATCCAAATAATGGTAACATTTTCAATGTAATCTCTATATCAAGAGGAACTAAGAGTGATTTGGAGATGGCAATTGTAGCTGTTTTGGATAAACTATATCTCAGTGCATCTATGTGTCACTTCAAAAAGTAAAAATCGTACTATATGCTGGAATAAAGTTTAATAACGAACCATAGGCTGCAATTTTTCTTTTCTTTTTTACTAAATGCTGAATGCTTGATTTTTGTTGAGTTGCTCTGGATATCAAATACAGAAAGGTTGTCTATTTTCAATTTTGTAACTTTTTGATTAAGAACATAGGTAGTGATGTGCAAATCATAATAAACAACTGGAAAAATGAAAATATAAACATCTTCATGGTCCAAAACCATTCCAACAAAGTCACTTGTAAAATCACGTACGTATTATCACTACAACAAAAATATCGTTTCACAACATCGAAAAAAGTTGTAATAATGTTTTTGCAAGCGTCATTACATGACAAGTTGTAATAAAGTCGGCGCCTAACAAGACTTTTTTTAAGATGTAGAAAACCTCGTAAAAAATTTACAATGTTTTTTCGGTTTTGCAAAAAAAATTGACGACTTCCTACATTTGTTGTAAAAGACTCGTCTACAATGTTTTTTAAAGGTTGTCATAATTTTTTTACAACGTTTATGTGAGTTGTAATTTTTTAGTAAATGTAGGAATACCCTTTTTACAACTCTTTTACATTGTTATTAAAAAATCTTTTACAATTTGTTAAAAACGTTGTAAAATAAACTTTTTACAACAGTTATAAAACGTTGTAAATAAAATGTATTACAACCTTTTTAAACGTTCCAATGTATGTTTCAGCTATTTTCTGTTGACTAAAGTAGGCTAATGTAAGACTAATCATTCCAAAGCACGAAAAAATCGTTGTCTTTCAAAAATGTTTTCCTCTTCTTTATCACAGCGGCTAGATCGAAAACCTTCTTTTAGGATACAATGGAGATTAATCCGAACAAGTTGTGATTATTTGCTCAGATCAAAAGAAACATTCAAAAGTTTTTCAGACGAGTTTGATATAGAAGGAAAAAGAAGAAGTTGTAGACTGCGTTGATGGAATGCTCAGTTATATAATGAATGAGGTGTCTATTCGAACGGTCGCGACCATTAGAAAACGATTGTTACTCTTGCCTGTTGAATTTGAATTCAACCGTCACTAAAACGTACCATTAGAAAACAGTAACTAAAACGTACGTCTCAGTAAGGGATCTTATTTGAAAAAACATTCAACATTTTCTCTCGATTTTTATGTATAACTACAATTTTAAAAATTCAAATAAATATAATTTGTTGATTCAAACATATAACACTTTTCCAAATTGATTGTCATGACAAGTTAAATATTGTTCCAACACAAACAAAATACAACATGTCCCAACACAACCAATCCTAACGTACACTTCACGAAAGATAACACATGTCCAACAATATATATACAAACAAAAAGATAAAACACAACTGCACAACGTTCAAATCAAGAGCAATGAACTCCTTATGCCAAGCAACAGTTGTTTATATAACTTGCTAAATATTGCACACTTCTGAAGTCTCTCTCCACGCAGGAGCTTGTCCCAAGTGAAACATGGCGTACCAAAGTAGTGGGATAATATATGAAATCATGCCTTCAACAACTTTTTTCTGCCAGTTAAATAGCTTGCATTTCTTTCCAAGTATACCACCATCTAGGAAAGTAGCACTACCCATGCTGTGACTGACAATGTGACTGCAACTTTGACTGCAGGTAAAATATACACATAACAGTATGAACTATTATTATAAGTGTGACACAATGCACAACAAATAATTAGCGAGAAACTTTGATGTATAATTTAGAGATCAATCTCAGCAAAACAACTCATTATAATCATCAAGAATCAATCTATACAACTCATTATATTTTCATGTCTCGGTAACTTCCTTCAAAAGAATTATTACTAATAGTGCTTTACACAATAATCAACTTACACAAAAACTTAAAAGTAGATATAATCAGAAACAATTCTACGTGCATGCGCGGATTTAACTGTATAAGGTGATGAACGACTAGCTTAACCTAGAACATAACTGATTCATTTTCGAGCTTGATGATCATATTAAAAGGATGGATATTAAAATGCAGATGCTTCATTGGCTACATTTCTCAGCTATTTCTATACTAGAGTCCACAAACAAAAGAAAATAAGTTGTATGATTTTTTGGTTTCCTGAGGTGCAGACATGTGTTAACACAGTGCAAGCACCTGAAATAGTTTCAAACGTGGAATGACATCAAGAAACAAGGTCATGACCATATAATTATAGTGTAACGATACTTTTTCTAACGTCTGTTTCTTTTCATGTCAAGGCAAGATAGCCAATCAATATCTATAAACTTGCAAACACTCCTTGAACTTGTAGAAAATGCTTGCTTTGGAAATTTTTAATTAGACAGTTTGAATCTTGGATAGGCAGTAAGGACCACCTCAATAAGAACCCAAACCCAATTTTGAAGAGCATTTGCATATCAGTAAAAATGGCAAACATTTGCATATCAGACAAAATGCTATCGGTAAACTGCAGCAAACTCAAATTTGAAGTGCCCAAACTGGGGTGAATGTACACATTTCAATTGAATGCTTATGTTAAACTGTACACATTTCAATTGAATGCTTATGTTAAACTGTACACGGGAACTAAAGAAATTCAGAACAATTATATACTTAAAATCTAAAATGAAAATACAAATGTTATACTAAGTGATTAACAGTATAATGCAATGAAGCATTAGACAACAAATGATCAAACACTAAACTGTAAAATCCAAGATATAACACACACTTGTTACTTGACCTCATGATATGTTAGCAAAGAAAAAAAATCATTATATCAAACTTCCATAATCGGGTAAAAAACTATAAGATCTTTTCACAATCTACTATTATCTCCTAATTAATAAATTAATACCTAAGTAATCAATTCAATGCTTGGATGTATATAATTTACTATTATCTCCTAGTTAGTAAATTAACAGTATAATGCAATGAAGGTTTTCTGTAAGTTTATTATTGTGTAAAACACTATTAGTAATAAGTTGCATAAGTTTTTGTGTAAGTTGATTATATCTAGTAAGTGCATGCATGTAGAGTAGGAACTGAAAACGATTCGATAACTCGGTGAAAAAAACAACAGAAAAAAAAGAACAAAGAAGAAGAGAAGAAAAACATATGCAATAAGTTACCATAAGTCAACAACCAGCTGTATCTGACATTTAAACAAACAAAAGTTGAGAATGTTACAGATCCAACTTTAATGGCCTCTAGGAGTTTTAATATGCATCCAGATTATGAAGTGAAAATTTCAAATGATAACATGAAGATAAATAATGATTTAAGAATGAAAAGACTGAAGATTTATCAAGCGATGCTCGAGAATTAAAAGAAATAAAATGTGCAATTGTACACAGCACAGCTGATGCATGGCCATTTTGAACCAGTTTTATCATTTTAAATTTAGTTTATCTTTATCATCATATTTATTAAGAATAAGAACGGAGGTCCAATACAAAATATCATTAGCAATCCATGTCCAGACCAATGACTAATTATGTTGCAACTACTATTGAAATCTTTGCTAGAGAGATCTTCCCAACTATTACTCAACAACATGACACCTAAAATAACATCCTCAATGCCCACGTTAATGATTGTTGCTAAAGGTATATCCATAGCAGTTTCATTCACCTAATCCCAATATATATTTTTATATGTCAGTATGCAAAGCACATTTTCCTCCAATACATCTCTGACTTTTGAACACCTTATGCAGTTTGCTGCAGACTTTATCACCAAAATAATTGTCAAACAAGCACCACTATTTATGTAAATACATGGATACGAACACATTACAAAATGGTCTAATATTCCTAGTTTGAATTACTGTTCAAAATTAAAGAAAATGATCACCTTGCTACTTTGATTCTCTCGATAGAAACAATCATTATTCACTGCTTTTACACGAGATAGTGGCGCCCATTGACCGACGCTTGGACTTGAAATAATATCTCGAAGGATGGAGGCACCAACGATATTTTTTGGTACCTAAATTTACTTCGGCATCGTGTACTTTGGCAGAGCTAGAATCGAGTAGTTGTTGCCTCATAGATCCCGATCAACCAACAGAAAGTGGGATTTATTTCGATTTGGGGACTATTACTGAGTGGAGAAGCAAAGTGGAAAAGGGGATTCATTTCGATTGGGAACTGTAGCTGAGTGGAGAAGAAAAAGGTATTCATTTTTGGTGGGTTTTAAAAAGTTTGGCGGTGAATGAAAATTAGGGAGAAAAACTAAGGCGGTTGAATGAAAATTTGGTATTAAGAGGTCGTTAAAATTTGGCATTGAAGCCAGAATATTTGTAATTTAGTACCAAAAGGAACTTAACATGTAGTTGTTAGAAAAGAAATATTTAGATGTGCATGGAAGTAAAAATTTGCAACTTGATGTTTAGATTTTTTCAAATTTTGGAATCTTTTTTAAAATTTTCAAAGCAGTTTAGAATATTTTATCAATTTTAAATTTATTTAAGATTTTTATATTTTTAGTTTTGAACTTTATGAAATTTTTTTTAAAATTTATGAATATTTTCAATAATAAATTCTAAATAATAAATATTACTTTTAAATTATAAAATATTATTCTTTAATTATTAATCGTTAAACATTAATTACTAAATAGTTAATATTATACACTAGCCTTAATCAATGATTATTAATTATTGAATTGTCAATATTAAGTATTAATTAGTAATAGTAATTATTTATTATTTATTATTAATTATGAACTATTTATTAGTGATTATTTAATATAAATCACTAATTATTAGTCATGAAACATTAGCTATTAAGCATTAAATATTATTTCTTAATTATTAGTTACTAATTATGAATTACCAATTATTTAATAGTAATTATTTAATAATAAATATCACATCTTAATTATAAATTGTTAATTCTTAATTCTTAATTGTTAATTATCAATTAAAATACTTTATTATTAAATATATTTATTACATATTTGAAATAATAAATATTACATTAAAGTTATTAAATATTACTCGTTAATCATTAATTATTAAAAATTAATATTAAATTGTAAATGTTGTATACAAATCTTAATCATCGATTAATAATTATTAATTATTAAATAGTCGGTACTAAGTATTAATTAGTAATAGTAATTATTTAATATTTAATATTAATTATTTAGTAGTAGTTATTTAATATTAATCGCTAATTATTAATTATGAAACATTTACTATTAAACATTAGATAATATTTCTTAATTATTACTTATTAATAATAAACTATTAATTATTTAATGTTAAATATTACTTCTCAATTATCAATTATTAATAATTAATTATCAGTTGCCAATTATTAAATATATTTATCATAAATATTTAGAATTTAGAAAAGGGATTTTGGACCAAAGGTCCATATTCACAACGCCCATACACAAAAAGTCCCTACTCATAAATCCATGTAAATTAAGTCTCTGTTTTGTTATTTTTTAACAAACCGTTTCCTCCCAGAAAATCTCCCCAGCATTGAAATCAATGGCAAAAGTAGTATAAATTAACCAAAGACTAAAAAGAGGGACCTAATTTTCACAACTTTTTTGGAAGGGACTTTTCTTCCATCATCTTTCAATTCTGGAGACTTGGCAGTCATTCCTTTAGAAAATTATAAGTAAGACAGCTTAAAATGGTTGTTATAAATCAATTATTAATCATTAATTATAATAAATTAGGGATAATAATTATTGATTATAATTAATAATTAATAATTATTTATCAATAATCATTAATTATAATAAATTGTAAATAATGACCTATATAAGCTGTCGTTTAAAATTATTAATTATAAATTACTATTTATAAACTATTACATAATTATTAATTATTTGTTATAATTATAAATTACTAATTATTACAATATTTAAAGCAACAATAATATATTCAAAATATTAAGATTAATTCGACTTTTTCCTATAGCGAACTACGTGTCCTTTGTAAATCGCTCAAAAATCCATCGTAAATTTAGCAATGGAAAATTTCATTGGCCATCGTCCTCATCTTTTCTAATAGTGTGTATAAATTATTTAAGTATTTACTAAACATTTGTTATTAGTTTTAAATTGTAAGTTGTTATAATATTTAAAGTAATACTAAACATATTTAAATTTTTTAACATAAACCTATTTGTAAAACTAATTTAAAAAAAGTAGTAATTAACTAATATCTAGTTGTAAAACACAACGGTTTTACAACCTTTTAAAATTGTTGTTAAAAGGGTACTGTGACGACATTTAAAAAAATGTTGTAAAAATTTAGTATTTACGGCATTTTTAAAGGAAAAGCTGTAAAACAAATCACATTTACATCGTTTTTTGTAAAAAGGATGTTTTTTACAATGTTTTTTTAGAAAACGATGTAAAGGGTTTTTTTACAACATTTTAAACATAAACATGGTAAAACAAAAGTTGTAATAAGTTGCACTTGTTGTAGTGATTATAATAATTGCATACTTTATTATCACTAAAGCTAATTAGAGACAATTCAAAATTTGATCATGCACATTATTCATGAAAGATTGTGACTGGGCTGAAAATATGCCGCTGGTAATTCGTGAAACTTGTGGTTGTTCTCATCATCCATTGTTTTGTTAGTTTTATTAATGTCATTTACGTCATCCTCTTCTTTTTGATCTTTCTCAACTAACTCATCACAAAGATCAACATGGCATAAAAAGATGCACTATGAAAAATACACCTTATTACAACATCTAAAAGAAATTGCAATTTGTTATTCGTAACGTTTTTGCAAACATTGTTTTAGATGAAACTGTAATAGGATCAACTGCTTTAAGAATGTTTTCTAGATGTTGCAAAAAACCTTACAATAGATCAACTAGAATAATTTCTAAATGGACTCGACTATAATTATTTTTAGTTGTTGCGAAATATTTTACAATCTTTATCTGAAAGTTGTAGAATATTATTTTACAACTTTTTCAAACGTTGTGAAATATGTACAACAACCTTTTAAAAAAATTACATAGGCGTTTCAATTGTTTTCAACTTGGACCTTTAATTATCCTTTACCAATATTGACATTGTCAGTAATAACACCCTTCTTTATAACCAAATTCAGCATTATGGAATCGAAAAATCTTCTTTCCATGTAAGAAAATAAAGCAAACTAAATCTTACATTTAAGAACAGAATACCATAACATGTTTTGAGATTAAACATAAAATTATATTAAGCCAGACAAATAAACAATCAATCATAGCCACTTCACAAGCCATACAATTAAACCATCACCGCAAATACTTCAGATACGCCAATTCACTCCTCTAGTCTCTCTCCCATCCAATCACAACTTTGGTGCACATCACTACACTACTACATCATAACCTCCTCTCTTCACCAGACCAGCCCGTAAAAACCAACTCTTTCGCAACCACCTATATCAACTGTAATGATGTGGAATTCTGGCCACTTTGTATTTAAATATATAAATAATTTAAATATTTGAATATTGGATTAAACATGATTAAAGGGATTTAATAATCCTATTAACCCATGTAACAGCCCAGAAATATTGGTCATTGATTTTGAACATTTAATTTATTTAATATTGAGTTATGGAATGTGAATGGAATTTCAATATGAAGTCTATCGATCAAAAATATTGTAATGAAAACTTTAGTTCCAAATATAGCGATTTAATTAATAAAATTTATTGTTGAGTTAATAATTAAAATCTTTTAAATAATTGAAATGGGAGTTGAATATGAAACCGGAACGATTTCTAATGTTGATATAAATTCTATTTGAATTATAATTTAGTTAATAAGTTTTTAAAACTGAAAATTTCAACTAATTTCATTAATTTTTGAAATCGTCAATTCAATCGATGCGTTAAAATAACAATCCATGACACAGTCTCGGAATTCGACGAAACCAGTTATATTGGATCCGTAATAGTGTATTATTATTGGATTTCAAATTTCGTAGCATTTGGGTTTATCATTTGGTCGTACGATCTGTAAATGCCTAGAAATAAATTAAATTGAATTTAATTTAAATAGTCGATTTAAAAAGATATCTTCAACATACAATCGAGTTAGGCTTTGGAATTCGTTCCACTAGGTTTGGAATAGTGATATAATATTACAAACGCCTAGCGGCATGCCTCTATAGGAGATCGAAATTTTAAGTTGTTAAAACAAGATATTTTATAATTAAATAAAATTACATGAAATCAAATCAAAGTCACTTTGCATTCTGATTCACGCCACTTATCACGTACAAAGATACCCCCTTTCACCTTTTAAATCATGTCGTCCCCTTTAATTTCAAATTGCGCTCAACTCCTTTGCCCGGTTTGAAAACGAAATCAAAAAAGAAAATCAGTTCGCTATTATAAAATTCCTCGCGCAAATGCTGAAACAAAAATCGAGCTGCTCCTTTCTCGTCTCAGTTTTCAGAAAGAAAAAAATAATTATAAGGCAATCGAAGTCGATGCCGGAGTAGGGCGAAGGCGCACGAAGAAGGAAGGCTTGGCGTCGATTAGTTTTACGGTTTCCGGGGGAATGGCGGCCGCACTCCGAAATCGCGAAGCATGGTAAGGGTGGGGAAGGCGCGTGAATTGAGCAGTTGTTGGGAGAAGTCAACATTAGGTAGTGGAACTAGGGCGTTCGAGCTAGGTTTCTAATTTTCTCAAGCCATGGACATCGTTGGGTAGATTGAGGAATAATTTTAGGTTTAGGGTGTCGAGGAGGTTCGGTGGTGGAAAAGTGGGGGGTCGTGGCTTCACTGGCGAACTGCGACGTTGACCAAGTTGCATTCGACCTTCAGGACAGTTCTTGATATCATGGATCGAGTGTAATGTGAGGTTGACGAGGAAGTAGATATCGACAAGGGAAGTGGGTCGGTGGTCTTTAATTGCGAGGTCGAGGAGGTGCGACAGCGTCGTGCGGTGATGTTTGGGTGCTCCGTCCACTGTCAGGCTCGATGGCAGAGGTCTAGGGTCGAGTTGCTCTCTTGGGCTGGGGTGTTCTGTTTAGGTAATTGAGTTTAATTTGGAATTAAATTAAGAAAACTTAATTATTTAATTTATCTTGAAATCTCATAAACGCAAATTTTAAATTTATACGAGGTACACAAATCACTAATTATAATCTGGAGTTAATTGGAGATTTTCTGGGGCAGTTATTAATTAAAAATTAGAGCTGATTGCAATTAAAAAATAAGGGCGAGAGATTCTTACTCATTTGGACTGCTAAAATTTAAATTTAAATTGTTAAATTTAATTATTTGGATGCTGGATTAAATTGATAAATTATAATTATCTGTTGAATGTTATATATATATATATATATATATATATACATACTAGTATTTGGAGTGATATTCCCGCACATTATAGCAGATGAGTCCCTATGCATCCCGCATAATAGCGGATGACCATATATACCGCAATATCCCCCTTGAAGTGGGATTGATATTTTTATGTTGTAATAACTTCTGTGGATGCAGGAAAATAGGTTGGAGGGATCCAACTGGATTCCTCAAATATATATTTTTTCTTCATATATAGTGATATGTATGTGTTAGAATAATCTGTTATAGATTATTGTTGTGATTTAAAAATTGGATGTTAAAGTAACACTGGCCTGAGTTTTGTACTTTAAATACCATAATATTATTTTTGGAATCTGAAGGAATTTAAAACGAGACTTTGAATATAAAAATATTTACGTCGAAGTTTGGATTATTTTAAAAGAAATTGATCTGGGTAAAACAATAAATTGAATTATGGGTTGTATTTAACTATTCGTAAAAAAAAAAATTAAATAAAGATTTTATTTAAATAATTTATATAAAGGATTTTTAAACGATTGTTTTTTAAAACGACATTTCTGGAAAATATGAAAAGAAGTTGACATTGATATTAAAAATAAATTGGCGGAAATGAATAGAATTTGTAGGGAATTAAATTTATAAAATGGAATTTATAAATTAGACTATTTTAACAAAAAAAGTGAAATTCAGAGAAGTTATATATTTATAAACGATGTTATAAATAAAGAAATCGATAATAGATGAAAATTTTGGAATATAAAATTCATAGAGTGAATTTATATTAGAATACGAAAATAAGGTAAGAAAAATAGTGGGCATTATTGTTGAAAAGTGAAAAATGCTTAAGGAGATCGGAATGGAAGTGATGTGGTTCGAGACGAATTTATAAATTGATTGGTTATTGACTTTTTTTAAATATATATATATATATATATATATATATATATATATGTATTTAATTTAAAGAAGTTAAGTTTGTTTTTAAAAAGGAAATTTTATTATTATAAAACTATTAAATTTTTAAACTTGTTAGGATTTAAATACTTCGATAAGTTGATTTTCAAATATTAAGTATTTATTTAGTAAATTTTAACTTTTAAAATCAGCTTTGAAAATTTATTTGTTTATCTAATAATGAGTTATTTATGTTTATAAAAGTGTTTTCGAT
The DNA here is from genome assembly GCA_030765085.1 of Allium cepa. Classification (NCBI taxonomy): domain Eukaryota; kingdom Viridiplantae; phylum Streptophyta; class Magnoliopsida; order Asparagales; family Amaryllidaceae; genus Allium; species Allium cepa. Next base: position 514,175,246 of record CM060938.1, read on the forward strand.
TGTAACGACCCGTAATTTTCGAGAAATAAAAATGCTTAATTTAATGAGATTTGTGACTTAATATTGGAAGGAATAAAAATTCGTGATTTAATAATAAGAATAAAACTGGAATAAAATGTAATAGTATAAATTTAAGGTAATTGATAACCGTTTTAAATGTAATTCCAATTAACTGAAATGAATAAAAAGTTATAATTGGTTATAGATTGTAAATTTATTTATGATAATGGTATGATAATTAATAATTGGATTTAAAGAGTAATTGATAATTTAAATGTTGATTAATTAAGGTAACAATGTGTAATAGATTGAATTGGATAAAATTGTGTAATTGAGTTGTTGTAACATTTGTTTGTAAATAATAAACTTACAGATGTTATTAAATGTAGAAATGGTGACAATTGTTATTTGCTATCAATTTAATTAATCAGTTACAAATAAATGTAAATAAATGTTACATTGATGTGAGTTGATACAATAACTGCAAATTGGGAATGTAATAAAATGTACATAAATGTCAATTACACTCATAAGGCAATAACTTGATTTAATAATAAAAATGAAACCAAGATAAATGAAGTTGTGAGATTTTAAATTATAATAAATGTCAAAATCAACAAATGCTTAATAGTATTGGAATACTGCAACTAATACGGTAAAAAATGATAATTGTAGAATATTTGTATAATAAGATATAAACAAATGTTAACTATGTCCATAGAGTAATAATTGGATGAATAAAAAGATTGAAACCAAATTAGATTAATTTATTTGAATTAAATTTTTATTTAATTGGATTTAACTGAAGTTGAAATTGAACACTGTAACTAGTGTAATAACCAACGCTAAAAATTTATGTAAACTTGTTTAGGGCTTTATTTGAATTTTTAAATCAATAAGAAATCAAAGGTGAGTGATTTAACCCACTCACATCATACTAAACCTTCTTATATTAGTTGAATTTAATTTATGATGTGATAAGAATTTTATGGATTGTTGTTTGTTAATTTAAGTTGTCATTTGAATTCAGTTTGAATTTTTTTGAATAAAATTGCCAGTTAAATTAATATTGAAATTAAATCGATAGTTAAATACTTGATATTGATATCCAGTTAATTGTTGTGATTTATTGGCTGACTTGGATGTTGACTGTGATGGATGTTTATTTGTTGACATTTTGGACGCTTGGATGTTTGTTTATTTTTTTATGACCCTGTTATCACCCTGTATATTAATTAAAAACATATGAACTGTTATTTAAACTATTTCGAATAAATTAAGAAATATGTTGAAATGATATATATATATATATATATATATATATATCACTTTGATTTGGATTGAAATGATATATATTCATCCCTATAATTAAAATTGAAATTACCAATTACTTGGCCATATGGTAGAAAATTATATACAGACACCGGATTGGTTAAATTAAATGGTTTTAAAATCTTGGATTTGGATTTTTATTTAATATTATTGTTTTAAAGGAAATAAATTATGGATTTATATGAATTGAATAATTTTCTAAGTCAAGCTTTGAAATGTGGGAACTGAAATTGGTTAAAAGGAATTGTTTTAAGAATTGAATTGAAAATGTGAAGTTGTGATTGATATATGACTTTAATACGAAAGATTGAATTATTTTAATGTTTGGATCTTAAAATTTGAACAATGAGGTTTAATTTGATTAAGTGGTTTAAATTAGTAAATTGGAATTAAACTTGGATTTGAAATTAGAAATGGGTCCAGATTTGCTGAAATGGAAAGAAACAATTTGATTTGATATTATTTGCAAAACAAATTATGTTAATATAAGTTGTTTAAAATCTATAATTTTATTACTCAAATTATTTATATTTCCAAACTATTTTGCTATATAAATCATTTGAATACTCCGACTATTTTATATCAAACTATTTAAACCATTTAAACTATTCAAACTATTTTCTAAAATTTCAAACTGTGCAAAAGTTGAGATGTTTATATTTAAATCGATGATTTAAATGCGAATGTATTTAAATGGGGTTATAAACCTATGGGAATTTGAAATGATATCTTCTAGTGAAATGACATATTTTGAGCAAATATGATGGTTTTGAAATGAAAGATATTTTGAAGTGAGTGTGGTGTATTGATATCAAATGTGAACCATTTTTGAAATGTAAAAGAACCAACCGGTGTGAAGAATGACGTTTGGTTGTTAAAGAGACCGGGGCCTCTTATTGACCATTTTAAAAACTGTGTACGTGGTGGATGTTATCCAAAATGAAGTGGTTGAATTAGAGGTGTTTGTTGGAATAAAGTAAGAGAATGATGATGGATATCCTTGACTTTCGAGTCATGATTAAAATGACTAAAACAGAAGCTATACCGAGCCAAGTGGGGGTCGCTCCCCTTATTGAGCATTCTTCTTCGATGACATATCTATTACTTTGGGATTGATTGGTGGCCACCTTCTATTTGATTATAGGAGTGTGTTTCGAGGTGGGCGGTAGTAGTTGCTATGGGTTGCCACCAGTCCGGAGCGTAAAATGGTAGAATCCTACCCTGGGCATTGCCTTCCGTGCCTTGTCATATTTATCCTGATCGAGCCTAATACGACTTTGGTTTGTGCCGTACCTATGGAGTGCTCCCTCAATATTCACTAGTTTACGGTGGAGTTTACAGTACAATATAGACTATGATGCTTATATAAAAATGAGTTAAGAGGGATATGGGTAATGCCTTAATGATATTTTAATAATTTACTTTACGATAGACATTACATATATAGCGTATTCTACTACATATCAGTATTTTAACGGATCCTTAGGAGATGGAAAATTTTGAAATATCTCTTATATTATTGCATGCAGTTATACACTATATATGAGATGTAAAATCCCGTAAACATCTCTGAAGCCATTACACTCATATTTTCTTGTTTTTGATTTAACTTACATAAGATCTTTTAGTTCTGACTCGAGTGTTTTATCTTTTCATTACGCTCGGGTCAGCCTGGGATTTTCAGTGTTGAAGACTTGATTTTGGAGGATGAAGATGGAGACTGGTATACTATTTATTATATATATATTCCATTGCATCGTGTTGTTCTGCTGTATTATCCTGTTATACTTGCTGTATGTATAACTCTGACTGTATTGTAAAAGTGTAATCAAATTTTATTTTTAAAATAGTTTAACGAACTGTTTATTTGATTATTATGTTTTGTCATTCCGCTGCGAGATTCTATGTTTGTTTTTCCTTCTTTTCTCTTATTTTCTTGTTTACCCTATTGACAAACCTCCCTTTTAAATGGTTTGAATTAGACATATATGGTTTATTGTCGATTTAAACCGTCCAAAAGGTGGTTCATTACACTTCCCTTATTTAAAATAAGGGTAACTTCTATAAACTTTTTCTCCTTTTTCACCAATGAAGTGATTGTGAAGTGGTTCATTAATGGCCTTGAATCTTTCGTTTCTTAATAAATATTAGTTTGATGGATCTGTCCCTTTTACTACTCACGATCATGATTCTTCATGAATACCTTTCCATCTTTCCGAAAGCAACTTTTGGGACTCTAATAGCCTGAATTTAGAAGTTCTATTTCAGTGGCTTGAAGTTTCAAACTTGGTTCTTGCACCCCATTAGGTTGCCTCAGTAAGTAATCATTCCCTTTTGGTTTATATAAGTATTTTGCAAAATCTTAAAAATGATTTTATCAAAATATCATTTCGATTAAAAGCACTATATATTATTTGATGAGATACTTCTATCATGAAAATTTTCTTGGGTTTGTGGGTTGTTTGATGGTATAAAACTTTATGAAAATAAGATGGAATATTTTATCTCGTATAATAAGTTTGGATAGTAGGTTTCAAAAATTGTGAAATTTTTATAAAATGACTTTTCAATAAATTGGATAACCATAAAAATAAACTTCTTGAAAAATGACCAAGTCGGAGGGGCTAGCGACACCTTTGATCCAAGGACTTAAATCAGTTGTTATACTGGAAGTGATGAACAGGTTGTAGGAATTAACTTTTTGACATAAATAATTCATAGACAATCCTTTATTTAATATAAGAAAACTTGAATTCCCATTTTGGTATCTAAATCCCAACTACAAAGAAAGAATCCTTTTAAACTCCATTCTTCTGGTATAGAAAATTGAAGTTTATCTGACAAAGGAAATTCCTAAATATCTAGAACTTCTAATATATTTATTCATGATAGATTAGTCTTTATTTCAGCCTAATATGACATAAGTTCCAAAATTTGATGACAGATAAATTTCCAAAATCATCGCTTCTTCGTCCTTTGTCTTCAAAATCTATGAATTTTCAAAATCATTCTTTGAAATAATTTTTTTTTAAAACCCGACATATTGGAAATCTTCTTATATGATACCTTTATAACCTGTACTTATTTTGAATTTGGTATATGAAGCAAGAAATTTGTTTTAAAACTGTTATATCCTTTGAAACTAATATTTGCAAAAGAAAATTCGAAATCATCATGCTTTTTGAAACTATGCATATTTATATTTGAAATAATACATACATTCGAAAGCTATATACACCATTATATATTCATAACCTGGTGATACGTATATGAAATCGTGCAATCGTTTGAACGCGTAGACTCGAAATTTATATATATATATATATATATATATATATATATATATATATATATATATATAATTTTATATTGTTTATGTTTAAAATTTTATACTATTGAACCCTTTTATAGATATTTTTAAAAACTTTTACACCTTAGAAAAGTCTAACATATTCCAAACCTTCATGTATGAAATTGGTATGCTTAATCACTCTTTAAAGCTATGTATATTAAAAATCTGTATATTTAGGACTAAAATATATGAGCCAACCTAATGATACATACTTCCAAAACTTGTCATATTTTCAAAATTTATACATTTGAAACTTATGCATGTTTTCAAAGCTAATTTGTGCAAAACCATGCAAATGTTCCTGAAACTAATACATCTTTAAAGACTTACATATTCAAAACTTTTGCTTATATTTAAAGTCGTACATTTTCGAAGTCTTCAACTCTTCAAAACCTACCGCCTAATGACTTTCGAAATTTATACATGTTAACCGGGTTTTTAACCCGTCATAATTCAATAGGAGTTAGAACATCCAAATTAAGCCCGAGTGACTTGAAACATGACCAAAGCACTTAAAAGAGCAACAGGTTGGCCCTCAAGAAAATTCATCGTAAAGTAAGCAATTTATTCAGATCGGCACTGATTCGATCCAATCGGGTATGTACCGATCTAAATTGTTGAATCGAGGGATCTCTAAACCTTTTGCATCGCAACCTTATGCCTCTACTACACTTACATATCAAATTCGGTAACATTCCAAGCAATCTAGTTCAAGAAACGAAGACTCGTCTAGTCCATTCAAATATTTACTCACATTTGGACCAGAGCAACTTAAAATGGATCTACAGAACTCATATGAACTCGGATTGAATTAAAATTTAGAGGGAACACTTAGAAGACATAAAAGAAGCCTCACCCTAAAATCAAATCGATTGGCCAAGACAATTTGGATCGATATCGATCCAAAGTTCGAATCGGATCCGACCCAATTAAGATGGGTTCCACCATTTGAGACTCATTTTGTGGGTACCGCACACCCTCTAGAAGGTACCTACAAAGTTTTGTTTGATTTCGATAAGTATCGAGCAAGTAATGGTTGGAACTCCTCCAAATTGAGCTAGTTTGACGGATCAGTTCCGACCCATTTAGTTTGGGCCCCCCCTAATGAGATCTAATTTAGAGGCTCTTTTATTCATGTACATTGCATATATGAAGTTTCATTCATTTAATTAAGTACTAAACGAGTTATGGTTGGATTTCCTACGACCCAGAAGAAAAGATTCAAAAATAAGCTAAGGATTTGGATCACCGTCGATCCGACTCATTTGGATCATCGTCATTCCAAATACTTAGCTTGGATCCTTATGAGATCAAATTTGAAGGCTCTCCTACTCATGCACATTACACGTATAAAGTTTCATGTCATTTGGTTTGAGTGAGTTATGGATTGATCTCCTACAAACTAATGGATTGGATGATCCATGAAGACGGATGAACTCCAAATGACTTGATATCCGGACAAGGCACTCAATTATATGATAGGAAGACAACCAAACTGAAAAGATAAAAAAATTCACCAAGTATTCAAATAGGTACCGATCCAAACCCGTCGGATAGGTGCCGGTTCGAATACTTAGCTCAGATAACCACCAAAGGACTCGGAACTCAGAAATTCACTAAGTATTGGATAGGTATCGATCCAACCCCATCGGATATGTACCAATCCAAATCATTAGCTTAGATCACCACCAAACTTTTTAGGCTCCTTCTTCATGATGAGTACTGGCTCCTAGCAAATTGGCCCTGGCCCGAGTGCTCTCCAAATCCTATAAATACCATTCATCTACAAGAACAAAAGATCTACCCTGATCTCTGCTGAAACTTTTCCATTGTTTCTTCGCTCTTCACCCTCACAACCGGCATTAAAGGGAAACTAAGATCCTTTTGGTTGTCTCCAACAATGGTGGGTTGATCTAACTTAGGAAAGAAGAATCATTATGTAATCCAAACTCCTTTGTAACTGTAGTTTATCTATAGAAGCGATAAAGTGGGCATACGCTCCGTTAATAATCGAACCACTATAAAAATCTCTCGTCTCTTTATTTTTTTCGATTTACTCTTTCTTTTTCTACATTATTTGCCTTGATAAACAAGGCCGATGCTTTCATACTCGATCCAGGGTATTGATCCCTTTTTTGGGTTAACATTTTGGTGCTTTAACTAAGAATTGAACTCAGGCTTAGATATAATTTTCCTCTTTGGATTGACCAGATGTCGAAGTTTGATCTGCAAAATCAGCTTTAGAAAGTTGGAGATCTTACTATTGAAGACCAATTGTGGGAAGAAAAAAAACTACTTCCGGAAGATCCATAGGTACCGCTGTCGTTGTAGAAGAGGCAAATCCCTAGCAAAATGAAGTTAGCAGCACCAATAACCTACTAATAGGGGCTAGTGCAAGGAATAATACTAGAGATCAAGAATCAGAATCCTCTACTCAACATAAGGTTATTACCTAAGGGGGAATTAACAAGATGGTTGATGAAATTAATCGGGAAATGGAAAAAAGTCAAAAATCTCAATTGGACAAGATAAGTGCACTCTTAGTGCTACAACCACAAACTACTCTCAGAATGGTACCTAAGGACATAGCTACTGCAGAGCAAGAGAATTCCTCTTTTTCCAGCATGAATGGAAGAAACAGAAGACATAAGAAAAAAAGTAATAGGCGGAACTACAAGAATTGTCATAGAAAAAATGCAAACACTCTATCTGTCGCAAAACCAGCTGCTACAAACCCGAATATAGGAGCTCTATGGGAAATCATAGCAATGGATGTTTAGGATTCTAATACACCCTGATGAAGATGACTTGAATTTAAACGCTAACGTCCAGAGCACCGGAAAAGAAGTTCAAACTGCCCATGTTAGACCGACTTAGTCTAGAATAATAGAAGTGCAAGAATGGCACTCCCGAAGAATGGAGAGCCTAGGCTTCGGCCAACTAACTGAGGTCGTTTGCGAAGTCAAACACTTGGTGAAGCTACTAACAGTCGACCTGTGGATGACTAAACTAGCAAGGCATACAATGCAAATGTGGTCAGGCGCTTAATAAAAAAACAACCATTATTCAACATTTTGTGATTTAAGTCATTACAAACAACTCATGTTATATAATGATTGCATCTCAAGCCATCATATCTCATTGCAGAGATCAACTCACCATCTAATTTGAATTCTATTATCCATGAGATAAGATCCAGATTTCTATCTCCAAAGTTTCCAACTATATTCATACTTGGAAGAAGCCTATAAGGATACTGGCCACATAACCTCCTAGGAAGGAAAAAGGCCGTTACTATATCATAGCGACCTGCTAATGAAGCGGTAGAGAAACAGAGATCAGTTATAAACAATGGATCGGCCTATTCACTAGAATTACTCCTACACCCGAACCCGTTAAGTAGCGTACTACCATGTAATGGATGAGATACTACTACTCAAACGGTACTCTCAAAGGCAGGAAAACCAAGAAGATACGACATAAACTGAGATTGATTACTGGACCAAGCTTCCATTGTAGATTGCAATCACTCTCAACTAATAGGCCTCCAATCCCATCATGGAACTCCCATCGTCGAGTGACAAGTGGTTATCATCGAAGATCGTCAAAAATCGTCAAAAAGATCAATAAAAAACTCATTTTAGAGTTGACTCAAAGTCGAACTCGGTTAATCGCTAATTTGACTCGAAGTAGATTCTAGGGGCCCTGACTTGAAGTCGAACTCAAGTAATCGCCAATCTGACACAAAGCAAACCCAGGAAATTATGGCACAGAATCTGACTTTGGTAAGATCAAGAATTTCTCCAATTAAACATGCAAATGACTCCAAGCACCGTTAGTCACTAACCCAATGCTTCAAATGCCTTGACTCCAAGTGAAACACATGCCGATTCCAAGAAAATGGAAAATTTCCTTGGGTCAGACTCCTAGTGAAATACAGCTGATCCATCAATGTTGATCCATCTTCTTCTACCCATAACTTGAACATACGAATTCTAAATGCCTTGAAATTGGAATGCAGCCTGATGAGGCCTTCCTTATTATCCTATACAGATATCACCTAGTTTGAAAAAAATTTAGGATCTCCATTGATCCACGATCCCATCCTAACTGATTTGTCATTCGATCGGCATTTCCAATCGTTCAAGCTTTGGACAACCATTCATATATCATTCGTGTGACTAGCATATTGATGAAGTGAGAGCAATGGATGCAGTTTACTGCAGGGCCCTTAGGAATCATTAAAGGGTGAAAAAACCTACTACTTTAGAAGGATTCTATAGGAAAGAAAACCAGTTCTAGAGACTGGAGGCAGTGCAATTGGCTGAAGGTAAACCCCCAATTCACTAAAGAACACACCAAACCGTGAAGGGGCTACAGGACCTCAAGGCCTTCTGCTCAAGCTAGGCCGCTAAAATCCAACGGAGAAACACCCCAGCTAACTGATGAAGGTTGATTGTCAAATAACACTCTGGCTAGCTAACCACTAAGGAATAAGGTAGCAATCTAAAGCGATGCCTTCTCAGTCCTCCTCTAAATGAGTCTTGCCAGACACTAGGGGCATTGCAGATAGCATGAAAAAAGAAGCATTTCTATGCCCTTGAACTATGAATGAAAATCATAGGCTTACTAACCGTTGGATCGATAGGTCATACCAATCCCTCCTTCTAAGAATTGGCATTGCTTCGGTAGCATCGAGAAGGCTTATCCAAAGGATTATCGAGCAAGTAGATCCAACCTCCTATTCTCCAGGAACCATAATATGTGTTCCTACGATCCATGCCCCAAAATGATTTTCGAGTTGATGAATCATCATTCCAAGGCCATCTGGTTGTTGGACATTCAACCAAAATTCCTTTTGGAGTCGATGAATCATCGCTCCAAGGTCGTCTGATCGTCGAACATCCGGCCAAAATTCCTCTTAGAGTCGACGAGTTATCACTCCAAGGCCCTTTAGTCGTCAGATACCCGACCAAAATTCCTAATGGAGTCAATGAATTATCACTACAAGGCTTTTTGGTTGTCGGGCATCCGACCACCAAAAATCCTTTGCGTTCATGAACTAAAGAATTGTGAAGGCGAATCGATGTATTGGTAGTCGTATGATCCAAAACTCCTCGAAGCTAGTGAAACCACGCTCTGGGTCTATGAATCAACAATTACATCAGTCACTCCATAGAAACAATGGAATAACTTCTAACGACTGAAGAAGAAAACATTGCTGAATTTCATAGCTTCGAAGTCACTCAAAAAACTAAAGCAAAACTGAATCTACCTCACGATTAATTAAGGCCGACTCAAATCAAACTGAGATTTGGCACTATGGAGAACCAAGAATCTTGGATCTATAATATATAAGTCTCCAATGATAGAGGCTTTTCCTATGCTTTAATCATCTAGGAGGCACAGCCGCACCCACTAGACTGGGGGCAACCAGACAAGTTGTCCAGAAACCCTAGGTATGGTTCCAGCACCCAAATAGCCCTACTGCATAGGATGCTGCACACACACTTTAATAGCCACAATGAAGTACGAGGCTAATCATACCACGGTTCTATTACACCTGATCGAAAATTCTATCATTCTGACAACTACAGACTTAATGACCTAGCTAGTGCAACAAATGATATACTAGCATAATACTTGCCTATTTCTTCACAACTCCTACCTTAACAATCTTAGTGAACAGTTCCTCTACCTCTTAGACCATATGCCAGTTGAAGACCCATTCTCTAAAGGTAGTTTGGACCAAGAACTAAAAGTCTTTCCTTGAACTTCCACAGGCTTTTTCTTCATATCCATCTTTATGCGGTTAGCTTTAGATCTCTCTACCATAGCAACCAGATTTGTTCAGACGTGCAAATCTTTCTAAACACTAAAGGATCATCCAAACCATGGTTACTCAAACACAAACCGTTAGCTTCTTGAACCAATAAAACCATGGTCATTGTGACGACCGCCCATGACTCCCGCACCAAAACAAGGAAATAATGCGCTGAAAGGTGTGCCAGGCAGCCATGGACGATAGTCAGGGTAAAACAAAACAAAAGAATCTCTATCGCATAACTCACAGCGCATGGATAAAATACAATAGAGAAATATAATATAGTGAAGCTCCATAGAACAGAAACATCATCATATAAGCATCACAGTAGTTTTATACAATCATCTACACAAATCCATACATGAAAGCCTCACTACAAATCACTCAACCAAATACAGCAGCGGATACCCAGTACATATAGTAAGAAAACTAATATGCAAAGCCTCCTGCTCGTCTTCGTCATCTTCAGCGTAGAACTCCTAGCACAGCACCTGTCACCTGCTACCTAGTCTGCCCATCCCAAACATGGATGAACAGCCCAAGGTAATAAGAGGAGACATAAAACCTTGAGTCAGACAAAGTCTTAGTGAGCAGTAAATTAACTATCAAACATACCAAAAGAGCATAAAGGATAAAAGGAATAGGAACCAAACCATCCCACTCCACCTCTTTCTACAGTGATAGCCCCAGACATACACTAAGGAGAAGCAAGCATAACAACATAGACAATTAAGGTAAAGCGAATACCACTCGAGTCAAGGACGATGTTTTCCAAATACAAACCCCCAAGGCCTAAACCAAGATCAGATAAGCACCCAGAAAACACCGCTCTTGAAGCCGAATGATAATACAACCAAACATCCATGACTCTGGCTATCACTGTCATCCTTGCCTCGATTTCACCGTTAGTTGAATGACCATCTGTCAAGGGCTAATGGTAACCCCGGTTCTAACCATAACTCCGCACACTGCCTTGTGCCTAGGACTTATCTACTTTGCCCAGAGTACTCAACTACCTACCTGTAGTCTTTTGGGTGTCCCGACTACCTTCCTGTAGTCGTTATGGGCGCCCCATGTACTCTTGCTTTTGAGCATGCTAGAACCTTCAACAACGACGAGATCCAAGCCTCCTAGCCATCCTTCTTGACGACTATCCTCATACAAGCTCAAGCTACCTCTTGAACAATCCATTATCAACCAACTTGAACTACTCTTCAAGTTATCAACATGCTTGGAATGATCCCTGCTTGGATTAAGCCAAGACTCACATCATACTTCGCTTCATCGCATCAAAGCAAAGTCTCAACTCAACAACATGGTTTGCCTCATCAAATCATGGCAAAGTCCCATCTCAACATCATCCAATCTATACATATGAGCTTCAACATCCGCTACATATGCCTTAAGCAGCTTTCACCATTCAAGAGCCTTCTTCCATAGCTTTTGAATCCTCTTCCATCCTCTTGTTCCAAATCAACTACTAGCTAACTTGGAAACAATCAAATCAATCATACATTCAAATATCAATCATTCAAACAAGATCTAACAAGCAATATAAGCAATATCAACTATAATGGCAATTTCGTAAATAAGTGAGCAAAAGTCCAACATATGTGAAACCATAGTTTTTAGCATAGATCTATCAAATATAAAACATGGGTTTTGTCTCTAATACTTGTTAAACTAACTTGCATAAGTAAACATCTTCAAAAACCATGGATCTAGACTTAGATCTAAGAAAAATGCATGAAATCTCTAACTTTAACACCCAAACATGCCACCAATCCAATATACTCCTTTGGATCCGCGTGAGAGATAACTACCACTCACCAAATCACCCAAACACTACAAAAACTACACACTTCAGATCTGGACAGCGAAGATCAAGGTTTGATCCGGCAATATCTCGCTCCAATCGATGAATTCTAGCTCGAACGGATGAAGATCTTCAACTTTGGCACTTGGATCTTCGATCTCGATCTTCGATCTTGGATGGATGTTAGAATTAGATTGGAATGGAGAAAAGAAGATGAAGAAATGTTGTAGTCGAGTCTTCAAAATGGCAGCACTTCGTCGCTTCGAAATCTGGTGCCAAAAAGTGAGCCGAACCCCTCTATTTATAGGCTGGAACCTCCCTGAGTCGTCGCCCCATGAGTCGGTCCCGACTCATCATGAGTCGTCCACGACTCATCTCCTGCCGACTCACGACCTAGCACAGCCGACCCTGCGACTTAACTATACAACATATACTGCCGACTTAACACTAACCCAGATGCCGACTTAAATTCTACCGACTCAAAGACCTAACGACTCAACACAGCAAGAAGGTCACACGACTTAAGACACATACGACTTATCCCGGCCGACCTAAGCCTAATCCTTATCCCACGAGACACGACTCAACAACCCTGCCGACCTACGACTTACGACTCATCGTTAAGTCGTGCCTACCGACTCAGTTGCAAACGACCTAACAACACAGCCTTATGGCCGACCTAAGTCCTAGCCGACTCAACTGCACAGCCTTCCGACTCAAGCCAACGACTCAATACACCAAGGCACAAGGTCATACGACTCAAACCCAAACCGACTCAACACCTACCGACTCACGACTCAAGACCAGTGCCGACTCAACATAAGTCGGTCACGACCTAAAAGCCTCCGACCTAAGACACTGCCGCGTTTTCCCCAAGTCCTAAGTCGTACGACGACTCAACAATACACACTCACGACTCAACTATGATGCCGACTCACGACTCATCAGGCCCTACGACTCAAAACCCTGCCGACTCATTACCCACGACCTAAGCCTAAACCCCTTAAGTCGCTACACCCTTAACCCGTTAACTCCTTAACTCGGCAAACCCTATGAGTCGTAACTCGTTGACTCGGCCACACTTCTTATCTCGGCCCTCTATGAGTCGGTCATCCTATGAGTCGCCTAACTTCTTGAGTCGGTCCATCCTTATCTCGGCCAACACTTTAAACCGCTACCCCTCCTTGAGTCGGTCCCCTATGAGTCGGTCACGACTCATCACTTGTACCCGGGTTAACTTCTAAACGACTCAAGCTAGAAGCAACACAAACAACACTATCGACCTGCAAATTCTACGATTTATCGACTCGTAAAATACGGGTCGTTACATTCTCTCCCCCTTAGGAATTTCGCCCTCGAAATTCCAAGCAAACAACAGCAATCACAATTATTCCGCATGCCTACCATCCATAGCAATCAACAAACCATGCATCCAATTCTAACCTAGCATGCAGAATTCTATGACTTAGAACAAGCTACAAATTCATGAGATGTCACGACACTTTAGGGCCATACCTCGAAGAGTCCGGGATGAGCTGCCTTCATCCTCTCTTCCTCCTCCCACGTACAGTCGTTAACATCATCACTCCATTGTACCTTGAGCAACGTAATCGTCTTCCTCCTAAGCTGTTTCGTATCGGTTTCAACAATACGAAGCGGCTTACGAGGTCTCGAAACAACAGGATCAACCTCCAAGTCTTCACAGCTATCAGCAGAAACCACCGTAGTTGGGTCGTGCACATACTTCCGTAGATAAGATACATGAAAAACATTGTGCACACCCGCCATCTTTTCCGGTAACTCCAATCTATAAGCGAGCTTTCCAATTCGCTCGATAATCGGAAATGGTCCAACAAATCTCGGAGTTAACTTTCCTTTCTTCCCGAATCTAATGACACTCTTCAGAGGAGAAATCTTCACAAAAACCATATCACCTACGTCGAATTCCAAATCCTTACGACGATTATCGGCATAACTTTTCTGACGATCTTGGGCTGCCTTCATTCGTTGTCGAATGATCTCTATACAATCTGAAGTCTGTCGAATCATCTCTGGCCCAAGTATCAGCTTTTCTCCAGTTTCCAACCAACATGTCGGAGAGTTACACGGTCTTCCATATAATGCTTCATATGGTGCCATACCAATACTCGACTGATAACTGTTATTATAAGCAAACTCCACCAAATGAAGGTGATCTTCCCATGATCCTCCGAAGTCCAAAACACATGCTCTAAGAAGATCTTCCAAAACTCGGTTGACTCTCTCAGTCTGACCATCTGTTTGAGGGTGATAAGCTGTACTCAAACACAACTCAGTTCCCAAAACTTCCTGGAAGCTCTTCCAAAATCTACTAGTGAACAATGGATCTCGATCGCTCACTACACTCTTCGGAACACCATGGAATCGAACAATCCACTTCACATATAATTCAGCCAACTTCGATGCAGTCCTAGTCGATCGAACAGGAATGAACCTTGCACTCTTGGTCAAACGATCTACTATGACCCAAATCCCTTCATTCCCTGCTCTTGTCCTAGGTAGATCATCGATAAAGTCCATCGACACTTGCTCCCACTTCCATGTAGGAACCTCTAATGGCTGAAGCAATCCACTGGGCTTCTTCTGCTCAGCTTTCACCAACTGGCAATTCATACACTTGGAAATAAAATTTCCAACATCCTTCTTCATACCTTCCCAGTAGTAGGTTCTCTTCATATCCCGATACATCTTATTTCCACCTGGATGAATTGTCAACTTCGAGTGATGACTCTCCCTCAGAACTTCATCTCTCAATCCATCTACATCGGGAACAACTAGTCGCCCTTGCTTTCGAAGCCAACCCTCTCGATCGACCTCGAATCCCTTATCCTTCTCCGGGTCCAATCCAGATTCCAAATCACAGATAATCTTGACAAGCTTATCATCTCCCCTTTGCCTCTCACCAATTCTTTCCACAAGAGTAGGCCTTATCGATAAGTTTGCCAACATCTCAGGTTCCAATTCACATCTAGGCCTGAAATCAAATCCAGCCAAATACTCAAGACTCTTCCATTCCGAAAACATGGCTCCCAATCCTGCATGTCTTCGACTTAACGCATCAGCCACTGCGTTACCTTTCCCTGGAGTATAGGCTATACCAAAATCATACGATGCTAAGAACTCTAGCCACCGTTGCTGTCGAAGATTCAAATCCTTTTGGGAAAACAGATACTTCAACGACTTATGATCTGTAAACAGCTCAAATCTAACTCCCAATAGATAGTGTCTCCACATCTTCAAAGCAAACACAATCGCCGCTAACTCCAAATCATGAGTCGGATAATTCCTTTCATGCGGCTTCAGTTGTCGACTTGCATACGCAACAACTTTATCCTTCTGCATTAGCACCGCTCCTAGTCCAGTGCCACATGCATCGGTGTAAACCACCATCTCATCATTCCCACTTGGAATAGTCAAAACAGGAGCACTCGTCAATCGCTCTTTCAGGATTACAAAAGCTTGCTCACACTTATCATCCCATCTGAACACCTGGTTCTTCTTTGTCAATCCTGTTAACGGTGCAGCTATCTTGGAAAAGTCTTTGATAAACCGACGATAATATCCTGCTAATCCAAGAAAACTTCTCACATCAGATGCATTCTTAGGTCTAACCCAATCCTGGATCACTGCCACCTTAGCGGGGTCAACCGCTATTCCATTTCCAGAGATAACATGGCCTAAGAACCTCACTTCACTCTTCCAGAAGTGACACTTCGAAAACTTAGCCTTCAGCTGATGTTTCCGCAAAATTTCCAAAACAATCCTCAAGTGCGTCTTGTGCTCTCCCTCAGTTCTGGAATAAATCAGAATATCATCCACGAACACAAGCACGAACTTATTCGACTGATCTCTGAACACTCTATTCATAAGATCCACAAAATATGCTGGCGCGTTAGTCAACCCAAACGGCATTACCAGCCACTCATAAAACCCGGATGGTGTCCTGAAAGCAGTCTTCGGCACACTATCCTTCGCCACTCTCAACTGGTGAAATCCCGTTGCCAAATCCATCTGAGAAAACACCTTAGCCTCGTGAAGCTGATCAAACAAGTCATCTATTCTCGGCAATGGATACTTGTTCTTCCTAGTCACCTTATTCAGCTCACGATAATCAACACACAACCTCAACGATCCATCCGCTTTGGTTGCGAACACAACTGGCGCACCCCATTCGGACACACTTCTCCGAATGAATCCTTTCTGCAAAAGGTCATCAACTTGCACCTTCAGCTCTTGCTGCTCCCTCGGTGCCATCCGCCTAAGAGGCATCACAACAGGTCTGGCTCCCTCAACTAGATCGATACGAAACTCGATCTCCCTATGCGGCGGCAACCCTTTGACTTCCTCAAAGACATTCTCAAACTCATTCACAATAGGCACCGATGACAGTCCATCCCGTGGAACAACCAGCGAATACATGAAACTCATGAAGACGCCTTCTTCATGCTTACATCGTATCACAACCTTTCGCCCTTCCACATTCCCGACTGTCACCTCAAGCCTCTCACAATCAATCCTAGCCGCATACTTCCTAAGCCAGTCCATACCCAAAATAATTCCGAACCCCGCAAAGTTCAGAACAAAGAAATCACAAACAAACGAGCAATCATGACTCGACACAACTAGACCACGGCATATCATACACAAACATGACGAACCCCCAACCGGATTAGTCACAACCAATGGCCTATCAACAATATCCGGTTTCATACCTAACCGGCATACCAACTCATCACAAACAAAAGAATGCGACGCTCCAGTATCAAACAACACTCTAACTGGAACACCACAAATAGAAAGAGTACCTTGAACCACCACACTCTTCCCCTTCTCTTCAACAGTAGGAACTCTTGAAGACGACGGCACAGCTTCCAAAGCATAGGCTTGCACAACCTGCCTATCTTTCCTCGGTTCTGGACAATCCTTCTTGATATGTCCCAGCTTATCACAGTTGTAACACTTTCCCGGCACTTTGGGATTCTTACAATCTTTGTAAAGATGGCCCTTCTGCTGGCAGTTATAGCAAGTCATTTCGCTCTTCGGCTTCTTCTGGCCATCCTTACCCTTCTGTTGCTGCTGCTTCCTCTTCCTGTTGCCACTCTGCTGTGGTTTAGATACTTCCCTGGTTACAGCAACAACAGAACTTTCCTTAGGGAACAAACTCTCATGCCTCAAAGCTTTCTCCACAAGCTTCTCAAATGGATCATCCAGATGATCCACTAACTGCCTTCCCAGATAAGCATCCAGACCAGTCACAAACTTCTCGTTCTTCTGGTAGGGAGAATCAATATACGATCTGGCATACTTAGACAAAGCTTCGAACTCAGAAATATACTCAAGAACAGGCCTCCCACCTTGCTTGAGCTCCACAAACCTCTTAAACAAGACCGATTTCTGAGCAGTAGAGATGAACTTAGCTTCAAATCTAACTTGGAATTGCTCCCAAGTAATCTCTTCTTCTGGTGTATCTATGGTGATAGAATTCCACCAATCAGCAGCTCTTCCCTGAAGCTGTCTCGATGCAAGCTTCCTCTTAGTTGCATCCTCAATCCCTAAGTCACCAAAGATTCTTTTGCAAGCATCAATCCATCTCTGCACCTCAATAGTCGACTCCGTCCCCAAGAAAACTTTCCCTCCAAGAGCAGTATAATCCTTGCAAAGCTTGGCAAAATCCACCGGTCTCGGAGCTTGGACTTGAACTCCCACATCCACAGATGATCCTGAAGCTGGTATTCTCCTCATGATTGAAGTCATCATGGCCTCAAACATAGGAGCATAATCAACAGCTTCCCTAGCATCACGGCTACCCCTCGCAGCTTGTCTCTCACTTCGACTCATCCTTAATATCTGTAAATAAGAATGATTAGAACACCTTAAGAAACAACTGCATAAGGAGTTCAAACCCTTCTAAACTACTATATTATATATAGTAATCATCCATCAAATTACAATTACGTCTCTCTTACGTAGTTACATCAGCGAGCGTTGGCTAAAATCGATTAACCAAAAGCTCTGATACCAAATGTGACGACCGCCCATGACTCCCGCACCAAAACAAGGAAATAATGCGCTGAAAGGTGTGCCAGGCAGCCATGGACGATAGTCAGGGTAAAACAAAACAAAAGAATCTCTATCGCATAACTCACAGCGCATGGATAAAATACAATAGAGAAATATAATATAGTGAAGCTCCATAGAACAGAAACATCATCATATAAGCATCACAGTAGTTTTATACAATCATCTACACAAATCCATACATGAAAGCCTCACTACAAATCACTCAACCAAATACAGCAGCGGATACCCAGTACATATAGTAAGAAAACTAATATGCAAAGCCTCCTGCTCGTCTTCGTCATCTTCAGCGTAGAACTCCTAGCACAGCACCTGTCACCTGCTACCTAGTCTGCCCATCCCAAACATGGATGAACAGCCCAAGGTAATAAGAGGAGACATAAAACCTTGAGTCAGACAAAGTCTTAGTGAGCAGTAAATTAACTATCAAACATACCAAAAGAGCATAAAGGATAAAAGGAATAGGAACCAAACCATCCCACTCCACCTCTTTCTACAGTGATAGCCCCAGACATACACTAAGGAGAAGCAAGCATAACAACATAGACAATTAAGGTAAAGCGAATACCACTCGAGTCAAGGACGATGTTTTCCAAATACAAACCCCCAAGGCCTAAACCAAGATCAGATAAGCACCCAGAAAACACCGCTCTTGAAGCCGAATGATAATACAACCAAACATCCATGACTCTGGCTATCACTGTCATCCTTGCCTCGATTTCACCGTTAGTTGAATGACCATCTGTCAAGGGCTAATGGTAACCCCGGTTCTAACCATAACTCCGCACACTGCCTTGTGCCTAGGACTTATCTACTTTGCCCAGAGTACTCAACTACCTACCTGTAGTCTTTTGGGTGTCCCGACTACCTTCCTGTAGTCGTTATGGGCGCCCCATGTACTCTTGCTTTTGAGCATGCTAGAACCTTCAACAACGACGAGATCCAAGCCTCCTAGCCATCCTTCTTGACGACTATCCTCATACAAGCTCAAGCTACCTCTTGAACAATCCATTATCAACCAACTTGAACTACTCTTCAAGTTATCAACATGCTTGGAATGATCCCTGCTTGGATTAAGCCAAGACTCACATCATACTTCGCTTCATCGCATCAAAGCAAAGTCTCAACTCAACAACATGGTTTGCCTCATCAAATCATGGCAAAGTCCCATCTCAACATCATCCAATCTATACATATGAGCTTCAACATCCGCTACATATGCCTTAAGCAGCTTTCACCATTCAAGAGCCTTCTTCCATAGCTTTTGAATCCTCTTCCATCCTCTTGTTCCAAATCAACTACTAGCTAACTTGGAAACAATCAAATCAATCATACATTCAAATATCAATCATTCAAACAAGATCTAACAAGCAATATAAGCAATATCAACTATAATGGCAATTTCGTAAATAAGTGAGCAAAAGTCCAACATATGTGAAACCATAGTTTTTAGCATAGATCTATCAAATATAAAACATGGGTTTTGTCTCTAATACTTGTTAAACTAACTTGCATAAGTAAACATCTTCAAAAACCATGGATCTAGACTTAGATCTAAGAAAAATGCATGAAATCTCTAACTTTAACACCCAAACATGCCACCAATCCAATATACTCCTTTGGATCCGCGTGAGAGATAACTACCACTCACCAAATCACCCAAACACTACAAAAACTACACACTTCAGATCTGGACAGCGAAGATCAAGGTTTGATCCGGCAATATCTCGCTCCAATCGATGAATTCTAGCTCGAACGGATGAAGATCTTCAACTTTGGCACTTGGATCTTCGATCTCGATCTTCGATCTTGGATGGATGTTAGAATTAGATTGGAATGGAGAAAAGAAGATGAAGAAATGTTGTAGTCGAGTCTTCAAAATGGCAGCACTTCGTCGCTTCGAAATCTGGTGCCAAAAAGTGAGCCGAACCCCTCTATTTATAGGCTGGAACCTCCCTGAGTCGTCGCCCCATGAGTCGGTCCCGACTCATCATGAGTCGTCCACGACTCATCTCCTGCCGACTCACGACCTAGCACAGCCGACCCTGCGACTTAACTATACAACATATACTGCCGACTTAACACTAACCCAGATGCCGACTTAAATTCTACCGACTCAAAGACCTAACGACTCAACACAGCAAGAAGGTCACACGACTTAAGACACATACGACTTATCCCGGCCGACCTAAGCCTAATCCTTATCCCACGAGACACGACTCAACAACCCTGCCGACCTACGACTTACGACTCATCGTTAAGTCGTGCCTACCGACTCAGTTGCAAACGACCTAACAACACAGCCTTATGGCCGACCTAAGTCCTAGCCGACTCAACTGCACAGCCTTCCGACTCAAGCCAACGACTCAATACACCAAGGCACAAGGTCATACGACTCAAACCCAAACCGACTCAACACCTACCGACTCACGACTCAAGACCAGTGCCGACTCAACATAAGTCGGTCACGACCTAAAAGCCTCCGACCTAAGACACTGCCGCGTTTTCCCCAAGTCCTAAGTCGTACGACGACTCAACAATACACACTCACGACTCAACTATGATGCCGACTCACGACTCATCAGGCCCTACGACTCAAAACCCTGCCGACTCATTACCCACGACCTAAGCCTAAACCCCTTAAGTCGCTACACCCTTAACCCGTTAACTCCTTAACTCGGCAAACCCTATGAGTCGTAACTCGTTGACTCGGCCACACTTCTTATCTCGGCCCTCTATGAGTCGGTCATCCTATGAGTCGCCTAACTTCTTGAGTCGGTCCATCCTTATCTCGGCCAACACTTTAAACCGCTACCCCTCCTTGAGTCGGTCCCCTATGAGTCGGTCACGACTCATCACTTGTACCCGGGTTAACTTCTAAACGACTCAAGCTAGAAGCAACACAAACAACACTATCGACCTGCAAATTCTACGATTTATCGACTCGTAAAATACGGGTCGTTACAGTCATTTAAATAACCTACTGAGTTGAAGGGGTCAAATAAACTTGAAAATCATTGTTTAGCTGCTTGGACCGGTCAAATAACGCCCGAGTATGCTTCTTCTATTCGCTGGGTCAAAGAAAGCGAATAGACTCAACTGTCGAATAGACGGGAAATATCGATCCCATCCATTTAGAATTGGTGTTGCTTCGGCAAAATCGGGAAGGCCCAAACCCTCGCGCATCACTTCTTGAGCCATAGAACCACTCTTGAAGCATGAACTTCTCACGTTACTCAAAGATTGGCAATGTCAAGAAGTTCCAAACCATTATGGATCGACGGGTCGCATCGATCCTATAAATCGTGCATTTCGTAAGCCGTGCATCCCCAAAAGCCACACATCATATAAGTCGTGCACTCTCATAAGTTGTGCCATCCATAAGCTGCGCATCACTTTTTGAGGTGATACCATGCTCTCGAAGCACGAACTTGTCACGTTACCCGAAGATTGGCAACATTAAGAAGTTCCAAACCATCCACTATCGATGGGTCATACTGATCCATAATTCGTGCGTTTCATAAGCCATGCACTCTCAAAAGCCGCATATCTCATAAGCTGGGCACTCTTATAAATTGCACATCTCATAAGCTACACAAATACTACTCAATGTTACTCCGACATCGTTAGTAGACCGTCAAAATTCTCTAAGTATCGGTGTTGTCTTGACCACATCGGGAAACTTATTTATTGCAGGACTAATAGGAATCAATCCCTACCATCCAAAAGGGCCAACATTGCTTCGGCAATTCCATGAAATTCCCAAACCAAGACTTCGACAAAGAATGCCGATCTTTGATCAAAATGTCTAAAATTAAGACATTCAAGTAGTGAGCTTCTAGAGATAGGAGCCGTGACACAATTTTGACTGGGGGCATCCAAAGAAATGCCCAAAACATCAAGTCTCGCATCAAGTACTCAGACTAATCAGAGTAATCAGCCTCATGGATCGAGGACACATAACACATTAACACTTAGTCAGGGCAAAAAATCACTCCATGGTTCTGTTAGGCCGAACAGAGAATAATGACAATCGCAGCAGAACTAAGAAGTATAGTATGTTGAACAACTGCGGAATTAAAAGTAATCTACTCAACTCTACTAAATCAGATGAATGACTCAATCCTTACCTACATGAATTTAACACTACCCGAAGTTAGCGGCACTAAGCAAAGACTTCTACAATCCAGTCATCTAAGTGCTAGTTTCCAAAGACCGAAACTGGTACTCAACTTGATTAAAAGCACCATTAGGTCGATAGGAAAAATCAGTCCTAACTTCCTGAATGTTAGTGTTGCCCCAACAATGCCGAGGCCTTTTCTCATTTCATAAGCATCGGTGTTGCTCCAACAACGTCGTGAAACTTTCTACTTCCTAAATACCGATGTTATCCCAATAACATCGGGAAACTTTCAATTTCCTAAGTATCGGTGTTGCCCAGGAAACACTAGGAAACTTTCTATTCACATCGCCTCAACAATGCCAAGAAATTTTTTATTCACTAAGTACCGGTATTTCCCCCGTAGCGTCGAGGTAACTTTAATCTACAGGGTTAATGAGAAACACTCACCATAGTGAACCATCAATGCACTAACTTCCGGAGATAGAAGTTGGTTCTCGAATGAGTTCTACCCTTGTTTTTGGAAAACTAATATTGCCGAAAGATAGGCAACGGAAGGAAGACATAACCTTTCATAGGTCAAATGGATGGTTTAACCTGACATCTTCAGCCACTACACGGGAATAAAGCTACGCAGAAAGGAAATCCCAACATTGAATTGTCATCTTCTAACTTCTAAGGATGAAAGCTGGTGCACAACCAAATTTCCGGAATTTAACTTAGAAAGAATTCAAATACATCCAAAAAATAGGCAGCCTCAAGGAAATATTGCTTAGAACCAAGCAGCTAGGTTATTAATTCCCAAAGATAAGATTTGACATATGAACAAAACTCCCGTGACGAAGTCGGCAACCAAGAAAAGCATGCATGGCCAAGGACAATCGGGAATAATCAATGGAAGGTTGGAAATAAATCCCTGAACTTCCTCAATTCAAGAATGGGATTGAGAGCTAGAATAGGGACAATTAAGCAATTCGCCTCACACCTTTCCATCTCTCGCAAGCATCTAAATTCGAGTACTCGAAATAATAGTCCTGCAAACAGGGATAGGCACACAAATCCTCAGTCCAAATCACGGAGTTGGTTGGCTAATAGCTTCTTTCTTCCAAGTAGACATTTCTAACAGCAAATGCGGGCTAGGGAATGAAGGATTCAATTTTCAGAAATTAACCATCGCTCAGAATCTGGGGGTAAGGAGAAAGATTGATGACCTACTTACGATGCGATCAGATCATTTGGTCCCATCTTGCGGGAATATGCCATCGCCCATTATGGTGATGCTAAGAAGTGACCCATAAATAAATTATCAATGCATTGGCTTTCGGAAACAGAAGCAAAGCTTAATCAAGTCTTAATCCTTCCTTTTGGAATCTTATGTAATCCGAAGATCCACAACGTTAAGGAAAAATCCACAGGGTTAAGTCATCCGTAATGGGCTTCTAAAAATAGAAATTACTCATGATTAGGATTTCAACATCGGACTTAGAAAAAATTACTTTAGCAAAAGATGTTGAAAATGCATCTTTCTAACGCATATCGACAACATTACAAAACTCAGGTTTTGGGTCAGTAACAAAGTCCCTAGTTCTCGAAGATAGGAGTTATTGTGTCGATCAAACTGAGGCAATTGAACTTATTGCTCAAGAGACATGGTCTCCTAAAACATATTGGTTCAATAGACAAAGTAGTCAACCTTACGGATTAGGGGCATATACACCAACGCTTTGTCGAATGAACTCAGTTGAGCATGAACTTGATTGAACATATACAAGAACAGTCACAGAACTATCTAGACCAAGCTACCTCATAGTTCTAGAAAAAGAAATTCTCGAAACTGAAGAATTAAGCCAACAGTCCTCGAACACAGAAGCTAGAGTGCAGATTGAATTTCAAAAACCACAACGAAAGGATATTTGCGATCGAATAAGTCATGCACTAGTTTTTAAAGACTGAACTTGTGGCTAACTTCAACTACAACTCTACAAGAGAAACCTTTTAATCTAGCCATCTCAGTCATCCCGAAACAACGGGAATAAAGGGCGAAAACTAAGCTGTAAAGGATCTAGCTCTTGAAGGAATGGAAGCTCCTTCACTAAACTAACGACTGGATGGCCAAAAAGTCATTTTCAACAATAAAACTTGGAACATTGTCTGCATGTTATCTATGCAGAGTGCGCCCAGTGTCCCGAGCATCACGAATGGACCATCCTGCTTATATAGCTCACTCATCCAGAATAACGAGTCACATTATACTTTAAAATTGTCTTTCTTGAAACTCACCCGTTACCGATGAGAAATCAATAATGGATCCATCATCCAGAGCGGCGTGGGAAGCTATTTTTTCAAGATCACTATAAGCATAGAAATGGAAAACGCAATATGATGGAATCATCCACTATATCCAATTTTGAAATAAATCATCACATTAGAATTCAAAACGACGATAGAAGCTTAGCCAAGTCCTAAAAAAGAGACGGTTGAAGATGGAAAGCAAGACATGGCTCCAAAATGATGCACACTCCTTTGAAGTAAAACAAAATGAAGTAAAATGTTTAAGATCGGGTCAGGTAGGCACTTAAGTAAGCAAAAGATTTTCTTGTTAAAAATTTGCCAAGTATTTGGATCGGTACCAATCTGATCCAATTGGAACAGCTCCGACCTGAAATTATTTATCAAAACTGCCTCGAACTCCTCCTACATGTTCTATCCAAGGTATGTGTGCACTTCAAAGATTATCAAGTTAAGATTGCTTCTTAATCTCAAGCGAAGAAGATCTGCATTGAAAGATGAATGGATAACTAGCACATCATAGATAACTTCTCAGGGCAGTTCAAGATGATCTACATTGCTCCTTGAAATGGAAACCCAGAGATAATAAAGTCTGGAGCAAACCTTGTTTTTAACAAAAACGTACTCTAGGGGGGATGTTAACCTGGTTTTTAGTCATCAGGATTCAATAGGAATTAGAACATCTAGATTAAGCCAAATGACTTGAAACATGACCAAAGCACTTAAAAGAGAAAGAGGTTGGCCCTCAAGAAAATTCACTATAAAATATAAGTAATATATTCACATAGGCACCAATCTGATCCAATCGGATCAGTACCAATCTGTATTGTTGAACCGAGGGATCTACAAACCTTTTGAATCACGACCTTATGCCTCTACTAAGCTCACCAATCATGTTTGGTATCATTTCAAGCAACCTAGTTCAAGAAATGAAGACTTGTCTCAAGAAATGAAGACTCGTCTGATCCATTCAAATGTTTACCCGCTTTTGGACTAAAGCAAATTAAAATGGACCTACATAATTCATACGGACTTTGGTTGAATTGAAATTTGGAAGGAACACTTAAAAGATATAAAAGAAGCCTCAAATCAAAAATCAAATTAATTGGCAAAGACAATTTGGATCGGTATCGATCCAAACTTTAGATCGTATCCAACCTAACAAGGTTGTCTCCACCAGCTAAGAATAAATGTCCACACACACTCTAGAAGGTACCCGCAAAGTTTTGTCTGATTCTGATAAATATCAAGTGAGCTATGGATGGATCTCCTACAAATTGAGTTAGTTTGATGGATCTAATCCGACCCACCTAGGATTGGGCCCATCTCATGAGATCCGATACGGAGGCTCTCCTATTCATGTACATTGCATGTATTATGTTTTGTGTCATTTTGTTAATATTCGATGGGTTATGGCTGGATCTCCAATGACCCAAAAGAAGAGATTCAAAAATAACCTAATGGTTTGGATCACTGTCAATCTGACTCAATTGGATCATCGTCGATCCAAATACTTAGCTCGAATTCTTATGATATCCTATTTAAAGGCTCTCCTACTCATGTACATTGCATATATGAAGTTTTGTGTCATTTGGTTAAGTATTGAGTGAGGGTTGGATCTCCAATAAATGGATGGATTGGATGATCCATGAAGACAGATGATCAAAAGTACCCCAAACAATTTGATATTCAGACAAAGGCACTCAATTATTGGATGGGAATACATCCAAACTGAAAAGAATAAAAAATACACCATGTATTCAAATAGATACCGATTTGACCCCATCGGATAGGAACCGATCCGAATACTTAGCTCAAATAACCTCCAAAGGACTCAGAGCTCAGTAATTTACTAAGTATTCGGATAGGTACCGATCCGACCCCATTGGATAGGTACCGGCCCGATCCTATCGGATAGGTACCGATCCAAATCATTAGTTTAGATCACCACCAAACTTGTTGGGATCTTTTTGCATGACAATATAGGCACCTGGCAAATCGGCCCTGGCCCAAGTGCTCTCCAAATCCTATAAATACCATACCATCTCCAAATCCTACAAATACCATACCATATCCAATAGAAAAAGGATATGCTCTGACCTCTACTGAAACTTTTCCATTGTTTCTTCACTCTACTTTTCCCTCACAATAGCTATTAAATTGCAACTGAGATCCTTTCGGTTGTCTCTAACAATGGTGGTTTGATCTTACTTAGGAAAGAAGAATCATATTGTAATCCAAACTTCTTTGTAACAGCAATTGATCAATAAAAATTATAAACTGGATGTAGGCTTCGTTAACAGCCAAACCACTATTAAAATATTTCATATCTTTTCTTTTTTTATGATTTACTATTGCTTTTTTTATTTTATTTGCATTTATAAATAGGGCTGGTGCTTTCACACTTAATCTAGGATGTTGATCCATTTTTTAGGTACATATCTATAATTATATGTGTATGTGTGGTACACACACCCCAAAGCTTGCATTTCCAAGAACTTGATGCATCCAACATTGTAAATATATTCCAAATCCCGACGTTGCATATACGCAAAGCCTTGTACCTTCGAAACCAAATATATAAAACATGTATATTTGAAAATAAATGTACATATAAAACTGATATGTTTAAACTATACATGCAAGAAGCCTAACACACTTGAAACTTATGCATATATATGAATCGACATATATTAGAAACCTTATAGATTTTTGGTTCAAAACTCATACATAAACTTAGTGCTTTATTCGTTTAAGATCATGAGATATAGTATATATTTAAACTAATATATATGAAACTATATAAATCAAGAGTTAGACATTATATGAAACCTAATAGCAAACATCCTCAAAGCCTTTATATACCTAAAGGTTGATGTATACAAAATCTAATATTCATAACAAGTTATTTTTATATATATTAAAAACCGACATGTATTCGAAAGTTTACATTTTCAAAACTATATAATGTAAAACTTTGTAATCGTATAAGACTACAAAATATAGTGGTATATATATTTAAGAGTATCATATTTGAAACCAAATGCATAGTTAAAGCCATATGTCCGTGAAACCGCACGCGTCTAAAAATGGTGCACATTCCAGATCTGACACGTGAAGCCAGCATATATTCAAAGCTATACTCACTCAAAATTTATATTCCTTCAGAATCTTGATTTACACATATTAAGTTTTCATATACTAATGACTCAAAATTCATACGTTAAAACTGCACATATCTATAGAAATTCAAAAATAAACCTAGTATAGGAAACAGAAAATGCTTGAAATCATATACGTATACAACTATATGTATTCAAAACTTAATGATATACATATGTATTTAAAGTTGTTTATCCAAAGCATACATCAACATGAGAAAACCAAATACATATATTTGAAGCTAATATATCTTTGAAACCTTTATGCATTCAAAGGCTGATATAGATGAAACTTATATATATATATATATATATATATAAAATCCCAAATATAAATTTAGTGCTTATACTTTTGAGATCATGAATCATTGTTCATATTTGAAATTCGAAGATGTATGTTTTAGAAGTAGCGTATACTTGGAATCCAAATATATGTCTATTCAAGGTCATTTATACATACACTAAACTTAGGCTTGTCAACGGATGCTTTCGAATGCAGATATTGTCATATCCGGATCCGCAACCGAAATCATTTTTGGATATCTACATCCGTGTACACGGACGGATATCAGATAATTATCCTATCTGCTAACAACCGATAAATCATGAATTACAAAAAGAGAATTTTAGTTTTGACATAAATATTTTTCAATCTCATTATAAAAGTGTTAAAAATTAACAAATACGATGATAATAAATAGTTTCGAGTAGCAAATAAGCATTAAGCGCATATAATCTAAACTACTAATTTAATAAAATAATAAACGAATATCATATACTGTATTAAAACATATGAGTTGAACTATAATCTTGACATAAACCGGAAGAATAATTTTTAGATGCGGATGTCTTCATATCCGCTACCGCATCCGCTTTACGGATATAGGATAATTATCTGCTTTTCGGATGCGGATGCAGACGGATTTCGAATTTTTCGGATATCCAGTGACAGCCTTAACTAAACTTGTATACTTGAATCTTGCATTTGTTCAAAGCTTACATATCATAAAATTCGATGTATACAAAACCGGCATACATTTAATATGCTTAAAACTGTTATATAGTTGAAACCACTCAAACACTTATGAAGCTCCACATATGCAAAACCTGACACTTATATGTGTTCGAGATTTAATACTTTTAAAACCAGACCATATGTATTTAAAATATCTACGCTTTTAAAACCCAAGTAAATATAAATCTGATGCAAACACACAAACAAACACATGTAGAGATGTATGTGTGTGCGCGTGTGAAACTCTATATATTTGAAAATATGTGTCTTTAAAACCAACTATTCATTTGCATAGGGTTGTGTACTATTATTATGATTTTTTCCAAAGTATATATATTTAAAAACTAAATATATATGATTCACATCTAAAACTATACTTATATACCCATTATTCAAAAGCTTATCATATACATTTTTGAAAATTGATGTATACCAAATTTGTATGTATATTCAAAACAGTGCAGGTTTGAAACCACAAGCTAAAAAATCCTTATTTTTTGAAATCCCTTGTAATGACCCATATTTTTGACCATTTAAACAACAACAACAACAACAAAGCCACTATTCCCAAACAAGTTGGGGTCGGCTAGAGATGGAACCCAAAACTAAATGGAAAAGAA
This sequence comes from Allium cepa, assembly GCA_030765085.1. Classification (NCBI taxonomy): domain Eukaryota; kingdom Viridiplantae; phylum Streptophyta; class Magnoliopsida; order Asparagales; family Amaryllidaceae; genus Allium; species Allium cepa. Next base: position 514,204,892 of record CM060938.1, read on the forward strand.
AAAAATTCAATTTAAAAGTTATAACAATAACAATAATAAAATAAAGTCAAATAAGTAAATTAATAATAGTAACTAAGTAAAGTAAAATAAAATAAAAATGTATATGTATATATAAGAGGAATGATAATAATAATACTAATAGCGAGAATGATACTAATAGTAATATTGACCATTTAAAAATATTTAATTTAATTTAATTATCGAATAAAGATGGTTACAAACAAAAATTTATATCGTTGTTAATGAAAATATATTGAATGGAAGTGATAATCTAAATTGAATTTGTAAATGAAATAATTGCGTAAGAGAAAAGTTTTTATTAGTATTTGAATTGAAAGAAACAATATTCAATTGTATTAAATTAATAACTGAAGTATGAATGATAAATGTCATTTAAATAAAGAAATTGAATAAATGTACAATAAAATAAAAGATGATAAAAAATTTCAATATAAACTTTTGATATTGATTATAAGGAATTAATAATAACATTTGAATTAACAAATGTTTATTCTTAAATGCGAATTGATTTGTTGCTAATAAAAGAAGAAAATAAGTCGAATAAATAAATTATCGAATATTGGAAAATATATGGAGATATATTTCTGGGAGCTATACAAAATTTTCATATGCTAATTTATGAATAAGGAATATATATATATATATGTATGTATGTATGCATGTAAAACTTCACTATTCCAAATTTAAGAGAGAATATCCATGTATGTATATGTATATAAATAAATATATAAGCTTCATGATGCAAATTTCAAACTTATGATGACAAAATATATATAATTACATATATATTTATGATTATAAAAAATAGTGCATATGAAAATATAAATATAAATATATATATAAACATGTGCATATCTAAATGTATATATGAATATGTAAATATTTAAATATATATGTGTGTGTGTATATATCTATATATATGTATATTTAGAAATGATAAAATAAATATGTATATATATATGTCTAAAGGTAAATAATGAACCTGTAAATGTGTATGTGGAAAAATATATGTATATAAGAATGATATCTACATACATATACATGTGTGTGTATGTATGTACGTATGTATGTATGTATACATATGAAGCTTCATGATAACAATTTCAAAGTCAAGCCCCAAAACATAAAATCAAGAGCATGCTATAAATCAAATCACACACAAAACATTAAATCAAGCCACCAAGTAAATCAAATCACTTATAAATCAAATCATCCCATGAAGTCATATCAGCACACCAAAGTAAATAAGATAAAAAAGGAAAAAAAAATGTGGAAGATGGAGGCTGTACATAGCCGCCCAATATGCACCCATAGCCACCCTAACACTTCACTTTAAACTTTTCTTCTATACATATACATACATACATACATACATACATACATACATACATACATACATACATACATACATACATACATACATACATACATACGTGTATATATATAGCCATACTTGTTCACTTGTTAGTTTGTTCACATACAAAAGAGAAAAAATTCTGCCATTAAACATTTAAGGATCAAGTCGTTTAAAAGTGAGGCGGGAAATAAAGCAAGCAGTGTGTTCATTCATCTATAGTTTAAAGGTGAGTAAAACATATTGTTCTTCTAACAGGTCATTACTCATATATATGTGTGTGTTTGTATATATATAGATAAATGTGGTTGGATGAATATTTGATCTGTGACAAACGTATATGAATCTATGGTGCGTATATGCATATGTATATGTATGTTAGACATGATAGTTCCACCTGCACATCAAGATCGCTATATATCGTCTTCTATATAAATGTGACTTTGGTTAAAATCAGTAAGGCCTTCACTTTAAAAATCAATAACTCAAAAACCTTTTAGTTTCAGGAAATGATTCCAAAACTGTTTAGTTTTAAGTATAGAAGATTTTTAAATTGGTTTCATTAAATTTTGTCAAGCAGAGGGGATGAAAACTTCCTATGATAATGAGTGGGTTGGTTATGGACGAGTTTCAACCATCATAATTTAAAGGATGGATTATATGTACGTGTTCGTTGATGAAAAACTCGATTTTTAGAGGTGGTTTGGGAATTTTTAGAATGTGTGGAAGGAGAGATCTAGGGATGAACGAAATTGGGGAAGAGGCCAAATTCCGGTGTTGCGATGGATTTCGTGGCTTGTTGTTGGGGGTGGAGGATGCTCAGTCGATGGTGCACCTACGAAAAATAATGCAGCAATTTTTCATTGAAGGGATAGGCTGGACGTGGTCGATGTAGGGTTTAGTGTAGTGGTTTTTGGGTTCGGGTTCTTTGGGAATGATGATGATGAGGTGACGAGACAGAAGTGCATGCCAGGGGGAATGGGTGGAGGAGATGACGGCGATGCTTGGACCGAAGTTTGGAGATAGATGGACGGTCGTGGTGGCAAGGCAAGGCGATTAAGTGGTACGATTGTCGTTCCAGGTTTTTGGGTGAAGTTTGAAACTTCGAACTAGAGGATGGTCATGGGTTTCAGGCGGTCAGGTTTAACATGGAGACACGGTCGAACTTGCGTGGATGATCGGTGGCCAGAGGGTGGGTGCAGGTGCACATTTTCATGCATGGTCGTGCACAGTTTATAGCGTATAAATGAGAGATGAGGGAAAAGGAATAGGAGAAGGAGATAAGGCTTTGGTCTATGTTTGTATGGGTGGGCCAGACCTAGCTTGATATGGTTGGGTTTTATTTTAAAAAGTGAACTAATTTAGTTTTATATTTAATAACCTATAAATCTAAACTCTATTTTTATTCTTTCTAAATCCGATCAACGTGGGAATTTTACGTCAAGTCTCTATCTCCTAGTACTTCCATCTGAACTAATATGGTCGAGGTTGTTGCAATGTAATTTTTTTAATGATTTAAACGATTCAATTGAATAAATCAGTAATGTCTTATTTAATTTATTATACGTTAATTTATCAATTGATTATTATATGGATTGTCTAACTAACTAGTATTAAATCATTTTATAAATTTCTTTATTAACAAGTATTTTGGAACTAAAAATGTAGCTTGACGCGGTAAATTGAAACCAGTTCAATTCTGAATTGTAAATTGATTTAATATCAATTATAAATCGTTGAGTGAGCCAATGACCTATGTTTTGACTGATATTGCTCTTAGAGATTGATTTCAATTATCTATTGTCTGTGCCATTAAGTATCCAAACAAATTAAAGTAAATAGAATAAAATATTGACATGTTTTATTGGAAGTAAATCGACTTGTACTGATCACTATCCTGAATTTCGAAAAATGTGATGATTACAGGCGAATTAATTTCGATGGGCTGGTAATGATAAAGTAAACATATGGAATGAATTTCCATATGTGAATATTAACACCCTGATTGTGAAACTGTGTATTTAAAACAACTTAACCTTTAAAAATTTATCGTTTTGGATTCAATGAGACTAGGATCGGATATCTACATTACTCGTAAACCACTTCGATCCAACATACACTACGAACCTTTACGATTTTAATTGTGGAGCCAAAATGCTGCAATTTAATTAATGTAACAATTTCGGCTGTTTTAATAAGTAGAGACTATTATAATATATCACTGGATTTTCTATAAAAGTGTTTTGGTTATCGTAAGGTAAAAACCCGTCGTGTTTATATGTGACGTGGTCTTACGATATATCTTTGTTTTCAAACGATTTTAAAAATATAATAATTCAAACTGAGTGTGTTTTGTCACGCTGATTTTTCAGACTGACTCGGTTGTTATTTTATTATAATGCTCGGGTCAGATCGAGCATTACATATTTAAGTTAGAGTGCTTTGGAGCTCAGGAGATGAGCTGGAGGATTTCAGACCTATATTACGTACTTGATTATATTTCGTTGTATGAGTAGACTATATAGTCAACACTGGTGAGGACAAGTTATAATAACTGTCAATATTGATGTATTTATTGTTGTATTCTGATGATTGTATATATATTGATAGTTACGGTTTTCCTTGTATAAAGATATGTTATTATATATTGTATTTTGTTCCACTGCGATTGTGGGATTCCGTGTTATTGATTCTATTTTCTTCTACCTTTTTCTTCTTCACTCCTAATGATTTGGTATTTCCGACACTCGATTGCTTGGCATTATGTACAGTGAACGTATTTATATCAATTTTCAAGGGTCGAAAATTCAAGTTCGTTGCACTTGGTATCAAAGCTGAAGGTAACCCGAGAATCTTGGCTTTGGTGGGGATTACTCATTAGAGATATGATCAGTAGTACCCTAGAATGAGTCTGAGTGTATATACGTATAAGAGAGAGCGTATTTGTTAGTAATATAAAAATATTTTGATACTTTTAAATGAAATGATTTTAACTTGGAATTGATTTAGAATATAAAAGAATGAATTCTATAAACTGATCGTGGTTGTTGATGATGATTAGATGTTATCTCTTTGTTGATTGATTGTTTGATTAATATGGATGTATATATTATTGCTTATTGATTGATGAGTAATGCTTGGTCAGTTATGAGCATTGACTATTGGCTGTCGATTTGAGCATTTGACCATGGTTAGAAAATTTTGGTTTTTGAAAAATATTTAACCAATTGAGAAACTACATATTTAATATGGATTTTGAAGCGAATATATATTTGAATATCCCTCCGTATCATTTTAAAGAGTAATAGATACCATTTGAAAGTGATATATAAAATATGATTTATCTAGAAATGGTTAATAAATAAACAGAAAGTTATTCAAACTGAAAATTTAAGAGATTGGATTTCGGGATTTTTTGAAATTGGTTCTAAGATTTTGAAAATATACAATAGCATAATTTGAAACTATTTTTCGAAAAGAACTGTTATGAAGGATTTAAAAGTGATTTCAAAATGGGATTTTCAAAAGATTTAAAAAAATGAAGTCTGGAACTCACTTCTATCACTGGAAAATAAATTTTGGTGATGTCTGCAACATCAACGGTATTCATTTTTGAATTTCAAAGTGAGGGAGGCCACTTTAGTAGCTTTGCTACTCGATCATTTATGAAATCGATTTGATTCAAATCCCTAAAGTATGATTTGATATTCGAAAGAAATATGTACATATTTATTTCAAACAATTTGAAAAAAAATGAAATAAAAAACAGTGTTCAAACTCGAATTTTGGATTGAATTATATTATGAACAAAAGTATCCTATGCATTAGGAATGATTTATCGATTGAATGTGCATCTCATAGAGAAGATTGATTGTTGATTTCTAATTTTTGAATTGGAATTTGATTTTTCCGACTATTTTTCCAAATTGATATTTAATTTTATAGTTTAGTATTTTGAAAAAGTATATACGAGTTTAGTTTATAACTCTTTAACTAATAATAATAACAACAACAATAATAATAATTTAAACAACTTTTAAAACGTTAAATATTTTGGTATGCAAAATGAATAAGACTATTTTGTATTATTTAAGTATGAAATTCGTTTTGGACTTTTTTAAATGAAATTTCGTTTTAAGAAATATTCCTGAATAAGGTAGACATTTAAGAAAAAAAACTTATTTATTTTAAAAGTAATTTTGATTTATAAACTCTTATTTGTTTACAGAATGATTTTAGAAAGAAAATTTGTATTTATATAAATATGACTCTACGAAATATGAAATTGAAATAAAAATTTTAAACTATTGATTCGAAATTATTAAATTTTGAATTGGAATGGTATACGATTTGAGGAAAATGATTGTTGAAATCATATATGAATCTGCAACTGAATCGATATTTGAAAGCAATTGATTTTGAGAACCATTGACTACATAAAAATATTGATTTGGAAGTTTTCAAACTTGTATAAAAATGATTTGTATAAGGATGAAGTTAATTCGAAAACTATTAATTTAAAAGCACTTGATTTTGAAAGTGATACTCTTATATATAATGGAATTTATATAAGTATGATTTTAAGGTGATGATTTGAAAAGGTACTATGTATAGTACTATATACATTTTGAAATTGTAGATGTGGGAAGTACCTTCTGCTTGATTATTCTCTTTGTGGCCACATTATGGATACATTCTTTGATTCTTTGATTTGATCCCAGATAAACATGGGTGGATCCAGAAATGGGTCATAATCGATATAGGTTGTTCGGACATAATACTCATGAGTTTCCTTTAACTCGGCTACATAGCGAAATTCGTAGGACTGTGAGGGCTTACGGTTGCGAATGTTAACCGGGAGAACCTAGCGAAACCATTGTGTGATTACGATCTATGGTCATTTTCGATGTAATCCACATGGCTAGAGCGATTGACCCGAGGTACGGATGTTTCTTGGAGGAACCAAGCGAAATCATTGTGTATCTATGGTCTACATGGTGTAATCCGAGGGGGCAGATGTTTGCCTTGAGTCTATGGGTGATAGCAATGTAACCATCAGTGTTACTATTAAGTAGACTACGATCCATGCAATTGTTTTGCATAGCGTAATTCGTAGAGCAGCGATTGCTCATAGGTACGGATGTTACTTGGGGGATCCAGGCGAAACCATTGTGTATCTGTAACCTATGGTTGTTTTTGATATCATGGCATAAGACATGGGGCAGTGACTACCTAAAGTCAGTTGAGGCCGCATCGCCCTGTCCTCTCGACTTAGCAAGAGAGCGACCTTAGGGGCTACGTTCCATGACGATCACATTCGTTTGGTTTCGGTGATTGGATCATACTTTCCATTTCTGTTTTTAAAAGTTTTTCAAGTATTTTCACTGGGTGTTGAAATGGGTTTACTAAATACTTAGAGATTCTAGTCTTGCGCCTGATCAACGTAATACTAGATTCTACAAGAACGAGAATAAACTTGTTGAAACATCGAGTTATCAAAAGTATTTTCGATATAAAAGTATTTCGTTATGAAAGAATTTCTAACAAAGAAAATATTCAAACATTTAAGCATTTTGTTATAAAAAAATTATATCTTTCTGTTCTCTTATTCTGCTCTTTTCGAGGATGAAAAGTTTTGAGTGAGGAGATTGTAATGACCCGTATTTTTGACCAATTAAAAATATTTAATTTAATTTAATTATCAAATAAAGATGGTTAGGAAAAATATTTATATTTTTATTGACGAAAATATACAAAATGGAAGTGATGATCTAAATTGAATCTGTAAATGACAAAACTATAATAAAAGAAAAGTTTTAATTAGTATCTGAATTGAAACAAACAATATTCAATTGTATTAAATTAATAACTAAAGTATGAACAATAAATGTCAATTAAACAAAGAAATTGAATAAATGTGCAATAAGATAAAAGATGATAACAAATTTCAATTTAACCTTTTGATATTGATTGTAAGGAATTAATAATATCATTCGAATTAACAAATTTTTGTTCTTAAATACGAGATTAATTGGTTGTTAATAAAAGAAGAACATAAGTCGAATAAATAAATTTTATTATATTGGAAAATAAATGGAGATATATTTCTGAAAGCTATAAAATAATTTCAAATGCTGATTTCTGAATAGGGAAAATAATATATATATATATATATATATATATATATATATATATATATATATATACACACACACATATGTATGGAAAACTTCACCATTTCAAATTTAAGGTAGAATATCCATACATGTATGTATATATATGTGTATATATATATAAATATACAAGCTACATGATGCAAATTTCAAACTTATGACGATAAAATATATATAATTATATATATGCATATATGTTTATAAAAAAATAGCGCATATGGAAATTTAAATATCTATATATATGTAAACATGTGTATATTTAAATGTACATATGAATATGTAAATATGTATGTACATATTTATCTATATATATGTACATGTTGATTTGATAAAATAAATATGTATATATATCTAACGGTAAATAGTGAACTTGTAAATATGTATATGGAAAAAAATATGTATATAAGAATGAATATATCTTTATATATATATATATATATACATACATACACACACATATATGTATGTATGTATGTATACATAAGAAGCTTCATGATAACAATTTCAAAGTCAAGCCCCAAAACACAAAATCAAGAGCATGCTATAAATCAAATCACACACAAAACATTAAATCAATCCACCAAGTAAATGTGATCACTTATAAATCAGATCATCCCATGAAATCATATCAGCACAACTAAGTAAATAAGAAAATAAAAGGAAAAATTATGGAAGATAAAGCATCCCACAAAATCATATCACGCTAACATTTCACTGTACACTTTCCTTCTGTATATATATACAACCATACTTGTTCACTTGTTTTCTTGTTCACATACAAAAGAGAGAAAAAAATTTCCGTTAAACATTTAAGGATCAAGTCATTTAAAAGTGAGGCAGGAGATAAAACAAGCAGTGTGCTTATTCATCTATAGTTTAAAGTTGAGTAAAACATCTTGTTCTTCTAACAGGTTGTTACTCATATATATGTGTGTATATATATAACTATGGTTGGATGAATCTTTGATCTATGACAAATGTATATGAATATGTAGTGTGTGTATGCATATGCATATGTATGTTAGACATGATAGTTCCACCCGCACATCAAGATCATTTTATATCTTCTTCTCTATAAATGTGACTTTGGTTAAAATTAATAAGGCCTTCACTTTAAAATCAATAACTCAAAAACCTTTTAGTTTCAAGACATCATTCCAAAACAAAAACTATTTGGTTTTAAGTATAGAACATTTTTAAATTGGTTTCATTAAAATTTGTCAAGCAGAGGGGAAGAAAACTTCCTATGATAATGAGTGGGTTAGTTATGGACGAGTTTCGACCATCATAATTTAAAGGATGGATTATATGTACGTGTTCGTTGATGGAAAACTCAATTTTATAGGTGGTTTGGGAATTTTTAGAGATGTGTGGAAGGAGAGATCTAGGGATGAACGAAATTGGAAGAGAGGCCAAATCCTGTTGATGCGATGGATTTCGTGGCTTGTCATTGGGGGTGGAGGATGCTCAGTCGATGGTGCACCAAGGAAAAGTAACGCGGCAATTTTCATTGAAGGGATAGGCTGGACGTGATCGATGTAGGGTTTAGTGTAGTGGTTTTTGGGTTTCGGGTTTTTGGGTTTCGGGTTCTTGGGAATGACGATGACGAGGCGACAAGACAGGGTTGTGCGCCAAGGGGAATGGGTGGAGGAGATGATGGCGATGCTTGGACCGAAGTTTGGTGGTGGATGGACGGTGTGGTGGCAAGGCAAGGCATTTTAGTGGCACGGTTGCCATTCTAGGTTTTTGGGTGAAGTTCGAAACTTCGAACTAAAGGATGGTTGGGGGTTCTAGGTGGTCGGGTGTGACGTGGAGACGTGGTCGAACTTGCATGGATGATCGACAGCTAGGTTCGGTGGCCAGAGGGTGGGTGCATGTGCACATTTTCGTGCATGTTTGTGCACAGTTCATGGCATATAAATGAGAGAGGAGGGAAAAGAAATAGGAAGAAGGAGATAAGGCTTTGGGCCATGTTTGTGTGGGTGGACCGCACCTTGTTTGATACGGGTTGGGTTTGATTTTAAAAAGTGAATTAATTTAGTTTTATATTTAATAACCTATAAGTCTAAACTCTATTTTTTTGTTCTTTCTAAATCTAATCAACGTGGGAATTTTACACCGAGTCTATATCTCCTAGTACTTCCATCTGAACTAATATGATCGAGGTTGCTGCAATGTAAAAATTTAATGATTTAAATGATTCAAGTGAATAAATCAGTAATGTCTTATTTAATTTATTATACGTTAATTTATCAGTTGATTATTATATGGATTGTCTAATTAACTAATATTAAATCATTTTATAAATTTCTTGATTAGCAAGTAATTTGGAACTAAAAATATAGCTTGACACAGCTAATTGAAACTAGTTCAATTCTGAATTGTAAATAGATTTAATATCAATTATAAATCGTTGAGTGAGCTAATGATCTATGCTTTGACTGATATTGCTCTTAGATATTGATTTCTATTATCTATTGTCCATGCCATTAAGTTGCCAAATAAACTAAAGTAAATAGAATAAAACGTCGATACATTTTATTGGAAGTAAATTGACTTGTACTGATCACTATCCCGAATTTCGGAAAATGTGATGATTACAAGCGAATTAATTTCGATGGACTGGGCATGATAAAGTAAACATATCGAATGAATTTCCATATGTGAATATTGACACCCTGATTGTGAAACTGTGTATTTAAAACAACTTGACCTTTAAAAATTTATCATTTTGGATTCAATGAGACCGGGATCGGATATATGCATTATCCGAAAACCACTTCGATCCAATATCCACAACAAAACTTTACGATTTTGATTGTAGAGCCAATATGCAAAAATTTAATTAATGTGACAATTTCGACTATTTTAATAAGTAGACACTATTATAATATCAATGGATTTTCTATAAAAGTGTTTTGGTTATCGTAAGGTAAAAGTCCATCGTGTTTGTATGTGACGTGGTCTTACGAGATATCTTTGTTTTCAAAGGATTTTAAAAATGTAATAATTCAAATTAAGTGTGTTTTCTCATGCTGGTTTTGCAGACTGACTCGGGTGTTATTTTATAATAATGCTCGGGTCAGACCGAGCATTACAGATTCAGGTTAGAGTGCTTTGGAGCTAAGGAGACGAGCTGGAGGATTTCAGACGTATATTACATACTTGATTATATTCCGCTATGTGAGTAAACTGTATAGTCAACACTTGTGAGGACAAGTTAAAATAACTGTCCATATTGATGTATTGATTATTGTACTCTGATGATTGTATATATATTGACAGTTATAGTTTTCCTTATACAAAGTTCTATTGTTTTGTATTTTATTTTTTTCCGCCGCGTTTATGAGATTCTGTGTTGTTGATTCTATTTTCTTCTACCTTTTTCTTCTTTAGCCCTAATGATTCGGTATTTTCAACACTCGATTGTTCGACATTCTATACAGTGAACGTATTTATGTCGATTTTCGAGAGTCGAAAATTCATGTTCGTTACATCCCTTCCTTTCAAAGTCAGTAAGCTTGAAATAAATAAATTTCAAAATTTAAAATAAAATATTTTTTTGAAATCAACCTTAAGTGTTTTCTCAAAATCTGGTGGAAATATTTTACCCTTTTTTTAAATTTGAATCTTTTGAAAATCCATCCTTTTGAAATTCAAAATAATTTTTCCTAAAACATGTAATTCGAATGCATGAGTTGTTGGATCTCGATATGGAGTTAGGCTTTAATATAGATATTCACTATGGTTCACCCTGCAGCACTACCCAACTTGGCGGCATTAATAAGCCCAATGGCATTAATAAGCCCACCAGCTTCGATGAGCCTGATGGCGATAATAAGCGCAATGACATTGACTATCTTATAGGATTGGATACTCAGCGGTGTCAATCAACTTATGACATTAAGCACTCAGCAATATTGATCAACTTATGGCATTGAATACCCATCGGTATTCATCAACTTGCGGTATTAAATATCCATAAGTATCGATCAACTTATGATATCAAACACTTGCAGCATTAGGATGTGGTCAGCGTCAATAACTTGTGACATTAATCCAACGACATTACTTCAATTGTGACATTACTTGAAAAGTGACATCAATCAATTAGCAACATTAATCTAGCGATACTGATTACTTAATGGCATCACTTAATTGCGACACAGTATCCAATATTGCATCATCACCATTTTATGACTTAAAACTACGACATTCAGTTCCGCTACATCACCACTCATGGCATAAAACTCTTATGACATTAAATACCGCCGCATGGCCACTCATGGCACAAAACCCTTGCGGCATTTAACCGCCACATCATCACTCATGGCGTAAAACTCTTACGACATTCAATATTGCCGCAACACCATGCACGACAAAAAACTCTTATGGCATCATTTACCCATTGACATCCTTTATCTCGAAGTCATTAACTTCAGCATAGAGCCTAATCTGCGGTGTTGCCCTTCGACATTTGTTATCCATCTTACAGCATGAGTTCCTTATAAAATAATTTTCTGTTGGCACCCATAATCAAAACTTGAGCTTCAACACAGAGCCCCAACCTTAACCTTACTAACCTCTTCGTTCCCTCTCAACGAATCTTATTCAGCACTAAAATCATCCAAATCAATTTCAAAATTATCCAGATCTACCTTGGATTCATCTAGATTTACTTTGGATTCATTTGAATCCGCTTTGGATTCACTCAACCTCACTTATGAGATTCCTTTCTTTTAATCGATGTTGGATTGGTATTTGATGTTGGATGGACTATGAAATAAAAGAAGTGAAGGGAGGAGAGGAGAGGAACAAGGTTATTTCTTTAGGAATGTAGTAGGATAAAGTAAAGGGGAAATCACGTGATGGAATCATGCCATAAAAGTTTTGGCATAAGTGATGTTGTTAACAAATGTGAGTTGTTGGTTTCCTTTACATTTAAAGTAGTAATCATAAGTTCTCAAAAATTTTGAAGGAATAAATTCAAAAATTTTATAAAATTCAAATCCTAGGGTATTTTGATCATTTTTCGAACAATCAGAGGTTCAAGTCCTCCTTCCAGTTTCAAAATGTTAAACCGAAATTTGGTTTAACATTCAAGATATATGCACAAGGAGGCATGTTCGAAGATATTCTAGTAATACTCCTTGGTTTTTGATAATTCACAAAGTTGTTAAAAATGTGATTCATAAGTTTAAAAGATAAAATAGGCAGTTCAAAATAACAATAGGTAATATGCTAAAGTCATGTTCCTTTATTCAATTATGAAAATGTATAAAATGGGCAAACATACATTTTTCTAATTATTCAATTTCTTATTTGCAAATATTATATATCCTCTTCTCCCTTATTAGCCTTTGTGTCATTAGTTTGTCCTCTGATCTCTCAATAAAGACAACTTGGAGAAGATCCTAATTGGAAAAAAATGATAAGAGTGAGAAAAAGGTTAAGGGCCCCTTTTCATGAAGGATGCATCTTTATTTTTAGTGGTTGGAATGAGGTCAGCTTGCTTCCGTTGGCGATATGGGACTTTAGTTGCTGTCTTGGTAGTGGCTTCAACATGAATACATTTGAAGCGTTATGAAGGGAATTACACCAACTCCTCTTAAATTTGCTCTTGTGCATGATTTTAATCCCCTTTCTTTGTGTGGCCTTTGATATCACACGGTATTAGTTTGTGCAACATTAATAATAGGCAATATTCATAAAACGCGACATCGATTAACATATGATCTATTATTATATGGGAAACTTTCAATATGGCAACCTCATCATAACCCTTTGATATTCTTTCGTCAGTTAATCATTTATAATTTCCTTCTCAGTTGGCATCTGATGTCAATGAAGCCCGATATGGCTAAAGAGTGATATTGATAAGATATGGCCTAGAAAAAATGTGGCATTAATGGAGTGCAACATTGATAAGGTGCGGGATTGAATCTATACCGTATTGATCAGGTGCGGCGTTGAATCTATACGGTAGTGATTAGGTATGGCATTGAATCTTCGTGGCATTGATTAAATGCGACATTGAATCTATGTAACATTAATTTTATTCAGCATTGAATCTATGCGGCATTGATTATATGATTCTTTGAAGGAATGAGACATTGCTTGAAAGGTGGCATTAAAGGGAGGAGGCATCAACCTTTGCCTTGATGGGGTGTAGCACGTGCGATATTCCTTTTTCCCTCCAGTGGCATGATAGCACTTTTTCTTTAAATTTAATGTCTTTGTTTTTTATCAACTGCGATATTATCTTTAGATTTGACATTGTTCTAGCTTCAACTCGACATGCCTATGCTTTCTCCTTTAGAAAATATGTGGATAATAGTTTTCATTTCATTTTTCTAACAAGGCTCCCACCAGTCTTTTATATTTCACCAAACTCTAAGCGAAATGTAGATGTCTTTTGAATTTAATAGCAAGTCTTAGGACTCGTATGCCCTGGGATTCTAACCTTTAGGAAAACAGAACACGTCATAGGCCCATATACGATGGATGATTGCTTATCGGTTGTATCACATAAATTCCTAACCCATAGTTACTTGTCTTAATCTTACCTTTACCTTGAGGAAACCTCAGCAAGTAAAGTAGGACTATTCACTTGGGCCTAACATTTCATGATGGCCTAAGTATAATGCACGTACCTTTTGGATAGCTCCATAAATATGTGTAGTTATCTTACCTCATCTATTCAATACATTAATCATACTTTCCAAAACATCCATAGCTTGAGGAAAGCTCAACAACTATAAAGTATGCAAGCAATCTATTAATATATAAATTATAGAGGATAACTTTATTGTAAGGATTCATAATCTTCGATATATTATGTCATGTAATATCGACTTATAATTTTATGAAATACCCTCGTGATTCAAGTGTTGGACACATCGAAAATCACGATATACATACATTTACTTACTTATTTATTCCTTAAGGTTATTTAGGGTTTCTTAATATTTCACATTTAATTTATACATTCATATTATATAATTTTTATTATTATACAACTTTTATATTACATATTACTTATATAATAGTCTTATGTATTATACTATACTAATTAAGTCTTATTTAATTAATTTTATATCAAATTAACATAACATTTATATTGAATAATTATTATATACCATAACCTTTATAGTATAACACATATATCATATATATATTTTTATATTATTTAATTAATTAACCTTTAATTAATTTATTTAATTAAAAAAACATAATCAATTTTTATATAAGTTTCGAAATTCATTTATATTTGTACAGTTAAAGCGCTTAGCAATTCTATGGCTATGGAGGTGCAAAAATTTAAAGCGAGGTTAAAGCGACGATATAATGGAAAATAGGAGAGATATCATATATATATATATACACGTTTATATTATTTAATTAATTAACCTTTAATTAATTTATTTAATTAAACAATTATAATTAAATTTTATATAAGTTTCGAAATTCATTTATATTTGTACAGTTAAAGCGCTTAGCAATTCTATGGCCATGAAGGTGCAAAAATTTAAAGCGAGGTTAAAGCGAGGATATAATGGAAAATAACGGAGGTGCAATAAGTTTCACTGGATATAAATCGAAAAAATTAAAGTTAATTTGTTCTTGTTCTCACATATTTTTTGTAGGAAAAAGTAATATTGTTTAATCTTATATAATAAAATCGAAGAATATCATGATCTATGCAAATTAGATTTTATGACTATAATAGATTTAACTTAATATAAGCACTTGTGCCTAAAATTCAGATTTTTTCCATAACTTTGTTGATTTGGTTTAAAAGAGAACAATTCAAATCGACCTTTGTATATGAATGTTGCTAAAGTGGATGCTAAATTTTTTTGATTTAGCGGGTATAGCAGAAAATAACACTACTTAAAATTGATCTACTATCGAATAACGCTAAATTGAAATAGCATAGCGGTCGAAGAGCGCTATGTGCTATAGTGGGAATTTTGCAGGGCGTTAACGGGGCTTTGACTGCATGGATTTATATATGTACATGTATACTTATGTTAATTTAACATTTTAAAACAACATAACATATATCATAATGTACAAAACATATATATATATATATATATATATATATATATATTAGTTAGTAAAATTATTTTGTTAATATATTTTATTAATCTTACTAATAAAATTTATAAATTTTAAAATTGATTTAATATTAATTTTCAATCATTTTTGAAAATTTTAATCGTATTATAACATTTATAATATGTATATATTATATTTTAAATCTAACTTTTAAATTCAGAAATTTTATATTTTCAATTTTCAAAAATGTTTGAAAATTTATATACCACCAGTTATAATCTTCTTATTATATTAAATTTAAAATTTTTTCTTAATTTCAAAATAATTTTGGAAATTAGCCTAAGGCCCAATTCAAATTTGGGCCTTTTCCATCAAGGACAACTTTTGGGCAGTGTGCTTAATTGTAAACCCTTATATTGGTAGAGATAGGGGTATGCCCTAGGGGGCAATTAAGTAATTCGTTACATATATCTAACTCGTTGACCAATCTTTTTCGAAATAAATGTGTTTTCTTGCTATTGTATTCTTGATATAATATGGTTATATTAATTAATTAATTTAATTAAAGGGGCATTTCACTAAAAGGATAAACTTTGCAGTCCAATTATTTTCTAGGACACACATCCATAGAAATTAAATTCAAGGCCAAAGTCAGCAAAAAAATTATTTTTAAGGACAAAGTCAGCAGTCTAATTACTTTCAAGGACATACTTTCATAGGTTTTTAGGCCTTAGAAACTAATTATTTTACATTTTGTCCTTAAAAGTAATTATTTCAATTGTGTATCATAGAAACTAATTGCACTTGTTTAAGAGGCCCTTTTGGTTAATTTCCACTTAATTAACAGTATATTTAGTAGAAAATCCATAAATGGTAGTTTTGTTATGGCTGCTACGAAGTATTGTAACTATGAGTAATTTATCACAATGAAACAAATATACCATTTTAAATGTTCCTAGTCAAGATGCATCGAGACTGGATATCGATGTATCTGTAGAGAATAAAGTATGTAACGCTCCCCAAATATTAGACATTGTACTACTCATGACTGCTGGGGGCACTTAGGGTTTACATACTAATAGTTATTGGATAGCTATGGAAAGACTCACTCAGTTGTTTTTTGTTGGTTAATATAACTAAGGTCAAACAGAAAATATAGTTATGACTAATTTGCATAGTTTTTTCGACTTGAGAATACTTTGAACCTTCAATGTGAAAACTCTGCTTTGATTATAGTAAAATCATGGCGTAGAGTCCATAGAGTGATTTGCCTCCGCAGTTATATAGGGTTAGTATCAAGGTCAACTCAAGTCAACCCTAAGTAAAAATCTCTGACCAGGGTAGTTTGGTTGATAATAATTGTTATTATCAAACCAAGGGCTTTTGTTACATGGATCTAGGTCAAATGTGTACAAATATACAATTATGAATATGTATAATTGTAAATGTGTTTATATACCATATATGTTTAATCTTAAAATTTTCTTATGATGATTTGTACTTATTATAAATCATAAAATATAAAATTATTTTATTGAATAAGATTGGTCAATGAGTTAGATATATGTAAAGAACTATATAATATCCCCTAGGGCTTACCCTTAACTCTATCAAATTTGACTAAGGTAGGCGATCGACAACATGGTGATGGTGATGAAGGTAGTGGTACATTTATTTCTATTGAGAAGAGATGGTCAAGGTCTAGGTTGTGCTCAACCTATGTTGAACTCAAGTTTTGCCTTGGTCATGCGCATGCCATTTCAAAGATAATTCTGGCTATCCGACGTCAGCATAATCCTATTAATGCAAGGCTAATTTTACATTGTCGTAAAAATTTCAATGGGACGTTTTGCTTTAGGAATGGTAACGTTGGATGATTCTATCGCTTTGCTTTTCTTATTCTTACACTTTCTGTGTTCCTGAAAAGAAAAGCTTCTATGTTGGTATGGATAAATGTTCTGTTGTGCGGAGTGAAGTGTTATCTGCCACGAGTGGATAATCTACACAAAATGATTCATTTTTCATGTACGGGACACGAGACTCACATTATATAGGTCAACACTTTCACTTGCCATGGTGAACAATCAAAATCTGATTCGTCAACACATATCGACATCCCTTGGATTTCGATGGATGGTTACATTGGTTAACTATTTAAAACAAAACATACCTAACCATATTGAATGTTAAGTTTTTTTTGAATAACACGTCGATCGCCATGCTTCAAGTCCATTAAGGGAACATCTACTCCTTATGAAGCTTGGTCACCATAGCTCAAGATTCACCTTCTATGTCGGTCAGATTCGGACATTCGATTACTGCTAAGTTACAACGCACGGTTGTTCCATCTGTTCCAGTGTAGATCAACCTCCCCTTTTGAATGAATACATCGGTCTAAGGGTCCTGAATGATCTTCCTGACCAAATTCCCTCTACCCTTTCTATGAAAATGCTTTAAAATATATGCCACCAGCATGGAATTCCTGAGGATGACATACAACTTCCTAATCAGAGTGAACGAAAATATCTTCCTCCTCTAGAATGCACAGCCTGCAATAAATATATATGCCTCAGTGTTGCTGCCACCTTCCAATCCATTCCTCTACACTATTTTACCAGATCTTCGGTTAGCTCTAGGTCAAGTCCATCTGAATGGTTATGCTCTTGTATTCTCTTTATACGTGTTCTTAATGAAAAAGTTCAATCGGGCTCCAACTCTCTAAGTGTTTACTTACCTCATGCACTTCAAACACAAGTGGGAGTCTTCTTGCTACATGATCATCAAGTTTTTGTTTAGATGAAAAGTCAATAAAGATTATCACAATAAACGGTAGTATTTCAAAAATGAGCACTTCTTTGTTCAATGCTCGTATGGTTTTAGCAATGTTTGGTTAACTGGAAGCGAGTTCCTTAACTTTATTCTTTCTGGATTTACTCCATCCAAGAGCTTAATTTCCCATTTATTTGTTTCCAGGCATTCTTGTTCCAGATGTTTGTGGTGAGCATGCAAAAAATTTGGATGGACCAAAAAATGTTAGCTTTCAGCATCACACCATTAATTATCTCATTACTAACGAATCTCTAGTGGTGTGGTTTGCTGCTCTCGGATAGATTTTCCATCCCTTATTCAACTCCTTCGGGTAGCTCCAAAGCACCTTCCCGAACCACTTGTTGTACTCGCAACACCGGCGAGAATCTATAGGGTAAGGCTTAAGGTCCTTCGGGAGTAGTGTATGTGGAGGAACCCGCTAAGAAGTGAGTTGACGAACCTACCGCTAGTGATGTCCCTGGGGGAGTGAGTGAAGTAACCGGAATGCCATCGACCCTGAAGAAAGCGAGGGATTCAAGAGAAGGGAGGAAAAAATACCAATGGTTGAAGAGGAAGAAGTTGATGCCAATGATAGTGATAACAACTATCATGCTAGTACAAAGAAGAGCAAACCATTTGGTGAGATGCCTTTCAAAAATCCTGAACTTCTGAGCTTTCCCCGTTTAGAGCATGTTGTCGTTGAAACTTCTAAAGGGAGTGAAGAATGAAATATGTGGCCCTTGAAAGAGATATAACCTCAACCTCATCCTTTTGGTAACGTATTTGCTGGTCTAATCTACTTTGACATCTTTGTTAGCACTCTTCTTGATGAAGTTGTTCCTACTTTAGCTTCCCATTCGGGGGTTTTGTAGATGAAGGCGGTGAAACTCTGTCTTTAATTCCTTGCCGATACGGTCTATTGAGTACTTAGAGGGGTCATTGACACCATGCACATCACTAGGATCAAGGACATGCATTCCTGCATTCATTCGTGTTCTAAAATTCTTACGGTTATTCCACTTTTTTTTTGTTTCAGGTTCCATGGGTCACATTGATATCAAAATCTCTCATGCAACATTAATGATTATTGTGTCTAGATTCCCGATCCCTGTACACCTTGCTATGGATATCAAAGCCATTATGAGACTGACGAAGAATGACACCGAAGAAAGGAGCATGAAGTAGCAAATGCCTGCAAGGCTGATAGAGAGAGGAAGAAAGAATGCAAAAAGGAGACGAAGAGGAGAGAGTTGGGAGGAGAGTTGTCTCATGATCATACCAAACGACAAAGAGAATCTTCTAAGTGTAATAGCCCTTCTTTTAGTGTTGTTATGCCAACACTAATGCCCTTCTCCTCGCTCTCTGGCTATAATAATTCCAACTACTTTCAAGGGAGTCTCTACTCCCTTGTTTACCTTCCAACTGCTCCTCCGCGACTACATGTCGCTTTCCCATGCTCTTCTTGCATGACGTGAAGTTCAACAAGAATATTGGGGATATTTCAAATGAAGTGGCTGATCGGGATGTTTGGAATGTCCAAAAGCATGTCGATGAAGGATATAAGTGGAAAAGGTTGTACCAAGCCCTTTATGACATGAATAGAATCAACTATACCGACATCAAGTCCTTCGTTTCCAAGAAGGAGGAATTTGAATACATCATCAAGAACCAAGAGGAGGAATTATTTATGGTCACAAGGGAGAGGGTCGCAGCACTAAAAGCAAAAGCCAAATCCAACTGCTTGAGGGAAGAGATGAAGCTGACTCATGATCATTTCAAAATCGTGATGTGAAATAACTTGAAGATTTCCCATAAAGAAGGGACTAAATTGAAGAAGCAAGTTAAAGAGAAGGACCCAGATCTTACTAAAAAGGATGAAATAATATGAGCCAAGGATCAGACTATCTTGGAACAAGCAACTGAGCCTTAAAAGGCTTTGAAAGGAAAATTTTAAACTTCGAGGAGAGAAACAGAAGCTAGTCAATGATTCAAAGTACCCATCGATTGAAAAACTTGTTAAGGATATCGAGCTTGCAAATTCTCAATAGGAACTTAAAGAACTTTAGAAGGTGAAGGCCAAAGAGAGAAACGAGTTGAATGACCATCTCCAACACTTATATGGTAGTGTCATCTTGAATAAAAATCTAAAGTGGTTGGGGAATGTGTAACAACATTGATTTTAGAATTACCCTACTAAAATAAATAATGACTTATAGTTAGAGATTTAAAGAAGAAACTGAATTTTTTCAAGCATTGTAGTATGGATAAACTAGAATTTTCTATTTTTATAATAGATAATGAATTCTTTTGGAATGTGAATTCTAAATTTATATAATGTTGGAAAGTTAATATATGGAATGAATATTTTTGAATTTATAAATAAATCTATTTTATAAGAAAATTAGAAATTCTATATTGTTAAATCCTTTTTATGATTATAAAGAGGAGTTGATAACATTTTAAATTGTAAGGATCAATTATGAAAGATACATTGGAGTTTTATTTGTGAAGTTATTCAACTATTTGTAAGAATAGTTTAAGAAATGATTATTTTATAAGTAATCAATTTATATTACCTGGTAAAATTTGACTTAAAGAGTTGTATTAAGATCTATGATTAAATATCATGAAAAGACGACAAAATGGAAAAAATTATTTAGTGACAATTATTAGAAAGTATAGTGAAATTTAAAATATAAGGATAAAAAACAAAAACGAGATAACATATTGGATATTGGGTTAATTTTTCCTAAACCAAAGCCCATTAGGCTACTAAGAAAGAAAGAATCTCTTTCTCCTTTTGTTATACGTTCAACTCTTTTACAGTAAAAAGAAAGCAGAAAGAAAACTTTAGTATTCTCCTTTTCAAACCCTCAAGCAAAATCCCTCATTTTGATTAAAAATAAATTGCTACAAAATCAAAGAAAATTCAAGGTTTTACTGAAATAGAAAAGCAAGGCCAATTTCTTCAAATTGGCAAGCTTCTGCAAGAATTTAAGGTCAGTAATTCTCACAACTATCTCTATTCTATGTTGCATGTTGCTGTTATATCTAATTGATTGTGATAATTGATTTTCATGTTGTTCCTATGTAGTTTGGATGAGATTTTTGATGCTAAACGGACTATTGAACCACGAAGTATAACCTGCGTGTTGAATTCCTGTAAATGGCTTATTGAAACATGCATTTCTAACTCTTATATTGGTTGATTGATGAGTAGAGAATAGTGGGTTTGCATATCAATAGTTTAAAGTCTTAAAACTTCAATTTCAGTGGTAGGAAATACAACAAACAGCCTCAGAGGAGTTGCTTGAAATTTTCAGGCTCCAAGCCCTATCAATGATCGATCGCTGGCAATCGACTGGTGGAAATCACAGTCGATCGGTATGAATTCTAAATCTTATTTCTCCATGCTTTTGTTACACTATTTTTTGATACTTTTATTCTACTGTGTTTTCATTTCTATTTTAAATTTTGTTTTTGATTCTTTGATTTCTTGATTCTTTATCTTGTGGCACCATAGAATTTTAATCATATGAAATTATTAAGATTATATATATATATATAAAGAAATATGTTTTGAAATTCCTAAAATTAGATTATGTAAAAAATATAGTTCTAAAATCTATTCTATAATTCATATAAAATTATACTTATGATATTATCTCTAAATCCAAAATTTCAAATTATGAGAACAAAATTATATTTATAAATATATTGATAGAAATAATTATTATAGAGCTTTAAAGATAACAATATCTAAAAGGTAAAGTAAGTATTTATATATATGTAAATTTCAGATCTTTTAAAGATTTTATTACACACACACACACACACACATATATAGTAGTGCCTTACAGGCATATCAATTTTATGGTTATTAAACCAATATTTAAATGCTTTTAAAAAGAAGAAATTTCTATATAACCATATTACTTTTGGAAAATAAGAACTCAAACTAAATTTCTTAGCAATACAAGTGTTATGGAAGACTTGTATCACTTTATCGATTATTTGTTCGGCTCGTTTAATAGAATACTTTATGGGGTGGAGTTTATTATCTCTTAGTAAATATTCAAGTGTCACTATGTGATTATGGGATATTAGGAGACACCCGAGTATTTACCATCGGAAAATACATAACTCTTTAGGTCAGAAATTATTACCTTTAAGGGACTCGCTTCCAGGCTTGTTCATCGATGTGCTTTCACGTATGCCATTAGATGTAGGGACTCACTTTCAGGCTTATTCACTAACGTGCTTTCATGTACGCCTTTTGATGTGGGGAATTTCTTTTAGGCTTGTTCATCAACGTGCTTTCATATATTCCTATAGAAGTGGAGACTCGCTTTCAGGCTGGCTCACCAATGTGCTTTAATGTACATCTGACTTGCTATAGGATTGTCTTTTGGTTTTGACTTTCTTTCATGCTCGTCATTGGGCTTTGACTTGTTTTCATATTTGTCTTTTGGTTTAGATTCACTTCATACTTGTCTTATGGTTTTGACTTGCATTCATGCTTGTCTTTTGATTTGGATTTGTGAGATATCTTGATTCACCATATTTGAGATGATTGCTTGTAATAAGGAGGATATGTTTTTATGACATGGTGAATTGTTTAATATTTTGATGTTGGCATATTATATAGTTATGACTATATTATTGGAATTTACTTATATTACATCTATGATCTCACATTTGTTGATTTAAGGATATCTGACCTATTTATTATTTATTTTACTTGGGTCAGGCGGAGACATTTTAGGTACAAGGACGTTGACCGTGGATGTCAAGCTAGCTAATGGAGGTAGATATTTATATATACATAAAAATATATATCGTGTAGATTCTAGACCAATATGCATGTTGTATACTTTGTACGAGCTGATGACTTTTTATATCTGGTGTATTTTGAGACATCTTGTAGTCTATTTCCATATCTGTACTATGTGAGTCTAGTGTTTCTGTTTCCTAGATGCACTTATGTATGTATCTTCTTATTTATATTATATATTCCACTATATTCAATGATTCTTTTTTCTTTGTGATATATTATATATTGTTGTGTTCTTATTAACCCATGTGTTTATTGCTTTGTGTCGATACCGTACACGTCATATATGATTCATGAGGTAAAAATAAATGCATTGTTGTTGACATAAGGGAATATTCTAATTGCTCCTATCCAGCTTTACTCTCCGTATTAACTGACTATATTACTATATAATATTCTTTGTTAATATGGGTATAGAGGTAAGGCGTTATGGAACGACTATTCCAAAATTCTTGTTGGTTCCTGGGAGGATGCTCTACACTGGGTCGCGCAGTTCGGTGATAATCGTTCAAAGGAGGCGTTAATGGCTATGTATCTCGATGCCAAGGACATAGAATTACTGACTATTGGCTAGGCTCCTCTAGCTAGAGTGGATGCCAAGGTTGCTGGTGTATTCATCGAAGCTCTCACTTTCCTAGGCTCATCAGGTTAGCATGAAGTTTCCACTCCAAAATCATGAGACCCGACGACGATTATTCCTACTTCCATGGGGGTTAGCTCCAAAACCTCTCATGTGACTCCAATATCTGTAGCAATTACTTATTATAAGCCCTATATTTCTTCCTTCATGGGTTAAACGGAGGACAAGGGACTGAAGAGAGAGGACTCTCGATTTTTGTCAGGGATTGAAGCCATAGCTCAAGTATATCTCTTGTTTCACTAATCTTTGAGAAGCTATAGTTCTCTCATGAATCCATCATTAAACTTTATCATCCTTTTTACCAAATATAGGTCAACTGCACCCTCGCCCTCCGTCGTCGCCTACTCAGGGTTTAGAAACTGAAGCAATCTTTACTACATCGACTTCAATTTCCACTGGACTTGTTGCGTTGGTCTCGCCTTCCAGTTCCGGGCCAGGTTTTGATTTTCAGAATGCGGCCTTGGAAGGTTTAGAGGACATATTTCTATATCAAAGAAAAAGACATCATGATTGTTTGCGCTTCGGACCCAACTGATCCTATAACCATGGTGGAAAGGTGGAAGGAAGTTTTTGAGAAAATCAAGGTGAAAATGAGTCAGGTACTATGAAGCTTGCATCTTCGACTCATACAATCCCCACGTCTAAGATCCCTCATATCAAAATCAAGCCTCAAAAGACTAAACACACTAAAGCTCATGTCTAATGACCCTGATGCCACGACTAGCGAAGAGTTTACCCATTTTGAAGGTGAGAATCCACTAAGGGGGTGTGATTAGAGATGAAAAGAAATGGAATTAGCGCCCTTAGCGGTTTCGACAGTAGAGGTAGCAGGAAAGGGAAGAAGTAGAGGATGCTTGGAAGTTTTTGTTATGGTAGCTTGTTTTTTATTTATATGTTGTTAAGACGATACTTTTTTTCTTTCTGTTAAATAGACCATGTCTGTGTGGGATGGCCCCCTCAGAGGTTTGTACATAAAGGATGAAGTAATGTAAAGATTTCATTTTGATCTATAATCTCTCTTCTGCTTTACTTCATCCCACCTTTACGTACTATGTACTGTTTATATATAACTACCCGCATTGTTATTATGTATGTCTGTGTCTTTGCAATGTGCTTATTTTCTGCAACTCTGTGCATATAAATAATATTTTTGTAATTGCTTATGTTGTATTCTAATTTTAGCCTTATTTATAACTGCCAAAGTACTCCGTTTTGATGAAATAGAACTGTTGCTTAACTAATTTCATGGTTACTTTTTGTGGATTTTCTTCTGACTAGTTGGTAATAGTGAGTAATCAAGGATTTACACTAATCCTAACTGTTGTGGAGCAGCGGTCAAGATATTCTTCTTTCTATTCACTTTACTTTGTTATGTGTTTCTCCCTATTTACTGGGATTTACCATCCTAAATGCAAGATTACGGGCAATAACGGGATAGAAATACCATAGGGCAAGTTACCAATTTCCGTCAATGCAAGCGTGCTTTTCCTATTTTGATCCTTAATCGAGAAAGCTTGATAATGCTTGTTTCATATTCTTCATGACCATACTCGTTTAACCTTGACCGAGCAAGTCCCACTCGGTCGCTAGTGTCATCATTGAAATTTAGTTTCTAGCTTCAAT
The DNA here is from genome assembly GCA_030765085.1 of Allium cepa. Lineage (NCBI taxonomy): Eukaryota > Viridiplantae > Streptophyta > Magnoliopsida > Asparagales > Amaryllidaceae > Allium > Allium cepa. The sequence goes on from CM060938.1 coordinate 514,230,409, forward strand.
CTTCGAAAACTGGCGTGTAGATGGTTTAGTTATAAGAGTTTCTCCTTGACATTGCCCATTTTCAGATGATGTCAAATCATTGCAAATAAGAATCAAGCTATCTGAAACTTGGAGTTTTTCCTTCCAACGTTTCTATATCCGGACAACGCTAGATTCCTGAAAGTCACAGATTTTCAAATCTTCTCACTGTAACTATCTTCGAGCAATGATGAATTCCTAAAGGTTGACTTGAATGAGGAAACCTTCTCATCATCGCCTATCTTTGAGCAGCGATGAATTCCTGAAGGCTAGCCAAGTAGGGAAACCTTCTCGTCATTACTTATCTCCAAGAAATGATGGATTTCGAAAGGTTAGGAGTTTCGCCTTCATGACGGCACCAATCTTCAAGCAGTGCCAGATTCTTGAAAGTTGAGCTTTTCTTTCCTAGCATTGCTTATCTTCGGACAACACCAAATTCCTGAAGGATGGGCTTTTACCTTCCTAACGCCGGCTATCTCCGGGTAGTTTCAGATTCCGAAAGGTTGAGCTTTTCCTTCCTAGCGTCGCATGTCCTCAAACAACACTAGATTTTTTAAGGATGAGGGTTTCACCTTCCTAACGTCGCCTATCTCCGGACTGCACCAGCTTTTCCTTCCTAGCATTGCTTGTCTCCAGGAAACATCGGATTCATAAAGGATAAGGGTTTCACCTTCTTGATCTCCCCTATCTTCAGGTAGTACTAGATTCTTGAAGGTTGAACTTTTCATTCCTAGCATTACCTGTCTTCGGATAACATCAGATTCCTGAATGATGGGGGTTTCACCTTCCCAAAGTTGCAACACCAGATTCCTGAAGGATGGGGATTTCACCTTCCTGATCTCGCCTATCTCTAGCATCGGATTTCTGATGGTTGAGTTCAATAAACTATCTTGATATTACCTATATCCAGGGAAACATTGAATTCCTGAAGGTTAAGGTGAATGGAAAAGCCTTCGCGTCATCGTCTAGAATTCCTAAATGTTAATCTGAACTGAATATGGAAACCTTCTTGTCGTCGCCTATCTACGGGCAACGATGAATTCTTTAAGATTAAAGTATTCCTTCCTAGCATTGCCTATCTCCAGGCAACGCCAGATTCCTAAAGGAGTGGGTTTTCGCACCTTCTTATCGTTGCTAATCTCTGAGTAACGATGGTTTCTTAAAGGTTTGATTGAATGAGGGAATTCTTCATGTCGTCACCTGTCTTTGAGCAATGATGAAATCCTAAAGGTTTGAATTAATGGGGAAAATCTTATCATCATCGCCTATCTCCGGGAAATAACAAATTCTTGAAGGTTTGAAAGAACGGGGAAAACCTTCTTATCATTTCCTATCTCCTATCTTCAAGAGACGACGAATTCTTTAAGGTTTGATTGAATGGGGAAAACCTTCTTGTCATCACCTATCTCCAAGCAACGACGAATTCCTGAAGGTTTGATGAATGGGGAAAACCTTATCGTCATCACTATGTCCAAGCAACGATGAATTCCTGAAGGTTTGAATGAATTGGGGCCCAATTATTCGATCAATCCCTGGGAAAATACTCCTCATATGTTATTCGAGGCCAGAGGACTATAGTTTTGATTGTACTGTTGATCACACTGCATGGGGATTTTTTCTTATGGGAACACGGTTCTATTAGTTTAAGAAGCTGACTTTATTTGTAAACGAAAGAAGTTGCAAGTTATGCCTTATTATATTGGGTCGAATGTCCTAGGATGGATAATTTGTGAAAATAAACCAAGAAAGACTAAGTGTAGTAGTACCACAGTAGATCGTTCTTTCATGCACATGGGATAGGGATTCCATCTATAGTTGCTAGCTTGATGTTCCATTTCTAAGCTTTCGACCAATCGCGTTGGGTCCTTTCCATTTTGGGCCAAGCGCCCTCGTATCCTGGAGAATTCGTTTCAAAATAAGATCCTCAACCTAAAATGTAAGGTTGTGTACCTTGGCATTAAAATGTTGTGCTACCCTTTTTAGGTGGGCAGCTACCTTTAGTTCTGCTTCTTGTCTCAACGTAGCAGATCATTTCAAACCCATATTGCACCCTCTTCGCTTTGTCGGCGCGATCTTAGGATCAATATTCAGCGTGCAACACACTGTCTCCAGCAATATTACATACATTTTTGAAATGCATCCAAGTGAATATGTCCAAATTGCATCAGGAGATACCAACCAATTCCTTATGTAATCTAGTGCCGAGTTGGGATCCAATCTTTAGAATGTGAGTTAGATCTCTAAGTTGATCGACACACTCATTATTAGCTAAGCCGGTGCTACCAGAACTTCCCTCGATTTCATCCTAGGACCGATAGACTTGTCGACCTGCTTTGGTCCTCTAACCATGGGTCGCACTTTAGTTACTATACTTGCAAATCCTGAATGCGGAGAGTTCTCTCCACATTTTTGCCTTTCTTGTGTTTCTTTTCTTCCCTTAGTTCCGCAACGTAACATTCCCTTCTAGCTCTCTGGTCTCCTTTTACCAATCTCTTCTCGTTCTCCATAGGGAACATTATCATTAACAATAAGGCAATATTGTTATCTGTAAATTAGCCAGAGCCGGCCAACCCAAGAAGGTTTTATATGCCAAGTACTTAACAGATAACGAATTTTTGAATTTGGATTATCCTACGACCTCCTTCGCCTAATTCCATAGGAAAATCAATCATCCCAATTCGCTATTTTGCTTCGCCCGTAAACCCTTGAATTTTGGTTTTACGAGCTGTTGCCTCCTTTATGTTGATCTAAATTTGATCGAATGTCCTCCATAACAGTATGTTCACAGAACTCCAAGTGTCTATCGATACTTAACATATAATCTCCAGCCCAATTCCAACTGTTATCACCATAGGGTCAAAAATTGGTGCTTCTGCCCTATAGGTATCCCTATCCCTGAATATGATGTTATCGATTATCATTCTTTACTGCTTGGCTGGATCCCTGTCTTCTGCAGCAAAGCAGCCTTCTTGTGATACGTGTTTCAACGAGCTTGCGTACCATTCCATTTTCCTCGGCTCTTCTCTGTTGGATGGGGTCCTCTAGTTATGGTGTTAATAACTAACTTTCCATCATTTCGCTTGGGCCCTTCTCTGCTTGGTTTGAGTTGAGTCCCCTAGGCAGACGACTCTTGGGATCTTGCGGTTTGACTGTTATCCTGTGGTTCTTTAACATACTGCTGAAGCCTTTTTTTCTTATCAGTTTCTCGATGAGATCTCTTAAATACGGAAACTTGTTCGCGTTGTGTCCATGAATCTCATGGAAATGACAAAACTTTCTAGAGTGCCTTTCTTTCTCTATCACCTCCCTCATGGATGACTTTGTATATCGTTATGTTCCTTGAGTAACCAGGTAAATGTTTTCCAACAAATCGTTTTAAGGAGTTTAATCTTTTGATTTCATATTCCTTGGCATTTCTTGTTTATGTTACCCCAACCTTCAGGGCGTTGATTCCTCTTATTTTGATTATTAGAGTTCCCGACATGAATTGCCACGTTACTCTTGATAACCTCCCTTGACTATCAATCATCGGTCTTTCCTAAAGCTAGACTCATTTCTTCCAAGTGCATAAATTGATTAGCCTTCCAATGGGATTCTTCCATGGTTGTAGGTTGCTTCATCTTTAACCATCTTTTGAAATCCATGTTTGGATGGATGCTCCAGACCAATGCCATGAATACGAAATTCTATTTTGGATTAATCACCTTAATAACAGCACCAAGAAATCTTTCAATGACTCATTATGTACTTGAGATAAGCTCGATAAGGACATCACGTCCTTGGGTCAGGTAGCATGCATCCATAAGTGATGTATAAATTTCCTAGCCAAGTCATCAAAAGTCAAAATACATCTCGGCACGAGCCTAGTGAACCACATCGACATAGTGGTTCCATGGTACAATGGCATTGTTAGGATCGTGAACTTCCTAGGATATTTTTCTTTTAGGATATTTTCCATGAACAGAGTCCTACTTGGTATAGAATTCCAATCCTCGTTCTTTCTACCGCCACTTTCTTCCACGAACCATTTAACCATAACAACTATTGGCTCCATATTTCGAAGGTCAGATATTGAGAGCTGCACTGAGTGTTTGGCTCCATAAACAATCTCGACTTGCCTGTTGACATCTAGGTTCTCCAATCTCTAGGACAATCACTCCTCAGCTGGGATTCCATTGGCATGTGGTTGGTTTAATTGTGGTTGTTTGAACTCCATACTCGATGTTCAGCTCATAATCGTTCAAGCTGTAGCTCCTCCTCCAAGTCAGATAAATCTAGTGTTTCAACTCCCTATCCCCCAAAATCTCTAGAATTCCTCGTTGTAACGAGCTGAAACATCTCCAAACTGATTGGTCTTCTTTTGGAGGGAGCTACCTGGCTTCCTTTTGCAACTACTTTTGTAGCTCCAACAACTCTTTCCTTCGGCTTTTACTTTCCAACTCACCTAGTTTAGCCAAAGATAGAAGAGTTTTCCTCTTCACGTCCAGTGAAGCTCTTCTAGTTCTTCTAGTCCTTTGTGGTTGTAGGGTCAGAAGAGCATCCATCTTGTCCATTAAGACTTTCTGACTGTCCACCATATTCTGGTTTTTCATGCAGCATCTTATCAAATTTGTAATTACCCGCCTTTTTGATCCTTAGAAGTTGACATTAATACATCCACGGTATTCACACGCCAAACATCTAAGTGTCGGAAAGACGGGTCATTGAGGAAAAAGAAAAGAAGAACAAAATAGAATCTCATTAATGCGATGAGTAACATATAATACATAAATGATCTTTACACAAAGAAAAATTGAACTTTAACATACATACATCAATCTGAGTACAACACTATCAAATCATCAGTCTGGACATTTATAATAAGATGTCCTTACGATTTGCTAATAGCTACATCAAGAAAAAACAATGGAAGATAACAAAAATACGGAAGTACGTCTTGGAGGCATCCAGCTTTTCTCCTGAAAGCTCTAAAGGTCCAGCTAAATCTAGAAAATATGCTCAGTCAGACTCGAGCATTATAGGAAAATAACACCTGGATTAGTTTGCTAAAATCAGCGTGATAAACACAATCAAATGGATTCGAAATGTTAAAATAAACCTTTCAAAATAAAGGTATTTCATAAGATCATGTCGTACATAATCACGGATGAGTTTTTACCTTACAGTAACCAAACCATTTTTATTATGAAGTCTAATGATATTATAATAATATCTAGGGGAATTACCGATAAACAAGTAACTATGATGATCATAAGTGTACATCACAATAATAATAGGTATGTAATTAAAAAACCATTAAGGCACGTCCGCTAGATGTGTAGGGTTCCATGTAGGTGCCATCAATACTTCGCGAACGGTCCTCCTGCACAAGGATCATAGTTTCCAAACCATATTAGATTGGTTCTAAAAACTTATCATTTAAAATATTGTTTACTATGAACTCAAAAAACTTGTCCTTTCCATAAATCTCCTTAATTTTTACACCTCTTTCCTGTTATTCAAACAGTTCTTTAAACAATTACTTAATAATCATCAACATATGGTAATAATTCCAAATCATTCTTGAATTGATTTATAACTTTTCTAATCATACTTGAAAAGAGTTTCCAAATGTCGAAGATAGGTAACTTTTCCATTTAAAGAAATCATAGAGTTTCAAAAACTACATTCATAACAACTATCGTAAAATGGACCATACCGTCTAACTTGTATATAACTAAATAGCGTTTAAACTCCATTCTCTTTATTATAAAATATCACTTACAAATCCATTTTGTTATATTTATAAAATATCCTTAATCGAATATAATTAACACTAAAATATCATTAATGAAACAATAATAAACTTTAATAAGATAAAAATAACTTTAAAACATTATTAGATAAAATATAATTAACTTTTAAACATTATTAGATAAAATATCATTAATGAATAATTTTTAGAAGAATATTTGTCCTTGTGGTAAAAATATTGAGGTCGTATCCTTGAGGCAAAAAATATACAAATCTTTGTCCTTTAAGTTAATTCCCCATAAACAATATTAAAAGAATCATCACCCACGCAATTGTCCATATTAGTATGGACCTTTATGAAAATTCCTTCCTTATGAATGAATAGTGTTATTTCTAACTTCTCCTTTTCTTTGCCGCAAGTTCCACGAGATTTAAAATAAAGCTGCACCTTCCTCCACCCCTCTCACCCATGATCAGACGCCGCAGCTATAAACTCTACTACAGTTGTACCCAACCATCATCACCACCCCACAAATCACAATCAACACCAAAGTCAAACCACTTGTTTAAATATTTGAAGTTACACGTTCCAATGCTAATCCAAACCATTACTGTAAATGCTCGCTCATCCCACTCACTCATACAAATTCAAGCCACCACGTCACCGTCGATTCCAGCACCCTCCTTCACGCTTCCACCCACTACTCCAGCCAGGCCACTGCCATAACGACTCCTGCCTTCTTTCACCAAGCCCATGCCTAGCTCGATGTGGCCAAAACCCATCAACAATGAGAAAAACTGAACTCAACAAACACTTCCTTCCCAACTAGCACCGCTTTCCCCGCTCAGATCCACCGCTCACTGCCTTAGCCTACTCCACCAAACCGGCACCCTAAACTAAAGATGAAGCTCTATTTCCCCTCTACAAAATTCAAGTTGGACATTATGGCTAACTCTTTATATTTGAGGAGTTATACGAATTATTGAATTAAATGAAAATGAAAATTTGTTGCTGGTAGAGAAGAAAAATATGTTCATATATTTGTTTCTATGCGTTCCTTATGTCTATATAAGCTTAGATTTCCTTAAAGGCTAAGCACCTTGCTGTTAGTCTATAAAAAAAAAAAAGAAAAAAAAAAGAAAAAAAAATCAAAGTTCACTCCAATGCTCAGTATTGAAATGTCAGTAGCCTAGATGCATGTGCAAGAAACAATGCAATGCATGGATCAAAGGAAAACATTTGTGTGCTCTATATTTTTGTAAAGGTATGCATATATGTGTAGAATGCAAAACTTTCATCATCGAACTGTATGACGTGTGAAGGTACGCAACATTGTATTCTATTAATAATTCAAGGACCAAAAGATGATAATGTTCTGTGCGTGTGTAAATTTTCCTAAATTTTGATTTGAAAAAGCTAGTTTGCGATAAATCGCTACAATATAACATGTTCACATACGAACCGCGAACTGTAGAAATAAAAATCGTACATAGCAATGCGCCATGATCATATATAAAATAATAATAAAATATACTAATTAACTTATTCTGTAAAAATTTAAAAATACTTACATTTGCTGTAAAATACGTCAAACGAAAATTTAATTTTTCAAAAATTAAAAATATTAAAAATATCCAATAAATTAAGTTAAAAACATGTCATAAAAAAATTGACAACTATTTGGAACAGATATTTTAATATAATTTAAATTCTAGATCCAAATATTTTAGTAAATTAAATATTTAATTTTGACGAGTCAAAATTTTAGATCGTTACAAAGCTCTCCTCCAGTAACCACTTCTTATGGAGCAAATGATTCTATATCACCCATTAGTTACTAACTTTAAGGCACCATTGATTTCTAGTTGTAAGTTTTCAAGAAAAACTTCTGGATCTAACGACTAGACCTCTTTAAATCTAAAATAGCAAGCTAGATCTAATCCTGAGCTAGATTTCTCAGTGAAAGCACCAAAATGTTGATGTCCGAAGTGGCGCAACATGTGAATATGACATATTGTAGGATTAGATCTAGTAGAAACAATAGAAAATTGCAAAAAAGCGTAGAAAAGTAGGGGACGTAAGATTTTTGTAGTTGTTCGACAATCTCCGACCTACGTTCACTTTATATTTTTATTGATTATGGATTTGATAGAGGGTTAGAAAGAGATTAGAGTCACAAGCACAAAGGGTTGGCAGGGTTTTAAGTCTAGGACCACCCCAAAAGTGTAACGACCCCCACTTTTTTTGTATAGTTGAAGCAGACAATCAACCACATGCGACCCACTCAAATTAGACGGAAAGATGGATGGTTAATGAAAAAGAAGAAAGAAGAAAACTAAACAACATACAATCTCAGAATGGAATGAATAATCTATAACATATACAAATCTTTACACAAAGAAAAATTTTAATATACATACACCAATTAGAGTACGTTAACGTATTTCAGCCCGGAAATTTATAACAGCTTGTTCTTACAATTGCTGATAAATACAACCATTAGACAACATAGTAGAACACAAAGAGATATAGAGATACATCTTGGACCTCATGCTTGTATCTTTATCTTCAATGCATCCAAAGCAATTTACAAATATGCTCGATTTGGTCCAAGAATTAAAAGGGAAGAATGTCCCGATCAATCTGGTAAACTAGAGTCGATGGAATTAATGTTTATCAAAACCTTTCAAATAAAGGTATTTTTGTAAAACCACGCCGCACATAAACACGGAAGGATGTCTACCTTACGATAACTAAAAGAATTTCTATAGTAAATCCAGTTATATTATCATAATGGCTAGGGGTCAAAGTAAATATGAATATAGTTGAATACTTGCATTTCACATTTCAACATAGTTGGGTATAACTAAGCCCATACGGCATTTATTGGAGAATGGATTCCATATAATAACTGGGTACTAAGGTACCGCCTGTTACGGTGCATCTCAAGACAAAAAACACCGAGGTCCTCACCAGGATCCCCTACTAACACAGAAATGGCCTACCACTTGACTGGTGGTACCGAATAAAATCGCTCCTTGTTTAATGGGCTCCAAAGCATACAAACATGAGATAGTATCGACTCTAGATTGGAATGATCATACCCTAACAGAAGAGACCCAATTAGCATTGATGCATCTCCTATGTTTTAGTCATTCCTAATTAATGAGGCTAGAGGCTACGATTTATCTTTTTATAGAGCACTTCCCACTTAGAATGCTAGCACTTCCCTTCACGCAGCAATGCAACGCCAGCATTCATACATACAAATTGTTTAGGAGTTGGATAAACTAAAGGAACTACTTTTACTACATCCATTTTGAAATCACCCTCAGGATTAGTAGTAAGCATCTCTTGAACTTCGAAGAGCTTCGTCTTCAATTCCATCATCTTCAAGATAATCTTCACTTTAAAACTCTTGAGTTGGGATGAAGTGATTTCGGATAACATATCAGATCCTTGTCACTTTGAAACAACGTTCCATAATTTTCGGTAAACTCAACTCTGGTTCTTTAGGAAATATATGGACAAACCATTAGTGGATGGATTTCCTTATTGTTTGTCCTAAGAGAACGAAATGAGATTTACACGTACATTACAACATCATTAGAGATGACTATGCCATATAACGCACATGCTTCTTCTACATATTTCCGAAGTTACGTTTTGGGTCCATATTCGATAATCGGTTACTTAAATATCAATAAACACACATTCAATTTCCTTGATTTATTTCCAAAGGAAAAATCAACATTGGTTAAGCATATAAGTAACCATTAACCTTTTTTTAAAAAACTTTTCATTAATCAAAAATCACTTTGTATTGTATAAAAATACTTTTACAGAGATATACCCACAAATTCCTATATTTTCCATTCTTGGAAAAAATATCCACATACTTATCTCAACAGTATAGGTATATTCCCAAAACATAGGAAGATTTCCTTTATACATAATTCCAAAACAATTTATAAATTCCTTTAAAAATTCCTAAACCTATTTATAAACTATTTTATAAATCTCTAAAAATAATTTATAAATATCTATAAATCATTTCTCTAATCATTTATAAACTCTTTAGAAACCAATTAAACTAATTATAAAACTCCTCTTATAAATTTATAAATCCATTTCTGAAATTCATTTATAAATATTTATCCATTTGTTAAACTCCTTTACCTTGTAAATAATCTTTGTTTAAGCCTTCAAACCATTTTATAAAATTCCTCTTATAAAACCCAATCCCATTTATAAAACCCTATTTACAGGTCTCAAAAACATTTATAATTAATAAAAATCATTGACTTCAAAACACTATTATATAATAATAATCACTAACAGTAAACATTATAAATAAATAAATAACAATGATTAACCTCAAAAAATATTAAAATAAATAATTAATAGTTTCAAACATTATTAAATAATAATAATAATTAATCTTTACCTTTATTATAAACAGTAGTAATTTATTTCCAAAAACTTATTAATAATCCTTATTATTAATTTCAAGCCACATTAATTATTTTAATAATTAACTTTTTCAAAATATTTAAATATTGATAAACAACTTTAAAATAGTAGTTAAACACTTTAAATTATTTCTAATAATTTAGAAAAGATAAATAAAAAGGTTAGGGTGAAACAGAAATTAAACCCATTTGAAATAAAATATTTTTGAAAACCCAAATTCAGATTTTAAATCTTTCTCCATCTCAAAAACCAATTCCAACCCAATGGCAATTTATAGCATTTCAAATTCTAATTTGAGGCCAATGGTTACCAAATGCTTAACCAATATCGATATTGATTTTCTATAACTACAGAGTTTAAGTTTTAAACATAAAACAATGTCATAATCAAAAGAGCCAACAATCAGTTTAATATCCAATAATTCATATTATAGAAACATTATTGAAATTAAAATCAACAATGGTGACGAATCCTATTGGCTCCCTCCAATCTGTTCCCCTACATCGTAGCTCATATATATCGGTAGATACGTTAATAAAATCGATAGTGGTAAGAAATCCTATTGGATTCCTCCAACCCGTCTCTCTGCGTCACAGCTCATATATAATCATATAATATGAGTCATCCACTACTAGCGGGTATATATAAAGGTCAAGCACTCCAAGGGCGGGAAGAAAATCAAACCAATTAATAAAAAAATTAATCATCTAAAACATTCAATTAACAATTTTATCAACTATACAACATCTCTTATTAACTAAAATGGCAAATTTAACTCACCGAAATTCAGCTGTTGCAGAAGTGTTCTAGTTTCGTTTGAATTCGAATGACATCCGAGTTCAGCATAACATTTCACTAACTTTAATCATCGCCAATCTAATTCCATTTCATAGTTTATGCTGATACAAGTATAATACAACTTATCGCGCTCGATTCCGACCTCGTATGAATTAGTTATAACATTTATAAGAATTAGGAATTTATATAACATAATAATTTAAACTAACTACATCATTAAGTAAATAAATTACCAATTAAATCAATCTTGCCCCCAAACCTTTCTCTCTCGTTCACGTTCGAACCCACTCAGGTGCCACTTCAACCGCCCCTCGCCGCCACCACATGCCACCTAACACCATTGCGACCTTGCCCGAGCACTCCCTGACCTCAACAAGCCCATGCCCTCGCTCCTCATCTCCTCCAATTGCAGCTAGCTTTAGAAAAACCCCAAAACATCAAACGCCTTCGACGCGATTTTCCATGGCCACGATCCTCCATTCGCCACCAAACTTGGCCACGCTTTGCCCTCCTCACCCACTATGGCCATTCAGGTCCCATCACTTAAAACTTCACCAAAACGCCACAATCGACAAAAAATACAATCATCGTGCATCCTCCAATCACACCCACACGATGCGACCTAGCCTAATTTGACCATTGAACCTCATCAGGTCGATGTCATGAACATATTCCTAGTTAGAGATGAGGTATGAAACGACATGGATTGGCTCCGATGATCATGAGACATTGGATGTTGAGGGGGTTTAATTTTAAAAAAAGAACAAATATGCTCTCAGGTTTAGTCGTGTTTAAGGAAGTATGGTTTAAGGATGTGCAATGTGGGGTGGATATGGATTGTACAGATGTAGTATGGCTTGAACATGGGCATCATATTATTTAATTTAAAAATATTCATTCAAAGCAACTCAAAATCTCAAATTCTAAATGAGTCATGCAGCCTGGTGTTTTATACTTAATACCCATGTTCTTAACACAATGGAACTAGTCTCTAGACCAAATTTGATAATATATAAACGATGGCTTTTCAAACCCAATTATATTATATTAATTTCTATAATTAGTTTCTAAGCGTTTTGAGCTCGCACAACCAAATGATATGTCCGATCGCCACAAAATTCATTAACACACAATTACTTTTTATTACGGTTCCAATGACATTGATTTCGTCGAAATCTGAGACAGTGCCCAAGAATGATATTTTCACAGGTTAATTAAAATGAATTATTTATATCTTTTGAAATCCATTTTTTAAAATTAAATTAGGATTTGGTTATTTAAATATTTTTCAAAATTCAAATCATCATTCCAAAATTAAATTAATAATTTACTTATCCAAATAAATCCTTATATTATAAATTCAAGCTCTTTGGTCTATAAAACTAATAATTAAATATTTGAAATTAATTAAATATTTCAAAATCAAATAACTAAATTTTTGGGTCGCTGCATTCTTCACCTCTTAAAGTAAAATTTTCCAAGGTAAGAAAAATACTTCCTAACCCATTAACTTTCAAAAATAGTAAGTAACAAATTCTCTATCTTTTAAATTTCCAAAAAAATTCTGCAGTGTCTTCTTTGAACGGCTAGATAAAAATAACTACAAATCATCACAATGGGTCCAAACCATTACAAGAAAACAAAAGCCAAATGGTAATCCTAAAACCATCAAGTCAAACAACAATATAAACATGTACCTATTTGTCAGGCAACTAAATTCTACTCGTGAAACTAAAGGCATCATATTGGCTTTTGCTTATGTATACCTACATCTTACTTATAATAATTATCCAACTATATAACCTGCATTTTCCATTGTCAATGTTTAATTAGGTTAAAGATCGTAAGATTTACATATGTCATCAATATGAAAAAATGAATCAGATCGCTCGCTCAGTCACACAATTTCACTTCGGAACTAGTATCGTCCAATCGACTTCTTTAGCGCAGACTTTGATCTGTAACTTAATTACAAACTGCCATTCTCCTTGCATATCCATATTCTATGATAGAGAATTTTAGAACCAATCAAAAATCCAAATCTATTTTTTGCCATCATGAATTGAGTGGAAAATCCTTGTTCGGACCGATGTAAATCATCTCAAAATCTTGTGCCCGAATATAGATCAAATGAACATGTAGATAAAATAATCTATGTACAACTTACATATTTATTCTAATTGGCCTCTAACTACACCCTGTTCTTTTATTCACATTCATACATTTACTTAGTATATTTCCTTAAATACTAATATCACCTATGAATTATTTCATAAATCCTTACTTTAGTCCATACACATCCTATAATTTCAACTTAAGTTTATATTTGTATAACACTCTTCTATATCCCAAGAGTATATACACACTACTCAAATTTGTTTTACTTAACCCAAATGTCTAACAATTTTAAAATTTTCCATTTACTCATTATTTTTCTCAAATTTATAAGTTAGCGAAACTCTTTTTCTTATGTTTCCCCAAAATACTTAACTCAATTTCTATATCCAATTGAGAAGTTCTGACTATCCAAAATCGTCGAAAATTTCATTTATTATCAATAAATTAAAATAACAAACATATTAAAATGAGGTACAAAACCAATCTACTCTGATGCACAATACACATGCATCCATATAATGCTTAGTTGGAAATTTCAGAATTCAACATCCGAATTTATTTCAACTCTATTTTGAAATGGTATGTACCTCTATTATATGAAAACATATTTTTCGGATTTAATTCAAAACGTTTTTGCCATAACAAATTCCTTGTGGTAGAAATCAGTCGCTTGAAAACTCAAAAATGAATCTCAATGATGTTGCAGTCATCATTGAAATTATTTTCCATCACCGAAGTGAGTTCAGTGCTTTCTATCTTTTTTAAACCTAATTTTAAAATATTCTCGTTCAAAACTATTTTCCAAATAATATTATTATTATTTTCCAAAACTTTAAAAACCAATTTCAAAGCCATGGAGATTTAAATTCTCAATCTCTTATTCTAAACCCATTTTTATTTATAACCCATATTTATAAATATACTTATACAATTTCATTTCCTTTTCATTTATAAATCACATTTAGAAATCATACTTATATAATCTCACTTCTTATAATATCGTTTCACAAATGTTGATTATTTTAATTATAATCACTACTCTATAATTAACATTTATAAATTCACTTTCTTATATAACTTATTTGACAAATGTTTATATTTTTTTATGTTAGAATGAACAACTTTTGTTACCATTATACCTTAAATCCAACCAACATATCATATATAACTATAATAATTTCTGAAAAATTATTCATATGTATATAAAATACAATCTAGGTAAAATTATTTCATCTACCCAGTTTCAAAACAAAACTATATCGAGTTGCCATTTTCAAGTATCTTGAGATCCCTGTCAGTAAAGTTAACTACTCTATTGACCATAATCCATAAGCTACTTAACTAACCAATCAACAAAATATAAAATATTTTTATGTCACTAACAAATACGTGCTCATATATTGTAAAGACCTAAATTTTCACACCTCAAAAACCCGCATTGATCCTTCTCACCATGAATTCCCAAGACACGAAAGACCGACTCATTAAAGATGAAATAAAAGAAATAAGAATAGAATAGAACAACACAGTGAACAGAAAAGAATCTCAAAATTCGTGGAGAATATATAATATTAAATTATAAACTTTATAGTGGAAAGCATTTAAAAAACATATCAATCAGAGTCTAACTCATGATTAGTCTAGATAGCCATAAACTCTGCCCTTACAATTGCTGAAACAGATAAACAACAACAAACATAGCACAGTGGAATAATAAGACTATGCCCATACATAGATGTAGATCTTCAACACTACTTTGGAAAGCTCGAACCTCCTATCATGTTGCACTACGCCAAAGCAAACGCGATACCATATAATTTCAATTCAAGAAACTCCAAAATCCAGCCTCCTCTCTCCCCAGCTTGCATAGCTAATCCTGAAATCACTCGATATTGACCTGAGTGTTAAAATCACTCAAATCGGCTTGGAAAAATCAGCGTAAGAACACAATCCCGAATGTGACAGTGTCACAATTGGACACCAAGCCAAAAATCCGTATTTTGTAAAGAAAGGGTATCTCATAAGACCACGCAGGATAAAAACACTGAAGGCGTTTTTTCTTATGATAACCATAAAATTATTACTCCAAAAATAAGGGATATCATTTTTATTGACATTATTTTGAAAGTGCTTTTCATGTAAACTTATGAATCTTAGAAGAAAATGTTACATTCATTAAATTTCATCATTTTCTCTACAATCAAAATCATACAAGGGTCTTAATGGATTATTGGATTCCATATTAGCAACCAAGGTAAGGGGCTACCTTAGGAAATGTGTTAGAGACCCAGAGACTATAGCACCTACGGTGTTAGAAGATTTAGTAGTAGTACCAGATTTGACTATAGTTAGAATGCCGATTCAGATTATGGAAAGAGATGAGAAGAAGTTGAGGAATAAGACGGTGAAATTGGTATAGGTCTAGTGGAGCGACGAAGGCTGTACTTGGGAGACTGAGAGAAGAATTAGGGACACTTACCCTGAACTATTTGATGGTATGGTTTACCTTTGATTGTTTTTTGTGCACCTTATCGTAATTTCGAGGATGAAATCCTTTAAGGTGGAGAGTCTATAACACCCCATATTTTTATAACATTATGTAGAATATTTAATTAACAAAATTAAGTGAAATAATGTGAAGATTAATAAGTTGAGATTTGATTAAGATAAGGGTAGCCGTACCATGTTAAATGCTAATCAAAATGAAATGACATAAATTAACGTGTTAGGAAATGAGTAAGGGCAATATGGAAAATATGAGAGGCTTATACCCTAAACTCTTAGGAATATAAACTCGCATTCATTTTCATTTTACCAAACTAAAAACTCTTAAGGTCGGCCACCATTATTATTCCCAAGAGAAGATAAGCTAGGATTCAAGAGAAGGAAGATAATCAACTAATTCAACATCAAATCTCACATCTTAAAATCTCAAAGCTAAGGTGAATAATTACTACATCTTATTTTTCTCATGGTTTTCGGTTTTTAGATTTGATCCGAAATGTTTTGCAAGTATATGCCATGTTTTTTATGGTTAAAGTTATATATATGGTTGTTGATGAATTATATGTGCTCATATTAGTTTTTATGATATGTTTGACATGAAAACCATATTAAATGACATTCAAATACCTTGGAAATTTAAATGTAGGTCAAAAATGATATTTTAGAGATAGGTTCCAATTTTTATAATTTTTTGAATTATAGTGGATTTTATATTAATTTTCTAGTGAAGGAAATGATTTATTGGGTTATAAACTATTTACGGCTAAATAAATAATTACTTGGGTTAGAAAATTTCATGTGTTGGAAAACATATTAAAATAGATTTTCTGGGATTCTTTCAGATTTTTCCTAAGTGATTTGATAAATATATAAAATTATTTGAGGTATGAGATTTAAATGTTTTATGTATTTAATTAAGAAGAATGGGCATTTTATAAAATAAAATTATTATTTATTTCTAAAATTAGTGGCAACACTTTTTTGAAAAGTATTTATTAACCAATGAGAAATTGATAAACAAAAGCAGGTTAGTTGAAAAGTAATCATTTTAAGTTAAAATAAAGAAATCATAGTTTTAGCATGTTTCATCGAATTTTAGCACCAGACCATCCGATCCCAGACCTCTCGACAAAGTCGAAAGGTTAACTGTCGACAAGGTCAAAATTCAATGTATAAGGTATCAAGTACCTTGGTATGCAATGAATTGAACAAAGTCGAAGGGTTCTAAGTCGAAAGGTTGGTTGCCAAAGAGGTTAGGCTATGTTTATTTTTTAAACCAAAGATTGCCTGCTTTGCTTTCAAACAAGAGCTTTCGACTTGGTTGCTTCCAACTAGGTCAAACATTTTAAATCAAAGTTTTTATACCTTTCGACAAAGTCGAAAGGTTACTGCCACTTTTGTTTTGTTTTGTTTTATTTTGAACCTTCCGATAAAGTTGAAAAGTTTGCTTAAAATTTAGCCGCTTCTCCATGCTTTCGAAAGAGAGCTTTCGACTTAGGTGATTTACCCTTGTTTTCTAATTAAAGTATAACCAAAGCTTTTGAAGTAGAGCTTTCGACAACGTCGAGAGATTGCTTCCAATGATGTCGAACGGTTTTTAAAGTAGATTTTCCACTTGTTTTTAAATTGAACCCAGCATGTCTTCAAAAGTTTTATGTTTAAGAGGTTTAATGCCTTCGAAAGGTTTGTTTAGTTTAATGATTTAGAAAGGTTTAATTCAATGATTTTAAAAGGTTTTATTTTGAATGATTTTGAAAGGTTTTCTTAGTTCAATTATTTCGAAAGGTTTGATTCAATGATTTCATAAAGGTTTTATTTTGAATGATTTTGAAAGGTTTGAGATGGAAGGTTTTCTAAGGTTTTTCCAAGGCAATGTTTTAAACTGATTTTTAAAAGAAGAATGTCCAAAGTTCATTGGTTTCGAAAGGTTTGATCTTTCGAAAGGTTTAGTTTTGGCATACTGGCCTAGATAATTAAAAGGTTTTCCCTGGGTTTGGATAAAGGTACTCTCAAAATATTTAGAAAGGATAACTTTCAAATAGTTAAGTGTTTTCATCAACTAAAGTTTGAGTAAAGCATACACACACACACACACACACACACACACACACACATATATATATATAACATGGCAATGTAATTTTGAGTAAAGTATAAAAAATTTATATTTTTTCCTTGTATAAGTTTTATTTATATTTTTATTTTTGAGTAAAGGAAAATTATGGAAATGGTTCCTTAAATGAAAATGACTCAGACATTAGAATACCATATGAGACTCGTATGGGGTCGCACCCTATACGTTAGCTAATAGCCCCAACTAATGTTGTCCAAAATTCCAACGTGTAGGGATTTGTCACAGGTATACTAAAATTATGATCACTCGCCGAAAGGAATATAATAGTATACAGACAGGTTTTTGGTGAGCCCAAATAACCATTAGGATCTGGAAGACCTAGGAGATGATTAAGATAGGGATAGACCATCTAGAAGAGAAGTATCTACAGATAGTTAGGGACAAACCGTCTAAAAGTGAAGTATTTAACAAATGGTTAAGGATAGATAGTTTAGAAAAAGAATAGCTACTGGTAGGCCCGAGTCAGTCAAAGGTTAAAAGTTATCCAAACAAAACTTATATTTTTGAACAGATAGTGTTATCCTTCCTTTTGGCAAGGCCATGACACCAAGAAATTGACTGGAAACCAAAGACAGATCATCCTCGAAGATCAGTTATACACAGGTCTGCTATGGATACTGGTGAAATTTGTCCGAATCCGAGTCAAGCTACAATCGATATGGTGCAACAAGCAAAGCTACTAAAGCCGACGTACCAAATTTCAAGTTAATAGGAGTTCGTAAGCTCAAGATATTGATCGATCAAGTCTCACGTGAAACACCTCTGTTTCGTATCCATCAAGCATCCATTGGTTCATATCCATCATGCTTACTCCACTTTGTATCCACCTTGTCTAATTCTATTTTGTATCCATCGCGCCTACTCCATTTCATATCCATCACATTTACCTCGCTTCGTATCCATCAACTGAAGCCAATTCGTATCGATTCCAACTGCATAGTTCGTATCGATCGACCAACGATCGATACAAATGAGCCACCAAATGATTGATACGAAGTAACATCTTCTATCGATACGAAACAAGCCAAACACCATCAATACGAAGTAGCTGCATGTAATCGAAATGAAACATCCGCAAAGTCATCGATACGAAGCGGCCTCAAGCCTCGATATGAAATGAAGTTGAGGGCATCGATGCGAAAGGAATACAACAGGTCGATACAAACAAAGCATGTAAAAGTGGAAGACTCGGTTACTCGACATGAGAAGTGGATCGATCCTAGAATATAGAGCCATGTCATCTTATCGATATGAGCTGGCATGGGTACGAACACACCGATACGAACTAGAGCGATACGAAGATGTCAGCCCACTGAAATGCCCAACTTGGATTGATCATAACTCAAAATCTACAAGTCCAAATGCCACCATATTTTCATAGGAGCTTGCATACCACCTCTACCTGGTCTATGATCGATCTTGGCCCGAATGGATGTGTTTTGGATCAATAAAAAATGAGTTCGTATCGATCTTGGATTGATCCCAATCAACCTCAGATCGATCCGACGGGCCCATCCACGTGAGTGAAGGAGTCTTTCAAAGTTTGAGCAGGATATTTTCAGCCTACTCCTATAAATAGCTCCCCGATGCCTTTAGAAAATGGACTTTTGATTATTCTACGCCAATACAATGCCAAAATCTCCCTTGTCTCTTGAGTGTACTACTGTAATCAGTTGTAACCAGCGAGAATCATCAATAAAGCAACAAACTTTCTATTGCGGACATAGGCAACAACACCGAACCACTCTAAATCTCTGTGTTATTGTATTTTTGTTTATCTATTTTTGGTGTGTTGCTAGATTAATCTCACTTTTCATTTACATTCTTCACTTTGATCTCAAACACGCCTAAAGATTGTTGTGCCCAATTTTGGTGCAAACACTTTGGTGCTTTCAATGAGATAACCTAGCTTTTCTCCTACTCTTTCGATCTACTACCATTGTTGGATTGCAAGAATCTAAGGAGAAGATCCATATCTCACATCTAGTAGTTCTCATATGCTATTAAGATTGCACCAAATCTAGGAAGGAGCTACATCATTCATCACGGTCATTACTAGGACCGCCTCAACCGCTGCAGATCAGAAAGGACGACATAGACAAAACCTTACGTAGCTGTCTGTTATAGGTTAGAATTCAACTGGACCTTCAGATCCACAGGGCCCTGTCACCAGGGAGGAGTTTCAGATGTTGATGTAAGAACTGACCCAAAGCCGCCATCAGCTTACCCAGCAGATCCATGTTAACATGGAGTTAACCAACCGAGTGAATCAAGAAAGATGAAGGAGATCCAGAAGGGAAAAAATTTCCTACTTATCCATTGAAAGCTCAGCTTTCTCTGATTACAATCATAGATCCACACGCCTATGAATGGATGGAAGCTATGCGTAAGCTCTTGGGCATCGGTGCATTATGAATCTTGGACAAGTAGGAGCTGGTCCATCTACAAGTCATAGGGCTGGACCTTCCTTCCAAGAAGGCGTAATTCCTTATCACACTACTGATGGCCGTGTTGCCGCCGCTGACATAGACTTGGAAGATGACGTTCAAAATTAAGCAGATCCGATCCTTCGTCAATGTAATCATACTCCCGAACCATATGTGCCCGAAGATATGGGACTAAGGAGGTGAGGCATAGAACGTGGACTACACCCAGACATCCTCACATTGTGGAAGACCACCAAACCTTGGCTCAGAATATCCAAATGCCGGATATTCCAACCATGACCCGTCAGATGATTCGTGAAAGTCAAGGCCTCACCAATGATGATTGGGGAATCTCCCAAAGTCATACTCCATTCACTGATGACGTCCTCTATGCTGAACCACCTCGCCGATTCAGGATGCCAACTTTGCCTTTTTATGAAAGGAGCTCAGATCCTAATCAGCACATCCTAAAGTATGAATGGCTCATAAACACCGCTCGAGCTGACGATGCGGTTAAATGTATAAGCTTTCCTATTTCCCTAGGGGGTATTGTAACCAACTGGTTTACTCGTTTACCACCTCAATCCATTTCATGGTTTGATCAGTTTGCAACCAAGTTCGTCGAACAATTTCGTATGCACGTCGCGAGGCTGAAGGATGTTAACACCTTATCCATTGTTACTCAAGCTCCAGGAGAGACACTTAGACATTATCTTGAAAGGTATCACGCTACCTATGCTGAGGTTAGCAATCCAAATGACAATTCAATCTTGATGGCATTAACTTAGGGAATCGACCCCAATTTCGAATTTGGCAATTGGTTGGCTGGGAAGCCACCCGCATCGTTGGATAGTTTCTATGCTAAGGTAGTTCAGTTCTTGAGAAGGGAAGATGCTAGAAGATCTAAGAAGCAGGAGGATGTGGGTCCCAGTGTCGAAGGCATTTAAAGTAACATTGCTATGAAATAGACCGATGACAGTTCCGGTAAAGTGCAGCTGAATATACAGAATAAGCAAAATCAGCAGAAAGGCGATGGAGGTCAAGGTAAGAAGCGAGATCAAAATCACAGACTATGACACTGAGCTTCGATGTTTGACCATATACCCCATTGAATACATCCTTGGAGAATGTTTAGTTGCAGACTTGTAATGTTGGCCAATATAAGAAGCCTACTCCGTAGCAGTCATCCCAAAAGCAAATTCAATTTGGAAATTTCTGTAGATTCCAGGATTGCTATGGTCACAATACCAATGAGCGTCGCCATTTATAGGATATTATTGAGAAGTTAATCCGAGAGAGGAAGTCGGAGCAATTTGTTCGGGCGCCACAGGCTGAAGGTGCGGGCCCATCAAACCAGAATCAAGTTCAGAATCAGGCTAGACCAAAGGAACCCATGCGTACTGGTAGTAGTTTGGTTATTAAAACATTCGTGGTGGTGCTCATCCAGTGGATCGGAGCTGGAGGGAAATGGAGTCATATATTAGTTCGATTGGGAATGCAGACTTTGAGTGCTACAATAACATTGATGATGGGGCTCCGGCGAAACAGTTGAAAACGATGATAGACGGCATCGTTTTTCGAGATAGAGATGTTGATAGGGTCGAATCCCCCCACTATCTATCCACTAGTCATATCAGTTCAAACAGGTCCTGCTTGGATAAAGAGGATCTTGGTACATAGTGGAAGCTCCGTAAATATTCTATTTAAACGAGCTTATGACTAGATGAAAATGGAAGTAGAGGACTTAAAGTCGTGCCAGTCTCGCATACTTGGTTTTAATGGAAGTGCAACTATACCCACTGGGATGGTGGAATTACCAGGGGAGTTGGGAATCGGAGATCGCCGGAGAGTTCGGATGCTGCATTTTGTTGTGTTGGATATTAACTCTCCATATAATGCTTTCTTGGGCCGACCAGCCCTAGCCAAATTCAAGGCAGCCATTGCCCCATGGTACTTAACTCTTAAGTTCCCCATAGATAATGAGTTAGAGCTGTTCAAGGAGATCAGGCGGCAGGATGCATCTGTTATGTTGCTGAGCTGCGAAAAGTGTAGTAGAAAGAGAAGGACAAGGACGTAGAGGAATTTCTCTGCGTTTGTTTAAGTGAAAATTGAAAGCTAACGCCTGGGCCTAGGCCCGGGCGACATAACTAATTCCTAAAAGATCTTGATCCAAGGGATGGTGATAACGAAGAGGATTTTGACAGTCATGCTTCTCTGGTAGAGTTGATGATCGATGTCTCGATCGATGATGATGATAACTCTAGAATGTTAAAGGTCGGATCTCAGCTAAGCCAATAGATGATAGAGGAATTGGTTGAAGTTCTTCGGGCAAACCTTGATGTGTTTGCTTAGACACACTCAGACACTTGGACACACTCAGACATATATGGGATCTCACTGAAGATCGTGAGCCATACATTGAATATTGATCTACGGCATGTCCCGGTCAAACTGAAAAGGCGCGGTATGAATCCAGAGAGATCTGGCACCCTGAAAGAAGAGGTGGATAAACTCAAGTCGAATGCGATTATTAGAGATGTATTATATCCAGAATGAGTGTCCAACCCAGTGCTTGTGAGGAAAACTAACTGAAAATGGAGAACTTGTGTGGACTACTCAGACCTAAATAAAGCATGCCCTAAAGACAACTTTCCACTTCCCAGAATTGATCAGCTTGTAGATTCAACGGCCAGACATGAGCTTTTGTCTTTTATGGATGCGTATTCCAGCTATGATCAGATACCGATGCACCTACCCGATTAGGAGCATACTAGCTTTGTTACCGAGTGAGGACCCTATTGCTATAAAGTGATGCCGTTTGGACTCAAGAACGCTAGAGCAACTTATCAACGACTTATCCACCGAATGTTCGTCAACCAGATCGGGAAAACTATGGAGGTGTACAGCTTGTGAAGTCATGACTCTCCATCAATCATGTCAAAGACTTGGAAACAACATTCAACATCCTCCGAGAGGACCGAATGAAGCTCAACCCGTTGAAGTGTCACTTCAGAGTCGTGTTCGGAAAGTTCCTTGGATTCACCGTCAATGCCCGAGGCATTGAAGCCAATCCTTAAAAGGATTTGGGCGATTTGAAATCTCGAGACTCCTTGAACTATAAAGCAAGTACAAAGCCTCAATGGGAAGGTGGAAGCTTTGAGCAGATTCATTTCCAAATCCACCGACAAATGCATTCCCTTCTTCGATCTAATCAGGAATGGAAAATGGAACTTTGAATGGACTGAGGAGCGTGAAGGCACATTCCAACAGTGATTTAACACTTGACGACGCCACCAATTCTGTCAAAATCGGTTGATCATGAGAGACCATACATCTATCTAGTAGTTTCAGCAAACGCAATTAGTGCTGCATTGATTCGGGAGGAGGACCGGATACAACGGCCGATCTATTACATTAGCAAACGGCTGAACAGGGCGGAGAGGAACTATCCAAAGTTGGAGAAGCTCGCTTACTACCTCATCATTGCCTCTAGATAGCTCCGTCTCATCCGATCCCAGTCTACACTGACCAGCCGCTACAACAGGTCCTTGCGCTGCCTGAGACGTCTGGTAGGTTTCTTAAATGGAACATCAAGCTAAGTCAGTTTGACATTACTTATACACCGAGGCGGGCCATCCAAGGAAAAGTTTTAGCAGACTTCATTTCTGAATTTACTATCCCAGAGAAATTGCCTGAGACCAGTAAATCTCCCAAATACATATGAAGCTATACATAGATGGCGCATCGAATGACCGCTGCTCAGGCGTTGGAGTTGTACTCAAAACCCCAGAAGTTGATCCATATGTTATGCTTTGAAGTTTGATTTTTGTGCAATTAATAATGAGGCTAATATAAAGCTTTACTCGTGGGACTCAAACTTGCTAGAGATTTAAGAATTACTGTTGTGGAGATTTCCTGCGCTTCACAATCGGTCATATGTCAGGCTCGGGGAGAACACCAAGCTGGGGACTGGAGGTTGATTGCTTATCTCACTAGTGTCCAGGAAGTGTTGAATTAGTTTGATCATTATGTTATCTATTGCATACCCCAAGAGCATAACCAGAAGGCCGATTCTTTGGCAAAACTGGCCACCACTAGGGAAGCGCAACAAATGGGACTCATCCCTGTTGAGACACTTACATCTCCGAGCATCGATCAGATCGAGACAAATTGGGTGCATGAAGCCACATTCGAGAAGGACTCATGGACCCTATTCAAAAATTATCTCGAGCATGGAACTATTCCTGAGCGTAGAAGTGAGAAGAGACATGTTCTTCAGAAAGTTTCACGATTCATTATCTAGAATGGAGTCATGTACAGAAGAGGATACTCCGCTACTTTACTCCAATGTAGCACCCAAGACGAAATCAAATGAGTGTCACATGATGTGCATGAGGGAGAATGCGGCGATTACACTGGGGGGCATGCCCTTGCTAAGTAGATACTCTGACATGGGTATTATTGGCCGATAGTGAATCAGGACGCATTAGATTACACCAAGAAATGTGATAAATGTCAAAAGCATGCTTGAATTCCAAGAGCCCCGCCTACTGAAATCACTCAAATGGTCAGTCTATGGGTGTTTTCCATATGATGCGTAAATATAATTGGCTCTTTATCTCTGGCTAAAGGTGGCGCAAAGTACACCATCATTTTAGTTGAATACTTTACCCAATGGACGGAAGCTGAGCCTCTTGCTACCATCACGATGAAGAAAGTAATCAACTTTGTAGTACGCAAAATTTTCTGTCGATTTAGCCTCCCATATACCATTATCACCAATAATGGAGCCCAACTCAACAGTGCCGAGTTCAAGAACTTATGTCAACGTTTCCACATTCAAAAGAAGTTCTCGGTAGTTACTCGCCCTCAAGCGAATGAACAAGTCAAAGCTATAATTAAAGTTATCAAATCCATTCTGAAGAAGCGACTGGAAAAGGCCAGAGGCAAATAGGTCGATGAACTTCCCATGGCCCTATGGGCATACCGAACTACCCACAAGTCTACAATCGGTTACACTCCATTTTTACTTTCCCATGGCTCAGAAGCCATCATTTTGATCAAGTTAGAAGTACCTTATCATCATGTGGCTTACTATGATCCGAAGACAAGTGCCATATTGCTTGTGGAATCTATGGACTTATTAGATGAGAAGCATGAAGAGGATGATTTGAGGGCAACCATGCACCGAAGTCGAGTCGCCCAATCATATATTGCTAAGGTCCGACCCTGAACCTTTGAACTTGGTGATCTCATGCTCAAGAGAATCTATCCGGTCCCTTAGCATATGAAGCCAACATGGGAAGGGCCGTATGTTATCGAACGGAGACTTAGAGAAGACACATTCAAATTATGACTGTTGATGGTCTCACTTTGCCGGGGGCTTGGAATAGCGGGAGTCTCCATCGCTATAGACATAATAAGCTTTGTTTGTTCATTTAGTCTGCTTTTCATTTGCAATTTGTTTAGGCATTTCGAAAATTGAACTTGTAATAAAGCAACAGACTTTGCCATACTTCTTATTTCAACAATAAAATGAAATCTCTTCGAGCCAGATTAGTGATTCTTAAAATGCGCTATGAGACCATCACAATGCATGAAGAGCTAAGTTCCACCCTACGGTGGGACTTATTCAAATAGGGAGTGACCGTGATACAACCGGGCATTCGCTAAGTGAAAACCCATGCTTAGGGGCGAGCTACCACACAAAGCCAAAAGGGATCGATACATGACAATCCTCTAACTAACTCCGGTTCCCAGAGTGTGAGCCGGAGTATAAACTTAAAATTTGAAACGTAGGCTTGCCAAAGGTGGATCCATCCACCCATGACCTCACCCATATGCGATATAAACTCTAGAACGATGGATTCGTCCATCTAAAGATCTCATCTTTAATGTTTACAAGCTCGAGGAGGATGGATACATCCATCTACGACTCCACTTGTTCACTCGGGGTGGATGTGACCTGACCATCTGCGACCCTAATCAATTTATCTTTCCCATAGTGCGTACGTAATCCCAAAGCTCAAAACAGATTTGGTCGACCATCTGTTAACTAACTCCAGATTCCCAGAGCATGAACCGGAGTATAAACATTAACTGGATGTGACTGACCACCCACAACTAACTTCAGATTCCTAGAGTGTAAACTGGAGTATAAACATTAATTGGGTGTGATTGACCACCCATAACTAACTCAAACTTCCCAAAGTATGAACTGGAGTATAAACATTAATTGGGTGTGATTGGTCACCCACAAATCAACCTATGTCACCAGAGTGTGGATGCAATTCTGACTATTAAAGCGGGTGCGACTGACCACCCATAAAACAACATCAGTCCCTGAAGCTTGGCGTAACTTTAGACGTCAAGTAGGGATGACCGATTGCTAGCACACAAGTTTGATCCCCGGAGTGTGGATGCGATTATCAATAAATGAGGGAGTGTGATCTGACCGCTCGGGCTCATTCCACTATAACTTGGTTCCAACTGAGTTAAATCAAATGTGTCGAAGGCGAAAAGCAACTATCATCCAGCCACTTCAATTCACCCCTAGGACTACGAGCGTAACTCGAGAACAAGCTACTAAATGAGGTAGTACAACATTTGGACTCAACTTAACGTTTGGTTATAGCTCAGAGCCATGACTCTAGGACTTAATAGCTGAAAACAAGTACTACGCAGAAATTGAAACTTCACCAGTGTATTGAATAAAAATTCAAGTGCTGAAATACTTAAGAAAACAAACTTGGAGTTATGCTAAAAACAAAAGGAGATTTTATTTCATCTATTCCTTGGAAGCAAAATAAGTATGAAAAAAGTCTTATTCTAAAAATTCCTATTAGCAGGGATCGAACCAGCATCTATACATAGCCTACGGAAAGAAAAAAAGGAATTCTTACCTATCTTCCAAAAAGGGATGCAAAGAACATGCCTACTCCTTATGTTTCTTCGTTTTCTTCTTTCCTTTCGGTGTCGATCCATTAAGCTTCCGCTGTAGTGCCTTTTCGAACTCTTGCCTTTACTCGATTGGTCCCCGATCGGGGAAAGTATGGTAATCTCCTCCTCCGAACTCACGGGAATTGGAATACTTTCAGAATGCATGGTCGGAGGAACGAGGGCACTTTCTATATGAGAAGACAATGGAGGGTCACCCGTGACGATGATTGTACTGCCTGGAGAGATCATACATAAAGGGGCTGGGCCAGGACCTACCATACCATCTCCAGTACCGCTACCCAGTGTGGCACTTGCCATCTCGGCACTGATCTCTACCATTGTCGACTCATCATGAGCTGCTTAAGTGTCCACTGGGATGTCTCCAGTTGAAGCCAAAGAGCTGGCTGTAAACATACTTTTGTCCATGACAAAACGTTGGTCAGTAAGTGGATCGCTTTGAGGACCGAGGAGTTCTTCTACCATTTGTTCGTTGAAGATAAAAGCACTTCATGAGCTCCTCGGTCAAAGTGGCAGCTGTAGTGGTCGTCGCCTCTGTCATGATGGCCATCTGCTCTTGATGCTTCCTTTAGGTTTGGGGGGGGGGGCATGGCCGGTGCAGCTCCTATAACTGAATGGAGACAAGAAAAATATTTGTGGCTGCCTTTGATAATGCTCCAGTCTTTGAATGAATACAAGAAGTGCTCTGAATACCTTCCTCAGATTGGCTTATAGGTGGAGCTGGAACTCCTTTAGAAACATGCTCGTGAGCTAAAGAGAGCCGCGGTTGACCGGGACAGTAAACTGGCATAGGTGGATGATCGACTGTAGAGGTAGGCTTGGGCTGGGTTGACACAGGTATTTCGGAACTTGCATCATAATGCTCAACACCATAACCCTCTCCAACCTCCGGATGCTGAGCGGTGAGTTTCTCTTTGTCAAATATAACGATGGCCTCATGGAGAACTCTCCTCTCATCTTCAGTTAGCACCTGATTCTCCAAGTCAAACTCATCGATGGATGTAGTGTGGTGTTCAGCCTTCTCAACATCCACCAAATGGCACCAGGCATTATGCAAATGAGTCGGATAGTTAACGAGCTAGCTCAAGCCATGATATTTGAAGACACTGACGTTGTAAGTGGTTAGAATGTCTTCCATATCACCTTCTAACCTGGCCTCCGCTGCTCCGAGTTCGGCTTCATTTCTAGCCTCGGCTTCTTGAACCTTTAGAACTACCGCATCCTGCTCATCCTTAAGCTTCCCAATCTGATCACATGCCTCCTGAGTAGCCTTATTAGCATCTTCCTTTTTTTTTTGACGATCTCGGTGTACTTCGCTTTAAGCTCATTAAGGTCATTAAGCTCCTTGAGCGCGTTATCCCTCTCAGCTGTGAAGATGGCATTCCTATGGCCCATATCGTCAACCAGTTTTAAGTGCTCTTGCCTCATCTTCCCCATCTTCTTGTTAGCCTCATCGACTTTCTTAAAGGCCTCCATTTCTGAATTTCTCAAAGTATCATTCTCATTGGTAAGCACTTGGACTATGCGAACTTTTTGGGTGAGACTTTGTTGCAGCCGTTCGATTACGTTTGCTTGATCAAATGCCACAGCCGAGGCTTTCACTGCAGTTATCTTCCATTCACGATATTGGCTGTAGGCATGATTGACATAGTTGTGCACAATTTTCTCTGCTCCTTTTGGAATCAGTTGCAAATTTGTAGGGAAGTGAAAGCAGTCGAAGCAAACGTTAGGAAATTTCCTTTTCAGCTGAGAAATTGGGCTGGCTCCCTCCCCTGTGAGCTCTATAGCCGTTGACGTAATGATGATAAAGGCATCTTCCCTAGTTATGTAGCACTGTTCGCCAAGCCTTGAAATTTGTGGAGGCACTGGCTGGTGTGAAGTTTCAGCGATGTGTGTTCCAGAACTAAAGGGTGGCAAGGGAATTTTAGGTGGAGGAGAGCACAACTAAGAGTGGCGCCTCTCTCTCCTCTCTCTTTCCCCCTCTCTCTATCTCTTTCCCCGTCTCTTTCCCTGTCATAGCGATCCCTGTCTTGACTAGATTTACAACGATCGTAATCAGACTCATGCCTACGGGACTCTCAATATGAGCTCGAAGACTGGTGTGCGGCATGGAGGCTATTGATCATGGGCACTTTCTTCGACATTGCATCTGTAAAGTGAAAAAGGAAAAAGAGTTAGTCATCTCTATAGACTGAACAGCTCACGAATATTAGTTGTGTGGTGCCTTGAAGTGTGAATGTGCAAGTGTAAACCCCAACCAACCAGTTGTAATAGCCGTACTCGGAGGGATTGGCTCTCCTAAATCTAAGGTGCTTTATAGCCCTTCTTATTTGGTATCTTGGTAAAGAGACACATCATCTGGAATGGGAATATCTGCAAGTCCCTCAAAAGAACTCTCTATTTGTGAGGAGGGAGCCTCTAAAATTACAACAGCCACTAGTGGCAAAGACACTACAATAGACTTGCATCTCGGAGCTTTGTGGGTAGTGGCCTTGCCTTTTCCTTATCCTCTCTGGATGTCGATGGCTTTGCGAGAGCTTGCATGCAGGCTCGTCTCTAGTGGGTATATTCTTATTGTCACCATGCTCGATGATCACGGTTCCAGGAACTCTTCTTCTGACTTGCCTCGCTAAAGTCGTGCTGAGAAATCCTTCAAACCCGATGCTTCGATCTCTATCGATTAGCCCAACGGATCTCGGATTTTCATTAGTAAGGACCTCATTGATCTCTTTGCACTCGCCAGGTACCTCTCGAAGGACCCCTTACAATCTTCTTAAACTCAACACCTTCGGGTCATGGAATCGAAGTTGTGAAGGAAAAGAAAGTGTTAAATTATGGAATTGAGCAGTATTATCCTGTTAATCAACAAAGAAGTTAAACACTTAAGTCTTGCTAGCAACCCTCTGGCGAACCCTGGTGGGCACCTAACATAGAACCATTCGGTCTTGAAATAGCTCAGCTTGCTCCAAGCCCCAAACACGATCTGATAGTTCCTAACTGCTTTTAAGAAAGTAAAGGAAGGATTATCTCCTCGACATTTTATATTGAACAAGTATCTGACTTCATCTGGAGTTAGGGGGTCAAAAAAGGTGCTCCGTGAAGATGATGAATAGGCTACTCAGGAAAGCTTTCTCATTTGGATGCAATTGGGATGGAGCGATCCTCAAGAAAAGTAGAACTTCTCAAATGAATTGACTAAATGAGGGGAGTGTCCCAGCCACACCCATAAATCTATTACAGCATGTATACCCTTCTAGGGGAGTGTGAGCTCTATCCTATGGTTCTGGTACCAAAACATCATTTAGTGATAGCCTATGCCTTAAACAGATCCAGCCCAGCATACCTACGGAAATATTGGAAGGAATGGAGTCTTGTGTATGCACGATGAAAACTGCTCCTGGTAGCTCATCCGGAGTAGGATTGACAACTTTGGCTGCGATAGCCAGCATCTCGATTGCAAGAGGAGGCAGACTCTGAACTTCCTATGATTGTGAACTTCCAGGTTCCATAGCTATTTAACTCAGCAAAAATCATCATTAGACAACGGTAAACCCATGTTTCCCCCAGTGTGAAGTGCATGAATGTGTTGTGCAATGCAGTGCTACATAATACTTAAGAGATTCTACGGAATTTGAATGATGTTCAAACGACAAGACTTCAAAATTCAACCAGAGTGACCATCAACCGTGCGATCTAGATTTTGGAGATCGGCTAGTTAAAGGTTCATCGAATTTTGTCAAGTTACAGTTCCATCGACGAGCTTCGAAGGATAGTCAAATATGCAGTGAAACAGTTAAGTCCATGCAAGGAGGAAGCTTGTTGGATTCGAATGCTCGAGTGTGCAAAAAGTTTCCTATCATTCAAGGTTCAAATGTGGATCGATTCCCAGAGAATAGATTTCGTATCGATCACCGAACCGATAACTCGTATCGATCCCAATTGTCCATTTCGTATCGATGCTCAGCGGTGCCTTCGTATCGATCAACAAGCTCAAGTTTTCGTATCGATCATTGTGGATCGATACAGACATCCTTCATAGATCGATGCAAAACCTCCCCCTCCATCGACATAAAATTCTTTGCCTTCAAATTGATATACAATTCTTTTACTACCTATGATCGATACGTGCGAATCCACCATATCCATCTGCTCTCCTTCTTCTCCAGATGGCTCGAATTCCTTTTCAACCTTCCACGACCTTGCTTTGACCATCTATGGCCTCCTATTCACTAGAGTCGGCCACGAATACAAGTGGAAAAACACGATAGTTCAAATCTCATCATTTTACGTTGATTTAGTTCAATGGTTTACTTAATTTAAGCAATTAGATGGATTGAATAACTCAAAGGCAAAAGGAAGTTTTAAATTTCTTTAACTTGGAGCGATACAAAAGCAAGGCTGAAGGAAAAATGAGCAAGTGAAATTTTTTTAAGTACAAAATTCTATTTATATGATTCGACACTAGCCAAATGTCGATTCATCTCCCAATGCCAGTGACTGAGCAAAACAGTCTCCCCTCCGTCGATATGAAGAAAGCTGTTTATATCCATTCTACATCGATCAAGAACACAGTCATTTGTATCCATTAGTGGCCTATCGATATGAACGAGACAACATGGACTTGTTTGGACCATTCTGACTCATCTGCGATTCATCGATACGAAATGATAAGTTCGTAACTATTGCTTTGAGCCCACATAAATTCGTATCCATCAATACAAAATATTTTAAAAGGCCAACTAATTCTTATCGATCACCATCGATAAGAATTTAGTTTTCCAACTTCTCAAATCGATCCAAGAGAGGATCGATATGATGGTATACGCTAAAACGACCACCGACGATTGTTACAATTCGAATTTCACATTGATCTAGGAGAGGATCGATTTGAAAATCGATTTAAAAAATAACTCGACAACAACTCGTGAACGTGCAAACGCTAATGGGAGTTAGGTTAACACATTTTTTTCATGTATGATGAACAAACATTCGGTTTTCAAAATTCATAGGAGTTAAATGCTCACCTGTTGACGATTACAATGATGAACAATAGATTCCTAACACTCGACACTCAGTTACAACACTTCACTATGCAATCATTGGTAACAATTCAGTATTTATATTATCGGGAATCAAAAAAATGTTACATCTTTTAAGGAAAAGACAATGACTGTTCAACGAATTGGGCTGAACTTTTTGGACTGAAGATTGAAACTTTTCAAACCATGTCATGTTCACACAAGACGTTCTATAGGGGAAAACATTATCCTGTCTTTTGGCAAGGCCATGACACCAAGAAATTGACTGGAAGCCAAAGACAGATCGTCCCTGAAGATAGGTTACACACAGTTCTGCTATGAATAGCGGTGAATTTTTTCCAAGTTCGAATCGAGTTACAATCGATATGGTATGACAAGCAAAGCTACGGAAGCCAATGTTCCAAATTTCAAGTCAATAGGAGTTCGTATGCTCAAGATATTAATTGATTAAGTCTCACGTGAAACACCTCTGTTTCGTATCCATCAAGTATCCATCGGTTCATATCCATCACGCTTACTCTACTTCGTATCCACCTTACCTAATTCTACTTCGTATCCATCGCACTTGCTCATTTATCCTACCTTTTGGCAAGGCCATGACACTAAGAATTTGACTAGAAACCAAAGGCAGTCTGTCCCAAAGATCATTTACCTACAAGGTTCACTATGGATACTGATAAATTTTGCCTGAGTCTAGGTCGAGCTACAATCGATATGACATGACAAACAAAGCTATGAAAGCCAACATTCCAAATTTCAAGTCAATCAGAGTTTGTATGCTCAAGATATGGATCTATCAAGATTCACTTAGAAAAAATCTACAATCCGTATCCAACACTGGTTCGTATCCATGGGGAAAGCATTGAGTTTGTACCCATTGGTTTCCGCTACCACCTCCTTCGTGTCCACTCAATTTGTATCCATCAAGGGCCTTCACTTCATATCCATTCATGTCGTAACCAAAGCCATGTCACAATCTCGTTCATACCTAAGGGAAGAGCTACATTCGTATCCATCCAGGAGACACCATTCTTCGTATCCATCAGGTTCACCTCCTTCGTATCCCACAACGATCGTTGTCTCATATCAGTTTAATTTCTACGTACTTCGTATCGACCTGCCACCCATCGATACAAAGTCCACCATCGGTACCGATACGAAGCATACTGCACCCATCGATACGAAAGGCGATGTACAAGATCGATACAAAAGGCATGATTACCTAAGAGACTCGGTCACTCGGCACAAAAAGAGGATCGATCCTAGAAAATAGCGCCACGTCATTTGCCACCATGTATCTATCATCGATACGAGAAGGAGCATCATGGATGGGATCGATACGATGTTCAACTGCACACTGAAGATTCAAACTTGAATCGATCATAACTCAAGATCTACAAATCTAAATGCTACCAAATTTTCATAGAAGCTTGTTTGCCACATCAAAAAGGCACCTAATCTATTGCAAACAGAAAGGACCAATTATTGATCGATACGAACTCAATTCGTATCGCTCTAAAATCGATTCGAAATCACCTAAACTCGATCCCGTGGGCCCACCCACTTGAGAGAAGAAGTCTTCCAAGATCTGGGTGATATATTTGCTGCTACGCCTATAAATAGTGACCCTGGACCCACAGAAAAGGGACTTGGAACTCCATTACGCCAATATTCTGCTGAAATTACTGTTGTACTTCGATTTTACTATTTTAAACCTTTGTAAATATCGAGTTATAATCAATAAACATCAATCCTTTCATAGTGGATGTAGGCTGTATGTCGAACCACTCTAAATTTATGTGTTTCTGCACTTCTTTTTGTCTATTAATTGGTGTGTTTTTTAGATATGCCTCATTTTACATTTAGTTTCTTCATTTTATCTCTTCAAACACATTTGAAGAGTATTGTGCCCAATTTTGATACAAGCACTTTGGTGCTTTCACTTAGAAAACCCATCTTTTCTCCCGCTCGTTGGATCTACTTCCGATATCGGATTGTAAGAATCTATGGAGATGATCCGGATCTTAAGCCTAGAAGTTCTTCCATCCTATTAAGATTTGCATCAAGTCTTGGAGAGAGCTTCACTACTCAACATGGTCGCTACTGCGACTATCTCAACCGCTGCAGATTCGAAAGGACGGGGTAGGCAGAACCCCACACAACTTCCCGCTGCAAGCCATAATGCTGCTGGACATTCAGATTCACAAGGCCCTATTACCATGGAGGATTTCTAGCTACTAATGCAAGAGCTGACTCAAAGTGGCCAGCCGCTTACCCAGCAGCTCTGTGCCAACACGGAGTTAACCAATCGGCTGAACTGACAAAGACGAAGGAGATCCAGAAGGAATCAGGCTTACTACTCATCTATTGAAAGCCTGGCTTCCTCTGATTACAATCATAGATCCACACATCCATGGCAAGATGGATGCTATGCGCAGGCTATCGGGCTTCAACGCATTCTGATCGTTGGACAAGCGGGAGTCGGTCCGTCCACGGGCTGCCAGACCGGACCCTCCTTCCAAGGAGGGACGGCTCCTTATCACGCTACTGACAACCGCACCGTTTTCGCTGCCATCGAGTTGGAAGCTGACACTCGGAACCGAACGGATTTGACCCTTCGCAACCATACTCCTGAACCCTATGTACTTGAAGACCTGGAGCCAAGGAGGTGAGATATGGACCGTCAACCGCACCCGCCGTCCTTGCATTGTGGAAACTGACCACACCTTGCCCCAACATGCCCAGAATGTGCAAATGCTAGATATCCTGACTATGATCCACCAGATGATCCGTGAGAGCCAAGGCCTCACCAATGACAACTAGGGAATCTCCTAGAGTCACACTCTATTCACCGATGACATTCTCTACGCTGAACCGCCTTGATGGTTTAGAATGCCAACTCTACCTATTTATGAAGGGAGCTCTAACCCTAATCAGCACATTTTAAAGTATGAATGGTTAATGAATGCCACATGGGCTGATGATTCGGTCAAGTGTCGAATTTTTGCAATCTCCCTAGGGGGAATCACGACTATGTGGTTTACTCGCCTACCACCCCGATCTATTTCATGTATTGACCAGTTAGCTACAAAATTTGTTGAGTAGTTTTGCATGCATGTCATGAGACCCAAGGATGTTAATACCATGTCCAGTGTCACTTAAGCTCTTGGAGAGACACTTAGGCGCTATTTGGAAAGGTTTCATGCCGCTTGCGCAGAGATTAGTAATCCCAATGATAACTCCATTTTAATGGCACTGACTAAGGGAATCGATCCCAATTCTGAATTTAACAACTATTTGGCTGGGAAACCCCTGCATCATTGGACCATTTCTATTCTAAGGCAGCTCAGTTCTTGAGGAGGGAAGATGTAAAACCATCTAGAAAGAAGGATGATGTAGCGCCTAGTGTGGAAGAAATTCAGAGCAAAGTCACTGTAAAGCAAACCGGGGAGAGTTGCAGAAAGGTGTAGTTAAATATAAAGATTAAGAAGAATCAGCAGAATGGCGATAGAAACCAGGGTAAGAAGTGGGATCAAAATTGGGGACCGTGAAATAAAGCTCCCATGTTTGACACCTGGAGAATGTGTCCTTGCAAACCTGTAATACTGGCCAATACAAGAAGCCTGCTCCAAAGCAGTCGACCGATAAGCAGAGTCAGTCTGGGAAATTCTATAGATCCCATGATTGCTATGGCCACAACAGGAATGAGTGTCATCATCTACAGGATATTATCGAGAAGTTGATCCCATAAATAAAGTTGAAGCAGTTCGTTCAAGCGCCGTAGGCTGGAGGTGCAGGCCCATCGAATCAAAATCAAATACCGAATCAGGTTAGACAGGAGGAACCCTCACGTACTGGCGCGAGTTTAGTTAACAATACAGTTAGTGGTGGTCCTCAGCCAACTGACCGGAGCTGGAAGGAGATGGAATCTTATGCCAACTCTATTAGGCATGCGGCTTCGATTGTTGCAGTAACTTGGAAAACGGGGATCCGACCAAACAACAAAAGACGATGACAGACGACATCATTTTTTGAGGCAGGGATGCCGACAAAATCAAAGCCCCTACCATTGAACCACTAGTCATTTGAGCTTAGATAGGTCCTGCTTGGATGTAGAGGATCTTAGTGGACAGTTGAAGCTTAGTGAACACACTTTTCAAGTGAGCATATGATCAAATGAAGATGGAAGCAAAAGATTCGAAGCCTTGTTAGTCTCGTATTCATGTCTTCAATGAAAGTGTGACTATACCCATTGGGATGGTGGAGCTGCCAATGGAGTTGGGAGTTGGAAAACGCCAGAGAGTCCGAATGTTACAGTTTATCGTGTTGGATATCAATTCACCATACAATGCTTTCTTGGACTGACCGGCCCTAGCTGAATTCAGGGATGCTATCGCCTCTTAGTGTTTGAAGTTAAAATTTCTTACCGATAATGGGGTCGGAGTTGTTAAGGGATGCCAGGCTGCTGGATGGGCCTGTTACGTTATTGAGCTATGGGAGGCACAACGAAAAAAGAATGGAAAGGACGTAGAGGAATCTCTCTACGTCTGTTTTGTAGATAATTGACAGTTAACGCCTGGGCCTAGGCCCGGACGCCACAACCAGTTCTTGAGAGATCTTGGTCCATGAGATAATGATGACGGTGAGGAAGTAAAAGAAACTCAAGCTTCCTCGGTGGAGCTAATGATTGATGTTCCGATCGATGATAATGACGATTCCAGAATGATAAAGATTAGGTCTCAGCTAAGCCAACCGATGAAGCGGGAAGTGGTTGAATTTATTCAGGAAAATCTAGACGTGTTTGCCTGGATGCATTTGACATATGTGGGATCTCGCCGAACATCGCGAGCCATACATTAAAAATTGACCCATGGCATATCCCGGTCAAGAAAAAAAAGTGTGGTATGGATCCAGAGAAATCTGCCGCCCTGGAAGAATAGGTAGATAAACTCAAGATGAATGGGTTTATCCGAGATGCATTATATCCGAAAAGGGTGTCCAACCCGGTACTTGTCAGGAAGACCAATGGAAAATGGAGAATTTGCGTGGACTACTAAGATTTGAATAAAGCTCGCCCCAAATATAATTTTCCACTTTCCAGGATTGATTAACTTGTAGACTCAACAGTCGGGCATGAGCTCTTGTCCTCCATGGATGCGTATTTCGGCTACAATCAAATTCCTATGCACCTAACCAATCAGGGACACACCATCTTTGTTACCGATCTAGGACTTTACTGCTACAAAGTTATGCCGTTCGGACTCAAGAATGCTGGAGCAACTTACCAACTATTAGTCAATCGAATGTTCGCAAACCAGATCGGGAGAACTATGGAGGTATACGTGGATGATATGCTTGTTAAGTCATGGATCTCCATCAATCATGTGAAAGACCTTGAAATAATGTTCAACATCCTCTGAAAGTACCGAATGAAGCTCAACCCATTGAGTGTCACTTTAGGATCTCTTTCGGAAAGTTCCTTGGGTTCATTGTCAATGCTCAAGGAATTGAAGCCAATCCCAAGAAGATCTGGGCGATTCGGAATTCAAAACTCCCAGAACTATAAAGCAAGTGCAAAGCCTCAATGGGAAGGTAGTAGCATTAAACAGGTTGATCTCCAAATCCACTGACAAATGTATTCATTTCTTCGATCTGATCAGTAAAGGAAAGTGAAACTTTGAATGGACCGAGGAGTGTGAGGGCGCATCCCGAGCACTGGTTCAGCACCTAGCTACACCACCTATTTTGTCAAAGCCGATTGATCATAAGAAACTATATATCTATCTGCAAGTATCGGAGAATGCTATTAGTGCTACATTAGTCTGGGAGGAGGATTGGATATAATGACCGGTCTATTACGTTAGCAAATGATTGTGGAGTAGAGAGAAACTATCCGAAGTTGGAAAAGCTGACCTACTGTCTTGTCATTGCATCAAGAAAGCTCCGTCCCTAATTTCAAGATCATCCTATCACAGTCTGCACTGACTGGCTATTACGACAGGTCCTTAGGTGGCCTAAGACTTCAAGTAGGCTATTAAAGTGGAACATCGAGTTGAGTTAGTTTGATATTGCTTACACGCCAGGGCAGACTATTCAAGGGTAAGTTCTGGAAGATTTCATCGTCGAATTCACTATACCGGAGGAATTGCCTGAAACTAGTGAATCTCCTAAATATATATGGAAGCTATACACAGATTGTGCATCGAATGACCATTGCTCAAGCATTGGAGTAGTACTTGAAACCCCAGAAGGTCAATCTGTATGTTATGCCTTGAAGTTTGGTTTCCGTGTAACCAATAACAAGGTCAAATATGAAGCTTTACTTGCTAGGCTCAAACTCGTCAGAAACTTGAAATTATTGCTATGGAAATTTACTACGATTCGTAATTAGTAGTATGTCAAATCTGAGGATAATACCAAGAAAGGGACTGAGATTGGCTGCATATCTCACTCATGTCCAAGAAGTGTTGAATCAGTTCGATTATTATGCCATCTATTGCATACCTCGAGAACGTAACCAGAAGGCCGACTCTTTGGCAAAACTAGCCAGCACTAGTGAAGTACAACAAATGGGAGTTGTCCCTGTTAAGACACTTACCTCTTTGAGTATCGATCAGATGGAGACAGACTAGGTGCATGAAGCCATACCCGAGTAGGAGTCATGGATGACCCCGTTCAGGAACTATCTCGAGCAAGGAGCCTTGCCCGAGCGCAGAAGTGAGAAACGAAAAATTCTTCGAAAAGCTTCATGATTCATTATCGAGAATGGAGTCATGTATATAAGAGGATACTCTATTCCTCTACTCCTGTGTGTTGCGCACGACGAAATCAAATGAATATTACATGATGTGCACGAAGGAGAATGTGATGATCACATTAAAGGGCAAGACCTTGCTAAGAAGATACTCCAATATGGGTATTGTTGGCCGACTATAAATCGGGATGCATTGGACTATGCCAACAAGTGTGACAGATGCCAGAAACATGCTCGGATACCAAGAGCCCAGCCTACTGAAATTACTCAAATGGTCAATCCATGACCGTTTGCTACGTGGGGCATCAATATAATTAGATCTTTATCTCTAGCTAAAGGTGATGCGAAGTACGCCATTGTTGCAGTTGATTACTTTATCAAATGGGCGAAAGCTGAGCCCCTTGCTACCATCACAACGAAGAAAGTAATTAACTTTGTGGTTTGCAACATCATCTTTCATTTTGGCCTCCTACATGCTATTATCACTGACAATGGGACCCAATTCGATAGTACAGAGTTCAAGAACTTTTGTCAATGTTTCCACATTCAGAAAAAATTCTCGGCAGTTTCTCATGCTCAGGCGAATGGACAGGTTGAAGTTGTTAAATTTTTTATCAAATCCATTCTAAAAAAGCGACTGCAAAAGGCCAGAGGCAAATAGGACGATGAGCTTCCCATGGCCCTATGGGCATATCGAACTACCCATAAGCCCGTGATCGGCCACACTCCATTTTCACTTTCTTACGGCACAGAGGCCATCATTCCAGTTGAACTGGAAGTGCCTTCTTATCGTGTGACTTACTATGATCCGAAGACAAATGCTATATTGCTTCCCGAATCTTTGGACTTATTAGATGAGAAGCGTGAAGAGGTTGATTTGAGGGTAGCCGCGCACCGAAGTCGAGTCGCCCTATTGTATAATGCTAAGGTCTGACCCCGAACCTTTGAACTTGGCGATCTCATGCTTAAGAGAATTTACCCGGTCCCTTCGCATATAAAGCCAACGTAGGAAGGACCATATGTTATTGAACGAAGACTCGGAGACGGGACATTTAAATTATCATCGGTCGATGGTCTCACTTTGCGAAGAGCTTGGAACAGCAAATGTCTTCATCGCTACTACATATAACAAGCTTTGTTTATTCATTTTGTCAGCCTTTCATTCGCAATTTGTTTATGCATTTCGAAATTTGAACTTTTAATAAAGCAACTAACTTTGTCGTACTTTCTTTTTTCAGCTATAAAATGCAATCTCTTTGAGCAAGAGTAATGATTCTTGAAATACGTCATGCAACCATCACAACGCACAAAGAGCTAAGTTACATCCTACGGTGGGACTTATTCAAATAGGTAGTGACTGTGATACAATTGGTCACTCGCTAAGTGAAACCCGAGCTGGAGGGCAAGTTGTCACATTGAAGCTGAAAAAGGATTGATACACAACAATCCTTTAATTAACTTCGGCTCCTAGAGAGCGAGCTGGAGTATAAACTTACAAAACGTAAGCTCGAGGAGGGTGGATCCGTTCGCCTAGCGGCCTCACTTTCCACATTCATAAGCTCGAGGAGGGTGGATCCGTCCACCCACGATCTCGCTTGTTTACTCAAGGTGGATGTGACCTGACCATCCACGATCCTGATCAATTTATCATTCCCAGAGTGCGAACGAGATACAAGAAACTTAAAACAGATGTGATCGACCGTCAGTTAGCTAACTCCGGGTTCCCAGAGCACGAACTGGAGTATAAACATCAATTGGGTGTGAATCGACCGATCATCAACTAGCTCTAAGTCCCCAGAGCGCGGACTGGAGTATAAACATCAATTGGTTGTAACTAACCACCCACAACTAATTCTAAGTCCCCAGGGGATGGACTAGAGCATAAACTTCAACCGAGTATGACTGACCACCCATAACTAACTCTAAGTCCTCAGAGCGCAGACTAGAATATAAACTTCAACTAATTGTGACTGACCACCCACAAATCAACCTAAGTGCCAAGAGTGTGGACACGGACCTGATCTTTAAAATGGGCATGACCGACCACCCGTGAGATAGTTTAAGTCTTCGAAGTGTGGATGTGATTTTTGACATCAGGCGAGTGCGACCGACCGTCAACGCCCAAGCTCAATTCCTAGAGTGTGGTTGCGATTGTCAATAAGTGAGTGAGTGTAACCCGACCACTCGAACTCATCTCTCTACCACTTAGTTCCGATTGAGTGGAGCTAAAAGTGTCAAAGGTGAAAAGCAACCACCGTTCGACTATTTCGACTCATCCCCAAGACTGGAGCCATGACTCCAGCACCAACTACTAATCAAAATGGTACAATGTTGAGGATCGACTTGACGTTTGGTTATGACCCGAAGCCATGACTCCTGGACTTAACTATCGAACACAAGTCCGATCTAGAGACTGGTGCTTTGCAAGTATGTCGAAAGCAAGCTCAACTGATGCAACACTTAAACAAATAAACTCGAAGTTATGCAAAGAAAAAAATGAAATTCTATTTCATTTATCCTTTAAAAGCAAAATAGATATAAGAATTCCATGCCAAAAAAACCATACTAGCAGGGTCCGAACCTGCATCTATACATGGCCTACAAGAACAAAAAGAAAGCTCGTAACTATCAACCAAAAATAGGATGCCAAGATACACGCCTATTCCTTAGGCTTCTTCCCCTTCGGCATTGACCCAATGGAGCTGCCACTATGATGCCGCTTCAAGCTTTTACCTTTACTAGGCTTGTCTTCGACCAGGAGAAGTATCATGATCTCCTCCTCCAAACTCACTGAAATCGAGATGCTTTAAGAGTATGTGGTCAAAGGGATAAGGGCACATTACATGTGAGAAGATACGGGGGAACCCCTGTAGCGATAATCGTGCCACCCGAAGAGAACATAAGTAAAGGGGCCAGGCTAGGTCCTGCCATTCCACCTCTTATAATGCTACCCATTTTTGCGCTCGCCATCTCAGTGCCAATTTCCGCTATTATTGCGACATCCTAAGCTTCTTGAGTATCAGGCGGGACATAGGCTGTCGGAGCCGAAGAGCTGGCCGCGAACACACTTCCCCTTATAACAAATGGAAAGTCAGAAAGTGGATTGCCGTGGGAGCCTAGGAGCTCATCCATCGTTTTCCCATTAAAGGTGAAAGCGCTAACAACAACTTCCTTGGACATAGCAGTAGTTGTGTTCATCATCGCCTCCGTTATGATAGCCTCCTGCTCTTGGTTTTGTTCTTGGGTTATAGGGGCAAGGTCGGTGCTGCTTCTATAACTGAATGGAGATAAGAGAAAATATTAGAAATTTCCTTTCATAGTACTCCAGACTTTGAATGAGTCTGAGAAGTGTTCAGAATACATTCCTCGGGTTGGCTCACGGCCGAAGCTGGGGATCCTCCGGTCACGTGCTCGCGGGCCAGAGATAGCTATGGCTGATTTGGATCATAAACCGGCATAGGTAGAGGATCAACTGTAGGAGTGGATTCAAGCTGGGTTGGCATAGGGATCTCAGAGCTTGTATCATGATGCTCAACACTAGGGCCCTCTCCAACCTCTAAGTGTTGAGTGACGAGCTTCTCCTTTACAAATATGATGATGGCATCATGAAGAACTCTCCTCTCTTCCTCATTCAACACTCGGTTTTCCAGTTCGAATTCACTGAGGGATTCAGTATGATGCTCTACCTTCTCATCAGCCAAAAAGTGGCGCCAAGCACTATGTAGGTGAGTTGGATAATCATTGATCCAGCTCAAGTCATGATATTTCAAGACGTTGACATTATAGGTGATTAAAAGATCTTCAATATCACTTTCAATTCTGACTTCCCCTGCCCTAGCCTCAACCTCAACCCTGGCCTTGACCTCTTGGTCTTTCGACTTCGCTGCATCCCGCTCCTTTCGAGCCTCCATAGCTTGGTCACAGGCCTCCTGAGCTATCTTATTAGCTTCACCTCTTTCCTTAACGACTTCTCCTATTTTTCTTTAAGCTCTGCCAGCTCTTGCAGTGCATTATCTTTTTCAGCAGTGACTATGGCATTCCTATGTCCCATATCATCCACCAAGTTTAAGTGCTCTTGCCTCATATGTTCTAATTTTCCTATTTGCCTCATCGACTTGTTTTAGGGCCTCAGTTTTAGAATTCCTCAAAGTGTTGTTTTCGTCGGTCAGCGCCACGACTATTTTATCTTTTTGGGCAATGGTTTCTTGTAATTCTTTGATTTTCTTTTTGCCCGCTCAAACGCCACAGCTGAAGCTTTCTTGGCGATTTTCTTTCATTCGTGGTATTGAACAAAGGCATGATAGACGTGATGTAACATCCCAAAATTTTAACAAATATTTCATTCTTTTAATTATAAAACTTTGGGTTTCATTATATAAAAATCTAAAATTTTAAAATTGATTAAAACATTGCCCAAATTTTTAATTAAAGGATAAGATTTCTGAAATTTTGACTGTGGTTAAGGATTTACTTTAATTGGAAATTTGATTTATTTTGTTGAAATGATAAATAACTAAATTTTAAGCAAAATCATGTTTTATTTAGGCAATAAAATTTGAAAAAAAATATAGTGTATAAATAAGCTTTATAAAACACGTGTTTTAATTTGCACATTTATACCCGTTTTGATTAATTTGGTGGTATAAATAGTATGTATTTAATGGATACTATTTAAACATATAAATGTAAAAAAGTTATTTTCGTTTTAAATTTGGGCATAAAATGTTGCGTCTGTAGTACGCATTCTTAATTTTTACCTTAGCTATAAATGGATAAATTAAACAGTATACGTAAAATTCTATGTGGTAAATAAATCAGAAGATCATAAACAAAATTTATTTTTTTGGTAAGTAATAAATTTCAAAATTTACAGTGTATTAATAAACTGTTTAATTACCGTTTAAAAGGCACGTTATTTGATGGAATAAATAACGTATAAGCATTACTTTTGTATAAATTTGGGTGTATATTATTGCGTCGGTTTTGCGCATTTCTAAAATTCATACCTTAGCTGTTTATCAATCAATAAATCACGTTCAAATTTTTTCCATTTACCTCTGGTTTATAGTAGGAATAAATGCTTTCTTGATCAGTGCAATATAAAT
This sequence comes from Allium cepa, assembly GCA_030765085.1. NCBI lineage: Eukaryota > Viridiplantae > Streptophyta > Magnoliopsida > Asparagales > Amaryllidaceae > Allium > Allium cepa. The sequence goes on from CM060938.1 coordinate 514,274,470, forward strand.
TCTTGCCTATTTTCACCTTAAATCAGTGCAAGATTTTATTTATTAGAACACGTTCAAATTTGATTTCTTGCCGTTCTTTTATTAATCAACGCAATATCTTCCTGATAAATTCTCAACCGAGTATAAATTGTAAAATTCTTGCCTATAATCCCTCATCTTAATCAACGCATACTTTTAAGTAGAATTTAAAAACCTCACGTACCTCTCTCTATAGCCGTTCCAATATCCTTATTTCTTGCATTTATAAAATTCCATTTACTACCTTACTAATATAAACGCGTACAAATTAATTGCTTCCAAATCTTTCTCCCCTCTAATTGAGCAATTTTGCTGATTTAATTACAAAACCCACGTCCCAATTTTTTTCTCAAAAGTCTACCAAAATCAGTTTTATTCTTGCCGTTTCTTTTTATCAACCAACGCAATGAATTCCTGCTTGCCTCCTTTATTTTTCACCTACCCATTTTTCATTTATTTCCTACGTTTAAACTTACAAATCATCGCATTTCTTCTGGTCAGAATACCAATCACGCAATTCTTTTTTCCCTTGATTTACGTTACATCACCGATTTAATGCCAAATCCTTTTACCCTTGCCTAAAGAAAAAAAATCTGCAAGTCATGATTCACGTTCCCATTTACGCAACCGTTTATATTAATACACTGTCACATCCAAATTTTCTCAGCACCTCAATTGGATCCATCTCATTTTAGCTTCAGCTTCTTCTTCTTTGCGTGTGCTTCACATATCAGGTATGGCTGAATATGTTTTCTCCTTCCTCCTTTTTGCTTTCTTCTTCTTTTATTTCCCTGTTCAAACTGCTCCACTGCATGACGAACGCCTAACTTCCTTCCCCTCCTCTTCGATTTGGTCGTGCATTGCCGAGCATCTCTGATGCAGTTTTACCCTAGCACTTGAATATTTATTTTATCGCCACCTGTATATTGTTATCCTTTTATAAGACAAACATTTCTTCACCGTGTAATTTAAAAGGGTTTTTAAATGGTTTAAACTTTGTTTAAGTTAAATTGTATTCATTTTACATCTCATTTTTGAAATGAAATTTTTAAAGTAAATTCAAAAGTAAATTGTTTTCAAATATTTTTGTTAATAACAATTTAGTCATAATAAGAAATGTTTTATCTTAAAGTTAAATTAAGATTTGAAATTAATTAAATTAATGAGGTAATTAAGGAATAATTAGTTAATTTAATTAATTAATGATTAGGGATTAGTAAATAATTGATTAAGGGTTAATCAATTTGAAATTAAAGATCATTAATTAGATAATTAAAGATTATTAACTAATGATTAAAGATTTATTAATTAAGCAATAAATTATAATCAAGGTTAATTAATTATGTAAGTTAGGATTAACTGCATACTTGTTTGAGTATAGGCGCACTTTAGTTTGAAAGAAAAAAATATAATATAAAAGGCATACGCCATCTAAGGTTAGCCCAGCCTAAAATTTTTCAGATAATTCCACTGCTTTGTTTACGCGAGTGTTCAGGGAAGAAGTATTTCCAGACCGTACGCGTTTTTTTGTTGGTCACATGTGTTTTAAAATTTAGAAATATTACGTATGAGGATATATGTAAGAACAATATAAAGTTGTTTTGATTTGGAGATTTTGATATTTTACTTGTTTCTTAATAGAGAAAAAAAAGAAAAAAAAAGAGATAAATAAAATAAATAATAAATAAATAAATATTGCATGCGCCACCTTTATGTATCATTGACGTGAATTTCATGTTGCCCACATAAAATTTGCCACCTTTTTATCAACACGTCATAATATTTTGTAAAAAGGGTAAAAAAAATTGAGTATAAATTTATTTTGTAAATTTTGATTTGGAAAAATAAATGGGCAGGCTGAGCTTTTGTTTTAATGGGTCAAGTCGTGCGGTGGAGTGGTCGAGCAATTTGAGTCAATTTTCATTTTATTTTAGCTCGTTCCAATTTTGTTTTATTTAAAAATTTGCTTTGTCCGTAATTGGAATCCGCGTACTCAGCTTTATTTATTTATCTTGTTTCAAGATCGAAATTAGTTTGTCTCATCTTCCAATATTTGATCGTGCCTTCTATGCTGTTTCGGTGTGGTTATCGTAGTTTTAATCTAATCTTCAACAGCATAAAGGTGAGTATTCTCACCAGATAAACATACTTATAGATCTGTAAATTAATAACAAGTGTAATTGTAGAATATTTATATTTTATTTTTCTTGCCTGCAATATAAATTTATGATGTTAAAAACCCTGTTATTAATTTGACACATCATCAGTCATATTTTATACTGTTATATTTAAGCTCTTATACTATTTATTTATTTACTGTTTATCACTGCAAGTTCCCTGTAGAATTAAATCGTTACGGGCATAAATAATAGGCCTGAACGATATCTATTTATTTATTTATTTAACTTGGGATTGCGGGTTTGAAATGATAGAATTCGGATTTTTCTTTGTGAATTACGGATTGAAATGATATATTATCCGTACCACTTGACCTAGGTAGAAAACATTATACAGACCCGTGGTTATATATATATATATATATATATATATATATATATATTTCTGGAAAAATTTAAGTAATTTAAATTGATATAGTATTATTTTATTTAAATTGAATTAAAATGATTTTTAGTAATTTATACAAGTTATATATATATATAAATAAATAAATGGGTAAGTTGGAATGTGGAATATAAATTTGTTTTGGAAATTGATTTTGTAAAGGAATGAAATTCAAGTTAAGTAAATAAAGTATAATAAATTTGATGTAATTGAATTTAAATGGATAAATAAGGTGTTATTTAAATTTTTTATAAATTAAATGGCTAATAAAATAAATACATAAAATAAAATTTTGATTATAACTAAACTTAGGAGAAGTTGAGTTTAGTTTAAGAAAATGGGTAAGTTAAGGAATAAATTGAAAAATAGTTATATTTTGGAATTATAAATCAAATTTAATTATTAAGTAAATTTTGAATGCGAAGAATAGACAATTTGATTTGACTTTAATAAGTGAAGCCTTAAGAAGTTGATATTTATTTGTGAAATTTACCTTACATAAATCATAAATTTTGATAAATTTAAATGACTATTTTAAAAGTGGAAATATGATTTTATAAGTTAAATTGCTTAAATTTAAGTTTAATTATTGATAAATTTATACCAAAGTCAAAATTTTAATTTACTTAAATACTGTTGTAAGGGATATTACCGCACTTTGTAAGTGCCATAGTTGGTGAAAATGAACTAAAGGCTAAAATTAATTAAAGGCTAATGCAGTACTTGGTAAGTGTTGTGGTTGCGAAATTTAAAACTAAACCCGAATAAAAAAAGGGCTATAGTAGCACTTGTTAAGTGTTGCCATTGGCTGAAATGAGATTTTTGAATATTTGATTTGAAAATACATTAACTTCACTTTTGAAAGTTAAAATGAAGTATTTTGATTGAAATATAAACTATTTTTGAAATTTATAACCACGGGTAATAATAACGATTGGTTGGCAAAGAGACCGGGATCGGATATGGGCATACTCTCTGTCGATACCGAAGACCACTTTGGTAACCGTGTACGCGGTGGAGATTCCAGAATGAAGTAGGTTGGTGGCGGCATTTCCTATAAGGTAAATACGTGGACCCAACTCCTGTGAGTTGGTATAAGGTGGCTAAAACAGGAGCGATCGACGGGTTAATCGAGGTAGCACCTTTGATCGGATACATCCCTTCGATATTCTACTCTGACTTTGGTTTATTCGGTGGCCACTTTGATTTCTTTGATTTGGGGGTGTTGTTCGAGGTGGGCGGTAGTAGCAGCTACGCGTTACCACCGACCAGGAAGCGTAATTGGTATATCTACCCTGGCATTGCCTAGTTGTGACATGTCACAACCCTAGCGCGCCTTATACGATTTTGGTTTTGTACCATACCTATGGAGTGCCCTCTGACGACGCCCAGTACGGGGGAGATTACGGTACTGTATTGTAACATTCCTGAAATTTATCAAGTTTAATTTGGCAATTAAATTAATTTTTGAAGATAAATTGCTAATTTATTTATGAATTAATTGGATAATTTCTAGAATAAAAAAATTTAGCTTATAAAGTAGGATTGGTTTAAGATTTATGAATAAGTATTTTGTAAACAAATATTGAATTTAAAAATAAGATGTATAAAATATATTTATATTAATATGTGAGCTAAATTAAAAGATTTAAAAATAGAATCTATAAAATAATTTAAACTAAGGAGTTGAATATGATTTGTATATTAAACATTAAAAATAGAATTCATGAATTAATAAAAAAAAAAATATGATTGGTACAATGACTTGAGTTTAAAAATTTAAAAACAAGAATGAATATGAAATACTTACCTTTTGGAATTTAATAAATGTATTGTAATAAAATTGATGTAATAAAATAAGTTTACAAAAGCACCATAAACTAAGAAATGTATATTTATGTGTGATTTATTTGTTGAGTGTACAAATTGTTATAAATTCATTTCTTTTTAAAATTCTGTAAAAGTAAAATAAATACAAATGTTGTATTTCAAGTTTAAGATTGAAATTTAAATTTAAAATGAGTGTTTTAAAAATGAGTAGCTTTTAAAAAAAATTATTAAGATATAATATATGTATATATATATATAAATGTTGACTAAATTCTTTTAGCATTGAACATGTACATACATATACAAATGAATAAACAAATACATTTATTTATAAAGTATATATGATAAAAAAAATAATGATAAATAAAGTTTATAAATTTATTTTGTCTTGTAAAAAAATCACCCATGTGAACATATATACACATGAGGGTGGAGTAGAAGACTTAACAAAATCTAAGCTTATGATTTTTTTTTACAAATGGCACAAGACATCATTTCCAAAATAAAATAATCAAATAATTTTTTTTCAAAAACCTTTCACCTTCCAATTCAAATTTTAAAAATTCCCCAGCATCTGATGTTCAGTAATCATAGAGATTTTGCAAATCTTTAAACTCCCACACTCGAGCAAGAACAAAATTCAGAAAAAAAAAGAAAAAGAGAAAAAAAAACTGTCAAGCTTTCTTCAATTCAATTCAAAAGCAAAAGGGAAATATCTGAATCATCTTGAGGCATTGATCTCTCAGGTGATTTTTTTTATTTAAAAGTTTCATAGTTAATAAAATTTTGATTTTTAAATCAAGTTTTAACACAAACAAAAAAATTCAAACTGCAGACTTATGAAAGTGTAGAGCTGCAGTTTGACAGTGCAGAATTTCTGGAAAACAATCTAAAGGCAAGTAAACTTCTTTAAGGAATTTTGAACTTGAAGTTGCTAATCAGTAAATAAAACAAAAGATTTAAACAATTTTATTAATAAGTTGCAGGAAGAAAATAGAGTGCAAGGTAGAAATCAAGTTCTTTTGATCAGGGCAGTGCAAGTATCCCTGTAATGAATCAAGATAAGTAAAACTCTCTTAAAAAAAAAATTTGAATTTGAAGTGGTTAATCAGTAATGAAGAAAAGGAATTTAAACAATCCTATTTAACAGTTGCAGGAGATTAAAAGAAAAAGAAAAAAAAACAGGCTTTGCAACTGCCTCTGTTCCTCTCTGTCTTCTGAAGTCCAGGTGAACAAACACACTTGAACACATTCTTATGCTTTGATATGTGAGTTGATGCTTGAAATATATGAGTTTAGTGATGACTATGTCAGTATATTTGCATGAATTTGCTTGTGCATGTTTGTTTTTCCTCTGAATATCTCTGTCTTAGTTCTAAGGCTCAGGTTTGTTTCAAAATTCAGTACCCCTTGAATTAAATTTCTGTATAAATTTGAAATGTAGATGTCATGAATTGGTGTTTCAAGTTTACTAACAGAATCATTTAGTAAATTCAAGAATTTTAAAACTAAAAGTAAAATTTATAGTGTTAAAAAAAAAAATGCAGTCAAGAACACTGTATTTTTTCACCTTTGACAAGTTCAGCTGAATCTTGCATTTGAACTGTTTGAAATTGATTCTGGAATGAATGTAGCTATCAATGATCATGGGAAAATTACTTAATTGAGTTGAAATTTGGTTTTGGTGTTGAAATTTGGGATTTATGGTATAGAACCATAGTTTACTGGGTTATAAATGTTTTGGGTGCTGCGGCTTCAAGGATGCATCGAGTTCAAAGGTGTTTAGGGTATTGATGGACGGTGAAGTGATGAAGCGCGTGCCGAAGTTTGGATGTTGATAGTGGCCGGAGTTGTGAAATAATGGAGTTGACAGGTTTGAAGTGGAGGGGGTTGGTCTGTTCCAGGTTTGGGGTAAGTTCTGGATTGCAGTGTTTTAGTCTCGGGATTGACTCGGGATTTCTGTGAGAAAACTCGAAGTCAATGTGGTATTGACCCGAAGTAGAATTTTTGTTGCTCGAGTTTGCATGGGTTCAGGTTTATCAATAGAGCAGTTCTGTTTTTAGTTTTTTTTTAAAAAAAAAACACAAAGTTTAAATTAAATCTGAAATTTTGAACTTAGAATCAAACTTGAAGCTAAGGATGAATTCAAATAGTTTGAATTTAAATTTCTTTGAAATAATTAAGGGAATTTTGTGTGTTTTGTTTCAGGTTTGAATATTTGAAACAGGATTGTTTCCAGGTTTTTAAAATAAAATAGAGTTGAAGTAATAATAGGATCTAAACTTGAAATTTGAATGCAGTTGGAACCTGAATTTAGTATAGATTCAAATAATTCAAATATGGAATTTGAAAACATTTTTAAATCCACGAATGTATGAGGTTTAAAATTTGACAGAAACTGTTACTGTTTCCTTTAGTAAAAGTAAAAGTGTTTAGATATAAATTTGAACCTGAACCAAGTTTAAGATTTTTAAAACTGAATTCAAATAAGTTTGAATTATGTTTTTTTTGAAATTATTTAAATTCTGGAAATTTTCAAAGTTTAAGTTTCTAAATAAACAGAAAGCTGTTTCTGTTTTATTTTATGTAAAGGTAATTTTAAATTTGAAAGTGGAGATTTAAACTGGGTTTAAGTCTGAAAATTTGAATATGAATTCAAATTTTGTTTGTCTGAAATTTGAAACCATTTATGTTTTTAAATTCAAATTTGATTTTAAACTCTCAAGTATAAATGCATTGTGTTTTGGCATTTGAATTGAAAGGTTAAATGTTTAAATTAGGAAATTCAAATGAATTCAATCTGAGTTTTTAAATCTGAATTTAAAATTTTAAACTTCAGTTTTAAAATAAAGATTTAAGTTTAAATTTCTTTTAAATGATTAAGTGATTTGCATTGAATGGAAGGGGTAATTGTAAGAAGCATTTTAAAGAATTTAAACTAGAATGAGAATGGAAGTTATATTTAAGTTTTGAAATTTAAAGAATTTTTAAATTTGATTTAAAATTTGAATTGAGATTTAAATCCTTTTTAACTTATTAATTAAGTATATGTTTCTTGTAAACATATAAGATTTAGATTTGTATTATTTTAAGAATCTTATTTTAAATAAATTTAAGTCTTAAAGTTTTAAAGAGAATGTTAAATGGAATTTAATGTAAATTTAAAAACATTTTGTGTTTAAATGCATAATTTAAATAAGGAATGTTTATCTAAAGATAAAGAAAAGTTTAATGATTTGTAATTCATTAAATTATTAAGGTAGTACAAATGGATAATTAATATAATTAATTAATTAATGAAATGGATAATTAATTTAAGTAATTAAGAAATTAATTACTTAATGTAATTAATTTAATTAAATGAGATTGTTTAATTTAATTAATTAAGTTTAATTAATTTTAAACATTTGGGTTTTATAAATAACTACTTTATGTAATTAATGATTTGGAAATTACATAGTTAAGTAATTGTTTAATATTTACAGATTGTAATTAAGTGGAGATGTTTAAGTGGGAGATAATTTGGATTAATTATTTAGTAATTAATCAAATAATTAATTTAAGAAATTAAATTAAGGATAATTAATTTGGGACAATATAGTAATTAAGTTGTTAATTACTTTGAGTAATCAATTTAAGAAATAATTTAAATCATTAATTATTTAATTAGTGATGTAATTAAGGATGATTAATTTGGATTAATTAATCAATAATAGGTAATAAATTAACGTAATTAATTTAGAAGTAATTAAAGAAGCAATTAAGGATAGTTCATTACTAATGAAAGTGATTATGTGAGGAATAGATTTAAAACCACATAGATTTATTCATCTTAATTGTAGATGTTTGATTGCCAATGCTTCATGATGGATTGATATGTTTTGTGATGCTATGTAATGCTTTGTGCTGGGCTATTTTATTTGTGACGTATATATTGTTATATGTATATGCAACCCCTTGACCCGTAGAACGACATTTAAATTTCGATGCGACAGGGAGTCGGATTCCAGTTGGTTATCCGAAACCCACATCGAATTGTAATGATTGAATCTGTGCTGATTGATGATGTGACACTCTTATTGTGTAAAACCCCTGGACCACACTTATACACACACAAATATGGATTGCACGTGGAAATGAATTAAGTCACAGATTTTGAAATTGTTTTAAAATTGAATTTTTAAATCCAAAATAGTTTTTGTTTAAACTAGAATTGAAGCTTTTGAAAATGGTTATTTTTAAATAACTTGATTGAGTTTTGAAATTTAAATAATTGGTGTTGGGCGAATTTTCACCCAGAAGATCTCGAGACCAGGAAGCCACAGTTTCACTCGGGTTCGCAATCTCCACTTCATTCAGCACGACCAATCACCTCCTCATTCGGCCTTCACCTCATTCGGGCTCCCTCCATTCGGCTACTCCACTACCGGATCTACCCCCTACCGAGCCAACCTCATTCGGTCCACCACTCCATTCGGCATAAGCTCCTGCCGAACCAACCAAACCGGACCAATCTCCACATCAATGCCGAACCAACCTCTTCATCACCGGACCACCATGACCGGACCACGTACAACCGAACCAACCTCCAAGCTCACTACCGAATCAACCATCTCAGAGACCTCAACACGGCCGAACCAAGGCTTCGCCGAACCAGAACGCTACCAGGCCAGATTGCTTCAGCCCGGGCCCACCAGCAGCTATATACATCCAAGACCCCTGCCCTCTACCTCACTCTATAAATAGAGGGGCAGGGGTACAACAATGGCAGACAAGTTTGAGAGCTCAAGCAAGGAAGGAACTTTCAAACTACTTTCATACACTCGTATACAACGCATTGTACTTGTAATCTGGAAGAAGAAAGATAATAACATATAAAGTGGACGTAGGCACATTCTGGCCGAACCACTATAAATCTGCGTGTCTTTTACATTTCAGCCCTTACTTTTCTCATATTTACATACTCATCTAAAATCATTGAAAATCACACATACTCAACTAAAATAATACGACTTGGAGGTGTTTGTCCATTTTTTGTGCAAACATTTTTGGTGCTTTCACTGAGAATTGAACTCAAGCTTCATCTTCTCCCACTCAACCTTTTTCCTAACGACATCACTCGTTGCTTAGAAATCATGCCTTCCAAACAGAGAAGGGATGTTAACAAAGGAAAGAACATCGCAACTAGCAGCCTTCCAGATCCAGCAATCACAGGTCAGCCCACTTCAACAGCAGTACCAGATGAAAATCAGGAAAATCCAACTGGTCCCGCAACGGAACAACCAATCACTAGGGCAGATCTGGACAGGGTTGTGGCTGAAGTAACTAACCGCTTCACATCCCAACAAGAAACTTTGGTGGACCAACTCATGACACGCTTAAGGGACGCTGAAGAGTCCAACCGCAACACTGAGTCATGGGGTGAATCCCAATCCGGAGGATCCCGGAGGCAACAAAGGTCTTCACTCTTCGAACAAGCTATCAACAGGAAAAACGATGATAGGGGCCGCGCCCGGACTCAGCCCGAATTCCGACTCGAGGAAGCCCTTGGAACCGAACCTAGCGGGGGAGGCACCAGGCGAGGGTCGGATGTAGCTGAGCCAGTCATGCCACCTAATCATAGAAACCCCGCTGAACGGAGCCGAGCTAGAACCCAGCCCGAAGTTGACCCCATGGATGTGCTCGAAACAGAACCCCACAGGGGAAGATCAAGGCAGGGGGCAACTGTAGCTGGTCCTAGCGTGCATCCAAGCAGCCAAAGACAACCACTGGATAATGCTAGAGGTGATAGACTGTACCATCCCTACAGGTCATCTGGGCGAGATAGATCCCGCAGGGAAGAACCGAGCTCATTTTTGTCCGCTCCAAGTTCTGACGAGCGGATGGCACGATTATTCAGAGAATGTGTCCAACGGGAGCAAAGGGACCGAGGAATAGGCGCTAGGGTCACCAGTCCCTTTACCCGAAATATCGAAACTGCCATCACTCCCCGGGAATGGAAAATGCCAACCATGGAACCTTACAAAGGAACTTCCGACCCCATCGTACACCTGCAGAGATACACCCAGCATATGCTCATGAGTGGAGCAACAGAAGGAGTATTATGTAAATGCTTTCCGCTATTCCTATCAGATCTAGCTACCTCCTGGTTCTGCCATCTACCCCAAGGATCCATCAACTCATGGGAGATGTTAAAAGAAAGGTTTATTAGCCAGTTCCGCATCCATGTGGAACAACCCAGGGATGCTTATTCTCTATCCAATGTCAAACAGAAAACCGGAGAGACGCTACAACAATATCTAACACGGTTCAACGCCGCAGCGGCAGCAGTTCAAGATGCCGATGAAAAACTCACTCTAATGGCCCTCTGTAGTGGTGTGCATCCAGACACCAAGTTTGCCAGAAGATTAACTAAGGAAAAACCAGTTACCTTGCCTGATTTCTTCCATGAAGCTGGAAAGTATATGAGACTTGAAGACGCTGCTACGGAGAGGCAGCCAGGGCAACAAGGCAAGATAATTCAGGACAAGGTTCCCACTGCAGCTAAGGACGCTCGAAGAAATGAATCTAGAGACAATGCTGGGGGCAGAAAGGGTGAGAAGCGCCAATATCGACCAGGGCCAAGATTTGACTCCTACACTCCTTTGAATGAAACAATCGAAAACATCTACCTAGCCACTCAGGGCGAACTCGGATACAAGCGCCCCCCGCACAAGAAAGAATCAGATAACGCACTCAAGTCCGGAAAGTTCTGTCGCTTCCACGAATCCCACGGACATGACACCAATGAATGCCACCATCTTCGGGACTTGATCGAAGAACACATTAGAAGAAGAAGACTGGAACGTTATGTGAAAAGTCAGAACAGGACTCCAACTCCTGCCAATGAGAACTCAAAGCAACCCCTCCCAGAAGTAGGCGGAGGGAGTCGCAACAATCACAACACCAGTGGCTCTAGTCAAGAGAAGATAGTAGTCCTTACCATCTCAGGAGGACCACACATTGCCGACAGAAGTTGGGCAGAGATGGAAAGGTACGGCAAGTCGCTTAGAAATACCGAAGGATACGTTAACTCCGTCACAGAAGAACGCCAACCGAAACGAAAAGAGAGCGACGACATCATATTCAGTAGACGCGATTTGGAAGGAAGACAGTACCCACATATGGATCCTATGGTCATCTCTGCCTGGTTCGGCCCTGCTAAAGTTTTTCGGATTCTAATAGACACGGGAAGCTCCGTAAACATCTTGTTCAAACATGCTTTCGACAAAATGAAGTTATCAATGAAGGATGTGTCTCCCTGCGACAAACCACTGCACGGTTTCACTGGAGATGCAAAAATGCCCCTCGGGCAACTTGACCTCTTCGTCGAAATAGGAAGTCATCCCCGCTCCGTGGTGCGAAAACAAACGTTTGTGCTAATAGAGAACCACTCGGCTTACAACGCCTTCTTGGGGAGACCAGCCTTGTCTGACTTCCAAATTGTCCTAGCCCCCTGGTGCCTGAAGATGAAATTCCCGACAGACAACGGAATAGGAGAAGTAGAAGGAGATCAAGACGCTGCCCGAGACTGCTATGTAACTGAGCTTCGCAACAACCGCAGAAAGAATAAAGGAAAAGATGCAGAGACTACTCTCTGCATGAAAAGCTTGGAGGCATAGCAACTAAAGAAAGCCCCTCCTCTTCGATACACAAGCGATCCCTTCAATGAACTAGACCCCCGGGATAAAGAGGAGGAGGCTACCGCCGAGCCTGCAGAGGCTATGGAATTCGTATCTGTAGATAAGCATGATTCAAGTAGACTATTAAAAATCGGATCTCAGCTGAAAACGGAATTGAAGGATCGACTCATTGACTTTCTCCGCCACAACTTAGATGTATTTGCGTGGACCCATGCCGATATGACAGGAATCTCCCCAGACGTAGCATGCCACATGTTGAACATCGATCCCACCAAGGTACCAGTAAAGCAAAAAAAGAGGAGCATGGGGGCAGAGCGATCAGCAGCCCTTGATGAGGAAGTAAAAAATCTACTTGCTAATGACTTCATACGGGAAGCCATCTACCCAGAATGGATCGCTAACCCAGTGCTAGTAAAAAAGGCCAATGGAAAGTGGCGAACATGTATTGACTTCTCCAATCTGAATGACGCTTGCCCGAAAGACTGCTTCCCACTTCCCCGAATTGACCAACTCGTGGACAGCACAGCTGGGCACGAACTCCTATCTTTTATGGATGCATACTCCGGATATAACCAGATCCCCATGCACGCTCCCGATCAGGACCACACTAGCTTCATCACCGACCGCGGATTATATTGTTACAAAGTCATGCCTTTTGGACTCAAAAATGCTGGAGCTACCTATCAACGCCTCGTCAACAAAATGTTCGCAGAACTGATAGGACGTACTATGGAAGTATATGTGGATGACATGTTGGTGAAGTCCAGGAAAGCCAACGACCATGTAAGCCATCTGGACGATATGTTTCGGGTACTTCGCCGATATGGAATGAAGCTGAATCCTCTAAAGTGCTCCTTCGGAGTATCATCGGGAAAATTCTTAGGATTCATCGTCCACGCCAGAGGAATCGAAGCAAACCCTGAACAAATCCGAGCTTTAAAAGAAATAAGGATACCTTCCACTCGAAAAGAAATGCAGAGCCTAAACGGAAAGGTGGCCGCTCTAAGCAGATTCATTTCCAAGGCAACTGACAAGTGTGTCCCTTTCTTCGAAGCACTCAAGAAAGACAAAGGGAGGTTCGAGTGGACCGACGAATGCTTAAAAGCCTTCCTCAACCTAATCGAACACCTTCAGAGACCACCAGTACTCTCAACTCCAAATGAAGGTGAAGTGTTATACCTATACCTCGCTGTATCATCTCATGCTCTAAGCGCCGCCTTGGTAAGAGAAGAAGACCGCACACAACGTCCGGTTTACTTTGTAAGCAAGAGATTTACGGGGGCAGAAGCCAGATATCCTAAACTTGAGAAATTAGCATATTGTTTATTGATCGCGTCACGGAAACTGCGACACTACTTCCAGTCTCACTCCATCAGGGTTCTAACCGATCAACCACTAAGACAAGTGCTCCATCGTCCTGACACTTCTGGGCGACTCCTCAAATGGTGCATCGAACTAAGTCAGTATGATATCACCTACCATCCCCGCACCGCTATCAAAGGACAAGCCATGGCTGATTTCATTGCCGAATTCACTACCAACGAAGGCAAGGAACAATCCGAAGTAGCAAAAAACATCAAGTGGAACCTCTTTGCAGACGGAGCATCGAACGAACAAGGCTCGGGGGCAGGTATTGTGATCGTCACCCCCAGGGGAAGAAAGTTGTACTATGCATTAAGATTGGAGTTCACGGCCACTAACAACGATGCTGAGTATGAAGCAGTAATAGCGGGATTGGAACTGGCCCTAGAAATTGGGATCAATTCCTTATGTATTCATAGTGATTCTCAGCTTATCGTAAACCAGGTACTAGGAGAATTCCAGACTCGAGGAGAACGGCTCACAGCATACCTAAAGAAAACCAGACTGCTGCTCGATCGATTGGACCATTATCTAATCAAACACATTCCTCGAGAAGAAAACCAAGAGGCAGATGAACTTGCAAAGCAAGCTAGTATGAAGGACAGCACCATTCCCGGAGCACTAGTAATCTCAAGGCAGCTAGCCCCAAGTTTCGAACAAGTAAATCTGATAACTGCAATCGAAGAAGGAACCTGGATGACTCCTATCCGGAAATATTTGCAAGATGGCATACTACCCGACAGGCGTGACGAAGCCAAGAAGATCTTGAGAAAAGTTCCCCACTACACAATACAAGAAGGCATCCTCTACCGGCGTGGCTTCTCTAGCCCCTTATTAAGATGCGTCGCCGGAAGGGAAGCCAAGGAGATATTAACAAACATCCATCAGGGAGGATGCGGAGATCACACTGGAGGACAGACTTTGGCAAGAAAGATACTCCGATATGGATATTACTGGCCCACACTAAACAAAGATACCCTAGACTTCGTTAAGAAATGCGACAGATGTCAGAAGTTCGCCAAGATCCCTCGACTGCCCACAAACGAAATTACTCAAATGACCAGCCCTTGGCCCTTTGCTGTATGGGGAATTGACTTAATTGGCGAACTGCCAACGGGCCGAGGCGGAGCCAAATATGCTATAGTGGCAGTCGATTATTTCACCAAATGGGTGGAAGCGGAACCTTTAAATAAAATATCTTCAGCAAAAATTATTAACTTCTTGATCAAAAACATTCTGTGCAGGTATGGAGTCCCCCTCAAGATCGTATCAGACAACGGACTCCAATTTGACAGCGAAGAATTTGCCGACTGGTGCCAAGAGCATGGAATTCATAAAAGCTTCTCATCAGTAGCTTACCCTCAGGCAAACGGACAAGTTGAAGCTGTCAACAAAATTCTCAAAACCCTAATCAAGAAGAAACTTGAAAAGTCAAAAGGCGCTTGGGTGGACGAACTTCCTACGGCACTATGGGCATACCGCACATCTTTCAGAACATCAACGGGACATACTCCTTTCTCTTTGGCATATGGATCGGAGGCAATGCTCCCAGTTGAGACTATTGTGCCTTCCCACCGTAGGATCCACTACAACCCAGAAGAAAACGAAGAACTCCTCCTCATGTCTTTGGAACTGATTGAGGAAAGGAGAAACGATGCAGCACTCAAAGCAGCAGCTCACAAACAAAAAGTGGCAGCACTATACAATTCCAAAGTCAAGCATCGCAGCTTACAAGAAGGAGATCTTGTCCTCAGGCGAATCTTTCCGCGCCCCGGGGCACTGGACCCCATCTGGGACGGACCATATGTAATTCACAAAGATCTCCACAACGGAGCTTACATTTTGTCAACAGTGGACGGAGAGGTGTTCCAGAGGGCATGGAACATCCGACACCTCCGTCGATACTTTTCTTAACTTGTACTGCCCATATGAAGTGAATTAACAAAGAGAACCAGTGGACGTAGGCATTTTCGTGCCGAACCACTTTAAAAAATCTTGTCTCTTTTTAACTTGTTCCTTTATGTCTTGGCTACTTGTTAAGTTTTATCCCTTTCTGTTGAACAAAATCCTATGGCATCTCCACTCAAGACGCACCGCGGCCTCATCTAGACTAGGCCTAACAGGTACGCCACGATTCTATGCACTCGCCAATGAGACTCTTTTGCTCCAGCATCCCTCTGCTGCGGGTTAACTCATTGCGCGCCTGCCCTCAAAGCCAACTGTAATGAGCCGATTATAAGTCATCATAAAGGCCGACTATAGCCGATGGCAGCTCATTACGGCGTTCGGCTCGTCGGTAACCGTGAACCTACTTTAAGCCCCAACATAAGGTGTGGCCAGCCAGGGGTAGTTCACGGCCAACGGCACCCACGCTAGCCGGCCACGGTAAATCGAATAATACCCACGATTACGGACCATAACGGTTCGGGTAGTTACCGTGCGCGATCTCGGCTCCGATGTGTCTTAAGTGCGGCTGTGGTAAAAAAGAAAACTCCCCGCGGAGGCGTAAGATGGGTGACAAATGTCTCCAAGACCCACAGCTAGGGAAAGTGACTACAAAACCCGTTTGCCACGAACTTAAGCACATCGACGGCCTTCCGTGACTGGAAGTTTTACTTTTACTATATTTCCATTTCATTTAAATATTTTTCTCCTATCCTGTATAACAAACTCTAAAGTACAGGAAACCAAATAGGAAGCATTCACTCATGAGGCTCTAAGCCTGCGTGCTGGGTAGCAGGGCGCTCTGCTATACCCGTGAACAGTTACACAAGACACTCAAAGCTACCGCCTGCGAATAAAACATAAAGGGCGGTACTCTCTTCTCTTGTACATAAATGCGTAACTATAACTTATTCATACACTGACATTGCAAAACGTGAAATTATATTTCAAGCAAAAACTTAACATCAAACACAAGTGGAATCACAGGCATATACATAATTATACTTCTCACACAGCACATAAAGATAGCAACAACATTTAAACATGACAAAATCAGCTTATATTATAAGATCACACGAAGTTATTCTTTGCAAATAATTTTATTACAGTTGCATATCAAAGACTAACATGAACAGTGATAAAAAAGAAACAAAAAGATGGCAGATGCATCCACACTCCATCACCAACTCCCCCAGCCTACTTAGCCGCAGGATCGGAGCCCCCAGCATGTGGATCTGAAGTCCCACCTGTCCAGATCAGAAGAGGAATTCATTAAACAAACGATCAAGTTATGAAAACACGAAAAGAAAAGAAAGGGAAAAGAATAACTCACCAGCATCCGCCGCTTGATCCTCATCATCCAACTGCACGCCCGCTTCCTCCGCAGCGAGTAGCCGCATCCCCTCCTTCACCGCCGCTTGCTCCTCCTTTGAGAACTGAGCAGTAACCGCGCTCAAGTTGAAAGCCTCTCCGCCTTCCTTACCCGCATTCACCCTGGCCTCCTCTAAAGCCTGGAGATACACCTTGGCCATGACCCGAGGGTAATCGTCCATCCAAGACAAGCCGCCCTCTTTCCAAGTATGGAAGTACATATCCTGAAGCATCTCATTCATCATCCCCTCATTTTCCTCAAACTCCCTCACCCGAGCCTCGGAAGCTTGCAACTTAGCGACGGCGACGTCCCTCTCTGATTGGTATCTCAAGCAGTCAGCCTGGAGTGACCTCCTCATTTCCTCCTCCTTCAACCTAAGGGACCTCCTCATCTCCTCCATCTCCTCCTTCAACTCAGCCTGAGCCATCTCCGCAGCCTCGAGTCTCCCCGACAACTCCTCTACCCGCTCGAGATCCGCATTTCGAACCTCATCCACCGTTGTAATGGCCATGTTAATCCGCTCCCTGCAGGTAACCTCCATCTTCCGTAACTCCGCCCTACTGGCCTTCTCCATGGTCTCTTTCAGACGCTGGGAGGCTTCCTCATGCTGGGAGATCTGGATGGCTTGGTCGGCAAGCTGCTTGGCCTGATCGGCAACCTTTAGCCTTAACCGAATATTAGCACTCCCAATCTCCTCCCCGGCCTTGACCAATCGAGCATGATGCTCCATTAACTTCTTAGTCTCTTCGGCCACCCGGTCAATATTAGCCTTGGCCTCGTCCCCCATAGTAACTACCCGAGTAGTAAGCAGATCAAGATCTAGGGACTTGGCCTCATCCAGCACACGTACCATGGGGTTGCGGGGAAGTAGGTGCTCGCCCGTGGTCTCATCAAATGAAATATCCCGAAAACTTGGGTCTAAATCAGGATGACCGGCAAAAGGGTCACGAGGCACGGGGCGAGGCACATCGGGACGCCTTATATGAATGACAGTAGATCTCTTGGAAGGAGGAGGAGGGGGGCAGGGCTCCGTGCTCTCCTCCGTAGTATCACAAGGAGGCTGAGTAGGGGGAGACAGAGTAGGAAGCTGCGAAGCAGAAGAAGACTCAAATAAGGAACGGCTCCGCTTCCTTTTCTGAATGCCCTCTTCGATGACCCCAAGAAGAGGGCGGTACTTGACTACGTCCCCAGTGCGATCAGTAGAAGGTTTCGCGGAAGCTCTCCTCGACTTAAATTGTTCGAGGCGGTGTCGAACATCCGACGTTTTACCCGCCTGGCCTGCCCCTGGAATAAAGAACAAGTGTTACGAACATACAATAATCCGCAATTCAAAAAATGTGCTAAGTTAAAAAGAAAGAAAAGTGAGGAGACACATCTGTTATACAAACCCGGCGGAGGAGTGGGATACTGCAATAAGTCCTGGATCTCATTCCAGGACGGAAGTGAACCGTAAAAAATTTCTAAGTCCCTATCGAAAATGGAATCGGCAGAAGACAAAAGTTCACCTTGCATCGCCGGGGTCACCCTAGCTGAGGAACCCTTAGAGGATGGGTCAGTGCTAACCACAGCTTTGCCGGTTTCCTCTGCCCTCTCCGTTTCCTTCTCTGTTTCCGACTCCCCCTCTGACTCCCCGAAGGCCCGACGGAGAGCCTCATCCAGTTCGAGGTCCTGCTCAGAGGTTAGAGCAGCAACACCGCTACCACCCTGACCATCGCCATCTCCTCCACCCTCCGACCCTTCTCCAACTTCACCTCCTTCCTCCTCTTCTACACCTTCCTCCTCCGGGACATCCGGGCAAGTACTTGGAGAAGGGCCATCGGACTCCTTGAGCTTCTTGCCTCCTACGACTGGACGTTGTGCAAAGGGCTTCCTCTTGCCACCCTTCGCTGTCACCCCACCTTTAGGCTGGGCAGCCTTCTCTTCTGCCGTGTCCCTCTGTTTGACTACGGACTGATGTGGGAGGATCAAATTATACGACAAGAGCCTGGCATTCCTAATCAGATAAGCAGCCGATCTGTCTCTCCCGGAAATAGCTTCAATTTCTGCTGCCATCCGAACCAAGCGATCATCTTCCACAATCGCAAAACCACCTGTCGCTAGCAAGAAATAAAAGCGCATAAGAGAGTGAATTACAGCCAAGACAGGAATTATGAGTAGAGTTTTTACTTACATCCGGAGGTAAATCGGCGAATAGAGACGGAGTCATCCCTGACAAAGAACCACTCCTTCTTGAACATACTATACTTCGAGTATAAATCCAAAACAGGCTTGAAGGAAACAGCTGACTCCAAGCTAATATATGGGGACCCCTTCCTGTACCCCCTCAGATTGTACAGATATCGTATTTCCCGGTGGGAGGGGGCACGCCCGTATCTCTTCTGGAAGATAGCATACAAGCAAACCAGAATGGCATAAGAGTTGGGCTGGAGCTGGAATGGAGCCACCTTCAGATAAGTGACGAAGCTTAATATCCAGGCGTTGACTGGAGGAATAGCCCCGCACATACAATGGTAACGGCTGTAAGCAAAGTACCCCTCAGGGGGATCATATGGCATGACCCCCTCCCCCGGTAACAGCATAAGAGCCCTGTCTATCCCAAAGGAACGGGATATAACGTCAAGTTGCTCCTCCTTTAGGGAGCTAGGAAAGCAGTCGGGAGGGGAGACCAGAAGTTCCTGTGGACCATGTCCGTCCACCAATGACCTCGGAACAGGTCGATGTTGCCCGGATCCTGGTTGGGCTGGGGGCACAGAAGAAGACTCTCCTCCATCCTTGGATTTCCGTCTGTCTGATCGTGTTTCCGCCTTGCGAGACATTTATCTGCATACACAAAAGTGAAAAACATGATGTTAGAACAAGAATACAAGCAAGCATACATAAGTCCAGAGTTCCACCCAAAGACCGAATACAAAGTTCATTCGGCACGAGGGACTTAAGTTCATTCGGCAATGGGGTCATAAGTCCATTCGGCACTAAAAAACACATCCGGTATACATATCATTCGGTAAAACAAAACCCTTCGTGTGCATTCGGCAATCATATTCATTCGGTGATAAAAAACCATTCGGCAAAAGAATATATACCTAATTCGGTATAAGCTTGGTTCGGCAGAAGTTTGGTTCGGCTAAAAATTGATTCGGCTCTCTTTGGTTCGCTAAGGGAAAACTAAGGGGGGTAGCCTCTATATATAGGCAAACTCAGGATTGCCGAACCAGCTGGTTCGGCCTACCGGACCAACATACCGGACCAGCGTACCGGTCCAACCAAAAACCGAATGAGATTTTCTCTCTACCGATCAAGACCAGGAACTAGTGGCGTGCAAAGCGCCTCCCTCAGATAAGTACCGAACCCCAGAACTAACTAATAAAATAAGGTTATGATAACGATGAATAAGTCGTAAAATCCTCACCGACGTGGATTAAATCGTTTACACGTGTACGCGACCTCGAATGGTCCATAGGCACGCTCTGAATGGTTGTTAACCCTACCATCGTGGGAATTTACACTTTGACACGCATTCTTAAGCCCATCGGTCATATGGATATTTGATAATTATTATGAAATGGCTAAGCTACTTACACATGTACGGGGTTGCGAACGATCCCTAGGCATGCTCTGAGCTGGCAATAAACCATCTTCACAAACATAAACCGGGCATCGACGATGCCAAGCCCCTTCGGGGCTCACTCTATCGTCCTTAACGGCACAGTTCACTTCAACTCGAATATTTCGATCATGAACGGTCGTTATTCGAAATCACGCTAAAACTGTAAATTTCTTTGCAGGACATTAACGGAATACGAACGTCCGATCACCGGCGTTACAAAGCCAATCTCCCTGCCACAAGAAAAACAAAGCGCGACACATGCAAGCACGTGCCCCACTTTGGGGGGCAAATGTTGGGCGAATTTTCACCCAGAAGATCTCGAGACCAGGAAGCCACAGTTTCACTCGGGTTCGCAATCTCCACTTCATTCAGCACGACCAATCACCTCCTCATTCGGCCTTCACCTCATTCGGGCTCCCTCCATTCGGCTACTCCACTACCGGATCTACCCCCTACCGAGCCAACCTCATTCGGTCCACCACTCCATTCGGCATAAGCTCCTGCCGAACCAACCAAACCGGACCAATCTCCACATCAATGCCGAACCAACCTCTTCATCACCGGACCACCATGACCGGACCACGTACAACCGAACCAACCTCCAAGCTCACTACCGAATCAACCATCTCAGAGACCTCAACACGGCCGAACCAAGGCTTCGCCGAACCAGAACGCTACCAGGCCAGATTGCTTCAGCCCGGGCCCACCAGCAGCTATATACATCCAAGACCCCTGCCCTCTACCTCACTCTATAAATAGAGGGGCAGGGGTACAACAATGGCAGACAAGTTTGAGAGCTCAAGCAAGGAAGGAACTTTCAAACTACTTTCATACACTCGTATACAACGCATTGTACTTGTAATCTGGAAGAAGAAAGATAATAACATATAAAGTGGACGTAGGCACATTCTGGCCGAACCACTATAAATCTGCGTGTCTTTTACATTTCAGCCCTTACTTTTCTCATATTTACATACTCATCTAAAATCATTGAAAATCACACATACTCAACTAAAATAATACGACTTGGAGGTGTTTGTCCATTTTTTGTGCAAACAATTGGATTTAAATTTGAATTCAATATTTGAAATTGAATTCTATGACTTGGAAACTATTGTCTAAAAAGTTATTCAACTTACAAATGGGTTATATGGGTTTTAAACCATTTTTCAAGGTGATGTTTTGAAATTTAAATTCAACTCAAGATTTCAACTTGTATAAGTTAGATTTGCTTTCTCATAAGAAATGGACTTTCAAATTGTGTTAAAATAATTTTCAAGTCTAAAAGGAAAATTGTTTTCCAAGTTTTAGATAAATCTTTGGAAATGTGTTTTGAAAGCTATAAATCTTTAATTTAAAGATTTAATTGGGTTAATCCAATTGAAATGGGAATTGTTTTGAAATCTATGAATAGATCTTTGTGAAACTGGGTGAAACTTTGTGAAATAAATCTTTTTGTTTAAAGATTTAAAAATGGTAATTTGTTTAACCATTTGAAAGAAAAGTTTTGGATTTTTATAAGTTGTGACTTAACTAAAATCCCATATCCATATGTTTTAAAATATGGCGCTTACTATTCGGTTTAGCCGGGAGAGGACCTTGTGTCATATAACCCATTCCGAATAGTGATACGACGTTATGGATAGCAATTGAAGACCGGTGGTGAAGACCGGGTATTTGTGAGAACGATAGGATAACCTATCGATTGTCTCTGCACCGAGTAGCTACGGTATAGAGATTCCCTTAGTGATGGGAAGTCCGATCGGGATTGTGGATACCCGGATTTGCAAGGGCTTCTTCGGAAGTGCCTTCGGTTCTGTTCGAACCCGGAACAGACTTGTATGGTTGTATGTCCGACATTACACTTTGAGATGTTATCTGATTTCTATCAAATACATTTCTGCTTGGTGGCGGAGAATTTATTCTCTTAGCTTAACACCCTTCTCTGAGACATACGAGCTCAGAGGTTATGTAATTGATATTTATCGGTGATATTCCCAATTTGGTAATGTGGCATGCTGAGTGCTGCTGTGTGATGATCATTGGTTGATCATTTGTGATATGATCATTTGTTTGATCAATTATCTTTGTGATCATTGCTTTGGTCATCTGTTGACCCAAAGCATGGCTTTGTTGCACAAAGCGTAGCTTTGTGGACGAGACTGCATCAGGACCTCACTCCCCGGAAATGGTCGAAACAGGAAAGATGCGGCAAGGTTATGAGGGTCGCTCCCTTTAGGGTGTGTCATTCCCTTCTGGTAAAGGGTGGTATCATGGTATGGAGCCCAGATACTTACCTATGTGGATACTGCAGATCTATTACTTTGTGATACTTTGTGGTTGTTGTTGCGAGCGCTCGGATAAAGGTCCCAAAGGACCGGGGGATGGCACATTCGTGTAGTAGTTACCTAGTTACAGAGGTAACCCGGCCTTGTGTTGGCAGAGATCTAACCGTAACGTTAGTTCTCGGGACGTCCCGCCAGAGGCGATCCCATGTGGCAGTAGGAAGTTCCTTAGCCTGACCATTTGTTGGAAATTCATTCATCCAATACGTGCCTTGTACGGTTTTAGTTGTAGAACCTGCCATTTAACATGGCAGCTATAGTAGGCATAGCATCATGGTACCTATGCTGGCTAGGATTTATATTATACTTTCGAAATATTTTCCACTATGCACTAGTAATAATATCAAAGAATTTTTCTCGTAGTAAGCATGTTTGACTATCATAAGGAGAAATCTCCTCCAATTCTGCGTTTGCATTGTGTGTGTGGCGGGAGGCCTTATGGTAGTTTCATTTTCCAAAAAGCATTGCGGATTTCAAATTTAAATTCTTTTGTTTGTTTTAAAAGACCAAATGTTTTTGTTTGCTCATACCAGTCCCACGACTGACCTGGAGTTTATTGTTCCTTTCCTAAACTCTGGGTGCCCACTATTTTCCCACACGGGCAGTCTAGAGTTGGGGTTTTCAGATAATCTATAGTAGGTGTAGATTCGATAGCTTTCAGCCTTAGGATTTGGCAATCGCATTTTGGATCGAGTTGCTTCTCTTCATCTTGAGTGGGAGTTCGAGCTATTGCTGGATTGGTGCTTTGGAGATGGAGATTACTGATATTGGAGTTCTTTCTTGAAGACTATTTTGGAGCTTTGTTCCGCTGCTAGTGTTATCATTATCTTTCCGCTGCTATTCTTTGTATCTCTGATAATGTTGATATCTATTGTACCATTCTTTTGTATCATTCATGTTGTATCAGTTATTGTATCAAATGTTGTATATTGATATGTATTATTCATTTCTTCCGCTATGTTATTTACTTAATGTGTTATAAGCTCCGGCGAACCAGGTTCGTCGTTTGGATCTGCGGCATTTGAATACGAGTGTCGTATTCGGTGCCGATTTTCGAAGGTCGAGTCAGGGTCGTTATAAGTGGTATCAGAGCTGATGGTTAAAACTTTAGCTCAGGAGTATAACACATTAAGTAACTCATTAGAGATAGGGTGAAGTAAACCCTAGAATGAGTATATCCCTAAGATATCTGTTCGAACGCCTCAGTAAATTCTCTTACTATCCACTGATAGTGAGTATGAGTGCGAGAAGGGGACGAGATAGGGGACAGGGGAGTACCACTACGAATGGTCAATACCCTGCAATAGCGGAAACAACTTTTCTCTATCAATCTCCTTTGATTCGATTTCGAATTCTTTTTGATTGCTTCGTAGCAGCTCCAGAAAGAAGTTTCGGTGTGATGATGGCCATACGTATCGTTGTAGAAAATTCTTACTTTGTATCTTCATCGATTTCTTATCAGCTTTTCGATCTAAACTCTAATGAATTTGAAATTGAAAAATTAAATAAATTGGAAATTTTAAATTAAGTAAACTGGTTAACTAATATGAAGATTTAATCTATCTATTTATTCTCTGGGATCCGATATAGTCTACGAACGATTAGTTATCCCTTCGAACTAATCAATGCCCTTGCACATTCGTAGACCGGTGGACCCAAATATCTGTGTAATAATTGTATGAGTTCGTTCTCATATTATTGATATTCTGATTTGGGTAGACCAAATGCAGAATAAATATCTCGATTCTGATCTGATCAATCATTTCTTTATCTATTATCTTTTCTTTCTCGTCTTCCTTGCAATTTCGAGGACGAAATTCTTTAAAGGGGGGAAATCTGTAACATTCCTGAAATTTATCAAGTTTAATTTGGCAATTAAATTAATTTTTGAAGATAAATTGCTAATTTATTTATGAATTAATTGGATAATTTCTAGAATAAAAAAATTTAGCTTATAAAGTAGGATTGGTTTAAGATTTATGAATAAGTATTTTGTAAACAAATATTGAATTTAAAAATAAGATGTATAAAATATATTTATATTAATATGTGAGCTAAATTAAAAGATTTAAAAATAGAATCTATAAAATAATTTAAACTAAGGAGTTGAATATGATTTGTATATTAAACATTAAAAATAGAATTCATGAATTAATAAAAAAAAAATATGATTGGTACAATGACTTGAGTTTAAAAATTTAAAAACAAGAATGAATATGAAATACTTACCTTTTGGAATTTAATAAATGTATTGTAATAAAATTGATGTAATAAAATAAGTTTACAAAAGCACCATAAACTAAGAAATGTATATTTATGTGTGATTTATTTGTTGAGTGTACAAATTGTTATAAATTCATTTCTTTTTAAAATTTTGTAAAAGTAAAATAAATACAAATGTTGTATTTCAAGTTTAAGATTGAAATTTAAATTTAAAATGAGTGTTTTAAAAATGAGTAGCTTTTAAAAAAAATTATTAAGATATAATATATGTATATATATATATATATATATAAATGTTGACTAAATTCTTTTAGCATTGAACATGTACATACATATACAAATGAATAAACAAATACATTTATTTATAAAGTATATATGATAAAAAAAAATAATGATAAATAAAGTTTATAAATTTATTTTGTCTTGTAAAAAAATCACCCATGTGAACATATATACACATGAGGGTGGAGTAGAAGACTTAACAAAATCTAAGCTTATGATTTTTTTTTTACAAATGGCACAAGACATCATTTCCAAAATAAAATAATCAAATAAATTTTTTTCAGAAACCTTTCACCTTCCAATTCGAATTTTAAAAATTCCCCAGCATCTGAAGTTCAGTAATCATAGAGATTTTGCAAATCTTTAAACTCCCACACTCGAGCAAGAACAAAATTCAGAAAAAAAAAAGAAAAAAGAGAAAAAAAATCTGTCAAGCTTTCTTCAATTCAATTCAAAAGCAAAAGGGAAATATCTGAATCATCTTGAGGCATTGATCTCTCAGGTGATTTTTTTTATTTAAAAGTTTTATAGTTAATAAAATTTTGATTTTTAAATCAAGTTTTAACACAAACAAAAAAATTCAAACTGCAGACTTATGAAAGTGTAGAGCTGCAGTTTGACAGTGCAGAATTTCTGGAAAACAATCTAAAGGCAAGTAAACTTCTTTAAGGAATTTTGAACTTGAAGTTGCTAATCAGTAAATAAAACAAAAGATTTAAACAATTTTATTAATAAGTTGCAGGAAGAAAATAGAGTGCAAGGTAGAAATCAAGTTCTTTTGATCAGGGCAGTGCAAGTATCCCTGTAATGAATTAAGATAAGTAAAACTCTCTTAAAAAAAAAAATTTGAATTTGAAGTGGTTAATCAGTAATGAAGAAAAGGAATTTAAACAATCCTATTTAACAGTTGCAGGAGATTAAAAGAAAAAGAAAAAAAAACAGGCTTTGCAACTGCCTCTGTTCCTCTCTGTCTTCTGAAGTCCAGGTGAGCAAACACACTTGAACACATTCTTATGCTTTGATATGTGAGTTGATGCTTGAAATATATGAGTTTAGTGATGACTATGTCAGTATGTTTGCATGAATTTGCTTGTGCATGTTTGTTTTTCCTCTGAATATCTCTGTCTTAGTTCTAAGGCTCAGGTTTGTTTCAAAATTCAGTACCCCTTGAATTAAATTTCTGTATAAATTTGAAATGTAGATGTCATGAATTGGTGTTTCAAGTTTACTAACAGAATCATTTAGTAAATTCAAGAATTTTAAAACTAAAAGTAAAATTTACAGTGTTAAAAAAAAAAAATGCAGTCAAGAACACTGTATTTTTTCACCTTTGACAAGTTCAGCTGAATCTTGCATTTGAACTGTTTGAAATTGATTCTGGAATGAATGTAGCTATCAATGATCATGGGAAAATTACTTAATTGAGTTGAAATTTGGTTTTGGTGTTGAAATTTGGGATTTATGGTATAGAACCATAGTTTACTGGGTTATAAATGTTTTGGGTGCTGCGGCTTCAAGGATGCATCGAGTTCAAAGGTGTTTAGGGTATTGATGGACGGTGAAGTGATGAAGCGCGTGCCGAAGTTTGGATGTTGATAGTGGCCGGAGTTGTGAAATAATGGAGTTGACAGGTTTGAAGTGGAGGGGGTTGGTCTGTTCCAGGTTTGGGGTAAGTTCTGGATTGCAGTGTTTTAGTCTCGGGATTGACTCGGGATTTCTGTGAGAAAACTCGAAGTCAATGTGGTATTGACCCGAAGTAGAATTTTTGTTGCTCGAGTTTGCATGGGTTCAGGTTTATCAATAGAGCAGTTCTGTTTTTAGTTTTTTTTTAAAAAAAAACACAAAGTTTAAATTAAATCTGAAATTTTGAACTTAGAATCAAACTTGAAGCTAAGGATGAATTCAAATAGTTTGAATTTAAATTTCTTTGAAATAATTAAGGGAATTTTGTGTGTTTTGTTTCAGGTTTGAATATTTGAAACAGGATTGTTTCCAGGTTTTTAAAATAAAATAGAGTTGAAGTAATAATAGGATCTAAACTTGAAATTTGAATGCAGTTGGAACCTGAATTTAGTATAGATTCAAATAATTCAAATATGGAATTTGAAAACATTTTTAAATCCACGAATGTATGAGGTTTAAAATTTGACAGAAACTGTTACTGTTTCCTTTAGTAAAAGTAAAAGTGTTTAGATATAAATTTGAACCTGAACCAAGTTTAAGATTTTTAAAACTGAATTCAAATAAGTTTGAATTATGTTTTTTTGAAATTATTTAAATTCTGGAAATTTTCAAAGTTTAAGTTTCTAAATAAACAGAAAGCTGTTTCTGTTTTATTTTATGTAAAGGTAATTTTAAATTTGAAAGTGGAGATTTAAACTGGGTTTAAGTCTGAAAATTTGAATATGAATTCAAATTTTGTTTGTCTGAAATTTGAAACCATTTATGTTTTTAAATTCAAATTTGATTTTAAACTCTCAAGTATAAATGCATTGTGTTTTGGCATTTGAATTGAAAGGTTAAATGTTTAAATTAGGAAATTCAAATGAATTCAATCTGAGTTTTTAAATCTGAATTTAAAATTTTAAACTTCAGTTTTAAAATAAAGATTTAAGTTTAAATTTCTTTTAAATGATTAAGTGATTTGCATTGAATGGAAGGGGTAATTGTAAGAAGCATTTTAAAGAATTTAAACTAGAATGAGAATGGAAGTTATATTTAAGTTTTGAAATTTAAAGAATTTTTAAATTTGATTTAAAATTTGAATTGAGATTTAAATCCTTTTTAACTTATTAATTAAGTATATGTTTCTTGTAAACATATAAGATTTAGATTTGTATTATTTTAAGAATCTTATTTTAAATAAATTTAAGTCTTAAAGTTTTAAAGAGAATGTTAAATGGAATTTAATGTAAATTTAAAAACATTTTGTGTTTAAATGCATAATTTAAATAAGGAATGTTTATCTAAAGATAAAGAAAAGTTTAATGATTTGTAATTCATTAAATTATTAAGGTAGTACAAATGGATAATTAATATAATTAATTAATTAATGAAATGGATAATTAATTTAAGTAATTAAGAAATTAATTACTTAATGTAATTAATTTAATTAAATGAGATTGTTTAATTTAATTAATTAAGTTTAATTAATTTTAAACATTTGGGTTTTATAAATAACTACTTTATGTAATTAATGATTTGGAAATTACATAGTTAAGTAATTGTTTAATATTTACAGATTGTAATTAAGTGGAGATGTTTAAGTGGGAGATAATTTGGATTAATTATTTAGTAATTAATCAAATAATTAATTTAAGAAATTAAATTAAGGATAATTAATTTGGGACAATATAGTAATTAAGTTGTTAATTACTTTGAGTAATCAATTTAAGAAATAATTTAAATCATTAATTATTTAATTAGTGATGTAATTAAGGATGATTAATTTGGATTAATTAATCAATAATAGGTAATAAATTAACGTAATTAATTTAGAAGTAATTAAAGAAGCAATTAAGGATAGTTCATTACTAATGAAAGTGATTATGTGAGGAATAGATTTAAAACCACATAGATTTATTCATCTTAATTGTAGATGTTTGATTGCCAATGCTTCATGATGGATTGATATGTTTTGTGATGCTATGTAATGCTTTGTGCTGGGCTATTTTATTTGTGACGTATATATTGTTATATGTATATGCAACCCCTTGACCCGTAGAACGACATTTAAATTTCGATGCGACAGGGAGTCGGATTCCAGTTGGTTATCCGAAACCCACATCGAATTGTAATGATTGAATCTGTGCTGATTGATGATGTGACACTCTTATTGTGTAAAACCCCTGGACCACACTTATACACACACAAATATGGATTGCACGTGGAAATGAATTAAGTCACAGATTTTGAAATTGTTTTAAAATTGAATTTTTTAAATCCAAAATAGTTTTTGTTTAAACTAGAATTGAAGCTTTTGAAAATGGTTATTTTTAAATAACTTGATTGAGTTTTGAAATTTAAATAATTGGATTTAAATTTGAATTCAATATTTGAAATTGAATTCTATGACTTGGAAACTATTGTCTAAAAAGTTATTCAACTTACAAATGGGTTATATGGGTTTTAAACCATTTTTCAAGGTGATGTTTTGAAATTTAAATTCAACTCAAGATTTCAACTTGTATAAATTAGATTTGCTTTCTCATAAGAAATGGACTTTCAAGTTGTGTTAAAATAATTTTCAAGTCTAAAAGGAAAATTGTTTTCCAAGTTTTAGATAAATCTTTGGAAATGTGTTTTGAAAGCTATAAATCTTTAATTTAAAGATTTAATTGGGTTAATCCAATTGAAATGGGAATTGTTTTGAAATCTATGAATAGATCTTTGTGAAACTGGGTGAAACTTTGTGAAATAAATCTTTTTGTTTAAAGATTTAAAAATGGTAATTTGTTTAACCATTTGAAAGAAAAGTTTTGGATTTTTATAAGTTGTGACTTAACTAAAATCCCATATCCATATGTTTTAAAATATGGCGCTTACTATTCGGTTTAGCCGGGAGAGGACCTTGTGTCATATAACCCATTCCGAATAGTGATACGACGTTATGGATAGCAATTGAAGACCGGTGGTGAAGACCGGGTATTTGTGAGAACGATAGGATAACCTATCGATTGTCTCTGCACCGAGTAGCTACGGTATAGAGATTCCCTTAGTGATGGGAAGTCCGATCGGGATTGTGGATACCCGGATTTGCAAGGGCTTCTTCGGAAGTGCCTTCGGTTCTGTTCGAACCCGGAACAGACTTGTATGGTTGTATGTCCGACATTACACTTTGAGATGTTATCTGATTTCTATCAAATACATTTCTGCTTGGTGGCGGAGAATTTATTCTCTTAGCTTAACACCCTTCTCTGAGACATACGAGCTCAGAGGTTATGTAATTGATATTTATCGGTGATATTCCCAATTTGGTAATGTGGCATGCTGAGTGCTGCTGTGTGATGATCATTGGTTGATCATTTGTGATATGATCATTTGTTTGATCAATTATCTTTGTGATCATTGCTTTGGTCATCTGTTGACCCAAAGCATGGCTTTGTTGCACAAAGCGTAGCTTTGTGGACGAGACTGCATCAGGACCTCACTCCCCGGAAATGGTCGAAACAGGAAAGATGCGGCAAGGTTATGAGGGTCGCTCCCTTTAGGGTGTGTCATTCCCTTCTGGTAAAGGGTGGTATCATGGTATGGAGCCCAGATACTTACCTATGTGGATACTGCAGATCTATTACTTTGTGATACTTTGTGGTTGTTGTTGCGAGCGCTCGGATAAAGGTCCCAAAGGACCGGGGGATGGCACATTCGTGTAGTAGTTACCTAGTTACAGAGGTAACCCGGCCTTGTGTTGGCAGAGATCTAACCGTAACGTTAGTTCTCGGGACGTCCCGCCAGAGGCGATCCCATGTGGCAGTAGGAAGTTCCTTAGCCTGAACATTTGTTGGAAATTCATTCATCCAATACGTGCCTTGTACGGTTTTAGTTGTAGAACCTGCCATTTAACATGGCAGCTATAGTAGGCATAGCATCATGGTACCTATGCTGGCTAGGATTTATATTATACTTTCGAAATATTTTCCACTATGCACTAGTAATAATATCAAAGAATTTTTCTCGTAGTAAGCATGTTTGACTATCATAAGGAGAAATCTCCTCCAATTCTGCGTTTGCATTGTGTGTGTGGCGGGAGGCCTTATGGTAGTTTCATTTTCCAAAAAGCATTGCGGATTTTAAATTTAAATTCTTTTGTTTGTTTTAAAAGACCAAATGTTTTTGTTTGCTCATACCAGTCCCACGACTGACCTGGAGTTTATTGTTCCTTTCCTAAACTCTGGGTGCCCACTATTTTCCCACACGGGCAGTCTAGAGTTGGGGTTTTCAGATAATCTATAGTAGGTGTAGATTCGATAGCTTTCAGCCTTAGGATTTGGCAATCGCATTTTGGATCGAGTTGCTTCTCTTCATCTTGAGTGGGAGTTCGAGCTTTTGCTGGATTGGTGCTTTGGAGATGGAGATTACTGATATTGGAGTTCTTTCTTGAAGACTATTTTGGAGCTTTGTTCCGCTGCTAGTGTTATCATTATCTTTCCGCTGCTATTCTTTGTATCTCTGATAATGTTGATATCTATTGTACCATTCTTTTGTATCATTCATGTTGTATCAGTTATTGTATCAAATGTTGTATATTGATATGTATTATTCATTTCTTCCGCTATGTTATTTACTTAATGTGTTATAAGCTCCGGCGAACCAGGTTCGACGTTTGGATCTGCGGCATTTGAATACGAGTGTCGTATTCGGTGCCGATTTTCGAAGGTCGAGTCAGGGTCGTTATATGTATAGACTATGGGAATATATAAATGTGTTAAGGTGGAAAATGTAAAGCCTTAACGCTATTTAAAAGTAAGTTTATTTTATTAATAGACACTATTATAATAGCGAAATATTACTACATAGTAAATAGTTTAATGGATCCTTAGAGGATGGGCGGTCCGAAGCATCCTTTAAGTTACTTGCCTTTATATTACAGTTCACCTGAATTAGCTTGCACTGTATAAGTATGTATGTCCTGACTCGGGTGTTTATGTTTATTTCTTAAGCTCGGGTCAGCCTGAGTTTCAGTTCGGACTTTACCCCCGGAGCTAGGGCTTCTGCAGATCATCTTTCCAAGCTGTTGTCAAAGTTCCTTCCAGTCCTTTATCTTAGTTTTGGATACAAAAAATTTGGATTTTTCTGTGGTTGATTCAAACTATATTTGGTTTTAAAAACTATGTAATTTATACTTATTTTGAGACTATGTGATAGTGGCTTCATGAACCACTAAGTTATTTTTATTCCGCTGCGAGTATTCTGATTCTGTGTCTGTGATTCTGTGATTACTTATTTGCTGTATATTTTGAGATTTGCCAAATTTTATTTACAACGCGGTATTTCGAACAATTCAAGTCCGACATGTGCGGATGCGAATGGTTGAAAATATCGGGTCGTTACACGTGATCGTAAATAATTTTTTCTGCTTCATCTGGAAGCACCATCAAATTTGTAGGGAAACGGAAGCCGTCGAAGCATATATTCAAAAACTCTCTTTTTAGTTGGGCTATCCGAGCGGCTCTCTCGCCTGTCAATTCTATAACCGTCGAGGTAGTTGTAATAGAGGTGTCCGCCCCAGTCATACGGCACTGTTCACTAGGTCTTGGAACTACAGAAGGCACCGCTTGGTGTGAAGTCACAACAGTTTATGTCCCTAAATTGGGAGGTGGCAATGAAACCCTGGGTGAGGGAGAGCTTGATTGGGAGCAGCGTCTGTCTCGCCTCTCCTTTTCTCTTTCTCGTTCTCTCTCCCATTCCCTGGCTCTCTCAATATCGTAATAATCCCTCTCTTGGTTGGAATGGCGACGGTCGTAATCAGAGTCATGTCTACGGGATTCTCTATATGAGCTGGAGGATTGACGCACGACATGGAGGCTGCCAAACATTGCCGCTTTCTTCGACATTGAATCTGTAAAGTGGAAAGATAAACAGAACTAGTTATCCCCAAAGATTGATCATCTTGTGAGTATTAGTTGTGTGATGCAGTGAAGTGTATGCATGTATGTGTTTACCCCCGACAAACCGGAAATAGCAACCATGCTCGGAGAGGATGGCCCTCCTAAATCTAAAGCACTTTGAAGCCCTTCCAATCTGGTATCTTGTTGGAGGGACACATCGTCTGGAATTGGAATGTCCACAAGTCCCTCAAAGAGGCTTTCCATGTGTGAGGAAGGAACCTCCGAAATCATGAGACCGATGATTGGTGGAGACCCGACCATGGATTTCCATCTCTTTGACTTACGAAGTTTATGAGCAACTACCTTGCCTTTCCATTTTCCTTTTGAATGTCGCGAACTATCCAAAGGTTCGGCTGTAGGTTCGTCTACGATGGGCGTATCCTCTTCGCCACCCTACTCAGCGATTACAATTCCGGGTGCACTTCATCTAATTTGTCTTATTGGAGCTGCCTTAAGAGATCCTTCAAGCCCTATGCTCTGATCTCCGTCAATCTACCCAACGGCCTTCTGATTTTTATTCGTAAGCACCGCTTTGATTTCTCTAAGCTCGCCCGACACGGATCCTGATGATCTCCCTAAATTGAACACCTTCGGGTCATGGATTCAAGGCTATACAAAGGAAAAAACAATAAGCTCGGTATCAATGGAGATTAACCAGTTAGTTGCTGGAGGAATTGAAACACTTACGTCTAACTAGCCACCGTCTAGAGAATCCTGGCAGGCACCGAACGTAGAACCACTCGGTTTTGAAGTAGCTGAGTTCGGTCCAAGACTCAATCACAATTTGACAGTTTCTGATTCCCTCTAAGAAGTGAAGGAGGGATTATCTCCTTGACTCTTTACATTGAACAAGAATCTGACTTCCTCTGGAGTCGGGGGCTGTAAAAGGTGCTCCATGAAGACAATTAATACATTGTTCAGCAAAGCGTACCTTTCGGATACATGATGGGGCAATCCCTAAGTAAGATAACACTTCTCAGATATATTGATTGAATGGTGGAAGCATCCCGTCTGTGCATGAGAATCTATTAAAAGCGGTATACCCTTTTTGAGGAGTATACGACATATCGCTTGGCCCTGGTAGTAGGACATCATTCAACGATAGCCCGTGTCTTAACAAATCCTTCCCAACATTTCTTTGGAAATATTAAACGGAACAGAGCCTTGTAGATTCCAAATGAAAACTGCTCCTGATATCTCATCCAAAGCTGGACTTATAACTTCGGCTATGATACTAACATCTCTATTATAGGGAGAGGTGGACACTGAGCCTCCTGTTGTTGCAAACTTCCAATGTCCTTAGCTAATCAACTTAGCAAAAATCATCATTAGATGATAATAATCCCGTGTATTCCCCAGTGTGAAGTGCATGAATGTGTTGTGCAGTGCTGTATATTATCTATGATGTGCTATGAGATTTAAAAAGTATTTGAACGATGGGACTTCAGAATCCAACTGGAGTGACCTTCATCGCTGACCGTCATGACCATGCCATCCAGCCTTTGGAGGTCAATCCAAGTTGAGATTCGACAAATATTGTCGAGTTATAGTTTTAACGATGAGCTTCGAAAAGCAGTCAGATATGCAGTGGAATGACTAAGACCAACTATGCAAGGCAGAAGCTCGTCGGAGTCAGATGTTTGAATATGCAAAGGGCTTCATCTCCATCAGTTCAAACTTAGAAGGATCTCCACTTGGACAACTCGTATCGATGAAAGGAAGAAGCGGTTCGTATCAGTCACTTGTGCATCAATTCGTTTCTATCAAAAGAACTTGAATTTGTATCGATCACATTATAGAGTTTCATATCGATCACCTTTGTATCACTTCATACTGACCCAAACATTGGAAAATGACCAATACGAAACAACATGAATCTAGAAGCGATACAAATCCCCTCCTTGAAACCCTTGGTTGTCGATCGATACGAATCATCCTTAGCGGAACGATACGAACACGTTGTATACCCTCTTCTCCCATCGATGCATTTAAAGCCAGGCAACCTTTCCACGAACTCCTTCATATCCTTCTACCTTTCTTCTTCCCCAAACTGCTCAAACACCATTGCAGTTTTCCTCAACCTCGCTCCGACCATCCATGACCACGGCATCACCAAAATCAGTCACAAATACATATCAAATGGCATAGGAATTCGAGTCCCATCATTTTAGGTCGATTGTTATAGATTACTTTCCTAATTAGCGCAAATGATTCGAGGAATTAATGAGTTGATTGGTTCGAATACGAGGGTTTTCTTTTCTTAGACAGTTAAGCGATACGAAGTAGAGATTAAGGGCTAGATTCGATTCAAAAGAAAATGAAACATGGGTTCTTTCAGCTAGGGACGATACGAAAGCAAGAAAAAGTGAGAAAGTAAGCAGAAAATAATTCTAAGTACCTAACATTTATACCTAGGGAAATGACTATTCATCTCCCAATTAGGTGACTGTTAAAGCCAGTTCTATTACAGTCGATACGAGGAAGAAAAACCCTTCGTAACCATTCAATACCGCTTCAAAGCAATGCTATGCAAACCCGTTCATATCCAGTGACTAGTTAAGGCAGTTTCAGTGTCATTAATACAAAATGTAACTCATATCCATCACATGACCTAGACAAAGCAAATGCATTTCGGTTTTTTCATATTCGGTAACCTATCGATATGAAATGAGAGGCGGAAGATTATTTGAGCCACTCGAATCGATTCAGAACATATCGATACGAAGTGTTTTATTCGTATCCCATTAGTGCTATAGCGGTTCATATCCATTGGCTCCCATCGATACGAACACCACTATTAAGTCATGATTGGCCTTCTCAACTCCATCGATACAATGTATATCAAAGAATAATTAACTCATATCAATCGTCATCGATGCGAAGCATATTTTTCAACTTTTCACATCGATCTAGGAGAGGATCGATACGATCGACACTTCAAAACAACCATCGAGCGTTGTTATAACTCGTATTTCACATCGATTTAGGAGAGGATCGATATGGGATTCGATACAAGAAAACTGATAATGACTTGTGAACTTATGAACGTTAATGGGAGTCAGGTTACCATGCATTTATATTAGATGAATTAACATTCAATTTTTAAAAATTCATAGAAATTGAATGATCACCTAGAAGCAATCGAAGTGGTGAACAACAGTTCTCTAGCATTCAACACTCCGTTACAACAATACATGGTACAATCGTTGGCAGTCAACAATTCAATATTTATATTACAAAGAAACGATCAAAGGTTACATCTTTTGATGAATTGACGACAATAATTTGACAAATCAGATAAAAAATTTCAGACGGAAGGTTGCAACTTTTCAAAGCACGTCATGTTCACACACGATGTACTTTGGGGGGAAAATGTTTCTCGCCTTTTGTCAAGGCTGTGGCACCAAGAATTTGACTAGAAACCAAGGACAGTCTACCTTGAAGATTGGTTATCTACAAGGTTCACTATGGATACTGATAAATTTTTCCCGAGTCCGGGTCAAGCAATAATCGATATGACCGGATAAGCAAAGCTATGAAAGCCAACATACCAAACTTCAAGTCAATCGGAGTTCGTATGCTCAAGATATGGATTTATCAAGATTCACTTAGAAAACATCTACAATTCGTAACCAACACTGGTTCATATCCATGGAGAAAGCATTGAGTTCTTACCCATCAGAGTCAGCTGCCACCTCCTTCGTGTCCACTCCATTCATATCCATTAAGGGCCTTCACTTTGTGTCTATTCATGACGTAACCAAAGCCAAGTAACAATCTCATTCGTACCCAAGGGAAGCGCTACATTCGTATCCATCCAGGAGCCACCATTCTTCGTATCCATCGGGTTCACCTCCTTCATATCCTACAAGGACCGTTGTTTCGTATTGGTTTTACTTCTACGTACTTCATATCTAACTACCACCCATCGATATGAAGTCCACCATCAGGTACCGATACGAAGCACATTACACTCCATTGATACGAAAGGCGATGTACAAGATCAATACGAAAAGGCATGATTAACTAAGAAACTCGGTCACTTGGATCGATGCTAGAAAATAGCGCCATGTCATTGGCCATTAGTGCCCAACATCGATATAAGGAGGAGCGTCACGGATGGGATCGATATGAAGTTCAGCTGCACATTGAAGATTCAAACTTGCATCGATCATAACTCGAGATCTACAAATGCTAATGCTACCAAATTTTCATAGAAGCTTGTTTGCCACATTAAAAAGGTACCTGATCGATCCCAGACTGAAAGGACCAATTGTTGGTCGATATGATCTCAATTCGTATCGCTCTAAAATCGAGTCGAAATCACCTGAACTCGATCCCGTGGGCCCACCCACGTGAGAGAAGAAGTCTTCCGAGATCTGGACGAGATATTTGCAGCCTACGTCTATAAATAGTGAACCTGGACCTACAGAAAAGGGACTTGGAACTCCATTACACCGATACTCTACTGAAATTACTATGGTACTTCAATTGTACTATCATAAACCTCTGTAACCAGCGATTTATAATCTATAAACATCAATCCTTTCATAGTGGACGTAGGATATACGCTGAACCACTCTAAATTTCTGTGTTTCTACATTTTTTTTTGTCTGTTAACTGGTATGTTTGTTAGATCTGCCTCATTTTATATTTACTTTCTTCATTTTATCTCTTCAAACACATCTGAAGAGTATTGTGCCCAATTTTGGTACAGACGCACTCTATTTTGTATCCATCACATTTACCCCGTTTCGTATCCATCAAATGAAGCCAATTTGTATCGATTTCAACTGCACAGTTCATGTCGATTGACCAACAATCGATACGAAAGATCCACCGAACGATCGATAAGAAGTAACATCTTCTATTGATACGAAACAAGCCAAACACCATCGATACGAAGCAGCTTCATGTAATCGATATGAAACATCCGTTAAGTCATAGATGCGAAGTGGCCTCAAGCATCGATACAAAAATGAAGTTGAGGGCATCGATAAAAAAGGAATACACCAGGTGGATACGAACAAAGCATGTAAAAGTCGAAGACTCGGTCATTCAGCATGAGAAGTGGATCGATCCTAGAATATAGCGCTACGTCATCTGATAAATATAAGCTAGCATGGGTATGAACACATCGATACGAACTAGAGCGATACGAAGATGCCAGCCCATTGAAATGCCCAACTTGGATCGATCATAACTCAAAATCTACAAGTCCAAATGCCACCAAGTTTTCACAAGAGGCTGCGTACCACTTCAACTTGGTCTATGATCGATCTTGGCCTAAATATATGTGTTTTGGATTGATACGAAATGAGTACATATCGATCATGGATCGATCCTAATCAACCTTGGATCATCTGGAATGCCCACCCACATGAGAGAAGGAGTCTTCCAAGGTTTGAGTTAGATATTTTCAGCCTACGCCTATAAATAGCATCCCGGTGCCTCCAGAAAATGGACTTTTGACTATTCTATGCCAATACTCTACCGAAATCTCCATTGTGTCTTGAGTGCACTGTTGTAATCAGTTGTAACCAACGAGAATCATCAATAAAACAACAAACTTTCTATAGTGGACGTAGGCAATAATGCCGAACCACTCTAAGTCTCTGTGTTCTTGTACTTCTGTTTAATTTTTTTGGTGTGTTTGTTAGGTTAACCTCATTTTTCATTTACATTCTTCACTTTGGTCTCTTCAAACACGACCGAAGAGCGCTGTGCCTAATTTTGGTAAAATAGATAGTTTGTTATTGCCTGATATTTATGTATGTTTACATAATGATGTTTTGTAGTGTTTAATCGGTTTTGATTGTAGGAAAAACGTTTTGCAAAAAGGTATATTTTAAAGGGATGTTAGTGAGGGAAAACCCATTCCGTTAAGCGGCGTGGTCTCACTTAACATACTAAACCGGGATGAATAGTGTTATTCATACTAGGGTTTATGTCCGGCTAGAAGTTTATGTTTTCCCTTAAACTCTCGGGCACTCAAAATTAATTTGAGTAGGCAGAGGAATTAACGTCTTTTTCAGGTTTTAGGGTATTGACAAATTAGCTACCACATGCATGTAAGAGGCAAACAGATAGCTATTTAGGACTTGCGGTTTTTGTTTATGTTTTGATGTATTTCCGCTGTGATTGTATTAGGTCTATTATGACCATATGACTTTGGTCATCCAAGGGGGTATCTTCATATACTGTTTGGCGTATTCTATAATAAGTATATTTGATCTATGTATGGGAATGTATTTGGGATTATCTAAGTTGAATATGGAACATATGTTTCAAATGTAAAAATGAAAATGTTGTTTTGAAATCTGTGTTCTGTTTCATATTCAAATGCTTCTAATATTATAGATACCATTAAAATAGCCATATTTAGTCACCGGAAGCTAATACTTTAGATGACTGCAGTATTTATAGTGCTTAGTTTTAGGGATCCAGATAGGGGATGTTACAACAACTAAGTTTACTAACTTTTCTTTACTAATTGCTTACTAACTTTTCAAGTCTGCTTACTAAATTTCTTATAACTATTTAACTAACTTTTCAAACATTTTCATATTTACAAGTTATACTCATTATGACTTATAAATCATAAATCTAAGCTAAAGAGACAAACTGCGTCTTACAAAAGGGTACCACTCCTCCTTGACTTATTCTAGCACTATCAGAACAAAATCGGCATAGTCTCCTTTCCTTTTCTCTGCATTGAAGTATCCAAAGGCCTCCCTCTTCTTCTTCTTGCTCATGACCATGGGTGTTTCCCAGGGTTTTGTCGAGTTTAAGACGTTGTAGCTTGGCTCGTTGTCTTTAGAACGTTGTGTAGAGGAAGATTAAAGTATACACTTAAGTATTTTGAGTTGTTATTGGACTAGTTTCTCTTGAATTCCCATAGGAAGCTATTAGAGAACCTTAGAGAAAACGAGATCTAAGGAAGAAGTAGAAAAGAAATGAAGAGAATGAGGTAGAAGTGTATTTATAGTATAGAATTTAGTAATATAATATGCAACATAACTTTTCACATCACCATACTCTCTATACCCTGACACCACCTTACCCCCATCAACTCATGTACTCTCTCCATCACCTACACACCCTTCCCCTAAATCAAGGAGGTCACTTCTTAGTAAGCTTCTACACACATCTATACATGTGTACTTAAAGCGCTCGGCAGATTCAATGCGGCGGAGGTGCAAAAAGTCATAGCGGAGATACAACGAGGATATAACGGGATATAGCGGATGACTCTAAAATAGCATATAAAACTGTACTTAATGTTTTTACAAATATGTAAATGGTAATTTAATGAAAAATTAACATTCAATTGAATTTAATTAATACATAAACAATTTTAAATAAAAACATGTGCGAATATACTGTAAATAAATGTAAAATAGTTATATAACATAATTGAATTTAGTAGAATATTAGAGTATTTTCGTTTTTGAAAATATATTGAAAATCCAACTAAATAAATTAATTTCATAATTTTTATAATGTATTAATGTCATTTTTCAATTCATTTCCTTTAAAGAAGATATAGTGGAAATAGCGGAGTATAGTGGAAATAAAGGGACATAGCGGAAATAGCGGGCCTTAAAGCGGAAAGGCTATATTTGGGGCTATATGGAAAAATTATAATGGTAGAAATCTGCTACGAGATATAGCAGGATTGTAGCGGGGTAACAGTGGGGCATTAACTGCATAGCTCTATACATATATAAATATTTATATACATACATACACATGCTTACACATGCATATACACACACATGTCACACACCCATACACGCGCGCACGCACACATACATGCGTGTACATACGTGTACATGTGTATATGCGCATGCATCCCTTCTTACACACGCATATTTCATTCCGTCTCCTTCGTACTTTAATATTTTTTCCAACTATGATAATATAATCTATGAAAATCTATGTTTTTATTTATTTATTTTAAGACGTTCCGACGACGTTTGACGACTTCTACATGTCATTTTATATTGAATTTTAACTTTGTTTATTAGTCACATTACCCATTATATATGTATTTAAATAATGATGTAATCCAAACTTATAAATTATATCCCAATAATTTATTTTGATACCTTAAATCAATCATAAAATCCATTATATTGCGTATTTCAAAGTGCTGCAGATTTATACTCATCATATAAGGTTCCAGTCATTTCTTATCATTTAATAATATTTATAATGAATTATAAAATCATTAAATCTCAATTTAATTTAGTAAATTAATTATTAAACATTTTGATCCTAAAGAATGAGGATAGGTATTCAAAGCTGTGCGCGATTCTGAGAAAATCTTAGATTTACCAAGAACTGACTTTTCATTATTTTTGATGAAAAATACAGAATCCATATTTTGTTTATAAACTTTTAAAACAAGTGTTATTAATGTTTGAAGTCTATTAATTGAATATTTAACTAAACTAAATATCCCTTTTGTTGTTATAAAATTCTGGGTCGTTACATTCTCCCCTCCTTGAAGAATTTCATCCCCGAAATTACCAGGATTGGAAAATATGATGAAAGCTACTTTCTTTTTTATGATGTGTATAAAAAATCCATACGCAATACATGATTCGATCTAATATCCAAATTCACTATTATCCCTTCCAAACTAGCACCGATCCCAAGATCCTCTAGCGTGGAACACTGATCAGACTTCTTATTTCAGAGTTCCTTACTTTCCCTACATAGCGCTCAACTATGATAGAAAACTTAAGCATCCTACTTCAATATTCTTCTCAACGTTTGCCATCAACAATCAAGTTAGCCATACTCTTTCATACTAGTGTAAACACCTCAAGTTTCGTACTTGAACTTGGATCGACCAAATGCGATGAAGTGATTCACGCACATTATACGTACTTGATTATCTTTTAAAATACTAATAAAGATCCCATAAAATCTTTACTTTTAATTCCCAAAAACGGTATAGATCAAGAATTTCCAAAACAACTAGGATCTAGGAATTACCAACAGTATCATTACATTCGCGTAACTATGAAGGATATACTCAAGAGAAATGCTTTCCATCAAATAAAATCTTCTACCCATTTTTTGTTACTTTCAAGACACTCGAACTAAGCGTCATTAAACCATTTCTTCTTTTTCTAATTTCTACTTTGAAATTACTGTACCTTTTTATAACTCTGATAAGTTATTTCTTACCTATAGGAGTTGTACGTACTGAACCTATTTTCAATTACCTACTAATAAAGAGGATAATCCACTATGTATACGATCCCAATTGCCGAAATAAACATCATACCAATACTCGGAAGATTATTCCAATCATCAACGAATTGCTCATCAAACTTTCCATATTATTCAAAACTTTGGAAATAATATTGTTGTGATTTCATTTTCTCAAATTCTTTAAGAATTCTATATGTACAACTTATTCTTCGTAAAGTATGACTTTACAAAATGCCTTTATCAATTTATTATCCTAATAAATTTTATTAAACTTTCATATCATTATCGCTATCAAACACTTTTTTGTCAAATCGT
The DNA here is from genome assembly GCA_030765085.1 of Allium cepa. Taxonomy (NCBI): domain Eukaryota; kingdom Viridiplantae; phylum Streptophyta; class Magnoliopsida; order Asparagales; family Amaryllidaceae; genus Allium; species Allium cepa. Next base: position 514,316,847 of record CM060938.1, read on the forward strand.
AAAATTGAATTCATAAGGTGATTATTATTTAAACTTTTTTCTTTGCACATATGAGAATTAGTCATTTTATTAACTAAGGATGTAGTTATCTTTTACCAATTTTATATACTTTTAATCTTTGAAAAACTCTTATCCGTACTTCCTTACATTTTTACGAGAAAAAACTTTATCCTTCTAGACAAGTGGATATAGATACAAAGAGAACTTTTTTACTTTCACAACTTGTTACATTTTTCTTCTGCTTCATAGCCTTAATAAAAAGAACATTCAACATAAAGTTTTTACTACACAATACTACCATAGCTTATCGGTCAAACATAATAATGATACATGAGACTGCTAATCTATCCTACTGAAACTTCATTTTCGAACTCATCAACCTCGAAGTCCTTCTCTGCCTCCGACCCTGACTCGGATTCTGATTCAATATCAGATCCTTCTTCGATATATTCAATGTCAACTAGATTGCCAACGTCTTTCTCTTCAAACTCTTCTTCTTCTTCCACGTACGCTACCTCATTTTCCTCATTCTGAGGAAGTGCATCCATATATTGCTGCTGCCACTGGGTAAATGCATCCTCCGAAAAAATGATCGGCTCATTACCACTTAACCATGCCTCCTTATAAGGTTCCTCCATGTATCTTGGACCTCCATTGTGGTCGAATTCCACACCGAAAACCGGTGCATGGAAGTCGTCTACCCATGGCTCAACCCACTTATAACATACCACTTCCTCAGGTGGAATCCGACCAAATCCTCAAAGCAAAATTATAAATAGTCCTCTGTGTTGAAACTAACTGAATTGGAGATCCACAGATCACTCCCTTCCTAAGAACAAAGCATGTCGGCAAAGGGTATATCATATTCTTCTTCGTTGACCAAGTCCACTCCTTCTATTTCGATCTAAGTGTCTTAACTTATCTCTGAACATCTTATAATCAAATTGCGAGATTCCAATCATAAGATTTCTAATTCCTATTTTATATTTAATAAGCAACATCATACATAAGTCAATCCTTAATAATACAAAAGCTGAGCATGTCAAAATAACTTTTAACCCCGATTGGAGATACGAAAACTTATTCTATCCACGATTATCAACCTAATGTCGGTTTAATGTGTAATCCTAACCAACTTAGTGTGATTTACCAAACAACTTATAGTACAACTGTGAATTTCTAATCACAAGCTGTCCAGACTCAGATTGAATGTTCAACATAAATCCGCTCTTTTAAATTCAAACCATCACTAATCATATTAATGAATAAATGATATTGTTATCCCTTCTTTGAAAGACATAATGTACTTCTATGGTAAAATTATATTTTATTTACTATGAAAAATCATTTTATATATATCAAAATAACAAATACACGCTCATTATATATATATATATGTGTGTGTGTGTGTGTGTGTGTGTGTGTCTATATACACATGCATATACACACACACACTCAGACTCATTCTAGGGTATTTCTATCCCTATCTCTAACGAGTAACTCATCCTAGGATATTACTAATCATATCTCTGATGATACATTCACCCAATCAAGCCTTGATTTTAGCTTAACAAAAGCTCTGATACCAGCTGCAACGACCTGATTTTTCGCACCCCAAAAACTCGCACTAATACTTCTCAGTAATGAATTCCTAAGACATAAAAGACCGACTCGTTAAGGATGAAATAAAAGAAACAAGAACAAAATAGAACAACATAGTGGAACATAAAAGAATCTCACAACTCGTGGAGAATATATATTATTAAATTATAAAATTCACAGCGGAAAGAATTTAAAAAACATATAAATTAGAGTCTAACCTATGATCATCCCGGACAATTATAAACTCCGTCCTTACAATTCCTGAAACAGATAAACAACAACAAACATAGCACAACAGAATAATAAGACTATGCCTACACGTAGATGCAGATCTTCAACACTCCTTTGGAAAGCTCGAACCTCTTATCATGTTGCACTACGCCAATGAAAACGCGATACCATATAATCTCAATCCAAGAAACTCCAAAATCCAGCCTCCTCGCTCCCTGGCTTACATAACTAATCCTGAAATCACATGGTACTGACCCGAGTGTTAAAAACACCCGAATCGATCTTGGAAAAATCAGCGTACGAACACAATCCCAAATGCGACAGTGTCATAACTGGACGCCAAACCAGAAATCCGTATTTTGAAAATAAAGGATATCTCATAAGATCATGTAGGTAGACCTATCAAAATATGACCCAACCCATCTACCCTACTTTTAAATGGGTTGGGTTGACCCATTTTTAAAAGAGTTATAAGTGGGTAACCCATTTACCTATTTATTTAAAAAATTAAATTTTAATATAAATTTGAAAAATAAGAATTTTGAACATACAATGTAGTTTTTTATGAAGACTGACAGTTGTACTTAGAAAATAACAGGCTACCACGTCCCCATATTTAAACTCCGCCTAATGCAGAAACCGCTTTTTTTTGTTCAGACTGTAATAACTTCTTCATACTAACCCGGAATCAGGTAATACTTCGACCGATCAACTCCCAACTAAATGATGGACAGTATGTAACACTCGGATACTTCATCTTGTGAACACACACTGTAGTTCTAGGGGGACTAGCAGTTGTACTTAGAATATAACAGGCTACCACATCCCTATATTTGAATTTTGATAAAAATTAGAATTAAAATTTTAAATTTTTATCAAAATTCAAAACATAAAAATTAGAATTAGAATTATTTTATATTTATTTGTTTTTAATTAGTCAAATCAAATTTAAATCTTTAAATGAGTTAAATAGATAACCTGCTTATTAAACGGGTTGGGTCATAAATGGGTTAGGTCATAAGTGGGTAAAAAAGAATGGGTCATAAATGGGTTGGGTCAAACTCGACCCAACTCATTTTGACGCAGCCCAACCCGTTTGACATGCCTACACGTAGGATAAGAACACTGAATGCATTTTTTTGCTTATGATAACCATAAAATGATTACTTCAAAAATAACGGATATTATTTTTAATGACATTATTTTGAAAGTTCTATTAAAGTAAACTTATGAATCTTAGCTTATGTTACATTCATTAAATTCCAGCATTTGGTCTACAATCAAAATCGTACAAGGCTCTTAACGGATTATTGGATTCCATACTAGCAACCAAGGTAAGGGACTACTTTCCGTACAGTATACCACTAGAGGGATGCATCTGGGTGAGATTTCCCCACCCAATGCCTAAACAAGACTATCTACCCAACCGATAGACCGAATACGCCATTTCCCCCGTCATTTCCGACCTTCCGAGAGCGCTCTCATCACAACCTTCAGACCTGAAATATAACTGGAGATCAGTTATATCCAGAAAGGAAAATGCAAGTAATCTCATGGGTTGCAAAACCATGACTCATCTTGTCACACGCTCTGCTTCAATCACTCCTTATTTGATGAGGCTAGAGGTAACGTATTACATTTTCATTCCAGCCCATTCACTCTGAATGCCACATTGCCAGATCCAGCAATTACTAATTGACTCCCACAAAAATACAACTTTCGAACTCGCATGTCTTAGAGAAGGTTGTTAAGCTAAGAGAAGTTACCTTCTCCGCCACTAAATAGATGTACGTTTGTAAAATTAAAAGTTCGTAATCATTGGAAATGCTTTGTCGGACATTCTCCCATGCAAGTCATCCAGGTAAAGGATCGATGAATCGAAGGCAGCACCCTACTGCATCCCTAATCGCATTAGTTGCAGCCCTTGCATCATCACATACCCCATAATAAGGGATCATTGCTATTCATTTACCTTAGGCGGCACACCAAAGTTATCAACAAGAAATTCGCTTAGCATGAAAGATCTCCGGTCTTCAATATAAAGAAGATTTCTCAACAAAGAAAGAACTACCGCTACTTTGCAGTCATCTTTTCGTGCTACCCAAAAGATTTAATCTTAAGGACCTACTCAACTAGTAGCCTTTTCCCCATGAGAAGATTCCCTAGTCTTTAAAATTTCTGTGTCATATCCATTTCTGGAATACCATAAATTGGTTCGAAGTGGTCTTCGAATCTAGGGTACCCCAATCCGATCCCGGTTCCTTCGACATCAACCATCAAAATAAAATGTGTACATGTATACACTGAATCATTAAGCCTCATTTAATTAATTGATTAATCCTAACTTCCTCGTTTTAGAATTAACCCTTGATCATAAAATATTAAGAGAATAATTTCCCAGATGCAAACCCCGAAGGCCTAAACTAACATCTGATCGACATCTAGAAGATTACCCGACTTATCATCACAACAATCAAGTTCCAATCCATTTTTACCCAATCCCTTTAGTTCTCTATTCAGAACTTTTACATGATTTTTGAAAAGTATCCGGATCTACCTTTCGATCTATTCCACCTCTCACTTAGGAAATAAACAAGGTCGGATGGATTTTCCATCTCGTTAACTACCTTGTCTACTTTCTCAGATCTCACAGGCGGGACAAGATGTACTCTTAAGTGTCACCACATACCTCTTTCCGTTATTTTCTTTAATTCTCATTCAGAGATAATAACTCATTCGTAACTTAAGTCTTCGATTTCAAACTTAGTTATTTATCAGCAAACAATGAGGCCTTCTAAGTTGGGGAACTATTTCCTCTCAGACCTTGGTTCGATCACATTCTTTATCCTTTAAATAACAGTTGTTTCCATACCTCGAAGTCTAATGTCACTTACGAGCTTATTTTCAAATGTTTTTTATTATTTCAATAGTTCATTCAACTCTAGAATATGACCAATTTTCTAAGTTTTTAGAATATTCCCAAATGAATCCTAAAAATCATAATTAATTATTATGAAAACATCCGTAAAATATTTAGGGTCAGAAACCCCTTTCGATTCCTTAATTTCAAAATCCAATTCCTTAATCATTAGTGAATAGTGATTAACTAGGTCACTTTCTATAGTTATACTTTTAATTACATATAAACTCATTTTTATCATTAAAAACCTCATTTTATATTAATAGTGAATTTATAAATTTATTTCATAATTTTCAGAGTTATAAAACTTCACTTACCTAAATCTGGATTTTACTACTTCCACAAAGTTCTTTTATAAAAATGTTCTCATAGTCGGATTTATTTGAAAACTATTAACTTTACGGACAAAACGTTTTTCGTTTCAATTCATTCTGACTTAAAATGCACTCTACATTTCTGTTCAAAATTACAGGTCGCATTACCGCGAACTACCGCTCAAGAAAATGCCCAATTTTAACGATTTGGTGAATTGTTCCGGAACTTGCCCGGGATGCTTCCAAAACACTTATAAATGATTATAAATTATTATAACCATTTATTTCTACGTTTTCAACTTATAAAATATTATTTTCCAATTATTTGTCTTTTATAACATCATATTATTATAATATTATATTCAAATTTTCTATGGTTTAAAACCCATTTTAAATCCTTTTTCTCTTTTATTTTAAAGAGGCTTAACCCTTTCCGTTTGTACACATATTATTGTATGTGTAAAGCGACTTGGAATTCCTTTTAAAAGTCATGGTATTAGCATATAAACACGTCAAACTTACATAAGTGTATTGTTTATGCTTACCAATATAAAATCACACCATCAACACAGCCAAATCATTCAAACATCCTATAACATCCAATGTTATTATCCAAAGATTGGTAAATCAACACAACCAAGTTTACTAACTTTTCTTTACTAGTTGCTTACTGACTTTTCAAGTTTGCTTACTTACTTTTTATAATTTGTTAATTAACTTTCCAAACATGTTCATTTTTACAAGTTATACTCATTATGACTTATTAATCATAAATCTAAGCTAAAGAACCAAAGTTTGTCTTACAAAATGGTTTCACTCCTCCTTGATTTGCTCTAGCACCACCGGACCAAACCGACGTTGCCTACTTTCCTTTTTTCCATGTCAGAGTACCTGAAGGCCTCTCTCTTCTCCTTGTTGCACACGGCCATGGGTGTTTCCTGGGGTTTCATCGAGTTTGAGACGTTGTAGCTTGGCTTGTTATATTTATAATGTTGTGTTGAGGAAGATTAAAGTATACACTTATGAATCTTGAGTTGTTATTGGACTAGTTTCTCTCGAATTACTTAGGAAGACATTAGAGAATCTTAGAGAAAATGAGAGCTAAGAAAGAAGTAGTAAAAAATAAAGTAAAGAAATGAAGAGAAGGAGGTAGAAGTGCATTTATAGTACAGGATTTACTAATATAATATGCAACATAACTTGTCACATCACCATACACCATACACCATATACCCTTACACCACCTTACCCCTTCAACTCATGTACCCACTCCATCACATCACCTATACACCCTACTCTCACATCAAAAAGGTCACTTCTTAGGAAGCTTCTACATACCTTTATACATATGTAAATACATATATACATACATGCACATGCCAACACATACACACACACGTCACACATCTATACACGCACATACACACGCCACACATAAAGACACGCACGTGTGCATGCGTTTACACACATGTATGTGTGCGCACACCCCCGCGTACAACACATATTTCGTTCCGTCTCCTTCATATTTTTGTATGTATTCAAATTATGTGAATATAATCTCTGAAAATCTATGTGTTTTTATTTATTTATTTTAAGACGTTCTGACGACGTTTGACGACTTATGTGTGTTTAACTTTGTTTATTAGTCACAATAATGTGTAATCAAAATTTATAAATTATATCTCAATAATTTGTTTTGAAATAAACTCCTTAAATTAATCATGAAATCCATAATATTGCGTATTTCAAAGTGCTGCAGATTTATACTCACCATATAAGGTTCCAATCATTTCTTATCTTTTAACAATATTTATAATGAATTATCAAATCATTAGCTCTCAATGTAATTTAATAAATTAATTATTAAATATTATGACCCTATTTATGATGTCATGATTACAATTTATTTTCAAAAAAGTTATTTTATTTCATTTTTTCATTTATATCAATAAATGAGTATAGGTATTCAAAGCTGTGCGCGATTCCGAGAAATATTAAATTTACCGAAAACTGACATTTCATCATTTTTGACAAAAAAATCCAAATATCCATATTTTGTTTGTAAACCTTTAAAACAGGTGTTATTAATGTTTGGAATCTGTTAATTGAATATTTAACTGAATTAAATATCCTATTTTATTCCTATATAATTTTGGGTCGTGACATATACACACACTCAAACTCAAGATAGGGCACTCCATTACCTTATCTCTTAATGAGTTACCCCACCAAAGCCAAGGTTCTCACTTAACCTTGCATTTTGATACCAAGATATAATGGTCTAGGATTTTTAACCATCAACAGTGGGTAAAACCTATCATGGCATACACTGGTACCTCTAATATACTCTTACGACCGGCCTCGCGGCTGTAAGCACCAAGCAAACCAACCCATCAAGGGCTTATATGACCTCTTTGGGATATGTAGGGGTAAGATTCTCTTGCTTGCAACTAAACAAAAAGTGAGAAACCCCTATCATGTTAATCCAACTAATGTGAACAAATTCGATACCGGTCTCTTCGAAACAACTTTCAGTAATTTTCGGCAAATTCAACCCCTGTTCTTTAAGACATAAACAGACAAAGATAAGAGAGGAAATCAACTCCTACCTGTTAGTGTACGGATTTCCTTAACATTTTTCCTAGGAGAATGGAACGAGATTTATACGAACTATAGCATCATCGCAGATGACTATGCCACATAACTCACATGTTTCTCCTAGATATTTTCAAAGTTACGTTTTGGGTCCATACTTGATAGTTTATTTACTTTCAATAAACCCACATTCAATTTTTAGGGATTTATTCCTAAAGGGAAAATCAATATTGTTAAGCACATAAGCAACCACTAATCGTTTTAATTAATATTTTCATTAATTAAAATCACTTTGTAAATTACTTGTATAAAAAGGCATTTACATAAATTTACCCAAAAGTCACTATATTTTCAATACTTAGGAAAAATATCCATATATTTACCTAAACGAAATAAGTATATTCCCAAAACAAATGAAGATTTCCTTTTCATACAATTCTAAAACCATTTATAAATGTCTCTAAATCATTTCTCAAATCTTTTATAAACTCTTTATAAATCCATAAAACTAATTATAAAATTCCTCTTATAGATGTACAAACCCATTTCCAGAATCTGTTTATAAATATCTAACCATTTGTTAAACTCCATTACCTTGCAAATAAACTTCCTTTATGTCTTCAAACCATTTTATAAAACTCCTATTCTAAAACCCTAGTTTGTTTATAAACCCTATATATAGGTCTCGAAAGCATTTATGATTAATTAAGATCATCGACTTCAAAACGTTATTATTTAATAACAATTATTAACAATAAACGGTGTAAATAAATAACAGCTATTAACTTTAAAACATCTTGAAAATAATAATTAATAATTTAAAACATTATTAAGTAACAATAGTAATAAATCTTTACCATTATCATAATAGTAATAATTTATTTCCAAAACATTATTAATAATCCTTATTATTGATTTCAAGCCATATTAATTATTTAAATAATTAACTTTCCAAAATATTAAAATATTGATGAACAACTTTTAAACAATAGTTGAACACTTTAAACCATTTCTAATAATTTAGAAAAGGCAGATAAATAGGCTAGGGAAAATTAGAAATTGAATCCACTTAAAATAAAATATTTTCAAAACCCAAAATTCAGATTTTAAATCTTTCTCCCTTTCAAAAACCAATCCCAACCCAATTGCAATTTATAGGATTTCAAATTCTTAATTTGAGGCGAATGACTACCAAATGTTTAGTCAGTATCGTTACTGATTTTCTATCACTACAACGTTTAAGTTCTGAATATATAATAATGCCATAATCAATAGAGCCAAAAATCAGGCCTAATGTTTAATAATTCAAATTATAGGAATATTATTGAAATTAAAATCGACAACAGCGAAGAATCGTGTTGGATCCCTCCAACATATTCTCCTACGTCACAACTCATATATATATCAGCACATATATGTAAATGAAATCAACAGTGGTGACGAATCCTTTTAGATTCCTCCAACCTGCCCCCGACATCACCGCTCATATATAATCATACAATATGAGTCATGTGCTACTAGGCGGGTATATATATATATAAACGGTCATACGCTCCAGGGTGGGAATAAAACAAAACCAACAGATAAAACAATAAGTCATCCAAACATTCAATCAATAATTTTTATCGACTATATAACATTTCTGATTAACCAAAAGGGGAGTTTAACTCACTGAAATTTTAGTTGTTACCGAAGCATTCTGATTTAATCTGAATTCGAATGACATTCGAGTCCAGCGTAAAATTTCACTAGCTCTAATCATCGCCAATCTAATTCCATTTCGTAGTTTATGCTGATACAAGTACAATGCAATTTGTCGCGCTCGATTCCGACCTCGTATCAATTAGTTATTGACATTTAAGATTTAAGAATTTAAATAAAATAATAATTTAAACTAATTGCATCATTAAGTAAATAATTTACCAAACTAAATTAATTCAGCCCCTAAGCCTTTCTCTCTCGTTCACATTCAAATCCACTCAGGCGCCACTTCGATCACCCCCCCGGCCACCATGCACCACCTGTTACTGCCACGACCCTTCCTCGAGCACCTCCCGACCTCGACAAGCCCACGCCATATGTCTCATCTTTTCTAGTCATCGCTAGCTCCATAAAAACCCCAAAACATCGAACGTCATTCAATGCAACTTGTCGTCGCCACGATCCTCCATTCACCACCAAACTTGGCTAACACCTCATCTTCCTCACCCTTTACACTTCCCCTTTAGACTCCACCATCTAAAAGTTCACCACAACGCTGTAATCGACGAAAAATACAATCGCCATTCATCCTCTAATTGCGGCCACCATGACGCGACCTATCCCAATCCAACCATTGAACACCATCAGCTCGATGTCACAAAAATATTCCTATTTGGAGAAGAAACTAAAACGGCATGGATTTGCTTCGATGATCGTGAGCCATTGGATGTGGAGGGGGATTAATTTGAAAAATAAAAGAACAAATAGTTCATAGGTTTCGTCGCGTTTATAGAGGAAGGAAGTATGGTTTAAGGACGTGCAATATGGATGGGTATGGACTGTATAGTTGTGGTATGGCTTGAACATGGGCAACATATTATTTAATTTAAAAATATTCATTCAAATTACCTCAAAATATCGAACTTCAAATGAGTCGTGCCGCTTGGCATTTTATAATAAATACCCCTATTCCGAACACAGTGGAACTAGTCTCAAGCCTAATTCGATCATATAATGAAGATAGTTTTCCAAACCCAGTTATAGTATACTAATTTCTGTAATTAGTTTCTAAGAGTTTCGAGCTCGCACGACCAAATGATAGCCACGAAATTCATTAACGTGCAATAATTTAATATTTTAGTTCCAATGACACTAGTTTCATCAAAATCCAAGACAGTGCCCCAAATTAATATTTTCACACGTTAATTAAAACAAATTATTTGTATCTTCTAAAATCCATTTATTCAAATTAAATCTAAGATTGAATTATATAAATAATTTCTGATGCTCAAATCATCATTCCAAATTAAATTAATAATTTATATATCCAAATAAATCCTTATATTAGAAATTCAAGCTGTTTGGTTTACAAACTAATAGTTTAATGTTTGAAATTAGTTAAATATTTCAAAATCATAAAATTCTGAGTCGTTACAAAAAGTATCTATCTGGGTGGCTATTATGAGGGAAAGATATAAGATGAAGAAGAAGCAGAGTCTCCAATCCTCTTTTGGTTGCTATAAGGATGGTATTTATAGGGAAACTTCCCCGCAGGTTTACAAGGTCGAGTTGAGCTAGGTCAAGATGCTAGCCAAGAAGCCTAAAAGAGAGCACGGTAAAAAAAGACCCTTCGGTACCGAGATCTTCCTCTTGCTGAAAACTTATAGTTTTCACTTGTCTTGATCTCCTATCTCTACTTCGATGTATTACTAATTCCTTTTCATAAAAGTTGAGTTGCTCTCGATGATTCCTTTGATAACACTTGTATTATCCTGCTTTCTTGACTTTCTTTTCATCAAAATTTGAAGTTGCTTGTCTAATCTCAAAGAAAAGCACCTGATGACGACTGGTTGGAGTAATGTGTTGATCACAAGGGAATTGTAGAGCCCAAAGACCAATAAAAAGATCTCGGTATCGAGAGGTCTCTTAAACTTCAATATTCGTAACTTTTGGAGTTTCTTCCTTTTCCCCTTTTAAGCATGTTCCCAAATTCTTAAGTTGTTTCATTTGATGTTCTAACTTCCGTTTAAAATCTACTTAGTTAAAAATTCGGTTGATAGAGATTTTGATAACAAATTGCAGCTTGTAGATTGTATCTCATTTCATGACTATATAGACAAGTACATCCCAATAATAAGAAGACAACTGCCTTTATAATAGCCATACAATTTCTGACCAATAGAAATAAGGGATAAGGATAATACAAATTGTTATAATGATTTTTCCTGCACCGTAGTGCTCAACTTGCCAAATATAGTATCCACTAAATGTGTCGTATTAATTCCGAGCTGGTAAGTTAGAATTCTCATGGGATAGACCCATGCTGCCTCATTGAACCATAACAATTTTCTATACAGATTATCGTTTTAGTTTTTGTTTGAATGGTGAAGAAGAAATGAGAAAACTCTAGTTTTCTTAGAGAGATGAGTGAAAGCGACGAAGTAGAATCCTTATTTCAGATAGCGATGTAATTTTTGTATAATGCCCTTAAAACTTAATTAATTTTGTAGCTGTCCTGGAAATTTATTCATATAGATGAAGGGGTCTTTTATTCGAAACTCCCCTTTAAATTTGATACGTTAGGTTCAAAAATATATCATTTTTATATGCTAGAACACAATACATATGAAGCGATTCGAATAAGTAGCACATGAGATAATGGATAAGCTCAAGGAAAAGGCTGATGCTTTAAAATGATGGTCAATATTTTGTTGTTATTATAGACTCATATCTTTAATAATAGTTTTATGTTTTAATATACATTATAGTATGCTAAATAAGAAAGGGCATTATTGTAATCTGCACTGCATAAGGAGTCTATAAATATGGAGCTTGATTGTATTGTAATATCTATCTCAATTCAATAAAATTGTTCTCTCTCTAATGGTCTCCATTCTCTTTATTTTGTAACACGTTATCAACACGAAGGTATGGAACGCCATTTGGGTGATGATATATGCTTACTAGATAGTGCAACTACTCATACAATTTTGAAAAACCAAAATTTTTTCTCTGAACTATCTGAAAATTTCTCAGCTAAAGTCTCCACTATAGCTGGATCTGCTAATATAATTGACGGGTCCGGAAGAGCCCATATAATATTACCAAATGGTACGCATATCTTCATTCAGAATGCATTATACTCAAGCAACTCTAAAAGAAATTTGCTGAGTTTCAAAGATATAAGAATGAATGGACACCATATTGAAACTATAAATGAAAACAACAAAGAATATCTTTGTGTTATTTCTAGAATTGAAAGCCATAAGCTTATCCTAGAAAGATTTGGTACAATTTCAACTGGTTTATATTTTACAAAAATTGGCATAGTTGAATCTCACTCTATAAACATGAGCCAGAAGCTCACAAATACAAAGACATTGATTCTTTGGCATGATCGCTTAGGTCATCCTGGATCAACTATGATGCGTAAAATTGCCAAAACTCAAATGGACATGATTTATCAAACCAATTGAATTTACCAAGTGATTACTTATGTGCCCTATGTGCATAAGGAAAATTAATCACTCAACCTTCATATAGTAAAGTCACATCTGAATCTCCAACATTTCTAAGAAGAATTCAAGGTGATATATGTGGCCCAATCCACCCTAAATGTGGACCATTCAAACATTTTATGGTATTGATTGATGCATCAACTCGTTGGTCACATGTCTGTTTACTTTCTACAAGAAATTTGGCATTCGCCAAGCTACTTGCTCAAATAATAAAATTGAGAGCACACTTTCCTGATCATCAAATTAAATCAATTCGACTAGATAATGCTGGAGAATTTACTTCTCAAGTATTTGATGATTACTGTCTATCATTGGGAATTGAAATTGAACATCCAGTAGCTCACGTTCATACTCAAAATGGTCTGGCAGAATCATTAATTAAGCGCTTGCAACTTATTGTAAGACCATTGCTTATGCAATCAAAACTACCCGTTTCAGTTTGGGGACATGCAATTTTGCATGCATCGAAATTCGTTAAAATTAGACCAACAGCTTATCATCAGCTTTCACCACCACAGCTCTTAACTGGATCTCAACCAAATATTTCACATTTACGAAAATTTGGTTGTGCTGTGCATATAGCTATTAATCCCCCACTTCGTACTAAAATGGGTCCTCAACGACGGTTGGGAATTTCTGTGGGATTTGATTCTCCATCGATAATTCGTTACCTTGAACCTCTTACATGTGATATCTTCACTGCAAGATTTTCAGACTGTAAATTTGATGAGACAATCTTCACGCCGTTAGGAGGAGGAAAGACCGTTCCAGTAGAACGGCGTGAGATATCATGGAATAATCCATCTATGTCTTATTTGGATCCACGTACCAAACAATGCCAATATGAGGTACAAAGAATTTTGCATATTCAAAATATTGCAAATCAACTGCCAGATGCATTTAGTGAAACTGCAAAAATAACTAAATCTCACATTCCAGCAGCAAATGCACCAGCAAAAATTGATGTCCCTGAAGGATAAAAAATATAGCAGCAAATGAATCTAAAGCAAGACAAAAACGTGGAAGGCCAATTGGTTCAAAAGACTTGGTGCCTAGAAAAAGAAAGTCTAATGAAAAATCATCAATTAAGGAACCTCCTGAAGAGGTTATAAATGATCAAAAGGATCACTCAAATGAAAATCCCAATTCTCGTAGAAGTATGGAAGGAAATATTATCCCAGAAGAGATAAAAGAAGTTCCAACGATAAAATAGTACCTAATAATAATGAGATCTCAATATTTTATACGAACTATGGAGAAATATGGGATCGAAGTAAAATAATAATTGATGATGTATTCTCATTCGCAGTAGCTACTGAAATAATTGAAAGTCATGACCATAATGAGAATAATGAGAATGACGATAATGAACCAAATAGCTTAAATGAATGTCGAAAAAGACACGATTGGCCAAAATGGAAAGATACTATCCAAGTGGAACTAGATTCACTTCAAAAACATGGTGTATTTGGACCAATAGAGAAAACACTAGAAAATGTTAAACCAGTAGGTTATAAATGGGTATTTGTTAGAAAACGAAATGATAAAAATGAAGTCGTGAGGTACAAGGCACGACTTGTCGCACAATGTTTCCTGCAGAGACCAGGTTTTGACTTTAAGGAAACTTACTCTCCTGTTATGGATGTCATAACATTCCGATATTTGATAAGTCTTGTAGTTTCTGAAAAAGTCGATATAAGATTAATGGATGTTGTGACAGCTTATCTTTAAGGTGAATTAGATACCAATATTTACATGAAAATCCCAGATGGATATAAATTGCCTGAAGCAAAATCAAAGTCCATGTACTCATTAAAACTAAGACGATCGCTATATGGCTTGAAACAATCTGGAAGGATGTGGTATAACCATCTTAGTAAATATTTGGTAAAAGAAGGATATGAAAACAATCTCATTTGTCCATGTGTCTTTATAAAGAAATCGGTAAAGAGATTTGCTATCTTAGTAGTTTATGTTGATGACATAAATTTGATTGGGACTTCAGAAGAGATTGATGAAACAATAAATTATTTAAATAAGGAATTTGAAATAAAAGATCTTGGCAATCTAAGCACTGTCTCGGTCTACAGATTGAGCATAGTACTAATGACATAATAATCCATCAATCAAACTACATTGAGAAAATTCTAAAGCGTTTTCAAATGGATAAAGCATATCCACTTAGTACGCCGATGGTTGTTAGATCTTTAGATATTAAAAGGGACCCTTACCGCCCAAAAGAAGAAAATGAGAATGGGCATGGCCCGGAAGTGCCATATCTTAGTGCCATTGGTGCATTATTATATTTGGCCCAATGCACAAGACCAGATATTGCATTCTCAGTAAATCTTCTAGCAAGGTACAGTTCAGAACCAACAAAAAGACACTGGAATGGTATAAAATATATCATGAGATAACTTCGTGGAACGACAAATTTGGGTTTGTTTTACTCTAACTCAGGCAATAATCCAAATCTAGTTGGCTATGCTGATGCAAGTTATCTTTCTGACCCACATAAAGCAAGATCACAAACTGGATATGTGTTTAATAACAGCAATGCAGCAATTTCATGGCGATCTACAAAACAAACATTAGTAGCAACATCATCCAATCACTCTAAAATACTAGCACTACATGAAGCAAGTAGAGAATGCATTTGACTGAGATCACTAATTGACGAAAAAGCTGCCGACTTCCATCAGTGACAGAAGGGTCAACCATTATTTATGAAGACAAGCTTGTGTAGCTCAAATTCAAGCGGGTTACATTAAGGGTGATAGGACGAAACACATTTCTCCTAATTTTTTCTTCACACATGAGCTACAAAAGGATAATAAGATAGAAGTGAAATAAATCCGATCTCAAGAAAATCCGGCGGACTTATTCACAAAGGCGCTTCCAAAATCAACATTTCAGAAGATGGTGTACAAAAATTGGTATGCGTCGGCTGCATCAACAAACTAATTGAATAATGCGTTATAATTCAGGGGGAGTGTATGAAATACGCTATAATGTACTCTTTTTCCCTCACTAATATTTTTTTCCCACTGGGTTTTTATTAGTAAGGTTGTAATGAGGCATCATCTTGATCCAGAAGTATCAACGCTCGTAGTAACATTATAAAATATATGTTACTTAAAGATGACATCATGTTGTACTCTTTTCCTTGTTTATGATATTTGCCACTGGGTTTTTCATAACAAGGTTTTTAATGAGGCAATTACTCTTATCATCTTTACATACGCATATTCAAGGGGGAGTGTTGTAATATACTTTAATAATAGGGATGAATATGCTAAATAAGAAAGGGCATTATTGTAATCTGCACTGCATAAGGAGTCTATAAATATGGAGCTTGATTGTATTGTAATATCTATCTCAATTCAATAAAATTGTTCTCTCTCTAATGGTCTCCATTCTCTTTATTTTGTAACATTTTAACAATTTTAATGTCACACTTTTTTGTACCAATGTGAACTGCCAAAAACTCCCTTCTATAAAATAGTATTTAGTATTAAACTTCTTTTACAAATTCAAATGTCCCTAAAAGTAAGATCTAGCACTTAAACATACTTCACAAATTCAAAATGCTTCTAAAAAAAATATAATCTAAAATAAAACTTCTTTTATCAATTCAAAACACTTCGTTAAGAATCTACAAATCTTAATATCATTTGAGCAGAAAAATTATTTTTTGTCTGATTCAAACGTATGAAATTTATAAAGAAACAATTTACATGCGAAGCACGTACCATAACACTTTGCAATAAATGTATTTGTTACTCTATGTTGCATTTTGGTGTGACCATTCGTGTATTTTGATATATAATTGAAATGCAGGCTTCATCATTGCATCAAAACATTCCACAATTTTAGATGTACGCTTCACTTAGTTTATTATAGAAATATACTCCTTTATAAAAAATATAAATTTTAATTTTCATTACAGATACAACAATATCAATGAAAATATATTGAAACAAATGCGATGACAATCTTTTCAAGCTACAGTCAGATCTACTCTTTGTTGGTTAACTAGCAGGCAATCAAAATTAAATAGCTACTGCAATTTGTAATTTGACTAAAATAAAAAAAATACTGCTTATTTTCGAAATTTATTTTTTGTAGAATTGTCGGCGTATATTTGAAACTTAAAACTGGTGTTTTACTTTTACTAAACATTTTCTTTAATATATTTTGTTTTAATTTCCAATAAAGCAAATAATATTTGGTTCAACAACTTATAGTTAAGCCTCCAATTAAAGCTAAGAAAAAAATGAAAATAAAATATTTTGTTTCGAAACTATACAAACAAAAATACTTGCTTGAACTACAGACATAACAAATACGATCTTGGTAATCTATCAATGCAGGGAGTCACCTTGCAATCTGAATGTCACTAAATGTCATACTTAATGGGTCAAACCAGAGTTTTAATGACCAGATCCAACCTCGATTCAGCCATAATCAACCTTTAATCTTGGAGTGTTATGGTTTTGAAAATTAAATAACCTTGCGCGTTTGTGTGTATGAACGTATCTCTTCGCTGTTCATTTTTTTTACATGATCCATGTAATATATAATTTCACAACTTAGCCACCAAATTGTAGGATCATCCTATCAATTTTGAACGACATGATACATTATTAGTGTGTGTTTTATGAATCATTATTGAACTGGACGTCTTTATCTAAAAATATAAGAAAATTTACAATTTTATACTAAAATTATTGTTATAAAATTATTCCAATCAATATATGTTATGAAGTGTTAATAAATTAATAATTGGTTTAAAGTTCAATATATTAATTATAATTAGTTAAATTTTAACATGGAGATGACTATTTGGACACAAAAACTAGGCACAATTGATGACACAAGCAATCTAAACCGTTGGTTTTTTTTGTTTCTATGTGAAAGATGAAATTCAAGGGGAAATCTAATGGTGAAGATTCAATATGTTATCAATTGTGTCTATATATTGTGTTTCAATGGACTTTCTCTTTTAACATTAATTTAAATAATTTAACGTTTAAATCAGAAAATAAAAAATGTCAACCAATGGGATTTTCATGGTCTGAACGGTTGAACAACTGGTTCGACTCACGCTTTGGTCTTTGAAACTATGTACCAAACCGTTGGCGTCAACTAAATGTTAGCAAAAATCTCGACTTGAAAAAAAAAAGTGTAGCTCACATTCCACTATTTATAAAAAATGGTAGATTGTATGTCTTTCTTTCATTTATATATTATGTTATTTGCATGGTTTTTAACTCATCTCTAGCTTCCTTTCACATTATGTACTGAGCTTATCTCTGTAACTGCTGTATGTACTGCATCTTAGGTGATCGTTCCCTTCTTTACTAAACCCAGATAAACTATCAATTTTCAAATAGCTTTCATATGTTTACATGATGATGTATACCTTCCAAGTTTGCAACCATATATATAACTTAATGAAAAAAATGATTCCATCCTAACACTAATTAATTATACGACTAATTCGAAATTTTGTACGTCCCCCAAATCAGTAAAAAACCATCAAAGCCATCATAACTCTGGCTCTCCCCTTAAAAACTATCAACATAGTCTGCGATCTCACCAACTCTATCAACAATGACCCCATCAACCCCGATCATCTTCTGCAACAATACAACCTCCTCCACATCATTCAACTCCCCATACGTCATCAACCCCACTCCCTTCCTCTTCACCTCACCCACCACCTCCGGCCTCCCCACCACCGCCTTCATCTCCCCCACTATCCCGTCCAACCCCCACTCCTCGCACAGCTTCATCGCCTCCTCCATCGAGTTCCTCCTCTCGTCCTCGTAAATCTCCGTTCCCCCATCCGTCAGAAATTACACCTTACTCCCCCTCTTCATCTCCTTCGTCGGTCTCACCGCATCCGGATGGAACGTCGAGAATATCACCTCTCTCGTCCCTCTGTTTTTCCATACACAGCTTAGGATCGGATCCAGCATGGATCTGATTTCCTCGTCTGTGTACTCAACGTCGTCGTCGAATTTGAGCTCGATGTTGAACCCTAAATGGGGTTCGACCTTTTGAAACGCCTCTTCCAATGTGGAAAATGAGTCATCGTTTTCGACGATCCAGTTTGTTATTTTTTTGCTGTGCGATTTTCGTAAAAGGGCCTTGTTGTTGTAGGAGAGAAATTCATGGAGGTAGAGATCTGTGAGGCGGGATTCAGAATCTTCTTCGGAGAGGATGAAGATGTCGTGGAAGACAACGGGGTGTCTGTCTTTGGTGACTTGGATGTCGAATTCAATGAACTGGATTGGGAATTTAGCTGCATTATTGAATGACTTGATGGAGTTCTCTTTTATTGAATTTTTTGAGGAAGTGGAAGTATTCATGCCGCTGCCATGGTGGTCGATGACCAGGAATTGGGAGGAGGAGGAAGGTGTTTTGGTTGAGAGCTCGTGGACTTTGTCCAAGCAATGGATTTCGGAGGGTTGAAGAGTTTTGATGGACATTGAATGTGTAAAGAAATTTGAAAAATATTCAGTAAAAGATAAAAAGAATAGTTTTAATTTTTTGGAAGAAGGAAGGGGATTTATATGAGAAAGCAATTGAAAGGAATATTCTGAGCGAGAGTTAGAGAAGAAATAGGAGATTCTAGCTTTTTAGAAGTTTATGCTATGGAATATGCTATATGAGTAAATTCCGTTTAAAATAATTAAATATTTCGGTTCAAAATATGCGTTGGTACTTGATTGTGTGTGAATATTCGTTGTTAGGAATCTAGTCAGATATGAGTAGGATAGCAAGAAACAAGAATTGTATAAAAGAAGATTTGATTTACCAATTTACGTTTTGTTTTCAGCAAAGCTTTGTTCGTTCAATATTGATCGTTTGATGAATTGCCCTTTCCAACCCACAAGCTCACTTCAAGGGAAAAATAATAAGGTAGGATCAGAAGATGAAAACCTGCAAACTTCAGTCCAAATTTTCCAAAGAAAGAGATTCTTTCATGGCCAAATATAACGAGTTAGTGTGTGCTAAAGATGCTATTTGAAGCTTCTATTTTAGAGACTTCCCAAAGAAATTCAATTCCTATATCTCAAATTTTCTTTTTTCTGTAAATCGATCATCTCAAAGATAATATTTACAATGTAATACGGTTGTACATATAGGCTTGTATTTCTTAGTCTAGATTGACTTAATCAATTGTATATAACTACTTACTATTGTATCATGTACAATTACAATTGCATCACATATAGTATGAAAGAAGAGTATAAACTGTTTAACAACTGATGTTATCTCATTCCTTCAATACCCCTGACAAATTGAGCTATGGTTTCTCTTCATCGCCTTTCTTTTGTTCATCTCCATCTTCAATTCTTAAATCAGACTTTAATATCACAAAATTCTTTGCTGATAGTGACTTTATACGTATGTTTGCACGTTGATAAAACACTTACAAATGATTAATGATTAGTTGTCCTTCTAACACCTTTTCACGAACGAGTAGAGATCAATTTCAATGTGCTTCGTTCGTGAACGAAGAATGAGATTGGCGATTGGCGATTAGCGAGACAGTATTGAGGTTGTCACGCCAAATGATTAGTCTGGTCTTTAGCCGAATTTCGATTTCACTGAGGAGAGACTCGATCCATGTGACCTCTGAAGTTGTGCTTGATACGCTGTGGTACTCGGCTTCTGTATTTGATCTAGAAATAATTGGCTGCCTTTTGAAGCATCATGACACTGGATTTCCACCGAAATATATGCAATACCCAAATGTAGATTATCTATATCGGTTGCCCAATCGCGTCTGAGTATCCTTGAATTTCTATTGTTTTACATGCTTTAAAGCTTATGCCTTGATTTATTGTTTCTTTTGTATATCTTAAGATGCGCTTTCCAATGATCACTTAATGTTCTTTGCATAAACCGACATACCTTGTTCATGCTAAGCACTCTATCCAGTCTTGTTATTGTGACGTATTGTAGTGCACCTGCTATACTTCTGTATTGTTTATCATTGTCTATGCGTCCACCCTTGTCTTTAGATAAATGTAAATTGCTGACCATTGGTGTACGTAGTCCTTTAATCTGATCCATTTTCGCTTTAATTAAAATTTCTATAATATTTTTTTTCTAACGTAGTACAAGCTCCGTATTTGATTTTCTGCACACCTCTATCCCTAAAAACTAGCTCAAGTCCCCTAAGTCTTTGATGGAGAATGCTTTATCTAGATGTTGGATCATCTGGTTAATTTCAGCTTCACTGTTTTCTGTAATTATAAAATCATCCACATAGACAAGTATATAAATTATTGCCTTTTTATCAAATTTAACATATAATGAATTATGTGATTTATTTGCCCTATATCTCAGCTGAATCAGTGTTGCTTTTAACTTATCATTCCTAACCCTTTGTGCCTGCTTTAGTCCATATAGCTTTATGAAGTCTGCACACTCTATGATCATTGTTGCTTAGTTTTTAACTTAGTGGTTTTTCCATATATGCCTCTTTTTGAAGTTCTCTATTTAGAAAAGTATCGTTGACATCTTGTTATTTGATTCTCCAATTGTGATGCAGTGTTATAGTTAGTATTATTCTGATAGTAATTGACTTAACCACTGGTGAAAATGTCTCGCTAAAATCAAATCCATATTGTTGGTTGTAGCCCTTTGCAACTTACCTTGCCTTGTATTTGGATACTGTTCCATCAGGGTTTTATTTAGTTTATACATCCACCTGCAACCTATGATATTTTTGGTCTCTGGTTGTTGTACAAGTTCTCAGGTGTTGTTTTTTATTTTAAAGCATGGTATTCCTCATCCATTGTTGCCTTCCATTTACAGCTTTTAATTGCTTGCTCATATGTAGTTGGTTCTTCTAATTCTGTTATAGCAGCATACACTTTGGGCTTGAATATTCCTCTTTTTGATCTATTTATCATATGATGTCTAGGTTCCATTGGTGGTTGCTCTTGAGATTGAGGGGCTTCATGTTGATATTTATCTTTATGAAATTCTTGTTCTCTGGTTGATGGTTGTTCATTGTCTTGAAAGTGACCTTAATATTGTCTGGATGATCTTGGTGACTCATGACTTGTTGGCTCATGAACTATTCTGAGTGAACACTCAGTTTGTTGTGTAGAAGTATCAACTTGATCATTGGTTTTTTCTTTGATTTCTTCATTGTAAATTGGTATTGGAGTTATTGATACTTTAGCGTTGTATACCTTTTGATTAAGTTTTCTATCTTTTGCTAAAAAGGGAAAAACATACTCATTGAAAGCAACATGCCTTGATATGTTGATCTTACCATTTCTGGTTAGGCACTTATAGCCTTTTTGATGAGATGCATACCCCAAAAATGTACGTGGTGCAGATCTGAAACTTAATTTATTAGTATTATATGATCTCAACCATGGAAAACAAAGGCACCTAAAGGTTTTTAAATTTGAGTAGTCAATTTTGTCATTAAAAAGAATCTCATTGGGGTTTTTAAATTTCAAAACCTTTGTTGGAATTCCGTTGATAAAATATACTGAAGTGGAGAATGCATCAAGACAAATTTTGAGTGGCAGAGATGCTTGTGCCAAGAGAGTGAGACCTGTTTCCACAATATGCCTGTGCTTTCTCTCAATTAGCCCATTCTGTTCTGAAATATATGGGCAAGTAACTCTATGAATTATTCCTTTCTTTATAAAGTACTCCTTTAGTGGCTTGAATTCAGCCCTACAATTTGTTTGTATAACCTTTAGATGTTGGTTGGTTTGTTTTTCAGCTTCATTAATAAACTGCAATACTGTCATGCCTATTTCTACTTTTGATTTAAGAAAATAGATCCAAGTGAATCTACAATATATAATAAAAAATGATAAATAGTAATTATAACCATAATCTGAGTTTATTGGTGTTGGTCCCCATAGATCAGCAGCCACTAATTACAATAGTTCATGATATTCAATAATGGAATTAGGAAATGGTAACTTATGGCTTTTTTCCATTTCACAATAGGTACATATATATGGCAGTGATATATCCTTAAAAATGACATTATTATTTCTCAATACACGTCTTACAATATTGACACTTGGATGTCCCAATTTACAGTGCCAGAAATCAAAAGTACTCTTGTTATTTACATTCTTATTAATACCAGAGTAATCACACCATTTCTTATCATCGGCTTTCCTACAATTCTTCATTAAGTTGAAAATATAGAGGCCATTGCGAACTCTACCCTGTAGTAAAGTTTCTCTACATAGAAAATATCCAACTGTGCAAAATTTTGGGTAGAACTCAAAGTAAACTTGATTATCATTGGCAAACTGAGATACACTCATTAAATTCGTTTTAATATGTGAAACTCTCAATAAATTATTGAGATATAACTCTTTCTTCCCCTTGACAATTGCTTTTCTAGTATGACTGATTTTGTAGATTATTGGTAATATGATTGGTTGCATCTGAGTCTGGGTACCAATCTTCATTCACTATATCTTCTGGCCTAGTTAAGGTTCCACATCATTTTGAATTCTTGAATTGTTTCCTTGATTCTTTGAATCTTCGCTTGTGTGAGCTAAATTGGCATTGGGATGGTAATTTCTTTGACTAGAGTTGCCTTGTTGATTTGATATGTAGTTCCGATCAAAGCTAAAATGGCATCTACTTGTTGTGTGGCCATACTTTTCACAAATTTGATATCGTATTCTATTGTTATTACTCCATCTGCCTCTGCCTCTACCTCTGCAAGTCTGACTGCTTCTCCGATTACCTTGTTCATTTCTTGAATTTGCATTTCTTGCTTGATTTTTTCCTTTAAAATTTATTGCACTTAAGACATTGTAACGACACAGAATTTTGGTCGCTAGTTTTGAACATTTAATTTATTTTTAAATGTTGAATTTGAATTATTAATTGATTTTGAATACGAAGAATTAAGCTGAATTAGTGAAATGGTTTATAATTTCAAATATGACAATTTAATGGATTTGATAAATATAAATTTAATATTTAAAATTGGGATAATATATGAATCTAAATTTAAATGGGAGTGGAAAATGATTTCTAAAATTTATTTAAATTCTATTTAGATTAGAATTATAATATGGACTTTGGAATGGATAAAAAGTCGAAAGGTTTTAATTTGAAATTTGTATATTAATTTAATAGTGGAAATTAATATACGGAAATAATGTAAATAGTTGAAATTTTGATTTAAAATGAATCAAAATGATTTCTAAGATGAATGTGAATTCTATTTATATTATAAAGGAGTTGGTAAATTTTACAGATTGAAAATTTAAATGATCTCGACGATTTTGACAATCGCTCGATTTAATCGACATGTTAAAATAGTCTTTCAGGGCACAGAATCAAAATTCAGCAAAACCAGTTGCATTGGATCCGTAATAGTGTGCTATTGTTGGATTTCAAATTTCGTAGCGTTTGGAGTTACCGTTTGGTGGTACGGGAGAGAAACGCGTTGAAATAAATATCAGAAATTTAATATTTTAATTCGATTCGAAAAGCTATATTCCACATACGATCAAATTAGGCCTCGAAGCATGTTCCATTATGTTCGACATAGGGTTAAAGCATTATAAATGCCAGGCAGCACGTTTTGTTTGGAGTTCGTTTGAAAAAGCACGTCAAAATTGAAATAATAATAAAATAATATAGAAAATCGTATATATAAGCATTAGGAACAGTAAACCCTAGCTGTTCTAAACATAGCCTTCACGTTATTTTCAATGGCTGAAATCATTTAGATTTTTTCCCTCAAATCCTCTCAATCCATCAACCAATTCATAAATTTTCCAACTGGAAGATCGAAGAGCTCGTCGAACTCTATATTGTGAACGGCTATGATCAAAATTAAAGCTTCGGATTGTCGGCAAATCGAGATTGTAGGTCATGCGTTCGTATACGAATTATGATTCCTAGGGGACATCGAGCTCTCTGACATCTTCGGCGTTGGTGAGGCGTAGGGTGGGCGGGTTGTGTGGGTTCGATCGATCGGGGTTCGGTCATAGGTGGAAGCCACGACGATCGATTTTAGTTGAGTCACAATGGGTTTCTTCGGTCTGGGAAGGTCATCAAGTGGAAGATATATTATGCAGTCGAGATTTATAATTTGCAAATCTAACGGCCCAAATTTTCGTCTGGTATTAATAAAAAGAGAATTTTAATTATATGAATTTATATTCAAACTTTAAACTAGCACATCTTTGTCATGCGAGGTCGAAATCGGACGAAACAAGCGGCGCCGGAATCATCGCGATGAACACTATGCTTTGGTGCAGATGTGGAGTCGATCGAAGCTAGCAAAAAATTTAGGTTAAATTGAACATGTTCGATTTAATTTAAAATTAGAGCGTTTGGCGAATTAAAAACTCAGGCGAGTTAATCTCACTCAATTTTGGACTGCTGTATTAATTTTTAAATAGTTAAAATTAGTAAATGATTGATTGGTCAAATTGATGCATTTTTATCAGTTGGATTATCTGGTATAGTTACCGTTCAAGGTGTTATACTATACGTATAAACTCATTTCGTTCTTCTAGGATGTTTATAAGAAAATCCGTCCACCAATGGTTAGGAGGCGATCTCTGATGTTATTTTCGTCTACTTATTTCCTAGAGAACCGGGGTTGAGTTTACCGCAAAATATCGTCGTTGTTTCGAAGAGACCGAGATCGGATAAGTTATCTCAAAACCACTTTAATCCGAGGAGTATGTTTTTGAAATGAAGACAAGTGCATGGAGTCAAAGATGGAGCAGTGAAGTGCAAAGGCTAACCGCTACTAGTCCTGAGGGTGATTCCAAAATGGATGTAACAGAAATAGTGCCTTCGGTTCCGTTCGGACCGGAAATGGACTTGTATGGATGAATGTTATCGGTACATTGTCATTGGAGGACAATAAGCATTCTAAGTGAACATTTCTAAAAGGTAATCGTAGCCTCTAGCCTCATCAATCGGGAATGACTAAAAAGAAGGGGGGATGCAGCAAGGCTAAGTAGGTAGCACTCAAGTTGGGTATGTTTATTACCTTTCAAGATACCCTCGAATATTATTACCACGATTGTAGAAAGAGCTCGAAAAAGGGTGGGAATACCCAAGGTGATAGCATATTTGGTCTATCCAGGTCTGGGATAGTTCGGTCTTATGTAGCAGGGGATCCCGACGTGGTCCTCGGTACAATGCTTCTAGACATGTACTGTGGGAGGTGGTACTCCAGTACCTAGTCATTCAGATGGAATTCATTCTCTAATAAGCACCGTACGGTTTTGATTATGCCCAATTTTGCTGGAATGTGAGATGCAAGAATTTCAGCTATTTGAATAAGTATTTTTACATAGACACTATTATAATATCAGATGATTTTGGCATGAAATATTTTGGTTATCGTAAGGTAAAAACCCATAGTGTTTATTTGTGGTGTGGTCTTACGAGATACCTTTGATTTCAAAGAATTTTGAAAATTTAATGATTCAATCGAGTGTGTTTTCTCATGCTAGTTTTCCAGACTGACTAGGGTGTTATTTTATTCTAATGCTCGGGTCAGACCAAGTATTCCAAATTCAAGTTAGGATGTTATGGAGCTTAGGAGACAAGCTGAAGACCAAGATGTATTCTCGTACTTGTTATTTCTGCTACAATATTTTTTTGAAATTATCAGCAATTGTGAGGACATGGTGTTATAACTGTCCAGGCTGGTAATTGTTGATTTATGTACTCTGACTGAAATATGTATATTACAAATTTGTGTAAAGAGATATTGATATTATATATTGTTCTGTCCTCTATGAGATTCTATTTTGTTTCGTTTCTTCTCTCTTCTACCTATTTTTCCCCTCAACAATCTGCCTTTTCAGCACTCGATCGTTCGACATGTTATACAATGGGCGTATTTATGTCGAATTTCGAGGGTCGAAAGGGCAAGTCATCACGGATATGGTTAATGCTGAAATTTGAACTTGTTGTCTTCCTTTATTCTAATCTTCCCTCATGTGCCAATAAAGTGGAATGAACATATTGTAAACTTGGAAGTATTTCTCTTTGATGAGATGATTGCTACAACTGACTCATATTCCTCCTCTAAACCATTAAGACTAGTCAGTATTTGTTTTGCTTCTACCACTTTATGACCCGTAGAACCTAGTAAATCACATAATGACTTTATTTTGGTTAAGTACTCTCATAGGCATATTATCTTTTCTAAAATTTTGCATCTGCCTTTTGTAATGCATCACTCTTGTTGATGATTGTGTGTTGAATATCTATTCAACCATATTCCAGATTTCATGTGATGTGTTGCAGCCTATGATTTGAGGCGATAAATTTGCACTAATTAAAGACAATAACCATGCACCTAAGAGACTGTCTTGTCATTACTGTATTATATACTCCTTTTTGTTAAATAATTGTCCTTTATTGATGGTGATGTATCTTGCAGGGGTAGGCAAAGTCACAAGAATGTACTCTTCTAATCTGTATCCCCATATGGCAGTTGAGATCTGATATTTCCAAAGCAAGAAATTACTTTCATCTAACCGAATATTGATGATCTCACTTCTTGGATTGATGATTTTCTTGGATATTTACTCAAATTCAAAAATCTGATTAGTAGTATGAGCACTTGATGATATATCTAATGTGTTATCAGTTGTTCCAACCATTGAGTTATTTCTTGATCAAACAAAGAGGTTCTCTAACGACCCTGACTCGACCTTCAAAAATGGTACCGAATACGACACTCGTATTCAAATGCCGCAGATCCAAACGTCGAATCTGGTTCGTCGGAGTATATAACACTTTAAGTACAACACAGCGGAAGAAATGAAATAATACATTTGATATACAACAACAATGAATACAATAGAATGATACAATAGATATTAATACTATCAGAGATATAAGAAATAGCAGCAGAAAGATAATGTCTTCAATGCCAAACTCCAAGAACTCCATCTTCAATCCAAAGCTAGCTCGAATCCTCATCAAGTTTCATAAAGATAAGCAAGTCTAGTCCGTAGACTGAAGAAGATCTCCAAATGCTACCAAACCAAGGATTGTGAAAGCTATCGAATCTACACCTACTATGGGATTATCTGAAAAACCCAACTCTAGACTGCCCGTGTGGAAAATTGTAGGAACCCAGAGTTTAGGAAAGGAACAATAAACTCCAGGTCAGTCATGGGACTGGTGTGAGAAAACAAAAAGAGTTTTATCTTTTAAAAAAAACAACAAAAGCTTTTAAAGTTCAAATCCGCAATGCTTTTTGGAAAATGAAACTACCATATGGCCTCCCGCCACACACACCATGCAAACGCAGAATTGGAGAGATTTCTCCATATGATAGTCAAAAATGCTTGATACGCAAAAACCATTTTGATATTATTATTAGTGCATATTGGAAAACATTTCGAAAGTATAATATTAATCTTAGCCAGCATAGACATTCCGAACTATGCCTACTGCAGCTACCATCCAAACAGTGGGGCGCCACCGTAAGTAGATGGCAGGTTATAGGCGCGTATTGGATGATTGGATTTTCAACAAATGGTCAGGCCAAGGAACTTCCTATTGCCACATGGGAACTCCTCTGGAGGGACGCCTCGAGAACCTACCCGTCTCTCTGCTAACACAAGGCCAGTCTACCCCCTTCCCGGGGGTAAAACCTAAGATATGCCACCCTCGGTCGTTTGCGACCATTATCCGAGGGCCCTCTACACCAACAACATCACACAGTAATAAATATACAACAGTGTCCACATGAGTAAGTATCTGGGCTCCATACCATGATACCACCCTTTTCTAGAAGGAATGGACATACCCTAGGGGAGCTACCCCTGAAACCTTGCCGCATCTTTCCTGTTTCGACTATTACCGGGTTGTGAAGCTCGATGAGGTCTCGTCTACAAAGCTACACTTTTAAACAAAGCCATGCTTTGATTAACAAATGATCGACAACACTTCGTATGCCACATTACCAAATTGGGAATGTATCACTAGTAACCATCAACTACATAACCTCTGAGCTCGTACATCTCAGAGAAGGGTGTTAAGCTAAGAGAATAAATCTCCGTCACCAAATTGAAATGTATTGATAGGAACCGGTTTTACATCTCAAAGTATAATGTCAGACACACATCCATACAAGTCTATTTCGGGTTCGAACAGAACCGAAGGCACTTTCGAAGAAGACCTTGCAAATCCGGGTATTCACAATCCCGATTGGACTTCCCATCACTTAGGGAATCTCTATACCGACGCGACTCAGTGCAAAGACAGTCGACGGGTTATTCTTTCGTTCTCGAAAATACCTGTTCTTCACCACCGGTCTTCAAATGCTATCTATAACGTCCTATCATTATTCAAAATGGGTTATATGACACAAGGTCCTCTCCCGGCTAAACCGAATAATGAGTGCAATATTTAAAAACATATGGATATAGGATTTCAGTTAAGTCACAACTTATTACCCAAACCTTTCTTTAAATGGTTTAAAACAAATTACCATTCCAAATCTTTTAAACAAAAAGGTTCATTTCACAAGATTCACCAATTTTCCACAAAGGTTCATTTACGGCTTTTCAAAACAATTTCATTTCAAATTGGATTAACTTATTCAATCTTTAAGTTAAAGATTTAATTCATAACTTTTCAAACCATTTCCAATTCAAATCTTTTGTATGAAAGATATACCATTTAAAACTCTCTTCGATTTCAAAACAAGTTTTAGTAATCTTTCACATAGGTTAAAGCTGATTACATTTACCTAAGTTAAAGCCATTCAAGTATAAAACTTGGGTTTGAATTTAAATTCCACAATATTTTGTAAATGGTTAAAAACCCATATAAACGCCTTTATAACTTGTATAAACTTTTTAAACCATAACTTCCAAATTATTGAATTCAATTTCAAATATTGAATTCAAATTCAAATCAAATTATTTAAGTTTCAAAACTTTATTAAGTTATTCAAAATAACTTTTATTTTTGAAACTCATTTTCAAAATCTTTCAATTCCAATTCCAAAACTATTTTGGATTCAAAAATTCAATCTTTAAAATTATATTAAAAAAATCTGTGACTTAACCAATTTCCTCGTGCAATACAAATTTGTGTGTGTATGGTGTAGTCCAGAGGTTAATACAATAGTGCAACATCATCAGTGATTACATATACAATCACAGCAATATTGATAAGCGGTATATCCTACAACGCTTATCTATATACACAACATCACAGATAGATAATATGAATGCATTATAAATAAACAAATTACATTCATCACAGCTTGAATTAAAACAATTCAAATCACAAGCATCACATAGTAGAGATGACATGACAATCCACAACATCCAATAGAATACAATCATTCATAATAAGGTTAATTGATCATTTGATTAATTAAAACCAGATTAATCACTAATTCTGGTTGATTAACACTAATTAATTATTGTTCATGTTAATTAATCATCCTTTAATTATTTATTAATTAACCTTAATTAATGAATTAATTAACCTTTAATCATTAAATAATTAACCTTTAATTATTTAATTATTCTTTAATAAATTAATCATCTTCTAATTAATTACCTTAATTAATTATCCTTTAATTACTAATTAATTTATCCTTAATTATAAATTAATCAATCCTTGATTAATTACATTAATTAATTAACTCTTAATTAATTACCATTAAATTAATTATTCTTAATTAATTAATCAACTAACCTTAATTACTTTCATTTAGTAACCAACTCTTTAATCATTTTCATTAAGTAACTGATCATACTAATTAATTGATTAACCATAAATTTGTCACAAAGATTAATTTTCCTTAATGATTAACCCTTAATTATCAATTTATAAATTAATCTTCAATTACCCAAGGCCTTAATTCACTTAAGATAAACCACTTATCTTAATCACATATTTTAATCACATTATCGAATTCCATTTGAAACATTTAAGAACATTTTTAAATAATTATTTCAATATAATTATTCAAACCCAAAACAATTCTAATATATTTTTAACTTTAAAAAAACCAAGTCTTTGAAAACTTATTTAAAACTTGTTTACAATTTAAATTCGAAAACTTGGATTATTTCCCTTTAAAACTTATCTATTTTTAATATATTTTAAATTTTTATTTTAGCTTTAAAACTTTATACCATCCTCCTTAATATATTTGGAAACTTAATTCATATCTTCTTTTACTTTGAAATCTAGTGCGTATTTTATTTTTAAATTCAAAACTGGAAAACTATTTTTTTTTCTTTTCAATTTTGAAAATCTGAAGTCAAATCTTACAATCTCAAAAACACCCGAGCCATTCCCTGTTTTTCCCGTACCCAACTTCGAGTTTCCTTCGCGCTTCGTTTCTTCGAGTTATTTCGTGCATACCTCGAATTCGTCCTCGAGAATCCTTTTCTTCCCCAAATCTTTTGAATAGTAGCTCATACACGCATACATGGATGCACGTGCACGATCATCGAAACGTTCTCCGACCAACATCGCGACCAACCCCAAGCCACTCTCGACCCCAACGACGAACTCAATTGCCCAGATCGACGATTCGATCAAGAAAATAAAATCGAGTCTTTCCTCCTCAACCTGGAACCCAACACCATCAGCATTTTGCCTTTCCGCCGACGAACTATCGCTAGAAATCACACCGCTCTACCCAAAACTTTGACACAACATGCCAAAATAATTCCCCTGGGTCCGATCACTTGAATCGCCGCCACTTGGACGCAGTTCCTCCACGATCAGGCTCAATAAAAACCCAATTTAAAACCCTAAACTAACTTCGACTGCCTTCACCAGTGGTTAAAAGATTTTCTCACTAATTTTCTGATGATCACAAATCCTCAAGCAACCTTAAACATCAAGCTTGATCCACGAATTGATGTGGATCACCGAAAATTGATGAAAATTCATTTTCTGTTCAACTCAGAAATTTACAACATGTATACTTTTAAAAATTATGAAATTAGTTTCTAAAATACTCATTTTCAAATACAAATCTGTCACTATGAACAAATCTTGAAAACAGAAATATTGAATTTCCAGATTGAAAAAGAATGTTTTCTGTATTTTCCTATTCTCTGAATATTTACTAATTATTCTTATTTGAAATTATTCCTAAAATTAATGTTTTCTTCATACACACATTTTTCTTCAAATATCTTAGCCTACAATTTGATGTGTGAAGGGAATTTTGAGATTTATGAATGTGGATTTAGCCTGGGAAACAAAACAGAGTTGTGCTTCATTCATATATAGGCATGCACACAGATAATTATGATTTTATATAGACATGCATGCATCATTCAAGCATCGCTCATTCATACCATACTACAAATTCAAACACTAACAAGTATAATAAGGTCAAGGAGGTTTGCTCACCTGTGGTTTGGCAAAGCGGAGAGGAACAGAGAAATTTGCTTGGAACTTGCATTGTGAACTTGAATCTGGCATTTGACATTTGAATAGATCTGTTGTTTTTTAAAACTGATGCTTTTAAATTTTTCAGTTTTGATTATACTTTCCTAGATTGAAGACTTTGAATCTTGCTTGATTCTCAGGTTGAATTCAATTTGTTTCAGATTGGCATCAGGTTTGGTTTTGAATCTGCTCCATAGCTTTTGTTGCTTTGCTTTGGTTTTAATTATCAGGTTTTATTTTGATTGAAGACTGATTTTTTTCTTTTCACTGGCTTTGAGTTACTAGGCTTTTATTTTGTAGAATTGAAGGAAGGAATTTTGTACAAGGAACATGAACAGCCTGGTTTTGTTTTATCATGTATTTTGAATAAAGAAACTTAATGCCACTTGTCTACTTTCTTATTTCATGGTTAACACTTTTCGTTGCTTGTATTAATATTTTACAGATTAATATTGCATGTCTTTATATATTCACAAATGTTTAGATTATATGTAAAAATGTTTACACTTGTACAAATGCATATTTACATGTTTGAAAGTTACCTTTATACTTGTTTTAAGTATGTTTAGATATATTTCAATCTAGCTTTACACACATCGTGTAAATATATATATGTATGTATATATGTATATATAAAATTTAACTTTTAAACAACTTTCTTATGTTTATATCAAAATAAAATCTTCCAAATATCTTTTTTTTTAAATTTGAATTTAAAGTATAACTTTTAAATCAATATACATCAAAATACTTACACTTGTTACAATAAGAAATTTTATGTTGACACTACTAGAAAATACTTCAATTTCCTACGCAAAGTTTCCGACGTCTTTCCTACGCCAGAAGGTGGGGCGTAGGGAAGGCGTAGGAAACATGTAGAAAGAGGTAAAGGCGTAGGGAAGACGTAAGGAAATTTCCTACGTCTTTCCTACGTCAATTTCAATACGTAGAAAAAAATCGAGGCATAGGAAAGGCGTAGAAAATCCCCTACACCAAAATTATATCGTAGAAAAGACATAGATAATCTCCTACGCCATTTCCACATCTCTATTAATTTTCTACATTTTCAGATCGGCGTACGAAAGGAATAGGAAATTCCTTACGCCAAAAGTATTCCAAAATTTTCATTCAACCGCCTTAATTTTTTCTCCTTAATTTTCATTCACCGCCAAACATTTTAAAGCCCACCAAAATGAATATACCATTTTCTTCTCCACTCAGCTATAATTCCCAATTGAAATGAATTCCCTTTTCCATTTTTCTTCTCCACTCTGTAATAATCCCTAAAATGAAATAAATCCCTTTTTTTGATGGTCGATCGGGATCTGGTAGGTGACGACCACTCGATTCAGAGAACACCATCCCAATTCATTAGCGTTCTTCCTTCTCATTACAACACTAAACACATAGTAGAAGCAATTAAATCCCAGACATAAAAAATTAAATTCGTGAGTTCACTTGAATCAAAAAAAAATCGAATTTTTGGTTTAACGTAGCAACCGATGCTAGCATGGGATGGTAGCGACTTTGGACAGAGGCAAGTTTGGAGGAGTTGAAGGGTTCACGAGTGATGATTTTGCTATGGTTTTGCGGGTTTGCTGTGGTGCTTTTTAGGGATGAAGCGACTTTTGTTCGACCGAGGTTAGTGGTTGATTTTTTGGTCGTGGTGGGTTCTTCGGAGTGATTTGGGGATCATAGTGGAAAGTGAAAAATGCAGTGTACGTGCCAATATAGTACAAACGGATCGTGTAATATGGAATATAATATAAATGCGGAAATAGATGATACTAGCAAAGTAAATAAAAATAGAAAAATCACACCAGAGATTTTTATACTGGTTCGGAGCACCGTCCTACGTCCAGTCCCAGACTTCTATCTGGTTTTTTCACTACCAACTACCTCGCTTCACCCGGAGGAACAGGTTTACAACACCCGATCAGACGAACGGTATTTCACGCCTCTAATATATTGAGGACTTCAATACTTGCCTCTTACAACACCGAGGATTTCAACACTTGCCTCTTACAACACGGAGGACTTCAACAAAGATGAATATAATTGTTTGTTGACGGTATGTGTTCTTGCTAATACGGTTTTGTCACTTGTAGTACAAACTTCCTATAATCTTATCCTCAAATAGAGTATTTGTATATATGAATATTTGGAAGTGGGTATCGTGTTGAATCTAAAGAATGTTAAATAAATTTCAGGATTCAAAACGATATATGATAGAATATGAGCAATTTGAACGCTTGAGAGTACAAGATAGAGATCAATAGAATAGAGTTTAGAAGAATAGAAAATCGTTGTTTGGTATAATGATTTCATGATGTTTATATAAGAAATAAACAGTTGTAACCATTTGTGAAAAGATACAAACAAAGGTCATGATCATTAGTGGAGAGAAAGAGAAGCAACCATTGAAGAAAAGGAAGTGTCTATACGAAGGGTTGCTTTCTGTTTGAAAACGGTCGACAGGTCAAAAAGGACCAGTAGACAAGAATTTGAATATATATACGTTATGGTCACTTGTGCACGTTATCTGTGCATTCTGGGCATAAACGGTCGACTGCCATATTTTAACCGGTCGACCGGTTTAGCCCAGTTTGCACAGTTAATGTGCATTCATTCATATATATACATATATAAGAAAATTGAAGTTACACGATTATTTGAGGATAGATTTTAACATAAATAATATTACTAACATACCAAATAATCAACCTCTAACATATGGAGCTCTTTGTGTCCAAAAGAACTTCTTTTTGTCGATCACGACTTATCCCTTTGTCAGAAATCAAAACTCTATAAAAATCTTGACTCAACATTCTCCCCCTTTTTGATTGATGACAACATAGTTATGAATCTCCCCCTGTATATGATATCCCTCTGAGATTGTGTCCTGCATATATACTGTTAGCACAATTTTCTCCCCTTTTGTCATCGACAAAAAGGAGTTGTTAAATGGAGGATGTAAAAGAGATTATAAGCAACATAAAACTATTACATAGATCAAGAGTAACAATCACACAAAATTATAATACACATAAGTCTAGTATGAATGACACTATTTAGTACAAGTGCCAGATAATGTCTTTAAAGCAAAAGCTAAAGTCATAAGTACGCATAAAAGAGATAGACTAAAAAGGACTTATTCTGACTCCGTCCACCCTCTTCTTCTTCTTCAACAAGCTGAGATTTCCCGTGTCGACGTTCATGACTAGGTCCCGAGCTTGTACCCTCCTCCAAAGATGTCCAAGCAAAAATAGGAGGAGCTGGGCGCTTGCCAGGGTCTGAAGCTTGCATTGATGAAGATGATGCACCACAAGATATTGCTTCCCATATAGAAACGAAGAACGACTTAAGTTTGTTAAAGCGTTTATCCATTTTTGTATCCATGCGCTTAAGTCGTGCTTCGAGAATGAGTTGATTTCGAGCAATAGTGTCAAGTGATTCTTTTGTTGAGGAAGATAATCGTAAGAGTTTAACTTCCTTAGGTTTAGGGCGAGATGGACGTGATGAAGCTTCTTTATGTCCTTTTTCTTTCCATTGTTCAAAAGGCATAATATTAAAGTATGGAGCGAGAAGCTTCATTCTTGTAATCGTAGCTTTGTTGATGACTTTTGGTTTGGAAATTGAAGACTTGGGAGGTTCAATGCCACAATCAAGCAAGAGACGCATAATACACTCGTTATAGAATAAGTGTGGTCTAGAGCTATCATTTACTTTCAAGATCTCATCAAAGATCATAGAAATCCAATTTATACGAATACCCCCATAGATTGAGTATAATGCCTTGAAATTTTCTTTATAGACGGCATCAAAATTTCCTATTCTTGGTAAAAGAGAGTGCATAAGAGTATAGTGAAGAATTCTTGCAGAAGGCCGTAGACCCATAGACTTAGTGCTATCCTTGTCGTCTTCAATAAATTGATGGCTGATTTGATTACGGACATGAACATTGCAAAAATTACTTGAGAATTTTTCACAGATAAAAGAAGAACCAAGAACGGTTGCCATCCTATCACATGAGATAAACACTTCTTTGCCACAAACAACTGACCAAAGACAATAATTAGGATTCTCGGGCTTGTTTTTCTCTAAATTTAGGTTAGCATAGAATAATTTGATCATTACATGGTTAATTTCCACATTGTTTTGATCAAAGTCAATTAGGTTTTCAATGTCTGCTTCCTTTGCTAAACTAAGAATACGATAACTAGAGAAATCTGAAAATTTAATAAAAGAACCCGGATGGATTGTAAAATCCTTCATCTCATTCCATCTTTTGACTGCAATTGGATCTACAAGCCACTTCCTGATAGAGAGATCAATTGGTTGTGTTTCGGAGGTAGAAGCTTGTTTTAATTTCTTTTGTGGAGGAGCCATTTTTGGAGAGATTGGTAGAAGATTTTATTTTTAGGGTTATGGGAGTTTTGTTGAAAAATGAAGAAATGAAGAGGTGGGGAAGAAAATGGCCGTATGTGCGTAAAAACAAATAACACCTCGAAACCGGTCGACCGCCTCTAAATCATCGTCGACCGTTTTCATACAGAGACCAAAAACGGTCGTCTGGTGGATTTTGGCCGGTCGACTGGTTTGCCTGTGAGTTGTTTTTCTTGCTTGCATGAATTTCTGAGTTGTTAAGCGATCCATATAATATTGAGTTTATTCAAAAACATGATATATATATATATATCGATTTATAAAAAAATACGAGAATACAATCATAATATTAAAACAAATTTAATGAGAGGTAGAGGAATTATGATCGGAAGTCTCTTCTTTGACATCGGTAACGCGTGGTTTCCATGGCGACCACTTTTCTTTCGCTCCTTCATTCTGAGCATAGTTTTTATCCCATGAATTTGGGCTTCTAGAGGATGAAGGTGCATGAGGCATTGGCTCGTATACGCCATGTTTGTTTGAACCACAAAAGAATGATGACATTCTTTCTAGAAGAGATAGACGTTCCGAAGTCAGTTGTTGCTCATAATGCAGCTGTCTTTGAAGATCGATTTGATGTTTTTGATAATGATGAATCTCATTGATCTTCTCTCTGGTACGGGGTGAACAAAACAACACTTTCTTTGCTCGTTTCGAAGTAGGTGTATTTCCAGGAGAATGAATGCAATGATGATGACACTTTGATTTGTGTTTTGGAGTTTCAGGAGAGTAATATTCTTCTGGCTCAGAACTTGTGACCGAAATATGGGATTTTTGAGCACACTCATCACAAATATGTGCCATAATGAACTATATATATAAACTTTTAGGTTCAGATAGGAGGTGATAAAAACAATACTTTTGTCAAGCTTATATATAAAAAAAATCCTATATATAAGCTTATGGATGAGAATTGACATGCAAACTTGGCCGTAGAAAATTAAAAGCTCATATTCAATTTCCAAATATAGCAATAGCAAAAATAATTTGAAAAGAACTTAAGAATATAACATTATTACTTATCAAGTTCTTTTTTAGAAATTAAACCAAGTTCTCTACGAAATTTAATGAAACTAGACTCAAGTAGAGGCTTAGTGAAAATGTCTGCTAATTGACTATCAGTTTGGACATATTCGAGACATATATTTCCTTTTTAGATATTGTCTCTAAGGAAATGATGACGGATATCAACGTGTTTGGTTCTGGAGTGATTTACTGGATTCTTAGAAAGATGTATAGCACTTGTGTTATCACAGTATATAATGGAATTTGATAAATGAATATCAAAATCTTGAAGCGTTTGTTGCATGTATATTACTTGAGTACAAGCAAGAGCCGCTGATATATATTCAGCTTCACATGTTGATAGTGAAACACAATTTTGTTTCTTACTAAACCAAGAGACAAGTGATTTTCCAATAAAATGGCACGTACCACTTGTACTCTTTCTATCCGTTTGAGAGCCTCCAAAATCAGCATCATTATATGATACCAATTCAAATTGACATTCTTTTGGATAAAAAAGACCGAAATCTTTGGTATTATTAAGATAACGAATTATTCGTTTTACTGCTCGTAGATGTGATTCCTTTGGATCTGCTTGAAAGCGTGCCCATAGACAAACACTCATCATTATATCTGGACGACTTGCTGTAAGATAAAGAAGAGAACCAATCATGCTTCGATAAAGTTTCTGGTCAACATTCTTACCTTTTTCATCTTTTTCAAGATGTGTAGTTGTACTCATAGGAGTAGGTTTACCAGATGTATTATTTAACCCGAAGCGATTGATAAGATTTCCGCAGCATTTTTCTTGATTAATAAAGATACCATTCGGAAGTTGTTTGATTTGAAGTCCAAGAAAATATGACAGTTCCCCCATATGAGACATTTCGAACTCTTTGGTCATAATACTTGCAAATTCCTTACAGAGTTTATCGTTTGTTGAACCAAAGATGATGTCGTCTACATATATCTGGATAACTAGAATATCCTTTTGAGAATGTTTGATAAACAAAGTTTGATCAACCTTGCCTATTTTAAATCCCGAGTTAATAAGATAGCTACGTAGTCGTTCATACCAAGCACGAGGTGCTTGTTTTAAACCATACAGAGCTTTCTTAAGTTTGAACACATGGTCAGGATATTTTTCATGTACGAACAAAGGAGGTTGTTCGACATATACATTTTCTTTGATAAATCCATTGAGAAATGCACTTTTGACATCCATCTGATAAAGTTTGAAATTATGGTGA
Organism: Allium cepa; assembly: GCA_030765085.1. Lineage (NCBI taxonomy): Eukaryota > Viridiplantae > Streptophyta > Magnoliopsida > Asparagales > Amaryllidaceae > Allium > Allium cepa. The sequence goes on from CM060938.1 coordinate 514,355,881, forward strand.
CAAGCAAAAGATAATAGGATTCTAATAGCTTCTAGTCGAGCAACTGGTGCAAAAGTTTCCTCATAATCGATACCTTCTTCCTGATTATATCCTTGTGCTACTAATCCTGCTTTATTTCTGGTGATATTTCCTTGTTCGTCGGCCTTATTTTAATAAACCCATTTAGTACCAATAACTGACTGATCAGTTGGTCTTGGAACAAGTTCCCAAACGTTATTGCGCTCGAACTGATTTAGTTCTTCCTGCATGGCAATGATCCAGTAATCGTCTGTAGCAGCTTCTTTTGGATTCTTAGGTTCGATATTTGAGAGAAAAGCGACATGACCCATTTGGTTGAGTTGACTCCTTGTTCTGACATGTGATGTTACTTCACCGATTATATTTTGGGCCGGATGGTCTCTTAATATTCTTGGTGGTGATTGTAACTCACAGATTTGAGGAATATTCTCAATAATTATTTCCGAGTCAGAATCAACATTTGTGATGATTGGATTGTCAGTGACTATTGTTTCGTCATCATCTGATATAGTTTGAGGATGCTGATAGAATTCATCAAAAGAGACATGAAGTGATTCTTCAATAGTTTTGGTTCGTTTATTAAATATACGATAGGCCTTGCTTCGTTCCGAATAACCGACAAATATTCCTTCATCGGCTTTTGGATCGAATTTGTCAAGTTGGTCTTTCGTATTTAAAATAAAGCATTGGAACCAAAAACTTTGAAGTATGAGATTTTAGGCTTTCTTTTGTTAAATAATTCATAAGGAGTATTCTTGGTAAGAGGTCTTATGGACACACGATTTAAAACATAACAGGCAGTTGCGACGGCTTCTTCCCAGAAATGTTTTGGTAAGGTGGTTCCATTCAATAATGTTCTTGCACATTCTTGTAAAGTTCGGTTCTTCCGTTCTACAACTCCGTTTTGTTGTGGAGTTCTGGAAAACGAAAAATTATGATATATACCTTTTTTGTACAAAAATGTTCAAATTTATTATTTTCAAATTCTCCGCCATGATCACTTCTTATATTTTTAACTTTAATCCCTTTTGATTTTTGAATTCTTTTGACGAAAGATTTAAAATGATTGATAGTGTCACTTTTGTTTTTTAAGAAAATTGTCGATGTGTAACGGGAGAAATCATCAACAATTACAAGCACATATCGACTGTGATTTATTGATTGAACCCTAGTAGGTCCAAATAAATCCATATGTAGTAACTCAAGTGGTTGTAATGTTGATATGACTTTTTTTTAATTTAAAAGATGATTTGGTCAATTTTCCTAGTTGACATGCATCACAAATGTTGTTAGCCTTAAAACTCATTTTGGGTAGTCCTCTAACTAGATTGTTTTTGGCTAGCTTGTCAATAGTTCTGAAGTTTATATGACAGAAGCATTTGTGCCATAGCCATGGATCATTATCATTAGCCACAAGACACATATATGAATTATGATTAATATTCATATTCAGAATATATATATTTCTGTCTCTATAACCTTCGAAAACTAAATTATGGTCTTTATCTAAAATACTACACTTATTATTCGAAAAGGAAATTGTAAAACCCTTGTCACATAACTGACTAATACTAAGTAAATTGTGTTTTAAATTTCTAACTAGCATGACATTAGTAATAAGAGGTAAGTTAGATGTACCGCAATTGCTTACATCGCCTTTTCCGATGATATAGCCTTTTGAATTATCTCCAAAAGTGACGGAGCCACCATCTGAGTATGTAATATTTATCAATAAGCTCTTGTCTCCAGTCGTGTGCTTCGAGCAACCACTGTCCAATATCCACTTTCCTCTTTTCTTAAGTGGGACCTGCAAAAAATAAAATTAGGTCCATGGTACCCACTTTTTATGGGGTCCTAAGAGTTAGGTCTTAGGAGTCCAAACCCATACGGGTCTGGTATCCCCTTTATATACATAATTAATATTAAGATGCACAGTATTCATGAAATTCTGAATATATTTGTTCCTAATCAAATTGTTATTTGTTTTAGGAACCCATATTTTGATAGTCTTGATATTTTTCTTTTGAAATTTCACAACTGGTTTTGGTTTGGAATATAATAAACTAAGATTTTTCTTAGCTTCAGTTTTTTGTACTTTCTTCTTCCTTTTATTACCAAGATGTTTCTTGGTTTCCTTTTTTTATATCCCAAACCTTGTTTATTTGAAACAGATTGTGAATTTTTAATGATTTTTGTCAAATTTTCTCGACCTTTGTTAAAGTTAGAAACATTTTGAGTAATGTTATCTAACTTAGTTTGTAAACTAGCCTTTTCTAGGTCCAGAATTTTGACTTTTGCCTCAAGCTCATGATTTTTAGTAGTGAGAACATCATTTTTCTCTTTTTGAGTTTCAATTTCTTGAATCAAAAGAACTAATTGAGAGTCAACATTAGATGATGATTCTTGAAATTTTTCAAGTTCTTCTTCTAATATTTTTTTCTCGTCTTTTAACATATCTCATTCAAATTCTGCTCTACTCAATTCTGCTTTGGCTTCTTTTAGCTTTCGTTTCATGTCTTTATATTTGACTATCAATTCAGCATTAATATCAAGTACTTCATCAAATGTAGGAATTTGTACCTCATCTTCTGTTGCCATGAAACATACATTTGCTTGTTCATCTTCCGTATCACTCTCAGTTTCTGATGAGTCTGTATCATCCCATGTTACCGAGAATGCTCGTTTCTTTGATTTGTCCTTCTTATATCTTAATTTGTCATTTTCTGACTTCTTCTTTTGCTCTGGACAATCCTTGTGCATGTGCCCCTTTTTGTGACAGTTGAAGCATTCTATAGAGGATGATGTTGGTTTATTTGATCCAGATTTCTTTCTGTTATAACGACTGGCTTTTCGCTGTTTTAGGAATTTTTTGAAACTTTTTGCTATGAATTCCAGATCTTCATCTTCAGATTCTGATTCATTTTCGTCTTTTTCAGCATGGAATGCCACGTTTTTCTTTTCTTCTTTTTGTTCCTTTCTAGTCTGCAAGTTAGCTTCGTAGGACATTAAATTTCCTATCAATTCATCTGGCTTCATGACGGAAAGGTCATTAGCTTCTTCAATTGCTAATACTTTTCCTTCCCATTCACTAGTCAGAGAATGTAGGACTGTTGAGACAACATCAAAATCAGAATACTTTTGTCCTAAGCCAATAAGTGCATGGTGGATAGTTTGAAACCGTGAATACATATCATTGATTGTCTCATTTGGTTTCATTTTGAAATTTTGAAATTGACTTTTCAGCATGGCTATTTTGGCTTGTTTAACCTTGTTAGTACCTTCATGAGTGGTTTTCAACGTTTGCCAAATTTGATTTGCAGTAGTGCAGATACTAACACGGTTATATTCATTTTGGTCTAATGCACAAAACAACATATTTATTGCCCTTGCATTTACGGCTGCTTCCGTTTTCTCAGCCGCGGTCCATTCTGAATAATCAGTTGTTGGATTCACTATTTCTTTTTGAGTAGCATTCCAGGCATCATAACTATTTGATTACATAAAGAATGACATACGTGTTGCCCAATAACTATAGTTAAGACCATTGAAAAATGGAGGTCTTTGTGTCGATTGACCTTCCATGTAAGTGGTGTTTTGAGTGCTAGTACTTGCGTTATTTGCCATATTACAAGAATATATCAAATAACTGTGTTACAGTTATATGATGGCCGTGCTCTGATACCAAGTGAAAAATTCAGTGTACGTGCTAATATAGTACAAACGGATCGTGTAATATGGAATATAATATAAATGCAGAAATAGATGATAATAGCAAAGTAAATAAAAATAGAAAAATCACACCAGAGATTTTTATACTGGTTCGGAGCACCGTCCTACGTCCAGTCCCAGACTTCTATCTGGTTTTTTCACTACCAACTACCTCGCTTCATCCGAAGGAACAGGTTTACAACACCCGTTCAGAAGAACGGGATTTCACGCCTCTAATATACTGAGGACTTCAATATTTGCCTCTTACAACACCGAGGATTTCAACACTTGCCTCTTACAACATGGAGGACTTCAAAAAAGATGAATATAATTGTTTGTTGACGGTATGTGTTCTTGATAACACGGTTTTGTCACTTGTAGTACAAACTTCCTGTAATCTTATCCTCAAATAGAGTACTTGTATATATGAATATTTGGAAGTGGATATTGTGTTGAATCTAAAGAATGTTAAATAAATTTCAGGATTCAAAACAATATATGATAGAATATGAGCAATTTGAACGCTTGAGAGTACAAGATAGAGATCAATAGAATAGAGTTTAGAAGAATAGAAAATCGTTGTTTGGTATAATGATTTCATGATGTTTATATAAGAAATAAATAGTTGTAACCATTTGTGAAAAGATACAAACAAAGGTCATGATCATTAGTGGAGAGAAAGGAAGCAACCATTGAAAAAAAGGAAGTGTCTATACGAAGGGTTGCTTTCTGTTTGAAAACGGTCGACAGGTCAAAAAGGACCAGTAGACAAGAATTTGAATATATATACGTAATGGTCACTTGTGCATGTTATCTGTGCATTCTGGGCATAAACGGTCAACCGCCATATTTTAACCGGTCGACCGGTTTAGCCCAGTTTGCACTGTTAATGTGCATTCATTCATATATATACATATATAAGAAAATTGAAGTTATACGATTATTTGAGGGTAGATTTTAACATAAATAATATTACTAACATACCAAATAATCAACCTCTAACATATGGAGCTCTTTGTGTCCAAAATAACTTCTTTTTGTCGATCACGACTTATCCCTTTGTCAGAAATCAAAACTCTATAAAAATCTTGACTCAACAGAAAGCAGTTTGCGTTCGAGTGATTTTGTTGGTGGAAGTTGGTTCGAAGTGAAATTTGTTGTAGGCAATGGTTGAATGTCACAGTGCAAGGCTTGATGGAGCTGTAGTTCGTATATGCTATGTGGTCAAAGCAGGCAGTTGTGAAGCAGTGGGGTAGATGAGAGTTCGTGCGATTCGAGGAAGAGGATGTTAGTGATGAAGACACGGTTTGAAATCTGGGTGATGAAACAGGTGATTGGTCGCGATTTGCGGTGGTCGCGAAGATGATTACTGAATGGTATGCAACCGATTTTTTTTTTGTTTTTTTGTTTTGTTTTTGTTTTTGGATATTGGAGAATGGACATGGTCAGTGGATTGTTTGTTGATGAGGCAACAAAGGAAATGGAAGTTGGCTGTTGGAGATAGAGGAATGTTGGCAGTGAAGCGAATTGTTTGTAAATGTACAATTGATGGATTCCTGAAGCAGCAGTTATAAGAAGGAAAGTCTTGCGAGTAAAAGGTTGCTTGGCAGGATCAAAGGAAGATAATCTGTTGGAGCAAGGAGACATGATCCCGGCCATAAACAAAACACCAGTTTCTTGTTTCCGTGATATAGAAATTGCTTGCAATATGTTGGACCAAAGTAACAATAATGATGATAAGTTAAAGATGACTATTCTTCGCCAGGTAAATCTCGATAATTTTTTCTGAATCATTTTCGTATATGCAATCTGAATATGATATCTATCTCACTTAATCTTTACAACATAAGCACGAGATTCAAAATTTTGAATCAAAATTCAGTTCTAGGTTGAAATTTGATTACTTTCATATGGTTTATACTTTTTTCGTTGCGAAGGGTCAAGAGATGGAGTTAGCTGTAGGCATGGTATTAGAGACGGTAATGGAACGACACGCATGGTAAATTGGTGTGGAAGTGTGATTCAGGATCCCCACTCTGCTGTTCGCGCTCTTGGTTTTCTACCTGAAGAAGGCCATGGTGTTTATATTGCAAGGTATAATCTTCTTCTAATAATCACCATTCTTTCATATTTTGTAAAAATTTCTCTTCATCCCTCATTGTTATAGTTCCTTAATGTCACTATAAACCAAAGTTAATAGTTCTTTATACCACAGAAATGGTTGATACTTGTGATTCTAATAAAAATAAATCTTGTATGAATATAGATGGTGTCATGGTAGTCCAGTTCACAGATACGGTCTGTATGCTCTTCAGTGGATCGTTGAAATAAATGGAAAACTGACGCCAGATTTGGATACCTTGTTGGAAGTGGTTAAGGTACACTACATAATTATTTTAATGGCTTTGAGTATTAGATCTTTATTAAGAAGTTGTAAGAACTACAACAGTATTTATGTTATGTCTTCATTTTTTGAATAATAGTTATTTATATAATTTTTTTTATTGAACATGGTTAATTCATGCCAAAAAATTATCAAAAACCGTATCTCTTCCCACTGCCTCCATCTGCCTCACCGTCACACTACATTCTAACTACAAACTGCCAATAAATCTTCAACATCACCACTACATTCGAACAATTCACCAAAACTGTCTTTGATTCAACCTTATCCCTGAGAACACCAACATCCACAAACCTTTTCCATACAAACATAGATGCTACATTCAATAAAAGCAACACTACATCACTACAAAAACCACATAAAAAACCCATCTGCCTTACCTCCCTGCCCAACATCAGCAAACCTGCACTGTTCCCTACCATAACCACAATATCCACCTTTGCCTCATCAGTGCATTCCATTCCCTTTGACTTCTCCTCCACCTTCCAAATCCACTATTATCTACACAGCAACAAATTCCAACCAAAACTGCAGTTGCAACCATCAACGTCCTCACATAATTCCACCTTCAACGTCAATCTACTGCAATCAGAACTCTAAGGCACCACAAATCCACAAACAAAAAAACTGCAACAAATTCAAGAAGCCGAGAATTGAGTTTTGATTTTTGGGAATTGAATTTATTTGTTTTGTTTTGTTTTTTTATTTGATTTTAGGTTTGGGCTCTTACTGAGGTTGATTTTGGAGGCGCTTTCTGTTGTTGTGATCGGAAGCGATGGTTCAAAGAGTGAGGTGGAGTTCGCTGATGCAATTTCAGGTGAAGGTTGTGGCTCGTTCTATTCTCCCTTTTTTTTCTTCAGATTTTGGGTTTGGTTCCGTTTGTCTAAGCGTGGTTGGGAGTGGTTGATGTTGGATTATGTGGTGGTTGTTTTCTAGTGGTGGTAGAATTGTTGCAGAGAAGTATTATAGGGATGGCAAAGGGGATATGAGTTGTGGTTGTGGGCAGAGGAGGTTATGCAGAGTTTGCTTGGAGAAGGTGGCTTATGCTAAAGTAAGGCAGCAAGGTGAATGTTTGTTGATGTTGCTTTGGAAGGTGGCAGGGAGGAAGGGTGCAGGCAGTAGAAGGCAATGAAGGTTGAAGTGTTGTTGTTATGTGTTGTTAGTGGGTAGAAGAAGATGAAGGCAGAGGGAAGTTATCGTCAAGGAGGGATGAATGTAGTGAAAGGATGGTGGATGTAGTATGTATTGTGGTGAGGAGGAGGTATGGTGGTGTATAGTGTGAGTAGTGGTGATATGCACTGTCAGGTGGTAAGGCAACAGTTAGGCATCGGGTGTAATTTGCAATATTGTAATTTGCAGTATGAACAACCAATTGAGGTTCTTCGATAGCAATTTGATGGGGAGTTGAATGATCTCGTGAGGGATAAGGGTAATTTTTATTTTTAATTGTAACTGTATGATGTCATGTATCATGAACATATTATCGTATTATTTTGACATATAAAAACTTGATTAATATTGTTTGACTTTGTAATACGAATGAGATATTTGTTTTTTGAATTAAAAATGAATGATTTGATGTTAATCTTTTTGTTGGAATGTGTATATATGTGTAACAAGTTGGTTTTAGTTTCTATTTAATATGGTGAAATGAAACACAATAGTAATATATTAAAATTGCTTTAGAAAAGACATAGGTAAAGGGAATATTGATGCACCCATAGATGAATGAATGGCGTAGATAAAACGTAGGAAATGTAATATGTAAGAATGGCGTAGGGAAAGCGTAAGAAAACAAGGCGTAGGGAAGACGTAGGTAAACGGATGGCGTAGGAAACACGTGAGCAACGAAAGAAGTAAAAATGTCGTAGCAAAATCGTAGGAATAACGAGGCGTAGGAAAGACGTAGAAAAATCATGGCATAGGAAAGACGTAGGGAACAACCCGACGGATGGCGTAGGTAAAACGTAGGTATTTTATTAGCTACGCAAGTTTTACCTATGCCAAAATTGGCATAAGGGTTACGTAGTTAATGCATTTATCAACGCCCCGCCTACGCCATTTTGGCGTAGGTAAACCGCAGTTTTCTTGTAGTGTGTAACCCCTTAGTTTAAATTAGTTACAAAACTTAGTTTTAAACCCTTGTTTAAAGTTTACTTACAAATTCATGTGTATATATATATATATATATATTTTCTAACTATTTTTATTTTCAAATATATAAGAAAAGCATTTTAAATCTTTAATTAAATCTTACTTATATATTTACAAACCAATTTTATTCATATATATATGTTTATCTCATAATTTCAAAAGATACATATATGTAAGTTTAAAGCTTTTATGTATTCTTGTTTACATACACCATACAAACAATTTCAATTATTAACACTTATATAACCTTATAAAAGAAAATTATTTAGAAATCAATTACACACAAATAAAAAATTCTTACAAAGTTAATAAATCCAGTTATATTTTATTCTGAAATTCCCAATCCAACATATTATTTTAAACATTTATTTTAGAATTTCAAATTCAAAGACTAATGTACGAACAATTTGTATTTATAAATGAATAAACAAACAAATATCTATTTAATTTGGAAAATCCAAATTAATGCAAAATTAAATTTCAAAAATTAAATCAATTATCAAATTATTTCTAGCTAAAATTCAGGAATGTTACAGGTTCTCTCTGATGATCTTAATCTGATGCAGCCAAGGTGATGTGATGAGTCTTCTCCGATCAATTTCAGGCACGACACAGATCAGTTGTGGGTAAAAGTTGGTTCTTGAACAGATTTACACTAGATCTTGTCCGAATGATCAAATTATCCCTAATGATGAAATCTACCTACGGAGATTACAATAACAACCATACTTAGACAGGGCGATGGAATGATGATTGATTACTAGAATGGTGGTTAATGGCTGTTAGGCACTGGTGGCTCTGAAACCAAGAAATGTGAAAAAGAAGAAAGTGCAAACTACTTTGTTTTCTGAAAGATAATATTTACAGTGTAATATAGTTTTATATATAGGCTTGTATTCCTTAGCCTGGACTGACTTAAATCAACTGTATACAACTAGTTGCAGCTGTATCGTGTACAATTACAATTATATCCCTTGTAGTATGAAAGAAGAGTACAAGCTTTTTAACAACCGATGTTATCTCATTCCTTCAATACGATCATCTCAACAAATTACCTTGTTTTAATAACGTCGTGGGTTTCAGTAATTAATTAAATTAGGTTTCAGTAATTAATTAAATCATTCAATGAATGATTGAGATTAAGTTGGAGACATAGAGAAAGCGTCTAATATTCATTTTCGCACTCTTCAAGATTCTCGTGATAAATTAGAGTCATCTTTACTCAACTTTAGGGAAGAAAAACCATATTACTAGCATGGACACTAAGGCTCTATGAAAACAAGTATGCTCTCTACGTGGTACTCCATGAAAAGAACAAAGTCTAATAAAAGATAGCTGAAACCTAACCTTGTGGACCGATGCTGAAAAGCTCCAAAGGATGATATACTAGAATACTAACATGATTCTTTATAACACATACATGGACAGCATTGATATCTTTCCTGACCTAACTTTCAAAATCAATGAATCCACATGTATAGAATGTATAAAGAAATTTACTAAACTCCAGGATGCCTCTGAAGATAAAGGTGTATCTATGCATTACATAAAACACATATTTAGATCACATACAATGGAAAGCTAACAATCCAAGCAGTAATGAAATCAATTGACCATAACAAAAACTAATATGTGGGAAGGCTAATCAAAATTTCACACATGCGAAAGCTTACGGACTCTTGTACATGTGAAAGACAATCAAAAGCTTATACATGTAGAATCTAATAAGATCTTTTACATTGAGAGCCAATCAAGAGCTTGTATATACGACAACAAATAAGTGCTTATAGGGGGAAAAGCTAATAAGAGCTTATACCAACAACTAGGTAATCATATTTGTATAAAGTTATAAGTTTGGTTTTTCCCTTTAGTTCGTTTAGAAGTTAGCATGTTAGCTTTTTTTATCGTTGCTTAGCACAAGTTTATGTTTTTCTTTTTCGACTTGTGTTGAAACCTACCACTTTGGTCTGCCATCACCAACATCTAAGAACATATTTTGAAGCATAAAATTATGTCGAAGTTGAAGAATTCTTCTCATGTACTCTTTCAAGTGCATTAGCAATAAGATCTCGGGTAATTTCTTTCCAGATAATTGGCACTACAACGAACTATTAAATATGTAGTAAAAATATGTGCTACTGGACAAACCAGACTAAATTTTACAAAATTATCGTAGCTCACTCAACATACGACTAACATGCGGACATCAACCAAAAAGAAAAAAAGACGCTTCCTTTGACACATCTATGCCTCAACATAATGACCCTTACCGACTATCAATGGTTGGATGTGTTGAAAATAATGAAACAATAGATTTCCTTTGAGTATTGATAATAGTTTATATTGCTAGCTGTTATCCCATTTTTGGTCAAAACTGGAATATCAGTGTTGGGTGCGTTTCCACCATGACCGAACCAAGAAGAAGCAGCCAGCAAGCGTATATAAGTCTGGGGTTTCACTCATGACTCAAGTATAAAAGTCCATTCGGTATCAAAGGTTTAAAGTTTCATTCGGCAATGTAGATCGAAGTCTCATTCGGCATTCAAGATGCCTTGGTTCATCCGGCGTTCCCAATACAAGAGCTCATTCGGCACTCCCAAATATAGAAGCATTCGGCATTCCCAACTCTCCACCGAATCACCTCCACCGGACCAAGCTCCACCGGTCCAAACCCACACCGAACCAACCCACACCGAACCAGACTCCACTCAACCTACCACCGGACCAACACTCCACTCAACCTACCACCGGACCAACCTACCACCGGTCCAACCATCCCAGCTACGACCGAACCAAGCTCCGCCGAACCAGATGTGCCAGGCTAGATTGCTTCACCCCAGGCCCACCAGCAGCTATATACATCCAGGACCCCTGCCCCCAGCCTCACTCTATAAATAGAGGGGCAGGGGTACAAAAATGGCAGACAAGTTTGAGAGCTCAAGCACGGAAGGAACTTTCAAACAACTTTCATATACTTGTATACAAAGCTTTGTACTTGTAATCTGAAAGAAAAGAGAGAATAACATATAAAGTGGACGTAGGCACGTTCTGGCCGAACCACTATAAATCTGCGTGTCTTTTACAGTTTAGCCCCTGTTTTTTTATATATTTGCATAAATCACCCAAACCGCTAAGAACAACATAAAATCAACTAAATCATACGACTTTGAGGTGTTTGTCCATTTTTTTTGCTAATATTTTTGGTGCTTTCATTGAGAGATGAACTCAGGAGCGCTTTAATCATTGCCTCGCAAAGATTTTTGAGAGACTCTCTTTAAGAACCAGAAGTCTATCCGAGATTATGGCTCTTGGAAGGAAAACAAGTAGAAGACAAAGACCAGAAAGAAGTCAGCACGAAGGGAGTCAAGGGGCTTCCTCAGGAGAGAACCAAACTTCAGTCTTCATCACCAGGGATGAGATGGAGACAATGATGAAAAGACAAGAGGAGTTGATTCAGAATTTGTTTCAGCAGATTGGGCAACTTGGAGCACAGAATAGGGAAGCGGATGGAGTTCGGAACGGAGCAGGACCATCCGGCATAGCACCTGGATTAGGAGGCACACCCATGGAGAACATAGATCCAATTTCGGAGAGAGAAAGAGGAGCATCTGCATAACCTGGGAGCAGCAGAGGAGTGAACGCTCAGTCAAGGGGCAGGTCGAAAGTAATGAACAAAGATTGCATCTCGGAGACAATGACAGGTTGGCGGAGATGGTTAGAAAAGCTATGAGAGGCGGTTTGGTAAACAAAGATTTGGAGGATGTTAATAGGAGTCCTTTTACTCCAGCAATCAGACAAGCTAGAAACCCACCGGATTTCGAGTTACCATTGCTGGACATGTATGACGGGAGAACGGACCCCACGGTTCATCTAACGAAGTATATGAGGCATATGGATGTGCTGGGGGCATCAGAGGAGGTTATGGCCCGGTGCTTTCCATTGTACTTGGCGGATATTGCAGTATTGTGGTTTAGACAATTGGAGAATGGATCCATCGGAACGTGGAACGATTTAATTGAGAGATTTATGAGGCAATTCAGGGTCCACATTACAAGGCCCAAGAATGTGATGACTTTGGCAAACCTAAAGCAGAAAACCGGAGAGACTTTGAGGAGTTACCTAACGCGATTCAATGCGGCAGCAGCTTCGGTGGATCGACCAGATCTATCCATGGTTATGATAGCGGTTGTGTCCGGGATAGATGACGGAACAGAGTTCAAAAATTCATTAACTAAGGATCCACCCGTGGATCTAGGAGAATTCTATCATGAGGCGGAAAAGTTTCTACGATTGGAGGATGCGAACGCCGAAAGAGAAGAAGGAGAAGGAATTGATATTTATGCGATCAAAGGAGGAAATCCCCCTGAGAAATGCGCGGAAACTAGCAGAGGTAAAAGAAAGACTGAGAATGACGGGGACAGGTCAAAGCGGCAAAGGAGGGAGCCGCGATTCATCACTCACACTGAGCTGAATGAGAGTTTGGAGCGAATCTACCAAGATACACGAGAGCAAGTTCCATACCGTAGACCAATGCGAAGGGATCCAACTACTGACGAAAGAAAATCAGATAAGTTTTGTGTATTCCATGAATTAAACGGTCATAACACTAATGATTGTAGGCATTTGAAGGATGAGGTGGAAGGGCATATCAGGAACGGTATGCTCCTTCAGTATGTGAGGAAGCGAACTCCAGCTGTGGAGCCAGAGCGACCACCGTCTACATCGGCTAGAGGTGACCTTGGATCGGGGCACCGTTTGATTATCCATTGATTGCTTGATTAAAATAACGGTGAACAAGTTGTAAACCTCTCGCCAACGCGGTTAAATCATTTACACATGTGAGCGATCGCGCACGATCCATAGGCATGCTCTGAATGACTACCAGCCGCGTTATAGTAAGAGTTTACGCTTTGACATCTTCATTTTGCTTTTTTGCTTTGATTTTGATTTGAACATTTAAATTCTTCCTGTTTGGACATTTCTGCTGTAAGGTTCATATGATTATTGCTTTAACATTTACAATTCTATGGAAAAATTACTTGTATGCCCGTGGATCGCGAACGGTCCACGAGCACCTCTTGCATGGCAGTGAACTGCCGAAGTCTTTGATTCGGAAACTCCCCCAAACAATAACTCCGGCACTGATAATATTAAGTCCCCCCCGGGCACACTCATTCGCCTCGAACGGCACCCGACCTCGAACGGTCACAAATCGCCTCAAACGGCACCCGACCTCGAACGGTCACAAATCGCCTCGAACGGTCACAAATCGCCTCGAACGGTCACAAATCGCCTCGAACGACACCCGACCTCGAACGGTCACAATTCGCCTCGAACGGCACCCGACCTCGAACGGTCACAACTCGCCCCGAACGGCACAACTCACCTCACCTCAAATGGCTCGATCATGAACGGTCGTCATTTGAGGTCCGCCACTTGACCGCGCACGGTCGCACTTCACCTCAAATGGCTCGATCCCGAACGATCGTCATTTGAAGTTATGCGCTTGACCATGAACGGTCGCACTTCATCTCAAATATCTCGATCCCGAACCGTCGTCATTTGAGGTCACATAAAACTGTATATTCCTTTACAGGACATCAACAGGATATGAACATCCAGCTCATGGCATTACAAAACACGCCTTCCTACCGCAAGGACATCAACAGGATACGAACATCCAGCTCATGGCATTACAAAACACGCCTTCCTACCGCAAGGCATGTTTTGGGGGGCAAAGTGTTATCCCATTTTTGGTCAAAACTGGAATACCAGTGTTGGGTGCGTTTCCACCACGACCGAACCAAGAAGAAGCAGCCAGTAAGCGTATATAAGTCTGGGGTTTCACTCATGACTCAAGTATAAAAGTCCATTCGGTATCAAAGGTTTAAAGTTTCATTCGGCAATGTAGAGCGAAGTCTCATTCGGCATTCAAGATGCCTTGGTTCATCCGGCGTTCCCAATACAAGAGCTCATTCGGCACTCCCAAATATAGAAGCATTCGGCATTCCCAACTCTCCACCGAATCACCTCCACCGGACCAAGCTCCACCGGTCCAAACCCACACCGAACCAACCCACACCGAACCAGACTCCACTCAACCTACCACCGGACCAACACTCCACTCAACCTACCACCGGACCAACCTACCACCGGTCCAACCATCCCAGCTACGACCGAACCAAGCTCCGCCGAACCAGATGTGCCAGGCTAGATTGCTCAGCCCAGGCCCACCAGCAGCTATATACATCCAGAACCCCTGCCCCCAGCCTCACTCTATAAATAGAGGGGCAGGGGTACAACAATGGCAGACAAGTTTGAGAGCTCAAGCACGGAAGGAACTTTCAAAAAACTTTCATATACTTGTATACAAAGCTTTGTACTTGTAATCTGAAAGAAAAGAGAGAATAACATATAAAGTGGACGTAGGCACGTTCTGGCCGAACCACTATAAATCTGCGTGTCTTTTACAGTTTAGCCCCTGTTTTTTATATATTTGCATAAATCACCCAAACCGCTAAGAACAACATAAAATCAACTAAATCATACGACTTTGAGGTGTTTGTCCATTTTTTGTGCAAACACTAGCCAATGATAGTTCTGCAAGACATGTCTGATTAGTGCATATAGTTATATTACTTGGAGATCAAGTAATTATTATATAATAAGAAAAATATTATAATTTAAGAAATTATAAATTATTGAATATTCTTAACATATTTCTTTATATATATATAATATTATCTTAATATCCCCTTCAAACTCGTGATATGGCAGTCACAAACATCCAGAGTTTGCTAAAAAAAAATTATACGAAAAACTAAGTGTGACCAATCTTCATGGAAGAGGAAACAAATAATAAAGTGATGACGTCTTTCTCAATATGGTAACGTGGCAACTAATCTCAATATACTTTTTCCACTAATGAAATACTAGGTTACGGGAAGTCCGAACATCACTTTTATTTTCATAATACATAGAAGTAGGGCCAGCAAAAAACATTCCATGTTCGTAAGTAACCAATGTAACCAAACATCTCTTTGTTAGTAGATGTCGTAACATGACACTCTGCTTTAGTCGAAGAATGAGAAGCAACAAATTGTTTTGTACTCTTCTAAGATGTTAGAGAACCACCTAAAAATATCTAAAGCTAGTAATTGACTTGTTATCTCCGGGATTGCTACCATATTTAGTATAAAGTTGGCACGCGCGCAACTCCAAGGAAGAGATTGATTAAAATAAAAGGCTATGGAAAATAGTACCTTAAATACATGTTAAAATAAGAAGAATGGCTATCCAGTGAACTGTACATGGAGATTCTAAAACTGGTTAACAAAATAAGCACCAACAATTGTAGCATATAACGTAGGACTTGATGGTGGTATACCATCTGAAGGAGAGTATTTTTCATTAACTTCAATAGGAGTGTCAACAATTTTATTATCAATGAGTCTAGCTTTGTCGAGAAAATGAGTGACGTAAATGATTGAGAGAGAAGTAACATTTTGGTGTGTATGCTACCTTATTTCTCAAGAAATATTTTAGGTTACCTAAACCTTCATTTCTAATTTTCTTGCTGACTTATTTTCCAATGTAGAAACGCCATTCACATCTTCTATAATAATCTTATTATGTAATAATGATATGATGCATCCTTCATTAGTGCTTTCAACAAAAAAACATTATTATGAAAGAAAAAGATAAAACTAAGATATTCAATTAAAATAGAAAATTTGTCAAATCAAGTACAAGGTGCTTGCTTGAGTCCGTACAAGGCTTTTTTAAGCTTGCAAATATACCCATATTCATCAGGAATACCTAAAGGAGGCTCCATATGAATATCTACACGAAGATATCAATTTAAGAAGGCATTCATAACATCAACCTGTGAAATTGACCATTGTTGAATGGTGGATACACCAATGGGAGCACAAACGGTAGTCCTTTTAAAATAAGAGCAAAAATCTCCTTGTAACCATATTGTGTTGTTTAAAGTAATCATTCGCATCCGGTCTAATTTTATGTCATTTGATAGAACATTATAATTTATTGTGATTTTATATACTCAACGACAACCGACAACAATCTTACCATGAAGTAAAGTAACTAAATCCTAAGTACTTGTCTTTCGCAGGGCAGAAATTTCGTCAACCATGGCCCCTCTCCAACAGGATTAAAAATTTCCCATTTATAAGAAGTTGTCTCGAAAAGATTATGAAATGAGATTTAAGAATGAAATAAATGATTAATAGTAACAAGAGTAAGAAAAATCAAGTAGTTCTGTAGGCTTATAAATGTATATGCAACGATGAAAAGGTGGATCTACGGGCTTAATTAGAAGACGAGGAGCCATAGAGGAGGAGGAAACTTCAGGCATCCGTCTCTATGGAGCTATTAGCATTATTAGTATTATCCTAAAAAAGGGATCAATGTGAATAAGATCAGATCTAGTTAAAGTATGAGTTCAATGTGGAATAGAGCAAATTACTACAGTTCAAGAAAGATAATATTTCAAGAAAAATAATGTTTTTGGGTGGTCTGATCAAAACATTTATACCCTTTTTACTCTTACCATAACAAAGAAAATCACATATGATAGACTGTGAAGATAACCTTTTATGTTCTATATGAGGAAGAAGAAGAAAAAAAATCATCTCAAAACTTAGAAAATAAAATATGGGCATTATTAAAGAAGCTTTAAAACTGAATACGGGAGGTTATTTTTTCATTGTTTAGAAAATTGCTAGGGGTGTTAAAAAATTTGCCCCTTTCCTCTATAACCAAAAATCTGTAATTAACCTCAAGTTTTCGGTGATCAATTACCCATTTTCACCTTTTTTCGATCAAATCCCTTCGCAAATGGTTTTTGGTGAGTCGTCGTCATTTTTTTTAATTTTTTAATGGGTTCTGGCATAATTTTGCTTCTCACGAGGGGTAAAATTGCAAATATTTTATTTAGTTGGAGTACTTTTAGTAATTTTTTCCCTAGGTGGAGTGCTTCTAATTTCCCCCTATCCAAAAGTGGAGTTCCTGATAGGGTTGGGGGTATGCCTCGAATGTAATTATGTAATTTGTTACATATATCTAACTCGATAGCCAATCTTTTTCAAAATAAAAGGTGTTTTCTTTCTATCATATACTTGATAATATATGTTATATTAATTAATTAATTTAGGTAAAAGCATATTTAATAGAAAATCCATAAATGAGATATGTTTTACAAAGTGTTGTAACCGTGGGTAATTTACCACAATGAAAATAAATATATCGTTTTAAATATTCATAGTCAAGATGTATCGAGATGAGATATCAATACATCCCTTGAGACTAGAGTATGTAACGCTCTCCAAATGTTGGGCATTGTATTATTCATAGCTGTTGGGGGAACCAGGGTGTTATGTACTGATGGTTATTGGACAACTATGGAATGATTCACTCGATAGTTTTATGTTGGTTAATATAGCTTTGGTCAAACTAAAAACAACGATGTGACTGATTTACACATTTCTATCGAATTAAAAATATATATAAAAGCTCCTTTTTATTATAGTCAAATTATGGCATGGCATCTATCGAGTGACTATAGTTGAGTTAAGTGGAAGTATTAAAAGTGAAGCACTATTCATCTCATTGGTTATATGGGGTTAGTATCTTGGTCAGCTCAAGTCAACTCAAAATATAAGCCTCTATTGAGAGCATTTTGATTAATAATAATTGTTATTATTGAACCAAAGACTTCGTCTTTGAACTACAGAATTGAATATGGACAATTTTGAATTTTGACCGTTACTAAATTCCATAAATCCAAAGTGATATAGTTTTGATGAAGAGAATTGGTGTGAATAAAAGTCACAACTGGGTAAAGCTTAACAAAGTGAAATTGGATTTTACTAAAATCAAGTAAGCGTTAAATTTGGTTAAAATGTCACACCATATGCTAAGTGACATGTGTACGTTATTATTCAAATAGTTCGATATTAATTGCTGATCAAATTTACACCTAATGAGTCACATAACCAAAATGATGAATTCTCCTTTAACCAAACGATGTTATAAATTAATTAATATTTATGAAATATTAAGTATAAAATTTTGATTATGATTTAAGGAATATATATTTTTAAATATATGTATAATAGTTACAAATATATTGATCGATATACGATATTGATAAACAATTAAATTGGATTTAATTAAATAATATTTTCTTTGAGCTTTAATGGGTTTTTATCCCATCTTGATGGGTGAAATATTAGTTTCAACATTACATGGAGGCGGCTTAGAATATGGTTTAAATGCTAGATTTTGGATGGCATGGATCAAGGCAAAATTAGTAGGGATAAGATCCACTTTTTTCTCCTTTCTATCCACTATATAAGCAAACCTAAACTAATTTGATTAGGACTTTTTGGCTACCATCTCCACTATATCTTGCTGGCTAAAATTATTCCATTAGTGCTCTATACTATCAAGTTCAAATCAACTTAAAGTCGATCGTTATTCGATAATCAAAGGTCAAGGGTTCAAGGACTAGCAATCTGTCATATTGGAAAGATTTTAAAGGTAAGCGCTCATCTTTTCAAGGTGTACTTCAAGGCTTTGGTTTCAGGTATGTTTTATCAAATTATAATTTATAATTCGTTGAATAATATTTTATTATGTGTGTGTATGTATATTATTGTTAGTTGAGTGACGATTCTTATATGAATTAATGTTGTCACAAATTGGTTTGGCGATATGTATGTATATACCTATAAAATAAATCATTTTTTACATATCAGATTAATACATCAGCATCATATACATATTAATCGATATTTTATTAAATTATATATATAATTTAATTGCATATATATGATTTATATTTAATCACAACATTATACTATGGTTAAAATTGATCATATGATTTTAGTAGGTAAATTCATAGAAATATTAATTTTCAATATAAAAATATAAATTTATAATTATTTATTATTTTTTAATAATATTTAAATTAATATACTACATAAATAAATCATATAAAATCAAAAATGTTATGAAATTTTTTAGTTTTTTATTTTTTTAATTTTGCAAAATTAACTTAACATCAAATAAGCTTTCGACTAAAAAATAAAAATCAAATTTTTTTATCACTTTTAAAAATAATTATTCAAATTGGATGTAAATCAATAAATTAATTAAAAACAAAAAGTTTCCAAACTTCAAAATACCATTTCCGACTTACTAGAAATTTAAATTTTGAAAAAAGGTTTTGATAATAATTTTTATCAATATTTTATGTAATTTCGAATGAATATTCATTAAAATGTATTTTAAAATAATAATAATTTTTTTTCGAGCTATACACTGATCTGTAATTTACAAAACAAGTTTTTTTAATTTTATTAGTACATACATATTTACATATTATAAATATATTTATTTTATTATTATGTATATATTAATGCACGTTTTATTCACAGTTTTATAAAGAAATTATTTATTTAATATTTAAATAGCTTATTTCCAATTAATAGATATATTATAACAATATACATTTATACATTTATATGTTATTTTATTTGCACAATTTTATACATATGTACGTATATATATATATATTTAAATATTTTATACATTTACACAAAATTATTTAAACAAATATAATATGAACACACATGTGTGTGTATATATATGAAAAAACACACACACACACACATATATGTATACATAACCTTTATATAAGCAATAGTTTATATATATATATATATATATATATATATATATTTATATTTGGACAACATATATTTGCATATTAGATGAGCTAACGTGTCTGTTGCGATGTAGATCCCAGTATCTATACACGGGCATGTTAAATCTTGTACGGATTGATATGTTACACATGTACACACACATATATACATGAATATAACACTCACTCATACACACACATATAAACTAAATAAAATCATGTAATTTATAAATTTAAATAAAATAAAAGATTTTACTTAAATAGAATTTGGAAATGTTCTAAATGAATCAGACTTCATAGGCCCAATAAAGATCCAATAAGGCAAATTATTTTTTGAAGTTCACTTATAACTTCCACTCCAAGTAATTCCAACAATGGTATCTGTTTGTGCCAAAAATAGTCACAAAGACCTGATAGCCGATGAAAGCACCAGTTTGCAATCACGGATCATAGATAATAAGTGTGTAGAGAAATAAAAATGAAAAACACTCAGAAAGTTTAGATGAAAGCAATAACAAACGCAGAATTTATAGCAGTTCGGCAATCCGGCCTACGTCCACTTGGAAGTTTGATGACTTTATTGATATTCACTTGATGATTACAATCGATTGCAGCGAATTATAGCTCTGAAATTCGAGTACAACGGCAACGACGAAATGCAAAGTTGAATTCGGCATAGTTTGGACATCAAAAAGTCAAAAGGATCCCTCTTCTGTAGGCCCTGGGGCCCTCTTTATAGGTGTAGGAGGTTGATATCTCGCTCAAACTTCGGGAGACTTCTTCTGACACATGAGGGGGCCTGTGCCATCGATCCCACAAAGTTTCGGCTCGATCTACGATCGATACGAATGAATTTTGTATCAATCAAGATCTCATCCAATCGAGTCGAAACTTGGCACGAACCTTCCTTAGGTTGTACGTAAGCTCTTGCAAAAATTTCATAGCATTCGGACATGTGGATTGTGAGATATGATCGATGCAACCTTGGGTTTTGCATAGGCTGTCGTGTTCGAATCGATCCTCTTCGCATCCATTTGTTCGTATCGCTCATTTGACACGTGCCCAGGTGTTGACGTGGCGTGCGACTTTCGAATAGACCCACATTTTGCGCCAAATTTACCAAGTCATTCCCACACATATGCCTCGCTCGTATCGATCGCTCAGTGCTAACTTCATATCGATCGATGGATGTCCCCTTCGTATCGATCATACAGTAGCCGATTTCATATCGATGGGAGGTGTCTAGATTGATATGAACAGACCCCCGTGTTACTTCCAATGGATTTGAAGGGTCCAGTTGTCGATGGATACGAAGAGAAGTTTTCTCACCGATGGATACGAAATGAAGTACATCTCGATGGATACAAATTGTGGCTCCATGATCGATACGTACAGTGGCTATGTGATGGATACGAACTGCATAGTTCAGATGGATTCGAATGTATCGATGCGAACATGGGTTCTATGGATATGAACAGATGAGCATTGCATGGATATGAACTCATCGATTCGAAAACATGCATAGTTGATGGATGTCATGCTCGACCGATACGAACAAGGTCCCTCTAGACCAGTTGGAACAATGTAGCCTCAGATGGGTTCGAATCTGATCGATTCAAACATGACCCTTTGATGGATACGAACAGAGTGACCACTTGGATTGCATCGATCATATTTGATGCATACGAACTCCATTTGATCTGAAATTTGAAATGCTGGCTTTTATAACTTTGCTCGCCGCGTCATACAGATTGTAGCTTGATCCGGACTTGGACAAAATCCATCGATATACTTAGCGAGCCTGCGTACAACTAATCTTTGAGACGAACTGTCTTTGGTTATCTATTGATCTTTTGGATCATGGCCTTGCTAAACAGCGGGATAACATTTGCCCTATAAAACATGCCTTGCGGTAGGAAGGTGTGTTTTGTAATGCCATAAGATGGATGTTCATATCTTGTTGATGACCTGCAAAGCAATTGATAGTCTTATCTGACCACGAATGACGATCGTTCGGGATCGTATGTCATTTGAGGTGATATGTGACCGTTCGTTGTCGGATGCCATTCGCGGCGAATGGTGACCATTCACTATCGGGGTGCCGCTCGAGGGAATTTGTGATCGTTCGCGATCGGGTGCCGTTCGTGGTGAATTGTGACCGTTCGCGATCGGGTGCCATTCGAGATGAGTTGTGATCATTTGCGATCGGGTGTCGTTCACGGCAAATTGCGACCGTTCGCGATCGGGTGCTGTTCGAGGCGAGTGTGTATGCCTCGGGGGAAATTAGTATCATCAATACCAGATTTCACATTCGAGTGGGTTGCTGGATCATTTGTTAGGATGGTTTGTCAACATCTCAGAGCATGCCTAAGGACCGTTCGCGACCCCGTACATGTGTAAGTAGCTTAACCGTTTCAGAATTATCAAAACCAGATATCCATTCAACCGAGTTTTTCAATAGAAATGTTCGACAAAATCAAATCTAAACATGTGAACCAAAAAACAAAAGCAAAATAGTAACGTCAGAGCGCAAACACCTACATCGATGTGATTTATAGTTGTATCAGAGCATGCCTGAGGATCGTTCGCCATCCTGTACATGTGTAAACAACTTGATCGCGTCGGTTACAGAGTTTGCCACTCGTTCAACATTATCTCAATCAATTGATAACAAGCTGACGCCTCGATCCTGAGCCGTCTTCAGTTGGTGCAGGTGGTGGTCGTTCTTATTGCACCATCATGGCCCTTCTTATCACATATTGCGATAGAAAACCATTCCGGATATGCCCTTCGACTTCATCTTTCAAGTGTCTGCAGTCATTTGTGCTATGACCATTTAGCTCGTGGAATAAGCAATACTGTTCTAACCTTCTTTCGTTGCTGGTCGGATCTCTCCTCATCAGCCTTCGATATGGAACCTGTCCCTTGGTGTCCTGGTAGATCGGCTCCAAAGTCTCGTTCAGCTCCGTATATGAGGTGAATCTTGGTTCCTTTCGTGGTCGTTTTGATCCATTATCGTTATCCTCAGTCTATCGTTTCTCTTTACTAGTTCCTGCCCCTTTTTCAGGAGGATTTTCACCCTTGACTGCATAAACATTGATTCCTTCTCCTTCCTCTCTTTCATCATTTGCACCCTCTAATCGTAGAAATCCTTCAGCTTCATGATAAAATTCTCCTAAATCTATTGGGGGATCTCTTGTCAACAAATTGTTGAATTCTGTGCCGTTACCTATGCCAGATGCGGTTATCATCAATGCCATGGATGGATCTGGTCGATCCACCGATGCTGCTGCTGCATTGAATCGCATCAAAAAGCTCCTCAAAGATTCCACATCTCTTTGCTTCAGTGCTGCCAAACTCATCACATTCTTGGGTCTCGAAATGTGAACCCTGAATTGCCTCATAAACCTTTCAGTCAAATCAGTTCATGTTCCGATAGAGCCACTCTCCAGTTGCCTAAACCGTAGCGCCGCAATGTCTGCCAGGTACAATGGGAAGCACCAGGCCGTGACCTTCTCTAATGCCCCCAGCACTTCCATATGCCTCATATACTTTGTCAGATGAACCGTATGGTCTGTCCTCCTATTATACATCTCCAATGATGGTAGCTCAAAATCCGGTGGGTTCCTAGCTCGCCTGATATTTGGAGTAAAGGGACTCCTATTCACATCCTCCAAGTCTTTATTTACCAATCCACCTCTCATAGTCCATCTAACCATCTCCGCTAATCTATCACTATCTCCGAGTTGTAATCCTCGCCCATTGCCTTCGACCTGCCCCCCGAATTCACGAGGGTATCCTGGAATCTATTCTCCTGGCTGAGCATCCGTTCCTCTACCAATGTCGTGCTGCTTGGGTCCACCTGATGCTCTTCCCGAGGTTGGGTCAACATGCTCTAGGTGAGTGCCCCCTAGTTCTGGTGCCGCCTGAGATGGTCCTGCCCCGTTCTGAATTCTGGTTGCTCCACGCTCCCGACTTCTATCTCTAGCATCTCCTACAGTTTCGTTCCACTCATTCTGCACTCCAACTTGTCCAACTTGTTGAAGTAGATTCTACATCATCTCCTCTTATCCCTTGAACATTGTTTCCATCTCGTCCCTGGTGACGAAGATCGATGCCTGATTTGCTCCTAAGGAAGCCTCTTGACTCCCTTCATGCTGACTTCTCTCTGGTCTTTGCTTTCTACTTGGTTGCCGTGACATCGCTTTTCAGATCTAAATTTCTAAGCCTTCGAATTCAATTTCCAAATGATAGATCCCTGAATCAGCTTTCTCAGTGAAAGCGCAAAAATGTTTACGCCAAAAATGGTCACAAACACCCGATAGCCGATGAAAGCACCAGTTCGCAATCACGGATCATAGATAATAAGTGTCCTGAGAAATAAAAATGAAAAACACTCAGAAAGTTTAGATGAAAGCAATAACAAACACAGAATTTATAGTGGTTCTGCAATCCGGCCTACGTCCACTTGGAAGTTTGATGACTTTATTGATATTCACTTGATGATTACAATCGATTACAGTGTATTACAACGAATTATAGCTCTGAAATTCGAGTACAACAACCGCGATGAAATGCAAATTTGAATTTGGCAGAGTTTGGACGTAAGAAAGCCAAAAAGATCCCTCTTTTGTAGGCCCTGGGGCCCTATTTATAGGTGTCGGAGGCTGATATCTCGCTCAAATTTCGGAAGATTCTTCTGGCAAGTGAGGGAGCACACGCGATCGATCCAACAAAGTTGCGGCTCGATCTACGATCGATACGAATGAATTTCGTATCGATCAAGATCTCATCCAATCGAGTTGAAACTTGGCACGAACCTTCCTTAGGTTGTACGTAAGTTCCTGTGAAAATTTCGTAGCATTTGGACATGTGGATTATGAGATATGATCGATGCAACCTTAGGTTTTGCATAGGCTGTCGTGTTCGAATCGATCCCCTTCGCATCCATCTGTTCGTATCGCTTATTTGGCACATGTCCGTGTGTTGATGTGCCGCACGAATTTCGAATCGATCCACGTTTTGCACCAAATTTACCAAGTCATTCCCACACATATGCCTCGCTCGTACCGATCGCTCAGTGCTAACTTCATATCGATCGATGGATGTCCCCTTCGTATCGATCATACAGTAGCCGATTTCATATCGATGGGAGGTGTCTAGATTGATACGAACAGACCCCCGTGTTACTTCCAATGGATTCGAAGGGGCCAGTTGTCGATGGATATGAAGAGAAGTTTTCTCACCGGTGGATACAAAACGTAGTACATCTCGATGAATACAAATTGTGGCTCCATGATCGATACGTACAATGCCTATGTGATGGATACGAACTGCATAGTTCAGATGGATGCGAATGTATTGATGCGAACATGGGTTCTATGGATACGAACAGATGAGTATTGCATTTATACGAACTCATCGATTCGATACCATGCATAGTTGATGGATGTGAAGCTCGACAAATAGGAACAAGGTCCCTCTAGTTCGATTCGAACAATGTAGCCTCGGATGGGTTCGAATTTGATCGATTCGAACATGGCCCTTTGATGGATATGAACAGAGTGACCATTTGGATTGCATCGATCTTATTTTATGCATACGAACTCCAATTGATCTGA
This sequence comes from Allium cepa, assembly GCA_030765085.1. NCBI lineage: Eukaryota > Viridiplantae > Streptophyta > Magnoliopsida > Asparagales > Amaryllidaceae > Allium > Allium cepa. Next base: position 514,381,517 of record CM060938.1, read on the forward strand.
AATTTAAAACGCTGGCTTTTATAACTTTGCTCGCCGCGTCGTACCGATTGTAGCTTGATCCGGACTTGGACAAAATCCATCGATATCCATAGCGAGCTTGCGTACAATCAATCTTTTGAGACGAACTGTCTTTGGTTATCAGTTGATCATTTGGTATCATGGCCTTGCTAAAAGACGAGATAACAGTATCAAAGCTCAATAGCATCTAAATTAGTCATGTCAAGGTTTACTAATAAAAACCTGCCCACATAGTAACGTGTCTAAAAAAGTAGTGTCGGGTTTGGGTAATCAAGTGCTCTACTCTACCTAGCTACTAGCCTTGCCCAAAATATGTGGTAAGCCCAAAATGTTATCCCTAATTGAAAAGACCTAATTTGATTGGACCTTAGGCTAATTTCAGAATTGTTTTGAAATTAAAAATAAAAGTTTTAATTTTAAAATAAGAAAATATTATAAATGTTGTAATATAAACTTTCAATTTGTTTTGAAAATTGAAAATAAAAGATTTTTAAATTTTTAAATATAATATATAAATATTTTAAATGTTATAATATAATGAAAATTTTCAAAATTAATATAAATTAATTTTGAAATTTATAAAGGTTATAGTATATAATCACATATATGGTATACTATAAAGGTTATAGTATATAATAATTATTAAATATAAAGGTTATATTAAATGGATATAAATTTAATTAAAATGTTAATTAAGTAAGATTAATTAAATAAGATTTAATTAATATAATATACACATAAGGCTATTATACAAGTAATATGAAATATAAAAGTTATGTAATAATAAAACTTTTATAATATGAATGTATAAACTAAAGGTGTAACATTAAGATACCCTAAATAGACTTAAGGAATAAATACATATGTAAATGTATGTATGCCATGATTTTCGATGTATCCGACAATTGAATCATGAGGGTATTTCATAAAAAATACATTATTCCATAAGTCGATATCACTCGATATAATATATTGAAGATTATGAATCTTTAATATAAAATTATCCTCTATCATTTATGTATTAATATATTACTTGCATACTCTTTAGTTATTGAGCTTTCCTTAAGCTTGATATGTTATGTGAGCACTATTAATGTATCGAATAAATAAGGTAAGATAACTATACGCTTTCCTCAAGGTATGTGCATTTACTTAAGCCATCATGAAATGATAGGACCAAGTGAATAATTCCACTTTACTTGTTGAGCTTTCCTCAAGATAAGGGAGGATTAGAACAAGGTACCACTGGTTAAGAGTTGTATATGATAGAACGATGAGGTGTTATCCGTCTAATGCAAGCCTATGATTTGTTGAGCTTTCCTTAAGGTCAGAATCGTAAGGCATATGCATCCTAACACCATTAGTGAAGTCGAAAGTCTTTTATGTTTTGACTTAGGGTATGGTGAAACATAAATAACTAGTGGGAACCTTATTAGAAAAGTGAAATGATAACATCTAACCATTCTAATATTGTAAGAACATACGCTATATAATGTTATAATAATCTACGTTGATAAATTTGTTCATTTAATATGATTGATAAAACATTTATGAATTAAGATATACGAATGAACTGAATTAAATATTGACAAATAGAAATTGACATATACTTGCTAATAAATTCTTTTTGCATGTTAATGTTTCAATACCCATGCTAGCACCTGATCTTACAACTACTAAATACATTTGTAATTTGATCTCTTCTGTGTTTATTTGGTCTAGACCAAATATTGCATTATATGATTTTCAAACTCTGAAAGTAATAAAAGACTATGGATATATGATTCCCATACTATCACATATAAATGCATATGGGGAATGGTCACAAGTCGTAATGTATGATATTTCGATGAAGTTAGTTTATCCGAAATAAGAAAAAACCATAGTGTAAGATCGAATATTCAATTTGATTGATTACGATAAAAGATCATATTATGTTAAAGTAATGCAAGACCAGAACTACAATATTGATCTAAGAACTCGATCGTTGAAATGTCAGTTTGATCAGTTTACGTAAGGTCATCATATTTAATGTCCTTAAATGTTAAGGATAACCAAATGTGTTTCGTAAAGAGTTCGTTATGGTATTGTAGTAAGAGATTTCTTTTGAATGGTTCAAACATTTAGAATGAAAAACAAATGTATAAGATAAAATATCATTTAAGATACAGTTGGGATGAAGAGAGTGAATGGTCACTTCTACTTCATGAAGAAACATCGGAACCAAGAAATGCAATAATAATAATTGATACTTAACATTAGAAAAAGAAATAAAATTTCTACTCTACAATGTATTTTCATGTAAAAAATTGTTTTCTATGAGATTTATTTTTAAGAGTTCAAGATATTTGATCAAGGAACTGTCCACTATAAACTAGTTGCAAATATGAAATAAATAGTCTATATTAAGTGGATGACGGACCTCTGTATTTGGTATGCTATTATAGTAATGGCAGAAATAGTGGGAACATGTCATATAACACTTATTGATTGAATCAAGTTACAAAAATTATTTTCATAAACCATGAAGCACATTATTTATGAAATAATACATGTGTTTTAGTAATGACTAAAGAATAGGCTATTTTTATTTTAATGAGAATATTATGAATATCTGTCGTGAAATAAAACTGTAGTAGAGGTATTTGATGCATTGGAAAATACAGAACTATCTAAAATTATTTACAATTTATTTGGAAAGATAGACTAAGCTGTAGTTTTAAGGAATAACTTTTATTATATAAATTATAAATCATATAATTATATCTTAAGTAACTATGCATCATTTAGGAGAGCATCATAAGAGTTTATGAACTCTTCAGATTGATACATATTGGTGTATGCAATTGCAATTCTACTAATACCGAAACAGTTCCACATACTTGTTATATTCACCGATGATTCGTCACTGACATGGATATGTATATTTGGTATACGTGTATGTCTATGGTAAACTTATAGAATATAAAACGAAAGTAAATAATGCAACATAAATGATTCGACATGATCGAATGGGTGAGTATATTATAAAGAGTTCCGAATGTACCTAAAAATGAATAAAAGATTCAACCACAAAAGCCATTCCTCTCTATAATACCTAATGATATATTGATAAGGAGTAATCAAAATTTATTAGGCAAAGCACGATTAATAATGAGCGAACTTGAGTTAAATATTTTCTATAAGGTATGTATTTAAGAGTAATACACAAGATTTAAATTAATGTAATCCACATAATAGTTTACAAAATCACATGAAATAAGTGTTTATAATAAACCCCTACATATCCTTAGCCAAGGATTTGGTAGGTTGTGCAAGCTAAAAAACTACACGTAATAGTTATACGTAAGGAATCTTGTATGAATTGTCCCAAAAGAATTTTGGAAACGATGGTCAAAAGATGACTAATTTATGATGTGAACATAAGTATATTATGAACCAATGTAAAATAGGTTTTATATAAGGCAACTCATAAAATGCTTAAGAATGCTCGTTCCTTTGCACTGAGAAACAACTGTTGTTTCAAGAAATACTAATTTTGTAGCGAAAAAATTTCTTTGAGAAATTTTTAGTATAAAAAGAATTTGGATACTATCCAATGATAAAACTGATTACAAAGGATGATATGAAATTGATCGAGCTAATGAACGTAATACATTAGAACGTCTAATGAGTATTCTTGTACATTAAAGAGAAACTATGAGTTTTTTGTTAATGTCCATAATAAATAATCCTTGGTTGTTTAATTAAACCTTTAAGAGTATTGACTCTGTGATATGGTACGATGTGCAAATCTCAAATAGATTCCAAGTAAATTATCAAAATCTGATTCTGTTAGTTGTATCTAAATAGATACGATCCATTAGCCACAAATATGTCTTTATGGGAATGACAATTGCATTTGGAATATAGTGAGCCACATTGATAAGAACGTTACCATGAATCTCAATTGTTGAAATTAACGTATCGGATTTATCATCCGATGTGCTCAAGTTTTTTCATATTTTACTCACAAAATTATCACATGGCATGACTTTATGTTTTGGTATGTACGTGTTAAATTGGAAAATTCTAAACAATTATTTAGAGTAAACTGTTTACATGTAATAACAAAAGTATCTCGAAGTCTTTGGGAGCGATATTGCATTTATAGGTTTTTGGATACGATCCGAGAACGGATACAAAGTATCATTATGATAAGCATAAAAGTGAATAGTATAGTGGTAGATATATCAAATAGTTTGATTATCAATCAAAATGTAGAGGAAACATGTGTTCACATCAAAGAACATTAAAATGTACATAGATATTTCTAAGTCATAAGGAAACAATGCACTATTATTATTTAATGATGTACTTGTGTTAAAATCAGATTTAGTTGTTTTAATAGTCGATGTTGGATTTGTATGTGATATCTTTATAATAAGTATAGAAGTAGCTAGGAATGTCTCAAAATGATATGCAAGGACACCTTATTAAATTGTTTAATATGGAACATGTTGTTGAAAATACGATTTTATTGTTTTGATGATAACAACTATATGACAACTCTATGAATTGTTTACTAAGATCGATGATGGAGTCTAAATAAGTTATATTAAAGAATGCAAGAGAAAAAATAAAAGGAAGAGCAAAATATAATGCAATCACTGAAAACTTTTCAAACTACTTACAAAAGTTCCTGACTATAAACTTGGTAGCATTATCATAAGTGAAATATGAAATGGAAAATCGTCAAATGCTTAGAATCGAACTCAGGCGAGATGGAATAAATGCAATCTTCCACCAACTACACTATAAACTAGTCTGTTCAGAAGATGATTAGCAGGTTATATAATGTGCAAAGGAAGGTAAAAATCAATACTGTAAAATGGCTCAAGCTTGGATTTGAACACTAGTGAACATGGAGAGATGCAATATTTTTACCAACCATGCTATACAACACTTTGAATTAAAGTACGCCAACTATTCAATATTACTGTTACTAATGAATAGTTGAAGTGCAAACATTGACACACCAAATTTCAAACCCAGGGAGCATAATTAAAGATTGCATGTCCCAACCATCACACCAGCTTTTGCGTTGATGCCTACTACCAACTGTACATGAGAACACAAAGGAAGTAAAGAATTGAAAAAATAATAATTCGGCAGAGGTAGGACTCAAACCCAATCTATCAAAGATAAACAGATGCATCCTACCACTCTTTATGCCTGCTAATAGTTCTATAGAACCATTACAAAATGAATAAAGTCACTCTTCCAGCCTCTTCTTTAAGTGTTGCAAAGTTTCAATTGTTGCATCTCTTCTAAACTGAGTTGCTGAAGGGTTTCTCTTGTTAATGACATCTTATCAATCCTATACAAGCCACCCACCATCCCAAAAGCATATACAGTGTAACAACCCTTTATGGGCCTAAATTATGACAAAAATCGAAACTCAAGTCCATCAACGCACAGATCTTGGATTTGGTACCTGCAAATAAGTATGAGCATCATCAGAGATTGATAGAAGTCTAAACTCACAGTGGAAACAATAATAGGATAAGAATACTGATTATGACTAATACCTTGGAATTAATGATATTCCTTGGATAGCAGGTTGTAACATCAGCATCGACCACGAGAGGAAAAAAAAATTCTCCAACAACTAAACATATCCAGCTCCAATGACATATTCCTCTAAATCTATCATGTGGGTTGTAATGAGGAGGGGGTCAGAACAGCGCTCTGGTGACTAGAAAATCTATAAACTGTCCATAACATAAATTTATACCGATTGGTTTTCATTTAATTGTTATATCTATTAAGGTTAGCAATTCTAATCTAACCTTACATTGCACACACGATTACTTACTTATCTATTCCTAAGGTACAAAATATCGACGAAGCCTTATTAATCACCTAATACTTCCATACCCGCTTGGCCCTTAATACTTCTAAATATGAAGCAGGCTTCTATTATCACCACATAATACTTTTAAAAGAGAAATAGGCAGACTCTATCATTTAAGACCTCAATCGAGGTAGACCGCATCACTTAAGACCTATTTCCAAGGTGGGCTTCTAGCATCGTCATTATTGGTCTATTGGTCCTAGCTATAGAGACCTTCGACCACTATCTATGACCTTATAATTTATAATAGTCTTACTACTAGTTCATACATCGTTTTTAAAGTATTAACATATGTGGGACCGTACCAAGCCACTTAATACCTTATTAATAAGGACTAGGCAGGCCTTTGACCATTTAACGCCTATTTATAGGTTGGCCTTTGCCATTTAATACCTAAACTCAATGCGGACTCCTCACTGGTACTATCTAGCTGACATTGCTTGGAAATCTCATCATGCTACTTACTACTTCTTTTATAAAAGAGAGACAGACCGAAGATCAGTCACTTAGTACCTCAAATCTAAAGTAAACTCTTCCTAAGATATCCATCATCACTCTTAATTATAAATATGGAATCTATTAGGTTACTTCTTTCTGTAGGGAGGCATGCCCTAAGATAGTCACTTAATACCTCAACACTAAAGTAAACCTTTTAGAGACATCCTTATTTATTGAGAATCTCACTATGTTACTTAATACTTCCTTTTAGAAGAGAGTAGGACCCTACAACCACTTAATACCTCAAACCAGAAGCTAACCCCTATGGAGATATCCCTCATCGCCCCTAATTCTAAATTTGGACCATTTAATACTTTTTAATTGAGAAAGAGGCCGGCCTTCAAACAACCATTTAATACATTTGATCCTAAAGTAGCCCCTATCTCTCGCAAAGTCATGGCTCCTAGTATTAGTGATATCTCACATCAGTTGTAAGTGCACCTGACTGCTAGTAGAATCAAAGTGAAGGGCAGTCTTTTGTCAAGTGACTCTACTAACCTCGCATCACTAACCTGCCGAGTCCAATTAACCATCCTTAGTCTTTACCTATATTATCTTAGGTGGACAGTGGACTTAGCTTACTAATTTCCTTTTTATTTAAGGCAATAATATTGGCCTTAAATACTTATCTACCTATAAATCCTCTTTTTATGCCTATAAATATCAGTTTGTCCATAAAATTCTAATGGATATTTCTCAAGACATTTATGTTTGGTTAATATCTATTCCATTTTTATCAGTCCCATTAATCCACTCGTCCCTATTGATTGTAATTCCTAACTCATTTCCATTAATTGCCCACTAATTGGAGTTATAATCTTTAACTAACTAATTGTAACCCTTAACCTAATCCTATCCATTATTTCCCATCAATTGCCCATTAATTGGGGTTACATACTTTTATATTAATTATTGGCAGTTTCTAATTTATTGCCCATTAATAGGAATTACTACATTTTCTAATTTTACCTATTCGCTCCCCCAAATATAATAATAACTAACGAAGTTATTCATAAATAACGCATGAGTAAATGCTATTCTTCTTTATTAACACCATAAATACATATAAACTGCCTAATAAAACTAATTATTCGTAACCAAATATATTCTAGTCATAAATATGTAACTAAAATATAAATTTGTAACCAAATATATGAAGTAGAACCTTAGATTAATCTCCAAATCCTTTTTAATTCAAGAAATATGTATAAAAATGTATCTACATACATTAGAATTACAGATCTAAAAAGATATTTGGGGTTAGGAGAGAAAGTATATATATATATATATATATATATATATATATATAAAATCTCAAATATGCATATATTGATTCTTCTCTCTTCTTGTTTTTATTAGATTTATATTCTTCTCCAATTCGTACAAATATAGATATAATTATCTTATTTTTATAATTTAGAAAGAAAGTGGAGAAGTAGAAATGGTAGGCTTCGCTACTGCCTCTAGAAAATTATGAGAAGAGAAGGGAGGTTTAAGCCTGAAGTTATAAGCATAAGAATCAACCTCAACCGTCATATCATAGTATATTAAATTCGGGACTCTGGGCTTAGGCTAACCCTGGACGCCACACATAAAGTGGTCAATGACCCATTCCTAAGGGTTGATCATCCCAGGTCGACCGCTCCATTATCCAGGTTGACCTATAGGCCCTATATAATTAATATATAAATGTTGTTTTTCCTATTCTAATTATTTCCATTTTGAATTCATTTTTCATCTGTAACTTCTTCGTTTAGACTCCAATCATAAAACTCCAAGTATGAAAGTTGCTCAGAGTTTCTACACAAACACAATAATGCAAGTTTCGTGGTTAACTTACATCGTTTGCGCAAATTCCATTTTGGGAGCTAATTAATTAACTAACTAACTAATTAAATAACTAATGCCTTCTCCCTTAAAAAAGAATTTCATTATTGAAATTTCACCAATGACTAAGTTATGATTTTGGCTCCTAATTAACCTATACTACACAACTAATGAGTGTACAACTAACTTTACAATCAAACGTGTATAAGTGCATATTGTATCATTGTATCACCAGAACTATGTATGCAGAATAATTCTAAATCAGATCCTCCTATATGAATGCATTTCTATGAAAACATTTTTGAAAAATAGGATGCAACCAGCTTATATATATATATATATATATATATATATATGCAATTCTATACGTATGCAGCTTTTTGAAAAATCTTTCAACCAAAACTATAACGACCCAATTTTTCAACGCTCGAAAGTCGACATCAATACATCCACTGTATCAAATGCCGCACAATCAAATGCCGAAAAACTGAACCGTTAGGGTTAAAGAAGAAGAAGATAGAAGAAGAAACAGAAACAATAACAAAATCTCACATTTAACAGCGGAACAACATATAATAAATAAATGAATATCTTTAAAATAAAGAACTATATCAGTTTATACATACATCATCAGAGTTTATAATGACACAATACAAACACTGACAGTTATTTTAACTTGCTTACATATAAATTTTGACTTGCACCAACCCAAACGCAATGGACACTACATAGTATAAGTGGTACGTCTCGCCATCTAGCTTGAACTTCAGATCTCCACAGCATCTTTTTCTGACTTCGCTCCAGCGTAACTGATAACCTGACTCTAGGCTAGAGTTTATAAAGGTAACAATAACCTCCAGGTTAGTCATGAGATTGGTGTTCGATCTTAAAAACGGTTATTTTCACAAATAAAGGAAAAGAAATCCGCTATGCTTTTGGAAAATGAAACTACCATAATGCCTCCCCGCACACACACACACACACACAACGCAAACGCAGAATTGGAGGAGATTTCCACTTATAATAGTCAAACATGCTTGATACGCAAAATCCTTTTTAATATTATTATTAGTGCATAGTGTGGAAAACATTTTAAACGTATAATATTAATCTTAGCTAGCATACAACCATTATTGTATGCCTACTATAGCTACCATGTTCAATAGCAGGTTACCGCCACATTACATGGAAGGTTATACAACTAAAACCGTACAGGGCGCGTATTGTTTCTTTGGATTTCCAACAAATGGTCAGGCTAAGAAACTTCCTATCTCCACATAGGTTTGCCTCTAGAAGGACGCCTCGAGAACCAAACCAGATCTCTGCCAACACAAGGCCGAGTTACCCCATGCTGTAATACCGCTATAATATGAGTAACTACCACGAGTATGCCATCCTCGGTCGTTACCGACCTTTATCCAAGGATCCTCAACCACAAAGCAATAAATTTGCAGTAACCACATAAGTTAAGTATTTGGGCTCCATACCATGATACCACCCTTTTCCAGACTAAATGGACATACCCTGAAAGCGCTACCCCCAAATTGTCTTGCTGCAACATTCCTGTTTCGACTATTTCCGGGTTGTGAGGTTCGACGAAGTCTCGTCCACAAAGCTACGCTTTTCACAAAGCCATGCTTCGATCAACAAATGATCAGCAGCACTTCATATGCCACATTACCAAATTGGGAACGTATTACTAGTAACCATCAACAATGTGACGACCCGGAAATTTTAACGAATTAAATTGGAATAACTAATCGATTTTAAATATTTAGAAGTTACTTTTAACTTGAAATTCAGGATATTAATATTTACTTGATAATTAAATCATTGAATTATATAGTTTAAGTATTGAATTATATAATTAAAATTGGGTAACTGCTGAATCTGAGATTCTAAGCCTGTTTAAAATAATTTGAAGGCTTATAAAATTTATAATGATAATACTGAAGATAATAGAATTGTTAAAATTTAAATTAAAGGTGATATGTTCAATTTTAATAATATATCATTTAAATTAGAATTTAAAAATAGCCTTCCGAGGCACAGTCTCGGAATTCGACAAAACCAGTTCTATTGGATCCGTAATAGTTAGTTATAATCGGATTTCAATTTTCGTAGCAATCGGAGTTGTCGTTTGACCCTGGCAGCTCAAAACGCTTAGAACTATTTTAATCGATTTGATTTAAATGGATCATTTATTTCTGTAACTCACGCAGATGATCGAATTGGGTTCCGAAACACATTCTATTGTGTTCGGAATGCGGGTAAAACCTTATATTCGTCTAGCGGCATTCTTTATGAGGAGTTCAAAATTTTAAATGGCAATTAACGAGACGTTTTAAAGTTTTATAATATGATATAATGTAAAGTCAAACCCATGAGAGATATCTTTTTTAAGTCAATAAGCGTACCCAAGAAGCTACTTTCCAAACCAATATTTATTTACGTCTTCCTCTCAAAGCTTCAATCAGAGAAATCGAACTCTTTAAAAAAAAATATGGCTGCCCTTTTCATTCAAAACGAAACTCGACTCTCTATCTCTTTCGTATTTAAATCACGCATTTTATCTCTCGTCCCCAATTCAAAAATGTCGATTCTCTTCTTGTTTGTTGTCTCACGAATTCCTGTTCCCGTAAAAAAAAAAAGTCGACGCGAAAGTTTGGATCGAGATCGAGCTCGATACTCGAACTGGGTTGCGACTCATTTCGAGATGGGGAGTGGTTCGATTAGTGGTGGACGCGATGTTTGGTGGCCGAGATGGCGGCTGCGATCTAGGGTTTCGACTTGGGGTTTTGAGGAGAAGCGTGGGCAAGCTCGCTCGCGCGGGGTGTGGTCTCGAGAGTATTGGGTGAGAAGCGTTGTGGCTGAGGTCTTGCAGTGATTGTGATTTGGAGACAAATCGCAGTGGTGGCGGTGGCAATCTGGGAGGCTCGTACTCGAGCGAGAGTTTGGGTAGACGATTCGTTACGGTTTAAAATCATGGGAACAAGCCAGTTAGGGAGGTTTTTCAAACGGCAGAATTTAAGGTGAGTATTCTCACTATGTTAAATTTATATTTAAATTTAAATGGTTAAATTTAAATGATTGGTTAGATGAGTAAATTTATTGGATGTGTGCTAATGATGATGTGACTTTGGTTTGGGTTGGATTTCGAGTTTATTGGGGGTTTACTCGAAGTATTTGGGTTTTTAATTCGTTTAGATTTAAAGTTATAAATAAGAAAAATGTTTTCATTCAAATGTTGTTGAGATTAATGCTTTCTGGTTCGTCAAGTTAGTGGGGTAATTAAAATAGATAATTAATTAATTCAATTAATAAATGGTTTGGGCCATTAAATTTAGTAGGTAAGAGTTTGGATTATTTAATTAATTAAGGAAGATTTAATTTCATTTATTAAGTTTAATGAATGTAAAACAATCGATGGATGGTTCGATAGGTTATTACTTAATGTAATTAATAAAATACAATTACTTTGTGGAATTAACCAAGAGATTAAGTAAGGTAATTAATTAAGGAGGAATTGGATTTATTTAACACAGTAAATAAATGGATAATAAATTGCAGGTTGAGATAATTCGGAAGCGATTAATATTGAGATTGAACTAAAGTAATTAATTTAGATTGGAACAAATTAAAATATAATTGAAAATAATTAATTAATATAATTAACGACGTAATTGAAGATTTGATTAATAAAGATGAATTGATCAGTAATAAGTGACTTAAGGGAAGTTAATTAGTAGAAGTAATTAAGGATCAATTAACTAAATAAAAGTAATAAAGATTACTTAATGATCTTGGTTGGTACTAAGAAATATTGTGAAGTTAATTAAAGATAATTACTTAAATGTAATTGAAAAATAATTAATCCAGAGTGATTAATTAAGATGAATAATGAAGAGTTGACAAATTAATTGATTTGGAATTAATTAATGTTAAATGAAGGAATTTAAGGATTGAGGCTAGAAATTCAATTAGAATCGATTGAATTATTTTGGGAGTGGCCTAAATTGTTATGGACGATTGGATGGTATTAGATGATTTGATGGAGTTGAAAACTCCGATATGAAATGTTGTGTATTTCATTTAGATAACTTGAGATATGATGATATGAGATTCAAAGAGACCGAGGTCGGGTATTAGGAAATACCCGTAACCACTTCAAATTTTTATAAATTGATTGGTGAAAACAATAGGCTGAAATGGAATGGTTTAAGTGAATTGGATTAATTGATCTAAGTTTGGAACTTAGAAATTGATATGTGGGAAAAGTGTTGACTATAGTATATTGTGAATTAGTTAAATTGATATAAGTTACCCCGGGTTTATATAAGTTGATTGATTTGGTATCCATGTTAGTTGAGTTTACTCACGCTGGTTTCCAGCCTGACCCGGGTGTTACTTTGGTGTAATGCTCGGGTCAGACCGAGTATTACAGATTTTCAGGTAGGTACGTTCTGGAGTTCAAGAGACGAGCTGGATGGCGGGAGCGTATAGAGTATTTCCGCTGTATTTATATTATTGTTAATCTGAGTCATGATAATTGTATATATTCAGTGACTGTGTATATATGTGAAACTCTGATGTATATTAAATGTAATCGATAGATATAGTATTCTTTTGTAAACTATTATTATTTATTATTATATTTTATCCACTGCGATTGTGAGTTGTTTGGTGTTTCTGTTCTTCTTCTTCTATCTCTTTCTTCTTTTTCATAACTATCTGAAATTTTCGGGTTCGAAAACTTCGGGTCGTTACTGTTGGTATCAGAGCTGAAAGGTCAAGTGAGAACCTTGGCTCTGGTGGGGATTACTCATTTAATAGAGTCCGTAGCACTCTAGAATGAGTTAAGATTATATATATATATGAGAGCGTACTTGTTATTTTCTTATATAAAGGTTTTAAATGATTTTATATAAAAGTATATTTTGGTATATAAAGGAATATTTTATTCTAATAAATATTAAGACGATTGGTTGTTAAATTATTGAAATTTAAAATTTAGAAGTAATATAATACAACCAAACTGAAGTCTTGAATTGGAATTAAATTAAGTAGAAATAGAAATACAACTAAATTAAAATTTAAGTGATTGAAAATGAAATTCTAAATCTAATCCTAGAATTTGAAATTTTGGTTTCAAAGTAATGAAAATAATAAATAAGTATTATTTGGATAATCGGGATGTGTTAAAACAATGGGTTGTTAGAAATTGATTTGAATTTAAAACCAAAGGTGGTTTAAAATTTTAAAATATGGCTGGGAGGGCCAAGAAACAAATATGTATATATGTATGGGTATATATATGATATCAAAGATAAATTTGAAATAAACTCTAAGAGGTTGAGTCTTGATTTTTCCTGAAGTATGATGTAGAAACCCTGAGTTATATAAGTTGTGAACTTATAAGAGGGAAAGAACTTTAAAGTTTGAAGCGGGAGTTCAAATTGAGTAAGGTTGATTGGATTAAGTAAATGGAAATTGAATTTAGTGTAGAAAAACAACCAGAATTGGAAATTTCGAGATGAAATTAGAATTTAACTTGGAAGGTTAAATGGTTGATTTGAATTGGGAATTTATGTGATCTCGAAAGGGTTTGAGATCTAAAATGTAAAATGGAGGGACGTTTTAAAATAAATTGGATGATATCCTCCTATTGTAAATAAAAATCTTTGAATTGAGAATGGAATTGTATAAATAAAATAATATAAGTTTGAATAATTGAATTGTAAAATAAACTTGTTTAAGAACTGGCTTCAAACTGGAAAATTAAATTGAATAATAAATTAAAATTTTAAAATAAAATTGTATTGAACCTTGAAATATATAAGTAAAAATAATTTAAAATGAAAATTTTGAGAAATTGGGCTCAGAAATTAAAATGATTAAACACTTTGATTTAAAGGTTAATTTGGTTTAAAGAGTTAAACCAACCTTTGGGAATTTAATTCGGATTTCTATAATTCGAGATAGTTTAAATTCAAGATTTAATTGAATTAGTTCAAAATTGAATTTGGATTGCATTAATTGGATTGGTGATTGAAGATGTATAAGTTTAAAATTTAAATTGGGAAATTAAATTGGATTATATTGAAATGATTTGAATATGAAATGGGTTCAATTGATAATAATTTAAATTGATTGGAATAATATGAAATTAAAGTTAAAATCGAACAGGATTAAAATCAACTAGAATTTGATTTAAATTGGGAAAGAAATCAGGATTTATTAAACTTGAATTGGGGATTAATCGAGTCCAATGGAATTTGGAGTTATTTGAATTGGAATTGGGTCAATTTAAATGAAGATTTAAATTGAATTGTTGGGGAGGTAAACAGTTGTCTCTTGACTATTTTCAGTATAAATTGTTTTGATATAAACTTAATTTTTCTAAGCTATTAAATATATAAACTTTTCTTTTTAAAGCTAACTTATTATATTTGTTTTACCATTATTTTTGGGGCTATTTAAACATTTTTCAATTGTTTCCTAAACTAATTACTATTTTTCAACTATTTCACAAACTAATTTCTATTTTACAACTATTTTGCAATTATCTATAATTTTTGAAACTATTCGACTATTTCTTAACTATTTTACAGTTAGTTACCTATTTTATAGTTATTATGCAAACTAATAATTATTTTTCACCTACTTATCTATTTTTAGAAATTTTCAAGCTATTTTCTAAATTGGTCGGAGTTCAAACTGTTATTGATTTAATACCCAACTGAGATAAGAATTGAAGTGATAATCCAAATGGGGATTAAGGGAAAATGGGAATAAGTGAGTGTATCTCACTCTGATGGATTTTTTTGAAAGTGTTTGAAGTATAAAAGGATTTTATACAAGTTGGAAATGATCCAAAGTTTTAAAAATTATATATATATGTATATATATAAAGGATCTTATGAGGATTTTGGAAAAGGTTTTGCGAACCTTTGGATTTGGAAAAGCTTTTGAGTTTTGGGTAAAATCAATATTGAATTTGGAAAGCCTAGTTTGAGAATTATCGATTTTGGGATAATCGATTTTGTGTAAAGGAGCTTTGTATAATATCATACTAGGTGTATGATTTGAAGATACTATATGTGTATAGTATAAAATTGTTTTGATGATGGCTCTGGGGAAAAAGGCGCTCCCTTGAAATGAACTTCTCAGGAGTGCCACTGGGTGGTGCTGCCTTGAGCCCTGGGGGGTTCTAAAGTTGATCTTGCGAGGAGTCCGGACAAAACTAGTTCCTAAGGATTATTGGGTAGCGTAAGTCGATGGCGTCGATGCCTACAGAGGCATTTGGGTTATGCTGTGACGACAGTGTAACTCGATGTCGCTGCGATCTACTGTAGGGACCATAGCGAAAATCATGTGGAGGATGAGTGTCAACGGTCTACACTTGATTTTGCCGGGAAGGCAACGCAACATCGGTAGACTGCGATCTATGGTCAAGTGGAGTGGAGAAGTTTCATTTTTGGCAGCGAAATTCGATGGCACTTATGCCTACAATTATATGGGATTTTTGCTGTGATGGCTACGTAACCCCATTTGTAGTTGCGATCTGTCGTGGGTTCCATGGTGTAATCGTGGGACGCGGAGGCCTACAGTTATCTGTGAATTTTGTCGGGACGGCGACGTAACCATCGGGTTAACTGCGACCATGGATGGGGGTGATGATTTCCAGAGCATCCTCCGCAAAGATATTTCCTCTATCTTCAAAAACTATTTTCTATATTAAAATAAAATTATTTTCCAAGTATTTTCACTGGGTGTTGAAAATGGGTTTACCAAGTACTTATAGATTTTTAGTCCTACGCCTGATCAACGTATGACTGAATTTCTGTGAGAACAAGGATGGACTGGTGGAGACATCGAGTTATAAAAGGTATTTTTATAAAGAGTTATTTTAATAGTATTATGTGACTTTAAAAGCTTTTCTGAAATTTTAAATACAAGAGTTGGAATTTTGGGAAATAAAAAGGAAATCCAAACTAGAATTTTAATGAAGTGATTTTTTAATTAAAATCAAGTATTGATTTAAAAATTGAAAGTAAGCTAATTGGCTAAATAGTTATTTGATTAAGTATATTAATGGATCGTAAATTAATAATGGAGTTTGGAATGAATTCAAGTTGTGGATAGAATTCGACTTGGATTTGGTAATGAATTAAATAAGAGGAGATGTTGTAAAGTAAAATAAAATAGAGTTGGGTTGGAAATGGGATGGTTTGAATTACAAATAAAATTCTAGTGTGATTTGAATAATATTTAATGAAATTTTCAAGTAAATTGGATATATGAGAAGTGTTGTCATATGAAATGGAAGTGAATAATAATAGAAATGGTTGGGTTGCAAACAAAACCCAGGTAAGTAGAAATAAACTAAGAACGGTTTTGTATAAATAAAATAAATTCGCAAATGAATTAAGAAAGTGAAATATAAAATGAGTTAATGGCATTAAATAATAAATGAATGAAGTCTGATAGAATAAAAACTAAATCAAAGTTGTGATTGGAATTGGATTATCAGTCTGAACTTAAGTTCGATAGCATATTAATTTGAAATATAAATGAGTTAAGTATGTGCTTAGATATTATTTTGATAAATTGAGAAGGTAAATTTAAAATTAAAATTTAAAATTGATGGGCTATCTGAATTTAATAGAAGTTGTTAAATGAGGATCAAATAGAAGTAAACTTAAGTTTGATGTTGAATAAATTAAAGTAAATTAACTTAAGTTTAAAATTTATGGAAGCTTGGCTTCGAATAAGGGTGAAAGCCATTCAATAAAAACTTGGATTGAAATAATTTGGGAAATGGTTATTAATTTATAAATATTGGATGTGCCAAGCTTAACAAATTGTTTTGAATGGAACAACTGCGGAAATGAAATGAAATGCAATGAATGGTTGGTGAATAAATTAGAAATGAAGTGGAATTAATTACAGGATGAGTTGAAAAGTAATTTGAAGTAGTTATAAACTAAATAAATACTCTATTAAGAGAATATTGACGAATTGGTATAGAATGAATCATCGTATGACGTAAATAAAAGTAATTAAAATCCTATGGGCTGATAGAGATTAAATAAATTGATTTTGAAATCAACTAAATTGTATATGAGCTTGTTTGGATTTAAAAACCAATTGGATGTCAGAAATTGAGTTGTGAACCATTAAAACTTAAATGAAACGACATATGAGTTAGCTTTAAAGCGTATAAATTGTTTATAAGAAGTGTTTGGTGCCTGATGGTTAGTAATGTATATGTTTAGCTATTGAAAGTAAGTGGAATGCTAATGAATTCTCTATATATGACACTTACATATTTAAATTGAGTAAGTACAGGTACCTGAAGGCCGTTTGGCTGGTTTGGATTGCGCTAATTGTTAAAATAAATAAGCTGCTTGCTTAAAATGCTAAATAAGGTACGCCTACGCAATAAAAATAGGAAATATGAACTGTTTTTGCTTTTTCCGACCGTGTGGGTCGATGTATTCATATTTATATCTCTTGTCAAACTGCAAAAGCTCCTCCGTACAAAGGAGACTCTGCCAAAATTTTCCGAAAATTTTGGGAGTTAGAAAATTTTTGAAAATTCTTATTAAGCAATTAAACGATTTAAATATGAAACTGAAATAGATTAGTAGATGGAACTAATAAGACTCAGCTGTAAATGGAAAATAAAATTTTAATATTCAAAATGGAGATAAGTTGAATTCATATTAAAACGAGAAAAACGAATTTGAATAGAAGTAAATATGAAACCTATATAAGAGAATGTATAAAATGATTTGTAAGTTGCGATTAAATATTATTGCTAAACAAGATATGCAGGTATTATAAAAAAAAAGGAAAAGAAAGTTGGATTTGATTCCAAAAGATAAATGTGTATTGCCCGACAAAAAGGTACGTATTTTAATTTCTGCATGAATTGGATTGGGTTTTTGATGTAGCCACTTGGCTTTTGTTTTCTTTTGGAATGCGGAAAGCCCGTAGAGGCCTTTTGTAGTAGTACCGAGCTAGCCGCGCAAAGGAGACGCTGGCAAAAATTTTCGGGAATTTAGAGAGTTAGGAAAATTTTGAGAAAATTTTGATAATTCAAAATTTGGTTTTTTAATTGAAATTTAGACGATTGAGCAAAGGGGTGTTGTTTGAAACTATAGTAGGTTTTGGAAGTTGCTTAAGGTAATAGTGGGTCTTTGGTAAAGGATAGTTAGTAGGATGTTGAATTGTGAGTTTTGGGAAAGTAAACGGGTATTGGGCCATTCTTCCTAACTGATAATTTCGAGGATGAAATTCTTTTAAGGGGGAAGGAATGTGACGACCGGAAATTTTAACGAATTAAATTGGAATAATTAATCAATTTTAAATATTTAAAAGTTACTTTTAACTTGAAATTCAGGATATTAATATTTACTTGATAATTAAATCATTGAATTATATAGTTTAAGTATTGAATTATATAATTAAAATTGGGTAACTGCTGAATCTGAGATTCTAAGCCTGTTTAAAATAATTTGAAGGCTTATAAAATTTATAATGATAATACTAAAGATAATAGAATTGTTGAAATTTAAATTAAAGGTGATATGTTCAATTTTAATAATATATCGTTTAAATTAGAATGTAAAAATAGCCTTCCGAGGCACAGTCTCGGAATTCGACGAAACCATTTCCATTGGATCCGTAATAGTTAGTTATTATCGGATTTCAATTTTCGTAGCAATCGGAGTTGTCGTTTGACCCTGGCAGCTCAAAACGCTTAGAACTATTTTAATCGATTTGATTTAAATGGATCGTTTATTTCTGTAACTCACGCAGATGATCGAATTGGGTTCCGAAACACATTCTATTGTGTTAGGAATGCGGGTTAAACCTTATATTCGTCTAGCGGCATTCCTTATGAGGAGTTCAAAATTTTAAATGGCAATTAACGAGACGTTTTAAAGTTTTATAATATGATATAATGTAAAGTCAAACCCGTGAGAGATATTTTTTTTAAGTCAATAAGCGAACCCAAGAAGCTACTTTCCAAACCAATATTTATTTACGTCTTCCCCTCAAAGCTTCAATCAGAGAAATCGAACTCTTTAAAAAAAAAATATGGCTGCCCTTTTCATTCAAAACAAAACTCGACTCTCTATCTCTTTCGTATTTAAATCACGCATTTTACCTCTTGTCCCCAATTCAAAAATGTCGATCCTCTTCCTGTTTGTTGTCTTACGAATTCCCGTTCCCGTAAAAAAAAAAAAGTCGACGTGAAAGCTTGGATCGAGATCGAGCTCGATACTCGAACTGGGTTGCGACTCATTTCGAGATGGGGAGTGGTTCAATGAGTGGTGGACGCGATGTTTGGTGGCCGAGATGGCGGCTGCGATCTAGGGTTTCGACTTGGGGTTTTGAGGAGAAACGTGGGCAAGCTCGCGCGCGCGGGGTGTGGTCTCGAGAGTATTGGGTGAGAAGCGTTGTGGCTGAGGTCTTGCAGTGATGGTGATTTGGAGACAAATCGCGGTGGTGGCGGTGGCAATCTGGGAGGCTCGTACTCGAGCGAGAGTATGGGTAGATGATTCGTTATGGTTTAAAATCATGGGAACAAGCTAGTTTGGGAGGTTTTTCAAACGGCAGAATTTAAGGTGAGTATTCTCACTATGTTAAATTTATATTTAAATTTTAATGGTTAAATTTAAATTATTGGTTGGATGAGTAAATTTATTAGATGTGTGCTAATGATGATGTGACTTTGGTTTGGGTTGGATTTCGAGTTTATTGGGGGTTTACTCGAAGTATTTGGGTTTGTAATTCGTTTAGATTTAAAGTTATAAATAATAAAAATGTTTTCATTCAAATGTTGTTGAGATTAATGCTTTCTGGTTCGTCAAGTTAGTAGGGTAATTAAAATAGATAATTAATTAATTCAATTAATAAATAGTTTGGGCCGTTAAATTTAGTAGGTAAGAGTTTGGATTATTTAATTAATTAAGGAAGATTTAAGTTCATTTATTAAGTTTAATGAATGTAAAACAATCAATGGATGATTCGATAGGTTATTACTTAATGTAATTAGTAAAATACAATTACTTTGTGGAATTAACCAAGAGATTAAGTAAGGTAATTAATTAAGGAGGAATTGGATTTATTTAACACAATAAATAAATGGATAATAAATTGCAGGTTGAGATAATTCGGAAGCGGTTAATATTGAGATTGAACTAAAGTAATTAATTTAGATTGGAACAAATTAAAATATAATTGAAAATAATTAATTAATATAATTAACGATGTAATTGAAGATTTGATTAATAAAGATGAATTGATCAGTAATAAGTGACTTATGGGAAGTTAATTAGTAGAAGTAATTAAGGATCAATTAACTAAATAAAAGTAATAAAGATTACTTAATGATCTCGGTTGGTACTAAGAAATATTGTGAAGTTAATTAAAGATAATTACTTGAATGTAATTGAAAAATAATTAATCCAGAGTGATTAATTAAGATGAATAATGAAGGGCTGACAAATTAATTGATTTGGAATTAATTAATGTTAAATGAAGGAATCTAAGGATTGAGGCTAGAAATTCAATTAGAATGGATTGAATTATTTTGGGAGTGGCCTAAATTGTTATGGACGATTGGATGGTATTAGATGATTTGATGGAGTTGAAAACTCCGATATGAAATATTGTGTATTTCATTTAGATAACTTAAGATATGATGATATGAGATTCAAAGAGACCGAGGTTGGGTATTGGGAAATACCCGTAACCACTTCGAATTTTTATAAATTGATTGGTGAAAACAATAGGCTGAAATGGAATGGTTTAAGTGAATTGGATTAATTAATCTAAGTTTGGAACTTAGAAATTGATATGTGAGAAAAGTGTTGACTATAGTATATTGTGAATTAGTTAAATTGATATAAGTTACCCCGGGTTTATATAAGTTGATTGATTTGGTATTCCATGTTAGTTGAATTTACTCACGCTGGTTTCCAGCCTGACCCGGGTGTTACTTTGGTGTAATGCTCGGGTCAGACCGAGTATTACAGATTTTCAGGTAGGTACGTTCTGGAGCTCAGGAGACGAGCTGGATGGCGGGAGCGTATAGAGTATTTCCGCTGTATTTATATTATTGTTAATCTGAGTCATGATAATTGTATGTATTCAGTGACTGTATATATATGTGAAACTCTGATGTATATTAAATGTAATCGATAGATATAGTATTCTTTTGTAAACTATTATTATTTATTATTATATTTTATCCGCTGCGATTGTGAGATGTTTGGTGTTTCTGTTCTTCTTCTTCTATCTCTTTCTTCTTTTCCATAACTATCTGAAATTTTCGGGTTCGAAAACTTCGGGTCGTTACAAACTACCTAACCTCTGAGCTTGTACGTATCAGAGAAGAGTGTTAAGCTAAGAGAATAAATTCTCTGCCACCAACAAAAATGTATTTGATAGAAACTAGCTATATATCTCAAAGTGTAACGTCAGACACACATCCATACAAGTCTGTTCCGGGATCGAACGGAACCGAAGGCACTTCAAAGAAGATCTTGCAATCCGGATATTCACTAATCGCGTCTGGACTCCGCATCACAAAGGGTGATAAAATCTATATACCGAAGCAACTCGGTGCAGAGACATTCGATAGGTAAACCTTTCGTTTTTGAAAATACCCGGTCTTCAACACCATCTTCAAATGCAATCCCATTTCGTCGTATCATTATTCGAAATGGGTTTTATGACACAAAGTCCTGTCCCGGCTAATACGAATAACGAGCGCTTATTTTAAAAATAAGCGTTACATTCAGAATTCAAACAATTCACTACAAATTTCCACTTTGATCTTTTAAATAAAAGATATATCACAAAGATTCGATGTGGTTTTTGAATATCCATTTGGAATCCGACCCCCAGTCACATCGAAATTCAAATGCCGTTTAATGGCCAATATTGATAGTTGGTTATTTAACTATCAATCAATATTCACAACAATCACTAGATTTCAAATAATTTTCCCCCAATTATTTATTTTTCAAAATATCTTCGCAAGATATATTTTCACACTTCAACCATTAAAAACAAATTTCAAATCACTTTTCACCTTTCAATTCTTTGAAAACAAATTTCAAATCATTTTCCTCGCGTGGAATAAATTTCCAAATACTATTTATTTCCACTGAAAAGTTGCCAAGTTCGAATACTTCAAAGTAATTTAAATTACTTATCCAAAATATGTACGTGGAAACTTTCAGAATAAAAATTATTTTAAAACTATTTATTTAAAACATTAGTTATGAAAATATTATACTAATATCTCATATAAAAATTCAAGTCCAAACTATTTTAAAATAAAACAAGTATATAGGGTATAAACTATT
This sequence comes from Allium cepa, assembly GCA_030765085.1. Lineage (NCBI taxonomy): Eukaryota > Viridiplantae > Streptophyta > Magnoliopsida > Asparagales > Amaryllidaceae > Allium > Allium cepa. Next base: position 514,404,146 of record CM060938.1, read on the forward strand.
TAAATATCCATTTTCTAAAACTTTAAATAATCACTTCTATAATAAATTAAAATAAATCTTTACGTTAAAGATTTTCAAAATAACCTAAGTAAATAATTTCTCCATAATATTCTTTCCTTAATACCATCTTTACAACTTCAATTTATACTTATAAACTATGTTGAAAACATACTCGGCTTTCCAGGGAAAGTACACCTTCCATTCTAAAATGGTTCATTCAAATCAATTTATAAATCTTTCTGGATTTATTTTAAATTTACACTCCAAATCCATAAATTCCTTTCCACACTTTTAAAAATAAAATAATATTTATTTTTAAAACAAATTTCCCTTCCTTTTATAGAATTCCCATTATGAATTTAAATTTTCAAATATCCACTGATATACAATTTTCAAATCGATTCCCAAATATTCACTTTCAATACCAAATCAATTTTCAAATTGATTTTCAAATTTATTTCAAATACCAAATCAAATCCAAAATTGATTTTCCAAACATTTATTTCAAAATATCTACTGATATACGATTTTCAAATTGATTTCAAAAATCATTTCTAAACACTAAATCAATTTCAGAATTGATTTCCCAAAATTTATTTTTTAACACGAAATCAATTTCAAATAGGTTTCCCAAAGATTTATTTTCAAACACCGAGTCAAATTCCAAATTGATTTCCAAATTTATTTTCTTTTAAAATAAATTCCTTTATTTCTTCCAAACTATTTAAAATCTGTATTTTAAATAAAATTTTCAACCTTTGAATAATATTACCCGAAATCCATTTATTAAGCCTTTTTCCCATATTTTGGAATTTTATTTAATAGGATTCAAAAATAAAACTTTATCCTTTAAAATTCATTCTTTTAAATTTATCCAATTCTCAAAAATAAATTTTACTATAAATTTTCAACTTGAATTTCAAAAATCCGATTTTATTTATTTCCGTTATCCTACGATACCAAAAATATATTCGGCTAAACTATAGCCTTCAATGATTTCAATCACCAATATGTTCACATACAGATTAAAAATAATCAACACATAACATTGAAACAAATTCAAATGTTTTGAGGAATCCAGTTGGAGAGATCCAACCCGTTTCTCTGCATTCACAGATGTTAGCACAACAATTAAATACCAATTCCACTTCGAGGTGGAATATCGCGGTATATGGGATCAATATAATATCATCCGCTATTATGCGGTGCATAGGGTCTCATTCGCTATATAATGTGGAAAACCAATCACTCCAAATACATATATAATATTAATTCCACTTCGAGGTGGAATATCGTAGTATATGGGTTTAATGTAATATCATCTGCTATTATGCGGCGCATAGGGTCTAATCCAATACAACTGATAATAATTTGTCATCCAAGCACACAATCAACAATTTTAAATTTAACTATTTAAAATTAAATCAGAAAAGAATCTGATTGAGTGAGAAGATCTCACCTTTGCTTACGCATGCAACCATTTTCATTCCAGCTTGTTTCCCAATTTTAGTCCTTGTAACAACATTACAAGGTTTTACTAACACTTTGAACTAATCGAACAATTTAAATTCCTATTGGATGAATTTAATTAATCGATGATTTTAATTTCAAAAATTAAAATTTGATTTTAAACAAATTTCTTTTAACAAAATATTTTCTTTTGAAACCCATATACTAAAAATAATTTAATTAACTAATGGTTTTAACTTAAAGTAGTAATTTTTTCCTTTAATAAATTATTTTTAGTACAAGATAATATAGGTTAACTAGACAATTTAATCACCATATTACATTATTTAAAATAATTAGTAATCGAACAAACGTATATATGTATACTTATTTCATTTTTTATATAAACAATATGGTAATTTTTTTATTTACTGTAAAAATACATTTCCTGTATGTATATAAAAACCGAAAACTGCATAGTATTTTTTTTGTATATACATTTACTACATTGAATTAAAGATAAAACACTATATTACTGCCAATAGCCCACTCTACCTTGCGCGACCACCAGATCGTGACCAATGAAATCCACGAACGAAAGCGATCGCCCACCACCTCTGACGAGCAGGCGCACCCCAAATTACTTCGAACAAAAATTGCCCTGACATCGAACTCCAGCCTTCGCCTGAGCGCTACCATCGCACGCACGCGGGTGCATGCTTCCCAAGCACTTGCATTGATCGCAAGTTGCTCGTCTACCCTTCGTGATTGCCACCCCCTAAGAACAACCCCATCTGACGTCGCAACCGCCATCTTCTCGATCGAACGAACGATCGATTTGTTTTAATTTTCTTCGGAGTTCGATCTTCTGCTTCCCCTTTTTTAATATTCGAATGATTTCGATTTGGATTTAAACTGAGTTGGGGAGGAAATCTAAATGGAGAGGGAACAGAGGTCGCCATTTTTCTTTTCATTCTTTAAGATTTCGAATTTATAATTCGCGACCATTTTAAACGAAAAGAGAAAATTGATTTTTTTTCTGGTTTCGGCCATAATAATTTTTATTTTAGATGTGAATTTTTGAACGAGAAGAGTTGCGTTTGAAAATGAATTTGATTTTACTTTATTTTCTTCTCTAAGAAACGAACGCGTGTTTGTAATCTTTTCCAAGTGTTGGATTAGGGAAACACGTTTAGAGTTTAACCCGAGAAAACATTAATATATATATATATATATATTATTTATATTCAAAATGCAAATTCAAATTTAAATTGTCTCGGTTTTCGCAATTCAAAATTTCGATCTCCAATCAAGATGTGCTGCCAGGCGTTGTTAATGCTATACGCCCATTCCGAATGCAATGGAAAAGGTTTCGAGTTCAAATTCGATCGTACGGAGAAGATGGCTTTTGGACCAGTTATTAAATTAAATTTCGATATAATCTCCAGTGCGTTTTCTTATCGTACGGCTACATAATAACTTCGAATACTACAGAAATTGAAATCCGATAATAATACAATATTACGGATTGAACGGAACTGGTTTCGTCGAATTCCGAGACTGTGCCTCGGAAGGATATTTTTAAATATTGATTTAAACGATTTAAATTCTAAACTAAACAAAACAGTTTTAAATTCAACTCTGAAGCTTTTATTATCATCAGTATTATCAATATAAATTTTCTAAGCCCTTAAAATATTTTTAATCAGCTTAAAATTGAAGATACAAATTTTTTTCCAACTTCACATTATTAATTTGAATAATTTAATTGCCAAATTCATAGTAATATCGAAATTCAAGTTAAAAATATCTTTCAATATTTAAAATTAATTAAATATTTCATTTTCAAATGTTTAAAATTTCCGGGTCGTCACATCCTTCCCTCCTTAAAAGAATTTCATCCTGAAATTACCAGTTAAGAAGAATGATCCTCAACCGGTTTATTATCTTCCCCAAAACCAAACAGTTTTAACAACTTGCCAAAACAAAATTTTTTTTAATTAAAGACCCATTATCACTTCAACAAATTTTCCAAATTCAATCATATGTTCCAAACAACATTGTTCACTTCACAATTCAAAATTTAAATTTTTTAAAATTTCCTCATAATTTTTCCAACTCTCTAAATTTCCGAAAAATTTCGCCAGTGTCTCCTTTGCGCGGATAGCTCGGCACAACTACAAAATGACACCACGGGCCCCCAGATTTCAAAAAAGAAAACGAAATGCCAAGCGGCTAGACAAGAAAGTCATCATATTTCATACTGAAATTTAAATACATACCTTTTGTCGAGCAATTTAATATGTTTTTCAAAATCAAAATCCTAATTTATATTTTGCCATTAACATACCTTTATATCCTGCTTATTATTTCACATATTTCTTTACAGAATTTTCAATATATGCTTCTTATACCATTTTTACTTCACTATTGAAGTTATATATCCATTTTCATTCAATCTTGCATTTTCAGTTTCATTTGAATTCAATTTAAATTTAATTTGGTTTCAATTTACCATTTGAATATTGAATTTTATCAATTATCTTTCATTCACAACTGATTCATATCATTTTTTAAATTATTTTCATTTACTAATTCATTACAAATTCCAATTCATTTTATCTCAAACCATTTTTTTATTTCCACCTTTATTATCTTTAGTTTACTATGGACTAATTTTACAACTTCATTTTACTTCACACAATTCAAATTGGTTTTCAATATTCAGTTTCAATTCCAGTTTTATTCTTTTGCTCATTCAAAAATTTATTTTCAATTCACCATTTTGGTTTATAACCACTTATATTTAAACTGCATTTCAAATTCCATATGAATTTAATTTACCTTTCCAACCATATTAAATTTGTCATTTCTTTAATTAGTTTCACTTACTAATTTTATTTCAATACTTCTCTTTGTTTATCACAAATCAAATTCAATTCCACTTCCAGTTCTTTTTCAACATCATTCAATTTCACTTTCGTTTACTTGCAATTGTAAATTTATTTATTCATTCCTAATTTTATTTTCCACCTTAATAAATTTTATTCCATAACTATTTTTATCAGATTCCAGAGTCTTTCCAACATTTCGAAATCATTTTTGAAATTAATTCAAATTATCTTTTGAATTTCTTAAAACCAAACCCGAATTTTCCAAACAACTTTTATTTAAAACAATTCGGCAGCAATTTCTCTCCTGGAAACCCGAAAATGAACACTGATGATGTCGCGATCATCATCGGAATTATTCTCCAGCGACCGAAAAGAGTTTAGATCTTTTAACCCTTTAAAAACATTTTTCCAAATCTTTGAAAATTATTTTTAAACCAAAAGGGATTTTAGCCATTTCAAAATTTCAAAATTTTCAAATCCTTTCAAAAACATTTCCAAATATTCCTATGGAATTTCATTTCAAATTTATAAATCAAATTTACGTTTAAAATTCCCATTTATATATGGATTTTATTTTCTTAGCTTTTTGTTTATCATTTCAATTTCTTATTCAATAATGATAATAGTTTAATGTTACCATTCCCTTAACAACCAAGCAACCATATACTATAATAATTTATGGAAAATCATTCCTTTTATATACGAAAATAATTTGGGTAAAATTATTTCATTCACCCTTATTTTAAAACAATGCTGTGCGAATTGTTCTATTCAGGTGTTTAGAGATCCCTATCAATATCGTTAATTACTCGTATTGACCAGAATCCATATACCTCTCAACATATCAATCGACACAATATAAAATAATTTTATATTCACTAACAAATATGCGCTCATATCTATGATTACACTCAAACTCATTCTAGAGTACTACTGACTATATCTCTAATGAGTATTCCCCACCAGAGCCAAGGTCGTCGCTTAACCAAATGCTCTGATACCACATTGTAACGACCTAGTTCTACGATGCCCGAAAGTCGACATCAATACATCCACAGTATCAAATACCACACAATCAAATGCCAGAAAACCGAACCGTTAGAGTTAAAGAAGAAGAACATAGAAGAAGAAACAGAAACTAAGAAAATCTCACATTTCGCAGCGAAACAACATATAATGGGTAAATGAATATCTTTAAAAAAAGAACCATATCAGTTTATGCATACATCATCAGAGTTTACAACGACACAATACAAATACTAGGAGTTATTTTAACTTGCTTACATAGAAATTTTGACTTGCACCAACCCAAACGCAACGGACACTACATAATATAAGTGGTTCGTCTCACCATCCATCTTGAACTCTAGATCTCCACAGCATTTTTTCTGACTTCGCTTGAGCATAACTGACAAGCTGACTCTAGGCTGCACGTGTGGAAAATTGTTAGACACCCAAAGTTTAGAAATGGAACAATAAACTCCAGGTCGGTCACGGGACTGGTGTGAGATCTTAAAAACGGTTGTTTTCATAAAGAAAGGAAAAGAAATCCGCTATGCTTTTGAAAAATGAAACTACCATAAGGCCTTCCCACACACACACACAATGCAAACGCAGAGTTGGAGGAGATTTCCCCTTATTGTAGTCAAACATACTTGATACACAAAATCCTTTTTAATATTATTATTAGTGCATAGTGTGGAAAACATTTTGAAAGTATAATATTAATCTTAGCCAGCATATAACCATTATTGTATGCCTACTACATCTACCATGTTCAATAGGAGGTTATCGCCACATTCCATGGCAGGTTATACAACAAAAACCATACATGGCGCTTATTATTTCTTTGGATTTCCAACAAATGGTCAGGCTAAGGAAATTCCTATTTCCATATGGGTACGCCTCTGGAGGGACGTCCTGATAACCTAACCGTATCTCTTCCAACACAAGGCCGAGTTATCCCTCGCTGTAATACAGCTATAACATGAGTAACTACCACGTGTATGCCATCCTCGGTCGTTACCGACCTTTATTCGAGGATCCTCAACCACAAAGCAATAAATTTGCAGTAACTAAATAATTAAGTATCTGGCTCCATACCATGATACCACCCTTTTCCAGAAGGAAATGGACATACCCTGAGGGCGCTACCCCCAAATTGTCCTGCTGCAACATTCATGTTTCGACCATTTCTGGGTTGTGAGGTTTGATGAAGTCTCGTCCACAAAGCTACGATTTTCACAAACCAACCTTCGATCAACAGATGATCAGTAGCACTTCGTATGCCACATTACTAAATTAGGAATGTATTACAAGTAACCATCAACTACATAACCTCTGAGCTCGTACGTCTCAGAAAAGGGTGCTAAGCTAAGAGAATAAATTCTCTACACCAACAGAAATGTATTTGATGGAAAACAGCTTTACATCTCAAAATGTAACGTCAGACACACATCCATACAAGTCCGTTCCGGGATCGAACGGAACCAAAGGCACTTCAAAGAAGACCTTGCAATCCTGATATTCACTAATCGCGTCCGGACTCCGCATCACAAAGGGTGATAAAATCTCTATACCGGAGCAACTCAGTGTAGAGACATTCGACAGGTAATCCTTTCGTTTTAGAAAATACCCAGTCTTTAACACCATCTTAAATGCAATCTCATTTCATCATATCATTATTCGGAATAGGTTTCATGACACAAAGTCCTCTCCCGGCTAATCCGAATAACGGGCGCTTATTTTAAAAATAAGTGTTACATTCAGATTTCAAACAAACCAATACAAATTTCCACTCTGATCTTTTAAATAAAAGATCCATCACAAAGAAAGATTCGATGTGGTTTTCGAATATCCATTTGGAATCCAACCGCCGGTCGCATCAAAATTCAAATGCCATTTAAAGTCCAACATTGATAGTCAGTTATTTAACTATCAATCAATATTCACAACAATGACCAGATTTTAAATAATTTTCCCCCAATTATTTATTTTTCGACATATCTTCGCAAGATATATTTTCACACTTCAACCATTTGAAAACAAATTTCAAATCACTTTTCACCTTTCAATTATTTGATAACAAATTCCAAATCATTTTCCTCACGTGGAATAAATTTTCGAATATTATTTATTTCCACTGAAAAGTTGCCGAGTTCGAATACTTCAAAATAATTTAAATTACTTATCCAAAATATATATTTGGAAACATTCAGAATAAAAACTATTTTAAAACACTTTATTTAAAACATTAGTCATGAAAATATTATACTAATACCTCATATAAAAATTCAAGTCCAATCTAATTTTAAAATAAAATTAGTAGATAGGGTATAACTATTTAAATATCCATTTTCTGAAACTTTAAATAATCACTTCTATAATAAATTAAAATAAATCTTCACTTTAAAGATTTTCAAAATAACCTAAGTAAATAATTTCTCAAAAATATTCTTTCCTTAAAACCATCTTTATAACTTCAATTTATATTTATAAACTATATTAAAAACATACTCGGCTTTCCAGGGAAAAGTACACCTTCCATTCTAAAATGATTCATTCAAATCAATTTATAAATCTTTCTGGATTTATTTTAAATTTACTTTACAAATCCGTAAATTCCTTTCTACACTTTTAAAAATAAAACAATATTTATTTTTAATTTCCCTTTCTTTTATAAAATTCCCATTGTGAATTTAAATTTTTAAATATCCACTGATATACGATTTTCAAATCGATTCCGAAATATTCACTTTCAACACCAAATGAAGTTTCAAATTGATTTCCAAATTTATTTCAAATACCAAATCAAATCCCAAATTGATTTTACAAATATTTATTTCAAAATATCTACTGATATACGATTTTCAAATTGATTTTAAAAATTATTTCTAAACATCAAATCAATTTCAGAATTGATTTTCCAAAATTTATTTTTTAACACCAAATCAATTTCAAATCGGTTTCCCAAAGATTTATTTTCAAACACTGAATCCAATTACAAATTGATTTTCTTTTAAAATAAATTCATTTATTTCTTCCAAACTATTTAAAATTCGTATTTTAAATAAATTCTTCAATCTTTGAATAATATTACCCGAAATCCATTTATTAAGCCTTTTTCCCATATTTTGGAATTTTATTTAACAGGATTCAAAAATAAAACTTTATTCTTTTAAAATTCCTTCTTTTAAATTTATCCAATTCTCAAAAATAAATTTTACTATAAATTTTCAGCTTGAATTTCAAAAATCCAATTTTATTTATTTTTGGTATCCTACGATACCAAAAATATATTCAGCTAAACTATAGCCTTCAACGATTTCAATCACAAATATGATCACACACAGATTAAAAATAATCAACACATAACATTGAAAAAAATTCAAATGTTTTGAGGAATCCAGTTGGATCCCTCCAACCTGTTTCCTGCATCCACAGACATTAGCACAATAATTAAATACCAATTCCACTTCGAGGTGGAATATCGTGGTATATGGGATCAATATTATATCATCTATTATTATGCGGCGCATAGGGTCTCATCCGCTATATATTGTGGGAAATCAATAACTTCAAATACATATATAATATCAATTCCACTTCGACGTGGAATATCACGGTATATGGGTTCAATATAATATCATCTGCTATTATGCGACGCATATGGTCTAATCCAATACAAGTGATAATAATTTATCATCCAAGCACACAATTAACAATTTTAAATTTAACTATTTAAAATTAAATAAGAAAAAATTTGATTGAGTGAGAAGATCTCACATTTGCTTACGCATGCAACCATTTTCATTCCAGCTTGTTTCTCGATTTTAGACCTTGTAACAACATTATAAGGTTTTATTAACACTCTGAACTAATCGAACGATTTAAATTCCCGTTGGATGAATTTAATTAATCAATGATTTTAATTTCAAAAATTAAATTTGATTTTAAACAAATTTCTTTTTAACAAAATATTTTCTTTTGAAACCCATATACTAAAAATAATTTAATTAACCAATGGTTTTAAATTAAACTAATAATTTTTTCCCTTTAATAAATTATTTTAGTACAAGATAATATGGGTTAACTAGACAATTTAATCACCATATTACATTATTTAAAATAATTAGTAATTGAACAAATGCATATATGTATACTTATTTCATTTTTCATTTTTTATATATAAACAATACGGTAATTTTGTTCTTTACTATAAAAATACATTTCCTATATGTATATAAAAACCAAAAACTGCATTGTATATATATATATTTATATATACATACACACACATTTACTAAAGTGAATTAAAGATAGAACATTATACCTTTACTGCCAACAACCAACTCTACCTCGCGCGACCACCACATCGCGACCCATGAAATCCACGAATGAAAGCAATCGCCCATCACCTTTGACGAGCACATGCACCCCAAATTACTTCGAACAAAAATTGCTCTAACATCGAACTCCAGCCTTGGCCTGAGCACGACCATCGTGCGCGCGCGAGCGCATGCTTCCCAGGCGCTTGCGTTGATCGCAAGTTACTCATTTACCCTTCGTGACTGTGCCCCCCTGCGAACAACCCCATCTAACGCCGCGACCGTCATGTTTTCGATCGAACGAACGATCGATTCGTTTTAATTTTCTTCGGAGTTCGATCTACTTCTTCCTCTTTTTTTTATTATTCGAATGATTTCGATTTTGATTTAATCCGAGTTGGGGAGGAAATCGAACTGGAGAGGGAACAAAGTTTGCCATTTTTCTTTTGATTCTTTAAGATTTCGATTTTATAATTCGCGGCCATTTTAAATGAGAAGAGTAAATTGATTTTTTTCTAGTTTTGGCTATTATTAATTTTTTCTTTCAGATGTGAATTTTTGAACGAGAAGAGCTGCGATTGCAAATGAATTTGATTTTACTTTATTTTCTTCTCTAAGAAACGAACGCGTGTTCGCAGTCTTTGCCAAGTGTTGGATTAGGGAAACATGTGTAGAGTTTAACCTGTGAAAACACTAATACATATATATCATTTATATTCAAAATGCAAATTCAGATTTAAATTATCTCGGTTTCCGCAATTCAAAATTTTGATCTCCGATCAAGATGTGCCACTAGGCGTTATTAATGTTAAACGCCCATTTCGAACGCAACGGAAAAGGTTCCGAGTCCAAATTCGATCGTACAGAGAAGATAGCTTTTTGGACCAGTTATTAAATTAAATTTCGATATAATCTTCAGCGCGTTTTCTTATCATACGGCCACGCAACAACTCCGAATGCTACGAAAATTAAAATTCGATAATATTAGAATATTATGGATCCAATGGAACTGGATTCATCGAATTCCGAGACTGTGCCTCTAAAGGATATTTTTAAATATCGATTTAAACGATTTAAATTCAAAACTGAACAAAACAGTTTCAAATTCAACTCTAAAGTTTTTATTATCTTCAGTATTATCAATATAAATTTTCTAAGCTTTTAAAATATTTTTAACCAGCTTAAAATTGAAGACATAATTTTTTTTCCCAACTTCGCATTATTAATTTAAATAATTTAATTGCCAAATTCATAGCAATATCGAAATTCAAGTTAAAAATATCTTTCAATATTTAAAATTAATTAAATATTTCGTTCTCAAATGTTTAATATTTCCATGTCGTCACAAAAACCTTCATACTCCTATGAATAGAAGTATGAAGCAACCAATTTTGCATCCACTTCCATCATCCAAAAATATAACGCATCAAAATATCGCTTTCTAAACTTTATTCCTTTGTTGGAAAAAGGACTTTAGGTGGAGAATTTAATATTCTCATCACTCTATAATCTTCCTATTCCTATAGTACTATGGAAATTTCCTCACTGCCCTAGATTTACTTTAAATTTTCCATGTACAAAACACATAGGGAGGCTTATTTTCAAGCTCAAAAATGAAATTAAGTCTAAAGATGGACTCGCGCTCATCGTTGACAAGATATGAAAATAGAAATTCCAAGGCTAAAATAGTTTTACCCTTATTATCGCTTGCATATATCGCACCGTCGATCCTAATTCTAATTCTATTTTCCTTCTTTACGCCTAATATGTGGCCTTCAAAATCAAAGATTTCACAACTCTTTCTTACTTTTAAATTTTTACATCATTTGAAGAAAAAAGATCCTAAAATATCTAGATGCACATTTTCCATTGAAGTCAAATTTTTGAACAAAAACTCTGAAAATAATTGAAGAGTTACAAAACTTTTTTATGAAAGAAAAAAATTTCAAAGCTAGGGGAGACTTCTCATAATATTTTTCAATTTTTTTGAAAATTAAGCCACTTTTCAGCGTAGTCGGAAGTTGGTTATGCGATAAACCCATAAACCAAATTCTAAAATTCTATAACTAACATTTACCCCTAAAATTTGGCATTTTATTTAGAAATGTCATCATGCCCAGTTACCCAAAATTTTTAGCTTTTAAGGAGCATGAGCGATGACCCATGATACCAAAACAACTTTATTATGTCCTTCGCTAAAATTTTCCAACTATTCTAAAGTTCCAGTCTTATTTTGCATTTACTTTTAGTTACGTTTCTTTATGAAATCCCCATATTTATATTGCTTCTTTACTATGCTGATATAAGAGTGGCTTACTTTTTCAAAAACAATAACACAGTAAATAAATAGGAACTCATAATATCGTGTGTGCCTTTTACAAGAGACAATTAACAGTTACAACCCAAACAACCTAAAAGAAAAGAACAAATGCTATAAGAGAAAAGACGATAACATCATAAATCCTAAAATAATGCCTACGGACTACGAGATGCCTTGTTCCACGATCGGAGCTTGATCCATTGCTGTGACCCTTGGATGGTCGTAATACGGCGGCTATACACTCAATCTCATGCCGTTGGCACTGCTGGTATTGCTGACGGCTTTGGAATTTCCATCTTCCAAACACAGACATCCTGAGAAAGATCAACTGCAAAATCTTTGAGTTGGTCACTTCAAAATCATCCAAGTCCACGTCCTTTATGGAGGCCCCTAAAATTTCAACGCGATCATCATTAGTCAGCATAAATAGGATACCTTTCACCTCCGAATGAATTAAAGTATTGCCTCCATCGGAATTCTACACCAACAAAGCACCGAAAAGGCAGATGTAGCATGGGTAATATTCCCGCTCAAAGGTCTTTAAGTATAGGATCAGTGCAAATCTTACCGCGACAAATAGATTTCCTAGCCCAAAAGCGGTGAAACCTTCTGCCCATTCCAGGCCAGCCAAGTGGCCACTTGAGGGTTGAGACCATAATGGTGTGAGGAAAAATAGGCAGTGCGCAAAGGTGTTTTGGACTAAGATGTGGTCGAAGGGAGTATATAGGGTTTCAATCTAGAGTAGTGGTGGGGTGAGATCTAACATGCAAAACCAACACGAAGGGGAAGTAAGGCTGTTGCTCTTAGGGAAGAATGACATTGCCTATGGGAGGAACATAAGAGAGAGGCTGATACTTGAAGGAGAAGGAGGATGGATATTAGGTTCGATTGATTGATAAAGGAGAAATGAAAGAATGCAATTGGGGAAATTTAGATGTGACTTTTATAATGCTTTTCCAGGTTCAAGTTTTACCAAAACCCATTAACTGGTAGACCACTATAGTTTTATTGCTAGATGGTCAACTGCTAGACCGGATTTGGATGTTAATTGAACTAGACCTTTGGGGTCGGGTTAAATAATAGTAATCGTTTTGCACCATCTCCTTTGAATCAATATGATCCGAAATATTCTTGTCCTCGTCAAGGCGGTGTCAAAGCCTACCGTCTAGACCCAAACTATGCTCTAGCAATTCATTGTTATCCTAACAAAACTGCTGCAACAAACAAAGATTCCAAAAATCCAAAAATGTTCCAACGGCTATTTCCTGCCTACTTCGCATGGAATATTTCTTCCAATAGCTGGTGGTACAGCAACACTTCAAACTACATACCTCAATAAAATTGAATGTCGTTTTTGTTTTTTTCTATACCATAAAGAGTGAGGATTTTAAAAACCTCAATTTTATAAACCAAAAAATCACTTAGCAACTTTATACTTGTTTCTAAATAGTAGAAAGCATTTCATACCAAAACTTCCCTTAAAAATCAAACTTATATATACATGTAAATATTTTTGAGTCTCCATAAACCTATTTAAAACATAAATTTCCTAAATTGGAAAACTATTTCCTTACCAAAAATAAAAATCAAGCCTTTACTGATATATATAAGTGTGTGTATATATATTTATGGATTTTCAAAATTAGTCTTTTATAAACTAAAAATTCCTTAACACGTCCAACGTAGAAGTATACATGTTTATTTGAAAACTAAAATTTCAAAACTTTCCCAAAATAAAATTTCCAAAACAAATCTTGGGGAGAAAAAATCCTTTGAAAACCATTATTCCAAAATCTAAGGCATTTTCAAAATATACTTTATAAAAATTCTCTCATAGTTTAAAACTAAGAAATTGACAATAATTATCTAAATAAAAATCTAGTTTTCCATCAAAGAGGTGACCCATGAATGCATCCTAGCAAAAACTCGTCTCTGGATAATTGCGATGTATAGACTCTAATTTCCCATTCATCTGGAATAAATGCGTGTCTCTGTTTGGTACTCATCATCAAAATTCAATATCACAAGGTAGCTAGATCTCAACCATCAATTCGAACACCTCTGATCTTTGGAATTCATCCATATGTCGTACTCATGCTCTTTATCAACAACGCCTTACGCATGGCCAGCACTTTGGGGGGTACTTCATAGTCGGCATGAAAATATTATCTCTAAGATATTTCCAACCTATAGTAGCTTTCCTTCAGAGTGGAACTACACCTACTTCAATAGTCAGAATTCTTAGAATCTAGCATAAAAATATAACGACGGTAGATAGGATAGTACGAACACGTTCTTTCATTTTATCCAAGCTAATTCCTCTAATCTACCAACCTAAGCTCTAATACCAAATGTAACAACCCATACCTTGATGTGCCTAAATTTTGGGAAAAATCGAAAACAAACTCCACCAAAGCATAGATCGTTGGATTTGGTACCTGCAAATAAGCATGAGTACTATCAAAAATTGATAGAAATTTAAACTCACAGCGGAAACAATAATAGGGTAAGAATGTTGATTATGACTAAACATAGGAATTAATGGTATTCCTTGGATAGCAGGTTTTCAAATCAGCATCGAGCATGAGAGGAAAAGAGGACTTCTCCAACAACTAAACACATCCAACTCCAGTGACATGTTCCTCTAAATCTATTATATGGACTGTAATTAGGAGGGGGTCGGAACAACATTCTGATGATTGAAAAATCTATAAATTGTAAATAACATAAATTTATATCGATTAGTTTTCATTTAATTGTTATGTCTATTAATCTTATCAATTCTAAGCTAACCTTGCATTGCACACACGATTACTTATCTACCATTGCTAAGGTACAAAATATCGAAGAAGCCTTATCAACCACTCAATACTTCTATACCCATTTGCTACTTAATGCTTCTAAATATGAAACTGGCTTCTACTATCACCATGTTATACTTTAGAAGAGAAATAGGAAGACTCTGCTATTTAAGATCTCAACCGAGGTAGACTCTATCATTTAAGACCTATTCCCAAGGTGGACATCTATTGTCGTCATTATTGGACTATTGTTCCTAGCTATAGAGACCTTAGACCACTATCTATTGCCTTATAATTTATAATAGCCATACTACTAGCCCATACATCGTTATTAAAGTCTTAGCAACGTGAGAGACTACACCCAAGCCACTTAATACCTTATTAACAATGACTAGGCAGACCTTTGACCATTTAACACCTATTTATAGGTAGGCCTTTGCCATTTAATACCTAACCACAAGGCGGACTCCACACAGGTACTATATTGCTGACATTGCTTGGAAATTTCGTTAGGCTACTTAGTACTTCTTTTATAGGAGAGAGGAAAACCCTAGATCATTCACTTAATACCTCAAACCAGAAGCGAACCCTTCCCGAGATATCTATCATCACTTTTAATTATAAATATGTAATCTCATTAGCTTACTTCTTTCAATAAGGAGGCAAGCCCTAAGATAGCCACTTAAAACCTCAACGCCGATGTAAACCTTTTTAGAGACATCCTTATTTATTTTGAATCTTACTATATTACTTAATACATCCTTTTAGGAGAAAGGTCCGACCCTATAGCTACTTAATACCTCAAAATAGAAGTGAACACCTATGGAGATATCCCTCACCGCTCCTAATCCCAAATTTGGACCATTTATACTTTTTAATTGGAAAAGAGGTGGGCCTTCAAACAATCACTTAATACCTCTGATCCTAAAGTAGGTACTGTCTCTCATAAAGTCACGGGTCTTAGTATTAGTGATATCTCACATCAGTAGTAAGTGCAACCAACTACTGGTAGCCTCAAAGTGAAGAGCAATCTTCTGTCGAGTTACTCTACTGACCCTACATCACTAACCTATTGAGTCCAATTAACCAATCTAATCCTTTAGCTTAGGTAGACATTGGACTTAGCTTACTAATTCCCTTTTTATTTAATTCAATAAGATTTTCCTTAAATATTTATCTATCTATAAATCCATTTTTATGCTCATAAATATCAGTTTGTCCATAAAATCCTAACGGACATATCCTAAGACATTTATATTTGGTTACTAGTTTCAAATTAGTAACCTTATTATATCTATTCCATCTTTATCAGTCCTATCAATCCACTTGTCCTATTGATTGTGACTCCTAACTCATTTTTATTAATTACCTATTAATTAGAGTCACAATCTTTAACTAACAAATTGTAACTCCTAATTTAATCTATACATCATTTCCCATTAATTAGGTTGAAATTTTTATTTCCTATTAATTATTGGAAATGCCTAATTTATCGTCCATTAATAGGAATCATTACATTTTCTAACTCTACCTATTCGCTTTCATCAAATAATAATAACTAACGAACGTAACGCATAAATAATGCACGAATAAACACTGTTCTTCTTTATTAACACTATAAATATGTATAAACTGCATAATAAAACAACCTATTCGCAAATATATTCTAGACATAAAAATATAACTAGAATATACTTTCCATATTTAATTTGCTGGAGGTATATTCCTTAGGAAGATTCTCCACTATGATTTCTACAAATTGGTTTAACATGAGAAGGAAAGATTGACTCCATTTGAAATTACAAGGAATGGATAATTTCTTTTTAATTAGAATAGACTGTGTAAACTATGGAGAATAAATATAATTTTTTTTTACGCATCTCTTTCCTTTGTGTTTGTGGGTATTTCTTGTTGAATCAAACGTTGCCCTTTTGAATAGAAAGTGAAAAAGATTAAAAAAATTATGTTTCCAACCAAATTTCCACAAACACCCAAGAATAGATTTAATTCCTGGAATAAATGAAGAAATTAAATGAAAACAGAGGAAAATCACAGAGCATAAAAAGATGCAGCAGAAAGTAAAAACAATAAGATTTATAGTGGTTCGGCATTGATTTCCTACGTCCACTTTGAGTATTCTCTTTATTGCTTCTAATTTCACTTAATTACAATTACAAATAGCAAGAAATAGCAAGAGTCTAGAAAAGAATGGAGGAAGTCGGTTATAATAATGACGGAGTTTAACTAACAACGTAAGAGTCCCTAGAATGGCTCCCTGTGCCTGTAATTATAGATGAAGGCGGCCTCCAGTCTGATTGAAACTTCGACAACAGGACCTCCTTCACCATGTGGGCCTACCATAGAAGGGCTTGGTCGAACTCTCAATGGATAGGGATCGGTACCAATCCCTCCATGAGTCGAGTTTGGGCTAGCGATCCTTATGGTAGCTCTCTTATGGTCTATAATGATGTTGCTTCGAATATCATAGTGTTTGGATATGTAGAGCTTATGTTCTTGTAGTGCTTTGGTTCGAACCTTACTTTGGTCAAGGAAATACCGATCCCTCTTGCTTCTCCAATTTATGCCAATCCATATCACTCAAACCATACAATGACGATCCATATTACATAGACCATACAATACCGACCCATATCACTCAGACCATATAATGCCGATCCATATCACATAGACCATACAATGCCGATCCATATCACTCCGACCAAACCATGTCGATCCATCCCTTGCGACTCATGCCATGCCGATCGCACTCCCATGACCATCAACATGTCGATCTGTAATACATAGCCACACCATAATTCTTATGCCGATCCATTCCCTTCGAAGACACCATGCCGACCTCTCTACATGTCCATTCAAACTAATCATCTTGCCAAGTAACCATGCCGACCCTCTATCATCTTAGGTGTATACCGACCCCTTCACTATCTCATCTAACTTGACCAATGTCCATGCCTATCCCTATTCCAACCAAACTAAACTCCATAGTTCTAACATTCTACATTATCTATCTATTAACCCTATTCACCCTGGGCTTGATAGAACTGTCCAGACATTATATTTTGGTCATGTGGCTCTTGTCTCATGGTCATTCTTCTCATCAGTAGTTGAGTCTGGCCTTCATTATCAAAAGAATATAGCCGGGTCAAGGCACTAGGTAACACTTGCCCTCCCAAAGTACATCTTGTGAGTAACATGACTGGAAAAACCCAAGCTCCTAGGAATAAGTCTATCCAACTTTCTGGTTGTTCACTGTTCCTTTATTACTCTTCGATGATATAGGTATGATGTCATTTCCACTAGTATGCACAGATTTGATCATGTGAGATTTATAGGCTTTCTCCTGATTTGACATCAAACCTGATCGTTCCAAACTAAACCGCCATTTTTGTTAATTTCAAAAGGTTCAATCCTTAAATCTCTTCCATGCACGTTCACATACACGTTTCCGTTGTTGTCTCCCAGACTTATGCGGATGTTTGCTCGTCGATGCCAAGCTGTTTTATCTTGTATGCTTACGTTTGCACTCTAACCTTCATGATATTGGTCGCCATTTAGTTTTTGGTTATCTACCATTTTCCTTCTCCTTTCCATCATTAGAGACGCGCGAATAGGGTTCAGCATACTTCAAGGTCGACCCTTTCTCCTCTCTTTTCTCTTTCTTTGACTTATTCACCCCTAATGATCAGTTCAATTCCCCATTTTGTCGCACATATATAAGCTTGCATCCCTTCCTTTCCTTCCATCACTTCACATTTCTCAACACTTAAAGCTTTTTCCTTCCTGCTCTCAACACAGCCGAACCCTATCATCCTCTTCCCTCTTTGTTGAATGAGCTGAAGGTAGAATCTTCCCCCCTTAAAACTAAATCCAAAAAACCATCGTTAACTCATGTCTAATCCTAAGTATCAATCATCTATTTTTAGATTAATTCATGTAGGCATGCTTTCTTGGCATAGTCATATTAATCAAGTCATGAAATTGAAGTTTGCATGTGCGTTGAGTTATTGTTAGGCAAACAAATTATTGGGTCTTGTTAAGCCAGGCGAAACACAAAGAGAAGATGAAGGCGCTGGAGAGAAAGAGGAAGATGGAGGAGAGAAGAAGAAGGAAGGAAGAAGGAGGATTCAGCAATTAGTAATTTAGTGATGGATGAAGGGCAGTTTAGGCTAGGGATCGGTGTCATTTGTGGAGAGGAGTTGATGAGTCTGGTAATGTATACGGGAGATATTGGTAGTGAAGCTAGGATGAGGGGTCGGTATAGAGGCTTAAATATATGGGTCGGCTTAGGAATTAAAAAGTAGGAATCATCCTGAAAGTTAAAGTGTAAGGGTCGGCACATAGGCTAGAAGGAAGGGATCGCTAATGAGAGTCAAAACATAGGGTTGGTTATGAGCTAAAGGGAAGGGATCGGTGTTGCCATATGAGTTGAAGTGTAGGATCTGTTATAAGGCTGGGGCATAAGGATTGGCATATAAAGTAGGCATCAATGTTGACTATAAAAACTAATTTAACTCCAGTCATTCAAACGTTTAGCTGCATACTGCCTTGCTTGAACATACAATGACTAAAAACAAAGCGTCTTGCATACTTAGACCGATGGACTTAAGCTTGGACAAACAAAGTTTCGGTCTACTCAAAATGAATTAAGTAAAATACTGGCTAAACGAACTTGAACAACGGACTTCATAATTCATATGGTCAACATTCGATCCTAAAGCCTTGGTTGCCGATCAACTTTCTCATCGATTGAGACAGTCAGCAATGACGATCTTCTGGACAAAATCTCCAAATTTCAGCACTGTACATTCGCTCCTCTAATTTCAAATTGTTTATGTTTGTTTCACATTGTACTGCACTAGTTCACACACAACATAGGGGGAATAGGTTATTATTTCTAATATTGATTGTCTACAGAGTATAGCCGACATATGTATCAAGTTACACGAAGCACTCAAGCATAACGTCTTCAGAATCGGCTGCGAGATCAATTCCGCCATCCTATCTGATAAAACTGCTCCGAGTCATCAAACAGAACAAGTAAGGGCATCTGACCCATGAATAAATCTATTTTCCAACACTAGTCTTTTATACAAAAGTTATTAATTCGGCTTCCGGTGTTGTTGAGGACACTATCATTCTAAACAACCCAGTCGACTCACAAGCATTTAAAATCGACGAATCCGCTCTCCACTGATTATGTTCCATCCATGGAATTCCCTTCGAAGACGTTCTAGTTCCATCGAGGTAAGACAAACCTCACCAGCCCTCGGTCAGATATATTACTTGTAACAAGTTCATATGGTGGGCCAGATGTGTGCTACCATTCAACTCCTTCGTTCAGGAAATGTTGAGAAACATGGGGATCGCTCCCACCCAACTGCATCCTAATAGTTATGCCTTTATCCACGACACTTTTCTTCTCTTCATGAATGTCCTATTCCTTCCGCCAACTCCCGAAGACATCAGATACATCTACAATTTCAAAAGATGGACTGAGAGTCCTTCATATGCCTTTCTTGAACCCTCGCCCAGATGCCAAGTCTTAACATGCACATGAAACAAGCTCTCTTTATTCAAACACAACTGGTTCTATGTATGGTGTCCTCCCGACTTTGCAAGGAGATGGTTAGAAGGGCGTAAGTGCCACTCCTGTCTTCGTCTTTAGTTCAAAGATTCAAGTCTCAACTTCTTTCTTAACCATACTAATATCTCTAGTTCTTTTATGTGTCCGCCCTCGACCTGAAGGCAGTGAGTAATCCATGGCTACAGCGGCCATTCATGCTACTCCTATTGAAGATTGGGACATCAAACTTTTTGTCACCGATGAGCTGCTCTCATTATTTGGACCGTTGAAAGACGACCACAAAATTGGACTTCCGGTAGTAAAGCGATCTCGAGAATTGTTGTCAAAAGAAGGGTAGAAGCAAGTGAACCCATGGTGCCTCCTGTTGTGGGAACCCAGGAAGAAATTGAAGAGGGAGAGATAAGAGAATCTTAAGATGTAGGGTCGAGAGGCGAAGGTGTAGCCTCTGGGAAAGCACCGGTAGTCAAAGCGCCATAGATCGACCAAATGCAAACTCCCCTGAAGATGAGAAAAAGGTTGGTGTACAAGCCGTGGAAGAGTAAAGTCAAGGCAAATCCAAAATTCGACATAACCCCAATTGAAAAGTAATCATCTTCCTAACAAATGGAAAGTTCACTGAAGGGACTCACCAACATTTCGATTCTAGATGATATATTAAATTACAACTTTGCTAACATTGACATCGAAAGGCTCAATTCTCTCACGACAAGTGGAAAAGGTGTACAAACTTTAATAGAGGGGAGGAAACTCCAATGAATAAAGCCAATGTTACTAGTCCATCGGAAGGAAACACTAGAACACACACGAACATTTGCACTCCACCATAAACTCGTAATTAGTTTTTCACATTACAACTCTAATATGCTCCTAATTGGCTCTTTTGCGGGTGCAATGTCACACTCTCATGTTTTTTACCATCTCCGGGGTTCTTTCACTTACTATCGCTTGGGTCGAGACTCCGAATTTGGAAGACGCAAAGATAGAGATGAAGGGCGAGACAAAGACTATTATTCTCGAGAATCTTCTTCTTCCTCCAAATGGAAATCTCAAGCAAACGCACCCTACTTGATGGTCCATCAAACCTTCCTGCTCATAATGGAGATAAGTCCTCATGACGGGATTCTCATGCTACCACGCCTCATGACCAACTTTCTAGGTCTTCAAGTTCAAGGCAATCACGTGAGCACCGTTCTAGCAAGCGTCCGCTTGCTACTTCTTATCTGCTTTCGTTGGGTCCTGCTTATGATCCTACCACAACAGAAAAGTTCGCTGAACTCAAAGCTACTTTTCCAAAAATCTGCTTTGATGGACTTAGGTTCCTTCCCTCCATACACATCATCCCTGGGAGTGATAAAGAGAGCTCTTTAGCATGTATGAACGACGCGTACGTCTAGCATGAATCATTCATTCACTTGGATGAGAAAATCTCTAAAGTATTCATCGAGCACCAGCATGAAATTGATCACCTCAGTTGGGGGTTATTCATGAAAAAGGCATCATCAAGCGTCACGTTGTTGAGCTGCTTGAATATAAAAACCAACTTTCCGCAGCAGAGAAGAAGGAGAAAGAAATGGTTGAGGCGGTAAGTCGTTTAGAGACTTCACATAAAAAGGAACTGGATGCAGCGCTCCATCATAGTGGCACTCTATCCTTAGAAAAGGACTCCTTAGAAAAAGCGATGGAAATCTTAGCTCACCGTGTTTAAGAGCTTGAAAGATTATTATTCAAAGAAAGGGAGGAAAAGATCGAGGCGTAGGAAGAATCATAGAGATACTGCGAGGAGATCATTGAGGCGGGAAATTTAAGAAAGAAACTTGACAAACAATTCACCCAGATCAAGGCAAGGGAGGAAAAGATCGACGCGCAGAAAGAATCGTATAGATACTGCGAGGAGATCGTTGAGGCGTGAAATTTAAGAACGAAATTTAATGAACAAATCGCCCAGATCAAGGCCTTAAAGGAAGCAGCCCTTGAAGAGGGCACAAAAGAAGTGCTCGAAGAAGCCAACTCCCGGGTAGAAGCTGCCGTTGAGTCCGGTAGAGAAGAGATCAAGAACTTGTTTGATCCGCTCATCGTCGAATATAACGCCAAAGTTCATCTTCAACATGACTTGACTTATCTAGGCGAAGGCTATCTTGAATCGCTCTCCGAAGCCTAGTAGGTTATCACCGAAATCATGAAGGAGGAGCTGGGAGGGGCAGAGCTTAATGAAGAGGCACTTGTGCAAGAGGTTCTTCGAGGAAATGAGCCATCTAATCCGGTTGCCGCGAAGCTTCAGTTCTCTAAGGCTCTTATGCCGGATAAAGAAGGAGAGGACGTCGTTGGGTCCTCTAGAACATATCTCAAGGGTCCTTCTCCTACTCAAATGACCGAAACATCATCTTCTTAACTCACGGAGCAACGTTTTGTCTATAATCTGGGCAGAACTGGCCTTGGTACACAAATACTATCTCCCATTATTGAAGGGAGAACTCCAATGACCATTGAGAGCCAATTGTATGCTGGTATAGCACAGACTTTCTTTGAATTCAGAAATTTGTTGTTTTTTGGCGCACAGCGGTCATTGACTAATTGCGGTGCTCTAAATAACTTTTGTAGGTCATCCCGGTCCAGTGCAAACTCCTAGGAGCGATGTCTCCATGGATCAATAAGAGAAAATGGCTGAAGCTCTGGCTGCTTCAAATATTTTGTGGCCCGATGTTTAAGTCATCGGTGCACTTGACGAGGATAGGCCCGAGGACCCATCCCTTGCTGAAGAATCAGACGGTGTAATGGTCAGGGGCGCCACGGAGCACACTGCCTAAACCAGTATGAAGGAGCAGATTGAAGAAGAAGAGAGATCGAAGCGCAAAGTCAAAACCTAGCCTTTGAGGTCGCAGCCGAAGATCCCATTCCTGCACCTCTGTAGGTCATTCCACCCGATGGACAATTCCTGTTGAAATTCCTCCTTCTTCTTCAAGCGTCTCCACCTAGGGCAGCAAAGGGTCCTGGAAAAGACACTCAACTGATTCTACTTCTGAAAAACCAAAAAAGGAGAGGAATTCGAAGAAATAGTTAGTATTTTGTGTTATTGTACATATTTTGGATTAGTCAGACGTGCATTTCTTTTTTTAGTAGTAAATGTATGGGCGTGGATGCCGAAATTTTGAATAACTTGTAATGAATTTTTGAAATAATGAATAAAAGCTTTTTTTTGATTAGTCATCATGTGAATTATTACTTCAGTAGTAGTGTAATTACATCCCATTTCATGTGCTTGTATTAATTTTCATAAGTCTCGTTATTAATTTACAATCTCCATCTCGAAGCTTATCTGTAGACATTGTCTTAAGTCGTAAGCAACGCCAAGCCAGAACTATAATGAATGGTTATTTTTTACCTCTAACAGTTCGTATCTCTTCCGTCGGTTTGAGATTGGAATTCGTGGGATAGAGAATAGTCAAAATCCATTCATCCGTTGAGTTTATGAGTTAGCCTATGGTCTGGGGATTTATAATTTTTCGTAGGAGGCCAGCCATACTTTAATTGCTTATACTCTAATCCGTGCTCCGAAGACTTGGAATTTTTATCACGGGGGCCATGTTTTTGCCCGTGGCAGTCGTTTTTCCATCAAACAGTTTATACTCAAGTCCACAGTGGCGGACTTAGATTTTTTGTCATGGGCAGTCATGTTTCAACGTGTGGTAGTCTTTTTTTCAGTAAACAGTTTAAATTCTAGTACACAGTTTGGGACTTAGAGTACTCTAGTTCGTAGTTGAGGACTTAGAGTTTTTGTCATGGACAGTCATTGTTTCTACCCGTATGAGTAGTTTTTCCGCTAAATGGTTTATACTATAGTCCATAGTCAGGGACTTAGAGTAATCTAGTCCGCAATCAGATACTTAGAGTTTTTGTCCTGAGTAGTCATGTCGTCGTCCATGGCATGCATTTTTCTGCCAAATGGTTTATACTCTAGTCCACAGTTAGGGACTTAGAGTTTTTGTCGTAAGCAGTCGTGTCTCTGCCCGTGGCAGTCCTTTTTCCGCCAAATGGTTTATACTCTAGTCCTTAGTCGGGGACTTAGAGTATTATAGTCTGCAGTCAAGGACTTAGAGTTTTTGCCATGGAAAGTCATGTTTCCGCATATGGAATTCGTTTTTTCGGCTAATGGTTTATACTCTAGTCCACAATCGGGGACTTAGAGTACTCTAGTCCGCAGTCGGGGACTTGGAGTTTTTATCTTAGGCAGTCGTATCTCCGCCCGCGACAGTCGTTTTTCACAAAGTGGTTTATACTCTACTCCGCAGTCGGGGATTTTGAGTACTCTAGTCCGCAATCGGGGACATAGAGTTTTTGTCATGGGCATCTCTGTCCATGGTAGTCGTTTTTTCGCCAAATGGTTTATATTCTAGTCCGAAGTTGGGGAACTTGAGTACTCTAGTCCGCATAGAGTTTTTTTGTGAGCATTCATGTCGTGTCTCTGCCTGTGGCAGTCGTTTTTACGCCAAACGTTTATACTCTATTTCACGGTCGAGAACTTAGAGTACTATAGTCCGCAGTCGAGACTTAGAGTTTTTGTCATTTTCTCATCGTCGACGACCTTTGTTCCTTATTGCAAGCTTCGCCCCTTGGTTCGTCTATGGGAGTCGTCAATCGAGCAAACTTACGAAGCTCACCTCGTTCGATCCTATCGGGGATTGGTATGATTGATCGACTTCAAATTTTGTGAATTTTTTCACAATTGCACATATTGATATCAATCAGTTTCATCGCACACTTGGCATAAGATGTAATAACAGTAGCTTGAATAAAGTAAGCTTCAAGATTTTATTCATCATATGAAAGGGAACAGAATAACCTGTCTTATTACACATTGTAAAGATCAAACACGAAAGCAAAAGTAGAAAGTAACTAGTAGTGAAATACAAAAGAAATAGTCTAGGTGAATGCTCGCTATTCCATGCGCTTGGTAGTGTCGGGCCATCAACAGTCGCTAGCTTGAAAACTCCTTCTCCAAGCCTCTGTTCAATGACGTATGGTCCTTCCCACTTCGAAATTATGTGCGATGAGACCGGTAAAAGTAGCTTCAGGACAAGATTGCCAACTTCGAAGGTTCTCGATCGAACTTTCATGTTGTAGTATTAGGAAATTCGATGTTGGTGTGTTATTGCTTTCAAATCGACCTCCTCATGTTTCTCATTTATAAATTCCAAAGATTCCAAGAGAAGATCTTTTTTTGTTCAGGGGTTATAGTGAGTCACTTGATGAGAAGGCACTTTGAGTTCCACTGGAATAATTGCTTCGGCTCCATAGGCAAGAGCAAATGGAGTATGCCCAGTCGCGGACTCATAAGTGGTCCTATAAGCCCAAAGTGCCGTAGGAAGCTCATCCACCCACTTGCCTCTAGCCTTCTCCAAATGCTTTTTCATAATAGATTTGATAATCTTGTTTACAGCTTCAACCTGTCCATTCGCCTAAGGGTGAGCGATCGCCACAAACCTCTTCTAAATACGATACCTTCGACAAACTCTCTAAATTCAACGCTATTGAATTAAGTCCCTTTGTCAGTCACGATAGTCGTGGAAGAATGAAGCATCATATGATGTTTTAAACAACGAAGTTAATAACTTTCTTGGTTGTAAACATGGCCAACGGCTCCGCCTCGGCCCATTTGGTGAAGTAGTCAACCGCGACAATCACGTACTTCACGCCACCTTTGGGGATTGGTAGTGAGCCGATGATGTCGATATCCCATATTGCGAATGGCCATGGACTGACCATTTGTGTGATCTCCGTCGACGGAGATCTTGGAACTTTTGCATATGCCTGGCATTTGTCGCATCGTCTAACATAATTACCATCATCTCGATTCACAATCGTCCAGTAGTATCCATAGCGGAGTATCTTTTTTGCTAAAGTTTGCCCTTCAGTTTGATTGCCACATTCTCCCTTCTGGAATTCTCTCAAGACACGCTTTATCACATCATGAGCGATACAGCGGGGTAAGGGAACGGAAAACCCCTTTTTATACATAGTTCCTTCTTGCATAATATACCATGAAGATATACGAACGACTTGTCAATTTTTGTTTCTCTTTTGGGCAAGATTCCATGTTATAGGTATTTTTTAAATAGAGTCATCCATTATTCCCTCTTGGGCTCTGTTTCCAGTATTTGATCAACTTCCATCATTTTTATACTTGGGGTGTGCAATGTCTCGACTAGAACCAAGCTCATCTGCTGTGCGTCACCAGTGCTCGCAAACTTTGCCAACGAAATGGCTTCCCCGTTCTGCTCACGCAGGATATGTGAAATGTCATAATATTTGATATCCATTTACAACTCCAAAACTCGGGTAAGATGAGGGGTAAGTCATCGTACCTTATCTTGATAGTCTCCTCTAACCTGATACACCACCAGTTGCGAGTCATAAAAGATTTTAAGCGATTTCACCCTGAGTTCTCTAGCAAGTTCAAGTCTAGGGACCAATGCCTTATACTTGACTTAGTTGCTAGTAGTAGGAAAATCAAGCTTCAAAGCATCGAAAATTGACCGGTTCTCAGGAGTTACAAGGACAATGCCAGCTCCAGAACAACGATCATTAGATGCACCACTAATATACATCTTCCATCGTATAACAAGGATTATTCCATTCTCTTTAATCCTGTCCTGCACGATAAACTCTGCTATGAAGTCTGCCAATGCTTGTCCGTAGATAGCTCTCCATGGTAGATATGTAATGTCAAACTGGTTGAGTTCGATGTTCTATTTAAGCAACCTTCTAGACGTCTCAGGTCGTTGTAGGACCTATCGTAATGGCTGGTCAGTGTAAATGTTGATTGGATGGGCATGGAAATATGGGAAAAGCTTGTGCGACTCGATCACTAAGCAGTATGCCAGTTTTTCTGCCCTTTGTTAACCGTTTATTGACGTAATACACCCATCTCTGAATCCGGTTCTCCTCATGAAGCAAGGCGGTACTTATAGCATGGGATGATACAACCAAGTAAATATACAACTCCTCATGATCTACCGGCTTTGACAAGACAGACGGTCTCTCCAAATGATCCACCAAAGCTTGGAATGCACCTTCAGTTTCTTGCATCCACTCAAAATTCCTCTTTCCCTTCCTTATCAGATCGAAGAAAGGAATTCATTTATTGGTTGCCCTGGAGATGAACTGACTCATAGCAGCAACCTTGCCATTCATACTCTGCACTTGTTTAATGGTTCTGGACCCTTATATATCCCAAATGGCTTGAATCTTTTTTGGATTAAATTAAATTCCTTAAGCATTGATAATGAAGCCCAAGAACTTCCTTGACGCAACCCCAAATGAGAACTTCAGAGGGTTGATTTTCATGTTATAGGATCGAAGGATATCGAACATCTCTGTCAAGTCTTGAATATGGTTGTTTGATCATCGTGACTTCATGAGCATATCATCCATATAGACTTCCATCATCCTCCCAATCTGATCCTTAAACATTCGATTAACCAAACGTTGATAAGTTGCTCCAGCGTTCTTTAATCTGAACAGCATCACTACGTAACAGTATAGCCCAACATCCGTAAAAAAACTGGTATATTCTTGATCTAGGACGTGCATCGGAATTTGGTTATACCCCTAAGTATGCATCCATAAATGATAACAATTCGTTCCTTGCAGTTGAATCATCTAGCCGATCAATTCTAGGCAAGGGAAAACTACCTTTGGGGAACGCCTTGTTCAGGTCTGAATAGTCAATGCACGTCTCCACTTCCCATTCGCCTTCTTCACCAGCATGGGGTTAGATATCCATTCTGGATAGGTGACGTCGTGAATAAACCCATTGACTTCAAGTTCATCCACCTTCTCTTTAAGAGCGATGGATCTCTTCGGATCCATGCCCCGTCTTTTCAGTTTCACTGGAACATACTTCAGATCAATGTTTAATGCATGGCTCGCAGTGCAGGCGAGATCCCACACATTTCAGAATGAGTCCAAGCAAAAAAATCAAGCTTCGCTTGGAGAAAATCAGTAAGTTCTCTCATCATTGAAGGGCTGAGTTGCGATCCAATTTTCAACACCCATGATGGATCATCATGACTGAATGTAATAACAATCGTCAGCTCAACCGACGTAGCCTTGGTCTTCTTAGGTTCCTCCTCATCATCCCAAGGATATATATCTCTATAGAACCAATTGTGGTGCCCAAGCAAAGGCTTAGGCGCCATTTGTCCATCTTTAGTAACTTGGATATGGACAGACTTGTCCATCCCTTCTCTTTTCACTGAGCCTCTCTCAACTCAACCACATAACAAGCACGTCCAGCCACCTGATCACCATGCACAACACCTACTCCATTATCAATCAGAAATTTCAGCGTTAAACCCGTGTAGTTAATGCGCTCGGCAGATTCAATGCGGCGGAGGTGAAAAAAGTCATAGTGGGGATACATGTAGGATATAGTGGGATTTAAAGGATGACTCTAAAATAGTATATAAAACTCGTACTTAATATTTTTACAAATATATAAGTGGTAATTAAATGAAAAATTAACATTCAATTGATTTATAATTAATACATAAATAATTTTAATTAAAAACATGTGCGAATATACTATAAATAAACGTGAAACTATTATATAACATAATTGAATATAGTAGAATATTAGAGTATTTTCAATTTTGAAAATATATTAAAAATTTAATTAAATAAATAAATTTCATAATTATTTATTATGTATAAATGTCATTTTTCAATTTATTTCTTTTAAAGAAGATATAGGGGAAACATCAAAATATAGCGGGAATAATGGGGTATAGCAGAAATAGCGGGGCTTAAAGTGGAAAGGCTATATCTGAGGCTATATGGAAAAATCATAGCGGTAGAAATCTGCTATGAGATATAGCAGGGTCATAGTTGGGTAATAGCGGGGCATCAACTACACAACGTTAAACACCATGGGGCCAAAGCTACCCGAAATTCACCCAGGGCCGGACGGCCCAGAAAGACATTGTACGGTGAATCCACATCCAATGTTGAATAATCGAGTATATGATTTTTGTTTGATGATAATAAACATATATATATATATATATATATATTCATTTAAATGTATTTGTACTATTTTATTTTTCACATAATTAAATGAATATTTAGTGAATAAAATAAATAACACGGAATTTAAATTCAAACAGATATTTTATTCAAAAAATATTTATTACAATTTTGAATAGTACAAATTCAAGCTCTCACTATACATATACAATTTTGATTACAATAAAAATTTAATTACATCACAATCTATCATTTACAAATACACCTCACTATATATCGCTCATTCACTCGTAATTTATCTACAACTTTATTCCAGATTGAATCCAGCATCCGAGCAATCAGCAAAAATAAATACCGAGGCAACCAGAAAATAAACATAACAAATGAAACAACATTGCAAATAGGTCACACATGAATGCAACATGCATATACAAGGATAATATGTATGCAGCGAAGACTGTAGCTCGTGGTTACAGCTACACGAACACATGTCAGTAAAATGGCAACTGGTAACAAATAAATTCTAATGACCAGAGTCATCATGAACCAAGTCAGAGAAACAATGTCGAAGTCATACTATCAGTGACAGTGCCGAAGATATAGAGGATTAAATCAAAATCGTGAAGATGCAGTGGGTCAAAAATCCAAGCATCAGGGCGAGTATACTACAGATATGAACACACATATATATGCGGTGCTAACTCGACTAACAGGTTCAGGTAGACCAGAGAACAAAATAAGTATGTACATGAATTTGTCCAGTGAAGACACAGCAGTATGAAAGTCATGATATACAAGTGAGAAAATGACCGAAGTTAGGCAATGTCAATACCACGTCAAGCAAAGTGGCGGATATCAACTACGTTATAGACAAAGAAAAGAAAGAAAGAACAAGTTAGAAATCAAAACAGTGAAACCAGAAATTCACAAAATCAAGTTTGAAGATTTCAAACCAAAGTTAGTGCCATGATGACCAAGGAAACAAGTTCGAACCAAGTCAGAAATCATCAAGCCGTGGTAATCATGAATTAACAAGTCAAGGAAAAAATTGAACAGTCCAGATTCAAAGCCGTGAGTACCAAGTTAAGCAAGCAACGAAATTATGCAAATTGAAGAAGTCAGAGAAATCACCATCATTCAAGAATAATCAAGTGGCCGAGATAAATCAACTAATGAGTCAAAACAAGCGTATATGAACGAAAATATAGGAATTCGAATCCTATATAAACCCATTCATCATCGGCCGAGATATGCATTCAAGTTCAAGTAACAACAGAGCACAATCATTCAACTCGAATCATCAATTGAGTTCAAGCAATCAACTAATAGAGCAAAAGGCATAAATTACATACCGGAATCAAAGTCGAACTCAATCATCGAGAAGCAGCCGAGCGCAACTCAAGGACACAAACGATCGTAAAAAAACACACGAATATCCATTCGATCGATCAAAAGCGACGGCTTCGAAGATTTGCAAAAGCCCTAATTTCTGAGCAAAGAGGAACGAAGAAGCTATTGTCACAAATGAGAAAAGCAACCGGCTGAATAAAGGAAAAGAAAAGGGATACATTTTCAATAATATAATTGGGTCGACCTTGTTTTAATAAGGCTTTAATTTTTTAGATTAGGATTTTGGTTTAATTTGTGTTTAATTTGTATTTTTCTCTTTTAAACAATTGTAATTTCTAGTCGTGTGACTAGGGGACAAACTACGTGGCATAGTTTGAGAATTCGCAACTCAGTGGCCGAGTTGTGGCAGGGTTTTGAGCATAGAGTTAAGGCTAGTCGATAGCGGGTGTCGCGAGTTTACGTGTGTAAGCGTCTGACTGCTTAATTTCTAGTAGAAACCTTGAGGCGGCACATAGGTAGGGTTTTGCCGGAGCTGGGTTAATTCTGTGTCGTTCTATTTCTACATTTATTATTCTTCTATTATCCGTGCTGCTATAATTTTGGTATATCTATGTTGGGATTTTATAAACTTCCACGATAATTTTAATAATTGATAGTATCACCCTATTCACCCCCCTCTAGGGTGAAATCGATCCTTGGTACAGGACTAGGTACAAAAGCCATTTTTGTTTTAAAAATTTGATTTTTCAAAAACTAATTTTTGTTTTAAAAATTTGAATTTTTAAAATGGCTACTTTTGCTAAGGGTCATTCTAATATTATCCCTCCTGTTTTTGATGGAACAGATTTCTTGAATTAGAAATTAAAAATGCTCTCGCTATGCATATATTATATTCTCATATTATTCAAGATAATTTTAAGTTCATCTCTCATTGTGAAAATGCACAGGAAATCTGGAATACTTTTGAAGCAATATATGGTGCAAAAGTCAATAGCAATGAGAAATCCTCCACAACCGACTCAGTTAAATAAATGAGCTTAATAGGATTGGTAAAAGGCAGTTGTGATGAGGATGATGAAGATGGAGCAGCTGAGCTGGCATTACGAATGAAGAGATTCAAAAAGTGGAATCATAAATACGAAATGAAGCTCTAAATCAAAAATTGAAAAGCAGAATAGCCAAAGCACTAGACAACCCATAAGAACGGGAGATCATTTGTCATAAGTGCAACAAACCCGATCATATCAAGCCCAATTATCCTCGAAATCAACACGGCCAAGAAAAGAAATTAAAAAGGAGAAATTCTATAGCCACGTGGAATAAAAGCAATAATAATTATAAAAGCAACAGCAATGAGAGTGAGAAAGCAGATCTGTTTCTTCGAGGTGATATAACCGATAGCGATGATGATGAGCCAAGTGAGGTATCAAAACTCACTCACTCTGAATTACTTATATATTTCCACGAAGTAAATGGCTGTTTTGAACGTCTTAGGGAGAAATATGCTAAAATTGAATCACAAAGAGATAGTTTGATAGAAGTAAATGAACAGCTTGAACAATTAGTTAAAACTATCAAAGTAGGATCCCTAAGTGTGATAAGTGTCCAACATTCGAAGAAGAGATTAAAAAATCAAAAATCAAAAGTAAATCGCTTGAAAATGAAATTCTGATTTTGAAAGAAAGTGAAAATACAAGAATGTAAAATTCTATTAAAAAGTGCACACAATTATTAAATGAAAATGAATCACTAAAAATACAAGTCCAACTATTCTCAATGACATTAGAAAAATTTTCAAAAAGTGAAAAATCGTTGAAAATGCTATTAGGAAAACAAACTGTTAATACAGTTAGACAAAGACTTGGATATAATCCATCTGAAAATGTTAGAAATGAAATTAATCAAGTCAATTCAATGTGCACAATTTGTAGAAAATTTGGACACAATCAAAACAATTGTTAGTATAGACCCAAACAAGTGAAAACCATACAAATTTGGGTTCCAAAAGGTACAAATATAAAATCTTTGAAAGTCAAACAAATTTGGGTGCCAAAAGGAACATATATAAATAGTTTTGGTTCTCCACAAACTTATTTTTCAAAATCTATTGCCATTAACAACCATGGACCTATAAAAACAAATAGGTCACATAAATCTTTCATCATGTAGGTGTGGTGGCAGGCTAAGGAACAACAACAGTGTTATCTGGATTCTGGCTGTTCAGAAACACAACGGGCAACAAATCACAGTTCTTTAGCCTAGTATAAAGGTGGCAGAATCATAGTGCGCTACAACGAAAAATTATCGACAAAGGTAAAATAGGTAAAGATATCTTGAACGACATATGTGAAAATCTACACCATAATTTGATTTAATTCAGCCAGTTATGTTATGAATGATGATAATGATTCTAACTTTTTTCAAAATTGTTGGCCAATTATACTTTTCATACGGAGAACACTACATGCACCTCTAGAGACTTTGAACTACTTCATATAAATTTGTTTAGACTAATGATGGTATCTTATTGATTGATTATTACTCTCGGTGCACGTAAATATATTTGTTTATCCTACGGCTTCTAGATTTGACACTATATTCATTGATTTGTTAATTGGCACAGCTTCAAATTCAAATTCAAGAGAATTTCATTTAAAAGCTGTTAAAATTGATTTTAAGATATTTTGATGCACACTTCACGGTCTGGTCTATCAAATTTAACTAATGTAATTTCGAGTGAAAGAAAAATTCAGATGCAGATTACACTGGTAATCTAGTTGGTAGAAAAATTACTCGTGGAACGTGATTTATGATAAGACATTTAGTAACTGCATCGTTTTTCAAAGAAAACATCTGCATATTTTTCATTTTAAATAATTTTCAAATTGCAGACATTTTTTTATATAAAACCTCTTCTAGAAAATCATTTTTGACCTTGTTTCAGATTAGTCATTTTGGAAACTTTGGTTTTATAATTATTTTTGAATATGACTTTAAATGATTACATTGACTAATATGACTCCCCAATGATTATCAAAAAGATAAATAGTGATTGAAAAAGTGATGAGTGTTAATATAAATCATATATTATAACTTGAGATGGTATATTCAGTAAATTTCTTTAGAAATTTGAACAAGAGTTATAAAAACTTTTTGTTGGTAAAAATCCCATGACCATCTATATTTCTGTCACATTTCTAATGACCACCACTCATCAAAATTCAATATAGTTTGTCGATATGTGGTACTTTAAACATGAATCATTCGTTTTCATTTTATTTATTTTTTAAAAAAAATCCAAAGTATTCACTCTCATTTAAAAGTCCTAATGGTTATGCATGAGTGAATTACTTGGAATTTTTGATTATGTGCTTTCATGCTCATTTAA
This sequence comes from Allium cepa, assembly GCA_030765085.1. NCBI lineage: Eukaryota > Viridiplantae > Streptophyta > Magnoliopsida > Asparagales > Amaryllidaceae > Allium > Allium cepa. The sequence continues at coordinate 514,438,301 of CM060938.1, forward strand.
AAGTCCTCACGGTTATGCATGTATGGAACACATGTCAAAATTGATTTATTAAATAAACAAGTTGATTCTAATCCCATTTAAAAGTCCTCACGGTTATGCGTGGTTAGAAGATACTTGAATTCATTTCTTTTTAAATGGAATACTACTAATCTCATTTAAAAGTCCTAACGGTTATGCATGGTTAGTAGTTATTCAAATTCCTAATATAAATATACCATAAATAGACACAACTATATGGTTTTATATGATGACATCATCCCTATCATTCTAAAGTGAAATATGCTTCAAACAGAGTATTTATGATTTTTGTTTGATTTTTTTACTGAAATTTAATATTTATATTAGATTGAGTTTTAATATTGTATTAATATCTATCACTTTATCCCTATTTTTTAACACTATTACTCTTTTGCTGATAACAAAAAGGGGAGAGAAAAGTTAAGATTTTGACAAAAAAAGGTCAAATATTTTCTATTTGCATTTAGGCTTATTTGCATATTTTATTTACATGCATATATGAAGGGGGAGCTTTGTGTAGAGGGAAAGCATTCAAACATGGGGAGCAAATTGAATGATCAAATATATTTAACAAATTCAATGTGATAACCTGATTTTCGAGCATCTAATAATTGGTAAAGATTGATAAGATTTACTTTTCAAAGCTAATAAAATTTTATTCTATTTATAATATATATACTTGATATATATTGTGAATAGAATATCTTTTTTTTTAAAATTAAAGATGAATTTTCAAATTATAATATATATGTAATTATATGTTATAGTTTGATGTTGTTTTGAAATTTAATATAATCTGTAGATAATTTATATATGAATAAATTGTAATTTAAAGCTTTGTTTTAAAATGAATATTTTTCAAAAATTTAATTTAGATTAATTCAATAGTTTTAAAAATATAAGATAATTGTTGTTTTAAATATGTTTGTGTAAAAAGGATTTAATTAAAGTTTCGTTTTGTTTTTTTTAAATGCTTAATATAAAATGGTTATAAGTGTGTGTGTGTGTGTCTATATATATATATATATATATATACATATATATATATATATAAATGTTTAGATTTTAAATCCATGTAGAAGAAAATATATTTGCATTATAATTAATTTTAGAATATTTCCTTTTAAAAGTAAAATTTATTATACATATGTAAACATTTATTAATTAAGAGATTTATGTAAGTAAGCTTTCTATTTACATTTAAATAAAAAAAATGATTAAATACAAATGTAACCATGTTAATCATCTTTGAAACATTTGTAAATAAATTAAACACATTGAATGACATTTTTTTACTTTAGGGACAAGTGGCCTACATTTTAATTTATTTGAAATTAAACATAAAGAAATTTGTTTTCTCATTCATTTTTCCAAATTTCCTTTCTTCTTCTCAAATTAATGAACTACTTCAAATCTGAAAAAGTTTAAACACAAAATCAAATACAAACATGAGAATTTAAAATCTGCAAAACCTCAAACCTGCAACATCAAACACCTGCAAATTAAAATGGAGTTCAACCTGCAAACAAAGTTCTTCATAACATTTCAAACCTGTAATTCAAATCTGCTGCAACATTTGATCATCTGCAATTCAAGTAAGGATCAACAACAGTTTAAATCAACATCAATTAAAACCTTCTGCAATTCAAATGATGATCAACTCCACAGTTTCAAGATCAAGCTTAACATTTCAGAGCATCAATTGAAGCATGCAATCAAAGCATTTTTTCAGTTATATATTCAAGTGCCTGGAATAAATTTAAAGACTGCTCTACATATTTAAAAAGGTGAGTAAATTTTTAAATAAATTAAAAAAAATTAAGTAAAATATGTTTGCATGTGTATTTTGACCTGGTAGATGATTGCATGAATCTATTTTTGTAAAATCTTTGTTTATATGTTTAAAATTATCTGTGCATGTTAAATACTACTGATGTTCTCTGTAACTTCAAAGTTCAGAGAAAGTTTTAAACAAAAACTTCAGATTTATATGCAGTAAATCATTGTTAAGTTGGTATCATCAATGCAGAAGTTTGATTCAACATGAACTAAGTATTAAAAGTGATATTCAAAAGAAAACTGTTAAAAATCTGCAGAATCAAGTCAATATAGTAAAATAAATTTTTATATCATGAAAATCATGTTTGAATTTTTTTGAATTAAGTTCACATTCTAAATCTACTACGTATAACATGAATTTTAAAATAAGAATCAAAAATTTTAATTTGAATTTGAAGAAGAATTTTGTCGTAAACCGAATTTGGGATTTTTAGCAAATTCTTGTTACTGTGTTGATTTTAGACTTTGAAATTTGGATTGAAGTTGTGTTAGTGGTTGATTGACACTAGAAAAATAATGGATGTAATAATTATTCAACAGAGGTTTGGGAATTTAGGATTTTAGGGTTTTAAACTCTGTGAAGTTCGATCTCGAGGAATCCGCAAGTGTGAATCGTGGGTTGGATCAAGTTGCGATCGGTTTGGGGTGATGAGGCGTCAGGGTCATGCGGAGTTATGGCCGGAATCTGGAGGCGTTCGATGGTCGGCATGTCGAGGAATGGTGGATTTTCTGGTGAATGCAGTTTGGGGTTTTTGGGTTCGAGTGACCATATTTCGATCGAGCTCGTGTAAGTGTGGTTTGGGGGCTGGAGATGAGTCGTTGGTCGAAATGGAGTTTGCGCGTGGTGTCGTGGGTGGTGATGGCGGCGTTGGAGCAACGTGCACGTACACGAGACGGTGGCTGTGTCAGTGGTGTTTGTTCGAGTGCGTGTAGGCTACGACTCGAAGCAGCGTTCGTGTAATTGGTTTTGTGGCTTGCATGAGTACTCGGGTGTGTTTGCTGTAGCTCGTGTAGGGGTTAGGGAAGAAGGGTGTGTTCTCCAGTTTTCTTGTTTTCGGGTTTGATGAATTTTAAGCTAAGAAGAAAGGTAAGGGAGGAGATGGAGTTTGGGTCTTGTGTTTAACTTGAGTTTGTCGAGTCAAAAAAACAAAGAAATGAAGTTGAAGCTTTAAAACTTGTTTTAAATTTCAAATTTGTTTTAAGGTTAAACTTTAAAATTTATATTTCAACTACTTTATGAAGTGTTAAATATTTTTATTGAAAGTAATTCATATTTTATTAGTTGAAGTTTTAAAATGATTTTACATCTTTTAAAATTTAACTTTTAAAAAGGTAATTAATTTTTAACAAATCGAAAATATTTTAAATATGTAATAGTTTTTAATAATTAATGAAATTGTTTGGTTTTTGGAAGTTAATTAAGTTTTGACATTAAAGTTTACTTAATTTTATAAATTAATTAAGATTAAAAATAAATAAATAACTAATAAATTTATTAAGACTTAATTAATTAATTATGGTTCAATAATTTGATATTTAAGGATTAAATTAAATAATAATTAACCTTTTATCAATTAATTAAATTAATTAATTACTAATCAATTAATCATTAATCTCCCATTTTAAGGGTTAATGTTTCATCGTAAAGACAATTAAGATAAAATGATTTATTAAATTAATAAGGTAATTTAGTTTATTAAAAACCAATCATTTGTAATTAGGGATTGGTTAATTACTTAAATAATAAAGTACTTACTGGAAGTACTTGAGAATTAATTACTTGTAAATAATTAAAGTATGGATTAAATAAGATAACTTACTAAGGGTTTTAAATTTGATAATTAAGGATTAAGTTAATTAAATTTAGGATAAATTAATTTGTAAATTGGGAATTAATTAATTTGAAATTAATAAGGTTTGACTAAGTTTAATTACTTAGAGAAGTAATTAATAATTATTAATGAAGGTTATTAACTTAAGATTATTTAATAGTTAATTAATGTGCTAAATTTTAATAATTAATTAGATTAATTAATTAAGAATAATCATATGTGAAATTGTTGAAGTTTAATTACTTAATAAAAGTAATTAAGAAATTAATTACTTAATGTAATTAATTGGGTTAATGTGATTAGTTTAGATTAATTAATTAAGTTTAATTAATTTAAACACTTTAGGATTGATGAGTTATTACTTAATGTAATTAATGGAAGTATAATTAGTTAAGGAAGTAATTAATGGTAATTACTGGATGTAATTAAAGATGTTGATGATGGAAGTAATTTGGATTAAATTCCTATGCAATTAATCAGGGGATTAATTGAGATAATTAATTTAGGATAATTAATCTGGGATTAAGGATTGATTAATTGATTAAGTGGGCAAATCAAGGATGTGATTAATTAGTTAATGTTAGTATTTAATTAATGATTGTATAAGCAAGATTAAGTGATTAATTCTTAAGGAGTTAATTTAAGTAATTAAATTAATTATGATATGAATTGATAATACTTGCTTATGGATGATGGGTTGTTGAGTGTCTGAATTTGGATGGTATCCATTGAATTGACATCTATTAAAGATTAATTACCGTATTGGGTTAAGGATAAATAGTTTGTGAAATTAATTAAGGGTTAATTACTTAAATGTAATTAAAGGATAAACAGAATGATATTGGAAGCCTTGATTAATGGTTATCCCTAATAGGTGGTTCGTGATGCTATGTGATATGATATGTTTGATTCAAACTGTGAAGGTGTGGTTATCTATTGATGATGAATTACTATGACAATCCTGTATTAAAAGTAGAATTGTTTTTCACTTGAATAATTTAAGTTAAGTTGGCAATGGTTTTGAAGAGACCGGAGTCGGGTATTAGTGAATACCCGAAACCACTTCGATTCTTATAATTTGATATGTGAAACTTATAGGCTAAAGTGGAATGACTTAAGTAAATTGGACCATTTAAATCTGAGTTTTGGCACTTAGAAATTGATGTGTGAAATGGTTGATTTCTATAATAACTTATGAAGTGTAAATCAATATAAGTTACCTGGGTTTATATAAATTGTATGCTTTTGTATTCCAAGTTAGATGGGATTACTCACGCTGGTTTCCATCCTGACTCGGGTGTTACTTTGATGTAATATTCGGGTCAGACCGAGTATTATAGATTTTCAGGTAAGGACGTTCTGGAGCTCAGGAGGCGAGCTGGATGGCAGCGACGTATGGAGAGTTTCCACTATGATATTGTATATATCTGAGACATGTTAAATTTTATCTGTCCAATGTTGTATAAAATTGTTGTAACTCTTATATGTCGATGAAAATTGATAGATACAATTTTCTTTGGTATAACTATTATTATTGATATTATATTTATCCGCTGTGAATGTGAAATTGTGTGATTCTTTTCTGTTCTTCTTCTTCTATCTTTTCTTCTTTTATCTAACAGTCTGGAAATTTTGGGATCGAAATTTCCGGGTCGTTACATTTGGTATCAGGGCTGAAGGTTAAGCAAGAATCTTGGCTCTGGTGGATTACTCATTAAGGATAAGGGTAAGTGGTAGCCTAGGATGAGTTGAGTGTGTGTGTGTGTGTGTGTGTGTGTGTATGAGAGCGTACTTGTTATTTTCTTATATAAAGGTTTTAAAAGATTTTATATAAGAATATATTTTGATATATAAAGCAATATTTCTTTATAACAAATAGTAAAGGAATTGGTTGTTAAATTATTGAGTCAAATTAAGAAGTAATATAAATACAACCAAACTGAAATTAAATCTTGAATTTGGGAAAGGTTTCAGGATAAGGATAATCAGTTAATTTATGTAATTAATTAAACTTTATTTAATGAGATTAATTAATGGATAATAATTGGAAACGATAAATTAAGAGGAAGTTACTTAATGAAGTAACTGGAGGCAAGTAATTTAAAGGACAATTACTTAATGAAGGTAATTAATAAATAAGTTAATTACCAAATGTGATTAATTGGAATTAATTAATGATGTAATTAATTTAAAGAAATAATAAATAATATTATTTAATGCATTTGAATGAAATGGTCCTATTTCAAACAAGAGTTGTTTGAAAATTTAAAAGAAATTTTTTGTGAATTAAAAACCAAAGGTGGTTTAAAATTTTAAAGTATAACTTGGTATGTAAAAGAAATTAATATGTATACATGTGGATATACATAATATCAAAGGTGGTTGGAAATAAACTCTAAATGGTGAGTTTTGAATTTGGAATAAGATGTGATACCCAAGGTGATAAGTTTTTGAACTTAATAAGTGGGAAGATTATTTATGAGAAGTTCAAAATTTGAAATGGAAGTTCAAACTGGGTAAGGTTGAATGGATAAAGTGAATTGAGTTTAACTTGGGAAAAGTTAAATATGTTGGGATGTTCAACCTGATTTGTAAATTTTAAGATGAAATTAAAATTTAACTTGGGAAGTTAAATGGTTGATTGTAATTGAGAGTTCGAGTGATCTCAAATTGGGTTTGAGATCTAGAAATTAAAAATGAATGGATGTTTTAAAATAAATTAGATAATATCATCCTATTGTTGTTAAAAATCTTTAAGTTGTGAATTGGAATTCTTTAAACGAATGGGAGATGGTTTAAATTTGAAATTTGAAATTAGTTCAAATTGAATTTGATTTGAATTAATTGAAATTGTGATTAAAGATATATAAGTATAAAATTCAAATGGAAGATTTGAATTGGATTAATTTGAAACAATTTGAAATTGAAGAGGGTTCAATTTGAAATTAGTCTGAATTGTTTTGAATAATTTGGGATTGTAATTAAGTTGAATAGTTTTAAATTCAAATGGAATTTGAATTTAATTTAGGAGGAAATCAAGGATAATTCAACTTGATTTGGAAATGGAGTTTGAAATTGGGATTGATTCAATCTGGAGTTGAAATAAATTGAAATTGGAACTAGTTCAATTGAAATTTATCTGAATTAGAAGAATCTGAGATCAAAGTTGAATAAAGTTAAATTTGAAAAGAAACTGAGGAATTCAACTTGAATTGGGTTAAATAGATTTCAATGGAAATTAAAGTTATTTAAATTGGAATTGGATCAATTTAAATGGTAGAGGAAATTTAAATTGAATTGATGAGAATGGAGATTGGGAAGTGCGTTGTTTGACTCTGGACTATTTTTAATATAAATGGTTTTAATATAAACCAATTTTTCCAAGCTATTCATTATATAAACAACCCTTCTTTTAAAAGCCAAACTATCTTATACTTGTTTTACAATTATTTTTGAAACAGTTTAACAATTTTCTAACTATTTTATAAACTAATTACTATTTTCAACTACCAATTACTATTTTATAGTTATTTTGCAATTATTTAAAATTTCTATGACTATTTAACTATTTTCCAATTATTTTACAATTACTGAACTATTTTACAGCTATTTTACAAACTAGTAATTATTTTTCAACTACTTATATATTTCTTTAACTTTTCAAGTTATTTTCTAAATTTAAATTGGACGGAGTTCAAATTGTTCTTGGTTAAATACCCAATCGAGATAAGAATAGAGGTGATAATCCAAATGGATTAAAGAAATTGTGAGTAAGTGAATGAAAATCAAAGTGAATGTGAATAGAAATGGATTTGATTTGGCTAATAACCAATAAAGGTAAATACGTAGGATGTATGTATATTATTCTATTTGCATAGTAATGTGATCCAGATTCGAGCACAGAATTTCGAGATAGTATGTCGATCCGAGTTGGAATTTTTTTCACTCGATTTTCGACGGCGAACCTGGATATGGGTTGTTGATTGGTTCTGGATATTCTCTATCATAGTTATGACTATGTAAGGAGAATGACGGTTTCTGATCAAGAAACCAGATCTGTGTCCGCACTAGGAAGTCGGGTGGACGATACTAGTTCGGAAGTGAAATTGTGTGATCGAGTGAGCGATCAGATTGGTATAGCGTACGGATGATATGTGTACATCGTACGGATTTGGATGAAAATGATATTGAAAAGAGTAACCAAATTTGAATATCTGAATTTGAGTAAACAAAGTAAATATCTTTGTTTTATAAAATAAAACTCCCCTTGTTGAATCTCTTGCCAGAAGAAAAGGATTTTGAAGGTGCTTTGGAGTATAAAAGGAGTTTTATTCAAGTTCGAAATGATCCAAAGTTTTAAAAATTATATATATCTGTGTGTGTGTGTGTGTGTGTGTGTGTGTGTGTCTATATATATAAAGGATCTTATGAGGATTTTAGAAAAGGTTTTGGGAACCTTTGGATTTGGAAAGGGTTTTGATTTTTGGGTAAAATCAATATTAAATTTGGAAAGCCTAGTTTAGGAATTATCGATTTTGGGATAATCGGTTTTGTGTAAAGGAGTTTTGTATGAGATCATACTAGGTGTATGATTTAAAGATACTATATAGGTATAGTATAAAATGTTTTGATGATGGCTCTGGAGAAAAAGGCGCTTCCTTGAAATGAACTTCTCAAGAGTACCACCGGGTGGTGCTTCCTTAAGCCCTAGGGGGGTTCTAAAGTTGATCCTGTGAGGAGTCCGGACAAAACTAGTTCCTGGGGATTATGAGTAGAGTATACCATAGCGAAAGTCGTATGTGCCGCTGAGATCCAACAGTCTCCATTTGATTTTATATCGGTAGACTGCAACCTATGGTATAACATAGCGAAAGTCGTGTTTGCCGCTGAGAGCCAACAGTCTGCGTTTGATTTTATATCGGTAGACTGCGACCTATGTAGGAGTGGAGAAGATTCATTTTGACAGCGAAAATCAGAGGCCGCTAAGAGCCTGCAGTTACATGGACTTTTGCTGCGATGGCAACGTAACCCTGGATGTAACTGTGATCTTTTGTGTGGGTTCCATGGCGTAATCGAGAGGCCGCGGAGAGCCTGCAGTTACATGGACTTTTACTTCGATGGCAACGTAACCCTGGAATGTAACTGTGACCATGGATGGGGGTGATGATTTCCAGAGCATTCTCACCAAAGATATATCCTCTATTTTCAAAAAATGTTTTCTATATTTTCAATAAAATTATTTTCAAAGTATTTTCAATAGGTGTTGAAAATGGGTCTGCTAAGTACTTATAAATTTTTAGTCTTACGCCTAATCAACATATGACCGAATTTCTGTAAGAACGAAGTTAGACTTGTGAAAACATCAATTGATAAAAAGTATTTCTATAAAACTATTTTGGCAGTATTACAGATTTTAAAAGCGTTTTAAAAATGATCAAAGAAAATTTATATAATTTTAAGCATTTAATAATTCTGGCTTCGTTCCTTTTCAAGGACGAAAAGATTCAAAGGGGGGAGGAATGTGATAACCTGATTTTCGAGCATCTGATAATTGGTAAAGATTGATAAGATTTACTTTTCAAAGCTAATAAAATTTTATTCTATTTATAATATATATACTTGATATATATTGTGAATAGAATATCTTTTGTTTTAAATTAAAGATGAATTTTCAAATTATAATATATATGTAATTATATGTTATAATTTGATGTTGTTTTGAAATTTAATATAATCTGTTGATAATTTATATATGAATAAATTGTAGTTTAAAGCTTTGTTTTAAAATGAATATTTTTCAAAAAGTTAATTTAGATTAATTCAATAGTTTTAAAAATATAAGATAATTGTTGTTTTAAATATGATTCTGTAACAAGGATTTAATTAAAGTTTTGTTTTGTTTTTTTTTAAAATGCTCAATATAAAATGGTTATAAGTGTGTGTATATATATATATATATTAATGTTTAGATTTTAAATCCATGTAGAAGAAAATATATTTGCATTATAATTAATTTTAGAATATTTCCTTTTAAAAGTAAAATTTATTATACATATGTAAACATTTATTAATTAAGAGATTTATGTAAGTAAGCTTTCTTTTTTTTTTTAGCAAAGCCAGCGGGGTTATCTGGGCCCCTACCAGTTTTATTGCAACAAACAATAAAAAAGAGATACATAGAAAAAACAAAGAGGAAGATAACTGAAAAATAAAAAAGGAAGAGAAACATCAAAATCAAGTCCAAGCTTGTAACATAGACAGCGGGATGCTACTAGCACAGTGCTTCAGTTGCTTGTGTATACTGCATTTCATTTCTTTCCATAAGACCATGTCATTCCTTTTAACATTTTCAAAAACTCTTAAATTTCTTTCCCTCCAAATCACAGCCACGAAGACCTTCAAACACACAGTGAACACTCTACTATCAACTGTTCTCCATTTGGTTGCTTTGTGTATTATATTCCACTGTATGTTGCTAGTTCGTCCAGATAGATATGTACCAGTTTTACCACCTAAGTGGAATAGCAAGTTGTTCAAGGCAGAGCACTCAAAAAAAATATGGTCGGTTGTTTCCTCTTCAATTTCACAGAATAGGCATTGCATGGGACAGATCATTCCAACCTTTTGTAACATAGATCTAGTAAGCAAAGCTTTGTTGATCACTTTCCACATCAAAAGATTGTATTGAGGGACTGTATCTGTAGACCATATAACATCATGCCAGATAGCAGCAGGCAATGGATCACTTTCTGTTAGGGAACAGTAAACACCCTTAACAGAATGTGGTTTGCCATTCCACTGAACAGAGTTGATTTGCATAGCAGTGAAATTAGTTTGTTGTAATATATTCCAAGTTTGCTGAATTTCTTGATTACTTGTGGTAGGCAACTGAATATTACCATTGATCAAGTAGGAATTAGCATCAGCAGTTAAGGAAATACCTGTTTGGACAATTTGTGAGTAGGAAAGCAATTTAAATAAAATTAGGCCTTGTCTAACCCATGGTTCCTTCCAAAAATTCACCTTTGAACTGGCATTAACTGGGTATTGTATAAACGGCAGAAAGACTTCTCTATACTTAAGGATGCTTCTCCATGTCCAACTACTTTGTTGAGGGATCTCCATGACCCAGAAATCCTTGTTCTTGATATTGTGATGCCATGTCCATTCCACCCATAAACTTTCCCTTTTTTTAATGATTGCATCAAACTGTTTGCTTATAGCCGCTATGTTCCACTTCCTTATGTCTAAGATACCAAGCCCACCAGATTTAAAGGGAACTTCAAATTTTGTAAAAGCACATGGGACAATTTTCCTGTTGTGAATACTTCCAGTCCAAAAGAATCTACTCATAGCAGATCTGAGTAAATGTAATAACTTGATAGGAAGAATTATAGTGCGTGCCCAGTAAACAATAGAAGAGAAGACAACAGATTTGATGAGAACAAGCCTTCCAGATTGAGTTAATTTCCTATTATCCCATGCTGTCATGATTGAAGTTATTTTATGATATAATGGATAACAGTCATTCTTAGTAATTCTTTTAGTTATAAGAGGCAGACCAAGGTACTTCATGTCATTCTCCATACTTGTGAAACCAGACTGCTGATGTAGGAAAGCAGCTTGTTCATTACTGATACCAGAGACTAGCATAGAAGATTTATTTTGATTTATGGATAAGCCAGTCATTTTTTTAAATATATGCAGTGCTTCTTTAATTCCATTCAGAGAAGGCAACTCAGGCTTTGTAAACATCATGACATCATCAGCAAACATGATGGATGTAATAAGTTGTTGAGAACATTTGGGATGATACTTTATTATTTTCCTGTTGTAACTAGTTCTTAGAGTAACAGTTAGCACTTCCATAACTATCAGAAACAAATAAGAAGATAACGGGTCTCCTTGCCTGATACCTTTTCTTCCTCTAAAATTTCCTACAGGTCTGCCATTAATCACAATAGAGTAGGATGGAGTGGAAATACATACATAGATCCAAGACACAAATGTTTTAGGGAATCCCATAACAGCCATAATTCTAACTATGGATTCCCAATGGATAGAGTCGTAAGCTTTAGTTATGTCAATTTTCAGAGCTGCAGCAGGGGTGCTATTGCTATTACCATAACATTTGAGAAGTTCTTGAGCCAAGAGAACATTATCAATGATGTCTCTGTTAGGAAGAAAAGCTGATTGATTTTTAGAGACAACAGATGGAAGAACTGAGACTAATCTGGCTGCTAGAATTTTAGATATGCACTTGTACACTACATTACAACAAGATATGGGCCTATAAGAACTAACAGTGGAAGCTGGAGAGTATTTGGGAATTAATGCAATATTGGAACAGTTGATTTCTCCAAGAATCTTGCAAGTATTAAAGAAGTTATGTATTGCCTTGCAAAATTCACTTCCAAGAATACTCCAAGTACTAATAAAAAACACTACATTTAGACCATCAGGGCCACCGGATGAGTGTTTGTTCATGGAGAAAAGGGTTGCCTTGATTTCTTCATCAGTAACAGGACTGACAAGAAATGATGCTTCCAAATAATTGATGTTTGGGAGGTCAGTTTCAGTAATTAAGTCAAGATCTGGAGTAAAGCCTTCTATATTACCATACTGCTTGGTGAAGTATTGTATAAATGCATTGTCAACAGTTTCAGGAGAGGTGTGCAAAATGCCCTGGTCATCAGTTATACTATGAATGTTTTCTCTTGCTTGTTTAAGTTTGATAGAATCATGATAAAACTTCGTGTTTTTGTCACCTTCATCATGCCATTTTTTGTTTAGTTGCTGTCTCTTCATGTTGGCTTCAAGTTCCAAAGCAGAGTTAACTTCTAAAAGTAGTTTTCTTTCTTCATCAGCTGCTTGAACGTCAAGAGGATGTTCCATCATAAATTCTTTCCTTATTTTAAGTTGCTGAGTAAGTGTAGCAGACAGCAGACCACCTCTACCAAAAGTTGAAGAAACCCACTGTTTGATAGCTTGCTTAATGTACTTGAGTTTCCTGCAAAATTTAAACATAGGGTTACCAAAACCAACAAATTCTGCATTAGCTTTTGATACAAGAACAAGAAAGTGTTCATGCTTAGCCCAAGCATTAAAAAATTTGAAACTTCTTTTTTCTCTTCACAAATGGTTACCAAGGGACAGGATTTGAGCTGAGTGGTCTGATAGGATTGGTTGTGGGAGGAAAACTGAAATGGAAGGCCAAAGAGATAGGGCTTGGAAATTGCAAAAGGAATGATCAATAGTTGTAAAGGTACGTACTCCACTTCTGCTTCTATTATTCCAAGAGTACTTGGCACCAGATTTATTCACCAACAGCAACTCAGAATCAATAACAGATTGATTGATAGGATCAAGATCCCTAGGAGTAAGTGGGTTGCCACCGAACTTGTCATTAAAACTTAAACAAGAGTTGAAGTCACCCATAACCAGCCATGGATGTGTAGCTTGTCTTAAAGGAGGAATTGTTTTAAGGAAGGCATTCCTTGATATGGTAGAATTGTCAGCATACACAATTGTTAAGTAGAAAGAGGTTTGGGTTTGGGTAAGAAACAAGTGAAAATGTATAGATTGTCTACTCGAAAGAATGGGAGATAGAGTTATTTCAGAGGGGTTATACAAAACAAGAATTCTACCATATGATGCTGAATCAAGGTTATGATGGAAGGACCAGGTAGGATTAATGTAGTTAATAGCCTTTTGAGATAGGGGAAGATTTAGCTTAGTTTCAAGAAGTCCAATGAGGCAAAGGTTATAATCAGAGATATAATTCTTAACTTGATCAAGTTTCAAATTGTTATGAGCCCCTCTAAGATTCCAAGTTGCTATTTTTGTATGCATTAAAAACTATTGATAAGTGAGGGAGTTGTTTCTTCTCTGAGCTGACAGAGATCTGGATCTTGTTTGTATCTTCCTTTTTAATTTTGTAGGGGGTGTGGGAGGTTGGTTGTGTGAGGCAGGAGATGATGAGTGAGGTTGGTTGAGTGAGACAAGTGAGGGGGTGCTGGGATCAGGCCAACCAGGGATGGGAATGGAAAAATTGTAGTGAGTTTGAGAAGATTTTGAGGATTGATCACCTTGCTTGGATGTTACTATTTGAGTTATCTGGGTTTCAAATGATTTGCACCAATTGTTGTCAAAATCAGAAGAAGATGTAACAGTTGTTGTACAAACTTTGCCAGTTTCTTTTCTATTTTGCTTGTTACTTCCATTTTTCCTCTTTTCATTCATTTTTGTTGCTTGTTGTTCTTTTGTTATTGCCTGATTTAGTGTGTCAGTGGGTATTTGTTTTGCAGAATGGTTTGTTTTCTCAGTCATGGTTGTTTGTTGCTCTGTGCATGTAAGCTGGTCAGTTATTTCACCTTCTTCCATAAGTTGCATATTATTTGCTTCTTGATCTTCTTCATCAGTTTGTAGCAATGTGTACATGTTGTTAGTACTTACTGCACACACTTGCACATTTGTTTTTCCAGTAGTTTTTGGAATTTGTACTGTTCTTATTCTCTGTTCTAAAATTTCATCATTCTCCTTCTCTTTCACCATATTTATTTCTTGTACTTCAACTTCAGTTTGTTGCATGGTGTACATGTTACTTGCACTAACTGTATCTCTTTGTTTTGCATTTACTGAACCTATCACACCATTATTAACTCCAGCAGCTTTATCAATAGTTTTTTGATTTTCACCTTGTTTCAACAAATCAACTTCATCATTAATTACACAGTTGTTGTTCCTATTACTATTGGTTTTGGTTACTTTCTGCCATTTTTGTTTAAAACTAGTCTGTTTATCACTGCCTTGACCCTTTACCACATTATTCCTTCCATCATTTCCTTTCTTCTGTTGTTCAGTCATTGTTTCTTTATCTACTTTCTTTCCATTTTCTACAATTTTGCAATTACTCAGCTGGTGTCCAAACTCCTTGCATAGAGTACATATCAGTGGTTTCCATAGGTAAGTTACATTAACTACTTGCATCGATCCATTTTGCAGTTGAACTGTAAATTTATCTGGCAGTTCTTTGTTTGGATGCACTTCAACTAAACATTTGGCAAAAGAAATACGCTCAAATTTTTCAGTTGAAGCATCCAAACATAGTAGCTTACCCACTCTAGATGCTAACCAATTAATTCCCAACGTTGACCAAGCAAACAAGGGAATGTTTGTTAATTTTATCCATACTGGAACTGTTTTAATGCTACTACAGTTATTTCCAATATTTACATCCCATGGTTTCACAATAAATAATTTATTCCTCATCACAACAGGGTCAGCCTCTGATATTCTGATTCTATCATCTTCATTTGTGAATTTGAATAGAAAGAGAAACCCATCAGATTTGACTGAGATCGAACCACTTAATTTCCAGACTTTCTTAAGGTAGTATAACACAGTAGCATAAGGCAATGGGGTGTCTAAAAAGAAACCTACGAGATAATCTCTCCACATATCATTACCAGCTTGAACAACGTCAGCGGGTGGGACGATCGCTTCACCATTGAATTGCAGTTGAATTTCACGTGGGACAAACTTCCCAGCATTATTCGGTTTGGCTTTGAAAAGCGAGTTCCACGAAAGAGGAGGAGAAGGAACAGGGATAGGTTTAGAACTAGGAAGAAATGGCAGTGAAGAAGGTGGAAGGGGGTTGACCAACGAGGGTGGAGATGGCACCGAAGTAAGAAGACTAGGAGAAGGTGGATTGGATGGTTCTGACAAGGAGCTGGAAGCAGCTGGCGGTACAAGCAAGGGAGAGGAGGGACTAGGTTGATTTGATTGCCTGGGAAAAGACAGATAAGCGGGAATAGGGGATGGGGGCACGGTCACCATTTTTGAAGAGAAATTCAAATGGAAAAATGTAAGCTTTCTATTTACATTTAAATAAAAAAAATGCTTAAATACAAATATAACCATGTTAATCATCTTTGAAACATTTGCAAATAAATTAAACACATTTAATGACATTTGTTTACTTTAGGGACAAGTGGCCTACATTTTTATTTATTTGAATTTAAACATAAAGAAATTTGTTTTCTCGTTCATTTTTCCGAATTTCCTTTCTTCTTCTCAAATTAATGAACTACTTCAAATCTGAAAAAATTTAAACACAAAATCAAATACAAACATGAGAATTTAAAATCTGCAAAACCTCAAACCTACAACATCAAACACCTGCAAATTAAAATGGAGTTCAACCTACAAACAAAGTTCTTCATAACATTTCAAACCTGTAATTCAAATCTGCTGCAACATTTGATCATCTGCAATTCAAGTAAGGATCAACAATACTTTAAATCAACATCTATTAAAACCTTCTGCAATTCAAATGATGATCAACTCCATAGTTTCAAGATCAAGCTTAACATTTCAGAGCATCAATTGAAGCATGCAATCAAAGCATTTTTTCAGTTATATATTCAAGTACGTGGAATAAATTTAAAGACTGCTCTGCATATTTTAAAAGGTGAGTAAATTTTTAAATAAATTAAAAAAAATTAAGTAAAATATGTTTGCATGTGTATTTTGATCTGGTAGATGATTGCATGAATCTATTTTTGTAAAATCTTTGTTTATATGTTTAAAATTATCTGTGCATGTTAAATACTACTGATGTTCTCTGTAACTTCAAAGTTCAGAGAAAGTTTTAAACAAAAACTTCAGATTTATATGCAGTAAATCATTGTTAACTTGGTATCTTCAATGCAGAAGTTTGATTCAACATGAACTAAGTGTTAAAAGTGATATTCAAAAGAAAACTGTTAAAAATCTGCAGAATCAAGTCAATACAGTAAAATAAATTTTTATATCATGAAAATCATGTTTGAATTTTGTTGAATTAAGTTCATATTCTAAATCTACTATGTATAACATGAATTTTAAAATAAGAATCAAAATTTTTAATTTGAATTTGAAGAATAATTTTGTGGTAAACCGAATTCGGGATTTTTAGCAAATTCTTGTTGCTGTGTTGATTTTAGACTTTCAAATTTGGATTGAAGTTGTGTTAGTGGTTGATTAACACTAGAAAAATAATGGATGCAATAATTATTCAACAGAGGTTTGGTAATTTAGGATTTTAGGGTTTTAAACTTTGTGAAGTTTGATCTCGAGGAATCTGCAAGTGTGAATCGTGGGTTGGATCGAGTTGCGATCGGTTTGGGGTGATGAGGCGTCAGTGTCATGCGGAGTTATGGCCGGAATCTGGAGGCATTCGGTGGTCGGCATGTCGAGGAATGGTTGATTTTCTGGTGAATGCAGTTTGGGGTTTTTGGGTTCGAGTGACCATATTTCGATCGAGCTCGTGTAAGTGTGGTTTGGGGGCTGGACATGAGTCGTTGGTCGAAATGTAGTTTGCGCGTGGTGTCGTGGGTGGTGACGGCGGCGTCGGAGCAACGTGCACGTGCACGAGACGGTGGCTGTGTCAGTGTTGTTTGTTCGAGTGCGTGTGGGCTATGACTCGAAGCAGCGTTCGTGTAATTGGGTTTGTGGCTCGTGTGAGTACTTGGGTGTGTTTGCTTTAGCTCGTGCAGGGGTTTGGGAAGAAGGGTATGTTTTCCAATTTTCTTGTTTTTAGGTTTGGTGAATTTTAAGCTAAGAAGAAAGGTAAGGGAGGAGATGGAATTTGGGTCTTGTGTTTAACTTGAGTTTGTCGAGTCAAAAAAACAAAGGAAATGAAGTTGAAGCTTTAAAACTTGTTTTAAATTTCAAATTTGTTTTAAGGTTAAACTTTAAGATTTATATTTCAACTACTTTATGAAGTGTTAAATATTTTTATTCAAAGTAATTCATATTTTATTAGTTGAAGTTTTAAAATGATTTTACATCTTTCAAAATTTAACTTTTAAAAGGGTAATTAGTTTTTAACAAATTGAAAATATTTTAAATATGTAATAGTTTTTAATAATAATGAAATTGTTTGGTTTTTGGAAGTTAATTAAGTTTTGACATTAAAGTTTACCTAATTTTATAAATTAATTAAGATTGAAAATAAATAAATAATTAATAAATTTATTAAGACTTAATTAATTAATTATGGTTCAATAATTTGATATTTAAGGATTAAATTAAATAATAATTAACCCTTTATCAATTAATTAAATTAATTAATTACTAATCAATTAATCATTAATCTCCCATTTTTAGGGTTAATGTTTCATCCTAAAGACAATTAAGATAAAATGATTTATTAAATTAATAAGGTAATTTAGTTTATTAAAAACCAATCATTTGTAATTAGGGATTGGTTAATTACTTAAATAATAAAGTACTTACTGGAAGTACTTGAGAATTAATTACTTGTAAATAATTAAAGTATGGATTAAATAAGATAACTTACTAAGGGTTTTAAATTTGATAATTAAGGATTAAGTTAATTAAATTTAGGATAAATTAATTTGTAAATTGGGAATTAATTAATTTGAAATTAATAAGGTTTGACTAAGTTTAATTACTTAGAGAAGTAATTAATAATTGTTAATGAAGGTTATTAACTTAAGATTATTTAATAGTTAATTAATGTGCTAAATTTTAATAATTAATTAGATTAATTAATTAAGAATAATCATATGTGAAATTGTTTAAGTTTAATTACTTAATAAAAGTAATTAAGAAATTAATTACTTAATGTAATTAATTGGGTTAATGTGATTAGTTTAGATTAATTAAGTTTAATTAATTTAAACACTTGAGGATTGATGAGTTATTACTTAATGTAATTAATGGAAGTATAATTACTTAAGGAAGTAATTAATGGTAATTACTGGATGTAATTAAAGATGTTGATGATGGAAGTAATTTGGATTAAATTCCTATGTAATTAATCAGGGGATTAATTGAGATAATTAATTTAGGGTAATTAATCTGGGATTAAGGATTGATTAATTGATTAAGTGAGCAAATCAAGGATGTGATTAATTAATTAATGTTAGTATTTAATTAATGATTGTATAAGCAAGATTAAGTGATTAATTCTTAAGGAGTTAATTTAAGTAATTAAATTAATTATGATATGAATTGATAATACTTGCTTATGGATGATGGGTTGTTGAGTGTTTGAATCTGGAGTCGGGTATTAGTGAATACCCGAAACCACTTCGATTCTTATAATTTGATATGTGAAACTTATAGGATGAAGTGGAATGACTTAAGTAAATTGGACCATTTAAATCTGAGTTTTGGCACTTAGAAATTGATGTGTGAACTGTTTGATTTCTATAATAACTTATGAAGTGTAAATCAATATGAGTTACCCCGGGTTTATATAAATTGTATGCTTTTGTATTCCAAGTTAGATGGGATTACTCACGCTGGTTTCCAGCCTGACCCGGGTGTTACTTTGATGTAATGTTCGGGTCAGACCGAGTATTACAGATTTTCAGGTAAGGACGTTCTGGAGCTCAGGAGGCGAGCTGGATGGCAGGGACGTATGGAGAGTTTCCACTATGATATTGTATATATCTGAGACATGTTAAATTTTATCTGTCCAATGTTGTATAAAATTGTTGTAACTCTGATATGTCGATGAAAATTGATAGATATAGTTTTCTTTGGTATAACTATTATTATTGATATTATATTTATCCGCTGCGAATGTGAGATTGTGTGATTCTTTTCTGTTCTTCTTCTTCTATCTTTTCTTCTTTTCTCTAACTGTCTGGAAATTTTAGGATCGAAATTTCCGGGTCGTTACATTCAAAATCTTAAATATATGTTTGTTATCATCAAAAAGGGGAGATTGTAGAATAATCGAGTATATGATTTTTGTTTGATGATAACAAACATATATGTGTGTGTATATATATATATATATTCATTTAAATATATTTGTACTATTTTATTTTTCACATTATTAAATAAATATTTGGTGAATAAAATAAATAACACGGAATTCAAATTCAAACAGATATTTTATTCAAACAAATATTTATTACAATTTTGAATAGTACAAATTCAAGCTCTCACTATACATATACAATTTTGATTACAATACAAATTCAATTACATCATAATCTATCATTTGCAATTGCACCTCACTACATATCGCTCATTCACTTGTAATTTATCTACAACTTTATTCCAAATTGAATCCAGCATCTGAGCAATCAGCAAAAATAAATACTGACGCGGTAAAATTGAAAATAAAATACTTTTGCAGTATACAATAAAATGTAATTTTGAAAATATTATTTGCCTTAGTTATTTGGGTTGTTCGTGATCATTTAATTTTGAATTCATCATACACGAACAGCTTGTGACATGCACAGTGTATCACTGTACATGCCATAAGGCAGTGCACACCGATATATACACTTGATAAAATTATAGGGATAGGCGAGCACAAGGTCAAACCCAAATCAAAAGCTGGTTCAACTCATGTGAAATCAATATACAGTCACAGTTTTAGCACAAGGTCAGAGGTGACATCAATGTATGCATATAGTTAGGCACTGTCAAAGATCATGACAATGCAAAACTTCCAGATGAACACATAATAAAGACAAGCTATTGAACTCCAAGTAAGGAGCAAGTGACAGTGATCACTATGCAGTGGAGTGATGGATATGCTCAATACACACACATATATGGCATACCGGACCCAAATGTACATGAACAAGTAACATATATATGCTGCAAAGACCAGAGATGTGTGGATACAAGAAAACTGTAATTACAAGTGACTTCAACAAGTTGATATGCAAACAAAGTATGCAGCGACAAAACAAGTGTATACAACCACATGGTGACAGTAGGATACAAGTCCGAACACACCCAATGCAAATCAGACATGTGCAAACTAGCTCGAACCAGTGAATGACATGATGATAACATGAATGTATAGATTCAAATGAAACTGGACTTCAACAAGACCACATGCATTGGAAAAATTGTGAAAATTAGCCCAAACTTCAAAATATCATTGTTGATTCACTGGAAATTTAAAATCTAAAAAAGGTTTTGAAAATAATTTTTTATTAATATTTTATGTAATTTCGAATGAATATTCAATTAAAATATATTTTAAAATATTAAAAAAAAGTTTATTAAAAAAGGGCGACCGACAAAACTTCCATAACCCCATGTGATCTGGATAAAGACAATGGAGGTGAGTGAAAGACGGTTAAGAGGAAGGGGAAGCAGTCATTTGTAGAGGTAGTGAGGCAAAATACCGGGATAGTAAAGTGAGGATTAGAGAAAGCTCCTAAACCCTAGGTAGAGGCAGTCGAAAGCAAATTTGAAATCAAAGGTAAGGTTTCTATGAACCTATTAAAGATAAGAAGGAGTCATATTAGCTAATGAATGACGCAGACTATGAAGAATTTAATATGATGTGGAAAAACTTGATCCACGCTTAGATGGATAGTAAAATACCCATTTGTCTATTTTATTGCTTACATCAAAAGGGTTTGGAAGATCTTGGGGTGTCTTTCCTAGAAATAATGATTTTTATCTAATAAAATTTAAAAGAGAGGATGATTACAAACGAATTCTTAAAGGCGTACCTTGGTTTATGGATAACAAGCTGATTTTCATAAAGAGATAGGAGGTGGACTTTAACTTTGAAAGAGACATGCTGACTACGTATCCTATCTAGATTAAATTTAACAATCCAAATCGTGCCTTATGTTACTTGAAATGTATCAGAAAGCTTGCAGGCCTAATCGAAAGACCACTAGACATCAATGAAAATATCAGACTTGTTAAGAGCATCAAATATGCCACAGTTCTCATAGAGGTGGATGCGGAGGTTGGACTGCCAAAAAGTGTCAAGGAAATTGATAAACATGGCAATGTATACATCCATGAAGTGGAGTATGAATTTGTACCTCCTAGATATGGGGAGTGTAAGTATTTTGGACATATAAACCTACAGTGTAATAATAATCATACCAATCCTAAACAAGTGTGGGTTGAAATATCCAAAGCAACCAAAAATGTTTCAACTGGTACTACTACTGTGGAACCCCAAAAAAACAAGACTATTAATAGTATTGGGCCAACCCCCTTAAAAAATAATGCAGCTACAAAAAATTATACACAAAAAGCTGCCATGATTAGCCCAGTCCCACCATATGTACAGGAACTACTAAGATTAGCGTAGAGGACTCTACAGCTAAGATAGTAGCAGTTCATCCACCTCGGTATTTAAAAAAGGAGAATTCAAGCTGGGAGACTCATAAGCAGACATAGTCTAAACTAGCAAATAAGGATATTCTGGATACAATTGAAGAGGTGCTCCCTAAAACATTAAAGGAAATGCATAAGTTGGATATTCAGATAGAATGTTATTATGAAGAGGATGGAGATATTGATATTAGTAAGTACACATAAGTTAATGTACAATATGAAAAATTATTTGCTAATAAATAGAATGGTGAAGCTAGTAAAATAGCTATGGTGGTTTTAGCTCCAATTACTAGGAGCTGAGCTACTAAATCTTATTGTCCATCCTTTGTAGCAATATTAGAGGTCTAAATGGTGATATAAGCAAATTAGACCTTTACAATATCAATGCTAAATTTAAGCCTACATTATTAGCAATTCTAGAAAACAAATTCTCCGAATACAATCTTGAGTTATTTAAGTGACAACTGGGTAATCAATGGGATATTATTCATAACAGTTCTAGAGTGTTGAAAGGCAGAATTATGGTCTTATGGGATATTAATGTGTGGTCAGCAACTATCATCAATATGGATGAACAACAAATAACTGTTCGTATGAAAAATATGGGGGTATTGGACATTTTGGTTTCTTTTGTCTATGCAAGCAATTTATCCTCTGAAAGGAGTAAATTTTGTCAAAAACTAATTGATAACTCAAAAATTATGCACAAACTTTAATCAGTAATTGGAGATTTTAATGTTGTTCTAATGACTAACGAAAAACACGGGGGACTTACACTATAAGTTTTCCAGGTTGCAGAGTTGAAAAAATGTGTGTTAGTCACTAGAATAATTGAAGCATTCGATACAGGCGTGAAATTCACATGGAGAAGTGGTGAAGTTAAAAAAATATACTCGAGACCAGATAGAGCACTGGGTAATGCTGATTTATTTAACAAAATTCCCAATATTAAAGTTACACTTCTTCCAACTTCGAGCAGTGATCATTATCTTTTACTTATTCAATTTAATGATTGCAATCCTATTCAAAAAAGCAAACTTTTTAGATATGCCAACCACTATCATCTTATTGATGGATAAAATGATGTTATGGACTTTAATGCTATTCAAATACCAGAGGGAAAATTCATGTGTCAGCATATCATGACTGTGAAGGGATGAAAAATAGACTCAAAGATTGGAACAGAAAGAGGCCAAAAACAGGAGATGAAATTCAAGACATACAAAATCTACTAGATAATATCCAATATCAACTAGATGCAGACACTCAAAATGAAAGACTTCATTCTAAATTCTATGCTTTACAAAAATTACTCAAGGACCAGGTGAACAAATAAGCTATTGATTTAAAGAAAAAGGCTAAGGAGAAGTTGGCTTGCTGAGGGAGATGACTGCACTAAATTCATTTACGCTAAATTGCCACAAAGGAGAAATTACAACAATTTATCTAATTGTTTAAATGAACATGGATTGTTGACAATGTTCAAGACTTAAAGGATAAGCTATCAAATACATTATGAAGTCATATAACAGAGACTATAACCAACAATTACCTCATGTTCAGTGCAGAAGGCACATCTTTTTAGAGGGTGCTGAAATGTTGACAGTTCTATTAATGTAGAAGAACTGAAAAAGGACACATTCTCCATTCTTAATTATTTCAGTCCTGGTCCTGATGGCATGAGGGTGGGTTTCTTCAAAATGCATTGGGTGCACCTGAAAGATATTATGCTCAAAGCTTATCAAGAAGCACTTGATTCTTGTGAGTTCATTCAGGAAATTAATCACACTTTTATAACACTTATCCCTAAAGTGAATAGACCAGAAAGGATAGATGAATGCAGATCTATCACATGCTGTAATGTCACGTATAAAATTCTTTATAAAATAATATGTATGAGATTAAACAAGGTGCTACCTGATCTCAAAACCCAAAGTCAGAGTGCTTTTATATAGGTAGATTTATATCAGAGAATTCACTAATAGCACATGAACTGGTGAGAGATTTTAACAAATAGGAGCAGATAAGGTATATGTGAAGGTAGATTTGCATAAAGCCTATGATAAAGTTAACATACAGTTTATTTTACACATGCTTGAGTCCATAGAGGTTCCTACTAAACAGTTAATCTAGTTGCTTACTGTTCATGCACTCCAACTTTTTCTGTGATTATTAATGGGGTTTGTAGGGGATACACACACACACACTAATAGAGGAATCAGATAGGGTGATCCTCTTTCCCCATACTTATTTGATGTGGCCATGGAATGGTTTTCCTTACAAATAGAACTTGCATGTCCTCAACTATTGATCAATCCAATATATAACATTCAGCTTGCAGTTACCCGCCTCATTTATGTTAATGATTTTTGTTAGTTGTTTTCAAAGCAAATTTTGTGGCTATTGGAAAAATCAATGAGATTTTTAAACTTATATGGAATGTGGAAAGTTAATTGATAGTATTTGAGATAAATTACAAAGCTGGAGTTCTAAATTGTTTATTTGTTGGAAGAATAGAGCTTGTTCACTCAATTGTTACTTCTAAAGTCAGATTCTGGTTGCAAGCTTTTTCAGACCCTAGATTGCTCTATAGCTAAGATTAATGCAGTGTGTGTCAATTTAATTTGGAAGCAAGGTCTATGAAAGGTGACCTACAAAGAATTATGCAATCCACAATGAGAAGGTGGTGTGGGTCTAAAAAACCTGTTTGAACTCAAAAAAGCTTATAGTCTCAAGCTAGCTTGGAAAATTCTTGAATCAGATAATTTATGGGCAAGCTAGATAAGAGCAAGACACCTCAAAGAAAATTATTGGACATTTAAGATTGATAATAATGCTTCAACAATTTGAAAGAATAAGCTGAGACATAGAGAGCAGCTGAAAGTTCTTATTGGAAGACAGATAGAAATTGGAGAAAATACTGATTTGTGGAAAGCTCCTTAGATTAATAGCAGAAGTTTGATTGACAGACTCAAATGGGATAGCTACCCTACTAATGGAACCCCTGTATCTAAAGTGGCAAATATCACACATAACAATGAGTAGGAAACTGACTGGCAAATTATGACTAGAAATTTTAAGCAAGAAATTGATGCCATCCCCTTATTCGTTGATATTTGGGCCTAAAAGAGTAAAAGTAAAGGGTAGTATAATTTGCGAGATGCTTGGGAGGACTGTAGACATCAACACCCTAAAATTCAATGGCATAACATTATATGGATACTAACTGTAGACATCCTCCAAAGTCAGCATCGCTATAGGATACTGACTCGAAAGGACATTCTTTTGGATAAAAGAGTCCGCAGTCTCCATTGTTCCTTTAGTAACACAAAAAATTTGCTTAACGGCTCACAGATGTGATTTTTTGGGATTTGCTTGAAACCGTGCACACAAGCAGACACTCAACATGATATCGGAGCAATTGTTAGTTAGGTATAATAAAGAGCTGATCATGCTTCTATAGATTTTTTGATCCGTACTCTTGCCGTTTTCATTTCTGTCAAGATGAACCGTTGTGCCCATATGTGTCGGTTTACTTGATGTATTTTCCATTCCAAATCATTTTATTAAGTTATTACTATATTTTTCTTGATTAATAAGGATTCCATTATTTAGCTATTTAACCTCTAATCCATCAAAATATGAGAGTTCTCCTATATAAAACATCTCGAATTCACTTTTCATGATATTTGGAAACTCATTACACAAATATTCATTTGTAGATCCAAATATGATATTATTTACATAAATTTGTATAATTAATAGATATTTCTTATCCCTTTTAATAACTAAAGTTTGACCAATGTTTCCAATCTCAAATCCAGAAACTATAGAATAGCTTTTAAGACATTTGTACCAAGCACATGGTGCTTGACTTAGACAGTAAAGAGCTTTCTTAAGTTTATAGACATGGTCTAGTAATATTTCATGAGTGAAAAGCGACGGTTGTTCAACAAAAACATTTTCTTTAATAAAACAATTTAAAAATGCACTTTTAACGTCCATTTGACAAAGTTTGAATTTATGATGATAAGGGAAAGCTAGTAAGACACGTATCACTTCTAATCATGCGAGTGGAGCAAAAGTTTCTTTATAGTCTATCACCTCCTCTTGATTATAAGCCTGTGTAACCAATATGGCCTTATTCCGATTTATATTATCTTTTTCATCAGTTTTATTTTTTATATCCATTTCACACCAATGATCGTTTGATCATTAGGTCTTGAAACCAATTCCTAGACGTTATTTCATTCGAATTCATTTAGCTCTTCTTGCATAGCTAAAATCCAACAATCATTGGTTGAAGCTTCCTTGGGACTTTTAGGTTCTATGTTGGATATAAACGCACTATGACCTATTTGATTTAATTGGTGTCTAGTTCTGACATTTGTATTTACTTCACCAATTATATTTTCAATTGGATGACCTTTTAAAATTCGTGAAGAAGTTTCAAGTTCATTTTCAATTGAGTTTTCTGTAATTTGTTGTTCTTCGTTTTAAATTATAGTATTTTGCGGTGGATTTTGTATGAATGGTTGCTCTATAACTTCATCATCATAATGTTTCTAAGGTTTTCATCAAACGATATGTGTAAAGTTTCTTATATAGTTTTTGTGTGTTTATTATAGACAATATGCTTTGATCTGTTCCAAGTATCCCATAAATATTCCATCAGATTTCGAATTGAAATTTCCTAGTTGATCTATTTTATTAAATATAAAACATTTTGATCCAAAATTTTTTAGATAAGATATACTGGGATATCTACCATTAAAAGTTTGTATGGTGTATGTTTAGTTAAGGGCCAAACAGTGACACTATTTAAGATAAAGCACGCGGTAGACACAGCTTTTACCCGAAAATGTTTTGCTAGTTGCTACCACTAAGTAGAGTTCTAGCGCATTCCTATAACGTCCGATTATTTCTTTTACAACTCCATTTCGCTGTGGAGTTTTAGGAAATGAGAAGTTTAGGCTAATACACTTTTTGTTACAAAAGTTGCCTCATAGATCATTTTCAACTTCGCCACCATGATCACTTCTAATATTTTTAATTTTTAAACTTTTTAAATTTTGAATTCTTTTAGAAATTTTTTTAAATGCTTCAGAAGTTTCACTTTCATTTTTAAAAAATAATGTCCATGTATATCTAGGGAAATCATCTATGATTACAAATACATATTTGTTATGTTTAGCATTCCCCACTTTGAGCCCCAAACCGAGCACTACGAAAGATGCAGTCATCTATAGTATTAATATCCGATGAAAAAATATGGCTATGTTAATCATATCAATATTTAATAGCACATGAATATGAATATGAAAATTTTCAAACACAATTTAATTATAAGTTTTCACATTACATTTCATGAATAACATTTCATATTCATTAGATAATACTATTAACAATCCCACGTTTTGAGAAAATATAATTATTACAACATACTCCAAGAGAGACATGTAAAGATTCCCCTTTGGTTAATCTAAGTCCAATATTTGGCAATTATATAACTTTTCCATTCCATCCAAAACAACACAGTGGAGAAGTAAGAACGCCCAATATTGCGAGATTACCTCATACTCATCTCTGAAAGCTTATTCTTCTAATAGAAAACTTGAAATCCCTTACTTACGACCTACTCAATGAGTACCCGAGAGTTTAAGGGGAAAAACAAAAAATTTAGGTCAAACAACAGTCCGATATGAATAACCTACCATCTCAAACCAAATATATATTTAGTGAGACAACAACGTTGAGTGTAACAGATTTTCTCTCGCTAGTATCTTAATCAAAACATATCAATCATATATTGTGGTCCTTCATCCATAATGTAGGATCCAGATTAACCCTAGAGGGGGGTGAATAGGGTTATAGCAAATTTTCTCGAATTAAACCCAAAAACAAACTGCAGATAAGTAAATATGCTGAAAAGTAAATCGCACACAAAATTTACCCAGCTTCGGCAACCCCTGCCTACTGCTGCATTCCTAGATTTCTATTAGAATTAAAAAGTGTCCCGCTTACAAACACTCTAACAGACTCGCACACCCTGCTACCGCCTATAGAGTTTTGCAAACTCGCACACCCTGCTCACTGAACTAATTCTAACTAGACAATCTGACACAACCTAAAACCTAGGTGGTGATTTACCAAGATTTGAACCTTAAAAGAAAATTTAAAACAAACTTAAAAACAGTTTAAAACTAAAACCCTATTTGCCAAATAAACTAAAGCCTTTTAAAAAACAAGGCCGACCCAATTTTATTCTTTCACCCGATCCTTTTTCTTTTGCTATTGTAAAATGGTGGCTCTGTTGTATCTTCGTTCGATCTGAATTAGGGCTTCGTTCCCTTGCGAAAATTAGGGCTTTCTCCAACTTCGATTTCTCTGGTTTGTGTTGCTCTTTGCTCGCTGCTTCTCTGATGATCGATTCTCTGGTTGCTTTGCTTGCGCTCGTTCGCAGCGGCTCCGCTGTTGATCGAGTTCGATAGATTGTGCTATGTATTCTCTTCCCTTTCGTTGTTGGTTTAATGCTTGCTTGAACTCGATGCCGGTGATGAATTTGGGTGTGGTATTTATATTAATTCCGATACACTTGAATTTGTTCGTATTGACTTCATTACTTTCCTAATTCTTGCTTTCCTGATTACTGTGACTTGATGCGCACGGTCTTGATTTTGTAGCGTTAGATTTTTACTTGAGTCATACGGCAGAAACTTTCCTCTTTTGATTTTTGACTTTTTCAAAGATATGCACTTGAATTTTTTTTCAGTATATTCCCTTGTTGACTTATGTATGTTTTAATGATTTCGACTTGGACTTGTTTATTGCTTTCGACTTTACATCCTCTGATCTTTCTCGGCATTGACTTTTGTTCCATGACGTTGTAATTGCTATTCATGGCCATTACATTCTTACTGCCATGTGACACTAGCTGTTCATATTGCATTATCACCTCTGACTGTTGACAGTTTACACATGAATTTCCTTGTTGACTAGTTGGTCTGCATTGTGTATATTCATGATGTGCTTGCTGCGTGGATTGTGTACATTTGTGTACTTGATTCAGACTTTATGCACTTGGTTTCTTCACTACTGGTCTTTGTTCATGTTGGCACTGGATTTTGCTGCAATCTTCACTTCGAGTTACATACTTCTTGCAGTCTATTTGATCACTGTAGTTGCATTCACTTCATTTTGCATTGTCATATTGTATACTTAGGCTTCACTGAATTTGTTATTGCATTCATGTTGTTGTCCGGACATTTGCCTGAATCTCTGTTGCATGCATTGCTGTTGGGTTGCTTTCTTCATTTGATTGTTGCAGCCGTATCACTTGAGACTGCATGTAGCTGTCTTGACTACTTGATTGCATTGGTGTTACTTGTGTTCTTGTTCAAAACTGCTATGTCACTGCATACATGTGTACTTGCCTTGTTCATCCAATTCATTGAGATTGTAGCTTGCTGTACATATGAACTTGCATTGCTTCGAGTTGTATTTACACCACTTTCTGTTGCATTCATGTACACTGCATAGTAATCTTGTTGCACTTTGGTCTTGCATTTGGTCTGCACTTGCATACTCACTTTGGTTTCATGATGTATTTGTTGTTGCAGTCTCTTGTGGTTTCAAATTAGTTCCATTTTCATTGACTTTATGTTGCAAGTGCTTCATGATGATTGCATTATATTGTGATATTGTGATCTTGAGATGTTTCACTCATGTCTGCATTATCATCACTGCAAAACTGCATGTTATATTTCTTGAATTAATCTGAACTTGGTTTTGCTTCATGGTCAGTGGTGCACTGTGCCTTGTACTTGTAGTCTTGGCTTTGGTTGTTGCAGTATTCATTTGAATTGTGCATTGTTTTTCCATTGAGTCTGATTTCAGTACTTGCATCACTGTTCTTTGCATCCATTCGTGTTGATTTTTGAAATTTCACTTGAGTTGAATCCAGTTTCAAAACTCGGGTTTGACCTTGTGCTCGTGTCGTGATTTTAAATATATTGCACGTGAGTTGAACCCGGCTTTTCATTTGGGTTTGACCTGTGCTCACCTGTCCCTGTAGCATTATCAAGTGTATATCAATGTGCACGGCCTTGTGGCATGTACAGTGATGCACTGTGCATGTCACATTGTTCGTGTATGATGAATTCAATTGTGAATGATGATGAACAACCCAAATAACCGAGGCAAATCATGTTTTCAAAAATCATATTTTATTTTATATTGCAAAAATATTTCTTTTTCAATTTTACTGCGTCAGTGAATATTTTTGCAGATTTCTCAGATGCTGGATTCTAACTGGAATGAAGTTGAAGATAAACTACAAGTGTGAGTGATATGTAGTGAGGACAACTGTAAATATGAAATTGTGATGTAATTAGAATCAAAATTGTATATATATAGCGAGAGCTTGAATTTGTACTATTCAAAATTGTAATAAATATTTGTTTGAATAAAATTTCTGTTTGAATTCAAATTCTGTGTAATTTATTCTATTTGACTTCAAATGCTGTGTAATTTATTTTATTCAACAAATATTTATTTATTCTATGAAAAATAAATTAGTACATTAACAAATACATTTAAATGAATGTATATATATATGTTTATTATCATCAAACTAAAATCATACAAGCGCATATTCAACAATCTCCCCCTTTTGATGATAACAAACATATATTTAAGATTTTGACTGTGTTAAATGTATTTGATCAATGATATACTCTAATTGCTCCCCCTATTTAAATGCTTCCTTTCTACACATGCTCCCCCTACATATATGCATACAAATAGAAATATACAAATGAGCCTAGATGCAAATGGAGAATTGTTTGACCTTTGCTTGATTTCATTTGACAAAATCTTAACTTTTCTCTCCCCCTTTTGTTATCAGCAAAAGAATAACAGTGTTAGAGAAAATAGAGATAAAGTGATCGATATTAATCCAACATTAAAACTCAATTTGAATATAAATATTAAACTTCAATAAAAATCAAACAAAAATCATAACTACCTGTTAGGCGCATATTCCACTTTTAGAATGATGAAAATGATGTTCTCATATAAAATCATACAGTTGTATCTACTTGTGGTACATTTATATCAGGAATTTGAATATCTACTAATCATGCATAACCGTTAGGACTTTTAAATGAGATTAGTAGTATTCTATATTTTTTATTTAAAAAATGAATTCAAGTATCTTCTAACCACGCATAACCGTGAGGACTTTTAAATGGGATTAGAATCAACTTGTCTATTTAATCAATCAATTTTGATATTCCTTCCATACATGCATAACCATAAGGACTTTTAAATGAGCATGGAAGCATATAACAAATTCCAAGTAATTCACCCATGCATAACCGTGAGGACTTTTAAATGAGAGTGAATACTTTGGTATTTATTTATTTTTACCAAAAAAATGTAAGATGAAAAACAAATGATCCCTGATTATAGTTCCATATATCGACAAACTATATTGAATTTTTGATAAACAATGGTCGATAGAAATATGATAGATATAGAAATGGTCATGGAATCTTTACCCAACAAAAAGTTTTATAACTCTTGTTTGAATTCCTAAAGAAATTTTCCAAATATACTATCTTGAGTAATGTATGTTAAATATCAACACTTATCACCTTCTCAATCACTATTTATCTTTTTGATAATTAGTAAGGAGTCGGATTAGTCAAAATTTGTCATTAAAATCAATAAAAATGACTAATCTGAAAATATGGTCAAAAAATGATTTTCTCGAAGGGGTTATATGAGAAAAAAAATTCTGCTATTTGAAAATTATTTGTAATGAAAAATATGCAGATATTTTCTTTGAAAAACGATGTAGTTATTAAATGTCTCACCATAAATCACGTTCAACTAGAAGTTTTCGTCAACTAGATTACCAGTATGTTCTACATCTGAATTTCTCTTTCACTCCAAAATATCACTAATTAAATTTGATAGACCAGACCATGAAGTGTGCATAAAAACTCAGACTCAATTTTTAACAGCATTCTTGAATTTGAATTGAAGCCGTGTAAATAATCAGAAACTGTGAATATAGAGTTAGCCGTATTATAACCCATTGTATTATCATCCAACAAAACACTATGTTTAATCCAAACGTATATGTATGAAGTAATTCAAAGAATAGTGTTTTTGGCATAAATATAATTGGCCAACTATGTTGAACAAGTCAGAATCAAAAAATCATCATCTCTTTATCATCACATTATTATTGGCTGATTTAGTTCAAAAAAACGGTGCAGATTATCACATTTAATATATCGATCAAATAAATATACCTTCACCTGTTTTACCTCTACGATAATTTTTCGTGGTTGCTCATTGTGATTCTGTCACCTTTGTACTAGGCTAAGGAACTTTGCTTTGTTGCCCGTTGTGTTTCTGGAACAGCCAAAATCTAGAAAACACTGTTGTTGTTCCTTAGCCTGCCACCATACCTACACGAGAAAGATTTTTGTGACCTATTTGTTTTTATAGGTCCATGATTGTTAGTGGCTGAAGCATTGTGAATGAACAATCCCTTTGGAACCCAAACTTGTTTATTCTTTTTATTCTTGTTCCAATAGACATGAAATTTGTTTGTAGAATTCTTAGGAACCCAAACTTGTATGAATTTTGTGTTCTTGTTCCTATGACTACAATTTTCAACACGATGTCCAATTATTTCACATCTAGCAATGACACTCTTACATTTTGCATTGTCATCAACTTGTGTTTTCCCAAAGCCTAGTCCTTTTCTGTTGTTAGCAAAAATTTGATTTTCCAATAACATGTTGAATGATTTTTCTCCTCTTGAAAAGTTATTCAGAGATTTCTCAAGATTTTGGACTTTAGTTTTCAGTGTTGTGTTTTCAGTTACAAGTGAGGTGCATCTATTTATAAAACCCTTTTTCCTAGTGTCCATGGTTACCTTAAGACTCAAGTTTTCTTTTTCAAGATTCTCAAAGCTATTCTTAAGTCTTGATAATTCTGAATCTAAAATTTTACATTTTTTACAGTCTAAGTTTTGAATCTTTTCAAGTTCAGTTTCTAACCTAAAATTTTCATGAGCAAGTTCTCTCCTATCAGATTTCAGTTTTTCAATTTTAGCTTCAAGAGTATCAACTACTTTTGTAAGATCACAACACATAAAAACAAGTTCTTTATAAGAATAGTGACCTACCTCACTAGATTCCTCTGAGCTTGCTTCTGAATTCGATTTTGCCATAAGACACAAGTTAGCCTCCTCTAAGCTATTATTCGAAACTTCCTCTCCTTCTTCATCATCCCAAGTCGCTGCAAAGGCCTTCTTTTTCTTTTTCTTTCCTTTGTTGTTTTTGAGAAGTGGGCATTGTTGTTTGAAGTGGCCAGGCTTGTTGCAGTTAAAGCATGTCAATTCATTATCGGAATTTTCAGAATCTTTTGACCTATTACCATTTGTTTTCTTCTTGCGTGGCTTGAATCTTGACCATTTTCTAAGATTATTGAAAGCCTTTGCAAGCTCTTCAATTGGATCTTCTTCTTCTTCATCGCTATCTTCTTTGCTCTTTAAGGCAATCGTCTTCTTCTTTGGTTCGGAGTTGTTGCGTTCCTCCTTTGCTTTTAGCTCAAGCTCATATGTCATCAAGTTGCCGATCAACTCCTCCATGCTTAGTTTACTCAGATCTTTCGATTCTTGTATTGCCGTGACTTTTGCCTCAAAGCTCATCGGTAAGACTCGTAGCACCTTCCTCACAAGCTCTACCTTAGTGAATACCTTCCCAAGCGCTCTAGCGTTGTACACCAAAGTTGAAAAGCGTCCAAACATGTCTTTTATGCTCTCGCCTTTGTCCATCACAAAGTTCTCGTATTCATTGCTATTAGGGCTAGACGAGACTCCTTAACTTGAGAAGTTCCTTCATGTGTCACCTCCAAGGTATGCCAAATTTCCTGTGCAGTTTTACAATGAGAAATTCTATTAAATTCAGTTTTATCAAGAGCACAAATCAAAGCATTCATGGCTTTAGCATTTGTAGTTTTTTAATCTCTTATCGTTAGCATCCCACCTATCCTTAGGTTTAGGAATCTCAGTATCACCAACAGTTATAGTGGGAGATTTATAGCCAGTTTCAATAATGTCCCAAACATCATAATCAATAGAACTAAGATAAATACCCATCCTAACTTTCCAATAAGCATAATCATTCCCATTGAACATGGGTGGCCTAACAATAGATTGCCCTTAAGAAAAAGCACTATTTGGTGGATTCATGACTCTAGAGTTAAAGAAAAAATACCTCGCTCTGATACCACTTGTAGGATCTAGATTAACCCTAGAGGAGGGGTGAATAGGGTTATAGCAAATTTTCTCGAATTAAACCTAAAAACAAACTGCAGATAAGTAAATATGCTGAAAAGTAAATCACACACAAAATTTACCCAGCTTTGGCAACCCCTGCCTACTGCTGCATTCCTAGATTTCTATTAGAATTAAACAGTCTCCCGCTTACAAACACTCTAACAGACTCGCACACCATGCTACCGCCTATAGAGTTTTGCAAACTCGCACACCCTGCTCACTGAACTAATTCTAACTAGACAATCTGGCACAACCTAAAACCTAGGTGGTGATTTACCAAGATTTGAACCTTAAAAGAAAATTTAAAACAAACTTAAAAACAGTTTAAAACTAAAACCCTATTTGCCAAATAAACTAAAGCCTTTTAAAAAAAACAAGGCCGGCCCAATTTTATTCTTTCACCCGATCCTTTTTCTTTTGCTATTGTAGAATGA
The DNA here is from genome assembly GCA_030765085.1 of Allium cepa. Taxonomy (NCBI): domain Eukaryota; kingdom Viridiplantae; phylum Streptophyta; class Magnoliopsida; order Asparagales; family Amaryllidaceae; genus Allium; species Allium cepa. Next base: position 514,472,917 of record CM060938.1, read on the forward strand.
TGGCTCTGTTGTATCTTCGTTCGATATGAATTAGGGCTTCGTTCCCATGCGAAAATTAGGGCTTTCTCCAAATTCGATTTCTCTGGTTTGTGTTGCTCTTTGCTCGCTACTTCTCTGATGATCGATTCTCTGGTTGCTTTGCTTGCGCTCGTTCGCAGCGGCTCCTCTGTTGATCGAGTTCGATAGATTGTGGTATGTATTCTCTTCCCTTTCATTGCTGTTTTAATGCTTGCTTGAACTCAATGCCGGTGATGAATTTGGGTGTGGTATTTATATTAATTCCGATACACTTGAATTTGTTCGTATTGACTTCATTACTTTCCTAATTCTTGCTTTCCTGATTTCTGTGACTTGATGCGCATGGTCTTGATTTTGAAGCGTTCGATTTTTACTTGAGTCATACGGTAGAAACTTTCCTCTTTTGATTTTTGACTTTTTCAAAGATACGCACTTGAATTTTTTTCCAGTATATTCCCTTGTTGACTTCTGTATGTTTCAATGATTTCGACTTGGACTTGTTTATTGCTTTCGACTTTACATTCTCTGATCTTTGTTACATTGTTTCTCGGCATTGACTTTTGTTCCATGACATTGTACTTGCTGTTCATGGCCATTGCATTCTTACTGCCATGTGACACTAGCCGTTCTTATTGCATTATCACCTCTGACTGTTGACACTTTACACATGAATTTCCTTGTTGACTAGTTGGTCTGCATTGTGTATATTCATGATGTGCTTGCTGCCTGGATTGTGTACATTTGTGTACTTGATTCAGACTTCGTGCACTTGGTTTCTTCACTACTTGTATCTGTTCATGTTGGCACTGGATTTTGCTACAATCTTCACTTCAAGTTACATACTTCTTGCAGTCTATTTGATCACTGTAGTTGCATTCACTTCATGTTTGCATTGTCATATTGTATACTTGGGCTTCACTGAATTTGTTATTGCATTCATGTTGTTGTCTAGACATTTGCCTGAATGTCTATTGCATGCATTGCTGTTGGGTTGCTTTCTTCATCTGATTGTTGCAGTCGTATCACTTGAGACTGCATGTAACTGTCTTGACTACTTGATTGCATTGGTGTCACTGGTGTTCTTGTTCAAAACTGCTATGTCACTGCATACATGTGTACTTGCCTTATTCATCCAATTCATTGAGATTGTAGCTTGCTGCACATATGAACTTGCATTTCTTCGAGTTGTATTTACACCACTTTCTGTTGCATTCATGTACACTACATAGTAATCTTGTTGTACTTTGGTCTTGCATTTGGTCTGCACTTGCATACTCACTTTGGTTTCATGATGTATTTGCTGTTGCAGTCTCTTGTCGTTTCAAATTAGTTCCATTTTCATTGACTTTATGTTGCAAGTGCTTCATGATGATTGCATTATATTGTGATATTGTGATCTTGAGATGTTTCACTCAGGTCTGCATTATCATCACTGCAAAACTGCATGTTATATTTCTTGAATTAATCTGAACTTGGTTTTGCTTTATGGTCAGTGGTGCACTGTGCCTTGTACTTGTAGTCTTGGCTTTGTTTGTTGCAGTATTCATTTGAATTGTGCATTATTTTTCCATTGAGTCTGATTTCAATACTTGCATCACTGTTCTTTGCATCCATTCATGTTGATTTTTGAAATTTCACTTGAGTTGAATCCAGTTTCAAAACTCGGGTTTGACCTTGTGCTCGTGTCGTGATTTTAAATATATTGCACGTGAGTTGAACCCAGCTTTTCATTTGGGTTTGACCTGTGCTCACCTGTCCCTGTAGCATTATCAAGTGTATATCGATGTGCACGGCCTTGTGGCATGTACAGTGATGCACTGTGCATGTCACATTGTTCGTGTGTGATGAATTCAATTGTGAATGATGACGAACAACCCAAATAACTGAGGCAAATCATATTTTATTTTATATTGCAAAAATATTTCTTTTTCAATTTTACCGCGTCAGTGAATATTTTTGCAGATTTCTCAGATGCTGGATTCTAACTGGAATGAAGTTGAAGATAAACTACGAGTGTGAGTGATATGTAGTGAGGATAACTGCAAATATGAAATTGTGATGTAATTAGAATCAAAATTGTATATGTATAGTGAGAGCTTGAATTTGTACTATTCAAAATTGAAATAAATATTTGTTTGAATAAAATTTCTGTTTGAATTCAAATTCTGTGTAATTTATTTTGTTTGAATTCAAATGCTGTGTAATTTATTTTATTCAACAAATATTTATTTATTCTATGAAAAATAAAATAGTACATTAACAAATACATTTAAATGAATATATATATGTTTATTATCATCAAACAAAAATCATATAAGCGCATATTCAACACATAATGGTTAAAACATAATAAATAAACGTTTGCAATCATTTAACATGCACTGGATTACCCTTCTCAAATTTATTTGGCTACCCATGTTAATTTCATCTGACTATCAGATGACCATCTGTCTTATAGTTATGTGACCTACACATCTCACATGTAATTATTATTTGGATTACGCATCCCCGACCATATGGACTACCCATCGCACATGGTTTCATTATCATGGTTATGTGAACTGTCCATCTTACATATCTGATTTATTTAAAATGATGTGGACTATTTATCTCACATCTCATTGTTTTCCTAAGGTGACTATGAACCCTTCATCAAATGTATAGCGGCTATCCATCTCTAGCAACCTTTGTCTATTGGCATCCCTAATTAGGTTGTATAACCCTTAAATTTGTAACATCTCAAAATGATATGCATTGGTATCCTTAATGATTAATGACAATTCATAAAACAATAATGTCAATATGATAAACATTAGTATCCCAATAAACAATGTCAAATATCGAAAGCAGATAGAGTATCGAAATTAGTCTGCAGTGGTATCCCCAATGAACAATGTCAAATAAAACTTATGGCTCACTGCCATTAATACAAAAAATATGTGGCATTCATGCCACACTATACAATGTCGAACCTCTATCATAATTAGAAAATAAAATCTTGATTTTATAAATCACGTGGCTAACTGCCGAAACCATAAGGTTATCAATCTTCTTAAACATAGCTATCTCGCCTCTTTAATACATAGTTTTAGTTAGCATAAACATAACCTTGTCGATATTGAAAATAAAAAGTAGAAGCTTTAATGCCGCTTGGCATTATCGTCGAAAATCAATCACTTGCGACATTAATACTATAATAGTATAAAACATAGTACTTTGCCTTTATGCCGTAAGATATAAGGTGTCAGCATTGACGACTCATGATATAAATTTCCTTTATACTAAAACCAAGTAATAATGTCATCCTCATTGTAAAATAGTAAATATCGAAAATATTACTTGCGACATTAGTATCTCCAGCTATGGTGCTGATGTAGAAAACATGTGGCATTGCCACCTCAATATAGTTGGTATCAAAATAGTGGTATGCGACATCATTTAAAACTAAGGTGAAAACTAGCGGTATGTACGATATAAATTTTATGCCGCATGTTTTAAACTATCACTCCGATCAGAATAAAACCATTCTATACCAACATAGTTGATATCATATGTATCCATTCAAATTGATGTCACTGGGTTCGGCATTACAATGGGGAATATGACAATATCGTAGTTATCATAAAATCTGATATAATTCTACTAAAACAATTACTTTTCACCAATTGTTAATTCTTGTCAAATTTCTGTTGGATAATACTATACTTTAACCAATTGTTTTCAAAATACCTACCGCTACCAATTTTTCATCCCAAAACATACACCAACTTCATTAATATTCTTAATTAGTTATTAATCTAAATGCTTATATAACATAATAAATTCATAGTAATTCATAATTACTTGGAAAAATCTCCTAAAAATCTCTAAAAATCAGAATTATCATTTTCTTTTACGTATAAAATTTTTGAGGCTAAAGTAATTATATAATTATTTTTAATAATTAAAACCTGAATAAAAATTATTTCCATCTTAGGAAATTCATAAAATATTTATTTTAACCTGGAAACTTATGAAATTATAAATCTTTTTACAAACTAATGTTTTACACAACATACCCAAAAATCAAGGCATTTGGAGATTAAAAACTTAGGGTTTTCCCCATAAAACTGATCCAAATAATTTTATAAAAACTTCACAAATCATTGTTCTATCCAAACAATGATTATACATCCATAACTTGGCAAAAACAACCAAACTAATTCGGATAACATCCATAGCCGAATTAAAGAATAAGAATTAGAGATAGTTTACTTATTATTCACCTTATTGTAGATGTTGTATTTGGGACTTGATGATGTTTAGTTCCCTTAAGCTTTATCTTTTAGATCCCCTTTGATTTACTTCCCCTAAGCTTTATCTCCCAAATCCACTTTGATTTCGTTCCTTCTTTCCCATAGAAATAGCCAGGCTCTAGGTTTTTCTTTTGATTATTTATGAGTGTAAGTGAGAATGTATGAGAAGGTTAGGGCTTAAGGGTTTTTCCCTCCTCATATATCCTTTATATGTTAAGTTTTTAAAACAATCTTATTAATTAATTAGTTAACGCCTAACCCAATTAATTATCAAACCGTATCCGCATGTCCCACTATATTATTATATTCAATCTATCCAATTAAATATTCTGAATAATGTTAAACTAAAATTAGAGGTGTTATAAATCCCCTTCTTAAAGAATTTCATCCTCGAAATTCAGTAAGAACTACGTAACAAGCATATCAAACATGCAAACAATGCTAGTGTATCCTACCAGCTATAAAGTCTATATGTATATCAAATATAGAACATACCATCATAATAACTCATGATAGGTATCTCTAATCCTGTCCTTTGTCTTCCAAGTATAGTCTTTCTCATTGTCACTCCACTAAAATTTCACCAACCAGAATGTCTTCTTTTTCCTTAACTTCTTCTCATCTCTCACTACAACACGAGCTGGTTGCCTAATAAAAGTCAGACCCAGTTCTACTACTAAATCTTCCAATGCAATCAGAATAATAGTAGTCTTTGGATCATGCACATACTTTCTAAGATGAGAAATATGTAAAACATTGTGGACTCCTGCTAAACTACTCGGTAACTCTACCCAGTACATGATTTTCCTGATCCTCTCTATAATAGGGAACAATCCAACATATCTCGTTGTCATTTTCCTAACTTTCCAAATCGTACCACACCCTTCATCTGTGATACTTTAATGAAAACATGATCTCCAACTGAAAATTCTAAATCTTTACGCCTCTTATTCATGTAAGTCTTTTGTCTAGATAGAGCTTCTCTCATCCTAATTCGGATCAACTCAATCTTCTCTGTGGCTTCTCTTACCATATCTGGACCAAGAGACAAAATGTCTCCAGTATCCAACCAACATGCTGGTGATTTGCATGGCTTTCCGTACAAAGCTTTAAAAGGTGTCATTCCTATACCAGTTTTATAACTATTATAATAGAAAAAATCAGCTAAGTGCAAATGGTCTTTCCATGCCCACCAAATTCTAGTAAACAAGCTCTCAATAAACCTTCAAGTATCTTATTGACTCTCTTAATCTGCCCATCCGTCTATGGGAGATAAGCATACTCATCTTAAGCTTGGTACCCTAAACTTCATGTAGACTTTTACAAAATTCACTAATGAATAAAGTAACTTTATCATTGACTACACTACTAAGAATCTCATGCGGTCCAACAATGTTCTTTATAAATAACTTAGCCAATACAAGTGTCGTCCTGGTTGACTTAATGTGAATGAAATGTACACTCTTGGTTAGTCTATCCACTATGACCCAAATACTTTCATTTCTCCAGTTCAACCTTTGCAACCCGTCAATAAAATCCATGGATAACAAATTCCACCTTCAAACTGGTATATCTAAATGTTGAAGCAAACCACTTGGCTTTCGATGCTCGGCTTTCACTTGTTGGCAATTCAAACATCGGTTCATCTATAAGCCTACATCCCTTTTCATAACTTCCCTGAAGAAACTTCTTTTCATTTCTTGATACATCTTAGTCCCTCAAAGATGTGTAGTAAACTTCGATCGATGGCACTTCCTAAGGACTTCCTTCCTTACGTCACCAACATTTTGAATACATAATTGTCCCTTCTTCCTTAACCATCAACTCCGGTCAAGGGTAAAATCTTTTAGATCATCAATCTCAGTTACACCTTCCCACCTTCTAATCCATTCGGCTAAGCATGGACTGTCTTTTTGCTTAGAAATAATCATTTTGATCAATACTAGTTGATCTTTCAAGAAAGACAACACGGCAGTACTATGATTTGGACTAGCAGTCGATCTTAACTGCACACTACAAGTAATTGACGCCTCCAAATCCTTCCATTATACCAACATAGCTAACATCATATTATGTTGTTTTCTTCTAAATGCATCCGCCACTTTGTTTCCTTTCCCTGGCGTATACTCAACACCAAAATCATAAGCTCCTAAAATCTTCAGCCACATCTGTTGTTGCATATTCAACTCTTTCTAAGAGAATAAATACCTCAAAGGCTTATGATACGTATACAACTCGAACCTTTCTACTAGAAGGTAGTGTCTCCACACTTTTAATGTAAAAATCACTACTGGAAACTCCAAATCATGAGTCGGGTATCTAACTTCATGCGGTCTAAGTTGTCGAGAAACGTAGGTAATAACTATACCTCTTTGCATTAACACAGCTCCTAATCCTATTCCACATGCATCTGTATATACCACTGAATCCTGATTTCCATTCGGAAAACCTAAAATGAGTACATTGGTTAATAAATACTTTAACTTAAGGAATGCTTCCTCACAGTTATCATACCAAACAAAATTTACATCCTTTCTGTTTTGTTTAGTCAACGATGCTGCTATCCAAGTGAAATTCTCAATGAATCTCCAGTAATAGCTAGCTAATTCAAGGAAACTCCTTATCGTGTTCACCATCTCGGGTCTCTTCCAACCATTTGCAGCTTCAATCTTAGCTGGATCCACAGACAACCCTTTCTCCGAATCTACATGACTAAGAAATTTCGCCTCTCTTTTCCAAAAATGAACTTCTTAAACTTCACCTTTAGTCGATGATGCCTCAACGTCTCAAGCACTATTCTAAGATAAATCTCATGATCTCTTTCATCCTTAGAATATATCAAATGTCATTAATGAACACCAATACGAACTTATCTAAGTGCTCTCGGAATATTCGGTTCATTAAGACTACAAAGAAAGCAGGCACATTAGTTAACCGAATGGTATTACTAGTCACTCGTAAGAATCATATCAAGTTTGAAAATGCCATCAAAGGAATACTATCCTCTACCACTCTCAATTGATGGAACCCTATCGCCAAATCCAATTAGGAAAAATACTTTGGCTCCACTCAACCGATTAAATAAATCATCGATCCTTGGCAAAGTTTATCTATTCTTTATTATCTTCTCATTGAGCTTATAATAACTGATACACAATTTTAACGACCCGTTCGGTTTCTTCACGAACACCACGACCGCTTCCAAAGGTAAATTGTTTGGTCTAATAAAACTCCTTCCTTCTTATTCCACTAGCTGCACCTTTAACTTCTTTATCTCGGTAGGCGCCATTCTACTAGGTGGTCTACTCACAGGTTCAACCCATGCACAAGATCTATTCAAAACTCGATAGCTCATTTTGGTGGTAGTACTATTACTGGCCTAAAAACATCTGCAAATTCTTTTACAACTAAAACCCGACTTATCTTATCTTCCAATTCCGTGGCACCTAATAAAGCACAAACTTTTGGACTCGAATTCTAAACAGAGTACACGATTCGGTCACTACTATCAAGGTGTCTCATTGATATTTTCCTATCTTGGAAAAATATCCTAACATCAAATCTGTTCAACCAATCCATACCCAAAATAATCCCAAAACCCACAATCAAACCAAAAACCTGCAGGTAAAAGTATAACCAAGAAACTCAAATTCTAGATAGTCACATCTCATCCCCAAAGTTGCATACCCTTTTGTTGGATTCCCTACCTTTAAGGAAGTAACAAGGCATGATGGTTTTAAATTTCACTTACCTACTAAATACTTAGAGATAAATGAACGCGATGCTCTAGTATCAAACAATACTCTAACTGGTATGCTATAAATCAAAACATACCTTCCATAACATACTTTCATTTCTCAGCAGCAGTCGGTCTCGATGCAGATGGCTCTAAAGAAAACACCTTTCCTTTATTAGCCATGGCCAACTCTGGACATTTGTTCTTGAAATGCCCCATTTGGTCACAATTAAAGCACATCACATTCTGCCTTCCCATAACTGTCTTGGCATCACCAAATTGACACTTATTAGCATAGTTTCCCTTCTTGTCACACTTAAAACAATCAATATGTCTTTTCCTTTCTTGGCAGCTCCATCCTTCTGAGCTCCCTTCTTCTTGAAGAACTTCCTTTTCTTATTCTAATAACTATGGGTTTCCACCGAGATTTCTTCCCTAATTAATGTAAGCATCTCCTCATTCCTTATAGCCATCTCCACCAGCACATTGCTCGGATCTTGGGGATATGGCATGATTGCTTTAGTAATCTCTAGCTTCAAACCTTAAATAAACTTTTCATTCCACTTGATTACCATATCAATAGTGCATATGCGTACCTATATGCTCATCAAACTTGGTGGCATACTCTAATATGGACATTTCCCCTTGCTCTAACTCTATAAAATTTCTAAGTAGGTCGACTTTGCTATTTTAGAAAAAAATCTATTTTCGTATCTTCTTCAAAATTTAGCCTAAGTCAGTTCCTCTTCTACCACTCCAACAATCACTCCGTTACTTCAGTATAAAGTAGCTCTTTGCAAATGCCTCGATGTCAAACTCCTCGTTTGATCATCATTCAACCTTAGGTCAGCAAAGATTTTCACAATGCAATAGCAAATTTTTCGCTTTAATAGCATATTTAGTTCCAATAAAAGGCTTCACACCAAGACTAGTATAATCTCGGGTCAGCTTAGCATAGTTATTTCCAACAGCACCATAGGATTAACTCCTCCCGCATTAGACATATCCCCTCCAGCCAAACCAGCAAATGCTCTAGCTTGTAAAATGTTGACAAAGAACTGATACATAGTCCCTATATCTACTAGTGATGTAGTAGTATCTACAATTGCATTTACAATTTGATTAGCATTTGCCTATCGACCCTGGTTCCTTCTAGCATTGGGCAGAGCATTTCCATTGCTTATAGTACTTCCTCCACCTAGATTCACTCTTCTGTTTCTTTCTTCCATACTTTGCTTCTTCGTAATGTATATACGAACCTTGGTAAGATACAAAAGAACCGTCTAAGAGAGAGGGAAGAATACAAACTATATATAGCAAATACAAGTACGTTGTTATAACGTTATCCCATACCCCATTCTTATTCTCCGATTCATTAGGATCACGTTTTCAAAAAATAATTAATATTTTAAGTTTTACATGAACCTATGCTCCGATACCAACTTGTAACATCCCACACTGTGAGACCTGAAACTAAGTGTTACAGATGCTACAGTCAATCGTAGTGTTAATTTCCCATGACAAAATACATCTATGTTAATCATATCAATATTTAGATGCACATGAATTTTAAAATTTTCAAACACAATTTAATAATAAGTTTTCATATTACATTTCATAAATAACATTTCATATCCATTACAAAATCCCATTAGTAATCCTACAATCCAAGTAAATATAATTATTACGACATACTCCAAGAGCGACATACAAAGATGCCCCCTTGGTTGACTAGAGCCAATACTCGGCAATTATTCAACTTTTCCATTACATCCAAAAAACACAGCAGAGAAATAAGAACTTAAAATATAGCTAGATTGCCTCTTGCATGTATCCGGAAGCTTATTCGTCTAACTAGGAACCTAAAATCTCTTACTTTCGACCTACCTAAATGAGTACGCGAGAGTTTAAGGAGAGAAAAATTCAGATCAAGTAAACATATTTTCATAAACTATTTTTCTTTTTCAACTCAAAACATCATTTTTAACTGAAACAAAAGATTGTTTTATTTTAAATATCATAAACTAATAAAATTTTCTCTCTCCTTCAACACATAATTCACTTTATAAAATTCACAAAACTCGGCCTTGTCATTCCAAAACCCGAAAACAGTTATAACTCCTCTGTTCCCAGGATCAGGGTTGGGAAGTATAATTTTAGGGGTCAATCTGATAATTTGACCTTATAGTACTAGCTTTTTTTGGTCTATGACTAGGAATGGGGAGAGTAAACATTAGGGTTGATCAGATAATTCAACCATAATCTTTAGGTATATGTAATTTCCCGGAGATAGGTAGCATCAAGAAGGAAAGACCGCATAGGGACTGCTCGGATAATTCAACCCCGACCTTCAAGTTTTAGTTGTTGCCTGGAGTTACGCCGCGTCAAGAAGGAATTCTTGGAATCAGACAATCAAAGTGCCAGCTTCTAGTGACAGAAACTAGCACATGGTTAAAATGCTACTTACCACACTTGCGGTTAGAAAGGGTACACCAAGCCAAGAATAGTCAAGGACGGTCGATGGAAAATCAATCGACACCGGGTAATAGGTGTAGCTGGGGGCAGATGCCCATAGATACGCACCCAAAAAGCCGGTTCTTAGAGATAGGAATTGGTAAACGGATTAGATTTCCCTGACCACACTTACAGCCAAGCAGGATTGCTTAGCCAAGAAAAAACATGGATAGTCTTTGGAAATCGAGGACAAGTATTATTAGGTTTTTCTGATCCAGGATCAAGATCGGGGAGGTAGGATCAGACTAGAAAGAAAAGAGATAATTTACTCCATAATGTAGTCTCCTACCAATGCCCGAAACAGGCAGAAAAAGGAGGTAATACCTAGACACTAATGCTTGGAATGTCAAGCCCTGCAAATAGGACTTGATACGCAACAGAACTAAGCTAAATGTAGCGAGTTCACTCACAACCAAGCGTGATGTGCTTTGCCAAGGATAAATAGTGTAAATAGATGGATAGAACCAACCATGCTTGGATTTTTATGCGGTCGAGAACATCAGGACTTAGACGTTCAAATCACTATAACTTGGAAACAAGTAACAGCACTAAACTCAAATTATTCGTAGTTAGTGAATGGTCGAAGCTAACTTGACCTAGTATAGGTTAGGAATACCCATAGAATTGGAAAAAAATCATAGTTTTTTTTAGCCAAATGGAACAATTTGGCAGCTATAAACAAAACTAAATAATGGAAAACGACTAAGGCAATTGCTAGAATTTTATTTATATACATAGAGTTGCAGTAAATAAAAGCGTTGCATGAAAATATTTTTTAGTCGAAAGGAACAATTTGGCAGCTATAAAATAAACTAAATAATGGAAAATGACTAAGGCAATTGCTGGAATTTTATTTATATGCACAGAGTTGCAGTAAACAAAAGCGTTGCATGGAAATAAACATGTATAGTATAGGTAAATTACGATATAGGAAATTATATTATATATACAAGAAATTGTACACAAGTAGGTACAATATATATAGGTGCGGGAAAGTAAATGGAACAAAGACTACAAAAGAATAGTGCTCCTTTGTTACTAAATCTTTTGTATGCAAAGATTGTGGGGGCCACTCCTGCATAAGCATGGCCTTGAATAATAAAATTGAAAGTAAAAATGCACGGCTAAAGAACAAATCTCTTAGGCAAGTCTTAGAAATCTCCTACGTATTCTTCCCTCTCTTGCTACTCTTGCTGCCCAAACCACCAGTTGGTTTCTTATAATTCCATTCACCTTTGCTTTTCTCATCTTTAGGAGTATCGCATTCGGCTTGCGTAGTTTTACCCTCGGTTTTAGCAAGGGATTCGTCAAACTTTCCCACGGGAGCATTAGTGGCTTTGATCTTGAGGGCTTCAGCATCATTGGGGGAAGTTTAGCAGAGGGGCTTGTGGGTGAAAAGTTAATGGATTATCGGTTCCTCTAGGGAATGAGTATTGTCCTCTATGCTCTCCAAGGCATCTACTTTCTTCGAATCAAGGCCAAGGCCATAACTAGAAGGAAAAACAAAAGTAATAAGTCCTGTAGAGATGTAGGTCGATATGGTGAAGATTGCTGCTGCACCCGTTGCTTGAGTGGCCATTAATAGAGGAGGAAGATGTAGATGATCTACAAGTTGACAAACAAAATAGTAAAGATCGAAGGTGGACTCAGGCGTAAACTGGAGTTTCTTGACAACTGGGGAAACAAAGGATATACCATTGTCCAGAGTTCATTATGAAGCTGGAGATTTGGAGATTTCGTCTTCTTCTGGTGATTGTTGGATTGGTTGCTTGATTAAGGAAGGAATATAGGGTTTAACAGAAATGATCATTGTAGACAGTAGGATGGTTTGGGTAGCTTCAGAATTAGTCCCCATGGTTACTGGAATATCTATCGGCAGCATCTTGGATTTTGGAGTTATTGACATTGCCTGACCCGATGCACTTAGGCCAGCAGAAGCTTCAACAACAGCAACAGTAGCGGTGACATCTTCCTTGGAAAGAAAGCCTTTTCCTCCGCAAGTTGCTATATCTTCTGTATCGAGGTACTTGGCTATCAATTCTTTTTCATTGAGGCCTTCACCTACTGCTTTCAAATGGTTGAGCACTTCCTCCCAAGCATCGGTAAGGGTGACAACATATATACCACCCAGCCACTTCGAGTTCTTGTATTGGATAACACTGGCAAAGAAATGCTGGAGATTTGGTGTTTGTCTATCTTTCTGCTCTTTAAGTGGTTTCAAATCATGCACGATGATGGAATATTCGACTTTTATGTCTAGCTTTTTGGCCTTTGTCGGTAACATTCTCTCCTCGAGCTTGTCATTTTCCACCAGAAGCCTCTGGATCTCAACTACCTATTCGTCGATGGATTTTATCCCTTGCTTGAATAGTTTCATCCTTTACAGTAAGGACCGAGTTCTTCTTAGAAATCTACATCTTCAAAGCAACATTATCCTCATGGCAGGCTTCTATATGTATTTTATCACGATTCCAAAGTTGGTGTGTGCTCTCCTTATCTCCTCCATTAGACTGTCATATGTCCTTTTCTCAGACTTAAATGATCGAATGTTTTTATGGTTGATTCGATTGACCTTGAAAAGGGCGTAACAGAGCTTTTTCTACTTATAGCCATGGTTAATGAGCATCTGAATCCACTGGACTTCTTGGTCTGCTTCTTCCTTCAGAATATTTTTAATGTCATAGTCAAATATGACATTGGTCAAGAAGAGGTCAGGAAAAGTAGCTTACATGCAGAATGATGGTATAGGAATAGGAGTTGGAGGAGCAGCGATTTCCTTGGATTAAGGGAGCATGACTGTAGTTAAGGAATGAGAAGTTAAAGTTTGCTCATGTGTAGGAATTCGAGGTCCAGAGCGGGGCAGAGGAGGATGGAAGAGGGGTCGCAAAGATTGTATGACACCTTATGTCGTTTGTTTTGGTCATAAGGAAAACCTTCTTTGGCTTGCCTTTTCTTTCTCTCTCTTGACTTTGCAGTTTTCTTCTGCCTATCGTTCTCTCTCCTATCTTTGAAATCTTTCTTCTTTGGTCCCTTGATGAAACCCGATAGTTAGAACGAGGTGGGTATGGATTAGAAGCGCGTCCTCTATATTCACCAACGCCGTTTGGAGCTTGTTATAATTGTCCTTTAACATGGTACCCCAAATAAGAAGAAGGATCGTGCAATTCTGGAATTTTAGGATTGAAGTGAATGCAAGGGATGTGGGTTTATGATCTTAGCGTAATGTAGAATGTCAATGACTTCTCTAAGTACTCTACGGACCGTATTTGGAGGCAAGTAAAGATGCAGTCTCCTAACCATCAGCTAGGATATCCCTAAGAGAGAAGTTGAAGCCCAAAGAGCGGTCTTTTGGAGATCGCGAGTGGAAATATAAAACTCACTCAAGAATCTAAAGATGTCTCTAAATGATCCGGTCGAAAAGATGCCGCCTCATTTTGTGGTGAAGAACTAGTTTCTACAGCTTTTTAGGAGATTTGTTGATTGCACATTGCAGATGAGGTGTGGCAGAAAGCTCAGTGCCTTCAGGATTCGAGAAATATCTGACCAAACAATTAGTCTCCCTATGTACTAACATCCTAGTTGCTATCTCCTCCCTCAATGCTCGCTTCTTCTTCTTCTTCTCCTCTCGCCTCTTCTTTTCCCTCTCTTCTTCCCATCATCTTCACTTTTTTTTGCAATCGTTTGCATTCTAGATCCTTTATTGACTTCTCTAAGAATTTCACCATCGATAGGCTCTTTCGTTGCATGTTAGCTGGCTTGTCAATATTTGTCGTACTTAAGGGAGCTTCATCTTTCCCTTGAGGATTATCGCCAAAGCTGCGAGTGGGAGCTCAAGATCAGGTAAGCATTCTTGAACTACTTGGTGGAGCAGGCGCAGGAACGATGAAGCGACTAAGAAGTAATAGAATACACCTGTGAAGGTTCGCATATGTTTGAAGGCACACAGTACTGTGTTGTTGGAAGTTGATTCTCTTAAGAGGCTCCATGGTATCGGCATTCACATTACTGGCATCTTAAGCAAGGATATCTACGAAGGAATCATATTAAAAGCTAGAAGTTTAAATAGTTGAAATTTAAGTATAGGAGGGAAATAGGAAAGAGAATCTTACTATCGAAAATCCAACAGCCGTTGAAGCCGTATGGGCACCGGACGAAGGAGCACTCGTTCCTGAAGTACGAATGTTTGTTGTGAAGCTTTTTAATGATTTACATCGGCAGCAGGCTTTGATTGTCATATAAGATAGTGAATTGCGTTGTTGTTTGAAACCAGAATATATGTAATCTCTCCGAAGTTTAAAGGTCGCTGGATATGATTCATAAATAGCATGTACAGAGAACTCAAGTGTATGGGAAGGGATTAAAGGGCGGTACGACACCGCCTAAGCACATGTATCAGTTGTATATTGTATAATCCACGGTAAGGTTATGTATCCATTGGATTTGCACTGGGAGAAGCACGTCAGCTTTAGGTTCCCATGATGCCTACGTATGTTATGGAGCGTCTTCATGTTTAGAATCATTGGCATCTATTCAAGCAGATCATCCGAAACTCCTAAGCTAATTTATTCATTCAAAAGAGGAGACTGCTCTTAGATGGGTACTAATAGCATGATCAGTCCTTGAAGATTGATGGTGAATGAACGGTTTGGTCCATAAGTTGTAAAGGTCGAAGTCTGAGTAGTATTAGACTCGGCTTTAGGAGGAATAGATGGCCCAGTGCTAGTCTTGAAGCGTGCCAATTGGTGAGTTATTCTAAACAAAAAAACTTAGTGTTCAACAGGATCATGTATGTTATATTTTAAATTCTATTCTATAAACCCATGACTAAATCTAGAATCCAACGAATGTCAGTATGTGTTGACAAATTGGATTCTGAGCAACAACTTTGCAAGCAAAAGTGTTAATCTATACAATGTGAGTCATGTGCCCTGTGCATGAAGAATAAACTATCCTGTGTAGATAGTTCACTCGTGCTAAAAACCGAGTTATGCCGCGTGACCTAACTATGCATCAGAATTTACCTGTTATCATCGAATAATTAATGTGGAACGATCTTTGTAGTGTAGATTTTATCTTCAGCACTGAGAATGGGGTTTGTACTACTCAAAACAACTGAATGGATATCCGTGGAAAATAGACAATGTTTTGAAGCAACTCTTGGGTAACCAACGAGCATACCTAGATAATAGCAAATACTTGACTTATTCCAGAGCATGCTTTATTTGTAAGAAAGCATACTCTAGGGGAAAGGTTTTATCAAGCTTTTTGACCAAGCAGACTCCACCCAAATCTGAATGTCGGGTGAAGAAGAAATAATTGATAGACTTCGAAAAATGCGTAGGAGATTAACGGAAATAAACTCAAGAATTTAAAGGTCAATTATAGCTGAGGTTACTACTTAGTATTGAGCACTTTCAACTCGGTACCAACCACTTTATTTACCCCCAAGGACCCGTAAAGCTTTGACACATGGAAATATGGCTTGTGTGATCACCTATTAGTGCATTTCTCAAGGAATAAATAAACAACTCCGAAGGAATTCTGAAGGAAAGCAGGAAATTAAAACTGGTATCATAACCTCTTGAAAGCAACATAAATCTAAAGAAAAGTGCTTGAAACTCAATGCAACCGAGATAGAAGACCAAAGGAGGGAAAAATGAGGAGCTTCCCTTCAAAAATCAGGTCAGCACCAACTGCTTCAGGTCGGTACCGAGTTGATTTTATGACCCAAGGAGCTCTGTCTTCCTCTCCAATAATCGTAGATGTGGATCTGTACTTGATATTTCATTGGCCTCTGGTTTTGCTGGATAATTTGCCTATAAATAAAAACCCTATAGCAACCAGAATTTTTTTGGCTCATTATCTTCATCATCTTCTATCTTTCCTTCATTAAAATCACTAAGGAAGGAAGCTACTACTAATATTCTAGGCCAAGATCAGTAAACCCATGTACTAGTGACTCTCAAATTGATAATCAATAAAAACCGAGAGTGGATGTAGGCCAGAGATCACTAAACCACTTTAAAACCTTAGTATTCTCTTCATTTTTCATATACTTTCTACTATATTTCTATATTTCTACAAGACTTTGGGTGTTGCGACACTTTTAGTATTAACATACATAATGATGTATCGATATGGAGTAATTGAATTTGTTTGAATAAGTATGATTAATGGTTAGTGAAGTTGAGTTAACTTCTTTTTATAAGGTCGTGTACTAAGATTAGTACTCAAGGTTAAAACTAATTTCATATAAATAATCATTTACAAAATCGCATAAGATAAGTGTTTATAAGAAATTGCGACATATCATAAGCCAAGGAGTTGGTGGGTCATATGAGTAAAAAAACTACACATAATAATTGTAGGTGAGGGATCTTTTATTAATCGCCCTAAATGAATTTTGGGAATGATCATTATTGGATGACGAACTTATGTATTGCACATAAGTACCAAATTAGTTTTATATATAAGACAGTTCATGAAGTGTTTATGAATATTCCATTGCACTAGGAAACAACTGTTATTTCAAGAAGTATCAAATTTGTATCAAAGGAATTTCTTTTGGAAATTTTCGGTAGTAAAATGGATTTGGATACGATTCTAAGATAAAACTAATTATGTGGGATTATATAAAATTATCCAAACCTAAAAAAACACATTGCATTAAAGTGTCTAATAAGTATCCTCCCACACTGAAAAGAAGCTATGCATTTCTTATCAATATCGAGAATAGATAAACCTCAGTTGTCAATTAAACCACCAAGAATATTGACTCTTCCATATAGTATGATGCACTAATCTGAAAGGATTCCAAGTATGTTATCAAAATAAGATTTTGGTAGTTGTACCTTAAGGAATATGATCCATCGGTTGCGAATGTCTCATTAAGAGAAAGAGTAGTGCAGTCTAAATATAATGAGCATCATTAATAAGAATAGAAACGTACATTTCAAAAGTTGAAATTAGCGTAACAAGTTCGTCGTTTAATGTGTTCAAGTTAATTCAGATTTTTTCTCATAAAATTATCGCTTAGGTATGACTTTGTTTTTGGTACATACGTGTTGAATTAAAAATTATAAGTGATGACTTAAAATAGACTATTTGAACATAATAAAAAATTGTCCCAATGTCGTTGGGAGAGATATCGAGTTTGTAGGTTTACCAAATGCAATTTAAGAAATGCTATGAAAGTATCATTCTATAAGCATCAGAATTGAGTAAGTATTTTGGTAGAAATATCAATTAGTTGGATTTCAAATCGAAACGCAGAGGGAATATGTGTCCATAAGAAATAGCATTAAAGTTACATTGATATTTCTGAACTATAAGTAAACAACATACTACTAATTGTAAACAATGTACTTATGTTAAAGTATGTAATAGTTAGGTTGTTTAATACTTCATGTTGGATTTGTAAATTATATATTTTATATAAAGTATAAAGGTAGTAGAGAATTCGCCAAACGATATGCAAAGACACCATATTAAAATGTTTGATAAGGAATATATTAGGTGGATTCCTTATGCTTTAGCAACAAGAATTATCATACACATTGTACTGTACATGATATCATTTTCTACTTACGTATAGATGCATGAAGCAAATATCAAATGCATATTAGGATCACCAAAAGGCGGTTTAGAATATTCTAGAGTATTTACAAAATACTAGAGAGTTGTTTATAAAAAAACTACAAACTCCTTATGAAGGAGTGTTCGGACTCAAACTTCATAAGTGTTATTGAGTTTGATATGTTAATACTAAATTCATATTCAAATCTAAATTAAGAAGCTTTAAGTTGAAATGAAACATTGAGGCTGATTAAATGAAAAGACTAAATACATTGCCTTGAATATAGCCTCAATAAAAGCAGTATATATAAATACAAATGCACAAATTTATAACAAGGATGATTCCAAGTATTAAGAATTGTATATCGTTCTTATATAATGACAATGCAATAGTAAAAGCTCACTAGAAGTTGAGAAACATACTTCAAATAGTTTCACATGATAAAGGTAGTTTATCAACATCAAAATGGTTGATTGACAGAGTAGATAATTAAAGCAACATAGAAGATCCATTCATGAAGGGTCTATTCCAATTAATTCTCATTAAACTAGGATTGAAATTCCATAATTGGTCCCAAGTGCAAGTGGAAAATTGATAGAGTTAGAGGTATGCCCTAGGGGAAATTATGTAATGGTTATATATATCTAACTCGATAGCCAATCTTGTTCAAACTAATTTTTTTTCCTTTCTATTATATACTTGATATAATGTGTTATATCGGTTAATCAATTTAATTAGAGTATATTTAGTATTAAATCCATATATGGTACATTTTGTGATAGTAGCCACAATGTGTTGTAACCCTAGGTGATTTATCACAATAAAGTAAACATGCAATTTTAAATATTCCTGGTCAAGATGTGTCAAGTTCGGATATTGTTACATCTATTATCCCGCCATTTGGAAAGTCCGTGACACCAAGAAATTAAATGGATACCAAAGATGGTACGTCCCGAAGATCAGTCATACATAGGTCTACTATGGATACTGGTAAATTTTGTCCAAGTCCGCATTGAGCTACGATCGACATGATACGACAAGCACAACTATGAAAGCTAGCATTCTAAATTTCAAGTCAATCGGAGTCTGTATGCTCAAGATATGGATCGAACAAAATCAAGGGAATCAACTTCGTTCGTATCCATTATGTTCGTATCCATCCAAGATAGCCCTCTTCGTATCCATCAGGAATGACACGTTAGTCCAATTCGTGTCGATCCACTACTTAGAATGTTTTGTATCGATCGGCTACGGATCGATACGAAGTTGGCACCTCTGTCGATACGAAACAGGCGAAGGACTATTAGTACGAAGTAGTTGCATGTAATCGATACGAAGCAATCTTGACACCATCGATACGAAGCTGGGCACAGAGCATCGATAGGAACTGGCCTTCCAACCATCGATATGAAGTGACTTTAGGAATCGGTAGGAAGAGAACTTCTTGGGAGTAATACAAACAAAGCACGATTCAAATGGAAGAAACGTTCAATCGACATGAAAAGTGGATCGATCCTTGAATCTAGCACCACGTCACTCCTTGTCGATATGAGCCAGCATGGATACGTGTCCATCTATATGAATGGGATCGATACAAACTCGGCAGCCTTTTGCATAATCCAAATTTAGACCGATTATAACTCAAAACCTACAAATCCAAATGCCACTAAATTTTCACAGGAGCTTGCGTGCTACTTCAAGATTGTACCTGATCGATCTCATTCCAAAATGATCATTTCTTGATCGATACAAATTCCATACGTATCAATCATGGATCGAGTCCAAATGTCCGAGGATCGATTATGTGGCCCCAACCACGTGAGAGAAGGAGTCTTCCGAGTTTTGATCAAGATATTCGCAGCTTACCCCTATAAATAGCGACCTTAGACTTACAGAAAAAGGACTTTTTGCTTCTCTATGCTGATACTCTACCGAAATCATTACTGTAGTTCAGTTGTATTGTTGTGATTTCTTATAATCAGCAAGTCAAATTCAATAAAACGTCAATCATTTCATAGTGGACGTAGGCAATACACTGAACCACTCTAAATTTGTGTGTTTCTGTGTTGTTTCTTATCTGTTGATTGGTGTGTTTGTTAGATCTACCTCATTTTACATTTACTTTCTTCATTTTATCTCTTCAAACACATCTGAAGAGTGTTGTGCCCAATTTTGGTACAAACACTTTGGTGCTTTCACTGAGAAAACCCATCTTTTCTCCTGCTCATAGGATCTATTGCCGATATCGGATTACAAGAATCTAAGGAGAAGATCCAAATCCCAAGCTTGGAGTACTTCACTATTCACCATGGTTGCTACCAAGACTACCTCAACCACTATAGATCCAGAAGGACGGGATATGTAAAACCCCGCATAACTTCCCTCTGTAGAACAGAATGCTGTCGGACCTTCGAATCCACAAGGCCCTATCACTAGGGAGGAGTTCCAGCAAGTGATGCAAGAGCTGACTCAAAGCCATTAGCAGCTTACCCAACTTCTCCATGTCAACGCGGAGTCAACCAATCGGCTGAACCATGGAAGACGAAGGAGATCCAGAAGGGATCAGGCTTCCTGCTCATCCACTAAAAGTTCACCTTCTTCTGATTACAGTTATAGATCCACACGCCCATGGCTGGATGGAAGATATACATAGGCTACTAGGCACCAGTGCACTTTGAATCTTGGGCAACCACAATTTGGTCGGTCAACCAGCCATCAAACCGGACCCTCCTCTAGAGGAGGGACGGTTCCTTATCATACTACTGACAACCGCACTGCTGCAGCTGCTACTAAGTTGGGAGCTGACACTTGGAACCGAATGGATCCAAAGCATCGCCAATGTGATTATATCTTGAGCCTTATATTCCTGAAGACCTAGAGCTAAGGAGGCGAGATATGGACCGTTGATCGCGCTCGGCCCCTCCTCGCACTATAGAACCTGACCACACCTTGGATCAGCATGCCCAGAATATCCAGATGCCAGACATCCTGAAGATGATCAACCAGATGATCAGTGAAATCCAAGGCCTCACCAATGACGACTAGGGAATCTCCCAGAGTCATACCCCTTTCACCGATGACATTCTCTGCGCTAAACTGCCTCGGCTGTTATCCCAACTTTTGGAAAAGTTGAGATATCCAGAATTTACTAAAAATCAATGATTACTATTCATGAATATCAACCATGCATTGCAGGATAACCATGGATATCGATGAATTTTGTCCGAGTCCAAAACGGGCCACAATTGATAAGACACGACAAGAAAGATCATAGAAGTCTGCATCTCAAATTTCAAGTCAATCCGAGGTGGTATGCTCAAGTTATGGTGGATTCAAGTTAAGAGGAATGGGCATTGTCAGGTTCGAACCCATTACCTTTCCTATGTTCGAACCCATCCCCCTTGACCAAGCTCGAAACCAAGAAATGAGGCCGCGCCTCGAATCCATAAGCCTATGCCCCAGTTCGAATCGATGGTGTTCGAACCCATCATTTCGAACCCATCTAGTTCGAAACCACCTGCTTTCGAACCAATAAGCACTGCCACGCCACACCCGAAACCCTCGGCCTCGACTCCACTTCGAACCCAACTACTTCGAACCCATCACAGAGCCCTGCTTCGAACCCTTCCGTGAGCCATGCCTCGAACCCATCCATCTTCGAACCCATCCTGTGTAGCTCCATTCGAACCCACTGGGTCAATCCACGTGTCTCCCATCGGTTCGAAATCACCAAGATACACGGAGTCGAAGCGGTCAACACGGAGAGAAGTCCGGATCGATTCGAAACTTGCGCTCCACGTCACCACAAAGTCGCGTGCCACACTGGGTTCGAAACCATCGTTTCGAGTAACAGGGGTTCGAACCAAGCAGCCTTGCCGTGAAGTCTATTTCGAACCCTTCATATCTCCTAACCTGTTGATCCAAATGCCATGAAATTTTCACAGATGCTTGCATATATGATGAAGAATGTCCACGCCAAATTTCATGATCGGTTCGAATGGAGTTCGAACCGATGCCAAAGTGGGCCCAAACTTCCTGAGACCGTACGTGTGGGCCCCCTCACGTGCCAGAAGTGGTCTCCCGAGTTTTCAGCGAGATACCAGCAGCCTACGCCTATAAATAGACTCCTAGGTCATTCAGAAAAGGGACTGGATTCTCTTTGGCAAGATCAAGACTCTGAAGCTCCAAGTCTCCACCAAGGCTCTACTTGGCACTCAACAACCACCGTTGTACTCGAATTCCAGAACTATAATTAATTGTAATCCGCTGTAATCGATTGTAATCAGCGAAGAACATCAATAAAAGGAAAAACCTTTGAAGTGGACGTAGGCCGGAGATAGCCGAACCACTATAAATCGTGTGTTCTTGTTTACATTTACCATTTTGCTACTTAGATCTGTGATTTGTGTTTGGATATCGTTGATTTATATTCCAACACTGGTGCTTTCACATTCATCGGGGTTTGTGACCAATTTTGGCGCAAACACTTTGGTGCTTTCACTGAGAAGAACCAGCACCCGCTACATCAGATTCAGAATTCGGATTCAAAAGTTTGAAGAAACTCCAATTCAGAGACAATGACTCGACAAACAAGACATAGAATTGATAGAAGCCAACAAGGAGGAAGCCAAGAGGCATCCTCCGGATCAGGAGAAGGACAAGCTTCCGTCTACATCACCAGAGACGAGATGGAGGCTATGGCTAATTCATTGCGCGAAAGCATAATGAAGAGTCAACAGGAGATGCTGCAGAATTTCCTCGAGCAGATGAGGGCGGCAAATATGCAAAACCTTGGACCAACTACAACAGCCACGAGTACGGGACAAGGAATAAGGATTGCAGATGCAAATGAAGGACAGGCTCAAGGCCAGAATACAGGGATTGAAGGTGGTCAACAAGGCCTTGGGGGCAGACCCTCAGGGTCCGATACTGGAAGACCAACAGACGGAGCACAACAGACAGGAGCCAATGCATACGCCAACGAGCCACCAGAAGAGTACGTACCGGAATTCCCTTCAAGGCTCGGGGGGCAGGACAGAAACTTGACAAGGGGGCAACCCCTAGACGGAGAAGAGAGAATGATAGGCCTAATGCGACGAATCATGAGAGGAGGATTGCCTAGCGGAGGGCTAGAAGAAGTTAGTCGGAGTCCATTCACTCCAAACATCCGAAACGCAAGGAACCCTCCAAAGTTCAAATTACCAGCGCTAGATCCCTATGACGGAAGGTCAGACCCGACCATGCACATCACAAGGTATATCAGGCACATGGAGGTGCTGGGGGCACCCAAGGAAGTGATGGCACGATGCTTCCCTATATATTTGACAGATTTAGCTTCACTATGGTTCAGACAACTAGAGACTGGATCAATTGGAACATGGAGTGAGCTCGTTGATTGCTTCATGAGACAGTTCAGGGTCCACGTGACGCGACCCAAGAGTGTGATGACTTTAGCAACAATCAAGCAGAGGACCGGAGAGTCCATAAAAGATTTTCTACTCAGATTCAACGTGACAGTGACTTCTGTGGATCGCCCGGATCCATCAATGATTTTGATGGCGGCGGTGGCAGGAGTCGCGGAAGGCACCAAGTTTAAAGATTCTCTAACTAAGGATCCACCGCAAGATCTTGGAGAGTTCTTTCATAAAGCTGAAAAGTTCATTCGGTTAGAAGAATCACGAGTCGAGAGTCGTGAAATAAATGCCACAAAAAGCATAGGAACCTCCGGAGAGCAGTCCGGAGCGGACAAGGGAAAGAGGAAACAGGATGACAGACACGATGGTCCTGATAAACGGAAGAAATTCCGAGAACCAAGATTCAGGCAGTACACCGATCTGACTGCAGGCCTAGAAAGAATCTACACTGAAACTAGGGGGCAACTCCCCTATCGAAAGCCACCTATAAGGGATCCCACCGAGCGGGAGCGCAGGACTGGAAAATATTGCCTGTTCCATGAGCTGGATGGGCACACCACAGATGAATGCCGTCACCTGAAGGATGAGGTGGAAGAGCATGCCAGAGGTGGTAGATTGCCACAGTATGTCAGAGAATGGACAGCGGCAACGAGACCTGAACAACTACCGCCTCCACCTTGCAGGAACGATCCTGGATCGGGATCACGACTCGTCATCAACTGATCAAAGATGGCAAGGGACAAGTCCAGGATTTGGACTTCGGTCGAGTAATTTTATTTAAATTTATTTTCAGAATAAACGGTTACTCCACTTACACATGTACGGGAACCGGAGAGATCCCTAGGCATGCTCTGAGATGGAAATAAACCGATATGCCCGGAGAGGCAATGTTTAACTTTTTTCTGATGTTTGAGATTGAACATCTAGAACTCGAATTTTAATAAATAAATTAGAATCTCTTGCGATAAACCTTTTGACCGGAGAGTCAAAGGATGAACATTACATATAAACATGATCGCTTTATGACCCTACCCGGAGAGACGGGGTCCGGAGTGCAAGAAGTGAGTTGCTTCGCCGGAGAGCGACAGGATCGACTCACTTGAGCGCTGTTTCCCCTTCACCGGAGAGTGACAGGATGGGATCCAGCAAGAGCCCGGAGAGGCTATGATCGGTCCCGAACGACCATGACATCGCTTAATGTTCAGATACACTGAACCGGAGTGCAAGAAGTGAGTTGCTTCGCCGGAGAGCGACAGGATCGACTCACTTGAGCGCTGTTTCCCCTTCACCGGAGAGTGACAGAATGGGATCCAGCAAGAGCCCGGAGAGGCTATGATCGGTCCCGAACGACCATGATATCGCTATATGTCCTAACCGGGACCGGAATGCAAGGGATAGAAGGCAACGCCAGAGAGCAATAGGATCTTTCTATTCAATCACTAAGTCTAGAATGGACTTAGTAAGGGTTCAGAGCAGCCAGTAGTGGTCCAGAGAGACTACGAAACTTCATTCTCGACTCCTACGGGAAGAACGAACATTGATTTGGCTTCGAACAGCCACAAACTTGATTGATAATGCCACAGCTATGAATGAAACATGGATTTATCACACCTGATATAAGACCATTCAAAACATACCTTTTACAAAAAGGCATGTTTTGGGAGGCAAAATGTTATCCCAACTTTTGGCAAAGTTGAGATATCCAGAATTTACTAAAAATCAATGATTACTATTCATGAATATCAACCATGCATTGCAGGATAACCATGGATATCGATGAATTTTGTCCGAGTCCAAAACGGGCCACAATTGATAAGACACGACAAGAAAGATCATAGAAGTCTGCATCTCAAATTTCAAGTCAATCCGAGGTGGTATGCTCAAGTTATGGTGGATTCAAGTTAAGAGGAATGGGCATTGTAAGGTTCGAACCCATTACCTTTCCTATGTTCGAACCCATCCCCCTTGACCAAGCTCGAAACCAAGAAATGAGGCCGCGCCTCGAATCCATAAGCCTATGCCCCAGTTCGAATCGATGGTGTTCGAACCCATCATTTCGAACCCATCTAGTTCGAAACCACCTGCTTTCGAACCAATAAGCACTGCCACGCCACACCCGAAACCCTCGGCCTCGACTCCACTTCGAACCCAACTACTTCGAACCCATCACAGAGCCCTGCTTCGAACCCTTCCGTGAGCCATGCCTCGAACCCATCCATCTTCGAACCCATCCTGTGTAGCTCCATTCGAACCCACTGGGTCAATCCACGTGTCTCCCATCGGTTCGAAATCACCAAGATACACGGAGTCGAAGCGGTCAACACGGAGAGAAGTCCGGATCGATTCGAAACTTGCGCTCCACGTCACCACAAAGTCGCGTGCCACACTGGGTTCGAAACCATCGTTTCGAGTAACAGGGGTTCGAACCAAGCAGCCTTGCCGTGAAGTCTATTTCGAACCCTTCATATCTCCTAACCTGTTGATCCAAATGCCATGAAATTTTCACAGATGCTTGCATATATGATGAAGAATGTCCACGCCAAATTTCACCTCGATTGGATGAATTCTTGATCGGTTCGAATGGAGTTCGAACCGATGCCAAAGTGGGCCCAAACTTCCTGAGACCGTACGTGTGGGCCCCCTCACGTGCCAGAAGTGGTCTCCCGAGTTTTCAGCGAGATACCAGCAGCCTACGCCTATAAATAGACTCCCAGGTCATTCAGAAAAGGGACTGGATTCTCTTTGGCAAGATCAAGACTCTGAAGCTCCAAGTCTCCACCAAGGCTCTACTTGGCACTCAACAACCACCGTTGTACTCGAATTCCAGAACTATAATTAATTGTAATCCGCTGTAATCGATTGTAATCAGCGAAGAACATCAATAAAAGGAAAAACCTTTGAAGTGGACGTAGGCCGGAGATAGCCGAACCACTATAAATCGTGTGTTCTTGTTTACATTTACCATTTTGCTACTTAGATCTGTGATTTGTGTTTGGATATCGTTGATTTATATTCCAACACTGGTGCTTTCACATTCATCGGGGTTTGTGACCAATTTTGGCGCAAACATCGGCTATTCGAAATGCCAAATCTACCTATTTATAAAGGGAGCTCTGACCGTAACCAACATATTTTGAAGTATGAATGGTTAACGAATGCCGCACGTGCTGATGATGCAGTTAAGTGCCGAAGTTTCCCAATTTCCCTAGGGGGCATCGCAACTATGTGGTTTACTCACCTACCACCCCGATCTATCTTATGTTTCGACCAGTTGGAAACAAAGTTTATTGAACAGTTTCTCATACATGTCACAAGGCCCAAAGATGTTAATACCTTATCCAGCAACACTCAAGCTCCCGGAGACACACTCAGACGTTATATGGAGAGGTTTCATGCTGCGTGTGCTAAGATTAGTAATCCTAATGACAACACCATTTTGATGGCACTGACTAAGGGATTGATACCGATTTTGAATTTAGCAAATGGTTAGACGAAAAACCCCCTCCGCCTTTGGACTATTTCTGTTCCAAGGCAGCTCAGTTCTTGAGAAGAGAGGATGCAAAACAGTCTAGGAAAAAGGATGACCCAGGGCCTAGTGTGGAAGGAATCGAAAGCAATGTCGTTGTAAAACAAACCGGGAAGAGTTCCGAAAAGGTGCATGTTAAACATATAGAATAAGTAGAATCAGCAAAAAGGCGATGGAAGTCAAGGTAGGAAGTAAGATCAGAATCGCGAACCATAACGTAAGGATCCCATGTTTGAAACATATACTCCTTTAAATACGTCTCTGGAAAATGTGTACTTACAAACTTGTAATACTATCCAATATAAGAAACTTGCTCCGAAGCAATCGTTAGAGAAATAAATTCAAATGGGACGGGGAAGTTTTGCAGGTTTCTCGATAGTTATGGCCATAACACGAACTAGCGCCGTCATTTATAGGTTATTATCAAGAAGTTGATACGAGAAAGAAAATTGGCGCAGTTTGTACGGGCGCCGTAGTCTGGAAGTGCGGGCCCATCAAATCAAAACCAAATACCAAATCAGGTTAGACCGGAGGAACCTGCTCGTACCGGCGAGAGGTTAGTGATTAACATTATTAGTGGTGGTCCTCATCCAGTGGATCGAAGTTGGAGGGAAATGGAGCCATATGCCAGCTCTATTAGGCATGCGAGCTTCGAATGTTGTAGTAATTTGGAAGACAGGGCTCTTGTAAACAACCGAAAACGATGACAGAGACGACATCGTATTACGAGATAGGGACGCCGACAGAGTTGAAGCCCAAACCATTAATCCACTAATCATTTTAGATCAGATAGGTCCTACTTGGATGAAGAGGATCCTAGTGGACGGTGGAAGTTCAGCGAATATATTGTCGAAGCGAGCCTATGATCAGATGAAGATGGAAGCGAAATATTTGAAGCCTTGTCAGTTTCGTATTCTTGGCTTCAATGAAAGTGCGACTATAACCATTGCGATGGTGGAGCTACCAGTGGAGTTGGGGGTTAGAGAGCGCAAAAGCATTCAGATATTGCAGTTTATTGTGTTGGATATTGACTCACCATACAATGCTTTCTTGGGTCGACCGGCCCTAGTTGAGTTCAAGGCCGCTATTACCCCTTGGTGCCCAACTTTGAAGTTCCAACCGACGATGGAGTCGGAGTCGTTCAGGGAGACCAGGCTACTGGATGAGCCTGTTATGTTGCTGAGCTGCGGGATGCGTAGCAAAAAGAGAAGGGAAAGAGTATAGAGGAATCTCTCTGCGTTCGCTTTGCGGATAATTGACAGTTATTGCCTGGGCCAAGGCCCGGGAGCCACAACCAATTCCCAAGAGATCTTGACCCGAGAGATACAGAAAGTGAAGAAGAGGTCAAAGACAGTCAGGCTTCTTCGACGGAGCTGACAACGGATGTCCCAGTCGATAATGATGACAATTCTAAAAAAGTAAAGATTGGATCCTAGCTAAGCCAATAGAAGAAGGAGGAATTAATTGAGTTTCTTTAGGCAAACCTCGACGTGTTTTCCTGGACGCATTCCGACATGTGTGGGATCTCGCTGGATACTACGAGCCAAACATTGAATATTGACCTGCGGTATGCCCCAATCAAGCAAAAAAGGCATGGTATAGATCCAGAGAGATCTATCGCCCTTAAGGAAGAGGTAGATAAACCCAAGTCGAATGGGTTTATCCGAGGTGCGTTATGTCCGGGATGTCCAATCCTGTACTTGTTAGGAAACCTAACGAGAAATGGAGAACATACGTTGACTATTCAGACTTGAATAAAGCTTGCCCTAAAGACAGTTTTCCACTTTCCTGGATTGATCAGCTTGTAGACTCAACGGCCAAACATGAACTTTTTTCCTTCATGGATGCATATTATGGTTACAATCGGATACAAATGCACCTACCTAATCAGGAGCATGCCAGTTTTTTCATCGATTTGGGACTCTATTGATATGATGTGATTCCATCGGACTTAAGAACACCGGGGAAACCTATCAGAGACTCATCAACCGAATGTTCGCTAACCAAATCAGAAAGACCATTGAGGTGTTTGTGCATGACATGCATATGAAGTCACGATTCTCCACAAATCATATCAAAGATCTAGAAATGATGTTCAACATCCTCCGAGAGTATAGAATGAAACTCAACCTATTGAAATATCACTTTGGGGTCGTGTCCAGAAAATTC
This sequence comes from Allium cepa, assembly GCA_030765085.1. Taxonomy (NCBI): domain Eukaryota; kingdom Viridiplantae; phylum Streptophyta; class Magnoliopsida; order Asparagales; family Amaryllidaceae; genus Allium; species Allium cepa. The sequence continues at coordinate 514,502,165 of CM060938.1, forward strand.
CTTGGATTTATTGTTAATGCTCGGGGAATCGAAGCCAATCCTAAGAAAATATGGGAAACTAGAAATATTGAGACTCCAAGGACTATGAAGCAAGTTCAGAGCCTCAACGGGAAGGTAGCAGCACTGAGCAGATTCACTTCAAAATAAACCGACAAATGCATTCCCTTCTTCGATCTAATTAGAAAATGAAAACAGAACTTTGAATGGACTACAGAGTGTAAGGGAGCATTCCGAGCACTGGTTCAACACCTGTCTACACTATCCAAAATGTCAAAACCTATTGATCACGAGAAATTGTACATCTACTTGGCGGTGTCAGCAAACGCAATAAGTGCCGCTTTAATGTAGGAGGAAGACCGAAAACAACGGCCAGCCTAATACATCAGCAAGCGGCTGACTGAAGCAGAAAGAAATTATTCGAAGTTGGAGAAGTTGGCTTACTGTCTTGTCATTGCCTAAAGAAATCTCCGTGCGTATTTTCAGGCTCACCCTGTCACTGTCTACACCGACTAGCCATTACGTCAGGTCCTTATGCGACCTGAGACGTCTAGTATGTTACTCAAATGGAATATCGAGTTGAGTCAGTTTGACATCGCTTACACACCAAGACGAATTATTCAAGGCGAAAGTGCTAGCAGATTTCATCTCTGAATTCACTGTCTCCAAGGACTTGCCCGAAAACCACTAAATCTTCCAAACATGTCCGAAAGTTACATACTGATGGTGCATCGAGCGACCACTGCTCAGGTGCTGGTGTTGTACTTGAAACTCCGGAAGGCTGATCTATTGGCTATGCTTTAAAGTTCGATTTTCGTGCGATCAACAACAAGGCCGAATACGAAGCCCTGCTCGTCGGACTAAGGCTTTCCAAAGAGTTAAGAATTATTGTTGTGGATATTTATGCGACTCACAATTGGTCATGTGCCAAGTTCCGGGGGAGTACCATGTTAAAGACCAGAGACTGGCAGCTTATCTTGCTGGGTCCAAGATATATTGAATCAGTCAATTATTATGCCATATATTGCATACCCTGAGAACACAATCAGCAGGCCAATTCCTTAAACAAATTGGGAAATACCAATGAGGCACACCAAATGAGATTCGTTCTCGTTGAGATATTATTTTCCCTGAGTATTGATCAGGTGGAGACCGATTGGGTTGTTGAAGTCATACCCAATAAGGAGTCATGGATGACCCTGTTTATAAACTATCTCGAGCACGGGACCCTGTTAGAGCGTGGGAGTGAAAAAGGCAAGTTCTTCGAAAGGCCTCGTGTTTCACTATTCAGAATGGAGTCATGTATAGAAGAGGGAACTATATTCCTTTACTCTGGTGTATCGCTCACGATGAAATCAATCGAGTATTACATGATGTACATGAGGGAGAATGTAGAGATCACACCAGGGGGCAAGCTCTTGCTAAGAAAGTGCTCTGATATGGTTATTATTAGTCGACTGTTAATCGTGACACATTGGATTATGCCAGGAAGTGTGGCGAATGTCAGAAACATGCTGGGATTCAAAGAGCCCTGCCTATCGAAATAACTCAGAAGGTCAATCCCTGGCCGTTCGCAGTATGAGGCATCGACATTATTAGGTCTCTACCTCTGGCTAAAGGTGGCACGAAGTATGCCATCGTTGCAGTTGATTACTTTACCAAATGGGCAGAAACCGAACCCCTTGCTACTATCGCAATGAAGAAAGTGATCAACTTTGTTGTATGCAACATTATCTATCGATTTGGTCTCCCACATACCATCATCACTGACATGGAGCATAATTCGATAGCATCGAGTTCAAGAGTTTCTGTCAACGATTCCATATCCAGAAGAAATCCTTTGTAGTTCTGCACCCTCAAGTGAATGAATAGGTTGAAGTCGTTAATAAAGTTATAAAGTCCATTCTGAAGAAACGATTGGAAAAGGCTGGGGGAAATGGGTCGATGAACTTCCTATGGCCCTATGGGCTTATCGAACAACGCACAAGTCCGTGAACAGCCATACTCTGTTTTCACTTTCCTACGGTTCATAAGCTGTTATTCCGATCGAGTTGGAAGTGCCTTCTCATCATGTGACATATTATGACCCGAAGATAACACTATGTTACTTGCTAAATCTCTGGACTTATTGGATGAAAAGCGAGAAGAGGCTGATTTGAGGGCAGCCACGTATCGAAGTCAAGTTGTCCGATCGTACAATGTCAAGGTCCGACCCTGAACCTTTGAACTTGGAAATCTCATCCTTAAGAGAATTTACCCAGTCCCTTCACATATGAAACTAATGTAGGAAGGGCCGTATATTATCGAATGAAGACTCGGAGATGGCACCTTTAAATTATCAACCATTCATCGTCTCACTTTGCTAAGAGCCTAGAACAGCGAGAGTCTTCGTCGCTACTACACATAACAGGCTTTATTTAATTATTCAATCTGCTTTTAATTTGCAATTTGTTTGTGCATTTCAAAATTTGAATTTGTAATAAGGAAACTGACTTTGGCGTATTTTCTTATTTCGGCAATAAAATGCATCTCTACGAGCCAGAGCAGTGATTCCTAAAATGCGTCGTACAACCATCCCCATGCATGGATAGCTGAGTTCCACCCTACAGTGGGACTTATTCAAATAGGGAGTGATTGTGGTACGATCGGTCACTAAGCGAAACCAAAGCTCATCACACTAAAGTCGAAAAAGGATTGATCCACAATAATCCTTTAACTAACTCTAGCTCTCAGAGTGCGAGCTGGAGTATAAACTTACAAATACGGGCTCGTAAAGGGTGGATCTGTCCACCTAACGACTTCACCCGTGTTCAAACCAAGTTTGAGGAGGATGGATCCATCCATCTAATGACCTCATTTGGTAACTCAGGGTAGATGTGACTCGACTGTCCACGATCCTAATAAATCTGTCGTTCTGGGAGTGCGAACGAAATTCTAAAACTCGAAATAGATGTGATCGACCATCTGTTAACCAACTTCAGTTTCCTAGAGCACGAACTGGAGTATAAACATCAAACCGGGTGTGAATCGACCACCTGTGAAACAACCCCAAGTCCTCGGAGTGTGAACCAGAGTATAAATACAAATCGGGTGTAATTGATCACCCACGAATCAGTCTAAGTCCCTAGAGTGGGGATGAGATTCTAAATATCAAACGGGTGTGACTGACTACTCGTAGAATAACTTAAGTCCCCGGAGTGCGGACGTGTCACTAAACATCAAACGGGCGTGACTGATTGCCAACGTACGAGTGCAGTTCCCAGAGTGTGGATGTGATTTCCAATAGATGAGAGAGTGTGATCTGATCACTCGAACCCTCTTTTCAGCTTCATTCCAAAAATGTTAAGCTTAATTTATTGAAGGTCGAAAGCGACTGCCCAAATCTTAAGTACTAGATACTGATTGAAACAGTACAATATTGAGACTTGGCTTAACTTTCAGTTATAACCCGAAGCCGTAACTTCGAGACTTAACGAATAAACTCAGGTCCTGTTCAGAAACTAAGGCCTCACAATTACATTGGATGGAAGCTCGAGCTCTCAAGCACTTAATTAAATAAACATAAAACTATGCTGAAGACAAAATGGAATTTTATTTCAACTATTCCTTGGAAAAGAAGGACAAGTACAAAATTATTCCATAAAATCCTACTAGTAGAGGCCGAACCCGCATCTATACATGTCCTGTAGGAAGGAAAAATAAATTCCTATCTATCTACCAAAAAAGGGAAGGGAGCAGACATGTATATTCTCTCGACTTCTTCTTTTTCTTCATCTTGGCATTGACCTACTGGAGCTACCACTCGGGTGCCTCTTCGAACTTTCCTTTTGATGCTTGATCTCTAGCTAGGGGAATTATGGTGACCTGTTCCTCCAAACTCACAGGAAATGGAACACTTTCTGAATGTAGAGTCGGAGGAAAAGGAACACTCTCGATGTTAGAAGGCGAGGGAGGCACACCGGTGTCGACAACCGTGCCACCGGGAGAAATCATTTATAGAGGAGCTGGACCAGGACCCGCCATCCCGCCTCTAATACCACTGGCCCGTGTGGCCTCTTCCATATCGGCGTTGATGTCAACTATTATCTCTTCTGTATGAATTGTTTGAGCATCGACAAGAATGTTGCCAGTTAGGCCCGAAGAGCTGGCCATGAATGCGCCTTCGCCTATGACGAATGGCAGGTTAGTAAGTGGATCGCTTTGATGACCAAGGAGTTCCTCCATCACCTGCTCATCAAAAGTGAAAGTTCTCCCCTACACTCCTTCAGTTGGTGTAACAGCCATTGTTGTGGTCACCATCGCCATAAGGCCCTCCTACTCATAATGCAGCTTTTGAGTTGCAGGGGGCATGGCTGATGCAGCTCCTAGCGCTGGATAGAGATAAGAGAAAAAGTGTTAGTAACTACTTCAAACAACACTCCTGACTTCAAGTAAATGCGAGAAATGTTCAGAATACCATCCTTAGAATGACTCGTGGGTGGAGCCGGAGCATGTTCAGGGACATGCTCGTGAGCTGGAGACAATTGCGGTTGATCAGGATTAAATGCGGGCACAGATTGAGGATCAACCGTAGGAGTAGATTCAAGCTAGGTTGGCATAGGAATTTCGGAGCTTGCATCATGATTCTCAATGCCCGAAATCTCTCCAACCTCCAGATGCTGAGTACCGAGTCTCTCTTTCTCAAATGTGATAGTGACGTCGTGGAGAACCTTTTTCTCATCATCATTCAGCACCTGATTCTCTAATTCAAACTCATCAATGGATTCAGTGTGGTGCTTTGCTTTTTCGTCTCCAACGAAGTGGCACGAAGCATTATATAGATGTGATGGATTATTTTCGAGCCAGCATAGATTTTGATGCTTCAGAACATTGGCATTATACGTAATGAGGAGATCACCAATGTCACCCTCCAACCTTGCCTCTACCGTTCACACTTTACCCTCACCCTGGCTTTAAGTGCCTGAACCTTTAGCGTTGCCACAGCCCTCTCATCCCTGAGCGCCACAGCCTGCTTGCATGCTTCCTGAGCGGCTTTATTTGCATTGTCTTTCTCTTTGACGACTTCATCAAGTTTGGATTTGAGCTCCTTAAGCTATATAAGCGCCCCATCTCTTTCAGCCATAACTATGGTGGTCTGGTGCCCCATTTCCTCGATCAGGGCTAAGTGTGTTCACCTCATCTCCTCCATCCTCCGGATTGCCTCATCGGCTCTTTTATTAGCCTCTGTCTCTGAATTTCTTGCAGACTCGTTTTCATCGTTACGCACTTGAATTATGCGGTCCTTCTAAGCGAGATCGGTTCCTAGTTTCTCAATCGTCTTTGCTCGCTCAAAGGCCACCGTTGAGACTTTATCTGCGGTCTTCATCTATTCCCGATACTGGCCATAAACATCCTGTAGTCGTGCATCGTCTATTTTGCCTCATTGGGGATTCGCTTTAAGTGTGGGGGAAAGATGAAGCCGTCAAAACAGATATTCGAAAAATCCTTTTTTTACTTAGCAATTCTAATCGTTCCTTCCCCGGTGGGTTCCGTGACGGCTTGTTCAATGGCAATGGGAGCCTCAATTTCAGTCCTCCGACGTTGCTAGTCACGTCTAGCTGCTTGGGGAGGTGGAACTTGACGCAAAGATTCAATGGGTTGTTTGTCAAAACCAGAAGGTTGTGTTGGACCTCTAGGCGATGGAGAGCACGACTGGGGCTGGCGCCTATATTCCCTCTCCCTCTCCCTTTCCCATTCCCTCAAACGCTCCCTCTCTTGACTAGAGTAGCCGCGATCACAGTTTCTATCGGCCTTACGTCTACGGACTCATAATATGAACTAGATGAATTGCATGCAGAACGAAGGCTACCAAGTATAGATCCTCACTTTGACATCGTTTCTGTAAAATGAAAAGAGAAACAAATATGGTAATCTTTGGAGATGAATAGTTTGTGATTAAAAATTGTGTGGTGTCATGAAGTGTGTGTATGCATGCGCACACCCCCCAACCAACTGATTGCAATAGCTGTATTCGGAGGAGTTGGCTCTCCTATGTCTAAAGCGCTTTGAAGGCCCTCTAATTCGGTATCTTGGTGCAAAGACAAGTCATCCAGGATGGGGATGTACGACAGTCCCGCAAAGGAACTCTCCATCTTCGAGGAAGGAATCTCTTGACTAGTAGCAGGCAAAGAGACTACGATGGTTTTTCACCTAACAGATTTTCGAGCAGTAGACTTGCCACTTCTCTTCTGCACTAAAGATTGAGGACTTTGCGAAGGCCCAGCTACGGGCTCATCTCCAATAGACATGTTCTTATCACCATCCTGCTCAGTAATTACTATATGGGAGCTTTCCTTCGAGCTTGTCTCACCAGGGTCGTCCTAAGAGCTCCTGCAAGTCCGATACTTTGGTCTCTATCAATTAGCCCCACTATCACCGAATTCTCATTCGTAAGGACTTCATCAACTTCTCTGTGTTCGACGGGTACTTCTTGAAGGACTCATACTATCTCCTTAAGTTGAGCGCCTTCAGGCCACGGAATTGGAGCTGTAAAAGGAAGAAAATGTTAGACTCGACATTAACTACTATTATCCAATTAGTCAGCAAAAACTCTAAGGTACTTATGTCTTGCTAGCCACCTTCTAGCAAACCCCGATGGACACCGAACGTAGAACCATTTGGTCTTAAAGTAACTCAACTTGCTCCAAGCCCCGGTCACGACTTGGCAATTTCTAACTGTTTCTAGAAAAGTAAAAGAAGTGTTGTCCGTGTAACTCTTTATATTGAATACGTAACCGATTTCCTCAACCATCGAGGGAAGGAAGAGGTGCTCCATGAAGATGGAAAACAAGCTATTGAGCAATGCGTATCCATTCGGATGCAACTGAGATGGAGCGATCCTCAAGAAAAGTAAAACTTCCTGGATAAACTGTTGAAAAGAGGAAGCGTCTCGGATGCACACATAAATCTGTTGCAGGCTGCGTACCCTTCCAGGGGGTTGTGGTCTATGTCTTTTAACACCGGAAGTAAGACATCGTCCAGCGACAACCCATGCCTTAAACATATTCAGCCCAACATATCTTCAAAAATATTGGAATGGCCGAAATCTTGCGGATGTGCGATGAAGACTGCTCCTGGTAGCCGTCTGGAGCAGGGCTAATAACATCAGCTATGATAACCAACATTTCAATTACGAGGAGAAGTGGGCCCTGGACATCCTGTGAATGTGAGCTTCCAGGTTCCATATTTTTTGAACTCGGTAAAAATCATCGTTAGACGGCAATAAAATCATGTTCCACCCAGTGTGAAGTGCATGATCGTGTTGTGCATTGCAGTTCTACATAATACTTAAGAAATTCTATAGAATTTGATGAATGTTCAAACGACAAGACTTCGAAATTTAACCAGAGTGACCGTCATCACTGACCATCACAACCATGCTGTCCAGACTTTGGAAAGCGATCCAAGTTAGAGTTTGTAAAACTTGTCAAAGTACAATTCTATCGACGATCTTCGAAGGGCAGTAAGATACGCAGTGAAACGGTTAAGTCCAATTATGCAAGGCAGAAGCTCGTCGGAATCAAATGTTTCAGTGTGAAAAAAAAATCGTATCCGTTGAGGTCAAAACTTGGATCGATCATAGGAAGCTTCGTTCATATCGATCACCAGGAGCACAATTCTTATTGATCATTGGAAATGGAGTTTTGTATCGATCGTGGAATGGTAATTTGTATCGATCATCCAAAGGTCACTTCGTATCGATGCAAAACCCTATACTTCATATCGATCAATAGAAACACATTTGTACTGATGCTAGACATAAGATTTCATATTGATCACTCCAGATCGATACAAATGCTAATCATCAATCAATCGATGTGAATGTCCACCAACCATTGATATGAAGCGATCCCCTCATTCGATACGAACTTTTTCTTCATCCACAATCGATACGAATACGCCTCTCGTGTCAATCATCCTTTCTTTCTTCTTCTCCTAATAGTTCAAAAACCGGCTCCTCCTCCCTCAACCATGCTCCAACCCAAATCCAGCATCATCATCATCAGAATTGGCCGCGATTATGGACAAATTGGCATTAAATCTCAAATCTTATCATTTTAATATGTGATTATTCAACTAATTACCTAAATAAGGGTACCGATTTGAGGGATTAATAAGTTGTGGTGATTTGGGAACGAAGGCAGTTTCTATTTCTTAGTTTTTCTATTGATACGAAGGCAAGGATGGAATAAAGGCAGATGAAAATAAATACTAAGTCCAATGTATGTATACTAAGAAATTATATGTATACTAAAGATGGTACGTCTCGAAGATCGGTTATACACAGGTCTACTATGGATGCTGGTAAATTCTTTCCGAGTCCGAATCGAGCTACAATCGATATGATACGACAAGCAAAGCTATGAAAGCTAACATTCCAAATTTCAAGTCAATCGAAGTCCGTATGCTCAAGATATGGATTGATCAAAACCAAGGGAATCAACTTCGTTCATATCCATCATGTCATATCCATCCAAGATAGCCCTCTTCGTATCCATCAGCAATGACATGTTAGTCCAATTCGTATCGATCCACTATTTAGAATGTTTCGTATCGATCAGCTACAGATCGATACGAAGTTGGCATCTCCTATCGATACAAAACAGGTCAAGGACTATCGGTACGAAGTAGCTGCATGTAATCGATTCAAAGCAATCTCTATACCATCAATATGAAGCAGAGCATAGAGCATCGATACGTACTGGCCTTCCAACCATCGATGCGAAGTGACTTCAGAAATCGATAGGAAGAGCACTTCCTAGGAGCGATACGAACAAAGCACGATTGAAATGAAAGAAACAGTCACTCTGCATGAAAGGTGGCGATCCTAGAATCTAGCACCGCGTCACTCATTATCGATACGAGCCAATATGGATACGTATCCATCGATACGAATGGGATCGATACGAACTAGGTAGCCTTTTGCAAAATCCAAACTTAGATCGATCATAACTCAAAATCTATAAATCCAAATGTCACCAAATTTTCACAGGAGCTTGCATACTACTTCGATATTGTGCCTGACGATCTTAGCTCAAAATGATCTTTTCTTGGTCGATACGAATTCCATACACGTCGATCATGGATCGAGTAAAAATGTCCGGGGATTGATCAAGATGGCCCATACATGTGAGAGAAGGTGTCTTCCGAGTTTTGAGCCAGATATTCGCAGCCCACCCGTATAAAAAGCGATCCTAGACCTATAAAAAAGGGACTTTTTGCTTCTCTATGGTGATACTCTGCCAAAATCACTACTGTACTTCAGTTGTACTATTGTAAACTCTTGTAATCAACAAGTCAAATTCAATAATCATCAATCATTTCATAGTGGACGTAGGCAGTATGTCGAACCACTCTAAATTTGTGTGTTTCTATACTTTTTCTTATCTGTTGATTGGTGTGTTTGTTAGATCTGCCTCATTTTACATTTACTTTCTTCATTTTATCTCTTCAAACGCATCCGAAGAGTGTTGTGTCCAATTTTGGTACAAACAACATCCATTGAGATTAGAGTACGTAATACTCTATAAATGTTGGACACTGTTTGCTCATGGCTAGTGGAGGCACCGATCGATTACATACTGATAGGTATTGAATAATTGCAAAATGACTCGGTCGATAGTTTTCTGTTGGTTAATATGAGTAAGATTAATAGATAATATTGATGTGACAAAATTACACAGTTCCATTAGTTAGAGACTACCGTTGATCTTCAATGTGAAAACTCATCTTTGATTATAGTTAAATCACGACACGACGTCCATCGAATGACTATAGTCGGGTCGACTTGAAGCACTAGAAGTGAAACACTATTTAAGAGAAGATTAATCTTCTCGGTCAACTGAAGTCAACTCAAAACCAAAGTCTTTGGCTAGAACAGTACAGTTAATAATAATTTCTATTATTGGTTTAACGACTTTTTGATTGGACTATGTAGCTTAATATAGATGACATTAGAATTTTTACCATTACCAAATTTTATAACTCTAAAGTGATGTAGTTTTAATGAAGATGATTGGTGTAGATAACTGTCACTACAGGGTAATGCTTATTAAAGTCAAATTAGGTTTTATTGAAACCAAGTAAGCAATAAAAAATTTCATAATGTCACACCACCAACCAAGTGAAGTGTGAACGTTCGAATTATTCGATGGGCGAATATACACTTAAGAGTCACACGGCCAAAACGTTGAATACTCCTAATTTAATTATTTTGTAATTTTAAAAATTATTTAAATTAGTTATATTTGTGAAATATTAATTACAAAATTTTATAAGATGTGAATTAAATAATATTAAATAGTGTATTTATAAACACTATTCGATACATAATCTCGATATGTTTTTAAACTCGATTTAAATGCAATACATATAGTTCGGGATTAAAATACTTTTAAAGCTTAAGTAGGGCTTAATTTTGGCAGTTGTAGGGTAGAAAATTAGGGCTTTCCGTATGATGGTTTAGAGGGAGGAATTTTGAATTTAAAAGGAGAGAACTAGTAAGAGAAAAATAAGTATATTGATCCTTATTTCATTCTTTCATCCATCCTTTATTTATTCCCTCTAATATTCATTCTCTGGTGACTTTTGTATTCTTCCTTTTTCTTCTCATATCGGGCTACCATCACCCTATAACAATCTTAAAAATCCAAGCACTAATTCACATTAACTTGCTTTGAATCCATCGTTGTGGTAAGGCAATTTGGTAGCTAGAAACTTTGGGATTGGGATTAGATTCAAGCTGCCTATTTCTTCGTTTCAACATGCAAACTTTTGGGCTTTTGTGAAAGGTAGTTTGCTGGTCTATTATTATATAGTAATGTTTATATATTTAGTATCCATATGTCGCTACTAAGAAATATCACGATTCGGTATATCGATAGATTGCCACATGCTTATGGTTGTATATATAAGTGCATACATATAATTATTTTTAAGTGTACTTACATAATGCTCACGGCCAGAATAAAAAAATCATGAAAACAAAGTTACTAATGATTTTATGAAGTAAATTTAAATACAAAAAGATACACACAATAAATATATTTTAAATTTTATAAAAATTGTTCATACTATAAAAGGCTTTCGGTAATATTAATTTTTTTCAAATATTTATTAAATATATAAATGCCATTATTTAATTCAAAATTGATTATATAAATAAAATGTATGTATATATATATATTTATTAATTATATTAAATTTTGTATAATTTAAAATAACATTATGCTTTAGAAAATGATTTAACTTTTTTGTTAATTCTTTATGGTTTTAATTAATTATAAGTTTTAATTAATAAATTATTTAAAACCGAAAATTAATTTAAAAATGCATATATTTATTCTCTAGCCGGAAACAAAAATATAATATATATATATTTAATTATAAATTTATATATATATATAATTATAACTAGTTTTATGTTTATATGTAATATACATTTAAATTAATAAATATAATAAAAAGGATAAAAATTCTGTTTGGATTTAATAGTGTTAATGTTCTAAATTATTTTACAAATAATATTTAAAACAATTTTATGATTTATTTATGTATATCTGTGTGTGTATGTGTCTATATATGTATTTGAAAATGCTTAGTGTAAATAATTTATAACCAATATTTTATAATAATTCTATAAACGCACACACATATATACAATATGTTGATCACATATATATAGACACATATTTAGATAATTTATTTGCATCGTGATGGGGTAACACGTCTGTTACAGTGTAAACCCCTACATCTATACGTCGGCATGTCAAACCTGTACACATTATCCTATTGCACGAGCATGCACACAAATATGTGTATATGATACACTATACAAAATATAATAAAAACTAAATAAAATAAAATTTTATTTACGAATTTAAATAAAATATTGATTTTATTTAACAGAAAATTTAGAATTTTTTAATGAATTAGACTACATAGGCCCATTAAAGACCCAATAAGGGATTTTTTTTTGAAATTTACCCAATTCCTCCACTACGGGCTAGCCTCGTTCCAACAGGACATGCATCCTTTATCCTCTTAGCATAGTCTCTCTTCCATTCTCTCATACCACTGTCCTGTTCTTCTTGACTTGGGTGATGGGAGCCTTTGCCCTCTTTTTAAATTTGAGAACTTCTAGAGACCATAACCAGGTTTTGACGATATGGTATACAAGATCTAGACTTTCTTTTCGGTCTCAGTCTCAGCAACTAAAGTCCTAATGACCAAACTTCATATCACTTGTAACGCCCTTAAGAAATGGTTGACGCACATCTGGGGATCTCTTAGAATAAGCAAATTAGCTCTTGCAAAACCAAATCCTTGACTTTAACATAAACGAAGAATCCTCTCCTCTTGACACCTTCGATACATGCCACATTTTTGAGATTGAAGTTGAAGTGGATCTCATTATGAAGCAAGAGGAAATTTCCTGGAAATAAAGATCCAAAGCTCAATGATTTAGAGAAGGAGACCACAAAATTTCTTACTTCCATAGGATAGCGAATGGAAGACGTAGACCCAATGCAATCTCTAGTGTTGTTTGTTAGGGATGCGGATTAAGGATCTTAAGGCAGAAATAACACTAGAGGGGGGGGTGAATAGTGTTTTAAAGAATATATGAACTATATAACTAAATTAAAACTTTCAACACAAATCTAAACAAAATTCTAACACAGAATGATCACAGAACATATAACAAATGCAAATAGTAAAGTAAAGCAAGTAAAAGGAAAGAACACACCAGATTTTATACTAGTTCGGAATCCTCCTACATCCAGTCCTGCACCAAGGCAATATCCTTGTACAGATTTTTATAAGCTGACGCAGCGAATAATAATAAAACGATATAGATCGATGAAAGTAGCAAACGGTGGATTGAAGATACTGAAATGCCCAAATTCGTTGATCACAAAGATGCTGAATTCTAGCTATCTTCGACACGTTGATCGCGCACGATACCGTGAAAGAAGATCTACAATTCTTCAAACGTTGATCAAGCGCACTTGATACCGTGAATTGGCTTCAACAATCGTTGAATCGAGCGCACTCGATTAACCGAAAGTGGAGATAGGAGATCACACTCAACTACCAATTTAGATGAAAGCACACAGCAATCAAACGAAATTTCATTCAACAATCAACCACCAAAAAGTTACAACACACTCCCTATTTATAGCATTTTTGACCCAGACCCTTAAGTGTTGCCGACCTAGTTCCCCACGACTCACGACTCATCCTTAGGTCGTACGCGACCTAACACATCACATACATACACGACTCAAAGCAATTACATCACAACATCCTTCGGCCGACTCAACACTTGAACGACTTAAGGAAACACACAAATATACAACACCTAGGTCGTATTCGACCTAACGACTTACGACTCAAAGAAAACAAATTACAACACACGACTTAACTAGGTCGTTGCCCGACCTAAAAGATACTGCACGCCTCAATTACACACAATCACATATACACAGCGACTCATTCAACCCAACTCGTCCAGTACACGACTTATGACTTATCAGATAGTCGACTCAACCTGTTACAATACATTCGACTCATCACAACATTCGGCCGACTTATCTTTATGCTGACCTATGACTCAAGAACATAACGACTCAATACAGAACGACTTACGAATGACAATATATTACATCACTTACGACTTACTCTAGGTCGTTGCCGACCTAACCTTCTCCCGTAGGTCGAAACTCTTTAGTTCGAAACCCTTTAGGTTGTAGCTACTTTCCCCTTGCTTTGTTAAGTCGTAGCCGACTTAAGCCCTTAAGTCGCAGCCGACTTAAGTCTTCACTACAACAATGCGGCAGATCACTAGGTCCTTGGCTTTTAACTCGCAGCTTCTCCTCTCGTGACTCCTTAGGTCGGGGCCGACCTTCATTAACTCGTGAAAGACCTAAGCCCTGTGCTTCCGTAGGTCGTGCTGCATCATCCTCCCCCGGTTGAGAAAAATTCGTCCTCGAATTTGCAAATTCTTCCACATCATGTTGTTCGTCTCCATAATATGGAAAAAGGTGCTTAACATTGAACACGTCAGAAGTGTACACATCCTCCGGCAGCTTCAACTTATAAGCATTTTCATTGATCCGTTTTACAACTTCTACAGGACCAATTTTTCTGGCTTTCAACTTGTTATAAGCGCCTACTGGAAAACGATCCTTGGTTAACACAGCGTAAACCAAACCACCTTCGTTAAATTCAACACTTCTTCGTTTCAGATCTGCAGATCGTTTATACTTCTCATTTTCCTTTTCCAATGGCTCCTGAACGATTTTATGACATTCAGTCAATCCATCAACAAAATCTACATCTCTTTTAATCGTCCCCTTTGGTTGTGGCACAACCGCTAAATCCAATGGTCCCTTGGGTAAATTTGAATATACAATCTAAAATGGACTGAATCCCGTACTACGATTCACTGCATGATTATGAGAAAACTCTGCTTGACATAACTTCACATCCCAACTTTTCAGATTATCTTTCACAAGACATCGCAATAAATTCCCCAGCGATCTGTTAACAACTTCTGTCTGTCCATCTGCTTGCGGATGATAGGCGCTGCTAAAGTTTAACTTCGTTCCAACCATCTTCCACAAACTTAACCAAAAGTGACTCAGAAAACGAGAATCCCTATCCGACACAATAGATTCTGGCAATCCATGAAGTCGATAGATCTCCTTGAAAAACAACTGAGCGACATGAACAGCATCCGCCGTCTTCTTACACGCAATAAAATGTACCATCTTCGAGAAACGATCCACCACAACATATATCGAGTCATTTTCCCTTTGCATTCTCGGCAAACCCAATACGAAATCCATACTAACGTCCACCCAAGGTTTTGTAGGTACAGGTAAAGGCATATACAAACCCGCATTTGTAGCCGTCCCTTTCGAAACTTGACAAACATGACATCTCTGAACAAACCTTTCAACTTCCTTCCTCATCGATGGCCAATAATAGGATTGAGAGATTAACCGCAATGTTCGGTCTCTACCCACATGTCCTTCCTCATGAAGCTCCTTTACTATCTTCATTCGCAAGCTACAATCCGGTACACACAATTGAATCCCCTTAAATAAGAAACCATCATTCAACACAAATTCATCAGAACTTCCCTCCTTGACTTTCTCAACAAGTTCCATTAAGTAAGGATCTTCTTCAAGAAACTCTGGCAATAGTTCAAAACCTGTCACCTCAACTTTCATTGTTGTCAATAAATGACTCCTCCTACTCAAAGCATCAGCTACACGATTCGTTACCCTAGATTTGTGCTTCACAACGAAAATAAACTGCTACAAATAGGAAATCCACGATGCATGTCTCGATGAAATCTTATCCTGCCCTTGCAAATGCTTCAAAGCCTCATGATCAGTGTAAAGAACAAACTCTTTCTGAAATAGATAATGTCTCCAGTGCTTCACAGCTTGAACAATTGCATAAAATTCAACATCATAAGTGCTATATCTCAACTTAGCTCCAGATAACTTCTCACTGAAATAAGCAACCGGTCTTCCGTTCTGACTCAAAACTCCACTAACCCCAACATTCGACGCATCAGTATGTAACTCAAACAACAACTGAAAATCCGGTAAAACTAGAATCGGTGCTGTCGTCAATAGTGTTTTGATTTTCTCAAAAGCAATCCCTGCTTCCTCTGACCACTCAAACTTCTTTCCTTTCATGCAATCGGTTACAGGTGCCATCACACTACTAAAATGTGGAATGAATCTTCGATAGAAAGATACCAATCCTTGAAAACTCCTCACTTCAGTAATCGTCTTGGGATGTGGCCAACTCCTGACAGCTTCTATTTTACTTTCATCCACTTGAATTCCTTCTTTCGATAGAACATATCCCAGAAATAAAACATTGTCCATCATAAACACGCACTTCTTTGCTGCTGCATAGAATTTCTCCTGTCGTAGAATCAACAATACTTCACGCAAATGCCGGACATGCTTTTCCATACTCCCACTGTAGATTAAAATATCATCGAAGTAAACTACCACAAATTTCCCAATGTATGGTCTGAAAATCTGGTTCATCACTCTCATAAAAGTACTCGGTGCATTCGATAAAACAAACGGCATAACCAACCATTCGTATAAACCTTCCCTGGTTTTGAAAGCAGTCTTCCACTCATCACCTGGTCTAATACGAATTTGATGGTATCCACTCTTCAAATCAATCTTTGAAAACACAACAGCTCCACTCAACTGGTCAATCAAATCATCAAACCTTGGCATAGGAAACCTGTATCTCACAGTGATCTTGTTTAGAGCTCGACTATCCGTACACATTCTCCACGAACCATCCTTCTTTGGAACCAATAAAGTTGGCACTGCACAAGGACTCAAGCTCTCCTGAACACGCCCTTGTTCTAACAGCTCCTCCACCTGCCTTCTCAGCTCCTCATGCTCCTTAGGACTCATCCTATAATGTGGCCTGTGTGGTAATACTGCCCATGGCACAAGATCAATCTGATGCTCAATATCCCTCAATGGTGGTAACTCCGTTGGTAACTCCTCAGGAAATACATCTCTGAATTCTTCCAATACCGGCTTGACTTCCTCTGGAACTTCTATAGATTCCGTAGCTTCACGTCCAATCAACAAAAAAACCTCTGAACTCTCCTCTACTTCTTCGATAAATTCCTTCAGAGTCAACAAAGTCTTGAGCTCCTCAATCTCCTCTGACTTGCTTTCTTCTTGTTGTCTCTTCTTTGGAACCAAAATGATCTTAACACCTTCAAACATAAAGCTGTAGCTATTGGTCCGACCGTCATGCTGCACTGCTCGATCATACTGCCATGGTCTTCCCAAAAGTAAATGACAAACATCCATCTCAACCACATCACACCAGATCTCGTCTTTATATCTCTTCCCAATAGAAAATGGAACTCGAACTCGCCTGTCCACCTTCACTTCTCCTCCTTTTCTCAACCACGCTAACTTGTAAGGATTTGGATGCTTCTCCGTTTTCAGCTTCAACTTTCTCACGGCTTCAGTAGAAAGAATATTGTCACAACTTCCTGCATCAATCACAAACTTACAAACCTTTTCCAGAATAGTGCATGTTGACTGAAAGATATTACTCCTCAACCAACTAGCTTCTTCTTCTTGCTTCGGTATTAAACAAGACCTCCTCATCATTAGATTACATCCTTCATCTCCTGACGCAACATCCTGTTCTTCCTCCTCAACTGGACTAGGATAACCTTCACCAACATCCTCACCTTCAACTTCAGCAATCATAGTTCGTTTCTTCGGCTTCGGACATTCATTACTCTTGTGACCCACTTCCTGACAATTGTAACACTTGAAACTGTTGTTGACCTTCGTCTTCTCAACTTCATTCACAACTGGTTTACTGATAGATTTAGGAACACTAGAACTTCCATTAACACCTTTCACTTGATAGTTGGAATTAGTAAACACACCACCTCCACGCCTTCCCTGCTTCTCCCAAGCCAAAACTTTCTGATGTGCTTCTGCTACAGATCTAGGATCAAACATATTCACCATATCTTGAATCTGTATCCTCAACCCTCCAACAAACCTAGCAGTCAATTGTTCCTCCGTTTCCATAATGTCATTTCGAGCAATCAGTTGATAAAATTCATCAGCATAATCATTAACAGTTTTCGTCCCTTGCCTCAGATTATGCAACCTCTGATACATGAGTGATTGATAATTGTAAGGTAAAAATGTAGCTTTCATCAACTTCTTCATCTTCTCCCATGATTCAATCTTCGACTTTCCCATTCTCTCCCTTGTAAGTTTAGTTTGCTGCCACCATGCTAAAGCTCTACCCCTCAACCTAGTAGCAACCAACTTCACTCTTCTATGCTCAGGAACTTCTTTAAATTCAAAAATCTCTTCAACATTAGACAACCAATGAAGAAATTCTTCTACAACCATTCCACCCTTGAATTCTAGAATTTCCATCTTCATACCCAATTCCCATCGACGATCATCATCTACTTCCCTATATAAATTTCGAACTTGGTCTCGATCTCGATAATGAATGCTAGCTCTATCACCCTCTTCATCATAATCAAATGTACGTCTATATCGATCTTGACCATCAACATCCCTTTGATCACGCATGTCTCTTCTACTATGTCTCTCTTCATCTCTATATGGCTCATTTTCAAACTCTCGTGGAGTTATCCTCTCTTCATGTCCATAGTCATGGTGATCTCTCCTTGATGAAATTGATGTTTCTCTTCTCTCTCTAAAAGATTGCGGCGATACCCTCCTCGCTTCCGTAACCGATGGCGAAACTCGGTTTCCTCCATGGTTTGAGATTGGTGATCTCCTCCTTTGATTTTGATTCAAATCATTCATCAATTTCTCTAACTTTCCAATGCCTTCATCAAATTTCTCATTAAGGCGTTGTTCCATTTGCTCGGCTTCTTCTCTTCTATACAACGCTTCAACATTCTGATGACGATTAGCTCTTCTCGGCGGCATGATTACACAATCACAAACACTTCAACAATTCTTCAACACTAACTTGTACAACAAGTCACGGCCTCCCACTAATTCGGCAATAGGCAAAGACCTAGGCTTAGGTCGGCTCGGCTTCAACAAGCACGGCTTCAAGCACTTTTACTCTCAAACTTTGGTGCGCAAAAATCACACGACCAAACTCAAACAACTTCCACACTTTGATCCAAAAGAATATGGATCGAAAAATTCTAACTTGTTGAAACTTCAAGATGAACACGATGAACACCAAACTTCAAACTCCTTGGCTCCAAGACTTGTCTTAGCTATGATTGGCTAAGTCAAGCTCTGATACCAAACTGACGCAGCGGATAATAATAAAATGATATAGATCGATGAAAGTAGCAAACGGTGGATTGAAGATACTGAAATGCCCAAATTCGTTGATCACAAAGATACTGAATTCTAGCTATCTTCGACACGTTGATCGCGCACGATACCGTGAAAGAAGATCTACAATTCTTCGAACGTTGATCAAGCGCACTTGATATCGTGAATTGGCTTCAACAATCGTTGAATCGAGCGCACTCGATTAACCGAAAGTGGAGATAGGAGATCACACTCAACTACCAATTTAGATGAAAGCACATAGCAATCAAACGAAATTTCATTCAACAATCAACCACCAAAAAGTTACAACACACTCCCTATTTATAGCATTTTTGACCCAGACCCTTAAGTCGTTGCCGACCTAGTTCCCCACGACTCACGACTCATCCTTAGGTCGTACGCGACCTAACACATCACATACATACACGACTCAAAGCAATTACATCACAACAGCCTTCGGCCGACTCAACACTTGAACGACTTAAGGAAACACACAAATATACAACACCTAGGTGGTATTCGACCTAACGACTTACGACTCAAAGAAAACAAATTACAACACACGACTTAACTAGGTCGTTGCCGACCTAACAGATACTACACGCCTCAATTACACATAATCACATATACACAGCGACTCATTCAACCCAACTCGTCTAGTACACGACTTACGACTTATCAGATAGTCGACTCAACCTGTTACAATACATTCGACTCATCACAACATTCGGCCGACTTATCTTTATTCTGACCTACGACTTAAGAACATAACGAATCAATACAGAACGACTTACGAATGACAATATATTACATCACTTACGACTTACTCTAGGTCCTTGCCGACCTAACCGTCTCCCATAGGTTGAAACTCTTTAGTTCGAAACCCTTTAGGTCGTAGCTCCTTTCCCCTTGCTTTGTTAAGTCGTAGCTGACTTAAGCCCTTAAGTCGCAGCCGACTTAAGTCTTCACTACAACAATGCGCAGATCACTAGGTCCCTGTGCTTCCGTAGGTCGTGCTGCATCATAAGCCAATATCCAAATTACAACCCTCAATTTCTAAGGCCTTGAGGAACCCTCCTATCTCCGAGTTTGGGGTAAACTCTCTTGATTTTCGGGACACCTAATACTTCTTAATAACAATCCTTTTGAATGGATAGACTTTATGGACTTTTTGAATACAAATTAATCCTATAACTTTGAATAGCACTTTGATCTTTAGTAGAGTGATGGAGAATCAAATAGAGAGAGTATCTAAATGATTTCCTGTTGAGAATTTGGCAGAATGACGGCACGATATTGAAAATATGAAGTTTTATGGATATGGAATGGTGGAGAAGAAAGAGTGAAGAAAAATAAGAATATATATGTTAAAAAAATACGTTTCGGAAACCTTTATATAGATGCACAACAGTCATAACCGTTGGCGAAAGGCTTTCAAACGAATGGACATTTCTTTTGAAAAGTTGAATTTTGAATCCAACGGCCACCATGTCGACAAGGGGTATCCCCTCATGTCGACATCCCTCAGTTCAAAATTGTAGAGATGTTGTTTTGTAAAAGCAATTGAATTTAAAACAAGTTGAAACTTTTCTGGAGCAAAGTAAAGTGTTTAAACAATATTTTGAGATAGAGAATGAATATAAAACATTACTTTAAATATATATATATATATATATATATAATTGATATAGACCGTCAATTATATAAGTAATATTTAAAATCAGAATAATTTTTTATGTTTTAAACTTAGAAGTTTTTAAAATCATAATAGAGGAATATTTCAAGGCTAAAACAAAGTTTGAAAACATTTTTGAAAACATGATTTTGAAAGCTAAAACATTTTGAAAACAGATTTAAAAACATTTTGAAAAATCTATTCAAACTGAAATTGCAAGAACCTTCCTACAGAGCTCCTCCATAGGACTCGAGAACTTGTACAAAGTAGTTTAAATGATTTTGATTTTCGTGGGTTTGTAAGCCACTTGTCGTAGGTTTGTAAGCTACTTGTCGTAGGTTTGTAAGCCACTCGTTTCGATAGAAATTGGGTTCCATCCCAAAAGAAAATTGGAAGAAAGATGAGAGTGCTATTATGAAGTTTTAACAAAATACTAGACACTTATCTTGAGATCTTGAAATCTTGATTCTCTAGAGTCTTGAATCTTGAATCTTGAATCTCTAATCTTCATCCTGATGCTTGAGTCTTTATACTGATCAGTCTTCGATAATACCTGCATATACTTCCTATATACATACATAGATATATATATATATATATATATATCTATGTGGAAATGTTAGTATATATTTTATAAAGTAAAGTATAATGACTATATAAGGTTGTTGTCATCAAAACATCATCAACTCAGTTCCTAACAATCTCCCCCTTTTTGATGATGACAACCTTTATTTATAAAATATTCTTACCATACCATAACTCCCCCTTACTTCGTGACTTCTTCTTAAAACTGCAACTTCCCCTTATTCCATGACTCCCCCTTACACCAAGCACATATATTTTTATAACTTTCTCCCACTTTGACATCAGCAAAAAGGAATAAAAGATTTTACCCGTTCTAAGATAATCAAGTATATTAAAAGTGTAAAGTGAATGTATAAGTGATCAAATGTGTGAACATATATATAAGTATCTTGGCAATTAAATCAATATCATACATAGCAAACCAATCGTGAAGTTATCTACAAACCAAATCCAAATCAAACTTAAGTAAACAAATCAATCAAATCCTAATCAAATCTAAGTCAAATCAAATCAAACAAATAAACAAACATACATAATGATCAGACATTCCTTAGGACTTCCACCCATCCATCTTCTCCAAAGATAGGATCAGTTTTGATAACATCCTAGTCATCTTTGTCGAGAGTGACCGGTGGATTTGCTTCGGGTTCGTCTTTGCTAGGGCTTGAGATCATCCAACGAAGTGCGTCGAAGTGTCTCTCTTGCTCTTTGATCATCTGCATTTGGCTTAATTCTAAGTGCCTTTGATTTCTAAGTATAAAATAGAGAATATTCTTGAAAGAAGTAAGAGTTTCTTCAAGATTTTCACTTAAATTCTTAATTGTGGAAGCCATAATTTAAGAAATAAGTTGAAGTATGAAAGGAGATGAATAGAAATGGAGGTAGAGAAGTTTTTCTGGAAGAAATAGGTACTTATAGGAGTTATTGGCCGTTCAAAATGAATTGACGCTTGGTAGTTACAAGAATTTGTAGTTAGAAATTGTAACTACTTTCTGACTGTTATATGTCGACAAGGGGGGGATAGGGCATGTCGACATGGTCTAGACAGAATGACCAAGTTGAGTTATTTTCTATTTCTAAGTTTATTTTTATATTAGTGGACCTATATAAACTTAAAATAAATAACTATCAGAGATATATAAAGCTGGAAAACAGAGAATAAGATTGCATTACTTATATTAGTTAACATTACATAATATTAACTAAAAAAATGAAATAGAAAATACAAAGATAGATAAACGATAGCTAGAGAGATAATGGCTAGGATTAGTTTGATGAAGATGATGATGAGGACAAGCCATGTTTCCCGCCTATCATCCCAAAGAACTTGTCGATCTTGGTAGAGATTTTATCCATTTTCTTGCTAATAGATCTCTTAAGAACCTTTTGATTTTGAGCAAGTATCTTTTGGCTCTTGAGTATGGTTTTGTTGGACGGATTGGCGAGTGTATGTGGATACTCTATACTTTCCAAAGAGGTTTCTTCATCTTCCTCTTCTTCTTCAATTTCCATTCCTTCCCCTTCTTCTTCCTCTTCTTCTTCCTCTTCTTCCATCTCTTCATGAGCAAGTCTCTCTTCCTTTTCGGTAAGTGTTTCATATGGTTGAAACATAAGTGGGATTTTCATAAGGGAAATGTTCCCATGATTGAACACTTTCCTACTTACAAACTCTTCCTTTTTAACATCCACACCAAAATAATTGAAAATCCGGGTAAGGTAAATTCCATGATAAAGAGTGTTTTCTCCCATAGTGAAATTTTTGGGTCTTAACTCATCCAAAATAGTTTGTGCCCAATTAATATCATATTTTCCAAAAATAGCAAAAGGAGATTTACACACTTTTGAGGTGGGATTATTGTAGTTTCCCGACCTAGGAATAACGGTATGTTGAATAAGAAGGTTGACAATTCTTGCTTTTGGGCGGAAAAAGCGATTCTTAAAATCCATGTGGTCATTGCTTTCAAAAATGTGATGAAAAGTCTCTCGATCGGTTTCATTGATTTGAAATTGCGAGAGATTCATACCGGTAGATTTGCAACCCAAAATAGTACCCAAAATATCGGAATCCAAAACACTAAGTGTTCCTTTAACACTACTCCAAATTTGATCTTCATTTCAATTATAAAATTCACGGTTTAAGTTTGCATAAAACATTTTGACAAGGTTTGGATAACAAACGAAATCATTTTGCTTGTTATCAATCAAGCTAAGAATGGAGTTTTCTTCAAAAAGTTGATCAATTTCATAAGAAGGAAAATCATCAAAAATAGCAAATTTTCCCGTATTGACTTTACCATAGTTTAGATAACTTATGTAAGCTTTGATAGCCTTCGGGTCATTAAAAAGATCATTTTTGATGGATTTGGTCAGCCTCATAATTGATGGGGTACTTGAGGAAGCCATTGATGAGTGTTTGAGAGGAGTAGAAGATAATGAAGAAAGTTTGAATTATGAGAATAAAGTGAAGAGAGATGATAAGAGAAGTATATTAAGTAGATTCTCTAAAGTCATGTTCTCTGGTCAAGAGGTATCTTTTCAAAACATTGAAGTAAGTGAAAAGGTGGAGGGAAATTCAAAAGTTTGAATTCAAATTTTGAAATCAACTTTCTGAGAGATATGTCGACATGAGGTATCCTAGCATGTCGACATGTGCCTGTTGAATTTGAAAAGAAGTGTCTATTTCTAAAATCTAAGAAATTCCGAAAATTTTAAGAAAACTAATCTATATTCTATATCTATATATAATTCCAGTAATAATATTAAAATATTTTAATATTTAAAATAATATTAAAATAATATTATTTTGAATTTAAAAATTCAAATTTCAAAGGGTGATTTTGAATTTAAAAATTCAAGGAATTGCAAACAAAATCAAAGCAAGCAAGCATCCGATAAAATTAAAATAAATGTGTACCTATTTTTAGATCCAAACTCCAATCGTCTTCTGATTCAAGAATAGCCGTGAAGCACAGATTTGAATTATCAGTTTTCTTCTCGTCATCACTGGAAGAATCTGAATCATCAAGAGTTGCAGCATATGCCTTCTTTCTTTTCTTTAGTTGCTCGTTGTTTGGTTGAAATATCTGTTTATCTGGATATGGACAATCTATCTTGTAGTGCCCTGTTTTGTTGCAGTTGTAGCATCTATCACCATTGTTGTTGTTGTTGTTGTAGTTGTTGTTGTTCTCCGAAGTATTTCTGGAATTCCTTTGATCATTTCTTTTAAAGTTATTCATCTTTCTATACTTCAGAAATTTCCTGAAATTTCTGGTCATGAAAGCAATTCTTCATCACTATCTTGTTCTGAATCTCCAGTTGTTGCTTTGAATGCGATCGATTTCTTTTCCGTTGCCTTAGATTCTTTTCTCTCTTGTAGTTGAACTTCATAAGACATTAGATTACCGATTAACTCTTCGATCTTCATTTGACTAACATCATTTGCCTCTTCAATAGAAAGTGTCTTTTGATCCCACTCTGGAGTGAGTGAATTGAGTATCTTTCTGACTTGATCTTCTTCTGAGAAACCCTTTCCTAAAGCAATTAATGAATGAACAATATCTTGAAATCGACAATACATGTCGGAAATGGACTCATTTTCATGCATTTTAAACAATTGAAACTGGTTAGTTAATATGGAAATTTTAGTCTGTTTAACTTTGCTTGTTCCTTCATGAGTTACTTGCAAAGTTTTCCAGATTTCAAATGCAGACTTACAAACAGAGACTCTATTAAACTCATTCCTATCTAGTGAACAAAATAGTATATTCATAGCCTTAGAATTGTTTTGTGCAACCGTCTTTTGCTCAGTAGTCCACTGGGCAAAATTAGTAGTTGGTTCAAAATATTCAATTTGTGTCATATTCCAAGTATCTAAACTTATGGATTGTAAATAAATTTTCATCCTACATGCCCAAGATGCATAATTACTGCCATTAAAAAGTGGTGGTCTGACAGTAGACTGACCCTCTATAAATGAACTAGTGTTAGTGCTTGTGTTGACAGAAGTACTAGTGACAGGAGTGACATTATTAGTGTGTTGTGCCATTAAAAGTTTTCAAAATTTCAGATTATGAAAATAATGAAAACCAATGCTCTGATACCAATTGTTAGGGATGCGGATTAAGGATCTTAAGGCAGAAATAACACTAGAGGGGGGGTGAATAGTGTTTTAAAGAATATATGAACTATATGACTAAATTAAAACTTTCAACACAAATCTAAACAGAATTCTAACACAGAATGATCATAGAACATATAACAAATGCAAATAGTAAAGTAAAGCAAGTAAAAGGAAAGAACACACCGGATTTTATACTGGTTCGGAATCCTCCTACATCCAGTCCTGCACCAAGGCAATATCCTTGTACAGATTTTTATAAGCCAATATCCAACTTACAACCCTCAATTTCTAAGGCCTTGAGGAACCCTCCTATCTCCGAGTCTGGGGTAAACTCTCTTGATTTTCAGGACACAAGATCACCCTAATACTTCTTAATAACAATCCCTTTGAATGGATAGACTTTATGGACTTTTTGAATACAAATTAATCCTATAACTCTAAATAGCATTTTGATCTTTAGTAGAGTGATGGAGAATCAAATAGAGAGAGTATCTAAATGATTTCTTATTGAGAATTTGGCAGAATGATGGCACGATATTGAAAATATGAAGTTTTATGGATATGGAATGGTGGAGAAGAAAGAGTGAAGAAAAATAAGAATATATATGTTAAAAAGATTAGTTTTGGAAGCCTTTATATAGATGCACAACAGTCATAACCGTTGGCGAAAGGCTTTCGAACGAATGGACATTTCTTTTGAAAAGTTGAATTTTGAATCCAACGGCCACCATGTCGACATGGGGTATCCCCTCATGTCGACATCCCTCGGTTCAAAATTGTAGAGATGTTGTTTTGTAAAAGCAATTGAATTTAAAACAAGTTGAAACTTTTCTGGAGCAAAGTAAAGTGTTTAAACAATATTTTGAGATAGAGAATGAATATAAAACATTATTTTAAATATATATATATAATTGATATAGACCGTCAATTATATAAGTAATATTTAAAATCAGAATAAGTTTTGATGTTTTAAAATTAGAATTTTTTAAAATCGGAATAAAGGAATATTTCAAGGCTAAAACAAAGTTTGAAAACATTTTTGAAAACATGATTTTGAAAGCTAAAACATTTTGAAAACAGATTTAAAAACATTATGAAAAATCTATTCAAACTGAAATTGAAAGAACCTTCCTACATAGCTGCTCCATAGGACTCGAGAACTTGTACAAAGTAGTTTAAATGATTTTGATTTTCGTGGATTTGTAAGCCACTTGTCGTAGGTTTGTAAGCTATTTGTCGTGGGTTTGTAAGCCACTGGTTTCGATAGAAATTGGGTTTCATCCCAAAAGAAAATTGGAAGAAAGATAAGAGTGCTATTATGAAGTTTTAACAAAATTCTAGACACTTATCTTGAGATCTTGAAATCTTGATTCTCTAGAGTCTTGAATCTTGATTCTCTAATCTTCATTTTGATGCTTGAGTCTTTATACTGATCAGTCTTCGATAATACCTGCATATACTTCCTATATACATACATATATATATATATATATATATATATATGGAAATGTTAGTATATATTTATAAAGTAAAGTATAATAACTATATAAGGTTGTTGTCATCAAAACATCATCAACTCAGTTCCTAACATTGTTGATGAAGGAAGAGAAATTATTGACGGGCCTAAGATCCTTGAGATCTTCACTAGGAAATTTAATAAGATGTTCCAAGAGCTAGACACCAACCTGGATATATTAAACTAGAATATGATCTTCCCCAGTAAATGCGGTCATCGATTCTGAATTTGAGATCGATGAGTTCTGGAATGCACTCTCTAAGAGTGCTAGCAACAAGGTGCCCAAGCCATATGGGTTTCCACTAGCCTTCTTCAAGGAATATTAGGGATTCCACAAATAAATTATCTTCAGAGTTTTTGAAAAATTCCACTCAAATCCATATCTGTTCCGAATTTAATTATGCTAATATTATCCTCATCCCTTTCGATGGAGCTATGTCTACCAAGGACTCATACCCAATTAGCTTGGAAAAGTGATTTTCAAACTGGTTACAACAATTCCAGCAAATCAAATCCAACCTTGCATGGACTGTATGACCAATCCAAGGTAATTGGCCTTCACTCCTGATAGATCTATACTCGATAATGCAACGGTGGTCCAAGAAGCGATCAGCTATTACCACTACAGCCGGGTTATCTATGTCATTATCAAATTTGATTTCTTCTGGGGCTTTGACTCGATTATTGGAAATTTATCTTGAAAGTTTTGAGCCATAAAGGTCTCCTCCCAGGTTCACTAATTGGATTAAGTGCATCTTTTCGACCTCATCCACCTCTTTTTGAATTAATAGTAGAAAGGGTGACTTATTTGCATTCACTAGAGTCCTTAGACAAGATGATCCCATTTCCCCACTACTGTTCAATCTTGATTATGATATCATTGCAAATATGATTGACCTTGCATGTTCGTCTGGGCTGCTGGCTTGCCCAAGCAATGACATCTTCCCACATGGAATCAACTCATTCCAATACGCTAACGATACCATTCTCCTATCTCTTCCACTTCCCTCATCAATAGCCACCCTTAAGCACCCACTTTACTCCTTCGAGATGGCCTCCAGGCAACAAATCAACTTCACCAAGATCTCTATTCTAATGGTTATGCTTGATCAGGATATTGGCCCCAGAATAGCCTATTGTTCGTACTATGAAACCTAAATATTTCCCTTATCTTAACTTGGACTTGACATCAGGCCTTCTAATCTCTTGCATGAAGGCTTGACAGTTATCTTAGACAAAATTCAGCTGGCTGGGTGGAGAGGAACTCCCTTATCCAGGGCAGGTAGGTTAACGCTCGTAATCTTGATCCTTTCATCTTTACCAACTTATTGGTTCTCCTTTTACAAAGCTCTCACTATGGTCATTAAGAAGATACACTTCATTAGATGAGCATACCATGAAAGGGAAATATAGCGTTTCCTTTGCATACTACTTAGTGGCTTGGGAGTAAGTTTGAAGACCGAAGAAAGATAGAGGCCTAGGAGTCATCAATGTTCAGTAATTCAACAGAGCTCTATTAGGTAAATGGGGTTGGTCAATAGTGGTGGGTAGCTCTAAAACCTGGCCTATGTGGGTCATCCATTGCTGCTACCATGGAATATCCGACCTCAATCTCAATCCTTAGCTAGATCCTCAAGCTTCAAGAAAAACATTTTTCTATGCTACAATGAACTACAGATTTGTACTTCAATCTCAATTGGGAACGAAAAGAAAACCGCCTTCTAGACTGATCCTTTCTCAATAGTGTTTCCCTCTAATAGATTTAGGGGAATGCCCCAAGAGTAATTATGTAATTTGTTACATATATCTAACTTGATAACCAATCTTGTTCGTAAAAAGGTGTTTTCTTTCTATTATATGCTTAATATAATATTTTATATTAATTAATTAAAAGTATATTTAATTAAAAAATCCATAAATGGTAATTTTTATGACAATAGTCATAATGCATTGTAACCATGAGTGATTTATCACAATAAAATAAACATATTGTTTTTAATACTCTAAATCAAGATGTATTGAAACTAGATATCGATGCATCTATTGAGCCTAGAGTACGTAACGCTCTTCAAATATTGAGTAGTGTATTACTCAGGACTTCTGGGCACCAATGTGCTATGTATTGATAGTTACTGGATAACACTCACTCGACAGTTTTTTGTTAGTTTATATAACTAAGTTCCAACAGAAAATATTCATGTGACAAAAAAACACGGTTCTCATAACTTGAGGATACTATTAATCTTCAATGTGAAAGGTTCGCTTTGATTATAGTTAAATCATGGCACATTGTCCATCAAATGACTATATTCGGGTCGACTGGAAGCATTGGAAGTGAAACATTATTCAAAAAAAGAATTGTCTCCATAGTTATATGAGATTAGTATTATGGTCAACTAAAGTAAACTCAAAGTAAAAGTCTCTGGTCAAGCAGTACGGTTAATAATAATTGTTATTATTGGACAAAGGACATTGTGTTTGGACTATAGAGTTGAATATAGATGATAATGGAATTCTGACTGTTACCAAATTCCATAAGTTTAAAGCGATGTAGTTTTGATGAAAAGAATTGGTGTAAACAATAGTCGCAACATGGTAATGCTTAACAAAGTAAAACTAGATTTTACCGAAACCAAGTAAGTGATAAATTTGGCCAAAATGTTAAACTACCTGCTAAGTGACGTGTGAACATTAATATTTGAATTGTTCGATATTAATCATTGACCAAATTTGAACCTAAGAGTCACACAACCGAAACATTAAATACTCCTTTTACCACATGATTTAGTTAATTTATAATTGTTATAAACTACTTGAACTAATTAATACTTGTGAAATGTTAATTATAAATTTTTTATTTGAAATATTTAATAGTATTAAATATGTTTATAATAAATATAAATATATTAATCGATATACGATATCGATACACGCTTAAATTGGATTCGAATGCAATAAATATTATTTGGACTTGAAGTGAGTATGAAGCCTATATCGGGCTCGAGAAATTCGACCACGATTCGATCGTAGTACAGCCAGCCATATGATGGACTTAAGGGTAGCATTTTGATGTGTCGAAACGTAGAGAATGAGTAGGAGAAAAATAAAGATCTAGATCTAACATTTTCTCCCAAGTCTCACCTTTATACAAGGATCATAATCCTCATTCTAAAAGAATGTTTAGAGCCTCCATTCTCTCCCTTTTGCTAGCTAAAACCATATATATCCTTCCTCTAAATGTTCAAGCATCAAATCAAATCAAAGGTATACGACAGTAGGTAGTCAGCAATTCGAAGCTAGCATCTTTTGGATTGTAATAAGATTCAAGGAGTTTAATTCAACATTTCAAAGTGAAAACCCTAGGCTTTGGTGAAAGGTACACAGCTTGTTTACTAATTTAATTATTATCATTAACTATTATTGTATTATATTGTTGGTTGTTAAATTACATCATGAGTTTATTATATTGATGTTTTGTCACATATTAGATGGTTAATATATTAGTTAATCAACATGTATGTTAATTAAAAAATTCATTTTGCATACAAACTAGTATGAAATTCATGGCTTAAAAAATAACATTTTATTTAATTAAATAATGGAATATGTGATTTTATTAATTAATACAATTCGTTAAAGATTAAAATCGTAAAGTAAACATTGTAAAATTTATGAAATTTTATTTTTGCATAATAATAATTCTACAGCAATGATAACTTTACTTTTATAAATATTTATATTTATTATATATTTAAATATTAATGCAACTATTTACTTAACTAGAATTGATTATATATACATATATAAATTACAAATTATATATAATAAAATTTAAATTTAAGAATAAAATGTTATATAATAATATTACATAATTTTCGTTTTTAAAAGTGATTTTTTAGTAATTTTAACAATTTATCATGATTGATTTTTAAATTATTTAATAATAGTTTATTTAAAAGTTGTTTTTATAAATCCATATAAATTATTTATTTCTATGATGTGAACTTAAATTCGTTTGCATCAATTTTATAAAAAAATTATACACACACACATGCATATATAATTTTTTAGTTATTTATTTATGTATGTGCATATGTGCTTGTTTATTTATGAATATTTATAATTAAGTATAAAAAATTAATTTTGTTCTTGGGTTATACCAACAATTTAAAAAAATTAAAGTTATTTCATATTGATTATTAAATGATTTTTTTATTTAATATAAATGAATATTTGTGCAATACAACTTAAATATTATATATATAAATTATTAAATCATTATTTTTACACACACAAATGTATATAATATATATATGATTCTATTTTACATACTCATAATTTATATAAATATATATAACGTTTGATTCACACACACACACACACACACACACACACATATATATATGACGCATATAATAATAGAGGGACCAACATGTCCATTGTAGTGTAAATCTTAGCATCTATATACGGACATGTCAAACCATGCATACTTTATTATGTTACGCATGCATGTACATACATATGTTTATGATACACATATTTAGACATAATACAATGTAATTTAAATTAAAACATTATTTATAAAATTAAATAAAATAATGATTTTATTTATAAGAAATTTAGAAAAGTTCTAACTGAATTAGACTTCACAGGCCTAATAAAGATCCAAAATGGTAAATAAAAAAAAAAGTTGAAATTCATTCTCATTTCATCCACTTCAAGCTTGACTAGTTGCAACATAAATATTAGAGTCAAATAGCCTATGCGGTTTAAATTAGCAGTATATGGGATAACTTATTAGAGCCTACCCATATAAGAAGGTGTCTAGAAAAGTAATGTCTAAGGTTGGGTTTGGGCAATCAAGTACTCTGCCTAACCTGACTATTGGCCTGACCCAAAAGAATGAGGTAAGCCCAATGGTTATCCTCGATATAAAGTCCCAAAATGATTTGGGCCATTCGCTAATTTCATTTTTTTTAAATTAGAATAAAAGTCTTAAATTTAAGAGTTAAATTTAAAGTAAAAAACATATTATAAAAGCTATAATATAAAAATGTTTGAAAATGCTATATTTCAAAAATGTTATTTATTAATAAGTTTATAGTGAATTAAATAAATATATGTAAATGTATAATATATAATGATATATGGTAAGCTGTCTTGAATTGTTTAAGATGATATGATTATTCATGTGTCTATAAAAGGATTTTTGAAATTAATAAAATTTAATTAAAATTGTTTAATTAAATAAATTAATTAAAAGTTAGTTAGTAAATTACAATACACATATATATATATATAAGAAATAGGTGTATTACTTTAAAGGTTATAATATATATTCAATATAATATGTTATAATTAAAGAACATATTAATTAATTAAAGTGTTAATTAGTTAAATATGATTTTGTTAATATAATGTTACATATAAGCATATAAGCTAATTAAAATATAAAAGTTATATAATAATGAAACATATATAATATGAACGTATAAAATAAAGGTTGAACATTAAAGAGACCAAACTAAACTTAAGGAATAAATACATATGTATGGTACGTATACCATGATTACCACTTTTACTGACACTTGAATCACGAGGGTATTTCATATGAGTATATTATTCCATAAATCGTTATCACTCGATATAGCATATAGAAGATTATGAGTCTTTAATATAAAGTTGTCATGTACCATTTATACATTAATAAATTAATTGCATACTCTCTAGCTGTTAAGCTTTCCTCAAGCTAGATATGTATGTGTAGTATTATTAATGTATAGGCTAGACATGGTAAGATACTTACACATATTTTTTAAGCTTTCCTCAAGGAATGTATAGTGCTCTTAGGCCATTACGAAATGGTGGGTACAAGCGAATAATCTCTTTTTGCATGTTAAGCTTTCCTCAAGGTAAAATTGAGATTAGGACGAGGAATTATGGATTAGGAGTTATATCATATATAACCATAAGAGTTATCCATCGAATATGGGAGTATTATTTGTTGAGCTTTCCTCAAGGTTAGAATCCAAAGATATACGAGTCCTAACGCCCACTACCGAAGTCAAAAGATTTATATATTTCGTCTTAGGGTTTAGAGAAATATAAAAGACTAGTGGGAGCTTTATTAGAAAAATGAAATGGTTATATTTAACTTTTCTAATACTATAAGAGCATCTTCTATGTAAAGTTATAACAATCTACATTGAAAAATATATGCAATTAACAAAATTGATAAAATGCTTATCAATTAAAATATACAAATAAACTGAATTAAATATTGAAAAGGTAGCATTAAATATGCTTACCAATAAATATTTTTTAATGTTAACCCATGTGAGCGCTTAATTATAAAACCAATAAATACGTTCGTAACTTAGTCACTTACGAGTTTACTTGCCAAAGATTGTGTATTTTCTTTAATGTGTTGCGAACTCTAAAAGAAATACAAGAATATGAGCATTTGATTCATATATGAAGACGTATAAATGTTATACGGTGAACGATCACAATTCGTATTGTATGAAACCTTGATGAAATTAGTTCATTAAAATAAGCTAATAAATTATAATGTGTGATTATATGTTTAATATGATTGATAAGAATAATGATCTTATTATGTTAAATATACCACTAGACTAAAGGCTACAAGATATATATAAGAATTTGATAGATGAAATGTCAGCTTGATCAATTTATGTAAAATATAATTTATTTTATGTCCTTAAAATTTAAGGATGACTAAATGCACTTTTGTAATAAGCTCGGATTTCCTTTGAATGGCTCGACCGTGTAGAATGGAAATCGAATGTACAAGAGTGGATGTAACCTAAGCATAGTTGGGATGAAGAGAGTGAATGTCACTTCTACTTTACAAAGAAATTCAAAAAC
This sequence comes from Allium cepa, assembly GCA_030765085.1. Lineage (NCBI taxonomy): Eukaryota > Viridiplantae > Streptophyta > Magnoliopsida > Asparagales > Amaryllidaceae > Allium > Allium cepa. Next base: position 514,535,860 of record CM060938.1, read on the forward strand.
GAGAATTGTAAAATTATTATAGATACTTAACATTGGAATGAGAAATACGATTTCTATTCCATAAGTATTTTCATAAAGAAAATTATTTTCTGTAATATTAATTTTTTGAATTTTAAATACTTGATCTGAAATTCTCGACTATAAACCAGTTATAATAAATGAAATAAATAGCCTATCTTAAGTGGTTGAATGGAGCTCTGTATTTCATATGCTACTATAGTAATGACGAAAATAGTGAAACCATGCCATATAATACTTATTGATTATATCAAGTTACGAAAATTATTTTCGTAAAACACACCATACATTATTTATAATATAATTATTATTTTTCAATATTCACTAAAAAATAGACGTAGTTTCATTTTAATATGAATATTCGTTATAAAATAAAACTATAATCGTGATATTTGAGATGCATTGGGAAATGCAGAAGTATCTAAATTTATTTCCAATTATTTTAGAATAACAGACTAAGCCATGGTATGGAGAAACAACTATGGGATTATGTCAATGTGAATCATATGATACTAGTTAGTTATATCTTAAAAAATTAAGGATAAACAACTCGTTCAGTGGAAGCATGAAAAGAGTTGATGAACTCTTTGGATTGATACATATAGATGTATGCAATCGCAAGTCTATTAATACCAAAATGGTTCCATGTACTTTGTTATATTCACCGATGAGTTATCATCGACAAGGACATGTGTATTTGATACACATGTAGTATGTCTATGATAAGCTCATTGAGTAAAAAATAGAAGTAAATTAAATAACATGCAATAGAAAATAAAATTGATTCGATTTGATCGAACATGTGAGTATATTGGAAAATAGTTCCCAAAATACCTAAAAATGAATAAAGATTCAATCTCAAAAATCACTCCTCCCTAATATATGATGTATCGATAAGGAGTAATCAAACTTTGTTAAATGAAGTACGTTTGATTGTGAGTGACGTTGAGTTAACATCTTTATGTAAGGTAGTGTACTTAAGAGTGGTACACAAGGTTAAAATTAATTTTGTCTAAAGAATGGTTTTAAAAATCATATAAGATAAGGGTTTATAAGAAACCACAACATATCCTAGGCTAAGGAGTTAGCGCGTCGTGCGTGACGAAAGACTATACGTAATCATTGTTCGTGACTGACCTTGTATGAATCATCCTAAAAGGTGTTTGGAAACGACTGTCGTTGAATGACCAATTTATGTTTTAAACATAAAAATTATAAACTAAAAAAAACCGGTTTTATATTTAAGGTAATTTGTAACAACCCGCATATTTATCAATTGTATATTTAAATATTTTATTTAAATATTTTATCATTCGTCGGATTTTGGTCCGAAAAGCTACTTTTTGCATACGGTCGAATTAGGACTCGGGACCCCCTCCATTGAGTTCAAAATGCCGTTTGCGACCTTTTTGAGTATAAGCTTCGATATGTTTGGAGAAAGTCGATTTTTGCCACTTTTTCACTTAGGGCTTTGGTTTGGGCTGAACCCATTGATCACTTACTAACTCAGCCCCAACCCACTCAAACTCTTCATTTCTTCATTCCATATTCCTAACACTCAAGCTTAAGAAAAAACGGTGGAAGAGAATGGGAATTAGAAACTCCAAGCCCTAGTTCCTCTTGCTAGCTCAAGTTCTTGCTCCAAAATCAAAGAGAACCCATTAGTAAGCATCTCCTTCTTCTTCTCCAACTCATTCTCTCTTTGATTTCAGAAATTTCCTAAACCTAACTTAGGGAATGTTCTTCTTTTAAGCTTAGATTCAAGCTTCTAGTGTTGAGATTGAAGTGTGGTTGATCTTCCCTTGTCTTCAAGCTTCTCATTCATTGTTTTTGGGTTCAAAGGTGAGATTTTTATCTCACATCTTAGTATATAATTATCTTCGATTGTTAGGTATGTATTCCTAACACTTATTCGTGTGCATTTGCTTTTGCTTTGGATTGATTTGGTGAATATTCCAATTTTTAGTGTTTTGAGTTCAATTCCTTAAAAATCCTAAATTTGATGTTTGAACATGTTTTTGGTGATGTATCGAGGAGCATATAGGGCCGGGTAGTCGATTGGCATAAACCCTTAACGCCGTTGCTCGTGCGATTGCAATTTGGTCGAGAGTTGCACCTCTTTTGAAATAGGGTAGGAAGTGCAAGTATACAGGTTCGGCCGACCGAGCCCCTGGGCCGGCCGGCCGACCGACCTGTAGCCCAGGCCTTCCTGCCTCTGTTTTGGAAGTGCGGGTTACAGGCTTGGGCCGACCGAGCCCCTGGGCCGGTCGACCGACCTGGTTCCCCGAGCACTTCCAACCCCTGGTTCGGTCAACCGACTCAGGGAGTCCGGTTGGCCGACCTGCTGCTTTTTGCCAACTATGCCTATTTTGCCTAGTTGTCTGAATTTCCAACTTTAATCGATTTGTGTTATTTCCCTATTTGTTGTTATCATTTGTTATTGACTTTGATGACTTATTTTCTTCAGCAATTCTTGAAATATCCATTTCGATGGATTCGGTATCGATTTCTTTGGATTCTATTCACGTCTTCAAATGTGAATTTTAGTGATTGATTGTTCCTACAATCTTCTTTGTGATTTGTCACTTTAAAAATATAAAGGTTTTCTATACAAGTAGTAAATATCAAAACTCTTTCTCCAAATGATTTCAACACTATTTTATTACAAAGCTTGTTTTCTTAAACCGTTTTCCAATCTATTAGTACATACAAGCCATTACCTCACTCGTATGAGAAATCTAATTAAACGACTTAGTAAAACGAGTGGTATGAAATGCTTGCGTTTACTTCGTTGGTTAATTCTTGGACTTCTTCGATTGAATCTCTTGTGACAATTTTCTAGTGGAGATCTACAATTTGTTCGTAAATATTTAAGTTAAGCTAGTGGTTATGGGACATGAAGCTAAGCTCATATATTTACTAGCTTACTGTAATTGACACTTCGCGTTGATCATGACGATCATCTTTGTGATTTAGACTAGCAATGTGCGATGTCTTTTTGATTTGGTTCATCGGATGTCACGCTGTACGACGTCGATGCTTCGAATCCTTTGATACATTGGATGTACCGTTTTCACTACATCAATGTCTTTGCTTTTGATACATTGGATGTACCGTTTGCACTATATCAATGTCTTTGCTTTTGATACATTGGATGTACCGTTTGCAGTACATCAATGTCTTTGCTTTGGATACATTAGATGTACCGTTTGCACTACATAAATGTCTTTGCTTTTGATACGTTGGATGTACCGTTTGCACTACATCAATGTCTTTGTTTTGATACATTGGATGTACCGTTTGTACTACACCAATGTCTTTGCTTTTGATACATTGGATGTACCGTTTGAACTACATCAATGTCTTTGCTTTTTATTCATTGGATGTACCGTTTGCACTACATCAATGTCTTTGCTTTTGATACATTGGATGTACCGTTTGCACTACATCAATGTCTTGACCATCCTTTTCTTGTGATTTCTGGATTTCGTGTGTTGAATTCTGGAATTTATGTTTCACCAACTATTACGATTGGCATTGATATATATGTCATTTATTGTGGCTTGGTGAATGAAATTAGGAGCATGACATTCCTTTTCATCTTTGAGAAGATCTTTGCGATATTGATTAATCTTTTATTGATTTTTCAATTATTTATTTATCACAGCTTGGCATTGTGATTATTATACGTTTAGTCATATCTCTTATTCTATATCATTTCATCTGATATTTATAGCTAGACTGATCCGTTTATTATTTTCTTATGAAATAATACTCGGGTCAGACCGAGATGTTACAGGTGCATCTGCTTGACTTCTCATCCAGGATCATTACTCTGACTTTTGGCTAACTACTTAGATTAGTAGTTTATTTTGTTGTATACGCTTGAGATATAGACTCATAGTTGTATTCTTTTGTATAGCACGTGTTGCTATTCTTTTGTATTATTGTGGATCTTGTTGACCACTACTCTGATATACACTTCCATGTGTTAGTTATATATTCATATCTTCTTCCGCCTTTGTGATATGAATTATATGTGACTGATTTGTGTTATGTTTATTTCTATATTTGTTTCCGAAGATTATTATAGCCACTGTGTAGTAGCCTTGTGTTTGTATCGGTATGTCGGATTTCCTCTTGAAATAAAATGCATGTTATACTATCTGACATATCGTTGCTCGCGCAAAGCAATTACATGGACGGTCGCTCCTCAACAGCCTTATTCTCCGTGCTAGTTGACAGCATTACACCGTAGTGTTCTTGGTTAGCATGGGTATAGAGGTGGGGCGTCACAGCTTGGTATCAGAGCCAAACTTCGGAACAATGTAGAATATTATAACAAGGATCATCGTCTTAAGTCCATCTTAGGAGTCGTGCTTTAGGATTTTATTCGAGTCTTCGAACCGATTCATCCTATTTTCTTTATGATTCCTTGTATTATCTATCAAGATTGCTTGATGTTTATTTTGAGAATAACTTTTTCCTCTTCTTTCTTCTTAAAGAAGAGAAATGGTTAGACCTGGCCGTCCCAGCGCTGGTCAATCTAGTGCTACTCCCCAAGATGGAGTATTCATGTCTGCTCAGCAGCTTTTAGATCTCGTGAAGAATGCTCAAGCTGCAGGACCCAATCCAGAGCCTACTCATCCTAGATCCGGTTTTGCACGCTTGTACAGAGACTACACTGATTTGGGTGGAAGGCCATTCAAGGGATCCGAGAGTGTTATAGAAATTCAAGCTTGGCTCAAATCATGCGATCGTATCTTTTCTCGCATGAACCTCATTGATCTACATCGAGTCCAAGTGGCTTCTAGCATGCTCCAAGAAAGAGCGTTAGATTGGTATGAGCTCTTGACTTCGGAGATTATCGAAGCGGAGCTTACTTGGGAGCAATACCGGGAACGATTCGAACTAAAGTTTGTGCCAGAGGCTGAAAAAGTAACTTTAGCACGGCGTTTTATTGACCTTGTTCAAGGTGAATATTCCGTGATAGACTATGTCGCATCTTTCGAATCTCTTTCCAAATACGGGGTTGAGTATATTAATACCCCAATGAAGAAAAATCAGAGATTTGTCTATGGCTTGAATAAGTATCTTAAGAAGCCATTACTTCTGAAACTTGAGGTTTCATTTGATCAGCCTATTGATATCGCTCTTCGTCTTGAAGAGGCCGATAACGAAGGTGATGTTGAAGTTGTGCGTGCCCAACAGAACTTCGAAAATAACTTGAAGAGGCCTATCAAATTCAAAGGCCCCAATTCTAATAAGAAAAGGAAGCAACAAATTCCGGTAGCAAAGACTCCTACCTCTAGTCGTGGACAATGCTACAATTGTGGTTCCATGGACCACTATGCAAGGGAATGCCCGAAACCCCTCTTTTGTCGTTATTGCAAAGGTTCGGGCCACCTTTTATCTTCATGTCCTAAGATTCCAAGCAAGAGAGAAGGAAAGCTGCAAGCCCCTAACAACTCTTCTCTCGGTCAAGGTATTTTTCACTCAATCCTTGATGGCATTGTTTTATTTCGTGATCTTCTTATTTGAGTTCTTTTTGATATGGGTCTATTTTATATCAAAAAAACTTGTTGATTCTTTTTCTTTGAAAATATTTTGGGCTTGATGACTTCCTTGAGAATTGTGAATCTGGATGGTAGATCTGCAACACTCAATTTGCTTTCTATTGATGCCGAAATTATTTTATGTGATTTTTCTTTCCGAGCCGATTTTTACTTAGGCTTCGGAATTGATTTTTGAAAGGATTGGCTTAATCGTTGTGAAGCCCATATCCTATTTTCCGTATGGACTATTCATCTTCGACATCTATAATCTGTTAAGTAGATTTCTCTTTTTCTTGAGATTCCGATTTCAAATTTTTGAAGGCACCGTTTTATTCTTTAAACCCTCAAGATGAGAAAAGTGTTATTTCTCTTATGTAAATAATTTGTGAAACTTTTCCGGTATTTTTGAGTTTGTCTTAGAATTATCACCTAAGAAATCTTTTGTGTTAGTTTAAGGTCTTTCTAGTTCGACGTTGTCACCGATTTTCATTTGGCTACGAGTTACGGGAGTTCGGATTCCACTTACCGCCTTCTGCACTCGTTAAGGTTCTTATGAATGACTTATTTTGTCATTCAGTTTGTCCAGCTTATTTCATCCATTTTATAGGTTGAATATTCTGTGAATATCTCGATGACTCCATTCCTGTATTTATTGATTTTGGATGAAAATAGCAATTTAAAATTTTGCAAATCTTTTTCATAAGATTTATTTATAAGTATAATTGGATTTTTGTTCTTAAAACGAACAAAGAATATTCTTAAAAGTTTTTGAGAGACATTTTTGTCATATAGAAGATGATTTTGTGATTGTATTGCCCATTTAGTGTTTTAAGAATTTTGGTCGATGTGCTTGATCAACGTTATCGATAGGAATTTCCTAAACGCTTTGATGAGACAATCAAGCATGATGTATTGACTTGTAAAACGTAAATTTATCTAGAAAGATAATTACTTAAAGATGATTGTAATTTTGAAAGTTTTAGTTTTTCGGGAAAGAGGATTATTTAAAAGAACTCTTCCTTTCGATACTCTTATTCTTGTGATTCCTGAAGGGGAACCAAGACTTTGCTATTTGTACCGATACTAGTCGTATTGGTTTGGATGTCGTTCTCTTGCAAAGGAGAACGTGCTATCACTTGTGCTTCTAAATCATTATAGCTTATCGAGACTAGATATGCCACTCATGATCTAGTGCTCGCGGCTATTGATCCACTTTTGGAATTTGGCATCACCATTTTTGGATGAGAAATTTGTTCTCCACCTCGATCATAAATCTTTGGAATATTTATTTTCTCATAAGGAACTTCATGTTGACTCGAGTTCCTAGCATCTTATGATCTTGATATTCTTTTTATTCCCGGAAGGGAAATCGTGTCGCCAATGCGGTTTGTCGTAGGCAACTAGTGGTTGATTCTTTGATGATGTCTGAATGGAATTATCTTTTTATCAAGTTCATCGGATGTTTTGATATACTTCTTTTTATTGAGCTTTATCTCATTTCTTTTATGGACCAGCGTCCGATGTTATTTTATGGTGTTCGGTTCATCGGATGTATTGTTATTATACTACATCGATGTTCCATCTTATCTGGATCAATGGATGTACCATTATTATACTACATTATTGTTCCGGTTTATCGGTTCATTGGATGTACCGTTTTTGTACTACGTCGGTGTTCCAAATTATTCGAGTTTCTAATTTCTCGGGCGTACCGTTTCTGTACTACGCCGTTGCACTGGCTCAATTTTCTGCTATTCTTGACGTTTTCCACATCTTTTAACTATGGAAATGGTTTTATGTTTCCGGTTTCCATTCTTGAGCCCGGTGTTATTGAGGAAATTGAAGTTTGACCAGATTTGATTTATGAGCAACATTCCATTCGCATCATTGCTTCGGAGGTTGAGCGCCTTCGGAATAAAGTGTTCCGCTTGTTAAAGTTCTATGGTCTTCAAATCCTAGGGATTGCTCTTGGGAATCTAGAGAATTCATCGAGCGATCCCGTTTGTGCTAACTCTTACGTGCTCTTTATGGTGAACTTCTTATTTCAATTTTCTTTTGTGTTGATATGCTTTTATGGTTGTGACTCTTTATTTTCTTCTTAAGTATTGTGAGGACGCAATTTCTTTAAGGAGGGGAGTCTGTAACAACCCACATATTTATCAATTGTATATTTAAATATTTTATCATTCGTCGGATTTTGGTCCGAAATCTACTTTTTGCATACGGTCGAATTAGGACTCGGGACCCCCTCCATTGAGTTCAAAATGCCGTTTGCGACCTTTTTGAGTATAAGCTTCGATATGTTTGGAGAAAGTCGATTTTTGCCACTTTTTCACTTAGGGCTTTGGTATGGGCTGAACCCATTGATCACTTACTAACTCAGCCCCAACCCACTCCAACTCTTCATTCCTTCATTCTATATTCCTAACACTCAAGCTTACGCAAAAATGGTGGAAGATAATGGGAATTAGAAACTCCAAGCCCTAGTTCCTCTTGCTAGCTCAAGTTCTTGCTCCAAAATCAAAGAGAACCCATTAGTAAGCATCTCCTTCTTCTTCTCCAACTCATTCTCTCTTTGATTTCAGAAATTTCCTAAACCTAACTTAGGGAATGTTCTTCTTTTAAGCTTAGATTCAAGCTTCTAGTGTTGGGATTGAAGTGTGGTTGATCTTCCCTTGTCTTTAAGCTTCTCATTCATTGTTTTTGGGTTCAAAGGTGAGATTTTTATCTCACATCTTAGTATATAATTATCTTCAATTGTTAGGTATGAATTCCTAACACTTATTTGTGTGCATTTGCTTTTGCTTTGGATTGATTTGGTGAATATTCCAATTTTTAGTGTTTTGAGTTCAATTCCTTAAAAGTCCTAACTTTGATGTTTGAACATGTTTTTGGTGATGTATCGAGGAGCATATAGGGTCGGGTAGTCGACTGGCATAAACCCTTAGCGCCGTTGCTGGTGCAATTGCAATTTGGTCGAGAGTTGCACCTCTTTTGAAATAGGGTAGGAAGTGCAAGTATACAGGTTCGGCCGACCGAGCCCCTGGGCCGGCCGACCGACCTGTAGCCCAGGCACTTCCTGCCTCTGTTTTGGAAGTGCGGGTTACAGGCTTCGGCCGACCGAGCCCCTGAGCCGGTCCACCGACCTGGTGCTCCGAACACTTCCAACCCCTGGTTCGGTCAACCGACTCAAGGAGTCCGGTTGACCGACCTGCTGCTATTTGCCAACTATGCCTATTTTGCCTAGTTGTATGAATTTCCAACTTTAATCGATTTGTGTTATTTCCCTATTTGTTGTTATCATTTGTTATTGACTTTGATGACTTATTTTCTTCGGGAATTCTTGGAATATCCATTTTGATGGATTCGGTATCGATTTCTTTGGATTCTATTCACGTCTTCAAATGTGAATTTTAGTGATTGATTGTTCCTACAATCTTCTTTGTGATTTGTCACTTTAAAAATATAAATGTTTTCTATACTAGTAGTAAATATCAAAACTCTTTCTCCAAATGATTTCAACACTATTTTATTACAAAGCTCATTTTCTTAAACCGTTTTCCAATCTATTAGTATATACAAGCCTTTACCTCACTCGTATGAGAAATCTAATTAAACGACTTAGTAAAACGAGTGGTATGAAATGCTTGCGTTTACTTCATTGGTTAATTCTTGGACTTGTTCGATTGAATCTCTTGTGACAATTTTCTAGTGGAGATCTACAATTTGTTCGTAAATATTTAAGTTAAGCTAGTGGTTATGGGACATGAAGCTAAGCTCATATATTTACTAGCTTACTGTAATTGACACTTCACGTTGATCATGACGATCATCTTTGTGATTTAGACTAGCAATGTGCGATGTCTTTTTGATTTGGTTCATCGGATGTCACACTGTACGACGTCGATGCTTCGAATCCTTTGATACATTGGATGGACCTTTGCACTACATCAATGTCTTTGCTTTTGATACATTGGATGTACCGTTTTCACTACATCAATGTCTTTGCTTTTGATACATTGGATGTACCGTTTGCACTACATCAATGTCTTTGCTTTTGATACATTGGATGTACCGTTTGCACTGCATCAATGTCATTGCTTTTGATACATTGGATGTATCGTTTGAACTACGTCAATGTCTTTGCTTTTGATTCATTGGATGTACCGTTTGCACTACATCAATGTCTTTGCTTTTGATACATTGGATGTACTGTTTGCACTACATCAATGTCTTGGCCATCCTTTTCTTGTGATTTCTGGATTTCGTGTGTTGAATTCTGGAATTTATGTTTCACCAACTTTTACGATTGGCATTGATATATATGTCATTTATTGTGGCTTGCTGAATGAAATTAGGAGTATGACATTCCTTTTCATCTTTGAGAAGATCTTTGCGATATTGATTAATCTTTTATTTATTTTTCAATTATTTATTTATCACAGCTTGGCATTGTGATTATTATACGTTTAGTCATATCTCTTATTCTATATCATTTCATCTGATATTTATAGCTAGACTGATCCGTTTATTATTTTCTTATTAAATAATACTCGGGTCGGACCGAGATGTTACAGGTGCATCTGCTTGACTTCTCATCCAGGATCATTACTCTGACTTTTGGCTAACTACTTAGATTAGTAGTTTATTTTGTTGTATACACTTGAGATATAGACTCATAGTTGTATTCTTTTGTATAGCACGTGTTGCTATTCTTTTGTATTATTATGGATCTTTTTGACCACTACTCTGATATACACTTCCATGTGTTAGTTATATATTCATATCTTCTTCCGCCTTTGTGATATGAATTATATGTGACTGATTTGTGTTATGTTTATTTCTATATTTGTTTCCGAAGATTATTATAGCCACTGTGTAGTTGCCTTGTGTTTGTATCGGTATGTCGGATTTCCTCTTGAAATAAAATGCATGTTATACTATCTGACATATCGGTGCTCGCGCAAAGCAATTACACGGATGGTCGCTCCTCAACAGCCTTATTCTCCGTGCTAGTTGACAGCATTACACCGTAGTGTTCTTGGCTAGCGTGGGTATAGAGGTGGGGCGTCACATAATTCATAAAATGTTTTTGAATACTCGTTCCTTTAAATTGAGAAACACTTGTAATTCCAAGAAATATCAACTTCATGCTGAAGGAATTTCTTTCAGAAATTATTGGTATTGAAATGGATTTGGATATGATCTAATGTTAAAACTGGCAATAAGGGATGAAATGAAATTAACCAAGCCTAAATGAACACAACATGATAGAATGTCTAATAAGAATTTTCGTGCATTGAAGAGAAATTATGATTATCAATATCGAGAATTGGTAATCCTCAGTTGTCAATTAAGGCATTAAGAATATTGACTCTACGATATGATATGATGCACAAATCCAAAAGGATACCAAGTTTTTTATCTAAATACGATTTTAATAGATATAAGGGATACGATTTATCGGTCGTGAATATGTCTTCAAAAGAAGGACTAATGTAGTTGGAATATAATGAGAAGCATCGATAAAAGTAACATCATAAATTTCAAAATTTGAAATTCACGTAATATATTTGTTATTAAATGTGCTTAAATTATTTCAGAGGTAGTCCTAAAACTATCTTATAGTATAACCTTGTGTTTTGGTACATATGTGCTGAAATGGACAATTCTAAATAATGAGTTAGATTAGACTGTTTGCACATACCAATCAAAGTGTATCGAAGTCAGTGGAAGCAATATTGAGTTTTGTAGTTTTTTTGGATATGATCCAAAGAATGATACGAAAGTATCACTTTTAACGCATAAGAATTGAGTAATTATTTTTATAAAAATATTGAACAGTTTGATTTTCAATCAAAATGTAAAGGAAACGTGTGTCCATAAGAAAGGAACACTGAAAGGTATATTCTAGACTATAAGTAAACAACATACTATTGATCGTTAATGATGTACTTATGTTAAAATCAGTAATAGTTTGGTTTTTCAGTACTCAATATTGGATTTGTAAATTATACCATTTATAATAAGTATAAAGGATGTGGGGAATGTTCCAAACAATATGTAAAGACACAATATTAAAATGTTTAATATGAAACATGTAAGATGGATTTCTAATGTATTGACAGTAGGAATTATCATACGAGTTGAATTGTCTACAATATCGTAATTTTATTATGTATTTGATGCATGAAGAAGATCTCAATTTTGAATTTAGTCACTAAATGGTACCTTAGAGTGTTCTCGAGTATTTATGAAATACTGGAAAATTGTTTATAGAAATAACGAGCTCTTTATGAAAGGATGTTTAGACTCGAAATTTATAAGTGATATCAAGTATCATATGGTGATATTAAATTCATGTTCGAATCTTAATTAAGAAGCTTTAAGTTGGTAATATTCCAAATGAAAGTTTGTGGCAGATTCAACGAAAGGCTAAGTACATTGCCCTAAATAGCGTAGTAATGAAAGTAATGTACATAAATAAATGCACAAATTTATAATTGAGCCAGCGATGATTCTAAGTATTAAGAATACTAACATCATTGTTATATGATAACAATGTAATAACAGGAGCGCATTAGAAGTCAAGAAGCATATTTCGAATAGTTCCATACGATAAATGCAGTTTATCAACGCCGGAGAGTTGATTGATAAAGTAAATAATTGAACAACATAACATATCCATTCACGAAGGGACTAACTCGAATAGTTCTCATCAAACTGATTGAAGGGATGGGATAGAGATTCCATAATTGATCCCAAGTGTAAGTGGAAGGTTGATAGAGCTAGGCGTATGCATTAGGGAAAATTATCTAATTTGTCACATACATCCAACTGATAACCAATCATGTTCAAAATAAAAGGAGTTTTCTTTATACTATATAATTGATGTAATTTGTAATATTAATTAATTAATTTAGTAGAAAATCCATAAATGGTAAGTTTTCTTATAGTAGTTACAATGCGTTGTAATCATGAGCAATTTATCACTATAAAATAAACATATTGTATTTTGTATTTCTAGTCAAGATGTAACGAGACTAGATATTGATGCAACCATTGAGATTAGAGTATGTAACGCTCTCCAAATATTGGGCAGTGTATTATTCATGACTGTTGGGGTACCAAGGGTTACGTACTGACAGTTATAGGATAACCATGGAATGACTCAATCGATAGTTTTTTTGGGTTAATATAACTAAGGTGCGAGGTAAAATATCAACGTGAAAAATTACACAGTTCACTTAACTTGAGAATACCATTAATCCTCAATGTGGATTCTCCGCTTTGATTACGGTTAAATCGTGGAAGAACGTACATCGAATGAACATAGTTGGGTCGAGTGGAAGCATTGGAAATGAAATAATATCCAAGGAAGGATTCGTCTCCTCAATTGTATGAAGTTAGTATCACAGTCAAATTAAGTTAACTCAAAGTCAAAGTCTCTTGCCGAGCAGTACAATTAATAAATAATTGTTATTATTGAACTAAGGACGGTGCGTTTGGACTATAGAGTTAAATATAGATGGTACTGAATTTTGACATTTACCAAATTCCATGAGTCCAAGGTGATATAGTTTTGACGTAGAGAAATTGTATACGTAATTGTCACAACTGGGTAACCCTTTACAAAGTAAAATTGGATTTATCAAAACTAAGTAAATAATAAATTTGGCTAAAATATAAAACCATTTGCTAATTGATGTATGAACATGGACATTCGAACTGTTTGATATTGATCGTTGACCAAATTTATACCTAAGAGTCGCACAACCGAAACATTAAATACTCCTTTGACCACATGATTTAATAAATTTATAATTGTTATAAATCAATCGAATTAATTAATATTTATGAAATAATAATTATAAAGTTTTTATTTGATATGTTGAACGATATTAAAATATGTTTATAATAGTTATAAATATATTAATCGATATGCGATATCGATGCGTGCCTAAATTGGATTTAAATGCAATAAATATTATTTTAGTTTAAAGTGGGTTTGAAGCTCATATAGGGCTTTAGATATTAGGCCATGATTAGATCATGGTATGGCTATCCATATAATGGCTTAAAGTTAGGGTTTTTATGTGTAAAAAGGTAGAGAATAAGTAGGAGGAAAATAAGTATCAAGAACCTACATTTCCTTCTAGTCTCTCCTTTGAATAAGGATCATAATCCTCATTCTAAAAGAATTTTTAGAGTCTCCATTCTTTCCTTTTTGCTGACCAAAACCATCTTAGTCCTCCTCTAAAATTTCAAGCATCAAATCAAATAAAATTAAAGCTATACGATAGTGGGAAGTCAACAATTTAAAGCTAACATCATCTGGATTGTGATAAGATTTAATGAGTTTATTTTAATGTATCAACGTGCGAACCCTATGCTTTGGTGAAAGGTACACAACTTATTTATTGATTTATTTAATAATATTATTTATTATTGCATTATATTGTATTTTTTAGATTATATCATGAGTCTAGTGTATCGATGTTTTATCACGTATAAGATGGTTAAATATATTAGTACATCTGCGGGTATATTAATTTTAAAACTATTTTGTATACATAGTAGTATTAAACTCATGGTCTAAAACATAACATTTGATTTAATTAAATAATATTATATTAGATTTTATTAGTTAAAAAATTATATCTTGAAGATTCACTACAACAAAAAGTGTCATTTATAGCGGCATATAGTCGCTATTAATCACAACCATAGCGGTTTGATAAGCGCTGTATATCGACATGTTATAAAAAACTGTTGAATATTTGTAACACAAAATATGTCGCTATGGTTGAGCTTAGTTTTATAACGCAAATTCGCCGCTATGGTATGTTAATTCAATAACTCATTATAGCCGCTATAATACAGCTAAATCTCAACGGAACTGGAAATCTTTATAACACCATTTTGCCGCTATAAAATATTTATTCAATAGCTCATTGTAGCTGCTATAAAAAATCGTAGATACACTTTTCAAGAGCTATGCCTATATATTACATTTTAATAATACCAATCAAACTAAATCTTCATAAACGAATAAAGATTATAATCAACAAATATAACACGAGCATGCTCAGAAAGAAATGTGATATATTTTTCATTACAGTGTACAAACATTAAAGCAAGTGCATAACCATTGAATAAAACATAAGCCTGCAGCCAAGTTAACACAGAGAAACAGAAAATAATGTCAATTTAATAAGTGTACAAACATTACAGAGTACAAACATTAAAGCAATCCTTCCAAATATTATAGAGTACAAACATTACATAGTTCCAACATGCAAGATCTGATCTAGTTGCGTACTAAGGACCTTGCTTCCTTCCAAATAAGCCTGTGAAGTTAACAAAAGAAACAGAAAATGTCAAAACAAGTGCATGCTCAGATAGAAATATGATATATATTTTTCATTACAGTGTACAAACATTAAAGCAAGTGCATGAACTGCATGAACTAGAAACTACAATTGATTATTTCTACTGATCTATTTTCCCAATATGGAAAATAGACTAAAGCATTGTTAACCTCACTTTTCTCAGTTGCAGCAACCATCTGTTGAAGCAACCATCTGTTGAAGCATTTCTAACACTCCAACATAGGAAAATTATGTTACTAATTGAATAAAAAGTTAAAATACAAAGATGTGAAACCAATAAAAAAATTTACTTGAGGTTTGTTTACTTCTGTCCCACTGTGTCTACTTCTGTCCCACTTCTTTGCAAAATATGGTCAATATGAACGGTATAGATTTGGAAGTTTGGACTTCACAAGATATTGCAAAAACTTCTGGCTTTATTAGAATCCCAAGCGGATTATATGATATAAATGAATAAAAAGGAAAGTCATAAAATTTGCAGAAGTTTCTATACAAGTAATTGCCCAGTCCAACTGATAAGAAGGAGGCTTACCAATCCCATTTTATCTAATTGAAGCATTTATAAATGATATCTAACCAGTGTGTAGAAGTGTCCCAAATGCTAGGACTCCTTCCAACTTTGCTTGCCGCCCCTTCAACATGTGACAAACTCATCTTTTTTATAATTTTGCAAAGTTACCCTTTTTTTCAAGAATCGACTAAGAGTAGACTAACATGAATTGGTTGGGTACACTGATGTATGATTTATTGGTAAGGTAAGTACAACCATCAACAACAGTAGTGGTAGAAGAAAGAAAAGAGAGAATAAAGAAAAATATGTACAATTGTTTAGTTTAAAGATTACACAACACCAATTCGAAATAGATTAAAACTGAATGGATACCAACCATCATTAAACACTGTAAAAAAGTTGGTTGTGTACTTGAGTAGTTTCTGATAAAATAAAGCAATACCAGTAAGTTCCTGTAATGACTACTCAATATCTCTACAAGCCATTACAGCTTCCATGGCTTGGACACCCACATGCTGCTGCAACTGCTCCCTGAACGAACTCAAAACTACCAAATATTGTGCCTGCACAATTTGCACTTCACATTAGTCCAAATACTTCTACTTTTGACTAATCATAATGTTGATAAGACTGTTTGTTTGTTGAAGCAAATTTATTTCTTTTCGTTTCTCTTTAATAATAATATTAATAATTAGAGGAGTTCGGAACTGGTAGCATAAAACATGTACTTTGGATAAGAATTATATATCATAAGCCACATGGTCCAAATGACATAGATCCTTGTGTTATAGAAGAAGAAAAAAAAGGTTTAGATGTATACTAACAAGAAAAACATCAAGCTCTTGCTTGTCCTGGTGAGACATAAAAGCCCGGCAGCCCGATACATAAGACTCGAGGACATGATGAGAATTTGCAAGTTGTGCCTCTATAACAGGAAGATGATCAACAGGTGGGCTACACGTAGACATGACACGTGTGCTCCTAGCAATTGGTTCCATAATGGATGAACTAACATCTCTGCCTTCACCATTCTCAATAATATATACAAATAACTTATCTTAATTAAATGTGGACCCCTGTTTTCAATGTAGTTTGGAAGGACACTGCATGTGTATGGTTGAGGATGATTCAGGGGAGATGCATTACTTCTTTATGTTGATGCTTGTATCTGTAATTGTAAGCTTACTTTAATTCATTGCAAATTAAAATGAAATGCAAATAATTTGAAAATAATTGAAATGCTAGCAAATATTTGCAATGCTCATTTAAGTGTTTGACTCATATTTCTGTATGCATGGACAAATCTGAACATATGACGACAACTTTCTCTCTTTGCTATGGTATATTTGTAATCCAAATATGAAAAAAATGAAGAAATTATCATAAACAGATCGTTGTCAGCATAAGCATTTTCATATAGAACATTTGATTATAGAATTCTGAGATTACATTCTACATCTAAAGATAAATATTCTACCAAAAGGCAACTTTCCTTTGCTAAATGTTGACAACATTCTGCTACAATGGATATAAATATTATTTCTACCAGCAGGATGAGATAAATATTAATGAGGAAATGACAATTGCCTCTGGCGATCAAGGTGGTTTTCTGGGAATTGTTGCCCAGGTTTTAGCCTATCAAGTCACTCAAACAATGCCCAGATTCAAGTAATCTATCTTTGGAGGAAATGATCTTTTAGTCAAATATAACCAGGAGCTAATACTTAGTAGATTAGAAACATAAAAAACAATTAAATGAAGTGCAATAATCAAATACCAGATAATTCTGTTCATACCAAACTATGAATGAACAATAGTCCAACTCCTACATTATATATTAATGCATCAGCAAACAATGCCTTTTGTGAACAAAATCAGATAGATTGACAACAAATCAACCATGGTTCTAGGATGTGTGTTTATATATATATAATCTAAATAAGAATTGCATAATTTTTCCAAAATAATATTGTTAGCAAAGACATAAAAAATGAACTATTAGATATTTCATGTCCTGTTACATTATATTGAATGAACTTGATGGTTGTGGAGTGCCGCACATTTTAGCCAAAAACAGTGTTGCACTTTAGAAGAACATTAATTAATTAGTATAGTACTTTACCGTCTAAGTATCTGTACCACATCAAGATATTCGTAAACACATCCTACTACAAATGAAATATCAATGCAAACGTTTCTTACCAATTACAGTACATGCTTTTTAAATGACATTTACATAATGGGCACCTTTTCAATAAAGATATCTGTTTCTGCCTGTAACAATGTGTGCAGCAGATCCATTCCTCTCTTAACTTCCTAAGTATTCATTATACCTTATTATCATTGCTAGCCCATGGGTCAAGTGTCCTATTGTCAACATGGAAAATATAATAAAGTCGAATTGGGTGATAAAGCTCCAGATTAAAGTGGCCCAAATAATACTTAGTAGATTAGAAACATAAAAAACAATTAAATGAAGTGCAATAATCAAATACCAGATAATTGTGGATTCCTTTCAGCGATAGAACCAAACATGACTCCTTAATTGTGCTAAGCTATAAAATACAGAATTATATAAAGAGCATAGTTCAACTCTTATCATTTTTACCATCTAAAGCTAGAAATCAGAATCATATTTAATCCATATAGGCAAAATGTTATGTTACAAATATCAGAAATAAATAAATAAGAGAGGATACTTTGTAAATAGTGATTAAGGAATGTAGTTATTGTTTCGTACCTGAGATTTGAAGAGATTTAGGATTGAATTATGAATAAATTTGAGTAAAATCATTAACCAGCAAAGAGCTCTTGAAAGATGGCATCTCTGAACTGATGATGTAACCAATTGAAGTTTACAACCATAAATGAAGTTTGGAATCTGGCAGATATTGAAGAAGTGCGAAATCGATGATCAAAGATTGGAGATTAGGGCTCCTGACGTCGTCGACTTCACAACTATTGAAGAGCGAACCGAGGAAAATCGGGGATGGAGCTAAATTTCGAGGATTGGAGATGGTGTAGAACTTCGATTAGGGTTATTTTATTTTAGGAGGGAAATGAAAATGGCTGAGTGTTATTTTGGAAGGGAGACGAAATTGGGTGTTTTTTTGGGACGGAGACAGAAATTTAGGGCCAAAGCGTTGCATATGTACATACAAAACAAATTGTGTAAAAAAACAAATATCTAAACCTAAACAATAACGCTTTAGAATAATACGTTATTAAATGGTGCTATTAATAATATATTTTCTTGTAGTGATTAAAATCTTATAATAAGCATTTTAAAATTTATAAAATTTTGTTTTTGCATAATAATAATTCGGTTGGAAAATTTACTTTGTTCAAATATATATATATATGTATGTATGTATGTATATGTATATGTATATGTATTTGAATATTAACATAACTATTTACTTAACTAGAAATTATATATATAATATAATTTGAAATTAAGTATGTAATTTTAAATAATAACATTACATATTTTTTAGATAACGAAAATGATTTTTTAATAATTTTAATAATCAATTTTGACCGTTTTTAAATTATTTAATAATAGTTTATTTTAAAATTGTTTTTGTAAATTCGAAATTAAACATTTTTCTATACCGTGAGCTTAAAGTCATTTACATAAATTATATATACGAGTGTTATGGCACGCGTTTCATGCATGAATTGTTTTCTTATACATTGTATATCTTTAAATCAGTCCAAAAAATGATTTTTTTATTTTCAAGTGATATTAAGATTTGTATATTTGTAAAGAAGTATTTTAAATTTGTAAAGAAAGTTTAATTTTAGATCCTATTTTTAGAAGCGTTTTGAATTTATAAAACATGTTTAATTATTAGATCCTACTTTTATGGGCGTTTATTTGAATTTATAAAAGAAGTTTAATGTTAGATAATATTTTTAAGTGATTATGATTTGATAATATATATATAGGGCGTTTTTGGTAGTTCACGATGATACCAAGAAAATGTGACACCAAAGCTATTGCAACTATTGTTAAAGAGATATACATATATATATATATATATGAATGTATGTGTGTGTGTATATATATATATGTATGTATATGTATGTATGTATGTATATGTATGTATATGTATGTACATGTGTTTGTATATTTATAATTAAATATAAATAATTAATTTTGTTCTCGGGTTAGTAGCAATTTAAAAAAATTGTTTAAATAATTTATATTAATTATTGAATGATTTTTGTTATTTATTTTGGATGAACATTTGTACAAATACATGTTAAACATTTTATTTTTAAATTATTACAATTATAATTTCCATACACACAAATATATATGTATATATATATATATATAATTTTGTTTAGCATAAGTATATTTATATATATATATAGGCACATACATATATTCATTTAAACGACACATAGAATACTAAAGGGGCTAACATGTCCGTTGCGGACATGCAGCGTAAGTCCAATCACATATACATGCACATGTCAACTATGCACATTTTATTATGTTGCACGTGCCCGTACACATATATGTGTGTGTGATACCCACATTTAAACATAATACAAAATAATATAAAGTGAAACTATATTTATAAAATAAAATAACGATTTTATTCAAAATAAATTTAGAAAAGTTCTAAATGAACTAGACTTTATAGGCTCAATAAAGATCCAATGTGGTAAAATAATTATGAAATTCACCTATCGCTTCTATTGCGGGCTAACCTAATTCCAACACCCTCTCCTCCATTCTCCTTGAGCTATTTCAACAAGCCTCAGATAAATTTATCATTGTTCACCAAGCCTTTGTTGATGGAAGCTGCTGCATCAATTCAATAATACCATCACAAGTGACAATCTCCGTGACCTTTGCTCCCTGCTTCAGCTAACTGCCAATGTAACACTGTCGGAAGAAGATGACTACTACTTGTTGGGAGCACAAGGAGGGGGCATCTTCATGGTGAAATTATTGTACAACTTTTACAACTCTGGTATGTGTTTAATACTTTCCTCTTTATGACATATCAAAACTCCACCAAAATTCAAGATTGATATGTGGTTTGTATTGATGAATAAACTAAACACAACTGATAACCTAGCATCGAAGCACCTAGGCAGTGTTCATAGGTGCTTCTTGTATGATAACTGCATAGACTCCTATAGGCACATAATCTATGAGTGTGACTTTTCTATTAAGGTCTGGCCATAATGGGCTTCAAATCTGAAGATCGACATGAAAATTTATTGAATAATTCTTGTTCAGTTTTAGATATCGACCTCCACCCACTCTGCAGCGGCCTATCGAATGGAAAGGAATGGGAGGGGTTTTTACTCTAAATTTAACTCCTTCCTATTGTTGGCTAACAAAATTATGTATCTCACATTTAAATGGCAAGGTGCCTCTTCTGGGTTTTTGCAGTTCACGGTCGGAGACACCACCCCCCAAGAGTCGACTTGTACTAACAAAGCGGGTGCATGGTAGCTGCAATGATCAGCAGCATGCGGTGTGTTTGGGTGTTTGGCCTGGATTTGGAAGTTTGATTATGTAATGCATATTTTGTGTTTATGATGCTATGGATATTAACAATTCGGAAACTATGAGGTTGGATTTTGTAACGGGCTTATTAGCTACCAACTAAGCCCGTTAGTTGGAATATTTTACTTCTACTAGTTGCGGTTGTGCAGTGCATTGTCGCATACCCTTTTTGTAAAATAAAAAAAAATCAAGAATTCACAAATTTTCTAATGCACCATTAGATGCTAATAATTTCAATAAGAGAAGTAGAATCATGACCCAAACAAGGATGTCACTAAAAAACTAGAAGAAGAAAGACATAAACGAATGAAGGATAAATTAGCATTGGTTGCAGTACTAACTCGAATTTTTTGGCTCATCCAAAACGCATAGTCTGCCTTTCGTGTAGCTTGTTACAATCATCATTTGTGACTACAAATCTTGCATAAAACAAGAAAACATAAATGTTAATACAATATTAGTATCACATAATTGACCAACATATGCAAGGTTTAATGTGAAGTTTGGAACACGATATACATTAGGAAGATAAATGTTGGGATGATAACAAAACCAACTCCTACTAAAGGCATAAGAGTGCCAATGTCGGTTATATCAAGAATAGAAAATTGTCCAGTGCTACTATTCCAGTTGTTATGGACTTTGACTTTGATCCATGATGTCCCAGCTTAGACTTGCATAGAAAATGATTAGAACCATTAGACATATGTTGATTGTAGTAGTTATATACTACCTAAGGCTTGTAGTACATGCTAAGCATGTACTACCATCCATGATTCTCACATGCGAAATATTCTCACATGTGCAATAAATAATATCATCTTTGATTCTACATGTATAGTCAATGAAAAATGCAAAATTTAATTTTCATGTATTTTGCATTTAAAAGTTTGATTGGATTTATAATTAGTGTAATGTTAAAGACACTATGTTCTGTGTTAGGGATACTGCATTCGACGGTTAACCATCAAAAAGATTTATTTGTTATTATTTTTTTACTCTATGGTCGGCCGGTGCCTCCAAGCAAGCACCGTGCCGTTAACACCACATAACTCCATTATTAATCTAAGATATTTTCCCATGGGGAAACTTCAATTTTTCAGAGAAACACATCAAAAGTGAGAGAAAAGTCCTCATGCAAATCTTTACAAAGCGTAATCGCCACTTCACCCACACTAGAAGACAACAAAGTTTGTAGACTACATTATGCCTTTCACCGATCTTTAGGTAATGGCTTCTAGATGCAAACCAAAATATCAATAGACAAACTCGATTTAAAATATTTGAAACGCCACTCTCGCCAGTCTTGGGAATTCTGTAATTAGAAGTAGCGTTTCTGGGATTTTGTTCAGGTGGCATTTGTGATGTCGCGATCTGGGTTGAGTTGATTTTGTATGGTAGAGGAGATTCAGGAAGGGGATTTAAATATTTGGCTCGGAGTTCGCAAATATGAAGTTAATTTTCTTTCTAATTGTTTTCTTCCTTGAACAAACAACCATTACTGAGAATAATACATTTCAAAAACAACTAGTGTAAAATTCGAGAATATATATATATAGCTTAAAAGATTACTTGGCCCAATAAAAATTAGTTATGAAAAATTCAATTACCTAAATTTAGAGATTAATAATCCAATAAAAAGAATCATTATCTTAGATAGAAAAAACATATATGCTATATAAAAGATTCAACATATACCCATATGATACACTCTGAATCAGGACATACGAATACAATAACAGACCTAATTATAGAATTAAGTGAAAACCTAAATCTTTATAATGAAAAACATTACAACCTAATGGAATTAGTCTTAGAAGTCATAATTGAAAAGAATAAATTATTAAAACAAATCACTAACAATCAAGAATATCTAAAAGCTAATCTAAATAAAATAGATAATATGGAAACAACTTTAGAAAAATTAATAAATAAATATAAGTTCATAAAGTCGAAAGAGTTCCCAAATAAAAATGATATAGTAAAACTTAAAGACTTGATTGAAGAAAATAAACCTAAAGACATAGAAATAAAATCTAAAGATATAATATTACAAGTAAAAGAACAATCAGAAAAAGATAAAAAACAAATTGAGTTAAAAATACAACAAATCGAAAAAATGTTACAAGAAATCAAATACATACAATTAAATTAAGATGGGATATGGTAATAAATATTATTTAGAAGCCACTAACCATGTTAATATGATGCTCAAACAAAATGATACATTATCAACAATATATAATAAAGACACTTACCAAAGTAAGGGAGATAATACATATGCCTGATGTGTAATACCATTATTGCAATGTTAACTCGGGTTCATGATAAAATAGATGTAATGGATAAGCAGATTACTAGTTTGAATAAACAAATAAATAATCTGGATAAAACAACACAAGAAAAATACATTGATATAAGTAACTTACAGAAAAATTATCAAGTTTGAAACTAGGACCAAAATAATCCTACAACACATTTTACAAGTAAAAGGACTATTTCTAATGTACAAAAAACTTGACCAAATATGAATAATAGAAGATTACCCTTTACTGGTCCATCTAGGACAATGACCAATAGACCTATAGAATCAAATAGATTATCATCCACATGCTGGATTGATAGCATGTTAAGGAGAACTAACAATCTCAAGCCCAATTAGAAGAAATAATTGACTTAGACAGGGACATAGAAATATTTTCTAATAACCAACTAAATTATTTGAATCCTAGAGAAATATATAGAACATGACTTTTTACAGCAGTAACAAGATTGTATAGATGCTATAGAGAAGAAATACTTTCTATTCTAGATGGAAGCCAACAGATAATAAATTTAACATCACAAGAAGCTATAAAACAATTAAAAATCCAAAAATATAAATTAATCCACCTAGGATTGATAGTCATAGGTATAAGAGGATCAGTCAGACCAAAAATATGGACTAAACTATTACTAATTTTAATAGATGACAGACACCAATATACGGATAAAGCCATATTTGGAATGATGGAGGTTGATATAAACAATAACACAAAAATTGTTTATATAGCTCCAAATTTTACAATGACATTAAATGATTTCTATAAACATATAAAAATAATAATACAAACTAAATTTTTGAAAACTTTATAGGAAGAAACATGCTTCTGGACATCACCTTTTTAGGAAAATGTATGTCAAAATATACTCCAAAAATAAAAATAAAAATAGATAAAGTTATAGAAACATTAAACTCCACAAGGATAAGCTTTACAAAACCTATGGAAATAGATTCTTCTATTCTTGCTGGCGATGAATGGAAAATAGAAAATCCTAACAATACAATGACAACATTAAAACCAAATAATGTTGTAACATATAATAACCTAGACAAATTAGAAAAGAATTAGAAAAGAATTTAAGACTAACAAACCAAATAAAAGAAGATACCTTTGTTTATATAGACGACGAAAATAATATAAGAATAGGAGAAGTACATAACCTAGAAGAAATCTTGAAAGATTCCCAAGAAGTAAATAAACAAATCCAAGAACAAAATATTCGCGAAGACATAATATCGGAATTCACAGAACATATAGATCTAGCCGACCAAGAAGAAACAACTAAAAGTTCAAGAATTTCATATCCTAACAGAAACCAGGAAATAATGCCATATACTCTAGGAGAACCCCCTAGACAGGCAGTTGATCCTTATACAAATGAAAATAAAAACTTAAGAACAATAGGTAGAAGATTACCCAATGAAACATCTTTCTTTAAAAAATAATCTGTAATACTAAACGTCATAGAATGTCATCCGCAGTTACTAGATACATATCTAGAACAATGGAGTGCTGCTATAGCAAGAGATTATGCAGCAAGACATACAAACCTAAATTCTGGCGAAGAGATGATTAGAGATATAATTTTGAGGATTAGTGTAGTTTTATAAGTTGGATTTATAAGCGCATACTCTGATAGTATTATGGTTAGTGTAGTTTTCTTTGAAATTTGTATATAATCTTTATTAAATGCAAAACTCCCGTTGTCTTTTGATAAAGAAATCTAATCCTAGGATTAGTCTTATTCCTTCAAGTTTTAATTCTAAAACCCATAATTGTTTGATGTTGTAATAAGGGGACCATTATCCACATGTATTAGTAAAGTTATATTTATATTTTTTACAATATTTGTAATAACATTAGTAGTTCCATCAAATTGGATACTTTGCTTTGGTATGTCAGCTTTGTTATGTATTTATAAGGTATAAGACTAGAACAAATAGTTGAACTAGTAGCTCCAGTGTCTACAAAGGCTAATATCTGTATTTCTAAGCCTTTTATATTAAGTTTTGTTGGAATACATAATTCTTTTAGGTTTTCTGAATTATATATTAATGGAATTTGTATTGGTTTGTCAATGTTATTTAAACTGTTATTACTTTCATATGAGGTTGATTCATCATGAATAACATTTTTCTTTTTATCTAAAGTCATAGTTCTTTCTTTTATTTCTTCTATTTTTATTTCAATATTATGTGTTCTTTCTTCAAGTATTTTAATTCTGTCTTCATTTATCTTATTTTCATCTGTGTAAATAGGTTTATTTTCTCCCGGTAATTCTATGTTAAATTTGTTTTTTGCACATATACGGCATATTTCTATTATGCATTCTATACATTTGAATCTTTTATCAAAAGCAGGGTACCAAGGACAAAGTTCACATTTTGTGGTATTTGTTCCCATTTTATGTTTGAAATTATGTTCATATAAATCTCTATTGACAACATTTAGTAAGTATTCATGTGGTATGTTTTATTGGAAATATGTTAATTCATCAATTAAAGTATAATTTGATGTTTTTATATTCTTCTGTTCTTCTAATCCTTCTAGGGATATTATGGAATATATTGTAGAAGTTTTTGAAACATCAGAAGCAATTTCTTTTAAATCTTCTTTTACTTAATCTACAAGGTTAGATTCTTTAGTAAATAAGCTATGTTTTTTTGGACATGAGAAAGGTAAATGTCTTTTTTCATTACAAGCAAAATATGCAATTGTATTTGTTTATGTTTTTCTTGGATTATATTTCCTAACATGTTGCTCTTTATTGAGATATGGTTTTTTTTGCATTTGATTTTCTTAAATAATATTTTTTAGCATACCTCTTTTTAAATTTAGGTTTCTTATCTATATTATAATTTCTCGATCCATATTGTTGTGGAGTGTATATTTATCCACAAAGTCCATAGTTTTTTTGTTTTAATTCTTTTGAATTTGTATGTGGGTACATTTCTTTTTTAGTTCAGAAAAAATATGTGTTATTCTTATTCCAATGTTATCATATCCTTTAGGGATATTTGCAGTATCATTTTGGTAATGTTCTATCCAAGATTTATGTGCTTCTTTTCCTAAATCACCTGGTAATTTAGAAAAAAGTCTATTTCCTATCTCAGCACTGTAATAATCACCTGGTAATTTAGAAAAAAATCTCTCAGGGCTTCTTGTTTCCTTATAGTTACTTCTGTGTTTACGTCTCTTCCTGTTATTATTATGAGCACTTTATAAGGAAAGTTGTAAATATTACTTCCTTGTATAACTAAGTTATTTATTTCGTTAGGAAAACTTTGTTTATAGGCTTCCCATATAGCTTTAGCTATATCACATAAATAGTTTTTAGCAATTTTGATCATCTCTTCGCCAGAGTTCATGTTTGTATGTCTTGCTGCATAATCTCTTGCTATAGTAGCAGTCCAT
This sequence comes from Allium cepa, assembly GCA_030765085.1. NCBI lineage: Eukaryota > Viridiplantae > Streptophyta > Magnoliopsida > Asparagales > Amaryllidaceae > Allium > Allium cepa. The sequence goes on from CM060938.1 coordinate 514,562,610, forward strand.
TGTTCTAGATATGTATCTAGTAATTACGGATGACATTCTGTGACATTTAGTATTACTGAATTGTTTTTAAAGAAAGATGTTTCATTGAGTAATCTTTTAGATATTATTCTTAAGTTTTTATTTTCTTTTGTATAAGGATCAACTACCTATCTAGGGGGTTGTCCTAGAGTGTATGACATTGTTCCCTGGTTTCTATTAGGTATGAAATTCTTGAACTTCCAATTGTTTCTTCTTGGTCGGCTAGTTCTATATGTTCTGTGAATTCTAATATTATGTCTTCAAGAATATTTTGTTCTTGGATTTGTTTATTTACTTCTTGGGAATCTTCTAAGAATTCTTCTAGGTTATGTACTTCTCTTATTCTTATATTAGATCTGTAGATTTTATATCTATGTCTTTAGGTTTATTTTCTTCAATCAAGTCTTTTAGTTTTATTATATCACTTTTATTCAGGAACCCTTTCGACTTTATGACCTTAAATTTATTTATTAATTTTTCTAAAGTTATTTCCATATTATCTTTAGGTTTCTGTAGGAACCGATAGTTTAGAGTATGGCTTCTTCATTTTAGGCGGATTAGTATTTGATGTTTTTAGGGCGATGATTTAGGATGAAGTTGCGATTGCGGTTTATGAGGTAATGATAGTTGTTAATTTTCTATTTTTACGTAGCACAAGTGTAAGTGGAAAATGGAAGTAAAGAATTATGCAATAAGGTAATAACAGATGAAGATTTGGGGTGCAAATATCTCCATTCAAGAACATTGTCATTGATATGTAGTTGAATTTAGTATTTAAAACAGTAAGCTTGATGCTCGTTCCATGGAACAAGTTGATATTTTTACTTTAAAGTGTGCTTTTAAATTATGCAATTAAGTTATTCGGAATACAAGTTTGTTTCAGATTAAAATTAAAAGATTACAATGATGAATGGAGATAAAAACATTATTCTATCATTATTTCATTCCAATATATTTCAAGATACTGTTAAAACACATTCAAGCAACACAGATTCACTGATGTAATTTATATTAGATGATCATTATAGCCATTATCAAACTCCTATCAATTGACTTTATTATAGGTATTACATAAAAAACATTAGCATTGTCTGGAAATGGTTGTTCTATTTGAACAGCTAATCTTGTTTTACTTCTATTATTGTGCGATGTTATGCCACAATGTTTGTGTGTAGAGTTACAAGTGCCTTTAATCTTGTATTTGGCTTTTCTGTAAGAACTTGAACCCAGCCGTAACAGAACATGAAACATCTTCTGCCATTGGAGACAACTTAGGGCTATGTACCAAGGATCTTCGAACCCTCTACATGAAAAATATGCCACCTTTTGCTTGATTCTTGAGGCTAAAAATTAATAGTACAACAAATACTTCAATTATCTTGATAACTGGCTTGATATTTAAATGATTAAGTTAAATTCAGTGTTAACAAAATTAATTCTGACAAATGATAAGACTTGCATAAGACAAAAACATTATAATGCGAGATCTATTTAGTGATTTCAAATTAACCTAATCTTATCATAAAAAGAATTTGTTGTCAAGCTTCCAGATATAAATACAATAATTTTTTTACCTTTTTTATGAGATTCACCAATTGAACTCCTTGACCATTCATAATTTTTACTTCATCCTCCGCAATGTCCTAGATAGAGAAAAAAAGCAAGGAACGGTCGAATGCTTTGTATGTAGTATTGACTGCTGGATGTCGATACACAGTAAATCCATTTGTCTTCTCTATATATGGTTCCATGTTAGAAAAAAATACCGATTCACATAAGTATTCCTTGCCTTGGCTTTGATTAATATGAAGTTGTTACAGTTCTTCCAATTTTTCATACCTCGCAGCATTTGATAGAATATTTAATACTCCATTAATTTAACAAAGCAATAGTTCTTCTAATTAAAATCATTATGTCAGGTACTCATAGATACGTTGTTTAGTTTGATTAAGATCATTAAAACTCATAGATGTATAGTTTAAGAATCAGTGTCCACGGATGCGGTGCAGTGGAAAGGAAGCTTGGGTTCTAGTAAAAAGACCCAAGTTCGATTCCTACCATGCGCTTCCCCATCCTATATAAATTTATCTGGGGGTATGGGGGCCATCAGTTCTGAAATTCCAGTGGTTTCATGAAATCTTAGATTTGATAATTCAATAAGTTAAAGAGAGGATAAAGGATACACACCATATATATGTGATAAGTGTGTAAGAGAAATGCGTACCTAGAGTTAGGGTGGCTAAAAGAAGTCCAAAAATTAAGGTTAATATAGCAGACATTGTTAGCTAAGATGGTCTTAAAGCTTGTTGGGTATTTTTGTTTAATTCAGCATCACAAACCATTGTATATAAAGATGTCAAACAAGATTTTTACTTCTATCTGGTTTCTCTTAGTTGATCATGTACTATATACTAACACTACAAGAGAGACCAGCTATTCCAACGGCTCCCAGCCATTGACGGCCGTTGGGAGCCGTTGGAAAAGCCGTTGGAATAGCACTCACGCTTTCCAACGGAAGCAACGGGGCTATTCCAATCGCTTTTTCAAACGGCTTTTAGCGATGAAGGCCATTGGAAGCCGTTGGTTTAAAATGATCAAAGCGCTGTTGGTAGCAGTTGCTAATCTGGGTGAATTTTTTTATAACAGCAAGTCATTCACCTTCCAGCCACACACAATCAATATATATCCATTTCCATCCCATTTCCACTCCATTTCACATATGTATCACATATTCAGCACATTACAACACAAACAATATAAACAACCAAAAATGAACATCAAACATTATATTTTCAAACCAAACTCCAATTTAATATGTACATAAACAACAAAACCTTCACCAACACCAACTCCAACTCCATATTCAAGTCAATATATACAATGCAAACACTTAAACCTCACCACCTCAATGTCAATATATACACGATAACCATCAAACACAATCCTCACGACATCAAAGTCAATATATACAATAACCAACCACAAAGACAATAATCATCATACCTATTAAGCATCATCATCACATCCAAGCACTAGACAACGATGGGAAGGAACCATGCCTCTGCGCATACTTCGCAAAACGTTGATTCAGCTGCTCCATTTGTATAGCGCGAAGACTGTCATGTTCTTGCAGCTGCTCAACCATGGCTCTAAGCTCTTTTATTTCAGCTTTGTCACACGCTTTTTGAACTGCCCAAACCTGCAAATAGAATGTGAAATGTTCACATTTGTATTATAATCATTTTCTTAAGCAATGCATATTTTAAAATATAGAAACGTAAATGACGTGATCTTAAGCAATGAATATACCACAAGGAAATGCATATTTTATTAAATGATAATGGTGTAGGACGATAAATGATAAAAAAATATTACCTTTTTAATATCAATTTTGGTGTATGATGCCAAAATACCAGATTTTCCCCTACTTCACAATGAATTAATTAAATTCTTAATCCATTTCCACTTGTTTCCGTTTTGAATGAAAAATAAAAGTGGAATGTGTTAGAGCTATACAAACTTGATTCGAACTATTGGAATTTTTTTGAATTTATTTATTTCTACTATAATGTCTTATATTGTTCAATTAAAATAACATATCAAACGTTGAATGTTCTTTTGTGCAATTTTAGTTACTTTTATTGTACATTGCATTTTTATATCGAAATCTAAACCCGTCACTACATTGGTTCATTGCATTATTAGAGTCTAAGGTATAGAATGATTTTAAATTTTTAGTTCCATTTATTATTGTTAATACTACTACTATTTTTTTTGGTTCATGTTTTTGGTTCCTAATGTAAAATAGCGAACCTTTTTCTTGGAATATATACCACAAGGAAATGGATTCTTTTTAATACAATATATAGGTGTTAAAAGTATTCTTATATATTTTTTTGGTTCATCCATTTTCATCACATATCTTCATTTATTTTTCCTTTTTTACTTATCTAATATTTATAGATCACGTATATGTTAGATTTAACTCAGGTAAAAATCATTATATGTATGGTGCATCTATAGGTTAATTTATTAAATATAATATTGTAGTGTTTATAAGATTATCGCTTGGTTTCCATAGCCATAGCGCCTATTCCGCTGTGTCGGATCCATAATAACGTCGAAAATATTATCTTGTTCCTCTACCGCCAACTCATCGCGATCCGATTCTGAAAGCAGCTCTGCCCGTGCCTCCTGAGACTTTGCCTAAAATAAAAAACAATTACAGGTTAAAATTAGTAGAATCGCATTTAAACTTATCGATATTAATAAAATAAGATTTAAAGTATGCATACTTCACCTTATCATCATCATCCCACTGATATGTAATATTGCCAGCATTGTCTGCTTGTCTTGATGCGTGGGTGCGGGTAAATACCTCCATCATAGATACGGGACGTCCAAGCGATCTTTCCTGCAATAAATAATTTATATATTTTAATTTTTCATAGCTAATTAATGAACTGATTAATATAAAAAATGCAATAACAGTTCAGATTCGTAATTGATAAATTTACCAAGTCTTTATGGTGATGCTGAAAAGACTTGGATACATCACGATGCATTATAGGATTCCTACTTCTATTGGCAGAGTTTCTCTCCGACTCCACCTGTAATTTAAACTGAATATTATATTTACTAATTGCGAAATAATTAACAATATATTTGGTAGATTTACCTTGAACTCATCGGTCTCCCACTAACTCAACCAAGAATCCCATACGGAAGCCCTATCCAGTTCGGTTTCTTTCTTGATTTTTTAAGAGCTGACATTACCTCCCTGTAATTTTTGGCAACCTTCGAATTCCAGTGGAGCTGAACCCTGGCGACATCGGGCTCCTCCAAGTCCACTTGCCCCTGTACAAAGAGAAAATATTACTAATTGTTCATTTATACTTATTCATATAGTAAAATGGTATAAACTCACCAGAAAATCCTACCAGATGGTCTCCCTGACTTGGTCAGGGATCTTACTCCACTTAGGCCAACAATCTGTCACCCTGCTCATATATGATTACTTGGAAATGCCAAGCACAACTCTTGAGGACTCCAAATCAAATCCCCTATGTTAAATATAAATCAAAGCTTTTAGACAAGTATATATATATATATGTATGAAAATATTTATATTGTTATCATTTTAATTTTGATACTTACGCTCCATCAGCCTTCGGCTGCAAATATACAGGTGGTTGAGCCGGAGGCTCACCACTACTCTTGCCGGCCGAGCAAGAAGAGCTACGACGTCTGGAGCATGACATAATACCTATTGAAAGTTTCATTTTTAATTATAGACATAGATAAAATGATGATATGTGGTGCATGTAATAAAGTCATTTTTAATTGGTAGTGCATGTAATGATGATGATGATATGTGATGCGTGTGTGTGAATAATTGTAAAAAATATCGGATATTACTTAGTCCTCGTCGTTTTCTGATTCAGACTCGGTCTCGTATTCTATACCGTTTTCCTCTACACTCTCAAATGCTTCAACTAATACATTTGTCTCATCATTTAATTGCCCAAAATCAGTTTGATCGTCTGCAATTGTGATTTCAACATTTTCCTCGATAACTTCTTGATTGGCTTGTTCTTTTGGAATATTCTTTCCATCGAATGTGAATCTCGCCTTGGTTTTAAAAACCACAGACAGATCTGCTTTATCTCTTTTTAGAGATGGATAAGGGACGTAATAAACTTGTAGGGCTTGTTTGGCTAGTACAAAAGGATCTTACTGCTGATAACAGGAGGTATGTTTTATTTATATAACATTATAATTTGGATGCACTTTAATAGAACCTGGAACATTGCTAAACCAGTTGCATATAAACAAAAAAACTTCCTCTGCGGGTCTTATAAAATATGTCAATTGTAAAATCTGGGTTAACACGCCATAAAAATCATGTATATGATTATTAGGATCATCACTGCTTTTAACAGATACACCGGTATTATTTGTTAATTTTTCAACACCGTATTCTTTGGTGTTGAATTTATACCCATTAACGAAAAATATTTGATACGTTTTAACTTTCCTTTTTGATCCCAACGCTAAATGTTTTAATCCTTTATCAACCATACTATTTGTAGGATCACAAACGTAGTTCGAAAACCAAGTAGCGAAATTTTTGCTTAAATCGCCGTTTGAATTTTGTGATTCATAAACACTGCAAACGAAAACGTAATATATTGCTTTATTATTAATTTACACATGCAGTATTAAATTAAATTTATCAAAACTAGTAATCTAATAATTACCTAATAAATGGTGCAGCTTCTGGACAATTGAGAAGAATATATATGTGTGCTACATGGTAATCTCAATCATCTAACCATACTTCTACACATTTTCCAACATGTCGACCATGTTGTTTAAAAATAGATAACATTGATTCAGAAGAAGAATCTTGTTCAACGGCCTCATCATTACGCGCAACACTTTGAAATGATAATTTCACATGATCATTGAAATAATGAGAGAAAAAGAACGATGCTTCTTCTTCGATATATGATTTGCAAATCGAACCTTCAACTCGAGCTTTTTGTCTCACTTTTTTCTTTAAATGATTTAAGTACCTAATAAAAAATATTTCATATCAATGTTGATTTTTATTTATAGTTAAATTAACATTTACATATTCAGTATTAATAACATACCTCTCGAATGGATACATCCATCCATATTGCACAAGACCTCGAAGACGTGCTTCAAATGGAAGATGAACAGATAAATGCTCCATTACATTGAAAAAAGCTGGAGGAAATATTTTCTTCAGTTTGTAGAGTGGTATAGGGATTTCTACATCAAGTTTACGAAGACGGTGAACTTTTGACGTAGTTGAACAAAGCTCCTTATAAAATAAACTAAGTTCTATTATAACCTTCCAAAATTTTACGGGCAACAATTCTTTGAAAGCGACGGGTAACAAATTTTGTATCATTACACGACAATCATGGTTTTTCATCCCACTCAGTCTTCCGTTCTTATAGTCGACACATCTACGTAGATTAGATGAAATTCCATCAGGAAATCGTAATCCTTCCACCCATTTTAACAGTACTTTAACTTGGTTGTTATCTAGTTCATAACATGCTTTAGATTTTTTAGTGCCATTTGGCTTCATATAAAGCTCAGGACGATTACATATTCTTCTATATCACGTCTTTATTTCAGATCGTCCTTAGTCTTGCCCTTAACATTCAAAAGTGTATTAAACACATTATCGAATACGTTTTTCTCGTTATGCATCACGTCAATGTTAAGATGGATTCAGATATTTTTCCAATAAGGCAACTCCCAGAATATACTCTGTTTGCACCAATTATGAAACGTCGATTTACCTTGGATTCCAGTTTGCTGCCCGATTTCATGTATCTTTGGATAGTCTTTTACAAGTTCATATATATCTTCACTTGACCAAAGCGTTGATGGTTGTAAAGTCTCATGTCTATTAGCAATGAAGTTTTTTGTCTCTTCTAAAAGTATGATTAATATGGAGAAAACATCGATGACAATCAAACCATGAAATTGTCTTCCCATGCCGTAAAGAAAATGCTCATGTTTCTTCCATACAGTAAGGACAAGCAAAACGACCGGCCGTACTCCAACCCGAAAGCATTGCATATGCAGAAAAATCGCTAATAGTCCATAACAAAGAAGCGAACATCCGATTTTTTTTTCGATATGTCGTATGTTTCAACTCCTCTATACCACAATGTTTTCAACACTTCGATTAGCGGTTGTAAGTATACATCGATACCCTGTGTCGGATCATTAGGGTCAGGGATAACAATTGTGAGAAACATATATGGAGTTTTCATACACATCCACGGGGGTAGATTGTAAGGTGTAATGATTATAGGCCAAGATGAATATTTAGAACCAAACTAAGAAAACGGTGAAAATCCATCAGTGCACAAACCTAGTCTTACGTAACGGCTCTCAGCTGCGAAATCGGGATATTTCTTATCAAAATACTTCCATGCTTCTCCATCAAATGGGTGTGTTAACGTACCTTCTTCAGGTGTTCTCACACTATGCCATCTCATATGATGCGCTGTTACAGATGATGCATATAACCTTTGAAGTCTATGAGTGATAGGTAAATAATGCATACGCTTGTATGGAACTTCTTTTCCTTTTTTTCCTTGGTTTGTATCTTTCTTGATTACATATTTTACAATTCCAAAGACTGACATCATCTTTCCAAAGCAACATGCATCCATTTAGACATATATCAATTTTTTGATACGGCAAACCGAAAGATGACATAATTTTTTTCACTTCATAATAATTTTCGCACATTAAATTATCTGATGGCATATGGCATTTAGCAGCTTGTACAACAGCTGTAAATCCGGCTTCTGTGAGGTTGTACTTTGATTTCATTGCAATGTACTCTGCAGTTGCCGATAATTGAGTGCCGCTAGTACATCAATTCCATATAGGTTTCTTAGTAGTATCCAATAAATCATATTATTTTTTTGCTCCAACATTTGGTTCCTCTTCGACGTTAACATCGTCATTATTAATTTCAACAGTAGGGAACATTGATCGTGCTGTATCTTCAACCATATTTCTATGAGATGCGTCCTACTAACTTCATCACTAATGACCTCTATTGATTGTTCTTCGTTACGTGTTATAATTTCTCAAATAATTGGTTACGAAACCATATTGGCGCAAATGAATCCTAACCATATTCGGTACTAAATGCTTCAACTATTTGCATCTACTACATGGACAACGAATTTCTATGTCGTTTCCAATATTACTTAAGGCAAATTCGACAAACACATTTACCCCGTTAAGAAAATGTTTACTAATTGAGCCTCCCATTTCTCTTCTTTGATACATACAGCTCCGCTTAATAAAATAATTGACCATTTTTCCTACTGTAAAACCTATGATCAATAGTAAAAAAATTATTAATCAAATTCGATAAACACATTTAGATTTTACTATTTTTTATAATCCATTTTCGTTTATATACAAAGTTATATTTCTTGATATTTTGTACCTTTTGTGATGGTTGGTCATCCTACTTCCCATTACAAACACAATAATAATTACATTTCTTAAATCATATCATTATAAACAATTTCCTAAAATTTCGGCAGCACTTCCTTCGTGTTCCTTGTATCGTACATATATGCATGTACACAAGGGACAAAAAGGAAATGCCGTCGAAATTTTGTGAACCGTTTATAACGATATGATTTACGAAATGTAATTACTTTATAGTGTTTGTAACTTATCCAATATAGGGACAAATCCAGCAGATATTGTATCAGATGAATATGAATATCCGTTTTGCAATAAAAATGAATATTCATACAACGATCGTATACAACACTTGTCAGGCGGGGCCAAAAATTCACCGAGGGATTTAAGTTTTGTTTATATGTTATCGTTTTATTAAATATATAAAATAAAGTATATTGTGCATTATTTTATTTATATTCTACTATTTTATTAAATATATAGTAAATTATATGATTTTTACTATTTTGAAAAATATATAATTCATGTGTATATATATACAAAATTATATACTTATCTAACGCTAATATATTTTGTAAAAGATATAGTTCATGTTCGTAAAATATTCGACTAATTCATGTTTGCCTAATATTTTACAAAACATACACAAAATAATTTAAATCAATCCTAACTAATCTAACGCTAACTCAAACGCGCATTTACACTAAATTATCAACATATGTATATATGTGTATAATATATACACACAAACAATTTGGACATTTGGATGGTAATAATTGTAATTTGCACTTAGTTTGCTATAATAAACAATCAATAGGCCATTAGATACAACTATAACAACAAATTAAACACAAAATTAATAAATTTTAAATTTTTAGGGTTTTAGGCCAAACCTGATTTTGGAGATGTATTTGGATGGAGAGAGGCCGCTGGTGTTGATTGATGGCGTTGGAGTGGCTGTCGGTTGCGTGGGGAGGCTGGGAGCTAGAAAAGAGGAGGAGTGGAGGAAGGATTTGGGTGTTTTTGGGAGGAAGAAGATGAATGATTTTGGTCTCGGCCTGGCTGCAGGTTTACACGAATAATTCCAACTGCTTCCAACGGCCACAAACTGCATTTTTGCAATGATTACCAACGACTTGTTTAAAAATAACGGGTCGTTGGTAGCCATTGGAAATTCCTATTGGCGGCCGTTGGAACCCTATCGTGGCTATATATTGTAGTTCTAGTAGTGTAATACTTTGAAGAAAGAATGCATTTGAAAAATTATTGTGCATGAAAAATAAAAACGTGTTGATTGAATTCACAATCTTATCTTATTATTTTACAACAAAGTCATGATAAATTAATTGCAAACATAATTATATTGTGAAAATACAACCGATATAATGGACAAATAATTAAGTTGTACAAATTATTATTAAACTAGTTTATATTTATACAATTGAGCAATTTACAATTCATGTGACTATGGTTGTCAGGGAACCAAATGCTTATTTATTCCCAAAGTTTACGTGCAAAAACTAAATGGGTGAAAATATAATAATTTAATATCCTAATTTGTATTTAAAAATATTAGATTAGATGTTTCTACTTATATAAGGACACATGTTTGCGTATATGCATCTACAAAAGGCTATCAATGGATATTTGAAAATTTTGAAATCCATCTGTATCTGTATTCAAAAAGAGGATAAATTACTAATCGAACTACTTTGGCCAGACTTTGGGTTGACTTGAGTTGACGGTGATACAAACCCTATATAACTGGGTAGACGAAACCTCTCTTGAATAGTGCTTCACTTTCAATACTTCCACTCGACCCAACTATAGTCACTCGATGGACGCTTTTCCATGATTTGACTATAATCAAAGGGAGCTTTCATATTGAAGATTCACATTATTCTCAAGTCGAAAGAACCGTGTAAATTATTCACATTGATATTTTTTTGACCTTAGTTATATTTGAAAGTCTATAGGATGGATCGTGTAGTGTATATGCAAGTATATGTGACTAACTATATGATGTAACTAATATAAAATTTAATCTAGTAAAATATAAACTAAGCACACCAGGATTTTATACTGGTTTGGACCTCTCGTCCTACGTCCAGTCCCGAAGCTCCCCTTCGGAATTCGAATATCAAATACCCTCATTTCGCCCGGAGGAATAGGCTTAGCTACAAAAGCTTGTTCTTGTCAAGTGTGTGTTCAATAACACGAATATTGACTATTAAGTACAAATGCTTCCAATATATATATCTAGAGGATATTAATTGAAGAGTTCTGTATATATGGAAGAGTAGAATATAAATATATGATTGTTGGAGATCAAGAATATATCAGAGTATAAGATTAAAGAGCATAAGTAAGTAAGGTGTAATATTCTCTTGGATTCTTGATGCTATTTATAGTGGTAGAAAGATTCCTTGAGTAGTTGTATCCATTAACAAGTGTTCTATGTTTGCTTCTGATGGTGATGAAGAGTTGTAACGAAGAGAAGAGAATGTGTCTTTTCAACTGCGACAGTTGTAATTTGAGTGCAGCTTCAGACGTCTGGAATATGTCGTAGAAGTCTGGCTCTATATTTTTTTGTATATAGTAGTCTTTCAGATGTCTGAGTACATTAATCAGACGTCTGATTCTGTCTGGTTTGTAATCTAGAGGATTTATTCAGACGTCTGGCTAGTGCACCCAGACGTCTGATCTTGTGAATTTTGCTTTTCTTATAACCATGTTATTGATCTTTTGATTCTATCGACTTGTAGCCTCTTGATACGTTCTTTGAGCCTTTTTCTTGTCTCTCTAGTGATGTTACTTTAGCAATTACCTGAAATAGAAATATATATGCGTATTCGATTTTCATTGTATAGTTGTTGTCATCGAAACCATAGATTTGATTTCCTAACAATCTCCTCCTTTTTGATGATGACAACTACTCAATGTACTTATATATAAATATAAATATCCCTCTGAATATGTGCTTATTCTTAATGTTTTATAATTATATTTATATTTCTCCTCCTTTGGCATTATCAAAAAGAATTATAAAATTTTAGCCAATCGGCAAAGATAACACACAGAAGGAAAATTTCATTAATAATTCGAAATTGATTACATTCCTAGATTTTGTCAATTTTACAAAAGTTGAAATTCTAAAATCCTAAAATCTATGATTTCTTTGGAGAAGCTTTGTCTTGACCACACCCTGTTTCTTCTTTTTCAGAAGTGCTAGGCTTTGTAGGAGATGTCAAAGCTTGTTTGAGAGGTTCGTCCTCAGAAAGTTTGGAATGTTTTGCAGAAGGAGAAGGTACTGGGTTTGGCCAATCTTCAGAAGGTGGTGTTGAACCGCGAACCCATTGGAGTACTTCTTCGAGAACCGATAAGACAGTTGAAAGAGATTCTTCAACTGTTGCTAGGCGTGTAGCAAATGATGTTTCGAAGTTATCAATCTCTTAGCCAAAAGTTTTTGATTTTGATATAATATATGTTGATTTCTACGGGTGCGATCTCGAACACTTTCATTTGGATTTGTATCCGTTCGAGTCTCCATAACCTCATCCTGTCCTGCATAATCAAACGGTGCAGGAGGTGGTGGAGTTGCTTCTCGATGTTGCTCCTCCTCTTGAGATGGTTCATTGTGTGGTTGAGGTGGAGGCTCAACCTGTCTAGTTTGACAATTGTGCGTCCAAACTTCGAAGGATATAAATTCTGGGGGAATATTTGGTAAGAGCATAAGTGAGAAAAATTTTGTGGAACCATATTTTGGTGAGATTTCTTCGAAAGTCGATAGGTAGGATGGGATGTTATGTGCACGAAGAAGTCTCATAATATATGTCGGGTAAATAATTGATGGCCATGATCGAGTCCAAAAATGTTTGAGCTCGTCAAAGATGAATTTGGTCCAATTCATCCTTGTTCCACTAAATAGAGCATATAAGGCTTTGTGCTCTAATTCAGTTATTTGCTTATGGCTTCCCATACGTGGAACGCTGGTATTGATTATCATTCGAGTAAGGAGTCGTGCTTTTGGACGTAGATATTTAGAGGCAAACTTTGGCATTTCATCTTTCCAAATTTGATGTGTTATACTATTTCTTGGCTTGAAGCGCATATCAGGAATGTTGTATAAATCTTCGCCCGTGTCAGAACATCCTAGGGTTCTACCTATTATGCCAGGAGTTAATCTAATCGTGTTGCCGTACACGCTAGACCATAGCCAGTTATCTTGATCTTCAGTGTTCCACACTGAAATGCTATCCAAATTTTCATAGAAAAGAAATATTGCCAATCGACCGATTTGGATGTCATTAGGAGTGAATGAGATTAAGGTTTCTAGTCTGGCATTTTCACACATTTCATCCAAATAATACATTGGAAATTTAAGTAGGTTATAGAATGAACCTGTGTGAAGCTTTTTTTTTGTATATCTTCATACCTCTTGATTGAATGTGGTGCTCTATTCATCCATCTTTCAATTTGATCATCCGAGCAAACTTGAGGATTTGAAGATGATGTTGGCTGGTCTTGTTTTTTGTTTGGATATCTTGGGATTTTTAGTTCTAGGAGGCATTGTGATTTGAGCTCGCGTAAAAAGGAAGTTTTTGAGAGAAAAATCGTCAATGGAGAAATCGCAGAAATTTTTTTGAGATGAAAGTAAAAAAATGATGTTGTCTGGGTTAATTTAAAGAGTCCATTGAATTTCAGACGTCTGTAATCTAAATCAGATGCCTGGTTTGCCCTAAATTGAATACAGTAAATAACTTCAGACGTCGAGTTTTTGAGTTAGACATCTGGTTTGATCTAATTTGTAAAATTTGATAGTCAGAGAGTTTTATCAGACTTCTGGGTTAAAAATCAAACGTCTGAAATAGGTCAATTTTTTAAAACTTTATGGTAGAGACATAATTCAGACGTCTAGGTCGAATTTTAAGATGTTTGAAATTTTCTGATTTTAATTTTAGAGAGGCAGAGCAAATTTTCAAACGTCTGGGGGGTATAACAGACGTCTGACATGTGCTTAGTGCTTAAAAAATAGAAGTATATCAAAGTGCTAGACGTCTGAAGTCCATTTCCAGACGTTTGAAATACGCAATTTTTCTAAAAATAGCCTAAAATTTAATGGTTTTGCTTATTTTTCGATTCTCTATTTTATTAAAAACGGAATGTAGTAATATTTGTGTGAAACAAAATAACAAATAAACATAGATTCACATATAATAACAAAAATAATTTATTTTAGGTAAAACTCTAACTAGCTCATATTTTGCCAATTTATTGATATTTTTAAAATTGATATGACAAAATCATTTATGCCATAAACATGGATCTTCATGTTTGGCGGTTAAACATAAATTTGATTTTTTTTTATATTCATGTTTAATACATAAATATTTTTGTTTCTAAAACCTTCAAATACAAGTTGTTTGTTATTATCGAAAATATTACATCTATCTTTTTCGAAATTTATTTGAATACTTTTATCACATAATTGACTAATACTTAGTAGGTTGCGTTTTAGATTTTCTACTAATAAAACATTTGTAATAATAGAAGAGTTAGAAATAACAAAGTTGATGACTTCTCCAATGCCCATAGTATATCCTTTTGAATTATCTCCAAAGGTTACCGTTCCACCATCAATGTATGTTATATTTGATAACATTTTTGAATTTCCAGTCATATGCTTGGAGCATCTGCTATCTAGTATCCATTTCTCCTTATTTTTTATTTTGGGTACCTGCAAAATAAAAGATATTTTAATTGGTACCCATATACTTTGTTAGGGTCCTAATTGTTAGGAGAAGGTAGCCATACCTAAGATGGTTTGGTACCTATATAAATATAATTTTTGTTATAGACTACATTCTCTAAGAAATTAGTAATATGTTTTTGTCTAATTAAATTATTATTTGTCTTAGAAATCCAAATTTTCATATTTTTGGTATTCATATTAGACGTAGGTAAACTTTTAGTTTTTTCAAAACTAAATATTTTAGCATCATTTCCGTTTTGTTTAGAAGTGTTTTTAAATCCTATTCCATTTCTATTGCCTGATGATTTTGAAGTTTTGATAAGATTTTCCAAATCTTGTTTTCCTTTATTAAATTTTGACACATTATTTGTAATTTTATCTAATTTTTCTTTTAATTCTAAATTTTCAATTTTCAATATTTCAATATTGCTTTTTTAGTTGACATTTTCTTTTAACAAATTATCCTTCAATATTTTAGTGTTTTCAAAATCAATAGCAATAACCTCACTTTCTATCAAATTATTTTTTATTTTTTCTTGAGATAATTCTAGTTCTTCTTCTAAAAATAATTTTTTCATATTTTAACATTCCTACTTCAAGTTCTAATCTATTTATTATGACTATATATTCTGTGTTCAATTTTTTAATTTATCTAAATTTATCATCTAATTTTATACTAAGTTCTAATAATTCATCATAGCTAAGTTCCATACATACCTCATCAGTTTGTGCCATAAAACACAAATTAGCTTGTTCTTTGTCACTATCACTATCACTTTCAGATGATGAAGAATCTGAGTCATCCCATGTTACTTTGAAAGCCTTCTTCTTTTTGAGTTTTTCAAATTTGTTCTTCTTTTTATCATTATTGAGTTTAGGACAATTCTTCTTCATATGTCTGTATTGATCACATTCATAACACTTGATTTGAGATAGGTTTGTTGTGTTGGACTTCCCTTCTTTTTGGAATTTGGTCATCTTTCTAAATTTCTTGAATCTGTTATAATTCTTGGCAATGAGGACTATCTCTTCTTCATCTAAATCAGAATCATCATTCTTTATTGCTGGGAATGCTATGTTCTTCTTCTCCGAATTTATTTCTTTTCGTGCCTGCAAATTTGCTTCATAGGACATTAAATTTCCTATCAACTCTTCAACTTTGAGAGTAGAGAGATCATTAGCTTCTTCAATAGCTAATAACTTCCTTTCCTAATCCGATGTTAAAGAGTTGAGTATTCGAGAAACTAAATCAAAATCAGCAAACTTAACTCCTAATGCCAAAAGATCATGTTGGATAGTTTAAAATCGAGAAAACATGTCAACGATTGTTTCATTTTGCTTCATTTTGAATGACGAGAATTGGTTTTGCAAAATTGAATTCTTAGTTTGTTTGACCTTTGTTGTACCTTCGTGTGTAATTTGTAAGGTAAGCCAAATGTCAAATGCAGTTGTGCATAACATGACACGTGAAAATTCATTTTTATCTAGAAATCAAAATAAAACGTTCATAGCTTTAGCCTTGGTTGATGCAAAGGTCTTTTGTGCATCGGTCTATGTGTTCATAGCAGTAGTAGGTGCTTCATATTTATCTTGAGTGCCTGACCAAATTTCTAGACCATTAGCCTCCATAAAAATTTTCATACGTGTTGACCAATATGCAAAGTTAGAGCCATTAAAAAAGGGGGGTCGTGCTGTCGATTGTCCTTCTTGAAAAATACTTTCCATATTAAAATGATTCAAAAACGTGTTACTGTAATCTGATCAAACCTTGCTCTAATACCAATTGAAAGTCTGTAGGGTGGATCGTGTAGTGTATATGCAAGTATATATGACTAACACTATGATGTAACTAATATAAAATTTAATCTAGTAAAATATAAACTAAGCACACCAAGATTTTATACTGGTCCGGACCTCCAGTCCTACGTCCAGTCCCGAAGCTCCCCTTCGAAATTCGACTATCAAATACCCTCACTTCGCCCGGAGGAATAGGCTTGGTTACAAAAGCTTGTTCTTGTCAAGTGTGTGTTCTATAACACGAATATTGACTATTAAGTACAAATGCTTCCAATATATATATCTAGAGGATATTAGTTGAAGAGTTCTGTATATATGGAAGAGTGGAATACAAATATATGATTGCTAGAGATCAAGAATATATCATAGTATAAGAGTAAAGAGCACAAGTAAGTAAGATGTAATCTTCTCTTGGATTCTTGATGCTATTTATAGTGGTAGAGAGATCCCTTGAGTAGTTGTATCCATTAACAAGTGTTCTATGGTCGCTTCTGATGGTGATGAAGAGTTGCAATGAAGAGAAGCAAAGGTGTCTTTTAAATTGCGGCAGTTGTAATTTGAAAGTCAACAACCGAGTTCAGTTTCAGATGTCTAGAATATGTCTCAGACGTCTGGCTCTATATATTTTTTGTATATAGTCAGACATCTGAGTACATTAACCAGACGTCTGATTCTGTCGGGTTTGTTATCCAGAGGATTTATTAAGACGTCTGGCTAGTGCACCCAGACGTCTGATCTTGTGCATGTTGCTTTTCTTGTATTTGTGTCATTGCTCTTCTGATTCTATCAACTTATGGCCTCTTGATACGTTCTTTGAGCTTTGTTCTTGTCTCTCTAGTGATGTTACTTTAGCAATTACCTGTAAATAGAAATATATATGCATATTTGATTTCCACTGAATAGTTGTTGTCATCGAAACCATAGATTTGATTTCCTAAAAATATTGACCAACAGAAAACCATCGAATGACTCATTCCACAGTTATCTAATAATCATTAGCATGTAAATGCTAGATGCTTCCAGCAGTCAGGAGTAATACATTGTCCGACATTTGGAGAGCATTACATACTCTCCTCACAAAGTATACATCTACATCTAGTCTCGATGCATCTTGACTATGAACATTTAAAATGTTATATTTCTTTTCATTGTGATAAATTACTCAAGATTACAACACTTTGTAACTACTATCACAAAATGTACCATTTATGGATTTTTTTATTAAATATACTTTTAATTAAATTAATTAATTAATTAATTTAACCACGTTATATTAAGTATATGATAGAAAGAAAACACCTTTATATCAAACAACAATGGTCAACGAGTTAGATATGTGTAACAAATTACATAATTACCCCTAGGGCATACCCCTAACACTATCAATCTCCTACTTGCACTTGGTGTTAATTATGGAATCCTATTCCAACTTCTCCAATTGGTTTTATGAAAACCAATTGGATGGTCCCTCTGTGAATGGGCATGCTATTACGTTTCAATTATATACCGTGTCAATCAACTCTCTAAACTGTTTTATCATGTGGAATAATTTGCAGTATGTCTCTCAACTTTTAATAAGCTATAAGTTCTGTTACGAACTATACCATGACATTTTTATCATATAACAATGTTATGAGATTCTCAACATTTGGAATTGGCTCGGTTATAAATTTGTGCACTTATTTTTTTATATACATTGTTTTTTTGTTATGTTATTCAAGGCCATATACTTAGTCTTTTTCCATGGAAGGTCTTTCATTTAGAACATCTCCAACTTAAAGATTATTAACTTGAATTTATTGTTGACATATTATACTCAATATCACTTATGAAGTTTGAGTCCGAACACTCCTTCATAAGGGGTCTTTATTTTTGTAAACAATTCTCTAGTATTTCATAAATACATGAGAACACCTAAGACAACTATTTAGTGACATCAATTTAGATTTGATATTTGCTTCATGTATCAAGTACATAAACAAATCACGTCATCATAGACAACATAAAATGTATAATAGTTCCTATTGCCAATGCATAAGGAACTAATCTCACAAGTTCTGTATTAAACAATTTAATAAGGTGTCTTCGCATATCAATTTAGGAGATTCCCAATATATTTTATACTCACTATAATAGACGTCATTTACAATCTAAAGTTGAGTATTAAAACAACTAAGGTTTTTATTAACACAAATCCATCATTAAAAAATCAAAAAAGTGTTGTTTACCTATGTTTAGAAATATCAATGTATCTTTTAATGTTCTTTCTTATGAACACACGCTTCCTCTGCATTTTGATTGATAAGTCAAACTATTTGATATTTCTGTCAAAATAAATTTTAAATTTTTATGCTTATAAAATGATACTTTCTATCATTTTTTGGATCATATTCGAAGACTAACAAACTCAATTTCAATCCCACTGACTTCGAGACATTTTTGGTTATCATGTATATACAGTTTACTCTAAATCATTATTTAGAATTTTCTCTTTCAATGCATATGTACCAAACATAAAGTCATATTAAGTGGTAATTTTGTGAGTAAATCTTAGTTAACTTGAGTAAGTTAAATACGAAATCTATTATGCTAATTTCAGCAATTGAAATTTGTGATATTATTCTTGTGAACATTGCTCTTTTGATTCTAACTACATTAGTTTTTGCTTTTAAAGACACAATCACAACTAAAGGTTCATATCCCTTCGTTTATGACTACCAAAATCATATTTTAATAGCGTACTTGGAATTCTTTTAGATTTGCACGTCATATCATATCATAAAGTCAACACTCTTAATGGTTTAATTCAACAATCGAGGATTATATATTTTTGATATTGATAAGAAACTCATAGTTTCTCTTTAATGTGCGATGTTTACACAAAAAATACACAAACACCTCCAGATCTTGTAGCAAGGCTATGAACACTGTTTACAGTATACAACCATAGTTTAGTGAATTTTAGTTGCGAGTGTATGTGGTAAAAAATCAACAGTTTGCAACAAAGGGTAAATAAAGGACTGAAATATAAAAAGACAAAGAATTTATAGGGGTTTAGCTTGAATATGCCTACATCCACCGTTCCTCTTTTATTATCTCTTTCATATCTGATTACAAGTACAAGTTATGAATATGAATAAAAAATGGGCAAACATCTCCAAGATAGTGTAGTAAGGCTATGAATATTGTTTGCAGTATACAGCTACCGTTTGATGAATTTTAGTGCGAGTGTATGTGGTAGAAAATCAATAATTTGCAATAAAGAGTAAATAGAGGGCTGAAATGTAAAAAGACATAAAATTTATAGTGGTTTGGCCTGAATGTGCCTACATCCACTGTTCCTCTTTTATTATCTATTTCATATCCGATTACAAGTACAAGCTTTGAATATGAATAAACTTGTTGTTAGAACTAAGAATTTTCTCTCTCTTAATTGTCTGCCATTGTCGACGGAAGCTTCACTATTTTCCATCTATCCTTCTTTATGATGTCATATGCCTAGAATTTATAGAGTGAGGTTGTGAGGAGAGGCAGTTGAGTACATGGCTTTTAGGCTTTGGTACAACCTTTCTTCCCTTGGAATATGGTTATGCTGTTGTTTCACTGCTCAAGGATGCTTGTTGAATACTATTCTGGTAGGTTGTTATAGTCATCCATCCTGACCTTTGAATCTTGAATAACAGACCATATAAGTTCATCCCTGCGAGTACAAAAAGGGTGGACCCTGCCCAGGAAGGGCTGGACCAGACATGTCTAGTGGGTCCAGACCCAGAACGGTTGGATCAAGTTGGTGCAGCCTCAGACTAGGTGACTCCGGGTCAGGCGGGTCCGGCCAGGGGCCAGACAAGGTAGGCCCGGCCCTAGGTCGGACAAGGCGGCTCCGGCCCCTAGCCGAATGGGGTGGATCCGGCTTGGTGTACCAGACCAAGGAGATGGTACGGCCCCAGGCTGAACAAGGTGGGATTGGGTTGGTGTGCGGGACTAGGTGGGTTTGGCACTGCCAGACCATTGGGGTCCAGCCTGGTGTGCCAGACCAAACACTAGTACAAAATACGCATGTTGCTTCGCCTTATTTGCATCGGTTGTTATCACAACCGATGCAAATAGAAGTGTTTGCGTCGGTTATGTTTTAACAACCGATGCATTTGGTATGTGGAAAGCAGTAGATAGTACAAAAATACAATTTGCATTGGTTATCGTCAACAACCAAAGAAAATACACCGATGCAAATAATGTTAGTTGCATCAGTTTTATTTACAACCGATGCAACTAACTTTATTTGCGTTAATTTTTCTATAGTCGATGCTTTTTGCCGCCCTCTTATTTTCGTTTACCGCTTCCCAACTTTCCTTAACCCTAAATTCCAAATCCAACCGCTAATCCATATATGCAACTCCTCATGCTTCACCTTCGGATTCACATGCTTCCAAATCCCAAATCTTAGTTCACATAATCCAAGATCTCTGAGATGACCCACTTTCTCCTACTAAATTTTTTATCATTTTTTTTGTTTTAGTATCATACTGTGGTCATCTACTCAAGAGAATGTTAGCTCTAAATTTTTCTCTAACCAGGATCTTTTATCCAATATAAAAATATTGTGTTGCTCCACTTATCAAATTTACATATGTAAAACCATGTAAATTATTCCCTCTTTTTTTTTACTTGAATCAGAGTATATGTATTAATAAGTAGGAATCTGCTTTGAAAATCATTAAATAATTTATACATAACAATTTCTTTTCTTTGGAATACAGTTTTCCCCAGTCATTCTTATTTCTACTAAACTATTTATAACCTGCCCTTTAAATCCCTGTACATGTTTATTTACTAATAGGATCTTTAAATATTTTAATTCTTTTTCCAATAATTATTAACTTGAAATAATGAGGCTTACTCTACTTGTATATGTAATTAGTTTTTCTCTACAAGCTGGGTTTTAAAACTATTTAGAAGGGGTTGAACCCAGGCTTAGTAAAAATGATCAAGTTAGCCTGAATTCTATTGCCACTATGTACAAGTAGAACACACACATGATTCTGGGTTTCTTTATGTGTCTTTAAGTTATTATTTGCCATTTTTTTCCCATGAGATC
The DNA here is from genome assembly GCA_030765085.1 of Allium cepa. Lineage (NCBI taxonomy): Eukaryota > Viridiplantae > Streptophyta > Magnoliopsida > Asparagales > Amaryllidaceae > Allium > Allium cepa. Next base: position 514,584,278 of record CM060938.1, read on the forward strand.
TCACAACAGTTACCAGGTTATTCTTTTAGTTTAAATCTACTAGTCATTTCAGATTTTTCTAGTGCTGCAAATTTTTGTTAAATATTCCAGAAGTTAATATTAGAAGCTATTTTACTTGACAAAGCATTCCCAAAGCAACTCACAACCTTCAACAGAAATTCCATATTAAGTTCAATACTTGCAAACAGAAAATATTACTACATCAGTTTCTTCCCAAATAACTTAACTAACATCTCATAACATAAATTCAACTTAAACTCTATTTCAATATCAGAGAGTCTGTAACTATTGTATCTAAATCCCTAGCAGCTAATCCATCCAATTCTTGATCAAAGGAATGCCTATTTACCTGCAGAATCACCATGAGCTGCCTCATAAAAATATGAGACACCCAATGGTGCACAAACACACAAAAGGCCAGACTAATTGTCTGGTATGAGCAATCTTACTGAAAAATATAATTTTAAATAACTTTTCCTATTTTCAAACAAATTCTAAAATAAATAAAGGAAAGCAATATTTCTCTTGTAAATCTTCCTGTTTAACCTGTGCATGTTCATTATTGCCCAACAAAATAATTCATGATTCAATGTGTTGTGTCAGGGAGCATAAGAATATAGTCCATCCATAAAATACTTTAAAACCACCAATATAATCATCCTTTGAATCATCTTTCCTCATCTACAAACCTTATGGCTATCAGGGATTTTACCCAAGCCTTCTTGTGAACTTATTTTTAGAATTCAATATCAGGTATTTTATGTTGGTCTTTAGCTACTTCCTTCTATCAAATCACACATTGTCTGGGACATATTCACTGTTAACCCAGCACACTCAGGCCCCTGGGTATAATCATACCATGTGTGAGCTTGCAATGTTCCCCTTGCCAAGCCATACTTTGTAGCCCTAAGATCCAAAATCCTTAGTTAAATTACTAAGTGTTTATTTTCCCCTTCCCCAATTGTGCTAATCCCTTCTGCATCTCATATTTAATCAAAGAAAATAAATAACTCAACCATCATGCATGTATTCAAGAAATAATAGATCATGTTTTCATAAACATAGATTTAATCATATTAGCTGGTCTGAGTTCTCAGTATACTTGTTATTTAAATCATGGGTTTTTAATGGATCATGTTTATAAATATATGGTCATAAATAATTTTCTCTGTTGCATCCATTACCTCTGGTTTAATCAGGTGCTCACAATTTCATAAGATCTGACTAAACCACAAGTCTTTATTCTTATCTGGATTTATTTGTAAACATAGAAGCTCAGCACCTGTGTAACATTGCACTTCTATATTTCCACTTATTTAATTATGAGACATAAGCAGCAACCATTCTATGCTGCAGTCCCATCTTTTCTTTTTCATTTTTAGACCATAGATTTACAACATTTTCCCTTGGGATTTTCTTTTAATAACTTACTGTATGCAGAAAACACATAAAGGAAAACATCTCCTGTCAAGATTAATACATAATACAAGTGATCATTTTAAACAGGAAATCCATAATCATATTTTCTGGGTATTTCAATATAGTGGGTTGAACAATTTAAACAGATCATCAACACACCCAAAATAAACACAGATTATATAGATGAACTATTTAGGCTGCCTCAATATTCAGGACTTAATGCCAAGTTTTCAGTGAGATTACTCACCTTAATCCTTTTTCCTTTGATCTTCTATTTCCCACTTATCTCTAATGGCCAATGCTTCTCTCTCTTTTTTTTTTCTTTCTGCTTGCTATATATATATATATATATATATATATATTTCCTTTGTTTTTAAGAAAATGGTGGCAGATCTCTCCACCCTTAAACCTTCTTATAACAGGCCTTGGCTGCCTCTAGGGTTTTAGAATTTACCCAATGTCAATTTTACCCTACCACTTATGATCAGCCTCTCATTTTTTTATTTCAAGAGAAAAATGGGTAAGTGGTCCCTACCTTTATTTTCAGGAATTATGCTTTATTACTCCGATCATATCATTTGCATGATTTTTGTTTTTATAAAGCTATGGAAATTGCTAAAAGTGGATAAAGTGTTTGTTCAAAAACTCATACTATTTCCATGCAATTTTAATTTTTCCTTCAGCAAGCATTTGTTTGAAGTACATGTGTAATACATGTATCTCTATCCTTTCCTAAGCTTTTATTTTCTTTATACTAGACTTGTTTTGATGACACAATCATATCGGTAATAATCATGTCATGCCTATATATTTGTAATCTGTTTATTCTTACTTACAAATTAATTTCTGCTTATTTTATCTTGCAGAGAAATATATGCAGGTGTTTGCACTATCTTGTGTACATATCCATATTTAAACATTGCGCTTGCAATCAATTTATTATTTTCTAGGCAACCAAATTTTTAAACAAGCATAAACTAATTTAAATTATAAAACTTGTTCATAAAATCAGGGTTATCACATATACCCCTCCTTTTTAGGAATTGTGTCCCACAATTCTTTCATACTTAATTCAGTCATCATTAATTCAGAAAATCAATCATTCTCAAACCAATCACTTGATTAAACCCTATACATATCAAGATATATTTAATCAAGACATTCATTAGTATACTTATATATATATATATATATATATATATTACCTTTTATTCAGTCAAACAGTTTTGGATAATCATTTCTGATTTTATATTCCACTTCCCATGTGCAATCATTTGGGTCAAAGCTCCATTGCACTTTCACCAATTTAATTTCTTTATTCCCCAATTTCTTAATTTCTCTTGCAATAATACCTACTGGCTCTTTTTCATAAATCATTCTAGGATCAATCTGCACATCCCTAGTGGATTCCAAGATTGTCTTTGCATCATGAATCCATCTCCTTAACTGAGACACATGAAAAACATTATGCATTGCTCTCATCTCCTCTGGCAATTCTAACTTATAGGCTACATTTCCAATTCTTTCTAAAATTTTATATGGTCCTATGTATCTGGGAATTAATTTCCTTGTTTCCCAAATCTTAGAACCTTCTTCGTAGGTGATATTTTAATAAATACAAAATCTCCAACATCATATTGCACTTCTTTTCTTCTTTGATCAGCATATTTCTTTTGCCTATCTTGTGCAGAAGCAATCCTTCTCCTAATCAAAGCTATCTTTTCAGAAGTCTCTTTTACATTTTCTGGTCCTAAGACCACCTTCTCCCCAGATTCAATCCAACTTGAAGGTGATAAACATGGCCTACCATAGAGTGCTTCAAAGGGTGCCATGCCTATGCTGCTGTGATAGATATTGTTGTATGCAAATTCTGCTAAAAATATATGATTCTCCCAGCTTCCTCCCCTATCCAACACACATGCCCTCAACATGTCTTCAAGAAATTTATTCACAGTTTCTGTTTGACCATCAGATTGAGGGTGATATGCTGTACTCAAGCATAAATCAGTCCCCATTGCTTTGTGAAAACTTTGCCAAAACTTTGAAGTGAAGATGGTATCTCTATCACTTACTATGGTTTTTGGTACTCCATGCAGTCTAACTACTTCTTTAATAAATATTTGAGCTAATGTGCATGCATTCCTTTCTGATTTTACAGGTATGAAATGGGCTGATTTGGTTAGCCTATCCATTACAACCCAAATACTATCATTTCCCCTCCTAGTTTTAGGCAAACCATCAATGAAATCCATTGACATGTCTTCCCATTTCCACTGTGGTATTGGTAAAGGTTGGAGCATTCCCGAGGGTCTTTGATATTCAGCTTTTACCTGTTGACAAACCATGCACTTAGACACATAAGTGGCTACTGCACTGTTCATACCTTTCCACCAATAATCTCTTTTGAGGTTATGATACATTCTTGTGCTTCCTGGATGTATGGTATATTTACTATTATGATAAGCATCCAATATTTCTTGCTTTAATTCATCATTGGCAGGAACACATATTCTTTTTCTTTTCTGCAGTTGACCTTGTTTATTCAATTGAAAATCTTCCACTGTCTCACCATTCAATATTTGAGTTTTCTTCTCAAATAAAAATGAATCTTGGTCTTGTAGCTTTACAATTTTGTTCTTCAATTCAGACTCCAAGGTAATAAAGCTTAATCTTCCCATCTCTACATTCTCACTGCATATGCTCATGCCCTCTATATCCTCACTTTCTACCTCTAAATCAATCAACGGTGATAAAGTGTTGAACTCTTCTATCATAAATCTAGCTACATTGGCATGCTGTCTACTTAAAGCATCTGCTACTCTATTAGCTTTTCCAGGGGTGTACAATATTTCAAAATCATATGAGGCTAGTAGTTCAATCCACCTTTGCTGCCTCATATTCAATTCTTTTTGTGAAAACAAATATTTAAGTGACTTATGGTCTGTGTACACTTCAAATTTTGCCCCTAACAAATAGTGTCTCCATAATTTAAGAGCATACACTATAGCAGCCAATTCAAGGTCATGTGTTGCATACCTTACCTCACTGGGTTTTAACTGTCTAGAGGCATAAGCTATTACTTGGTGTTGTTGCATCAATACTGCCCCAAGTCCTTGTCCACTTGCATCAGTATATATCACTAAGTTTTCATTCCCTTCAGGTACTTTTAGTATTGGGGATTGTATTAATGCTTCCTTTAACCTCCCAAATGCTTTCTCACACTCCTCGGTCCAAGCAAATACCTGATTTTTCCTTGTCAATCTAGTTAATGGAATTGAAATCTTTGCAAAATCTTTTATAAACCTTCTATAATAACCAGCCATCCCCATAAATGACCTGACCTCTGTGACATTAGTAGGCCTTTTCCAAGCTTGAACTGCAATTACCTTATTGGGATCTACAGATATACCTTTTTCTGATATCACATGTCCTAGAAAGTTTACTTCATTCTGCCAAAAAGTACATTTTGAAAATTTTGCCTTCAAATTTTCTTGCCTCAATTTCTGTAGTACTATATGCAAATGATTCTCATGCTCTTCAACTGTCTTAGAATAAATTAAGATATCATCAATAAATATCAATACAAATTTATCTAAGTATTTTCTAAAAATTCTATCCATCAAATCAACAAAGTAAGAGGGAGCATTTGTCAAGCCAAAGGGCATCACTAAAAATTCATAAAGTCCATACCTAGTATTAAAAGTTGTATATTTAATGCTTTCCTCTTCTACTTTCATTTGATGAAATCCTGAAGCTAAATCAAGTCTGGAGAATATTTTTGCACCACTTAATTGATCCAAAAGATCATCAATTCTTGGTAAGGGGTATTTGTTTTTAACTGTGATTTTGTTTAACTCCCTATAATCAATGCATAATCTAAGAGATCCATCCTGTTTTTTAACAAAAACTGCTGGTGCTCCCCATGATGAGCTACTAGGTCTGATGAAGCCTTTTTCTTCTAGTTCAACCAGTTGTTTCTTCAGTTCTATCAATTCCTTAGGCCCCATTCTAGTTGGCCTCTTAACCACAGGGTTAGCTCCTGGAATCAGTTTAATTGAAAACTCTACCGGTCTATGGTTTGAAACTCCCCTAACTTCATCAAACACATCAGCATATTCATTTACTATAGGAATTTCTTCTAATGCTGGCATGTGCTTCTCACTAGATAAGTTAGCAAGGGTAACTATATTTCTGTTCTTATTTACTTCACAAAGAACAACTATCGTTTTTCCTTCAGAAATTTTCAATGATATGGTGGAGGTCTCCATGTTTATAATAGCCCTATATTTTCTTAACCAATCAACTCCTATAATAACTCCTATGCCTGGATATTGCAACACATAGGTCTGTATTAAACATATATCCCCCTATATTCAATCCCAGTTGCATACACATCATACCCAAAACACAGGAATTACCTAAAGGACTTTTAATAAGCAATGGTCTATCAACAATCATACAATTCAATTTTAATTGTTGTGCAATATCATGAGAAATTAAAGAGTGTGTAGCCCCAGTATCATACACTACTACAAAAGGTATTGAGTGAATAAGCAAAGTACCTTCCACTTGGCCATGATTCTCAACATTTGGTCCTTCTGTTGCTTTGCCTTTCACCTCCAAAGTACTCACTTTTCCTTGCTTAAACTCTGGACAGTTCCTCCTTATGTGACCTTCCTTTCCGCACTGGTGGCATTTGAAGGATGCTGGTTTAGGATTTGTACACCTATTTTTCACGTGTCCCTCTTGTCCACAATTATAGCAAGTGATCTTCTTCTTAACCTCAGCAGTTTTGACTTCTTCTGATTTCTTGGTGGAAGCTACATCTGTTTTCTTTTTATCATAAGGGTGAAACTTACCCTTTCCTTTCTTGTTTTGATTATTTTTAAATGCCCTAAAATTTTCTCTGGCTTTATCATGCTATTCAATACTCAAGGTCAGATCTAAAACTTGATCAAAGGTCCGGTCCTTATATGGCAGCATAGCTCTACTAAGATTAGCATTCAGTCCTTGGATGTATCTGCCATTTTTAGCCTCTTGGGTTGTGACAAGCACTGCACCATATTTTGCCAGAGATTCAAACTTCTGTGTGTATTCAGTAACACTCATAGCCCCTTGTCTTAATTTAATGAATTCCTCTAGCAAAGACTCTTTAGCTGATGCAGGTATAAATCTTCCTTCCAACATTTCTTTAAACTGGTTCCATGTCACCTCTCCTTCAGGTCTTCCAGCTATAATAACTTCCCACCAATCCAGAGCTGCTCCTCTCAATTGCCTAGATGCTATCAGCCTCTTCTTTTGGTCTTCAACTTGCATATCAACAAAGATTCTATCCAAAATTCTGAGCCAATTTTGAACTCCCATAATCCCTTCGGTTCCATCAAAAGTCTTGCCTCCAAGATTGGTAAAGGTCTGGAGAAGTTTGGAAAGCTCCTCATGTGGATTTTCTGGCCTGTTACCTACTCCATCTCTTATGGCACTCATAAAGTCTTGCATATTCGCCATTGGTGGTTCACTGGGTCCTACCTCTTGTTGTCTGGGTCTCACCATAATTCTATGGATATGATACTTAAGTTATTTCATCTTGCCTAACTCTCTATAAATTAATTCACTTCAATATCTTCTTCTTCTTTTTTAGTTATAAGAAATATTGGTAATATGTATATATTAACAAAAGAAGTCATCCAAAGCAGTCATCACTTTCATACATTCAATGCAGACAAATTCATACAAAATTTTGCTATGTTATTTAACAACATAGCTCTGATACCAAATGAGATGACCCACTTTCTCCTACTAATTTTTTTTTTTTTTTTAGTATCATACTGTGGTCATCTACTCAAGAGAATGTTATCTCTAAATTTTTCCTCTAACCAGGATCTTTTATCCAATATAAAAATATTGTGTTGTTCAACTTATCAAACTTACATATGTAAAACCATGTAAATTATTCCCTCTTTTTTTTACTTGAATCAGAGTATATGTATTAATAAGTAGGAATCTGCTTTGAAAATCATTAAATAATTTATACATAACAATTTCTTTTCTTTAGAATACAGTTTTCCCCAGTCATTCTTATTTCTACTAAACTATTTATAACCTGGCCTTTAAATCCATGTACATGTTTATTTACTAATAGGATTTTTAAATATTTTAATTCTTTTTCCAATAATTATTAACTTGAAATAATGAGGCTTACTCTACTTGTATATGTAATTAGTTTTTCTCTACAAGCTGGGTTTTAAAACTATTTAGAAGGAGTTGAACCCTGGCTTAGTAAAATGATCAAGTTAGCCTGAATTCTATTGCCACTATGTACAAGCAGAACACACACATGATTCTGGGTTTCTTTATGTGTCTTTAAGTTATTATTTGCCATTTTTTTCCCATGAGATCTCACAACAGTTACCAGGTTATTCTTTTAGTTTAAATCTACTAGTCATTTCAGATTTTTCTTGTGCTGCACATTTTTGTTAAATATTCTAGAAGTTAATATTAGAAGCTATTTTACTTGACAAAGCATTCCCAAAGCAACTCACAACCTTCAACAGAAATTCCATATTAAGTTCAATACTTGCAAACAGAAAATATTACTACATCAGTTTCTTCCCAAATAACTTAACTAACATCTCATAACATAAATTCAACTTAAACTCTATTTCAATATCAGAGAGTCTGTAACTATTGTATCTAAATCCCTAGCAGCTAATCCATCCAATTCTTGATCAAAGGAATGCCTATTTACCTGCAGAATCACCATGAGCTGCCTCATAAAAATATGAGACACCCAATGGTGCACAAACACACAAAAGGCCAGACTAATTGTCGGGTATGAGCAATCTTACTGAAAAATCTAATTTTAAATAACTATTCACATTTTCAAATAAATTCTAAAATAAATAAAGGAAAGCAATATTTCTCTTGTATATCTTCCTGTTTAACCTGTGCATGTTCATTATTGCCCAACAAAATAATTAATGATTCAATGTGTTGTGTCAGGGAGCATAAGAATATAGTCCATCCATAAAATACTTTAAAACCACCAATATAATCATCCTTTGAATCATCTTTCCTCATCTACAAACCTTCTGGCTATCAGGGATTTTACCCAAGCCTTCTTGTGAACTTATTTTTAGAATTCAATATCAGGTATTTTATGTTGGTCTTTAGCTACTTCCTTCTATCAAATCACACATTGTCTGGGACATATTCACTGTTAACCCAGCACACTCATGCCCCTAGGTATAATCATACCATGTGTGAGCCTGCAAAGTTCCCCTTGCCAAGCCATACTTTGTAGCCCTAAGATCCAAAATCCTTAGTTAAATTACTAAGTGTTTATTTTCCCCTTCCCCAATTGTGCTAATCCCTTCTGCATCTCATATTTAATCAGAGAAAATAAATAACTCAACCATCATGCATGTATTCAAGAAATAATAGATTATGTTTTCATAAACATAGATTTAATCATATTAGCTAGTCTGAGTTCTCAGTATACTTGTTATTTAAATCATGTGTTTTTAATGGATCATGTTTATAAATATATGGTCATAAATAATTTTCTCTGTTGCATCCATTACCTCTGGTTTAATCAGGTGCTCACAATTTCATAAGATCTGACTAAACCACAAGTCTTTATTCTTATCTGGATTTATTTGTAAACATAGAAGCTCAGCACCTGTGTAACATTGCACTTCTATATTTCCACTTATTTAATTATGAGACATAAGCAGCAACCATTCTATGCTGCAGTCCCATCTTTTCTTTTTCATTTTTAGACCATAGATTTACAACATTTTCCCTTGGGATTTTCTTTTAATAACTTACTGTATGCAGAAAACACATAAAGGAAAACATCTCCTGTCAAGATTAATGCATAATACAAGTGATCATTTTAAACATGAAATCCATAATCATATTTTCTGGGTATTTCAATATAGTGGGTTAAACATTTTAAACAGATCATCAACACACCCAAAATAAACACAGATTATATAGATGAACTATTTAGGCTGCCTCAATATTCAGGACTTAATGCCAAGTTTTCAGTGAGATTACTCACCTTAATCCTTTTTCCTTTGATCTTCTATTTCCCACTTATCTCTAATGGCCAATGCTTCTCTCTCTCTCTTTTTTTTTCTTCTCCTTGCTATATATATATATTTTTCCTTTGTTTTTAAGAAAATGGTGGCAAATCTCTCCACCCTTAAACCTTCTTATAACAGGCCTTGGCTGCCTCTAGGGTTTTAGAATTTACCCAATGTCAATTTTACCCTACCACTTATGATCAGCCTCTCATTTTTTTTTTCAAGAGAAAAATGGGTAAGTGGTCCCTGCCTTTATTTTCAGGAATTATGCTTTATTACTCCGATCATATCATTTGCATGATTTTTGTTTTTATAAAGCTATGGAAATTACTAAAAGTGGATAAAGTGTTTGTTCAAAAACTCATACCATTTCCATGCAATTTTAATTTTTCCTTCAGCAAGCATTTGTTTGAAGTACATGTATAATACATGTATCTCTATCCTTGCCTAAGCTTTTATTTTCTTTATACTAGACTTGTTTGGATGACACAATCATATCTGTAATAATCATGTCATGCCTATATATTTGTAATTTGTTTATTCTAACTTACAAATTAATTTCTGCTTATTTTATCTTGCAGAGAAATATATGCAGGTGTGTGCACTATCTTGTGTACATATCCATATTTAAACATTGCACTTGCAATCAGTTTATTATTTTCTAGGCAACCAAATTTTTAAACAAGCATAAACTAATTTAAATTATAAAACTTGTTCATAAAATCAGGGTTATCACAATCTCAAACACGGTCTCAAAGCTCGGACTTTTCAAGAAATGAAAGCAGGAAATCTACTTGATTCGGTTGTTTTTCAACTCACACCAACCAGAACAAGGTAAGACTTTGTACTTATAAATTTTGGCTAGAAAGATTTCATCTTTGTTCTTTTAATTACATTCTTACACGTCGGGATTTTGTTTTGATCTCCTTTATAAACATATCTGTATTTATAAATCGAAACCTATTTAATGTTATCACATTGCCTTGGATTTTGGGTTTGTTATTTTTGCTTGTGTTGAATTGTTATTTTTGAATCTGACATCGCTTTTGTGTTGTAGGTAGATTTGGCTCAATATTAATTTTTATGCTTGTTTTGGAACTAGTAATAAAAAAAAGGACATAAATTAAAAATGCAAAAAAGGAAGAAGAAGAAAAAAATTAAACAAAAAGCAGCTTAAAAGCTGTACACTTTCTCACAAAATGATGCCTGGGAAAACGTAGTTAAAATGTTGTTACCACACATGTTCATAGAGGATGCAACTTATTTTATCATAAATTATAAGTAATTTTAGCATATTTCATTATTAATTGTTAGTTTATAAGATTTGGAGCATGTTTGAGATTTTCCCATGAGTATAAAATATACCTTATAAATTACTTATGTAACTTAATTGTCTTGTATGACTTGAAATTTTGACTACGAAGTCACTAATAAGTTGCTTTGGCTACAACTCAAATTGATCGATATTTCCTTAAACTATACACACGCTCATGTTTTCTTTTACTATTTGCTTAAATCTAATTAAAATTATAGTTAAAAAGTATTCTTGAGTAGCTATAAAAACTGGTTTCCTAAATGGCCATTTGTTACCTACTTTTATCTGAATTTACTTTCAAGTCATTCCGAGAATAGCAATGTTTTGTCACTATATGATCAATATAAAATGATGGATCGATCATAGTCTTTGTCTCTTTCCTATCAAAATTATCTATGATTGTCTCTTTTAGTGTACATCTTTGTTGACACTTTGTGTCTTCTAATGTTTAAAGTCAATTAGCTATAGCCTACAGTTGAATTTGGAGTGGTAATATAACTAGTATTAAAAATAGTACTGCTTTTCTAAAATAGCTTACAAGTAACTTATCAAAATTCAACAAGTTATAATTTATTTTCACAAATTCATTGCTTACTAGATATGATTTGGATTATGTTTCTGTCCTCGTTTTCTTTTTTGTGTTGAAGCTTTTGCATCGTCAAAGTTCCCTTTTTTATTTTTTAAATTGAAAAACGAATCAACTCTTCTAATACGAGATTAATTTCTTTTTCTCACTTGTTTTTTATTCTTATATATTTCTTGTAAATCAAAATCATCAGCTTTTCTTCCCTCGATTCTAGTCACGATCAAATCTAAAGATTGGAATGACAAAAAAAGATGGCATAATAACTGATAATTGTGACTCTCGCCAATAAGTACAAAATCTATACAAACATAACTCTTGCTAGCCTATTTAACACTACATCAATTTAATTATAACAGACCTTATTTATGGATATTGAAATTGAATCAATAGAATTGAAATAGAATCATGAGAACTAAAATTGAAGTTGTGAGACGTCTGTGAAAGAATTTCTAACTGCAAAAATAATCCTTTATATTTTTTCCACTATATTTTGTCCATGCAATGACCGACCATTTTGGCTTCACTATGGCTTCTCTAAATGAAGATGTAAGCATATTTGCAAATCCATGCAAGAGGGAGAAGAATATGAGTACTCTTATGTATCGACCTTTCTGTAGCTGGGCAAATAATAGCGAGGTAAGTTCTTTTACTTGGTGTAGTTAGCATGTGATTCCATTTGCTGCAATTATAGTTTATACTTCTATTGACTTTGTATTTATTCTAGTGGTCGATGCATTTTGAAGGAGAGGAAGTGAAAGTTGTAGCAATAGGTTCTGGTTGGTTAGCTGCGGCAACAAGTCTTAATTATCTTTGTATATTCAGTGAGGGTGGTTTACAGGTTCGTTACTGTGATTTGGATTTTAAAGTACACATAAATGTTTTATCTTTAGAATTACATGTACTTTTACAATGCAAAAGATTCACTTAGCTGAAATTCTTTGGTAATCATATAATTTAACTATATTACTATCATTTTTACCAGTTATTTATATTACTTTATGTATGTCAGGAGTTTGCTGAGCGATCGAAGGTTGTGGTCGTTGATTTGTGGTAGAGTGCAGCGATTGAAGTACTGTTTGCTGAGGGCTGTTCGAGCAGTGAGGATGAAGTGGTGAGAGAAAAGGGATGATGATGGAGTTGTTTATTGTGCTGGAGAGGATGATTTAGGTTCGTGAAGTGTTATTGCTGGTTGAAGTTGTTTCAAGTTTGGGTGATGGTTGTTGAAGGTAGTGGGGAGGTGGTTGATGCAGAAGTTGAAGGAGTTTGGGAACTTGGTTGGTTGAGGGAGTATGCAGTGTTGCTGGCAGGGAGCGATCTGGTGATTTTGGGAGATTGGCAGCGGTTAGGTTGTTGACGAGGGTGAGGAATTGTAGGGAGAGGTGGTTATGCCTGAGGTTGGGTTGTGAATGATGCAGCAGTAGGTGATGAGGTGAAGATTGTTTGGTTTTGAAGTGTAGTCTTGAAGTTTGGGAGGATGACGTGCAGTGAAGGGTGAAGTTTGGTTGTTTATGGTAGAGGGGATGGGTATTGCGATTGGTGGAGAGTAGTTGTAATTACAGTTTGTTGACAGTAAGTTGCTGGAGATGAGGTTGGTTTTTTTGCAGGAGTGGTGTGGTATTTGCTGAAATGGTGGATTTTAGGCTGTTTCAGAGAGGGGAGATGCAGGTGGTTATAGGTAATGGGGAGTAACAGTATTGATGGAGATTGAGGTAAAGGATGATGATTGAGTATTATGAAGTGGATGAAGTGTTATGCTTAGAAGGTGAAGGGCAGTTGAGTAGTTTGCAGTGAGTTTGTTTGGTGTTTTCTCTATTCTAACAAAGCCAAATCTATTATCCATAATAGAAAACAGGAACCTACCCTTGCTGACCTGGACAATCTGATATTGCTGCATCTTACAATCTTTCCTCTTTTACGACCTTTTTTTTACTATTTCCTTTTTAATCATTCCAGCTTCTACTATTTCCTACAGCATTTTCTCCTCCACTCTTTTTTTAACTTCCTACCACTCCAGTCACTATACAATTTACCATCTTTCACTGTCCTACACACTTATGGTTTCATTAATCCCCAAAATTATGTTTCACCGAAGGAAAAATTGGGAAGATCACTAGAGTTTGCCAAAATTCACAGATCTTCTTCTATCATGAACTCAATCGACTACTATCCTGATGGAATAGACTATAGGTAAATTGCTAATACAATATCGATTTGTAAGTTTTTCGCTTATTTCACAAATCTATTTACGTTCCAAACTTCTTAATAACCATTTGGTTTTCAAATTACGATGCATCGATCAATCTTTTATTTCCTCTCATCGCCGAAACTCTTCACTATCCTCCCTCGACCTATTCAAAGATGAGGACCGTGTGCATAGTTGTACGTTCTATTATTTATAACTATTAAACTTTGTTGTTCCCAAACAGTATTTATGTTGGACCCTTAGTTTACTTTGAACAACGACTTCATTTATGTATTCTGTTCAATTTTGGTAGCATTTTCATATTAAAATCGAGACATTTCATGATTCTATTTGATAAATTTTAATTTAATTTATATTATGTACATTTGTAGCAATTTTAATGCAATTTAGGATGTCTTCCTGGTTGGAAAAGGCATGTAACAAGGGTGAAACTATTAGGCAAAATTTGATAAGTTCACTTGGATGTTTAATATAATGGAGAATCTGCATCTGATCATAAGCCTTGTGTAACAGGAAACTGTAAACTATATAGATTTTAGAGCCATTTTTTCGTTAGCTGTTGTTACTATTAGACAAATACAACCTTTTTATATTAATGAATTTTCCTTTTTAACAATTTGGTTAGCGTTTGTTAATAACTTCAGGAATTGACTAACAAGTTCAAAAAGAGATCAGGAACTGCATGAGTGAGTTTTGGGCTTATATAGGTTGCAGGCATTGCCTTTGTTTGGTTTGGACAAGATTGGAGAAGGCTTATACTGATTTTGCATTATTATTTATGGAAACTAAGGTAATATAAATTTATTTGTTTTTGGCATGATCCTGCTACCCTTTTTTATATCTTCTGCTATTGAATTTCATTGTTTAACAAGTTTAAGATAGCAACATATTATTTTAGGTCTTTATTCCCATATATTTTTGAATGAAGTTGATTTTCATATTCCATCTCATTTAAATCTGTCTCCTCTAATGCTTATACTATACTGAGCCTGGTACAATTTTCATGACTTGTTGCCTGCGTTCAAGTAATCTAAACTACTTGATTTGAATCATGAAATGTACTCTTGAAACTGATCATCCAACCAATTTTTTTCACGAAGCTTTGATTTGGTAAGTTTTCATTACTTACTGAAATTAATTACTATTTGAAGTTGACTTCTTTTCTTCCAAGAACCAAACAGTGTATATTTTAATTGTACTATTTGTTTATTTTTTTTGTACCTACAAAAATCATGTCCAATTACTTGCTTTATACAAAATCTCTACCTACTACTATGTGCATTATAATAAATTTTCTTCTGCTAACTACTTTGGTATTATCCTGCACTCATAAATTCATATTTTTATCTCTGCTAATGCTACGTTCTCCTGACATGTTAATTTTCTTTTTCAAAAATATATAAACTCCGTACACTATTCCTTTATAACCTCAGTAGGACTTTTTGTACTATTGATGATGATTTTGCTCCTCTTCGTAATAATATCCCCTCTGTTGTTTTGTCATTAAATAAAGTATATCACCAACTTTTATACCATGAGACCAAACGTAAAATATGTCACTTGGTTTCAAAACTGAAATATTTACCACTTGATCTTTACCCCTATCTGCCCGTTTGCGAAGCACGGGCCTCCACCTAGTCACTTTTAAAAACAAGATACGAAAACAGAGAAGGAGAATACATAACAAGTAAACAACATTCATCAGACGCCATAAAAACAGACAACCCACATCAAAAATCAAAAGGACCAGTCGTCATCAGGTTGGTAAGAAGAATCCTTAGGTTAACAATTGGAGTCGTCACATTGGAAACAAGAACTATCGGATTCATCAGAAGAACTCCCCCATTCGTAATAAGAACTCTCAGATTCGGAAGAAGAAGAATTATCAGAGAAAACCCATGCACCTGCTGCCAGTACTCCCAGTATTGCTGCAACTGCGCCAAGCCCATTTAGCTCTTTCCCCAACCCAATATTTGATTTATTAACTGGTTTTCCAATGCTCGCGTATCCAACCTGATTGTTGTTGAAGTCGTATGGTAGTGTTGGCGGTGGGGCAGATGTTGATCCATAAGCTGCGAAAGGAGTACTCCACGGATACCCATATACAGGCTGGCTGTATCCATTTTCTGAGGTCCGATAAGCCGATGCAGGTGCAGGTGCAGGGATTTCGTATTTTGGAGAATACCTATCATACCTATACAGTGAAATCAATTACATCTTTTCTCTGCATCTTACTATTCATTTGTAAAGAGTTTAAACTGAATATAATTAATTACCTGCGAATTAATTCTTTGTTTGCAGGCAATATGAGGGTGAATGGAAGGTTGGATTCGGCAGAGGCGGAAGACAGTGTTTTAGGTGCATGATGTAGGGCTCAGGTGATATTGGATTCAATGAACTATTTATATTAACATAAAGTTGAACTTGATTATGCAGTTTTACAGATGATGCACTGAATGAAGGCATAAATGTAGTGTTCTTGACGACGTACAGTATAAATGGGATAAATTGTCCAGGTTTATTTGTTGAAACATTGGTAATCTGTAACTGTGCCATATTTTGTTTTGTTATGCACAAGTTTCTTAGATAGACCTAACTGTATATTTAATGAATTTCCAACCAATGCTGGCTCACATACACAACTACTACCTGTCATCATAACAAATGTAAAATAAAAGTTCGACAATATGCGTCTAGAAAATTTGTATGATTTTTTCATCGGTCGCAAATTTTGTTGATCAATCTTTGATTTTATAAAAGAAAAGTTAAAAGTTTATAAAAGAAGTTGCAGAATAAAAATTAGTTTAGGGGAATGCTTTAGCTTCAATATAAGAGTTTCATTTATCTCCACACGACGCTGCCAAATGTATTCTGCTGTAATAGTTTTAGGATTTACCACCAGCATCATGCATGTTTGAGTCTTGAAAGACTATATTCTTTATAGCTTCAATGTTAGATTCTACCAATGCTGCTGCTAAATGTATTCTGTACACAACAAACATATTTATTTCTTGTTTTTCCAGGTTCAAGTGACATTGGAAACATGGAATGCAGCATATGATTTTGAGCCGAAGCCTAAAAAGTTGGGTTTCCAAGATTCCATGAAGTTTTTAAGGTTTTCACTATACTATTTCTTAATGGTTGTACTAATTAAAGATTTGAATTAAGACTATACAACTTAATGATTGTACTAAAGATCTGAATTATGCTGCTAAAATGAATTGATATATGTTTATTTTGGTATTATGTTATTCAGTTTGTATTTGCCATAAAATTTAATTTTGAATGATTGTAATATTGCATGCAATAATTGTTTGTTATAATCAGTAATATATATATATATATATATATATATATAGTCTATTTGAGTACTGTAATAATGGTTTCTGAGAATGGCTTTTTTGCATCAGGTATAAATATTTGATGCAATAGAGGGATTAGTTTGCATCGGTTGTTATAAAAAACTGATGCAATAGAGGGAGTAGTTTGCATCGGTTTTCAACAACAACCTATGCAACAAGTTCCTTTGTTGCATCGGTTTTCATTACAACCGATGCAACATGGGGGCTGTGTCCAAGCAACGAACCATGATATTTTGCATCAGTTGTTAGTAACAATCGATGCAAAAAGGACCTTTTTGCATCGGTTTCAGAACTGATGCAAAAGTGTTAAGCCTGTTGCATTGGTTGCATATGCATCGGTTGCTGAACTGATGCAAAATGGGAGTAAACAACCGATGCAAATGGCCTGTTTTGTAGTAGTGAAATTCTGGTCCGGCAATCGTCGAACTAAGGATCTAGTCTAGTAACTGCCGGATTAGGTGGGTTCGGCCCAAGGCCAGACCATGTGGGTCAAGTCTAGTATGCCGGACCAGGTAGGTCCAGAAGTGCCATACTAGTGAGGTCTAGCACAACCGGACATGTGGCCTGGACCAGGTGGGTCCGGCCTGGTGTCCCGGACCAGTAGACTCCAGCACAGCCAAACCAGGGGCTATTCCAGCCCCAGGCCAGGCCCGGTGCGTCCGGCCTGGTATGCCGGACTAGGTGAGTCCGGCTCAACGTGGCCGGACGTGTGTGGGTCCGGCCCTTGCTGGCCGGAGCATGTCCGTCCCTATGGGACCAGACTTAATTGGTCCGGCGTTGTTGGGCCGGACTATGTTGGGTCCGGTCCAGTTGGGCTAGACTCTGTTGGGTCCCATTCTATAGGGCCAGACTCTGCTGGGTTCGGTTCCTACAGGGCCGGAAGTTACTAGGCCAGACCCGTACGTGGTCGGCCTACATTGTCTGGTCCTGTAGGGGCCAGATACGTGTAGGTTCGGCCCTGTAGGGAAGTTTCTTTACTGGTATAGGCAGTGTCGTGCCTTGGCAGATGGCGGTCTTCGAGGCTTTATTGTCAGACCGTGTTAGGTAAATCGTAGAATGACCATATCTTTCAAATTGTTATTCGGATTGAGACACGGTTTGGACCGGTGCTCACATTTTGGCCTCGCGAACATCTATACATACCAATTCAAAGATTCTATCATCTCCTATGATGCTCCTACTGGATAGGTTCATATCCCGTAATTGTTTTTCTGATATAATTAACCAATATCCTATGATTCAAAATCATATAATAAAATTATTTTCTCAAAATTATGGCTTAGTCTATATTCAAAAACAACTGTAAATAATATTAAATACTTATGTATTTTCCAATGCATCACTTTCGTTATAGAAAAAAATACCACATTCTAGTTTTACTCTATAACGAATATTCACAATATTCATATTGAAATATAGCTATGTCTACTTCTCAGTCGATACCAAAAAATAGTCATTGTTTCATAAATAATGTTCGGTATGTTTTACAAATATTTTTTTCAAAATATTATGCAATTAATAAGTGTTGTATGGCATGCTCCCACTATTTCTGCCAATACTATAATAGCATACTAAATTCAGAGGTCCATCATTAACTTAATATAGATTTATTTATTTTACATACTGTAACTAGTTTGCCGTGGAGAGTTCTACGATCAAATATCTTGAACTCATGAGAAATAAATATCATAGAAAACGTTTTCCTATATAAAAATATATTTCGGAATAGAAATCGTATTTCTTATTCCAATGTTAAGTATCAATCACTATTATTTCAAGTCTCGTTTTCGTCGTTTCTTTATGAAGCAGAAATGACTATTCATTCTCTTCATTCCAAGTGAACCTTAAATCATAGCTACTTTGTACATTAATTATTCTTTCTAAATGGTCAAACCATTCAAAAGAAAACCTTAACTACAATATCATAACAAACTCTTTACAAAAGCAAAAGCGCATTCGATTATCCTTAGCTTTTAAGGACATTATATATGTTCTACTTTACATAAGCTGATCAAACTGACATTCCAGTGATCAAGTTCTTAGATTTATATTGTAGTTTTGCTCCAACGTTACATTTAACACTATACGATCTTTTTGTAATCAATTAAATTGAATACTCAATCTTCCACTATGGTTTATTTGGTTTTTCGGATGAACTACTTTCATTGAAATATTGTACATTACAAAGTTTAACTGATCACCATATAAAATTTATATGCGATTGCATATGGATCAAATACCCATAGTCTTATATTGCTTTTAGATTTTGAAAATCGAAGAATGCAACATATGGTCTCGACCAAATAAATGCACAAGTGACCAAATTGTGAATGTATTTAATAGTTGTAAGATCAGGCACTCGTGTTGGTATTGAAACGTAAACATGCAATAATCTTTTATTAGTAAGTATATGTTATATTTCTATTTGTCAATCTTCAATTCATTTGTATATCATAATTGATAAACATTTTATCAATCTTATTAAATGCAAAATTTATCAATGTAGATTATTATAACATTATATAGCATATGTTCTTACAATATTAGAAAGATTAAATGTTATCATTTCATTTTTCTAATAAGGCTCCCACTAGTCTTTTATGTTTCACCAAACCCTAAGCGAAACATATAATTCTTTCAACTTCAAAAATGGGTGTTAGGACTTGTCCGCCTTGGAAGATCTTGAATTTGCTTAATAAGTCATAGCTCCATGGACGATGGATAACTCCTTATTGATTGTATCACATACAACACTTAACCATGGTTTCTTGTCCTAATCTCATTTCAACCTTGATTTTTCTCAATAAAACGAAAGTGATTATTCACTCATGCCTACCATATCGCCACAGCCTATGTATAGTATATGTACCTTGAGTTTCCTCAACAAATACATATAGTTACCTTACCTCGTAATTCAGTATATGAATAATACTACACATAACAACCCTAGCTTGAGTTTTCTCAACAACTGAGAGTATGCAAGTAATGTATATATATATATATATATATATATAGTAGAGACGATATAACATTGAAGATTCTTAAACTTTAATATATTATATCGAGTGATATCGACTTTTAGAATAACGTATTACTAAAAATACCCTCATGATTTAAGTGTTAAGCACATTTGAAAACATGGTATACTTACATTACGTATGTATTTATTCTTTAAGTCTATTTAGAGTTTTTTTAATATTCCACGTTTAATTTATACATTCATATTATATAAGTTTTATTATTATATAACTTTTATATTTTATATTACTTAAATAATAGTCTTGTGTATAACATTATATTGATTAAGATTTTTAATTAATATTAATTGATTAACCTTTATATTTAATATTTATTATATACTATAACACTTATTGTATAACACATATATGATACACATATGTATATTATTTTATTTACTTAACTTTTAATTTATTTATTTAATTAAACAAATTTAATTAAATTATATCAATTTCAAAATTTATCTTACATACATATATTCTTACGTTACCTTGAACAATTTTAATATAACATAACATATATTAATATATATAATACATGCATATAAGTGCAAATTAGTTAACTCATTTAATTAATTTATTTTATTAAACTTACTAATTAATTTTAAATATTGATATTAATTTTCATATAGTTTCAAACAATTTGAAATTTTCATTACTGTACAAACATTTTGAAAATTTATGTTATATTACAACCTTTTATAAGAAACATGTTTTTTATTTTTAATTTAACTTTTAAATTTTAAATCTTGTCTTAATTATCAAGACTATTTTGAAAATTAGTCCAAGGCCCAATTTAAATTGGGCCTTTTCTACCAGGGGCAATCTTTATGTTCACTTCACCTTTTAAGCCAAGCTGGTAACTAGGTAGGACAAGGTACTTGATTACCCAATCTCAATCCTAGGCATTATCTTTCTAGACACCGTACTAAATGGGAAAGCGTAATTAGTTAGCCCTAACATGACTAATTTAGACCATGGAGGCTATTGGGCTCTGATACCATTGTTGGAACTAGGTCAGCCCACAGCAGATGAAATGAAAACTTTTTACCTTATTGGATCTTAGTTAAACCTATGAAGTCTAATTTAATTAGAAAATTTCTATATTTGTTTTAAATAAAATCATTTACTTTATTTAAATTAGTCAAAGGGAAGTTTAAATAAATTTAATTTTAAATGTATAGTGTACCAAATACACCTAACATTTATTAACAAGAGTTAATATATATAGGGAAGGAAACCTTTCATTTGTTTCCCTAAAACAAGTAATTAATTAAGAGCATTAATAAGATTTAATGTGTATATATATAGGGAAGGAAACCTTTAATTTCTTTCCCTAAAATAAGTTATTAATTGAGAACATTAATTGCATTAAATAGAGAGATGAACCTTTCATTTCTCTCTTTAATTTGAATTGATTGATTAGATTTAATTTACATATATCTATATCAAATACATACACACACATATGTGTGTTGCATTATAATCCGTGAAGTGTATAATGTGCCCATATATAAATGCTGGGATTCACATTGTAACGGATACATTAGCTTATTTTGTGTGTACTGTAATTTGTCCAAACATGTGCTTGTACAATACAGTAAAACAAGATACTAATGTATGTAAATGAATATACAAATATATATATATATATATAAACATACACACATAATACACACACACGAGTACTTTGACAAGTGTGATGCACATATGCAGAAGGAATTGGTGTTATAAAACAATGTTTGTAAGATTTGTTTAATCTTACAAAATAACTTGATGTGTATGAAATGTTGCATTTTCTGTGTGCGTACATGCACAAATAAACCATTAATTAAGACATGAATGAGACCAAATTAATTTAGGAAATAATTAATTGGGTAAAAGAGTAATCAACCATTACAAAAATATGAGAAATGTAATAAATGTTAAAATTAGCATTTTTAATAGTTTAAACTTAAAAAACATGTATTTCTTTATTTTAAAAAGTAATAAAGTAGCATGTTGATATATATGGAATTTTTTTTTCAACTATGAAGATCGTACCTCCCATGACACTTCCTTCCTCGTGAACACTCAGTTCTTATTGAAGTGTAAAACTACTTTACGCTAGTGTATAAATTTTGAATTATCGTTTGTTGTAATATTATTGAAAATTATATAGGACTTGAATTAATGTAATTAATTTTCGCTAATATTTTTATTGGGTGATGTCAACAGTAGTAGCTTGAAAGTAATTTGTAAGTACTAAGTACTATTGTCATAATCGTTTTCTCTCCTCCTTCTTCTAGGCTTGAGACCAGCATCGGTAATAAGTTGATTGTAGAGTTAAAAACGTTTTATATATGACATTTTATGTTAACTATATTCTAATAATAAAGTTGGATTTTTTTTCATACATACATACATATATATATATAAATTAACCCATTGGTGTAATTTATAGAAGTAATACTTGAAAAAATGCCCAAAAAACAATAAAATGGAGAAAACGATGTTAACTGCAATTATACTCATTTATGGTCATGTAAAAATACCTTATTTACATAGAGTAATACAACAGTTGTGAAGAACATATGTTTATGCATACATGGTGAAGAATAATATTTAGTGTAAAAGTATTGCATGTGAAGTGGAAAAAACGAAGTATAACTAATTTCATGATTACATGTTAATAATACGTCCTTATATAAACATTTCTAGTATGTGTACCCTTTTTATTTCAGTCTTTCCATTTTTCACCAAAACTTTCATTATTTTTCATGCAACCCCTCTTGATAAAGCAACATATAGTTGACCATGGCTGAAAACTTGTTCGGAAAAATAAATACCAACTTGAGGGATAGTTTGTCCTTGCGATTTATTAATCATTAAGCAAAAGGCTAATTTAACATGAAATTGTTAAAGTATTAGATTCAAAGGCATATTAGTATTCTCGGAAGGCCTAAATGATATACGTGGGATAAATACACATGTACCATGAAAATGTCCAACAGTGATTTTTTCATCTATAAGATTTTTGTGAAAGACACGACATAGTAATCTAGTTCTATTACATAATCCAATTCTTGGATCAATATTCCTAAGTAATATGATTGGTGCTCCTACTTTTAGTGTTAATTTATGGGATAGCAAATCACCCGGAGTAACTGAGTTCAAGAATTCCAACTGATATAGATTATGTATATCTTCTTTGACTTTATCAAATGAATAGTAAATACATTTACTACCTGGATACTTTTCTATAACTTTACTATTAATCTCATATGTTGTTTCATTTTTGGGGGCCTAATATTGCTCTATCCATTATATAATTATTATCACCTAATTGGTCATTGAGTTCGGTGAATACTTCATTAATCAAAGCATAAATCGAAACAGTATTGGTCAGAGGTTCAATGATATCATCTCGGAGCTCTATAATATCATCTTGAACATAGATTTCATCTCCATTTCCAATACGTAAAAGAAATTATGCATATGATTGATCGTCTCTTGCACGAATATTTTGTGTTAAACGAATTACCTAAACATTTTCTCATAGACATGGTCGTACTATACATGCGTCAACTATTTGAGAACTAGTACCATTTACGACTATTGGTAGAACTTAACGAAAATCACCTCCTGAAATAAAAATCTTTCCTCCAAATGGTGCATCTAAATTCGTTAAATGCATGGCGATGAGCCTAGCTTCATCCCATAGTAAAACTGTGCAATAAATAAGAGTTTTGTGATCTCAAATTGCTTGGAATATGACATATAGAGGAAGATTCTAAATCAATTGGTATTTTAAATCGAGAATGTGCAGTTCGACCTTCTGGAAGAGCAAGAGAAGCAATTCCAAAAGCAACAACTGCAATTGCAATATGACCTTGAAGTCGTAAATCTGCTAAGATTGCTCTATATAGATATGCTTTTCCTATACCTTCAGGGCCATCTATGAAATATATAGCATTAGCTTTTACTTTAATAGAAGACATTATCGTGTCAAATGCCTCCTTTTGTTTAGAGTTCAAGTTATTTATGGAATTAATATCATTATTGGGTATTTCTATACACTATTCTTCTAAAATAAGAGTGGAGCTCTTGGTCTGAGTAAAATCATTGAAATTATTATGTGGAGTATCATAATCGAAAATTGTTTTGTTATATTGTTTGAGAAAGTTGTCGAGATCGGAGAGACATTGAATCATTGAATATGAATTGATGGATTAGTAGTAGATACAATAGGATAGTCTTCAAGTAAAAAATATGAAAACTCTTCCTATAATTCATGCACATGACATGGTTCATAGTACACTAATAGTGTAATGAGTAATCTTCTTAAAGCCTTAAGAATATATGTGTTTGAAGCATCTCTCAACCAGTCCTTTAAACTATCATCATTTTCAAGTGAATCTCTATGTTCATTTGCTTCTTTAAATGTATTGTATTGTGTTCCATTAAATTTTAGTAAGTCATTAAAAGATAGAGGGCCTCTTACATGTGTTAATAATAATCACAAATATTAACGATCACCTTCAGTGGGAGATACTATATAAACTCTACCAATTGTTCTACGGTTATTTTGCCAACAGTTCCATTTCTTATTTGTAGGGTCCCACTAATATTTTTCAGGAAATTCCTAATATAAATATTGACATGCTTGTTCATCGAAAACATTCTTACAAAAAAATTCAGTAAGCATTGTTTTGGATCTTTGTTGATTATCAAAAATAGTTTGTATATGCTCTTCTACACGAAATAGTAGTTGTTATCTATTTGGTGAATGTATTTTTAAGCCGGTAACAGAAGGATAAATGTTACTTAGTGAAAATTAAAATATTCTCCATAAATCTTCTATGGCACAAATCCATCCAACGTTAACAAATTTTGAAACTTCATCGTTGTCATCAGCTGTAGCGGATAACCCTACGATATACGGTCCGAACCTTTGCAAATGTATTTGTAAAGATATTTTACAGATTTAATACTCGAGCACATCTCAACATTTGACAATTGTATTTCAAAAGTAAGCAAGGACTATAAGGTACTATCCAACGGTTATCGATTATATGGCTGCCAGTTCGATATTACATTCCATTGTCACGTCTATAAATAGCGTAGGAGTCGTTTCCTTGTAAAGTTAAGGGAGGAAAAGATTTTGGAAAACCTTTCTTGCAGTGATTGTTTTTCAAACATACAACTCTTGGATTAAAGTGTCTGCATAGATAATGAATCATATGTTTCATTATAGCATTATGTAGTTTGGGTTCTAGATCTTTACATGGAATTTCAGCTCGAACTAAAGCATCTTAATCATCAGGATTGTTAACCTTATTATTTTCACCTCGTATAATTAGAATATGTGAATGTGATAGTCATGTTTTTTATAATTCAATAACATGGACATGGACAATGACTTTACCCAGAACACGTGTCAAATAGATCAGTTTTAGTTGCTCTAATTTCACTCGAAAAATACCAGTTGTTAAATCAGCTCTATCTTGCGATCATTGACTAGGAAGTAATTCTTTTGTAATTTTACTCAGTTAACATTACATGTTATAGTAATAAATAAATCGGTCTTCCCATACCTTCGCACTATTGCCATCTCATTTTGATATTGTTGATGCATATCTCGTGGACTACCAATATAGGATGAAGGAAGAATCTTCTTGACACATGTACTTCCTAATGTATGGAAGTTCATGACACTAATACTTCCTAATGTGTGAAAATTAATATGATTGATTATTAGATAAGTAATTGGTTAGTAATTACTGATAACAACAAAAGATTGAATGTAGTAGTTAAAGAAACTTATTAGCAGATGTCTCTCCATTAGTTAAGGCATCTTATAAACCTTGGTATTACTCCACTCTGATAGTGTTTTGATTATTGTTTTAAGAAAACTTAGGTGCATTTTTTCTATATTTACATACATATCAACGACATATTATTAAAATAGACGGCCACTAAGCAGTATAAGTGATGGCTCTGTGGATCGTATCTACGTGAATAGATCAAAGACATAATGAAAGTAACATTAATATTGATGTTGATATGAACAATTTTTTGTGTTATTTACGAATAAATAATATTGGATATTAAAATATGAGAGTAGTATGATGTACAACTTATAGATGTATTTCCATTTTCTGGATGTTCAAATCCCAACTATGCTGGTTGTATAGCAGCAATAGTGGATATTGCAATAGGTTGTAAAAACCCGTAGTATTTGGAATCCTTCGTAGCTTTCCACCTCTTGTATTAACAACGATATCTCTACCTTGCAAATTGTTCGGTTCATCTTCAATTGTTATACTTGCTACTTGGGATGTGCTTGGCAACTCATGAAGATGTCGATCCAGTGTAATCTCTTTAATTTTGATTCTATAGGTTTGTACATCAGGTTCTTGCCCCAACCGTCGAATTATAGAAACATATGGGTTATGTGTATCTAAAATTTCTTTCTAAATCAAAATTATCTCTGGTCTCATTGCTTCACTATCTTAAAGTCAGTTTTCAATCTCATGGTCGGCGTCATATATGTATAATTGCAAATAGCATGGTCTACTTCCAACCAAGGGTAAAATACTTCCAATACTATGATATATTGAAACTTATGCCCAGTATGTGTAAACTCATTTTCTAGTATTAGCTAGGTTATTATTAATTGATGCACCCAAAGCGTGAATGAAATTGTGTTATTGCTGGATCGAATGTTTGTTTGAAATTGGGTACAAACTTTCCCTTGATCTTGGAATAAGCTTAGTAGCTCTTATGCTATTGTGGTAGGTCGATGAATGTCAACATAACCACCAGAGCAACAATTCTGTAAGCTTTCGTGGAAAAATATTTTAGCGCTGCAAAAATCACTGTAAGTGGGTTGTGGTAGCTGATATTTGTGGTAGTGCATGCTTGCGATAAAATTTTGACCACAATTATGACTATTGATTATTGTAGTCTGAGGTATTACATCTTCCTCATGCTGTGTTATTGAAGAATCTAAAAAAATGAGCAGTAAGTACATCATTTAAAGAATAGTAAGTACAACATTTAAATAATAGTAATACAACATTTAAATAAAATGTTGGTTGAACTTAGTTGAACCTTATGTTTACATTAAAATCAAACAAATTTTAAATGTACACATTGCTGGCAGAATATTAAACAAACCTATACATACACATAGCAGATATTTGGACAGAAAACAGCATACATACAAACTCATGACAGCTAACCAAGCGTAAGGAAAAAATTATTAAAACTCATGATGATTTAAGTGGTAATTATATATAAGGCGATGGTTAATAATGAAATATAATGTAGAAAGATACTTATAGCTAATGAAGCATGCGCGCACACATGACTTAAACAATTAGCGTAAAATGTTAGTATGCTAGCTCATGGAAGCCTGCACGTCTTTGAGTAAATATGCATGAACTATAATGCAAAAATTATTCATGGAAAATATGTTTACACATATATTATGTGAACATGAAGGCAACTTGCAAACAGTTTATGCCAACGTGATGGAAACATGCAAATATTAAATACGAAAGTGAAGGCAACATGACGTATAAGTGCAAACACTTTGCGCTTTTCAAAAAAGGGCACATGGGGCTGTACTATTCTGTTATACATATTTATATTCGCATGAAACGCTGCTACAGGTATACCTATACCATGTGTTCTTAAGTATACACACTTAGTTTGTATTATATATTTTCTAAACATGCATGTTGCGGTACATGCAATTAAACAGTTTGTAAGCATAAAAAACAGTAGTATGAAACAAAAACAACACATGCGGCTATACTATCGCTACTGGGTAATACGCTGAACTATGGTACTTGAACCCAGAAACTTAGCTTGAACTTTCAGTACGGAGAAGTTGATTTTAAATTTAAATTCTTATACAAATAGCGTAGGAAAACCTTTGCAGCCCAAAGCTTATTCAAAGCGCAATTTCCAGTTAATTTACTCGAAACTTTGAGTTAGTATTAGTCCATAGTTATGATTAGCCAGAAATAGTACTATCACTACAGTTTTAGAATATGTTTGGATTATTACTTTTTGGACGGACTACGGTAGCTATGATCTCCATTAATGGTCACCATATAGCTGATCATGATCCGGAACCCAGTTTAATCACCAAACAGTACGATTGAAGCATTACTTCACTAACTTATCGTCAGCATCAGTATATTAGTTACAAAATAAAAAATCAATATGTTCTTCTTATTACCTTCAACAAGACATAAGGAGTAATGCAATTATATGTTCACAACTAGCCATAAAATAAATATAAAGTGAAATGATCAAAAGTGCTTTGATGTTGTATTAACAAGACCAAACTTGAAATATCTATATAGGTAATACATGGGAAATAGTTACCTGATTAGCCTTAAATACGTGAGTCGTCACTCAGTTATGTTCTTCTATTTGCAATTTCTATTTGCAATGTTTATTTCTTTTGTTTGTGCACTCTAGCATGCTGACTATTCGCCGCCTTTCTTCTTGTTGTTATTCCATTAAATGGTGAACATAAACTAAAGTGAGAATAAATAGTGATAAAGGTAATTTACTTATTTGTGAAGGATTTGCATAAGAATATGGAAAAAGCATAAATGATACTAAAGTAGCAAGTGAAAGGTGAGTCTATTGGCAAGTATCTATATATAGATAAACCATTGGATAGATAATTTGCTATAACTTCTGAGAATGAGTAGTATACGCTGTTGAACTGGTAAAGATCCAAGAATTGTGTGCTGCAGATGTTTAGTAACGACTAGTGCTACTTGGTTTAACTTATTATAGGTTACACCTTTATTTATTGTGACCTACTGATATTGTTGTATTGGAGTTGAGTTTGCCACCTTTTTTCATTGTTCGTTAAATATATACTGCCTTATTTTTGATTGCTTCATTAGTAAATATTGCTTTCAAGATACAAAGATTTTCCTGTAATAGCTGGTTACTCCGGTAGTGAAGAGTAGTAATATATGTTTAGGTTATTAAATATTATATGGGCTTATAATATAGACAATTTTTATATGGAGTTGAGTTTTGCCACCTCTTTTTATTGTTCATTTAACTATATACTGCTTATTTCTTGATTGCTTCATTAGTAAATATTTCATTAAAGATTCATGGATTTTCCGATAATAGCCGGTTGCTCCAGTAATGAAGAGCAGTAATATATGTTTAGGTTATTAAATATTATATGGGCCTATAATATAGACAATTTTCAGGGGATACTCGGTGAGTGGTTTTTGCGGTTTAAACAGAATTGACCATTGTTATTAGCAACTCTAATGTATTATTATACAATGTAAGTTTTTGTAACAGCTCGATACTTGTAGGAATTTCCATCATTAAGAAAAGACAGTAGCCTCGTTCAATTCAATAGACAATTCAAAAGGTGCAGATACAAAATTATTACATGGAGAAAACTGCTAAGCCTCTAAGATTAGTTTGTTGATGCAGGACTATCCATGGAAGAGTTTCATGGGAATTAATTTACAAATAGTATCCCTAAACCATAACCACTTAATGTGAACCATTAACATTCAATATGTAAAAATACTATATGAAGGATAATTAAGATATTATCTGGAAAGCTTACTTAGTGCTAAATATTAATTTTAATTTGGCCTCAAAAATATACATGAAAATTTATATGTATATACAATATATGACGTAGAGTTGAAACCCATAAAAGTGATAAACATGTGATAAACATGAAAGCTTGATATGAACGCTAATAGAGTATTGTACTTTTTTGGTTGTGCAGTCATGCTAAATATTTATAATAGAAATGGACCATAATAATTTACAGTTGCTTAGCATCTATCATTATAGCACCGTGGTTGTACATTTTGTAGAAAATTGTGACCGTATTTGATGATGCGTTATAATATATTTGCAGAAGAAAAGATATTAAGGAGCTATTACATATATAATCTACTTTCTATACCTTTTATGTTGTAGCCATATATGTTATAATATTTCTCATAATATTTTATTGTACTAGTATTGTATGTTGATGAGTACTTTTTTGATGCTTGGGTCAAAATCCATAATATAAATTGTTTGAGTTGGACATTGATACAAAGATAATCACATATATTACAGTTGTTATGTTTTACAACCTTTCTTTCAGAGCGAAGAAGCTATAAAATATTAAATTAAACTTTGTATTTCTTTGCGTACAACAAAAGCATTACATTAATAAGAGGCTGTTGCCTAGTATACATGATAGCCAAGTGCATAAAAAACGATGTGTATCTTTCATTGGATTTTTGTTATGGCAATGAATGTACTAACATATGAGTGCATATTTTCTAGTATAGTTATAGTTAATGGGAATAGGGAATAGGTTTCATATTACATAATAGTTTTGCTATTTTACATAAATGGTAAATTCTAACATGCAACTCTAATTAAGGTTATAAGAGGTGTAAGACAAAAGTTAAAGTACAATAAGCAGTAGCATATCAATATGCAGTATTGTTTAAGAATATTAACAAATATATGGAAACACATCATAATTTCTTTTAGCTAGCGAGGAGATCCTGCTGGAATTACTTCGGTAATTTGTTAGGTATCCGCGGAAGCGTTTCCTCGTCGAATGACCTTCTGAGTACCTGGTGGAACGGTAGAACTGGTAAATCTCTTCGTTCTAACACCAGTCGTTTGATTCCCTGTCTGATTTGCTGGCACATCTGGTGCGCGCGGAATAAGGCTATTTTTGAGAAGACTCCTATGGATCCTTCCTCTGTTATTCGGCGGGTTAAAAATGATGTTTTATTGGCTTTTCGTGGTAGACCTTTCAAGGGCTCAGTCAATTCTCGTACTGGTCTCCTTGTGGCCATGCTTTCTATTACCTGCTCTCAGTCTACCATTAGAGCGGGTATTGCTTGATCTCCGTTCTCGTGAATTGTGTCTCTTGCTTGCTGGTTTTCTTGTTCCCTCTCCCCCTCACCCCCCCCTTTTTTAAATTCGTCTATTTTTCTGGCAACTGTTTTCAGGATCTGGATTTTCTTGCTTGGTTGGAGCTCTGTTTTCCTTTTTAGGATGGAGCTTGGCAGTGGGAATTTTGGCTCTTTTTCTCGGCACTCGCTGTTGCTGTTCTTTGGATGATGGGCGCTTGTTTGGACCTTTATCCCATGGAGGATAGTCCTCTATCTTGCTGCTGTATTTCACGGTTGTCTTCCGACATCGTCATCGGGCGGTGGCATTGCCGGAGCTCGATGACGATGTTTGATGGGCGGTGGTTTTTCCGGAGCTCATCGACTTTGTTCCGTGGCAGTTTCATGCAGCAGTCTTCCGTTCTAACTCGCCAGCCTCTGGGGGTTTTGTCATATTTTCTATCTTTTTATGTTTTGGTTTTTATTTGATCGGCGTTGTTGTCCTGCGTTGCTTTTGGGTTATCTGTCAGGCATGTTAACAGCTTTTGGTGTTGGTTAATAAACTCTGTTTCTACTCAAAAATAATAATAATAATAAATAAATAAAAATAAAAAAAAAGTAAATTTTGACTACGCAACACTGATTGATGAGCTTATAAGAGGTGTAAAACGGAAGTTAGAGCAAAATGAGCATAACCACACCAATTCGTAGAATTTTTTACAGTAATAACATAAGCACGGAAAACACATCAAACTTATCTTGACAGTAACAAACATATGGAAAACACATCAAATTTATTTTGATAGTAAACAACGAAAAAGGTACTAAAGCACGAAAATTGACAGTTTTTTTGTTAACATAGAGTTGAAACATTAGTGCAAATGCTCCACGAGAAATCACTCAACGGCCATATCACATTGTTCAATTTGCAAGAGAAATAAAAATTTATGGTGGGTATAATATATATAGGAAGTCGCTAATTTTTGGCATACCACTTCAGAAGTAAAAAAGTTATCCCAATTATCATCTTGAGGACAATATGGAAAATATTGAAGTTCATCGGGTTGTGGCATTTACACTTCGCGATTGGAATATTTTAATAATATGTCATTGTATTTTCACATAGTTTTCCTTAATTGGAGGAAGATGAACAAAGTGATTCGGTTTATTAACATTTTCTGATTCGGTCCGATTCGGTCCGAGGAAGAGTAAGCGTTGTCTAAAGCATCAACTTTTTCATCATTAAGTGATTGAAGCTGCTTTGTTAAACGTGTACTTTTACATTTGAATTTCTCTATGGAAGGGGATAATGCATGCTCTTTACCTTGTTGTATATATTTTTAATACATGATCAAAAATATTTGTCAATTATGGATAAAATAAAAATTAATATTTGGGAAAAATGAAAAAAAATGATTACATATTAGATGTAGACAATGCATGGTAGTAACAGTAAATGGTAGAAGGCAACATAAAAAGCTGTGCGTTTACTTAGAAAGAAGATGATTCTACTTTAGTAATCACAGTTGGACAAAATAGGTTAGGTGTGTGAATAAGAGATAAGAGAGAAGTACCTTTGTCATTTTTGGATGAAAAGTAATATGCAGTCTTATGAAGCCCGAGTGGAATTTACAAATGTGAAAGAATTTATAGATGTGAGTTGTTATGGATACGCAAATGCGGGCATAGAGTTGGTTAATAGAGTAGTGCGTATGATTTGAGATTTAGTAGCATGCTCTATCATTATTTTTTGTTCTAAAAGGACATATTAGCCTAGTCTGTAGCAAATTTCACATGAGCATTTATAGGGAACATGGTAATTGATCCCGGCGACAAAAAGGTATTTTTGTACGGCATTAGTCAGCTTCAGTGTGAATAGTTTCGATCCAATGTTAGTATATGATAACGTTAGTATGCTTATGCATTTCATATGATGAAATACTTCAACTCCCTTCTTCTTTACTGATTCAAATGAAGTGATACTGGTGGGAAAATATATGAATGTTTAAAATTCAAAATATTATCTTTCAAATTTCTAGCCAAAAAAATAAGAAATTACTTTAAGCTCGTGAAAATAATACCAAAGTAGTAAAGTTTTAAAACAGTTTTCATCGCAAAAAGGACTCGGGTTAGTACATAACATCAAACAAATTCCAAAGACATAACAGACATGCCAAAAAACACTATTATTACACTCAGATAGCAGTAAAGTTTATTGATTTTAGATGTACATCAACATATACAACCGTGTTAAGCTATCAAAAAGGATATCACCAAGTCTAATAAGCACTGAAACACCACCTTTCCTTTGAATATCACCAGATAACGAACCAATAATACAACCAGCATGGAATATATGCAATTAGTAGTGAATATGAATTTCACTTAGTGATAACGAACAAAGGACACAACTACTCTATGTTAAATTTTGGCGATACTATATGGAGAATTGTAGAGGTAGGAAGTAGCTTCGTAAAGGAGAAAATGGTTCGCAAATCAGAGTTTAAAGGTGGAAGTTATAAGGGAAAAAGGGAAGTGGACTGAATTGATAGGGTCACACGTATGAGGAAAAATCCAGACGCCTGACCCTTCAGAAAATCTACACCAGACCTGTTTCAAAAAAAAAGGTTGGACGTTTGACTAAAATGGTCAAACATCTGAATCTGTGCAGAATTGATTCCAGAGCCTTGAGTTAGACATCTAACCAAATAGTCAGACGTCCGAGATGAAGCGAAACTTTTCCAGTAACTTTAGTCAGACGTCTGGTCATTTTGGCCAAACGCCTGAGGCGACTTCCATCTGTTTTTCAGGTATGGACCTGGCGTAAAGATTTGTGATATATGCAGGGACAATTTTGAAATATTGCCTAGGGTTTCTATTCTCCTATATAAGCTAGCTTTAGATTCCAGATCTACAAGCATGCAAACAACTGCAAGAGATTAGCCTCCACAAGTTAGGGTTTATCAAAATCTAATATTCTTCAATTCTCTTCTCCACAAATCAATTTTTAATTAGAATTTTGATCATTGTAATCAATCTCTTGTACTTTTCTCATCAATATTAATAAAAGATCTCTCTTAAAGTGGATGTACACTAACACAACGTTAGTGGAACCACTATAAATCGCTGTGTGATTTATTTTTCATTATTGCTTTGATTTCTATATTGCTTGTTTGGGATTGTGATTGTTTTTGGATTGGTTGAGACAAGAATTGAGTCATTGATTGGTTATTTCTACACTTCTTACCATGATTCCGTCTTCCGCTGTGCTTTTAGGGTTTTGGTTTGAGTGGTCTCGAGTTGGAATTTTGACCCAACATTTGGTATCAAAGCTTTTGTGTTGGTAGGTGGTTGTAGAAACGCCTGAATCAAATAGTCACTCAAGTAGTTCCTCGATGGGTAATCCAAATGGTGTAGCTCCTTATGTACGTGGCTCGTACGCAACTTCAGGATCACAGTTGGTAATAGACAAGTGAAATAGCGATAATGAATTTGAAAAATGGCAATGGAGATGAAAGCAGTTCTAAGGAGGAATCGGGTGCATCGGGTAGTGTTTGATACATATTTATTGCCAGCAGACATCTCAAATGTTGAGAGAGAGGAGATGGAAGAGTGGGCATTCACTACACTTCAACTCGCTACGGGAGAGAATGTTATCTCTGAAATTAGCGGTGAGACAACTGCTAAGGGTATTTGGGAAAAGTTATAGGAGTTTTATATGAAGAAGTCACTGACAAATCGTTTAATCTTATTGCGATGTTCTTCACCATTAAGATAAAAGAAGGTACTTCGCTAAAGGTGCACTTGAACATTTTTTATGATTTTCTAAAGAAGATGAAGGCGGTAGATTTGAAGATTGAGGAAGAGCAAAAGGCAATGATATTGTTATGTTCATTGCCAGATCGCTATACAGGTTTCTCAATAGTTTGATCTATAGCTAAGATACATTGACTCTTGACGATGTCAAGACGGGTCTTCTTAATGAGAAGTTGTGGAAACAAATGAAGGAGTTAGATAATGGAAGTAGTGGTGCTAGTAATGGTCATGGTTTATTTATGGAGAAGGAGAGGTAAGTGAAGAAGGAGAACCGGGGGCATTCAAAATCAAGGAACCTCGGCTGGAGAGGAAAGCCGAAGGAAAGAAAAGACAAGTGCTATATTTGTAGGAAGCCCGGACATTGGAAAAATGAGTGTCCAGACAAGGAGAAGGAAAAGAAGGAAGTAGCATCTTTGTCAGTAGTGGTGGAGAGTGGAGTTGGTGAGGGAGATGTACTTGTTTTGTCGGCGATATCATCGAATGTTTCGGGTAGCAAATGGGTGCTCGATTCGGGGGCATCTTATCATATGATGCCAAATAGAAATTGTTTTTCTTCTTACATCAATAAAGAAGGAAATTCAATTGTTATGGTAAATGGTTCTATTTGTAAGTCGAAAGGCATTAGTTCCATGCAAATTCAGATGTTTGATGGAGTGGTTCGTACTCTCACTAATGTGCGCTATGCTCCAGGACTTACGAAGTCTCTTATCTTTTTGAGGCAGCTGGATTCTTTAGGCTGTAAGATCACTATTGAGAGTGATAGCTTGCGGGTTTTGATGGGGGCACTTACGTTGATGAAGGGTGAAAGGACTCATGGTATTTATTTACTTGAAGGAGTGACTGTAGAAGGTGAAACTTGTATAGAAGTTGATAGTTCTCATGGCATGGATGCAACTAGATTGTCGCATTTGAGGTTAGGTCAAGTCTCGGAGAGGACTTTGGACGTTCTTCGGAAGAGGGATATGATCGACGGAGAATGTTTCAACAAGTTAGAGTTTTGCAAAGCATACGTCATGGGGAAGCAAACTAAAGCTTCATTTGGTGAGGGAAAGCATGATTCGAGAAGGGTTCTTGAGTATGTTCACACAGATGTTGTGGACCTACACCTGTAGCTTCTTTAGGTGGTGCTCGCTTATATTTCTTTTATATACAACTTTTCTCGAAAAGTTTGGGTGTATGTAATGAAGGCCAAGTCGGAGGCATTTGCAAAGTTCAAAGCATGGAAGGCTCTTGTTGAGAATGAGAGTGGAAAGTCTTTGAAGGTTCTAAGGTCTGATAATGGCGGAGAGTATGTTTCCTGAGAGTTTTTGAATTTTTTCAAGCCTCATGGTATTCAGAGGCATTTTACTACACCTGGAGATCCACAGTCGAATGGTGTTGCGGAGAGAATGAATCGTACTCTACTTGAGAAAGCTCGATGCTTGAGATTGACATAGGGTTTGGCAAAGGGATTTTGGGCTAAAGCTTTGTCAAACATAGTGCATATTATTAATCGAATTCCATGCTCATCTATTGGTAACCAAATTCCGAAGAAAGTGTGGAAGGTAAAGAGCATTGACTTGAGTTATCTTCGTGTGTTTGGCAGTCCTGTTTAAGTGCATGATTTGAGAAATGATAAGCTTGAACCTAGAGCTTTCAAGAGGATTGTGCTTGGCTATACAGACGGAGTAAAAGGCTATCTGATTTGCAATCCGAAAATAAAGAAGGTAATGAATTCTTATCATGTTACTTTTGATGAGCCGGCGATGTTCAAGGAAAATATGAGCTCGTCGGATGTTCCGAATTTGGTTCATGGTGAATCAAAGGAGAAGGAAATTATTTTCATATTTTTTCCAAAGAGTAGAGAGAGTAGAGTAGTTAGAGATGCTTGTGAGGAAGTAGCGGTTGATGTTACATCACATAGTCCACAGTATTCCTCTAGTAATGTTGGTGATGTATATGATTCTAAAGAAGATACGGTTCAAGGTGGAGCCGAAGGGGGTTTGGGTGATGGTATTGCTACTCGGGTTGGTTATTGTACTATAAGACTACCCGAAAGATATGGTGATTGGAATTATCTTAGCTTTTGTAATAATTTGGACTATGCACTTCATGTAGTTCATGATGAGCCGATGGACCTTGATGATGCCATGGAGTCAAGTGATAGCTCGAAAAGGATTTGTGGCATGGAGGAAGAGATGCAATCATTGTTGAAGAATCAAACTTGAGATTTGGTTCCACTTCCTAAAGGACACCGTGCTATTGGGTGCAAATGGATATACAAGGTGAATAACGATGGGAGATATAAAGCTAGGCTAGTGGCTAAGGGGTTTGCACAAAGTAAGGGAAAGGAGTATGGTGAGATATTGCACCGGTTTACTTCTATCCGAATATTACTTTATATTGTTGTTATTCACGACTTGGAGTTGGAGAAACTTGATGTAAAGACTGCCTTCTTACATGGGGACTTGGATGAAGACATCTACATGAAGCAACCAGAAGGTTTTTTTGTGGATGGTTAGTCAAATTTGGTTTGCAAGTAGAATAAATCACTACATGATTTAAAGCAATCACCTAGACAATTGTACAAGAGGTTTGATTATTTTATGCTTGAAAATGGTTTTAAGATAAGCGTCAAAGTTGCTTATGTTTATTTCAAGAAGTTGAAAAATGATTATTGGGTGTATTTACTCTTGTATGTGGACGACATGCTCATTGCTTTTAAATATAAGAATGAGATCAATAATCTAAAACTGAGTTTGAAATCGGAGTTCGAAATGAAGGAACTTGGAGAAGCAAGAAGGATATTGGGCATGAAACTTATAAGGATCAAAAGCATTTTGAGTTGAAACTAACTCAAAGGGAGTACATTGAGAAAGTACTTTGTCGGTTTAGCATGGAGAATGCAAAGGCGTCAAATACACATTTAGCTTTGCATATGAAGCTTTCAAGTAAAGGATCACCTCTCTTGGAGGAAGACAAGGCTTATATGGCCAAGGTGTCATATGCTAGTGCCGTTGGAAGTCCAGTGTATGCAATGGTGTGTACAAGGCCCGATATTGGAAATGTCGACGGGATGGTTAGTCGATATATGGCTGATCTGGGGAAATCGAATTGGGAAGCTGTGAAGCTTATGTTGAGATATCTTAGAGGCACATCATCTCATGGTCATGTTTTTGGCGGTAGTAAGGCGATGGATTGCAAGTTGGTAGGTTATTGTGATTCGGACTACGCAGGTGATAGGGATTGAAGAAAATCAACTTTCGAATATGTCTTCAAACTTGGGGGTATAACCATAAGTTGGAGATCTAGATTGCAGACCGTGGTTGTTTTATCCACTGCGGAGGCGAAGTTGATAGCCACGGTAGAGGCGGCAAAGGAGGCACTCTATTTGAAGTGATTGTTATGTAACTTGGGATTCGAGCATGATAGTATTGATGTTCGATGTGATAGCTAGAGTGCTATTCACTTGGCAGAGAAATTGGCATTTAGCTCACGGACTAAGCATATTGAGGTGAGAGAGTCATTTCTAGTAGCCATGGATGAAGATAAGCAAGCATATCTTCGGAAAGTGCACATAAAGGATAACGCGGCGGACATGTTCACTAAGGCATTGCCGGTTAGGAAGTTCGAGCATTGCTCGAACTTGATTCGCTTGGAGAAGTGCTAGGTGCCATAGGGTGGCACGGTTAAGGGAGGAGCTTGGTGGTAGATGAGGAAGAGTATCGGTAAGAGATTGAGATCCGATCTTCTTGGAAAGTGCTAGTCTTTGTGATATAGCTTAGGATTTGGATGTTTAAAACATTTCATTAGCGGGCGGGGGCTTTGCCTGAGCTCATTGGTGGAGTGCAATGGGCGGTGCCTTTGTCGAAGCTCATTGGGAAAACATTCATGTTTGGTTGAAGGTAGAAGTGATAGTTGGTGCTATCGGTTGTCGTTGATGGTATGGTACCATTGGTGTTGGAGATGGATATAATATCGAGGTGGAGTGTTAAATTTTGGCAACACTATATGGTGAATATAGAGGCAGGAAGTAGCTTCAAACAGAGAAAAAAGTTCACAAATCGGAGTTCGAAGGTGAAAGTGATAAGGGAAAAAGGGAATTGGGCTGAATTGACAGGGTCAGACGTCTGAGAAAAATTCAGACTTCTGACCCTTCGGCAAATGTACACCAAACCTATTTTAGAGATAGAGATCAAACATCTGACCAAAATGGTCAGACGTTTGAGTCTGTGTAGAATTGATTCCAGAGCCTTGAGTCAGACGTCTAAGCTAAAGCGAAACTTTTCCAGTAACTTTAGTCAGACGTCTGGCCATTTTGGCCAGACATCTGAGGCGACTTCCGTCTGTTTTTCAGGTATGAACCTGGTGTGAAGATTTGTTATATATGCAGAGGCAATTTCAAAACATTACCTAGGGTTTCTATTCTCCTATATAGCTTTAGGTTCTAGATCTATAAGCATGCAAGAGATATGCCTCCACAAATTAGGGTTTATCAAAAGCCAATATTCTTCAATACTCTTCTCCACAAATCAATTTCTAATTAGAGTTTTGATCATTGTAATCAATCTCTTGTACTTTTCTCATCAATATTAATAAAAGCTCTCTCTTAAAGTGGATGTACACTAACACAACATTAGTAGAACCACTATAAATCGCTGTGTGATTTATTTCTCGTTATTGCTTTGTTTTTTATATTGCTTATTTAGGATTATGATTATTTTTGGATTGGTTGAGACAAGAATTGAGTTATTGATTGGTTGTTTTTGCACTTTTTATCACGATCCAATCTTCCGTTGTGCTTTTGGGGTTTGATTTGAGTGGTCTCGAGTTGGAATCCCGACCCAACACTCTATAAATTGCCAACCAGACGATGGCCACATTTTTGCTTCTTCATGCTACTTAAAAAATGCTCTCCCCCAGTAGTCGCACGGATTTCTGTCTAGTCTCTACCTTTAGTTCATATTTTTGCCCCTTACCTAGATCAGGCACATATTGAACAACTCATAAACTTGCACCTGTCTGCTTTTCCTACCCATCGTTGTGAATCTTACACTTTTATTAAGCAATGCTTCACTGCGTATCCACACACTCTCTGATCATCATGCTTGCCTCATTAGCTACCAAATGCAGCACCTTTTCGACTCATGCTTTGCTGCTATCTTCAATTCACTTAGTTATTATAATAGTAGTAGCATACATTACGTTGCTTTTCGCTCATTAGAGTTCATCTCAACAAAGTCCACTACAACTTAATAATTGCCGAAGAAAAGAATCAACTCACTATATTATGACAGTGTAAAATAAAGTGAATGGTACAGTCCTCACATGTATATTTATGTACATATATATCTGTACGGTTAGTAAACCTTATTATCATGATACTCTAAGTAAGTAACATCAGATGCTGCAACTGTTCATGCTCCAGAAAAGATTTGCATGGCGGTAGAAGGATCCTCTTTAATGCAAGTACTTATTAATAGTAGTATAGTACATATAAAAGAAAACTAACGTAAAGGGTACTGTAAACTGATTATTACCACAACTGTTCATCATAGTAATGAACGTTTTGCTTTCAAAGTCCTAAACCTAGGTTGGCTCAAATTTTCATGATTTTTAGCTCTTCTAACATCCTCTTTCTTTTCAGCAAGCTCTTCAATCCTTTATTCTAGAAAGGCTTTTCTTTTCTTTACCTCATTAACCATTAAGATTAAATCCAAGGTAGAGGGAGGAAGCTGTTGGCAACAGAGGGAAGACATCAATTTGGTTTAGGAGTATTCCATATAAAAAAATGATAATGGTTATACCATGTTATACATAATTAGTATAAATTAAACAAAGGCAGAAAATCCATCAAACCTATACTAATTTTATCTTCGATGCATTTCATAGAAATTCAAAAAAAATATACTATTAACAACAGTGAGTTCAAAATATATAAATGGTAAAATTTAGCAAGTAACAAGTATAAAGCAGGACACATCTTCCTTATGCTCCAAAATAGAACAATCTTAGTGCAAGCAAAATAGAGTGGAATCATCTAAGCTAGTGTTTGCTTTACTATTTAAAGCAAGGAATATAATTCTAAGAGCATAACAACTGAAGTAGCATTTAAAGGTTAAAGAGGTAGTGAAAGAATGAAATTGAATGGACATAATGAGCAATAGAAAATATAAATAATACTACCAAGAAATGGGAATACAAAACCAAGCTTATGTTGCAAAATGCAGTTTTATTTTATTCATATCCCATGCTACTAATCAATACATGCTTGAATGTGGATTTTATTTTTGGAAGGATGCTTTGGTAAAATGGATTATCCAAAGAACAAAATTAAACACACAAAGATGAGGAAGCAAGAAAGGCTCCTGAGCAAGCACAAAAAGCAGTAGAAATCTTACAAAACACCAATTGTAAGATTTATGGATCTTAAAAACAACCTATAAATGCCAAAAAAGTATCATGTTGATTTTTGAGCGTGTAAGGCCGCACGTAACACAAAAATTGTTTTCTTTGAATTAATATCATTATTGCATTTTTTTAAGAATTAAATTATTATAATAATTGTTCTTTCTCATTTTTTCAAGGATGAGGTCAACATCAATAAGCTAAAAATAATCTGTAAGAGCTAAAGTGTAATTCTGGCAATTATTTTCTCCATTACTTGGGCTTGAGACTTACATCATCGATATATAAATGGCAGAGTTGAAAATGTTGTAAAGGGACATTTTTATGTAAATACAATGATGTGTGGGTAATAAACCTAGCAATTATTTTTATTATCCTAAGGGTAATATAACATTTATTTATTGCAAAAAGAACATATGTGTTAGATACTATTTCCATCATGTCGACCGACCTTTAAAAGAACTGAACTTTTGAACTATAAAAAAAAATTAGTGTGTAAAAAAAGTCCAAATGTATAAACTATAATTTATTTTACATGATTTTATTAAACTTAGCCTAATCAAAAAATCATTAGTAAAATGTTTAAAGTGTTCGCAATAATCCTTTCCCATCGTAAGCAGCTTTCTGAAATATATTTATCCCGTTATACCCAAGGAATTCCAAAAACTTTTCAAGTACGGTTTCCACTTCAATAACTCAAACTATGTCATTGCTTATGTGCTAGTTCAACATACTAAATTATGTTATATAAGTAGCAAATGCATAATGGATTTTTATCAAGTATAGATACGTATCTATTATTTATTTTCCAGTATTCAAAATTGATCTTTATGTATCAAAAAAAACTTTCATAAAAACTAAAGCTAAAAGGACAAAACGTGGAATTGTGAAAATAAAAATGTGGATGCCAAGCAAGCAGGGAAATGAAACATTACGTAAATTCATGTTTCCTTGTAGTTATACTGCATGTTTCAATACTATGCAGCAAGAGTGCACCATGAACTCTCTATCAAATTACCATAATACATAGGCTCGCGCTAGTGCATATGTTATGTTACAAAACCAAACAAAAATGCATATTTATATCTAAAGGAAATCTTGAAAGGACAATTAAACATAATTATAAATTCAATAGCTAAGAGTAATCGGTTACAACATTGTAACCAAGGCACTTCTTATGAGGGGAGGGAACAATGTAAACAATACCCTAAAATCACTTGATTCATGGTTTAAAGCTTGCATGAAAGGTTTATTGTGAGTCATCATCAGCTCCAAAGCCGCATTTATTGCATTATCAACCTCCATTTATACTATTTATTCTTTCATCTAAAAATACAAAAGTTAGTTCACAATTTTGGTTTCCAACATGAAATTTTTAACATTTGTTTAGTAAAATCCATATAAAATTGAGCTAACTTTTTTTTAACTCCACTTGTTTATTATAATTTTGCAAAAGCTAATACAAATATTTTCCAACTTGGAAATCTATTAATGATCCAACCCTTTCAATTGAAATCACCAATATAGCGAACATTCTGTCCAAATTATTGCCTCTACGGTTACCTTAAACTTAAAGAATTTTACAATAAAGGTTATATGAAAGAGAAATTTGTCTAAAAAGTAGCCTTATTTTAGTTTTAGCTGCATATGACATGCAAAATCATAGTCAATGGTCAAATATAGTATAAAACATGCCTTTGTGATATATAATACCATTTTAGGGTAACTATCCTATGGCGTGTTGCAATCAATTAAATACATCCAGTAAGTTATACCAACCTAAGAATAA
Source organism: Allium cepa (assembly GCA_030765085.1). Classification (NCBI taxonomy): domain Eukaryota; kingdom Viridiplantae; phylum Streptophyta; class Magnoliopsida; order Asparagales; family Amaryllidaceae; genus Allium; species Allium cepa. The sequence goes on from CM060938.1 coordinate 514,627,157, forward strand.
GTTTTCAATAGAGTACGCTTAAACAGTAGCTATTATGACCATCCACTACATTACCACTACCATTTGACACTAGTCCAATTAGTATCACCCAATCGCAGCAAGTATTTGATCACATATAACTAAATATTACAAGAGTACCATCATCTCATCAATAAAATACTGCATACTAGCAAAACAACCTTGTAAAAATAGGCCTATGTTTGGCATGCTAATTGGTAATAAGATGATATGACATCGAACACATAAAGTTATTTTGTTGTATGATAATGGAAGGTAGTATGTATCGCTCGCGTGGCATGAGTTCAATTTCCTAATTGATTATTATGATTAGGTAATTGTATCATTTTATAGTAAATGCTGCTTTTCTTTCATTTATCAATAGTGTTTGACCTATCAAAAGAGAAACATAACATGAACAATCATGAGATATGAAATTTTTATTGCAATAGAGTCCAATCCAAGGGTTAAAGCAGAAAAATATGTGTTTTTTACAAACGTGTTTACTTTTAATAAGAAAGCATAATATTTAAAATCTTAGGTAAACAAAAAATAAACATAAAAATTCGATCAAATCAAAACAATTTAATTATCACATATTTAGGCCTTTCATTTATGTTAGGTAATCACCGAATAATTAGTTAATACAATTATTGCCTAATACTACTTACTCATTTCATTAAAACTTGCATTACAATATCTAATGCTTACATTTAAGGGTGAACAAAAAAGGGATCATTATGTAAAAAACAAAGATAGCAGTATGCATAGAAATTAATACAAATGAAAATTGAGGATGTGATGAGAAAAAGGAAGACTAATGAAGCTCACAATACTTGTTTATTGAAACTAAACTTCACCCATGTCTTTTTGGTACATCATTTGCTGGATCCCTGACTATTGCTGATAATGTGAAAGTGAACAAAGTTAAACCTAGCGAATGATATCTATAAAGGAAAAACTGATACATTAAATCAAGCAATTTTTAGTTTTGATTCTAGAAATGAAATATTAGATATCACTGCTTTAACCCAAGAACGCATGGGTTAGGTATGGAAACATGGCAAAAATTTCCTTAATCTACTTAATTGATTAATTATATGTGTGGACATTTTAAGAAATGTGAAAAGACTTCATTTGGACAGTACCTTCGTATCTCCACTACTTAGTTATAAGAACGAAACCCTCTAATTTTCCAAATTTGTTGTAATCCAAACCATTTATTCTCAAACTCATCGTCGTCCGCTTTTTGCTCATCAATCGATTGTTGAAGTTAACCTGAAACTGAAACATGTTGTTGAGGAAGTTTCTATAAATGAATGAGTTGTAGTTATGATTTTCTAGAAATAATTTATGAATAAATTGATGTTAATTGATGAAACGAGTAATAGAATTACCTTCTAAAGGTAAAAATACATTGAGGAATATGGAAGAAAAATGAGGAAAGGTATCTTTTCGTAGGGAAATAAGAACGTGGATGCTATTTTCAACGGATAAGTTACTTGATTGGTAAGGGTAAAAAGACTAAATTATTCGGAAAACATTCTCTTATTTGCAGCTCGCATAGGATTATTTTTTATAGTTCAAAAATGGCTTCACTTTGACAGGTTTGACCAAGTATTTGCTATATATATATATATATATATATATATATATATATATTATCGAGTAAAATGGTTTCTGCCATAATAAATTAATGCAAAATAATTGTATAAAAAATTACAAGTTTTATAATTTTAGAAAAATCTGAAAACACATTGTTTGCTTAAAACTTATTGATGGAATTTTCTTAATTAAAATAATGTTTTTCATTAAATAATTTTTAACATCCCAAAATCAAATTAATTCTTAAAAATATGAAATCAAGTTCAAAAATTCTAAAACTTTTTCCAAAGGCACCTAAGACATATTTTAGGCTTAGGAAAAATTTCTAGAATTTTCTCAGTTGAAATTATAGCAAGCTGTAGTGCCCCACCTTGTATACCCAGATTAATAAACCATATTATGAATAATATACTCTTCTAATCCGGAAATAAGGATTTGAAAGGAGCGAACATCGTGAAAATACTTTGAGCTAATGCCGACACATCTCATATACTGTAACATCCCCTCCTTGGAGGCCTAGAACTAACGGCTACAGATACTGCAGTCTTCCATAGTTATTAAGCATCGGCGACCAAATGCGGTAATGTTAAATACTTTGATATAACAGAAACATGTAAATATGAAAAAAATTAAACCATTGAACAAATTTCTCATTCCATTTCAATCATATTTCAAGTTCGTTACATAATCTCGAATTCGAGAACCACTTTCAGAGAAAATATAATTATTACAAACCTATGCAGTTAAAGCGCTCGGCATATTCAATGCGGCGAAAGTGTAATAAGTCATAGCGGGGATACACCGAGGATATAGCGGGATATAGTGGATGACTCTAAAATAGCATATAAAATCATACTTAATGTTTTTACAAATATATAAATGGTAATTAAATGAAATATTAATATTCGGTTGAATTATAATTAATATATAAATAAATTTAAATAAAAACATGTGCGAATATATTGTAAATAAACATAAAAATATTATATAACATAAGTGAATTTAGTAAAATATTATAGTATATCCATTTCTAAAAATATATTAAAAATTCAATTAAATAAATTAATTACATAATTTTTATAATGTATAAATGTCTTTTTTCGGTTCATTTCTTTTAAAGAAGATATAGCAATAATAGCGGAATATAGCGGGAATAATGGGATATGGAAAAAATAGCGGGGCTTAAAGCGGAAAGGCTATATTTAGGGCTATATAGAAAAATCGTAGCGATAAAAATCCGCTATGAGATATAGCAGGGTTATAGCGGGGTAATAGCGGGGCATTAACAGCACAGTTACAAACTATGCCAAGAGCGACATATGAAGATGCCCCCTTGTATGATCAGAGTATATACATATATATATAGGCAATTAAAAACTTTGCCTTTACACTAATACACGACGGAATAAAAAAGAAAAAAACTCCAAATAGCTAGCTTGCCTCATGCACGTCTCCAAAAACTTATTCATCTAAAGGAGAACCTAAAAAACCTCAACTCTCAATCAATTGAGCACCGGAGAGTTTAAGGGGTAAACATAAACACCGAATCGGACATAAAGTCTGGTATGAATAATAACCTAGCATCTCAAAACATTTAGATATCTAGTGAGACCACGCCGCTTAGCGGAATGTGTTTTCCCTTCACTAGTATCTTACCCAAAAATTTAGAAGAACCATATACTGTGCTCCTGCATCCACAACGGTAAAAAACATAGCAATTTAAAATATATATCATGATGATATGCAAGCAAGCAAAATATCTTGGATTTCCCATCTCCGTTCATTTGACTATCTATATCTATTATAGTTTCCGGGGTTTTTATTAACCTATTAGTTTTCATGAGCTGACTAGTAGCCTGTTCAAAGCTTATGGACTATCTGTATGGTCTTATATTTTTCATGCGATCACAAAGAACCTATTGGCCCCTTCCAATAACTTCATTTACTTAATTCAAGGGTTCTCCCTAAACCTATTGGTATCTCCAGTAACTTCTGTTATATCATAGTTTTCATGGGTTGACTATGAACCTATTGACTTCTTTCAAAAACTTTATCCAGAAGAAGTTTTCACCGGATCACAATGAACCTGATGGCCCATGCCAATAACTTTATCCAAACATAGTTTTCATACGTTTACTATGAACATGTCTAATCTGACAACTTCTTTGATCAGTCTTTGGGAATCCTATGTTCTGGTCTACCAGACCTCCTAGATGCAACTCTATACATTCAAGAGTTAACTCAAGTTATATTCACTACTGGTTCAACTTAGCTGGTTATTCCACCCTTACTCCCAAAAATACAATTATGGGCCCATTACATAGTGAATATGTTTGTAGAAGAAGCATATGTAATAACTGATCATAACATAATAATACTACCAACATTTATAGTTTAATATCCTTGAAATCATTCCCATATGAAACATACTTAATCCCTTTAATCCATTATTTTTGTCAAGGAAAGCTTCGTCAAAAACTCCAAAATTTTGCCATGGGTTTTCCTTTAAAAATGAAATTGAATTCTTTTTTTTGAAAGCTAAGGCTTTCAAAACCTTAGACCTTTACTTTTGAAACCATTAGTATACATCTTTCGAAAGCATTCAAATCTTCTTTTCAAAACACTTAAACATATGCCATTCAAAATACTTTAAAATATCTCTTTCGAAAGCATCAAAACTTTCCTTTCGAAACCAACAAAACATTCCTATAAAAAGAATTAAAGCATATCTTTTAACTTATAGAAGCATAGCTTCAGAACCTTTTGAAAGTAACTCTTTTAAAACCATTGAGTTTATCCTTAAAAATAACTTTTGGGTCAAAGTGATCATAAGCGAAAGTACCCCTTTCGAAACTATTAATCGTCAAGTAAAAAGGTTTGGGGAAAATAGATGGCTTCGGAACCATCCTTTCGAAAGCTTTAATCTTTTAAGTAAAACAATTGGAAGGATAGCTTCGAAACACCTTTCGTAGCCATTTCCTTTGAAAGCTTTGGTTTAAATGGCTATTAGAGCCCTTTTAAAGGCATTGGGAAGCGGCTTGTTATATTTATAATACAAATCATTGCCTTTCGAACTCATTGAAGACTTTCAACTTATTTGAAAGGTATAAAGACATCAGCAAGGTTTCGACCTTGTTCAACTACCCTTTCGAAAACTCAAATTTTAAAACTTAAAACATGGCAACTCATTCGTAAGCCTCCCTTTTGAAAGAAGAATGTGATGAAGTTACCTCGTTCGAAACCAATAACTCACGACTCATTCCTTTGCCGACTCATCCCCTCTGCCGACTCATCCCCTCCACCCTAAGTCGCGAACGACACATCACCACAAACTGCCGACTCACAACTCCATCCCCTCTGCCGACTCACAACTCCATCAATTTTCCACCGACTCATCTCCAATTACAACCTACGACTTACCAATTGCAGCCTACGACTCACCTTTTCCCCCTCAAGCATATAACCGAGACACGAGATAAACCTTTCCCCTCAATCCTATAAGTCGCGACACCTCCAGGAATTGAATCGCGAACGACCTAATTTGTGTGTCGCGAATGGCCTACCTTCAATACTTTGAGTCGCCGAGTTCCCTATGTCGCAAAGCTAATGAGTCGTAGCCGAAGGTATTGAGTCGTTACCGAGTTAATTTTAACTCGCGAACTACCCTTATGTCGCGAAATTTGCTCTACACCTGCTGATGAGTCGTAGCCAGTTACGTTAAGTCACTGTTTGTAATTTTCTAAGTCCTTTGTGTTGTAATTTTTTTTAAGTCTTTGTGTTGAGTCATAAACCCTATAAATAGGGACGTAATGTCATTGTAATGGTGGTTGAATATTGAATAAAAATTTCTTGTTGATTGCTTTGTGCTTTCTTCTCTAATTGGTAGTCGAGTGAAATCTCCTATCTCCACCTACGTCATTCGAGTGCGCTCGAATCTTCGTTTGTGAAGCCGATTCACGGAATCAAGTGCGCTTGATCAACGTTGAAGAATCGTAGATCTTTGTTTCTCGGTATCGTGCGCGATCAACGGGATGAAGATAGCTAGAATCCAGCATCTTTGGATCAACGGATTTGGGCATTGCAGTATTTTCAAATCACCGATTGCTATATTTCATCAATTGAAGTTTGTTTTGAAATATCCGCTGCGTCAGTTTGGTATCAGAGCGAGATTGCAAGGAGTTTGCATCATTTGGAGATTTGGGTTTCGAGAAGTTGAAGTTTAGAGATCGAATTTGCAAATTGTCGAGAAGTTTGGAGTTTGAAGTTTGTGTTCGTCGTGTTCATATTGAAGTTGCAACAAGAGGAGAACTTTCGATCCATTTCATTTCGGATCAAAGTTGAAAAGGGGTTTGAGCGAAGAGTTGAAGCATCACTTTGCTATTATTGTTGAAGGAAGGCCGTGTATACTTAAGAAGTAGCCGAGCCTTGTGAAGTTGTTTTGAAGTTTGAAGCCAAGCTAAGGAACCGTGACTTGTTTGATTTTGTGTTGAAGTTTTGATTTGTTGAAGTTTATTGTTTAAAGATTTTGCGAAGTTCAATCATGCCACCGAGACGAGCTCAACGTCATCGCAATATTAATGCCCTGTATGGAAGAGAAGAGGCCGATGAAATGGAGCAATGAATCCACGAGAGCTTTACTGAAAAGTTGAACGAAGGAATTGGTCGATTAGAGAGAATGATGCTTGAAATGAATCAAAGTAGAAGAAGAATTTCACCTGAATCAAACCGTGGGGGTAGTAGAGTTTCATCACATTCAGAACAGGAGAGGAGAGAAAGTCAAGAGCATAGAAGTGTTGATAATCGAAGTAGGAGGAATGTTGATGATCGGAATCGAAGGGATGTTGGTAGTAGGAGTGGTGGTAGAGATGTTGGAGGACGTGAACGACAACGATATACTTCAGATTTTGATGAGGAATTTGTTGGTGACAGAGGGAGTATGCATCGAGATAGAGAACAAACACGACGTCAGTATCGAGATGTAGATGATGATCGTCGATGGGAATCGGGAATGAAGATGGAGATTCCGAAGTTTAAAGGTGGGATGGTTGCTGAGGAGTTCTTAGACTGGTTATCTAATGTTGAAGAAATCTTTGATTTCAAGGAAGTGCCGGAGAATCGTCGAGTGAAGTTGGTTGCTACTAGATTGAGGGGAAGAGCATTGGCATGGTGGCAGCAAACTAAACTTACACGAGAACGGATGGGGAAGTCGAAGGTTGTTGAGTGGGATAAGATGAAGAAGTTGATGAGATCTACTTTCTTACCTTACAACTATCAATCACTTATGTAACAGAGGTTGCAGAATCTGAGGCAAGGGACAAAGTCTGTTAGTGATTATGCTGATGAATTTTACCAACTCATTGCCAGGAACGATATTATGGAGACTGAAGAACAGTTAACTGCTAGATTCATTGGGGGATTGAGAATGCAGATCCAGGATATGGTTAATATGTTTGATCCAAGATCTGTAGCAGAGGCACATCAGAAAGCGTTAGCTTGGGAGAAGCAGGGAAGGCGTGGAGGTGGTGTGTTTACTAATTCTAACAATCAAGTGAAGGGGGCCAGTGGAAGTTCTAATGTTCCTAAACCTGTCAGTAAGCCAATTGTGAAGGAGGGTGAGAAGGCGAAGGTTAATAGTGGGTTCAAATGTTATAATTGCCAGGAAATGGGTCATAAAAGCAATGAGTGTCCGAAGCCGAAGAAGAGAACTATGATAGTTGAAGCTGAGGATGAGGATGAAGAGGCTGAGTGTTCTAATTCCTTACCGGTTGAGGAGGAAGACTTGTTATCGGGAGACGAAGGATATTCACTGATGATGAGGAGGAGTTGTTTGACACCAAAGCAAGAGGAGGGAGACAGTTGGTTGAGGAATAACATATTTCAGTCTACTTGCACTATTCTTGGAAGAGTTTGTAAATTCGTTATTGATGCTGGGAGTTGCGATAACATTATCTCTACAGAGGCAGTAAAGAAGTTGGAATTGAAAACCGAGAAGCATCCTAAACCGTACAAGTTAGCTTGGTTGAGGAAAGGAGGTGAGGTGAAAGTTGGAAGGAGAGCTTGTGTTAAATTTTCAATTGGGAAGAAATACAAGGATGAAATTTGGTGCGATGTTGTAGACATGGACATATGTCATCTGTTGTTGGGCAGACCATGGCAGTTTGATAGAGCAGTTCAACATGATGGTCGTGCTAATAGCTATAGTTTCATGTTTGAAGGCACTAAAATTACTTTAGTTCCCAAGAAGCAGCAACAGAAAGAAAGCAAGCTGGAGGAAATTGAAGAATTGAAAACTCTGTTAACTTTGAAGGAGTTTGTCAAGGAAGTCGAAGAAGAACCTGAAGTGTACTTGTTGATTGGACGAGAGTGTAACGAAGAGGTTGAAATTCCAGAAGAAGCAAAACCAGTTTTGAAAGAATTTGAGGATGTATTCCCAGAGGAGTTGCCTAAGGAGTTGCCGCCACTAAGAGACATTAAACATCAAATCGATCTTGTTCCGGGAGCAGTATTACCGCATAGACCACATTATCGAATGAGTCCGAAGGAACATGAAGAGTTGAGAAGACAGGTGGAAGAGTTACTTGAGCAGGGACGTGTGCAGGAAAGTTTGAGTCCATGTGCTATGCCGGCTTTGTTGGTACCGAAGAAGGACGGGACGTGGAGGATGTGCACTGACAGTAGAGCATTAAATAAGATTACGGTGAGATATAGATTTCCTATGCCAAGGTTGGATGACTTGCTGGATCAGTTGAGTGGGGCAAATATCTTTTCGAAGATTGATTTGAAAAGCGGTTATCATCAAATTCGGATTAGACCTGGAGACGAATGGAAGACAGCCTTCAAAACGAGAGAGGGGTTATACGAATGGTTTGTTATGCCATTTGGTTTGTCAAGTACACCTAGTACATTCATGCGGGTGATGAATCAAATCTTCAGACCATTCATTGGGAAGTTCGTCGTGGTTTATTTCGATGATATTCTAATTTACAGCAGGAGTACAGAGGAGCATGTTCAACATTTGAGGGAAGTATTGAATATTCTTCGTGAGGAACAATTTTACGCTGCTACGAAGAAATGTGTGTTTATGACGCACAGTGTTTTATTTCTGGGTTATGGTGTTTCAGGAGAAGGTATTCAAGTTGATCAGAGTAAAGTTGAGGCAGTCAGGAATTGGCCACAACCAAAGACAATTACGGAAGTGAGAGGTTTTCATGGGCTAGCGTCATTCTACCGAAGATTCATTCCACACTTCAGTAGCGTAATGGCTCCAGTTACTGATTGCATGAAGGGTAAACAGTTTTCGTGGACAGAAGAAGCCGGGATTGCTTTTGAACGAATCAAAGAACTGTTGACGACAGCGCCAATTCTCGTTTTACCTAATTTTCAGTTGTTGTTTGAGCTACAAACTGATGCATCAAAGGTTTGGATTGGAGGAGTGTTGAGTCAGCAGGGGAGACCTATTGCATATTTCAGTGAAAAGTTATCAGGGGCAAAGATGAGATACAGTACATATGACGTTGAATTCTATGCTGTTGTGCAAGCTGTTAAGCATTGGAGACACTACCTATTTCAGAAGGAATTTGTTCTTTACACTGATCATGAAGCTTTGAAACATTTACAGGGGCAGGATAAAATTTCAGCGAGACATGCATCATGGATTGCATATTTACAGCAGTTTACCTTTGTTGTTAAACACAAAACCGGGGTGACGAATCGTGTGGCTGATGCTTTGAGTAGGAGGAGTCATTTGTTAACAACATTGAAGGTTGAAGTGACGGGATTTGAATTGTTGCCAGAGATGATTGAAGAAGATCCTTACTTTGTGAAATATGTTGAGAAAGTCAAGGAAGTGAGTGCCGATGAATTTATGTTGGTCGATGGATTCTTGTTTAAAGGAAATCAGTTATGTATTCCAGAGGGCAGTTTGAGAATGAAAATTATCAAGGAGTTGCATGAAGAAGGTCATGTGGGTAGAGATCGTACATTGCAGTTGATTTCTCAATCTTACTTTTGGCCGTCAATGAGGAAAGAGGTTGAACGATTTGTGGAGAGATGCCATATTTGCCAGGTTTCGAAGGGAACAACAATGAATGCAGGGTTGTATATGCCGCTACCTGTACCGTCTAAGCCATGGGTTGATATCAGCATGGATTTCGTTTTGGGTTTGCCTAGAACTCAGAGGGGGAATGATTCTATATTTGTTGTGGTGGACAGGTTTTCGAAGATGGCACATTTTATAGCCTGTAAGAAAACGGCGGATGCAGTTCGAGTGGCTCAGTTGTTCTTTAAAGAAATCTATCGTTTACATGGGTTGCCAGAGTCTATTGTTTCCGACAGGGATACCAGATTTTTAAGTCATTTTTGGCTTAGTTTGTGGAAGATGGTGGGAACGAAGCTGAATTTTAGTAGTGCTTATCATCCGCAAACAGATGGGCAAACTGAAGTGGTGAATAGATCGTTGGGAAACTTGTTACGATGTCTTGTGAAAGATAATTTGAAGAGTTGGGATTTAAAGTTGTGTCAAGCTGAATTTGCTCACAATCATGCAAATAACCGAAGTACAGGATTCAGTCCATTTCAGATTGTATATTCAAATTTACCCAGGGGACCGCTGGATTTGGCAGTAGTACCACAACCGAAAAGGACAGTTAAACGAGCTGCTGATTTTGTTGATGGGTTGACGGAATGCCATAGAATCGTTCAGGAACGATTGGAAAAGGAAAATGAGAAGTATAAACAAATGGCGGATAAGAAACGAAGAAGTGTAGTCTTCAAAGAGGGTGATTTCGTTTACGCAGTTTTGACGAAAGATCGTTTTCCAGTTGGAGCTTACAATAAGTTGAAAGCACGAAAAATTGGTCCATTAGAAATCCTGAAGAAGATCAATGATAATGCATATCGGTTAAAGTTGCCGGAAAATGTTCATACTTCTGATGTTTTCAATGTCAAACATTTAATTCCGTATTGTGGGGAGGATTTCATCGACGATGACGAGAATGTGAATTCGAGGACGAATTCTATCCAACGAGGGGAGGATGATGAAGTTACCTCGTTCGAAACCAATAACTCACAACTCATTCCTTTGCCGACTCATCCCCTCTGCCGACTCATCCCCTCTGCCGACTCATCCCCTCCACCCTAAGTCGCGAACGACACATCACCACAAACTGCCGACTCACAACTCCATCCCCTCTGCCGACTCACAACTCCATCACTTTTCCACCGACTCATCTCCAATTACAACCTACGACTTACCAATTGCAGCCTACGACTCACCTTTTCCCCCTCAAGCATATAACCGAGACACGAGATAAACCTTTCCCCTCAATCCTATAAGTCGCGACACCTCCAGGAATTGAATCGCGAACGACCTAATTTGTGTGTCGCGAATGGCCTACCTTCAATACTTTGAGTCGCCGAGTTCCCTATGTCGCAAAGCTAATGAGTCGTAGCCGAAGGTATTGAGTCATTACCGAGTTAATTTTAACTCGCGAACTACCCTTATGTCGCGAAATTTGCTCTACACCTGCTGATGAGTCGTAGCCAGTTACGTTAAGTCACTGTTTGTAATTTTCTAAGTCCTTTGTGTTGTAATTTTTTTTTAAGTCTTTGTGTTGAGTCATAAACCCTATAAATAGGGACGTAATGTCATTGTAATGGTGGTTGAATATTGAATAAAAATTTCTTGTTGATTGCTTTGTGCTTTCTTCTCTAATTGGTAGTCGAGTGAAATCTCCTATCTCCACCTACGTCATTCGAGTGCGCTCGAATCTTCGTTTGTGAAGCCGATTCACGGAATCAAGTGCGCTTGATCAACGTTGAAGAATCGTAGATCTTTGTTTCTCGGTATCGTGCGCGATCAAAGGGACGAAGATAGCTAGAATCCGGCATCTTTGGATCAATGGATTTGGGCATTGCAGTATTTTCAAATCACCGATTGCTATATTTCATCAATTGAAGTTTGTTTTGAAATATCTGCTGCGTCAGAATGCGACAACCCCTTCGAAAGCAATATAAAAGCGATTCAACCCTTTTGAAAGCATCCATTGAAAAGTAGGCAAGTGGCATCTCTTTCTAAAGCAAAACAAAGACCTTCGAAAGCTATTTAAAATGGCCTCGACCCTTTCAAAAGCGTAGTTTCGACTCTATACCTTCTGCCTTTCTCCAATTCACTTCGTACCAAAGCATTGATACCATGTGTATTGGTCTCGACTTGGTTGGGGGCAGAGGTATGGGGTCGAAAGGTTGCAACTAAAAGTGGCAAAATAATAAATCTGTACAAAACTATTTCATTGCCTTTTTAAGTAAATGCTCTTCAACTAACTTTCATATATGTAAAAATGTAATTAGTTGCTATAATCTTTAACAAAATCTTTTCTAAACACCGCCAAATTTATCTAGAATTAATTAGAAATAATTTACAAAGTAGCCCTTTCCTTTAAGAAAGCAATTAAGACACTTAAGTCCTCCAACATAAATTAATTTACATAGTAAATTACTTAGGAAACATCCCCAAAAATAATCATAATTCGGTTTTAATATTTTATCTAACGTGTACAAATTTTAGACCCAAAATCTTTTATATCATAGCTGAAATAAATTTTAAATCCAAATATGTATTTCTTCCATCAAAAATTCTTAGTAAATTATCCATAATTTAGGTAATTATGAAAATATAAACCCGTCTCCAAAATAATGTTTTACATAACATATTAATTCCTCATGGCATACGAAACCCAATAAATATTATTTTACCCTTAAAATCAAATAAAACTTATCGAACGTATTTGTTTGAATCGAACATATCATGTAATCCAAGCATATCATCATTAAAATCATATTAAAGGTTTTAAACATAAAACAGGAAATCAAATGCTCTTTAAAAATGAAAATGAGATGGTTTTCATTATTATTCACCTTGCTTTGGATAAGGAACTTGAGATTTGACCTTGCTTAATTCTCCTTACTTGATTCCTTAGCTTTTAGTTGATTTTTCTCCTCTCTTTCCCCTAGGTTATGGCCGGCTTAAGCTCCTTAGTTTATGTTTTAGAATTTTGGACTTATTAAATGAAGATGGGAATAAGGGTTAAGGGTTATGGTGGACAGCTATTCCCCATAATACCCTTCCTTATTCTTTTATTGGTTAACTTATATAATCATTTCCATAAACTCATCCCTTTAATTTTATTTAGTTAACCATTGCCTCTATTTAGTTTTCAAATCTCAATCCCCTTATCGCTCTATACTTTACGTTATTTTATTTAATTTATTTGATTAAATCTCCTGAATAATGTTATTTAAAATTAAGGGTGTTACAGCCTCCCTTCCTTAAAGAATTTCGTCCTTGAAATTTAGCAAGGACTGAATACTAAGTGTAGCAATCATCTATAACTTCTTCTAGCTACCGTACTAGCCTACCTGGCTAGCAACGACCTATATAAAGCAAATATATATTATGCCCTCACAGCAGACCAGGATAGGTATCTCTAATCCTGTCTTCTATCTCCCAAATACAGTCCTTCTCCTTGTCACTTCACCGAACTTTCACCAACTTGACTGTCTTATTTTTTAACCTCTTCTCATCTCTTGCTACAGCCTGAAATGGTTATCTAATAAAAGTCAAATTCGGTTCTACTATCAAATCTTCCAAATCTGTTGAAGGAATAGTAATCTCTGGATTATGCACGTACTTGCGAAGAAGAGATACATGAAACACATTATGGACACTACCATACCGCTCAGCAACTCTACTCTGTAGGCAAGCTTCCCGATCCTTTCTATAATTCGAAACGGTCCAACATATCTCAATGCCAGTTTCCCTGACTTTTCGAGTCGCATCACACCCTTCATCGGTGATACTTTATTGAAGACCCTATCCCCAGCTGGAAATTCTATATCTTTATGCATCTTATCTGTGTTACTTTTCTATCTAGACTGAGTTTCCTTCATCCTTTCTCAGATCAACTCAATCTTCTCTGTCACTTCTCTAACCAAATCTGGACCCAAGACTAATCTGTCTCCAGTCTCCAACCAACATGCTGGTGATTTGCATGGCCTTCCATACAAAGCTTCAAAAGGCACCATTCTTATATTAGTCTGATAACTATTGTTATAGGAAACTCGACTAAGTGTAGGCGATCTTCCCAAGATCGACCAAAGTCCAATACACAAGCTCTTGAAAAATCCTCGAGTACCTTGTTAACTCTCTCTCTGCCTCTCTTTGTCTACCCATCCGTTTGAAGGTGATACAAAATACTCATCTTGAGCTAGGTGCCTAACATATCCTGTAGATTCTTCTAGAATTCACTAGTAAACAAAGCATCTCTATCACTGACTATACAGCGAGGAGTCCCGTGCAGTCTAACTATTTTCTTCATAAACAACTTAGTTAAAATAGGTGTCGTCCTGGTTGACTTAATTGGAATGAAATGGGCACTCTTGGTCAACATGTCCACTATGACGCATGTACTTTCATTCTCTCTATTCGACCTTGGCAGCCTGTCTATAAAATCCATGGATATCGAATCCTATTTCCAAACTAGTATATCCAAAGGTTGAAGCAATCCACTCGGCTTTCGATGTTCGGCCTTCACTTGTTGGCAATTCGCACACTGCCTGACCCACAAGCCAACATCCTTCTTCATACCTCCCCAGTTGAAAATCCTACTCATGTCCTGATACATTATGGTTCCTTCAGGATGAATCGTAAATTTGGATCGATGACATTCCCTAAGAACTTCTCTTCTTAAGTCCTCAACATTTGGAACACACTATTAGTCCTTGAGATGATGGTTTTGATGACAACAACCTTAGGACTTGTTATAAAATACAAATACTAACATTATAGTTTAGATATATACGTATATGCAGGATATAAACATGCAGGAACCAAGAATGAAGACTGTACAATATAGAGATTCAAGACTGAAGATAACAAGATTGAAGGCTCATGAGTATCAAGATATCAAGAGTTCAAGATTTCAAGAGTACAAGATAAGTATTGAGTCTATAATTATGTTAAAACTTCTTGAAAGTACTTACAACTTTATTAAAAAATTATTTTTGAAATGGAATCCACTTCAAGCCTGTTAAAGGGATGGAACCCTAGTGGGATGAAACCCACGACAATATCTAGTGGAATATATAGTGGTCCTATTTTGATATCTACTAATTTTATAAAAATGTTTTTCAAAATATATATCTCTTGTTTTTAAAAAATGTTTTCAAAAATTTCTTTTCAAAAAGACATCACTCTTGATTTTAAATATTTAGCCTCAAAACTATTTTTATCATTTTTAATATTTTGATTTCAAAATTGTCCTTGATTTTAAACTATCTCTTGTTTTAATATTTAGCTTTTAAATAATTATATACTCAGATTTTAAATCACTTTATAGATTAAGATTATATATACTAAAAATTACTTTTATATGTTTAAACTATATTCAAATATGTTTACAAAGTTTAGAAATTGTTTGGACAAATAAAGAAGCCAATATTAATAAGAAAATAAAAGTATCAATTTTTTCCTTGAGCATGTCGACATCCCTCAACTCCCCATGTCGACATGGTGCCCATTAAATTCAAAATTCAAATTTTCAAACGAAGTGTCTATTCATCGTATCCTTTCACGAATAGATATGGCAATTGATCTCATATAAATACCTGTAGTTCTAAACGAATTTTTCATCAGATTTCACTTGTTTTCTCTCCTCTTCATTCTCCACGTTTATTCTAAAGAATCCCAAACTATACTCTGCCGAAATACTAAGTGAATCAAAATTGATTATCTCTTTTTTGATTCTCTGCCACTCTCTCCATAAGATCTCAGTGCTATTCAGAGTTATAAGATCTTTTGTAAATCAAACTGTTGAGTAAAATGTGTGGTTGAGCCTTGAAACCTATTGGATGTGATTGTTGCCCCGTAAATCAATTAGGTAATCTTGTAGCCTGGTTAAATCAAGAGAGTTTCCCTGAACTCGAATACATGAGGGTGTACCTCGTAGCCTTGAAACTAAGGGTGTAATCTAGGAGATTATTTCGATAATAAATCCGTATGATTATATGGGACTGGATGTAAGGTAACTCTGAACCAGTATAAAATCCTAGTGTGTTATTTCCTTTACTTCTTTTATTTAGTATTTGCATCTATGTCTGATTCTACGATTATATCTGTATCTGTGAATTGCATTTGTTGGTGATTAAATCACATAAGTTTCAAAATGATTTAGAAAATCCATAAAACACTATTCAACCCCTCTCTAGTGTTATTCCACCTTAAGTTCCGTAATCCACATTTCTCACACACACAACCATCCCTTCTTTCTCAACCATCCCCTCTGGTTAAGACTAAAATCCTTTAGATCATCGATCTACAACCCAACCTCAAGCCTTTTAATCTTCGCGGCCAATAATGGGTCCTCTTTCTACTTGGAAGCGACCCTTTCGATAATTACTGGTCGAGCTTCCAAACATGACAACATGGCGATGCTCTGACTAGAACTAGCAGTCGATCTTAACTTCATGATACAAGTAGTCAAAGCTTCAAGATCTTTCCATTTTGCCAAAATGGCTAACACCACATTCTGATGTTTTATTCTAAGAGCATTCGCTACTTTATTTTCTCTCTTAGGGGTATACTCTATACCAAAATCATAAGCTGCTAAAAACTCCATCCACCTCTGTTATCTCATATTCAACTCTTACTAAAAGATTATATATATTAAGAACTTATGATCAGTGTATAGCTTAAATCTCTCCCCTAAGAGATAATGTCTCCATATCTTCAATGCAAAGACCACCGTAGCCAACTATAAATCATGAGTAGGATATCTCACCTCACGCGGCCTAAGTTGTCGTGAAGCATAGGCAATGACTTTACCCTTCTGCATTAACACATCTCCTAATCCAGTTTCACACGCATCGACATATACCACCAACCCTTGATTTCATTGGGAACGACTAAAATGAGCACGTGGTCAACAAATGCTTTAACTTAAGGAATGCCTCCTCATATTTTTCAGACCAAATAAAATTCATGTCTTTCTTGGTTAACTTAGTCAAAAGCGCTGCTATCCACGAGAAATCCTTAATGAATCTATGGTAATAGCCAACAAGTCCAAGAAAACTTCTAATCTCAGTCATCGTTTTTGGTCTCTTTAGTTATTAACAGCTTCGATCTTACCTAGATTGACTGACAAACCCTTCTCTGGAACCATATGACCAAGAAACTTAACCTCTTTCTTCCAAAAATGGCACTTAGAAAACTTTGCTTTCAGCTGATGCTACCACAACATCTCAAGCATTACTCTAATATGATCTTCATGCTCTCTTTAATCCTTAGGCCATACTAAAATGTCATCTATAAATACCAATATGAACCTATCTAAGTACACTCAAAAAACTCGATTCATCAACTCTATGCAGAAAGCTGGTGCATTCATTAACCCAAATGGCATTACAAACAACTCGTACGAACCATACCTAGTCTGAAACACGGTCAATAAGATACTATCATTTGCCACTCTTAACTGATGGAAACCTGTTGCCATATTCAATTGGGAAAATATTCTGGCTCCACAAAACAGATCGAATAAATCGTCGATTCTCGATAAATGGTACTTATTCTTGCTCGTCCTCTCATTCAAATTGCAATAGTCAGTACACATCCTTACCGACCCATCTGATTTCTTCACGAATACCGCAGCCGCACCCCAAGGCGAACTGCTTAGTCTAATAAAATTTCTGCCTTCTAGATACACTAGTCGCACCTTCAATTCCTTCATCTCGTTCGACGTCATCCTTCTAGGTGGTCTACTTACAGGTTCAACTCCTGGCACAAGATCTATCTAAAACTCAACGACTCGTTTCGATGGTAATCCTATAACTGGCTCAAAAGCAACTACAAATTCTCTTGTCACTCGAACCTGACTAAACTCTTCTTTTACTTCCATAACATTCAACAGAGTACAAGCACTCCGGTCTGAAACCTCCACTGAGAGTATGATTTGATTATGACTGCCAATGTGTATCAACAATATTTCCCTATCCTAGAAAAATATCCTAGCCTCATATTTACCCAACCAATCCATATCGAAAATGGTTATGAAATCTATGAAATCAAAAACATATAGAGTGCATGCAAACATATGACCTAACAAATCAGGTTCTAACTCGTCACATCTCATTCCCAGAGTTACATACCCTCCTACAGATTCGCAACCCTTAAGAAAGTAAAAGGTGTGTGGGTTCTAAACATAACCTATCAACCAAACACCAAGATATAAATGAATGTGATGCACCGGTATCAGATAGTACCCTTACTAGTGTACTTTGAATCAAAAGCGTACCTTCCATCACAGTCTTTCCCTTTTCAGCAGTAGTTGGCCTAGAAAATGATGTTCCAACAGTAAAGACCTTTCTCTTGTCCGCCCTGACTGGTTCTGGACATTGATTCTTATAATGCCCAACCTAGTCGTAGTTAAAGCACTTCACACCCTTCTAGTCTGCTGCCTTCTTCCCCTTGCCAATTCGGCATTTATGAGCATATGACCCTTCTTATCACACTTAAAGAAAACCAGATAGCCTTTGCCTTCTTGATAGCTTCTCCTTTCCATTTCTTAGAAGTTCATTGATATCTTCTTTTTATAAAGAAAACCGACTTCGATTATTGAATGATCCACACCTAAATAAGCCCCTCGTAGAACGAGAATCCTTCTTTAGGATGAGGCTAGCAATTGAAAAAAATGAATGGGTCAATGAGTTTTTCCACTAGAGGACAAATTGAACAAGTAACGCAAGGGGCATCCAATACTTTATGCAAAAAAGGAATTATTTCTAGGCCACGCCAGACCTAGAAGCAAGTGAGGGGACTGTTCCATTCTAGGAAGAACTTCATCTTCTTTCCAAGGGAACTCTAGGTTTCAACCTACTTCTCCTTCCCATAAGTAACAAGCATCTCCTTATGTTGGATTTCCATTTCCACAACAACATTACAAGGATCGTGAAGATGTGGCAGGGTTTCCCTAGCACTCTCGAGTCTCAATCCCCACATAAACTTCTTGTTCCTCCTACTGATGGTGTCTATCGTAGCATGTCCATATCTAGACAGCTCAACAAATTTCGTGGCATACTTAATCGCCGACATCTCGCCTTGCACTGAGTCCACGAACTTCCTCATCGATGCTTAATTGGCAACATCAGACAAAAGCCTCTGCTCGAATCTTCTCTGAAATTCCACCAAAGTCAAATTTTCCCCGAAAATTCTAGTAGTAACACTATTCCACCAATGAAGCACTACTCCCTGCAACTATTTGGAAGCAAGCCTCCTCTTCTGCTCATCATTCAACCCTTAGTCATTGAAGATTCTGCCATATTGTAAAAGCCAATTCTCCACCTCTATAGCTTCCTCCGTTCCCAAAAACGACTTCTTACCAAGAATGGTATAATATTTGCTCAACTTAGCATAGTTGTTTCCAATTGGAACCACGAGATTAGCTCCTCCAACATTCCCAGCATTACCCCCAGCAACTCCTGCGGTAGCTCCTGCTTGCACCAGATTAAAGAAGAACTGATACATCATCCTCATATCTACTGGCGAATTTCTAGCACCTACATTGTCATCTTCATTTTGGTTAGCAATCGCATGTCGACCCGGGTTCCTACTGGTGGGTCTAACGTTTTCATTTGTTGTGGTGCTTCCTCCACCGAGATTTCATCTTTCGTTTCCTACCTCTATATCTTCATTTCTCGTAAATCTGCATACAGGCCTTAGTAAGATACAAAAGAACAGTCTAAGAGCAAGGAAAATATGTACTTATATATATATATATATATATCAAGTACAAGTAGTTACTATATCAGAGTATATATATAGATACATATAGGAAATAAAACCACTTTCCCTTTACATCAAACTCAGAAAAATCAAATATAAAAGAACTCCTATTGGCTAGCTTGTCTCCTGCGCGTCTCTGAAAGCTTATTTGTCCAAAGAAAAACCTAAAAACCTCAACTCTCAATCTACTCAAAATCAATTGAGCACCCGGGAGTATAAGGGAAAAACATAAAGTTCGAGTCAGACATAAAGCCTAGTATGAATTATAATATACATCTCAAGCCATTTAGATATCGAGTGAGACGACACCGCTTAGCGGAATGGGTTTTCTACTCACTAGTATCTTTTCCAAAAATTTATAATAACCAAATGTTGTGCTCCTGCATCCACAATGATTAAAAACATAGCAATTTAATATATATACGCACACACCATGATAATATGCAAGCAAAAAAATATCATAGATTTCCCATCCCCATTCATTTGGCTATCTGTCTCAGTTATAGTTTCTAGAGTTACTATTAACATATTAGTTTTCATGGGATGACTAATAACCTGTTCAAAACTCAGGGACTATCTGTTCGATCTTATAGTTTTCATGGGATCACTAAGAACCTATTGTCCCCTGCAAAAAACTTCATTTAATTAATTCTTGGGTTCTCCTTGAACCTATTGTTATCTTAAATAACTTCTCTTATATCATAGTTTTCATGGGTTGACTATGAACCTATTGACTTCTGTCAATAACTTTATTCGGATATAGTTTCCATGGGATCACTACGAACCTAATGGCCTATGCTAATAACTCCATTTAAACATTGTTTTCATAGGTTTATTATGGACCTGTCTAATCTGATAACTTCTTTGATCAGTCTTTGGCCATCCTATGTTCTGGTCTTCCTGACCTCCTGGATGCAACTCTATTCATTTAGGAGTTAACTCAAGTTATATTCACTACTGAGTCAACTTAGCTGGTTAGTCTGCCATTACTCCCTAAAATACAGTTATGGGTCCATTACACGGTGAATACATTTACTGTAAAAGTGCATGTATAACTGATCATATATTATAATGATAATACCAACATTTATAGTTCAATATCCTTGAAATGATTCCACATGAAACATGGTTAATCCCTTTAACTCATTATTTTTGTCAAGCAAAGCTTCTTTTAAAACTCCAATATTAAAAGCCATTTCAAAGATCTTTATATTGCTATAGGTTTTCCTTTAAAAATGAGATTGGATTCTTTGTTTTGAAAACTAAGGCTTTCGAAACCTTAGACCTTTACTTTCAAAACCATTAGAATATATCTTTTGAAAGCATTTAAATCTTCTTTTCAAAACACTTAACATATGCCTTTCGAAACACTTTAAAATATCGCTTTCGAAAGCATCAAAAATCTTCTTTCGAGACCATCAAAACTTTCCTTTCGAAAGTATTAAAGCATATCTTTCTAACTTATAGAAGCATAGCTTCGAAACCTTTTGAAAGTACCTCTTTTAAAACCAATGGGTTTATCTTTAAAAATAAATTTTGGGTCAAAGTGATCATAAGAGAAAGTACCCCTATCGAAATCATTACCTTCAAGTAAAAGAATTTGGTGAAAATAGATGACTTCAAAACCATCCTTTCGAAAGCTTTAATCTTTTAAGTAAAACAATTGGAAGGATAGCTTCGAAACAACTTTCAAAGCCATTGGCTTCGAAGCATTTGGTTTAAATGGCTACTAGAGCCCTTCTGAAGGCATTGGGAAGCGGCTTGTTATATTTTAAAAAAAGCTTGCCTTTTGAACTTACTGAAGACTTTTAACCTATTCAAGAGGTATAAAGATATCATAAAGGTTTCCACCCAGTTCGACTACCTTTTCGATAGCTCTTTTTTTTAAACATAAAACATGACAACTCATTCGAAAGCTACCCTTTTGGAACAAGAACGCGAGAACCCCTTCGAAAGCCATATAACAGTGATTCAACCCTTTCGAAAGCATCCTTTGAAAAGTAGGCAAGTGACATCTCTTTTTGAAAGCAAAACAAAGACTTTCGAAAGCTATTAAAATGGCCTTGACCCCTTCGAAAGCATGGTTTCAACTCTATACCTTCTGCCTTTCTCCAATTCACACGTACCAAAGCATTAATACCATGTGTATTGGTTTCGACTTGGTTGGGGGTGGAGGTATGGGGTCAAAAGGTTGCAACTAGAAGTGGTGAAACGATGAATCTATACAAAACTGTTTTGTTGCCTTTTTAAGTAAATGCATTTCAACTAACTTTCCTATACGTAAAAATATAATTGGTTGTCATAATCTTTACCGAAATCTTTTCTAAAGAATGTCAAATTTATCTAGAATTAATTAAAAGTAATTTACAAAGTTGCCCTTCCCTTTAATAAAGAAATTAAGATATTTAAGTGCTCCAACTTAAATAATTTAATTTACATAGTAAATTACTTAGGAAAAAACGTCAAAAATCATTATAATTCACTAATAATATGTTATTTAACATATATAAATTTCAGACCCAAAATCTTCTATATAATAGCCGAAATAAATTGTAATGACCCGAAAATTTCGAACCCGAAAATTCCAGATAGTTAGTGAAAAGAAGAAAGAGAAAGAAGAAGAAGAAGAAGAAGAATCATAAACACCAAAACACAGAAAACCTCACATTCGCAGCGGATCAAATATAATATCAAATAAAGTAGCAGTTATACAAAGAAAACTATATCAGTAAATTTTCATTTAAATACATCAGAGTTACACATATACATAAATACTGGACAAAACAATCATGTCCAGAGACTACAATATCATAGTGAAAACTCTCCATACGTCCCTGCCATCCTGCTCGCCTCCTGACCTCCAGAACGTCCTTACCTGAAAATTTGTAATACTCGGTCTGACCCGAGCATTACATCAAAGTAACACCCGGGTCAGGCTGGAAACCAGCGTGAGTAAACCCATCTAACATGAATGACAAAAGCATACAACTTAAATAAACCCGGGGTAACTTATATCAATTTACAACTTCACAAGTTGTTATAGACATCATCTATTTCCCATAACAATTTATACAGAATCGAAGTGGCTTCGGGAATTTACTAATACCCGACTCCGGTCACTTCGAGTCCAATGTCATCTTAACCAAAATTATCCAATTAAATACAATTCATCCTTAATTACTAGATAACATTTTTATTCACATCAACTCATAATTGATAGAAAATCACAATATCGTCATCCATTCAACATATCATGTCACAAAACAATTCATACCAGAGGTATCAACCAGTCCAAAGCACTCATCATCATTCACTCATTAATAAGCAAGATTGATCACTTCATTATTTAAATTAATTAATGATCATCAAATTACTTTCATTAGTAAATTATTCTTAAATTTCATATAATAATTATCCTTTACCTTAATCACATTCATTAATCAATATTGATTATTCATCAATAGATATCAATTCAATAGATATCATCCAATCCAGACATTCAACAACCAATCACCCATAAGCAAGCATTATCAATTCATATCATAATTAATTTAATTACTTAAATTAAATTAATTTCTTAAGGATTAATCACTTAATCTTGCCTATAGATTCATTAATTAATTACTGACCTTAATTAATTAATCACATCCTTGATTAACTCAAATAACCAATTTATCAATCCTTAATCCCACATTAATTATCCTTTATTTATCAATTATTAATCCATAATTATTATTTAATTTCCTTTAATACAAAGTAATTAATCCTTAATTACTTCCATAATCAATTAATTAACCCTTAATTAATCCTTCATTGACTGTTAACCCATCCTTAATCAATAGATAATCAATCCTTAATTACCCTTTGATTAATCCTTAATCACCATTGATTAATCAAGTAATTATCGTTTAAAAATTCTTAATTAATCCTTAATTACGGATTAATTATTCTTTAATTATTAATTAATAAAACCTTGATTATTAATTAATAAAGCTTAATTACAAGTTAAGCACTACTTAATTATTAGTTAAGTAACCCTTACTACTTAACTAACAACTTATTAATTAATTTCTTAATCAATCCTTTATAATTAAACTAATTAATTAAACTTAATTTCTTTAAATTGACTTAATCAAAATTTAGATATTAAAACCTAAATTAAAATAAAACATTTATCTTATAAATGCTTTAATTACCCTTAACACATTTGCCTCATTTACTTTATAAAAATCTTTGCTTAATTAAATTATTAATTAAGTTCTTTTTTTTTAAATAAAACAATCATTTAACTTGATAAAAATTGAAGTTATCAAAACACAACTAAAAATAGCTTAAATATTTATCAATTATTAGTTGTTTTAAACTATTTCAATTTGGATTTAAAACTTGTCTTTTGTATAAACTTCTCAAATAATATTCAAATTCGATTTTTAAAATCGCTTTAAATTTTTTTAACAAAGTTTAAATTTAACAAACTTCAAAACTTCTTAAAATATGTTTAAGAAAACGTTTATTAAAACATCAAATAATTTATATAAGAGAATTAAACTAATTAAAATTTTTAAAATCAAAACACAAACTTTTAAAACCTTAATTACTGTTTACTTAAGCTGCTTCGGGTTAAACCCGTAGCTTACTCGGGTCATACTCGATTTTCCTTATCTTTTCCATCTCAATTTATTTTAAAATTTAACCCTGTAGCAACTTAAACTGTTAACAACTAATCATCATGAGCTACTCGCGTTTATACTCGAGCAAATTTCCCTCAGACCCGAGCTTCAACCCGTGTACCAATCTTCCTCCTCAATTACTGACACCAGAACTCGCTGTGCAAGTGCACCAGCGATCGCCGAAGCTCCGGCCACCATGACCTCCCTTGACAAGTCGCCGACGCCACACCCATTTGATTTCGATCACCCAAATTTCCTTACAAACCCCAAAATAAGATCGAGCTATCACGATCAAACTCGAAAAACACCCATCACCAGAAAACTGGCCGAAACCACGACACCGATCCCTAGAAGTTGCTGTGACCTCGGCCACGCCTTCCCGAGCTTCCACGCTGCCTTTGCCTAAGATTTCGTGCAACTCGATCACTGAAGTTGCTGCAGTGACGTGAAATTTTGATCTCTCCAAAAACTAGGGTTAAAAAGACACTCCAACCTATCGCCGCTGCCACGGTGGCTCGTCCACCCATCTACCATTTTTGCCAACATCCTAGATCTTCCAGCTAACTCAGGCAAAAACCCCGACCCTCCACAATACTCCGATCACCCACAAATGCACAAAACTCATATTATGATCAAACCCCAATATCTCACTCTGAATTCAATTAGAATTTTTGATTTTCATTCTAAAAACCAGATTTCACCATGAAGATTCAGGTTACATTCCTGAAACAACAATTTTCAATGTTTGATTTTTACGAAGATTGAAAGAATCTTCACTGTCTCTCTTTTTTTTCCAACCAATTATTTTCTTAAATTCATTTCAGAAATTTAATTTATAACTAATCTAACACTTCTTGTTTGTAAATTTAATCCTAATAGAAATCAGTAGTAGAGGAAACAAAATTTATCCAAAATTTAGACCCTGTAACAAGTGACAGAGTTTGCAGCCATGCACATCATAAACCCATTCGAACAAACAAAGATTTTTTTTATATATATACATACATGCAAAGTAATCTTCATTTCAGAAAATCACCTTCAACAGATTTCACTTATTTAAGCTTATGAATTTAAATGTAGATTCTGGGTTCTGGGAAACAACAGAAAGGTTATATACACAATCATCTATATTTATATCCCTGCATTCATTTAAACCCATTCATGCATCAAAATTTCCTTAGCCATTATATCACACTTATCAGGTTTAAATGAATTATATTAGTGAAAGATGGTTTACTCACCTTTTAAACAGCAGAGGCTTTAAACTGGATTTGAAAATTTTACATTGCTGGAATTCCTTAAAACTGAAAAAAAAACTTTGATCTCTTTGAAATGAAATTCTTCATCTACCCTTTTTGATTAACACTGGAATCAACTTCGATGATTAAGGATTGTTTTCAGGTTGTTGCTTTTCTGGAGATGATTCAGGTTTTTGATTCATGCATTTCGAGTTTGCAAAGTTTTGGATTGCATGAAAATTTCTTTTTTTTTTCTTTTTTTCTTTTTGAGATGAACACGGTTTCCTTTTATTTAGAACTAAGATTAGGGAAAAATATTTGAAGGGAAAAGATAAAATTTTATATAAGTTAATTTCAGATTTTCTTAAAATTAAAAGAAAATTCAAATAATGAGACACTTGTCTCTTACCTTACTTAGTATGTTGACACATGCACTAAAGAGGTTTGTAACTTTAACACTTGTCATTATTTATATTTACTTTATTCTTAACTGATATATAAAAAACTTTTCTTATTAAATTCCTTATTAACAAATACATTTATAAATTTATAAATGTTTTCTAAATTTTATATAAATACAATCTAAAATCATGATTTAAAAGATCACATTATAAATTAATTGGTTATTTATATTTAAAGATAACAATTTTATCAATTTATATTTTTTATTTATATTCACACCTTTCTAGTATTATACATATAACATTTTTCAAAGGAGAAGACTTTAAAAATCTTAATTATACACTAATATAATTATTCTTTGAATTTCAAACCTCAAATTCAAATTCAAATTCAATTAAATTGACTCATACACATATTTTAAACAAACACACATTACATGTGTTTTGAAAATAATGATTTTGCAAATTTTAAAATTATTATACCAGAAGATTATCAAATAAATATCTATTCCAGCCTAAATATTTATCATCAGATTATTTGTTTAATCCATAAATCAATATTCTATATTATATTATATTATATTTTTAAGATCAGATAATTATATAATTATCTGATGCCAAAGAAATCCGGGTTACCACATTCCTCCCACCCTTTGAATCTTTTCGTCCTCGAAAAGGAACGAAGCCAGATTTTATTAAAATGCTTAAAATCAGATTAATTATTCTTTGACTATTTTTAAAACACTTTTGAAAATCTATATACTATTATAAATTAGTTTTATAAAAATACTTTTTATAACTCGATGTTTCAACCAGTCCATCCTTGTTCTCACAAAAATTCGGTCATACGTTGATCAGGCGTACGACTGAAATTCTATAAGTACTTAACAGACTCATTTTCAACATCTAGTGAAAATACTTGGAAAATAATTTTATTGAAAATATAGGAAATCAATTATTATTATTATTATTTTATAAAATAGAGGATATATCTTTGGTGAGAATGCCCTAGAAATCATCACCCCCATCCATGGTCACAGTTACATCCAGAGTTACGTTGCCGTCGCAGCAAAAGTCCATGTAACTGCAGGCTCTCCGCGGCCTCTCGATTACGCCATGGAACCCACACAACAGATCACAGTTACATCCAAGGTTACGTTGCCATCGCAGCAAAAGTCCATGTAACTGCAGGCTCTCAGCGGCCTCTGATTTTCGCTGTCAAAATGAAACTTCTCCACTCCTACATAGGTCGCAGTCTGCCGATATAAAATAAAACGCAGACTGTTGGCTCTCAGCGGCACACACGACTTTCGCTCTGGTAACCTCTACTCAAAATCCCCAGGAACTAGTTTTGTCCGGACTCCTCACAGGATAAACTTTAGAACCCCCCCTTAGGGCTCAAGGCAGCACCACCCGGTGGTACTCCTGAGAAGTTCATTTCAAGGGAGCGCCTTTTTCCCCAGAGCCATCATCAAAACATTTTATACTATACATATATAGTATCTTCAAATCATACACCTAGTATGATCTCATACAAAGCTCCTTTACTCAAAATCGATTATTCCAAAATCGATAATTCTCAAACTAGGCTTTCCAAAAATCAATATTGATTTTACCCAAAAATCAAAAGCCTTTCCAAATCCATAGGTCCCCAAAACTTTTTCCAAAATCCTCATATGATCCTTTATATATATATATTCAGATATATAAAATCTTTCAAAACTTTGGATCATTTCAAACTTGTATAAAACTCCTTTTATACTTCAAAACTCCTTCAAAATCCTTTTCCTTATGGCAAGAGATTCATCAAGGGAAGTTTTATCTTATATAACAAAGATATATAACTTTATTTATCCAGAATCAAATATCCAATTTGATTACTCCTTTTAATATCAATTTCATTCAAATCCGTACGATGTACATATATGATTCGTACGCCTTACCAATCTGATCGCTCACTCGATCACACAATTTCACTTCCGAACTAGTATCGTCCACCCGATTTCCTAGTGCAGACACAGATCCGGTTTCTTGATCAGAAACCGTTATTCTCCTTGCATAGTTATAACTATGATAGAGAATATCCAGAACCAATCAACAATCCATATCCAGGTTCGCCTTCAAAAATCGAGTGGAAAATTCCAACTCGGATCGATATAACTATCTCGAAATTCTGTGCTCGAATCTGGATCAAATTACTATACGAATAGAATAACATACGTGCATCCTATGTATTTACCTTTATTGGTTATTAGCCAAATCAATTCCATTTCTATTCACATTCACTTTGATTTTCATTCACTTACTCCCAATTGCTTCAATTTATTTGGATTATCACCTCTATTCTTATCTCGATTGGGTATTTAAAATAACAGTTTGAACTCCGTCCAGTTTAAATTTAGAAAATAACTGGAAAAGTTAAAGAAATAGATAAGTAGTTGAAAAATAATCACTAGTTTGTAAAATAGCTGTAAAATAGTTCAGTAATTATCAAAATAATTGGAAAATAGTTAAATAGTCATAGAAATTTTAGAATAATTGCAAATCAGCTATAAAATAGTAATTAGTAGTTGAAGATAGTAATTAGTTTATAGAATAGTTAGAAAATTGTTAAACAGTTTCAAAAATATAAGACAGTTTGGTTTTTAAAAGAAAAATTGTATATGTAATAAATAGCTTGGAAAATAGGTTTAAAACAATTTATATTAAAAATAGTCCAGAGTCAAAACTGCTCACTTCCCAATCTCCATTCTCATCAATTCAATTTAAATTTCCACTTTCATTTAAATTGACCCAATTCCAATTTTAAATAACTTCAATTTCCATTAGACTTGATTTATTCCCAATTCAAGCTGAAATAATTCTCAATTCCTTTTTTAAATTTAAATCAGATTCCATTTGGATTTAAACATATTCAATTTTAATTACAATCCCCAGTTATTCCAATCACTTTGGACTAATATCCATTCAATTGAACCCACATCAATTCCAATCCATTCCAACTCCAGTTTGAATTAATCCCAATTTCAAATTCCATTTCCAAATCAAGTTGAATTATTCTTGATTTCCTCCCAAATTTAATTCAATTTCCATTTGAATTTAAAATTATTAAATTTTAATTACAATTCCAAATTATTCAAATCAATTTGGACTAATCTAAAATTTTCCATTTTAATTATTTAAACTTATTCACCTTCAATCTCAAATTTAAACCATTTCGAATTATATAAATTCGAGTTAAATTCACTAAGGTTGGTTTAACCCCTTAAACCAAGTTAACCTTTATCAAAAGCTTTTAAACAAATTTTACTTTACAATTTCAATTACTCAAATTTTTAGTTCAAGTTAATTCCATATCCTTAGTTTCAAAAGAAAGGTTAATTTTTCTTTTATCTCAACAATGGATTACCATACTCCATTTCTCATTCATTTAAACAAATTAAATTCAAAATTTGAAGATTATTAATAACAATAGGATGATATTATCCAATCCATTTTAAAACATCCCTCAATCTCCAATTTCCAGACCTCAAACCCATTTTGAGATCACACAAACTCCCAATTTCAAATTAGTTTGATCATTCAACTTATTTAACTTCACATTAATAATCTTCCTACTTATTAAGTTCAAAAACTTATCACTTTGGGTATCATATCTCATTCCAGATTTAAAACTCAACATTTAGAGTTTATTTCAACCATCTTTATATTATGTATATCCATACATATACATATTTACTTCTTGGCTTGCCAAGCCAAATTTAAAAATTTAAACCTCCTTTGGTTTCAATTCAAACAAATTTTCTTTAAAATTTTCAAACATTTCTTATTTTTAAAATAAGATTATATTCAAAGTAATTTGAACAATATTATTTCCTTTAACAATTTGAAACCAATTCAAATTTTTAAACTTAGAATTCAGGACTTCACAATTTGAAACCCACTTTTATTTGTATCCTTTCACAGTTATAAATTATTTTCTTTATAAATGGTTATTACCTTAAAACATTTTATTGTTTATTGAAAAACAATCATCCCATCATTAAACACAATATCCATTCTATTTTCTGGTTTGAAACCAATTCTCATTCATCTTATTATGAAATACTTCTCCAAATCAATATTTCAATTTTTAGTTGAATCCATTTCAAACTTGTCTTTAATTTAATTTCAATCTGGTTGTAATTCTATTATCACTTAATTCTTACTATTACTTTTAATTTAATTAATACTACAACCAATTTTCTTAATATAATAGATAATCTATTTCTTATATAAGATTTATTTACTTTTGAAATCATTTAAAAACCTTTATATAAGAAAATAACAAGTACGCTCTCTCATATTTATATTCTCTACTCATCATAGGGTACCACTTACCCTACCCTTAATGAGTAATCCCACCAGAGCCAAGGTTCTTGCTTAACCTTCAGCTCTGATACCAAATGTAATGACCCGGAAATTTCGAACCCGAAAGTTCCAGACAGTTAGTGAAAAGAAGAAAGAGAAAGAAGAAGAAGAAGAAGAAGCATAAACACCAAAATACAGAAAACCTCACATTCGCAGCGGATCAAATATAATATCAAATAAAATAGCAGTTATACAAAGAAAACTATATCAGTAAATTTTCATTTAAATACATCAGAGTTACACATATACATAAATACTGGACAAAACAATCATGTCCAGAGGCTACAATATCACAGTGAAAACTCTCCATACGTCCCTGCCATCCTGCTCGCCTCCTGACCTCCAGAACGTCCTTACTTGAAAATCTGTAATACTCGGTCTGACCCGAGCATTACATCAAAGTAACACCCGGGTCAGGCTGGAAACCAGCGTGAGTAAACCCATCTAACATGAATGACAAAAGCATACAACTTAAATAAACCCGGGGTAACTTATATCAATTTACAACTTCACAAGTTGTTATAGACATCATCTATTTCCCATAACAATTTATACAGAATCGAAGTGGCTTCGGGAATTTACTAATACCCGACTCCGATCACTTCGAGTCCAATGTCATCTTAACCAAAATTATCCAATTAAATACAATTCATCCTTAATTACTAGATAACATTTTTATTCACATCAACTCATAATTGATAGAAAATCACAATATCGTCATCCATTCAACATATCATGTCACAAAACAATTCATATCAGAGGTATCAACCAGTCCAAAGCACTCATCATCATTCACTCATTAATAAGCAAGATTGATCACTTCATTATTTAAATTAATTAATGATCATCAAATTACTTTCATTAGTAAATTATTTTTAAATTTCATATAATAATTAACCTTTACCTTAATCACATTCATTAATCAATATTGATTATTCATCAATAGATATCAATTCAATAGATATCATCCAATCCAGACATTCAACAACCAATCACCCATAAGCAAGCATTATCAATTCATATCATAATTAATTTAATTACTTAAATTAAATTAATTTCTTAAGGATTAATCACTTAATCTTGCTTATAGATCCATTAATTAATTACTAACCTTAATTAATTAATCACATCCTTGATTAACTCAAATAATCAATTTATCAATCCTTAATCCCACATTAATTATCCTTTATTTATCAATTATTAATCCATAATTATTATTTAATTTCCTTTAATACAAAGTAATTAATCCTTAATTACTTCCATAATCAATTAATTAACCCTTAATTAATCCTTCATTGACTTTTAACCCATCCTTAATCAATAGATAATCAATCCTTAATTACCTTTTGATTAATCCTTAATCACCATTGATTAATCAAGTAATTATCGTTTAAAAATTCTTAACTAATCCTTAATTACGGATTAACTATTCTTTAATTATTAATTAATAAAACCTTAATTATTAATTAATAAAGCTTAATTACAAGGTAAACACTACTTAATTATTAGTTAAGTAACCCTTACTACTTAACTAACAACTTATTAATTAATTTCTTAATCAATCCTTTATAATTAAACTAATTAATTAAACTTAATTTCTTTAAATTGACTTAATCAAAATTTAGATATTAAAACCTAAATTAAAATAAAACATTTATCTTATAAATGCTTTAATTACCCTTAACACATTTGCCTCATTTACTTTATAACAATCTTTGCTTAATTAGATTATTAATTAAGTTCTTTTTTTTTAAATAAAACAATCATTTAACTTGATAAAAATTAAAGTTATCAAAACACAACTAAAAATAGCTTAAATATTTATCAATTATTAGTTGTTTTAAACTATTTCAATTTGGATTTAAAACTTGTCTTTTGTATAAACTTCTCAAATAATATTCAAATTCGATTTTTAAAATCACTTTAAAATTTCTTAACAAAGTTTAAATTTAACAAACTTCAAAACTTCTTAAAATATGTTTAAGAAAATGTTTATTAAAACATCAAATAATTTATATAAGAGTTTTAAACTAATTTAAATTTTTAAATATCAAAACACAAACTTTTAAAACCTTAATTACTGTTTACTTAAGCTGCTTCGGGTTAAACCCGTAGCTTACTCGGGTCATACCCGAGTTTCCTTATCTTTTCCATCTCAATTTATTTTAAAATTTAACCCTGTAGCAACTTAAACTGTTAACAACTAATCATCATGAGCTACTCGCGTTTATACTCGAGCGAATTTCCCTCAGACCCGAGCTTCAACCCGTGTACCAATCTTCCTCCTCAATTACTGACACCAGAACTCGCTGTGCAAGTGCACTAGCGATCACCGAAGCTCCGGCCACCATGACCTCCCTTGACAAGTCGCCGACGCCACACCCATTTGATTTCGATCACCCAAATTTCCTTACAAACCCTAAAATAAGATCGAGCTATCACGATCAAACTCGGAAAACACCCATCACCAGAAAACTGGTCGAAACCACGACACTGATCCCTAGAAGTTGTTGTGACCTCGGCCACGCCTTCCCGAGCTTCCACACTGCCTTTGCCCAAGATTCCGTGCAATTCAATCACTGAAGTTGCTGCAGTGACGTGAGATTTTGATCTCTCCAAAAACTAGGGTTAAAAAGACACTCCAACCTATCGCCGCTGCCACGGTGGCTCGTCCACCCATCTACCATTTTTGCCAACGTCCTAGATCTTCCAGCTAACTCGGGCAAAAACCCCGACCCTCCACAATACTCCGATCACCCACAAATGCACAAAACTCATATTATGATCAAACCCCAATATCTCACTCCGAATTCAATTAGAATTTTTGATTTTCATTCTAAAAACCAGATTTCACCATGAAGATTCAGGTTACATTCCTGAAACAACAATTTTCAATGTTTGATTTTTAACAAGATTGAAAGAATCTTCACTGTCTCTTTTTTTTCCAACCAATTGTTTTCTTAAATTCATTTCATAAATTTAATTTATAACTAATCTAACACTTCTTGTTTGTAAATTTAATCCTAACAGAAATCAGTAGTAGAGGAAACAAAATTTATCCAAAATTTAGACCCTGTAACAAGTGACAGAGTTTGCAGCCATGCACATCATAAACCTGTATGAACAAACAAAGATTTTTTTTTATATATATACATACATGCAAAGTAATCTTCATTTCAGAAAATCACCTTCAACAGATTTCACTTATTTAAGCTTATGAATTTAAATGTAGATTCTGGGTTCTGGGAAACAACAGAAAGGTTATATACACAATCATCTATATTTATATGCCTGCATTCATTTAAACCCATTCATGCATCAAAATTTCCTTAGCCATTATATCACACTTATCAGGTTTAAATCAATTATATTAGTGAAAGATGGTTTACTCACCTTTTAAACAGCAGAGGCTTTAAACTGGATTTGAAAATTTTGCATTGCTGGAATTCCTTAAAACTGAAAAAAAAACTTTGATCTCTTTGAAATGAAAAGCTTCAGCTACCCTTTTTGATTAACACTGGAATCAACTTCGATGATTAAGGATTGTTTTCAGGTTGCTGCTTTTCTGGAGATGATTCAGGTTTTTGATTCATGCATTTCGAGTTTGCAAAGTTTTGGATTGCATGAAAATTTCTTTTTTTTTCTTTTTTTCTTTATGAGATGAACACAGTTTCCTTTTATTTAGAACTAAGATTAGGGAAAAATATTTGAAGGGAAAAGATAAAATTTTATATAAGTTAATTTCAGATTTTCTTAAAATTAAAAGAAAATTCAAATAATGAGACACTTGTCTCTTACCTTACTTAGTATGTTGACACATGCACTAAAGAGGTTTATAACTTTAACACTTGTCATTATTTATATTTACTTTATTCTTAACTGATATAAAAAAAACTTTTCTTATTAAATTCCTAATTAACAAATACATTTATAAATTTATAAATGTTTTCTAAATTTTATATAAATACAATCTAAAATCATGATTTAAAAGATCACATTATAAATTAATTGGTTATTTATATTTAAAGATAACAATTTTATCATTTTATATTTTATATTTATATTCACACCTTTCTAGTATTATACATATAACATTTTTCAAAGGAGAAGACTTTAGAAATCTTAATTATACACTAATATAATTATTCTTTGAATTTCAAACCTCAAATTCAGACTCAAATTCAATTTAAATTGACTCATATACATATTTTAAACAAACACACATTACATGTGTTTTGAAATAATGATTTTGCAAATTTTAAAATTATTATACCATAAGATTATCAAATAAATATCTATCCCAGCCTAAATATTTATCATCAGATTATTTGTTTAATCCATAAATCAATATTCTATATTATATTTTATTTTTAAGATCAGATAATTATACAATTATCTGATGCCAAAGAAATCCGGGTTATCACATAAATTTTAAACCCAATTTTTTATTTCTTTCTCCAAAAATTAATAGTAATTTATCCATATTTTGTGTAATTATGAAAATATAAAATCGTCTCCGAAATATTGTTTTACATAACATATTAAATCCTCATGGCATATGAAACCAAATAAATACGATTTTAGCCTTAAAATATAATAAAAAGTTTAACAAACATACTTGTTTGAATCAAACATATCATGTGATCCAAGCATATCATCATTAAAATCGTCATAAAGTTTTTAAACATAAAATCCGAAATCAAATGCTCTTTAAAAACGAAAATCCTATTGTTTTGATTATTATTCACCTTTCTTTGGATAAGGAACTTGAGATTTTATCTTTCTTAATTCTCCTTACTTGATTTCTTAGCTTTTAATTGATTTTTCTCCTCTCTTTCCCCAAGGTTATGGCCACCTAGAGCTCCATAGTTTATGTTTTAGAATTTTGAACTTATGAAATAAAAAAGTGAACATGTGTTTAGGGGTAAAGGGTTAAGGTGCATGGCTATTCCCCATAATACCCTTGCCTTATTCTTTTATTGGTTAACTTATAAAATCATTTCCATAAACTCCTACCTTTAATTTTATTTAGTTAAGCACGATCTCTTTTTAGTTTTCAAATCCCAATCCCCTATCGCTCTAATCTTTACATTATTCTATTTAATTTATCTAATTAAATCTCTCGATTAATTCTATTTAAAATTAGGGATGTTACATATACCTCAACAAATAATAAAATGACATGAATACTATCCGCATAAAGCAATAACATGAAGGCTCAATATATATCCAGAACAATATAAAATATTACAGATATCCAAGATATATCACAGGTCACATCGAAAGGATAAATGTCATAACATAATAGTGAGCCTACAAAAACAAGTATAGGCTCATATAATAGCATAATAATATAATGCTATCAAGTAATACTAGCTGGCCAAAATATACATGTATATTTTTAATTAAATACTTGTAGATCGAAAATAAATTAATTATAAAAGTTATTAAATTAAGTTTTTAGATTTTGAAAATTCTTCTAAAGATATCTAAGACACGTTTTAGGCTGAATAAAAATATCTAAAATTTTGTTAATTGAAATTATATTTTTATTAAATAATTAATTGTAGTCAGAAAGTAAATTAATTCAAAAAATATATTAAATTATGTTTTAAAAATTAGAAAATTATACGGTAAGTTTCTTGTATGGTGTAGAAAATTTAAAAAATAAAAAACTAAAACTTGGAAACACTAATTATTTTATACATAATAAACAACATAATCATTAAATAAAAAACATGTGTGTGTGTGTATTTAATAAAATATGTTTATATGTTTTTTTTGTTTTTTTTTTGGCAAGGCCAGCCGGTTTTATAGTGGACCGTCCACTTTTATTACGAACGTAATAAATTTGAGATACAGGAGTAAGGTAGATGCACCTTAACTACTAAATGAAAGAGGAAAATACAGCACAGGAGTATGACAGAATGTCACAGCTACTAAAAATAAAGGCATGACTAGTTCTCCTCCGAAGAGGAAGAATCTCCAACGTCAACATCTACCAGGGATGAAACCAAAGACCTATTCCCAAGAAGTCCAAAATAGGGGCGAAACAGTACAGCAAGAGAGGGATCATAAATCTCAGCATCAGAAGAGTAAATAAAAGATCGATCCCAGGCAGTATCAGCAAGAATAACATAATTTTTCTCAGCATACAAACCCTCCAAATCAAGGAGCAAGGAATCACCAGAGATTCTGTAATATAGGCAACGAAGGTCCAATAGGTCGTTCGAAATAAATCTAAAATAGTAATCATCCACAGGGTTGAATCTCATATCAGAACGACGATCAACCCAACAATGCTCAGACTCAGCCCAAACAACAAGAGGCAGTGAGAGATCCGACACAGCAATGGGAGCCATAGGATCAGCAGGAGGCGGTTCAGGATCAGAAATAAGAACTGCAGGAGGAGATGCAACTTGTGAGACTTTGGGAACCCATTTCCTGAGTGGAGGCCGAGGTAGAGGAATCTTAGGTGCAGCAGCAGATGCAGCAGGATGCGAGCAGGCGGAAGCTAAATGGCCAAAAGACTGACATGAGGAACAAATGTCAGGGACCCATCCATAACGAACACGGACATCCACCACATGGCCAACAGCTAGCTGA
Organism: Allium cepa; assembly: GCA_030765085.1. Classification (NCBI taxonomy): domain Eukaryota; kingdom Viridiplantae; phylum Streptophyta; class Magnoliopsida; order Asparagales; family Amaryllidaceae; genus Allium; species Allium cepa. The sequence continues at coordinate 514,663,917 of CM060938.1, forward strand.
ACAGGAATAGAGAATGGAAGAGGCTTATGGGGAGTAATCTCAATGAGAGCCTTAGCGTAAACAAGCTTTTCACGCGCAACTGTACTAGAGTCAAAACATTTCAATTTGCCAATATTGCATGCAAGCCAATTCAAACCAATCAGCGGTTGAAGAGCAGAAGGGATTTGAGAGAAATAAACCCAAATAGGGATAGAAAAAACTTGTTCTCGAGCACTAGATACCGTTGGAGTCCAGGGAGTAATAATAAAAGGTTGACCGTCAAAGAAAAAGGGCTCAGCCTCAAGAACACGACTACGTTCCTCAGGGGAGGAGAACAACAGGTAGTACAAGGAGTCAACCAACTTAACACGGAGGCCACCACGAAGTCTCCAGGCCCTCCGACAAACAGCATCCACATAATGTAGACGATGTTTAGGGTCCTAAAAGAAGCCAACCACATATTCTGACCAAAATTTCATAGCAGCTTGCATGAAAACATGGGGAGGGATCATCACTCCATTTTCTTCAACAATTTCAAAATCAACAGGATCGTAAACACCCGCATTATGGGGCAAGGTAGAAAATAGAGAAGACGAAGTTTTGGGAGCAGATGGACAGGGAGCAGCTGGTTGACATTCCTCATCACCAACTGAGGCCGCAGGAAAGGGGCATCAATCATCAACAGTGGAAGAGACAGCTAGCAAGGAAACACTAGAGCTTAAAACATTGGGGATTGGGAACCATTATCAACAGCATTTTGTCGAACAGGTGATGAGCATCGTGCACTACTGGAAATATCAGCCACAGTAGCAACTGTATCAACCTCCAAACCAACTCTAGCAGCACAAACATCTGCTGCAACATCATTCAAATGCTCAGGACCACAAGACCCGACTCCAACCAGAGTATTAACCAATTCCGAGCTCAAACTATGGCAAACGACAGAAACATGGGGCGGATTAGCAGAAGGCAGGGGGATACTCAGCGTCATCGAGCAAGGGCGGAAACGCAGGCACAGAAGAAGCATCATTGAAGATCCTACCAGAACGCGTAGAAGACGAGGAATGGGAAGGGGGAAGGATTGGTGGGAGAGGGGGGGAAGGCATGGGAGAGGTGGGAGAAACGGAAGGGAAAGAAACAGATCGAAGAAGAAGCAAACGCGTTCAGGATCGAAGAAGCAGCACAATTATCGAACGAGACTTGAGAAGCAGCGCCATTAACGAAAATTCTTTAAGTATAAATCATAATAAGTATAAATCATCATAGAAATTATATAAGACCAAATACATATGACATATAATCATATATACAATTATATAAATTAACAATTTGTAGATATATATATAATACTTTTTTTCGAAATTTAATTCAACACTAAATCATTAAAATATTACAACAAGCATATAACCAACCAAATTGCAACGAACACACGTGCCCACAAAATCTCACTGAATCTAAACAATAAACAGATCTGAATACAAATAGATGATTTGAATGTAAATTAACTTTTATATGATAAACCTGATATCCAAATAATAATAATAATAAATAAAAGTTCACCTCTTAGTGAAGCCTTTGAGTCCACACTGAACAATGATTTCTCTTCTTAGGACAATTCCCAATCTGTTGGTTGCTGATCCAGGATTGGAGACCTTCTACTAAAAATTAGTAGTTTTTAATTTGAATTGGACTTGAGGGAATTTTTCGAGATTATTTCAGAGTATAGTTGCTACCGTTATAATAAGGAAGATGAAGAAGAAAGTGGTGGCTCAAAAAAATGAAACTGAACTCAGATTAGGGTTTCGAGATTAGTATGTACATGCGTAAGATAAGAGAGCAAACTATGAAAGTTTCTCACTAGATCTTAGCGACACATCTTCAAACCCTAATTTTATGTTGTAGTCATGTCCAATATCTATCAAACCAATGGCTATTCTCTCCAAAACTCATGGGTTGTGAGCCCATTTAACCCAAATTAAATATGTATAATCATATTTAACCAATTTTGTTATCGATATCTCATACGATCAATATGTTCATAACTTTTATAAATATATGCAACAATTTTATTCTCAAATCATATTCAAATTTCATAATTAATATTTCATAAATATTAATTCATAATAATTATAAACTAATTAAATCGTTCGATCTAAAGAGAATTCATTATTTCAGTTATGTTACTCTTGGATGTAAATTCGGTTAGCGATTAACGTCAAACTATTCGAATGTTAACGTTCACACTTCACTTAGAAGGTGGTGTGATAATATGGCAAAACTTATCGCTTGCTAATTTTCGAAAAACATTATTTTAATTTAATAAGCATTACCCAGTTCTAAAAATTAGCACACCAATTATCTTCGTCAAAACTATATCACTTTGGACTTATTGAATTTAGGAATAGTCAAAATTCCAACACCGTCAACATCCAGTTCTACAGTCCAAATACAAAGTCATTGGTTTAATATTAGCAATTATTATTAACCAAACTACTCTGTCCAGAGAGTTTGACTTTACGTCGACTTGAGTTGCAGTGATACTAATCCCATACAACCGAGAAGACGAATCCTCTCTTGAATAGTGCTTCACTTCCAATACTTCCACTCTTCCCAACTATAGTCACTCGATGATGCTTTGCCTTAATTTGACTATAATTAAAGTAGAGCTTTCATATTTAAGATTCACAGTATTCTCAACTAGAAAGAATTGTGTAAATGATTCATATCAATATTATCTGTTTGACCTTAGTTATATTAACCGGCAGAAAACTATCGAACGAGTCATTCCTAAGTTATCCAATAACTATTAGCAAGTAACCCCTAGGTTCCTCCAACAGTCATGAGTAATACACTGCCTAACATGTTGAAAGTGTTATGTACTCTGGTCCTAATGGATACATCGATATCCAGTCTCAATGCATCTTGAGTAGGAACATTTAAAATGATATATTTTTATTGTGATAAATTACTCATGGTTATAATACCTTGTAATTATTATCACAAAATATACCATTTATGGATTTTCTATTAAATATACTTCTAAATAAACTAATTAACAAATATATCCACATTATATCAAGTATATAATAGAAAGAAAAACACCTTTATTTTGAGCATGTTGAATACATATGTTCCAAATATAAAGTCATAATAAGTGGTAACTTTGTAGGAAAATCCTAATTAACTTGAGCATAGAATACTGAATTTATTATGCTAATTTCAAAATTTTAGATTTGTGATATTATTCTTATCAACATTACTCATTTAATTCCAACTGCATTCGTCTTGCTTGTAAAGACATAATGTTGACCGATGGATCACATCCCTTCGGTTACGACTACCAAAATCATATTTTGATAGCGTACTTGGAATTCTTTTTGATTTGCAAATCATATAATATCATACAGTCAACAGTCTTAATTGTTTAATTAAATAATCGAGGATTATATGTTTTCAATATTGATAAGAAAATCATAATTTGTCTTCAATGTGCCAGAATACTTATTAGACACTCTAATGCTATGTGTTCATTTAGGCTAGTTAATTTCATTTCATCTAATATAATCAGTTCTATCTTTGGATCATATCCAGTTCCGTTTAACTATCAATAATCCCTCAAAGAAATCCTTCACAATGAAGTTGGTAAATTTTGAAACAACAATTATTTCTCAATGAGATAGAATAAAAATTCATAAACGCTTTATGAATTTGTTTATTTCTAAAACTTGTTTAGTTTTAGTTTACAAAACTTGTGGCCAATACATAAGTATGTCATCTAATGATAATTTTTCTTAAAATGTTATTAGGGAGACTCATACAAGATCCCTTATGAATAATTATTACGTGCAATCTTTCGACTCGCACAACCTGCCAAATCCTAGGCCTAGGATATATTATGGTTTCTTACAAACCCTTACCTTATGTGATTTTATAAACTGTTATTTAGATTAAATAATATTAATCTTTGTACTACTTACTCTTAAGTATATGACCTCATAGAAAGAAACTAAATCAACCTCACTCACAGTTAATCATACATTGTCCAATAAAGTTCGATTGCTCCTTGTCGATGCATCATTATGTATCACTTGGAGAAGTGACTTTTGAGATTGGATCATTATTCATTTTTTAGGTACGTTCGAAACCCTTTCTAATATACTCATTCATTCGATTAAATCGAATCATTTGTATTGTATGTTATTTTATTTACTTCTGTTTTATATTCTATGATTTTACTCTAAACATACCATATGTGTACCAAATTCACATGTCCATGTCGGCAATAACTCATCGGTAGATATTGCAATGTACGTGGAACTGTTTTGGTATTAAGAGACTTACGATTGCATATAGCTATACGTATCAATCCGAAGAGTTCATCAACTCTTATTTTGCTCCCACTAGTACCATTTGAAAGATAATATTTTGATTTTTAAAATATTATTAAGATTGAGATATAATTAACTAGTACCTTATGATTTAAAATCATATAATAAATTATTTTCTCACAACTATGGCTTTGTCCATATTCCAAAATAACTGAAAATAATATTAGATACTTCTGTATTTTGCATCACTTTTGTTTTGAAAACAAATACCACATTATAGTTTTATTTCATAATGGATATTCATAATATTCATACTGAAATATAATTATGTCTATTTCTTAGTCTATACCGAAAATAGTCATTATTTCATAAATAATGTTTGGTACGTTTTATGAAAATAATTTTTATAATATGATGCAATCAATAAGTGTTATATGGCATTCTTCCACTATTTGCACCATTACTATAATAGCGTTCCAAAATTCAGAGGTCCATTATTCACTTAATATTGATTTATTTATTTCATATATTGCGACTATTTACCATGAATAGTTTTTCGATCAAATATATTGAACACAAGAGAAATAAATATCATAGAAAACAATTTTCTATGTAAAAATAGATTTAGGAATAGAAATCATATTTCTAATTCCATAATTTTCTATATAAAAATACATTTAGGAATAGAAATCATATTTCTTATTCCAAGTTTAGTATCAATCATTATAATTACAGTTCTTGTTTCCGTTGTTTCTTTATGAAGAAGAAATGACTATCCACTCTCTTCATTACAACTGTACCTTAAATCATATCTACCCTTATACATTTGTTATTCTTTATAAATGGTCAAACCATTCAAAAGAAAACACTTACTACAATACAATAATGAATGCTTTACAAAAGCGCATTCGATTATCCCTAGCTTTTATGGACATTAAATATGTTCTGCTTTACATAAACTGATCAATTTGACATTTTAGTGATCGATTTCTAGATTTATGTCGTAGTTTTGGTCTAGTTTTACATTTAATACGATACAATCCTTTTGTAATCAATCTAATTGACTACTCCATCTCACGCTAAGGTTTATTTGGTTTTTCAGATGGACTAATTTCATTGAAATATTGTACATTGCAAACTTTGAATGTTAACCATATAACATTTATATGCGATTGTATACGGATCAAATATCTATAGTCCTATATTACTTTTGGAGTTCGAAATTCAAAGAATGCAATACAAGGTCTCGATCAAATAATTGCGTAAGTGACCAAACTATGAATGTATTTAGTAGTTATAAAATCAAATACTTGCATGGGTATTGAAACGTTAACATGCGATAATATTTTTATTAGTAAGTATGTGTAATATTTCTATTTGTCAATCTTCAATTCATTTATATATCTTTATTGATAAACATTTTATCAATCTTATTAAATGCATAAATTTATCAATGTAGATTATTATAACAATGTATAGCATGTGTTCTTACAATATTAAAAAGGTTAAATGTTATGATTACATTTTTCTAATAAGGCTCCCACTAATTTTTATGTTTCACCAAACCCTAAGTTAAACATAAGTCTTTCGACTTCATTAGTGGGTGTTTGGACTTGTTCGTCTTGGAATTCTGGCCTTGAGTTTGCTCAACAAATCGTAGCTCCATGGACGATGGATAACTCCTTATTTGTTGTATCACATACAACTCCTAACTCATGGTTCCTTGTCCTAATCTCATTTGACCTTGATTTTTCTCAACAAACTGAAAGTGACTATTCACTCATACCTACCATATCACGACGACCCTAAGTGTAGTATATATGCCTTTATTTTGCTCAACAAATACATATAGTTATCTTACCTCATCTATTCAATACATCAATAATACTGCACATAACATCCCTAGCTTGAGTTTTCTCAACAACTAAGGGGTATGCAAGTAATTATTTATATATATATATACGCTAGAGAACAACGTAATACTGAAGACCTATAATCTTCAATATATTATATTAAGTGATATCGACTTATGTAATACTGTATTACTTACGAAATACCCTCGTGATTCAAATGTCAAGCACATCTAAAATCAAAATATATGTACCATATGTATATATTAATTCCTTAAATATAGTTAGGTTTTCTTTAATGTTCCACATTTAGTTTATACATTCATATTTTATAAGTTTTATTATTATATAACTTTTATATTCTATATTACTTATATATCAGTCTTACGTAAAACATTATATTAATTAAACCTTATTTAATTAATTTTAATTAACTAACATTTTATTTAATTTTATATCAAATGTTTAATATTTATTATATACCATAACCTTTATAGTATAACACACACATCATATATATATGTGTATATTATTTAATTAATTAACCTTTATTTAGTTTATTTAATTAATTAGCCTTTAATTAATTTATTTAATTAAACAATTTTAATTAAATTATATATATTGCAAAATTTATCTTACATACATGTATACCTATGTTATCTTAAACACTTTTCAAATAACTTAACATATCTCAACGTATATAATACATGCATATAATTGCAAATTAATTAACTCATTTAATTAATTTAATTTATTAATAAATTTTAATTTTGAAACTAATATTCAAACAGTTTTAAACAATTTTAAATTTTCATTACCTTTTCAAACATTTTGAAAATTTATGTTACTTATAACCTCTAATAGTAAACATGTTTTTTAATTTTAAATTTAACTTTTAAATTTAAAATCTTGTCTTAATTTTCAAGACTATTTTGAAAATTATCCCAAGGCCCAATTCATATTGGGCTTTTTCTATCAAGGGCAACCTTTGGGCTCACTTTATCTTTCAGGCCAGGCTCGCAACCAGGTAGGACAGGGTACTTGATTACCCAGTTCTAGTCATAGACATTATCTTTCTAGACACCATACTAAGTGGACAAGCTTAATTAGTTAGCCTAACTTGATTAATTTAGAATGCATATGCTATTATGCTCTGGGCTCTGATATCATTGTTGAAACTAAGCTAACCAGTAACGGAAAAATGAATGAAATCCAATTTTTTTTACCCTGTTAGATCTTAGTTGAACCTATGAAGCCTAACTTAATTAGAACATTTATAAATTTGTTTAAATAAAATAATTTATTTTATTTAAATTAGTTAAAGGGAAGTTTAGATAAATTTAACTTTAAATGTTAGTGTATTAAATGCACCTAATATTTATTAATATGATTTAATATATATAGGGATATAAACCTTTCATTTCTTTCTCTAAAACAAGTAATTAATTGAGAGCATTAATAATATTTAATAGATGTATATGTATAGGGAAGGAAACCATTCATTTCTTTTCCTAAAACAAGTAATTAATTGAGAGCATTATTTGAATTAAATGGAGAGACGAATCTTTCATTTCTCTCTTTAATTTGAATTAATTAATTAGATTTAATTTACTTATATATGTACCAAATACAAACATACATTTTTTCTGAAAATGGGTTTCTTTTATTGCTTTAAACACGACCAAAGTTACAAAGTACAAGCACGCACTGCACAAGCAAATAAGGCTACAGATATATTTACAACCTAATGTACAAATACATACGAACACATTTAAAAAAAACATTCTTGTCTTTATTACCTTATAATCTAACACATTCATAACTGAACTGCACTTGCATCCCAAATATTCCAGCACGGAGTAGGCTTGTCTAGGCATGAAAAACAAGCAGCATGAACAATGTGAAAACTTCCTCGCCGCCACACATTACTCCTGCTACTAGCGATATGAAATTAGCCATGAAAGCATGCTAACTTTGGGGTTCAAGCCCAAGAGCGAACACCGATCAATTTGAAGGTGGAGTGATTTTCAATCATACTCTTCTCCAATTTGTTTACAACCATATACAGGGATATGAAACGGATCCTTATACGTCCAAAGTATCCCAGTCGAAACAAGTACCTTCAGATGTCAAACAATGTCGTAAATCATAAAGGCACTATAAGATTTGGAAGTTTTGTGCCGACCAGTGAATAAACGCTCGCTCGAATATGAAATACAATGATAAGGGCAGAAATCAACAAATCTAAAAACTAAAATTCATAATGAAGATTTTACAAATTCATGAATTGAAGCATTCGAGTTGAGTTTCGTCATCCCTAGATTGAAGTCACTAAAGAAAATTAAAACCACTATCTCCTAGACTTATAGACTCCAACCTCGTTCGCATAAATCAAACATGAAGTACCTGATATCACTATTGTGCAAATAACCATAGGGATATTTAATGTATCTTAAATAGGAAATCCCTTAAATCGATATTCAACTGACGCCCAAATATATAACCTTGAATCTCTATGGCATTCAAATACAGTTTCGATAAAATCAAACATGCCCAAAATAAAGCATTTCAAAACTCTGTGGGCTGTCGAATAGATAATCACCCAAATCCTAGAACTAAATCAATGCAAGGTTCTTACCCTTTTGTAGATTAGACTAGAGCGATACATATGATTTAGAGAATTGAAACGCGGTTTCTCCATTGACTCTTCGAGATCCATTCCTCAAAAGGGTCGGTTACAGGGAAATGGAGAAATGTCTCGAAGCAAACCGTGTGTTAGATGACGTGTAGACAGTTTCGTGTGGACTTCCGCCATCCCCAAATTTAAGTCAACTTGCAATCGGCATAAAATGACGATTTCGCCTGCACCCATTTTCCTATCCTAGGAATGAATAGAGACTTAACGTAGGATTCAATATCATGGTTAAACGGTTTTTTAGCCTAAAATTTAAAAGGATACGAGATTCTACAAGGAATTAAAACCAAATTGCCTGTTTCGCTCCTCTTAGGAGTGAAAACAACTGTGTGTGCATGTGCACGCATGTGTAGCATGATAATATATGAAGGGTATAATGTGCCCGTATACAGATACTGAGATTTACATTCAACAAACACATTAGCACATTTTGTGTGTACTATAATTTGTCCAAATATGTGCTTGTACAATATGGACAGTTAGATATTAATATACGTAAATGAGTATACATATATATATGTATAATATATATATGTGTGTGTGTGTGTGTGTTAGGGAATTAAACAGTTTTCGCCATAGTAAATTAATGTAAAATAATTATATGATTACAAGTTTTGTAATTATAGAAAAACCTAAAACACATTTTGGGATTAAAAATAATTTGTGGAATTTTCTCAACTAAAATAATATTTATCATTAAATAATTGATAGAAGCTCGAAATCAAATTAATTCTTAAAAATGTGAATTCAAGTTGAAAAATTCTAAAAATTTGCTAAAGGTACCGAAGATATATTTAGGCTTAGAACAAATTTATGGAATTTTCTCAATTGAAATTATATTTTTAACTAAATAATTGATTGCAAGCCAAAAAAAATTAATTATAAAAATGGTTAAATTAAGTTATAAAAATACGAGCATTTTTCTAAAGGTATCGAAGATACATTTTAGGCTTATGAAAAGTTTCTAAATTTTCTCAATTAAAATTATATTTTTAATTAAATAATTGAGTGCAGGCCTAAAGTAAATTAATGTTAAAAGATATTAAATTAAATTTTAATAATTTGAAAATTTTAAATTAATGTTAAAAAATATAGATTGATCAACTTTTTGGGTATAACTAATAACTCTTTTAAATTTATTTGGAAATCTAATGCTCCTCCTAAATCTAAAATTCTTATGTGGTTAATACTTCATGAAAAACTTAACACAACAGAATTTTTAAAGAGAAAAAACATTCAAAATGATAATAAATGTTATTTTTGTAATCAAGATTTTAAAGATATGAAACATATATACTATGATTGCATGGATACTTATTACATTCTAAATAATGCCCTTAATTTTTTTAACTTTATTATAATAACTAAAATTTTAGATTGCGAATTCTATTGGAATAATTTTGGATTTAGGTTCAAAAGGAATATTAGATTCTTACTAGACACTTTATTCATTTTAACTTCTTGATATATTTGGTTTGAAAGAAATCAGAGAATTTTTAATCATAATAATAGTCACTTTAATAAATTGATTTTTACAATTTCTTCATTTTGTTTTAATTGGATCTCTAATCCCAAATATAAATTAGCTAAAAATAACCTATTTAAAGGGTATCTTAATAAGGTTAGTTATAATATTAATCTATATAAGCACAATAATAATCAAGAATTGTAGTATTAATATTTTTCCAAACTTAAATGAAGATTTCACTGCGTATCATAATTTACTTTTGATCAAAGGTCTATAAGAATATTTTAAGATTTGTTTCAATTACTGTATTAGTCATTGTTTGTATTAGTTTATAAATCTTTTAGTTCTTTAGTATTTATCTAATTAGTCTTATTTAAGTTTTTGAACTCCTACCTCATTTATACAAATATATGTGTATATATTTTTGATATATATATATGTGTGTGTGTGTGTGTGTGTGTGCGTGTGTGTGTGCGTGTGTGTGTATCATTCTACCTATTTTCTTAGTCATTCTTCAGACACAGGTATGGGTCATAGGGTGTTAGGTTCACTTTGCAGGTACTCAGGACTACAGATTGTAGGATTCCGGATTACAGTGAGGGTCACTTCCCAGCACATTTTTAGCTTTGTCATGGTGGCATATTTTAGGGAGATTCGCTCTTCAGCTAGGTGCTACTTCCATTATTATTGAGTCATCAGAGCAGAGTTTTCCTTTCAGGAGCACTAGCTGTTCCACCTCAGTTTAGTTACATCCTCATTCCTTCCAAGTTAGTAGCATGGAGCTTCCTTATTAGATGGTGCTGACTTTATGTATCTTTGGCATTGTGTTATTATTTAGATTTTTAGGTACTTCTAACATCTTAATATTTGGCGGTGGCCTTGCCGGAGCTCGACATTAGGGTGTAATGGGCGGTGGCTTTGCCAAAGCTCATTATAGGGGTACTTGAGTTCTTATCTTTTGATACCTGTACGTAGACTATCTACCTGCCAGGCATGTTGGCAGCAACTTGCTTTTTGTTATATATATAGTTGCATGTGCTCTCCTCTGTATCTAGAAGATCACACATTTCTCTCAAAAAAAAATTTACCGCAAGCTTCATGTATTGTGGTGCAATTTTAGAGAATATAAAACTGAAATTTTTACCATTAATTATTTTATACATAATAAACAACACACAAAATCATTAAATAATAATAAAATATTTCAGTTTAAAATCAAATATATATTTTATATTTTATGATTCATCATAAGTAAAAATCATCATAAGAAAATTTTAAGATCAAATATATACGATATATAATCATATATACAATTATACATATTGAAAATTTATAGATCTCTATACATTTAGTGTATATATACATATATATTGGAATTAAAAAAAAATCCGTTTTTCAAAAGGTTAATTCAACAATAAATTAATAAAATATATTACAACAAGCATACAACCAATCCAATTGTAACGAACACATGTACTCAAAAATCTAACCTAATCTAAACAATAAATAGATCTGAATACAAATAGGTAATTTGGATGTAAATCAACTTTTATATGAAAAACTTAATATTAAAACAATAGTACTAAATGAAAACTCACCTCTTAATGAAGTTTTTGTGTCCATGTTGAACATTGGTTTCTCTTCCTATAACAATTCTGAAACATCCCCCACTTTGAGAGCCAAAATAAAAGGCTACGTATGCTTAATTCATCCATAGTTATTATTTCTCGGTGACCAAATATGGTAATGTTAGATACATTGACATAATAGAAACATATGGATATTAAAAAAATTAAACCATTAAACAAATTTCTCATTACATTCAACCATATTAAAAATTCATTGCATAATCAAAAATTCGAGAACCGCGTTCAAAGAAAATATAATTATTACAAACTACGCCAAGAGCGACATATGAAGATGCCCACTTGGATGATCAGAGTCTGAACATAGGCAATTAAACAACTTTGCCTTTAAATCAAAACATAACAGATTCAAATATAAAACAACTCCTATTAGCTAGCTTGTCTTCTGCATGTCTCTGAAAGCTTATTCGTCTAAAGAAGAACATTCAAACCTTAACTCTCAATCGACTCAAAATCAATTAAGCACCCAAGACTTTAAGGGGAAAACATAAACTTAGAGTCAGACATAAAGCCTGGTATGTATAATAAATACCATCATGATCCATTTTGATATCTAGTAAGATGACGCCGCTTAGTGGAACATGTTTTCCCCGCACTAGTATCTTACCTAAAAATATAATAATCAAATACTATGCTCCTACATCCACAATGGTTAAAAAAAACATTACAATCTAAAATATCATAATGATATGCAAACAAGCATAATATGCTGGATTTCCCACCCCCATTCATTTGACTATCTTTCTCAATTATAGACCTATTAGTTTTCATAGGATGATTAATAACCTACTCAAAGCTTATGGACTATCTGTCCGGTTTCATAGTTTTTATGGGATTATTAAGAACCTGTTGGCCTCTGCCAATAACTTCTGCATTTCATGGGTTCTCTCTGAACCTATTTCTATCTCCAATAACTTCTCTTATATCATAGTTTTCACGGATTGACTATGAACCTATTGACTTCTGTCAATATCTTTATCTGAATATAGTTTTCATGGGATCACTACGAACCTAATGGCCCCTGCCAATAACTCCCTCCACACATAGTTTTCATGGGTCTTTTATGAACCTGTCTAAACTGGAAACTTTTTTATCAGTCTTTGGACATCCTAAATTCCGGTTTACCTGACCTTCTAGATGCAACTCTACTCATATAGGATTTAATTCAATTTATATTCACCACTAGGTCAACCTATATAGTTATTTTTCCATTCCTCTCCAAAATACATTTATGGGTTCATTATGCAGTGAATATATTTCTTAGCAGTCAACTCCAAATCATGAGTAGGATATCTCACTTCATGCAGCCTAAGCTATCGTGAAGCATAGGCAATGACCATACCCTTCTGCATCAACACAACTCCTAACATGGTTGCGTATGCAAGGGTATACACCACCAAGCCTTGGTTTCTGTCTATAACCACAAACACAGGCACGTTGGTCAGCAAATGCTTTATGTGACGCCCCACCTCTATGCTCACAATAACAAAGGTTATTATAAGGAATAACGTCTGCTATTGCGAAGAATAAGGCTTGTTAGAAGCGACCATCCGTACGTTATGCCTTAGATGAGCATTGATTACATCGATAGGAGTTGTATAACTTACTCCCAAAGATATAAATTCAATCCAGATCTAAAACGAAACTACGGTGGCTAATGAAAAATTCAGAACAACTCATAATATCAACAACACTGATAGTATAATCGCATCAGAAATAGAAATATCAGATATATAGCGGAAGACAAGTCTGGAATACATGCTAAAACAATCTATAGTTCCCATGAACCAAATACACATATACATGGATAACTACATACATAAGATGGGAGTCAAATAACCAAAAGAACTCCTCCAATGCCAGACAAAAGACGATGCGAAATCCCAAAAGCTGAAGCTGCTACAGAATCAGAGATGGTGACTATCCTGAAATAACTCGGTCTGACCCGAGTATTATTTAAAAGAAAATAATAAACGGATCAGTCTAATTTATCATCAGAAATAAGAGTATGGTAACCCACACTCAAATAAACTATTATAGTCTCGAATGAGACCATGCATCATAAACAATCAGTATAGTCTAAATGAAGGAATCACAATTTAAACACCATTAAATCAGTTTTCAAATTCACAATTGAATTTAAAACAACAATTCACTAAATCTAGAAATCAAAATAGATAACTAGAAAATTAGCAGTCGCAAAATCATCAGTCGCAAAATCTAGAAATCAAAATAAGATAACTAGAAAATCAGCATAAAAGTGGATCAATCCCAACAGATGGCGAGTTTTAGCTACGCCGCACGTGCATCTCAAATGGCCGAAGCCTACCAAGTACTATAAATTTTTGGCGCCCATCAGATGACCCGAAGGTCCGCAGAGTGACCCGAAGGTCTAGTACTGGTAATTGACCCGAAGGTCCATCAGATGACCCGAAGGTCCAGCAGAGTGGCTCGAAAGCCCAACAAAATCATCAGAATCATCAAACAGCAGATGTTTCAATTAACGAGTCCGGAATTAACCGAAGTAGTAAAAGTTTGGTTCCATACTCCGCACTTTTGCTAAATCGTTTAAATCTCTTCATCGTTTCCTTGAAAGTGCAAAATTGTGTAATTTAAATAAATAACAATTTGCGTTCTCAAAAGGACAAGTCCGAAATTAAGTGAATCAGTAAAAGTGAGGGTTCGTAGTCCTCAATTTTACTGAAGCGTTTAAATTGCTTCCTCATTCTTTTGAAAGCGCAAACTGTAAAATTTTCTGAAAACAATTTTATTTTAAGACGATTTTTAAAACACGTGATTAAAACAGCAACATCTGTAGCAATTTCGATGAGGAAATTGCGCTTTACAAAACACCGTAAAAACGGATACCAAATCAGCGTTGCGGCTAACTGCTTGAAAATTCACTTTAAATTGACGGTTGCGGAAGTCAAAATAACATAAATTTTCTTCTATCAAAAATATCACCAAAACACGAGCTTCCAAAATATGACACCGGTGTAAAAATTTCGTTATAAAAATAACGGAAATAAAATTCATTTCAAAACCAAACACCGGTTCTTTGCAAACAGTTCGCGGGGCTATGTAACTAATATACTCGAAATACATTTAGTGTCTGTACCCCATAACACTGTGCATGCAAGAACAAAACAATTGTATCCCCTCCACATGCTGACACGTCACAATTTATAAAAGAATGCTTGAGTTAGGATTTGATTCACTTTGATACGTGCACTAAATAATCACAAAAACAAAAATCTGGGAAGGTTATATACATGCACGCAAGGACAGGGGCAATGTAAATTGCAAAATGAACTCCATCCACTTACACTCACGCACACTACACAACGAAATATGCACATATTAAATTTGTAAAACACATGCAAAGAACAAAATTTGTAATTGATGGCACTAGCCTTCATATAAACGTGAGTATATATAAACGTGAGTATGCAATAAAGTAAACTGGCATATTACTTTAAACTGGGAAAAGAACGAGTCACGCCATAATATAACTTGTGCACAGTTGAAGACCATTTCAAGAGCACGAATTGCCAGAACACGAAAATAATATGAGTGAATGCATTATAATCTTGAACCATATTTTCGAGCACATGAATAACACTTCAAAATATAATGACTTGAACTCGTTTAAACTAGACAGTTGTAAATAGAATGATGTAACTGGGTTCCATATAGACACACGTGAAATCAATACAAAAGAAAAAAACGACCTGCAACAAAATTTCTTTTTCATGCAACACGTTAAAGCTTTCAAGGACTTGGCACTAGATTTATAAAAGCAAGTTTACCCATTTTTAATGAATGCAATCAATGGCCAGGCAAGATTTTCTATTGGATTTAAATGATGAAGTTGCTGAAGGTTAAAATGAAGACATGTATGAAGACTACAAACCTGAACACATGCAGTGACCACAATATATAACCACAACAATGCAAAACTACCCCAACCCAAGATGTGCAAGATGATAACGCGTATACACATACATGAATGCATAAATGTACACGCCTGCGCTCAAGCACAGTGCCGAAATCACAGTGGAAAAACCACACAGAATCAAATTTTCATAATCAAGAAGCTTGATGACTATAAAGTAGAAATGTGAGTAAATAACTCACCTATTTTTAGCTTTAAAAAAAATAACTACTCAGATCCAACAGAGCACAAGTGAACCAGCCATTAATGCATCCCTTGAGTAGCTGAAAATAAGCAGTAGAATGTTGCAAAGATTCTTTTTTTTTTAATTTGCCTATAAGTCAAATAAAGTAATTTTTTTGGCAGAGGTTTGTACAATTTCATTTAAGGCTAGACGTGCTTAAAAAAGAAAAAGGACCTTGCTGTGCTAAGGTGATGATGGCTAAAAGTTTAATTGCTTGCTTTTAGAACAATATAAGGGTTTTGCTTGTAAAATGTGACAGTACACAACTGTGCACGTACATGGTTTACTTCTAGATATCAAAGCAATGTAATAGTTTACACTTTACACGCATGATGTTAGAACGTTGATCATTATACTTAGATACAAGCTCACCCTATGATACATGCACGTCTCTATCATTTTTAACCTTTGCAACTTGTACATAACAAGTGTGCGTGTAACGACCCGGAAATTTCGATCCCGAAATTTCCAGATAGTTAGTGAAAGAAAGATAAGAAAGAAGAAATAGATAGCAGAAAAAGAAGAAACACCAGAACACAGAACAGAAACCTCACAGTCGCAGCGGATCAAAATATAATATCACATAAATAATAGATATACAAAGGAAAACTGTACTTGTCAAATTACACTTTAATATATCAGAGTTACAACATATTTTCAACCACATGACAGATAACTATTCTGTTTCAGATACCATAATATATCATAGTAGAAACTCTCCATACGTTTCTGCTCTCCAGCTCGCCTCCTGAGCTCCAGAACGTCCAGACCTGAAAATCTGTAATACTCGGTCTGACCCGAGCATTACATCAAAGTAACACCCGGGTCAGGCTGGAAACCATCGTGAGTAAACCCATCTAACAAGGAATACAAAAGCATACAACTTATATAACCCGGGGTAACTTATATCAATTTACACTTCACAAGTTGTTATAAGCATCAACCATTTCACAGTTCAATTTCTAAGTGCCAAAAACTTAGATTTAAAGGTCCAATTTACTAAAATCATTACAAACCAGCCTATTGGTTCCACATATCCATCTATAGGGAATCGAAGTGGTTTCGGGTATTTACTAATATCCGACTCCGGTCTCTTCGAACCCAATGTCATCTTAACTTACATTATTCAAGTGAAATACAATTCAACTTTAAATACAGGATGTCACAATAATTTATCATCAATAGATAACCATATCATCACAGTTTAAATCAAACATATCTTATCATATAGCATCACGAGCCATATATTAGGGATAACAATTTATCAAAGGCTTCCAATATCATTCTATTTATCCCTTAATTAATTTCACAAATCAAATTTATCCTTAACCAAATACAATAATTAACCTTTAATTACTTCATTAATTAATTATTAACCATAATTATAAATCATCCTTGATTAATAATATCCAGTGATTACCATTAATTACTTCCTTAAGTAATTACGCTTCCATTAATTACATTAAGTAATCATTCATCAATCAACAAGTGTTTAAATTAATTAAACTTAATTAATTAATCTAAACTAATCATATTAAACCCAATTAATTACATTAAGTAATTAATTTCTTAATTACTTTTATTAACTAATTAAACTTAAACAATTTCTCAATTGATTATTATCAATTAATTAACCTTCAATTACCCATTTAATTAATCTCTAATTATTTAATTAATTAAGTGTTAACTGCAATCTTAATTAATCCTTAATTACTTGATTAATCAATTCTTAATTATTAATTAAAATCTAACCAATAATTCCTAATTACAGATTAATCTCCCTTAATTAGTTAATCTTAAGTCTTTAATTAATTAATTTAGAATTTCTTAATTATTTAATTAATTATCCATATTATAAATTTATTAAATAATTAATTACCCATTAACTTAATAATTTAAATGATTCTAAATTCTTAAATTCTAACTTAATTTAAGAAACATTTCTTACTTATATAAAGTATTTTAAAAAAAACACTTTGTTCCAAGTTTAAAACAATTTAAATTCTTACTATCTCACATGTTCAAGAAACATCCATTTTATAAATAAGATTTTAAAAGAATTTAGAGTTCAAATCAATTTAAACATACACTTTACACTTATAAGTTAAAACCAAATTAAATTTAAACTTAAATTATTTCAAATCTCAGATTTAAACTAATTTGAATTCATTTCAAATTTCAGATTTCAAAAACTCAATTTAAATTTCAATCTGCATCTCATACTTTTCCTTAAAAATATAAAAAGACAGATCAGGTTCCTGTATTATACTAAACCTGAAACAACACTTATACTCGAGCCTTACCTAAATATACTTCGAGTTGGAACTCATTTTTCCCGAGAAAAATCACGAGGCCACCAACCTGTAACCCAACATCCATCAACATCAACACACTGTCTCGTGCACATGCACCCACGACGTAGCCTTCACCGATCAACTTTGATGACCTCCACCAGTCGCCGATCAACTTCTCAGATCATCCAAATACCAATCCCTCTGATCTGTATTCTAAATCAAATTTGAGCACCCTGAAGTAAACCTGAAACAAACTACACTTCCTCAACCCACAACCTGGAAACTCCTCGCCTTCTCAACCATGACCATCAGGAGGTATGAAACTCCGGCCACCTCTTCATCAACGCTCCAGTTAACTCCACTCACAATCGCGTTGAACTCGATCACCCCTACAATTCGCGGTGATCGATTCTCTTTACCTAGTTAAAACTAGGGTTCCAACCTCAAATCTACAACCATCACCTCTACAGTGGAATACACCATTACCAGATAATTTTCCTAACAACTACGATCCCTCCACTATCACTCCTGAAGATCTTGGCCTCTCCAAACATTTGGATCAACAGAGGTAACCAAAAGAACACAAACCAGATATTCAAGAATTTCTTCCAAATCCTAACACTAGAATTTATAATTTTGCTTTTAAAAATCATAATTTAGTATGATTATTTGATTTATAACCCAGAAACTTCAAATTAATATACTCGTAATTTCACTAATTAATGGCTGTTCACCTGTTTGAAATTCCAGAGCCATTTCTATATATATTTATATATTTTTAACTTAAGTACATTTTTAATCTGAATTTTTGTAATGAAAACAAACATATTTTGTTTGAGTCTTAAACTCAAATGAAGGTTAGATCAAAAGACAATGGGTTTTAAATTTGACTGAAGCTTGGAATCAAAGAACAGAGATGCTTCAGATAATCAATCATGTACACACATAAATATACTCATAGATACATTCATAGCAAATTTGTAATATTTTCATGTCTAAATAAAATCATGCAATCCACTTTTACCTAATTAAAATTTCTAAAAAAGTTGGGTTACTCTTTTTTTTTTAAGGATCTTAATCCTGTCCTACTGGACAGAACCAAGCATTAGTGCCCACAGCCATACATTCAGGTACATACACAAACAATTTATACAAGTATCATGCTACACTTTATCATACTTTACTATAGTTATTAATTGAATGCATCTAGATTTAAAACAGTTTTAGATCTCTTCCCACTGTCTCAGTTTCAAACAAAGCCTCCTCTCTCTTTTTTTTAATACCTTAGTCGTGTATGTAAATATTAACTCATATTTCTATACATAAACCATTTTAAAACAACATGCACAACTTAATTCAAACCATACTTAAAAGATTAGCACATATTAGTTCAAGATATCAGATTTTTTCAAGATTTACTCACCTTGTATAAAAGCAGAAGACAGAGACTGTTGCTTCCAAGCTTATTTAAATTCATTTGCATGCTAATTACTGAATTTTAATTTGAATCTACCCTTGCATTTGAAATTTCCAGATTTGCATATTTGCATTGATGAAGAACTTGCATGTTGATTTCTAATTTCTTGAATTGCTTGTTGATTACTGAATTGTTGATTAATCCCATATCATCTTCCTTGTTTCAGATTTTCCAGTTTTTTTTTTTCAACTTTGTTTTTGATTTACATTTTTTTTCTCAGATTTGTATTTTTGTTGAAAGAAGAAGGTGATTTTTAGCTGAAAAATAAAAGTAAATTCCTTCTTCATATTTTACAAATTTTAAATTAAGTTATCAATAGAATTGCCACTTGTCCCTTATATGTTTATATTCTTACAAATGTCTTTTAATAAGCCAAATACACTTACAAGTGTTATTTTAATGTTTAATTTATGTTTTATAAATGTTTTTGAATGTTATTTTCTTTTTAATAATTTATTTAAGCCTTATGTAAATATTTATGAAATGATTATAAGGTGTATTTATTTTATATAAATAAGCTTTGGATTTCAATAAATTTTCATGTGCATTGAAATAAACATTTATTAACAAATAACTTATGCTTTTGATTCAAGTCTATATAACATGTGTTTATAAATTTGAGAAATTTAACTTAACTCCTTATATAAAGTTTAAAACAATTTTATATTCTAAGTAAAATCATGAAAATACACTTTAAAACCAAAGTATAATTTAAGATATACATAACTATATTTTGAATTTCAATTCAAACTCAATTTCAATTTAAGGTAAAATTTAAAATCAGCCTATATATTTTTAACAACATATTATTTGTTCGAAAGGCATAATTTTCCAATGATAATAATTAAACTAGAAGATTATCAATTAAATATTTATCCAAATATAAAAATTTAGTTTCTATTATCATCAGAATTCTTATCTGTCTAATCTATAATCCAGTATTTCTTTTAATTAACCCAATCATATTATTAATTAATATACAAAAAAATCCGGGTTATTACATTCCTCCCCCCTTAGAATCTTTTCGTCCTCGAAAAGAATCGAAAGAAGATTTTATTAAAATGCTTATTATTAGAAAAATTATTCTTTGAAACTCTTTTAAAATCTACATAATATTATAAAAATGGTTTTATAAAAATATACTTTTATAACTCGATGTTTTAACCAGTCCATCCTTGTTCTTACAGAAATTCGGTCATATGTTGATCATGCGTAAGACTGAAAATCTACAAGTGCTTGGCAGACCCGTTTTCAACATCCAGTGAAAAATACTTTGAAAATAATTTTATTGAAAATATTGAAAACAGTTTTTGAAAATAGAGGATATATCTTTGGTGAGAATGCTCTGGAAATCATCACCCCCATCCATGGTCGCAGTTAACCCGATGATTACGTTGTCGTCCCGACAAAATCCACAGATAACTGTAGGCCTCCGCGCCCCACGATTACACCACGGAACCCGCTACAGATCGCAGCTACAACTGGGGTTACGTAGCTATCACAGCAAAAACCCATATAACTGTAGGCATCAGCGCCCTCAAATTTCGCTGCCAAAAATGAAACTTCTCCACTCCACTTGACCGTAGATCGCAGTCTACCGATGTTGCGTTGCCTTCCCGGCAAAATCAAGTGTAGACCGTTGACACTCATCCTCCACACGATTTTCGCTATGGTCCCCACAGTAGATCGCAGCGACATCGAGTTACACTGTCGTCACAGCATAACCCAAATGCCCCCGTAGGCATCAGCGCCATCGACTTTCGCTACCCAATAATCCTCAGGAACTAGTTTTGTCCGGAGTCCTCACAGGATCAACTTTAGAACCCCCCTTGGGGCTCAAGGCAGTACCACCCGGTGGTACTCCTGAGAAGTCCATTCCAAGGGAGCGCCTTTTTCCCCAGAGCATCATCAAAACATTTTATACTATACATATATAGTATCTTTAAATCGTACACCTAGTATGATCTCATACAAAGCTCCTTTACTCAAAATCGATTATTCCAAAATCGATAATTCTCAAAATAGGCTTTTCAAATTCAATATTGATTTTACCCAAAAATCAAAAGCCTTTCCAAATCCATAGGTTCCCAAAACCTTTTTTCAAAATCCCCATATGATCCTTTATATATAGATATATATAAAATCCTTGATAAAAATCTTTGGATCATTATAAACTTGTATAAAATCCTTTTATACTTCAAAAACTTCCAAAACCCTTTTCTTCGGGCAAAAGATTCAACAAGGGGAGTTTTATTTTATAAAACAAAGATACTTAACTTTATTTACTCAAAATAAAATATTCAAATTTAATTACTCTTTTCAATATCATTTTCATTCAAATTCGTACGATGTACACATATCATCCGTACGCTATACCAATCTGATCGCTCACTCGATCACACAATTTCATTTCCGAACTAGTATCGTCCACCCGACTTCCTAGTGCGGACACAGATCTGGTTTCTTGATCAGAAACTGTCATTCTCCTTGCATAGTCATAACTATGATAGAGAATATCCAGAACCAATCAACAATCCATATCCAGGTTCGCCGTCGAATATCGAGGGAAAAAATCCCACTCGGATCGATATAACTATCTCGAAATACTGTGCTCGAATCTGGATCAAATCACTATGCGAATAGAATAACATACGTACACCTTACGTATTTGTCTTTATTTGTTATTAGCCAAATCAATTCCATTTCTATTCACATTCACTTTAATTTTCATTCACTTACTCACAATTACTTCAATCCATTTGGATTATCACCTTTATTCTTATCTCGATTGGGTATTTAAACAAGAACAGTTTAAACTCTGTCCGGTTTAAATTTAGAAAATAGCTTGAAAGGTTAAAAATAGATAAGTAGTTAGAAAATAATTACTAGTTTGTAAAATAGCTGTAAAATAGTTTAGTAATTGTAAAATAATTTGAAAATAGTTAAATAGTCATAGAAACTTTAAATAATTGCAAAATAGATATAAAACAGTAATTAGTAGTTGAAAATAATAATTAGTTTATAAAATAGTTAGAAAATTGTTAAACAGTTTCAAAAATAATTGTAAACATATATAAGATAGTTTGGCTTTTTAAAAGAAAAGTTGTATATATAATAAATTGCTTTGAAAATAGGTTTATATTAAAACAATTTATAAAAAATAGTCCAGAGTCATAACTGTTCACTCCCCAATCTCCATTCTCATCAATACAATTTAAATTTCCACTTCAATTTAAATTAACCCAATTCCAATTTAAATAATTCCAATTTCCATTGAAATAGATTCATTCCCAATTCAAGTTGAATTAATTCTCAATTCCTTTTCAAATTCAAATCAAATTCCATTTGATTTTAAACATATTCAATTTAATTACAATCCCCAGTTATTCCAATCACTTTGGACTAATATCCATTCAACTGAACCCACTTCAATTCCAATCTATTTCAACTCCAGTTTGAATTAACCCCAATTTCAAATTCTATTTCCAAATCAAGTTGAATTATCCTAATTTCTTTTCAATATTTAATTCAAATTCCATTTGAATTTAAAATTATTCAACTTTAATTATAATTCCAAATTATTCCAATAAATTTGGACAAATTTCAAATTGAATCCACTTCAATTTCAAATCGTTTCCAATTAATCCAATTCAACTTTTCCATTTGAATTTTATACTCATACATCTTCAATCACCATTTTAATTTATTCAAATCAAATTCAATTTGAACTAATTCAAATTTCAAATTTAAACCATCTCGAATTATATAAATTCGAGTTAATACTTCAAATGTTGATTTAATTCCTTTAAATCAATTTACCCTTTTTCCCAACAATGGATTACCATACTCCATTTCTCATTCATTTAAACAAATCCAATTCACAACTTAAGGATTTTTAACAACAATAGGATGATATCATTTAATTCATCTTAAAACATTCATCCATTTACAATTTCCAGTTCTCAAATCCATTTTGAGATCACACAAACTCCCAGTTCAGATTAACCATTTAACTCCCCAAGTTAAATCTTAATTTCATCTTAAAATTTACAAATCAGGTTGAACATCCCAACATATTTAACTTTTCCCAAATTAAACTCAATTCACTTAATCCAGTCAATCTTACCCAATTTGAACTTCCTTTTCAAATTTTAAACTTCACATAAATAATCTTCCCACTTATTAAGTTCAAAAACTTTCACTTTGGGTATCATCATTCCAAATTGAAAACTCAATATTTAGAGTTTATCTCAAACCATCTTTGTTATTTAAGTATATCCACAGATATACATATTAACTTCTTGGCTCACCAAGCCAAATTTTAAAATTTAAACTACCTTTGGTTTCAATTCAAAACAAACTTTCTTTAAAATTTTCAAACATTTCTTATTTGAAATAGGACCACCTCATTTAAATTAAATAATATTATTTATTACTTCTTTAAATTAATTACATCATTAATTAATTCCAATTAATCACATTCGGTAATTAACTTATTTCTTAATTACCTTCATTAAGTAATTGTCCCTTAAATTACTTACATCTAGTTACTTCCTCTTAATTTATCATTTCCAATTATTATCCATTAATTAATCTCATTAAATAAAGTTTAATTAATTACATAAATTAATTGATTATCCTTATCCTGAAACCTTTCCCAAATTTAATTCCAGTTTTGGTTGTATTTCTATTACTTCTTAATTCTTACCATTACTTTTAATTTAATTAATACTACAACCAATTTCCTTAATATAATAGATAATATATTTCTTATATAAGATTCATTTACTCTTGAAATCATTTAAAAACCTTTATAACAGAAAATAACAAGTGCGCTCTCTTATATTCATATACACTCAACTCATTCTAGGGTACCACTTACCCTATCCTTAATGGGTAATCCCAACAGAGCCAGGGTTTTCGCTTAACCTTCGGCTCTGATACCAAAATGTAACGACCCGGAAATTTCGATCCCGAAATTTCCAGATAGTTAGTGAAAGAAAGAAAAGAAAGAAGAAATAGATAGCAGAAAAAGAAGAAACACCAGAACACAGAACAGAAACCTCACAGTCGCAGCGGATCAAAATATAATATCACATAAATAATAGATATACAAAGGAAAACTGTACTTGTCAAATTACACTTTAATATATCAGAGTTACAACATATTTTCAACCACATGACAGATAACTAATCTGTTTCAGATACCATAATATAACATAATAGAAACTCTCCATACGTTTCTGCTCTCCAGCTCGCCTCCTGAGCTCCAGAACGTCCTAACCTGAAAATCTGTAATACTCGGTCTGACCCGAGCATTACATCAAAGTAACACCCGGGTCAGGCTGGAAACCAGCGTGAGTAAACCCATCTAACAAGGAATGCAAAAGCATACAACTTATATAACCCGGGGTAACTTATATCAATTTACCCTTCACAAGTTGTTATAAGCATCAACCATTTCACAGTTCAATTTCTAAGTGCCAAAAACTTATATTTAAAGGTCTAATTTACTAAAATCATTACAAACTAGCCTATTGGTTCCACATATCCATTTATAGGGAATCGAAGTGGTTTCGGGTATTTACTAATATCCGACTTCGGTCTCTTCGAACCCAATGTCATCTTAACTTACATTATTCAAGTGAAATACAATTCAACTTTAAATACAGGTTGTCACAATAATTTATCATCAATAGATAACCATATCATCATAGTTTAAATCAAACATATCTTATCATATAGCATCACAAACCATATATTAGGGATAACAATTTATCAAAGGCTTCCAATATCATTCTATTTATCCATTAATTAATTTCACAAATCAAATTTATCCTTAACCAAATACAGTAATTAACCTTTAATTACTTCATTAATTAATTATTTACCATAATTATAAATCACCCTTGATTAATAACATCCAGTGATTACCATTAATTACTTCCTTAAGTAATTACGCTTCCATTAATTACATTAAGTAATCATTCATCAATCAACAAGTGTTTAAATTAATTAAACTTAATTAATTAATCTAAACTAATCATATTAAACCTAATTAATTACATTAAGTAATTAATTTCTTAATTACTTTTATTAAGTAATTAGACTTAAACAATTTCTCAATTGATTATTATCAATTAATTAACCTTTAATTACCCATTTGATTAATCTCTAATTATTTAATTAATTAAGTGTTAACTGCAACCTTAATTAATCCTTAATTACTTGATTAATCAATTCTTAATTATTAATTAAAATCTAATCAATAATTCCTAATTACAGATTAACCTCCCTTAATTAGTTAATCTTAAGTCTTTAATTAATTAATTTAGAATCTCTTAATTATTTAATTAATTATCCATATTATAAATTTATTAAATAATTAATTACCCATTAACTTAATAATTTAAATGATTCTAAATTCTTAAATTCTAACTTAATTTAAGAAACATTTCTTACTTATATAAAGTATTTTAAAAAAAACACTTTGTTACAAGTTTAAAACAATTTAAATTCTTACTATCTCACATGTTCAAGAAACATCCATTTTATAAATAAGATTTTAAAAGAATTTAGAGTTCAAATCAATTTAAACATACACTTTACACTTATAAGTTAAAACCAAATTAAATTTAAACTTAAATTATTTCAAATCTCAGATTCAAACTAATTTGAATTCATTTCAAATTTCAGATTTCAAAAACTCAATTTAAATTTCAATCTGCATCTCATACTTTTCCTTAAAAATATGAAAAGACAGATCAGGTTCCTGTATTATACTAAACCTGAAACAACACTTATACTCGAGCCTTACCTAAATATACTTCGAGTAAATTATAACCTACTTCGAGCTGGAACTCATTTTTCCCGAGAAAAATCACGCGGCCACCAACCTGTAACCCAACATCCATCAACATCAACACACTGTCTCGTGCACATGCACCCACGACGTAGCCTTCACCGATCAACTTTGATGACCTCCACCAGTCGCCGATCAACTTCTCAGATCATCCAAATACCAATCCCTCTGATCTGTATTCTAAATCAAATTTGAGCACCCTGAAGTAAACCTGAAACAAACTACACTTCCTCAACCCACAACCTGGAAAATCCTCGCCTTCTCAACCTCGACCATCAGGAGGTCTGAAACTCCGGCCACCTCTTCATCAACGCTCCAGTTAACTCCACTCACAATCGCGTTGAACTCGATCACCCCTACAATTCGCGGTGATCGATTCTCTTTACCTAGTTAAAACTAGGGTTCCAACCTCAAATCTACAACCATCACCTCCACAGTGGAATACACCATTACCAGATAATTTTCCTAACAACTACGATCCCTTCACTATCACTCCTGAAGATCTTGGCCTCTACGAACATTTGGATCAACAGAGGTAACCAAAAGAACACAAACCAGATATTCAAGAATTTCTTCCAAATCCTAACACTAGAATTTATAATTTTGCTTTTAAAAATCATAATTTAGTATGATTATTTGATTTATAACCCAGAAACTTCAAATCAATATACTCGTAATTTCACTAATTAATGGATGTTCACCTGTTTGAAATTCCAGAGCCATTTCTATATATATTTATATATATTTAACTTAAGTACATTTTTAATCTGAATTTTTGTAATGAAAACAAACATATTTTGTTTGAGTCTTAAACTCAAATGAAGGTTAGATCAAAAGACAATGGGTTTTAAATTTGACTGAAGCTTGGAATCAAAGAACAGAGATGCTTAAGATAATCAATCATGTACACACATAAATATACTCATATATACATTCATAGCAAATTTTTAATATTTTCATGTCTAAATGAAAGCATGCAATCCACTTTTACCTAATTAAAATTTCTAGAAAAGTTGGGTTACTCTTTTTTTTTTTTTAAGGATCTTAACCCTGTCCTACTGGACAGAACCAAACATCAGTGCTCACAGCCATACATTCAGGTACATACACAAACAATTTATACAAGTAGCATGCTACACTTTATCATACTCTACTATAGTTATTAATTGAATGCATCTAGATTTAAAACAGTTTTAGATCTCTTCCGACTGTCTCAGTTTCAAACAGAGCCTCCTCTCTCTCTTTTTTAATACCTTAGTCGTGTATGTAAATATTCACTCATATTTCTATACATAAACCATTTTAAAACAACATGCACAACTTAATTCAAACCACACTTAAAAGATTAACACATGTTAGTTCAAGATATCAGATTTTTTCAAGATTTACTCACCTTGTATAAAAGCAGAAGACAGAGATTGTTGCTTCCAAGCTTATTTAAATTCATTTGCATGCTAATTACCGAATTTTAATTTGAATCTACCCTTGCATTTGAAATTTCCATATTTGCATATTTGCATTGATGAAGAACTTGCATGTTGATTTCTAATTTCTTGAATTGCTTGTTGATTACTGAATTGTTGATTAATCCCATATCATCTTCCTTGTTTCAGATTTTCCAGTTTTTTTTTCCAACTTTGCTTTTGATTTGCATTTTTTTTCTCAGATTTGTATTTTTGTTGAAAGAAGAAGGTGATTTCTTAGCTGAAAAATAAAAGTAAATTCCTTCTTCATATTTTACAAATTTTAAATTTTAAATTAAGTTATCAATAGAATTGCCACTTGTCCCTTATATATTTATATTCTTACAAATGTCTTTTAATAAGCCAAATACACTTACAAGTGTTATTTTAATGTTTAATTTATGTTTTATAAATGTTTTTGAATGTTATTTTCTTTTTAATAATTTATTTAAGCCTTATGTAAATATTTATGAAATGATTATAAGGTGTATTTATTTTATATAAATAAGCTTTGGATTTCAATAAATTTTCATGTGCATTGAAATAAACATTTATTAACAAATAACTTATGCTTTTGATTCAAGTCTATATAACATGTGTTTATAAATTTGAGAAATTTAACTTAACTCCTTATATAAAGTTTAAAACAATTTTATATTCTAAGTAAAATCATGAAAATACACTTTAAAACCAAAGTATAATTTAAGATATACATAACTATATTTTGAATTTCAATTCAAACTCAGTTTCAATTTAAGGTAAAATTTAAAATCAGCCTATATATTTTTAACAACATATTATTTGTTCGAAAGGCATAATTTTCCAATGATAATAATTAAACTAGAAGATTATCAATTAAATATTTATCCAAATATAAAAATTTAGTTTCTATTATCATCAGAATTCTTATCTGTCTAATCTATAATCCAGTATTTCTTTTAATTAACCCAATCATATTATTAATTAATATACCCAAAAATCCGGGTTATTACAGTGCGCATGTACCATAAATGGTGAAAGTCCAACTTAAAACTCCACCTGACAGTTGCATGCAAAATGATTAAAATGACCCCAACAATATGACCTGGGCATAATGACAGCAAGCATGAAAGAAAATACTAAAGCTTGTTTCCAAATAAGTGACTTGGCCACACTGACTTTGCCTCCGAGTTTGCATCAATATTTTTTCTTTCCAAATTTTAATTTAAAAATTACTATTTAAAATATGCACTCCGACAGTAATTTAAAAATTACGGTCGTTATCGATTTTAAAAACATTTATCACGACGGTAATAAAATCACGGTCCTTACAGACTCCCCTCCTTATGAAAATTGCGTCCCCGCAATTTTCATACTAGAAGTAGCCAATAACGTAAATAATTGATCACAACAAAGATTCAAAATAGAAAAGATGAATAAGAATGCTCACCTACACCCGAAAAGGAGGGAAAATCGAGATAAGAACGCTCGATGAATTCTCTGGTTTCCCAAGTGCAATCCTTGGGGTTTGCGGACCATTGAATCTTTACGAGCGGAACTTCCTTGTTCCGAAGGCGTTTCACCTCAGTAGTAAGCACACGAACATGATTCTGCTCTATGGTCATGCTAGGTGAGATCTCAAGATCGGGCAATATATGAGGATCAATAACCGAATCTGGTTCACGGAGGCAACGGCGAAGCTGAGAAACATGAAATACATCGTGAATCCCCGCAAACTGGATAGGTAAAGCAATACGATAAGCTATGGGACCGATGCGTTCGGTAATAGGAAACGGTCCAATGTAACGAGGAGCCAACTTTCCTGAGCTACTAAAACGCGCCACTCCTTTCATTGGAGAAACCCGAATAAACACATGATCGCCCACCGAAAATTCCAACTGCTTTCTACGGTTATCGGCATAAGATTTTTGCCGATTTTGAGCCTCTTTCATCCTTTGCCGAATAAGATGAATCTTCTCAGACGATTCCCGAATAAAGTCGGGGCCTAGAACCAACTTTTCCCCAGACTCTAACCAACAAGAAGGTGATCGACACGGCCTTCCATAAAGGGCTTCGAAAGGAGCCATGCCGATACTGGATTGGAAACTATTGTTGTAAGCAAATTCAACAAGAGGAATGTGGTCTTCCCAACTACCACCAAAATCAAGAATACAAGACCGAAGAAGATCCTCCATAATAAGATTCACTCTCTCAGTCTGACCATCCGACTGAGGATGATATGCCGTGCTAAGATTAAGCTTTGTGCCCAAAGCTTTATGAAGACTCTTCCAGAACCCACTAGTGAAGAGCGGATCCCTATCACTAACAATCGAACTTGGAACGCCATGAAGTAGAACGACTTCTCTAATAAAAAGCTTAGCCAATAAAGGAGCGGTCCGATTGGATTTGATTGGAATGAAATGGGCAGATTTAGTTAGTCGGTCGATAATCACCCAAATGCTAGTATGGCCTAGTCTCGAACGAGGCAAACCATCAAAGAAATCCATAGAGATTTGATCCCACTTCCACAGCGGAATATCCAAAGGTTGCAAGAGACCACCAGGACGTTGATGTTCTGCTTTAACAAGATTACAAGTCGTACAACGGCTTACAAAACTTGCAACATCACGCTTCATACCTTCCCAATAGTATAAGTGTTTCATATCTGCATACATTTTACTACTGCCCGGATGGATAGTATACTTCGAACGATGACAATCCTCAAGAATGTCATTTCGAAGATTAGAAATATCAGGCACGATCAATCTACCCTTCTTCCGAATACAACCATGAATATCAATAGCGAAATCCTTTAGCTCATCGCTTCGGGATCCGATTCACAACTCTGAATAAGATGGACAAGATTAGGATCTCGTCTCTGGGCCTCGGCAATGCGATCCAATAGACTGGGACGAGCCTCCATGCTAAATAAAATCACGGGAGAATATGGAACTGGGGAATGACCTCGAATATCACAAAGGGATAAACTCTCTAATATATTCCATTCTGCTAACATCATGGAAACGACGGCTTGTTGCTTATGACAAAGCGCGTCAGCATCTCGATTTCCCTTTCCAGGGGTATACTGAATATCAAAATCATATGAGGCAAGGAACTCGAGCCAACATTGTTGCCTCATATTAAGCTCTTTTTGAGAAAATAAATATTTAAGATACTTGTGATCGGTATAGAGAATAAAACGCTCGCCCAATAAATAATGTCGCCAAATCTTTAAAGCAAAGACTATGGTGGCTAACTCCAAATCATGGGTAGCATAACGAATCTCGTTAAGCTTTAGTTGTCTAGAAGCATAGGCAACTACTCTATCCTTTTGCATAAGAACAACACCGAGCCCAAAACCACTGGCATCGGTATAAACAACAAGATCACGATTCCCTTCGGGAACCACTAAGATAGGAGCATGAGTAAGGAGATATTTTAACTTTAAGAAAGAATTCTCACACTTATCCGACCAAATAAAAGGAACATCTTTTCTCGTAAGAGTGGTAAGCGGTAAAGCAATACGAGAAAAGTCCTTAATAAATCGGCGATAATAACCCGCCAATCTAAGAAAACTACGGATCTCTGTAACAGTCTCGGGCCTCTTCCAATTCTGAATAGATTCGATCTTGATAGGATCGATAGAGATACCATCGGAAGAAACAATATGACCGAGAAATTTCACCCTATTCTCCCAGAAGTGACACTTGGAAAATTTGGCATAAAGCTGATGCTGACGGAGAGTGCTCAAAACAATCTCCAAATGCTGAATATGATCGGCTTCAGATTTGGAATAAACAAGAATATCATCAATGAAAACCAAGATGAACTTATCGAGATATTCCCGGAATATCCGATTCATAAGATCTACAAAATATGCCGGAGCGTTCGTCAAACCGAACGGCATAACAAGCCATTCGTAAGACCCATAACGAGTACGGAATGCGGTGAGAGGAATGCTATCTTCCGCCACTCGTAACTGATGAAAACCGGTAGCAAGATCTAGTTGGGAGAAGATTTTAGCGCCACTTAATTGATCGAACATGTCATTGATCCTAGGTAATGGATACCTTTGATAGTAAGTTCGTTAAGCTTGCGGTAATCAGTGCAAAGCCTAAGAGTACCATCTGGCTTCTTAACGAAGACAATGGCGGCGCCCCAAGGAGACGAGCTAGAACGAATAAAATGCTTGGCTTCCAACTCAGATAATTGTTGCTTGAGTTCCTCATTTTCCTTAGCAGACATCCTCGTGGGAAGATGACTGACAGGATGTGCACCGGAGACAAGATCTATACGGAACTCTATTGCCCTTTTAGGCGGCAATCTAGAAATAGGCTCGAAGACATCAGAAAAATTACAAACAACTGGGATATTAGCAATGATATCCTCCGACTCGAAGGAAGAATTGAGAGCACTAGAAGCATGATCCATGTCTTGAACTACAATAGATAGCTGTTCGCTAGCATCGGGATGCTTGAGATACAAAGTTCTTTCGGGACATAGGATTTGAACGTCATAACGAACGAGCCAATCCATACCCAATATCATATCAAAACCAAGATGGTCCATAACATGCAGATTCGCATGAAAGGAGAAACCACAAAGAATAATCTCAACATTAACACATAATAAACCAAGGGTAGCGGATCCACCAATAGGATTTACGATCCTCAAAGGGTCGCAAAGAGTAATAACATCTAAATGAATAATATCAACAAGATCCTTCGACACGATGAATGTGATGCACCCGTATCGAAAAGAACTCTAATAGAACGGCCATGAAATAAAATAAAACCTTCCAAAACAGAAGGAGTGGTACCTTTGGGCTGAGGAGAAACACCAGAAGTTTTAGCAACATTAAGCTTACCAGATTTGAGACCCTAGAAGCAGTAGGGCAATCCGTAATCCAATGACCCTCTTTCTTACAATAGCGGCAAATGCAAGGCTTATGGCAATTACGGTGAAGATGATCCAGCGATCCACAATTGTAGCACGCCCTCTGAACAGAAGGTGCACTACTAGGCTGAGAACTAGAGGTAGCTTGCTTCTTCTTCTGATGATGATTGGAAGAATTAGGCTTACGAAATGGATACCTCTTCTTGTTGGGGTTCTTAGAAACCTCAACATCATCACAACTATCACGTTCCTTTTCAACAGCTTCCAAACAAAGAGCTGAATCAACAAACTCCTCAAAAGAGAGCTTAAGCTGAAGCAAAAGAACTTTCTTCAAATACTTCTTCAAACCATCAACAAAACGAAGATTCTTCTTACGTGGAGTGTTAATGAACTCAACTCCGTATTTGTACAAGGCCTCGAAAGATGCAACATAATCAGAAACCGAAGACTTTCCTTGCTTCAACTCAAGGAAACTACGAGCAAGATTAGCCTTTTCCGATTCAGGAACGAACTTAAGTTCAAAACGTTCCTTAAACTGAACCCAAGAGAGAGAGGACTCATCAACTTTCGAAATAAAGAGCTCATACCAATCAAGCGCACGCTCTTTCAACATACTTGATGCCATGAGAAAGCGATGATGATCTGAAAGATCCATCCGAGAAAATATGCGCTCAAAAGTGCGCAACCAAGTCTAAACTTCGATAACACTTTCCGATCCCTTGAAAGGCTGACCTCCAAGGTGGGAATAGTCACTACACATGCGAGCGAAGGCAGACTTCTGAGCAGGAGCTGCGGGAGTAGCAACAGGAGGTTGAGTACCCCAAAATAACTCCATAAACTGATCAGCTGACATATAGACACCGTCCGGATGAGAACCACTAGACGGGCCTGCGGAAGAACGCTTCCCTCTACCTCTTCCAGCCATAGGCTGAGAGACAGGAGAAGGTAAAGATCAGTTAAAATAATACACAACGATAAGAAGTTTAACAAATGAAATACTACGGAATATATAATTTATTCCTAGACGTACTCCACATGTTAAAGTGAAAAGAATAGATTAGAAAGGCACGAATAAACTCCCGAATAGTTGTAACACATGTTCCACTCTGTTTCTGTTCTATGTATATTATAATTTGTTCTGAATCTCAGCTCTGATACCAAGCTGTGACGCCCCACCTCTATGCTCACAATAACAAAGGTTATTATAAGGAATAACATCTGCTATTGCGAAGAATAACGCTTGTTAGAAGCGACCATCCGTACGTTATGCCTTAGATGAGCATTGATTACATCGATAGGAGTTGTATAACTTACTCCCAAAGATATAAATTCAATCCAGATCTAAACCGAAACTACGGTGGCTAATGAAAAATCAAGAACAACTCATAATATCAACAACACTGATAGTATAATCGCATCAGAAACAGAAATATCAGATATATAGCGGAAGACAAGTCTGGAATACATGCTACAATAATCTATAGTTCCCATGAACCAAATACACATATACATGGATAACTACATACATAAGATGGGAGTCAAATAACCAAAAGAACTCCTCCAATGGCAGACAAAAGACGATGCGAAATGCCAAAAGCTGAAGCTGCTACAGAATCAGAGATGGCGATTATCCTGAAATAACGCGGTCTGACCCGAGTATTATTTAAAAGAAAATAATAAACGGATCAGTCTAATTTATCATCAGAAATAAGAGTATGGTAACCCACACTTAAATAAACTATTATAGTCTCGAATGAGACCATGCAGCATAAACAATCAGTATAGTCTAAATGAAGGAATCGAAATTTAAACACCATTAAATCAGTTTTCAAATTCACAATTGAATTTAAAACAACAATTCACAAAATCTAGAAATCAAAATAGATAACTAGAAAATCAGCAGTCGCAAAATCATCAGTCGCAAAATCTAGAAATCAAAATAAGATAACTAGAAAATCAGCATAAAAGTGGATCGATCCCAACAGATGGCGAGTTTTAGCTACGCCGCACGTGCATCTCAAATGGCCGAAGCCTACCAAGTACTATAAATTTTTGGCGCCCATCAGATGACCCGAAGGTCCGTAGAGTGACCCGAAGGTCTAGTACTGGTAATTGACCCGAAGGTCCATCAGATGACCCGAAGGTCCAGCAAAGTGGCTCGAAAGCCCAACAAAAGCATCAGAATCATCAAACAGCAGATGTTTCAATTAGCGAGTCCGGAATTAACCGAAATAGTAAAAGTTTGGTTCCATACTCCGCACTTTTGCTAAATCGTTTAATCTCTTCATCGTTTCCTTGAAAGTGCAAAATTGTGTAATTTAAATAAATAACAATTTGCGTTCTCAAACGGACAAGTCCGAAATTAAGCGAATCAGTAAAAGTGAGGGTTCATAGTCCTTAATTTTGCTGAAGCGTTTAAATTGCTTCCTCATTCTTTTGAAAGCGCAAACTGTAAAATTTTCTGATAACAAATTTATTTTAAAACGATTTTTAAAACACGTGATTAAAACAGCATCTATAGCAATTTCGACGAGGAAATTGCGCTTCACAAAACACCGTAGAAACGGATACCAAATCAGCGTTGCGGCTAACCGCTTGAAAATTCACTTTAAATTGACGGTTGCGGAAGTCAAAATAACATAAATTTTCTTCTGTCAAAAATGTCACCAAAACACCGTGCTTCCAAAATATGACACCGGTGTAAAAATTTCGTTATAAAAATAACGGAAATAAAATTCATTTCAAAACCAAACACCGGTTCTTTGCAAACAGTTCGCGGGGCTATGTAACTAATATACTCGAAATACATTTAGTGTCCGTACCCCATAACACTGTGCACGCAAGAACAAAACAATTGTATCCCCTCCGCATGCTGACACGTCACAATTTATAAAAGAATGCTTGAGTTAGAATTTGATT
The DNA here is from genome assembly GCA_030765085.1 of Allium cepa. Taxonomy (NCBI): domain Eukaryota; kingdom Viridiplantae; phylum Streptophyta; class Magnoliopsida; order Asparagales; family Amaryllidaceae; genus Allium; species Allium cepa. The sequence continues at coordinate 514,699,951 of CM060938.1, forward strand.
CACTTTGATACGTGCACTAAATAATCACAAAAACAAAAATTTGGGAAGGTTATATACATGCACGCAAGGACAGGGGCAATGCAAATTGCAAAATGAACTCCATCCACTTACACTCACGCACACTACACAACGAAATATGCACATATTAAATTTGTAAAACACATGCAAAGAACAAAATTTGTAATTGAAGGCACTAGCCTTCATAAAAACGTGAGTATATATAAACGTGAGTATGCAATAAAGTAAACTGGCATATTACTTTAAACTGGGAAAAGAATGAGTCACGCCATAATATAACTTGTGCACAGTTGAAGACCATTTCCAGAGCACGAATTGCCAGAACACGAAAATAATATGAGTGAATGCATTATAATCTTGAACCATATTTTCGAGCACATGAATAACACTTCAAAATATAATGACTTGAACTCGTTTAAACTAGACAGTTGTAAATAGAATGATGTAACTGGGTTCCATAAAGACACGCGTGAAATCAATACAAAAGAAAAAAATGACCTACAGCAAAATTTCTTTTTCATGCAACACGTTAAAGCTTTCAAGGACTTGGCACTAGATTTATAAAAGCAAGTTTACCCATTTTTAATAAATGCAATCAGTGGCCAGGCAAGATTTTCTATTGGATTTAAATGATGAAGTTGCTGAAGGTTAAAATGAAGACATGTATGAAGACTACAAACCTGAACACATGCAGTGACCACAATATATAACCACAACAATGCAAAACTACCCCAACCCAAGATGTGCAAGATGATAACGCGTATACACATACATGAATGCATAAATGTACACGCCTGCGCTCAAGCACAGTGCCAAAATCACAGTGGAAAAACCACACATAATCAAATTTTCATAATCAAGAAGCTTGATGACTATAAAGTAGAAATGTGAGTAAATAACTCACCTATTTTTAGCTTCAAAAAAAATAACTACTCAGATCCAACAGAGCACAAGTGAACCAGCCATTAATGCATCCCTTGAGTAGCTGAAAATAAGCAGTAGAATGTTGCAAAGATTCTTTTTTTTTTTAATTTGCCTATAAGTCAAATAAAGTAATTCTTTTGGCAGAGGTTTGTACAATTTCATTTAAGGCTAGACGTGCTTAAAAAAAGAAAAAGGACCTTGCTGTGCTAATGTGATGATGGCTAAAAGTTTAATTGTTTGCTTTTAGAATAATATAAGGGTTTTGCTTGTAAAATGTGACAGTACACAACTGTGCACGTACATGGTTTACTTCTAGATATCAAAGCAATGTAATTGTTTACACTTTACACGCATGATGTTAGAACGTTGATCATTATACTTAGATACAAGCTCACCCTATGATACATGCACGTCTCTATCATTTTTAACCTTTGCAACTTGTAAATAACAAGTGTGCGCATGTACCATAAAATGGTGAAAGTCCAACTTAAAACTCCACCTGACAGTTGCATGCAAAATGATTAAAATGACCCCAACAATATGACCTGGGCATAATGGCAGCAAGCATGAAAGAAAATACTAAAGCTTGTTTCCAAATAAGTGACTTGGCCACACTGACTTTACCTCCGAGTTTGCATCAATATTTTTTCTTTCCAAATTTTAATTTAAAAATTACTATTTAAAATATACACGCCGACAGTAATTTAAAAATTACGGTCGTTATCGATTTTAAAAACATTTATCACGATGGTAATAAAATCACGGTCGTTACACTTTAACTTAAGGAATGCTTCCTCACATTTGTCAGACCAAGTGAACTTCAAGCCCTTTCTGGTCAGCTTAGTCAAAGGCGCTGCTATCTGCGAGAAATCCTTAATGAATCTACGGTAATAGCCAGCAAGTCCAAAAAACTTCTAATCTCAGTCACCTTCTTTGGTCTCTTTAGTTATTAATAGCTTCGGTTTTATCTGGATCGACTAACAAACCCTTCTCTGAAACCATATGACTAATAAACTTAACCTCTTTCTTCCAAAAATGACACTTGAAAAACTTCGCTTTTAGCTGATGCTGCCTCAGCGTCTCAAGCATGCTCTAATATGATCTTCATGCTCCCTTTCAACCTTAGACTATACTAAAATGTCATCTATAAATACCAATACGAACCTAAGTACTCTTGGAAAACAATCAACGAAGAAAGCTAGTGCATTTGTTAACCCGAATGGCGTTACTAACCATTCGTATGTACCATACCTAGTCCAAAACGCAGTCAATGCGATACTATCCTCCGCCACTCTTAATTGATGTTGCCAAATCCAATTGGAAAAATATTTTGGATCCACATAACTGATCGAATAAATCGACGATTCTTAGCCAAGGGTACTTAATCTTGATCGTCCTCTCGTTCAACTTAAGATAGTCGATACACATCCTTAACGACCCATCTGGTTTCTTCACGAACACCCCATCCGTACCCCAAGGTGAACATCTTGGTTTAATAAAATTTCTCCCTTCTAGATCCACTAGCTGCACCTTCAATTCCTTCGTCTCATTCGGTGTCATCCTGCTAGGTGGTCTACTAACAGGTTCAGCTCCGGGCATAAGATCTATCTGAAACTCAACCGCTCGTTTCGGTGGTAATCCTGTAATGGGCTCAAAAACATCTTCAAATTTTCTTGCTACTCGAACCTGACTTAACTCTTCTTCTACTTCCATTGCACTCAACAAAGCACAAGCACTTCGGTCAGAATCCTTTATGGAGAATATAATTCGGTTATGACTATTAGGGTGTTTCACCGATATTCCCCTATCCTGGAAAAATATCCTATCCTCATATTCACCCAACCAATCCATACCTAAAATGATTCTGAAGTCTACGAAATAGAAAACATACAGAGTGCATGCAACCGTATCACCTAACAAATCAAATTTTAACTGGTCACATCTCAATCCTAGAGTTGCATACCCTCCTATCGAATTTGCAATCCTTAAGGATATAACAAGGTATATTGATTCTAAGCATAACCTATCAACCAAACACTAAGATATAAATGAATGTGACGTACCTGTATCAAATAGTACCTTAACCGGTGTACTTTGAATCAAAAGCATACCTTCCATCATAGTCTTCCCTTTCTCAGCAGCAATTGGCCTAGCAAACGATGGTCCAATAGCAAAGACTTTTCCCCTGTCCGCCCTGACTAGTTCTGGGCACTGATTCTTATAAGCCCAACCTGGTCACAGCTGAAGCACTTCATACCCTTCTTGTCTGTGGCCTGCTTCCCCTTGGCAGTTCGTCATTCATGAGCATAACGACCCTTCTTATCGCACTTAAAGCAAACCAGATTGGCCTTTACCTTCTTGGCGGCTTCGCCCTTCTAGGTTACCTTCTTCTTGAAGAACTTCCTCTGCTTGCCAAGAGAACTCTGGGTTTCAACCCGTTTCTCCTTCCCATAAGCAGTAAGCATCTCCTCATGTTGGATTTCCATTTCCACAACAACATTACAAGGATCATGAAGATGTGTCAACGTTGCCCTAGCGATCTCTGGTCTAAATCCTCGAATAAACTTCTCATTCCTCTTGATGGAAGTGTCAATGGTAGCATATCCATATCTGGATAACTCATTAGACTTCATGGCATACTCAATCTTCGACATAATGCTGACTTGGCAACTTTAGACAAAAAACACTCCTCGAATCTCCTTCGAAATTCCATCCAAGTCAACTCTTCCTCGGAAACTCTGGTAGTGACACTATTCCACTAATGATGCGTTGTTCCCTGCAACTGCCTAAAGGTTAGTCTCCTTTCTACTCATCATTGAATCCCAAGTCAGCGAAGATCCTTTCATAATGCAAAAGCCAATTCTCAACTTCTATAACATCCGTCGTTCCCAAAAAGGGCTTCCCACCAAGACTAGTATAATCCATGCTCAGCCTGGCATAGTTGTTGCCAACTGGGGCCATAGGATTAGCTCCCTAACATTCCTAGCATTACACCCGCTACTTTTGCAGCAACTCTTGCTTGCACCAGATTGATGAGAAACTAATACATCGTCCCTATATCCACCGGCCGATTTCTAGCACCTACGTTGGCATTGGCATTTTGATTAACATTTGCTTGTCGACCATGGTTTCTCTTTTTGGGTCGAGCATTTCCCTTTGTTGTAGTGCTTCCCCTACCGAGATTTCCTCTTCTGTTTCCTGCCTCTATATCTTCCTTTCTCGTAAATCTTCACATGAGCCTAAGTAAGATACAAAAGAACGGTCTAAGAGAGAAGGGAATACATACTTATATTTATACACGCACAAACATATATATATATATATATATATATATATCAAATACAAGTACGTTACTATAGCGTTAACCCAACCCCGATCTTATTTTCTGATTCATTAGATTTTTTCGAAAAATCATTTTAAGTTCGAATTTTCATTTAAATTTTAATAAACCCATGCTCCGATACCAACTTGTAACATCCCCCACTTGGAACCCCAAAACTAAAGGCTATGGATGTTACAGTAATCCATAGTTATTAATTCTCGATGACCAATTGCGATAATATTAGATATATTGATATAACAGAAACGCATGGATATTAAAAAAAATTAAAACCATTAAACAAATTTCTTATTCCATTGGAACCATATTTCAAATTCATTATATAATCCCAAATTCAAGAACCATGTTCGGAGAAAATATAATTATTACAAACTACACCAAGAGCGGCATATGAAGATGCCTACTTGGATGATCAGAGTCTGAACATGGGCAATTAAACAACTTTGCCTTTACATCAAAACACAGCGGAATTAAATATAAAAGAACTCCTATTAGCTTTCTTGTCTTATGCACGTCTCCAAAACCTTATTCGTCTAAAAAAACCTAAAAACCTCAACTTGAAATCTACTCAAAATCACTTGAGCACCCGAGAGTTTAAGGGGAAAACATAAACTTCGAGTCAAACATAAATCCTGGTACGAATAATAACCTACCATCTCGAACCATTTAGATATTTAGTGAGACGATGTCGCTTAGCAGAACGGGTTTCTCCCTCACTAATATCTTATCTAAAAATTTATAATAACCAAATACCATGCTCGTGCATGCATCCATAATGGTTAAAAACATAGCAATTTAAAATATATATCATGATGATATACAAGCAAGAAAAGTATCCTGGATTTTTCATCCCCATTCATTTGCCTATCTGTCTTAGTTATAGTTTCTAGGGTTACTATTAACCTATTAGTTTTCTTGGGATTTCTAGTAACCTGTTCATAGTTTATAGACTATCTGTCCGATCTTACAGTTTGCATGGGATCACTAAGAACCTATTGGACCCTGCCAATAACTTCATTTAATTAATTGTTTGGTTCTCCCTAAACCTATAGTTATCTCCAATAGCTTCTCTTATAGCATAGTTTTCATGGGTTGACTATGAACCTATTTACTTGTATCAATAACTTTACCCGGATATAGTTTTCATGGGATCACTACGAACCTAATGGCCCCTGCCAGTAACTCCCTCCAAACATAATTTTCATGGGTTTACTATGAACCTGTCTAAACTGACAACATTTCGATCAGTCTTTGGACGTCCTAAGTTCTGGTCTACCTGAATTTCTGGATGCAATTCTACTCATACAAGAGTTAACTCAATTTATACTCACTACCGGGTCAACGTAGCTGGTTATTCTGCTCTTCCTTCCTAAAATTCAGTCATTTTCCATTATAAAATGAATATATTTATAGAAGAAGCATTTATAATAACATAATAATACCAACATTTATGATTTAATATCATTAAAATTCTTTCCACGTGAAATTTGTGTAGGATCGATTTCACCCTAGAGGGGGGCTGAATAGGGTGATGCTATTAATTATAAAAATTACCGCGGAAATTTGTATAAATTTATTTTAACACAGATATATCAGAATTATAACAGCACAGATAATAGCAGAATAATAAATGCAGAAATAGAATGGCACAGAATTTACCCAGCTTCGGCAAAACCCTGCCTACGTGCTGCCCCAAGGTTTCTACTAGAAATTAAGCAGTCAGACGCTTACAGACGTAAACTTGCAACACCCGCTATCGATTAGCCTTAACTCTGCACTCAAAATCCTGCCACAACTCAACCACTGAGTTGCGAATTCTCAAACTACGCCAGGTAATTTGTCCCCTAGTCACACGACTAGAATGTACACAAGTTTAAAAGGAAAATACAATTAAAAAACAATTAAAAAGCAAAACCCCTAATTTATAAACTAAAGCCCAATTATGTATGTCGGCCCAATAAAAATGATAGAGATCAAATCCATTTTCTTTGTATAATTCAGACGAACCCCTTTGCTTCGTTCTTTGGAAAATGGGCTGCTTGTTCTCATTCCTCTTTGCTATGAAATAAAGGCTTTTGTAATTCTTGAAGCCGGTGATTGATTGTTGGTTGATTACAATGGCTATTGTACTGCTTTGCTTCGGCAATCGACCGTTTCTATGATTCTCACACGGCTGCTTCAATTCGATCGAGTTCGATTTAGACTTCGGTATGTAATTTATGCCTTTTTGCTTTACTCGTTAGTTTTCTTGAACTCGATCGATGATTCAAGTTAAGTGATTGTTCTTTGATGCTTGAACTCGAATCTTGATTCGAGTTGAATGATTATTGTTCTCTTTAGCTCGAACTCGAATGCTTTTCAACGCCGATAATGATTGGGTTTATATAAGATTCGAATTCCTAATTTTTCATTCGTCTGATAGTTTGCTTGACTTCGTCTCGACCACTTGATTATGTTTTGATGTTGATGATTTATCTGACTTTGTCAATTTCATATAATTGTTGTTTACTAGGTTGACACGGTTTGATTTCTCTGACGTTGTTTTGCTTTCTCACTACGGTATTGATTTCTGACTTGTTCAACTTCGGCACTGACTTGATTTGATGATGTTGATTTCACTGTGATTTCGGCATTAACTTGTTCAACTTGAAACTATTTTGGTTTCTGGCACTTTGTTCATTTTCAATTTATATTATACTCCACTTTGCATCTACTTTGAGAATTGACTTCGGCCATTATGCTCTGACTTTATGTTAAGATTTAAACTTGCTTGATTTTAGCCTAAGTCGCCACGGCACTGACTTGATGCTGCTGACTTCGATTTTGATTTTCTTTGAGTCTGGGTTGCACTGAGTTTGCATTGAGCTCTGTCCACTGTTCTTCGAGGCATGTACATCACTGAATTTTATTTACTTGAGTTTTCATTCGATAACTTGAATCTGTACTTGATTACTGATTATATTTGCATGTCATTTGTGTTTTTGATGTTGAGCCACTGTCTTGCTTCAGTTTGTATATGGTTTTGTACATTTGCCTCGAGTCTGATTTGATGCTTTGTTCATCTGAATCATGTTAGCTGTGGGTCTGGATCGCCTTTGATTCATGCTGTACATATTGAGTCTGAGTTGCTCCCGATCATTATTGCATTTTTACATTTGGATTTTGGTCGAGGCTTGTTTTAGTTGTTTTGACCATTTTCATGAACTTGCACCTATGTTGAATCTAGCTTGGAGCTCGGGTTTAACCTTGTGCTGATATTGTGACATTATTTTTTATTGCACTTGAGTTGAACCCGGCTTTTCATTTGGGTTTGACCTGTGCTTACCTGTCCATTTAATTTTATCAAGTGTATATATCGGTGTGCACGGCTTTGTGGCATGTACAGTGATACACTGTGCCTGTCACAAGCTGTTCGTGTATGATGAATTCAAATTTAAATGATGATGAACAACCAAAATAACCAAGGCATATAAAATTTCCAAAATCATATTTTATTTTATATTGCAAAAATATTTTATATTCAATTTTACTGCGTTAGTGTGTATTTTTCCAGATTTCTCAGATGCTAGATTCATTCTGGGGTGAAGTTGAAGATACGATACGAGTGAATGAGTGAATTATAGTGAGGTGCATTTGTAAATGAAGATTGTGATGTAATTGAATTTATATTGTAGTCAAAATTGTATATGTATAGTGAGAGCTTGAATTTGTACTATTCAAAATTGTAAAAAATATTTGTTTGAACAAAATATCTGTTTGAATTTAAATTCCGTGTTATTTATTTTATTCACCAAATATTTAAATTAATTATGTAAAAATAAAATAGTACATTAACAAATACATTTAAATGAATATATATGTCTATTATCATCAAACAAAAATCATATAATCGCATATTCAACAATTTGGTTAATCCATTTTATTGATTATATTAGTATATGATTTTTGTTTGATGATAATAAACACATATATATTCATTTAAATGTATTTGTTAATGTACTATTTTATTTCACAGATTAAATAATATTTGCCGAATAAAATAAATAATACGGAATTTAAGTTCAAACAGATATTTTATTCAAACAAATATTTATTACAATTTTGAATAGTACAAATTTGAGCTCTCACTATATATATACAATTTGCAATTAGAAAACATTTCAATTTACATAATTGTCCTCACTACATATCGCTCGTTCACTCGTATTTATCTTCAACTCTATTCCAGATTAAATCCAGCATCCGAGCAATCTGCAAAATAAAAAATAACGCGGTAAAATTGAAAAGAAAATATTCTACAGTGAAAAATAAAGTTTATTTTGAAAATATTATTTGCCTTAATTATTTCGGTTGTTCGTCATCATTTAATTTTGAATTCATCATATACGAACAGCTTGTGACATGCATAGTGTATCACTATACATGCCACAAGGCCGTGCACACCGTTATACACTTAATAAAAGTGCAGGGACAGGTGAGCACAAGGTCAAACCCAAGTCAAAAGCCGGGTTCAACTCAAGTGAAATACAAATTAAGTCACGATACGAGCACATGGTCAAATCCGAGCTATAAGCTGGATTCAATGTAGGTGCATTACAAAATTGTTAATTATAAGTGAATATGCGACATGCACATAAGAAGTGGTGCACTGAAAATACAAGCAGAATATGTACAAAGTCTATGCAACAGTGGTGAACCATGAAGAGAACAAGACTGCATCAAGTAATCAAGTCAAGCATACTGTACATGAAGACAAACTTAAGTGATGCAATTATAGCTAAATACAAAAGAATATATATATATATGTGTGTGTGTGTGTGTGTATGCAAACTAGCTCAATGCGTTAACTTGAAATAACACAAGATCAGATACAATGCGACAGTAGTGAACATGCATATGACACATGACCATGATGCAACAGTCAATAGCGAAGCAACTCGACCAGTCTAAAATCAAAAATGAACAAGCTGCAGATGCAATGCCAATGAAACATCATACATATTGAAACCAGAGCTCAATGCGGTACATATCTACGTGAACATGATACAATTATATATGTATACAACTCGATGCATAAAGTTACATGGAACCCGATTCAAAAGTATATGCTAGACAGTGACATAGTGCAACTTCAATCAAAACCAAGTTTGACAGCAGAGTATCAAGTCAACACAAATGCTTCAGACAAGTTCAACAGCCGAACTAATACAGAAAACTAAATCAAAGCATTGATAATGCCGAAGTCAACAAGCACGAAGAAAAAAAATAACCAAGGCAAGTTCGAACAAATCCATGTCAAAGCCAGGTGATAAAAATCAAAGTGGCCAAAGTAAAAATAAATCAACATCGTCAGAGAAGTCAGAGTAGTGGAAATCAAGGAAGTCGAATAAGTCAGAAACCAAAACTGTGATAACCAAGCAATCGGAATTATATGAACTGAACAAGTCAGAGAAATCTCACGCATTCATCCAAAAGAAAATGACCGAGCAAAATCATTGACGAATTCAAATGAATTTATACGAACAAAAATATCGGAATTCGAATCCTATAAAACGCAATCATATAGGCAGGTAAAAACCATTCGAGTTTAAGCAATAAAGAATAATCTTTCAACTCGAGTCAAAGTTGAGCGTAATTGAAATCAAAAGAAACATCACGTACCAATTTTATACCAAGCATATGTGCTCGACAAATTAGAGCTGCCGCAAGCAACAATCAGCATGCCAAATCAAAGAGCATCCAACTCTACAATCGAACGATATCAAGCGGTGCTTCAATTCAGCAAAACCCTAAATCAGTGAGGAATAAACGAGCAACAAAGAAGCAGCCGTTTTCAAAGAAATCGGGCCGAAGATATAAAAGGGAAAAGAGGATAATGTTTATCACTACTTTTAATTTGGGCCGGCTTAATTATATTTGGGCTTAATTTTTTAAACTTTAGGGTTTTGAGTTATTTAAATTGTTTTTTTATTTTGTAATTTACTTTTAAACTTTTTAATTCCTAGTCGTATGACTAGGGGACGAACTACGATGGTGTAGTTTAAGAATTCGTAAACTCGGTAGCTGAGTTGTGGCAGGGTTTTGAGCGTAGAGTAAGGTTAGTCGATAGCGGGCGTCGCGGGTGTCGCGAGTCTATGTGTGTAAGCGGTTGACTACTCAATTTCTAGTAGAAACCTTAAGGGCAGCACGTAGGTAGGGTTTTCCCAAAGCTGGGTAAATTTATGTGTTCTATTTTCTTCTTTTGTTATTCTGCTATTATCTGGGCAGCTATTATGTTGTTATATCTGTATTGAAATTATTTTATATAAACTTCCGCAATAATTTTTGTAATTAATAGTATCGCTCTATTACCCCTTCTAGGGTGAAATCGATCCCATAAGTGGTATTAGAGCCTGGTTCAACAGTCATTTTTGTTTTAAAAAGTCTGATTTTTCAAAGACCAATTTTCAAATTTGAATTTTTAAAATGGCTTATTTTAATAACGCATTTACTGAGGGTCGATCCAATATTATTCCTCCTGTTTTTGATGGAACAGATTTTTTGAATTGGAAATTAAAAATGGAATTTATTTAAAATCTATTAATGTTAAATGTTGGAATATCATTGAAAATTGATGCGATAGAATAGATGAGAAAAATACTTTGATTTTTTCAAAATCCGTTGCCACTAACAACCATGGACCAATAAAAACAAATAGGTCACAAAATTTTTTTCTTGTATAGTTATGGTGGCAGGCTAAGAAACAACAACAGTGTTATCTGGATTCTGGCTGTTCCAGGCATACAATGGGCGACAGATCGAAGTTCCTTTGCCTAGTACAAAGGTAGCAGAATCACAGTAGGCAACAACGAAAAATTATCATAAACGTAAAACAGGTAACGGTATATTTATTATGAATGATTTATTATATGTGATAATCTGCATCATAATCTGAATTAAATCAGCCAGTTATGTGATAAAATAATGAATGTTGATTTTGATTCTGACTTTTTCAAATTTGGTGGCCAATTACATTTTTATGCTGAGAACACTATAAGTTCATCTAGAGTTTTTGGACTAGTTCATATTGATTTTTTTGAACTAATGATATTGTTTTATTGATTAATGATTACTCTCGGTGCATGTAAATATACTTATTTATCCTACGGCTTCTAGATTTGAAACTATGTTCACTATTTGTTTATTTGCATGGCTTCAATTAAATTTCATTCAATAGCTGTTAAAAATAATTTTAAGATATTTGTTGCACACTTCATGATCTGATCTATAACTAATGATAATCTTGAGTGAAAGAAAAATTCAGATGAAGATTACACTGGTAATACAGTTGACAAAAAAATACTGGTGGAACGTATTTTATGTAGAAACATTCATTAGCTGCATCACATTTTCAAAGAAAAATCAGCATATTTTTCATTTCAAATAATTTTCAAATAGCAGACATTTTTCTTATAAAACCCCTTTCAGAAAATCATTTTTTTTTGACCTTGTTTCAGATTAATCATTTTATAAAATTTGATTTTTGTTTAATAATCTTTGGATTTGATTTTAAATGACTATATTAACTAATATGACTCCCTGCTAATTATCGAAATGATAAAAAGTGATTGAAAAAGTGATGAATGTTGATATTAATCATATATTATAACTTGAGAGTATATTTAGTAAATTCCTTTAGAAATTTAAACGAGTTATAAAAACTTTGTGTTGGTAAGACCATTTCTACTTCTATCATATTTCTATCGACCATCACTCATCAAAATCCAATATAGTATGTCATTATGTGGTATTTTAAGCGGAAAATCATTCGTTCTTCATTTTATTGTATTTTTAGCAATAAAAATATCCAAAATATTCACTTTCATTTAAAAGTACTCACGGTTATGCATCGGTGAATTACTTGGAATTTTTTATTATGTGATTCCATGCTTATTTAAAGTCCTCATGGTTATGCATATATGGAATGCATATCAAAATTAATTGATTAAATAAAAAAGTTGATTCTAATCCCATTTGAAAGTCCTCACGGTTATGTGTGGTTAAAAGATACTTGAATTTTTTTTTAAAATTGGGAATGCTACTAATCTCATTTAAAAGTCCTAATGATTATGCATGGTTAGTAGATATTCAAATTCCTGATATAAATATACCACAAATAGACACAACTATATGGTTTTATATGATGACATTATCCTTATCATTCTAAAAGCGGAATATGCACCTAATAGAGTATTTATGATTTTCGTTTGATTTTTTATTGAAATTTGATATTTATACTCGATTGAGTATTAATGTTGCATTAATGTCTATCACTTTATCTCTATTTTTCTAACACGGTTACTCTTTTACTGATAACTACAAGGGGGGAGAAAGTTTAAGATTTTGGAAAATAAAGGTCAAATATTTTATTTTATATTTATTTATTTGCATCAAGGATCATTTACATATTTTTATTAATTTTCATACTTATATGAAGGAGAAGCTTTATGTAGAGGAAGTATTCAAATATGGGGAGCAAATAGAGTCTATCAATGATCAAATACATTTAATATAGTCGAAATCTTAAATATATGTTTATTATAATCAAAATGGGGAGATTGTTGAATATGCTAGAATATGATCTTTGTTTGATGATAATAAACGCATGCACACACACACACACACATATATATATTCATTTAAATGTATTTGTTAATGTATTGTTTTATTTTCACAGATTAAATAAATATTTACTGAATAAATAAATAACATAGAATTTAAATTCAAATAAGTATTTTATTCAAACAAATATTTATTCCAACTTTGAATAGTACAAATTTGAGCTCTCACTATATATATACAACTTGCAATTGCAATACATTGCAATTTACATAACTGTCCTCACTACATATCGCTCGTTCACTCGTATTTAACTTCAACTCTATTCCAGATTGAATCCAGCTTCTGAGCAATCTGTAAAATAAACATTAACGCAGTACAATTGAAAAGAAAATATTATGCAGTGAAAAATAAATGTATTTTGAAGATATTATTTGCCTTAGTTATTTGGGTTGTTCGTCATCATTCAATTTTGAATTCATCATACAAGAACAGCTTGTGACATGCACAGTGTATCACTTTACATGCCACAAAGCCATGCACATCGATATACACTTGATAAAACTGCAGGGACGGGTAAGCACAAGGTCAAACCCAAATCAAAAGTCGGGTTCAACTCAAGTGAAATACAAATTAAGTCATGATACGAGCACAATGTCAAACCCGAGTTATAAGCTGGATTCAACGCAGGTGCATTACAAAATTGTCAAGTATAAGTGAATATGCAACATGCACATAAGAAGTGTTGCACTGAAAATACAAGCAGCATATGTATAAAGTCAGTGCAACAGTGGTGAACCAAGAAGAGAACAAGACTGCATCAAGTAATCAAGTCAAGTAGACTGTACATGAAGACAAACTTAAGTGATGCAATTACAGCTGAATACAAAACTATATATATATATATATGTATGAAAACTAGCTCAAAGCATTAACTCGAAATGACTCAAGATCGGATACAACGCAACAGCAGTGAATAGGCATATGACTCGTGACCACAATGCAACAGTCAATGGTGAAGCAACTCGACCAGTTTAAAATAAAAAATGAACAAGCTCCAGATGCAACGCTAGTGAAACATCATACATATTGAAACCAGAGCTCAATGCAATACATATCTACATAAAAAGGATACAATTATACAATTATACAACTCGATGCACAAAATTACATGGAACAAGATTCAAAAGTATATACTAGACAATGACATAGTGCAACTTCAATCAAAACCATGTTTGACAGCAGAGTATCAATTCAACACAAATGCTCCAGACAGGTTCAACAGTCGAACTAAGATAGAAGACAAAATCAACGTAGTGACAGTTTCAAAGTCAACAAGCTCAAAGAAAAAAATAATCAAGGCGAGTTCGAACAAATCCATGTCAAAGCCAGGTGATAAAAATCAAAGTGGCTGAAGTCAAAATAAATCAACATCATCAGAGAAGTCAGAACCATGGAAATCAAGGAAGTCAAACAAGTCAGAAACCAAAACCACGATAACCAAGCAATCTGAATTATACGAATTGAACAAGTTAGAGAAATATCAAGCATTCAACCAAAATCAAATGACCAAGCAAAATCATTGACGAATTCAAATGAATTTATATGAATGAAAATATAGGAATTCGAATCATATAAAACGCAATCATCAGCGGCAGGTAAAAACCATTCAAGTTCAAGCAACAAAGAATAATCATTCAACTCGATTCAAAGTCGAGCGTAATTGAAATCAAAAGAAACATCATGTGCCAATTTTGTACCAAGCATACACGCTCGACAAATTAGAGCTGCCGCAAGCAACATCAGCAAGCCAAATCATAGAGCATCCAACTCTACAATTGAATGATATCAAGCGGCGCTTCAACTTAGCAAAAACCTAAATCAGTGAGGAACGAACGAGCAACAAAGAAGCAGCTTTTTTCAAAGAAGTCGGGTCGAAGATATAAAAGGAAAAAGAGGATAATGTTTATCACTACTTTTAATTTGGGTCGGCTTAATTATATTTGTGCTTAATTTTTTAAAATTTATGGTTTTGAGTTATTTAAACTGTTTTTTATTTTTTAATTTACTTTTAATCTTTGTAATTCCTAGTTGTGTGACTAGGGGATGAACTACGGTGGTATAGTTCGAGAATTCGCAAACTCGTTGGCTGAGTTGTGGTAGGGTTTTGAGCGTAGAGTTAGATTAGTCGATTGTGGGTGTTGCGAGTCTACTGTGTAAGCGACCGACTACTTAATTTCTAGTAGAAACCTTGGGGACAACCTGCAGGTAGGGTTTTGCCGAAGCTGGGTAAATCTGTGTGTTCTATTTTCTGCTTTTTATTATTCTGCTATTATTTATGCTGCTATTATTCTGTTATATCTATATTGAAATTATTTTATATAAACTTCCGCAATAATTTTTATAATTAATAGTATCACCATATTTGCCCCCCTCTAGAGTGGAATCGATCCTACAACTTCAACCCACTATTATTTTTCAAGTTAAGCTTCTTCAAAAAATCCAAATTTAAATACTATTTCAAAGCGTTTTTATAGTGCCATGGGTCCTTTTTTTTAAATGAGATTGGGTTCTTTATTTTGAAAACTAAGGCTTTCGAAACCTTAGACTTTTACTTCCGGAACCATTAAAACATATCATTCGAAAGCATTAAAATCTTCTATTCAAAACATTTAAACATATGACTTTTGAAACACTTTAAAATATCTCTTTTGCAACCACCTAACCTTCCTTTCGAATGTATTAAAGCATATCTTTCCAACTTATAGAAGCATAGATTCGAAACCATTTGAAAGTACCTCTTTCAAAACCATTGGATTTATTCTTAAAAATTACTTTTGGGTCAAAATGAATATAAACAAAAGTAACCCTTTCGAATCTAATGAAGTTCAAGTAAAAGAGTTTAGGGAAAACAGATGGCTTCTGAACCATCCTTTAGAAAGCTTTAATTGTTTAAGTAAACAATTGGAAGGATAGCTTCAAAACACCTTTCGAAGCCATTGCCTCCGAAACTATTAGTTTAAATGGCTATGGAGCCCTTTCGAAAGCATTGGGAATCGACTTTTATATTTATAAAACAAAAACTTGCCTTTCGAACTCGTTTAAAACATTCAACTTATTTGAAAGGTATAAAGACGGTAGCAAAGCTTCGAATTGGTTCAAAACTACCCTTTCGGAAGCTTCTCTTTAAAACCTAATATACGGAAACTCATTCAAAAGCTATCCTTCAAACAAAACGGTAGCAACACCATCGAAAGCTATATAAAAGTAGTTCAACCCTTTCGAAAGCATCCATTAAAAACTAGGAAAGTGGCACCTCTTTTGAAAGCAAATAAAGCTTCGAATGCTATTTAAAATGGCCCTGACCCATTCGAAAGCTTGGTTTCAAATCTATACATTCCGCCTTGCTCCAATCCACTACGCATCAAATCATTGATACCATGTGTATTGGTTTTGACTTGGTTCGGGACGGGGGTATGAGGTCGAAAGGTTGCTACTGGAAGTGGCGAAATAATAAATCTATACAAAATTGTTTTGTTGCCTTTTAGAGTAAATGCTTTTCAACTAACTTGCCTATTTGTAATAATATAATTGGTTGCCATAATCTTTACCAAAATATTTTCTAAGGACCGCCGAATTTATCCAAAATTATTTAAAAATAGTTTACAAAGTAGCCCTTCCCTTTAATAAAACTATTAAGACATATAACTCATCCAACTTAAATAATTTAATTTACATAGTAAATTGCTTAGAAAAAATCCCCAAAAATCATCAAAATTCACTTTTAATATGTTATCTAGCATATATAAATTTCAGACCCAAAATCCTTTATATAATAGCCAAAATAATTTTTTAAACCTAATTAATTATTTCCTCTTTCAAAAATTCAAATAAATTATCCATAGCTTAGATAATTACGAAAATTTAAACCTATGTCCA
Organism: Allium cepa; assembly: GCA_030765085.1. Classification (NCBI taxonomy): domain Eukaryota; kingdom Viridiplantae; phylum Streptophyta; class Magnoliopsida; order Asparagales; family Amaryllidaceae; genus Allium; species Allium cepa. The sequence continues at coordinate 514,716,770 of CM060938.1, forward strand.
AAATAATATTTTACATAACATATCAAATCCTCATGGCATTTGAAACCCAGTATATACGGTTTTAGCCTTAAAATTAAATAAAACATTTGTCAAACATCTTGTTTGAATCAAAAATATATCATGTAATCCAAGCATGTCACCATTGTAATCATCATAAAGGTTTTAAGTTTAAAACCAGAAATCAAATGCCCTTTAAAAATGAAAATGAGATGGTTTGGATTATTATTCACCTTGATTTGGATATGGAACTTGAGATTTGATCTTGCTTAATTCTCCTTGCTCGATTCCTTAGCTTTTACTTGATTTTTAATCCTCTTATCCACTAGGTTATGACTAGCTTGAGCTCCTTGGGTTTTTTTTTTAAATTGTGAACTTGTGAAATGAAAATTGGATTAAGGGTTTAGGGGTTAAGAGTTATGGTGGAAGGCAATTCCCCATAATACCCTTGACTTATTCTCTTATTAGTTAACTTATAAAATCATTTCCATAAACTGATTCTTTTAAATTTTTATTTAGTTAAGCATGACCTCAAATAAATTTTCAAACCTTAATCCTCTTATAACTTTAATCTTTACATTATTCTATTTAATTTATCTAATTAAATCATCTGGATAATGTTATTTAAAATTAAAGGTGTTATAAATTCCCAATCCATAAGCTTACTAATCTGGGATTGGAGACCTTCTACTATAAATTTGTACTTTTTAATTTGAATTGGACTTAAGAATTTTTCAGTATTTTTTTAGAGGACAGTTTCTGCCATTAATATGAGTAGAAAGAAGAAGAAAGTGGCAGCCCAAAAAAATGAAATTGTTCAAAAAGTAGGGTTTTGTGTATAGTATTTATATGCGTAGGATAAGAGAGAAAAATATGTAAGTTTCTCACAAGATCTTAGCCACACATCTCCAAACCCAATCCAATGCTGTAGCCGCCTCCAACCTCTCTCATACTGTTAGCGCCAAAATTGGTCACTAACACCCTTAAGAGAGATTGTGTAGAGAGATTAATGAAGAAAGAAAAGTTAAACAGAGAACAGTACGTAAATTTAAATGCATAAAAAACGAACACTAGATTTATAGTGGTTCGGCGTAATTGCCTACGTCCACTTTGAGGTAGATCTTTATTGCTTTTCTCGATAATCGATTACAGATACAATCCATATACCAATTACTTAAATATAACTGCTAAGCAAAAAAGATTAAGTCTTGCATGAGTCTTAAATGCGGTAGAGTCTCCTCGGTGTTCTCGAAAGAAGGTCCCTTTCATTGTGCCCATGCCTTTCTATTTATAGACGAAGATGGGTTGGACTTCCCTGGTGGGCCTGGTAGCTAAATATCTCGGCCCAAGAAGAGTGAGTTCTGTGTGCCGATCCATAGATGCCAACGTCAAAATGCCGAACGACATCTTCATGCGGAACAAAGCGATGTGCTGAGTGGAGAGTACAAGCCGACCAATAATCGAAGCCAGTTTAGATTAGATGAATGCCGAACACTTCTGGACGTCGAACGATCTCGAATGCCGAACACCTCGGCATGCCGATCGATCTCGAATGCCAAACACCTCTGGATGCCAATCGATCTCGAAAGTCGATCGAGATTTATGCCGAACGAGGTTGAGTGCCGAATAAGGTCTGGATGCCGAGCGGTATGGAATGTCGAGCGACCCTGCTATGCCGACGTCCATAGATGCCGAACGGCACTTAATGCCGAACGATATGCAATACTGAACGTCCATAGATGCCGAACAGCACTTAATGTCGAAAGATATGCAATACCAAACGGCTCTCGATGCCGAACGCTCTTAAATGCCGAACGTCACTGGAAGCCGATCGAACTCGAATGCCGAACGAACCACTTGTGCCGAACGAACCTGGAAGCCGACCAAGTATGTTGTGCCGAACGTTCGGGATGCAAAACGACACTTAATGTTGAACGATATGCAATACTGAACGGCTCTCGATGCTGACGCTCTTAAATGCCAAACGTCCCAGGAAGCCGATCGAACTCGAATGCCGAACGAACCACTTGTGCCGAACGAACCTGGAAGCTGACCAAGTATATTGTGTCGAACGTTCTGGATGCCGAACGGTATGCAAATGCCGAGTGCCTAGTTGCCTGGCCAAATCTCCTGGTAACACATACCAATGCCTATTCTCTCCAAATCTCATAGGTTGTGAGCCCATTTAACCCAAATTAAATATGTACAATCATATTTAACCTACTTTGTTATCGTTATCTTATATAGACCAATATATTCATAACTTTATAAATTTATGCAGGAATTTTGTTTCTCAAATCACATTCAAATTTCATAATTAATATTTCATAAATTTTAATTAATGTAATTAATCTACAACAATTATAAACTAATTAAATCGTTTGGTTTAAAGAAATTCATCGTTTCATTTCTGTGACTCTTGGATGTAAGTTCGGTCAGCGATTAACGATGAACTATTCAAATGACAACGTTCACACTTCACTTAGCAAGTGGTGCGATAATATGGCCAAATTTATCGCTTGTTCATTTTTGAAAAAATCTCATTTTAATTTAATAAGCCTTACCCTATTGTGACAATTATTTACACCAATTTTCTTCGTCAAACTATTTCACTTTGGACATATCAAATTTGGTAATGGCCAATATTCCAACATCGTCCACAGTAACTCTATAGCCCAAACACAAAGTCTTTAGTTCAATAATAAAAATTATTATTAGATGAACTTCTCTGACAAGAGATTTTGACTTTGGTTTCTTTGAATTGACTTGAGTTGACTATGATACTAACCTCATATAATTGAGGAGACGAATCCTCTCTTGAATAGCACTTCACTTACTATACTTTCACTCGACCCAACTATAGTCACTCTATGGATGCTTTGCCATGATTTGCCTGTGTCAAATCAGAGCTTTCATGTTAAAGATTCATAGTATCCTCAATTCGAAAGAACTATGTAAATTATTCACATCGATATTTTCTATTTGACATTAGTTACACTAACCAACATAAAACTATCAGACGAGTCATTCCATAGTTATCCAATAACTATTAGCACGTAACCCCTAGGTGCCTCCAGCGTTCATGAGTAGTGCACTGCCTAACATTTGGAGAGCGTTATGTACTCTAGTCTCAACGGATACATCGATGTCTGGTCTCGATGCATCTTGACTAGGAATATTTAAAATGGTATATTTGTTTTCATTGTGATAAATTTCTCACGGCTACAACATTTTGTAACTACTGTAACAAAATGTACTCTTATGGATTTTCTATTAAATATACTTTTAAATAAATTAATTAATTAATGTTGTCATGTTGTACAAAATATTTAATAGAAAGAAAACAACATTATTTGAGCAAAATTTGTCAAAGAGTTAGATATATGTAACAATTACATAACTTCTCCTAGGGCATATCCCAACTCTATGTAACGACCCATAATTTCACTCATCTGAAATTGGTATATTTAATTGATTTTAAATATTCGAAAGTAAATTTATAAGCTGAATAACTTATATTTCGAAATATAGTGATCTAAATGGATAATTAAATTGTTAATTTAATATTTGAAATTGCAGAAATAATTGAAATTTGGATTTAATGGGGATAAAAACTATTTATAAAGTTGAATAAAAATTTATTTGAATTAGAATGATGTTAGAGAACTTTTAAAATTGATTTGAAAGTTAATTTGTAGAAATTGAATAATTTAATATTTAATTAACGTGTAAAAATAGTCATTTTACACACGGTCTCAGATTTTGACGAAACCAGTTTCATTGGATCCGTAATGCTAAATAGGATTTCAAATTTCATGTCAATCAGATTTGCGGTTTAGTCGTGGCAAGCTGAAATGCGTAGAAATTTGTTTAAGTAAATTTTAATTTAAATAGTTGAATTCGAAATCCTATCTTCCAAATACGATCGAATTGGCTTCCGATATATATTCTCTTGTGTTTGGAATAGGAGTAAAACTTCATAAACTTTATGCGGCATGCTTCATTTGGAGTTCGAAAAAATTTCGGATGAATAGCTTCATGAATTTTTTTATAAAAGGACATCATAATTCTTTTTTCACTCAAAACCCTCGAAATCTGTAACGATCCGAAATTTTCAATTCAAATTCAAATTAAATTTGAACTGATTCTATTCAAATCTCAACTTAAAACTATCTTGAATTATAAAAATTCGAGTTAAATGTTGATTTAATTCCTTTAAATCAAATTAACTTTTACCTTTAATTCAACAGCCTAAATCTTAAAACAATTTAATTCTCAGTCCAAATTTTAAAATTCCATTTTGAATTACCTTTACTTCTTCATAAACTTATTTCTAGGTTTGAATCATAGTTCGAATCCCTTTTAAACAATTTAATATTCAGATCCAAATTTATTACTCAACTTTAACTTCGGAATCAATTCTTATCAAATTTTTCAGCAAGCTCATTTCTAACATTTAAATCTTTAAGTTCAAAGTGATTCCCTTTTTATAAGTTCAAATCTTATTTCTATTTTATTTCAATAATGGATGTATATTACCTCAATCCATTTGTTAATTCAATTAAAATAATCCAATTCACAGTTACATGGATTATTAATAATAACAGGATGATATTAGGATAAGTCAATATAATGTAAACATCCAAATTGTTTATCCATCCATAGCATCCCATTCCAAATTTCAAATTTCAAACCCATTTTGAGATCACACACATTCCCAATTCAAATCAACCATTTAACTTCCCAAATTAAACCGCAACTTCGTCTTGAATTTTTCAATTCAGGTTGTTCATTCTAAACTTATTTAACTTTCCCTAAGTTAAATTCAGTTCAATTTAATCCAGTAAACTTTACCCATTTTGAATTCTCATTTCAAATTTTAAACTTTATATTAATAATCTTCCCACTTATAAGTTCAAAAACTTATCACTTTAGGTTTTCACATCATATTCCAAGTTAAACTCAATATTTAGAGTTTATTTCAAATCATTTTGACATTATGTATATCCCTCGTTTTACATATTTATTTCCTTTGCACACCAAGTTATACTTTAAATTTTAAACCACCTTTGGTTTTAATTCAAAACAAATTTCTTTAAAATTTTCAAACAACTCTTTTTTGAAACATGCCCTTTTCATTCAATTACATTGTAAGCAATACTATTTATTATTTTTTTAACACTTTGAAACAAATTCCCAATTTTTTGGACTTAGATTTGAAATATCAAAATTTAGATCATCTTCATTTCTAAGTTATAAGTCCTACTCACCTAAATGTTTACTTCCTTGAAACAAATTCAGGATTTTAATTTCAGTTTGGATTCATTTCAAACTTTGCTTCATTCAATTTCAATTTGGCTATATTACTATTACCATTTAACTCTCATTATTACCTTTAATTCAAATAATACAACAACCAATTTAACTTAATATATAGTGGTTAGAAGAATCATTGCTTTATAAAAATCATTTACTTCTAAAACCATTCTAAAACCTTTATATAAAAAAATAACAAGTATGCTCTCTCATATAAATTACACTCAACTCATTCTAGGGTACTATTGACCCTATTCTTAATGAGTAAACCCACCAGAGCCAAGGTTCTCGCTTAACCTTCAGCACTGATACCAAAATGTAACGACCCGAAATTTTCGACATCGAAAATCCAGATTGTTAGAGAAAGGAAGGAAGAAGAACAGAACAATAACATCTTATATTCGCAGCCGATCAAAATATAATAAATAATAGCATTTATACAAAGAAAAGCTGCAATTGTTACTTTACATGCAATTCATCAGTGCTACAATCATTTATACATAAACCGGACAGTTATACAACTTGTTCCAGACTACAATCTATATAGACCACACAGTCTCATATACATAGCAGAAAAATCCATATGTTCCTGCCATCCAGCTCGCCTCCTGAGCTCTAGAACGTCCAAACCTGAAAATCTCTAATACTCGGTCTAATCCGAGCATTACATCAAAGTAACACCTGGGTCAGGCTAGAAACCAGCGTGAGTAAACCCATCTAACATGAAATACTAAGATATAAAACTTATTTAAACCCTAGGGTAACTCGTATCTCACAATGAGTTCTTAACTTGCCATAGTCAAATACACATCTTACAATCATATTTAAGTATCATTACTCAGATTAAAAGACCAAGTTTACATCACTTATTTCATTCCAGCCAATTTATTCCAAAATTAAATCCATAAAGAATTATTGTAGATTTCAAATCGAGTGGTTTCGGGTATCTACTGATTCTCCACCCCGGTCACTTCGAATCCAATATCATCTTAATAACAAAGTTGTTTAAGTTTAAACAATTCCATTTATATCTAGAATTACATATTTATCTTGCAATTTATTACAGATAGATAATCCGTATTCAAACACCGTATCATATAGCATCACATCACACACACTAGGGATAACCAATAACCCAAGGCATTCAATATCATTCAATCATTTACAAGCAAGATTAACTAGTCATACCATTCCTAATTAATTTAATTACTTCAATCACTTTTAATCCTGCTTACTTAACATTAATTAATTACAAACCGTTGATTAATCATCCCATAATTACCATCATTAATTACATTGAGTAATTAGTCTTTAATTAATTACGCAAATTAATTATCCTTAAACATATCACACTAATTAACCTTTAATTACCATCTTAATTAATTAACTATAATTAATTGCTTAACCCTTAATTAATTACATTAATTAATTATACTATAATCACTTTCTTTGGTTAATTATCCTTTAATTTAATCTCATTTATTCATTAACTAACCCTTTGATTAATTTCCTTAGTTAATCCGTACTTTAACTAATTATACTAAGTGATTAATCCTTAATTACTTCCATTAAGTAATTTCCTTTAGTTACTAACGTTAAGTAATTATCATTTACGTAATTAATCTCCAATTACTTGCATTAATAATCTCTAATCACCAAGTAATTAATTTTTAATTACCAATTAATTAATCTCTGATTAATTAGTTTGTTAATCCTTAATTACTAATTAATTACTCTTTAATTACCTTATTAACTTAATTAATCATAAATCATCAAAACCTTAATTATCTTCTAAGACAAACCATTTATCTTTTAAATATAATAATCATATTTAAACATTTATCTTTATAATTAACTTACTTTATTGAATCATTTAATTTAAGTTTTAAAAATAAAATAAACATTTAACTTAACAAATTAAAGTTAACAAATTTTATAACTTCCAAATCAAAAGTTAAGGAAACATTTATTATATATATAAGAAATTTAAATAACAAAAGTTTTAAACTAAATTTATTTTAAATTCCAAAACCTTGCTTTTTTTCAAAAAACTTTTAAAAACTTGGTTAAATTCCCGCTTCAGGTTCAACCCATTAAAATCTCGGGTCCTTCCCCGAGTAACCCACTTCCGTTTCTTCTTTTTTTTCAAAATTTTGTTTATGTTTTAAAAACTGAAACATTATTTCACTCACGTACAATTACCCAAGGTGAACTCGAGCAAACCATACACAATCCTAAGTATCCCTTCGAGATTACTCCTATACCCAAATATTGACACACCAAAACCACCGTGCACATGCACCGGCGACCGATGCAGTTTCGGCCATCGATGCAACCTCCGACACACCGTCCATCGCCTAATCCTTAGATCCCGATCCCCAAATCTCTATCACAAACACAAAATCGAATTCGAGCTAAACTGCGCAAACCTGGAACAAAAACCATTGCCTGAAAACTCTTCGAACCCACGACGCCGACCACTAGCACCGCTGCAACTTCGGCCACTCCTCCGCTAGACTTCAACACTGCTTTTCCACTGATCATATTGGGTATTTTAACTTGTTTTAACCAAAATCCATATTAATTCCAAATTGTCACATATCCGTCTTTGTATAGGGGCAAAAAGGGTCATTTATGTGCATATATTTCTTTGAGAAAAATTAATTGGAAATTTATATATATTTTTGTAGGAATTTGGTCTCAAATACGAGTGGTTTCATGAAGGAATATGCATGCACAAAGAATATAAAGGAATGAAGATGGAAATAATTCAAAGTGAAGATCATGGAGGACCCCACCTACCCACCACCTTAATGTACAAATTAGAGGCTAATGCGCATGCTTATGGAATTAATGGCTTCATGTACACTTAAATAATGATTAGTAGAAGCTAATGATTACTTGTCCTTCACACTTTCTCAAGGGTAGTTTGGTCATTCCCCAAATTATGGATTAGGGTTTCATGCATGTATTAATAACCCGTTATGTTTCATGTAACCTTCCTCTTCCTCTTGACTTAGTCTCTTCCTCTTCATTAGTTTAGGCTCAAAATAAAAGAAAGCTTCTCTTTTCTTTTCATGGCTACTTAGCCGTTTTTATTTCATGTAATTTCTTCTTATGCAACATTAATGCATTGCTCTTTTTTTCTCTTGTTTGTTTTTCTTTCATGTTGTAGTGTATATTTCTTTTATTTTTCATGCAACTAGAATAGTTTTCTTTTCTTTTCTTTACTTTGCCCTCTTTTTTCCTTTTCTTTTTCTTTCATGTTGAAAGCTATATTTTTTGTTTTGATAACAAATATGAGAGGCTAATCCCTTCAATTTAGGGGTAATGAAGCCTCTAATCATGTAGCTTCAACATTTTGACAATTATAGCTCTTCTTTTGTGCTTAATGACAATGCTTGAAGTGGTTTAATTTATTGTTTTTGTTTCGAATTTGATAGCCTATATTGTTGACACCAAATAGGCTATGCTTAAACAATCACTAACACAAATGCCTCTGTAACAACCCGTATATTTATCGAGTTTGTATTTAAATATTTTATTTAGATATTAACTCGTTAATCGGATTTTGGTCCGAAAAGCTACTTTTTGCAAACGGTCAAATTAGGACTCGAGACCACTTCCATTGAGTTCGAAATGTCGTTTACAACTTTTTAAGTATAAACATCGATAGGTTTGGAGTTAGTGAAATTTCACTAACTTTTCCCGCTTTGGACTTTGGGTTAGTTTAGCCTATTAAGCCCAAGTTCCAACCCTCTTCTCCTCACTCTTCATAAATTTCCTAACTAACTCAAGCTTGGGCATTAATGGTGAAAGGAATTGGAAATTAAAACTCCAAGCACAAATTCAATTGCAAATCCAACATTCAACTCCAAATTCAAGTAGAAGATATTGGATTCAAGCTTTGGATTGCTTCTCCTTTCTTCTCCTTGCTTTCAAGCTTCATCTTCATAAATTTTAGTGCAAAGGTGAGATTTTTATCTCACAATTCTAGCCTATAACTATATTAAACTGTTGGGAATGATTCCCTATCATTTTTGCATGCATGTTAGCATTTGGTTTGGATTGGATTGGTGAAAAACTCCAATTTTTAGCGTTTTGGTGAATTTTCTGCACTTAGGTCGTTCTGGCCATTTTTAGGTCGTTCGGAGTTAAGTCGTTCGTCCATGGGTCATGAGTCGTTCACGAGTTAACTTTAGGTCGTTCTGGAAGAATTGGCACTTCGGAATTAGGTCGCTCACGAGTTAAGCCTTAAGTCGTAAGTCGCTCACGAGTTGGGCCTTAAGCCGTAGGTCGCTCGCGAGTTAAGCTTTAAGTCTTAGGTCGTTTCCGACCTATAATCTCTAGGCAAACCTTAGGTCGCTCGTCCACTAAGTCGGCCTGGTTTATCTCGTAGGTCGTCTCCGACCTAAGCTCCTGATAAGTCGTTCGAGTTAGGTCGTTGGACCATTTACCTTAGGTCGCTCGTCCACTAAGAGCGACTAAGTCGGCCTGGTTTATCTCGTAGGTCGTCTCCGACCTAAGCTCCTGATAAGTCGTTCGAGTTAGGTCATTGGACCATTTACCTTAGGTCGCTCGTCCACTAAGTCGGCATGGTTTATCTCGTAGGTCGTCTCCGACCTAAGCTCTAGATAAGTCATTCGAGTTAGGTCGTTGGACCATTTACCTTAGGTCGCTCGACTCTGTTAAGTCGTAGGTCGTTAGACCTTAGGTCGCTCGACTCTGTTAAGTCGTAGGTCGTTAGACCTTAGGTCGTTCGCCTTCCTTAAGTCGCTCGACCCCTCCACACTAGGTCGCTCGGCTTGCTTGAGTCGTAGGTCGTTGGACCTTAAGTCGCTTGCCTCCCTTAATTCCAGTTAGGTCGCTCGGCCATTGTGTTAGGCCGCGTGAACCCTTAGGTCGTTAGACCTCATTTTGCTTTAGGTCGTAGGCCGCTTGTCTTCACTTAGGTCGTACCGTTTTGGACGGGGCGCTGCCCCGCACCCCGCCGGGGGCGCTGCCCCCTGGACCCCCGCGACCTGACCGGGCAGGTCGAACCCCGTAAGCGGTGGCGTTGCCCCCGCACCCCCACCTTGGGGGGTTGCCACCCCCCCTGGACCCCCCCTCCGTAGGGGATCTTATCTGAAAAACATTGAGCTGATTTCCTTGGATTTTATTCACATCTCCGTATGCGATTTTTGTGACTGATTGTTTCTACAATTGCTTCTGTGTTTTGTCACTTTATAATATAAAGGTTTCAATACTAGTAGTAAATATCAAAACTCTTTTAACAAACGATTTCAACTCTATTTTTAATAACAAAGCTCTTTTCTTAAACCGTTTTCCAATCTATTAGTATGTACAAGCCTTTACCTCACTCGGACGAGAAATCTAATTAAACGACTTAGTAAAACAAGTGGTATGAAACGCTTGCGTTCACTTCGTCGGTTAATTCTTGGACTTGTTCGATTGAACCTCTTGTGACAATTTTATTAGTGAAGATTTACAGTTTGTTCGTAAATATTTAAGTTAAGCAAGTGGTTATGGGACATGAAGCTAAACTTCTATATTTACTAGCTTAGTGTAATTGACACTTCTCGTTGATCTTGATGATCGCTTTATGAATTAGACTAGCAATTGCGCGATGTCTCTTTCATTGCAAGGTTAGACTAGACGCCACTTGTGTGATTCCATTCACACATACCTTTCTGCTTTTTGGTTAGTCTTGACCTCAATCTGTGTGATTCCATTCACACATGCGGGGTAGCTCCCCATGGTCTTCGGACCGTCATGTGATAGGCCTCTTTCCCTTTTTATGATTTCTGGATTTCTCGTGTTGATTTCTGGAATTTATGTCATTGACTTGTTATGAGTACAAGTTTAGGGTATGATGCCCTCTTCGAATCTTTGAGAAGATTCTTGTGATATTGATTATCTCTTATTGATTGATCTTCTGTTGATCATTATTTACATACTTATAGTGGTATGTCGTTATGGATGTTTATGTTTATGCCATATCTTTTATGTTATATCATGTCATCTGATATTTATAGCTAGACTGATCCGTTTATTATTTTCTTAAATAATACTCGGGTCAGACCGAGATGTTACAGGTGCTTCTGCTTGACTTCTTCCCAGGGATTCATCACTCTGACTTTTGGCTAACTGTTTAGATTAGCAGTTTTTGTTGTATACACTTGAGATATAGACTCATAGTTGTATTCTTTTGTATAGCACGTGTTGCTATTCTTTTGTATTATCGTGGATCTTACTGACCACTACTCTGATGTACACTTTCATGTGTTAGTTATATATTCATATCTTCTTCCGCCTTTGTGATATGGATATCTGTGACTGATTTGTGATATGATTATTTCTATGTTTATTTCCGAAGATTATTTATAGCCACCGTGTGATAAGCAATTACATGGAAGGTCGTTCCTCAACAGCCTTATTCTCCGTGCTAGTTGACAGCACTACTCCGGAGTGTTCTTGGCTAGCGTGGGTATTGAGGTGGGGCGTCACAGCTTGGTATCAGAGCCAAACTTCGGAACAATGTAGAATAACTTAACAAGGATCATCGTCCTAGGTCTATCTTAGGAGTTAACGGGTGGTATATCTGGCCTCAGTTTACCTCAGCTAGGTGCGTAATTTTTCTTGCAAATAATGGAGAGCAAGCAATTGAAATTCTAGCACTATTTTTACTTAGTTGATTTGATTTGTTATTGAAAAGAAATGAAAATACCACTTTGAGAAATTTTGATAATCAACTAAGGATCCTTTTCATAATTACACTTTGTTATCAACCGAAATAACGAGTTAAACTATAATCTATTTGCTATGATAACTTGGTTTTTGTTGGAAATTTTGATGAGTAAGTAACATAAATTTTCAAGATAATAGCCAAAACCTATATTTAACATATTCGTGTCGATTTAAAAATAAATCCTTCATTTGTAAATATTTTCAAAAAATTGCATTCATCTCTTTGTAAATAAATCTTGAATTTTGTAAATATTTTCATCCTGCATTTGGATTTAGTGGGTAGTATCCGCTGAAAACCCTCACGAGACAACACTCGTCCTACTAGGTACACCCAGAGGTTTAATGACTTGTTGCATACGCTCAATGCAATCGTGCTTCCTACGAAAATGGATTTATCTTAGTTTCCCTTTATTCGAGGACGAATAAAAGGATAAGTGTGGGGGTACAGGCAGTTTTGTACAGGCGGTTTTATACAGGCTATTCTTGGATGGAGGCGCTTTTGTACAGGCGGTTCGAGAGAAGGAGCGTTCGTGGTTTCGGCGTAGGCAAGTGTGGCTTGATTAGTCATGCAATCGTGCTTGAACTAATTTGTACAGGCGGTTCGAATTTGGCCATTTTAGTTCCTCGACTTGATGTGGGAACTATTTAGTCATACACTTAGTACGTAGCCATCTGTGTAGGCTTGATTATCATTTATGTTGAGGATGTTGATTCGCGTAGTGTGGAGTATTGCTCCAATCTATCGAGCATCCTTCTTGGCCGAAGGATAGCAAGTTCAAAGTTGGAAACGTGATAAGTCTATGAGACTTAGTTTCTGTGTGTGGTTGAGAAACACTTTTCCATTGATTGGTGCGTAAAGACCGGGATCGGTTTATCCGAAAACCACTTTGGGCCAAAATTTATGCGATGATTGTGCAGGTTGGTTGTGATGATATTGATATTTGGAATTTTCATAGCGGAGGATGATCGTTTGGGGTTAAAACCTTAATATACATCCAGTAGTAGTGGTCTCTTCTTTATGAAATATCCAATGCAAGAACTATTCGCTACTAATCCTAGGGATTTCCCGGCAGGATAAGGTAGGAAAGTACCTTCGGTTTGTCCTATTCTTGGACAACTTATATCGATGTTTGTCTGACATTGCATTTCTAAAGATTACATACATTGGTTTTTACAATCGTATATCAGTGGTGGTGGAGAAGACAACTTCTCTTAGCTTAACACCCTCCTTGAGACGTATGAACTTAAGGGTTGTATTTTTGTGGAAGGCAATTAGTAGAAAACGAAAATGGCCGTGTTACAATCAAAGTGATGTGATATATGAAAGGTAATCGTTACCTCAGGCCTCATCAACCAAAAATGACCAAAACAAGATTAGGTGTAACAAGGCTAAGTGGGTCGCTCCCATTAGGATATGATCAACCTCTTCTAGATATGATTCTTCCTGCTATGACATGTGGATGTAAATTATTGTGGTTTGTATGCTATTAGAGCCCTCAGAAAAGGTCGGTAATGATCGAAGGATGACACATTCGGTACTACCTAGTTATAGACGTAGGGCGGTCTTGTGTTGGTAGAGGGCAGATGTTCTATGCCTCGAGACATCCATCTAGAGGTGTACCCATCGGAAGGTAGTCCCTTCACCTGGTCATTTGTATGGAAATCCAAATTCCATTACGTACTAGCCATTTTTATTGTATTACCCATTTTGGGCTATATGCTGCAATTTAATCAAAGTAACAATTTCGGTTATTATTAATATTATTTGTATACTAGACACTAGTATAATATAAGAGGATTTGGTATGAAATGTTTTTTGATTATCGTAAGGTAAAAACATGTCCATGATTATGTGTGGGCGTGTCTTACGAGATACTTTTGTTTTGAAAGGAAAAGTTTGGTAATTTATAAATTCAGTTGAGTGTGTTTCTCACACTTGTTTACCAGGATGATCCGGGTGTTCTTCTCTTTCAGTGCTTGGGTCAGACCAACTATATTTACAGGTTCGGATTTGGTGCTTTTGGAGCTTCACCAGGAGAGCTGGAGATCTTTATTTCATAATACATATTTGTTTTGATCATCCGCTTTGCGCATTGTTGTTGTTGTTGTATATTATCAGCAATTGGGAATGCAGGTTGTTATAACTGTCCAGGCTGATAACTAGTGACTGATTGCTAAACTCAGATTGATGTATGTATATTAAGGTTTCTGTTTTGTAAAGATGATTGAAATGATACTATATGTTTTCCTCTATGATGTGAGATTCTGTATTGTCCTGTTTGGTCCTCTCTTCTCTCTTTATTCTCTTCTCTTCTTCTCTCTTCTTTTCTTTCTCTTGACTTTCCGTCAGTCTATGCTTTTTGGTTCAGACATGTGTGGTCTATTGCCGATTCAAAGGGTATGGATTTGTATATTGTCACACTCTATCACTAAGTCAACCTAATGTGTGAATCATCGCAATGCAAATGGTCAAACCTACCCAAGGCTCAAGCGGTCACTAAACCTAAGCTCTGGTACCTAGTGTTACCAGCCACTATTTTTAACTTCTAAAATCAATTATAAACAACTTCAAAGCACATTTACAACTAATTTCGGGCACTAAAGGGAGTGGACCATGTGTAGAAAAAAATTAAAAAAAAATCTAAAACAATGGGCATAAGAAGGGAAACCTCATAGTGGAATTTAAATACATACATACGTGCATGCATATAGAAAAGAAGCGTTCAATGACACCCCAAATAGTGCGGCACCCCACAAGCCTCCTAATTTCCACCACAAGTTTTGATTTAAATAATATGTATAGTGGGAGGAGAGAGAAGCAACTTTTATTTAAATCAGAATTTATGGTGGAATTTAGGTATCTAGTGAGGTGCAGCACTATTCAGAGTACCATTGAATCTCATATATATATGTGTGTGTGTGTGTGTGTGTGTAGTCTCACATCAATAATTAAATATCATTACATCTAGTACATCAATTATTAAATAACAAATATAAATTTTTGATAAAAGAGACGTACCGATCTATCCTTCAGATATGCCTTCGTCTAGGCTCTTTGCTTTCTTCTTTGCTTTCACCTACAAGGAAATTTACACATAAACGTAATAAAGGGAATAAAGGTATTAGCTATTTTTGGGACTACGTCAATTTGTATACACCCCAACCTTAAGTGAACCAGTGGAGCTAGCTATTGCATAGAAAAAGACGGCCCATATGCCCCTTTTGGGGGATCATACCCACATAGTTATATTTTTTGCTCTTCTCTTACATCCAAATACTTGTTAGTACATAACAACCATAACATATATGCAACCATTGCAACCATTATAACCAATGCAACCAATACAACTGATGCAACCATCGGGACCAATGGAAGCAAAGTAAATACATAATCAGAAAATAGTATTCCTACACAACCATCACAAAAAATCATCTTATGAGGTAACAACCATAACAATGCGCAGCCATCAAACATCAACGCTATTTAATGAAAACCCTAATCCATCAAATAATAAAATCACAAAGCACAAATATACTTGCGTACACCATCATCATTGTAAATATAATCCATCAAGTGTGTATTGGTCTAAACAACATTGCTGTTGTAACATCAATAATCAATAATTAACTATCCATCATATAGTAGTAATAATTATAAAATATCACACACTCATCAAAATGCGATATCATCCTCAAACATCAAATATATGTGGTAGTTATAACAATAATTAATCACATTTTTCAAGCATCTAAGTAATATGTTTACAACCACTCTTCTCTGAAGTACAAAATCATTGAACTTAAAACAATAGTACTTCTTTAAAAATGGTAATATACTTAAGAAATAATTTACTGTACTCCATTTCTTCAAATACTTCAAAACATTGCAATTTAAATAAAAAATAGAATTTTTTCATTAAATGCTTTTTAAAACGATATTATTATTGTTTTATGTTAAAATAGTGATATATAGTTAAATCTCTTTAAATACTTTTCAAAACCAATTTATTACCAATGATTCCAAAAATATAATATTTTATTTTAAAATTACTGTAACTCTTTTTTTATTTATCTTAAAATTGTAATAGTTTTATCCAAAAACACTTATTCCTCAAACAACAACAATAATAATATCTACCATAAATCCCATAAAATCATTCATTTTATTATATATGCAAAACAACAAAATTTTCACTAAAATTCATGTTGTTATTATTATTTTAAGTCTCTTTCTATTTTATAAATAATAATAAACTTACCAAGTCTCAATTTAAAATATAATTTAAGCTATCATTCATGAATTTGCCTAGAAATTGATAAATAATAACCTTATAAATTTTTTATACTTAAATCTCAGAAAAATTTATTAAATCATTATTATTTATATATACCATCCAATACTTATAAATGACTTTATTTATCATCCTTTTATTAAGTTTTCCCACTATTACCTATTTATTTCAAATTACTTATTTTCTAATTCAAATCAAAGAATTTATTTTAATTGGACATGCAAAAAATACTACAATCAATATTAGTTATCCAATCAAGGCGTAATACATACAAAATATTATAATAACCAAACAATCATCCATAGAAAACAACATATATCAATATATATCGTTTTCAATCAATAAGATACGTATTTTATAATGTAAAGCTTGATTAATTAAATTAAATGAACCATACCAACGCACTTTTTCTAAAATATACAAACTCATTAAGCCTAGTACCAAGTCATCTGGAATTCTATTGCAAGTCTAATGGATAAACCTCGTCTAAATCGGAGTTTGTATGCAGACGTTATTCAAGTTAGAAGATCTAAGGTTTTATTTGCAAACTACAAACTATAGGGTTTAAATTGTAAAATTACCATCTCCCCAAGACCACATTGCCACCATTGACAAGTAAGCTCTCACCTTTGAATTCGCCTACTTCCGACCACCATAGGACATAAGACTATCTACGTTGTAGTCCCCTTGCCTTGCTCCACCAGTTCCACCTCTCCTTCATCTCCGGCTTCCTATATTGGCATGCACTACCATCAAAATTGATGCACTTTCGAACCTTAACTCGAGATATTCGAGTGCCTCAAGCTGAGTTGGTGACAAACACCACCATAAATCAACTCCACTACTCCTCCCTAACTTACTACCGCCAATGCCACCTCATAATTCGCCTAAATGCCCTATTTGAAGCCTAAGGTTGGCCGATATGAATTTTGGCCATGGATTATGGTTAAACCATGCATCATTTCAGAAAATCAATTATTTCCCTCCTCATCTCTTCGAGATCTTCGATTTGGTATATTTGATGGTATTTGGATAGTTTGATTTTTAATAAAATTTTGGATTAGAGATAATCATTTGCCATTAGCATGTGATTAAGTAATTTCAGGAACTAGACAAAAAAAGAAGATATATGTTGCAGTTAGGGTTTCATGGTCTCATTTATATGTTCATTGGGTTGGGTCATGGGTTGTGTGTTTAGTTTGGTCTTAAATAGATACATATGTTATTTAAACACTATATCGCCTTTATTTCGCTAATGTAACTCTAAACCCATCAAAAGTATATGCCAAATTGATTTTATCAGAAATACTTTCGCAATGGTATAAATATGATATCCAATTCGCCATATAATTAAAAATAAATTTTTAATTAGTTTAATATTAACAACGTCAGATTTTCGATTCATTACATTCTTCTCCCTTTAAAAGAATTCTGCCCTTGCAATTCTCTTTATATAACTTCCAACCAAATTAATAAAGTTTCATTATGGGCTTAGTCATAAAATGTAGGGAAACATATCAACCACAAATTAAATACTTGTAAAAATAGCATATAATAACTACATGACACCATCAATCATGGCACAATACAATTCATTCACAGCAATGAATTCGATTTTCTACATATACATATTATAATAACACATGCACTTCCTCAATCATACAATCCAACTATAGTACATAAAAATAACATTCCATCAACAAAAGGTGAAATAATATCAATTATAGATTAACCTATATCATGCATCTCTATGATTCAACCATAACAAAAGTCTATAATAAAAAGGCTAATCAAAACATGCATGTACAAATAAACGAATACACATAAATTAATAACCAACATTGCCCATCAAAATAAAAACACATATTCAAAATAATATGGTATCGTCACCATACTAACTTATTAACCAATAACGCATGTGCATTAATTCTTATGTTGACTACATGCCCATCATAATATGAGCAAAACCATCGATAAACTTCCTCATAGTCTCATCTTCATAAGTACCATTCCATTTTAACACCATTTAGAAAATCATCTGCACCCAAAATTACATCATCCAAATAACATGTGCCTAGTCATGGTTATTTCCTAAAAATAATATGTTTAGTCTTAATTGAATCCTCAAAACAAAATAGCCATCTACTCAAACTACAGCTGTATTAATCCTTGATCCTCAGAGCCACATCATAATGTCTCTTCCAATTGACCATCATGATAAGATCAATGAATACTCAACGTCATTAGAGTATTGTACTTTGAGATATATAAGTATTCATATTCATTCTATTTCCTTACTCGCATCAATGCCACTTAGAGGGTAAGGAACTAAACTGCTTATCATAGCAATCTAGGGTAAAACCTAGTCCTAATGTTAACAGACTCTGGGGGTAGGTCATAGCCCACGTAGGCATCCTTGCATACCCTTACTTTATGAGCATACATCAAAACCTTCAAGTATCAACGATCCTTTAGCACACTTCATATCCATAGTAGAGCATGTCCTAGCTCTACTTCCTAAGTTCACATCCTAGAACCTATCCTTATTGATTATCATCACAACTCCCATCATTGAGTCATCAAGTTTGAAACATCAATATCAGATCTCATCCCTTCAGATCTTCAGATCATGTCGAAAATTCTGATTCCAAAATCCTCTTGTAGTAATTTCTACATTTGTTGACAAGGATAACACACCCAAAATATCAAAAAGGATCCTCTAGCAAGGAGTGTTTCGATACCTTCTTAGTGTTTTATTTTCAAGTCAAACCTTCCATCTACATTTAAACTAAAAAAATCTTTTTCTTCCTAAAATATCATCATCAATTTATAAAATAATTTCCACCATTTTAAATCAATTACATTTTTTTAAAACATCATTTTGTATAAATTTCCAAATGGAAAATCTTTGTACAAATATTTATGGAAGTTGATAATTATTACAAAAATGTAGCTTTCAAAATTCATAGTTTGATAAATATGCATACTAAACCTCCCCCATCACATTTTGATTCCTTAGTGGTACTCATCAAATCTTCAGTCATCAAAATTTCCTAATTACTATTCTTATCTTCAACTAACATCTTTCAATTTTCCTAATCGTTTAGAACATTTAGTCTTCCTCAGCTTAGGTAACTACGTTATCCCACTATGAATAAACTAAATGTATTCCTTACCAATTCACTAGTTTCGCCAACGTACATCCTACCAGAAGCTAACATTGGATAACTACATCATCATACATTTATCATCTATAACAATCAAACAAATAGGAAAACGAACAAGAAGGTAGGCAAAATAAGTAAACAAATAATTTAATAAATAATAATTAAAACCAGTCACAACAAATCAGGAAACCAACACAATAAAACATGAGCAAACAATTCAAACAAGCATGATATAAATTAATTAAATAGGCAATTAAACGGTACAATACCAACAAGGAATCAAACATAACTAACAAGAAACAAATCAATACGTACAATTCAACGAAAATAAATAAATACAACAAAATGTCATATTCCAAACATCGAAATGGGTAGTCCATACGCTATATCCCAACATACTATGTGGAAGGGAATAACTAGACATTCCGAAAACTCCTAAAGGATAAGTCATACATAACATTTATAAATGTAACATTTTCATAATGGGTGTTAGGCAGAACTACCTCGTCATCTTACATCCTATTCTACAAAGTCTAGTTTTATAGTTCTCAATAAAAATTTCCAAATAAAACATATTTTTAAAAAAATATCGTTTTAAAAAGCACTTCTAAAGTTTGTTGTTAATTAAATATTTTATTTTTTCAACCATTTGCTTTTCAAATCAAATCATCACCATCTTCATAGTAAAATAGTTTCTTAAGGTAGTGTAAAACTTGATATTTTATTATACGTCTTCTCTAAATACTATATTTCCAAATATATTTTCAATAACAAAATCTTTAAATCATGCAACCAAAATTCTTTACTCAAAAATATTTTTTTAAATCACCACTTATCAAAGAGCACACTTTAAGTGAAAATCCTTACAATCGAAATCGATTTCCAAACAAAATGTTTTCGAAAATCCAATATACTTCTTTGATAAAAAAATTCTCTTAAATAAGTATTTTATAAAATTCTTTATTAAAAAAGATACTTCTCAAGTGAAAATACTTCCATCAACTATTATCAAATATTTACATTGATAATTTCTCAAATAATAATATTTCTACCATATTATTTTCAAATATATCTTTTAGGAAAATATTTACTTCAAAATAAAATATTCTTTTGTGGACATAACTCACTTGAAATAAATTCTTTTCCAATCATATAATATTAACATAAAGATTTTTAAAAAATATCCTTTTCTTTTAAAATAAGCATTCTCACTAAACATTCTCGAACAAGGTATCTTTGACAAAAACATTTAAAATTCTATACAATTAACAAAAAAGTTTTTCTTCCTTAAAACACCTTATTAGATAAATACCCTACAAACCTTATAGTATATACTTTAAAATATCCTTAAACAAAAGTATTTCTTTCTTTTATTTCAAAAAAAATTATTTCTTTCTGAAATATCCCTCAACAAAATATTTTTGTAAAGCATTCTAAGTCATAATGAGGTTATAAAATACCTTTTTTTTCCAAAGTGCATTCCCAAATTAAAAACCAGTTCAGCTCAGATGTTCTTATTAAAACATTTTATCAAATAAATATTTTAAACTGGATATCCTTTCATAAAAATATTTTAAAACAAAATATTTATCCAAAAATATCTCTTCTTATATTTTATTTTTCTACTTTTAATAAAGCATTTTTAAATCATAATATCGTCGTAGAAACATATTTCAAAGGATGTTTAAAAAATGATCAAAGTTTCTCACAAAATTATTTTTTCAAATGCTGAACTCAATTTCCAATATCGTATTAAAATATTTTCGCTCAAATAAAATATTTTTACTATGTCACTTTCTTTATCTGAAAATATCTTCAAAAAAATATTTTGTTTTTCAAATTAAGTGCTTTATTCCCATCAAAAATTTCGACAAATCACTTACATGCCTAAAAATAACAATTTTCCCGTTTTAATTAAATACCTATAAAATCAAAGGTGTATATTTTTCAAATTTTCCAGACAAATATTATTTACTTTAAAATAATGATTCCATTTTATCAAGTCGGGTTTTAAGTATAATTTAACATCGGATGTGTAACACTTGGGTCATAACCAACATCTACATCTCTTATAAGTGTTCATCCTTCCCCACTCCTATATTATTTATCTTCCATACAAAGATCATTATAAATAAACACCTTCTTTAGCGAGGTAACAATGGTTAACAAACAATCCATACACATAAAGCATACAATTGTCAATCAAAATGCTCTTTCATTCTACGTTATAACCCAACCTATAGTGTAAATCATCATACTCTAAATGATTAAACCTACCGAAGGCTCAAGGTGTCGCTCTATGACCTATAATGACCAACTATTTTCAACATCTAAAATCAAGTATAAATGTTAACTCAAAAAATGGATCACACCTTGGATTAAGGGTGAGAGCACCAGCCATGTTCTAACAGAGCAATAATATAGAAAATAAATGTTAGAAGAGAAGAAATAGTAAAAAGACAAAAAGATTTTATAGTGGTTCTACTGTTAATAAAGCCTACATCCACTTTATAACTTCCTATTAACTGATTGTTGTTACAAGTTGAATCAGATTACAATATGATTGAATCTTCTAAGTTAGATCAAGTCACAAGTACAAGAGTTCAGTGGAGAATCATAGTGAACCCCTAGATGACTATTGTGTGGGAGAGAAGAGTGAAGAATAATCTCTGTAGAGTCCCAGCAGCAAGTCCATAAGATCCTCTTTATACTGTAGACAGATGAGTATCTATAGGGGAACTCAGTGAGTATTAGGCCAGAAGTCCAAGTATAGAAGAGTCCGGCTGTTATGCCAAATCATCACCGAAAATCTCAAATCAATCTAAGTCATTTTTATGGATTGCTAGCTATCCATAGGGGATGGATCACTAGCTATCCATTGGGGATGGTTCGTTAGATATCCATCAACTTAGCAT
Source organism: Allium cepa (assembly GCA_030765085.1). Taxonomy (NCBI): domain Eukaryota; kingdom Viridiplantae; phylum Streptophyta; class Magnoliopsida; order Asparagales; family Amaryllidaceae; genus Allium; species Allium cepa. The sequence goes on from CM060938.1 coordinate 514,739,204, forward strand.
ATTTTCTATCTATTAACTTATCGTATTTCTCTACCACAAGCTTTTAATTAGAGCTACGAAGGAGCTTGCAAAGTTGTAGGGCGATCCGGCCTATCTTGATCGATCTCTAGTTATAAACAGGGGATGGAACGCATAATTTTTTTAGTGATCTTAGTTTGGTTGTCTATCTATCTTCTATTTAAGTGCTCCAAATATCAACTCCTTTGGAGTTCTTTTGATCATTCGTCTTCATGGGTCGTCTGGTTCAAAAGAATCATCCATAACTCACTCAATACTTAACCAAATCAAACAAAACTTCACATATGTAATGTAGATGAGTAGGAGAGCCTCCTCTATGGATCATAGGTCATGGAGCCCACTCCTCATAGGTCAGACCTGATGGATCAAACTGGCCTAACTCGGAGAAGAATCATTCATAACTTGCTCAAAACTTAATGAAATTGGATGAAACTTTGCAGGTACTCTCTCTAGGGTGTGTGGGACTTACACAATAAATTTCAAGTTGTGGGGCCCAACCTACATGGATAGGTAGCGCTCCATCTAGTTAGTTTTAGAACCTTAAATTTTGGGGTTTTGATTGTGACAACTATATAAGTAAATATATCATTTAAATCTAAATAAACTTGCAGGAGAAGATATTGCTTTTACTCGAGAAATAGTTTAACAATTTGAAGACCAAATTCTAGATTGAAGCTTCAGAAATTATTAAGTTTAAGGTCTGAGTTTAGCAGTAAATATATATTAAAGTCTCTCCGAAGTGGTATATGCACACACATAATATAAAATTCATCAAAACAATTAGAAAAATCCAGAAAACACTAACTCAACCGGCTGAATGGCTTGAGTAAGCCGGTTGACTACTGTGCATGTGGACAAATAAGGTTGAATATTCAAACGGCTGAATATGATAATTCAGCCGGCAGAATTATACCATTTTTGCACTATTTCTTATCGTTTCGATTTTAAATAAATTCGGCTGGCTGAGTTGCTCCAATCAAATGGCTGAATCTTCATAAATGGCTAGTTTTTCAAGAGACATTGCATTTTAGTGAACAGAAACAACTCTTGATTTAGGAGTTGCTTCCATATCTTTTCATGACTATCTTTCTTGAATGGATACAACTCTTAAATCTCTATAAATAGCCATGAATTTCGTTATTTTAAGAATCAATTCTTATTCTTATTTCTAACCTATCTTGCTATTTTAACTCTAAGCATTCAATACTTAAAAATTTCATTCTGATCACTTGTTCATTTATGAATACTTCATTGTTGATCTAATAAACTTCCTATCTTCATGAATTACATGATATACCACAAAGGAGAAGACTAAAGGAAGGGTGTACTCTAATGACTTGTCCATGCTATTAAAAGATCACATTCAGTCGGATAATTTTTTGTATTATTGAAGTTCTATTTGGTTGCTCTGGCGGTTGAACTCCTATTCTATTGCTTAGGCAGTTGAAGTCATGTTCGATTGCATGGGCGGTGTAATACATGTTCCTTTGGGTTAAGTGAGGGTTGATAGTTAAATTTCAGAAGGTATCTGGGACTATATGTAGAACGAGTAGTTCAAACCTATATGAAAATCTATAATGTCATTTACTTTATTACTTTACTTTTACATTTACATTCTACATAAGTAGATAGTTTATTTAATATTCCATATTGCACGATCCTTAGTCGCTATCAATTGATATCAGAGCCTTAAATTCTATCGATTGTCACAACATCATACAATAATGGCCAGAAATTGATGCGGTCAAAATACAGCAAGTAAAAAGCCTGACACTATCAGAGCTACAACAAATGAGGACAGTAAAAGGGTGCTTTTTGATTTACAAATTTTAGTAAAAGATAATAATGAATTGGTTAGTACAAGCGATAATATCTCAAAGCTTAATTTTATTATTTTAAAAAAGATAAAAACTATTGAACTTGAAAATGAAAAATTGAAAAATGAGAAATTAAATTTAGAAAATCAACATGGTGTTCTAAAAATAATTTTATAACTCTTGAAGATTTTCTAGATGAATAAAACACCTTATTTAAAAAAGACAACGAAAATTTTCAAATGAAAATTTCAATTTGAAAAGACAAAATGATTTATTACAATACACTTTAGATAATTCAGAATTATGAAGTTTTCTTCTTAAAAATGAGAACTATACATTAAAAAAATGAGAATTATAAATTAAATAAAGAGAGTGATATTTAAAAAGTAGTAATATTTCTTTTGAAAACAACAATTGTGATTTTAAAGCTAAATTTGAGAAACTTAAAAATGATGTCACAAAATTTAGTAAAGGCCAAAACAATTTAAACATGATTTTAAGATGCCTTGGTTATTTGGTTAGTTTCTCTTAAGATGCCTTGTTCAAGTTTTAAGTCATTCTGGCTTGGTCTGGATGTTCTAACTCTTGTTGAATTATGTTGGGTTAAAAACCTATTTAATGTTTGCCACCCAGAGTATGCTTTTGTTGGAAATAAATTATGCTCTGGAACAAGACAAGTTTCGGATTACTATTTTGTGAATTTCAGTGAATCATTGGAGTCCATCTCAAGATGTTGTTTTCAACTGACTGACTTTCAATAGCTGTTCGTTTTTTGATTTCCATATGAATTTTAGTTTCTAGCATTGATGATACAATCTTTGCTCCATAGCTTAAATAAGGGTTTAGATCGATTAGTGGGTGCACGACGTAGGTTTGGAATCGACCTATATAGTTTAAACTCCATCGACAATAAAGCTAAATTTTGTCTCGAACGATTATACATAGTTCTGGAGCGAAGTCTAACTTTTTATCTTTAAATGCTTCTTTTCGAGGACTTGGTTAAGTTCCTATCGCCATTTTGAATTCTAATGCGATGATTTATTCCAAAATGGATATAGTGGATGATTCAATTATATGACTGTTTCCTTTTCTGTACTCTAGTGACCTTGAAAAGAAAAGCTTCCTGAATCGCTTTGGACAGTGGCTCCGTTACCAATTATTGATCAATAATGATTAAGTGTGGAAAAGGTAATTTCAAATGACGATATGGAGTCTTTTTCATATGTAAGCAAGCTAACTACACTAGATTGTTCGTTTGTAGTATTGGGGTTACTGGACTCTTCTCATAAAGATAGCACATTGCATCTGCCCCGGTCAATGTTGAGAACCCGACTGGTCAACATATCCCAACTTCCCTTTGATTTCGGGCATTGGTTATACAAGGATATTACTTAAAGATAAATATACCCGATAGGGTTGAATGCCAAGTTTTATTGTTGAAAGCGACTTTCCTTCATCCAATATTTAGTCTGGTAGAGGGATTTCCACTACTGTAGAAGCTAGGTCCTTCGCAACTTAAGCATCGCTTATTGCTTCTATTATATTGAGATGATTGATTATAGTTAAATTATAATCCACAACTTCTCCTGTAGAGTTATAGTTGAAGTTCGTTCAAGCACAGTTTTAGTCTTCGAAAACTAGAGCATGACTTGTTCGATTGCGATTTTCCTTCCTTTGCATTTTTCCAAATTCAACCTGCGTACCAGCCTGTCTACGGGGACTATTAATTTAATTGCTTAATTTTGCGCATTGCTTTTTGTCGCTGTTGCATCTCTTGTGTACTTGTGCAGCATACTCATTTACTATAATTCTATACATGTAAGTAATACTTCTGCAGTCATTTTGGCATATTCTATTTCATAGTTTTGTTCAAAACTTTGAGGTAGCTTGGTCTAACCTTTTCTGTAGTTAATCCCTACTTATGCTTAATTGAGTTCATTTCAACAAAGTGTCGGTGTATCTTCCCTAACCCATAAGGCTGATTTCTATGAATACTATCTCTATATGTTTTCGAGGGACTAGGTCTCCTGGGCAATACGTTCGATTATCCTAGTTTGATTGACACGGTAGCTCCTATCTCTAGGAACTATGGACTTTGCTACTAGATTCTAGGCTCTAATTTTTTTAATGATGTCTATTTCCTAATTGTAATTGAATTCCTCCAAGTAGAGTCATCCAATATCATTCTGGGTACATATGTTGGAAAGACGCATCGCCGTCATCTTTTGCTAGAGTGAATTTTTCTAAGTCCAGTGTTGATACCCTAATCATGTATCAGTTTCTATCTCCATAAACTCATGCATGGATACTCAACTTTGTGGATTTTTCCTTGATGTTGTGAATCTTCAGATAGCATGAGATGCCAGAGGGCAGGGCTGAAGATTCAACCAAAATCTTGCTTCTATTTTCGAAAGTCGATGTATCGATAGTTTCATTTTGGGGGTTTCTTCATCGCATCACCAAACTTTGGGTAATGTCATATTCCTGCAAGTTGGAACCAAATGATCTAGTTAGACCGTAAGTAGGACATCGATCCTTCTCGTCCTTGCTAGACTGTAAGCGACAATTGATTTCTGAACATTAAATCCTTTATTTCCTTTAGTGGCGATTTTATTGCCAGAATGCTCTGTTCTGCGATATAGAATAGTTAACTTACCAACTTCGTGGTTATTTGTGTTTGGACCTTGCAATATTTTTTTAAATCAAGTATCTGTGCATTTATCCCTACACGAGGGGCTAGCTATTTCGAACGCAAGTATTTAGGTGATTGTGAGAGATGGAGAGGCTTAGGATTAATGATTCAAGTGCCTTTGGTTTGGCTCTCAATCCTATTCTAGGATTGAGGAAGTTCGATGGTTTTAGTTCGAACCTTCCATGATTGTCCCTACATGTCCTTTGTTGTGCATGCTTTGCTTGATTACCGACGTCACAAAATATCTATTCACATGCCATTTCCTGTCTTCGAGAATTGATAACCTAGCTGCTTGTTTCAAGCAATATTTCCTCGAGATTGCCTACCTTTTGGCTATATCTAAATTCTTTCTAAGTTGAATTTAGGAAATTCGGATGGGCACCAGCTTTCATCCCTAGAAATTAGCACACGAGAAAAATTCAATCTTGGGATTTCCTTTCGGTGCTGCTTTATTCCTGTACAGTGGCTGATTCCTATGACGAAAGGTCGAGCCATCCAACTGACCTATGAAAGGTTATGTCTTCCTGTTGTTGCCCATTTTTGGGCAACGGTATTATTCTTAAGACAAGGGTAGAATCTCATTTGAGGCCAACTTCTATCATCGAAAGTTAGTTCATTGATGGTTTACAATGATGAGTGTATCTCATCGGACCTATAGATTAAAGTTTTCCTACGTTGTCAAGGCAACACCGTATATAGTGAATAGCAAATTTCTTGGCATTATGAGTGCAATGTTGGTACTTAAGAAATAGAGGGTTTCTTGGAGTTGCTAAGGGAACACCAATACTTATGAAATAGAAAGTTTCTCGATGTTGCCGGGGAAACACCGGTACTTAGGAAATGGAAAAAGGCCTTAGCGTTGCCATGGGTAACCGACACTTAAGAGGTTGGGATCGGTTTTCCCTGTTGATCCGGTAATGCTTTTAATCCAGTTGGGCACTAGTTTCGATCTTCAGAAACTTGCACTTTGATGATTGGATTTTAGAAGTCTTTTGTTAGTGTTACTCGTCTTTTAGCAATGTTAAAGTCATATTGGTTAAGATTGCTTCATTCATTCGATCCTGTATAGTTGAGTAGATCCCTTTCAACCCAATCTGGTTGTTTTTCTCAACATTGCTTAAATTTGGGATATGCCATGTTCTAGAAGGATGGGATTTCCAGGAGTTTTCATTGCCTAAACATGTTTATCATCCTCAAGTTTTCCCTTGGAAATGCGAGGTTGTTGCTTAACCAATTCCATGGTTATTCTTATTCATGAAAACCCAAGTTTCCTCCAACCAGGTTTTGTTATGATCTAACTTCTATCTACGGAACCCTTCATTTCTAGGTGTCAAATTCTAGATTCTTACATACAATTAGAAATTGTGGAGCGAGTCATCACATTGTCCCCAGTATGATCAGGCTCAATCCTATCCTGATCACGGACCGGTAGAGTTCGATAGTACTTGTCTTGTATCCGTGACACTTAATCTTGCTTGTTTCAAGCCATATGCATTATATTGGACTGATATCATTGTTGCAGATATAAACCTTATTCGTTGGTTCAAATCTTCGAGAATCAATAGTTTAGCCGCTCCTTTTCAAGTGTTCTCTCCTTGTTGTTGTCCGTTTTCGGATAACAGCTGGTTTTCTATAAGTTGGGGTTTGAGACCTCAGTCAAGCACTTGCTTCTATCTTTGAAAACCGATGCTTTGATGATTTGATTCTAGAAATTCCTTTTGTCATCGTCTATCTCTAGATGATGATAAGTTCCTCCTTTTATTGCAAGTTGGAGCGATTTTTTATCTTGATCAAGTGTTAATGTGCTATATGCCTCTCAGTCTATAGGACTGATTATTCTGAACAATTGATATGAAATTTGATGTTTTAAACGGCTCGCTGGATGTCTCTAGCCAAAGGTGTGTCGTAGCTCCGATTTTTGAGAACTTGTGACTTAGATGCCTTGAATTTAGAAATTTTGTACATTAACTTTAGTCAAAGATCATAATTCATTATCGACTTATTAGTTTGCGCACTTTGCGGCACTGCTGGAGCAATGTCGGCTCTTTTGGGTAGCGAGAGTTGATCCCTATTAATCCTACAATAGATAAGTTTCTCGGTGTTGTTAGGGAAATACCGATACTTAGAAAATCTTAACAGTTTGCTGATGATGTCGAAGCAACATTAAGAAATGCTTGCGCGTCTTATGAAATGCATGGGTTTTAAGAGTGCACTGCTTAAGAAATGCACGGCTTTTGAGAGTGTGTGACTTACAAAATGCATGGCTTTTAAGAGTGCGTGGCTTATGAAATGCGCTACTTTTTGAAGGTGAACGGCTTACGAAATGCGCAGTTTTTGAGAATGTACAGCTTATAAAATGCATGGCTTATGGGATCGTTATGGCCCATTGATTCGAAATAGTTTGGAACTTCTTAACGTTGCCAATCTTCGGGTAATGTGAGGAGTTTGTGCTTTGAGAGCATGGTTCCACGGCTGAAGAAGTGATTTTCGGTTTATGGGAATGCACTGCATCTAAGATCGATATGACCTGTCAATTGGAATGGTTTGGAACTTCACGTTGCCAATCTTTGGGTAATGGAAGGAGTCTGTGCTTCAAGGGTGTGGTTCCATGGCTCAAGAAGTAGTGCGTTGCTTATGAAAGTGCGCTACTTATGAGATTGATATGACCTATCGATCTAGAACGGTTTAGAACTTCTCGACGTTGCCAATCTTTGAGTAACGTGCGAGTTCGTGCTTCGAGAGCGTGGATCCATGGCAAAAGAGGTTATGCATGGCTTATGGGAGTGCACGACTCATGGGATCGATATGACCTAGTGATTCAGAATGGTTTGGAACTTCTTCACTTTGCCAATCTTTGGGTAACGTGAGGAGTTCTTTCTTTGAGAGCATTATTCAATGGCTCAAGAAGTGATGCGTGGCTTATGGAAATGTTTGGATTTGGAGATCGATTCGGCCCATCGATCCATAATGGTTTGGAACTTCTTGATGTTGCCAATCTTCAGGTAATGTGAGGAGTTCATTCTTCGAGAGCGTGGTTCCATAGTTCAATAAGTGATGCGCATCTTACAAGAGTGCATGGCTTATGTGATCGATACAACCCATCGATCTAGAATGGTTTGGAACTTCTCAACAATTCTAATCTTCTAGTAATATGAGGAGTTTGGCCTCACGAGCAAGGTTCCACGGTTCAGGAGGTGATGCGTGGCTTATGGGAGTGTGTGACTTACGGGATCGATACGACCCATCGGTCCAGAACAGTCTGGAACATCTTAATATTGTCAATCTTCAGTTAACGTGAGGAGTTTTTTCTTCGAAAGCATGGTCCCATGGCTCAAGAAGTGATGTGCGATTTATGATGTACGCATAATGGTTTAGTCCCTCCCAGTACTAGAGGAGTGATACCAGTTCTCAGAAGGTAAGGATCGAGTTTTCCCATTAATCCGGCGATTTGACTTCGCTGGAATGCTATTTTGTCAGTTCTAAGAGATAATTGGTTTTTGGATCAGCTAACCATGGCTTGGACGATCCTCCTGTATTTCAAGAAAATATACACAGCCAAACAGATAAGGTTACCGTAGTGGAGAGATCTACAGCCGACTGCATAGAGGTAATTGTTAAGAGAGAGCTTGTAGGAGTTCAGGGAAAGATTTTTAGTTTTTGATCCAAACTAGATATAAAGAATTGATCTTTAGCTGACATACAGTTTAAGAGGAAAAGGAACTAGTCATCAAGGGTGGCAAAGGAGGACTTGGGAATCCGGGGTTTCTCCACAACCCTTTGGTTGCACGTGGTCCAGTGGTTGCAACTGTATCTTCTAGATGATTAAAGCATGGGAAAAAATTTATATTCAAAGACGTATATATTATGGATTTGAGATACTTGATTCTCCCAGGTGTCGAATCTAGGCTTGATTCGAGTCGGCCTCTAATTGATCATTAGGTTGGTTTGGTTTTTGCTTAGTTTCTTTGAGAGACTTTGAAACTTTGTAGTTCAGCACTATTTTTCTCATTAGTCGTTGGAAGTGATTCTGTTAATTTTGCGGAGTGGCTGATGTGATTATCAATTAGTGGCCCCAGAGCATGAATTCACTGACTTCGGCAAGTTCTGGATGAGATGACTGTCGATCTTCCCGTTGGCCTTTACGACCTTTAGTTCATGAAGGATTTTTGAATCAGATGACTGTTGATCTACCGGTTCACCTTCACGACACTTTAATTCAAGAAGGACCTTCACAATGCTTTAGTTCGTAAAGGAGTTTTTGTGGTCGGATGTCCAACGAACATAGGAACGATAATTTATTGATTCCTAGAGGAGTTTTGGTCGGATGTCCAGCTACTAGACGTGTAATGACCACTTTCTTGAATCGAAAGACGAGTCATTAAGGGTAGAAGAAAAAGAAAGATAAAAAGAGACTAAACAATTATACAATCTCACCATGAATTAGAACAACATATAGTAGATAACATAAGATATTACGTAGTCATTCCCATAACAATAATACATCAGAGTCATTACAATACTGTAACAACCCTGAATTCTGTGATTTATTTTAATCGCTTATTTTGATTATTTTATTTGAAACTCTTGATTCAAAAACTTTATTATATTTATTAAAATGGATAAATTTTGTTATTTTAAAAGTATATTTTTATTTTTGTGTGAATTATAGTTTCAAACCTGAATAAATAGAATATTTTCCAGAAAAGTGGAATTTTGGTCAATCTGATCAAACTTTGACTTTTAAATTTAAGACTAAACATTTGAGTTTTTGAATTTTATCTTTTATTATGAAAATATATTAAATTTTGAGAATATTTCTTTTCGTTTCGTTGAAATCTGATTTATATCGTGAAAGTTATGCTTTTTACAATATTGTGTGTACATTGATTTATTTAACAATATTGTTTATTTTAATTTATATAAGAAATATTTTTATTTGTCATATCTTATTCTAATTTGCATATATTTATATATATGTGTGTGTGTAATATGTTATGTTATGTATATATATTATTTTTTAAAAATATTTTAAAGTGATGTTTGATTTTTTTTCAAAATTTATTGAATTTATTTTCAAATTTTTAAGCCTAGTTTCCATTTTCTGCTATTTTCTTCATTTAATTATATTATTTAAAATTTATTTATTTATTTTTGTGAATTCATCATATTTTTGTCTATATTTAATGTATTTTTCATGTTTTTAAAATTTCAAAAGAAATTAAGAAAATATGAATAGTTTGTGACCTTTTGTGTACATTGTCTCTTCACATTCACTCCACCTTTTCACTAATCAATGCATCAATTCAATTTGCTTCCTTATACCTTTCTTTCAGCCGATCATTTCAATTTTTCTCACGTGAAATTGCACTTCTCAAACCCTAAAAACAATCGGCCTACACCTGAAGCAAAGGTTGGTAAAAAATTTCATGTCTTTTTCATATTTTTCCATTGTTTTGTTAATTTTTGCACTTGCATTCATCTTATGTAGTTCGGCCCCACCATCTCCAGCACCTTGGCCGCCTCCACCACCACCTACTCCAGCCACCATGCCCTCCTCTCCACAGCCATTCCGGAGCCTAGACCATCCATGATGGTGATCCACTGAAAAAATGACAAAAACTCCACTAAATCACCATAGCTGAACTCCCCCTGTTGCCACCACTTCAACCACCACTTTGGCCGACCATACACCACCACCACCAGTCACAACCTGAGCCTTGGACTTTTATAACACCTGTAGTTGATCTTTCCAGATCAGGCCATGCCCAATCATCCCTTGGCTGAAGTCATTTATGCCTTGAAATCCTTGTAGTTGCCTTGTAGTTGTGTGTTGATGCACACATATCTCTCTCTCTCTCCTTTATATATTGTTATGGCCAATCTATATGACCTGAACTTGATCCAAACCTGATCCAAATACATCCCATTATAGTGCTTTTACATCCTATAGCTGAAGTATAAGTCGTTGAATGCAAGTGCAAAAGCGTTAGCTTTGTGTTACATGTTTAATCCTAGCATTGTTCTGTAATAGTTTGGTTTGTAATTCATGTTTGTATTTGTTTTGTTTGATATTGAAAAAGTCAATTAGCTTTGACTCTCCCTCTCTCAAATCATCGTCATGTTATCATGCCTTTGAAGATTTTTGTTTGTGCATTTTGTTGTCATCTCCAGCTTATACAAGTGAGTAATTCTCACCAGACAATTTATACTTATATAACTTGTAAACTAATCGCAATTGAATCTGTAAACCCATATCATCATGTTATATCTGCTTATGCTATGATCATAGGATGTTCACCCACACTTATTCACCTGTTATATCATATGTTACTGTTATATAATGCAATTCTGTTTATTTATATTAGTTTATCACGCTGCAAGTTCGCTGTAGATTAGAATCACTATAGGTTGAAACGATACATACCCGAACGGACTTTAGGATAGGGAAAAATCATTATGGGCTGAAATGATAGGGCTGAGTGATTTTTATTTATTTGCATTTACTTGAGATTGCGGGTTTTAAATGATAGAACCCTGATTTTTCCTTTGTAAATTACGGATTGAAATGATATATTATCCGTATCATTGGACTTAGGTTAGAAAATTTTATACAGACCGTGATTAAAATATATTTTTCTAAAAAATTTAAAATATTACAAAAATGTAAGTATTATGAAATTTTGATTAAATTTAATTAAAATGATTTGATAAAGTATTAGTGATTTTCTATTAAGTAAGTGAAATAAATAAATGGTAGAGTAGAATTTGAAATATAAGTTAATTTTGAAATTTATGATTTTGTTTATAAATGAAGTTTAAGTTAAGTAAGAAAATATGATAATTTGATTTAAATTTAAACTTAAAATGATTTTATAAAGTGTTATTGATTTTCTATAAATTAAAAATAGTTAAATAAATAAATGTTTAAAGTTGAATTTCGAAGTATAACTTAACTTGGAAAATGTGAAAGTGTTTTAAAAATAAAAGTTAACTTAAGAAAAAAATGGAATTTAAATAAATTTATGAAATGGTAAACTTAATTAAAATGTTATAAAATTTTACATTTATTTTATAAGTGGATTTTTAAAGATTTGATAATTATTTGTGAAAATTTCACTTTGTAAAATCATAAATTAAGGGGTATTTAAATGATTGTTTTTAAAGTGAGAAGATACGATTTTTATAAGTTAAAATGAATTTAAATAAATTTTAATTATTTATGAAATTGTAGTGAAAGTATGGAATTTAAATTAACAGCATTCCTGAAATGCTATCATTCCTAAAGTTAAAGATATTACAGCATTTTTGTAAACGCTGTAATTGATATAAATAAACTAAATGGCTAAAATGAACTAAGGGCCAGCACTTTGTAAGTGCTGTAGTTGCTCAATTTAACTAAAGTTTTCTTTGAAATCTAAAACCTATTACAACATTTAAAATGCTGTCTTTTGCTAATTGAATTGTTTTTAAACATAACTTTCCGTAGCATTTTCTAAGTGCTGCGAAAGTTGAATTTTTACTGTTTTAATAAATATAAGTTAATAAATGAATTTTGAAAACAGTAAAAATTTTGAGAATTGTAGATTTGATTATTAAATATTATAATTTCATTTTAAATGATCTAAATGGAATATTTAAATGATTTAAATGGAATATCTAAATGATTTAAATGGAATATTTAAACGATTTAAATGGAATATTTAATCGGTTTAATTGGAATATTTAAATGGTTTAAATGGAATATTTAAATGGTTTAAACGGAATATTTTGATTTGAAATATAAACCATTTTTAAAATGTGATTTGAAATGGTATTTAAATTAAATAAAAATGAATGTGGTTTTGGAAAGATATAATATTTTGATATTTCGAAATGAATTTGAAGTGATATTGAATTTTTAAATGATATTTGATTTAGAAGCATAAAATACCATTTTGAAATTTTAACCATGGGATGTATTTAATTTATAGTTTAACTGATCCTTAAAGGATGGGTGATCCCAAGAATCCTTTAAGTTATTGTACCTTACTACTACAGTTTACTTAAGTTGGATTACATTATATAAGTATACATGTCTTGACTCGAGTGTTTTGTGTTTTACTTTACGCTCGGGTCATCCTGAGTATTTACAGCATAGCTTTGGATTTCTTTTCTGGAGCTAGGAATCAATGGAGATTCTGCTTGTCTAGTTATCTATTCCCTTTCAGTTTCAGTTGTTCTATTTCAACTCTGGTATTTATAAACTTCTATGTATTTAAGATTTTTGTTGTATATGTTTTTCAAACTGCTATTATGTAATTGTTTTGAGATTATGTTATAGTAGCTTCATGAACTACTATGGTATTTTAATTTCCGCTGCGGATTAGTCTGATATTTATGTGTCTGTGATTCTGTGATTGTATTTCATTTGTTCCAAATTTAATTACAATGCGGTATTTTGAGCAATTCAAGTCCGACATGTGTGGACGCGAATGGCTGAAAATATCGGCTTGTTACAGTTGGTATCAGAGCTTTGGTTTTAGGCAAACCATAGCCTGCGGAGCAAAAACTCATTAGAGATAGAGTAGAAATGCCCTAGAATGAGTGAAATCAATCTCCAAATCCTTTCTTGGTGAGAGAACGTATTTTCAAAGTATAAAATGATTTCCAAATGATTTTAAAGGAGTTTCAAAGATTATTTTGGTATAAAAAATTTCCTTATTTTGAAATCTAGATTGTCTAAACTTCATCCCTTCGGTATGCACCTTGTTAGAAATCTCTTGGTTAGGATTCTTATCGATTACGATTCCTTGAACTTTGGAATGCTCCCACTTGTTCTGAAATCTAGTCTTGTCTTCCCTATTTTACCCTTTTGATTTTTGGCATTCCATAACTCTACTTTGGAATGACCTCTCTAAAGATCGGTGATTCCGCCAATCTTTGAATGATTTGTAAAGGGGTGAAACTCCTATACAATTTGCATTAATTCACCGGAGATTCCTGTATCCTCGGTTTTCGATGCTATCTATTTTCTGCTATATATGAATTCTATCTCTGGCGATCGAATGTCGATTTGCCTTAGATTTCCATTCCTGAAGTCACGGTTGACCAGTTAAGGTCGCCAGCGATTTATATAGGCTTATCCATCTTCTATTATTGAATTATCTAATCTTAGTTCGAGCTTATCTTCGAATCAGCATTCTATTTGATTAGAGTTCCTCCAAATTCGAATTTTTGTTTGTTTTGAAATCCAACATTGAATCATTTGTGTTTGATTATATTTTGAATTCGTGCATATATCGAATATTATTTTGATAAGGATGACCATATTTTGTGTATAAAAGTGAAAGTTTTTGACAAGGATTATATACCTTTTAAAATGAGAAATTTTTAAGTTTTAAAAGGATTTGAAATTTTGAAATTTATAAGAATTTGACTTATATAAAATGATTTATAACTGAAGGGTTTTGAATTTGAATTTTGAGGAATCGAACTCCGATGTTTTGAAATCGGTTTTAGGATTTTGGAAAATATATAATAATAACATGATTTAAAGATATTTCTCCAAATAAAAATGTTTCAAATGTATTCGAACTAATCCCAATGATTTCGAAGTGATTTCAAAGAAGTTTCAAGAAAATAAAAGTCCAGAACCCACTAATGTCGTTGGAAAATAATTTCTGTGATGAATGCATGCATCATCGACACTGATTTTCAAGTTTCCGAGTAGGGGAGAGGCCACTCTAGTAGCTTTGCTATGCGAGTGATTTTGTGATACCAAATTTTGATTTCAAATTTTGAAGTATGGTTTGATATTCGAAAGATATATGTATGTATATATATTTGAAATGATTTAAAGTAAGCCGGTGTTCAGTCCTCGAGATTCAGATTTGTTTTGGTATAAACCTATCTTATGAAATTGGTTTACTGATTTGTTGGTGATTTCCAACTCTTGGATTGAAAATATGATTTCTTCGACCATTTTTAAGGTTCGAGCACTTCTAAATCAAGGTTAACTATTCAAGGCTAAGTAATTTTGAAAGGTATAGGGTATTTGATAAAGAATATAAGTTTAGTTTGGTATGATTAAATATAAAGTAATATGATCTATATAAGTTTGAAACTGTTTGTTTAGTGAAATAAATAAGACTATGTTGAATTATACTGGTACGAAATATAGATTTGAAATGTTTTGAATAAAGTATATATATAGAGTAATAATCTTTCCAATGGTAAATTGGATTTTTCATACAGAAACAAGTAGTTTGAAGGTTTTAAAAAGAGATGTTTTTAAACTTTGTAACCATTTTAGATTTTTTGATGATTGAAATGGTTTGGAAATGATTTAATCTTTATTTTGATAAAGAATGTGAATTTGAAATGATAATTGATTTTGATAAATGAATATTTGAAGTTTATATTTGTATGAAAGGATATTTGGTTTACTTGTAATTTGATTTTATTTAAAAATGATGGATTTATGAAACGAATATTTCAGAACTAAGTAATAATGAAGTAAAATTTGAGATATATGAAATTATGAAATTTAGTTTTGGAATATGGTATATTTAAGATTTGAAATATATTAAGATTGAATAGTTTATTTTATGGATCAAATCTTTATTTTAAATTTGATAATATTTGAAACAGTTTTGTTGGAAAACTAGATTGAACTGAAACTGATGGTTTGAGTTGAATTAAAATTGGAAAATTTAGATTTGGGTTTAATTGAATGAATTTATGAAATGTAAAGAATTAATGGAATGTTTTATGATTTCAAATGTATGATTTCGAAAGGTTATGATTTTCAAAGTGTAATGATTTCAAGTATTTTGGTTTCAAAAGATTTATAACTTTGAAAGTATTATGATTTTTGAAAGTGAATATATGTTTGAAATGGAAATGAATTTGTTTGACCTAAATTTTGTTGATTTGGAAATTTGGATTATTTTCTAAATCTATTGTTTTAAAAAACTTTGAAACTGAATATGTAATTAGGAAGAAATGATTTGGCGAAATCATATTTGATTTTGAAACTGAATTGATATTGAAATGGTTTGAGATTGAGAACCTTGTTTATTTAAATACTTTGATTTGGGAGTTATCGAACTTATATAAAATTGATTTGTATAAGTATGAAGTGATTTGAAACTATTGATTTGTAAAGGTACTCAACTTGTAAATTGAAATCTTATATAATCGAAGTCTATATAAGTGTGATTTGATATACTATTGACTTTGGGAAGTATTCGATTTGAAATGAAATCTTATAGGGGGAATTAATTTAAAGGATAAAGATTTGTATATTTTTTGCCTCAAGGGCACGACCTCAATATTTTTACCACAAGGACAAACATTCTTCTAAAAATTATTCTTAAGGACAAACATTTTCCAAAATTATTCATAAGGACAACAAAACTGCTACCGAGCTAAAAACTGATACCTAAAAACTGCTACCGATAACTACAAACTGATACCTAAAAACTGCTATCAATAACTAAAAACTGATACTTACATAAAGTTGTCCTTCAGGATAAAATATTGAAGGTCTGTCCTTGAGGCTAAAATGCTGTGAAATTTTGTCCTTGACAATAATTTCCTGAATCTTATATATATGGACTTTATATAAGTATGATATTTAAAAGTGATTTGAAAGGTACTATATGATACATATTTTCGAAATAAAGATATGGAAAGTGCCTTCTACTTGATATCCGCTTTATGGCCACACTATGGATTCATTCTATCGATATTATTCTCTCTGATTTGGGTTTTTCGGATATGATACTCGAGTGTCCATTGAATTCCATGATGATCTCCATGGTCTTATGTTTGCGACTGCATAGTGTAATTCGCCTGGCTGAGATGGCCGGGGGTACGGATGTTTCCTGGAAGATCTAGGTGTAACCATTGTTGTATCCTGCGATCTATGTAGGTCGTAGTAGTAGCGAAATCCGCTGGCTGAGATAGCTTAAGGGTACAGATGTTTCATGGGGGATCCAGGCGTAACCACTGTGTAGCTGCGGTCTACTAGTCATCATGGTGTAATTCGCAGGCTGAGATAGCTTACAGGTACGGATGTTTCCTAGGGGATCCAGGCGTAAGCATTGTGTATCTGCGATCCATGGTTAGACAAATGTTTGGTTTGGTTGATTTGTTTGGATTGTACTTTCCATATCTTTTGCTTTAAAAGGTTTTTCAGTATTTTCACTGGGTGTTGAAACAAGTCTACTAAGCATCTGGAGAATCCTAGCTTTGCGCCTGATCAACGCATAGCTAGAGTCTGCAAGAACTAAAGTAAACTTGTTAAGGCATCGAGTTATAAAAGTATTTGATGAAGTATTATATAAAGATATTTTGATCATTTATTTTACTTTTCTAAATAATTTAAAATGTTTTAAATATTGTTTACTTCGAACTATCAAATTTGAATCAAATGACTGTTCATCATATTATAAAATGTTTAAAATGTTGTAAATAAATTTTTTAAATTTAAATGTATATGGTTTTAAAGTAATGGTCCATCCTTGTCTTTCAACTACTTTCCCTTCTAACTATTTCTACCTTCTTCCTCTTCGAGGGTCCTTTCTGCATTTGTGGAAAGAGTTGGTTCTTTGGGTTATCGTCTGGATTTGCCGAGAAGCTGTCTGGAGTGAATGATGTATTCCATGTCTTACATCCTCTCTAGTATCTTCATAACTCATCTCTTATTGTTCAGCCTTCTGGTTTTGATAGTTTGGATATTTAGCCCAATCTGACTGTCGAGAGAAAGCCACTTCGTATTGTCGACAGAGGTACGAAGCAGCTAAGAAGGAAATCTGTTAGCCAAATCAAAGTACTGTGAAGTACTGATGATTGGTATTGTACCTGGGAAACGGAGGAGAGCATTCGTGCTTCGAATTCGGAATTGTTTTTCCAAGTACTATTTGTTTTTTCTATCTTGCTTTTCCTTATTTTCCTTGTTCGTTCTTTTCGAGGACGAAAAGATTTGAGTGAGGGAGAGTGTAACAACCCTGAATTTTGTGATTTATTTTAATTGCTTATTTTGATTATTTTATTTGAAACTCTAGATTTAAAAACTTATTATATTTGTTCAAATGGATAAATTTTGTTATTTTAAAAGTATATTTTTATTTTTATGTGAATTATAGTTTCAAACCTGAATAAATAGAATATTTTCCAGAAAAGTGGGCTTTTGGTCAATCTGGTCAAATTTTGACTTTTAAATTTAAAATTTAAACATTTTAATTTTATCATTTTATCTTTTATTGTGAAAATATATTAAATTTTGAGAATATTTCTTTTCGTTTTGTTGAAATCTGATATATAGTGTGAAAGTTATGCTTTTTACAATATTGTGTGTACATTGATTTATTTAACAATATTATTTATTTTAATTTATATAAATAATTTTTTTTTGTCATATCTTATTATAATTTGCATATATATGTGTAATATGTTATGTTATGTATATATTTTATCTTTTAAAAATACTTTAAAGTGATGTTTGAATTTTTCCAAAATTATTGAATTTATTTCAAATTTTTAAGCCTAGTTTCCATTTTCTACTATTTTCTTCATTTAACTATATTTATTTAAAAGTGGAAATTAGGTTGAAGGGCTTCTATTTGCAGGGTAATAATTTTTAAGGACAACATTTCTGAATAATTAGTTTTAAGGACAATTTTCAGCATAATGATAAATTCATTTATCTTTTTAAGTTATACTGAAAAATGATAAATCCTTTTATCATTATTTCTATATAACTGAAAATGATAAATGCTTTTATCTTTTTCCTGTAAAATGTCCTTAAAACTAATTTTTCAGAAATAGTGTCCTTAAAACTTATTCCCTTCACAAATAAGCCCTTGAAGTGAAAATCCCCTATTTAAAATTTATTTATATATTTTTGTGCATTCATCATATTTTTGTGTTTTATCTTTATTTATATGTATTTTTCATGTACTTAAAATTTCAAAAGAAATTAAGGAAATATGAATAGTTTGTGACCTTTTGTGTACATTGTCTCTTCACATTCACTCCACCTTTTCACCAATCAATGCATCAATTCAATTTGCTGCCTTATACCTTTCTTTCAACCGATCATTTCACTTTTTTCTCACGTGAAATTACACTTCTCAAACCCTAAAAACAGTCGGCCTACACCTGAAGCAAAGGTTGGTAAAAAATTTCATGTCTTTTTCATATTGTTCTATTATTTTGTTGATTTTGCACCTGCATTCATCTTATGTAGTCCGGCCCCACCATCTCCAGCACCTTGGCCGCCTCCACCACCACCTACTCTAGCCACCATCCCCTTCTCTCCACTGCCATTCCAGAGCCGAGACCATCCATGATGGTGATCCACCAAAAAAATGACAAAAACTCCACAAATCACCATAGCCGAACTCCCCTTGTTGCCACCACTTCAACCACCACTTTGGCCGACCATATACCACCACCACAAGCCACAACCTAAGCCTTGGACCTCTGTAACACTTGTAGTTGATCTTTCCAGATTAGGCGATACCCAATCATCCCTTGGCCGAAGACATTTATTCCTTGAAATCCTTGTAGTTGTGTGTTGATGCACACATATCTCTCTCTCTCTCCTTTATATATTGTTATGGCCGATCTATATGACCTGAACTTGATCCAAACCTGATCCAAATACATCCCATTATAGTGCTTTTACAGCCTATAACTGAAGCATAAGTCGTTGAATGCAAGTGCAAAAGCGTTAGCTTTATTGTGATGACCCAAGATTTTGGCAATATTATTTTAGTAAGCATTTAATCTAATTAAAAAAATACAAACTTATCATTTTAAAAACGAATAAGATTTTTAACATTTACCATTTATACATACATACATACATATATATATATGTATGTATGTATGTATTGTGAAGGAAACTATGATTCGAAAATTTAAAATAAAATCTTTCAAAAATATTTAAAGTAAAATCTATCTTATTCATATTAAATTAAAAGCTCTACATCATTAACATCTAATCTAAATATATGCATATGAATGTAATGTAGATAATAATATTTATAACAAAATTAATCTTATCAATATTACATATATGTATAAAATAAAGTATATGATTATTAATCAAGTGTTGATAGTTTAGGCTTGAAAAAATAAATAAAAACAAGGATTTATGTTAAAATAGAAATAAATATATAAGGTAAGATTATATAGTTCTATGAAAACATAGTATAAATACATGAGGGAATTCTAGAATATGTATATACTATGGAATACATGTGTGAGTGCAAGGCGAGAAGATAATAAAAAAAATAGGACAAGTATGTATGTTTGCTGTGAATTATGCAAGGCAAGAAAGAAAGAGGAATTTTTTTTATCTACATACAAGAAATAGGATAAGTATGTAAACAAGAAAGGAAACATATGCAATTAAATGATATCATCTCGGCACAAAAAAAGTCATTTAGAAAATGGGTATGAATCATTTCAGTTTCAATAAAAAAAATCTTGTTTAGTCAAAGTAGAGAAAAAAATATCTGACCAAAGAAGAAAACTGTACCGGTAAATACCTTCCCCTATACAAACTTTTCTCTATATATGTATATTTTCTAGTACCTGTTCGTTCACAACACAGCAAACCAGAGAAAAAGATAAAAAAGTAAGCATCGCCAATTCTACAACTCAAATACAATTCAATTACAAAGCAAGAAAGTTTTAAAAACGGGATCAGGCTAGCTGTTTCAAAATAGAATTTGATCTCTGTTCAAACTTTTTTTTACAGGTGAGTAACTTCACTTTAAAAAAAACGTAAGTATGTAAATTTGGTTGCATACTAGTTAATTTTAAATGAATATGTATTGTATGATATCCGTGTGTACACTCATGAATGGTTGCATGTCTGTTCTGTCTGAACACTCTCTGTTTTATAGTTCTTAGGTTCATATTTTAATTAAATTCAAAATCTTTAATTTGATCTCTGTTTAGACTTAAGATTTTAATGAAACTTGTTTGTTTCATTTCAAACTTAACTTTAGAAGTTTTAAATTAAGTCAAAATAATATTTATTTGGTTCTGGAAACCACAAGTACAGGAATGTTTAAGCTAAGTCAAAAATCAAATTTAGTAATTCATGGATTTTGGTTCTGGAAACCACAAAATCATGATTTTTAAATTAAAAAAATCAAAAATTCTACTATTAGAATCAGAGAGCAGTTCAGGGTTGTCTGAATTGTGCATTTTGGGTTGTCCCTGTTGATCTAAATGATTGGAGGGGCCGAGTTTCCTTCTGGAGGTAGAGGTGTGATCAGTGTTGATGGGAAAATTATCTGATGATGGTGCATTTCAGTGTGGAGGTGGTGGGTGTTGTCTGAAGTCTGGAACCCTAGTTTAACTAGGCTAGGTAAAATCGATCACCACGGCTTATAGGATTGATCGAGTGCTACGAGGTTTTGGGTGATGATAGCAGGGTAGTTGGCGAATGTGTGGCCGGAGTAGCTGACCTTCTGGTGGTCGAGGTTGCGGAGACGAGGCAGTTTCCAGGTTTTGGTTGAAGGAGGTTCCAGTTGTTCCAGATTTGGTTTGTGAAGCTCGAACTTCGATCTCGAGTTTGGGTGGTGATCTGATGATCGCGAGAGGGTATGAGGGTGATCGAGGACTTGAGGAGATCATTGTGGATGATCGAAGTCGATTTGTGCCACCGTGCATGTGCACGGTGTACTTTCTATTTTCAGGAGAAGTTGATTTGGTTTATACTCGAGTTAATTGATGTTTGACTCGAAGTAATCCGATAGTTTTCTCGAGGGAGTTGGGTTTTGACTCGAAGCATTATGGTTTGGCTCGGGTTTAAATGGTATTACAGGTTTTACAGAAACCTGTTTGTTTTGTTTTTAAAATTTAAAATGAAATTTAAAACGGAAATTTAAATGTAAAGTAAAGTTTTAAATAAGTTTTAAATTTAAGTTTCAATCTGGAATTCAAGTTAGTATATCTCAGTTTTTAAATGAATAAAGTTTTAAGATTTAAATTTTTTTAAATACATTAAAATGTTTTAATGGTTTGAATTTTTAAAATGAATTTAAAATGTAAGAAGGTTTTGAATCTAAGTTTAATCTAGATTCAGATTTAAATATGTAGTCCTGTTTTAAAACGAAATTAAGTTTTTAAATTTAAATTGTTTTAAACAACTTGAATGTTAAAGTGCATCATTACATTGATTTGAATTCAAAAATGAATTTGGTTTTAAATTCCTTTATATTTCTTTTATAAAATGAGTATTTCCTTAACATGGGAATTTAAAAGGTTTTAAATTGTTCTAAACTTAAATCATAAATAAGAGAAATGTTTTCATTTTAAAGTTAATAAGGGCTTAATGATTTGAGATTCATTAAATTAGTAGGGTAATTAAAATGGATAATTAAATAATTCAATTAATTAACGATTTGGGATAATTAATTTTGTAAGTAAGGGTCTGAATTAATTAATTAAGGTTTAAGTTAATTAATTAAGTTTAATTAATTTGGAATAATCATTGGGTGGTTTGATAGGTAATTACTTAATAAAATATAATTACTTAGGGAAGTAATTAATTAATAATTACTGGATATAATTACTTGAATGATGATTTGTTAATAGAAGAAATTTGGGTATAATTACTTTGTTTAATTAATAAAGAGATTAATTAAGATAATTAATTAAGGAGTAATTAATTTATTTAATGAAGTAAACAAAAAGATAATTAGTTACAGGTTGAGATTAATCCAGAGTGATTAATATTTATGGTTTAGTTAATGATTAATTACTTAATGCAATTAATTTAGATTATGATAAATTAAAATGTAATTAGAAATCATTAATTTATATAATTAATGATGTAATTAAAAGGTTGATTAATTTAGATTAATTAATCAATAATAAGTGATTCATGAGAAATCAATTAATATAAGTAATTAAGGATTAATGTAATTAATTATAGTTAATTAATTTGTGAAGTAATTAGAGATTACTTACTGTTTTTGGTTAAGAATAATTAATTTGTGTAATTAATTAAAGATAATTACTTGAATGTAATTGAAGTATAATTAATCTAGGGTGATTAATTAAGATGGATAATTAAGGAATGATTAATTAATTGATTTGAAATAAATAAATGTCATGTGAAGGAATCTAAGTGATTGAGGTTAGTAATTCAATTAGAAGTGATTGAATTTATATTGGAAGTGATCAAGTTTGCTTATGGATGATTGAATGGTATGTGATGCCTTGAATGAGTTAATATGTTTGATATTAAATATTTCATAGTACCATATGTTTGGGCGGACAGGATATTGTGGTTATCTTTCAATGATGAATTGTTGTGTAAAGGGGCATCCTGTATTTAGAGTTTGAAGTGTATTTCATTTGGATAACTTGGGTTTGGATGACATGAGACTCGAAGAGACCAGGGTCTGGTATTAGAAAATACCCGAAACCACTTCGAATTTTCATAGATTAATGTGTGAAACCAATAGGCTGGAATGAAATGATTTAAGTGAATTAGACTATTTAATCTAAATTTTGGTAATTAGAAAATTGATGTGTGAAATAAGTGATGTCTATAACAAATTGTGAATTTGTGAATTGATACGAGTTACCCCGGGTTTTATATAAGTTGTATGCTTTGTATTCCATGTTAGATGGGTTTACTCACGCTGGTTTCCATGCTGACCCGGGTGTTACTTTGATGTAATGCTCGGGTTAGACCGAGTATTACAGATTTCCAGGTAAGGACGTTCTGGAGCTCAGGAGGCGAGCTGGATGGCAAGAACGTATGGAGTGTTTCTGCTGTATTATATTGTTGTATATTTGAGACATGATGATTGTGTATATCACGGGTCTATATATATGTGTAACTTTGATGTATTATAAATGTATTTGACAGATACATAATTCTTTTGTAAACTGTTATTATTTGATATTATATTTTCATCCGCTGCGAATGTGAGAATCTTTGTGGTGTTTATTTTCTTCTTCTTCTATCTCTTTCTTCTTTTTTCTAACTATCTTGAATTTTCGAGATCGAAAATTTCGGGTTGTTACAGTTGGTATCAGAGCTGAAGGTTAAGCGAGAACCTTGGCTCTGGTGGGGTTACTCATTAAGGATAGGGTAAATGGTACCCTAGAATGAGTTGAGTGTGTGTGTGTGTGTGTATTAGAGCGTACTTGTTATCTTCTTATATAAAGATTTTAAATGATTTTATATAAGAATATATTTTCAAATATAAAGTAATATTTCCTTCTAATAAATATTTAAGTGATTGATTGTTAAATTATTGGAGTTAAATTAAGAAGTAATATAATACAACCAAACTAAAAATTAAATCTTGAATTTGGGAAAAATTTCAGAATAAGATAATAATGAATTGGTTTCCTGTTGTAATAACATTAGTTATTTTCCTAAAATGACGAAATGATTGTTAATGATTTAGCAAAGTAATAAAATGTTTAAGTAAACATTTAGGTAAATATGACTTATGAATTGAAATTGAAAAAGGGTTTAAATGGTGAAGTATTATATCTAAGTCCAGAAAAATTGGGGAATTTGTTCCAAGTATTTGAAAAAATATAAATAGTATTATTTGAATAAAAGAGCTTGATTTAAACAAGAGTTGTTTGAAAATATATAGGAATTCGTTTTGAATTTTAAACCAAAGGTGGTTTAAAATTTAAAGTAACTTGGGGTGTATAGGAAATAAATATGTATATTTGAAATAAACTTTAAGGTTGAGTTTTGAATTTTCCTTGGGATGTGATGTGAAAACCCAAAGTGAAATAAGTTTTGAACGTATAAGTAAGAAAGAATATTATTAAAAATTTGAAGTGGGAAAGTTAAGTAATTTAACAAGCAACTTGAATTCGAAATTTCAAAATGAAATTGGGATTTAACTTTGGAAGATAAATGGTTAATTTGAATTGGGAGTTTTTGTGATCTCAAATTGGGTTTGAAATCTAGAAATTGAGGATGGATACTTAAATTGGTGTTTGGATAAATTTGGATGTTTATTTATCCGGATATTATAAATAATCTATGAAACTGAGAATGGGTTTTGAAGTTAAAATTCAGTAGTAAAATTGGATTCTGACGATAAAATTGTTTTTGAATTCTTAATTGAACATCGAAATAAGTTAAGTAGAGATAATTTAAAATGGAATTTTGAAATTCAGACTCAGAATTTAATTGTTTAAAGATTTAGATTGTTGACTTAAAAATAAAAGTTAATTTGATTTAAAGGATTAAATCAACATTTAAAATTTAACTCGAATTTATAATTCGAATTGGTTTAAAGTTGAAATTTGAATTGAATTAGTTCAAATTCAAAATTTAATTTGATATGAATTGAAATTGGTTCAATTTGAAATTTACTTGAATTAATTGAAATTGTGATTAAAGTTGAATAGTTTCAAATTCAATGGAATTTGATTTGATTGTGGATAGAAATTGAGGTTAATTCAACTTGAATTGAGTTTAAATCAATTTCAGTGGAAATTGAAATTATTTAAATTAGAGTCGAGTCAATTTAAATAGGAGTGGAAATTTAAATTGAATTAATTGGAAATGGAGATTGGGAATTGAACAGTTTGGCCTGAACTATTTTTCCAAATAAAATATTTTAATATAAACTGTTTTTAATCTATTTTCCTATGTATTTACTATATACAACCTTTCTTTTTAAACCCCAAACTATTTTACACTTATTCTACAATTATTTGGAAACTATTCAACAATTTTTCAACTGTTTTATAAACTAATTACTATTTTTAAACTATTTTACAAATTAATTACTATTTTACAACTATTTTGCAATTATTTCAAATTTCTATAACTATTTGACTATTTTCCAACTATTTTACAATTACTTAACTATTTTATAGTTATATTACAAACTAATAATTATTTTTCAATGACTTATCTATTTTAAATTTTTCAAGCTATTTTCTGAATTTAAGCTAGACAGAGTTCAAACTGTTTATGTTTGAATATCCATTTGGGATAAGGATTAAAGTGATAATCCAATGGAATTGAAACAATTGTGATTATGTCGATAGAAATTAAAGGAAATGTGAATAGAAAGAGAAATTGATTTAGTTAATAATCAATGAAAATAAATACGTAGGATGTGCATATATTATTCTATTCGTATAGTGATTTGATCCAGATTCGAGCACAGAATTTCGAGATAGTTTATCGATCCGAGTTGGGATTTTTCACTCGATTTTCGACGGCGAACCTGGATATGGATTGTTGATTGGTTCTAGATATTCTCTATCATAGTTAGGCTATGCAAGGAGAATGACGGTTTCTGATCAAGAAACCAGATCTGAGTTCGCACTAGGAAGTCGGGTGGACGATACTAGTTCGGAAGTGAAATTGTGTGATCGTGTGAGCAATCAGATTGGTATAGCGTCGGGTGATATATTTACATCGTATGGGTTTAAATGAAATTGATATTGGAAATTTGTGGATAAGAAATGTGAAATAGTTTCTTTTGAAATGAAAGTATATTTTGTGAAATATACAATGGATAAAAATGAAAGTTGGATATTTTTAAGATGATAAGTAAGATGGTAACAACTTTTAAAAAAAAGAGTAATCAAATTTGAATATTTGATTTTGAATAAACAAAGTTATATATCTTTGTTATATAAGATAAATCTTCCCTTGTTGAATCTATTGCCGAAAGGAAAGGATTTTTGAAAGTATTTGAAGTATAAAAAGGGTTTTATACAAGTTTGAAATGATCCAAAGATTTTTATCAAGGATTATATATATCTATATATATAAAGGATCTTATGAGGATTTTGGAAAAAGGTTTTGGGAGCCTTTGGATTTGGAAAGGCTTTTGATTTTTGGGTAAAATCAATATTGGAATTTGGAAAGCTTAGCTTGAGAATTATCGATTTTGTGTAAAGGAGCATTATATGAGAATCATACTAGGTGTATGATTTGGAAGATACTATATGCGTATAGTATAAAGTGTTTTAAAAATGGCTTTGGGGAAAAAGGCGCTCCCTTGAAATAAACTTCTCAGGAGTGACACAGGGTGGTACTGCCTTGAACCCTAAATGGGGGTTTCTACAGTTGATCCTGTGAGGAGTCCGGACAAAACTAGTTCCTGAGATTATGTGTAGTGTGTAGCATAAGTCGAGGGCGCTGATGCCTACAAAGGCATTTAGGTTATGCTGTGACAATAGTGTAACTCGATGTCATTGCGATCTACTGCAGACCATAGCGAAAGTCGTGTGTGCCGTTGAGAGCCAACAGTCAACGTTTGATTTTATATCGGTAGACTAAGACCTATGGTAACATAGCGAAAGTCGTGTGTGCCGCTGAGAGCCAAAGGTCCACGTTTGATTTTATATTGGTAGACTGCGACCTATGGTAACATAGCGAAAGTCGTGTGTGCCGCGGAGAGTCAACGGTCTACGTTGGATTTTACATCGGTAGACAGCGACCTATGCGGGAGTGGAGAAGTTTCTATTTTGGCAGCGAAAATTGAGGGTGTTGATGCCTACAGTTACATGGACTTTTGCTGCGAAAGTAACCCTGGAATGTAACTGCAATCTGCTGTAGGTTCCATGGCGTAATCGAGGGGCGCGGAGTGCCTACAATTACATGGACTTTTGCTGCGATGACAACATAATCCAGGATGTAACTACGACCATGGATGGGGGTAATGATTTCAAAGCATTCTCACCAAGGATATTTCCTTTATTTTCAAAAACTGTTTTCTATATTTTCAATAAAAATATTTTTCAAAGTATTATCACTGGATGTTGAAAACGGGTCTGCCAAGCGCTTATAGATTTTCAATCGTACGCCTGATCAACGTATGACCGAATTTCTGTGAGAACAAGGATGGACTTGTCAAAACATCGAGTTATAAAAATACTTTTATAAAAACTATTTTAGTAATATTATATAGATTTTTAAAGTAGCTTAAAAATGATTAAAGAAAATTTATCTGATTTTAAGCATTTTAATAATTCTGGCTTCGTTCCTTTTCGAGGACGAAAAGATTCAAAGGGGGAAGGAATGTGATGGCCTAGGATTTTGACAATATTATTTTAATAAGCATTTAATCTAATTAAATAAAATACAAACTTATCATTTTAAAAATGAATAAGATTTTTAACATTTACCATTTATATATATATATGTGTGTGTGTGTGTGTGTGTGTGTGTGTGTGTGTGTATGTATTGTGAAGGAAACTATGATTCGAAAATTTAAAATAAAATCTTTCAAAAATATTTCATGTAAAATCTATCTTATTCACATTAAATTAAAAGCTCTACATTATTGACATCTAATCTAAATATATGCATATGAATGTAATGTAGATAATAATATTTATAATAAAATCAATCTTATCAATATTAAATATAAGTATAAAATAAAGTATATGAGTATTAATCAAGTGTTGATAGTTTAGGCTTAAAAAATAAATAAAACAAGGATTTATGTTAAAATAGAAATAAATATATAAGTTAAGATTACATGGTTCTATGAAAACACAGTATAAATACATAAGGAAATATTAGAATATGTATATACTATGGAATACATGTGTGAATGCAAGGCAAGAAGATAATTAAAAAAAAATAGGACAAGTATGTATGTTTGCTATGAATTATGCAAGGCAAGAAAGAAAGAGGGAAAAAAATATCTACATACAAGAAATAGGATAAGTATGTAAACAAGAAAGGAAACATATGCATTAAATGATATCATCTCAGCACGAAAAAAGTCATTTCGAAAAGGGGTATGAATCATTTCAATTTCAATAAAAAAAATCTTGTATAGTCAAAGTAGAAAAAAAAATCTGACCAAAGAAGAAAACTGTACCAGTAAATACCTTCCCCTGTACAAACTTTTCTCTATATATGTATATTTTCTAGTCCCTGTTCGTTCACAACACAGCAAACCAGAGAAAAAGAAAAAAAAGTAAGCATCACCAATTTTACAACTCAAATACAATTCAACAACAAAGCAAGAAAGGTTTAAAAAGGAGATCAGGCTAGCTGTTTCAAAACAGAATTTGATCTCTGTTTAAAAAAATTTTTACAGGTGAGTAACTTCACTTTAAAAAAAACTTAAGTATGTAAATTTGGTTGCATACTAGTTAATTTGAAATGAATATGTATTGTATGATATCAATGTATACACTCATGAATGGTTGCATGTCTGTTTTGTCTGAACACTCTCTGTTTTATAGTTCTCAGGTTCATATTTTAATTTGAATTCAAAATCTTTAATTTGATCTCTGTTTAGACTTAAGATTTTAATGAAACTTGTTTGTTTCATTTCAAACTTTAGTTTAGAAGTTTTAAATTAAGTCAAAATAATATTTATTTGGTTCTGGAAACCATAAGTACAAGAATGTTTAAGCTAAGTCAAAATTCAAATTTAGTAATTCATGGATTCTGGGTTATCAATCAAATCCCTAAACAAAATCATGATTTTTAAAAACAAAATAAAAAATTCTAGTATTAGAATCAGAGAGCAGTTCAGGGTTGTCTAAATTGTGCATTTTGGGTTGTCCCTGTTGATCTAAATGATCGAAGGGTCGTGTTTCCTCCTGGAGGTGGAGGAGTGATCAGTGTTGAAGGGAAAATTATCTGATGATGGTGCATTTCAGTGTGGAGGTGGTGGGTGTTGTTTGAAGTCTGGAACCCTAGCTTAACTAGGCTTGGTAAAATCGATCACCACGGCTTATAGGATTGATCGAGTGCTACGAGTTTTTGGGTGATGATAGCAGGGTAGTTGGCGAATGTGTGGCCGAAGTTGATGACCATTTGGTGGTCGAGGTTGCGGAGACGAGGCAGTTTCTAGGTTTTCATTGAAGGAGGTTCTAGTTGTTCCAGGTTTGGTTTGTGAAGCTCGAATTTCGATCTCGAGTTTGGGTGGTGATCTGATGATCGCGAGAGGGTATGAGGGTGATCGAGGACTTGAGGAGATCATTGTGGATGATCGAAGTCGATCAGTGCCACCATGCATGTGCACGGTGTACTTTCTATTTTCAGTAGAAGTTGATTTGGTTTATACTCGAGTTAATTGATGTTCGACTCGAAGTAATCTGATAGTTTTCTCGAGGGAGTTGGGTTTTGATTCGAAGAGTTATGGTTTGGTTCAGGTTAAATGGTATTACAGATTTAAATATGTATTCCAGTTTTAAAATGAAAGAAAGTTTTTAAATTTAAATTGTTTTAAACAACTTGGATGTTAAAGTGCATCATTAAATTGATTTGAATTTAAAATGAATTTGGTTTTAAATTCCTTTAAACTTCTTTTATAAAATGAGTATTTCCTTAACATGGGAATTTAAAAGGTTTTAAATTATTCTAAACTTAAATCATAAATAAGAAAAATGTTTTATTTTAAGGTTAATAAGGGCTTAATGATTTGAGATTCATTAAATTAGCAGGGTAATTAAAATGGATAATTAATTAATTCAATTAATTAATGATTTGGGTTAATTAATTTAGTAATTAAGGGTCTGAATTAATTAATTAAGGTTTAAGTTAATTAATTAAGTTTAATTAATTTGGAATAATCATTGGGTGGTTTGATAGGTAATTACTTAATAAAATATAATTACTTAGGGAAGTAATTAATTAATAATTACTGGATATAATTAGTTGAATGATGATTTGTTAATAGAAGAAATTTGGGTATAATTACTTTGTGTAATTAATTAAAAGATTAATTAAGATAATTAATTAAGGAGTTATTAATTTATTTAATGAAGTAAATAAAAAGATAGTTAATTGCAGGTTGAGATTAACCCAGAGTGATTAATATTTGTGGTTTAATTAATGATTAATTACTTAATGTAATTAATTTAGATTAGGATAAATTAAAATGTAATTAGAAATCATTAATTTATACAATTAATGATGTAATTAAAAGGTTGATTAATTTAGATTAATTAATCAATAATAAGTGATTCATGAGAAATTAATTAATATAAGTAATTAAGTATTAATGTAATTAATTATAGTTAATTACTTTGTGAAGTAATTAGAGATTAATTACTGTTTTTGGTTAAGAATAATTAATTTGTGTAATTAATTAAAGATAATTACTTAAATGTAATTGAAGTATAATTAATCCAGGGTGATTGATTAAGATGGATAATTAAGGAATGATTAATTGATTGATTTGAAATTAATTAATGTCAAGTGATGGAATCTAAGTGATTGAGGTTAGTAATTCAATTGGAAGTGATTGAATTTATTTTGGAAGTGATCAAGTTTTCTTATGGATGATTGAATGGTATGGGATGCCTTGAATGAGTTAATATCTTTGATATTAATTGTTTCGTAGTATCATATGTTTGGACGGACAGGATATTGTGGTTATCTATCAATGATGAATTGTTGCGTAAGGGGACATCTTGTATTTAGAGTTTGAAGTGTATTTCATTAGGATAACTTGGATTAGGATGACATGAGACTCGAAGAGACCGGGGTCGAGTATTAGAAAATACCCAAAACCACTTCGAATTTTCATAGATTGATGTGTGAAACCAATAGGCTGGAATGAAATGATTTAAGTGAATTGGACTATTTAATCTAAATTTTGGTAATTAGAAAATTAATGTGTGAAATAAGTAATGTCTATAACAAATTGTGAATTTGTGAATTAATACGAGTTACCCCGGGTTTTAAATAAGTTGTATGCTTTGTATTCCATGATAGATGGATTTACTCACACTAGTTTCCATCCTGACCTGGGTGTTACTTTGATGTAATGCTCAGGTCAGACCGAGTATTACAGATTTCCAGGTAAGGACGTTCTGGAGCTCAGGAGGCGAGCTGGATGGCAAGAACGTATGGAGTGTTTCTGCTGTATTATATTGTTGTATATTTGAGACATGATGATTGTGTATATCACGGGTCTATATATAAGTGTAGCTTTGATGTATTATAAATGTACTTGACAGATACAGAATTCTTTTGTAAACCGTTATTATTTGATATTATATTTTCATCCGCTGCGAATGTGAGAATCTTTGTGGTGTTTTTCTTCTTCTTCTATCTCTTTCTTCTTTTTCCTATTTATCTGGAATTTTCGGGTTCGAAAATTTCGGGTCGTTACATTTGTGTTACATGTTTATTCCTAGCATTGTTTTGTAATAGTTTGGTTTGTAATTCATGTTTGTATTTGTTTTGTTTAATATTGAACAAGGCAATTAGCTTTGTCCCTCCCACTCTCAAATCATCGTCGTGTTATCGTGCCTTTGAAGATCTTTGTTTGTGCATTTGGTTGTCATCTCCAGCTTATACAAGTGAGTAATTCTCACCAGACAATTTATACATATATTACTAGTAAACTAATCGCAATTGAATCTTTAAACCCATATCATCATGTTATATCTGCTTATGCTATGATCATTGGAAGTTCACCCATGCTTATTCACCGTGATTAAAATATATTTTTCTAAAATTTTTAAAATATTACAAAAATGTAAATATGAAATTACGATTTAAATTTAATTAAAAATGATTTTATAAAGTATTAGTGATTTTCTATTAAGTAAGTGAAATAAATAAATGGTAGAGTAGAATTTGAAATATAAGTTAATTTTGAAATTTATGATTTTGTTTATAAATGAAGTTTAAGTTAAGTAAGAAAATATGATAATTAAATTTAAATTTAAAGTTAAAATGATTTTAAAAAGTGTTATTGATTTTCTATAAATTAAAAGTAGTTAAATAGATAAATGTTTAAAGTTGAAATTTGAAGTATAACTTAAGTTGGAAAATGTGAAAGTGTTTTAAAAATAAAAGTTAAGTTAAGAAAATAAAATGGAATTTAAATAAATTTATGAAATGGTAAACTTAATTAAAGGGTTAAGTAAATGAAATGTTATAAAATTTTACATTTATTTTATAAGTGGATTTTTAAAGATTTGATAATTATATGTGAAAATTTCACTCTGTAAAATCATAAATTAAGGGGTATTTAAATGATAGTTTTTAAAGTGAGAACATATGATTTTTATAAGTTAAAATGAATTTAAATAAATTTTAATTATTTATGAAATTGTAGTGGAAGTATGGAATTTAAATTGACAGCATTCCTGAAATGCTATCATTTCTAAAGTTAAAGATATTACAACATTTTTGTAAATGCTGTAATTGATATAAATGAACTAAATGGCTAAAATGAACTAAGGGCTATTACAGCACTTTGTAAGTGCTGTAGTTGCTGAATTTAACTAAAGTTTTCTTTGAAATCTGAAACCTATTACAGCATTTGAAATGTTGTCTTTTGCTAATTGAATTGTTTTCAAACATAACTTTCCGTAGCATTTTATAAGTGCCGCGAAAGTTGAATTTTCACTGTTTTAATAAATTTAAGTGAATAAATGAATTCTGAAAACGGTAAAATTTTTGAGAATTGTATATTTTATTATCAAATATTATAACTTCATTTTAAATGATTTAAATGGAATATTTAAATGATTTAAATGGAATATTTTAATGATTTAAAATGTATATTTAATTGGTTTAATTGGAATATTTAAATGGTTTAAATGGAATATTTAAATGGTTTAAACGGGATATTTTGATTTGAAATATAAACCATTTTTAAAATGTGATTTGAAATGGTATTTAAATTAAATAAAAATGAATGTGGTTTTGGAAAGATATGATATTTTGATATTTCAAAACGAATTTGAAGTGATATTGAATTTTTAAATGATATTTGATTTAGAAGCATAAAATACCATTTTGAAATTTTAACCATGGGATGTATTTAATTTATAGTTTAACTGATCCTTAAAGGATGGGTGATCCCAAGCATCCTTTAAGTTATTGTACCTTACTACTACAGTTTACTTGAGTTGGATTACATTATATAAGTATACATGTCCTGACTCGAGTGTTTTGTGTTTTACTATACGCTCGGGTCAGCCCAAGTATTTACAGCTAAGCTTTGGATTTCTTTTCTGGAGCTAGGAATCACTGGAGATTCTGCTTGTCTAGTTATCTATTCCATTTCATTTTCAGTTGTTCTATTTCAGCTCTGGTATTTATAAACTTCTACGTATTTGAGATTTTTGTTGTATATGTTTTTCAAACTGCTATTATGTAATTATTTTGAGAGTATGTTATAGTAGCTTCATGAACTACTATAGTATTTTAACTTCCGCTGTGAGTTATTTTGATATTTCTGTGTCTATGATTCTGTGATTGTATTTCATTTGCTCCAAATTTATTTACAATGTGTCATTTTGAGAAATTCAAGTCCGGCATGTGTGGATGCGAATGGATGATAATATCGGGTTGTTACAAATACAATTTCAACTGGACTGTTATACTGTTGCCCATCACAAAATACATAAATCATACATAGACACATCAGAAATAAATATAATAAGCTATGATGAAGCCACCTTCTCCAACTTCTTCAAAATGCTTTCCTAAGAAACCTGGATCACTTGGCTACTCACACAAATTTAAGCACCCAAGAGTTTTATGAAAAGAAAACAAAACTCCGGGTCATACATGGGTCTGGTGTGAGTAAACTCAAAACAACTTAATTCTTATTTTATAAAACACTTTGAAATTAAACGTATCTCATAAGACCACGCCGCACATATACACAGATGGGTTTTTACCTTACGATAACCAAAATATTTTATATAGAAATCCGGTGATATTATCATAATGCCTAGGGTTTTCAAATAAATAGTTCATATATCCGAAATTGTTACATTAATTATATTCCAGCATAATAGGTATACAACTAAGACCGAAGGCACTTATTGAAAAATTGATTCCATAAATGACTGGGCTATTAGGGTACCGCCCATCACGGTGCATCTACAGATAAAATAACACCAAGGACCTTGCCTGAATCCCATGACAACACAAGGCCGTCCTACCCCTTCCTGGGTAGTACCAAATAAGATCAACCCTCGGTTGGGGTCAACAACCGTACTGAAGCATACATAAGTTAATAGTAAGGACTCTAGATAGGGATAACCTTACCCTTATGGAAGCGACCTATTTAGCCTTGCTGCATCTTCCTAGTTTTAGTCATTCCCGGTTGATGAGGCCTGAGGCTACGTTTTACCTTTATTATAGCATTGCCACTTGGAATGTTAACATTGTCTTACATATGTTGACACAATGTCAGCACTCATCCATACAAGTCATTCAGGAGATGAACAAACTGAAGGCACTATCTCCATTACACCTGTTTTGGAATCACCCTCATGATTAGTTGCAAATAGCCCTTGCACTTCTAAGTCTTCATTTTGGACCTTGCACTTCTAAGTCTTCATTTTGGACCTTGCCTTCAGTATTTCCAATTCGAATGTTTACGTTGGTTCGAAGTGGTTTTCAGATAACAAGTAATATCCGATCCCGGTCTCTCCAAACCAACATTCTATAACTTTAAAGGGTTAATTTGTTTATACTAGACCATTCCACTATTAGGGTGTAATATTTACATATGGACATACACTCCATATGCTTAGATTATCATGACCCACTTATCGAAATTCACCCTATTATATTCATCACATTCCCGTAGCGCAGTATTTGTGACAAGTGCCAATCGATTTACTTTCAATAAAACATGTCAACATTTTATTACAACTACTTTAGTTCATTTGGCTAATTACTAGCATGGACAAGAGATCCTTTTTTTCAAAACAATTTTCTTATACAAGGAAGTTTGTTAAATAAATAAGCGATAGAATTTAAAAGAAAAGTTTAAAACAAATAAATTCCCATTTTAATCATAAGTTTAAATCCTTAATTAAACCTTAATTAATCTTATTAAATTAAAATGAAATCATAAATAACCCTATTTTATTTACATTTAAACTTTAACTAAATAATGATTATGTCAAATTATACCCAAATTATGTGGATAATTAACCTTTAAGTAAACAATAATTAATTAATTAACTAACTCTAATAAATTAGTTAATTAAATAAAATAAAATTTATTAAATGAAATTAATTCCCTTTTATATTAATTAATCATTATTTGAAATTTACTTAATTAAAAATAATTAACTTAGTTAATAATTTCTTAAACTCTAATTGTTTAACCTAATTACTTAACTAATTAATAATTATCCAAATTAATTTAAATTAATATAAATAAATTATTAAATAATTAAAAACCTAAAATTTTGATTTACTTAATTAATTCAAAAAGAGTTTTCAAAAACAATCCAGAAGAAAACACTTAAATCTTGAAACCGTGAAATTTTCCGAACTGTATCCATAGCGACTATCGGTATAAGTGCAGTTCGCTAGAATTGATTTCTAAGTGAAATCTTCACTCTAACTCTAGCTAATATATCTTTGAAAACAAAAATGGGTAGGTTTCGAAAACTTAAAACAAAGGCAAAAACTTGGAAAAGCATTTTCAAAAATCCGAAGTTGGAAAATAGCTTTCATTTTCAGATTGGATCTCAGGTCTTTCGCGACTTTTCAAGGTGCAAACTTCACGACATTTACATCATATACACATGGTTTTGTTTTCATAAACATAATACCATAATATCATACCTTATATCATATATCCGTATCCATATACATATCCTAACATATCAAAACATATTAACATATCAACTAATCATCAAATCCAAGTTCAAACATAAACATATCATCATTTGTCATCAATACGACATGATAATTCAACATAAAAATCACCATATTTTCACAAAATATAATCCATAAAAATCAAATTAATTCCTTTTTCAAATACAAAGTTTTACTCACCGAATTTTTTCTAAATCAAAGCAAATTTTGTCGGAACCCGAAAATGCTTAAGAATGTTGCAAATTTGAAACTTTTGGACATTCGAACACTTGAATTAGGCTCGACCAAGTGGTGTTTGGGCTCGGGCTTGGGAGGTTTAGGCTCAGCCCTTGTGGTTTTGAGTGGTCGAGTGTTGTATTTTGAAAGAGGAGATGTTGAATGGTTTGTAAAAGTGAGTTTGTGAATGAATAGGGTATTTAGGAAAATATTCTTGGGATTTCTCACTTTAGAATTATGAAGAGGAAGCTATGGCTAATCTTCATAGGCAATTAGGAATTTGAAGTGGTGGAAGAGATTGTAAAATAAAAAGAATGTAAGTAAGGGGGTACTTATAGGTTTAGGAAATTATTAAAATACATATAAGTGCTTATATTTAATTATACACATATGCATGTATGGCCATACCTCCTTCCACCTTTAAAATCGTGCACAACACCCTCCCCCATACTTTCTTCATGCACTAGTGTACTTGTGTTGAAAAGGAGCATTTATATATATATGTGTGTGTGTGTGTGTATTTCCTTTATAAAATATTTTCTTTTATCCTTGTTATATACACTTAAAAGAGAGCATATATATGCACATGTACACATGTATGTATCATGTTAAAATGGTTTATATTGTGTGCATGTATGTTTAACATAGTGTAATGACCTTTAAAACAACTTTTAACCTTAAAAATCAATATTTCGGAAAATAACTTCCGGTCACATTTTCTATTTTTCTATGAATTATATATTTTGGTAAACAAATTTTGAAAATGATTTTATCATCATTAATTACTATTTAAAATATTTTTTATTTATCAATAAAAATGCATGTATTAATTATTTAAAATATAATTAAATCCACTAAAAAAGCGATTAATTTTTAGGTCGTTACACTCTCTCCCCTTAAAAGAATTTCGTCCCGAAATTAGCAACCAAGGAGATAAGTCAACTATGCAAAAAGCTATATATTCATATTATAAAACACATACAAATACATACACTAGGCATTCATAGCAAAAAAAAAAATACATTATGCATACAACATACGACTAGCTATCCCAACATCAACTCGGGATAGGCTTCTCTCATATGATCCACCGTCTTCTAGGTGCAGTCTCTTGGATCCTCACTTCACTGAATCTTAGCAAGTTGCACCACCTTGTTACACAACCACTTTTCATCCTGATTTACAACATAAATTGGATATCTAAACTCTGTCAGATTCGATTCTATTTCTACTTCCTCTTGAACTGATGGCTCCACAATCAAAGATAGGTCATGAACATATTTCCTCAAATGAGACACGTGGAACACATTATGAACTACTGCCAATCTCTCTTGCAATTTGACCCTATAAGCAAGCAATCCGATCCTCTCGAGAACACGAAAGGGACCAACATACCTTAAAGCTTACTTTCTAGCTTTTCTAAATCTAATAACATCTTTTATTGGTGAAATCTTTACAAATACCATATCTCCAACCATAAATTCCAAATCCCTTCACCGCTTATCTATGTAACTCTTTTGGCGATCTGGTGCTTCCTACATCCTTTTCTTAATTACTGAAATTTTTCTATAGCATCTCGGATCATATAAGGTCCAATAACTAATTTATCTCCCTCTCAACCCAAACATACTGGTGACTTGCATGGTCTTCCATATTGGGCTTCATATGGTGCCATCCCAATGCTTACTTAGAAACTATTGTTGTAAGAGAACTCAACCAAATGCAGATGATCCTCACATGATCCACAAAATTCAAAAATACATGCCTTCAAGAGATCCTCTAGAATCCGATTCACCTGCTCTGCATGTCCGTCTGTTTGGGGTGATATGATGTGCTTAAGCTTAACCTTTTTCCAAGGGATGTTTGCAATGCTTTCCAAAATTGACTAGTAAAAATGGGGTCTCAATCACTTACAATACTCATAGGAACTCCATGTAAACTGACTATCTCCCTCATAAAAAATTTAGCTTAGGAAGCAGCGGTCCTTATTGGTTTCATCGGAATAACATATGCACTCTTCATCAGTCGATCCACGATAACCCACACTCCTTCATTTCCTTTTCTTGTTTCGGGTAAACCATGGATAAAATTAATTGATATCATTTATCATTTCCAATTGGGATTGTCATAAGGTTGCAATAATTTGGTTGTCTTCTGATGATCACCTTTTATTTATTGAAAGCATGAACATCCGCTAACAAAGATAGAGATGTCTCTCTTCATTCCCTTCCACCAAAACATCCGCTTCATGTCCCTATGCATATTTAAGACACTTGAATGGATACGATGGCATTCTGACAAAACTTCTTGCATAAGACCATTGACTTTCAGTACAAAGATCGGTCCATTCATCCTCAAAACCCCTTGGTTATCAATCTTAAAACTTATGCACTGCCCTTCCTCAACCTTCCAAATGATTGCCATTAAGATCCTATCCATCTTTTGCTTGCTCGCTATCCTTTCTATGAGAGTTGGGGTAACCTCTAAAAGAGTCAAAATAGCATTCCTACTTAAGGCATCCGCCACCACATTATCCTTCCCTAGCATATACAGAATATCCAAGTCATAAGCTGCCAGAAACTCCAACCACCTTTGTTGACTCAGGTTCAAATCCTTCTAAGTAAAAGGATACTTCAGGGATTTATGATTTGTGAAAACTCGAATTTTTCACCTAATTTTAGAAAGAAAACTTACTCCTAAAATTTCTAAAGATTAGAAAGAAACTGAGAAGGATAGAAGGATACTTACCCAGCAAGTTGTGCCTCCACATTTTCATTGCAAAGACAACAACTAGCAACTCCAACTCATGCATGACTTAGTTCTTCTCGTGAGGCTCCAACTGTCTGCTTGCATACGCAATCACCCTACCATGCTGCATCAGAATAGCACTAAGTCCCACTCCACATGCATTCGTGTTAACTGCGAACCCACTATTTCCATCTAGAACAACCAACACTGGTGCACTGTTCAATCTCTTCTTCAATTTCATAAATGTCTCTTCACACTTAAGGGCCAATACAAACTTCTCCTCATTCTTAGTCAGCTTAGTGAAATGGGAGGAAATCTTGGAATAATCTTGAATAAACCTTATATAGTACCCAACCAATCTTAAAAAACTACGAACCTCGGTAGGAGTCCAAAGTCGCTTCCATTCCTGAATAGCCTCCACCTTCACTGGATCTACTGAAATACCTTCTCCTATCATAATATGTCATAAAAATCTTACTTCTGACTTTCAAAAATGGAACTTAGAAAATATCACCTTTAGGACATGTCTCTTCAATATCTCCAACACCATTTCCAAATGATGTTTATGCTCCTCCTTAAATTTGGAGCAAATAAGGATGTAATCGATGAAAACAAACACAAACTAGTTAAGAACATCTCAAAAAACATAGTTCATAAGGTCAATAAAATATGTTGGTGCATTGGTTTTCCCGAAAGGCATAACCAACCACTCAAAGAAATAACCATGACCTCTAAAAGCAGTTAAGGGTGTGTTATCTTCAGCAACCCTCGGCTGATGGAATCCAGTAGCTAGATCCATTTGAGAAAATACTATAGCTCCATGAAGGTCATCAAAAAGATCATCGATGCGAGAAAGGTATATTTGTTCTTAATGGTCAGCTTATTCAACTCTCTATAGTCCATGCATAACCTTAAAGATCCATCAGACTTTGCCGCAAACACCATAGTAGATCCTTAACTCGAACAGCTGGGTCTAATCAATTCTCTTCTTAATATGTCATGGGTTTGACTTACCAACTCCTCTCTCTCCCATGGAGCCATTCTTCGCTTAGGTTGAACTATAGGATTTGCACTAGGGACCAAATTAACGCAAAACTCTATCTCACGTTGCAGGGGTAAACTTTTAACTTCTTCGAATGCATCTGAAAAATTCTTAACAAATTCAATAGAACCTAAACTCTCCTAGGATGCTTCGAAGGCATACAAAAAACTAAACATATTAATACTGGGTTCCTTACAAGGTACTATAGTAATCCTTCCCAATTTGGTTACTAATGGTACGTTTCTTTCATTACAATCTAAAATAGCTCCATATTTCGTTAACCAATCATACCAAGAATAATGTCAAATCCCTTAAAGTCTAAGACATACGAGTCGCGAGAAAAAGTGATAAGAAAGGTAGGAAATTGGTACATCTTCACAAATCATATTCAAATGGGCTACACCACCTATAGGGTTAGGTACACACATAGGGTTTTCTACAATACTAGGAATAAGATGAAATTTACCCACTAATTCTCAAGAGACAAAACTATGGGAGGCACCGGTATCAAATAATGCTTGAACCAAAAATATCGTTAATCAGCAAGGTACCTTCAAGTATGCCTTTTTCCTTTACATCAATTGAAGTAGACGGTTCATTTGTAATGGCGTATGCCTTGGGCTATTGCACCTTCCTTATGAGTGGGCAGTCCTTTACCATATGCCCGGGCTAATGGCAATTAAAACATATGGTCTTCTGGACTATCGTAAAGATAGGTCCACCTTGTTGTTTCTTCTTTGGAACTTCACGATTCGGACAATACCTGGAAATAGATCCTTTCTGCTTGTAAATATGAGAACCTTTGTCCTTAGACTTTCCTCCTTGACCTTCTCCCTGCTTCCCTTTTTTTGCTTCTTCCAATTTGGATTGAACTTCCTCTTGTTAGAACCGTTTCCACTTGTATTTCCACCAGTCGCTACAGGAGTAGGTTTCTTCTTTTCCAAGGTATCGCACCTCAGAGCCATATCAACTAAACCCACAAAAGTACCTTTAACGCGAGTAGTTATTTTCTCATGGTGTTCCTCCCTCATGCCCAAGATAAACATCTCATTCTTCTTTAATGAGGTGTCGATCAATTCCGAACCAAAACGAGATAGTTCTAAGAACTTCATCTCATACTCTGCTATCGATAGATCCCCATGCTTCAAATCCATAAAGTTCCGATACATTTGGGTCCTTCCTGCTACCGGTAAACCTCAAAAACTTCTTTAAATTAAGCCCACGAGAATTCTTCCATAGGAACATTTGCAGTAATGGAGTCCCACTAGGAAGTCGCTCCCTCTTGTAGTTGCCATGCTGCTAAAAACCATTTCTATTCATCGAACAAACCAAGACCTTAAAAAATCTTCTCGCAAGATCACAACAAAGCTTGCACTTCCACGATAGACTTAGTTCCTTTCAATAGTTTTCCTTTAAGATTGGTATAATTCTTGCATAAGGTTGCGAAATTCACTCTTGGCTGCTCTAGCGCTGCCTCTTTGGTAATCTGAACTCCTTTAGGATTTGGGCTTCGTCCATTTATAGTCGTAGTGCTACCTGCTCCCTTACCTAGTCTGCCTCTTTTACTCATGGCTTACTACATAGTAAGATAATTCTTAGAATACTTGGACGAGATAAATCTTGACAGAAGGGTACTAACCAAAACTATCAAGCTAATCTATCTGCCAGGGATACATACATACATATATATATATATATATATGAATGAAAATTACAAATAAGCACACCCGAAGTTGATCCTAACCCAAAGCATAAGTATTCGCTCAACCTAGGCTTTGATACCATAATGTAACAACAGCCTTTCTTGAAACCAAAGACGAGCCATTAAGGGTAGAAGGAAAAGAAAGATAAGAAGAAATTAAACAATCATAAAATCTCACCTCGAATTAAAACAATATATAATGGATAACATAGGATATTACATAGTCATTCCCGTAATAATAATAAATCAGAGTCATTACAATACAATTTCAACTGGGTAGTTATACTGCCTGCCCATCACAAAATACATAGATCATACATAGATATAACCGAAATAAATATAATAAGCTACGATGAAGCCACCTACTCCAGCCCTTT
Source organism: Allium cepa (assembly GCA_030765085.1). Taxonomy (NCBI): domain Eukaryota; kingdom Viridiplantae; phylum Streptophyta; class Magnoliopsida; order Asparagales; family Amaryllidaceae; genus Allium; species Allium cepa. Next base: position 514,781,398 of record CM060938.1, read on the forward strand.
CAAAATGCTTTCATAAGAAACCTAGATCACTTGGCTACTTACACAAATTTACGCACCCAAAAGTTTTAGGAAAATAGAATAAAACCCCGGGTCATACATGGGTCTGGTGTGAGCAAGCACAAACAACTTAATTCTTATTTTATAAATACTTTGAAATCAAAGGTTTCTCGTAAGACCATGTCACATATAAACACGGATGGGTTTTTACCTTACAATAACCAAAACACTTTATATAGAAATCTAGTTATATTATCATAATGCCTAGGGTTTTCAAATAAATAGTTCATTTAGCCGAAAATTGTTACATTAATTAAATTCAGCATAATAGGTATACAATTAAGACCAAAGGCACTTATTGAAAAATGGATTCCATACAATGACTATGCTACTAGGGTACTACCCATCACGGTGCATCTCTAGATAAAATAACACCGAGGACCTCACATGGATCCCCTGCCACCACCACTGGACTGGCCTACCCCTTGCTGGGCAGTACCGAATAAGATTACCCCTCATTTGGGATCGACAACCATACCGAAGCATACATAAGTTGATAGTTGGTACTTTAGATAGGGATAATCTTACCCAAATGGGAGTGACCCACTTAGCCTTGCTGCATCTTCTATGTTTTAGTCATTCCCGGTTGATGAGGCATGAGGCTATGTTTTACCTTTATTATAGCATCTCCACTTGGAATGATAATATTGCCTTCCATATATTGACATAATGTCAGCACTCATCCATACAAGTCATTCAGGAGATGAACAAACTGAAGGCACTATCTCTACTACACTCATTTTGGAATCACCCTCATAATTAGCAGTAAATATCCCTTGCACTTCTAAGTCTTCATCTTGGACCTTACCTTCGCTGTTTCCAATTTGAACGTTTTCATTGGTTCAAGGTGGTTTTCGGATAACAAATAATTCCCGATCCCAGTCACTCCAAACCAACATTCGATTATTTTAAAGGATCAAATTGTTTATAGTGGACCATTCCACTATTAGGGTGTAATATTTACATGGACATACACTCCGTATGCTTAGGTTATCATGACTCGCTTATCGAAATTAACCCTCTTGTATTCACCACATTCCCGAAGCACGGTATTTGTGGTAAGTACAAGTCGACTTACCTTTAATAAAATGTGTCAATGTTTTATTACAAATATTTTAATTTATTTGGTTACCTAAAAACATAGACAAGAGATCCTTTTTTTAAACAGAAAATTTCTTATACATGGAAGTTTGTTAAAAATAAATAAGCGATAGAATTTAGAAAAAACTTAAAAGCAAATAAATTCGCATTTAATCATAAGTTTAAACCCTCAATTAAACCTTAATTAATCTTAATTAAATCATAAATAATCCTATTTATTTACATTTAAACATCACTTAAACTTCAACCAAATAATATTTATTTAAAATTGAACCCAAATTATGTGGATAATTAACCTTTGATTAAATAATAATCAATTAACTAACTAAATCTAATTAATTAATTAATAAAAATAAAATTTATTAAATAAAATTAATTCCCTTTCGTCTTAATTAATCATTATTTAAAATGTAATTTAGTTAATAATTTCTTGAACTCTAATTATTTAACCTAATTACTTAATTAAATAATTAATTAATAATTACCTAAATTAATTTAAATTAATATAAATAAATTATTAAATAATTAAAAACTTATAATTTTGACTTACTTATCTAATTCAAATTGAGTTTTCAAAAACAATCCAAAAGAAAACACTTAAAACTTGAAATCGTGAAATTTTCCGAACTGCATCCATAGCGGCTATCGCTATAAACACTGTTCGCTAAAATTGAATTCTTGGCGAAATCTTCACTTTAACTCTAGCTACTATATTTTTGAAAACAAATAGGGAAGGTTTTGAGAACTTAAAACAAAGGAAAAACCTTGGAAAAATATTTTTAAAACCAAAGCTAGAAAATAGCTTTCATTTTTAGATTGGATCTCAAGTCCTTTGCGACCTTTCAAGGTGCAAACTTCATAACATTTACATCATATACACGTGGTTTTGTTTTCATAACATACTACCACAATATCATACCTAATGTCACATATCCATACGCATATACATATCCAAACATATCAAAACATATCAACATATCAACCAATCACCAAATCCAAGTTCAAACATAAACATATCACAGCATATTTTCACAAAATATAGTCCATCGAAATCAAGTTAATTTCTTTTCCAAATACAAAGTTTTACTCATTGAAATTCTTTCTAAATCAAGGCAACTTTTGTCGGAACTCGAAAACGATTAAGAATGTTGCAAATTTAAATCTTTTGGACCTCTGAACGCTTGAATTGGGGTCGGCCTTGGGCTAGTGGGCTTGGCCTTGGGAGATTTAGGCTTGAACTTGTGGTTTTTGGTGGTGGAGTGTTCTATTTTGAAAGAGGAGGCGTTGAATGGTTTGTAGAAATGTGTTTGTGAATTAAAAGGGTATTTTAGGAAATGTTTTATGGATTTTCTCACTTTAGAATTATGAAAAGGAAGCCATGGCTAATCTTCTCAAGCTCTTAGGAATTTAAAGTAGAGGAAGAGATTCTAAAATAAAAGGAATGAAATTAGTAAGGTATTTATAGGTTTAGGAAATTATTAAAATACACATAAGTGCTTATATTTAATTATACACGTATGCATGCATGGCCATACTTCCTCCCACCTTCAAAATGGTGCACAACACCCTATCCCCGTACTTTCTTCATGCACTAGTGTACTTGTGATGAAAAGGAGCATATTTTATATGTGTGTGTGTGTGTGTGTGTGTGTGTGTGTGTGTGTGTCTATATGTATGTGTGTGTGTGTATTCCTTTGTAAAATATTTTCTTTTATCCTTATCTATATACACTTAAAACAGAGCGTATACTTGCACACGTACACATGTATGTATCATGTTAACATGGTTTATATTGTGTTCATGCATGTTTAACATAGTGTTATGATCTTTAAAACAACTTTTAACCAATGAAAAATCAACATTTCTAAAAATAACTTTCGGTCATATTTTCTATTTTTCTATGAACTGTATATTTTGGTAAACAAATTTTGAAAACGATTTTATCATCATTAATTACTATTTAAAATATTTTTTATTTCTTGATGAAAATCCATTTAGTAATATTTAAAATATAATTAGATATCTATTTAAAAAGAGATCACATTTTGGGTCGTTACAAGATGGCCCTAGAGCGATTATTCATTGACTCTAAGAAGAGTTTTGGGTCGTGTGTTCGCAGGCCCAGCGGTTTTAAAGCGACGATTCATTGACTTCAAGAGGAAATTTGATCGGACGTTCCTTGACCAAACGGCATTGGAGCGATAATTCATCGACTCCAAGAATATTTTAGGTCGTGTGTTCGACGGCTCAGCGGTCTTAAAGTGATGATTCATTGACTTCAAGAGGAATTTTTAGGATTTGGCTTGCAGTAACATAGTTTTATCGGTTCCTGGAGACTAGTGGATTAGATCTATTTGTTGGATGATCCTATGGACAATCCGTCTTGATGCTACCAAAGCAACGCCAGTTCTTAGAAGGAGGATCGACATGACTCATTGAGGGCATAGAAACATTTCTTTTGCTGTGCTATCTGCAATGCCCCCAATGTTCCGGTATGGCTCATTTGGAAAAGGAAAGTGGATAAGGATGGATGAGAAGGCATCGATTTAGGTTGCTACCCCATTCCTTAATATCTCGCTAGCCACAGTGTTATTTGATAATCATCCTTTTGTCTGATTTCGTCAGTTAGCCAGTGCGCTTTTCTACTGGGTCTCAGTGGCCTTGCTTGGGCAGACGGACCCTAAGGTCCTGTGGCTTCTTCACTGTTTGGTATGTTCTTTGGAAAATTATTGGGTTTTCCTTCGGCCAATTACCCTACCTCTAGTCTCTAGAACTGGTTTTCCTTTCCACCAAATTCTTCCATGTTAGTAGGTTGTTTCATCCTTTAATGGTTCCCGAGGGCCTTGCAGTAGACTGCATTCATCGCCCTCGCTTTTTCCATATGCTAGTCGTATAGAATGGATTCAGTGAATGGGTTTCGATTGGGGAAGATTCTCTAATCATTATCAGTCTAGTCCATTTCCATTTTATGGCTATTTATAATGCTTGAGAATGATATATACATGATTTCCCTATGCTCGAATGATTGGAAATGTTGACTGAATGGAAAATCACTTAGGATGAGGTCATACATCAATGACGATCCCTATAATTTTTCAAACTAGGTGAGATTGGTCTGGGGCAACAAGAAAGGCCCCTTAAGGCAGCATTCCAAATTTCAATGTATTTGGAGTTTGCGTGTTCGAGTTATGAGCCAAAGAAGATGGATAAGCACTGATGGATCTATGGTATTTAACTTGGAGTCCGATTTGTGAATATTTTCCATTTGCTTGGAGTCAGCACATGGTTCGGTTGGAGTTATAGAATTTGAAGTGCTAGGTTGGTGATGAACGAGCTTGGAGTCATTTGCATGTTTGATTGGAGAAAATATTAGTTTTACCCGAGTCTGATTTCAGGTCAGAATATCCTAGCTTTGCTTAGAGTCAAATGGGTGATTACCTGAGTTCGACTTTGAGTCAAGACTTCCAGAATCTGCTTCGAGCCAAATAGGAAATTACTTGAGTTCAACTTCGAGTCAACCCTGAAGTGAGTTTTTCAACGACCATTTTGATGACTTTTGATGATTTTGATAACGACCATTCGTGATTCGACGATGAGAGCTCCATGATGGAATTAGAAGCTGGTTAGTTAGGAGTGGTCACAGTATACCACAGAAGCTTGGCCTTGTAATCGATCATGGTTTATGTTATATCTTCTTGGTTCTCCTGCAACTGGGAGTGCCATTTGAGTAGCAGTTCCTCGTCTATTTCTTAGCACTACGTTGCGGCAAGGGATTTAGAGCTTCTTCTAGCATTTTGCACATTAGCATTTTCATCAAATTTGTCTTTCTCCAATTTTTTGTCATCTTCCGAGTCGGATAAAGTCATCGTTATATCTCCACTTCGGGTTTTCATCCTTAAATTTTGGTTTGTAGCAGGTGCTTTTGTAGTGGGTGGAATGTTAACGTTTTCTTCTGTCATGATTCTTGGAGCTTCGCATACTACTTCCTTTTGCTTTTACCTTCTGTTTCTTTTGTTCAAGCCAGAAATAAAAGAACGCTTTTGCTCCATAGTTGCTACGGCTTCAGGCATGATTCTAGGAGTAACTAGTGATTGGAGCACTAAGAGGGCGTCTATTTTTTCCAAAAGAGCCTTTTTACTTGTGCCATTTTTTGGTTAATTTCATCAACCAACTTGTTCAATTCCCCTTTAGTCACAACTTCATACTGTATAGAGAATCATAGAACCCGGTCTCTAGTATTAACTTGTAGCAGCAGGTTATAGGGGTTTTTGACTTCAATTTGTTGATGGTTCATTTTTTCTCCAGCAATGGTATCTCCTGTGGAGTTTCCGGAGGTAGTTCTCTTTTCTCTTGTGCCATTGATTCTCAACAGCAAATCTTCTAAGCAAAGATTGAGGATCTAACTTCTGAATCTATCTGATGCAAACTAGATAGCTAAATTTATGCCTGAGTTGGGTTTTAATTGAAAACACCAAAATGTTTACCCAAAAAATGGATCAACATCTTAGATGGGTGTGAAAGCACCAGCCCTATTCTTAGAGAGCAATAACATAGAAAATAAATGTAAAAAGAGCAGAAAAAGTAAAAAGATAAAAAGATTTTTATAGTGGTTCGACTGTTAATGAAGCCTACGTCCACTTTATAACTTTCTAATAACTAACTACTATTACAAGTTGAATCAGATTACAATATAATTGAGCCTTCTAAGTTAGATCAAGTCATACATACAAGATACTAGAGAATCACAGTGAACCCCTAGATGACTATTGTATGGGAGGAGAAGAGTGAAGAATAATTCTGCAGAGTTCCAGGAGTCAGTCTAGAAGATCCTTCTTATGTTGCAAATAGGTGAGTATTTATAAGAGAATTCAGTGAGTATTGGGCTAGAAGTCCAAGTGCAGAAGAGTCCAGTTGTTATGCCAAGTCATCACTGAAACAATTAAATCAAACTAAGTCATTTCTATGTATCGCTAGCTATCCATAGGGGATGGATCACTAGCAATCCATTGGGGATGGATTATTAGATGTCCATCAACTTAGCATATTTTCTATCTAACAACTTAGCATATTTTTCTACCATAAGCCTTTACTTAGTGCTACGAAGGAGCTTAGAAAGTTTGAGGGTGATCTGACCCATCTCGATGGATCGGTAGCTATCCATAAGGGATGGATCGCTTGCTATCCATCCACTTAGCATATTTTTAAATGATCTTAGTTTGGCGGTCTTCCTATCTTCTATTTAAATGCCTTGTCCAATTATCAAATCCTTTGTAGTTCGTTTGACCATTCGTCTTCATGGGTCATCCGGTCCAGAAGAATCATCCATAACTCACTCAATACTTAACCAAATCACACAAAATTTCACACATGAAATATAGGTGAGTAGAAGAGCCTCCCTTATTGATCATAGGTTATGAGGCTCACTCCTCATGGGTGAAACCTGATGGATCAAAATGGCCCAATTTGAGAAAGAATCATCCATAACTCACTCTAAACTTAGAGAAATTTAGACGAAACTTATCATGTACTCTTTATAGGGTATGTGGGACCTACACAATAAATTTTAGGTTATGGTGCCCAACCTACACGGACCGATAGAGATCCATCTAGTTAGGTCCCTACCTATCCATCAAATGACCTCCAAATGATCTTATTTTTTCTTTGAGCCTTCTTTTATATCTTCTAAGTGTTGTCCCAAAATTTCAAGTCAATCTAACTCCATATAACTTCTTTGGGACCATTTTGAGTTAGCTGCTTTTGGTCAAACAGTTTGAATCAGATGAGTCTTCACTTCTCAAGCTAGATTGTTTGGCATGCTATAAAACTTGGTAATAATTCTTAGAAGAGGTAGTAGATTATGATGTAAGGGGCTTTTCAACTCATGATGCTTCCTTTAGGATCGCTAGCAATCCATAATTGATGGATCATCAGCAATCCATCTACTTAGTGGATTTTTGGCTTGTTTCTCTTAAGGTGCTTTGTTCAAGTTTCAAGTCATTCTAGCTTAGTCTGGATGTTCTAACTCATGTTGAATTCTGTTGGGTTAAAAAGCCAGTTAATAATAAATGATATCAAAATACTCTTACAACTAATTTCAGTTATTAAAAGCAGTGGACTATTAGTAAATGAAAATTAAAGAGTCTAAAACAATGGGCATCAGAAGGAAACCCTCACGGTTGAATTTAAACACCGACGTATATATAACATCATGTCAACAATTAAATATTATACAAATTTAGTACATCATATAATATAATTTTTTAATACATCAATTATTAAAACAACTATAAAATATTGATGCAAGAGATATACCGATCTATCCATTGGATACGACTTCTTCCTTACCTTTTGCTCCTTTCTTTTTTTTCAGCTATAAACTTACACATACACATATAATAAAGGGGGAAACATATCAACTATTTCGAAACTACACCAATTTCTACACACTTCGACCTTAAGGGAATTGGTAGCAATTGCATACAAAAAGACAGATTATATATGTAGTTTTATTTCCTGCTCTTCTACTGTATCCAAGTACTTATTAATACATAATAACCATAGCATCCATGCAACCATTACAACCAATGTAGATCATTGCAACCATTGCGACCAATGTAACTAATACAACCAATGCAAATAACACAAGCAAAAAACAATATTCCCACTCATTCATCATGACAAATCACCTTACGGGGTAGCCACTAAAATAGCACATAGCCAACAAACATCAACAAAATTCAATGATAATCTCACTCCATCGAATAAGAAAATCACAATGCATAATATACTTACCTACATCATCATCAATGTAAATATACTTACTTACCTAATTCATCATCATCAATGGTATATTGCATAATCATCAAAATATGATACCATCATCAAACACCATATATTCGTAATATTTACAATCAATAAATAATCACATTTTACAAATATCTAAGTAATATATTTATGATCTTAATTCTCTTTGGTATAAAACTCATTCCATTATTGATTATTATAAAAACTCCATTTATTCATTGCACTTAAAACAATAGTACTTTTTTGAAAACGATAATATAGTTTTGAAATAATTTTTATACTCCATCTCTTTAATACTTCAAAACTTTACAATTTAAATTAAAAATAGTAACACTTCACCAAATCGCTCATTAAAATGATATTATTATTATTATTATTTTACATCAAAATAATAATATATAGAAAAATCACTTTAAATACTTTCCAAAACCAACTTATTCCCAAAATATATTATTTTAATATTAAATCACCGAACCTCCTTTTTATTTCTTTTTATCTTAAAACAGTAATTATTTTATCTAAAAATAATTTTGGAAACATCTCTTTATTAGTATTATTATTATTCAAAAAGTAACTTTTCATTTTATATGTCAAACAATAATAATAATATTATCTACCATAAATACCATAAAATCAATCATTTTACCATTTACCCAAAATAATACGATTTCCACTTAAAATCATATTATTTTTATTTGAGTCTCATCATATTTTATAAACAATGAAAAACTTTTCAAATTTCAATTTAAAATATAATTCTGGATATTATCTATGAATTTGCCTCATAATAATAACCATATTAATTTTTATACTTTAGTTTCAGTAAAATATATTAAATCACTGTTATTTATATATATTGTCCAAAATCTATATATGACCTTATTTATTTTCCATGCATTTTAATTTCCCATTATTATCCATTTATTTCAAATAAACTATTTTTCAATTCATATCAAAGAGTATATTTTAATTAGACATCCAAAAATACTACAATCAACAATAATTATCTAGTCAAGGTAGAATATATTCAAAATATTATAAAAACCAAACAGTCTTCCATTGAAAACAATATACATAAATAAATATGATTTTCCATTAATACATAAGTATTTTATAATTTAAAGTTCAATTAATTGAATGAACCATACCAACACTGGTTTACTAAAAGCCTCCATTCATCTATTTATTTCTATTTTTCATTGCATTATTATTATGTATATATCAACATTATGAGGTCAGGCAATTACAACTGTCAAGGCTGATAATAGTATGTTGGTTTTGTAACTCTTAAATTACTCTATATGTTAAAGTAAACCTTTGTACCATCTTTTTGGATATTGTATTTTATTGTTCTACTATGAGAAACTAATATTTTGTTCTTTCTTTCTTGTTTTGTTTCTTTTTATTTTTATTTCACCTTAACAATCCATCTTTCTAGCGCTTGGATGCTCGGCACACGAATACCATGGATGTATTAGTGTCGATAGTCGAGGATTGAAAAGTCAGATTATTACATTTGGCATCAGAGCAAGGTTTAGCGAATACCTTGGCTTTGGTTGGGTATGGCTCGTTAAAGATAGGGTAAGTTGCACATCTTAGAATGAGTTGAGTGTATATATATATGATAGAATATTTGTACTTTCTATAAACCTATTCCTTTATAGTATTTTCTTGGGAATAACAACTTATTTAAAATAATTGTCCTTAATTATCCTAATGATGTTTTCCTATATATGGGTAGTAAGAACGGTGTGTACTGGTGATGTTAATGCTAGAAGAGGAGATAGAGTTAAAGATGGAAGATTAGTACTACTACTAATGGTGGGAATCAAGCATCATGAAATGCCACTCATATCGAGGAATCGGGAGTGAATGTTGTTGAAGAGGTCATGCATGTTCGACCATAGATAAACTTTGCTTCTACGTCCTGACTTTGAGAGGTTAGGAGGTAAGAGGTTCAATGACACTAAGACTATCATTGAGGTTCAGAGTTGCCTTCGTTTATGTGATAGGATATTCGAGGACATGGAGTTGGATGATGCGATGATGCAATGTTTGGCCTCTCGACTTCTGATTGACGCTGTTATGGATTGGTGGGGTTCCCCTACTGAAGATGTCCAAAAGAATGATTTTTCTTAGGCCCAATTAAAGGAAGTGTTTGAGATGGAGTTTGTTTCAGAGGTCGAAAAGACTATGTTGTTTAGGTGCTTCCTAGATCTATAGCAAGAGGCTACGTCAATGTTGAGAATAGGTCTAATGCATTACCTTAATGCATTACGTCAATGTTCCTAAAGACTTTGTATGGATTACCGTGAGCTCAATAAGTGAACTATTAGGAACAAGTATCTTTTTACTAGGATAGATGACTTGTTCGACCAGCTTCATGGTCTCGGATAATTTCTCAGATAAACCTTAACATAGGGTTTTATTAGTTGAGGTTAGCAGAGGAGAGCATACCATTAATGACTTTTGGGTTAATAACTTTTATTTGTAGTTAGTATGCCATCCGACCAAATTAATGCTCCAGCATATTTTGTGAACTTGATGAATCGAGTTTTCTGAGATGTGTTGAATAAGTTTGTTCTTGTATTTATTGATTATATTTTGGTCTACTCAAAAGTCGAGGGGGAGCTTAATTTCATCTGAAAATCATACTTGAAACAAAAAGAGGGCATGTGTTGAAAGCTAATTTCTCAGTGTGTCACTTTTGTCGGGCTGATGTTAGGTTCTTAGGACATGTCTCGACAGAGGGTATTTTTGTTGATCAAACAAAGGTTATGGCTGTTTATGATTAGAAGAGGCTAGAAAACGCAACCAAGATTAGGAGCTTCTTAGGATTAACAGGTTATTACAGGAGGTTTATTTAGGATTTCTATAAGATTTCTTCATAGTACAAACTTGATGAAGAAAGAGTCAGATTTGTTTGGACTGATAAATATAAGCAAGCATATAAAGAGTGAATGCAAAGTTGACTTGCGCTCCTGTTCCGACTATTCCAGATGGACATGAGGGTTTAAATGTTTTTATAGATGCTTGTATGATAAGTTTGGGTGCATTGTTGAAGCAACATGAATCGAGGTATTTGACCAATAACTTGGGGTTGGTAGTAGTTGTTTATTCATTGAAGATATGGAGGCATCAATTGCTTAGTGAGAAGTTTGAGTTGTACATGAACCACAAATCTTCAAAGTATATTTCCATCTAAAAGAACCTAAACAAGTTGGTTAGAGTTTCTCGAGGCGTATGATCTTGATATTTTGTGAATGTTTGGAAAAGTGAATGTTGTAGCCAATGCACTTAGTAGAAGGCATGCGGTTATGGTGAATTAGAATTGCATCTGACTCTCGTTCATCGTATTAAGGGTAATCAGCAGAGGGATGTTCGACTTGTGGGAATAGCTAAGGGTATGAGTAAGAATAAGGCACCAAAGAGGTGGTAGGGATTTGAGGTCGATAGCCATGGTATAGTGATAATGAGATTGTGTGTTCCTGATATTGATGGGACAAGGCAAGAGGGATTGAAAGTAAGTCATCATTCGAGACTTAGGATACATCCATCCATCCAGGGGTTACCAAAATGTATTAGGATATGAAGTGAACTTTCAGGTAGGAAGGTATAAAGAGGGATGTTTCCACCTTTGTGAGCAGGTGTTCTAACTGCCAACAAGTCAAAGGAAACCATAGAAGACCGCTGAATTTCTTCAACCACTTAAGATTCTAAGTGGAAGTGGGAGTAGATATCTATGGACTTTATAGATGGGCTACCTAGGTTGAGAATGGTAATGAAGGCATTTGGGTTATAATGGATAGGCTAACCAAGGGTGCACACTTTTTACTGGTGAAGAGAGGGCTTCTAGTTTAGCTAAGTTGTATGTTAAGGAGATCATCAGACTTCATGGAGTTCCTTGTGATATCGTGAGCGACAAAGATCTGATATTCATAAGTCAGTTCTAGAAGGGGTTGCATGATGCCTTAGGGAGAGCTGAGTTTGAGTATAGCTTACCATCCATTGGTTGATGGGCAAACGGAAAGGGTTAACCATGTCTTGGAGGACTGCTTTGGGCTTGAAACCAGATTTTGGAGGTTCATGGAAAGGACAATTACTCTTACCGAGTTTTTGTACAACAACAGTTACCAGGCTAGCATCGAAATGGCACCTTTTAAAGCATTGTATGGCAGGCCTCGAAAATCTCCATCATGTTGGGTGGAACGTGGAAATCAATTATTACATGGGTCGAATATGATTCAAGAGGCATCTGATTAGATAACAGAGATTCAAAAGCATGTAAAGGAAACGCAGAATCGGTAGAAGAGTTATGCAGATCAGGGGTACAGGGATTTGGAGTTCTCGGTTGGGGACTTTTTGTTCATAAAGGTTTCCCCAATGAGAAGTGTTGTTCGGTTTAGGAAGACGGGGACCTCCTCGCTTTATAAGACCATTTCTGATATTGGAGAGGGTTAGTACACTCGCATATAGAGTCGAGTTACCGGCTAGGCTGTCGGGTGTGCATAATGTGTTTCATGTATCATATTTGCATAAGTATGTTCATTGATTCTTCTTTGGTAGTGGAAGCGTTGTAGCAAGAAGACTTGGAGGTTGATCCTATTTGGACTGTACTAAGGTAATCTGTTTGCATTGTTTGTTCAGATACAAAGAGATTGGGGACTAAGGTTTTGAAGTTGGTTAAGACACAGTGGAGCGAGGATGCTATGTATTTTAATTGGGAGACGAAGGACAGTATAAGGGAGTCCCATCCAGAGTTTCTTTTAGATTAATGGTTTCTTATATTTGTATAGTTTTTGTATTATACTCCCCGCCTAAAGTGGAGTCATTTAGTATGCATTTAAATATGTATTTAGGTTTGTTTATAGTTTCAGTCATACTGTATATATGTACTTATTCTTTTGTTTTTCTTTGATTGTTGCCTTGTTTGAATTTTAAGGATGAAATGTCTTAAGTGGAGGAGATGTAACGACCCATAGTTTTGAACATTTCGTCTTTGAATATCAAAGTATGGTTAAGTGTTCTAAAAGAGATTTTATAACCTTGTTAAAGTCCTTTTAATTAATAATTACTGATATAAATTTGTATTTTGAATTTGTTTATAAAATAATTACTTTGAAGAAATATCGATAATGTGATCACAAATCGTTTTATCGATAAACGGCTTTTTATTTAGCATAATTTGCTTTCTATACATGTATAAATAACAAAATAGGTCATTGATGGCTTATAAAAATATTTTTACTAAATATGGTTAACTAAACTATTTGGGAAAGCTTCTAGAAGAAATTAGATATTTTTGAGTAGAGATATTTTAGGCTTGATATTTCCCTTGGCTTGTATAAGGTTGAAAGTTGTCACATGGTGGAGGGTGGAATGGGTTTGGCCAACTAGAGATGATGGTGGGGAGGGTGAGCTTGCCTCTTGTTGCCTATGTAAGTGGCCTTATGGGTCACAAAATCCGTTTTACATTTTTAGGAAAATAAATCAAAGCTCTACACACTCTTATTCTCTTCTTTATAAGTTCCTGAACACAAACTCAAATCAACTCAAACTCACTCCAAACTCAAGTATAAGGCTTACAATAAGCATAACAACAAATACTATCAACTTGGAGCTAGAATATTTGGAGCACACAACCCCAAACCATTCAAGTCTGTAAGCATTTGAAGGCATTGGTTGCCTTGGCCATGAGCTAGTGGTAAAGGTAGGAGGATTTTGGTGTTTCTTTGGTTAAGATAGGAAGAAGGAAGTAAGGTTGAGGCTTGTGCTTGGTTGTGTACTTGTTAAAGTGTGAGAAATCTCACCATTTGAACGTATATGAAGTGTATATATGTTTGTGTTTAACTACATTATTGTGCTTGACTTTATATTACTACAATTGTTGTGATTCTTGCTTTGGAAAGCAAGTGGCATATGTAAATGATGTATTTGAACTTGTATGACTTTCTATGATTTGTTGCATAGTATTCACATAGTGCACATAGGGTTTGGTTGGATAATGAATGAATTTAACTTGAATTTGGAAATGGTTTTATAGCGACTAGTCGCCACAAAAGCACTTAAAATTGCCTTGTGTTCAACAATTTCAATAATAATTTATGGAGGTATCCCTAGGGGTTTCTTGTTATGATTGTAATGTACATTAATTACTGCAAAAAGATTTGACACAAAAAAGTTCGTTAACATATTAAAAAAGGGCAAAACTTTCAAGTATATAAAACTACCCGAGTTCACTATCATTTACAATACTGAATAATTGCATTTTTTGGCTGCTGTAGTATCTCTGAACCCATTTTATAGCATTTGGGAAATGCTGTATTTTCTATTTTGAACTTTAATTATATTAAGATGAAATTTAATTTAAATATTTTACTTTAATATTTTTACAAGTCTTTTCTAAGTTATATTAGAGTATTTTAAAAGTGGTTTGGGATTTAAATATAGTTTTAATAATTAATTATAGTAGAAGGTTTTATATTAAATAAATAAAAAATGCTTTTGAAGTTTTTAAATAAATTATTAAATAACTATTTTAAGTAATATTTTGAATAAATGTTTAAACCATAATTATAAGTATTTTTTATTTATATACAGCTTTTAGAAAATTAATTAATTATTTAATTAAAGTAATAAAAAGCTTACGCAATATAAGTATCTTTTAAATTGTTTTTAGAATTTTGTTAAATATTTTAGCTTATAAATAAATTAGCATACATGTGTGTGTATATGTATATATATATTATTTTTGAAAAGTTTTTAAGTTATAAACAAATGTTTTAAAAAAGGGTTTAGGAGTTGCTTAAGTAGCTTAATCGTGCTTTTTTGTTTACTTGTTTATGAAAAGTAAATAATACTATACCTAGCATTAAATCCCAGCGAAGCAGGCTTGTCTGTCTATCAGAGATATGAATGAGGTTTGAGTAGGGTTTAGAAGCAATAGTGCTCTAACCTACTGGCTTCACTCTAGATCAAGGGATAATAAGTTGAGAAGGTCGAAAATATGATAAGTATACGAGACTTGATTTCCATAAGCCATTATTTTTAGAACTAAATAATTGACTATCAAACCTGACCAATTAGCTTAGGAAATATATTAAAGCTTCACAGCTTTATATGATTTGAGATCCACCAAAGAGGACTCATTTATATGAAAAGTCTCTATCTTTAGGAATTGTATATATATACAAGATTCCATGGGGAGGGCTCCTTTATATATAGTTCACTTCTTCTAAAAGAACTAAAATTAAATAAACTGGAAATTCATTGATTTCGTTTTAAAGAGTCTATGATTGGATAAGTATATTACTTATAGAATACCACTTCAAAACTAGTATACAAGTCTATGTTTTAGAAGTGGTTGTGAAGTGGAATGTTATAGAGTTGAACTGTCTATTCTAAGGTTAAGTCATGGGGGAGGTCAACGTTAACATTTCAAACTAATGCTATAGTGTTGAACTGTCTACCTTAAGCTTAAGTTCAAGGGTGAGGTAGAATTTGTTGGACGACTTATGTTGGATTCCATGAAATGATTCGTGATCGATTTGAGTGATGAAAAATCATGTGAAAGAGAACATATTTGACCTTACCATCAGAAATGACAAAAAACAAAGCAAGAGCATAACTAGTGGGTTTAGCGAACCCAAAAGGGTATTTTAATCCATATCTAGATATGCTTATCAATGTTGCTTATGGGAATTAATTATATTCGATATCCGCGTTAGGGTGTGGACTGGTTATGTTTTCCTTTAAGGTATATTTTATCTAGAGATATACGACGTTCGAAAGGTAGTTTCTGACCCTTATGTCAGATGCCATTATCAAGTTACTGATGGGACATCCATGGAAAATCCATATTCGAACGTATCATAGCGGTTTTAGATGTACTTCTAATATTGTTGTGTTATGAGATGCAAGCAACACAATTATTTTCTAATTTACATTCTACACCGTAGATACAATCTATTATATCTTTATATCTACTTATTAGATGGTTTGGTTTTTTTGAGAGGAAAACTATTATGGTGATTCGTATGGTCCTAAATGTTACTGTTATATGGATGCATGTATCTTGAGTTTTTCATGCCATAATTATGTCTAACATGCGGTTTTTTATTTTCCCTGAATTCCCCATGTACTCTTTCAAATAGGCGAAGTAAAGCAGATTTTACTATAGACCCTTCTAGGCTTCAAGAGATAAGTTTGAGGCTTCAGTTTATATATCTATTTCTATTTTCCATTGCACTATTATCATGTATGCATCAGCATTATGAGGAAAGATGGTTATAACCGACCAGACTAATGATAATACTTAGGTTTTGTAACTATGAAATTGCTCTATATTTTGGAGTAACCCTTTGTACTGTCTTTTTGCATATTGTATTTTATCACTCCACCATGAGATTCTGATAATGTGTTCTTTCGTTCTTTCTTGTTTCTTTTTCCTTTTATTTTACCATAATAATCTATCTTCTAGGCACTTAGATGCTAGGCACATGAATACCGTGGATGTATTAGTGTAAATGTTCGAGGGTCGAAAATTCGGATCGTTACAACTGTATGTGTGTGTATTTGTGTGTGTGTGATACACGTATATGCATATACATAATATAATGTTAATTACATAATATAAGACCATATTATAAATATAAATAAAATAATTATTTTATTTAATAGAAATTTAGAAATGATCTAAATAAATTAGACCTTATAGGCCTAATAAAGATCCAAAATGGAATTTTTTTTGAAATTCACTCATTACTTCCATGCAGGCTGGCCTTATTCCAGCAATGGTATCAGTGCCTAATAGCCAATGTGGTCCAACTTAGTCATGCCAAGGCTAACTAAGTAGGCTTACAACCCAAATGGTAAGGTATCTAGAAAGGTAATTTCTATTGGAACTAGGCCTACCTACTACGGAAGAAATGGGTGAATTTCAAATATTTTAACCATTTTAGATCTTTATTGGGCCAATGTAGTCTAATTTATTTTGAATATTTCTAAAGTTATTTTTAAATGAAATCACTATTTTATTTAAGTTTATAATATAGTTTTATATTGTGTAATTAATGTTATATTATATATGTGAGTCATGTACGTACATATGTATGCGTGTATGTATATGTAACATAGTAATATGTGCAAGGTTTGACATGCCCTTGTATAAGTGTTGGGACTTATACTACAACGAACATGTTAGCCCCTCTAGTACACAAATAATCATCTAAATGTATGCTTGTATATTTTAATATATATATATATAATATTACAAATGTGTGTGTGTGTATTTATAAATTGATATTTATTTTAAATAATTCATATATATATATTGAAATTTTAAATGCATTTGTTTATACATATATATAATTATTTATATGTAAAATCATTTGAAATATAATTTAGTATAGTTATTCATTTATTTATTCATG
Source organism: Allium cepa (assembly GCA_030765085.1). Taxonomy (NCBI): domain Eukaryota; kingdom Viridiplantae; phylum Streptophyta; class Magnoliopsida; order Asparagales; family Amaryllidaceae; genus Allium; species Allium cepa. Next base: position 514,798,791 of record CM060938.1, read on the forward strand.
AAATCCGACAACAAAATTGAATTTTTTAATTTAAATAAACATGTGAATTATATATGTATACACTTATAAATGATCTAATAACAAATATATATATTTATATAAATATATTATTACATAATAAAATAAATGTGTGTATAATGTATAAAAGTTATATATGTATATGATAATGCTCATAGCAAAATAGGTTTTTGTTTAAATTTAAAATACTTAATAAATTAAACTTTTGTTCGAAAATAAGATAATATTAAATATAAATTAATTTAGCCAAAATAATTTTGAATTTTATTATTTTATAAAAAATCCGAATGATATTTAATTATTTATATATTTTCATATATATTAATAATTTAAAATTTAGTTTTTAAATTAAATCATTAGTTTGTCAAATATATAATACTAATTTATATTATAAAAATAATTTTTTACTATTGAAAGCATATTAAGTTTAAATTTAAATTTATAAAATTTAAAACTTAGTTTATATGTTACATATGTTAACCTTGTGAATTTATGAAACTTAATTAACATAGATAATACTTAAAAATAATAAAAAAATTATAATCGAATGCTTTCAAATATGAAAGTATTTATATGAAATGTTAAAACATATTTTGCAAAATATAACATTTAATTTTTAAGTTGTGAAACCTACATGAGTATACTGATATATTAAATTAATTTTGAATTAATAAAAAAATGTTTTTTTAATGGATATTAAGAAGTATATATATGTGTGTGTGTGCGCGCGCGCGCGTGTGCATGTTAAATATATTTTTAAATTACATAAGCATATAAGCGTGCAACCATTCTGAATGTGACGATATACTGATATGCTAGATTCATTACCTATCAATCTGAACATCATATCATATATAAATGATAGAATATGAATATGTGACCATAGATTTGAAAAATACCTTCATCAAAGCTTATTGAATACGCATCGATATGAAGAGATTGACTCTTTGAACTAGATTCCAATTCAGCAAGGTGCTAGCTCGTGAATTGATGATCATCGGCTATCTAATAACTTGTGTTTTTATTTGATTAGAGCTTGAAAATTGTGGAGAAGGTGAGAATAATTTTTGGCTAGAAATGGCATAGATGGAGGCTCCAAAAGGTAGTGAAACTGTGTGGTTATGATGCTTTTATGGATGAGAGAATATAGAGATTAAGTAGGATCTAGATCCTCTTATATCTCTTATTCATTTTCTTCCTCTTATCATGTCAAAACCCAAGCCACTCTACCATCATATAGCCACATCCACTTGTCATACTGTGGTCGAAATGCCCCTTGCCCTATATAGGCTTCAAATCTTATTTTTAGCCCACATAATACTTATCGCATTTAAATCCAATTTAAACATGTATGGATATAGTATATCGATTGATATATTTATAACTATTATAAACATATCTATTAATATTGTTAACACATCAAATTGTGACGACCCGGAATTTTTGAGCATTTGAGGTTGGAATATTTAATTTATTTAAATATTTGAAAGGTTAATTTAACTTGAATTTCAAATATCACTATTTATTTGGATAATTAAATTATTGAATTTAATTATTGAAATTAATTATTGGAAGTTGGGTTAAGTATTGAATCTTTAGTTTTAGGCTGGTTAAAAATATTTCAAAAGCTTGTAAAATTTATATTGATAGTACTGAAGATAGTAAAAGTGTTAAAATTGAATTCAAAGGTGATTTTTTCAGTTTTGAAATTTTGTCGTTTAAATTGAATTTAAAAATAGCCTTCCGAGGCACAGTCTCGGAATTCGACGAAACCAGTTCCATTGGATCCGTAATTATTAGTTATTATAGGATTTCAATTTTCGTAGCAATCGGAGTTGTCGTTTAACCTTGGCATTTCAAAGCGCATAGAAACAATTTTAGTCGATTTAATTTAAAATTGGTCGTTTATTTCCGTAACTTGCGCATATGATCGAAATAGCCTCCGAAACACGTTTAATTGTGTTCGAAATGCGGGAAAAACCTTATGAATGCCTAGTGGCACGTCTCGATAGGAAGTCGAGATTTTTGGCTCGATTTCAAGACGCTTGGATAAAATTTTAATTTTAATTTTATATTGTGTCCAGTCAAAAGCAAATCATATCAACATTTGTTTCAAAATCACCGTAACCTCTTCTGCACGCCACCTGCTGTTCAATATCACATCTTGTCCCTTCCCCTTCTGTATATCACGTGGTTTCTTCTTTCCTTCAATTAAAAAGAATAATGAAAACAAAATCCTGAACTTGAGAAAAAAATTGAAATGGCCGAACGTAATCATTCCCATTCGAAATCAAATTTCTCCTCGTTATTCAAATCGCAACTCCCATTTTCAAATTCTCTCGCCAAATCGAAGGAGGCCAAAGCGGCCAAGATACGCGATGACGCGAGCATAAGTGGGTCGCGTACTCGTGGAGCACGCGAAGCATGTGTAGGAAAGGTCGTAAATTTGAGGCGTTTATTTAAGGAAGGCTACGACTCATTCGATGGTGCTCTAGCTGATTTGGTTTTGGGGGTTGCGAAGGCTGGGGTGTTGGCGTCGTAGTCAAGTCGAGAAAGAGCAAGCTAGGGTTTATGGATCGCCGATGTTGGGTAGTTCGATTTCGTCGGAACTCTGGTGGGTTTCGCAAGCCGAGTTGATGTTCGTGAGTGGAGCAATAAGGTATATTTTTTTTATTTAATAATTTATATAGTGATTTGAAATATCTATATATATATATATGTTAAAAACTTTAACAGTAAAGAAAATTACCGTTTGTTTATATACAGTAAAGGAAAGTATAAATATAAATATATATATATATATATATATATATAGATGCAAAGAGAACATCTGTTTTATATTTACAGCAAAAGAAAAATAATAATTAATTAAATCATTAGTTAATTAAAATTATCAAATGGAAAATTAGTTGTACGATTTATTGGAATATTAATAAAATTATATAATGTTGTTCAAGGTCTAAAATCGTGGAGAGACAAGCTGGTTTGCAATAAAATGAAAGGTGAGTTAATCTCACTCTTCTGGATTTCTATTTAAATTTAAATGGACAAATTTAAATAATTGGTTGAATGATTGAATTGATTTGATGTGCTATGTTATTTATAATAGTATATAGTATATATTGGTGATTGATTTCCCGCATTATATAGCAGATAAGACCCTATGCACCGCATAATAGCAGATGATATTAAATTAATCCCATATACCATGATATTCCACCTTGAAGTGGAATTGGTATTGTGCTAACATCTGTGGATGCAGGGAAATAGGTTGAAAGGATCCAAATGGATTCCTCAAAATTTTATATATTGTTTAATATTCTGTGTTATGAATATTTGATATTCTGTGATGAATTATATTGGTGATTGGAATATTGAATGCTATAGTTTGCTTGAATATGTTTCGGGTACACTGAGTTATCAAAATAAGAATGAATTGGAAAGAATTAAAAGTGATTTTTTAAAAACTGAAGTTAAATGGTAAAGTAGAGATTTGAAACAAGTTTTAAATCAAAGTTAAATTTGGAATTCAAGTTAGTGAATCTCAGCTTTTAAACAAATAAAGTTTTTAAATTTAAATTGTTTTAACAACTTGAATGTTAAAGTGCATTTTTGAATTGATTTGAATTTAAAAATGAATTTGGTTTTAAATTCCTTTAAATTTCTATTTTAAAATGAGTAACTAATTTATTTAATGAAGTAAATAAAAAGGTAGTTAATTACTGGTTGAGATTAATCAAGAGTAATTAATATTTGTGGTCTAATTAATGATTAATTACTTAATGTAATTAATTTAGATTGGGATAAATTAACATGTAATTAGGAATCATTAATTTATATAATTAATGATGTAATTAAGGTTGATTAATTAAGATTAATTAATCAATAATAAGCGATTTATGAGAAATTAATTAATATAAGTAATTAAGGATTAATGTAAATAATTATAGTTAATTAATTTGTGAGTAATTAAAGATTAATTATTGTTTTTGGTTAAGAATAATTAATTTGCATGATTAATTAAAGATAATTACTTGAATGAATTAAAAGGAAATTAATCCTGGGTGATTAATTAAGATGGATAATTAAGGAATGATTAATTAATTGATTGATTTGAAATTAATTAATGTCAAGTGAAGGAATCTAAGTGATATAGATAAGTAATTCAATTAGTAGTGATTAAATTTATTTTGGAAGCGATCAAGTTGCTTGTGGATGATTGAATGGTATTGGATGCCTTGAATGAGTTGATATCTCTGATAGGAAATGTTTTGTAGTATCATATGTTTGGGCAAACAGGATATTATGGTTATCTATCAATGATGAATTGTTGTGCAAAAGGACATCCTGTATTTAACGTTTGAAGTGTATTTCATTTGGATAACTTAGGTTAGGATGACATGAGACTCGAAGAGACATAGGTCGGGTATTAGAAAATAACCGAAACCACTTCGAATTTTCATAGATTGATATGTGAAATCAATAGGCTGGAATGAAATGATTTAAGTGAATTGGACTATTTAATCTAAATTTTGGTACTTAGAAAATTGATGTGTGAAATAAGTGATATCTATAACAAATTGTGAATTTGTAAATTTATACGAGTTACCCCGGGTTTTATATAAGTTGTATGCTTTGTATTCCATGTTAGATGGGTTTACTCACACTGGTTTCCAGCCTGACCCGGGTCTTACTTTGATTTAATGCTCGGGTCAGACCGCGTATTACAGATTTTCAGGTAAGGACGTTCTGGAGCCCAGGAGGCGAGTTGGATGGCAAGAACGTATGGAATGTCTCCGCTGTATTATATTGTTGTATATCTGAGACATGATGATTGTGTATATCCTGTGTCTATATATATGTGTAACTCTGATGTATTATAAATGTATTTGACAGATATAGAATTCTTTTGTAAACTGTTATTATTTGATATTATATTTTGATCCGCTGCGAATGTGAGAATCTTTGTTGTGTTTCTTCTTCTTCTTCTTCCATCTCTTTCTTCTTTCCCTAACAATCTGAAATTTTCGGGATCAAAAACCCGGGTTGTTGCAGTTGGTATCAGAGCTGAAAGGTTAAGAGAGAACCTTGGCTCTGTTGGGATTACTCATTAAGGATAGGGTCAATGGTACCCTAGAATGAGTTGAATATATATATATATATACATATATATATATATATATATATATATGAGCGCGTACTTATTATTTTCTTATATAAAGATTTTAAATGATTTTACATAAGCTTATATTTTAATATATAAAGCAATAATATTTCTTATATTAAGTTAATTGGTTGTTAAATCATTGGAATTAAATAGAATTTCAACTGAAATTATTGAAAATTGATTTTAAGGGTTGAATTTGGGCAGTAAATTGGTTTTTTTGAAAGATTAAATTGATTTCAAACGAAATTCTAGAATTTGAACTCAAAAATTAAATTGTTTAAAAACTTTAAATAAAGGTTAATTTGGTTTAAAGGGTTAAACCAACATTTGAGAATTTAACTCGAATTTATAAAATTCGAGATGGTTTAAAATTGAGATTGAAATTGAGTTAGTTCAAAATCAAATTTGATTTGAATTAATTGAAATTGTGATTGAGGATGGATAAGTTTAAAAATTCAAATGGAAAATTTGAGTTGGATTGATTTGAAATGAAATTGAAGTTGAATGGGTTCAAATTCAAATGGGAATTGGGACTAATTCAAACAGGAATTGAAATGATTTGAAGTTGAAGTGGGTTCAATTGATATTAGTTCAAATTGATTGGAATAATTTGGAATTGTAATTAAACATGAATAAGTTTAAAATCAAATGGAATTTGATTTGAATTTAGAAAGAAATCAAGATTAATTCAACTTGAATTGGGGTTAAATCAATTTCAATGGAAATTGAAGCTATTTAAATTGGAATTGAGTCAGTTTAAATTGAAGTGGAAATTTAAATTGAATTGATGAGAATGGAGATTTGGAAATTGAATAATTTGGCTCTGGATTGTTTTCAGAATAAATTGCTTTAATATAAACTTATTTTTCCAAGCTATTTAATATATACAACCTTTCTTTTTAAAGCCAAATTAGTTTATATTTATTTTACAATTATTTTTGGGAACTACTTAACAATTTTTCAACTGTTTTATAAACTAATTACTATTTTTCAACTATTTTACAAATTAATTACTATGTTACAACTATTTTGCAATTATTTGAAATTTCTATAACTATTTGACTATTTTTCAACTATTTTACAATTACTTAACTATTTTACAAACTGATAATTATTTTTCAACTACTTGTCTATTTTCAAATTTTCAAGCTATTTTCTAAATATAAACTGGTCGGAGTTCAAACTGTTATTGATTAAATACCCAACTGAGATAAGAACTAAAGTGATAATCCAAATGGGGATTAAGGCAAATGTGAATAAGTGAATAAAATCAAAGTGAGGATGAATAGAAAGGAAATTAATTTGGCCAATAATCAGTGAAGTTAAATATGTAGGATGTACGTATATTATTCTATTCACATAGAGATTTGATCCAGATTCAAGCACAGGATTTCGAGATAGTTATATCGATCCGAGTTGGGATTTTTCACTCGATTTTCGACGGTGAGCCTGCATATGGATTGTTGATTGATTCTGGATAGTCTCTATCATAGCTAGGCTATGCAACGAGAATGACGGTTTCTGATCAAGTAACCAGATCTGAGTCCGCACTAGGAAGTCGGTGGACGATACTAGTTCGGAAGTGAAATTGTGTGATCGAGTGAGCGGTCAGATTGGTATAGCGTACGGATGATATGTGTACATCGTACGGATTTGAATGAAATTGATATTGAAAATTTGTGAATAAGAAATGTGAAATGATTTCTTTTGAAATGAAAGTATATTTTGTGAAATATACAATGGATAAAAGTGAAAGTTGGATATCTTTATGATGATGAGTAAGATGCAAACAACTTTAAAAAAAAAGAAATCAAATTTGGATATTTGATTTTGAATAAACAAAGTTATATATCTTTGTTATATAAGATGAGTCTCCCCTTGTTGAATCTATTGCAGGAAGAAAAGGATTTTGAAAGTGTTTGAAGTATAAGGAGTTTTATACAGGTTTGAAATGGTCCAAAGTTTTTTTTAAAAAAATTATATATATCTATATATATGTAAATGATCTTATGAGGATTTTGGACAAAGGTTTTGGGAAACTTTGGTTTTGGAAAGGCTTTTGATTTTTGGGTAAAATCAATATTGGAATTTGGAAAGCCTAGTTTGAGAATTATCGATTTTTGGATAATCGATTTTGAGAAAAAGAGATTTATATGAGATTCATACTAGGTGTATGATTTGGAAGATACTATATGTGTATAATATAAAGTGTTTTGATAATGGCTCTGGGGAAAAAGACGCTCCCTTGAAATGAACTTCTCAGGAGTTCCACAGGGTGGTACTGCCTTGAACCCTAAGGGAGGGTTCTAAAGTTGATCCTATGAGAAGTCCGGACAAAACTAGTTCCTGAGGATTATGGTAACAAAGAGAAAGTCGTGTGTGCCGCTGAGAGCCAACAGTCTGCATTTGATTTTACATTGGTAGACTGGGACCTATGTGGGAGTGGAGAAGTTTCATTTTTTACAGCGAAAATCGAAGGCGCTGATGCCTACAGTTACATGGACTTTTGCTACGATGGCAACGTAACCCTGGAATGTAACTGCGATCTTTTGTGGGTTCCATGGCATAATTGAGGGGCATAGAGTGCCTACACTTACATGGACTTTTGCTACGATGGCAACGTAACCCAGGATGTAACTGCGACCATGGATGGGGGTGATGATTTCCAGAGCATTCTCACCAAAGATATTTCCTCTATTTTCAAAAACTGTTTTCTATATTTTCAATAAAATTATTTTCCCAAGTATTTTCACTGGGTGTTGAAACGGGTTTACTAACTACTTATAGATTTTCAATCCTACGCCTGATCAACGTATGACAGAATTTCTGTCATACAAGGATGGACTGGTTGAGACATCGGGTTATAAGAAGTATTTTTACAAAAAGCTATTTTAATAATATTATGTAAATTTAAAAGTATTTCTAAATTTTTAAAATAAAAGTGTTGGAATTTTGGAAAATGAAAGAAAATCCGAACTGGAATTATGGAAAAAAATTGAACTCAGGAAAAATTTAATGAAGTGATTTTTGTAATAAAATCGAATATTGATTTAAAAGTTGGAAGTAAGCTAATTAGCTAAATAAATTATTTGATAGAGTATATTAATAAAATTTAACTCGGTTAAATAAAATGGATTGTAAGTTAATAATGAAGTTTGAAAATGAACTCGAATTATAAATAGAATTCGACTTGGATTTGATAATGAATTAAAATAAGTGGAGATGCTGTAAAAACAAAATGGAATTGGATTATAATAGAAATGATTTGAGTTACAAAAAAAATCCAATTCGAGTATAAATGAGTTAAGTATGTGCTTGGATATTATTTTGATAAATTGAGAAGGTGAATTAAAATAAAATGGATGGGCTAACTGAATTAAATGGAATTTGATTAGATGAGAATTAAACGGAAGTGAACTTAAGTTCGAAGTTGGAATAAATTGAAATAAATTAATTTAAGAATAATGAGAAGCTCGACTTCGAGTAAGAATGATAGACCATTAAATAAAAGCTTGGATTGAATTAATTTGGGAATGGTTAGTGGTATATAAGCATGGAATGTATCGAGCTAAATAAAATGGTTGTGAATGAGTTAAAATGGAAGGAATTAAATAGAAATTGAGTCGAAATCAACTTAAATTGATCATAAAACTTAAGTAATCATTTATTCACATGGATATCATCAAATGGCATAGAATGAATTGTCGTTTGACGTAAACGAAGGTAATTAAATTTCTATGAGTTGATAGAAGTTAAATAAATTGATTTTGAAATCAATTGAATTGAATATGAGCTTGTTTGGGTTAAAAATAAATTGAATGTAAGAAATTGAAGTGCAAACCATTAAAATTGAATGGAATGGCATATGAATTGGTTGAAAGCAATAGAATTAGTTTTGAAATCATATAAATTGCTCATGGAAGGTGTTTGGTGCATGTTGCTTATGAAATGCATGTTTTTAGCTATTGGAAGTGAAATGCTAATAAATTTCGTATATTTAGTACTTACATGTTTAAATTGAGTAAGTACAGGTGCCGGAAAGCCGTTTGGCTGGATTTGGACGCGCTAATTGCTAAAATAATAAGACGCTTGCTTAAAAATGCTAAATAAAGGTCCGCCCACGCAATAAAAACAGGAAATATGAACTGTTTTTTTTCCGGTTATGTGGGTCGATGTATATATATTTATATCTCTTGTCAAATTGCAAAAGCTCCTCAGTACAAATGAGACTCTGCCAAAAAAATTCGAAAATTTTTGGCAAAATTTTTTGTTAGACGATTTCAAATTGGAACTTGAAATAAATTAGTGGATGATACTAATTTAAAATAATGACATGAATCAGTTATAAATAGAGGATAAAATTCAATATTCAGAGTTGAAGATAAAAATGAATTCATATGGAAATGGGAAAACTAATTTGAATAGAAGTAGATATGAAAACTTCTGTGAGGAAATGTATAAAATAATTTTAAAAGCTTTTTTCTTTATGATTGGATATTATTTCTAAGTAGGATATGCAGGTATTATAAAGGGAAAGGAAAATTGGTTTTGATTTCAAAAGATAAATTTGAATTGCTCGACAAAAATGTATGTGTTTAAATTTCTGTAAGAAATTTGATTGGGTTTTTGATCTAGCCACTTGGCTTTTTGTTTTTTTCTGGAATTTGGGAGCCCGTAGAGGCATTTTGTAGTTGTACTGAGCTAGCCGCACAAAGGTGACGCTGGCGATTTTTTTTGGAAATTTAAGGAGTTAGAAAATTTTTGAGAAAATTTTGATAATTCAAAATTTGGTTTTAAATTGAAATTTGAATGATTTAGCAAATAGTATTGCTGAAAACTATGGGGGAGTTTGGGAAGTTAGTAAGAGTAATAATGTGTCTTTAACAAAAATATTGTGTTGGGAAGTGTTTGAAACTGAATGGTTTTAGGGAAAATAGTTAACGGGTTGTGGACCATTCTTCTTAATTGGTAATTTCGGGGACGAAATTCTTTTAAGGGGGAGGAATGTGACGACCCGGAATTTTTGAGCATTTGAGATTGGAATGTTTAATTGATTTAAATATTTGAAAGGTTAATTTAACTTGAATTTCAAATATCACTATTTATTTGGATAATTAAATTTTTGAATTTAATTATTGAATTTAATTATTGGAAGTTGGGTTAAATATTTTAATTTAAAATTGGTCGTTTATTTCCGTAACTTGCACATATGATCGAATTAGCCTCCGAAACACGTTCCATTGTGTTTGGAATGCAGGTAAAATCTTATGAACGCCTAGTGGCACGCCTCGATAGGAGATCGAGATTTTTGGCTCGATTTCAAGACGCTTGGATACAATTTTAATTTTAACTGTATATTGTGTCCACTCAAAAGCAAATCATATCAACATTTGTTTCAAAATCACCATAGCCTCTTCTGCACACCACCTTCTATTCAATATCACATCTTGTCCCTTCCCCTTCTGTATATCATGTGGTTTCTTCTTTCCCTCAGTTAAAAAGAATAATGAAAACAAAATCCTGAACTCGAGAAAAAAATTGAAATGGCCGAACGAAATCATTTCCATTCGAAATCAAATTTCTCCTCGTTGTTCAAATCACAACTCCCATTTTCAAATTCTCTGACCAAATCGAAGGAGGCCAAAGCGGGCAAGCTACGCGATAACGCGAGCATAAGTGGGTCGCGTACTCATGGAGCAAGCGAAGCATGCATAGGGAAAGGTCGTAAATTTGAGGTGTCGATTTAAGGAAGGCTTCGACTTGTTCGATGGTTCTCTAGCTGATTTGGTTTTGGGGGTTGCGAAGGCTGGGGTGTTGGCGTCGCAGTCGAGTCGCGGAAGAGCAAGCTAGGGTTTGGGGATCGCCGATGTTGGGTAGTTCGATTTCGTCGGAACTCTGGTGGGTTTCGCAAGCCGAGTTGATGTTCGCAAGTGGAGCAGTAAGGTATAGTTTTTTTTATTTAATAAGGTATACAATGATTTGAATATATATATATATATATGTTAAAAACTTTAACAGTAAAGAAAATTACTATTTGTTTATATACAGTAAAGGAAAGTATAAATATAAATTTATATATAGATGCAAAGAGAACATCTGTTTTATATTTACAGCAAAAGAAAAAAATTAATTAAATCCTAAGTTAATTAAAATTATCAAATGGAAAATTAACTGTACGATTTATTGGAATATTAATAAAATTATATAATGTTGTTCAAGGTCTAAAATCGTGGAGAGACAAGCTGGTTTGGAAAGGGTTGCAATAAAATGAAGGGTGAGTTAATCTCACTCTTCTGGATTTCTATTTAAATTTAAATGGTAAAATTTAAATAATTGGTTGAATGATTGAATTGATTTGATGTGTTATATTATATATAGTATATATTGGTGATTGATTTCCCGCATTATATAGCAGATGAGACCCTATGCACCGCATAATAGCGAATGATATTATATTAATCCCATATACCGCGATATTCCACCTCAAAGTGGAATTGGTATTGTGCTAACATCTGTGGATGTAGGGAAATAGGTTGGAGGGATCCAACTGGATTCCTCAAAATTTTATATATTGTTTAATATTCCGTGTTATGAATATTTGATATTTTGTGATGAATTATGTTGATAATTGGAATATTGAATGCTATTGTTTACTTGAATATGTTTCGGGTACACTGGGTTATCAAAATAAGAATGAATTGGAAAGAAGTAAAAGTGATTTTTTAAAAACTAAAGTTAAATGGTAAAGTAGAGATTGAAAACAAGTTTTAAATCAAAGTTAAATTTGGAATTCAAGATAGTGAATCTCAGTTTTTAAACAAATAAAGTTTTTAAATTTAAATTTATTTAACAACTTGAATGTTAAAGTGCATTTTTAAATTGATTTGAATTTAATAATGAATTTGGTTTTAAATTCCTTTAAACTACTATTTTAAAATGAGTAACTAATTTATTTAATGAAGTAAATAAAAAGGTTGTAAATTACTGCTTGAGATTAATCAAGAGTAATTAATATTTATGGTTTAATTAATGATTAATTACTTAATGTAATTAATTTAGATTAGGATAAATTAAAATGTAATGAGGAATCATTAATTTATATAATTAATGATGTAATTAAGGTTGATCAATTAAGATTAATTAATCAATAATAAGCGATTTATGAGAAATTAATTAATATAAGTAATTAAGGATTAATGTAATTAATTATAGTTAATTAATTTATGAGTAATTAAAGATTAATTACTGTTTTTGTTTAAGAATAATTAATTTGCATGATTAATTAAAGATAATTACTTGAATGAATTAAAGGGTAATTAATCTAGGGTGATTAATTAAGATGGATAATTAAGGAATGATTAATTAATTAATTAATTTGAAATTAATTAATGTCAAGTTAAGGAATCTAAGTTATTTAGATTAGTAATTCAATTAGAAGTGATTAAATTTATTTTTGAAGTGATCAAGTTTCTTATGGATGATTGAATGGTATTGGATGCTTTGAATGAGTTGGTATCTCTAATATGAAATGTTTTGTAGTATCATATGTTTGGGCGGACAAGATATTGTGGTTATCTATCAATGATGAATTGTTGTGTAAATGGACATCCTGTATTTAAAGTTTGAAGTGTATTTCATATGGATAACTTGGGTTAGGATGACATGAGACTCGAAGAGACTGGGGTCGGGTATTAGAAAATACCCGAAACCACTTCGAATTTTTGTAGATTGATATGTGAAATCAATAGGCTGGAATGAAATTATTTAAGTGAATTGGACTATTTAATCTAAATTTTGGTACTTGGAAAATTTATGTGTGAAATAAGTGATGTCTATAACAAATTGTGAATTTGTAAATTGATATGAGTTACCCCGGGTTTTATATAAGTTGTATGCTTTGTATTCCATGTTAGATGGGTTTACTCGCGCTGGTTTCCAGCCTGACCCGGGTGTTACTTTGATGTAATGCTCGGGTCAGACCGAGTATTACAGATTTTCAGGTAAGGACGTTCTGGAGCTCAGGAGGCGAGTTGGATGGCAAGAACGTATGGAGTGTACCCTCTGTATTATATTGTTGTATATCTGAGACATGATGATTGTGTATATCCTGTGTCTGTATATATGTGTAACTCTGATGTATTATAAATGTATTTGACAGATATAGAATTCTTTCGTAAACTGTTATTATTTGATATTATATTTTGATCCGCTGCGAATGTGAGAATCTTTGTTGTGTTTCTTCTTCTTCTTCTATCTCTTTCTTCTTTCCCTAACTATCTAGAATTTTCGGGATCGAAAATCCGGGTTGTTACACAAATAAAATTTTATAATTAATATTTCATTAATATTAATTTAATTAATTTATAACAATTACAAACGTTTCGGTTGCGTGACTCTATAGGTGTAAAATTGTTTAGGGATTAACAACAAACTAGTAAAATATTAATATTCATACATCACTTAGCTAATGGTTTGATTTTTTGTTTGAATTTATCTCTTGGTTTCTATAAAATCCAATTTTACTTTGTTAAGCATTACCCGGTAGTGATTATTATTTACGCTAGTTCTCTATGTCAAAACCATATCACTTTGGACTTTTGGAATTTGGTAATGGTCAAAATTTCAGTATCGTCCATATTCAAATCTATAGTCCAAAAATAATGTCCTTAATTCAATTATTATTATTAACTGAACTACTCTAGCTAGAGGCTTTAACTTTTACTTGACTTCAGTTGACTATGATACCAATCTCATATAATTGAGGAGACGAATCATCTCTTGAATAGTATTCACTTCCAATGCTTCCATATGACCCAGTTCTATGGTTGTTGAATGGACTTCGTGCCACTATTTAACTATAATCAAAGCCAAGCTTCCATATTGAAGATCAATAGTATTCTAAAGTCAAGAGAACTGAGTAATTTTGTCACATCGATATTTTTTGTTTGACCATAGTTATAGTAACCAACCAAAAACTATCGAGTGAGTCATTCTATAGTTATTCAATAACTACCGGTATGTAACCCCTTAGTTCCCCCAATACTCATGAGTAATACACTACCCAACATTTAGAGAGCGTTACGTACTTTAGCCTTAACGGATGCATCGATATCCAGTCATGATACATCTTGGCTAGGAATATTTAAAATGGTATGTTTATTTTATTTTGATAAACCACTCATGGTTACAATGATTGTAACTAATATCACAAAACAAACAACTTATGGATTTTCTATTAAATACACTTTCAATTAAATTAATTAATATATATAACATATTATCTCAAGTATATAATATAAAAAAACACTGCTTATTTTGAACATGATTGGTTATCGAGTTAGATATATGTAATAAATTACATAATTACGCCTAGGGCATACTTCTAACTTTATCAATCTCCCACTTGTACTTGAGGTCAAATATGGAATTTCTATCACGTCCCTTCGATCAGTTTGATGAGAACTTATCGAGTTAGACCATTTATGAATGGATCTGCTATGTTAGTTTAATTAACTACTTTGTTAATCAACTCTCTCCAATATTGATAGACAACTTCCATCATGTGGAACTATTTAAAGTATGTTTCTCGATTTCTAGCGGGCTCTTATTATTACGTTGCTATCATGTAACAATGATGTAGTATTCTTAATACTTGGAATCATCCCCGGCTCAGTTATAAATTTGTGCATCTATATTTATATATATTTCTTTTATTGCGGCGCTACTCAAAGCGATGTACTTAGCCTTTCATTGAATCGGCCACAAATTTCTGTTTGAAACGTTTACAACTTAAAGCTTCTTATTTTAGGTTTGAACATGAATTTAATATTGAGATATTATACTTGATAGCACTTATGCAGTTTGAGTCCGAACACTCTTTCATGTAGAGTTCATTATTTCTATAAACAATTCTCTAGCATTTCATAAATACTCAAGAAACACTCTAAACTACCATTTTAGTGATTTTAATTTGGATTTGAATTTGATGGATGCTTCAAATGTATAAATAAATTACGATAATGTAGATAAGAAAACATGTATGATAATTCCAATTGTCAAAACATAAGGAATCCATCTCACATGTTTCATATTAAACATTTTAATAAGGTTTCTTCCATATCGTTTAGGACTTCCCAACATCCTTCATACTTACGTAAAGGATATAAGTTACAAATCCAATATTGAGTATTAAACAACCGAAGTATCGATTTTCACATAAGTACATCGTTAACAATCAATAATATGTTGCCTAGAAATATCTGTGTACCTTTTAGTAAATTGATACATATCTATGCATGGAAAATACAGAACTATATAAATTTATTTAAAATTATTTTGGAATTATACATTGAACCATGGATTTTAGAAAAAAATTTGATTTTATAATTATGAATCATATAGTACTAGTAAATTATATCTTAGACAATTAAGGACAAAGCACCCGTTTAGTGGAGGCATGACAAACTTTATGGATTGATACATATATATGTATGTGTGTGTGCGTACGCAATTGAAAGTCTACTAACTTGATGAAACTAATTCCATCGGATAGTTATCGCGATTACGAGCGCAATGCAAAAGACCACGTCTCGATTGGACCTTGTATGAATAAAATATTCATTTTACAAGTTAATCGGATTAACTTAAATAATTAATTATATAATTATACACTTAATTAACCATTCAAAACAAACCTCCCTCCCAAAACTTCTTCGCCAAATAATTAACATCCCGTGCATGAATATGTGCAAACGTATACCCAATTGAGGCTCCTCTCTCCTCTCTCTCCTAAAACACCACGACAACATGCCAAACAAATTCTGATGAACTCCCTTTCGCCTGCTTGTCACCATCAAGTCGAAAACACCAAGAACAATCATGTACATCAAAAAATGACCTGGGGAATTTGTGTCCTTATAGTTTAATGACATGCCACCGAAACACGATCAGAGTTGACGAGATTTCAAGGGAACATGCTCCTTTCCAAGAGTAACTCAATCATGTCGTTCCCATCACCTATCTCCTCCCCAAACTCCTACAGAAGCTAACCGTATATTTTTTCACGTTCATCACTATCGAACACTCCGACTTAATCGCATAAAACAAAAAGGGTAAGGGATTGATGATCTCTTCAAAACAATCTCTAAGAAACAAGTTTCGGAATTTTTAGTTGCGTGTTTCAATTGATTTGAATTTTTGAAGGCATAGACCATTTTTTTGTTTATTGGCATTGAAAAGTGAGAATGAGGAGGGAAATAGAAAATGGATAAGGGAAAAAGGAATAAAGCCTCTAAATGAACTTATCTCATTTATAAGCAAAATCAATTGTTACTTCGACCATAATTTAAACCAAGTTTTCAACCCAACATCCTTTCCATCAAATCATTATAAAGGTTAGTTGATCAAATTTGAATTATGGTAGGTTTTGAAA
Source organism: Allium cepa (assembly GCA_030765085.1). Taxonomy (NCBI): domain Eukaryota; kingdom Viridiplantae; phylum Streptophyta; class Magnoliopsida; order Asparagales; family Amaryllidaceae; genus Allium; species Allium cepa. The sequence goes on from CM060938.1 coordinate 514,815,407, forward strand.
AGAAAAATTTGATGTAGTCTGCTACATAACATTCGATTTATGTATGAACCGTGAACGACGAAAATAAAAAACAATCGTGCACCAAAATGCAACATGATCACAAAAAATAATAAAATACACTAGTTATTTTATTTTGTAAAATCATAAAAATACTGTCGTTCGATGGAAAATTGTCAAGGTAAAATTAAATATTTCCTAAATTGAAAATGGTAGAAAAATATATAAATTAAATTAAAAATACGTCAATAAAAATCGAGTCATTGTTTAATAATTGATTTTCCTATTATTTACGTATTCGAATAAAATCTAAATATTTGAATAAATTAAATATTCTCATTCAAAACATTAAAAATTTCTAGTTGTTACATTCTCCCCACTTAAAAGGATTTCATCCCCGAAATTCCTAAAGGAAGAAAATTATTTTTGAACCCTTCAACTTATAAACCTTTATACTCAAAATGAGTTATAATCTTTTAAAATATCTTAAGTTATAGAAAATTTCGACGGTGCATCCTTTGCATGGCTCGATTGGAAAACCTACAACTCGCCACCACTGGCCCAAACCAACAAAGTAAACAAAAGTCCAAAAGTGGTCTCTTATATCTGGGACATAAAATCATCAACAACATTATAAGCTTGTACCTGTTAGTTGACCAAACCAACTCTACTCATGAAACTAAAAGCTTCGAACTGGCCTTTGCTTCCATATACTTGTATCTCACTCACAAATGGTATCAAACCATATAGTATCCATTTTCCAATGTCAAAAGCATACAATTTATTAAATCCCCTACAATGTACATGTAACACCCCACCTTTATACCCATATTATCCAAGATTATTATAAGAAATATTGTCGAGTAATAAGAGGAATATGGCTGATTAGGAGCGACCATCCATAAAATTGCTTTGGGCGAGTATTAACACGTCGAATAATATGACTGTATATTTTTCTTTCTTTTCTTACAATGGGAAATTCGGCATATCTGATCTAGGTGCAAACCAATAATATACCGGCTTAATTTAATTCAGAACAATACATAACATAATATACAAAACAGAATCAAACATCGCAATGGAAATAAAATAAATCAAATACTTCTTTAAAGTGTAAGTCTACAAAATGAAAAACTAGACTTACATATACATATATATAAATATGTACGCTATGATAGGATAAAGAATATACAAGACATCTATAGTCAATACAATAGCCAAGTATAACGCGAGTCCACAAATAAGACTAACATCTATAAGGCGAACCCTATCACAAAGATACTACTCTATATAGCTACTCTAGCTAGCCAAAATCAAAAGTCATTAAGTCGCTATACCTATCAAGTCTCGGTCTCACCCGAATATTATAAAACAAATGGGTCAGACTATCTCTAAATATCCAAAAGGTAAGAACAAATAATAATATGCATGCATAACATTAAAGATATATAAGTCCAAATAGTGTATCACACTAAACATCAAAAGGTATCGCCATGAAATTATTCACTATAAGTTGCATAAAACACAAGGCATAATAAGGACTATCTAATATATGCCAAATGCAAATAAAAGATCACAATGCCAAATCACCATGTCATCAAATACTCACATGCCCATCAACGGCAATCATCTCAAATATGGTGACAAGGAACTCACTTCGAAAACTCAAGAACACAAAAGATTGCATAAAGCAAGTCAATTCTAGAAATTATAAGAACGCTTGGAAGTGATTCGAAACCCAAAAGACTCGGCATAAAAGCAAGTCACAAATCATAAATCATAATGGCAAGCATATCATAAGTCCAATAAAAGCAAGTACTTTGCAAGCTATAATAATAAATACACACTTTGCATGCTAACACGAATTGGCATGCACTTCACACGTTGAGTAAGACAAGCACATCGCAGGTCAAATTCTTAAGCTAGAAATATAGACAAGCACTGCACACGTCGAGTAAGACAAGCATATCGCAGATCAAATTCTTAAGCTAGAAATATAGACAAGCACTTCGCAAGTCAACAAAAAAACACACACTTCGTGCACCAACCAAAGAGACGATCACTTCCCAAGTCAAAAATATTTTGTAAACGAGTCTCCTAAGATGGGCCTGCAAACCCATATAATCCACATAAAACGGATCATCTGGGACCAAGTACGAAAACTCGACAAAATGAGTATTATATGCTTCTAAATGGTAATCATTCAAGTAATGACCATGTGTTCCAAAATCACTCGGGTTAACTTGAACATTTACTAAATGTAAGTAAACTCCACTCAATAAGTGTAATATACTTTCGATTAGTAACTAAATGAGTATCGCTCGTTGTCCCATAACCACTTTGCGATGATTAAATATTTATTAAACAATTGTAAATCCTGCTCGATTAAAATATTCAATCGAACAAGTCCAATAGTTAACCGACAAAGTAATACAAATGTTCCATACCACTTGTTTGGTTAAATCGTTTAGTTAATTTCTCATCCAAATGAAGGCAGAAATTTCAAGAAAGTAATATACTCCAAAAGTAACACAAATTGCCCATATGTTATAAAAATAGCCTAAGGCTAAGTATAATAAAATTCTGTAAGCATTTGTGGTTTTGAAAGCAAATAAGATCATTTTAACATGCATAAAATGATTTCTAAGGCACTTTATTTATATACTTACTTTCCACATTATCGTTATAAAATCCATTAGCTCATTTGTTATCCAACTATATATATTTATTTGTCACTTGATAATATAGACTATAAATCCATATAAATAATAAAATGTATACAGATATGTAGTTTCTCCCAAAATCTCATTAAAAGATATATATTTATATATATATCTGTACACTATATCCTACAAGTCTCATTGATATAAACATTTGTTTATAAAAAACATAGTTATATATTTCAAAACCATAATTCTTAAATTATAACTATTTTTTACTAACAAAACCTATTGTGTGCATATACTTATTATAGTCAATTATAAAAGGAAATAAAATAGATTTGAAAACAAATTTGAAATCTATAAATTATAGTAAACTTTCTTTTTGTAAACTACTTTTATTCAAATCATATATATTTATGTATTATTGACATGCATATGCTTATAAAACTCCAAATCTTTGAACTAAAATGAATCATCAAATCGAAGAATCAAACTTAGAAAATCAGCAATTGAAATAAGAAAAAGAATTGACAAAACAAAACAGCACAAAACCCAAGGCAAAGCAACTGATCGAGGAGGAGGAAAAGGCACCTGGAGCTCACACTCCAGGCTTCTATCTGTCGTGCTCCACCGATCGATCATTTGGGACCTGGAATATGAGCTCTAGGTTCTTTTCTTCCCTACGGACGATCAATAATTAATTCAGCATGTTATCTTCGCATTTTGACATCTTATATTTGTTATATAGATTCAGAAATACACATGCATTCATAGGAAACTAATCAAAATAACATAGGAGAAAAGAGGTAAAAAAAAATTGAAATACAGTAAATAGTATTTAACAGGGAATAAACTATTAGTTTACTACCATAGGAACACCAAAATCATCAACATAATTTATAATCATTCATTATAAATAAATTACATGCAATAATAAACATAGAGATAGATGATGTGAGGTTTTAACTCACCTTGAATCCCCAATTTGATTTGTCTAACACCCATTTCATGAAATCTTAGATAATTACTCAAACTCAAAAAGAATGAACAACAAAATCAAACACTATAAAATGTGAAATAAATTAGTCTAAATGATAGAATAGGGTTTGAAAACCTTACCTTGAATTTATCAGATTTTATAACAATTTATTCCAATTTTTCTTTGTTGTTTTGCTAGAGTCCAGGTTTGAGAAATTAGAAAGAATAAGTTTCTTTTTACTGTAATGAGAAGAATGAACATATTATTCATCCTAGTCAACTATAGAAGAGAGTAAAATCTTCTTTTACACTTAAATGGGCTGAAATTAAGTTAAGCCCAAATCCAAAATTCATTTGAAAGAATTAAACAATTTAACACTCATATTCTCATTTTTAAACACCATTTTATAAATATGATTTTCGTTTCTAAAATCTTACATAAACACTATATATATATTTCAATCTCTTAATTCTTCTTTAAAGAAAGAAAAATATTTTCAATAATTAATTTAACTATCTTTTTTATATTGAAAACATGAAATGTTCTGTTTTTTTCAAAAAGCCAAATACAACACTAATATTATTTTTAACACGATTATACTTATTTTATTTATTTAACACTTAGGTTTAAAAAATAAAATCTATAAGTGTCTAAAACACTATTATAGCCTAATAAAGATAAAATAACTTCTCAATTTCATAATTATTTAGAATTAACCATTCTAAAATAATTTATCTTTTATAAAAAGGATAAAACTTCAAATTAATGATTTAAATTCCCCAATTTAATATTTTATTTAGTGCGACAACCCACCTCCTCGACCCTCAGAAGTCGACACATCATCAATACTCACGTGTCGTAAATCTAAGTGCCGAAGAGGCAGATTTTCATGGGGTAAAAGAAAATAAAGGTAGAAGACAAACAAAATAGAATGTCACATCGTATTGAACATTTAATTATGCAAATGAGTAGTGCATGCAATTTTTCCATTAGAGTATTAGTAAGTACTAGCTAGGATAGTTATAACTACCTATCCTCACAAGTGCTGGTAGATGTATAATAAAAAATACAACGGAATCAGAAATGGATGACTATCTATATGGGACCCTCCAGCTTCCTTCTCCTTCCAATATGCTACGAGCTTCTCCCAAAAGTTCCGTGTTACCTAACTACTTGGCTGCCCAGAAAAATAGGGTAGCAAGAGTTTTAAGGGAAAGAAAATAAACTTCGAGCCGGTTATTGGACTAGTGTGGGAAACTCAAAATACGAGTATTTTTAAAACAAAGGATATCTCATAAGACCACGCCACACACAACATGTAATGAGTTTTTACCTTATGATAACCAAAATCTTTGCTACACAAAATCTAGGGATATTATTTTTAATGGCTTTCTTTCGAAAACATGTTTCAAGTAAATATACATAATTTTAGCCGAAATTGTTACATTATTAATTCCAAAATACTAGGTATTATAATCAAGTCCGAAGGCACTTTTAGAGAATGGATTTCCATACATTGGTAAGTAAGAAATTACCTTCAATATAGTACATCTCTAAAGGGATGTACTTAGGATCAACAACTTTTAAACCTCTACATCGGGTAAGACTGGCCTACCCGCAAACCCAACTTTGTGGTGGATAAAATCGAGTATGACATCAACACAGTCGTAGTCGACCTATTTGGGATCCTATAGCATAAACAACATACTCGACATATCTTGAGTAATCTAGAAGGGTGATGACCATACCTGAATGGTTGTGAACCATATAGCCTTATGACATGCCCCGTTTAATCCATTTCCGTGAGATGAGGCTCGAGGTAGGGAGTACCTTTCACTTAGCACATTCCACTTTGAATGCCACATTGCCAATTCCATCACACACTATTGATTTCCACAAATGTACAACCTCAAAGCTTGTATGTCTCAGAGAAGTGTGTTAAGTATATGAGAACTGCTTCCTACACCACTAAACAGGTGTACGGTCATGAAAATCGATGTACGTGTATGCTGAAAATGTAGTTTTTGACATTCGTCCATACAAGTTGTCAGGGAATATGACAAACCGAAGAAACTCTCCTACCACATCCTGTCGGGAATCATCCCTAGGATTAATAAAAAGCATCACTTACATCAAAGGTCAAATGAAAATACTAAAGCTGCATATATATGTTATGATAAATTTCCCCTGAAGGTTAGTGATAAGCAGCCCTTCATTCCATTTATTATCATTCCAAGTCTTCACTTCGAATACGCAAATTGGTTTGAAGTGGTTTTCCCTAAAGAATCACTCAAAGCCAACCCCGTTACCTTCGAACCAATCATCGATAAAAAGATATTAAGTAAATAGGCATTATCATTTGAATAATTACTTTCTTTTATCAAAAATATCATCTAGAGATATATTTCTTTTAATATATTTCTTTTCAATATGTATAGAATCATTAAATCCCTCTTTCACTTTGAAAATACCAAAAAAAATTCATAATTCATATTGGAAAACATTATTGAGTTAAAAAGGGTCGATAGAAGTTATACTAATTCGGCTCAACATCAATTTTCATATTTAACCTTTACTATCCACTGAATAGTAGTGAAATCATCATTTAAATTCACATAGATATTATGGGTTCCCTCCTTGGAATTTAACACTAAGTGTCAAAAGATTATTTCTATGCAATCCAGGTTGTATTAAATTTAGAAAATTTTGTCTCGTTTCTAACATATTGACTTTATATATTCCTCGCCTAGGAAAAAGGCTAGGTGAGCCAGGCACCTATTTCTCCTAAACATCTCCTTAATTTAAGCACCTCACATCCAGATCTCAAGATTAGAAAATCCAGTCTATTCATTGGCATTTAGTGCCAAGATTAAATCACTTGATAATTTATTTAAAACTATTAAAATGGATTATAAAACCTTCAAATCATCTTAAAATACTAAATTATTTATTTGTAAACATATATAAAATATTTGGAAAAGAATACCTAAGTTTAAAGCCATATTTTAATAGTTATTAAAAGTGCTGCAAAAAGTGCTGCAAATAGTACTTTTAAGGCTTATTTGATCGAAACAACTTTTCTATCATTTAGAAATATATTTTTATAATAAAAATATATTTTGAAGCATTTTAAAAAAAATTATAGGATTTATTCCGTAACTTTAAAGAACTAAAAATGTCATTTCTAAAGAATTTGTTGCTTAGGTTTTCGAACTCTCAAACCACGATTATTTTGAAAACTTCTTTTGCTCATATTTCAAAATGTACTAAACGAAATCTGTATCATTTTCTTTTTCTTGAAAATTATTTTTATAAGAGTTCGTAAAATTATTGTTACAAAGAATTTTGACTTTGAATCCATCGTTTATATGGATATGACTTTCTACGGCGCGAAATCACATACTACTATTACGCAACGCGTCTATTTTTGACTCAAGTTTCATAACTTATCAAAACTTTTCCAAATTGGATTTTAGTGTTTATAAAACATTTATAAACCACTTTAAAGAGATTTAAAAATCTCATATCGTAACGACCTATAATATTTAACGATTTTTAAAATGTAATTAACTTTAAAAAAAGTCTCGAAAATAAAACAATTAAATTTAACAATGAAAATTTGATATTTGTTATGCATCTATTGAAATATAATAAATGGTTGATTTTCATCTGAAAATATGGAAGTTAATTCTTTTGTGTAATTTTCAATTTCAATTTAAAATCAGTTAAATTTATGAATATAAAATATTTTCGAAATCTAAATAATTTTTATATAATAAAATTTAAACCATTTTCTAAGTGAGATGTCATATTCATTTTGCCAAATTTGGACAGTTATTGCCCCGTTTATTTTATTTTCGATGAAATAGCAGTAATTTGGCAACGAATATCGACTTTTGATAGGATGATCGTATCGCTGATATTTGTATACCATTTTGTCTGTCTCGTCGTACTAATATCTGCAGTATATTCATTTGTATGTTTCGGTGTTCATTGCACAGCGAAAGCTGCGAAACGATTTCTATATCGGTTCCGTATTTGACCTTTTGGTTTCCAGATGGCCTTTCGTTTAACCACCGTGTAAAAGTGAATGTTCACAAGCCATAAATATTCTTAAATCCAAACTGTGACTCTTGTTATTCCTATCTACTCACTATAATTTCTGATTTGGTTCATTTCTGTTGATTCCATTCTCGTCATTTCATTCTGCACTCTCTCTAAAAATAAAGTAAAATAATATAATAATAATATATATATATGAGACGCTCAAGCTTGCTCCCCTTTTGCTTGTTTTGCTCAAACCCATCCCTTCATGAACCTGGCTCCTCCGCCCACAACTCCTTCGCCATCACTTCACATCAACCATACGCAAGCACCTCCTCGACAGCCCTCACTTGAAACGTACAACCTCCAATCCAAACACTATCCCGCCTTGTACCCATCTCAGCCTCGCTATGACAGTCCTCTGCCACGGCCGAATGCGACTCGGACCTGTAACCCACCACATACCGCCTTGATTGTCCGCCCTAAGCACCAACCTCAGGGATGTGCCACAAAAACTCCCACAACCCCTAGCAACTTCGACCTCCGCCTGCACCTACTTCTGACCACCTACCGCTAGTGACAGCATTCTCCGCCACTCATCGATCCCTTACTTCCCTCTGCCACCCGCTCCTTGTACCCACGCCACAGCAACCCAATGTTCACTGAACCCATCACCACTCCACCACTACCTCTCACGCAAACTCATATGCCTTCACCCAACTGACCTTCTCACCCATCACAAGTCGCAGCAGCCTATCCCCATCGCCGAACCCGAGGTAGATGCTAACAGCTCACTCCAGTCATCCTCCTTGTTCCACCGACCACTAACATCTTCTCATCCTATCGTAACCTTCCTCCGACAACACCAATAACTGATCCAGCCCTTCGTCCACATCACACTACCCCACTGCCTTCTCCGCTGTGAAGTCATCACCCATACAACAACAGCCTTATGCCTCAGCAGACCCAAGCACTAGATCGTTGAAGCCACTCCTATTAGTCGCCACTTAAGCTTGCACCTCTTTTGCCTCTTCCCTCCTATGCATTATCAACTCGAGCAGCCTCTTCTGCTTAAAAATTCCAAAAGATTATATATATTGCATATGTATATTTTGGTGTCTTCAATCAAAGTTATATATATATATATAGTATAATATAATATAAAGATTATACTTTCATTTGTTTGATATGTTAAGGTATATATAACATGTTTATAATAATATTGATTTTTAAAGTATATATGTGGATAGACTTTTTATATATGTGTTTAAAAAGAATATTTATTTTATATATCGATTTTGAAATAGAATAAACATAGATATTTTGACTTTAAATAGACGTGTTGAAATTAAATATTGATTTTAATAAACATATATAAGGATTTTGATTATAATATATGTGAATATTGATTTCAAAAGAAATTACATAATATAAAGATTTTTATATGAGTAAATTTTAGATTTTTAAAATTTATATATATTGCTTTCATCTATTATCGAATTCCAGCCTAGCTTTGCTTTGTTCATAGACTTCATGTTCATCGTGCTGTACTTTGGAGTTTGTTGTTTGGATTCGTAGCTTGTCATGTAGTCTAATCTCTCTAGCCATGGAATATGAGCAATCACTCACGATTAACATTCTTATATTTAGTAAATTTAATTCACATGAAATGACGATTGAAATATATTGTCAAATTTGAATTGTTAGCTTGTTAAATACGATATGCCATTATATGAAACTATTTACTTATGACATATGACACCATAACCTGTTACATATATTTTATTTATTATTAATTATGATCAAATATGCTTGTCATTAATATATATGTCATTTTATGATATTTATATTCTCAAACTGCAAGTTCCCTATTACTTTGGAATTCTCTATGGGTTGAAATGATAAATACCCGAACGATCTTATAGATTAAGGGAAAATTGTTATGGGTTGAAATGATAAACCGAAGCGATTTTCACTGATTTTTAATTTTTGAATTGCGGGTTGAAATGATATATACCCGTAAACATTAAATTGCGGATTGAATTGATAAATATCTGCATCACTTAACCAGAGGATAGAAAATTATGTACGAACACCGTTGGTCTATATTTTGAAAATGATTTCCAAAGTCTGAAAGAATATATACAGGTTTTATTAAATGTTGATTTTTAAATATAATAGTAAGATTTTAATTTTATTATATTTGTAGAATTTAGATTTTTAAAATTATAAGTTAAGTTTGAAATGTAAATTTTAAGATTTTATTTATATTTTTATTATTTTTAAATAGATAAAATTTAAGATTTAATTTAATAAATTTTAATATGTATTAATTTAATTTAATTAGTTTATATAATATATTTAGTATTCATAAGAAATGATATTAATATTTTAAAAATAGAGTTTGTAGTAACTTTAATAAAATAAAGTTTTGGTAAAATAAATTGAGTTAATTTATAATTTAATTTATTTGAGAATTTAATATAAATAAGAATTGATTTAGGACCTACTGATTTTGTGATTTTAAAGATATGTTTTATAACTTGTTTGTGATTCAAGGTGATTTAATGTACATTTTCAAATTTAAATAAAATTGAAATTGAAATATTTAATGTTGATTTGAATTTGTAACTTGAGATTTATTTTAATGTTATTAAAAATGATTTATGAAATATTTAAGAAAAAATAAATAAAATAAAGTTGAATTTTGAAATATAAATGAAATTTATCAGAAATTGAATTATTGTAAATTGTTTGAATATTTGGACTTCGAAATTTATTAAAGTGGAAGTGGTTTAACATTTGTACTTCAAACTTGGATTTAAAATCGCCATAAGAATTTGAATTGAACTTTTAATTGAAATTATTGGACTAAGGTTGATTTAAATTGACTTTAGAAACTAAAGTTGATTTGAATTGATTTGTGAAATTGGAAGAAACAATTCTAGTTTGAAACTATTATAGATTCAAACTCTTTTAAATATATGTAAATTATTTTATAGATATATTATTTTAAGTTTATAAACAATTTTAAATATATTTTAATATATAAACTATTATAATATATAAACTATTTAAATATAACCTATTTTAAATATAGACTATTTTTAATAAATATTCTAATACATAAACTACTTTCAATATTACTGTTTAAGCTAGAACTATTATGATTTATATTTAATGGATTTAAATGCGAATACTTTGAATATTAATTGTTTAAGTTGGTACTGTTATGGTTTTTGGTAAATGAATATGATTTCGAAAGTGATATGATTTTGAAATGAATATGATAATTTGATATGAAGTATGAATTGTTTGAGTTTATAAATGACCATGGTGTGAAATAAGCGTTTGGTGTTAAAGAGACCGGGATCAGATATTTCCATACTCTCTACGAATACGGAAAACCACTTTAACAACTATATACGTGGCGGAGATTCCAGAACGAAGTAGGATGGTTTGGCGACGATTCTATATGAGGTATTAAGTCAGCCCTGAGTCCCGTGAGTCAGCTTGATGTGGCTAAAACAGGAGCTATACCGGGCCAAGTGAGGTCGCACCTCCGATCGAGCATACTTCTTTAATACCATTCTATTACTTTGTGATTTTATTAGGTGCACCATTGATTTGGGAGTGTGTCTCGAGGTGGGCGGTAGGAGCTGCTATACGTTACCACTAGTCCGGGAGTGCAAACGGTAGAATCATACCCTAGCATTTCCTCTCGTGTCTTGTCACATGCCTTATCGCGCCTTATATGAGTTTGGTTTTAAATGTACCTATGGAGTGCCCTTTGATAACCATTAGGTTTAAGGAGGAATTACGGTACTGTATAGGCTATGGTAATGTATAAAAAAATTTTAGGGGGATATGGGTAACGCCTTAATGCTATTTTAGTAGTTTACTTTACTATAGACATTATCTATGTAGCGTATGTACTATGTATGTAGATAGTTTAACGGATCCTTAAAGGATGGGAATCTCAAACATCATTTGAGTTACATTGTATTTCACTTGACATTTCACTTAAGCTGGATTTACTTGTATAAGAATGTTAATCCTGACTCGAGTGTTTTGTGTTTTACTTTATGCTCGGGTCAGACTGTAACGACCCGCCTTTGTGGACAGTTTAAACCGACGATCAAATACACATGTCGATTCTGAACCATTCAAAAGGGCAGATGGTTATTGGGGTAAATAAGAAAAGAAAAAAAAGAGAAATAAGGAAATGAAGCAACACAGAATCTCGCAGCCAAACGATAAATATAATAGTCAAATAAACAGTTCATGAAGCTGTTTACAATATTTTGATCATTATTTATACAACATTTATCAGAGTTATACATATACAACAGAACAAATAAAATAATGCAGCAGACAGCATGATGCAAAGATAATAATAATAATAATAGTATACCAAATCTTCGTTTTCGTTCTCCAGAATAGATCTTCAATAAGCTAAAAAACTCAGGTCTGACCCAAGCGTAATGAAAAGACAAAACACTCGAGTTAGGACTAAAATATCCTCATGTAAGTTAAATCAATCGTGAATAAATATGAGTGTAACGGCGTTAGAGATGTTTATGGGGTTTGACATCTCATATCCAGTGTCAACGTGCGTGCAATAACTTAAGAGATGTTACGGGATTTTCCATCTCTTAAGGATCCGTTAAAATATCTACTATATAGTACAATACGCTATTATAATATGTCTACAGTAAAGTAAAGGTATTAAAATAGCGTTAAGGCATTACCATAATACCCCTTAACACATTTTTATAATGCCATAGTCTATACAACACTGTAAGCCCCACCGTAAACTGGTGGTTATCAGAGGGTACCCCATAGGTATAACACAAAACAAAACGTAGTGGTCGCGAATAGGATAATCAGTATGACAAGGTACATGAGGCGATACCAACTAGGATACTAGTAGTTGCGTGATCCGGACTGATGTTGAGCATAGCCAGCGGCTACCCCAACACCGCGAAACAACACTCCCAAATCAAGGGGTGCATCCAAATCGAATCACAAATGTAATAGATATGGTATCGAAGAAGTGTGTCCGCTAGAGATGGCGAACCTCAATGGCCCGGCGCGGCTCCTGTTTTAGTCATGTCAGGGGTCATCCAATATCGTTCTGTTTCTTCAGTCAACGCGTTCACCAAACCATCCACTTCATTATGGATCAACACTCCGCGTATAATAGTTATTAAAGTGGTTTTCGGTATCGACAGAGAGTATGTCTATATCCGATCCAGGTCTCTTTAATAACTACGTATTATTACACCGGTGGCTCTTTTACATTTCAAATCGATTCATAATTGATATCAAAATATCATATTTGCTTCAAAAATCAAGTCCATTTCAAATATCGTCGTAGCTATTCAAATGTAAGATTCTGTTTCAAAAATCATTTTTCGCCTCAATATCCCATTTCGATTTCAAGATCATTTCGAATTTCAATTTAGGTTGCAACTTCATTTAACCCAATTCGTATTTAAATTCAAGATTTAAACATAAACATTTCACCTTATTGACCAGGTTGAAATTTTTAGAAAAATAGTTTTAAGTAGTTTAAAAGTAGTTTAAATAATTAAAATAGTTAAAAATACTTAAAATCTTTAAATGGATTTCAAATAGAAAATTGGTTTAAAATAATTTAAATTGGGTTAAGTAGATTTAAAATAGATTAAAATAGTTTAAGTATTCAAAAATGGTTTATATAACAGAGTAATTTGGAAAACAAAATAAAACAGCTTCAAAACCAACCATTTCAATTATAACTTCCCAATTCAAAACAATTTCAATTTCCCTTCTACCGATACAATTTCGATTTCAATTCAAATCAATGTCAACTTTGACTTCAAATTAATTCAATTCTACATTCACCTTCAATTAATTCAATTTCAATTTATATCGATTTGGACCTTGGTTTTTCATAATATCAATTTATAACACTTAACAAAATTATCCTTCAATATTCAAATTTAAATCCCAGTTACAAATATGATTCAATTTCAAGCTCAATTTCAAAATATCATTTTTATATCGCTTTTACTTAGTAATACTAAAAGCTCGAGATAATGTTAAATTTTTAAAACAGATAAATTTCCGAAATTCAATCATATCCTAATTTTAAATTTCAAATTCTCAACTTAAATTATTTAACAATTTCTTTTAACCAAAATTTATTTCAACATTCCAAACTCAATTTTTTCGATAAATTCGATTTCTATAAATTGATTTCTATTTATAACTTTTAAATCAAAACATTTAAATAAATTTCAAATCGACGATTTTAAAAGTTATTAATTTAGCCAATCCGGTGTCCGTATATAATTTTCTATCCTATGTCCAAGTGATTATTTATTTCCATTAAATGCCAGGGATGAATATATATCACTTAAACCAATCACAGTGTCATATGTATGCATAACAGTATATATATAAGGAAATAAACATCCAAACATTTAAATATCAACCATAACATCCATCGAAATACATCATCCAATAGACAATACAATTCATGGTAATTTCATAATTATCAATGTCAGGTAATTTAATCGCAATTCAATTTTAATTTCAATCTAGCTGTCAATTTAAATTTCAACGGTTAATTCAAATGACAATCTATATGACAATTAAATTTTATCAAACAACGAAAAATAAATCATAACACTTCATAATGTCAAATTTAACTAGCATAAAGATATTTAGTACGTTGTGAGCGTTATAAAACACTCAACTTGATTTCAATGTAGTTCCAGCGTTTTATTTTGAATAAAATTAAACGAGCGTTTAATTTTACCCAAAATTTTCACTAGCTCCAAACAATTCCAATCCAGCTCCATAGCGTAGTGCTCGACAAAACGAAGCCAATGCAAGTTGTTTCTTAATTTTCCGACCTCGCATGACAAAGGTACAACATTTTAAAGTTTACATGATTTATAATATAATTTTATTTACAATTTCTTTTCTAATTTTAAACTCAACTAATCAGGGCCGTTCATCTTGCAACTGCAGATCGTGGCCGTTCTTTGCTTCATCTTCCTCATCTTCACATCCAGGTCGAGATAACCGAACCCATTCGTTCGTTCAAACCCTAATAGCCGCCTCCACCACGTCGAATTCTACATCGATCAGCAAGCACCACTTCGAAGCCAACGTCGAATGCTACCTACGGCCAGAGGATGATGAAGCTCGGCCTCATATTGCCCTTGAAAATCATGCCCGTTCGTGACACCTTCCTCGGCCTGTCGTGCCTCCATCAACGCTCCGATGACGATCACAGCCGTTGGATATGTTCATCTCGTCATCCTCTACAAGTTTGCTATTGGAAGCTTCTTGAATTATAGCGTGGATGAAGAGAAAAATAAGGAAGAAGATTGAAACATTTCGGCCATTGATAGAATGAAAGTGGCGGCTGAAGCTATTTGCCCTAGGGTTTATAATGTTTGTTGCAAAATTAGAAAATTTAGGTCCTTTTATAGAAAATTATCGAAAACACTATTCACCCGAATTTTTCCGAACTCCAAACGAAGCATGTCGGCTGGCGTTTCTAGGGTTTACCCCGCGTTCCGGACACAATGGAATAGGTTTCGGAGGCTAATTCGATCATTTGTGCGAGTTACGCAAATAAACGATTAAATATAAATTAAACAAATTTCTATGCGTTTTGGCTTGCCCCGGACAAACGGTAAATCCGATTGACATGAAATTTGAAATCTTACAATAATATCACGTTACGGATCCGATGAAACTGATTTCGTCAAAATCCAAGACTATTTGAAAAATGGCTATTTTAACTCGTCAATTAAATATTAAAATATTCAATTTTCACAACTTTACTTTTAATTCGATTTTAAAAGTTCTACAACATCATTCTAACTTTAATATGATAAAATAAAATTTTACAAATCATTTTTAATCATATTAAACCCGTTATTCAATTATCCAATAAATTCCAATTTTAAAATCTTATTAACTCTATTATAATCCCCATATAACTTACATTCACTTTGGAAACCAATTTGAATCATATTAAATCAAATTTCAATTATTCACTCTATTTCCGTATATTAAATTTCAATATCAAATTAATCATATCAAATTCGGAATTTAATTATTCAAACATTTGTAATATTAAATTTAAACAAATTTGATTATTCTTAAATCACTATCTTTTGAAATATTCAAAACGAACTTATAAAATTCAATTTTTAAAAACCAATTCACATCTTAGAACACTATTTCCATTTTACAGTTATTCAATTATTCAATAAGTTTAAAATATTTACTTTAAACAATTTACCTATTCAATATTCAATTATTTGATTTTAAATAGATTTTACTTATCAATCAATTACTCTATTATACCCAATGAATTCGACATTTATTATCCTATCCAACTATTGTTTGCAACGACATTCACTAAGTAGCATTATTTTCAATACTTATTACTATTCAAATCTTCGAAACCAATCTATTAACATTCGTATTTCTACCTAAATAATTCACAATTCTTATTCACTTATTTACAATTGTTTTTCCATATATTCCCTTATAACCAAGTTATAACATTTGAGTGAATTCAATTAGATTGGAACTCCATTCGATCTATAAATAATTACTTGGATAATTATTGTTGCAGTTCATTCCACTTATTATTATTCCAAACGAATTAAATTTTTTTTTCTAACATTAAATCACGAAATCTTATTAAATTAGCTATTTTAATTATCGAAAATTTACGGGCCGTTACACTTCAAGGGCAATATGAGGCCGAGCTTCATCATCCTCTGGCCGTGGGTAGCATTCGACGTTGACTTCGAAGTGGTGCTTGCTGATCGATGTAGAAGTCGACGTGGTGGAGGCGGCTATAAGGGTTTGAACGAACGAATGGGTTCGGTTATCTCGACCTGGATGTGAAGATGAGGAAGATGAAGCAAAGAACGGCCACAATCTGCAGTTGCAAGATGAACGGCCCTGATTAGTTGAGTTTAAAATTAGAAAAGAAATTGTAAATAAAATTATATTATAAATCATGTAAACTTTAAAATGTTGTATCTTTGTCATGCGAGGTCAGAAAATTACGAAACAACTTGCATTGGCTTCATTTTGTCGAGGACTACGCTATGGAGCTGGATTGGAATCGTTTGGAGCTAGTGAAAATTTTGGGTAAAATTAAACGCTCGTTTAATTTTATTCAAAATAAAACGTTGGAACTACATTGAAATCAAGGTGAGTGTTTTATAACGCTCACAACGTACTAAATATCTTTATGCTAGTTAAATTTGACATTATGAAATGTTATGATTTTATTTGTCGTTGTTTGATAAAGTTTAATTGTCATATAGATTGTCATTTGAATTAACCGTTGAAATTTAAATTGACAGTTAGATTGAAATTAAAATTGAATTGCGATTAAATTACCTGACATTGATAATTATGAAATTATCATGAATTGTATTGTCTATTGGATGATGTATTTCGATGGATGTTATTGGTTGATATTTAAATGTTTGGATGTTTATTTGCTTATATATATACTGTTATGCATACATATGACACTGTGATTGGTTTAAATGATATATATTCATCCCTGGCATTTAATAGAAATAAATAATCACTTGGACATAGGATAGAAAATTATCTACGGACATCGGATTGGCTAAATTAATAACTTTTAAAATCGTCGATTTGAAATTTATTTAAATGTTTTGATTTAAAAGTTATAAATAGAAATCAATTTATAGAAATCGAATTTATCGAAAAAATTGAGTTTGGAATGTTGAAATAAATTTTGGGTTAAAAGAAATTGTTAAATAATTTAAGTTGAGACTTTGAAATTTAAAATTGGGATATGATTGAATTTTGGAAATTTATCTGTTTTAAAGATTTAACATTATCTCGAGCTTTTAGTATTACTAAGTAAAATCGATATAAAAATGATATTTTGAAATTGAGCTTGAAATTGAATCATATTTGATGCAGCTCAGGCCAGAGAAGAAAATACGCAACCAATAATTCTTCAAGGGATAAGTCGTACACGACTTAAGGAAGGGGTAAGTCGTCCACGACTTAAGATGGAAGCTATAGGTCGTCCACGACCTAAGGAGTCGCATGGGAAGAAGCAACGAGTTAACAGGTCGCATGGGAAGGAGCAACGAGTTAACACAGTTTTGGTTTTAGGTCGTTCAGAAATTTTAGGTCGGCAACGACTTAAGAAAGAAGATTTAGGTCGGCAACGACCTATTGAAGATGTTTTAGGTCGGCTACGACCTAGTGGGATTTCACGACTTAATGAAGAACGAGTCAACTTGATAAGACGTTCGGAGTTAGGTCGTTACAAGGAAGGACGTTCAGATAGTTACCAAGTGATAGGTCGTTGTAACGACCTACGACCTAGTTAGGTCGTATGAAGAGGATTGGGAAGAATTCTGGTTACAGCTTCTTTAGGTTGCTATGCTTAAGTCGCTGGGATGTTCCTAAGTCGTAAGTTGTTAGGTCGTATACGACCTAGGTGTTGTAAATATATGTGTGTTGTAACTTGAATCTTGTATGATGAGTCGTAAGTCGTGACAGTGTGCTGTGTTGTAAATATGGTTGAGTCGCTTGATGTTGTGGCATTGTAATATTGGTGAGTCGTGAGTCGTATGTCGTCTATAATGAGTCACTGCTGACGAGTCGCTGCCGGTTGTGAAATGACTTAAGTCGCGAGTCGTGAGTCGTGAGTCGTGAGTCATGAGTCGTATACGACTTAAGGATCCGGTTGTAACATGCTATAAATAGGGAGTGTGTTGTACATTTGAAGGGGTTGATTTTTGGAATAAAAACTTTGTTTGATTGTTGTGTGCTTTCATCTAAATTGGTAGTTGAGTGTGATCTCCTATCTCCACTTTCGGTTAATCGAGTGCGCTCGATTCAACGATTGTTGAAGCCAATTCACGGTATCAAGTGCGCTTGATCAACGTTTGACGAATTGTAGATCTTCTCTCACGGTATCGTGCGCGATCAACGTGTCGAAGATAGCTAGAATTCGGTATCTTTGTGATCAACGAATTTGGGCCTTTCAGTATCTTCAATCCACCGTTTGCTACTTTCATCGATCTATATCGTTTTGTTAATATCCGCTGCGTCAGTTTTTGGTATCACAGCCAGGTTAGCCAATCATAGCTAAGCCGAGTCTTGGAGCCAAGGAGTTTGAAGTTGGTGTTCATCGTGTTCATCTTGAAGTTGTAACAAGTTAGAAGTTTTCGGTCCATTTCATTTTGGATCAAAGTTGGAAAGGTGTTTGAGTTAGAGCCGAGAGCTGAAGCATCACTTTGGTATCATTTGTTGAAGTATTGTGAAGTTCAATCATGCCGCCAAGGAGACCTAATCGTCATCAAAATGTTGAAGCGTTGTATAGAAGAGAAGAAGCCGAGCAAATGGAACAACGTATTAATGAGAAATTTGATGAAGGCATTGGAAAGTTAGAGAAGTTGATGAATGATTTGAATCAAAATCAAAGGAGGAGATCACCAATCTCGAACAATGGAGGAAACCGAGTTTCGCCATCGGTTACGGAAGCGAGAAGGGTATCACCGCAATCTTTTAGAGAGAGAAGAGAAACATCAATTTCATCAAGGAGAGATCACCATGACTATGCACGTGAAGAGAGAAGAACTCCACGTGAGTTTGAAGATGAGCCATATAGAGATGAAGAGAGACATAGTAGAAGAGACATGCGTGATCGAAGGGATGATAATGGTCGAGATCATTATAGATGTACATTTGATTTTGATGAAGAGGGTGATAGAGCTAACATTCATTACCGAGATCGAGACCAAGTTCGAAATTCATACCGGGATGTAGATGATGATCGTCGATGGGAATCGGGTATGAAGATGGAAATGCCAGAATTCAAGGGTGGTATGGTAGCAGAAGAATTCTTGGATTGGTTGTCTAATGTTGAAGAGATCTTTGAGTTCAAAGAGGTTTCGGAGAATCGTCGAGTGAAGTTGGTTGCTACTAGGTTGAGGGGGAGAGCTACGGCATGGTGGCAGCAAACCAAACTTACACGAGAACAGATGGGGAAGTCGAAGATTGAATCATGGGAGAAGATGAAGAAACTGATGAAAGCTACATTTTTGCCTTATAATTACCAATCACTCATGTATCAGAGGTTGCAGAATCTGAGACAAGGGACGAAGACTGTTAATGATTATGCTGATGAATTTTATCAATTGATTGCTCGGAATGATATAATGGAGACGGAGGAACAGTTGACTGCCAGGTTTGTTGGAGGTTTGAGGATGCAGATTCAGGATATGGTGAACATGTTTGATCCTAGATCTGTAGCAGAAGCACATCAGAAAGCGTTGGCTTGGGAGAAACAGGGGAGACGTGGAGGTGGTGTGTTTACAAATTCCAATATTCAGAACAAGGGTGCTAGTGGGGGTTCCAATGTTTCGAAAGCTGTTAGTAAACCAGTTGTGAGTGAAGTTGCGAAGGCGAAGGTCAACAACTGTTTCAAATGTTACAATTGCCAGGAAGTGGGTCACAAGAGTAATGAATGTCCGAAGCCGAAGAAACGAACTATGATTGCTGAAGTTGAAGGTGAGGATGATGGTGAAGGTTATTCTAGTCCAGTTGAGGAGGAAGAACAGTATGTCGCTTCGGGAGATGAAGGATGTAATCTAATGATGAGGAGATCTTGTTTAATACCGAAGCAAGAAGAAGAGGCTAGTTGGTTAAGGAGTAACATCTTTCAGTCAACATGCACTATCCTAGGAAAGGTTTGTAAGTTTGTGATTGATGCAGGAAGTTGCGACAATATTCTTTCTACTGAAGCTGTGAGAAAGTTAAAGTTGAAAACAGAGAAACATCCTAATCCTTACAAGTTAGCGTGGTTGAGAAAAGGAGGAGAAGTGAAGGTGGATAGGCGAGTTCGAGTTCCATTTTCTATTGGGAAGAAATATAAAGACGAGATTTGGTGTGATGTGGTTGAGATGGATGTTTGTCATTTGCTTTTGGGAAGACCATGGCAGTATGATCGAGCAGTACAGCATGACGGTCGTACCAATAGCTACAGTTTTATGTTTGAAGGTGTTAAGATTATTTTGGTTCCAAAGAAGAGACAACGAGAAGAAAGGAAGTCAGAGGAGATTGAGGAGCTCAAGACTTTGTTGACTTTGAAGGAATTTATTGAAGAAGTAGAGGAGAGTCCCGAGGTGTTTTTGTTGATTGGACATGAAGCCACTGAATCTGTAGAAGTTCCAGAGGAAGTCAAGCCGGTATTGGAAGAATTCAGAGATGTTTGAGGAGTTACCAATGGAGTTACCACTGTTGTGGGATATTCAGCATCAGATTGATCTTGTGCTAGGGGCAGTATTACCACACAGGCCACATTACAGAATGAGTCCTAAGGAGCATGAGGAACTGAGGAGGCAGATGGAGGAGTTGTTAGAACAGGGGCGTGTTCAGGAGAGCTTGAGTCCTTGTGCAGTGCCTGCTTTATTGGTGCCAAAGAAGGATGGTTCGTGGAGGATGTGTACGAATCGTCGGGCTCTAAACAAGATCACTGTGAGATACAGGTTTCCTATGCCGAGGTTTGATGATTTGATTAATCAGCTGAGTGGGGCTGTTGTGTTTTCAAAGATTGACTTAAAGAGTGGATACCATCAGATTCGTATTAGGCCGGGTGATGAGTGGAAGACTGCTTTCAAAACCAGGGAAGGTCTATACGAATGGTTGGTTATGCCGTTTGGTTTATCGAATGCACCGAGTACTTTTATGAGAGTGACGAACCAGATTTTCAGACCATTCATTGGGAAGTTTGTGGTTGTTTACTTTAATGATATTTTAATCTATAGTGGGAGTACGGAAGAACACATCCATCATTTGCGAGAAGTATTGTTGGTTCTACGACAAGAGCAGTTTTATGCAGCAACAAAGAAGTGTGTGTTTATGACGGACAGTGTTTTATTTCTGGGGTATGTTCTGTCAAAGGAGGGTATTCAAGTGGATGAAAATAAAGTGGAAGCTGTCAGAAGTTGGCCACAACCGAAGACAATTACTGAAGTACGAAGTTTTCATGGATTGGTATCTTTCTATCGAAGATTCATTCCACATTTTAGTAGTGTAATGGCACCTATAACCGATTGCATGAAGGGAAAGAAGTTTGAATGGTCAGAGGAAGCAGGGGTTGCTTTTGAGAAAATCAAGACACTATTGACGACAGCACCAATTCTAGTTTTACCGGATTTTCAGTTGTTGTTTGAATTGCATACTGATGCATCGAAGGTTAGGGTTGGTGGAGTTTTGAGTCAGAAGGGAAGACCAGTGGCTTATTTCAGTGAGAAATTATCTGGAGCTAAGTTGAGATATAGCACTTATGATGTTGAGTTTTACGCAATTGTTCAAGAAGTGAAACATTGGAGACATTATCTGTTTCAGAAGGAGTTTGTTCTTTATACGGATCATGAAGCTTTGAAGCATTTGCAAGGGCAGGATAAGATTTCAGCAAGGCTTGCATCGTGGATTGCCTATTTGCAGTAGTTTACCTTTGTTGTGAAACATAAGTCAGGGGTAACGAATCGTGTAGCTGATGCTTTGAGTAGGAGGAACCATTTATTGACGACAATGAAAGTTGAGGTGACAGGTTTTGAATTATTGCCAGAGATGGTCGAAGAAGATCCTTACTTTAAGAAATTTGTTGAGAAAGTCAAGGGGGGAAGTGCTAATGAATTTTTGTTGGTGGATGGTTTCCTGTTTAAAGGAAATCGATTATGTATACCGGATTGTAGTTTGAGAATGAAGATTATAAAGGAGCTACATGAAGAAGGCCGTGTGGGTAGAGATCGTACTTTGCAGTTAATTTCTCAATCTTATTTTTGGCCGTCAATGAGGAAAGAGGTTGAAAGGTTTGTGTGTAGATGTCATGTTTGTCAGGTTTCGAAAGGGACAGCTACAAATGCGGGATTGTATATACCATTACCTGTTCCTACAAAACCATGGGTAGACATTAGCATGGATTTTATGTTGGGTTTGCCGAGAACTCAAAGGGGGAATGACTCTATATATGTTGTGGTGGATCGTTTCTCGAAGATGGTACATTTTATTGCTTGTAAGAAGACGGCGGATGCTGTTCATGTTGCTCAGTTATTTTTCAAGGAGATCTATCGACTTCATGGATTGCCAGAATCTATTGTGTCGGATAGGGATACTCGTTTTCTGAGTCACTTTTGGTTAAGTTTGTGGAAGATGGTGGGAACGAAGTTAAACTTTAGCAGCGCTTATCATCCGCAAACAGATGGACAGACAGAAGTTGTCAACAGATCGTTGGGAAATTTGTTGCGATGTATTGTGAAGGACAATCTGAAGAGTTGGGACATAAAGTTATGCCAAGCAGAGTTTGCTCATAATCATGCAGTGAATCATAGTACGGGATTCAGTCCATTTTAGATTGTATATTCTAATTTACCAAGGGGACCGTTGGACTTAACGGTAGTACCAAAACCGAAGGGGATGGTTAAACGAGCTGTAGACTTTGTTGATGGGTTGACTGAATGTCATAAAATCGTTCTGGAGCGATTGGAGAAAGCAAATGAGAAGTATAAAAGATCCGCAGATATGAAGCGAAGAAGTGTTGAGTTTAATGAAGGAGATTTGGTGTATGCTGTGTTAACAAAGGATTGTTTTCCAGTGGGCGCTTATAACAAGTTGAAAGCCAAAAAAATTGGTCCTGTAGAAGTCGTGAAACGGATTAATGAAAATGCTTATAAGTTGAAGCTACCGCAAGATGTGTACACTTCTGACGTGTTCAATGTTAAACATCTCATGCCATATTATGGGAATGAACAATCTGATGTGGAAAATTTTACAAATTCGAGGATGAATTTTTCTCAACCTGGGGAGGATGATGCAGCTCAGGCCAGAGAAGAAAATACGCAACCAATAATTCTCCAAGGGATAAGTCGTACACGACTTAAGGAAGGGGTAAGTCGTCCACGACTTAAGATGGAAGCTATAGGTCGTCCACGACCTAAGGAGTCGCATGGGAAGGAGCAACGAGTTAACAGGTCGCATGGGAAGGAGCAACAAGTTAACACAGTTTCGGTTTTAGGTCATTCAAAAATTTTAGGTCGGCAATGACTTAAGAAAGAAGATTTAGGTCGGCAACGACCTATTGAAGATGTTTTAGGTCGGCTACGACCTAGTGGGATTTCGCGACTTAATGAAGAACGAGTCAACTTGATAAGACGTTCAGAGTTAGGTCGTTACAAGGAAGGACGTTCAGATAGTTACCAAGTGATAGGTCGTTGTAACGACCTACGACCTAGTTAGGTCGTATGAAGAGGATTGGGAAGAATTCTGGTTACAGCTTCTTTAGGTCGCTATGCTTAAGTCGCTGGGATGTTCTTAAGTCGTAAGTTGTTAGGTCGTATACGACCTAGGTGTTGTAAATATATGTGTGTTGTAACTTGAATCTTGTATGATGAGTCGTAAGTCGTGACGGTGTGCTGTATTTTAAATATGGTTGAGTCGCTTGATGTTGTGGCATTTTAATATTGGTGAGTCGTATGTCGTCTATAATGAGTCACTGCTGATGAGTCGCTGCCGGTTGTGAAATGACTTAAGTCGCGAGTCGTGAGTCGTGAGTCGTGAGTCGTGAGTCGTGAGTCATGAGTCGTATACGACTTAAGGATCTGGTTGTAACATGCTATAAATAGGGAGTGTGTTGTACATTTGAAGGGGTTGATTTTTGGAATAAAAACTTTGATTGTTGTGTGCTTTCATCTAAATTGGTAGTTGAGTGTGATCTCCTATCTCCACTTTCGGTTAATCGAGTGCGCTCGATTCAACGATTGTTGAAGCCAATTCACGGTATCAAGTGCGCTTGATCAACGTTTGAAGAATTGTAGATCTACGCTCACGGTATCATGCGCGATCAACGTGTCGAAGATAGCTAGAATTCGGTATCTTTGTGATCAATGAATTTGGGCCTTTCAGTATCTTCAATCCATCGTTTGCTACTTTCATCGATCTATATCGTTTTGTTAATATCCGCTGCGTCAATATTTGTAACTGGGATTTAAATTTGAATATTGAAGGATAATTTTGTTAAGTGTTATAAATTGATATTTTGAAAAATCAAGCTCCAAATCGATATAAATTGAAATTGAATTAATTGAAGGTGAATGTAGAATTGAATTAATTTGAAGTCAAAGTTGACATTGATTTGAATTGAAATCGAAATTGAATCGGTAGAAGGGAAATTAAAATTGTTTTGAATTGGGAAGTTATAATTGAAATGGTTGGTTTTGAAGCTGTTTTATTTTGTTTTCCAAATTACTCAGTTATATAAACCATTTTTGAATACTTAAACTATTTTAATCTATTTTAAATCTACTTGACCCAATTTAAATTATTTTAAACCAATTTATCTATTTGAAATCCATTTAAAGATTTTAAGTATTTTTAACTATTTTAATTATTTAAACCACTTTTAAACTACTTAAAACTATCTTTCTAAAAATTTCAAGATGGTCAATAAGGTGAAATGTTTATGTTTAAATCTTGAATTTAAATACGAATTGGGTTAAATGAAGTTGCAACCTAAATTGAAATTCGAAATGATCTTGAAATCAAAATGGGATATTGAGGCGAAAAATGATTTTTGAAACGGAATCTTACATTTGAATAGCTACGATGATATTTGAAATGGACTTGATTTTTGAAGCGAATATGATATTTTGATATCAATTATGAATCGATTTGAAATGTAAAAGAGCCACTGGTGTAATAATACGTAGTTATTAAAGAGACCGGGATCGGATATGGACATACTCTCTGTCGATACCGAAAACCACTTTAATAACCATTATACGCGGAGTGTTGATCCAGAATGAAGTGGATGGTTTGGTGAACGCGTTGACTGAAGAAAGAGAAAGATATTGGATGACCCCTGACATGACTAAAACTGGAGCCACGCCGGGCCATTGAGGTTCTCCATCTCTAGCGGACACACTTCTTCGATACCATATCTATTACATTTGTGATTCGATTTGGGTGCACCCCTTGATTTGGGAGTGTTGTTTCGCGGTGTTGGGGTAGTTGCTGCTTATGCTCAACATCAGTCCAGATCACGCAACTACTGGTATCCTAGTTGGTATCGCCTCATGTACCTTGTCATACTGATTATCCTATTCGCGACCACTACGTTTTATTTTGTGTTATACCTATGGGGTACCCTCTGATAACCACCAGTTTACGGTGGGGCTTACGGTGCTGTATAGACTATGGCATTATAAAAATGTGTTAAGGGGGATTATGGTAACGCCTTAACGCTATTTTAATACCTTTACTTTACTGTAGACATATTATAATAGCGTATTGTACTACATAGTAGATAGTTTAACGGATCCTTAAGAGATGGAAAATCCCGTAACATCTCTTAAGTTATTGCACGCACATTGACACTGGATATGAGATGTCAAACCCCGTAAACATCTCTGACGCCGTTACACTCATATTTATTTACGATTGATTTAACTTACATGAGGATATTTTAGTCCTGACTCGAGTGTTTTGTCTTTTCATTACGCTCGGGTCAGACCTGAGTTTTTCAGCTTATTGAAGATCTATTTTGGAGAACGAAGACGAAGATTTGGTATACTATTATTATTATTATCTTTGCATCATGCTGTCTGCTGCATTATTTTATTTGTTCTGTTGTATATGTATAACTCTGATAAATGTTGTATAAATAATGATCAAAGTATTGTAAACAGCTCCATGAACTGTTTATTTGACTATTATATTTATCGTTCGGCTGCGAGATTTTGTGTTGCTTCATTTCCTTATTTCTCTTTCTTTTCTTTTCTTATTTACCCCAATAACCATCTGCCCTTTTGAATGGTTCGGAATCGACATGTGTATTTGATTGTCGGTTTAAACTGTCCAAAAAGGCGAGTCATTACACAGACTGTGTGTCACAGCGTTTGAGACTCGCCTTTGGATCTTTGGAGCTTTTCTTGGAGTCTATCGGCTATCTATTCAACTTTCAGTCATTTCTGCTATTTCCAGTTTATGTTCAGACTTCTATTTTCTTTATATTGAGACTTCTATGTATTAGATTTCTATTGTATTAGACTCTGATGTTTTTTATGTAGTAGCTTCATGAACTACTATTTATCTATTCCACTTCTTATTATTATATTACTCTATTTCTGTGATTCTGTGATTGATTTATTTACTGCATATGTTGTGTTTTGCCAAATATAAATTAACAATCTATTGTTTTGAGCAATTCAAGTCCGACATGTACGGATGATTATCGATTTGAATGGTCTGAAATGTCAGGTCATTACAGTTGGTATCAGAGCTTTGGTTTAGGCAAAACTTAGCACATGGAGTAAAAACTCATTAGAGATAGGATAGTGATACCCTAGAATGAGTAAAATTAATAACAGAATCATCTTTGTTCGAGCTTGAAATTCTTCGTTAGGATCCTCCTAGATTAGGATTTCTCTCGAATTTTGGAACTTTCTCTTTGTTCTGAAATCCATTCTAGCTTTTCCTATTCATTTTCTTCTTGATATTGGAGTATCTCATAGCTCTATTTCTGTTGATCTCTGTAATAAATTTGAGCCCATATTGCAATCTCAATTTGCAACTTCATCCTTTTGTGTGACTGGTCACATCGGCGGTCTCACCAACCTTTCTATGATTTGTAAAGGGGTGAAACTCCTTTATAACAGGCATCGATCCACCGAAGATTTCCACATCTTCGGTTTAGATGTCGTTATTTCTTGCAAAGCCCAAACCGCCCCTTTAGTAGATGACCAGGGTAATTCTCTTATAATCAAATGTCGATTGCCTTAGAAGTTCGCAGGCAGTTTTATCCTTTTGCTTGATTCTCAACCTAGTGATCTTGACTTCCCCTATGGTCCACCTACTTTCAGATGTCTTTTGTGAAGTCACTTCTCTCCCTTCTTAGCGGGAATTTGAATTCTGCATCAATTTTGTTCCTGGAATCTCGGTTGACCCAGTTAAGGTCGCCGCGATTAATATAAGCCTCTCCATCTTTCCCATTTTGCAATTTAATTATCTTATCTTCGTTTTGAACCTATCTTCTTAGTTTGAATTCTCTTTGAATAGGGTCCCTCTAAGTTTGAATCTTTATCCTTGTTTTGAAATCGATTCTTGAACCATCTTATAAGAGAACGTATTTTAATCAATAAAAATGTTTATATTGTGTTGTTTGAGTTGTTTGAGTTTGAATTTTGGGTTTTGATCGGTTCGTTTGGCCAACGCTATCGATAGGAATTCTAAAACACATGAACAGAGCAAACTGACATAATGTTGTTTTTGAAATTGGTAAATGAAATAATATTATATATGATTATATTTTATATAAAAGTATAATTTTCTGAAATTAGATTGTTAAATGAATTGGTTGTTAGAAATTATAATACTAGATCATCATTTATTGTTTTATCAACATTTCTAAACCGTTAACTTTTGTTGTATGTTATAAGAAATGAAATTTTAAAGTACGGTTTATAAATCTAATCTGCAATTGAAATGAATTTAAATTAGGGATTTGAGAATTTAATTTTTGGTATTTTCCAAATTGGATTTACAAAGTTTGTAAAAATATATTATTTGAAAATATTTTCTAATAGAAATTGTTTCCAAAGAATTTTAAAAGAAATTGATGCAGCTCAGACCAGGGTCGAAGAATTGCAAGCTGTCATTTTCCAAGGCATAAGTCATTCACGACCTAAGCAAGGTGAAGACTTAGGTCGCCCACGACCTAAGGAGGAAGATTTGAGTCGCTTCCGACCTAACTGGAACCCAGAAGGAGAAAGCCTAGGTCGTCCACGACCTAAGGAGGAAAGTTTAGGTCGTTCCCGACCTAACTGGAGACCAGAAGGGGAAGTTGCGCTGAGTACACGACCTAAAAAGCTCACGAGTCACGACCTAAAAGACCCACGACCTAACCAAGAACAAGAGATGGGAGTTGCACTGAGTACACGACTTAATGAAGTTGCGAGTTACGACCAAAAAGAGCCACGTCCTAACGAAGTCATAAGTCGCTCGGTATCTTTAGGTCGTCTACGACCTAACACATAGGTCACCCGAAGAATTCCTAATGTCGTTTCTTTAGGTCGTTCACACGACCTACCGACCCAGGATAAGTCGCTGAAGAGTTAAGTCGTTTCATTTTAAGTCGTTGTGTCTTGAGTCGCTATATTGTACAGTGTGTGTTGTAATCAGTTGAGTCGTTGCTAATTGCTAGGTCGCTACATGTTGTAACTGGTATTAGTTGATTCGTTGGTGTTGTTAGGTCGTGAACTACTGTAAGTCGCGGGCTAGTGTTGGGTTGTGTTGTGTCTTGTATTTTAAGTCGTTAACGACCTATGTTGAGTCGTAAGTCGTGTACGACTTAAGGAGCCGGTTGTAAAATGCTATAAATACGGAGTGTGTTGTATATTTGAAGGTTGTTGATTTTTGAATAAAATTCTTGTTTGATTGCTGTGTGCTTTCATCCTAAATTGGTAGTTGAGTGTAATCTCCTATCTCCACTTTCGGTCATTCGAGTGCGCTCGAATCAACGATTCTGAAGCCGATTCGCGGAATCAAGTGCGCTTGATCAACGCTTGAAGAATTGAAGATCTTCTTTCACGGTATCATGCGCGATCAACGTGACGAGGATAGCTAGAATTCGGTACCTTCGGATCAACGAATTTGGGCATTTCAGTATTCATCAATCCACCGTTTTCTACTTTCATCGATCTATATCGTTTTGTTAATTAACCGCTGCGTCAGTTTTTTGGTATCAAAGCTAGACTTAGCCAATCATAGCTAAGCCGAGTCTTGGAGCCAAGGAATTTGAAGTTGAAGTTCATCGTGTTCATCTTGAAGTTGCAACAAGTTAGAAGCTTTCGATCCATTTCATTTTGGATCAAAGTTGGAAAGGTGTTTGAGTTAGAGCCGAGAGTTGAAGCATCACTTTGATATCATTTGTTGAAGTATTGTGAAGTTCAATCATGCCACCAAGGAGAGCTAATCGTCATCAGAATGTTGAAGCGTTGTATAGAAGAGAAGAGGCCGAGCAAATGGAACAACGTATTAATGAGAAATTTGATGAAGGCATTGGAAAGTTAGAGAAATTGATGAATGATTTGAATCAAAATCAAAGGAGGAGATCACCAATCTCGAACCATGGAGGAAACCGAGTTTCGCCATTGGTTACGGAAGCAAGAAGGGTATCACCGCAATCTTTTAGAGAGAGAAGAGAAACATCAATTTCATCAAGGAGAGATCACCATGACTATGGACATGAAGAGAGAAGAACTCCGTGTGAGTTTGAAGAAGAGCCATATAGAGATGAAGAGAGACATAGTAGAAGAGACATGCGTGATCGAAGAGATGTTGATGGTCGAGATCGATATAGACGTACATTTGATTTTGATGAAGAGGGTGATAGAGCTAGCATTCATTATCGAGATCGAGACTAAGCTCGAAATTCATATCGAGATGTGGATGATGATCGTCGATGGGAATCGGGTATGAAGATGGAAATTCCTGAATTTAAAGGTGGAATGGTTGCAGAAGAATTCTTGGATTGGTTGTCTAATGTTGAAGAAATCTTTGATTTCAAAGAGATTCCGAAAAATCGTCGAGTGAAGTTGGTTGCTACTAGGTTGAGGGGGGGAGCTTTGGCATGGTGGCAGCAAACTAAACTTACGAGGGAGAGAATGGGGAAGTCAAAGGTTGAGTCTTGGGATAAGATGAAGAGGTTGATGAGAGCTACCTTTTTACCTTACAACTATCAATCACTTATGTACCAGAGGTTGCAGAATCTAAGGCAGGGGACGAAGTCAGTCAATGATTATGCTGATGAATTCTACCAACTCATTGCCAGGAATGATATTATGGAGACAGAAGAACAGTTGACTGCAAGATTTGTTGGAGGTTTACGAATGCAGATCCAGGATATGGTTAATATGTTTGATCCAAGATCTGTGGCGGAGGCACATCAGAAAGCGTTGGCTTGGGAGAAGCAGGGAAGGCGTTGAGGCGGTGTGTTTACTAATTCCAACAATCAAGTGAAGGGTGTTAGTGGAAGTTCTAATGTTCCTAAAGCTGTCGCAAAGCCAGTTGTGAATGAAGTTGCGAAGGCGAGGGTCAACAACAGTTTCAAATGTTACAATTGTCAGGAAGTGCGTCACAAGAGTAATGAATGTCCTAAGCCGAGGAAACGAACTACAATTGCTGAAGTTGAAGGTGAGGATGATGATGAAGGTTATCCTAGTCTAGTTGAGGAGGAAGAACAGGATGTCGCGTCAGGAGATGAAGGATGTAACCTAATGATGAGGAGGTCTTGTTGAATACCGAAGCAGGAAGAAGAGACTAGTTGGTTGAGGAGTAACATCTTTCAGTCCACGTGCACTATTCTGGGAAAGGTTTGTAAGTTTGTGATTGATGCAGGAAGTTGTGACAATATTCTTTCTACTGAAGCCGTGAGGAAGTTGAAGCTGAAAACGGAGAAGCATCCAAATCCTTACAAATTAGCGTGGTTGAGAAAAGGAGGAGAAGTGAAGGTGGACAGGCGAGTTCGAGTTCCATTTTCTATTGGAAAGAAATATAAAGACGAGATTTGGTGTGATGTGGTTGAGATGGATGTTTGTCATTTGGTTTTGGGAAGACCATGGCAGTATGATCGAGCAGTACAGCATAACGGTCGAACCAATAGCTACAGTTTTATGTTTGAAGGTGTTAAGATTATTTTGGTTCCAAAGAAGAGACAACAAGAAGAAAGCAAGTCAGAAGAGATTGAGGAGCTGAAGACTTTATTGACTTTGAAGGAATTTATTGAAGAAGTAGAGGAGAGTCCAGAGGTGTTTTTGTTGATTGGACATGAAGCGACTGAATCTGTTGAAATTCCAGAGGAAGTGAAGCCAGTATTGAAAGAATTCAGTGATGTGTTTCCTGAAGAGTTGCCAACGGAGTTGCCACCGTTGAGGGATATTCAGCATCAGATTGATCTTGTGCCAGGGTCAGTGTTACCTCACAGGCCACATTACCGAATGAGTGCCAAGGAGCATGAAGAACTGAGAAGGCGGGTAGAGGAGTTGTTAGAACAGGGGCGTGTTCAGGAGAGCTTGAGTCCTTGTGCAGTGCCATCTTTATTGGTACCCAAGAAGGATGGTTCGTGGAGAATGTGTACGGATAGTCGGGCTCTAAACAAGATCACCGTGAAATATAGATTTCCTATGACGCGGTTTGATGATTTGATTGACCAGTTGAGTGGAGCTGTTGTGTTTTCAAAGATTGACTTGAAGAGTGGATACAATCAAATTCGTATTAGACCGGGTGATGAGTGGAAGACTGCTTTCAAAACCAGGGAAGGTTTATACGAATGGTTGGTTATGCCATTTGGTTTACCGAATGCACCGAGTACTTTTATGAGAGTGATGAACCAGATTTTCAGACCATTCATTGGGAAGTTCGTGGTTGTTTACTTTGATGATATTTTAATCTATAGTGGGAGTATGGGAGAACACATCCAGCATTTGCGTGAAATACCGTTGATTCTACGACAGGAGAAATTTTATGCTGCAACAAAGAAGTGTGTGTTCTTGACGCATGGTGTTTTGTTTCTGGGATATGTTTTGTCGAAGGAAGGAATTCAAGTGGATGAAAGTAAAGTAGAAGCTGTCAGGAGTTGGCCACAACCAAAGACAATTACTGAAGTGAGGAGTTTTCATGGATTGGTATCTTTCTATTGAAGATTCATTCCACATTTTAGTAGTGTGACGGCACCTATAACCGATTGCATGAAGGGAAAGAAGTTTGAGTGGTCAGAGGAAGCAGGGATTGCTTTTTAGAAAATTAAGACACTATTGACGATAGCACCAATTCTAGTTTTACCAGATTTTCAGTTGTTGTTTGAGTTACATACTGATGCATCGAAGGTTGGGGTTGGTGGAGTTTTGAGTCAGAAAGGAAGACCGGTTGCTTATTTCAGTGAGAAGTTGTCTGGAGCTAAGTTGAGATATAGCACTTATGATGTTGAGTTTTACGCAATTGTTCAAGCAGTGAAGCATTGGAGACATTATCTGTTTCAGAAGGAGTTTGTTCTCTATACAGATCATGAAGCTTTGAAGCATTTGCAAGGGCAGGATAAGATTTCAGCTAGGCACGCTTCTTGGGTCGCGTATTTACAACAGTTTACTTTTGCTGTTAAACACAAATCAGGGGTGACAAATCGTGTAGCTGATGCATTGAGTAGGAGGAATCATTTGTTGACGACAATGAAAGTTGAAGTGACAGGGTTTGAACTATTGCCAGAGTTGCTTGAAGAAGATCCTTACTTTATGAAATGTGTTGAGAAAGTCAAGGACGGGAGTACTGATGAATTCGTGTTGATAGATGGATTCTTATTCAAAGGGAATCAATTATGTATACCAGATTGCAGCTTGAGAATGAAAATTGTGAAAGAGTTGCACGAAGAAGGACATGTGGGTAGAGATCGAACATTGCAGTTGATTTCTCAGTCTTATTATTGGCCGTCGATGAGAAGGGAAGTTGAAAGGTTTGTGCGTAGATGTCATGTTTGTCAGGTTTCGAAAGGGACAGCTACAAATGCGGGATTATATATGCCATTACCTGTTCCTACAAAACCATGGGTAGACATTAGCGTGGATTTCGTGTTGGGTTTGCCGAGAACTCAAAGGGGGAATGACTCTATATACGTTGTGGTGGATCGTTTCTCGAAGATGGTACATTTTATTGCTTGTAAGAAGATGGCGGATGCTGTTCATGTTGCTCAGTTATTTTTCAAAGAGAGCTATCGACTTCATGGATTGCTAGAATCTACTGTGTCGGATAGGGATACTCGTTTTCTGAGTCATTTTTGGTTGAGTTTGTGGAAGATGGTCGGAACAAAGCTGAATTTTAGTAGCGCTTACCATCCGCAAACAGATGGACAAACGGAGGTTGTGAACAGATCGTTGGGGAATTTATTGAGATGCTTGCTGAAAGATAATCTGAAAAGCTGGGATGTGAAGTTATGTCAGGCAGAGTTTGCTCATAATCGTGCGGTGAATCATAGTACTGGTTTCAGTCCATTTCAGATTGTTTATTCAAACTTACCAAAGGGACCGTTGGATTTAACGGTAGTGCCACAACCAAAGGGGACCATTAAACGAGCTACTGATTTTGTTGATGCTTTGAAGGAGTGTCATAGAATCGTTCAGGAACGATTGGAGAAGACAAATGAGAAGTATAAGCGAACTGCAGATTTAAACCGACGAAGTGTTGAATTTAACGAAGGTGATTTGGTTTACGCAGTGTTGACAAAAGATCGTTTTCCGGTGGGAACGTACAATAAATTGAAGGCGTGGAAAATTGGTCCAGTTGAAATTCTAAAGAAAATCAATGAGAATGCGTATCAATTGAAGTTACCAGAAGATGTTCATACTTCTGATGTATTCAACGTCAAATATTTAATTCCGTACCATGGAGCTGAACTTGTTGTAGAAGACGATGGTGAAAATTCGAGGTCGAATTTCTGTCAACCAGGGGAGGATGATGCAGCTCAGACCAGGGTCGAAGAATTGCAAGCTGTCATTTTCCAAGGCATAAGTCATTCACGACCTAAGCAAGGTGAAGACTTAGGTCGCCCACGACCTAAGGAGGAAGATTTGAGTCGCTTCCGACCTAACTGGAACCCAGAAGGAGAAAGCCTAGGTCGTCCACGACCTAAGGAGGAAAGTTTAGGTCGTTCCCGACCTAAATGGAGACCAGAGGGGGAAGCTGCGCTGAGTACACGACCTAAAAAGCTCACAAGTCATGACCTAAAAGACCCACGACCTAACCAAGAACAAGAGATGGGAGTTGCACTGAGTACACGACTTAACGAAGTTGCGAGTTACGACCTAAAAGAGCCACGACCTAACGAAGTCATAAGTCACTCGGTATCTTTAGGTCGTCTACGACCTAACACATAGGTCAGCCAAAGAATTCCTAATGCCGCTTCTTTAGGTCGTTCACACGACCTACCGACCCAGGATAAGTCGCTGAAGAGTTAAGTCGTTTCATTTTAAGTCGTTGTGTCTTGAGTCGCTATATTGTACAGTGTGTGTTGTAATCAGTTGAGTCGTTGGTAATTGCTAGGTCGCTACATGTTGTAACTAGTATTAGTTGAGTCGTTGATGTTGTTAGGTCGCGAACTACTGTAAGTCACGGGCTAGTGTTGGGTTGTGTTGTGTCTTGTATTTTAAGTTGTTAACGACCTATGTTGAGTCGTAAGTCGTGTACGACTTAAGGAGCCGGTTGTAAAATGATATAAATAGGGAGTGTGTTGTATATTTGAAGGTTGTTGATTTTTGAATAAAATTCTTGTTTGATTGTTGTGTGCTTTCATCCTAAATTGGTAGTTGAGTGTAATCACCTATCTCCACTTTCGGTCATTCGAGTGCGCTCGAATCAACGATTGCTGAAGCCGATTCGCGGAATCAAGTGCGCTTGATCAACGCTTGAAGAATTGAAGATCTTCTTTCACGGTATCGTGCGCGATCAACGTGACGAGGATAGCTAGAATTCGGTATCTTCGGATCAACGAATTTGGGCATTTCAGTATTCATCAATCCACTGTTTGCTACTTTCATCGATCTATATCGTTTTGTTAATTATCCGCTGCGTCAGAAATACATTAGTACTCTCCTCTTTTGTCGCTGGAAAATTATTTCGGTGATGACTGCAGCATCATCGACATTCGTTTTCGAGTTTCAAAGTGGAGAGACCACTTAGTAGCTTTGTTATACTTCTGTTTTGGAAAATGGATTTAAATTACATTTATTAAATATGATTTGATGTATATTATATATATATGTATTTATTTCAAATGGTTTGAAGTGGAACCGGAAATTTAATTCTTAGTTTCTATGTTAAGTGATGGTTTTCAATTATTGAAATAAAGTTAATTTTTTAAATAATTGGAGTAACTAAAATGAGAAATGAAATTTAATCAGCTTGAAATAGTTGAACTAGGATAAAATTAGTTTGTATAATACTCAATTGTGTTTCTAAAACATATATAACTTGCCTGAAGAAAGTTTGAATATAATGAGAATATGTAATTGAGTAATATGCAATGTAAATGTAGGCAATAAGATATCCAAAAATGAAATTTATATAGTTTTAAATTAATTGTTGTATCTAGTACTGTGTATTTTAAATCTATCTTTCCTTTTTGTTACTTGTACTCCCTTTTCGGGGATGAAAAGTTTTGAGTCAGGGAGAGTGCAACGACCCATAATTTTTGATGATTTTTATAATGTAATTAACTAAAAACTTTTTTCTTGAAAATATACCAATTAAATTAAACAATGAAAATTTGATATTTGTTATGCGTCCATTGAAACATAGCAAATGGCAGATTTACATATGAAAATATGGAAGTTAATTCTATTGCGTAATTTTCAATTTCAATTTAAAATCAGTTAAATTTATGTAAATAAAATATCGCCAAAATTTGAACATTTTTATATAATAGAACTGTAAAACCATTTTCTGAGAGAGTCTTCATATTTCATTTCGCTAAATTTGGACTGCAATAGCCCTGTTTATCTTATTTCCGGCGAAATAGCAGCAATTTGGCAACGAATATCGACTTTTAATAAGATGATCGTATCGCTGATATCTGTGTATCAATCTGTCCATCGCACCGTGTTGATCTCCGCGGTATATTCATTTGTATGTTTCGATGTCCGGTGCAAAACAAAATTTGCGAAACGATTTCCGTATCGGTTCCATATTTGACTCTTTTGGTTTCCAAATGGCCTTTCATTTAACCAATGTGTAAAACTGAATGGTCACTTGCCATAAGTATTCCTGAATCAAAACTGTGACTCTTGTTATTCCAATCTATTCACTATAATTTTTGGTTCGGTTCATGTCTATTGGTTCCGTTCTCATCTTTTCTTTATATGCTCTCTCTAAAATAAAGTAAAATAATATTATAATAATATATATGAGACGCTTAAGCTTTCTCCTCCTTTGCTTGTTTTACTCAAATCCATCCCCTTCATGAACCCGGCTCCTCCGCCCACAATTCCTCCGCCAACACCTCCCATCAACCACATGCAACCACCTACTCGACAACCCTCACTTGATCCGTACAACCTCCAATCCAAACACTATCCTGTCTTATGCCCATCTCAGCCTTGACATGATAGTCCTACGCCATGGTCGAATGCGACTCAGACCCGTAACCCACCACATACCGCCCTACTCATCCGCACTAACCACCAACCTCGGTGTCGTGCCACAAAAACTCCCACAACCCCTTGAACCTTCGACCTCCACTTGCACCTATTTTCGACCACCCACAGCCAGTGACAGCATGCTCCGCCCCTCATCGATCCCCTACTTCCCTCCGCCACCCGATCCGTGTACCCGCGCCATAGGAACCCCATGTTCACCATACCCATCACCACTCCACCACTACCTCTCATGCAAACACATAAGCCTTCCCACTGAGCCTATCACCACCCTCAAAGCCTTTACCCGCCTGACCTTCTCACCCATTACAATTCGCATCAGCCTATCCCCATCTCCGAACCCGAGGCAGACGCCAGCAGCTCACTCCAGTCATCCTCCTTGTTCCGCCGACCACTACCATCTTCTCACCCTATTTGTAACGACCTAGAATTTCAGTCATTTGAAATTTGTATATTTAATTGATTTTAAATATTCACAAGTAAATTTTAAGAGTTGAATAACGTTTGTTTCGAATTTACTGATTTTATTGGATAGTTAAATTTTTAATTTAATATTTGAAATTGCTGAAATAATTAAAATTTGAATTTAATGTCAATTAAAATGATTTATAAAGTTGAATTAAATTATATTTGAATTAGGATGATGTTAGAGAACTTTAAAAATTGATTTAAAGGTTAAATTGTAGAAATTGAATATTTTAATATTTAATTGACGAGTAAAAATAGTCATTTTTCATATAGTCTCGGATTTCAACGAAACTAGTTTCATTAGATCTGTAATGTTATATTATTATAAGCTTTCAAATTTCGTGTCAATCAGATTTACGGTTAGTTCGGGGCAAGCTAAAGCGTGTAGAAATATGTTTAAGTGAATTTTAATTTAAATAATTCGATTCGAAAATCTATCTTTCAAATACGATGGAATTGGCTTTTGATATATTCCATTATGTTCGGAATATGGGTAAATTATTGTAAATGCCAGGCAGCATACTTCGATTGGAGTTCGAAAATTTCCAGATGAACAGTGCAGCAAAATTTTCTATAAAAGGACTTGATTTTTCTTATGTTCATAAAACCCTACTAGGGTTAGGGCAGGCTGCCACTAAACAATCAATGGCTGAAAATATTCATTTCTTCTCCTCTTAATCTCTTCTAATCTATTCACACTCACAAAAATCTCTCAACTGGAAAATTGTAGAGATCTTCGAGATCTTTCGGTCCATACGGTTGTGATCGAAATTCGTGGAGACGATCGACAACAAAAGGGTCACGTTCGGCCGGTGTTCACACACGATTTCCTATGCCTATTGTCTATCGAGTCTGACCATGCTTCGGCCACTGATGGAGTCAGCGATGAGCTTCAACTGGCATTGGCCGATCGTCATATAAGTGCTCAAGAAGGTGGTGATAATTAGGTTTGATCGACGGCTTCATTGGGTTCGATCGCGTGAAGTAACCTGGGGGAAGAAATAAAGCAGCGGCCTAGATCTAGTTTTCGAAGTCTAACGCCTTGGATTGAAGTAAGGTTATAAAAACAAAATGAAATGTTTAAATTAATTTATTTTAAATTCATACAAACTTTAAAATGTCGTATCTTATTCATATGAGGTTCGTTTCACACGAAACAAGTTACGTTGAGTCCGTATTGATAAGCACTGCATTACGGAGCTAGATTGGAATTTATTTGAGCTAGTGAAAATTTTGGTTGAAATTAAACGCTTGTTTAATTTTAATCGGAATAAATCACTATCGCAGCGGCTACATCAAAGTGAGTACAACTCACTCTTTCAGACTCACTCATATTTTTATATAAGTGAAATAAATATTATTTATGATGATTGATGACTATTTGGATGATATATGATATATTATCTATATATCGATTCGTATTTGGATGTATACCTGCCTATTGGAGCAGATGAGACCTACACGTTCCCGTGCATGAGCGGATGACCTTTTGTATGTGCGTCTACCTCGAAGCGGACATTGTACACAGATTCTAATATGTATATTTGTTGCAGGTGACAGGTTGGAGGGATCCAACCGGATTCCTCACCAGTATTGGATTTATTTACAGATATCATTATATATTCTGTTATCATATGATATATGATGTTTTTGGATGACGTGATTGATGTATGTGGTGCTGTTGCAGCATTGGGCCAATTTTTGGTAATTTAAAAATGTTTAAGCGATGATTTCCAAATTTAAAAGGATTTTCAAGTGACTTTGGAAATATATGTTTTATTGAATTTTGAATTGTTAAAGAAATGAAATTATTTTAAATAAATAAATGTTATAATTTTTATGTTGTAAAAATTATGTTTTTGTGAAATATAGCCAAAAGGTGATTTTGAAATAAGGAGTTGACTATTTTGTAAAATAGTTAAATGGAGATTTTTGAATTATTATAAACAGTTTATATAGGAGATTTATAAAATTGATATTTCATAAATCAAAAATATTGGGATTATAAAGGAGTTTTGTAAATGAGTTATAAATGAATCTTATAAGTAATAAGATTTATAATTTGTGAAGTTATAAAAGAATTATTTTGTAAATAAGAGAATTATAAGTAATCTACTTATAAATTGGATTTGGCATATAAATGAGATAAATGGAATTGGTTAGTAAAGGAGATTTAGAAATTGAAGTTTTTATAAAATATAGATGTGATTTATAAACATTGTTTTATAAATCCGAAATCGATTGAATTTGATAAGTTAATTATTATAGTTTATTAAAGAAATTATATCCACGTTTTTGGATAGTGGATAATCCTTTAATAAAATGCAATTGTAATAAATTTGATTAGGCATTAAATCCACAATTTTATTATCCTTAATATAAATGTGTAGAAATATTAAATTTGGTAAATGATTTGTGTTCACGATTTTGGACAGTGAATAATATATTAAATAAATGTTTTAAAAAGTGATATTTTACATGGAGTTAAATGGTTTAAAAATGTGTTAAGTATCAAAACTATAGATTTCAACATTTATTTTTGAAATAGACATTTTTGAGAAATAAGGAAATGATGGACTATAACACTGTTGTTATGGTAAATGATTTTCGAAAGGAGATGTTT
This sequence comes from Allium cepa, assembly GCA_030765085.1. Lineage (NCBI taxonomy): Eukaryota > Viridiplantae > Streptophyta > Magnoliopsida > Asparagales > Amaryllidaceae > Allium > Allium cepa. Next base: position 514,855,463 of record CM060938.1, read on the forward strand.
TGTGTAGTATATAGGATTTATATATCTATCTAATTTTCGAATCTCAATACTAGTGAATTTTGGGTTGTCGTAACGATGTTTTACGCAACATTCGTTTTGACCTAAATAAATGTGTTTACTAGGAACGTTTTCCTTAAAGAATAAAATATATACATAATCCTGCTTTAAATATATGAAATATTTTCTAAGTGTTGAAAATAAGTGAATTGTGAATTACTTATTATTAATAAGTACATGGAAATATTTTCCAATATTGAAATGGTTTTGAGATTATATCTTTTTAAAGATAATTTAAAATGAATATTTGGCAAGTGATTTAATTAAATAAAAGATTAATTAAAAGGGCCTAGTGATTGTTATAGTGCTAGATATTTGTTTGTTTGCTTTCATAGTTAAATAACCGACTATCAAATTTAGCTATTTTAGTTCCTCGACTTGATGTGGGAACTATTTGGTCGTACACTCAGTACGTAGTCTTCTGTGTAGGCTTGATCATCGTTTGTGTTGAGGATGATGACTCTTGTAGTGTGGAGTATTACTCCAATCTATCGAGAGTCCTTCTTGGCCTGAAGGATAGCAAATTGAAGGTTGGAGACGTGATAAGTCTATGAGACTTTGTTTCTGTGTGAAGTTGAGAAATGTTTTTGCGTTATTGGTGTGAATAGACCGGGATCAGATTTATTTGAAAACCACTTCGGCCCAATATTTATGCTACAATTGTGTAGGTTGGTTATGATGATATTGACATTCAGGATTTTCATGGTGGGGACTTCTTGTTGATCGCGTGGGGTTAAAATCAAAATATATACATATGGTAATAGTGGTCTCTTCATTATGAAATATCCAATGCAAGGATTATTCACTACTAATCCTAGGGATCCCCGACAGGATGTGGTAGGAAAGTACCTCGGTTTTTCCTGTTCCTGGACAACTTGTATGGATGTTTGTCTGACATTGCATTTCTAAAGATTACGTATATTGGTTTTTTCAAACATGCATCAGTGGTGGCGGAGAAGGCAACTTCTCTTAGCGTAACACCCTCCTTGAGACGTATGAGCTTAAGGGTTGTATTTTTATGGAAGGCAATTAGTAGTCAAACGAAAATGGCCGTGTGGCATTCAAAGTGATGTGATATGTGATTGTGAAAGGTAATCGTTACCTCAGGCCTCATCAACCGAAAATGACCAAAACAGGGTTAGATGCGGCAAGGCTAAGTGGGTCGCTCCCACTAGGGTATGATCATCCTCTTCTAGATATATCTTTGCATGCTATGACGTCATGTATCTGATTATTGTGGTTTGTATGCTAGAGGGACCTCGGTAAAGTTCGATAACGACCAGAGGATGACATATTCGGTACCATCTAATTATAGAGGTGGGTCGGTCTTGTGTTGGTAGAGAAACTTTGTGATGGTTTCTCTGTACATTCTTCTAGAGATGTACTGCTGGAAGGTAATCCCTTCACCTGGTCATTTGTATGGAAATCCAAACTCCACTACGTACCTGCCATTTTATTTGTTGAGCCTAGTATGCTGGAATTTAATAATGGTAACAATTTCGGCTATTTTGAATATTATTTGTGCAATGGACACAAGTATAATATCAGATGAATTTGATATTAGATGTTTTAGTTATTGTAAGGTAAAAACATGTCCGTGTTTATGTGTGGACTTTCTTATGAGATACTTTTGTTTTGATAAAGGAAAAGTTTGGTAATTAATAAATTCGGTTGATTATGTTTCTCACGCTGGTTTAACAGACTAATCCGAGCGTTCTTTCCTTTCAATGCTTGGGTCAGACCGAGTATATTTACAGGTTTAGATTGGTGCTTTTGGAGCTTCAGCAGGAGAGCTGGAGATCTTCATTTCATATATACGTATCTATTTTGATTTTTTATTATCCACTTTGTTGTTTATATTATTGGCAATTGTAAGGACAAGTTATTCCAGGCTGGTAGCTATTGATTGATTGTTGAACTCTGATTATTTTATGTATATACAGTTTCTGTTTTGTAAAGATCATTGATATGATATTATATGTTTTTCGCTGCGATGTGAGATTCTGTATGTTCTGTTTGGTTCTACCATCTCCCTTTCTTCTCTTCTCTTCTTCTCTCTTCTTCTCTTTATCCTGACTTTCCGTCGGTCTGTGCTTTTAGGGTCGGACATGTGTGGTTTATTGTCGATTTAGAGGGTACAGATTTGTGGATCATCACACGTGGTATCAGAGCTTAGATTTTGTATATTCCTAAGCTTTGATGTGTACTCCGTATAGATAGGGACAGTAGAACCTAGATCGAGTTTGAGTGTATTATATATATGAGTGCGTATTTGTTAGTGATATAAAATGTTTTATATCGTGTTTGCTTATCCGTTGAGTTGTTTTTGAATTCTGGTCGGTATGTGGGACGCCATATTATCGATAGGAATTTCTAAACACTTAAACGAAGCAAGTCGACATAGTATCATTTTAAATTGGGCAGACGTAACAATTTTACCTCGATTATATTTTATATATAAAGGAAATAATTTTTTAGAATTATTAAAGTCTATATAAAGGAATTGTTTGGTTGTTTGAAAATGTAAGTATATATAAGTTAAAGAAAGATGTTTGAATAATCTTAATAAAAACAACAATTGTAGAAGAATAAATTGTATAAGTAAATGAATTATAAATTATGGAATTATAATTAAAATGATTTACAAATGTGAAATAATCTTATATATAAGAAATGGAACAATATGAATACATTTATAAATATGAGTTATAAATAAAAAAATGAATTTAAAGAAAGAATATGAGAATTTAAATTCTGTTTACTTTGAAAGTTATTTTTTGAAATTAAAGAGATTATATTATTATAAATCTAAATAAGATAAATAAATTGGGAATGAATCTTATATAAGTAAAGTGAAATAAGTGAAATTGTATTAGTAAAGACTTATACATGTGATTTATAAAAAATAAAAGGATTTTTAAGAGAATATAAAGCACTGAATTCACTATTATTGCTGGAAAATAATAAGAGTGATGACTGCAGCATCATCAGTATCATTTTTTGAGTTTCTATATAATGGATTTGCTACCAATAGTAAATTGAAATTGAAGTTTTGTTATGACAAACAAATTTGAATTTAAAATCCAAGTGTAATTGATAAATATAAGTAGAATGAGTTTTGGATTTATAATATGAAATAAAATTTTAGCTTTGGTAAAGATTAAATAAATTTGAGTTAGCATAATAAATATATGATTTGAAATTTAACTAAAGTAAAGTTAAATAAAGTGAATGAGATTTGAACTAGATTAGATAAGTTACTGAAATGGAAATTAAATTAAACTTAAGTGGTAAGTGATTATATAATATGAATTTGAAAGTTTAGATAAATAAGTTGTGTAACTTATAAAATGAGGAAATGTAAGTAAAATCAATAGTTAAAATGGTTAAACAAATTTCGTTAAGAAAAACAAAATCTGAATTTGAACAAGAATATAAATTTGACTTAAGTAAAAGTTAAATGAAACAAAATTTGAATTGAATTAGTAGTGAACTTAAGTTGTAAAGTGAAGATAAATGCAAGTGAGAATGAAATGAAACATAACTTAAGTAATGTTGAATGAAGTTGAATTTGTTATCAAAGTGAATTATTAAAATGAAGTAATTAACAAATATGAATTTGAGTTATATAATGAAATTCAACTTTAGTTGTAAAATGTGAATATAGTGAATACTATAATTCAATCTAAATTAGATATTAAACCAATTAAAATTAAATGTGTTAAACCATATTGAATGTAAATGATTTAAATAAATTTGGTTATGTTGGATATACATTTGTTGTTAATTGGTTGTTAGTTGATTATATAGAAATTCATTAAATATTAATGGAAATTGAATTAATGAATTGAAAGCTAAAAAAATTGAATCCAAATTGGAAGTTAAGTGAATTTAAATAGAATTGAATTTGATTTAATTTAAAAGTAAATTAGTGAATATAAACTAATTGAATTTGAATAAATGAATGTGAATAAATTGAAAATGAATTCAATGAATATTAATGAGAAGTGAATTTGTATTGATTTGGTTATGGATTGATTGGATGTAGATTTTGGTTGATTGGATGATAGTTGTTTGATGGTTGGATTTGTCGCTTTTGTTGCATTTGCTATATCGGCATATACAGTTGTAGTGATATATGTTGTATATTGATATTACTTTCATATATGTGTGTTTCTCATGGTTTGTTGAGTGTTTAGTAGGTGCGTATGGCGCTTGCTTTGCATTTGGAGATCGCTTTTGCGCTATATTAGTCGTATATGCTCACTAATAATATATATGTACATATCTCGAATTGCATATCGTACTTTTACACCTTTTTCCCTACGGGATGCCTCATCCTCGAAGATAAGATGTATATTTATGATATATATATATATATATATATATATGTTGTGATCCTACTACGATTGAATCGCGCAAAGGAGACGCTGGCAAAATTTTCTGAAAATTTAAGGCGTTAGAAATTTTTTTAGAAATTGGAATTTTTTTTGATTTTGAGTTAAAAAGTTAAACGATAATAGTTGTTTTTGAAAAGATCACTATGAATGTATTTGAAAACTTAGAAAAGTTTTTGTATAAAATTTAACTAAAATATTTTTTAAAAGTTAATGGATTTTGTGACTTTTTCTTACTTGCTAATTTCGAGGACGAAATTCTTTTAAGTATGGGAGAATGTAACGACCCAGAATTTCGAACATTTGAAATTCGTATATTTAACCGATTTTAAATATTCACAAGTAAACTTTAAGAGTTGAATAACGTATTTTCAAATATCTTGATTTAATTAGATAATTAAATTGTTAATTTAACGTTTGAAATTGCTGAAATAATTGAAATTTGAGTTTAATGTGAATTAAAATGATTTATAAAGTTGAATTAAATCATATTTGAATTAGAACGATGTTAGAGAACTTTTAAAATAGATTTAAAAGTTAAATAGCAGAAATTGAATATTTTAATATTTAATTGACGAGTAAAAATAGCCATTTTTCATACGGTCTCGGATTTCAATGAAACAAGTTTCATTGGATCTGTAATGTTATATTATTGTTAGGTTTCAAATTTCATGTCAATCGGATTTACAGTTTGTCCGGGGAAAGCTAAAACGCGTAGAAATCTGTTTAAGTGAATTTTAATTTAAATAATTTGATTCGAAAACCTATATTTCAAATACGATCGAATTGGCTTTCAATATATATTCCATTGTGTTTGGAATAGGGGTAAAATATTATAAACGCCAGGCGACATGCTTCGATTGTAGTTCGGAAAATTTCAAGATGAATAGTGTCGCGAAATTTTCTGTAAAAGGACTCGATTTTTCTTATTTTCACAAAACCCTACCAGGGTTAGGGTAGGCCACGACTACAAAATCAATGGCCAAAAAGATTTGTTTCTTCTCCTCTTAATCTCTTCCAATCCATTCACATTCACGAAAATCTCTCAACTACAAAATGGTTGAGCTCGTCGAGATCTTTCCATCCATACAGTTATGATCGAAATTCGTGGAGAGGATCGACAACAAAAGGGCGCGTTCGGCCAGAGTTCATACATGATTTCCTACGCGTATGGTCGACTGAGTCTGACCGTGCTTCGATCATTATGGAATCGACGATGAGCTTTCAACTGGCACTGGCCGATCGTCGTATAAGTGCTTGAGGAGGTGGCGATAATTAGGGTTGATCGGCGGCTTCAATTGGTTCGATCACGTGAAGTAACCTGGGGGAAGAAAGAAAGCAGCGGCCTATATCTAGGTCGAAATCTAACGGCCTGGATTGAAGCTAGGTTATAAAAACAAAATAAAATGTGTAAATTAATTTATTTTAAATTCATACAAACTTTAATATGTCGTATCTTCTTCATACGACATCAGTTTCGCACGAAATTAGTTGCGTTGGGTCCGTATTAACGAGCACTACATTATTTAGCTGGATTGGGATTTATTCGAGCTAGTGAAAATTTGGTTGAAATTAAACGCTCGTTTAATTTTGATCGGAATAAATCGCTGTCGCGACGGCTACATCAAAGTGAGTACAACTCACTCTTTCCGATTCACTCATATTTTAATATAAGTGAAATAAATATTATTTATGATGATTGATGACTGTTTGGATGATATATGATATATTATCTATATATTGATTGATATTTGGATATATACCTGCCTATTGGAGCAGATGAGACCCTACACGTTTCCGTGTATGAGGGGATGACCTTTTGTACGTGCATCTGCCTCGAAGCAGACATTGTACACATATTCTAATATGTATATTTGTTGCAGGTGACAGATTGGAGAGATCCAACCGGATTCCTCACCAGTTTTGGATTTATTTACAGATATTGTTATATATTCTATTATCATATGATATACGATGTTTTTGGATGACGTGATTGATGTATTTGGTGCTATTGCAGCATTGAGCCTATTTTTGGTAATTTAAAAATGTTTAAGTAGTGATTTCCAAATTTAGAAGGATTTTCAAGTGATTCTGGAAATATACGTTTTATTGAATTTTGAATTGTTAAAGAAATGAAATTATGTTAAATAAATAAATGTTATAATCTTTATGTTGTAAAAATTATGTTTTTGTGAAACATTGTCAAAAGGTGATTTTTGAAATAAGGAGTTGACTATTTTTTAAAATAGTTTAAATGGATATTTTTGAATTATTATAAACAGTTTATATAGGAGATTTATAAAATTGATATTTTATAAATAAAAAGTATTGGGATTAAAAAGGAGATTTGTAAATGATAAAATGAGTTATAAATGAATCTTATAAGTAATAAGACTTATAACTTGTGAAGTCATAAAAAGAATGCTTTTGTAAATAAGCGAATTATAAGTAATATACTTATAAATTGGATTTGGCATATAAATGAGACAAACGGAATTGGTAAATAAAGGAGATTTATAAATTGAAGTTTTTATAAAATATAAATATGATTTATAACATTGTTTTATAAATCTGAAATCGAATGAATTTCATAAGTTAATTATTATAGTTTATTAAAGGAATTATATCCACGATTTTGGACAGTGGATAATCCTTTAATAAAAGTGCAATAGTAATAAATTTGAGTAGGCATTGAATCCACGATTTTGGACAGTGGATTATCCTTAATATAAATATGTAGAAATATTAAATTTGGTAAACGATTTGTATTCACGATTTTGGACAGTGAATAATATATTAAACAAATGTTTTAAAAAGTGATATTTTAAATGGAGTTAAATGGTTGTCTTTAAAATGTGTTAAGTATCGAAATCGTAGATTTCAACATTCATTGTTGAAATAGACGTTTTCGAGAAATAAGGAAATGATGGACTATAATAATGTTGTTATAGTAAAGGATTTTCGAATGGAGATGTTTTGTATAGTATATGGGATTTATATATCTATCTAAATTTCGAATCCCTATATTAGTGAATTTTCGGTTATCGTCACGATGTTTTACGCAACATTCGTTTTGACCCAAATAAATGTGTTTAATAAGAACGTTTTCCTTAAAGAATAAAATATCTACTTAATCCTGATTTAAGTATATGAAATATTTTCTAGGTGTATTAATAAGTATATGGAAATGTTTATCAATATTGAAATGGTTTTGAGATTATATCCTTTTAAAGATAATTTAAAGTGAATATTTGGCAAGTGATTTAATTAATAAAAGGTTAATTAAAAGGGCCTAGTGATTGTTAAGGTGCTAGATATTTGTTTGTTTTCTTTGATAGTTAAATAACCGACTATCAAATTTGGCTATTTTAGTTCCTCTACTTGATGTGGGAACTATTTAGTCATACACTTAGCACATAGCCTTCTGTGTAGGTTTAATTATCACTTGTGTTGAGGATGATGATTCGTGTAGTGTGGAGTATTACTCGATCTATCGAGGTTCCTTCTTGGCCGAAGGATAGCAAGTTGATAGTTGGAGATGTGATATGCCTATGAGACTTAGTTTCTGTGTAAGGTTGAGAAACGCTTTTCCATTGTTGATGCGAAGAGACCAGGATCAAATTTATTTGAAAACCACTTCGGACCAATATTTATGCGACAATTGTGTAGGTTGGTTATGGTGACGTTGATATTCAGGATTTTCATAGTGGAGGACTGCTTGTTGATCGTTTGGGATTAAAATACCAATAAACATATAGTAGTAGTGGTCTTTTTATTTTGAAATATCCAATGCAAGGACTATTCCCTACTAATCCTAGGGATTCCTTGATAGGATGTGGTAGGAAAGTACCTTTGGTTTGTCCCATTCCTCGACAACTTGGATGGTTGTTTGTCTGACATTGCATTTCTAAAGATTACATATATTGGTTTTTACAATCGTACATCAATGGTGGCAAAGAAGGCAACTTCTCTTAGCTTTACACCCTACTTGAGATGTATGAGCTTAAGGGTTGTATTTTTGTGGAAGGCAGTTAGTAGTCAAACGGAAATGGCCGTGCGGCATTCAAAGTGATTTGATATATGATTGTGAAATATAATCGTTACCTCGGGCCTCATCAACCGGAAATGACCAAAACAGAGTTAGACGCGGCAAGGCTAAGTGGGTCGCTACCATTAGGGTATGATCATCCTCTTCTAGATAAATCTTTGCACGCTATGACATCATGTATCTGATTATTGTGGTTTGTATGCTGGAAGGCCCTCGGTAAAGGTTGGTAAGGATCGAAGGATGATATATTCGATACCATCTACTTATAGAGGTGGGTCGATCTTGTGTTGGTAGAGAAAATTTGTGATGGTTTCTCAGTACATTCTTCTAGAGATGTACTGCCAAAAGGTAGTCCCTTCACCTGGTCATTTTTATAGAAATCCAAACTCCACTACGTATCTGCCATTTTATTTGTAGAGCCTAGTATGCTGGAATCTAAAAATGGTAACAATTTCGGCTATTTTGAATATTATTTGTGCAACAGACACTAGTATAATATCAAATGAATTTGATATGAGATATTTTAGTTATCGTATGGTAAAAACATGTCCGTGTTTATGTGCGGAGATACTTTGTTTTGATAAAGGAAAAGTTTGGTAATTTAATAAATTCAGTTGAGTGTGTTTCGCACGTTGGTTTACCCAACTGATCCGGGCATTCTTCCCTTTCTATGCTCGGGTCAGACCAAGTATATTTATAGGTTTAGGTTGGCACTTTTGGAGCTTCAACATGAGAGCTGGAGATCTTCACTTCGTATACACGTGTCTATTTTGATTATTGATTATTCGACGTGCTTTGTTGTTTATATTATCGGCAATTGTAAGGACAGGTTATTATAAATGTCCAGGCTAATAGCTATTGATTGATTGTTGAACTCTGATTGTTGTATGTATATACAGTTTATGTTTTGTAAAGATCATTGATATGATATTATATGTTTTCCGCTGCGATGTGAAATTCTGTATTGGTCTGTTTGGTTCTATCTTCTCCCTTTCTTCTCTTCTCTTCTTCTCTCTTCTTTTCTTTCTCCTGACTTTACTCGGTCTGTGCTTTTTGGATCAGACATGTGTGGTTTATTATTGATTCAGACGGTACGGATTTGCAGGTCGTCACACTATCGCAACCTTCCTCCGACAACACCAATAACCGGTCCATCCCTTCGTCCACATCACACTACTCCGCTGCCTCCTCCATTGTGAAGTCATCGCCCATAGCACAGCTAGCCTCATGCCTCAGCAGACCCGAGCACCAGATCGCCGAAGCCACTCCTGTCAGCCGCCACTTAAGCCTGCGCCTCTTTTGCCTTTTATCTCCTCTACTTTGTCAACTCGAGTAGCCACTTCTACTTATAAATTCCAAAAGATTATATATATTTCATATGTATATTTTGGCATCTTTAATCAAAGTAATATATATAAAATAATATAAAGATTATATTTTCATATATTTAATATGTTAAGGTATATATAATATGTTTATAATAATATTGATTTTTAAAGTGTATATGTATGGATAGACTTTTTACATATGTGTCTAAAAAGAATATTGATTTTATATATCGATTTCAAAATATATAATATATATATATTGACTTTAAATAGACGTGTTTAAATTAAATAATGATTTTAATATATATATAATGATTTTGATTTTAAAAGAAATTATATAATATAAATATTTTTATATGTGTAAATTTTAGATTTTTAAAGTTTATATATATTGCTTTCATCGATTATCGAATTCCAGCCTAGCTTTGCTTTGTTTGTAGACTTCCTATTCATCGTGCTATGCTTTGGAATTTATTGTTTGGATTCGTAGCTTATTGTGTAGTTTAATCTCTCTAGCCTCGAAAGGTGACCAATCACTCACGATTAACATTCTTATATTTAGTAAAATTAATTCACATGAAATGACGATTGAAATATATTGTTAAATTTGAATTGTTAATTATTTAATGTTAAATATAATATGCTATTATCTACAATTTACTTTCAGCTTAAATTTTAGATAATTTCATAATAGTACAGAAATGTCTATCCACTTTCAAACCCATTTTAAACTAAATAAAAAGCAAAATATTCCAAAGTGGTAAAAAGAAAATTTATAGCTTACTGAAAGATCTTTCATTTACAATAAGATTAAACTCATTTGGAGTTATAAATCTCTAGTTATCGCTGTTTTGGTACTGCACTTTTCCAAACAAAATTTCATATTTTAAATCAATTAAAATTTGAAATTATCCCAAATCATTTTAATCTCAAACTTCATTGTCAAACAAGCTTTTTGCTAAATCATTTATAAATGATCTTTATATTGCTAGAAAGCTTAGACTTTGTAGAATAACTTTCATTTTATATGTTTTTTCATATTTTTAGTTAATGTGGGTTTCGGGGTGGGGCGTCACAGCTTGGTATACTTAGGACATATGACAACATAACCTGTTACATATATTTTATTTAAGTTGTTAATTATGATCATATATGCTTGTCGTTGATATATATGATATTTACGCTATTTATATTCTCACACTGCAAGTTCCTATTAGTTTGGAGTTCCCTATGGGTTGAAATGATATATACCCGAACGATCTTATGGATTTGGGAAAAATAGTTATGGGTTGAAATGATAAACCTAAATGATTTTCATTGATCTTGAATTTTGGGATTGTGGGTTGAAATGATATATACCCGTAAATATTTAAATTGTGGATTGAAATGATAGATATCCATATCACTTAACCATAGGATAGAAAATTATATACGGACACCATTGGTCTATATTTTGAAAATGATTTTCGAAGTTTGAAAGGAAATACATGAGTTTTATTAAATGTGGATTTTTAAATATAATAGAAAGATTTTAATTTTATTATGTATATAAAAATTATATTTTTAAAATTATATGTTTTAAAAAAAATTAAATTATAAGTTAAGTTTAAAATGTAAATTTCAAGATTTTACTTATATTTTTATTATTTTTAAAAAAAATATAAAATAAGATTAAAAAAGGGGTTTAATCAGATTTAATTTAATAAAATTTAATATATGTTAATTTGATTTAATCATTTTATGTAATATATTTAGTATTCATAAAAAACGATATTAATATTTTGAAAATAGAGTTTGTAGTAACTCTAATAAAATAAAGGTTTGGGAAGATAAGTTGAGTTAGTTTGTAATTTAATTTGTTTGAGAATTAATATAAATAAGAATTGATTTGGAACTTATTGATTTTGTGATTTTAAAGATATGTTTGATAACTTGATTTTGATTCAAGGTGATTTAATGAACATTTTCAAATTTAAATAAAATTGAAATTTGAATATTTAATGTTGATTTGAATTTGTAACTTGAGATTTTATTTAAATGTTATTAAAAATGATATAGTGAATATTAAAAAAAATTAAATAAAATTAAAGTTGAATTTCGAAATATAAATTAGATTCATCAAAAATTGAATTATTGTAAATTGTTTGAATATTTGGACTTCGAAATCTATTCAAGTGGAAGTGGTTTAAAATTTGTAGTTCAAACTTGGATTTGAAATCGACATAAATTAAAATGGTTTTAATAAGAATTTGATTTGAACTCTTAATTGAAATTGTTGGACTAAGGTTGATTGAAATTAAATTTTGGAACTAAACTTGATTTGAATTGATTTGTGAGATTGAAAGAAACAATTCTAGTTTGAAACTATTGTAGATATAAACTCTTTTAAATATATGTAAATTGTTTTATAGATTTATCTTTTTGAGTTTATAAACAATTTTAAATATATTTTAATATATAAACAATTTTAATATATAAACTATTTTAAATATAACCTATTTTAAATATAAACTATTTTTAACAACTATTCTAATATATAAACTACTTTCATTATTAATTGTTTAAGCTAGAACAATTATGATTTAGATTTAATGGATTTAAATGCAAATACTTTAGTATTAATTGTTTAAGTTGGTACTGTTATGGTTTTGGTAACTGAATATGGTTTCGAAAGAGAATATGATTTCGAAAGTGATATGGTTTTGAAATGAATAAGATAATTTGATATGAAGTATAAAATGTTTCATTTTATAAACGACCACGGTGTGAAATAAGCATTTGGTTGTTAAAGAGACCGGGATCGGATATTGTCATACTCTCTACCAATACTAAAAACCACTTTAACAAATGTATATGTGGTGGAGATTCCAGAAGAAAGTAGGATGGCTTGGTGGCGATTCTATATGAGGTATTAATGTAGCCCTGACTCCTGCGTGTCAGCTTGATGTGGCAAAAACAGGAGCTATACTGGGCCAAGTAAGGTCGCACCTTCGATCGAGCATGCTTCTTCGATACCATTCTATTACTTTGTGATTTGATTGGGTGCACCTTTGATTTGAGAGTGTGTCTCTAGGTGGGCGATAGTAGTTGCTATGTGTTACCACCAGTCCGAGAGTGCAAATGGTAGAATCCTACCTTGGCATTGTCTCGCATGCTTTGTCACATGCTTATCGTGCCTTCTACGAGTTTGGTCTGTACCATACCTATGGAGTGTCATCTGATAGCCCTCTAGTTTGCGGAGAAATTACGGTATAGTATAGACTACGGGAATATATAAAAATGTGTTAAGAGGAATGTGGGTAACACCTTAGTGCTGTTTTAATAGTTTACTTCACTATAAACAATATCCATGTAGCGTATTGAACTATATTTGTAGATATTTTAACAGACCCTTAAAGGATGGTAACCCCAAACTTCCTTTGAGTTACTTTGTATTTCACTTGACATTTCACTTAAGTTGAGTTTATTAGTATAAGAATGTTAATCCTGACTCAAGTGTTTTGTGTTTTGCATTATGCTTGGGTCAGACTTAGTGTCATAGCATTTGAAACTCGCCTTTGGAGCTTTGGAGCTTTCCTTGGAGTCTATCGCTATCGATTCAGCTTTCGGTCATTTATGCTATTTCCAGTTTATGTTCAGACTTCTCACTTGTTTTATACTGAGACTTCTATGTATTAGATTTCTGTTGTATTAGCCTGATTTTTTTGTAGTAGCTTCACGAACTGCTATTTATCTAATTCCGCTACTTATTGCTATATTACTATGTATGCGATTTTGTGATTGATTTATTTACGACATATGTTGAGTTTTTCCAAATATAAATAAACAATATGTTGTTTTGAGCAATTCAAGTCCGACTTGTGTGGATGATTGTCGATTTGAATGGTTCGAATGTCAGGTCGTTACACATATACACCATTCAATTTATTAAAGGGAAGTGATTTCCTTTGTGATATTCGACGTGTATTAAACATGAATTGTTTTGATACCAAAATAAACATATAATCAACATATAAACTTGATGATCAAACATTATAAACAACCATAATAATCATATCATATCATATCATCATATTTTATATATATATATATATATATATAAATAGAGTTTCTCACATGAATTTCCATCGGACTAACTTTAAATTGGCTATAGCTTTGATACAATTGCATGGGATCCTATGGAATCAAGCCTTAGACCTTTGAAAAGGCTTAGCCAATGCTTCCTAATTGAGGTGGCTTGGCCTTAGTTGGTGGACTGTGTGGCCGTGGGTTGCAGAGTTGAGAAAGAGTGGATTTGCTTTGGTTTTGACAAGTTTTGATCATATATACTTACTATATAATTTTAAATTTTTTTTACAATAATTTTTTCCATAATTTTCTTTGGCAAGAAGCTATTAAAGTGGAGTAAAAAAAGTGAAGAAGCTTTAGGAACTTATGAAGAAATGAAGTGAAGAGAGATGGGTACTATTTATAGGCAAAAGTGAGGAGGAAAATATCATGATATTTCTACACAAATACATTACCATTTTCTCACCACCCCACTCCTCTCTTACCTCACCATTTTCAGTCGTGCTTCCTCTCCATGTGTATAAGTATCCATGTGCTTGTACTTTGGTGTGTAGGAGTTTGATTTTGGTTTGCTTAAGTTTTAGGATTTTAGGAAAATATCTTGATATTTTATAATATATATATTTAAATGTATAAGTATATTTGTATGTATATATGTGTTCGTGTGCATGTGGATGTGTTCTGTATATGTACATATATGTCTGCATATGTATATCTCAAAAATGGTTCACAACGTTGCACAACTTTTTTGCATTAAATCATCATGGATTCCGATTTTGATTTCCGGTCATATTTTTACTTCTTATTTAATTAATATATATTTAAAAAAAATTGAAAATAATATTTCTATCATTATATAATAATTAAAAGGGTTTATTTATTAATTAAAATTACTATTAAATCATTTAAACTCGATATAAATTCAAACATCATTATTTCAAAATAGTGATATCATCGATGATGTCATTAAGAGATTTAATTTTCAAAAACAAAATAATGATTTTATTACATATTCTTACTCGTATACATAGATGAGTATATGTATCCATCTCCATGTGACGTCGGATGATCTAAGAGCTATTTGTTGATAAAACGGTTTTTTTGTCATTTTGTCGATATAATTTCCAAAGTATATATTTTGTAAATATTTATTCAAACTAAGATTACGAATATTATTTATTGTTCAAAACATTATTATTTATGTTAAAAAATCTTATATTTGAATATTTAAAAATTTCTAAAGTGATGAATTTGCAGGTCGTTATATACTTTCCCCTTAAAAAAATTTCGTCCTCGAAATTAAGGATAAGAAGAAATTGAATCAAAAAAGGAACATATATATTTGACAAGGGAATATTACAAGACACGATAAGTGACCAGACCACAGGTGGTGAGTACACTATCTCAATACCACATGCAAACCACGCGTCAATCCAAAACTCAGGATAAGATTTCCTCATTCTGCCCTTTATTTCCCAGGTGCAGTCTTCGGCATCACTATTCCATTGAATTTTAACCAACCTTTCCACCTTCCTTCTCAATTACTTCTCATTGTGATTCACGATTCAAACTGATCGTCTGATAAATGCCAAATTTGGTCCTACTTCTAAATCTTCCTGGGCAATTGTTTCTGTAATCTGTTCCAGATCATGCACAAGTTTCTGTAGATGGGATACATGAAAGACGTTATGTACACCAGATAACCTTTTAGGGAATTGCACATGCTAAGCTAATGGGCCAATCCATTCAAGAATGGGAAAATACCCAATAAATTGAGGTGCGAATTTCTTCGCTGACCTAATCGCACCACTCCTCTCATCGGAGAGACTTCAGGAACACAAAATCTCCAACTAAGAATTTCAAATTTTTACGCCTTTGATCAGCATAACTCTTTTGACTGCTCTGGGCTTCTTTCATATTCTTTCTAATCAAGTCTACCTATTTTGAGGCTTCTCGAATCATTTCAGGACCAAGTATTAAAAAGATCTCCGATTTTGATCCAACATGCTGGAGATCTACATGGACAACCATATAAACTTCGTACGATGACATGCTAATACTGGCCTAATAGCTGTTATTGTCCACAAGATGAAGATAGTTTTCCCATGAATCTCCAAAATCTAAGATACAAGCTCTCATAAGATCTTCCAATACTTGATTTACCCTTTCATTTTTCCCATCAGTCTGGGGATGATATGCAGTGCTTATACTCAGCTTCTTTCCCAAAGCTATTTGTAATGCCTCTCAGAACTTACTAGTAAAGATTGGATCTCGATCACTGACTACACTTATTGAGACATCATGCAATTAAACTATTTCTGTGACGACCTATCTCCTCGACCCTAAGAAAAAGACAGTAATACATCCACGGTATTCACTTGCCGTAAATCCAAGTGCCGGGGAGGCAGATTATCAGGGTTGTAAAAGAAAATAAAGATAGACGGATAATATAATAATAGAATCTCACATCGCATTTAACATTTAATTATATATAAACAATCAGGGTCAAATACAAATCCAGCAGGATAGTTATAACTGTCTATCCGTACATATGCTGGGATATACATACTACATGACATGGCGGAAAATGGGTAGATAAGGTTCTTCAACTTCATAGCTCCAAAAGAATTCCCTAAAATGCTCCCCAACATGCTCCAACATGCTCCTAAGGTATCATGACTACACGGCTGTCCAAAAAATAGGGCACCCAGAGTTCAAAGGGAAAACAAACTCTGGGTCAGTCATGGGACTGGTGTGAGAACACAAAGTACGATGTTTTGAAAACAAAAGGTATCTCATAAGAACACGCCGTGCATAAACACGGAACGGGGTTTCACCTTATGATAACCAAAATTCTTTATTACGTAAAATTTGGTGATATTATTTATAATGACTTTCTTTGAAAACATTTGCAAATAAACTTATTAATCTTAGCCGAAATTGTTACATTGATTAAATTCCAGCATAATAAGTTTACAATCAATTCTAAAAGTTCTTATTGGAGAATGTCTTAGGTAAAGGGATTACCTTCCAATGAGTGTACCTCTAGATGGATGTCCCGAGGCACAGAACTTCTGCCCTCTACCAACACAAGACCGGCCTATCTCTATAACTAGATAGAACCGAATATGTCATCCCCCGGTCGTCACCGACCTTTATCCAAGAGCTCTCTTCGCATACATCCACATTAGTTTACAACTCGAACGTCATAGCGGGAAGAAATATATCTAGAAGGGAATGATCATATCCAAATTGGGAATGAACCACTTAGCCTTGCCGCATCTAATCATGTTTCGGTCATTTCCAGCTAATGAGGCTTGAGGCAATGATTACCTTTTCACATAGCACATCTTCTTTCACTTTTAATGCCACATTGCCATTCCATAATCACACGACTGATTTCTACAAAGTATAACTTTCTGAGCTCGTATGTCTTAGGAAAGGGTGTTAAGCTAAGTGAAGGTGTCTTCTTCGCCACCGATTGATATACTTTTATAGAGATCACTCGTTGCGATTTGGAATGCAAGGTTAGACATTCATCCATACAAGTTTGTTCTGGGACCAAACGAAATCGAAGGTACTTTCCTTGGTCATTACTAGGCGAGAAGTCCTTGTGGTTCTGAGATTTTTCATAACAAAGAGACCACTGCTACAATATAGTGAATCGGGAGTTTATTCCCAATTAATCAACAAGTAGTCCCTCATTATTATTCGTCTCAATGTCTCCGTCTTCAAACATCTTCATTCTTTTTAAACGTAAACGGGTTCAAAAGTGGTTTTCGGATAGGAATTACCCAAATCCGACGCCGGTTCCTTTGAAATCCAATCATAAAAAAATGACGTAATTAGGTGATTGTTTTTCGATTCATTCATTTTCCTTTACCAAAATATCTTCGAGAGATATATATTTTAAAAATCTTCTTCTTTAAATATGGAATCATTTAAACCTCTCTTTTGAATATTTATCATATCATTTTTGAAGAGTATCTTTTGAGATAATAGGATTATAGAAATCATTTTAATTTTATTCAAAATCAACTTTCGTATTCAACGAGTGCTATCTGCAGAATAACGGTGAGATCACCTTTTAAATTCCACAAATAGGACAAGGTCCCTTTTTGGATTTTAAATAATGAGTATAAGAAGATTATTTCTATAAAATCCAACTTGAGCATCCGGACTTTCCTTTTGATATGTTCCCGCCCTCGCCTAAAAGAGAAAACAGAGGCAAGGTAAGTTCAGGGCACTGGTTGCTCCATCCCTAACCTTAGTAACACACCTTGTTTTCATATTTAGATCTCACAGGCGGGACAAACGTGCTAGACGTTTCCGCATACTCATTTTCCTTTTTTAAATCACTTAACTATTTGTTTAACCACCTTTGAAATAATGTTAAATTCATTAAATTTCTTTTAAAATGATTTATTATTTACTTAAAAATGTTTGCATAAGACTTGGGAAAGAACTGTTCAGTTCCAACCTTTATTTCAAGTTATTGAAAAGCGTTGCGAAAAGTGTTGCAAATAGTGTTACAAAAAGTGCTTTAAAAGCTATATTCTTCAAAACGACTTTTATATCATTTAGAAAACCATCTTTCTACTTAAATCACTTTTAAAACATTTTAAAGGAATTTTAGAATTTATTTCATATTATTAAAATTATTATTTTATCAATTTCTAACTTTGGTCAACTAGTGCAAAAACTAGATTTTTCTTGAAAATTGATTTTGTTATATTTCAAAATAATACAAGATGAAATTTTGGTTTTCCTTTTTTTATATGAAAGATATGAATATAAGAATTCGGAAAATTCTTACTACGAAGACTTTCGAAGTATATTCCACTTCATATGTTCGTTTGAACTTTTGATGCGAAAACACGAACTACCGTTACGCGACGCATCAAATTTTAGGCGTATTTTAAGATTCATATATGAACTTTGCCGAGGCAAGTTTAAGCACTTAGGAATTATTTCTAAAACATATTCAAACATTTTTCAAACGTATAAATGATTCCATATCACATTTCGTTTCATTTGGGAAGAGATTTCTATGTGATTATACGTCGTGTAAATCCATGACTTGATTCAGTATTTTCATGAAATAAACAATACATGAAAATCGATATCATAACCAAACATTCAAACAAACATATCACAACATCACAACCAAATATATACATATAAATTAGGGGTTCTCACCTTATTTGCAAATGAACTAACTTTAAAGTGATTATAACTTTCCTAACTTCGATCGGGTGCTCACGAATGCTTGTTTTAAGGCTTCTAGATGGCTTGACTTAACTTGTGGAGATCTTTGGAGCTTTGGGCCGTGAGATTCAAGGAGGGTTGGGCTCGGCTAGATGGTGAAGGGGGTCAGAGCAATAAGAGGGGGAGGAGGAGTTTTGTCGTGGTTCGGACAGAGTTTGGTTGATATATTTTTTTTATTTTACTTTTGGGAATATTTTGGCATTATTTCATTATGGAAAGAAGCCTCTAAAAGATGTAAGAGAGCTTAAGAAAGCAGAGAAGAAATGGTGCAAAAGTTAAGAAGAAGAGAATGGGTATTTACAGAAAATATTTGATATTAAAATATAGATTTGTGTTTTTACTTAAATAACATTCCTTAAAAATTAAGTAAACTTATTTAATTCAACTCTTACCATCAACATCACATCACAGTTTTAAAATTCAAACACTTAAGAAGAATAAGAATGATTACTTTACTTTATGTCACATGTGATATGACATGTGTTTTGTCCTTTTAGTTTACTTTTGCTAATTACTTTTTAGAATTTTCTAAATGTGATTATTAAAAGTAACCTTGTTTAGTTAATTGTTAACTACCTTTATATGTTAACATATTTATTAAATTGTGTATATAAAGGTTCAACAGCGTTGCGACGGCTTTAAATCGACAAAATGTTGATTTTTAACAAAATGTTTTACGGTCACATTTTGACGTTATAGTAAAAGTATTTATTTTTGTAAACCAAATTTAAAAATAAATTTATGTAATGTTAAAATATAAACACTCGTAAATAAATTTAAAAAATTAATTAAATCATTTAAACTTACTTTCATGAAATCAGGATTTTGTCACTTTTGTCGATATAAGCAAATGTTACTATCTTTATGTATATTTCTATTTTCAAATCCTATCTAATATTGTTTGAATCTTAAAACCTGTTAGTCCTTGAGATGATGGTTTTGATGACAACAACCTTAGAATAGGATTACAAAATATAAATACTAACATTATAGTTTAGATATATATGTATATGCAGGATTTAACCATGTAGGTACCAAGAATGAAGACTGTACAGTATAGAGATTCAAGATACCAAGATTGAAGACTCATGAGTAATAAGAATATCAAGATTATCAAGAGTTCAAGATTTCAATAATAAGTAATTTAATTAGAAATTTTGTTAAAACTCCTAGAAAAGCACTGGCATCTTAAAATCCAATTTATTCGTGGAATGGAATCCACTTCGAGCCTGTTAAAGGAATAGAACCCTAAGTAGGATGGAACCTACGAAAAATATAGTGGAACATTGTTCTGTATGCGCTAACCTTTTATTCAAATGTTTTAACAAAATTATATCATGTTTTCAAAATGATTTCAAAACCTTCCTTTTAAAAGAATAAAAAACATCTATCCTGATTTTAAATATTTTAGCCTCAAAATAATCTTTAGTTTCAAATCAAATTATCCTCGATTTTAAACAATCTTTTAATAATAATATATTTATATTTTAAATATTTGTACTTAGATTCAAATATAAAATAATAGTAAAATTTTATATATATCAAAATATTATTCTCTATACTTATTTATGTATTTTAACTATAGTTAAGTATATTTATAAAGTTCAAAATAGTTTGATACAAGATTGAAGTTGATTTCAAAGAAAAAATAAATCACCAAAATTTTCTTTAGGATGTCGACATACCCAAGATACCCATGTCGACATAGTGGCAGTTGATTTAAAAAATTTGAATTTCAAAAGAAGTGTTTATTCGTCATATCCCTTCACGAATGGACATGGCTGTTGTTCTTCTATAAATAAGGGCTGTTTTAAATAAATTTCAATTTATATTTTTCTGGTTTTCACTCCTCTTCTTCTTCCACATTTCTTTATACATATTATTACCATTACTCTGCCGAAATCAACTTGAATCTAGCTAGATAATTTCTAGTTTGATTCTCTATCACTATCTCAACAAGATCTCAGTGCTATTTAGAGTTATAGACTTCTTTGTAATCAATTTAGCGACAAAGGTGTGATTGTAGCCTTGGAAATCAATCAAGTGAGAAAAGGTGTGATTGTGGCCTTGGAAATCAATCAAGTTAGAAAAGGTGTGATTGTAGCCTTGGAAATCAATTGGGTGAACTTGTTGCTCGTGAAATCAGGTATTTCTATCCAGAGGA
This sequence comes from Allium cepa, assembly GCA_030765085.1. Taxonomy (NCBI): domain Eukaryota; kingdom Viridiplantae; phylum Streptophyta; class Magnoliopsida; order Asparagales; family Amaryllidaceae; genus Allium; species Allium cepa. Next base: position 514,876,793 of record CM060938.1, read on the forward strand.
TTGTGAGTCTGGAGTGGATTACCTCGTGGCCTTGAAATCAAGGGTGTAATTGTACAATTTCTTTTGAAAGGAAATCCGTACTTATGTGCGGGACTGGATGTAGGGTAACTCCGAACCAGTATAAAATCCGGTGTGTTCTTTCCTTCACCGCTTTTACTTTATTTCTATATCTGTGTTTGTTTCTGTGATCATATCTGTGTCTGAATATTGCATACATTTGTGTTCAAACTTACAAAAACTCAAAAAGATTTAGTAATTCCTTTAAACACTATTCACCCTCCCTCTAGTGTTAATCCTAGCCTTAAGATCCGTATTCCGCATTTCTAACAAAACCTTCTATATTTTTTAAAAAAATCACTTTAAAAAGTATATTTTAAAATGGTCAACTTTTGGGTCGTTACAATTTCCCTCATGTGTGTTTATGAAAGACTTGCAGCTATTCTCGTCGCCTTTACTGGGATAAAGTGTGTGCTTTTGGTCAGTCGGTCAACAATAACCCAAATGCCTTCATTTCCCTTTCTTGATCGAGTTACGTCATCGATGAAATCCATCATATTCGGTTCCATTTCCAAGTCGGAATTTCAAGAGGTCGGATTTACTCCAACAGTATTTTGCTGATCACTTTTAATCTGTTGACAATTTGCACATCTTTTAATATGGATAGAGACATCGCTCTTCATACCATCCCACCAAAAATCCTCTTCATATCTCAATACATTTTGGTAACTTCGAGATGCACCAAAAGTCGAGAATTATGACATTCTGTTAAAACTTCTTGTCTTATCCCATCGACATTTGGGATGCATACTCTTCCATTCATCCTTAGTATTCCTTGTTCATCCACCTTAAATCCTGTCCATCTTCCTGGTACCGTGTTTTTCTCCATTGCTTTGACCATTTTTGGAATAAACAGATCTCTGAGCTGGTTCTCTTTTACACTGTTAATAATAGTTGGATGTACTAAAAAAATTCTAACTTCTCACCTATATAAAAAAGGAATATTATTTACCAAGGTCAAACAAAGTTTATCAAAATAAACCATGAGAAATTCTTACCCAATAAATAATGTCTCCAAATCTTTAGTGCGAACATAACGGTTGATAGTTCTAAGTTGTGGTTGCATAATTTCCCTCATGCATCTTTAATTGCCTACCAGCATATGTGATAACCTTTTCATGTTGCATCAGTACCGCGCCTACTCCTTCACCACGAGCATCAGTATAAACGGTCAAACCATCGCTTTCACAATAATAGTCAGGACTGGAGCGGTAGTTAACCTCTTCTTAAGTTCCTGGAATGCTTCTTTACATTTCGGCATCCATTCAAATTTAACATCCTTCATAGCCAACTTCGCTAAGTAATGATAAACCTTAGAGAAGTCCTGAATAAATCTCCAGTAGTATCCTGCCAATCCTAAGAAGCTGTGAATGTCCTTTGGAGTTTGTGGTTACTTCCAATCTAGAACGGCAGTAAATTTTCTGGGAAAAACTGATTCCTTCCTTTGACACAACGTGTCCAAGGAAACTTATCTTTTCTTCCTGGAAATGTAATTTTGAAAACTTAGCCTTGAATACATTCCTTCTCAATATTTCTAGTACAGTCTCTAAATGCCTTTCATGTTCTTCTTCGGTCTTTGAATATATATAAGGATGTCATCAATAGAAACCAACATGAATTTGTGGAGCATATCTCTGAATACTCTATTTATAAGTTCCACAAAATAAGCGAGTACATTAGTCAGCCCGAATGGAATAACCAACCACTCTTAGAAATTATTTGGTCCTTTGAATGTAGCAGAAGGAATGCAATCTTTTGATATTCTTAATTGACGGAATTCTATAGCTAGGTCCATTTTGGAGAATATTCAAATACCAAGAAGTCGATCAAAAAAGTCATCAATCGAGGTAGAGAACACTTGTTCCTAATCGTTTTCTTATTTAGGTCTCGATAACTTACAAAAAGTCTTCGGAGCTATTTGACTTTGCAACAAAAACTATTGTTAAGTTCCAACTTGAGCAATTTGGTCTAATTAGTCCTTTCCTTAACAATTCATCCATTTGTTTCCTTAATTCATTTACTTACTTAAGGGCCTTCTTCAAGAAGAATGAAAAGTAGACCTTGCATTGTAAATCGAGTTGATTCGAAACTCAGTTTCTCTATACAGGGATAGATTTTAACTTCCTCAAAAATATCCGAAAATTCCTTAAAAATCGGTTTTTCTTTAGACGTTTTTGAAATGAATTTAGGGCATACATAAAACTATCCATTACTGGAATTAATCCTTCACAAATTATTTTAAAAGGTTCGCTTCTATTATTTTTCAAATGCACCGTCCTTTTAATATAGTCAAGAACATTCTTATATTTAGATAACCAATAAATATCTAGTATAATCTCAAATTCAATAAAATTATGGACAATTAGGTCACGTGAAATTTTTTTAGGATGCGTAGGCAACTTGTACTTTTTCAAAAACTATACCGAGATTAGTTTTACCACCTATAGGGTTAGAGACATGGATAGGGGTATCTAATAACTTTGTGGTAAGTTTCAATTTATTAACAAATTCTTTAGAAATAAAATTGTGGGAAGCTCCATTATCAAATAATATTCTAACTAGATTTTCATTAATGTAGAAATTATTCAAGAATTCTCTTGCACTTCGCACCACTCGAAGTTGAGGGTTCATCTTTAATGGCAGAAACTCAAACTTGTTCTCCTTTCTTTATCAGTGGGAAACCCTTATCTACTGCCTAGTTTGTGATAATAGTGGCCGTTTCTATCCTAAACTTTAGGGTTCTTATAGGTGGTGGAAAAATAACCCTTCTGCTACCAATTATAACAAGTAATAGCCTTCAAATTATTTTCTTACGGACCTTCTTCTGGCTTACCTTGCCATGGCTTCTTCCTAGAATGCTTGAACTTCTTCTTCTTCCAGTTATTGCTATTGCTTTGAGTTGTAGATGGATTCTTTTTATCTAGAGATTCATATTGAAAACCATGTCTACCAAATTTACAAAGGTTCCCTTGACATGCCCAGTCATCTTGTCTTGATACTTTCCCTTCATCCCGACGATAAACATTTCATTTTTCTTTAAAGGAGTGTTTATCCGACCTGGCCCAAAATGGGACAATTCACAGAACTTGTTGGAATTCTTCTATAAACATCTCTCCTTGCTTTAAATCCATAAGACTCCAACAAAGGTGGGATTTTCCTGTAGATGACATATATTTTTCTTCCATGACTTCTTTGAACCATTCCCATGAAAAATTATCTTTTGAATCATTCAGAATAATGGACTCCCACCATGCTAGAGCCCCTTCTTGTAACTGCCAAGAATTTAAGAACCTTTTTTACTCATTCTTGATTTTCAATCCCTTAAAAATTCTTTCACAAGAGCGGATCCAAGCCCAAACTTCAGTAATGGACTCCATTCTTTTGAATGGTTTACCATCCAAACTGATGTAATCCTTGCATATAGTACCATAGTTAATTTGAGGTTGCATGGGGATTACCACTTTCTCAATTATTATAGCATTTGATTGACCATTGGTGGCCAAAGCTTTGCTACCTTCCCTTTGTACTCTTCTATTACTCGTCTCCTACTATCTACATATAGTAGGGAAACATCTTTAGAAATATAGACGAAATTATCTTTAGGAATGGGCATAAATCCAATATACTTATTCGGATAAAATTTCAAATATGCACTCTCTCTAGCTAAACTCATTCTAGGACATTACCAACCCTATCTCTAATGAGTTGATCCCATCCAGGCTTAGGGATTCACTTAACCAAAAGCTCGAATACCAAATGTGAAGACCTAGCTCTCGACCTTCGAAAATCGAAATTAATACATCCTCGGTATTCACAAGCCGTAAATCCAGGTATTGAAGAGGCAGATTATCATGGTACAAGAAAATAAAGGTAGAAGACAAACAAAATAGAACCTCACATCGTATTCAATATTTAATCATACACATGAGTAGTACATGCAATTACTCCAAATTGCTCCATCTGAGTACTAGTAAGTACAAATCTAGCTAGGATAGTAATAATTGCCTATTCTCACAAGTGTTGGGTAATACATAATACAAAATATAGCAGAATCAAAAATAGATGACTATCTATATAGGACCCTCTAGCTTCATGCTCCTTCCAAAATTCTCTGAGCTTGTCCCAAAATGTTCCATGTTACCTAACTACTTTGCTGCTTAGAAAAATAGGGCATCTAGAGTTTTAAAGGAAAGAAAATAAACTCTAGGTCATTGATTGGACTGGTGTCGGAAACTCAAAATGCGTGTATTTTAAAAACAAAGGGTATGTTATAAGACCACGCTGCACATAAATATGAACATATTTTTACCTTATGATAACCAAAATCTTTACTTTGTAAAATTTGGGAATATTACTTTTATTGACTTTCTTTTGAAAACTCTTTTCAAGTAAATATATATAATCTTCATCAAAATTGTTACATTATTAAATACTAGCATATTAGGTTCTACAATCAAGTCCGAAGGCACTTATTGGAGAATGGATTTCCATACAATGGAAGCTTAGTAACTACCATCCGCATAATACATCTCTAGAGTGACGTATTGAGGATCAACAACTTTGAAACCTCTTCATCTAGCAAGACCGGCCTACCCGCAGACCTAACTTGGTGGCGGATAGAACCGAATGTGACATCACCCTAGTCATAACCGACCTATCTGGGATTTCATAGAACACATAACATATGCGACATATATAGAGTAATCTAGAAAAGTGGTGACCATACCCTAATGGTTGTGAACCACATAGCCTTATGACATGCCCTATTTAAACCATTTCTAGGAGATGAGGCCCGAGGTAACGATTGCCTTTCACATAGCACATTCCACATTGAATGCCACATTGCCAATTCAATCACACACCATTGATTTCCATAATTGTACAACCTCTGAGCTCATACTTCTCAAAGAAGAGTGTTGAGTATAGGATATTTGCTTCCTACACCACCAGACAGATGTACATTTGTAAAAATCAATGTACATGTATGTTGGAAATGCAATGTCAAACATCCGTCCATACAAGCTGTCCACGAATTTGAAAAACCGAAGGAATTCTGCTCACACATCCTGTCGAGAATCATGCCTAGGATTAGTAGCAAGCCGCCCTTGCATCGAAGATCAAATGAAAATACTACCGCCACATATATATGACATGGAAAATTTTCTCCGAGGGTCGGTGATAAGAAACCCTTCATTCCATTTATTATCATTCCAAGTCTTCACTTCGAATATGCAAATTGGTTCGAAGTGGTTTTTCAAAAAAAATTCACTCAAATCCGACCTCGGTTCCTTCGAACCAATCATCAATAAAAAGACATTAACTAAATAGGTACTTATCATTTGATTAATTACTTTCTTTTTATCAAAAGTATCTTCTAGAGATATATATCTTCTAAAACATTTCTTTTCGGTATATACAGAATAATTAAATTCTATTTATCTTTGGAAATACCAAACCTTTTCCATAATTCATATCGAAAAACATTATTGAGTTAAAAAGGGTCGATAGAAATTCTACTAACTCTGCTCGACATCAATTTTCATATTCAACCTTTACTATCCGTCGAATAACGTGAAATCACCTTTTAAATTCACATGGATAGTATGGGTTCCCTCCTCGAAATTGGATACCAAGTGTAAGAAGATTATTTCTATACAATCCAAGTTGTATTAAATTTGAAAAATTAAATCTTTTATAATTGTCTAATTTCTGATATTTAGACCTTTCTATTCCTTTCCCGGAAAAAGGCCAGGTGAGCTAGGGTACTGGTTGCTTCTGAACATCTGTTTAGTTTAAGCACGTCACATCTGGATCTCACGAATTGAAAAATCCAATCTACTCATTTTCTTTTAGAGCCAAGATTAAATCACTTAATTATAACAGCTTTTCTTTATATCATTTATTTAAACCTTTTAAAATAGATAATAAAACCATAAAATCATATTTAAAATATTTAATTATTTATTTGAAAACATTTATAAAAGATTTGGAAAAGAACCCTTAAGTTTAAAGCCATATTTTAAAAGTTATTAAAAGTGATGCGTATAGTAATTTTATGACATATTTGATCAAAGCAACTTTTCCATCATTTAGAAATATATTTTTAAAACTCAAATCTCTTTTAAAACATTTTAGAATATTTATAGGATTTGTTACATATTTTTAAAGAATTAATCTTTAATTTTCGAACTACCAAAACCGCAACTATTTTGAAAACTTGTTTTGCTCATATTCAAAATCTACTAAATGAAATCTCGGTCATTTTCTTTTGTTTTAAAAACTATGATTATAAGAGTTTGGAAAATTCTTATTACAAAGAATCCCAACTACGAATCCATCGTTTAAGTAGATTTAACTTTCTACGGTGTGGAATCACGAACTACCATTACGTGACTTGCCTATTTTTAACTCAATTTTCATAACTTGTCAAAACATCACCAAATTGGAATTTAGTGTTTATAAAACTTTTATAAACCATTTTAAAAAGGTTTAGCAATCTCATATACATCATTTCATTTATTAAAGGGAAGCGATTTCCTTTGTGATATTCGACGTGTATTAAACGTGACTTGTTTCAGTATCAAAATAAACCTATAATCAACATTCAAATTTGATGATCAAACATAGTAAACAACCATAACAATCATATCACATCATCATATTATATATATAAATAAGTTTCTCATAAAAATTTCAATCCAACTAACTTTAAATTGGTTATAGCTCTACTACGATTGCATGGGAGCCTATGGAATCAAGCATTGGACCATTGGGAAGGCTTGGACTATGCTGGCTAATGGAGGTGGGTTGGCCTTGGTTGGTGGATGTAGTGGACGTGGGTTGTAGAGGTGAGAAAGAGTGAATTTGCTTTGGTTTTGATAAGTTTTGATAATATATACTCACTATATAATTTTAATTTCTTTTTGCAATAATTTTTGCCATAATTTTTCTTTGGCAAAAGGCCATTAAAGTGGAGTATAAGAAGTGAAGAAGCTTTTGGAATTTACGAAGAAATGAAGTGAAGAAAGATGGGTGATATTTATAGGCAAAAGTGAGGAGGAAAATATCATTATATTTCTAACCAAATACATCACCATTTTCTTACCACCCCAGTCCCCTCCTCCTCACCATGTTGGGTCTTTCTCCCCCACCCCCCATGTGTACGCACCCATGTGCTTGTAATTTGGTGTGTAAGAGTTTGACTTTGGTTCATTAAGTGTTAATTTTTTAGGAAAATATCTTGATATTTAGTGATATATATATATATATATATATATATATATATATATATATATATATATTTAAATGTATAAGTATATTTGTATGTATGTATGTATGTGTTTATGTGCCTGTGAATGTGTTCATGTATATGTATATGTTTATGTATATGTATGTGTGCATATGTATATCTCAAATGCTTCATAACCTTGCACAACTTTTCTTCGTTGAATCGTTACTAATTCCGATTTCAATTTCTCGTCATATTTTTACTTCTTATTTAACATACATACATACATACATACATACATATACATAGATATATATATATTATATACAAATATATTTATATATGTAAATAAAGTTCAATAATAATATATCATTATATAATAATTAAAAGGGCTTATATAATAATTAAAATAACTATTAAATCATTTAAACTCAATTTAAATTCAAAAAATAATTTATTTTAAGATAATGATCTCATCGATGATGTGATAAAGCGATTTTATTTTCAAAATAAAATAAATAATTTTATTACATATTCTTACTCATTTACCTAAATGAGTGTATGTTTCCAGCTCCGTGCATGATGTCGAATGGTCTAAGAGCTATTTGTTGATAATACGGTTTTTTTTCATTTTATCGACATATTTTCCAAAGTATATATTTTTTGTAAATATTTTTTCAAAATAAGATTACCAATATTGTTTATCATTTAAAACATTACCATTTATGCTAAAAATCTTATATTTGAATATTTCAAAAAATCTCTGAAGTGATGAATTTATGGGTCGTTACATTTAGTCAACCAAAAATCCAGGTTGTTACAATACATATGTCATCTGTTCGCAATGCCGAATCTGATTGCTCGCTTGATCATCAAATTTCACATCCAAACTAGTATCGCTCGGTCGACTTCCTTAGTGTTGATTTCAATCAGGTTCCTTGATTAGAAACTTCTGTTCTCCTTGCATAGCCATACACTACGTAGGAAACTTCAGAATCAAACCAAAAATCCGTATCAAGTGCTAGTCGTTAAGAATCGAGTGAAATATCCTAACACAGACTGGTGTAAACACCCCGAAATCATGTACTCGAATCTAGATCAAAAATAGCTATGTAAATAAAATTACCTACATACAACTTACTATTTATCCCAATTGGTTTCTTAATTGCACTAAATACTTATCATTTTAAATCACATTTGTTTATACTTACACTATATTTCTCTTAATAACTAAATCAATTTATGAACCATTTCGTAAAATCATTTCATTTAAACTTTATTTAAGTTAAATTTCATTTCATAACTCCAGTTCATATTCTTATAATATTCTTCTACATCCTATAAGCATATACACAATTTAAAATTTTGTTTTACTAAACATAAATACCTATCAAATTTAAAACTTGTTTTAACTTATTACCTCCTTTTATTTATAGGATGCAAAACTTATTTTCCTATAATCTCACCAAAACACTTAGCTTCAATTTCTTAATTAATTTGGAAGTTTTCGGCTATTCAAAATCGCAAAAAATTCCATTTCATTGCAGTAAGTGGAGATTACTTAAAACAAATCATAATGAGATGAACAACCAAAATTATTTAAACGACCCATAATTTTAGTCAATTGAATTTTGAATATTTAATTGATTTTAAATATTGAAAAGTTAATTTTATAAGTAAAATAACTTGATTTTCAAATATAGCGATTTATTTGATAATTAAATTATTGATTTTAATATTTAGAATTGTTTAAATAATTAAATCCTGAATTTAATGTGAGTAAAAAAAGATTCCAAAAGTTGATTTAAATTCTATTTAAATAAGAATGAAGACAGTAAACTTTTATTTTAGAATTAAAAGTGATTAATTTGGTTTTTATAATAATTCATTTTAATTTACGTGAAAAATAGCTTTTCGGGGCAATGTCTCGGATTTTGACGAAACTAGTTCCATTGGAATCGTAATAGTATATTATTATTTGTCGTTGAATTCTGTGATGATTGGACATATCTTTGGTCATGCGAGATCGAAAACGCGTGGAAATTTACTTTAGAAAATTGATATAATAATTAGTTTTGAAAAGTTGTCTTCTTTATATGACCGAATTCGACCTAGAGACTAGTACCATTGCGATCAGAATATGGGTATAATATATAGAGCGCCAATTGTCATGTCTCGTTTGGAGTTCAAGATTTTTGAGCGTTGACTGGATATTTTTGAATATGAAAATATAAATAATATATATTCACAATGCTACCAAATCTTAGCCCATGCTCTCCCTACATAGACCATATCCTCCTTCCCCTTTTAAATTCATGGTCAAAGACAAAAATTACATTAGAAATTTCAATTTTAAACCATCTCCATATCAATGGGCTGATGATCGTTGAAACCACTACAAGTATTTCCATGCCTTGATCCCAACATCAAAGTTGCCCGTCTCGATAAGAGGAGCTCATCTACCGGTTGGATCGTTTTAGATCATCACATGGAGGTCGAATTTTAGCCATGACCAGAGCAGCATGGGTTCATTTTTCCTTTGAGTCGCTTGCAGCGGCAAGGGTCACGTGAGTGGTGGAGGCAGGCGCGGTGGCGAACGGCAATTGCAGCGGCAGTATCAATCGATAATAATCATGGTCAAATGGTTTAAGCAAGCACTAAGGCAATGGTACAAGAAGTTCGACGCATTCATGAAAGAACGTGATTTCAAAAGGATGGAAAGCGATCATTGTGTCTTCACAAAGAGGTATATAAGTGGTGACTTTCTCATACTTCTGCTCTATGTTGTTGATATGTTAATTATTGGTTAAGATCGCATAAAGATATCTGCTTTAAAGAAAGATCTAAGCAAGAGCTTCGCCATGAAAGATTTGGGACCGGCTAAACAAATCCTTGGGATGAGAATTACTCGTGATAGATCAAAAAAATCTGTTATGGCTATCCCAAGAAAGGTACATTGAGAAAGTGTTGTAAAGGTTCAACATGCACAAATCAAAGCTGGTTAACACTCCACTTGTCGGACATTTCAAGCTAAGTTCGAAGCAGAGTCCGACAAGTGAAAAAGACATGGAGAAAATGAAGAAGATACCATACGCATCTGTAGTAGGCAGTCTCATGTATGCAACAATATGCACAAGACCAGATATCGCCTATGTTGTTGGTGTTGTCAATCGCCTCTTGGCTAACCCAGGGAATGAACATTGGTTTGCAGTCAAATGGATCCTCCGATATCTATGTGGAACTTCCAAAAGATGTTTATGCTTTGGTAAAGGAAAACCTGTATTAGAAGGATACACAGATGTAGACTTGGCCGGTGTCATTGATTCAAGGAAATCAACATCGGGATACTTAACTACTTTTGTAGGGGGAGCTATTTCATGGCAATCAAAGCTGCAAAAGTGTGTTGCATTATCCACTATAGAGGCAGAGTATATCGCAGCTACCGAAGCTTGCAAGGGGATGTTATGGATAAAGAACTTATTGCATGAGTTGGGAATAGATCAAGAAAAGTATGTCTTGAAGTGTGACAATCAAAGTGCAATTTACTTGGCAAAGAATTCAACATTTCATTCCCGAACAAAACACATTGATACAAGATATCATTGGATCCGAGAAGTCCTTGAGGAAAAGTAAATACATCTTGACAAGGTTCACATAGATGAGAACTTGTCTGACATGATGACCAAGGTAATACCAACATAGAAGTTTGAAGATTGCTGTCAAGGTGCTGGTTTGCTACTAACCCCCAATTAAGTCGGAAGAAGGAGATTTGTTGGGATCCCTCCTTAATTGGAGAGTTTCTATAAAATTCTAGATCTTTCTGGAGAACTTTCAAGAAGCTTAGAACCCTCTGAATATTCTAGAGATGTGTGGAACCTTTTGGAATCTTATGGAAGAGTTTGGAAGGATGTAGAAGGGAATGAAAGAGGTTAGAGATTCCTAGAGAGTGTGGAGCATTCTAGAGAATCAATCTCCACCCTTAGATACAAGTTATCTTCACCATTCATTGTGAAGGTTGAGTAGTATAAATAGGGGTAGGAGCCTTCGTTCTTAATCAAACAATCAAAAAAAATCCAAGAATTATAAAAGAGAGCCTCTTTGAGAGAAAAAGAGAGATGGCTTAGGAAGTCTCATCCTCAAGCTTGAGTGGGCCACCGAGTGTGAGTTGCTTTTGTAATCATATTCTTGTAATCATACTATTCTTTGGTATAGTGGAAGAATCTCCATATTGTAAACACTTGTGCTCCCATTACTACATTCAATCTTAAAGTGCCTATCTTCACTTCACGAAGCGGGAAAGCCCGAGATTTCCCAACATCCATCCATACAGCTATAGCCACATCCCCACCACACAACCCATTGTATACTGACTTACACTCCTGCCACTGCCAAACAAGACTGCATCTCCACAGTTCTATTGCTTCCTGACTTCTGTCATCACTGCTACTGCCTATTGACCACTGCCATTAGTTCACTTCCCTTCTCAAATTCCAGCGGCCACCATACACACCGAGCATCAGCAATCACGACTTCGACACTTCAACCAAGTCACCATCGCCTCCCTTCGTCCCTTCAAACCCCATAGCACATTCGAACAATTGAACTCCCATAATCTCCTTAGCCTCGATCTCCAAATGCCAAAACTCCAAACATCAAATTATCTCCTTCTCCCAAAGTCGCGACCATCTTCCACCAAATTTCCCATGAAACCACAAGAAATTCATCAATTTTGGTTTTCGGATTTTTGAAATTTCGATTTGAATTGAATTGACAGGCAATTGATTTTCGTGGTTTTATAATATCGTTTGTTGGAGGTTTCGTTGTTTGGAATAGAAGTAGTTGAATTTGGAGATAAGAGTGGATTTTCGATTGCTTTGGGCTGGACCTATCGAATTGTGCTGCTGAAAAAAAAAACCAAACAAAAACAAAAAAAAGTTGGTTGAGTTTCTCTAAAAATTGTTACAAAAAAAGAGTTTTGTGGTTAAGGATTTGTTAAGTGAGTATTAGTTTAGGGGTGAGAAATTTGTAATTGGGCCGAGTGGGTTAGCACTTTTTTTTATTTTGTTTTATTTTATTTTGGTTCCATTTTAAAAAAATTTATTTCCTTTTAGTTTTTCCCTCTTAAAATAAATTTTTCTCATTTTTCATTTGCTTTCATTGCGTTGGTTTTTTTTAATTTCAGGTTGCCAAAGCAAATAGGAAAAGTTGTTTGCTTTGCTTAACTTGCCAAAAAAATAATTGCTTGCTTGCTTAAAAAAATTGCTTCAAAAAATAAATAATTTTTTAATAATTCTGCATTCTCCCGTATCGTGTCCGTATCTCTTTTTTTGTTTGCTTTGCATTGTTGGTTGCTTGCATTTCAGAAAAAAATTCAAAATAAAAAACAAAAATCCATTCGTAGTTGCATTGTTAATACACGTTTAATTTCTGCTTTGCATTTCATCCGAGAATTTTGATTAATAATAACGATCAGACATCGATAACGCTTAATTGTATATTGGCAAGTTCTTTTTTTTCAACAATTTAATTTCTTGGTGTCTAGGTTACAGCAGAGCAATAACGATTCATAAATATTACGATGATTCATAAATATTAAGGAGTTTTTTCCTTGAAGGTACTTAAACCTTCGGCTGCATTGCAACGGTGATTCTTGGTGCATCGATAAATCCTATCAATTACCTAGCTGAGAACTATCTTGTTATATAAAAAAAAGGGTGACTATAAAAATTTGGGTTAGGAGCTACTTAGGATCGATAATTTGTAATTAACCCTTGCATTCATTTAGTTGCATTAATTCATGCATATTTAAAAAGGAAAAAAATTCAAAATTCAAAACTACAACAAAAAAATTTGTATATATTCCTCAATATAGTTTTTTTAAATCCTTTTACTTTGAGACTTTTCAAAATCCAAAATCCAAAAAAATAACAATTAGTTTTTTTCATAGAAAAACAAAAATCCAATTTTTTTAGTTTTTAAAAAACGAAAAAATTCCAAAAAAATATAGAATATTTTCAAAAAAAAAAAATTCAAAATCCAAAAACAAAATAAAAATAAAAATCAAATTTCCTTTTGAAAAATAAATTATTTTTGGCAAATAGTTTTCCATTATAAGAAAAAAATCCAAAAAAAAATTCCTGAAAATTCCGAGTTTTCTTACTCACATTAATTTTAGAATAGTTGTGAAAATCAATATAATCCATACAGTTTCACATCAAACTCACATGGATATTTTGATAACAACTATTGTGTAAACAATTCGACTTTCGAACAAAATCTTCAAAATGACGACCAACCCTCAACTCCTGAAAAAAGCATCGAAACGTTTCTTCGTTACTTGAAATCAGTACACACAATGATCAAAGGATAAATGAATTGTGTAATTCATATTTGCGTAATAACCCAAGTCAGGGGTTTCAAATTTTGAATTCAATTCAAAATTCAAATGATTTCAATTATAATCCATGCCAATTCAATTACGATCTTCTAACCGAATTTCAAAATCGAAACGAAAATGGAAACAACTTTTCAAATAACTTTGGCAATGGGAATAATCTCGATTACGATGCAATTGAAAATTTTTGTTCTCAACAAATTCAAATTGAAAATTTTCAATTCAATAATTATAAACTGGATTTTGTTGAACAAAATGGACGAAATTCACAATGATCAAACGGATTTGTTGTTCGAAACATATATGAAACAATGGGAGAAACAAAACCAAATCCCGGCGTGTGACGAGTCAAATAATAACCCATCTTTTACCCCAATTGACGATTTTCAAATAACAACTTTAGAAATGGAAAATGACAATCTTAATGAAGTTGTTGAAAATTCAGTAATTGAGTTGGATTTCAATTCGTTTGAGGGTCAGAAACTCGATTTAAATTTTGATCTTCCTTTTTACGATTTTGAAATTTTGAATACAACAACTTTGGATTTGAAAATGTTATACGCAATAATGTTGTTGATAATCCAACAAAGGAAGACGAATTTAATAAACATGAATTTTTTGGACTTTTTAAAGATGAGTTGTCGAATTCTGATGGGAAAGATTTAAATCACCATTTTGATTTTGAAATCAATAATTCTAAAGAATTTTTCAATGATAAGTTTGAATTTCAATTTGGTGAAAATAAACTTAAACTTCAATCAATTGTTTTATCAACCCTAAAAATCATCGAAAATAAAACAACTCGTTCAATTTTGAATAAAACGACATTCCTTTTTCCAAATCAACATTCAACTCTGAAATCTTTTATGGTTTGATTTTTCTTGCTTAATCTGTGTCTCTCATACTTGACGAGACAAATGAATTGATCTTTGGAAGACCGGTCATTTACTCTTTAACTGTATATTTTCTGATGTTGTGTAAATAAAAATCTTTTTATGTAAATATCAGTCATGTTTTTTATTTATTTTTCTCCTTATACTTGGGTTGACTGTGGAACATACTCAAAATAAAGTGTGGGAGAGTCTCATCTTATTTTTCATTTTCATTATTATTGCATTTTCTTTCCAAAGTTAAGAAAAATTCTAAAAAAACAAAAACAAAAAAACAATTTTTTTAAGCATTTGGATTTATTTTTAAAGAAATACTTTTAGGAGAAATATATGGTTTTGGTTCATTAAATTGACATTTTTAAAAATTTATTTGTCTTAACAAAAATAAAAGTAAAGTTTGATTACAAATAACAATGGTTTAACTAGTACATTTGGAAGGTTCATACGTGTTAATTATGAAGTATATCCAAATTGAAAATCTTTGTTTTAAAAAGTGGTGGATTTAAAGTAAAGGCTATAATGTTTTTTTACCTTCTAAGTTAAATGGGCTAAGTTAGTTTTGCAGAACTCTCTCTTCAAAAAAATTAACAATTTTTTTCTATATATGTATATATTTTAATAAACACCTAGAGTCATATTTTCACATGCAAGTGTGTTCACTCGCCATGCTCTATACCCTTCTCACATAAGCCCAAAAGGTAGTGCATGATCGGTATAATTGGCCGCAGTTTATCCGAGTTAGGTGTACGTATATAAAAAATTATTTTATTAATAACGTCTAAAGTCGATGGTTGTTCACACTCGTTTGTCCACTTGTTACACTCTGTATTCCCTTCACATAAACCCGAAAGGTGGTGCATTGGTAATATATCTGGCCTCGGTTTTTTGAGTTAGGCATATGTAAATATTGTAAATATCAAGTAAAAAATTTTAAAAAAAAAGGGAGCAAGCAATTGAAATCTAAGCACTGTTTTGACTTATTTGATTCGATTTGTCATTCAAAAGAAATGAAAATACCACTTTGAAAAACTATGATAAAAAACTAAGGATCCATTACATAGTTGCGTTGTGTTATCAACCGAAACAACTAGTCAAACTAGAGTCTATTTGTTATGATATCTTGGTTTTTGTTGGAAATTTTGACAAGTAAAATGACTAAACTTTCAAGATAATGACCAAAAATTATATTTAATTTATTCATGTTAATTCAAAAGTAAATCCTTTATTTGTAAATATTTTCAAAAACTTGCATTCATATCTGCATTTCGTAAATATTTTCACTTTGCATTTGGATTTTGTGGGTAGTTTTCGCTAAAAACCCTCACTAGACAACACTCGTCCTACCAAAGACACCTAGAGGTTTAACGGCTTGTTGCATACGCTCAATGCAATCGTGTTTCCTACGAAAACGGATTTATCTTAATTTTTAGTTTATTCGAGGACGAATAAAGGATAAGTGGGGCATTTGTTGTGCACGTAAATGTGCATATTTTTACTTCCATATTTTATCGAATTTAATTAAATAAACGATCGTATAGGGTGTTTTAACATGTTTAAACCAAAATTCAAATTATTTTCAAATCATCACATATTCATCTTCATATAGGGGCAAAATTGTTATTTTATGCATATATTAATTTGAGAAAAATTACTTGGACATTTTTATGATTTTTTGTAGGAATGTGGATTAAAATGCAAGTGGTTTCATGAAGATATATGTATGCATAAGTGTGAAGAGAAACAAATGAAGATGGAAATAATTCATTTTATGTATCATGGAGGGCCCCACATACCACCTACCTTGATGTACAATTAGAAGTTAATGTACATGCCAACGACCATTAAAGCTTCATGCACATTCAAATGAGGATTAGCACATGCCAATGATTACTTGGCCAACACACTTCCTAAGAGGGTAGTTTGGGTAGTTTCCAAAAAATTGAATTAGGGTTTCATACATGTGTAAATACCGCTTATGTTCATGTAATTAGGCCCTCTTCCTCTTGGCCTCTTTAGTTTAGGATCAAAAATAAAGCAAATCTCTCTTCTCTTTTCATGACTACTTAGTCATTTCTTTTCATGCAATTTTATTTTCATGCAATTTTAATTCAAGTCTTTTCTTGTTTGTTTCTTTCTTTTCATGTTAGTAGTGTAGATTTTATTTTTTGCAATATGATTAGCTTATCTTTTATTTCATTTAGCTTTCTTTTTCTTCTTGTTTTGTTCTATGTTGCAATCTACATTTGTTGATATGATAACAAATATGAGAGGCTAAACCCCTTCAATTAAGGGGTAATGAAGCTCTCTAATTATGTACATTCAACATAATTTGATAACTAACGATCACTTTTTGTGCTTAACAGAAAAATGGATGTTTGTGTGATTTAGTGTTTCATGTTGAATTTGATAGTCCATGTTGTTCATGACATATAGGCTATGCTTAAACACATTATTCACAAATTGCCTCTTCATCCAAATATGATTATGGAAATGAAGTGAAACTAAATCAAAATTTGATGGTCTATATTTCTAATCAGTAGTTAATAGACCGTGCTTAAAATATATTTTATTTTCAAGTTCATTGTCAATTTTCATGAGAATTAGTAAGTTATTTAAAGGGTGTGTTATAGTTTGATAGCTTATGTTGAGCTAATTAATAGCACAAATGGGCCATACTTATGATAAACACAATAATTAAATTCACTAATGACCAAAAAAGAGAGACAATTTCATGTTATGTTGACTTATGTGATCAAAAGAGTGGAATTATCTTCAAATTGCCTTCAAACTGTCATATTTTTATCCACTTTCTTTTTGTCATTTTTCTATATTTTTAGCTTAACATAGTCTTCAAATTCTTGGTCGTCGGATGCGGTCATGACAAAGAATACCTCTTTATAGCCACAACTGATCTTCTTGGCCTAGACAGCGGCGTCCTATCCTTCCCATCCTAAATCAAAGCGCGCTTGTTCTCATATTGTCTCATCAACCGGGACTCCCTGGACACCTCGGTGCTTAATTTCGGCACCGATCTTGATGATTGCTCCATGACTGCTTAGCTTCTTAGAAACAAAAATCTCTACACCTTCTGCTACTTTCGCATGACCAACATAAGCATCAAAGTAAAATGCTATCCTTTCCAGAATCAACCTTCACCGTTGATGTATCCAGTTCCAGAATCACCAGCGGTATGTATTATTCTTTACGAAAGTTCATAATCATAGGCAGCAATATTTTCACGCTAAGTGAAGTATAAATGTTTTTGTTTCATATTAGATAGTATAAGTTACATAATAATTTAAACATACCATGAACATTTAAATCAGTTACACTAAATTTTTCATTCACTCTTAGTATTTTAGCTTACATCTTCTAAGTATCAAACCAGAAATGATACCCGGTAATATGATGTTTGTTGTAGTTTGATGTTGGTTACGGCTTTATAATTATTTAAATATTATTAGTTAATCATTTCGTTGAAATTTAATCTCTTGCAGTTGTTGTTTATACTAAAAAATACTCAACAGTATATATGTATACATATGTGTGTGTACATATACACATATGTATTATCTATATTTATGCATGTATCTATATCTGTTTGTGTGCCTGTGGATGCATGTGTGTTGAAATGAATCGGTGATGCTCTTTTTCTCTTAAAAATAAATCAATTGAAATCTTCGTTCTTAGGCAAAGTTGGCTTTTACAAACAGAATAAAAATTTATTTCTATTATTATTGCTTTCTTTCAATATTACAGAGATTTCTTGCTGCTAGCTGTGCATTGCTAGGTAAGTATAGCTAACATGTTACGGTTGAAATTATACGTTTCAATCTTCTTGATTCCTTCTTTTGTTAAAACTATTATGGCTAAAAGTGAACATCCAATTAATGTCAAAAAAAATTCACAATTTATTTTTTAACTACAGAATGGAAGGAAACTCTATAGTACACTGCGATAGTTAGATTAGTTCTTGTAATTCTACAGTCGAATACCACATCTAATTTAATCTTAAATTCAATTTTTTATATTCATTCGAATACTAATTCTGTTTTTTCCCTCTAGACTACCTATTAATATTTTCTTCATATGAGAACTCAGAGGATTTGAAGCAGGATGAAACGGTTAACTGAACCATTAATTTTCACTGGTTAATCATTCAAATTAGCTGATCGGTTCGGTTAACCGATAGTGCCCACCCCTAGCAGCAATTAGAGCAACTTGCACACAAAATGGATACCAGAGAAAGGATATAAAAGTTGGGTATTTATTTTATTTTCTTCTTCGGGTAGGCTAGTTGTGTTTATGACTGAGTTTCAATTTTTAATGCAAAAACACTGTCACATGGTGTAGCTATATTTTACTTTCCAACACTGAATGAAATAGTGATTATTGACCAGAAGACATGAATTATCATCAAGCTCATTTTTCGCTCATCTTATGGAACAACTTGCGCTCTATCTCTAAGTGTGCACATATTACTTGATAAATAATATTGGCATTTGCACCTTTTGCATAATTACATAACTCTTTTGCAAATTTGCACCCTAATTATTCCCTTTACTTTGCTATATAGGTACACAAAACATTCCTTTGCTATATGGAAGAGTGCTAGCTAAATTTGCTAATAAAAAGGTACGTTTTATGCATTTGAATGCTTGCGCTATTATGAAGTATATTTTGTTATATATGATGTAATTCCGATCTTGTTTTGATCGTGTAAATGTATGTTGAATTGGGGCGTGTGGGAAACACTAACCGCGCAAAGGGTGTTGTGAGAATTCATGAAATCCGGTAAGTTTATAAAAATCAATAAGGTTTAGAAGAATTAACAAAGTTAACCAAGCTTTATAAAAATCAAATAATTTTCTAAAAATTAACTAAGTTTTATAATATTAGTAAAAATTTATAAAATTTAAATAAATTTATGAAAATTAACTAAGTATAAAAATTCATCTAAGATAACTAAGTTATATAAACAATAATTAAAATTAAATTTTGTTACTTAATTTATAAAAATTAACTAATTTTTACAAAAGTTAACTATGCTATCAAGTTTTATACAAATTTAACTAGATTAACTAAAAGTTTATAAAAATCAACTAATTCTTATAAAAATTAACTAAGTTATATAAAAATTAACTAAAGTTATTTAACTAATTAATAAACTAAGTCTTATAAATATTCAACAGAGTTAACTAAGTAAGTTTTATAAAAATTAATCAAAGGATATAAAAATTAACCAAGTTAATCGAGTTTTATAAAAATCAACAAAATTTAATTTTTTAATTAAATTAACTAAAGTTTATGAAAATTAATTTAGTTTGATAAAAATCACGTTATCTATTTTGAAATCTTTGTTAAAGTGTTATAGACATTAACTAAGTTTTATAAAAATTATCTAATTTTTATAAAAATTAACTAAGTTAACTAAGTTTTATAAAAATAATTAAGTTTATAAAAATTAACTAAATTTAGAAGAAGAATAATAATATGATATAAATCAGTTACAAATGCTGAAAGCAGGGAAGAAAGTGAAGATGCTAAAGTGAACAACCAATTATGTCAAAAAGTAAGACCCCTCAGGCAACAAGTCATCGGAATGTGGCAACGAGTAAAAGGTAAAGAACTTGGCTCTACTGTGAAGAAGAGAAGTGTGGAACAAACAGGAGTAGTGAAAACTGTTGAAGTTAATAAAGTAGTAGTTGCAAAATATAATGAAGAAGGAAATATAGAGGAAGAGGAAATAATTGTACAGGAAAAAGATAAAGCATGCATGGGAATTATAACACAAGTGGTAGATAAAGAAAGTGGATTTTTACCCAGTAAAACTAATATTGACATTGTGGAAAATGAATTAGGAGATGAGCAAGATGATGCAAATGTAATTGACTGCAATGAAAATAATCTGGCTGTTTTCAACAAATTTGATGTTCTACAAAATTTGGATGAGGCAAATTCTTTTACTGGACAGCACCAACAGAGTTTGAAGGTGGATGGAAAATGTGATGTTGTTATTAGTAATAAGGAAAACCAAACAAATAAACAAGCAGAGGTCCAAACAGTGCAGAACTACACTTCTCATAAAGAAGCCAATATTGTTAAATCTGACAACTCTCAACGCATGCTTGAAAAAGAAAACAAAGCTGAAGCTCTAGTTGTTAACAACAAAGTGGAAGAAGAGAGTTACATCAACGTGAATAGTAAATTTAGTATGGAGCTTAGCACAAGTGGAATGAAGGACAAAAAGGGAAGAAAAAAAGTTACACACAAAGGTGCTGAGTGCAAACAAGATAACATGAACACTGGTGCACAACCATGCACAACTGACACCAACACAGTTAACAACAAAAACACTGCCCTACCATCTAAAAATATATCTCCCAACAAACCCTATTCCAGCATCTTGCCTCCTCAAGCCTACAAATCTCCACCCTCCCTTCATTACTCACCTCTTACCACAACTCCTCTTGCTTCAGATCTGTCAAACTGTAACGCAACCATAATGAATAGTATTAACAAATCCCAAACAGATAAAACTCCTAGCTACTTGAACTCTTCTCAAGCAGTGACTAGGAGTATGAAGATTGAAATGCTTAATGCTAGAGCTCTCCAATGATGACCGATATTGGAGCATGGAATATACGTGGAGGTCACCATGTCATCAAACTTGATAAATGTCGTCTCCTTATCAGCAAGTATCAATTATCGATCCTAGCTATTCTTGAAACCAAATTAAATCTTGCATTGACTATCAAAGCAACTAAATATGTTAAATCAGATTGGAGCTTCATCCATAACCTGAATGAGGCACCATATGGTAGAATCTTGATTCTTTTCAATCCCCTTCTCGTCCAATTAACAACCATTCTCTCCACTCCCCAGCTAATTCACTGCCATGCTCACATCCCCTCTGACAATACAAACTTCTATGTCACCTTTGTCTATGCCTACAACACTGTTATAGCACGTTCTTCTTTACATTCTCTTATTCCTGCTCTGAGACAGTCCTCCCACCCTTGGCTGATCTCAGGTGATTTCAACTGCTGTCTTAAATTCTCTAATCGAGTTGGTGGCAATCCACTATCTCGTAATGAAATCCAACCTCTTGCTGACTCTATTCAACAAGCTGACCTCGTCCCCATTAAATCGGTAGGTATGCCTTTTTCTTGGAATAATAAAAGGAAGCATGGAAATAGAACCTTCTCTAGAATTGATCACTCCTTCTCGAATCAACCTGCTCTTGACAAATGGCCATTTCTTTACTCTAATCTTCCTCCTCCTCTTCTATCTGACCACTCCCCTCAAATTATTCATCTGCGAGAAGCTGGCAAGAGAGGAAAAACAAATTTTAAATTTTTTAATTCCTGGGTGCTTGAACCTGATTTTAAAGCAATTGCATTAGCCTCTTGGAGTAAAACTAAGTATGGTAATCACTTATATATTTTGCAGGAGAAAATCAAAGATATGAGAGAAGTCTTGAAGGAGTGGTCTTTTAAGAGATTCGGTAAAGGAGCTAAATTAAGCACGATCCTTGAGGCTGATCTTGTCAAGGTGCAAACTGCTATGATGCATAACACTGCTGATGATGTCCTTGCCACTACTGAGAGTATGCTATCCCAGAAGTACTATGAAGCTCTGGCTAAAGAAAGTGATATGATCCGCCAAAAGTCCAGAATAAAATGGAGAGATGAAGGAGATAGGAACAGTTCTTACTTCCATGCAAGTCTCAAGAATAAGCAGCGACGTGAGAACATAGCGACTATCCATGATACTAATGGTGTCCTTAAAACAACTGATGATGAAGTGAAAGCTGCCTTTGTCCAATATTTCTCTTCCCTTTATGGCAATGATGCCAACTTCACCCCTTGTATTGATGACATTCCTCATGATATTCTTCCTAGATTATCTGCTGTCCATCATGATGCCTTAGGCAAAGAGGTTACTCAAGATGAAACTGAAAAAGCTATGTTCTCTCTCAACGTCAACTCGTGCGGTGGTCCCGATGGCTTAAATGCTAAATTCTACACTTATTGCTGGACGTTTGTTAAAATTGATGTGTGTAATGCTATCAAGTTGTTCTTCATTAAAGCCAAAATATACAAATCCTATAATTATACTAATATTGCTTTGATACCGAAGATTAGCAATGCTCATAATGTGAAAGACTTTCGCGCTATTTCATGTTGCAACACCATATATAAATGCATCTCCAAAATCATTGCAACTAGACTCAGGGAAGTGCTTCCTTCTATCATTTCCAATAACCAAGCTGCTTTCTTACCTGGAAGAAATATCCTAGACCACATCTTGCTTTCTCATGAACTTCTTAAGGGGTACAATAGAAAGCAATCTCCTCCTAAAGCTATGCTGAAACTTGACATCATGAAGGCTTTCGATGCGATACAGTGGGATAATATAGTGAGAATTATGGGATACATGAACTTCCCGCCGCACTTTATCACGTGGATCTATGAATGTATCTCTACCTCGACTTATTCTGTCATTATTAACGGTAATAATGCTGGGTTTTTTGGTGGTAAGCAAGGTATACGGCAAGGGGACCCTATCTCTGCTTATGTTTTCATTATAGTTATGGAACTTCTTACTCGTATGATTAACAAGCTTATAAGTCAAGGTGGCTTTAAACTTCATCTTGCTTGTAAAGATCCCTAAATATCCACTCTCATGTTCGCTGATGATTTAGTCATATTTTGTTCCCCTGACATTAACACTGTTAAGAATATTATGCAAACCCTAGAACAGTTTTTTGTCATGACTGGTTTAAAGGTTAACATTCTCAAATCTGATATTAAAATTGTTGGAGTAAGTTTACAGCATATGGCTGAAATTTCTCATATTTCTGGTCTCTCCCCCAAACAACAACATTATATCCTACTTAGGGCTACCCCTTGCTTCTTCTAGGATCACAACCTTGCAATGCCTTCCTTTGTTTCAGAGGATTACTGCAAATTAGATTGCTGGACTGCCAGGAAGCTTAGTCAAGCTGGAAGGGTCACTTTAATCAAATCAGTGCTCTTTGCAATGCAGGTGTACTGGGCTAGGTCCTTCGTACTACCTTTTAAACTTGTTAAAATGATTCGCAGTGCTTTTATGAAGTTTCTTTGGTTGGGTAAAACTTCAGGGAGATATCTTGCTCCGATAAAATTCACCAGAGTTGAATGTCCTATGAATAAAGGTGGGCTTGGATTATTCAATATTGCTCAATGGAATCAAGCTGCTTTTGCAAAACATATTGACACTTTCTTCAACTATCCCACCAGTCTCTGGGCTGCCTGGTCCCGTAGAAATGTCATCAAGGGACGGAGTCTTTGGAATATGAATAAGCCACAGAATCTCAGCTGGACCTGGCAGTGTATCTTCAAACTCAAGGAGACTTTTCTTCCTATCATACGTATGAACACTAACTCTGATTATAACACTAAATTCTGGGATGATCCATGGCTTGAAAAGGGCCTGATTCTTAGGAGGCAATTAACTCACAGTGAATTGATGCAATCTGGTATTCACACCATGGCTAAGGTCAAGGATGTGCTTCATGATAACTTAAGGTTTAGATTATTCTCCTCTAATCCGAGAATTCAGAATTTCTGGAGCATGATCAGACTCTTTGTTCCTCTCAACATGTCTTCTGATGAACTTGTTTGGGGAGAGAAGAAGGGTAAATTCAAAATTGGGGTAGCTTATGAGTTCTTGATGAAGAATAATATTCTGCCAGAGTGGAAGTGGTGGAAACGTACTTGGAACAAGGATTGTAGCATGCGTGAGAATCTGTTGCTGTGGAAAGTTCTGCATCGTGCCATCCTCACTAGAGCCAAACTCGTAGCCATGGGTATGAATGTTAACATCGACTGCACTTACTGTTTTGATCACCCTGAAACTGTTGAGCACCTGTTCTTTGAATGCCCGGTTATCAAAGTGATTTGGACCGCTGTGAAGAACAAGTTTTGGAATAGTAATGTTGCTAATCATAATCTAGATGAGTGGATCCATATCTATGCTAGCACAGGGTGCAATCAGGTGTTGAAGAAACTATCTACTGCTGTGTTGAAGAGTTTTATCATGGCGGTATGGACGGAACGTAATGTCAAAGTCTTTGACCAAGTTAATTCGAAGAGCAGTACTATGCTTCAGCAATGGGTTATGCATCAAATTAAGCGTGACTTGGGAATGTTGCAGTTCTCCTTTGACCCTGGAATTCTTCAGTGTTTTACATACTGAGTCTCATTGGTACTGTGTTGTATTTGTTCTTTTTTTCCTTTTCATTCTTGTCTCCCGTTGTGTTTGTGGCACTTTGTTCCCCTCTGTTTTTCTTATTCCTCTGTGTTTGTAAGTTGCTCTTTGGTGCCGCAATAAAATGGTCGGGGACCATCTAACCCCGTCGGCCTTGCCAAAAAAAAATAGTAGTAGTACTAAAATATATTATAATAATATAATAATAATAAATTAACTAAGTTTAAAATAAGTAACTAAGTTAATTAAGTTTTATAATAATTAAATAAGCCAAATTTTTTAAAAATTAAATGAACTTATAAAATTTAATTAAGATTTATAAAAATCATATTCTCTATTTTGAAATCTTTGTTAAATTGTTATAAAAATTGACTAAGTTTTATAAAAATTATCTAATGTTTATAAAAATTAACTAAGTTAACTAAGTTTTATAAGAATTAATTAAATTTATCAATGTTAACTAAATTTAGAAGAATAATTATAATATAATAATAATAATAGTAAAAATAGTATAATAATATTAATAATATAATAATAATAACTATAATAATAACAACAAATTAACTAAGTTACAATAAGTAACTAAGTTAATTAAGTTTTATAATAATTAAATAAGCTAACTGATTTTTACTAGTTTAGAGTACTAGACAACAAAATAAGTTAGCCTACAAACTTGCAATCAAAATAAACTAGTTTTACCGAGTTATTTGTTCTAATTAAATAAGCCACTTTAATAATAACTGAACTAGTTTATTTCTTCTAATCAAAATAAACTAGTTTTACTGTTTTATAATAATAATTAAATAAGCCACTTTAGAGTACTAAACAACAAAACAAGTTGGCCTGCAAAATTGCAATCAAAATAAACTAGTTTTACCGAGTTATTTCTTCTAATTATGATTTTTACTAAATTTTCAAACCAAACACTATAGAAATTGTTTTCATCTGAACTACAGGAGTACTTGAGGAGGTTGTAGAAAGGGAAAACTCTATACTAGAGGTAATAATTCCAATATGCCAATTGATCGCTTAACAAATAAAAGAAACATTGCTAAAGATCACCAGTACAAGGTAACATTTGAGCATCATCAAATCAACAGATTTTGACTCTTTGTAAAACTGTTAAGAAGTCCGTTCCACTAATTTTATACTTATTCATTTTTGAACATTGATGTGCCTGTAACACTGCCAATTTTTTGAAACCAAAAGGCTACGATAATGATTATGAATATATGTTATGCAATTGCAGGATGCAGTTACAAAGATGTTGAGTTTTGATACCTACAAAGGTGATATCAAGCAATTTTCGAAGAAATTTTCCCTACATCGATTTAATCAGCAAGGCAAAACAGTTACGTTTCATACTATAATTACGTTTTTAGTGTTTCACGAATTTTTTTGATGAAATAGTGGTCACAATTCAATTTTCAGAGCTTCGTCTTTTTAATTTCGAAACAGTTTTATTGAATTATTTATGTTCTAATTCTGTATAATGTATTAATGTGTTGGGAAACTCTGGTTTTTTTTGTTAAGTACTGATTATCAGCTGTTTTATGTAGGTATCTGTATAATATTGTGCTCACATATGACAAATCGTACAAAATTATTTGTTTATCGTATCCGTACCCTATCCATATTCGATAGGAAATTTGTAGGTTTACTACAGTGTGATTGACTGCTTTCTACTTTTGATATTTCACAACAGACTACTACAAACTACTTATAATGCACTTTGTCATCTTACACATAAACAATAATGTAAATTGTTATAGAAATTAGAAACTCAAGCTGTAACTGCCTGGTTGTAATGGCCCGTTTTTCCGTACCATTTGAATCGACAATAAACCATACATGTTTAACTTAAATTGCATGAAAAGTCGGATCATTAAGGATAGAAATAAAATAAAGACAGAACAGAATCTCACACGAATGGAATATCATATATTATTTCAATAATAATCTTTACAGCGAAAAATTTTAAGTACAATATCAGAGTCTAACCTAGATTCAGCCTGGACAGTTATAAACATTTGTTCTTACAAATGCTGACAAACAAAAAAACAAATGAAATAGATGCAGCGGATAATTGAATATGTTTATACGATGATGAAGATCTCCAGCTCTTCTTTGGAAACTCCAACCGTCTTCAACTCAACCTGAAACTACTCGGATCTAACCCGAGTATTAAAAATACCCGGATCAGGGTTGATAAACCAGCATGAGATACTCGAAATTTAAAATGTATAGATCATGACGATGTTATCAAAACCTTTGAAAAAAGGGTATCTCATAAGACTACACCCACACATTAATACAGACAGGTTTTTACTGTATGATAACCAAAACACTTTTATACCAAAATGTAGTTGATATTATTTTTAATGACATGCTTTTGAAAATACCTTTCAAATAAACTTATTCAAATAAGGTATCAATATCTGGACTAAGTCTAAGGCAATATATCCGGACTAGGTCAACGGAATATACCGAACGGAATATATGATACCAAAAAGGGAGTGGCTGAAATGTTTACAAGTCATTACAGTTATTTTGGGAATGCAATCAAAATAGTAAATCTCGTATTGGGTTTGGATTTCTAACATGATAGAGCACTAGTGGCTTTTTTTCCGATCCACGCATAGCAAACATAGTTCCCACGGTGCCTTAATCGCTTTCTCAAACTAGTCACTTGGAACTATACTTGCTACACTACAACTGATAACGGGTAGTTCCATGCTTTTCTCAAACTAACCACTTTATCCACATGGGGAAATAAATGCCTTGAGGGACGTATCCCCCAAAAGGCCAAACGTATTTGACACTGCCATACATACTCACTTATTTCGAATTTGCGTCTGTTAGACCACATAGTATCTCATTATAACCGGGGAGTGAGGCTCGTGAAGCTACGATCAATTTCTTTAAAGCCACGCTTTTCATACAAAACCACGCTTTGATCATAACCGGTTCCACTTTGAATGTTACACTACCATTCCTTTGATCACTATTTGACTCCCACAAGCATACAACCTCTGAGCTCGATGTCTCAGAGAAGGGTATTAAGCTAAGAGAAATTGCCTTCTCCGCCACCAAGCAAATGTGCAATTGTAAAAGTTAAACGTTGTGTCTCAGAAATGAAACGTCGGACATTCGTCCATACAAGTTCGTCCTGGGACTGAACAAAACTGGAGGCACTCTCCTACTACCACTAGTAGAGAGTAGTCCTTGCAATCCGAAAAATCTCCACAATGGGGAGACCACTGCTATAAATAACTCTATAATGGGAGCGACCCAGATCATGTTCAACAAGCAGTCCTCACGCTATGAAGATTCACGATCTTCAATAATCATTATCTTCATCGTGTCTTCACTTTCAAACGTATACATTGGTTCGAAGTGGTTTTCGAATAGGAATCGCCCAAATCCGACTCTGGTTCCTTTAAAGCCAATCATTGCTTAAAAAGATGTTAAGTTCATAGGTGGATATCAATCATCAATCATTTACTTCAACTTTTATATAAATCAAATATCTTTCTTAGATGTATTCTTTTCAATTTATTCCATTTTCTTCTCAATTATATATGGAATCATTAAGCCTCATTTATCAAATCATTTGATTTATTAAACCTCTCTTAAATTCAGGAATAATTCCAAATCATTTTCTTTTTTACTTAGGAAAATCTTTCCAAATCATTCATTAAATCTTAATCAAAGATTTCTTATATTCAAGTTATAACTTTTAGCTTAGGGAAAATGTTCCCAAATAATTCATTAAACCTTAATCAAAGATTTCTTTCTAAACTTCAAATCATATTCTTGCAAATCGAAGATTTTCATAACAGAGCTGCCACTTGAAATATGGTAAATTTCACCTCCAGGGACTAGTGACAAGTAATCCTACATCATGAAGAGATTTGTCATCAATGATCTCTATTTTCAAAACGTTTTATTTCAAAAATTAGTTTGGAGGGGTTTTCGGATAGGAATCACCCAAATCTGATTTCGATTTTTCAGATAGGAATCGCCCAAATCCGATCCCGGTTCCTTCGTGCTAACCATTGATAAAAAGATGTTATGTTCATATGGGGTTTCAAAAATTAGTTCGAAGTGATTTTCGGATAGGAATCACCCAAATCCGATCTAGGTTTTTCAATTAGGAAGCACCTAAATTCAATCTCGGTTCCTTCATGCTAATCATCAATAAAAAGATGTTATATTCATATGGGTTTCGTAAATTAGTTTGAAGTGATTTTCGAATAGGAATCATTCAAATCTGATCCCGGTTCTTCAGATAGGAATCACCCAAATCCGATCCTGGTTCCTTCGTACCAATCATCGAATAAATAGATGTTATATTCATATAGGATTTCGAAAATTAGTTTGAAGTGATTTTTGGATAGGAATCACCCAAATATGATCCCAGTTCTTAAAATATGAATCACCCAAAACCGATCCCGGTCCCTTCGTACTAATCATCGAATAAAAGATGTTAAGTGGTTAGTTAACATTCAAATAATTTATTTCTTTCCTCTTATCTTGGAAAAACTAAAATATGATCTTTTAGAGCATCCGAGCTTTCCTTTCGATCTATTCCACCCCTTGCCTAAAAAGAGAAAACATAGGCAAGGTATGTTCAGGACATTGGTAGCTCCATACCTAACCTTAGTTAGACACCTTGCTTTATCTTCCCAGATCTCATAGCGGGAAAAATGTACTAGTCGTTTTTGCATACTAAGTTTGTTATTACATTCAATATTCTTCTTCTTGCTTAAGTTGTATAAACAATTCATCTTAACCATTTATTCAAACTCTTATTAAAACTTCCAGATCACCTTCAAATTACTTAATTATTCTTTTAAAATCTTTCACAAAAGATTTAGGAAAGAATTGTTAAGTTTAAAATTACCTTTCAAAAGTTATTTCAAACTGCTGCGAAAAGTGTTGCGAAAAGTGTGGCAAATAGTGTTTTAAAAGCTGTATTCTTCAAAACGACCTTTATATCATTTATAAATCCATATCTTCAACTTAAATCTCTTTTAATAAATTTTAAAATATTTGTAGGATTTATTTCATATTTTTAAAACATTTAAAACATCAATTTTAAATAAATCCATTTTTGGATTCCGAACTACAAAACCGCGATGTTTTTAGAAAATTGTTTTGGAGATATTTTAAAATCTACTTGATGAAATCTTGATTTTCTTTCATTCTTTGGAAACTATTATCATTTTGGACCAAAAAAAATTTATTTCGAAAAAATCCAACTTATAAATCATTCTCTACGTTGATTTGAAGTTACGGGTCGAAATCTACGAACTACTGCTACGCGACAAGCTCGACCAATTTTGTGAATTGCTTCGGAATTTGTCCGAAACACTTCAAATTTGTTTTAAACCATATTTAAACTATTCTAACTTATTTAAAATCATTAAGAGACTAAACAACTTCCATACACATATTTGTATGGATTTAATTATCATTCAATTAACTATGATTAATTACTAATAATTTCTCTTACCATTTATCAAACAAGTTATTAACCACATAAAAAATCATATAATCAACCAATTTTACAACCAAGTTTTCAAGCATTTAATCGTTCAACATATTTAAACTTTCAAATCACTACGCTTGGAATAAGTTATGGACTAATTAGTAAATATGAGTACTCACCTTTTAACCTAATCAACTCTTCCTACCAACATTCATATGCAGCAACACTTCACTTAAACTTCAACTAGTCAACTTCTACTTTATTTCTTTTGCTTAATGCTATCGACATCTTCTTCCAAACTCTTGAAAATCCGGCAGAGCTTCCGCAGCATCTTGAATTTTCGCCTAGGTCCTTGGAATGAAATCGACAGCACTTCCTTCTCTTTTTCTTGCTCTGGATCTTCACGACTTGCTCTATTTTCTTGCATAGGTTCGTCCATACCCTATTCTACCTCTTCCACCATCATTCCTTCACTACTTAGATGCTAAATCATGTTTTAATGGTTTCATAGGGTCTTTGGCAAAGTTTGGTGGTGTTTGGAGTTGATTTGATATGATTTTGAAAAAGTTAGCAAGGAAATGGAAGAGAAGAAGAAGCCATTAAAGGGAGCTTCAAGGATGAAGAAGAAGAAGGTAAAAATAGTGTGAAAAAAAGTGAGAAAGTAATTGGTATTTTTAGAAAAATAAATGAAGTGGTAAGTTACCAAAATATCACTTTAGCAAATTACCAAAATAACTTTACTTACTTCTTAAGTAACTTTTTTTTAGCACTTAACACCACATTCCAAATAATTAATTTATGTCATTTTCACTTAGATATTAAGTAAAGAAAGTAATAATTTTGTTTCTTTGATTTGATGTTTACTTTATGCTTTGAAATGACATTTTTGTCTTTTTGTGCTTACTTTTTCTTAATTATATTTTAGAATTTTCTATGTACGTTTAGTAAAAGTAAACTTGGTTAGTGAATTAAATAAAACTTATACTATTTGAATATATGTTCCTATATAAGAAAATAAAGGTGCAATGACGTCGCGACAACTTTTAATCGACAAAATGTCGTTTTCGACAAAATGTTTTACGGTCACATTTTGACGTTTTAGTTAAACTATTTATTTATGTAAACCAAATTTAAAAATAAATCTGTATAATGCTATTTAAAAAAATAAACACACATAAAGAAATTAAAATAATTTATTTAACCATTGAAACTAATTTTTTTGAAGTCAGCATTTTGCCACTTTTGTCGTTATAGACAAATATTACTATTTTTGTGTATACTTCTCTTTTCAAATCCTATCTAATATTCTTTGAATCATATAACCTTACATATTTTATATTTAAAATCACTTTAAATAGTATATTTTAAAGTGGTCAAATTCTGGGTCGTTACACTGGTATTTTCAACCATTCGCATCCGCACATATCGGACTTGAAGTGCTCAAAATATCAGATTGTTAATTTATATATGGCAAAATTTAGCATATACAGTAAATAAATAAATCAAAGAATCAAAGAAACCAACTAATATAAAAATAAGCATAGGAAACAAATGAATAGCAATTTATTAAGCTACTGTATATATACAACAGAGTTAAAACAAGATACAACAAAAGTCTCGAATACATAGAAGTCTAAATACAATAGTCAAATAATAAAATCTGAATACATCACTGGAGTCCACTAAATAACTGAAAGCTGAATAGATGGTTGGATCTCCAAGCGAAGTTCCAAATTCCAAAGGTGAGTCTCGAATGTTGTGACACTCAGTTTGACTTGAGCATAAAGAAAAACACAAAACACTCGAGTCAGGATTAACATTCTTATACCAATAAATCCAACTCAAGTGAAATATCAGCTGAAATACAAGTAACTCAAAGGATGTTTGGGATAACCATCCTCAAAGGATTCGTGGAACTATCTACTATGTAGTAATATACGCTATTATAATAATGTCTAAAGTTAAGTAAACTATTAAAATAGCGTTAAGGCGTTACCCATTTCCCCCTTAACACATTTTCATATATTCTGATAGTCTATACAGTACCGTAACTTCCCGTAAACTGGGCTTACCAGAGGGCATTCCATAGGTATGGTACAAAACAAACTCGTAGTGGTCTCGCTAAGCTAGGTGACATGGAACAACTAGGCAATGCCATGGCGAATATACCAATTACACTTCTGGTCTGGTGGTAACGCGTAACAGCAACTACCGCCCACCTCAAGCCACACTCCCAAATCAAAGGTGCGCACCAAATCAATCACAAAGTAATAGCATGGCAATCGAAGGTATGCGTCCGATTGGAAGAGATACCTCACTTGGTCCATCAAGTGCTCCTCTTTTGGCCACCTTATGCTAACTCACGGGAGTTAGGTCCACTTATATACCTCGTATAGGATCATCATTGCCATCCTACTTCATTCTGGAATCTCCACCACGTACACGGTTGTTAAAGTGGTTTTCAGTATTGGCAGAGTGTAACAACCCGCATATTTATCGATTTTATATTTAAATATTTTATTTAAATATTTTATCGTTAGTCGGATTATAGTCTGAAAAGCTACTTTTTGCATACGTTCAAATTAGGACTCGAGACCACTGTCATTGAGTTCAAAATGATGTTTGCAATCTTTTTGAATATAAGCTTTGATATGTTTGGAGTTAATGGAATTTCGCTACTTTTCGCTTTGGACTTTAGTTTGGGCTTTTAGCCTATTTAGACCTAACCTGCACCCCTTCTCTTCATAACTTCATTTTATTTGCTTTATCATTCAAGCTTTATCAAAAATGGAGGAGGGAATGGAAAATTAAAACTCCAAAGCTCAAATTCAATTGCAATTCATCATTCAACTCCAAATTCAAGAAGAAGACATTGATTCAAGCTTGTGGTTGCTTCTCCATTGCCTTCAAGCTCTTTCTTCATAAATTTGGTGAAAAGGTGAGATTTTTATCTCACAATTCTAGTCTATAACTATATTGGACTGTTGGGAATGATTCCCTATCACTTTTGCATGCACATTTGCATTTGGTTTGAATCGAATTGGCGAAAAACTCCAATTTTTAGTGTTTTTGGTGAAATTCTGCACTTAGGTCGTTCTGCCTATGCTAGGTCGTTCGCGTGGAAAAGTCTCGGCCTCAAACTAGCTCGTTTCCGACCTTAAAATGGCCTACAACGTTAGGTCACTCGGCACTCGGAATTAGGTCGTAGGTCGTATGGCTCTTAGGTCGTAGGTCATGGGCTTTTAGTTCGTTTCTGGCCTTAAATCCCCTATACAGCCTTAGGTCGCTCGGCTCTGGCTCCTTAGGTCGTAAGTCGTGGGCCTCTAGGTCGTAGGTCGTTAGGCCTTAACTCGTGTGGCCTTGGTTCTTTAAGTCGCTCGGCCTTGCCTTCCATTTTTAGGTCGCATGACCTTCTAACCCGCTAGGTCATTGGACCTATAACCCGTTAGGTCGTTGGGCCTATAACCCTTAGGTCGTTAGGCCGTTAAACCACTAAGTCGCATGACCTATAACCTGTTAGGTCGCTCGACCGTTTACTCCATTAGGTCATCCAACCCTACTACAAGTATTAGGTCGTATGACCTTGTTCCACTAATTCGCTCGACCCTTAGGTCGTAACACTTTAGGTCGCACGCCTTTCACACCATTAAGTCGCGAGTTTAATTAGGTCGCTCGGCCTTAAAACGTTAGGTCGCTTGACCTGTGCTATTGTTAGGTCGCGAGTTTCTTAGGTCGCTCGTTCCCCTATAGGTCGCAACGTTCCGACCTACTTTAACTCCTTTAGGTCGTGACTCTTTATGTCGAAACCCTTTAAGTCACTCGATCCTATCCTTTCTTAGGTCTTCACTAGGTCGTACCGTTTTTGTCGGGGCGCTGCCCCCTGGACCCCCGCGACCTGACCGGGCAGGTCGAACCCCGTAGCGGTGGCATTGCCCCCGCACCCCCACCTAGGGGGGTTGCCACCCCCCTGGACCCCCCTCCGTAGGGGATCTTATCTGAAGAGCATTCAACAGAACTTGCTGTGTTGAGATGCAGAGATTGACCACTCTTCGAGACAAACTATCTTTGGCTTCTCGGTCGATTTTATGGATTTTTGAATATCTATTTCAATGGATTCTTTATTGGTTTCTTTGGATTTTATTCACGTCTTCGTATGTGAATTTTTATGATTGATTGTTTCTACAATCACTTCTATGATTTGTCACTTTAAAATATAAAGATTTTCTATACTAGTAGTAAATATCAAAACTCTTTCAACAAAATGATTTCAACTCTATTTTCAATAACAAAGCTCTTTTCTTAAACCGTTTTCCAATCTACTAATATATACAAACCTTTACCTCACTCGGATGATAAATCTAATTAAACGGCTTAGTAAAACAAGTGGTATGAAACGCTTGTGTTTACTTCATCGGTTAATTCTTGGACTTGTTCGATTGAATCTCTTGTGATAATTTTCTAGTGGAGATCTACAATTTGTTCGTAAATATTTAAGTTAAGCTAGTGGTTATGGGACATGAAGCTAAGCTTATATATTTACTAGCTTACTGTGATTGACACTTCTCGTTGATCTTGACGATCATTTTATGAATTAGACTAGCAATTGTGCGATGTCTCTTTCATTGAGAGGTTAGGCTAGACACCATTTGTGTGATTCCACTCACACGTACCTTTTTGCTTTTTGGTTAGCCTTGACCTCATCTGGGTGATTCAGACTCATCCATATGGGGTAGCTCCCCATGGTCTTCGGACCGTCATGTGATAGGCCTCTTTCCCTTTTTCTGTGATTTCTGGATTTCTTGTGTTGATTTCTGGAATTTATGTCTTTGACTTGTTATGAGTGCAAGTTTAGGGTATGATGCCCTCTTTGGATCTTTGAGAAGATTCTTGTGATATTGATTTATCTCTTATTGATTGATCTTCTGTTGATCATCATTTGCATACTTATAGTTGTATGTCAGTATGGATATTTTATGTTTATGCCATATCTTTTATTTTATACCATGTCACCTGATATTTATAGCTAGACTGATCCGTTTATTATTTTCTTAAATAATACTCGGGTTAGACCGAGATGTTACAGGTGCTTCTGCTTAACTTCTTCCCGGGATTTGCTACTCTGACTTTTGGATAACTATTTAGATTAGCAGTTTTATTGTTGTATACACTTGAGATTTAGACTCATAGTTGTACTCTTTTGTATAGCACGTGTTGCTATCCTTTTGTATTATTGTGGATCTTTTTGACCACTACCCTGATGTACACTTTCATGTGTTAGTTATATATCCATATCTTCTTCCGCCTTTGTGATATGGATGTCTGTGACTGATTTGTGTTATGCTTATTTCTATGTTTGTTTCCGAAGATTTATTTATAGCCACCGTGTGATAGCTTTGAGTTTGTATCTGTATGTCAGACTTCCTCCTTAAATGAAATGCATGCTATACTATCTGACATATCGGTGCTCGCACAAAGAGGTTACATGGAGGGTCGCTCCTCAACAGCCTTATTCTCCGTGCTAGTTGACAGCACTACACCATAGTGTTCTTGGCTAGCGTGGGTATAGAGGTGGGGTGTCACAGCTTGGTATCAGAGCCAAACTTCGGAACAATGTAGAATAATCTAGCAAGGATCATGTCCTAAGTCTTTATTAGGATTGTGCCTTAGGATTTAATTCGAGTCTTCGTACCGATTCATCCTATTTTCTTTATGATTCCTTGTTTTATCTATCAAGATTGCTTGATATTCATTTTATGAGTAACCTTCTTCTTCTTCCTTCTTTCTTTCTTAAGGAAGAGAAATGGTTAGTTCTAGCAGTCTTAGCGCTGGTCAATCCAGTAGCCCTTCT
Organism: Allium cepa; assembly: GCA_030765085.1. Classification (NCBI taxonomy): domain Eukaryota; kingdom Viridiplantae; phylum Streptophyta; class Magnoliopsida; order Asparagales; family Amaryllidaceae; genus Allium; species Allium cepa. Next base: position 514,912,958 of record CM060938.1, read on the forward strand.
CTGGATGGCGCATTCATGTCTGCCCAACAACTTTTGGATCTTGTAAAGAATCAAGAGTTTATCTGTGCTTTGAGTAAGAATCCCACAAAGATCTTACCTTTGAAACTAGAAGTTCCTTTCGACCAACTTGTAGATATCAATCTACAAGAAGAAGAGGCTGATAAAGGAATTGATAGTGGTATTGGGACTTCCAAGAAGAGGCATATTAAGTTCAAGAGCCTTAATCCCAATAAGAGAGTGAAGAAAACTACTTTTGTAGCAAAGACTCCAATCCCTAATCGTGGAGGATGCTACAATTGTAATTCTAAGGACCACTATGCAAAGGAGTGTCCGGAGCCACTGTTTTGTCGCTATTGCAAAGATTCCAGTCATCATATTTCTGTCTGCCCCATACTTCTAAGCAAGAAGAGGGTGGAACCAGAAACTTCGGTAGCCAAGCCACCTACCTCTAGTCGTAAACGATGTTACAATTGTGGTTCCACAGACCATTATGTAATTAAGCGCCCGGAACCTCTCTATTGCCGCTATTGTAAAGGCTCGGGCCATTACTTGTCTACATGTCCCAAGCGACCTAGCAAGAGAGAAGGAAGGCTAAATGCTTCTAACGGAACTTCTCTGGGTCAAGGTATTTCTTATTTAATCCTTGATTTCATTTGTTTTCGATTATCCGATTCGAGTTCTTTTTGATATAGGTTCGTCTCATCATTTTTATATCAAAAGAACTTGTTGGTTTTCTTTCTTTTTATGCTTAGGGCTTGATGACTTCTTTGAGGATTGCGAATCCGGATTAGTGGATCCGCAACACTCTACTTGCTTTTTATTGACATCGAAAATTATTTCATGTGATTTTTCTTTTCGAACCAATTTGCATGTTATGCATTGCTTTGGTTTCGGAATTGATTTGCCTGAAAGGATTGGCTTATTACAAAGCCCATATCCAATTTTTTCGAAAGGACTATTCATTTTCGATATTTTCGATCTGTTAAGCGGATTCATATTTTTCCTTTGTGATTTCGATTTCAAATCGATGGCATCATTTTGCTCTTTTAGCTCACATGTTGAGTAAAGAGATATCTCTCTCATTCTTAATCGGTTAAGAATTTTCCAGTATTTTTGAGTTTGTCTTAGGATTATCACCTAAGCAACCTTTTTAAGTGGTGTTAAGGTCTTTCCAGTTTGACCTTGCCACCGAATTTCAATCGCTACGAGTTGCGAAAGTTAGCCTTCTACATACCGCATTCCGCACTCGTTATCATTAATATGAATGACATATTGTGTCATGCAGTTTATCCAGTCTATTTCATCCATTTTATAAATCGAGTATTCTATGAATATCTCAATAATTCCAATCTCGTATTTATTAATTTTGGATGAGAATAGAAATTTAAAATTTTGCAAATCTTTTTAAGAAGATATTTTAAATTCCTATAAAGAGATAATTTTGTGTTGTATTGCCCATTTAGTGTTTTAAGAATTCTGGTCGATGCGCTTGATCAACGTTATCGATAGGGATTTCCTAAACGCTTTGATGAGACAATCAGACACAATAAATTGACTTGTAAAATGTAAGTTTTTCTATAAAGGTGATTGTGATTTTGAAAGTTTTAGCTTTTGAGAAAAGAAAATTAAAATTCTCTCTTTTCAATACTCTTATTCTTGTGTTTCCCAAAGGGAACCAAGACTATAACTTTACCAATGCTTATTGTATTGGTTTGGATGCCGTTCTCTTGCGAAAGAGAACGTGCAATCATTTTTGCTTCTAAATCTTTAAAGCCGATCGAGACTAGGTATGCCGCTTATGATATGGTGCTCGCGGCTATTGATTTTGCTTTTAATATTTGGCATCTTCATCTTTGGTGGAGAAATTTGTTCTCTACCTCGATTATAAATCATTGGGATATCTATTTTCTCATAAGAAACTTAATTTGTGTCAACCATGTTGGCTCGAATTTCTTGCATCTTATGATCTTGGTATTCTTTATACTCCCGGAAGGGAAATCGTGTTGCCAATGCACTTAGTTGTAAGCAACAAGCAGTTGTTTATAGGATGATATCCGAATGGAACGATCTCGAGACTCTATCCACTTGTGAGATTCGAGATCGCAAAAATCTGATTTATGTGCATCCCTGGTTTTATGTAGTCTAGAGGCTCCTCCTTCTTTTTAGACTGCATTCTTGAAGCTCAAAGGGCTATATCCCGAATTGGCTCTTCGTAGCCAAGGTCGTAGGGATGAAATTAATATCGAAGGTTTGAAAGACTTCGAAAATTGATTTTCGTGGAGACATTTGAATGTTTGGTAGACTTATCGTACCAAATATTTGTGATCTTCGTCATTATATTTTTGAAGATTCCAAAGTAAGGCAAGATTGGCATGAATTCGATGAACAGAGCTGATAAATAGAATTGATAAGAATAAATCAAATTGGCTTGATATAAACTGAACAAAATTTATACTATTATTATTGTTATAAATTTCCTTAAAAAATATTCAAATTTAAATATATATTTAAAATGGCATATTTACATTTTACATTTAATTTCAAGTCAAAGCATATACTAATATATATATACACACACTTATCATGGTGTGTGTGTGTGTGTATATATTAAAATCATATACAGACACATACAGACACTCTAATCAACACAGAATATATATTTATATATATATATATTCATTCATACAGCATATAATATATGAACTTATATAAACCTTTACCTATATAAACTGAACTTGTATATATATACATACATAAGAATCAATACTACATGTAATCAAATATATATATGTGTAGGATAATATATATGCACACATAATATATATATATATATATATATATTACAACTAAATGTACAAATTGCATGCTATGTATATTAGCAAAAATTGTATACGACTAACTAAATCATGTAGACTCTCAAATGAATACAAAGCTTACCCATATACATCTAAACTGCAATATAACAATTCTGTTATAAATTTAAAGTAAACATAACTATATAACTGTAACCATTTATAATATAACATACTGTAATATATATTTCATTTACAATATATATATATATGTATATATATATATATATATGAACAGCACATTCAACTATGCAAAATAAACTTTATAACTTATAACTTGAATATGAAAATAAACTTATATATATAAATAAACTTAACTATATAACTATAAAATGAATATACACTTAAATATACTCAATAGAAAAATAAAATAAATATACATAAAACTTATCTGGTAAAACACATAAATAGGCTAGTCAACATTCAATTATGCTCGACCATAAGATGAATAGGCCTGGTCATCTGATGCTTTGGGTCATGACAAGGCTAGGCAAGACAAGTGATGTTTGTGAAAGTAATAGGTCCTGGAACTGGGAAGTTTTAGGAAGGAAAATCACAGCATGACGAGGAAAAGGTCATGCAAGCTCGGCCATGATGGAGTTCTGGTCAGGCAAGGCTCGGCTGAGTGCTTTGTGTTCACGGCAAGGACAAGTAGAAGTGGAGGGCAAGTGGTGGTCAGGCCATGCAAGGTAATGGGTTCGGCCGTGTTTTAGTGAGGAGGTGGCCGATCAAATGGTGAAGGGAAAAGGAGGTTCGACCATTGGCTGTTGGTGATGGGGGCCGATCATATGATGGTGGAGACAAAGAGAAGAGGTCGGCTATGGTTGGAGAGGAAGGAAGTGGGCAAGGGTTGATGGTGGCCGAACTCAAGACGAGAAGGGAGAAGAATTAGAGAGAAAAAACTGGAAAAAAACTTACTGTAAAATTTTATGGTGGAAGAAGAAAGAATGAGAAGATGAAGGAGGAATAAGAAAGAAGTCAGTACAATAAAAACGAACGTGAAAGGGAGAAAAATGAGAAGTCAGGCAACTAAAATGAACGTGAATTTCAAATGAACGTATACTTTAATTCAATGGATGGCTATTCGTTTTCCCTAACATCAATTTGTGTGACTTTTAGAATATCAAGCCCCTTAGTCGACCCAAAAAAATAAGCTAAATACAATATAAATTCAAACCCAAAATCAAAAATATAAATATAAAAATAAAATATGAAAATAACTGCGTGTAATACACTGAAAAATAAAATTTGGAAAAGTATAAATTAGAATTTAACAAAACGAAAAGACAAAGGTAGCAAAAGGTCCAATTGCGGAACCGATATGGCCATCGTTGCCATAGATTTCGCCGTCTCCCGGGCTTCGAAACACACAACCGAATATGCTGTGGAAATCAGCACGACGAGATGATCAAGACGGTATGCTCATATCAGTGGTACGATCATCCTATCAAAAGTCGATAATCGGTATCGAAAATGCTGCTAAATCGCCGGAATTAAGATAGACAAAGCAATAGCAGTCCAAATTTGAAGAAACGAAATATGACGTCTCACTCAGAAGATGATGTACAAATTTATTGTGTAAAAATATTCAGGTTTGGAAAATATTTTATTATCATCAAATATTAATTGATGTAAATTTAAATAAAATTACACAATAAAATAAACTTCGATATTATCAGATGAAAATTTACCATTAGCTATGTTTAATTAGACGTATTCCAAATATCAAATTTTTATTTTCAAATTTAATTATTTAAAATTTCACCGAAATTCAATTAAATACGTTAATAAAATTATTAAAAATTTACGAGTCGTTACACAAGCAAGGGTTTTCTTCCACGTAGTTGAATCATGTTAATAAATTCTAGCTATTTAGATACTAATGTAAACTTAATGGTTTAGATGGTATTAAACATAGGTTTGTAGAGTATGTATCGAGGGTTTATTGCATATTGTTAATGCACGCTCTAAAGGTGTACGTTAGAAATGATTATTATATGTCAATTGGCAAAAATTAGACAGAGTTCGTAGGGTTATCTTAAATTATTCCTTTCTTTTAAAGTCATACAAACCTAACCATTGTATTCTGGGACATATAGAACAGCTATATTGGCTAAGATAATATTAGTCTAACAGACCAATAAATTGGAAAACAGGCAGTCCATCCACTGCATAATGATATATGGCAGATAAATATTATATAGTGAATATTAGTAACACATCTCTAAAACCAAAGTTAATTCAAACGGCATCCTCCCTAAAAAAAGTTGTAAAGTGGATCTCTGTAATTATTTTACTGTAGCAGCATATATTTTTCGTGTTTTTTGCGTCGGTGCTTAAAAAAATTTCAAAAAATTGTAAATATTATAACTAGTTTTCTGAAAGAAAAAATGAAATTGCAGACATATCTGTAATTATTGCAGTCATGTCTGTAATTATTCCATATAATTGCATATATGTTTGCATTTATTCACTGAATAATTGCATTCGATAAACATCTGAATAATTACAGATATGTATGCAATTATTCCATACAATTACAGACGTGTTTGCAATTATTCACTTAATAACTACGTTGAATAAAAATCTATATAATTGCAGACATGTACGCAATTATTTCATATATTTGCATACATGTATGCAATTATTCACTGAATAACAACACCTTGATTTAACAATTAGGATATTTATGTAAATATCTGCACTTATTCCTTAAAATTGCAGACATATCTGCAATTTTTAATTGCAAAGGCATGCTATCTAGAATAAGTGCAGACATGTCTGCAATTATTCTCTAAAATTGCATACATGTCTACAAGTATTCCTGAACTATACTGTGTGTTATTTTTTTCTCTTTTCATCCTTGTTTTTTGATTTTTTTTTACATGAATACGAAGATAATATTAATTGAAATAAGTTTTAAAATTAGGAATTTTTTATATATATGTTTTTTGATGATTTTTGAAAAATAAGGACCTAATTTACAAACTTTTTTCCACTGGGGTTTTTCTGAATTTTGAAACCTATCAAGGACTAGTGCCAATAGTACACTATTATATATGCAAAGATCTTCATATAAATTACACTTGTTGCATCATTGTCTAAGTTGGCACATGTTTAGTTGATATTTTTTTGGTTCTTCTTTGCAACAAAGATCTACATGAGCTTCCACATCAACTTCCTTTTGATGATAGCTTGCTCCACAATGAATTTGAGCGTGTTAAGGGGCTCTGGTCAGGATGTGAGGACGACGTGAGCGTTGGATGATATATAAGTTGCTTCATTTGGACATAGTTTGAGTATGATATATGTATTTGTGTTATTAAGTGTTATTTGGACATGTTGGATTGGAATTGATTTGTAGTTGTTATATGATTTAGTAATTTTGTTTTATTACTTAGTGATATTTAAATTCATTATACATATATGCATTAAAACATCAAAAAGAAGCGCATAAAATCTTATGCAATATAATGATAGCATTAAAAATGCTATAAAAGGTAATAATAGTGTTTTTAAAGCGCTGCAATATGAATCTGTTGATAACAGTTCGAAAATGCTATTGTTAAGATTTTCATAGCGTTGGTAATACGCCATTGTTAGGAATTTTTATAATGTTTTATTCTTGCTATCTAATAACCCTTCCTATTTATAACATGTTTTTTTAAAGCATGTGCAAACACGCCAACAAAACAATTTACAACATTTTCCAAATGCTATTAAAGGAACTCATTTATAGTGTTTTTGCTATTACTATCATAAGTCACAGACTTATAACAACATGTTGATATACAGCGTTTATAAAAACGCTATAAAAGCCTTTATATCATTTTTTAAACCCTATTAAAAGTCCAAATTGTTGTAGTGCAAGAGAAAGAAGGAAGAGAAATTAGTAGAGAAATCTCAGGTGAGAGAGTCAATCAGCCAAGGAAAGATGATTGGTATAATAACTCTTGGATGTCATCTATTGTCGAATACCTTTCTAAAGGAACATTGCCATCTAACAAGGGTGAGACTAGAAAAATCAAGCGATAAGCTCCAACTTTCACGAAAATGGATGGAATCCCTTACAAGAAAGGATATATACTACCTTACTTAAGATGCGTAAGTCTAGAAGACGGGATGAGATTATTGGCGGAAGCACATGAAGGGCTCGACGGCGACCACTTTAACGGGACAAAGTTTGAAAACAAGATAATGAGACAAGGTTTTTATTGGTCTCGTTTGGTAAGTCAAGCCATTAAATATGTAAGGAGACGCGAGAAATGCTAGAAATAGTCAAAGGTTCCCCAATTACCACCAAGTAAGTTAACCCCAATTTCAAGTCCATGCCCTTTGATATATGGGGAATTGATCTAATCGGCTTATTGCCAATTTCTAAAGGGGGAGCAAAATATGATATATTCGTCATAGACTACTTTACTAAATAGGGTGAAGCAGAACCACTCCCAAAGATTACTTCTGGGATAGTGCTTGGATTTTTCATTAAATACATTATGATCAAATTTAGAATTCCCCGTAAGATTATCTCAAACAACGAAACGTAGTTTGAAAGTGAAGAATTCTCTCGATTTTGTCATAAGAATGAGATTATTAATAGCTTTTCCTCCATTACATATCCGAAGGCAAATGGGGCTATTGAAGCTACAAATAAGACTTTAAAGACTATTCTGAAAAAGCGACTGAACAAATCTAAAGGGAATTGGGTAGAAGAGTTACCACTTGTAATATAGGCCATTCGAACATCTAAAAGAACAGCGACGAGACATACTCTCTGTTCATTAACATATGGATATAAGGCGATGTAACCAATTGAAATTGAAATACCCTCACATCGAAGGATTGCATATGCATTTGATTTAAACCAAGTGCTAAAGAGAGAATCATTGGATTCAATATATGAGTTGAGAGACGAAGCAACAATTCAAACAGCAGACTATCATAGAAGAATTTCAAAATATTACAAAACAAAAGTGAAAACAAGATCATTTCAAGAAGGAGACCTAGTACTCTGAAGGATAATGGCAAGCACGAGAAATCCTACGGATGGACCGCTAGGACCAAACTGGGAAGGTCCCCTAATCATATGCAAAGCAATTCCCTTAGGTTCTTACAAGTTATGTGGACTAGATTGCAATATGGTTCCTAGCACATGGAGTGTAAAACATTTAAGGCCATATTTTCCTACAATTGATGAATAAAACATCTCTTTCTTCAAATGAAAGTCTACATGGTTAAGAGTAGAATTCTCCTTTCAGTTAGACACTACCTTTAATTGTCAAAACTTTTATCCACGCCATGCTATGACTAGGTTAAAGCATCGATAAGCCCTTGTCCACACCACACTATGGCATGTCAAGGTGCATCCTAGAGGGAGGTTAGAATAAGCATTTATCAGTGCCACGCTATGGCTAGGTTAAAGCATCGACAAGCCATTGGCCACGCCACGCTATGGCTAGGTCAAATCGCCTCCTAGAAGGGGTTAGAGCAAGCTTTTATCCACGCCATGCTATGGTCAGGTTAAATCATTGACAAGTCCTTGGCCGCGGCACACTATGGCTAGGTCAAGGCGCCTCTTGGAGGGTGGTTAGAGTGAGCCCTTGGTCGTGCAAAGCTATAGCCAAGTTAAAGCGTCAACAAGCCATTTGCAGTGCCATGCTATGGCCAGGTTAAAGCATCAACAAGCCCTTGACCGTGCCATGCTATGGCTAGGTCAAGGCGCCTCTTGGAGGGAGGTTAGAGTAAGCCTTCATCCATGCCACACTATAGCGAAGTTAAAGCATCGACAAACCCTTGTCTGTACCATGCTATGGTCAAGTCAACGCACCTCCTAAAGTGAGGTTAGAGCAAGCCTTTATCTACGCCACGCCATGGCCAGGTTAAAGCATTAACAAGCCTTTGGCCTTCGCCATGCTATAACCAGGTCAAAGTGTCTTCTAGAAGGAGGTTTGGTAAGTCTTCAGGTCCTGCTTGAGAATAAGCTAAGCAAATGAACCAGACAACAATGGAGTAAGAAGTCCAAGCCCAAGAAGTAGCTTATCAATAATGAACTAGGTGTCCAAGCCTAAGAAGCAGCACATTAAATAATGGACTAAGACATCCAAGCCCAAGAAGCGGCATGTCAAATGATGGACTAAGGCGTCCGAGCCCATGAAGCGTCATATCAGACGATGGACTAAGATGTCCAAGTAAGAGAAGCGGCTTGTCCGATGATGAACAAAGACGTCCAAACTCAAGAGTAGCAAATCAAATAACAACTACATACAAGGCCTAAAGGGGTCGATACACATCGAAAGAAACAAAACCTAAAGAGTGGAACAAAATAGAAGGTTCAAATAAGAATCTATGACCTCTAGCTAATCATCAAAGAAGAATTTCTGAAATTCAATTGTTAATACCCGAATTTGGGTTTCGGGTGTTTCATTTCTGGACTTCATCTCTTAATACCAAAATTCGGGTTTCGGGACTATTATTAATTACCGGATTTCACTTATTAATGCTCTAATATGGTTTTGAGAGTTCTTTTTTGAAGACCATTTCTGATTATCGGTATTTAAAATAGGAATCTAGTTTCCAAACATCTTACTATTGACTTTTAAAATTCACTTATTAAAACTCGAATCTGGCGTCTGGACACTTTATTATTAACTTCTGAACTTTACTTATTGATTCTTGAATCTTGATTTTAGATTTCTAAACTCTCTAATACCTGAATTTTTGTTTTGGGTCTTTTATCATCGATTTTGGATTTCATCTATCAATTCCTGAATCTGGATTTTAAAGCAGCGGTATTGAAATTACAATGGACGTCTAAGTCTTCAACCAAAAACTTTGAGTTTGCCTTCTTAATACCCAAATCAGGGTTATTAATTTGCAACTCTAAAAGACATCCACCCACAGCTGAATTCAGGCCCATGGATCATTCTTATCTCCAAGGGGAGTTTCTAAATACATACTACTTATTCCCCAAATAACGATTTATGGATCAAAATAACTTATTTCCAAATGGCGGCTCATGACCTCCTATTTCCAAACATTTGTTGTCTCCAACAGAAAGTTCTTGGACTTCAATCATTATATGCCTGTATTACTATTAATCACGTAGGATTTCAACTATGAACTTCACTTTATCCATAAAAGTTGAATGGCAGGACTTATAATAATACCAGACAGAAGTCCTTAGTTCTCAATCATTTACAATTGAGGATTTCACATCCTTTATAACTCAAGATTATGACCAATTAGTCATTTGGTTTTAGAAGCACTGTTATATTGAATTTGTTTCCAAATCATGATGAATATATTTAGGTAAGAAATGAGCATACGATAAAAAAATGCTACTTACTTTGAATTTTGTAGGAAAATAAGGTTGTTAAGAACGAAGTAGTGGTGAAATTTTGGTCCTAAAGAACAAAAACTTCTTTCATACAAGAGGGAAGGGGAAAAATGTTAACCATAAAATCCATTTAAGAACAAAGGTATGAAAGAAGATTAATGAAATTGCTAGGTTCTACTAAAATTGAAGACATGGGCTTTGTTAAAGTTCAAGGAAGGGTGTTTCGAAGGCATCGAGATGGATTTCGAAGAAGTCACAAGCACCATATGTCGTTACAAATGATAAATACTACTAGAGCTTTCGAAAAGATAGAAAAACACGGCAAGGATACCCTTCCGCCTTATTGAAATCTTTCGATACAGATGGATTCACATATATAAGAGAAGCGGGAATGGATCCAAAACCCCTTCCGCCTTATTGTCAATTTACCACTTGAAGAATTGATTCCGGTACACCTTTTGAAAGCAAGGATAAGTCTTTCGAAGCGGTTGGAACCTTTCAAAAGTATGATGAAAATCCTACATGAAAGCCAAAAGTCCTTTCAACTCAGATGTCACTCTTATATCTTTCGAAGCAATGCGAAAGATCAACTCGCGTCCCACTTGCAACAGTAAAACAATGAACAGAAAGGGCACATCTACCACCCTTTCGATGAAGTCGAAAGCAGTCCAGTAAAAAGAAAAGCAAAAGAAGGCACTCATACCTTAACAACAACGAAAGGTTGTCAAAGAGATCCTTTCGATTAAGTCAAGACGACTGAAATGAGAAGATAGGAAGCACAAGAATGAATGGGAAAGCTCAAAAGGGTATCCTTTCGACAGTATCGAAAGTAGGCATACCAAAAATAGAAAGATGGCCTTTCGACCATATCGAAAGGATGAATGTGAAAGATAGGACGAATACCTTTCGAATGTGTCAAAAGAATTGGTGCAATAGCTGGGCCAACCTGCATCTATAAATACGACCCATGGGTCCGATTTTGGGGACTGGATTTTGGAATCCAAAATGCATTCTTCTATTTCTTAGCAAAATCAAACCTTTGTAAGCCTAAATTGATTTGGGAAAGAAGCTCTCTTATTTGTGGCTCAATTTGGATTAATGAAAAGAAGAAGAAGCGCATGGATTTAATAAATATTTCAATCATAAAGGAGATCATTTCGATCACTAGCTAGTATAATGATCAATTGCACATGATGTTAGCTTACCTTCTTAATTTCTTTTTTTCTTATGCAATGTTATGGGATCAACTTGGATAATATGCATATGATCACATTATTATCATGCTTAATGAAACATAATGATAAATAAAGATGATAATGATGTTTCGAGCTTAATAAGTTTATACAATTTATGATTATCCAAGATGATTTCCCATGGCATACAACAGAGCTTATGCATTGTATGTCAGATCGGCTTCGAGAGAGCAAGATCCCTTTCGACCCGGTCAAAGGGCATGTTCGGAATGAGATTTGGCTTATAGATGAAAAGCAACACTATATGAATGAGTTCCTTCCAAAGAAATACTCACACTACAATACATACAATCTTTTCGGAAGGGTTTATTCTGAAGGAATGTCAACCATAGCTTCGAAAGAAAATACTTCTCTCTAAAGGCCAAATGGACCTTTCTACATGGTCGAAAGGGTTGAAAGTCTGATACGAACTTCCACTTTCTATCCATCCAGTAATAGAGTTTCGAAAGAGGTGCTTTCTTCTTAACCTTCATTTCAAGAAGGTTGATTAGACCTATTAATCACTATTAATATTCTCATAGAAGCTCCCACCAAAACCAATTTGTCCAAGTCAACCCAATCGAAAGAGGGGTTTCCAAATGAATGATTTCTTTTAATAATCTTTTTCTATAGCATAAACATTATATCTTGTTAACCACATAGCATTGGGGATGTTGACAAATTTTCTTGTTAACAACATCGACACACACTTTCGTTGATCACCCAATCTAATCTTTAAACACCCATTTGAATAGTCTTTGGTAAGTAGCTTCAGCATTTTTAGTTCAAATGACATCAAAATATAACGATATAACCTTAAGTCGGCAATGAAGTTTGTATACTCTGGATCGAGGGCATGCATCAGGATCTGGTTGCATCTGGAGTACACATCCATAAATGAAAGCATTTCATATCCCGTAGTTGAGTCTACTAGCTGGTCGATCCACAAAGTGGAAAGCTATCTTTTGGGCATTCTTTGTTCAGGTAAGATTAGTCGAAACATGTCTGCTGCTTTCCATTAGATTTTCTCACAAGAACTGGATTGGATGCCCATTTCGGGTAGAGGGCGTCAGGGGTAAACCTATTATTTTTTAGTTTATCCACCTCTTCTTTAAGTGCAGCAAATCCTTTTGGATCTATGTCGCGTTGCTTTTATTTCATCGGGACATGCCTCAGGTCGATATTCAATGCATGCCTCGCGGTAATTTGTGAGATCACACACATGTCAAAATGGGTCCAAGCGAACGCATCAAGACTCGTTCAGAGAAATCCATCTAATCTAATCTTCAGTACCGTAATGGGTCACCATGGCTGACCGTAATTTCATTTATTAGCTCTAGTGCAGCCTTGGATTCCTTGAGTTCAAACGTACATGTCGGGTTGGAACGATTAATGATGAAGGTTACTCTAAATCCTAAATTCTTATCAAGAGTTATTGATTCTGATAGTGAAGGGCTCTAAGTGCTTTGAGCAGTTTTCTTCAAATGGCCAAAGATCGGGCTTAGATGCACTTGAATCAAATATCGAGTAGGGTTCAGCCCCGTGTGCGCAACTGCATAGTTGGCACTTTCTTTGAGTTTGAATCTACTTGTATATTCAAGTAACGCACTTTCCATTCAATGTACTCATGATTCGTTACTCGTCATTCGGGCTAGAGTGATGATCAGTTGCCCATGAGCTTGGGGTTTGATCCGATGATTCTACCCTAGGCATCCTTTCAGTCGTAGCCTCAAGTCATTGTAAACACCAGGTATGGGATATAGTATTTAGCTATTGTAGTCAGTCTTTGGAAGATCACAGTTCTACTCCAGGTCTCGGGTTGGAAAATGTACTACATGAACGGTCGAGTCTTGTCCTAGTCATGTTTATACTCCCAATTAAGCTTTGAAGATTTAGAGTTGATCGATGAATGGTCGGGTTACATTCATTTTGTTTTTGATCATGCCCATAAGTCTAGGGTGTATGTCGATAAGTAGGAAGGAAAGTTATGTTCACTTTAGATTCATACTCTTTCCCGTTGAATCGTGGGATCAAGCTAGTTAATGGAAAGCTGAGTCATGTGTATTCTGGTTTTTCCTTCCTTAGGGAAGACTTTGATGCTCCGTCTGATTTCAAGCATGAGTTGGGTATTGGGTGGTCAATCACGTATATTTTTGGTGTAGATGTCACCATACTCTAGGTAGGACCAAAGAATAGAAGGTTAAGTCACATCTAACTAGTGATTAATGCAATCCCTATCAGACAAAGGGCAAGGATCAGCATGTCGATGGTGGAGTCACGTCCATTTCATATTGCTCTTCTATTCGGATCATGGTAAGAGTCAATGAATGAATGGTCATATCGCATTCATTTGGAGGTGGATGGTCAATCATGTCCATTTTGATTCATATTCTCCCATCAGATTTAGAGATAGAGTTGGCTCAGGTGTCGTCTTGTCATGCTCGCCCGGTTTCATACACTTTCTGATGGATCAAAGGAGACTTGGAGAATTAATGATCAAGTAAGACTCATTTGTGGTATTTTTCCTATCTGCACTCTGATGATCAGATTTTTTCGGAGGACATCCGGGTTATATCCATTTGTGTTTGGTATGGATCAATATTGACCGTCGATCTAGTGGCACAATACAGAGAATTTGGATTAATATCACCTGTCGATCAAGAGGTATGATATAATTGGTCTCCTATAACTTCGAACGTCATTATGATTGGTCTTGTATTGAGGCCTTCTTACAGTCATTGCCTTAAGTTGAAAGATCACCCAACCAGAGCTATAGTAAGATGTCGTATTCGGCTTGTAGTAGTTTGTACTCTCATTCTCATTCTTGGGTTAGTAGAATTAGTTCATGGACGGTTGAGTTTCATCCATAGTGAGTTTATACTCCTCTTGTCAAGTTCAGGTCGGAGTTTATGGAATATTGAGTGGTCGAACTACACTTATCTATCTGTTTATACTCATTTCCGCAATATGAGGATAAAAGTTTGTTGGCGGGCGGTCGAACCGCACCCAATTTGTATCTACACTCCAATCCGCATTGGGGGACCATAGTAATTTGCTAGACGGTCAAACCTTGTCCATGTCTTGGTTTGGATTTTGGGCTTACCGATGATTGGGTAAGGCCTAGATAGTTTGCCGCTCCTCAGGCACAAACTAGGTCATGGATGGACGTATCACATCCTCTTTGGATTGGATGGTCAAACCACTTCCAATTTAGGCTTGGGCTCTTAAACAATTCCCTGCATCTAAGGCATGAGTCGATGCATGAATGGTCATACCAATTCCACTTCCATTTGGATCCAGTTTCTACTGAGCCTTAGTAGTATGATGAATATTCTGAAGAACTTCAAGCTCGAGCAGGGGAGGAGATGGCCAGCATATCCACTTTGAGTCATGTGTTTGCTTCCAAGTAAAGGACAATAGTTGAGGAGAGGATGGTCAAATCGCGTCCATTTTTCATGTTTATGCTCCATTCCACCCTTTGGAGACCACAATTCTACGATGGATGGTCAGTCACACCCGTTGGATGTTTATAATTGATTCTGCGCCTTGAGAACCAAAGTTATTTCATAGGCGGTCGATCTCCACCCGATTTATGTTTAACTCCGATCCCGACTCAAGGGACTTAGAGTTGTTTCACGGGCGGTTAGTCTCCACCCGATTTATATTTATACTATACTCTGTACTCTAGGGGCTTAGAGTTGTTTTGTCGATGATCGGTCTCCACCCTATTTATGTTTATACTTTAGTTCGCACTCTAGGGAATTACAGTTGTTTCGCAGGAGGTCGGTCACCATCGGATTTATGTTTATACTCTATTCCACACTCTAGGGACTTAGAGTTGTTTTGCGGATGGTCGGCCTCCACCTGATTTATGTTACACTTAAGTCCACACTCTGAGGACTTATAGTTATTTCGCAGATGATTGGTCTCCACCCAATTTATGTTTATACCCTAGTCCTCGCTTTGGGGACTTAGAGTTGTTTCGTCGGCGGTCAGTCTCCACCCAAATTATGTATATACTTCGGTCCGCACTTTAGGGACGTAGAGTTGTTTCGCGGGCGGTTGGTCTCCATCCAATTTATTTATATACTCTGGTCCTCACTCTAGAGACTTAGAGTTGTATCGCGGGCGGTCGCTCCCCGTCGATTTATGTTGATACTCCGGTCTACACTCTAGAGACCTAGAGTTGTTTTATGGACGGTTGGATGTTCCTTACCTGCTATTTCGTGGGGCTTGTGCATATTGTCGAAAAATTCCTTTCTGTATCAGCTTTCTGATCACATCTCGGAGTTGTTTGCAATCGCCAGTGTTAGGACTGTGTGTATCTTGGAATATACAACATTTCTTAGATTTCCTCTCGGCTTCGGTGGACTCTCTCTCTAAGAGCTGATTTTTAATAATGCTCCAAGTCGCGAGTCTCCAAGTAGATGTTTTTGATTGAATCGTCTAAAAGAGTATATGAGTCAAATTTTGAGATTCTAGGTCCTTTTCTAGAATCTAATTCCTTAACCAGGAGGCACGTATTGTTCTTTCTCCTAATCTGCTCTACCTTATACTTTCTTAGGTATTGATTCACTTTGCAAAAGAAACAATCTAAGGTCGTAGGAGGTTCTTTAGATAACTAGCTGCCAAAATCTGCCTGGGGTCGATTCCCCTCATCAACGCTATCAATATGATATTCTCACTGGGATAGCTCGCTTTAGTGACGACGATGACATTGAATCTTTATGGGAAGCTTTAAGCGGCTCACCCAGCATCTAGAATAAATTGGATAATGACATTACATCCTCGGTGTGAGTCGCATGCATTTTGAACTGCTCGACAAAATTTTGATCTGGTTGATTGAATGAGGAGATGGATTTGGGCGATAATCACATGAACCTCATGATCGCTGCACCTTCGAGGAATATAGGAAAGCATCTACATTCGATGGCACATATCGCTCTAGCGCAATTCATATGCCACTCGAATTTCATGAGATGTAGTTCGGGGTCTGTTTTCCCTGAGTAAACTAATATGATTTGTACATTGAATCTCCTCGGATATTCTGCATACTGAACGACTTCAATGAATAGGCTTCAACTAAGGGATATGCTTCAGTCATCGTCAATCTGGTTTGTTTTCAAGTTACAGCTACTAGTTATACTTGTGAATGATGTATGCATGGTTTTCCAACATTTGAATAGTTGAGAATGTCGGTTGAATGGCGAATCTGTAAGGATGGGGTCGTTGATCGGTGATGATCCCCAAACTTTCACCCAAATGGGATGCGATCCATATGATATATGCAATTCAAAAGCTGTCTCCTGATCCTCTATGCTTCAATCAGTCACAGGAGAAAGGAAAGTGGATAGAATGAACCATATTTAAATAAGTTAAGTTTGAAAAACGATCGACAATCAAAACGATCGGTCATAATAATAATTGGTTGAAAACGATCGGTCGAAAAGCCAAAGTGGTGAAATGATCGGTTGTAGATTGAATGATCGCTGGAAATGTCAACAGGAACAATTGGCGTTAGCGATTTTGGAAAGATTAGTGTAAGTGATGTTGGAATGAAAGATGGAGAAAATGAGCTTCTGGAAAAATGATTGGCGATAACCATCTATTGGAACGATTGTTTGAACGATCAGTGAAAATAATGATCGTATTATGAAGCAATCGAATAGAAACAGTTGGCATGGAAATGATCGATGAAAATACATAGAGTGTGGAAACGAGTGTAAATCTGAAGAGTGTGGAAATGATCGATGTAACTCTGTAGAGTGTAGAAACGATCAGCCAAAATAACGATCGTACATAAAAATGATCGGTGAAAATAACGATCGTAAAAATTACGTTGGAACGTTTATGAAAAAAACAATCATATGGAACAATCATAAAGGAATGATCCTATGGACTGATCTGTCCGAAAAAATGATCTGTTATAGATGTTTCAAAACTTGAAAATGTATGCTCATTGACCAAACACATGACCGATCGAACACTAGCATCATGATTTTCGTCTTCTGCAATGGAAGTAGATTTGGCTCCTCTAGCCATGGCTAATAGTTTTCTTATAGATTTCTTTCAAACCTGAGTAGAATAGAAAATTTGTTAGTCCGAAAATAGATCAATCTCACGAACATGAAAATCCACAAGTAGAAGATGAGATCCAATCAAGCTAATTCACTTCTTAGTGAAAACACCAAAATGTTGATGCCAAGAATGGGCATCAACAACCAATAGAATCTCGTAGAAATTAAACGATGAATGAAATTAAAAACATTGCAGAAAAAGTAAATGAACACACAGATTTTTATAGTGGACAATCTTGGCCTACGTCCACTTCATATTTTTATTGATCATGCATTGGATTATGATTATAAAAATATTTGCATCAGCTATGATCCATCAATACAAGAGTGAAGAATAAATATGGCAGAGCCTATTTCGCAGAAAGAATGATCCTCTTTATTGAGAATGGTTGCGGTATTTATAGAAAAAGACGTGCATGGATTGGACTAAGATTTTGCAACAAGTGTCTCTAGATCTGTAGGGGCCCACCATAACGATCGGTGGTCCTAACTCAATATTTTGAAACAAACGGCCAAATTTTTGCCGATTGTTATTTTGGCCTCTGATTGATGTACGATCGGTAATGTAGGCTCTTCATGATGTAAGATAGTTGCTCTCTAAGTTTCATGCAATTCTGATGTACTGTTTGTGAGATATCGTATTTTCCATGAAACTATGGATCATTCTGGCTGATTTTGTACGATCGTTATACAACGATCGATATGTCTTTCCAAGATTTGGAAGTTTTGTCATGTGATTGTTTTTGTGTCCTCCACTTGATGCTCTGAAATTTTCAAATACATTGCCTTTGTAGATTTGAGATATTGATCGATATTCGTCGATTTATGGATTGTTTTAGATCGATTCATATAAAATTTTCATTTGTCCATAACTCAAGCGCATGAATTTCGATTGACCTGAAATCTGAAACATAGCCTCATGGTGCCTTCTTTGTCACTTCATACTGATTGCACCTTGATCGCGACCCAGTCTGAATATGCTCGACTATAGTCCTTAGTCTTGTATCATTGATTCTCAAGGGTGACAACCACTCGTTTTTAGTCAAACCTACGGTATCACGGCCTTGCCAAAAGGCGGGATAACATAATGCTTTTAGCGACACATATTCAAAAATTCAATGGGTTAATTGGTACGTGTATTATGCAATAGAGTGCAAGAATGAAAAATTTTGGTACATAAGATAGACCTATACATATAAATTACTCAATTATTTTATATTTCAGTTTGTGATATAAAATGGATAAGATTAGTAATCCTATCATATATTTTTCAATCTGCTTGTATAAAATTATTTTTCCACTGTATCATTAGGGAAAAGTAAGTTTTTAGTCAACACCTGAAGAATAAGAACATCATCTAAATCTTGTAATAGAAAAAAAGAAAAATCTTGTATAACATATATATACATTGGTTAATGATGTGACACTTTGAATCCACCTTTCATTACAATGGTTTCTGTAACAATGTTGCTTCTTGGAATTCTTTTGGGCACATTAACTCTCGGTACACATTTATCCTTTTACCATTCAATTGTTTGTAAACTCATGTTGTAGTATAATATTTGGGATCTAAATCCTCTATTGGTAATTTATCAAAGTAGAAATTCAGTCATACAATTGGAAAATTGGAGTATATATAAATCATATATTAAAAATGAAACATACGTGTTTTAGGGGATCTTGTTGAACTTATTACATTGAAAACTTTAAAAGATATGTGGTCAGAACCTTTGGATTATAAGTTGCATAATTGCTTTCGAAAATTACTGGAGTAGTTGATATACACGATTTGAAAACTGATAGTAATCGATTCTCGGTAACTTAACTAAAGTAAATTTAAACCTCAAACGGTGATAAAAATAAGAATAAAATTATAGTTGAACCTATGCAACAACGTACAGGGTATTACTGAACAAACCTGTAAATAACTCTTAATAGGTAACCTATTGTATTCCTTAACTCATATTTCTTTTCTACTATTTTGTTATGTATCTAATTTGCATCTTTACTAATATGAAACCATAGAAACGAATGGATTTACTGTATTTCGACAGCCAGTAGTGGATAACGCATACAAAGCATACAGGTCACGCACCTTATTTTTTACTGTTAAAGAAGTTTCAGAGGATCATGTTAAAATTTTGAATTATCGAGGAACTCAAGTCATGAATATCTTGTACAAGGTAAGCAATCTATTTATATATAAAAATTTAATAATTTTTACCTTATATGTTCTCTCTTCTTTTTAAGCAATAATGAATATAACTCATTCAAATATGCTTATTTGATGAATAATATGTTGTTTGCTATTGATCATGTGTTAGGCCAATAATTTGGATTGTTTTCCATCATTGTTATCTTTTAAATAAGTTAGGGATTATAATAAGTCAATAATCAAAATGATTAATCTAACATTCCTTTTACTGTTATTTTCTAGCGGTCGAGACTAAGCAGAAGGTGGCATATTTTTCGAGGTAACGACACAGAAGAACCTATACACATAGCTCACATGTTATCTCCTATATCAGAAGAAGTTCATGTTTTATTTCGTAACGAATGGCATAAATCCTTGACATATGAGGTTGAAGGATCTTTTAACTCTACACATAAATATTGTGACATAAAATTGCATCGCTATGGTAAAGTAAAATTAGCTTTCAAGATTCAGAACAAAGATCCAAGTAATGGTAATATTTACAATGTAATTTCTATATCAAGAGGAATTAGGAGAGATTTGGAGATGGCAATGGTAGCTGTTTTGGATAAACTATATCTCAGTGCATCTATGTGTCACTTCAAAAAGTAAAAATCGTACTATATGCTGGAATAAAGTTTAATAATGAACCATAGGCTGCAATTTTTTTTCTTTTTTACTAAATGCTGAATGCTGGATTTTTGTTGAGTTGCTCTGGATATCAAATACAGAAAAGTTGTCTATTTTCAATTTTGTAACTTTTTGATTAAGAACATAGGTAGTGATGTACAAATCATAATAAACAACTGGAAAAATGAAAATATAAACATCTTTAAGGTCCAAAACCATTCCAACAAAGTCACTGACAAAATCGCGTACGTATTATCACTACAACAAAAATATCATTTCACAACATCAAAAAAAGTTGTAATAATGTTTTTGCAAACGTTGTTACATGACAAGTTGTAATAAAGTCAACGCCTAACAAGACTTTTTTTAAGATGTAGACAAACCTCGTAAAAAATTTACAATGTTTTTCCAGTTTTGCAAAAAAAATTCACGACTACCTACATTTGTTGTAAAAGACTTGTCTACCATGTTTTTTAAAGGTTGTCATAATTTTTTTACAACGTTTATGTGAGTTGTAATTTTTTAGTAAATGTAGGAACACCATTTTTTACAACTCTTTTACATTGTTATTAAAAAATCTTTTACAATTTGTTAAAAACCGTTGTAAAATAAACTTTTTACAACAGTCATAAAACGTTGTAAAAAAAATGTATTACAACCCTTTAAACGTTCCAATGTATGTTTCAGCTATCTTCTCTCCATTTTATTGTATAGTTACAATTTTAAAAATTCAAATATAATTTAGAGATTCAAACATATAACACTTTTTCAAATTGCTTGTCATGACAAGTTAAATATTGTTCCAACACAAACAAAATACAACATGTTCCAACACAACCAATCCTACCGTACACTTCACGAAGAGCAATGGACTCCTTATGCCAAGCAACAATTGTTTATATAGCTTGCTGAATATTGCACACTTCTGAAGTCTCTCTCCACACAGGAGCTTGAAGTTCCACTGGTACAACCATCCAAACTTTCCATGTATTCATCCCAAGTGAAACATGGCATACCAAAGTAGTGGGATAATATATGAAATCATGCCTTCAACAACAACTTTTTTCTGCCAGTTAAATAGCTTGCATTTCTTTCCAAGTATACCACCATCTAGGAAAGTAGCACTACCCATGCTGTGACTGACAATGTGACTGCAACTTTTACTGCAGGTAAAATATACACATAACAGTATGAACTATTATTATAAGTGTGACATAATGCACAACAAATAATTAGCGAGAAACTTTGATGTATAATTTAGAGATCAATCTCAGCAAAACAACTCATTATAATCATCAAGAATCAATCTATACAACTCATTATATTTTCATGTCTCGGTAACTTCCTTCAAAAGAATTATTACTAATAGTGCTTTATACAATAATCAACTTACACAAAAACTTAAAAGTAGATATAATCAGAAACAATTCTACGTGCATGCGCGGAATTTAACTGTATAAGGTGATGAGCGACTAGCTTAACCTAGAACATAACTGATTCATTTTCGAGCTTGATGATCATATTAAAAGGATGGATATTAAAATGCAGATGCTTCATTGGCTACATTTCTCAGCTATTTCTATACTAGAGTCCACAAACAAAAGAAAATAAGTTGTATGATTTTTTGGTTTCCTGAGGTGCAGACATGTGTTAACACAGTGCAAGCACCTGAAATAGTTTCAAACGTTGAATGACATCAAGAAACAAGGTCATGACCATATAATTATAGTGTAATGATACTTTTTCTAACGTCTGTTTCTTTTCATGTCAAGGCAAGATAGCCAATCAATATCTATAAACTTGCAAACACTCCTTGAACGTGTAGAAAATGCTTGCTTTGGAAATTTTTAATTAGACAGTTTGAATCTTGGATAGGCAGTAAGGACCACCTCAATAAGAACCCAAACCCAATTTTGAAGAGCATTTGCATATCAGTAAAAATGGCAAACATTTGCATATCAGACAAAATGCAATCGGTAAACTGCAGCAAACTCAAATTTGAAGTGCCCAAACTGGGGTGAATGTACACATTTCAATTGAATGCTTATGTTAAACTGTACACGGGAACTAAAGAAATTCAGAACAATTATAAACTTAAAATCTAAAATGAAAATAAAAATGTTATACTAAGTGATTAACAGTATAATGCAATGAAGCATTAGACAACAAATGATCAAACACTAAACTGTAAAATCCAAGATATAACACACACTTGTTACTTGACCTCATGATATGTTAGCAAAGAAAAAAAATCATTATATCAAACTTCCATAATCGGGTTAAAAAACTATAAGATCTTTACACAATCTACTATTATCTCCTAATTAATAAATTAATACCCAAGTAATCAATTCAATGCTTGGATGTATATAATTTACTATTATCTCCTAGTTAGTAAATTAACAGTATAATGCAATGAAGGTTTTCTGTAAGTTTATTATTGTGTAAAACACTATTAGTAATAAGTTGCATAAGTTTTTGTGTAAGTTGATTATATCTAGTAAGTGCATGCATGTAGAGTAGGAACTGAAAACGATTCGATAACTCGGTGAAAAAAACAACAGAAAAAAAAGAACAAAGAAGAAGAGAAGAAAAACATATGCAATAAGTTACCATAAGTCAACAACCAGCTGTATCTGACATTCAAACAAACAAAAGTTGAGAATGTTACAGATCCAACTTTAATGGCCTCTAGGAGTTTTAATATGCATCCAGATTATGAAGTGAAAATTTCAAATGATAACATGAAGATAAATAATGATTTAAGAATGAAAAGACTGAAGATTTATCAAGCGATGCTCGAGAATTAAAAGAAATAAAATGTGCAATTGTACACAGCACAGCTGATGCATGGCCATTTTGAACCAGTTTTATCATTTTAAATTTAGTTTATCTTTATCATCATGTTTATTAAGAATAAGAACGGAGGACCAATACAAAATATCATTAGCAATTCATGTCCAGACCAATGACTAATTATGTTGCAACTACTATTGAAAGCTTTGCTAGAGAGATCTTCCCAACTATTACTCAACAACATGACACCTAAAATAACATCCTCAATGCCCAAGTTAATGATTGTTGCTAAAGGTATATCCATAGCAGTTGCATTCACCTAATCCCAATATATATTTTTATATGTCAGTATGCAAAGCACATTTTCCTCCAATACATCTCTGACTTTTGAACACTTTATGCAGTTTGCTGCAGACTTTATCACCAAAATAATTGTCAAACAAGCACCACTATTTATGTAAATACATGGATACGAACACATTACAAAATGGTCTAATATTCCTAGTTTGAATTACTGTTCAAAATTAAAGAAAATGATCACCTTGCTACTTTGATTCTCTCGATAGAAACAATCATTATTCACTGCTTTTACACGAGGTAGTGGCGTCCATTGACCGACGCTTGGACTTGAAATAATATCTCGAAGGATGGAGGCACCAACGATATTTTTTGGTACCTAAATTTACTTCGGCATCGTGTACTTTGGCAGAGCTAGAATCGAGTAGTTGTTGCCTCATAGATCCCGATCAACCAACAGAAAGTGGGATTTATTTCGATTTGGGGACTATTATAGAGTGGAGAAGCAAAGTGGAAAAGGGGATTCATTTTGATTTGGAACTGTAGCTGAGTGGAGAAGAAAAAGGTATTCATTTTTGGTGGGTTTTAAAAAGCTTGGCGGTGAATGAAAATTAGGGAGAAAAACTAAGGCGGTTGAATGAAAATTTGGTATTAAGAGGTCGTTAAAATTTGGCATTGAAGCCAGAATATTTGTAATTTAGTACCAAAAGGAACTTAACATGTAGTAGTTAGAAAAGAAATCTTTAGATGTGCATGGAAGTAAAAATTTGCAACTTGATGTTTAGATTTTTCAAATTTTGGAATCTTTTTTTAAATTTTCAAAGCAGTTTAGAGTATTTTATCAATTTTAAATTTATTTAAGATTTTTATATTTTTAGTTTTGAACTTTATGATTTTTTTTTTAAATTTATGAATATTTTCACTAATAGATTCTAAATAATAAATATTACTTTTAAATTATAAAATATTATTCATTAATTATTAATTGTTAAACATTAATCACTAAATAGTTAATATTATACACTAGCCTTAATCAATGATTATTAATTATTGAATTGTCAATATTAAGTATTAATTAGTAATAGTAATTATTTACTATTTATTATTAATTATGAACTATTCATTAGTGATTATTTAATATAAATCAATAATTATTAGTCATGAAACATTAGCTATTAAGCATTAAATATTATTTCTTAATTATTAGTTATTAATTATGAATTACCAATTATTTAATAATAATTATTTAATAATAAATATTACATCTTAATTATAAATTGGTAATTCTTAATTCTTAATTGTTAATTATCAATTAAAATAATTTATTATTAAATATATTTATTACATATTTGAAATAATAAATATTACATTAAAGTTATTAAATATTACTCGTTAATCATTAATTATTAAAAATTAATTATTAAATTGTAAATGTTGTATACAAATCTTAATCATCGATTAATAATTATTAATTATTAAATAGTCGGTACTAAGTATTAATTAGTAATAGTAATTATTTAATATTTAATATTAATTATTTAGTAGTAGTTATTTAATATTAATCGCTAATTATTAATTATGAAACATTTACTATTAAACATTAGATAATATTTCTTAATTATTACTTATTAATAATGAACTATTAATTATTTAATGTTAAATATTACTTCTCAATTATCAATTATTAATAATTAATTATCAGTTGCCAATTATTAAATATATTTATCATAAATATTTAGAATTTAGAAAAGGGAATTTGGACCAAAGGTCCCTATTCACAACGCCCATACACAAAAAGTCCCTACTCATAAATCCATGTAAATTAAGTCTCTGTTTTGTTATTTTTTACCAAACCGTTTCCTTTCAGAAAATCTCCCCAGCATTGAAATCAAGGGCAAAAGTAGCATAAATTAACCAAAGACTAAAAAGAGGGACCTAATTTTCACAACTTTTTTAGAAGAGACTTTTCTTCCATCATCTTTCAATTCTGGAGACTTGGCAGTCGTTCCTTGTTTAGAAAATTATAAGCAAGACAACTTAAAATGGTTGTTATAAATCAATTATTAATCATTAATTATAATAAATTAGGGATAATAATTATTGATTATAATTAATAATTAATAATTATTTATCAATAATCATTAATTATAATAAATTGTAAATAATGACCTATATAAGCTGTCGTTTAAAATTATTAATTATAAATTACTATTTATAAACTATTACATAAGTATTAATTATTTGTTATAATTATAAATTACTAATTATTACAATATTTAAAGCAACAATAATATATTCAAAATATTAAGATTAATTCGACTTTTTCCTATAGCAAACTACATGTCCTTTGTAAATCACTCAAAAATCCATCGTAAATTTAGCAATGGAAAATTTCATTGGCCATCGTCCTCATCTTTTCTAATAGTGTGTATAAATTATTTAAGTATTTACTAAACATTTGTTATTAGTTATAAATTGTAAGTTGTTATAATATTTAAAGTAATACTAAACATATTTAAGAATTTTAACATAAACCTATTTGTAAAACTAATTTAAAAAAAGTAGTAATTAACTAATATCTAGTTATAAAACACAACTGTTTTACAACCTTTTAAAATTGTTGTTAAAAGGGTATTGTGACAACATTTAAAAAAATGTTGTAAAAATTTAGTATTTACGGCATTTTTAAAGGAAAAGCTGTAAAACAAATCTCATTTACATCGTTTTTTGTAAAAAGGATGTTTTTTACAATGCTTTTTAGAAAACGATGTAAAGGGTTTTTTTACAACATTATAAATATAAACATGGTAAAACAAAAGTTGTAATAAGTTGCACTTGTTGTAGTGATTATAATAATTGCATACTTTATTATCACTAAAGCTAATTAGAGACAATTCAAAATTTGATCATGCACATTATTCATGAAAGATTGTGCTGAGCTGAAAATATGCCGCTGGTAATTCGTGAAACTTGTGGTTGTTCTCATCATCCATTGTTTTGTTAGTTTTATTAACGTCATTTACGTCATCCTCTTCTTTTTGATCTTTCTCAACTAACTCATCACAAAGATCAACACGGCATAGAAAGATGCACTATGAAAAATACACCTTATTACAACATCTAAAAGAAATTGCAATTTGTTATTCGTAACGTTTTTGCAAACGTTGTTTTAGATGAAACTGTAATAGGATCAACTGCTTTAAGAATGTTTTCTAGATGTTGCAAAAAACCTTGCAATAGATCAACTAGAATAATTTCTAAATGGACTCGACTATAACTTTTTTAGTTGTTGCGAAATATTTTACAATCTTTATCTGAAAGTTGTAGAATATTATTTTACAACTTTTTCAAACATTGTGAAATATGTACAACAACCTTTTAAAAAAATTGCATAGGCATTTCAACTGTTTTCAACTTGGACCTTTAATTATCCCTTACCAGTATTGACATTGTCTGTAATAACACCCTTCTTAATAACCAAATTCAGCATTATGGAATTGAAAACTCTTCTTTCCATGTAAGAAAACAAAGCAAACTAAATCTTACATTTACGAACAGAATACCATAACATGTTTTGAGATTAAACATAAAATTATGTTAAGCCAGACAAATAAACAATCAATCATAGCCACTTCACAAGCCATACAATTAAACCATCACCGTAAATACTTCAGATACGCCAATTCACTCCTCTAGTCTCTCTCCCATCCAATCACAACTTTGGTGCACATCACTACACTACTACATCATAACCTCCTCTCTTCACCAGACCAACCCGTAAAAACCAACTCTTTCGCAACCACTTATATCAACTGTAATGATGTGGAATTCTGGCCACTTTGTATTTAAATATATAAATAATTTAAATATTTGAATATTGGATTAAACACGATTAAAGCGATTTAATAATCCTATTAACCCATGTAACGGTCCGGAAATATTGGTCATTGATTTTGAACATTTAATTTATTTAAATATTGAGTTTTGGAATGTGAATGGAATTTCAATATGAAGTTTATCGATCAAAAATATTGTAATGAAAACCTTAGTTCCAAATATAGCGATTTAATTAATAAAATTTATTGTTGAGTTAATAATTAAAATCTTTTAAATAATTGAAATGGGAGTTGAATATGAAACCGGAACGATTTCTAATGTTGATATAAATTCTATTTGAATTATAATTTAGTTAATAAGTTTTTAAAACTGAAAATTTCAACTAATTTCATTAATTTTTGAAATCGTCAATTCAATCGATGCGTTAAAATAACGATCCATGACACAGTCTCGGAATTCGACGAAACCAGTTATATTGGATCCGTAATAGTGTATTATTATTGGATTTCAAATTTCGTAGCATTTGGGTTTATCATTTGGTCGTACGATCTGTAAATGCCTAGAAATAAATTAAATTGAATTTAATTAAAATAGTCGATTTAAAAAGATATCTTCCACATACAATCGAGTTAGGCTTTGGAATTCGTTCCATTGGGTTTGGAATAGTGATATAATATTACAAACGCCTAGCGGCATGCCTCTATAGGAGATCGAAATTTTAAGTTGTTAAAACGAGATATTTTATAATTAAATAAAATTATATGAAATCAAATCAAAGTCACTTTGCATTCTGATTCACGCCACTTATCACATACAAAGATACCCCCTTTCACCTTTTAAATCATGTCGTCCCCTTTAATTTCAAATTGCACTCAATTCCTTTGCCCGGTTTGAAAACGAAATCAAAAAAGAAAATCAGTTCGCTATTATAAAATTCCTCGTGCAAATGCTGAAACAAAAATCGAGCTGCTCCTTTCTCGTCTCAGTTTTCAGAAAGAAAAAAATAATAATAAGGCGATCGAAGTCGATGCCGGAGGAGGGCGAAGGCGCACGAAGAAGGAAGGCTTGGCGTCGATTAGTTTTACGGTTTCCGGGGGAATGGCGGCCGCACTGTGAAATCGCGGAGCATAGTAAGGGTGGGGAAGGCGCGTGAATTGAGCAGTTGTTGGGAGAAGTCAACATTAGGTAGTGGAACTAGGGCGTTCAAGATATGTTTCTAATTTTCTCAAGCCATGGACATCGTTGGATAGATTGAGGAATAATTTTAGGTTTAGGGTGTCGAGGAGGTTCGGTGGTGGAAAAGTGGGGGGTCGTGGCTTCACTGGCGAACGACGACGTTGACCAAGTTGCGTTCGACCTTCAGGACAGTTCTTGATATCATGGATCGAGTGTAATGCGAGGTTGACGAGGAAGTAGATATCGACAAGGGAAGTGGGTCGGTGGTCTTTAATTGCGAGGTCGAGGAGGTGCGACAACGTCGTGCGGTGATGTTTTGGGTGGTCCGTCCACTGTCAGGCTCGATGGCAGAGGTCTAGGGTCGAGTTGCTCTCTTGGGCTGGGGTGTTCTGTTTAGGTAATTGAGTTTTTAATTTGGAATTAAATTAAGAAAACTTAATTATTTAATTTATCTTGAAATTTCATAAACACAAATTTTAAATTTATACGAGGTACACAAATCACTAATTATAATCTGGAGTTAATTGGAGATTTTCTGGGACAGTTATTAATTAAAAATTAGAGCAGATTGCAATTAAAAAATAAAGGTGAGAGATTCTTACTCATTTGGACTGCTAAAATTTAAATTTAAATAATTAAATTTAATTATTTGGATGTTGGATTAAATTGATAAATTATAATTGTCTGTTGGATGTTATATATACACTAGTATTTGGAGTGATATTCCCGCACATTATAGCAGATGAGACCTTATGCATCCCGCATTATAGCGGATGACCATATATATCGCAATATCCCCCTTGAAGTGGGATTGATATTTTTACGTTGTAATAACTTCTGTAGATGCAGGGAAATAGGTTGGAGGGATCCAACTGGATTCCTCAAATATTTTTTTTCTTCATATATAGTGATATGTATGTGTTAGAATAATCTGTTATAGATTATTGTTGTGATTTAAAAATTGGATGTTAAAGTAACACTGGCCTGAGTTTTGTACTTTAAATACCGTAATATTATTTTTGGAATCTGAAGGAATTTAAAACGAGACTTTGAATATAAAAATATTTACGTCGAAGTTTGGATTGTTTTAAAAGAAATTGATTTGGGTAAAACAATAAATTGAATTATGGGTTGTATTTAACTATTCGTAAAAAAATTAAATAAAGATTTTATTTAAATAATTTATATAAAGGATTTTTAAATGATTTTTTTTTAAAACGACATTTTTGGAAAATATGAAAAGAAGTTGACATTGATATTAAAAATAAATTGGCAGAAATGATAGAATTTGTAGGGAATTAAATTTATAAATTAGACTATTTTAATAAAAAAAGTGAAATTCAGAGAAGTTATATATTTATAAACGATGTTATAAATAAAGAAATCGATAATAGATGAAAATTTTGGAATATAAAATTCATAGAGTGAATTTTTATTAGAATACGAAAATAAGGTAAGAAAAATAGTGGGTATTGTTCTTGAAAAGTGAAAAATGCTTAAGGAGATCGGAATGGAAGTGATGTGATTCGAGACGAATTTATAAATTGATTGGTTATTGACTTTTTTTAAATATATATATATATATATATATATATATATATTTAATTCAAAGAAGTTAAGTTTGTTTTTAAAAAGGAAATTTTATTATTTTAAAACTTTGAAATTTTTAAACTTGTTAGGATTTAAATACTTCGATAAGTTGATTTTCAAATATTAAGTATTTATTTAGTAAATTTTAACTTTTAAAATCAGCTTTGAAAATTTATTTGTTTATCTAATAATGAGTTATTTATGTTTATAAAAGTGCTTTCGATTGTAACGACCCGTAATTTTCGATAAATAAAAATGCTTAATTTAATGAGATTTGTGACTTAATGTTGGAAGGAATAAAAATTCGTGATTTAATAATAAGAATATAACTGGAACAAAATGTAATAGTATAAATTTAAGGTAATTGATAACCATTTTAAATGTAATTCCAATTAACTGAAATGAATAAAAAGTTATAATTGGTTATAGATTGTAAATTTATTTATGATAATGGTATGATAATTAATAATTGGATTTAAAAGTAATTGATAATTTAAATGTTGATTAATTAAGGAAACAATGTGTAATAGATTGAATTGGATAAAATTTGTGTAATTGAGTTGTTGTAACATTTGTTTGTAAATAATAAACTTACAGATGTTATTAAATGTAGAAATGGTGACAATTGTTATTTGCTATCAATTTAATTAATCAATTACAAATAAATGTAAATAAATGTTACATTGATGTGAGTTGATACAATAACTGCAAATTGGGAATGTAATAAAATGTACACAAATGTCAATTACACTCATAAGGAAATAACTTGATTTAATAATAAAAATGAAACCAAGATAAATGAAGTTGTGGGATTTTAAATTATAATAAATGTCAAAATCAACAAATGTTTAATAGTATTGGAATACTGCAACTAATACGGTAAAAGATGATAATTGTAGAATATTTGTATAATAAGATATAAACAAATGTTAACTATGTCCATAGAGTAATAATTGGATGAATAAAAAGATTGAAACCAAATTAGATTAATTTATTTGAATTAAATTTTTATTTAATTGGATTTAACTGAAGTTGAAATTGAACACTGTAATTAGTGTAATAACCAACATTGAAAATTTATGTAAACTTGTTTAGGGCTTTATTTGAATTTTTAAATCAATAAGAAATCAAAGGTGAGTGATTTAACCCACTCACGTCATACTAAACCTTCTTATATTAGTTGAATTTAATTTATGATGTGATAAGAATTTTATGGATTGTTGTTTGTTAATTTAAGTTGTCATTTGAATTTAGTTTGAATTTTTTGAATAAAATTGCCAGTTAAATTAATATTGAAATTAAATCGATAGTTAAATACTTGATATTGATATCCAGTTAATTGTTGTGATTTATTGGCTGACTTGGATGTTGACTGTGATGGATGTTTATTTGTTGACATTTTGGACGTTTGGATGTTTATTTATTTTTATATGACCCTGTTATCACCCTGTATATTAATTAAAAACATACGAACTGTTATTTATACTATTTCGAATAAATTAAGAAATATGTTGAAATGATATATATATGTATATGTATATATATATTACTTTGATTTGGATTGAAATGATATATATCCATCCCTATAATTAAAATTGAAATAACTAATTACTTGGCCATATGGTAGAAAATTATATACGGACACCAGATTGGTTAAATTAAATGGTTTTAAAATCTTGGATTTGGATTTTTATTTAATATTATTGTTTTAAAGGAAATAAATTATGGATTTATATCAATTGAATGATTTTCTAAGTCAAGCTTTGAAATATGGGAACTGAAATTGGTTAAAAGGAATTGTTTTAAGAATTGAATTGAAAATGTGAAGTTGTGATTGATATATGACTTTAATTCGAAAGATTGAATTATTTTAATGTTTGGATCTTAAAATTTGAACAATGAGGTTTAATTTGATTAAGTGGTTTAAATTGGTAAATTGGAATTAAACTTGGATTTGAAATTAGAAATGGGTCCAGATTTGTTGAAATGGAAAGAAACAATTTGATTTGATATTATTTGCAAAACAAATTATGTTAATATAAGTTGTTTAATTTTATTACTCAAATTATTTATATTTCCAAACTATTTTACTATATAAATCATTTGAATACTCCGACTATTTTATATCAAACTATTTAAACCATTTAAACTATTCAAACTATTTTCTAAAATTTCAAACTGTGCAAAAGTTGAGATGTTTATATTTAAATTGGTGATTTAAATGCGAATGTATTTAAATGGGGTTATAAACCTATGGGAATTTGAAATGATATCTTCTATTGAAATGACATATTTTGAGCAAATATGATGGTTTTGAAATAAAAGATATTTTGAAGTGAGTGTGGTGTATTGATATCAAATGTGAACCATTTTTGAAATGTAAAAGAACCAACCGGTGTGAAAAATGACGTTTGGTTGTTAAAGAGACCGGGGCCTCTTATTGACATACTCCCTGTCAATATTGGAACCATTTTAAAAACTGTGTACGTGGTGGATGTTATCTAAAATGAAGTGGTTGAATTAGAAGTGTTTGTTGGAATAAAGTAAGAGAATGATGATGGATAGCCTTGACTTTCGAGTCATGATTAAAATGACTAAAACAGAAGCAATACCAAGCCAAGTGGGAGTCGCTCCCCTTATTGAGCATTCTTCTTCGATGACATATCTATTACTTTGGGATTGATTGGTGGCCACCTTCTATTTGATTATAGGAGTGTGTTTCGAGGTAGGCGGTAGTAGTTGCTATGGGTTGCCACCAGTCCGGGAGCGCAAAATGGTAGAATCCTACCCTGGGCATTGCCTTCCGTGCCTTGTCATATTTATCCTGATCGAGCCTACTATGACTTTGGTTTGTGCCGTACCTATGGAGTGCTCCCTCAATATTCACTAGTTTATGGTGGAGTTTACAGTACAGTATAGACTATAATGCTTATATAAAAATGAGTTAAGAGGGATATGGGTAATGCCTTAATGATATTTTAATACTTTACTTTACGATAGACATTACATATATAGCGTATTCTACTACATATCGGTATTTTAACGGATCCTTAGGAGATGGAAAATTTTGAAATATCTCTTATATTATTGCATGCAGTTATACACTATATATGAGATGTAAAATCCCGTAAACATCTCTGAAGCCATTACACTCATATTTTCTTGTTTTTGATTTAACTTACATAAGATCTTTTAGTTCTGACTCGAGTGTTTTATCTTTTCATTACGCTCGGGTCAGCCTGGGATTTTTAGTGTTGAAGACTTGATTTTGGAGGATGAAGATGGAGATTGGTATACTATTTATTATATATATATATTCCATTGCATCGTGTTGTTCTGCTGTGTTATCATGTTATACTTGCTGTATGTATAACTCTTACTGTATTGTAAAAGTGTAATCAAATGTTATTTTTAAAATAGTTTCACGAACTGTTTATTTGATTATTATGTTTTGTCATTCCGCTGCGAGATTCTATGTTTGTTTTTCCTTCTTTTCTCTTATTTTCTTATTTACTCTATTGACAACCCTCCCTTTTAAATGGTTTGAATTAGACATATATGGTTTATTGTCGATTTAAACCGTCCAAAGGTGGTTCATTACACTTTCCTTATTTGAAATAAGGGTAACTTCTATAAACTTTTTCTCCTTTTTCACCAATGAAGTGATTGTGAAGTGGTTCATTAATGGCCTTGAATCTTTCGTTTCTTAATAAATATTATTTTGATGGATCTGTCCCTTTTACTACTCACGATCATGATTCTTGATGAATACCTTTCCATCTTTCCGAAAGCAACTTTTGGGACTCTAATAGCCTGAATTTGGAAGTTCTATTTCAGCGGCTTGAAGTTTCAAACTTGGTTCTTGCACCCCATTAGGTTGCCTCGGTAAGTAATCATTCCCTTTTCGTTTATATAAGTATTTTGCAAAATCTTAAAAATGATTTTATCAAAATATCATTTCGATTAAAAGCACTATATATTATTTGATGAGATACTTCTATCATGAAAATTTTCTTGGGTTTGTGGGTTGTTTGATGGTATAAAACTTTATGAAAATAAGATGGAATATTTTATCTCGTATAATAAGTTTGGATAGTAGGTTTCAAAAATTGTGAAATTTTTATAAAATGACTTTTCAATAAATTGGATAACCATAAAAATAAACTTCTTGAAAAATGACCAAGTCGGAGGGGCTAGCGACACCTTTGATCCAAGGACTTAAATCAGTTGTTATACTGGAAGTGATGAACAGGTTGTAGAAATTAACTTTTTGACATAAATAATTCATAGACAATCCATTATTTAATATAAGAAAACTTGAATTCCCATTTTGGTATCTAAATCCCAACACAAAGAAAGAATCCTTTTAAACTCCATTCTTCTGGTATAGAAAATTGAAGTTTATCCGACAAAGGAAATTCCTACATATCTAGAACTTCTAATATATTTATTCATGATAGATTAGTCTTTATTTCAGCCTAATATGACATAAGTTCCAAAATTTGATGACAGATAAATTTCCAAAATCATCGTTCTTCTTCCTTTATCTTCAAAATCTATGAATTTTCAAAATCATTGTTTGAAATAATTTTTTTAAAAAAACCCGACATATTGGAAATCTTCTTATATGATACCTTTATAACCTGTACTTATTTTGAATTTGGTATATGAAGCAAGAAATTTGTTTTAAAACTGTTATATCCTTTGAAAATAATATTTGCAAAAGAAAATTCGAAATCGTCCTGCTTTTTGAAACTATGCATATTTATATTTGAAATAATACATACATTCGAAAGCTATATACACCATTATATATTCATAACCTGGTGATATGTATATGAAATCATGCAATCGTTTGAACGCGTAGACTCGAAATTAATATATATATATATAATTTTATATTGTTTATGTTTAAAATTTTATACTATTGAACCCTTTTATAGATATTTTTAAAAACTTTTACACCTTAGAAAAGTCTAACATATTCCAAACCTTCATGTATGAAATTGGTATGCTTAATCACTCTTTAAAGCTATGTATATTAAAAATTTGTATATTTGGGACTAAAATATATGAGCCAACCTAATGATACATACTTCCAAAACTTGTCATATTCAAAATTTATACATTTGAAACTTATGCATGTTTTCAAAGCTAATTTGTGCAAAACCATGCAAATGTTCCTGAAACTAATAAATCTTTAAAGACTTACATATTCAAAACTTTTGTTTATATTTAAAGCCATACATTTTCGAAGTCTTCAACTCTTCAAACCTACCGCCTTACGACTTTCGAAATTTATACATGTTAACCGGGTTTTTAACCCGTCATAATTCAATAGGAGTTAGAACATCCAAATTAAGCCCGAGTGACTTGAAACATGACCAAAGCACTTAAAAGAGCAAGAGGTTGACCCTCAAGAAAATTCATCGTAAAATAAGCAATTTATTCAGATCGGCACTGATTCGATCCAATCGGGTATGTACCGATCTAAATTGTTGAATCGAGGGATCTCTAAACCTTTTGCATCGCGACCTTATGCCTCTACTACACTTACATATCAAATTTGGTAACATTCCAAGCAATCCAGTTCAAGAAACGAAGACTCGTCTAGTCCATTCAAATATTTACTCACATTTGGACCAGAGCAACTTAAAATGGATCTACAGAACTCATATGAACTCGGATTGAATTAAAATTTAGAGGGAACACTTAGAAGACATAAAAGAAGCCTCACCCTAAAATCAAATCGATTGGCCAAGACAATTTGGATCGATATCGATCCAAAGTTCGAATCGGATCCGTCCCAATTAAGATGGGTTCCACCATTTGAGACTCATTTTGTGGGTACCGCACACCCTCTAGAAGGTACCTACAAAATTTTGTTTGATTTCGATAAGTATCGAGCAAGTAATGGATGGAACTCCTCCAAATTGAGCTAGTTTGACGGATCAGTTCTGACCCATTTAGTTTGGGCCCCCCTCATGAGATCTAATTTAGAGGCTCTTTTATTCATGTACATTGCATATATGAAGTTTCATTCATTTAATTAAGTAATAAACGAGTTATGGTTGGATTTCCTACGACCCAGAAGAAAAGATTCAAAAATAAGCTAAGGATTTGGATCACCGTTGATCCGACTCATTTGGATCATCGTCATTCCAAATACTTAGCTTGGATCCTCATGAGATCAAATTTGAAGGCTCTCCTACTCATGCACATTACACGTATAAAGTTTCATGTCATTTGGTTTGAGTGAGTTATGGATTGATCTCCTACAAACTAATGGATTGGATGATCCATGAAGACGGATGAACTCCAAATGACTTGATATTCGGACAAGGCACTCAATTATATGATAGGAAGACAACCAAACTGAAAAGATAAAAAAATTCACGAAGTATTCAAATAGGTACCGGTTCGAATACTTAGCTCAGATAACCACCAAAGGACTCAGAACTCAGAAATTCACAAAGTATTGGATAGGTATCGATCCAACCCCATCGGATATGTACCGATCCAAATCATTAGCTTAGATCACCACCAAACCTTTTAGGCTCCTTCTTCATGATGAGTACTGGCTCCTAGCAAATCGGCCCTGGCCCGAGTGCTCTCCAAATCCTATATATACCATTCATCTGCAACAACAAAAGATCTGCCCTGATCTCTGCTGAAACTTTTCCATTGTTTCTTCGCTCTTCACCCTCACAACCGACATTAAAGGGAAACTAAGATCCTTTTGGTTGTCTCCAACAATGGTGGGTTGATCTAACTTAGGAAAGAAGAATCATGTTGTAATCCAAACTATAACTGTAGTTGATCTATAGAAGCGATAAAGTGGACATACGCTCCATTAATAACCGAACCACTATAAAAATCTCTCGTCTCTTTATTTTTTTCGATTTACTCTTTCTTTTTCTACATTATTTTCCTTGATAAACAAGGACGATGCTTTCATACTCGATCCAGGGTATTGATCCTTTTTTTGGGTTAACATTTTGGTGCTTTAACTAAGAATTGAGCTCAGGCTTAGATATAATTTTCCTCTTTGGATTGACCAGATGTAGAAGTTTGATCTGCAAAATCAGCTTTAGAAAGTTGGAGATCTTACTATTGAAGACCAATTGTGGGAAGAAAAAAAAACTACTTCCGGAAGATCCACAGGTCCCGCTGTCGCTGTAGAAGAGGCAAATCCCTAGCAAAATGAAGTTAGCAGCACCAATAACCTACTAATAGGGGCCAGTGCAAGGAATAATACTAGAGATCAAGCATCGGAATCCTCTACTCAACATAAGGTTATTACCTAAGGGGGAATTAACAAGATGGTTGATGAAATTAATCGGGAAATGGAAAACAACCAAAAATCTCATTTGGACAAGATGCACTCTTAGTGCTACAACCACAAACTACTCTCAGAATGGTACCTAAGGACATAGCTACTGCAGAGCAAGAGAATTCCTTTTTTTCCAGCATGAATGGAAGAAACAGAAGATATAAGAAAAAAAGTAATAGGCGGAACTACAAGAATTGTCATAGAAAAAATGCAAACACTTTGTCTGTCGCAAAACCAGCTGCTACAAACCCGAATATAGGAGCTCTATGGGAAATCATAGTAATGGATGTTTAGGATTCTAATACACCTTGATGAAGATGACTTGAATTTAAACGCTAACGTCCAGAGTACCGGAAAAGAAGTTCAAACTGCCCATGTTAGACCGACTTAGTCTAGAATAATAGAAGTGCAAGAATGGCACTCCCGAAGAATGGAGAGCCTAGGCTTCGGCCAACTAACTGAGGTCGTTTGCGAAGTCAAACACTTGGTGAAGCTACGAACAGTCGACCTGTGGATGACCAAACTAGCAAGGCATACAATGCAAATGTGGTCAGGCGCTTAATAAAAAAAACAACCATTATTCAACATTTTGTGATTTAAGTCATTACAAACAACTTATGTTATATAATGATCGCATCTCAAGCCATCATATCTCATTGCAGAGATCATCTAATTTGAATTCTATTATCCATGAGATAAGATCCAGATTTCTATCTCCAAAGTTTCCAACTATATTCATACTTGGAAGAAGCCTATAAGGATACTAGCCACATAACCTCCTAGGAAGGAAAAAGGTCGTTAGTATATCATAGCGACCTGCTAATGAAGCGGTAGAGAAACAGAGACCAGTTATAAACAATGGATCGGCCTATCCACTAGAATTACTCCTACACCCGAACCCGTTAAGTAGCGTACTACCATGTAATGGATGAGATACTACTACTCAAACGGTACTCTCAAAGGCAGGAAAACCAAGAAGATATGACACAAACTGAGATTGATTACTGGACCAAGCTCCCATTGTAGATTGCAATCACTCTCAACTAATAGGCCTCCAATCCCATCATGGAACTCCCATCGTCGAGTGACAAGTGGTTATTGTCGAAGATCATCAAAAATCGTCGAAAAGATCAATAAAAACTCACTTTAGAGTTGACTCAAAGTTGAACTCGGTTAATCGCTAATTTGACTCGAAGTAGATTCTAGGGGCCCTGACTCGAAGTCGAACTCAAGTAATCGCCAATTTGACACAAAGCAAACCCACGAAATTATGGCTCAGAATCCGACTTTGGTAAAATCAAGAATTTCACTAACCCAATGCTTCAAATGCCTTGACTCCAAGTGAAACACATGCCGATTCCAAGAAAATGGCAAATTTCCTTGCGTCAGACTCCAAGTGAAATACAACTGATCCATCAATGTTGATCCATCTTCTTCTACCCATAACTTGAACATACGAATTCTAAATGCCTTGAAATTGGAATGCAGCCTGATGAGGCCTTCCTTATTATCCTATACAGATATCACCTAGTTTGAAAAAAAAAATTAGGATCTCCATTGAGCCACGATCCCATCCTAACTGATTTGTCATTCGATCGGCATTTCCAATCGTTCAAGCTTTGGACAACCATTCATATATCATTCGTGTGACTAGCATATTGATGAAGTGAGAGCAATTGATGCAGTTTACTACAGGGCCCTTAGGAATCATTAAAGGGTGAAAAAACCTACTACTTTAGAAGGATTCTATAGGAAAGAAAACCAGTTCTAGAGACTGGAGGCAGTGCAATTGGCTGAAGGCAAACACCAATTCACTAAAGAACGCACCAAACAGTGAAGGGGCTACAGGACCTCAAGGCCTTCTGCTCAAGCTAGGCCGCTAAAACCCAACGGAGAAGCATCCCAGCTAACTGATGAAGGTTGATTGTCAAATAACACTCTGGCTAGCTAACCACTAAGGAATAAGGTAGCAATCTAAAGTGATGCCTTCTCAGCCGTCCCCATATACTTTCCTTTCCAAATGAGTCTTGCCAGACACTAGGGGCATTGCAGATAGCATGAAAAAAGAAGTATTTCTATGCCCTTGAACTATGAATGAAAATCATAGGCTTACTAACCGTTGGATCGATAGGTCATACCAATCCCTCCTTCTAAGAATTGGCATTGCTTCGGTAGCATCGAGAAGGCTTATCCAAAGGATTATCGAGCAAATAGATCCAAACACATATTCTCCAGGAACCATAATATGCGTTCCTACGAGCCATGCCCCAAAATGCTTTTGGAGTTGATGAATCATCATTCCAAGGCCATCTGATTGTTGGACATTCAACCAAAATTCCTTTTGGAGTCGATGAATCATCGCTTCAAGGTCATATGATCGTCGAACATCCGACCAAAATTCCTCTTAGAGTCGACGAGTTATCACCCTAAGGCCCTTTAGTCGTCGGATACCCGACCAAAGTTCCTATTGGAGTCGATGAATTATCACTACAAGGCTTTCTGGTTGTCGGACATCCGACCACCAAAAATCCTTTGCGTTCATGAACTAAAGAATTGTGAAGGCGAACCGATGTATTGGTGGTCGTATGATCCAAAACTCCTCGAAGCTAGTGAAACCACGCTCTGGGTCTATGAATCAACAATTACATCAGTCACTCCATAGAAACAATGGAATAACTTCTAACGACTGAAGAAGAAAACATTGCTGAATTTCATAGCTTCGAAGTCACTCAAAAAACTAAAGCAAAACCGAATATACCTCACGATTAATTAAGGCCGACTCAAATCAAACTGAGATTTGGCACTCTGGAGAACCAAGAATCTTGGATCTATAATATATAAGTCTCCAATGATAGAGGCTTTTCCTATGCTTTAATCATCTAGGAGGCACAGCTGCACCCACTAGACTGGGGGCAACCAGACAAGTTGTCCAGAAACCCTAGGTACGGTTCCAGCACCCAAATAGCCCTATGGCATAGGATGCTGCACACACACTTTAATAGCCACAATGAAGTACGAGGCTAATCATACCACGGTTCTATTACACCTGATCGAAAATTCTATCATTCTGACAACTACGGACTTAATGACCTAGCTAGTGCAACAAATGATATACTAGCATAATACTTGCCTATTTCTCCCCAACTCCTACCTTAACAATCTTAGTGAACAGTTCCTCTACCTCTTAGACCATATGCCAGTTGAAGACCCATTCTCTAAAGGTAGTTAGGAACAAAAACTAAAAGTCTT
The DNA here is from genome assembly GCA_030765085.1 of Allium cepa. Lineage (NCBI taxonomy): Eukaryota > Viridiplantae > Streptophyta > Magnoliopsida > Asparagales > Amaryllidaceae > Allium > Allium cepa. Next base: position 514,953,557 of record CM060938.1, read on the forward strand.
GCCTTGAACTTCCACAGGCTTTTTCTTCATATCCATCTTTATGCGATTAGCTTTAGATCTCTCTACCATAGCAACTAGATTTGTTCAGACATGCAAATCTTTCTAAACACTAAAGGATCATCCAAACCATGGTTACTCAAACACAAATCATTAGCTTCTTGAACCAATAAAACCATGGTCATTTAAATAACCTACTGAGTTGAAGGGGTCAAATAAACTTGAAAATCATTGTTTAGCTGCTTGGACCGGTCAAACAACGCACGAGTATGCTTCTTCTACTCGCTGGGTCAAAGAAAGCGAATAGACTCAACCGTCGAATAGACGGGAAATATCGATCCCATCCATTTAGAATTGGTGTTGCTTCGGCAAAATCGGGAAGGCCCAAACCCTCGCGCATCACTTCTTGAGCCATAGAACCACTCTTGAAGCATGAACTTCTCACGTTACTCAAAGATTGGCAATGTCAAGAAGTTCCAAACCATTATGGATCGACGGGTCGCATCGATCCCATAAGTCGCGCATTACGTAAGCCGTGCATCCCCAAAAGCCACACATCATATAAGTCGTGCACTCCCATAAGTTGTGCCATCCATAAGTTGCGCATCACTTTTTGAGGTGATACCATGCTCTCGAAGCACGAACTTGTCACGTTATCCGAAGATTGGCAACATTAAGAAGTTCCAAACCATCCACTATCGACGGGTCATACTGATCCATAATTCATGCGTTTCATAAGCCATGCACTCTCAAAAGCCGCATATCTCATAAGATGGGCACTCTTATAAATTGCACATCTCATAAGCTACACAAATACTACTCAATGTTACTCCGACATCATTAGTAGACCGTCAAAATTCTCTAAGTATCGGTGTTGTCTTGACCACATCGGGAAACTTATTTATTGCAGGACTAATAGGAATCAATCCCTACCATCCAAAAGGGCCAACATTGCTTCGGCAATTCCGTGAAATTCGCAAACCAAGACTTCGACAAAGAATTCCGATCTTTGATCAAAATGTCTAAAATTAAGACATTCAACTAGTGAGCTTCTAGAGATAGGAGCCGTGACACAATTTTGACTGGGGGCATCCAAAGAAATGCCCAAAACATCAAGTCTCGCATCAAGTACTCAGACTAATCAGAGTAATCAGCCTCATGGATCGAGGACACAACAGAGAATAATGACAATCGCAACAGAACTAAGAAGTATAGTATGCTGAACAACTGCGGAATTAAAAGTAATCTACTCAACTCTACTAAATTAGATGAATGACTCAATCCTTACCTACATGAATTTAACACTACCCGAAGTTAGCGGCACTAAGCAAAGACTTCTACAATCCAATCATCTAAGTGCTAGTTTCCAAAGACCAAAACTGGTACTCAACTTGACTAAAAGCACCATTAGGTCGATAGGAAAAATCTGTCCTAACTTCTTGAGTGTTTGTGTTTCCCCAACAATGCCGAGGCCTTTTCTCATTTCATAAGCATCGGTGTTGCTCCAACAACGTTGTGAAACTTTCTACTTCCTAAATACCGATGTTATCCCAATAACATCGAGGAACTTTCAATTTCCTAAGTATCGGTGTTGCCCAGGAAACACTAGGAAACTTTCTATTCACATCGCCTCAACAATGCCAAGAAATTTTTTATTCACTAAGTACCGGTATTGCCCCCGTAGCGCCGAGAAAACTTTAATCTACAGGGGTAATGAGAAACACTCACCATAGTGAACCATCAATGCACTAACTTCCGGAGATAGAAGTTGGTTCTCAAATGAGTTCTACCCTTGTTTTTGGAAAACTAATATTGCCGAAAGATAGGCAACGGAAGGAAGACATAACCTTTCATAGGTCAAATGGATGGTTTAACCTGACATCTTCAGCCACTACACGGGAATAAAGCTACGTAGAAAGGAAATCCCAGCATTGAATTGTCATCTGCTAACTTCTAAGGATGAAAGCTGGTGCACAACCAAATTTCCAGAATTTAACTTAGAAAGAATTCAGATACATCCAAAAAATAGGCAGCCTCAAGGAAATATTGCTTAGAACCAAGCAGCTAGGTTATTAATTCCCAAAGATAAGATTTGACATATGAACAAAACTCCTGTGACGAAGTCGGCAACCAAGAAAAGCATGCATGGCCAAGGACAATAGGGAACAATCAATGGAAGGTTGGAAATAATCCCTGAACTTCCTCAATTCAAGAATGGGATTGAGAGCTAGAATAGGGACAATTAAGCAATTCGCCTCACACCTTTCCATCTCTCGCAAGCATCTAAATTCGAGTATTCGAAATAATAGTCCTGCAAACAGGGATAGGCACACAAATCCTCAGTCTAAATCACGGAGTTGGTTGGCTAATAGCTTCTTTCTTCCAAGTAGACATTTCTAACAGCAAATGCGGGCTAGGGAATGAAGGATTCAATTTTCAGAAATTAACCGTCGCTCAGAATCTGGGGGTAAGGAGAAATATTGATGACCTACTTACGATCCAACTAGATCATTTGGTCCCATCTTGCGGGAATATGCCATCGCCCATTATGGTGATGCTAAGAAGTGACCCATAAATAAATTATCAATGCATTGGCTTTCGGAAACAGAAGCAAAGCTTAATCAAGTCTTAATCCTACCTTTTGGAATCTTATGTAATTCGAAGGTCCACAACATTAAGGAAAAATCCACAGGGTTAAGTCATCCGTAATGGGCTTCTAAAGATAGAAATTACTCATGATTAGGATTTCATCATCGGACTTAGAAGAAATTATTTAGCAAAAGATGTTGAAAATGCATCTTTCTAACGCATATCGACAACATTACAAAACTCAGGTTTTGGGGTCAAGTAAAAAAGTCCCTAGTTCTCGAAGATAGGAGTTATTGTGTCGATCAAACTGATGCAATTGAACTTATTGCTCAAGAGACATGGTCTCCTAAAACATATTGGTTCAATAGTCAAACTAGTCAACCTTACGGATTAGGGGCATATACACCAACGCTTTGTCGAACGAACTCAGTTGAGCATGAACTTGATTGAACATAAACAAGAACAGTCACAGAACTATCTAGACCAAGCCACCTCATAGTTCTAGAAAAAGAAATTCTCGAAACTGAAGAATTAAGCCAACAGTCCTCGAAGATAGAAGCTAGAGTGCAGATTGAATTTCAAAAACCACAACGAAAGGATATTTGCGATCGAATAAGTCATGCACTAGTTTTTGAGGACTGAACTTGTGGCTATACGAACTTCAACTACAACTCTACAAGAGAAACCTTTTAATCTAGCCATCTCAGTCATCCCGAAACAACGGGAATAAAGGGCGAAAACTAAGCTGTAAAGGATCTAGCTCTTGAAGGAATGGAAGCTCCTTCACTAAACTAACGACTGGATGGCCAAAAAGTCATTTTCGACAACAAAATTTGGAACATTGTCTGCACGTTATCTATGCAGAGTGCATACAGTGTCCCGAGCATCACGAACGGACCATCCTGCTTATATAGCTCACTCATCCAGAATAACGAGTCACATTATACTTTAAGATTGTCTTTCTTGAAACTCACCCGTTACCGATGAGAAATCAATGATGGATCCATCATCCAGAGCGGCGTGGGAAGCTATTCTTTTCAAGATCACTAAAAGCATAGAAATGGAAAACGCAATATGATGGAATCATCCACTATATCCAATTTTGAAATAAATCATCACATTAGAATTCAAAACGACGATAGAAGCTTAGCCAAGTCCTAAAAAAGAGACGGTTGAAGATGGAAAGCAAGACATGGCTCCAAAATGATGCACACTCCTTTAAAGTAAAACAAAATGAAGTAAAATGTTTGAGATCGGGTCAGGTAGGCACTCAAGTAAGCAAAAGATTTTCTTGTTAAAAATTTGCCAAGTATTTGGATCGGTACTGATCTGATCCAATTGGAACAGTTCCGACCTGAAATTATTTATCAAAACTGCCTCGAACTCCTCCTACATGTTCTATCCAATGTATGTGTGCACTTCAAAGATTATCAAGTTAAGATTGCTTCTTAATCACAAGCGAAGAAGATCTGCAATGAAAGCTGAATGGATAACTAGCACATCATAGATAACTTCTCAGGGCAGTTCAAGATGATCTACATTGCTCCTTGAAATGGAAACCCAGAGATAATAAAGTCTGGAGCAAACCTTGTTTTTAACAAAAACGTACTTTGGGGGGATGTTAACCTGGTTTTTAGTCATCGGGATTCAATAGGAATTAGAACATCTAGATTAAGACAAATGACTTGAAACATGACCAAAGCACTTAAAAGAGCAAGAGGTTGGCCCTCAAGAAAATTCACTATAAAATAAGTAATATATTCACATAGGCACCGATCTGATCCAACCGGATCAGTACCAATCTGTATTGTTGAACCGAGGGATCTACAAACCTTTTGAATCATGACCTTATGCCTCTACTAAGCTCACCAATCATGTTTGGTATCATTTCAAGCAACCTAATTCAAGAAATGAAGACTTGTCTCAAGAAATGAAGACTCGTCTGATCCATTCAAATGTTTACCCGCTTTTGGACTAAAGCAAATTAAAATGGACCTACATAATCCATACGGACTTCGGTTGAATTGAAATTTGGAAGGAACACTTAGAAGACATAAAAGAAGCCTCAAATCAAAAATCAAATTAATTAGCAAAGAAAATTTGGATCGGTATCGATCCAAACTTTGGATCGGATCCAACCTAACAAGTTTGTCTCCACCAGCTAAGAATAAATGTCCACACACTCTAGAAGGTACCCGCAAAGTTTCGTCTGATTCTGATAAGTATCAAGTGAGCTATGGATGGATCTCCTACAAATGGAGCTAGTTTGATGGATCAAATCCGACCCACCTAGGATTGGGCCCATCTCATGAGATCCGATACGGAGGCTCTCCTATTCATGTACATTGCATGTATTATGTTTTGTGTCATTTTGTTAATATTCGATGGGTTATGGCTGGATCTCCAACGACCCAAAAGAAGAGATTCAAAAATAAGCTAATGGTTTGGATCACCGTCAATCTGACTCAATTGGACCATCGTCGATCCAAATACTTAGCTCGAATTCTTATGATATCCTATTTAAAGGCTCTCCTACTCATGTACATTGCATGTATGAAGTTTCGTGTCATTTGGTTAAGTATTGAGTGAGGGTTGGATCTCCAATAAATGGATGGATTGGATGATCCATGAAGACATATGATCAAAAGAACCCCAAACAACTTGATATTCGGACAAAGGCACTCAATTATTGGATGGGAAGACATCCAAACTGAAAAGAATAAAAAATACAACAAGTATTCAAATAGATATTGATTTGACCCCATCGGATAGGAACCGATCCGAATACTTAGCTCAGATAACCTCCAAAGGACTCAGAGCTCAGTAACTTACTAAGTATTTGGATAGGTACCGATCCGACCCCATTGGATAGGTACCAGTCCGATCCTATCGGATAGGTACCGATCCAAATCATTAGTTTAGATCACCACCAAACTTGTTGGGATTCTTTTGCATGACAATATAGGCGCCTGGCAAATCGTCCCTGGCCCAAGTGCTTTCCAAATCCTATAAATACCATACCATCTCCAAATCCTACAAATACCATACTATGTCCAATAGAAAAAGGATCTGCTCTAACCTCTACCGAAACTTTTCCATTGTTTCTTCACTATACTTTTCCCTCGCAATAGCTATTAAATTGCAACGGAGATCCTTTCGGTTGTCTCTAACAATGGTGGTTTGATCTAACTTAGGAAAGAAGAATCATATTGTAATCCAAACTTCTTTGTAACAGCAATTGATCAATAAAAATTATAAACTGGATGTAGGCTTCGTTAACAGCCAAACCACTATTAAAATCTTTCATATCTTTTCTTTTTCTATGATCTATTATTGCTTTTTTAATTTTATTTGCGTTTATAAATAGGGTTGGTGCTTTCACACTTAATCTAGGATGTTGATCCATTTTTTAGGTACATATCTATAATTATATGTGTATGTGTGGTACACACACCCCAAAGCTTGCATTTCCAAGAATTTGATGCATCCAGCATTGTAAATATATTCCAAATCCCGACGTTGCATATATGCAAAGCCTTGTACCTTCGAAACCAAATATATAAAACATGTATATTTGAAAATAAATGTACATATAAAACTGATATGTTTAAACTATACATGCAACAAGCCTAACACACTTGAAACTTATGCATATATATGAATCGACATATATTAGAAACCTTATATATTTTTGGTTCAAAACTCATACATAAACTTAGTGCTTTATTCGTTTAAGATCACGAGATATAGTATATATTTAAACTAATATATATGAAACTATATAAATCAAGAGCTAGACATTATATGAAACCTAATAGCAAACATCCTCAAAGCCTTTATATACCTAAAGGTTGATGTATACAAAATCTAATATTCATAACAAGTTATTTTTATATATATTAAAAACTGACATGTATTTGAAAGTTTACATTTTCAAAACTATATACATGTAAAACTTTGTAATCGTATAAGACTACAAAATATAGTGGTATATATATTTAAGAGTATCATATTTGAAACCAAATGCATAGTTAAAGCCATATGTCCGTGAAACCGCACGCGTCTAAAAATTGTGCACATTCCAGATCTGACACGTGAAGCCAGCATATATTCAAAGCTATACTCACTCAAAATTTATATTCCTTCAGAATCTTGATTTACACATATTAAGTTTTCATATACTAATGACTCAAAATTCATACGTTAAAACTGCACATATCTATATAAATTCAAAAATAAACCTAGTATAGGAAACTGAAAATGCTTGAAATCATATACGTATACAACTATATGTATTCAAAACTTAATGATATACATATGTATTTAAAGTTATTTATCCAAAGCATACATCAACATGAGTACATATATTTGAAGCTAATATATCTTTGAAACCTTTATGTATTCAAAGGCTGATATAGATGAAACTTATATATATATATATATATATATATATATTTATATATATATATATCAAATGCCAAATATAAATTTAGTGCTTATACTTTTAAGATCATGAATCATTGTTCATATTTGAAATTCGAAGATGTATATTTTAGAAGTAGTGTATACTTGGAATCCAAATATATGTTTATTCAAGGTCATTTATACATACACTAAACTTAGGCCTGTCAACGGATGCTTTCGGATGCAGATATTGTCGTATCCGCATCCGCAACCGAAATCATTTTTGGACATCTACATTCGTGTATACGGACGGATATCAGATAATTATCCTATCTGCTAACAACCGATAAATCATGAATTACAAAAGGAGAATTTTAGTTTTGACATAAATATTTTTCAATCTCATTATAAAAGTGTTAAAAATTAACAAATACGATGATAATAAATAGTTTCGAGTAGTAAATAAGCATTAAGTGCATATAATCTAAACTACTAATTTAATAAAATAATAAACGAATATCATATACTATATTAAAATACATATGAGTTGAACTATAATCTTGACATAAACCGGGCGAATAATTTTTGGATGCGGATGTCTTCATATTCGCTACCGCATCCGCTTTACGGATATAGGATAATTATCTGCTTTTCGGATGCGGATGCAGACGGATTTCGAATTTTTCGGATATCCATTGACAGCCTTAACTAAACTTGTATACTTGAATCTTGCATTTGTTCAAAGCTTACATATCATAAAATTCGATGTATACAAAACCGGCATACATTTAATATGCTTAACACTGTTATATAGTTGAAACCACTCAAACACTTATGAAGCTCCACATATGCAAAACCTGACACTTATATGTGTTCGAGATTTAATACTTTTAAAACCAGACCATATGTATTTAAAATATCTACGCTTTTAAAACCCAAGTAAATATAAATCTGATGCAAACACACAAACAAACACACGCAGAGATGTATGTGTGTGCACGTGTGAAACTCTATATATTTGAAAATATGTGTCTTTAAAACCAACTATTCATTTGCATAGGGTTGTGTACTATTATTATGATTTTTTCCAAAGTATATATATTTACAAACTAAATATATATGATTCACATCTAAAACTATACTTATATACCCATTATTCAAAAGCTTATCATATACATTTTTGAAAATCGATGTATACCAAATTTGTATGTATATTCAAAACAGTGCAGGTTTGAAACCACAAGCTAAAAAATCCTTATTTTTTGAAACCCCTTGTAATGACCCATATTTTTGACCATTTAAACAACAACAACAACAAAGCCACTATTCCCAAACAAGTTGGGGTCGGCTAGAGATGGAACCCAAAACTAAATGGAAAAGAAAAAAATATTCAATTTAAAAGTTATAACAATAACAATAATAAAATAAAGTCAAATAAGTAAATTAATAATAGTAACTAAGTAAAGTAAAATAAAATAAAAATGTATATGTATATATAAGAGGAATGATAATAATAATACTAATAGCGATAATGATACTAATAGTAATATTGACCATTTAAAAATATTTAATTTAATTTAATTATCGAATAAAGATGGTTACAAACAAAAATTTATATCGTTGTTAATGAAAATATATTGAATGGAAGTGATAATCTAAATTGAATTTGTAAATGACAAAATTGCGTAAGAGAAAAGTTTTTATTAGTATTTGAATTGAAAGAAACAATATTCAATTGTATTAAACTAATAACTGAAGTATGAATGATAAATGTCATTTAAATAAAGAAATTGAATAAATGTACAATAAAATAAAAGATGATAAAAAAATTTCAATATAAACTTTTGATATTGATTATAAGGAATTAATAATAACATTCGAATTAACAAATGTTTATTCTAAAATGCGAAATTGATTTGTTGCTAATAAAAGAAGAAAATAAGTCGAATAAATAAATTATCGAATATTGGAAAATATATGGAGATATATTTCTGGGAGCTATACAAAATTTTCAGATGCTAATTTATGAATAAGGAATATATATATGTATGTATGTATGTAAAACTTCACTATTCCAAATTTAAGAGAGAATATCCATGTATGTATATGTATATAAATAAATATATAAGCTTCATGATGCAAATTTCAAACTTATGATGACAAAATATATATAATTACATATATATTTATGTTTATAAAAAATAGTGCATATGAAAATATAAATATATATATAAACATGTGCATATCTAAATGTATATATGAATATGTAAATATTTAAATATATACGTGTGTATATATATATATATATCTATATATATGTATATGTAGAAATGATAAAATAAATATGTATATATATATATGTCTAAAGGTAAATAATGAACCTGTAAATATGTATGTGGAAAAATATATGTATATAAGAATGAATATATCTACATACATATACATGTGTGTGTATGTATGTATGTATACATATGAAGCTTCATGATAACAATTTCAAAGTCAAGCCCCAAAACATAAAATCAAGAGCATACTATAAATTAAATCACACACAAAACATTAAATCAAGCCACCAAGTAAATCAAATCACTTATAAATCAAATCATCCCATGAAGTCATATCAGCACACCAAAGTAAATAAGATAAAAAAAGAAAAAAATGTGGAAGATGGAGGCTGTACATAGCCACCCTAAATGCACCCATAGCCACCCTAACACTTCACTGTAAACTTTTCTTCTATACATATACATACATACATACGTGTGTGTGTATATATATATATATAGCCATACTTGTTCACTTGTTAGTTTGTTCACATACAAAAGAGAAAAAATTCTGCCATTAAACATTTAAGGATCAAGTCGTTTAGAAGTGAGGCGGGAAATAAAGCAAGCAGTGTGTTCATTCATCTACAGTTTAAAGGTGAGTAAAACATATTGTTCTTCTAACAGGTCATTACTCATATATAGATAAATGTGGTTGGATGAATATTTGATCTGTGACAAACGTATATGAATCTATGGTGCGTATATGCATATGTATATGTATGTTAGACATGATAGTTCCACCTGCACATCAAGATCGCTATATATCGTCTTCTCTATAAATGTGACTTTGGTTAAAATCAGTAAGGCCTTCACTTTAAAAATCAATAACTCAAAAACCTTTTAGTTTCAGGAAATGATTCCAAAACAAAAACTGTTTAGTTTTAAGTATAGAACATTTTTAAATTGGTTTCATTAAACTTTGTCAAGCAGAGGGGAAGAAAACTTCCTATGATAATGAGTGGGTTGGTTATGGACGAGTTTCAACCATCATAATTTAAAGGATGGATTATATGTACGTGTTCGTTGATGGAAAACTCGATTTTTAGAGGTGGTTTGGGAATTTTTAGAGATGTGTGGAAGGAGAGATCTAGGGATGAACAGAATTGGGGAAGAGGCCAAATTCCGGTGTTGTGATGGATTTCGCGGCTTGTCGTTGGGGGTGGAGGATGCTCAATCGATGGTGCACCTACGAAAAATAATGCGGCAATTTTTCATTGAAGGGATAGGCTGGACGTGGTCGATGTAGGGTTTGGTGTAGTGGTTTTTGGGTTCGGGTTCTTTGGGAATGATGATGATGAGGTGACGAGACAGAAGTGCGTACCAGAGGGAATGGGTGGAGGAGATGACGGCGATGCTTGGACCGAAGTTTAGAGATAGATGGACGGTCGTGGTGGCAAGGCAAGGCGATTAAGTGGTACGATTGTCGTTTCAGGTTTTTGGGTGAAGTTCGAAACTTCGAACTAGAGGATGGTCATGGGTTTCAGGCGGTCAGGTGTAACATGGAGACACGGTCGAACTTGCGTGGATGATCGGTGGCCAGAGGGTGGGTGCAGGTGCACATTTTCATGCATGTTCGTGCACAGTTTATCGCGTATAAATGAGAGATGAGGGAAAAGGAACAGGAAGAAGGAGACAAGGCTTTGGGCTATGTCTGTATGGGTGGGCCGGACCTTGGTTGATATGGGTTGGGTTTTATTTTAAAAGTGAACTAATTTAGTTTTATATTTAATAACCCATAAATCTAAACTCTATTTTTATTCTTTCTAAATCCAATCAACGTGGGAATTTTACGTCAAGTCTCTATCTCCTAGTACTTCCATCTGAACTAATATGGTCGAGGTTGTTGCAATGTAATTTTTTTAATGATTTAAACGAATCAAGTGAATAAATAGTAGTGTCTTATTTAATTTATTATACGTTAATTTATCAATTGATTATTATATGGATTGTCTAACTAACTAGTATTAAATCATTTTATAAATTTCTTTATTAACAAGTATTTTGGAACTAAAAATGTAGCTTGACGCGGTAAATTGAAGCCAGTTCAATTCTGAATTGTAAATTGATTTAATATCAATTATAAATCGTTGAGTGAGCCAATGATCTATGTTTTGACTGATATTGCTCTTAGAGATTGATTCCAATTGTCTATTGTCTGTGCCATTAAGTAGCCAAACAAATTAAAGTAAATAGAATAAAATGTTGACACGTTTTATTGGAAGTAAATCGACTTGTACTGATCACTATCCTGAATTTCGAAAAATGTGATGATTACAAGCGAATTAATTTCGATGGACTGGTCATGATAAAGTAAACATATGGAATGAATTTCCATATGTGAATATTGGCACCCTGATTGTGAAACTGCGTATTTAAAACAACTTAACCTTTAAAAATTTATCGTTTTGGATTCAATGACACTAGGATCGGATATCTACATTATTCGAAAACCACTTCGATCCAGCATACTCTACGAACCTTTACGATTTTAATTGTGGAGCCAAAATGCTTGAATTTAATTAATGTAACAATTTCGGCTATTTTAATAAGTAGAGACTATTATAATATATCACTGGATTTTCTATAAAAGTGTTTTGGTTATCGTAAGGTAAAAACCCGTCGTGTTTATATGTGACGTGGTCTTACGAGATATCTTTGTTTTCAAACGATTTTAAAAATATAATAATTCAAATTGAGTGTGTTTTCTCACGCTGGTTTTTCAGACTGACTCGGGTGTTATTTTATTATAATGCTCGGATCAGATCGAGCATTACATATTTAAGTTAGAGTGCTTTGGAGCTCAGTAGATGAGCTGGAGGATTTCAGACCTATATTACGTACTTGATTATATTTCGTTGTATGAGTAGACTATATAGTCAACACTGGTGAGGACAAGTTATAATAACTGTCAATATTGATGTATTGATTGTTGTATTCTGATGATTGTATATATATTGATAGTTACGGTTTTCCTTGTATAAAGATATGTTATTATATATTGTATTTTGTTCCACTGCGATTGTGGGATTCCGTGTTATTGATTCTATTTTCTTCTACCTTTTTCTTCTTCACTCCTAATGATTTGGTATTTCCGGCACTCGATTGCTTGGCATTATGTATAGTGAACGTATTTATATCGATTTTCAAGGGTCGAAAATTCCAGTTCGTTGCACTTGGTATCAGAGCTGAAGGTAACCCGAGAACCTTGGCTTTGGTGGGGATTACTCATTAGAGATATGATCAGTAGTACCCTAGAATGAGTTTGAGTGTATATACGTATAAGAGAGAGCGTATTTGTTAGTAATATCAAAAATATTTTGATACTTTTTAATGAAATGACTTTAACTTGGAATTTATTTAGAATGTAAAAGAATGAATTCTATAAACTGATCGTGGCTGCTGATGATGATTAGATGTTATCTCTTTGTTGATTGATTGTTCGATTAATATGGATGTATATATATTGCTTATTGATTGATGAGTCATGCTTGGTCAGTTATGAGCATTGACTATTGGCTGTCGATTTGAGCATTTGACCATGGTTAGAAAATTTTGGTTTTGCAAAAATATTTAACCAATTGAGAAACTACATATTTAATATGGATTTTGAAGCGAATATATATTTGAATTTCCCCCCGTATCATTTTAAAGAGTAATAGATACCATTTGAAAGTGATATATGAAATATGGTTTATCTAGTAATGGTTAATAAATAAAGAAAAAGTTATTCAAACTGAAAATTTAAGAGATTGGATTTCGGGATTTTTTTAAATTGGTTCTAAGATTTTGAAAATATACAATAGCATAATTTGAAACTATTTTTCGAAAAGAACTGTTATGAAGGATTTAAAAGTGATTTCAAAATGGAATTTCCAAAAGATTTAAAAAAATGAAGTCTGGAACTCACTTCTATCACTGGAAAATAAATTTTGGTGATGTCTGCAACATCAACGGTATTCATTTTTGAGTTTCAAAGTGAGGGAGGCCACTTTAGTAGCTTTGCTACTCGATCACTTATGAAATCGATTTGATTCAAATCCCTAAAGTATGATTTGATATTCGAAAGAAATATGTACATATTTATTTCAATCAATTTGAAAAAAAAGGAAAAAAACAGTGTTCAAACTCGAATTTTGGATTGAATTATATTATGAACATAAGTATCCTATGCATCAGGAATGATTTATCGATTGAATGTGCATCTCATAGAGAAGATTGATTGTTGATTTCTAATTTTTGAATTGGAATTTGATTTTTCCGACTATTTTTCCAAATTGATATTTAATTTTATAGTTTAGTATTTTGAAAAAGTATATATGAGTTTAGTTTATAACTCTTTAACTAATAATAACAACAACAACAATAATAATAATTTAAACAAGTTTTAAAAGTTAAATATTTTGGTATGCAAAATGAATAAGACTATTTTGTATTATTTAAGTATGAAATTCGTTTGGGACTTTTTTAAATGAAATTTTGTTTTAATAAATATTCCTGAATAAGGTAGACATTTAAGAAAAAAACTTATTTATTTTACAAATTAATTTTAAAAGTAATTTTGATTTATAAACTCTTATTTGTTTGCAGAATGATTTTAGAAAGAAAATTTGTATTTATATAATATGTCTCTACGAAATATGAAATTGAAATAAAAATTTTAAACTATTGATTCGAAATTATTAAATTTTGAATTGGAATGTATACGATTTGAGGAAAATGATTGTTGAAATCATATATGAATTTGCAACTGAATCGATATTTGAAAGCAATTGATTTTGAGAACCTTTGACTACATAAAAATATTGATTTGGAAGTTTTCAAACTTATATAAAAATGATTTGTATAAGGATGAAGTTAATTCGAAAACTATTGATTTAAAAGGTACTTGATCTTGAAAGTGATACTATTATATATAACGGAATTTATATAAGTATGATTTTAAGGTGATGATTTGAAAAGGTACTATGTATAGTATTATATACATTTTGAAATTGTAGATGTGGGAAGTACCTTCTGCTTGATTATTCTCTTTGTGGCCACATTGTGGATACATTCTTTGATTCTTTGATTTGATCCCAGATAGACATGGGTGGATTCAGAAATGGGTCATAATCGATATAGGTTGTTCGGACATAATACTCATGAGTTTCCTTTGACTCGGCTACATAGCGAAATTCGTAGGGCTGTGAAGGCTTACGGTTGCGAATGTTAACCGGGAGAACCTAGCGAAACCATTGTGTGATTACGATCTATGGTCATTTTCGACGTAATCCGCATGGCTAGAGCGATTGACCTGAGGTACGGATGTTTCTTGGAGGAACCAAGCGAAATCATTGTGTATTTATGGTCTACATGGTGTAATCCGAGGGGGCAAATATTTGCCTTGAGTCTATGGGTGATAGCAATGTAACCATCAGTGTTACTATTAAGTAGACTACGATCCATGCAATTTTTTTGCATAGCGTAATTCGTAGAGCAGCGATTGCTCATAGGTACGGATGTTAATTGGGGGATCCAGGCGAAACCATTGTGTATCTATAACCTATGGTTGTTTTGGATATCATGGCATAAGACATGGGGCAGTGACTACCTAAAGTCAGTTGAGGCCGCGTCGCCCTGTCCTCACGACTTAGCAAGAGAGCGACCTTAGGGACTACGTTCCATGACGATCACATTTGTTTGATTTTGGTGATTGGATTATACTTTCCATACCTGTTTTTAAAAGTTTTTCAAGTATTTTCACTGGGTCTTGAAATGGGTTTACTAAGTACTTAGAGATTCTAGTCTTGCGCCTGATCAACATAATACTAGATTCTATAAGAATGAGAATAAACTTGTTGAAACATCGAGTTATCAAAAGTATTTTCGATATAAAAGTATTTTGTTATGAAAGAATTTCTAACAAAGAAAATTTTCAAACATTATGTATTTTGTTATAAAAAATTATATCTTTTGTTTATCATTCTGTTCTCTTATTCTGCTCTTTTCGAGGATGAAAAGTTTTGAGTGAGGAGATTGTAATGACCCGTATTTTTGACCAATTAAAAATATTTAATTTAATTTAATTATCAAATAAAGATGGTTAGGAAAAATATTTATATTTTTATTGACGAAAATATATAAAATGGAAGTGATGATCTAAATTGAATCTATAAATGATAAAATTATAATAAAAGAAAAGCTTTAATTAGTATCTGAATTGAAACAAACAATATTCAATTGTATTAAATTAATAACTAAACTATGAACAATAAATGTCATTTAAATAAAGAAATTGAATAAATGCGCAATAAGATAAAAGATGATAACAAATTTCAATTTAACCTTTTGATATTGATTGTAAGGAATTAATAATATCATTCGAATTAACAAATTTTTGTTCTTAAATATGAGATTAATTGGTTGTTAATAAAAGAAGAACATAAGTCGAATAAATAAATTTTCTTATATTGGAAAATAAATTAGATATATTTATGAAAGCTATAAAATAATTTCAAATGCTAATTTCTGAATAGGGAAAATAATATATATACACACACATATGTATGGAAAACTTCACCATTTCAAATTTAAGGTGGAATATCCATATATGTATGTATATATATATATATGTATGTATATATATATATGTATGTATATATATAAATATACAAGCTTCATGATGCAAATTTCAAACTTATGACGATAAAATATATATAATTATATATATGTATATATGTTTATAAAAAAAATAACGCATATGGAAATTTAAATATCTATATATATGTAAACATGTGTATATTTAAATGTACATATGAATATGTAAATATGTATGTGCATATTTATCTATATATATGTACATGTTGATTTGATAAAATAAATATGTATATATATCTAAAGGTAAATAGTGAACCTGTAAATATGTATATGGAAAAAAATATGTATATAAGAATGAATATATCTTTATATACATACATACATACACACACATATATGTATGTATGTATACATAAGAAGCTTCATGATAACAATTTCAAAGTCAAGCCCCAAAACACAAAATCAAGAGCATGCTATAAATCAAATCACACACAAAACATTAAATCAATCCACCAAGTAAATGTGATCACTCATAAATCAAATCATCCCATGAAATCATATCAGCACAACTAAGTAAATAAGAAAATAAAAGGAAAAATTATGGAAGATAAAGCATCCCACAAAATCATATCACGCTAACATTTCACTGTACACTTTCCTTCTATATATATATACAACCATACATGTTCACTTGTTTGCTTGTTCACATACAAAAGAGAGAGAAAAATTTGTTGTTAAACATTTAAGGATCAAGTCATTTAAGAGTAAGGCAGGAGATAAAACAAGCAGTGTGCTCATTCATATACAGTTTAAAGTTGAGTAAAACATCTTGTTCTTCTAACAGGTCATTACTCATATATATATGTGTGTGTATATATATATATATATATAAATATGGTTGGATGAATCTTTAATCTATGACAAATGTATATGAATCTATAGTGTGTGTATGCATATGCATATGTATGTTAGACATGATAGTTCCACCCGCACATCAAGATCATTTTATATCTTCTTCTCTATAAATGTGACTTTGGTTAAAATTAATAAGGCCTTCACTTTAAAATCAATAACTCAAAAACCTTTTAGTGTCAAGACATGATTCCAAAACAAAAACTATTTGGTTTTAAGTGTAGAACATTTTTAAATTGGTTTCATTAAATTTTGTCAAGCAGAGGGGAAGAAAACTTCCTATGATAATGAGTGGGTTGGTTATGGACGAGTTTCGACCATCATAATTTAAAGGATGGATTATATGTACGTGTTCGTTGATGGAAAACTCGATTTTTAGAGGTGGTTTGGGAATTTTTAGAGATGTGTGGAAGGAGAGATCTAGGGATGAACGGAATTGGAAGAGAGGCCAAATCCCGTTGATGCGATGGATTTCGTGGCTTG
This sequence comes from Allium cepa, assembly GCA_030765085.1. Taxonomy (NCBI): domain Eukaryota; kingdom Viridiplantae; phylum Streptophyta; class Magnoliopsida; order Asparagales; family Amaryllidaceae; genus Allium; species Allium cepa. Next base: position 514,970,842 of record CM060938.1, read on the forward strand.
TCATTGGGGGTGGAGGATGCTCAGTCGATGGTGCACCAAGGAAAAATAACGCGGCAATTTTTATTGAAGGGATAGGCTGGACGTGATCGATGTAGGGTTTAGTGTAGTCGTTTTTGGGTTTCGGGTTCTTGGGAATGACGATGACGAGGCGACAAGACAAGGATGTGCGCCAAGGGGAATGGGTGGAGGAGATGATGGCGATGCTTGGACTGAAGTTTGGTGGTGGATGGATGGTGTGGTGGCAAGGCAAGGCATTTTAGTGGCACGGTTGTCGTTCTAGGTTTTTGGGAGAAGTTCGAAACTTCGAACTAAAGGATGGTCGGGGGTTCTAGGTGGTCGGGTGTGACGTGGAGACGTGGTCGAACTTGCATGGATGATCGACAGCGAGGTTCGGTGGCCAGAGGGTGGGTGCATGTGCACATTTTCGTGCATGTTTGTGCACAGTTCATGGAATATAAATGAGAGAGGAGGGAAAAGAAATATGAAGAAGGAGATAAGGCTTTGGGCCATGTTTGTGTGGGTGGACCGGACCTTGTTTGATACGGGTTGGGTTTGATTTTAAAAAGTGAATTAATTTAGTTTTATATTTAATAACCTATAAGTCTAAACTCTATTTTTTTTGTTCTTTCTAAATCTAATCAACGTGGGAATTTTACATCAAGTCTCTATCTCCTAGTACTTCCATCTGAAATAATTTGATCGAGGTTGCTGCAATATAAAAATGTAATGATTTAAACGATTCAAGTGAATAAATCAGTAATGTCTTATTTAATTTATTATACGTTAATTTATCAATTGATTATTATATGGATTGTCTGATTAACTAAAATTAAATCATTTTATAAATTTCTTGATTAACAAGTAATTTGGAACTAAAAATATAGCTTGACACAGCTAATTGAAACTAGTTCAATTCTGAATTGTAAATAGATTTAATATCAATTATAAATCGTTGAGTGATCTAATGATCTATGCTTTGACTGATATTGCTCTTAGATATTGATTTCTATTATCTATTGTCCATGCCATTACGTTGCCAAATAAACTAAAGTAAATAGAATAAAACGTCGATACATTTTATTGGAAGTAAATCGACTTGTACTGATCACTATCCCGAATTTCGGAAAATGTGATGATTACAAGCGAATTAATTTCGATGGACTGGGCATGATAAAGTAAACATATCGAATGAATTTCCATATGTAAATATTGACACCCTGATTGTGAAATTGTGTATTTAAAACAACTTGACCTTTAAAAATTTATCATTTTGGATTCAATGAGACCAGGATCGGATATATGCATTATCCGGAAACCCCTTCGATCCAATATCCTCAACAAAACTTTACGATTTTGATTGTAGAGCCAATATGCGAAAATTTAATTAATGTAATAATTTCGACTATTTTAATAAGTAGACACTATTATAATATCACTGGATTTTCTATAAAAGTGTTTTGGTTATCGTAAGGTAAAAGCCCGTCGTGTTTATATGTGACGTGGTCTTACGAGATATCTTTGTTTTCAAAGGATTTTAAAAATGTAATAATTCAAATTAAGTGTGTTTTCTCATGCTGGTTTTGCAGACCGACTCGGGTGTTATTTTATAATAATGCTCGGGTCAGACCGAGCATTACAGATTCAGGTTAGAGTGCTTTGGAGCTAAGGAGACAAGCTGGAGGATTTCAGACGTATATTACATACTTGATTATATTCCGCTATGTGAGTAAACTGTATAGTCAACACTGGTGAGGAGAAGTTAAAATAACTGTCCATATTGATGTATTGATTATTGTACTCTGATGATTGTATATATATTGACAGTTATAATTTTCCTTGTACAAAGTTCTATTGTTTTGTATTTTATTTTTTTCCGCTGCGATTATGAGATTCTGTGTTGTTGATTCTATTTTCTTCTACCTTTTTCTTCTTCATCCCTAATGATTCGGTATTTTCGACACTCGATTGCTCGACATTCTATACAGTGAACGTATTTATGTCGATTTTCGAAAGTCGAAAATTCATGTTAGTTACATCCCTTCCTTTCAAAGTCAGTAAGCTTGAAATAAATAAATTTCAAATTTTAAAATAAAATATTTTTTGAAATCAACCTTAAGTGTTTTCTCAAAATCTGGTGGAAATATTTTATCGTTTTTTTAAATTTGAATCTTTCGAAAATCCATCCTCTTGAAATTCAAAATAATTTTTCCTAAAACATGTAATTCGAATGCATGAGTTGTTGGATCTCGATATGGAGTTAGGCTTTAATATAGATATTCACTATGGTTCACCCTACAGCACTGCCCAACTTGGCGGCATTAATAAGCCCAATGGCATTAATAAGCCCACCAGCTTCGATGAGCCTGATGGCGATAATAAGCGCAACGACATTGACTATCTTATAGGATTGGATACTCGGCGGTGTCAATCAACTTATGACATTAAGCACTCAATAATATTGATCAACTTATGGCATTGAATACCCATCGGTATTCATCAACTTGCGGTATTAAATATCCATAAGTGTCGATCAACTTATGATATCAAACACTTGCAACATTAGGATGTGGTCGGCGTCAATAACTTGTGACATTAATCCAACGACATTACTTCAATTGTGACATTACTTAAAAAATGACATCAATCAATTAGCAACATTAATCTAGCGATACTGATTACTTAATGGCATCACTTAATTGCGACACAGTATCCAATATTGCATCATCACCATTTTATGACTTAAAACTACGGCATTCAATTCCGCTACATCACCACTCATGGCATAAAACTCTTATGACATTAAATACCGCTGCATGGCCACTCATGGCACAAAACCCTTGCGGCATTTAACCGCCACATCATCACTCATGGCGTAAAGCTCTTACGGCATTCAATATTGTCGCAACACTATGCACGACAAAAAACTCTTATGGCATCATTTGCCCGTTGACATCCTTTATCTCGAAGTCATTAACTTCAGCATAGAGCCTAACCTGCGGTGTTGCCCTTCGACATTTGTTATCCATCTTACAGCATGAGTTCCTTATGAAATAATTTTCTGTTGGCACCCATAATCAAAACTTGAGCTTCAACACAGATCCCCAACCTTAACCTTACTAACCTCTTCGTTCCCTCTCAACGAATCTTATTCGGCACTAAAATCATCCAAATCAATTTCAAAATTATCCAGATCTACCTTGGATTCATCTAGATTTACTTTGGATTCATTTGAATCCGCTTTGGATTCACTCAACCTCACTTATGAGATTCCTTTCTTTTAATCGAAGTTGGATTGGTATTTGATGTTGGATGGACTATGAAATAAAAGAAGTGAAGGGAGGAGAGGAATAAGGTTATTTCTTCAGGAATGTAGTAGGATAAAGTAAAGGGGAAATCACGTGATGGAATCATGCCATAAAAGTGTTGGCATAAGTGATGTTGTTAACAAATGTGAGTTGTTGGTTTCCTTTACATTTAAAATAGTAATCATAAGTTCTCAAAATTTTTGAATGAATAAATTCGAAAATTTTATAAAATTCAAATCCTAGGGTATTTTTCTCTTTTTTCGAATAATCAGAGGTTCAAGCCCTCCTTCCAGTTTCAAAATGTTAAACCGAAATTTGGTTTAACATTCAAGATATATGCACAAGGAGGCATGTTCGAAGAAATTCTAGTAATACTCCTTGGTTTTTTGATAATTCACAAAGTTGTTAAAAATGTGATTCATAAGTTTAAAAGATAAAATAGGCAGGTCAAAATAACAATAGGTAATATGCTAAAGTCATGTTCCTTTATTCAATTATGAAAATGTATAAAATGGGCAAACATACAATTTTCTAATTATTCAATTTCTTATTTGCAAATATTATATATCCTCTTCTGCCTTATTAGCCTTTGTGTCATTAGTTTGTCCTCTGATCTCTCAATAAAGAGAACTTGGAGAAGATCCTAATTGAAAAAAAAATGATAAGAGTGAGAAAAAGGTTAAGGGCCCCCTTTCAATCTTTATTTTTAGTGGTTGGAATGAGGTCAGCGTGCTTCCGTTGGCGATATGAGACTTTAGTTGCTGTCTTGGTAGTGGCTTCAACATGAATACATTTGAAGCGTTATGAAGGGAATTACACTAACTCCTCTTAAATTTGCTCTTGTGCATGATTTTAATCCCCTTTCTTTGTGTGGACTTTGATGTCACACGGTATTAGTGTTGTGCAACATTAATAATAGGTAATATTCATAAAGCGCGGCATCGATTAACATATGATCTATTATTATATGGGAAACTTTCAATATGGCAACCTCATCATAACCCTTTGATATTCTTTCGTCAGTTAATCATTTATAATTTCCTTCTCAGTTGGCATCTGATGTCAATGAAGCCCGATATGGCTAAAGAGTGATATTGATAAGATATGGCCTAGAAAAAATGTGGCATTAATGGAGTGCAGCATTGATAAGGTGCGGGATTGAATCTATACCGTATTGATCAGGTGCGGCGTTGAATCTATACGGTAGTGATTAGGTATGGCATTGAATCTTCGTGGCATTGATTAGATGCGACATTGAATCTATGTAACATTAATTTTATTCAGCATTGAATCTATGCGACATTGATTATATGATTCTTTGAAGGAATGTGACATTGCTTGAAAGGTGGCATTAAAGGGAGGAGGCATTAACCTTTGCCTTGATGGAGTGTAGCACGTGCGATATTCCTTTTTCCCTCCAGTGGCATGATAGGACTTTTTATTTAAATTTAATGTCCTTGTTTTTTATCAACCGCGATATTATCTTTAGATTTGACATTGTTCTAGCTTCAACTCGACATTCCTATGCTTTCTCCTTTAGAAAATATGTGGATAATAGTTTTCATTTCATTTTTCTAACAAGGCTCCCACCAGTCTTTTATGTTTCACCAAACTCTAAGCGAAATGTAGATGTCTTTCGAATTTAATAGTAAGTCTTAGGACTCGTATGCCCTGGGATTCTAACCTTTAGGAAAACAGAACAAGTCATAGGCCCATATACGATGGATGACTGCTTATCGGTTGTATCACATACAATTCCTAACCCATAGTTACTTGTCTTAATCTTACCTTTACCTTGAGGAAACCTCAGCAAGTAAAGTAGGACTATTCACTTGGGCCTAACATTTCATGATGGCCTAAGTATAATGCATGTACCTTTAGGAAAGCTCCATAAATATGTGTAGTTATCTTACCTCATCTATTCAATACATTAATCGTACTTTTCAAAACATCCATAGCTTGAGGAAAGCTCAACAACTATAAAGTATGCAAGCAATCTATTAATATATAAATTATAGAGGATAACTTTATTATAAGGATTCATAATCTTCGATATATTATGTCAAGTAATATCGACTTATAATTTTATGAAATACCCTCGTGATTCAAGTGTTGGACACATCGAAAATCACGATATACATACATTTACTTACTTATTTATTCCTTAAGGTTATTTAGGGTTTCTTAATATTTCACATTTAATTTATACATTCATATTATATAATTTTTATTATTATACGACTTTTATATTACATATTACTTATATAATAGTCTTATGTATTATACTATACTAATTAAGTCTTATTTAATTAATTTTATATCAAATTAACATAACATTTATATTGAATAATTATTATATACCATAACCTTTATAGTATAACACATATATCATATATATATTTTTATATTATTTAATTAATTAACCTTTAATTAATTTATTTAATTAAAAAACATAATAAAATTTTATATAAGTTTCGAAATTCATTTATATTTGTACAGTTAAAGTGCTTAGCAATTCTATGGCTATGGAGGTGCAAAAATTTAAAGCGAGGTTAAAGCGACGATATAATGGAAAATAGGAGAGATATTATATATATATATATACACGTTTATATTATTTAATTAATTAACCTTTAATTAATTTATTTAATTAAACAATTTTAATTAAATTTTATATAAGTTTCGAAATTCATTTATATTTGTACAGTTAAAGCGCTTGGCAATTCTATAGCCATGAAGGTGCAAAAATTTAAAGCGAGGTTAAAGCGAGGATATAATGGTAAACAACGGAGGTGCAATAAGTTTCACTGGATGTAAATCAAAAAAATTAAAGTTAATTTGTTCATGTTATCACATAATTTTTGTAGGAAAAAGTAATATTGTTTAACCATATATAACAAAATCGAAGAATAGCATGATCTATGCAAATTAGATTTTATGACTATAATAGATTTTTAACTTAATATAAGCACTTATGCCTAAAATTTAGATTTTTTCCATAACTTTGTTGATTTGGTTTAAAAGAGAACAATTCAAATCGACCTTTGTATATGAATGTTGCTAAAGTGGATGCTAAAAAATTTTGATTTAGCGGGTATAGCAGAAAATAACACTACTTAAAATTGATCTACTATCGAATAACGCTAAATTGAAATATCATAGCGGTCGAAGAGCGCTATGTGCTATAGTGAAAATTTTGCAGGGCGTCAACGGGGCTTTGACTGCATGGATTTATACATGTACATGTATACTTATGTTAATTTAACATTTTAAAACAACATAACATATATCATAATGTACAAAACATATATATATATATATATATATATATATATTAGTTAGTAAAATTATTTTGTTAATATATTTTATTAATCCTACTAATAAAATTTATAAATTTTAAAATTGATTTAATATTAATTTTCAATCATTTTTGAAAATTTTAATTGTATTATAACATTTATAATATGTATATATTATATTTTAAATCTAACTTTTAAATTCAGAAATTTTATATTTTCAATTTTCAAAAATGTTTGAAAATTTATGTACCACCAGTTATAATCTTCTTATTATTTAAATTTAAAAAATTTCCTTAATTTCAAAATAATTTTGGAAATTAGCCTAAGGCCCAATTCAAATTTGGGCCTTTTCTATCAAGGACAACTTTTGGGCAGCGTGCTTAATTGTAAACCCTTATATTGGTGGAGATAGGGGTATGCCCTAGGGGGCAATTAAGTAAATCGTTACATATATCTAACTCGTTGACCAATCTTTTTTGAAATAAATGTGTTTTCTTGCTATTGTATTCTTGATATAATATGGTTATATTAATTAATTAATTTAATTAAAGGGGCATTTCACTAAAAGGACAAACTTTGCAGTCCAATTATTTTCTAGGACACACATCCATAGAAATTAATTTCAAGGCCAAAGTCAGCAAAATAATTATTTTTAAGGACAAAGTCAGCAGTCCAATTACTTTCAAGGACATACTTTCATAGGTTTTTAGGCCTTAGAAACTAATTATTTTACATTTTGTCCTTAAAAGTAATTATTTCAATTGTGTGTCATAGAAACTAATTGCACTTGCTTAAGAGGCCCTTGTGGTTAATTTCCACTTAATTAACAGTATATTTAGTAGAAAATCCATAAATGGTAGTTTTGTTATGGCTGTTACGAAGTATTGTAACTATGAGTAATTTATCACAATGAAACAAATATACCATTTTAAATGTTCCTAGTCAAGATGCATCGAGACTGGATATCGATGTATCTGTAGAGAATAAAGTATGTAACGCTCTCCAAATATTGGACATTGTACTACTCATGATTGCTGGGGGCACTTAGGGTTTACATACTAATAGTTATTGGATAGCTATGGAAAGACTCACTCAGTTGTTTTCTATTGGTTAATATAACTAAGGTCAAACAGAAAATATCGTTATGACTAATTTGCATAGTTTTTTCGACTTGAGAATACTTTGAACCTTCAATGTGAAAACTCTGCTTTGATTATAGTCAAATCATGGCATAGAGTCCATAGAGTGATTTGCCTCCGCAGTTATATAGGGTTAGTATCAAGGTCAACTCAAGTCAACCTTAAGTAAAAATCTCTGACCAGGGTAGTTTGGTTGATAATAATTGTTATTATCAAACCAAGGGCTTTTGTTACATGGATCTAGGTCAAATGTGTACAAATCTACAAATTATGAATATGTATAATTGTAAATGTGTTTATATATCATATATGTTTAATCTTAAAATTTTCTTATGATGATTTGTACTTATTATAAATCATAAAATATAAAATTATTTTATTGAATAAGATTGGTCAATGAGTTAGATATATGTAAAGAACTATATAATATCCCATAGGGATTACCCTTAACTCTATCAAATTTGACTAAGGTAGGCGATCGACAACATGGTGATGGTGATGAAGGTAGTGGTACGATTTATTTCTGTTGAGAAGAGATGGTCAAGGTCTAGGTTGTGCTCAACCTATGGGGAACTCAAGTTTTTCCTTGGTCATGCGCATGCCATTTCAAAGATAATTCTGGCTATCCGACGTCAGCATAATCCTATTAATGCAAGGCTAATTTTACGTTGTCGTAAAAATTTCAATGGGACGTTTTGCTTTAGGAATGGTAACGTTGGATGATTCTATCACTTTGCCTTTCTTATTCTTACACTTTCTGTGTTCCTGAAAAGAAAAGCTTCTATGTCGGTATGGATAAATGTTCTGTTGTGCGGAGTGAAGTGTTATCTGCCACGAGTGGATAATCTACACAAAATGATTCATTTTTCATGTACGGGACAAGGGACTCACATTATATAGGTCAACACTTTCACTTGCCATGGTGAACAATCAAAATCTGATTCGTCAACACACATCGACATCCCTTGGATTTCGATGGCTGGTACATTGGTTCACTATTTAAAACAAAACATACCTAACCATATTGAATGTTAAGTTTTTTTTGAATAACACGTCGATCGCCATGCTTCAAGTCCATTAAGGGCACATCTACTCCTTATGAAGCTTGGTCACCATAGCTCAAGATTCACCTTCTATGTCGGTCAGATTCGGACATTCGATTACTGCTAAGTTACAAGGCACAGTTGTTCCATCTGTTCCAGTGTAGATCAACCTCCCCCTTTGAATGAATACATCGGTCTAAGGGTCCTGAATGATCTTCCTGACCAAATGCCCTCTATCCTTTCTATGAAAATGCTTTAAAATATATGCCACTAGCATGGAATTCCTGAGGACGACATATAGCTTCCTAATCAGAGTGAACGAAAATATCTTCCTCCTCTAGAATGCACAGCCTGCAATAAATATATATATGCCTCAGTGTTGCTGCCACCTTCCAATCCATTCCTCTACACGATTTTACAAGATCTCCGATTAGCTCTAGGTCAAGTCAATCTGAGTGGTTATGCTCTTGTATTCTCTTTATACGTGTTCTTAATGAAAAAGTTCAATCGGGCTCCAACTCTCTAAGTGCTTACTTACCTCATGCACTTCACACACAAGTGGGAGTCTTCTTGCTACATGATCATCAAGTTTTGGTTTAGATGAAAAGTCAATAAAGATTATCACAATAAACGGTAGTATTTCAAAAATGAGCACTTCTTTGTTCAATGCTCGTATGGTTTTAGCAAGCTTTGGTTATCTGGAAGCGAGTTCCTTAACTTTATTCTTTCTGGATTTACTCCATCCAAGAGCTTAATTTCCCATTTATTTGTTTCCGGGCATTCTTGTTCCAGATGTTTGTGATGAGCATGCAAAAAATTTGGATGGCCCAAAAAATGTTAGCTTTTAGCATCACACCATTGATTATCTCATTACTAACGAATCTCTAGTGGTGTGGTTTGCTGCTCTCGGATAGATTTTCCATCCCTTATTCAACTCCTTCGGGCAGCTCCAAAGCACCTGCCCGAACCACTTGATGAACTCGCAACGCCGGCGAGAATCTATAGGGTAAGGCTTAAGGTCCTTCGGGAGTAATGTATGTGGAGGAACCAGCTAAGAAGTGAGTTGACGAACCTACCGCTAGTGATGTCCCTAGGGGAGTGAGTGAAGTAACCGGAATGCCATCGACCCTGAAGAAAGCGAGGGATTCAAGAGAAGGGAGGAAAAAATACCAATGGTTGAAGAGGAAGAAGTTGATGCCAATGATAGTGATAACAACTATCATGCTAGTACAAAGAAGAGCAAACCATTTGGTGAGATGCCTTTCAAAAATCCTGAACTTCTGAGCTTGCCCCGTTTAGAGCATGGGCCTTCATCTAAACAAGAATGAAATATGTGGCCCTTGAAAGAGATATAACCTCAACCTCATCCTTTTGGTAACGTATTTGCTAGTCTAATCGACTTTGACATCTTTGTTAGCACTCTTCTTGATGAAGTTGTTCCTACTTTAGTTTCCCATTCGGGGGTTTTGTAGATGAAGGCGGTGAAACTCTGTCTTTAATTCCTTGCCAATACGGTCTGTTGAGTACTTAGAGGGGTCATTGACACCATGCACATCACTAGGATCAAGGACATGCATTCCTGCATTCATTCGTGTTCTAAAATTCTTACACTTATTCCACTTTTTTTTTGTTTCAGGTTCCATGGGTCACATTGATATCAAAATCTCTCATGCAACATTAATGATTATTGTGTCCAGACTCCCGATCCCTGTACACCTCGCTATGGATATCAAAGCCATTATGAGACTGACGAAGAATGACACCGAAGAAAGGAGCATGAAGTAGCAAATGCTTGCAAGGTTGATAGAGAGAGGAAGAAAGAATGCAAAAAGGAGATGAAGAGGAGAGAGTTGGGAGGAGAGTTGTCTCATGATCATACCAAACGACAAAGAGAATCTTCTAAGTGTAATAGCCCTTCTTTTAGTGTTGTTATGCCAACAATAATGCCCTTCTCCTCGCTCTCTGGCTATAATAATTCCAACTACTTTCAAGGGAGTCTCTACTCCCTTGTTTACCTTCCAACTGCTCCTCCGTGACTACATGTCACTTTCCCATGCTCTTCTTGCATGACGTGAAGTTCAACAAGAATATTGGGGATATTTCAAATGAAGGCTGATCGGGATGTTTGGAATGTCCAAAAGCACGTAGATGAAGGATATAAGTGGAAAAGGTTGTACCAAGCCCTTTATGACATGAATAGAATCAACTATACCGACATCAATTCCTTCGTTTCCAAGAAGGAGGAATTTGAATACATCATCAAGAACCAAGAGGAGGAATTATTAATGGTCACAAGGGAGCGGGTCGCAGCACTAAAAGCAAAAGCCAAATCCAACTGCTTGAGGGAAGAGATGAAGCTGACTCAAGATCATTTCGAAATCGTGATGTGAAATAACTTGAAGATTTCCCATAAAGAAGGGACTAAATTGAATAAGCAAGTTAAAGAGAAGGACCCAGATCTTAATAAAAAGGATGAAATAATATTAGCCAGGGATCAGACTATCTTGGAACAAGCAACTGAGCCTTAAAAGGCTTTGAAAGGAAAATTTTAAACTTCGAGGAGAGAAACAAAAGCTAGTCAATGATTCAAAGTACCTATCGATTGAAAAACTTGTTAAGGATATCGAGCTTGCAAATTCTCAATAGGAACTTAAAGAACTTTAGAAGGTGAAGGCCAAAGAGAGAAACGAGTTGAATGACAATCTCCAACACTTATATGGTAGTGTCATCTTGAATAAAAATCTAAAGTGGTTGGGGAATGTGTAACAACATTGATTTTAGAATTACCCTACTAAAATAAATAATGACTTATAGTTAGAGATTTAAAGAAGAAACTGAATTTTTTCAAGCATTGTAGTATGGATAAATTAGAATTTTCTATTTTTATAAAAGATAATGAATTATTTTGGAATGTGAATTCTAAATTTATATAATGTTGGAAAATTAATATATGGAATGAATATTTTGGAATTTATAAATAAATCTGTTTTATAAGAAAATTAGAGATTCTATATTGTTAAATCCTTTTTATGATTATAAAGAGGAGTTGATAACAAATTAAATTGTAAGGATCAATTATGAAAGATACATTGGAGTTTTATTTGTGAAGTTATTTAACTATTTGTAAGAATAGTTTAAGAAATGATTATTTTATAAGTAATCAATTTATATTACCTGGTAAAATTTGACTTAAAGAGTTGTATTAAGATCTATGATTAAATATCATGAAAAGAAGAGAAAATGGAAAAAATTATTTAGTGACAATTATTAGGAAGTATAGTGAAATTTAGAATATAAGGATAACAAACAAAAACGAGATAACATATTGGATATTGGGTTAATTTTTCCTAAACCAAAGCCCATTAGGCTACTAAGAAAGAAAGAATCTCTTTCTCCTTTTGTTATACGTTCAACTCTTTTACAGTAAAAAGAAAACAGAAAGAGAACTTTAGTATTCTCCTTTTCAAACCCTCAACCAAAATCCCTCATTTTGATTAAAAATAAATTGCTACAAAATCAAAGAAAATTCAAGGTTTTACTGAAATAGAAAAGCAAGGCCAATTTCTTCAAATTGGCAAGCTTCTGCAAGAATTTAAGGTGAGTAATTCTCACAACTATCTCTATTCTATGTTGCATGTTGCTGTTATATCTAATTGATTGTGATAATTGATTTGCATGTTGTTCCTAAGTAGTTTGGATGAGATTTTTGATGCTAAATGGACTATTGAACCACGAAGTATAACCTGCGTGTTGAATTCCTGTAAATGGCTTACTGAAACATGCATTTCTAACTCTTATATTGGTTGATTGATGAGTAGAGAATAGTGGGTTTGCATATCAATAGTTTAAAGTCTTAAAACTTCAATTTCAGTGGTAGGAAATAAAACAAACGGCTTCAGAGGAGTTGCTTGAAATTTTCAGGCTCCAAGCCCTATCAATGATCGATCGCTAGCAATCGACTGGTGGAAATCACAGTCGATCGGGTATGAATTCTAAATCTTATTTCTCCATGCTTTTGTTACACTATTTTTTGATACTTTTATTCTACTGTGTTTTCATTTCTATTTTAAATTTGTTTTTGATTCTTTGATTTCTTGATTCTTTATCTTGTGGCACCATAGAATTTTAATCATATGAAATTATTAAGATTATATATATATAAAGAAATATGTTTTGAAATTCCTAAAATTATATTATGTAAAAAATATAGTTCTAAAATCTATTCTATAATTCATATAAAATTATACTTATGATATTATCTCTAAATTCAAATTTTTAAATTATGAAAACAAAATTATATTTATAAATATATTGATAGAAATAATTATTATAGAGCTTTAAAGATAACAATATCTAAAAGGTAAAGTAAGTATTTATATATATGTAAATTTCAGATCTTTTAAAGATTTTATTATATATATATATATATATATATATATATATATAGAAGTGCCTTACATGCATATCAATTTTATGGTTATTAAACCAATATTTAAATGCTTTTAAAAAAAAGAAATTTCTATATAACCATATTACTTTTGGAAAATAAGAACTCAAACTAAATTTCTTAGCAATACAAGTGTTATGGAACACTTGTATCACTTTATCGATTATTTGTTCGGCTCGTTTAATAGAATACTTTATGGGGTGGAGTTTATTATCTCTTAGTAAATATTCAAGTGTCACTATGTGATTATGGGATATTAGGAGACACCCGAGTATTTACCATCGGAAAATACATAACTCTTTAGGTCAGAAATTATTACCTTTTAAGGACTCGCTTCCAGGCTTGTTCATCGATGTGCTTTCACGTATGCCATTAGATGTAGGGACTCACTTTCAGGCTTATTCACTGACGTGCTTTCATGTACGACTTTTAATGTGGGGAATTTCTTTTAGGCTTGTTCATCAACGTGCTTTCATATATTCCTATAGAAGTGGAGACTCGCTTTCAGGCTAGCTCACCAATGTGCTTTAATGTACATCTGACTTGCTATAGGATTGTCTTTTGGTTTTGACTTGCTTTCATGCTCGTCATTGGGCTTTGACTTGTTTTCATATTTGTCTTTTGGTTTAGATTCACTTCATACTTGTCTTATGGTTTTGACTTGCATTCATGCTTGTCTTTTGATTTGGATTTGTGAGATATCTTGATTCACCATATTTGAGATGATTGCTTGTAATAAAGAGGATATGTTTTTATGACATGGTGAATTGTTTAATATTTTGATGTTGGCATATTATATAGTTATGACTATATTATTGGAATTTACTTATATTACATCTATGATCTCACATTTGTTGATTTAAGGATATCTGACCCATTTATTATTTATTTTACTTGGGTTAGGCAGAGACATTTTAGGTACAAGGACGTTGACCGTGGATGTCGAGCTAGCTAATGGAGGTAGATATTTATATATAAATAAAAATATATATCGTGTAGATTCTAGACCATTATGCATGTTGTATACTTTGTACGAGCCGATGACTTTTTATTTCTGGTGTATTTTGAGACATCTTGTAGTCTATTTCCATATCTGTACTATGTAAGTCTAGTGTTTCTGTTTCCTAGATGCACATATGTATGTATCTTCTTATTTATATTATATATTCCACTATATTCAATGATTCTTTTTTCTTTGTGATATATTATATATTGATGTGTTCTTATTAACCCATGGGTTTATTGCTTTGTGTCGATACCGTACACGTCATATATGATTCATGAGGTAAAAATAAATGCATTGTTGTTGACATAAGGGAATATTCTAGTTGCTCCTATCCAGCTTTATTCTCCGTATTAACTGACTATATTACTATATAATATTCTTTGTTAATATGGGTATAGAGGTAAGGCGTTACGGAACGACTATTCCAAAATTCTTGTTGGTGCCTGAGAGGATGCTCTACACTGGGCCGCGTAGTCCGGTGATAATCGTTCTAAGGAGGCGTTAATGGCTATGTATCTCGATGCTAAGGACATAGAATTACTGACTATTGGTTAGGCTCTTCTAGCTAGAGTGGATGCAAAGGTTGCTGGTGTATTCATCGAAGCTCTCACATTCCTAGGTTCATCAGGTTAGCATGAAGTTTCCACTCCAAAATCATGAGACCCAACGACGATTATTCCTGCTTCCATGGGGGTTAGCTCCAAAACCTCTCATGTGACTCCAATATCTGTAGCAATTACTTATTATAAGCCCTGCATTCCTTCCTTCATGGGTTAAACGGAGGACAAGGGACTGAAGAGAGAGGACTCTCGATTTCTGTCAGGGATCGAAGCCATAGCTCAGGTGTATCTCTTGTTTCACTAGTCTTTGAGAAGCTATAGTTCTCTCATGAATCCATCATTAAACTTTATCGTCCTTTTTACCAAATATAGGTCAACTGCACCCTCACCCTCCGTCGTCGCCTACTCAGGGTTTAGAAACCGAAGCAATCTTTACTACATCGACTTCAATTTCCACTGGACTTGTTGCGTTGGTCTCGCCTTATGTTGTATTCTGATTTTAGCCTTATTTATAACTGCCAAAGTACTCCGTTTTGATGAAACGGAACTGTTGCTTAACTAATTTTATGGTTACTTTTTATGGATTTTCTTCTGACTAGTTGGTAATAGTGAGTAATCAAGGATTTACACTAATCCTAACTGTTGTGGAGCAGCGGTCAAGATATTCTTATTTCTATTCACTTTACTTCGTTATGTGTTTCTCCCTATTTACTGGGATTTACCATCCTAAATGCAAGATTATGGGCAATAACGGGATAGAAATACCATAGGGCAAGTTACCAATTTCCGTCAATGCAAGCGTGCTTTTCCTATTTTGATCCTTAATCGAGAAAGCCTGATAATGCTTGTTTCATATTCTTCATGACCATACTCGCTTAACCTTGACCGAGCAAGTCCCACTTGGTCGCTAGTGTCATCATTGAAATTTAGTTTCTAGCTTCAATCTTCGAAAACTGGCGTGTAGATGGTTTAGTTATAAGAGTTTCTCCTTGACATTGCCCATCTTCAGATGATGTCAAATCATTGCAAATAAGAATCAAGCTATCTGAAACTTGGAGTTTTTCCTTCCAGCGTTTCTATATCCGGACAACATTAGATTCCTGAAAGTTACAGATTTCAAATCTTCTCACTGTAACTATCTTCGGGCAATGATGAATTCCCAAAGTTTGACTTGAATGAGGAAACCTTCTCATCATCGCCTATCTTTGAGCAGCGATGAATTCCTGAAGGCTAGCCAAGTAGGGAAACCTTCTCGTCATTACTTATCTCCAAGAAATGATGGATTTTGAAAGGTTAGGAGTTTCGCCTTCATGACGCCACCAATCTCCAAGCAGTGCCAGATTCCTGAAAGTTGAGCTTTTCTTTCTTAGCATTGCTTATCTCCGGACAACACCAAATTCCTGAAGGATGGGCTTTTACCTTCCTAACGCCGGCTATCTCCGGGTAGTGTCAGATTCCGAAAGGTTGAGCTTTTCCTTCCTAGTGTCGCATGTCCTCAAACAACACTAGATTTTTTAAGGATGAGGGTTTCACCTTCCTGACGTCGCCTATCTCTGGACTGCACCAGCTTTTCCTTCCTAGCATTACTTGTCTCCAGGAAACATCGGATTCATAAAGGATAAGAGTTTCACCTTCTTGATCTCCTCTGTCTTCAGGTAGTACTAGATTCCTGAAGGTTGAAATTTTCATTCATAGCATTACCTGTCTTCGGATAACATCAGATTCCTAAATGATGGGGTTTCACCTTCCTAAAGTTGCAACACCAGATTCCTGAAGGATGGGGATTTCACCTTCCTGATCTCGCCTATCTCTAGCATCGGATTTCTGATGGTTGAGTTCTATAAACTATCTTGATATTACCTATATCCAGGGAAACATTGAATTCCTGAAGGTTAAGGTGAATGGAAAAGCCTTCGCGTCATCGTCTAGAATTCGTAAATGTTAATCTGAACTGAATATGGAAACCTTCTTGTCGTCGCCTATCTTTGGGCAACGATGAATTCTTGAAGATTAAAGTCTTCCTTCCTAGCATTGCCTATCTCCAGGCAACGCCTGATTCCTAAAGGAGTGGGTTTTCGCACCTTCTCATCATTGCTAATCTCTGAGTAACGATGGTTTCTTAAAGGTTTGATTGAATGAGGGAATTCTTCATGTCGTCACCTATCTTTGAGCAATGATGAAATCCTAAAGGTTTGAATTAATAGGGAAAATCTTATCATCATCGCCTATCTCCGGGAAATAAAAAATTCTTGAAGGTTTGAAAGAATGGGGAAAACCTTCTTATCATTTTCTATCTCCTATCTTCAAGCGACGACGAATTCTTTAAGGTTTGATTGAATGGGGAAAACCTTCTTGTCATCACCTATCTCCAAGCAACGACGAATTCCTGAAGGTTTGATGAATGGGGAAAAATTCCTAAAGGTTTGATGAATGGGGAAACCTTATCGTCATCACTATGTCCAAGCAACGATGAATTCCTGAAGTTTTGAATGAATTAGGGTCCAATTATTCGATCAATCCCTAGGAAAATACTCCTCATATGTTATTCGAGGCCAGAGGACTATAGTTTTGATTGTACTGTTGATCGCACTGCATGGGGATTTTTTCTTATGGGAACACGGTTCTATTAGTTTAAGAAGCTGACTTTATTTGTGAACGAAAGAAGTTGCAAGTTATGCCTTATTATATTGGGCCGAATGTCCTAGGATGGATAATTTATGAAAATAAACTAAGAAAGACTAGGTGTAGTAGTACCACAGTAGATCGTTCTTTCATGCACATGGGATAGGGATTCCATCTATAGTTGCTAGCTTGATGTTCCATTTCTAATCTTTCAACCAATCGCGTTGGGTCCTTCCCATTTTGGGCCAAGCGCCCTCGTATCCTGGAGAATTCGTTTCAAAATAAGATCCTCAACCTAAAATGTGCGGTTATGTACCTTGGCATTAAAATGTTGTGCTACCCTTTTTAGGTGGGAAGCTACCTTTAGTTCTGCTTCTTATCTCAACGTAGCAGATCATTTCAAACCCAGATTGCACCCTCTTCGCTTTGTCGGCGCGATCTTAGGATCAATATTCAGCGTGCAACACACTGTCTCCAGCAATATTACATACATTTTTGAAATGCATCCAAGCGAATATGTCCAAATTCCATCAGGAGATACCGACCAATTCCTTCTGTAATCTAGTGCCGAGTTGGGATCCAATCTTTAGAATGTGAGTTAGATCTCTAAGTTGATCGACACACTCATCATTAGCTAAGCCGGTGCTACCAGAACTTCCCTCGATTTCATCCTAGGACTGATAGACTTGTCGACCTGCTTTGGTCCTCTAACCATGGGTCGCACTTTAGTTACTATACTTGCAAATCCTGAATGCGGAGAGTTCTCTCCACATTTTTGCCTTTCTTGTGTTTCTTTTCTTCCCTTAGTTCCGCAACGTAACATTCCCTTCTAGCTCTCTGGTCTCCTATTACCAATCTCTTCTCGTTCTCCATAGGGAACATTATCATTAACATTAAGGCAATATTGTTATCTGTAAATAGCCAGAGCCGGCCAACCCAAGAAGGTTTTATATGCCAAGTACTTAACAGATAATGAATTTTTGAATTTGGATTATCCTACGACCTCCTTCGCCTAATTCCATAGGAAAATCAATCATCCCAATTCGCTATTTTGCTTCGCCCGTAAACCCTTGAATTTTGGTTTTACGAGCTGTTGCCTCCTTTATGTTGATCTAAATTTGATCGAATGTCCTCCATAACAGTATGTTCACAGAACTCCAAGTGTCTATCGATACTTAACATACAATCTCCAGTCCATTTCCAACTATTATCACCATAGGGTCAAAAGTTGGTGCTTCTGCCCTATAGGTATCCTATCCCTGAATATGATGTTATCGATTATCATTCTTTACTGCTTGGCTGGATCCCTGTCTTCTGCAGCAAAGCAGCCTTCTTGTGATACGTGTTTCAACGAGCTTGCGTACCATTACATTTTCCTCGGCTCTTCTCTGCTGGATGGGGTCTTCTAGTTATGGTGTTAATAACTAACTTTCCATCATTTCGCTTGGGCCCTTCTCTGCTTGGTTTGAGTTGAGTCCCCTAGGCAGTCGGCTCTTGGGATCTTGCGGTTTGACTGTTATCCTGTGGTTCTTTAACATACTGCTGAAGCCTTTTTTTCTTATTAGTTTCTCGATGAGATCTCTTAAATACGGAAACTTGTTCGCGTTGTGTCCATGAATCTCATGGAAATGACAAAACTTTCTAGAGTGCCTTTCTTTCTCGATCACTTCCCTCATGGATGACTTTGTATATCGTTATGTTCCTTGAGTAACCAGGTAAATGTTTTCCAACAAATTGTTTTAAGGAGTTTAATCTTTCGATTTCATATTCCTTGGCATTTCTTGTTTATGTTACCCCAACCTTCAGGGCGTTGATTCCTCTTATTTTGATTATTAGAGTTCCCGACATGAATTGCCACGTTACTCTTGATAACCTCCCTTGACTATCAATCATCGGTCTTTCCTAAAGCTAGACTCACTTCTTCCAAGTGCATAAATTGATTAGCCTTCCAATGGGATTCTTCCATGGTCGTAGGTTGCTTCATCTTTAACCATCTTTTGAAATCCATGTTTGGATGGATGCTCCAGACCAATGCCATGAATACGTAATTCTATTTTGGATTAATCACCTTAATAACAGCACCAAGAAATCTTTCAATGACTCATTATGTACTTGAGATAAGCTCAATAAGGACATCACGTCCTTGGGTCAGGTAGCATGCATCCATAAGTGATGTATAAATTTCCTAGCCAAGTCATCAAAAGTCAAAATACATCTCGGCACGAGCCTAGTGAACCACATCGACATAGTGGTTCCATGGTACAATGGCATTGTTAGGATCGTGAACTTCCTAGGATATTCTTCTTTTAGGATATTTTCCATGAACAGAGTCCTACTTGGTATAGAATTCCAATCCTCGTTCTTTCTACCGCCACTTTCTTCCACCAACCATTTAACCTTAACAACTATTGGCTCCATATTTCGAAGGTCAGATATTGAGAGCTGCACTGAGTGTTTGACTCCATAAACAATCTCGACTTGCCTGTTGACATCTAGGTTCTCCAATCTCTAGGACAATCACTCCTCAGCTGGGATTCCATTGGCATGTGGTTGGTTCAACTGTGGTTGTTTGAACTCCATACTCGATGTTCAGCTCATAATCGTCAACATTGTCAAGTTGTAGCTCCTCCTCCAAGTCAGATAAATCTAGTTTTTCAACTCCCTATCCCCCAAAATCTCTAGAATTCCTCGCTGTAACGAGCTGAAACATCTCCAAACTGATTGGTCTTCTTTTGGAGGGAGCTACCTGGCTTCCTTTTGCAACTTCTTTTGTAGCTCCAGCAACTCTTTCCTTCGGCTTTTACTTTCCAACTCACCTAGTTTAGCCAAAGATAGAAGAGTTTTCCTCTTCATGTCCAGGTGAAGCTCTTCTAGTTCTTCTAGTCCTTTGTGGTTGTAGGGTCAGAAGAGCATCCATCTTGTCCGTTAAGACTTTCTATCTGTCCACCATATTCTGGTTTTTCATGCAACATCTTATCAAATTTGTAATTACCCGCCTTTTTGATCCTTAGAAGTTGATATTAATACATCCACGGTATTCACACGCCAAACATCTAAGTGTCGAAAAGACGGGTCATTAAGGAAAAAGAAAAGAAGAACAAAATAGAATCTCATTAACGCGATGAGTAACATATAATACATAAATGATCTTTACACAAAGAAAAATTGAACTTTAACATACATACATCAATCTGAGTACAACACTATCAAATCATCAGTCTGGACATCTATAATAAGATGTCCTTACGATTTGCTAATAGCTACATCAATAAAAAACAATAGAAGATAACAAAAATACGGAAGTACGTCTTGGAGGCATCCAGCTTTTCTCCTGAAAGCTCTAAAGGTCCAGCTAAATCTAGAAAATATGCTCAGTCAGACTCGAGCATTATAGGAAAATAACACCTGGATTACTTTGCTAAAATCAGCGTGAGAAACACAATCAAATGGATTCGAAATGTTAAAATAAACCTTTCAAAATAAAGGTATTTCATAAGATCATGTCGTACATAATCACGGATGGGTTTTTACCTTACAGTAACCAAACCATTTTTATTATAAAATCTAATGATATTATAATAATATCTAGGGGAATTACCGATAAACAAGTAGCTATGATGGTCATAAGTGTACATCACAATAATAATAGGTATGTAATTAAAAAACCATTAAGGCGCGTCCGCTAGATGTGTAGGGTTCCATGTAGGTGCCATCAATACTTCGAGAACGGTCCTCCTGCACAAGGATTAGAGTTATTTTTTCGAAGCAACAATACATCCCTAGTGATTTATAGTAGGATATACATAGCTGGCCACCAAGGCTGAATGTATCGCTCCATGCATGCATAACAACTAGAGGTAACTCTAGGAAAGAGTCGATCGCACCCTTATGACTTAGCTAAACCCCTAGCTATGCATTTTATCTTCATTTTTATTCATTATCGTTGGTGAGGCAATGTCTAGCAATCTTGCTCACGCACTACCACCTAATAGATCATGGAATCCTACATGGATTCCTGTACCCCAACAGGCCTTGGAATCACACACGTATTTCCACATCTAAATAGATTAAAAATTACACATGGATTTCCATACCTAACGGGTCTCTGAAATACATATGGATTCCCCATCTCAACAAATATCTTCAAATCACACATCGATTCCCATACCCTAATAGGTATCGAAACCACACATGAGTTTATAAATCCAAAATAGATCACGAAACTCCTCCATAGAACACGTAAATGGTTTTTGGGGTGGTTACGGTACAAGTCATCTCTTACGAGTACACTCCCCCGCTTACTGGATGCCCTAAAAACCAATCGATCAATTTTAGAATGCTCAATATCGGTTCTTTTGGAAATAATCAAACAGTACGTAAGGGCGGGGATCACCTCGTAACTATTTAAGTGGAGGGGTCTCCTTATTATTTTTCCAAGAAGCACAAAACAAGTTTATGCATACAACATAGCACAACCGAGGGTAACTGTACCATATAATCCCAGTGTTTCTCCTAGATATTTCCATAGTTATAATCCTTTGGTGTTAAAGTAGGTAATATTTCCGTATCAGCAAAATTAAGAAGAATTATATATTTAGACCAAGATTTGATGGTTGGTTTTTTAACTATCAAATAAAATAACAAACGTTTATTTCCCATGGAAACCACTAAGCCTCATTTAATCAATCTTTCATTAATTAAAATCTCTTTGTAAATACTTGGAAACCATTTCCATGCACTTATCTCAAAGAACTAAGTATATTCACAAAAATATTTTTTCAATACTTAGAAAATATAACCATATACTTATCTCAATGGTATAAGTATATTCACAAAACCAATGAAGGTATCATAGTTTCCAAACCATATTAGATTGGTTCTAAAAACTTATCATTTAAAATATTGTTTGCTATGAACTCAAAAAACTTGTCCTTTCCATAAATCTCCTTAATTTTTACACCTCTTTCCTGTTATTCAAACAGTTCTTTAAACAATTACTTAATAATCATCAACATATGGTAATAATTCCAAATCATTCTTGAATTGATTTATAACTTTTCTAATCATACTTGAAAAGAGTTTCC
The DNA here is from genome assembly GCA_030765085.1 of Allium cepa. Lineage (NCBI taxonomy): Eukaryota > Viridiplantae > Streptophyta > Magnoliopsida > Asparagales > Amaryllidaceae > Allium > Allium cepa. The sequence goes on from CM060938.1 coordinate 514,993,347, forward strand.
AAATTTCGAAGATAGGTAACTTTTCCATTTAAAGAATTCGTAGAGTTTCAAAAACTACATTCATAACAACTATCGTAAAATGGACCATACCCTCTAACTTGTATATAAGTAAATAGCGTTTAAACTCCATTCTCTTTATTATAAAATATCACTAACAAATCCATTTTATTATATTTATAAAATATCCTTAATCAAATATAATTAACACTAAAATATCATTAATGAAACAATAATAAACTTTAATAAGATAAAAATAACTTTAAAACATTATTAGATAAAATATAATTAACTTTTAAACATTGTTAAATAAAAATATAATTAACTTTATAACATTGTTAAAATAGAATATAATTTACTTTAAAATAATTCCAATTAAGATAATTAGCAAACTTTACACATTGTGTGGTTTGATGCTTTACGATCATAATGATACTTAAACAAACTATCATTTATTTTTATATCTTAAAGGGGTTCATATGTCAATGTCATATTCAATACGTCCAGACTACAAAGCTTCTAGCGCTCAACAACTAAGAATTAATAATTAATTTACCACGTACGTAATATTAATTAATCCACATACTAATTAATTACACTAATCAATTTTTTACTTAGCAAGCATAGAACAGGAACTAATTTTGCTTAATAGGTGTCCACAATAATATATACAATTCAATTTAACTTAATGGTGTTGGCCAAATAGATACCATCTATAAGGTATAATAAATTTTACGATGTTATTATTGAAATAACATAATTAAATTATTCAATATTATTGCATCATAAAATTTTGTGTTACCAAATCTGTCAACAAATTACACTAAGATATTTTACTCCTTAATATGAGTGTAGTGCAAAAATCCGCGGTCACCGAGTTCCGTATGGGTGCGATATCATATTTTATAACTAATGCACATTTATATATAAACAATACAGGAAATTATTGTCAAGGACAAAATTTCACAGCTTTTTAGCCTCAAGGACGGACCTTCAATATTTTATCCTGAAGGACAACTTTCTGTAGGTATCAGTTTTTAGTTATTGATAGCAGTTTTTAGGTATCAGTTTGTAGTTATCGGTAACAGTTTTTAGGTATCAGTTTTAGCTCAGTAGCAGTTTTGTTGTCCTTATGAATAATTTTAGAAAATGTTTGTCTTTATGAGTAATTTTTAGAAGAATGTTTGTCCTTGTGGTAAAAATATTGAGGTCGTATCCTTAAGGCAAAAAATATACAAATCTTTGTCCTTTAAATTAATTCCCCGTAAATAATATTAAAAGAATCATCACCCACGCAATTGTCCATATTAGTATGGACCTTTATGAAAATTTCTTCCTTATGAATAGTGTTATTTCTAACTTCTCCTTTTCTTTGCCGCAAGTTCCACGAGATTTAAAATAAAGCTGCACCTTCCTCCACCCCTCTCACCCATGATCAGACGCCGCCGCTATAAACTCTACTACAGTTGTACCCAACCATCATCACCACCCCACAAATCACAATCAACACCAAAGTCAAACCACTTGTTTAAATATTTGAAGTTACATGTTCCAATGCTAATCCAAACCATTACTGTAAATGCTCGCTCATCCCACTCACTCATACAAATTCAAGCCACCACGTCACCGTCGATTCCAGCATCCTCCTTCACGCTTCCACCCACTACTCCAGCCAGGCCACTGCCATAATTCAACCGTCTAACGACTCCTGCCTTCTTTCACCAAGCCCATGCCTAGCTCGATGTCGCCAAAACCCATCAACAATGAGAAAAAATGAACTCAACAAACACTTCCTCCCCAACTAGCACCGCTTTCCCCGCTCAGATCCACCGCTCACTGCCTTAGCCTACTCCACCAAACCGGCACCCTGAACTAAAGATGAAGCTCTATTCCCCCTCTACAAAATTCAAGTTGGACATTATGGCTAACTCTTTATATTTGAGGAGTTATAGGAATTATTGAATTAAATGAAAATGAAAATTTGTTGCTGGTAGAGAAGAAAAATATGTTCATATATTTGTTTCTGTTGAGAGACGTTCAGTTTTTCTTTTATTGTTATTGGGTCAAGTATTTGGGCCTTATACTTTATATAGTGATGTATTCTTTATTTTTTGTTTTTGGCTGTAAGTTGCACAGTGAATCAATTTTTTTACTTTCAGGAATGTCAGTTTCGTTTTACCCAAATTCAGTAATGGCGACCTAAATTTAACATGGTATCGGAGCAACCACCTCCTCCCCCTTCACCTCCACCTCAATTTTCATCCTCAAATTTATCCGATCTATCTTCTCTTACATCAAACGATGAACTTTTTCTTCACCATTCAGATCATCCAAATTATGTTCTCTCCACTATTCCTCTTTCCGATCGAAATTACAGCCACTGGAGACGCTCAGTTGAAGTATCTCTCATGGCGAAGAACAAATTAGGTTTTGTCACTGGTAAGTGTCTTCGTCCAGTTGCTAATCCAGTTCTTGAATCACAATGGGACCGATGCAATAGTATGGTGATTTCGTGGTTATTGCATTCCGTTGAGAAAGATATTGCTCAATCGGTTCTCTATTATAGATCTGCTGCTGCTATCTGGTCAGATCTTGCAGTTCGATTTGCTCGATCTAATCAGACCCGTCTTTTTCAGATACAACGATCCTTATCCACGCTTTCGCAAGATACCTCTTCCATAACTACTCATTATACTAAATCGAAGACTCTATGGGATGAATATGCTTTGTTGCTTGAAGATCGTGTGTGTGTATGTGGATCTGGAGCTTTAATTCATAATATACTTCAAGATCAACAAGTGGTACAGTTTTTAGCCAGTTTAAATGACTCGTATAATTCTGCTCGTGCGCAAATATTGATGATTCAACCTCCACCAACTCTAAATGAAGTTTATAAATTACTGCTGTAAGAAGATGAACAACGAGAACTAGGAAACAGACAAATCTCATCTGAATCTTCTATAACTGATCTCAGCTCTGCCCTAGCTTCTCAACGTTTTGCTGATCCTAAGAATTCAAATAGAGGCAATCAAAGTTTCTCTCGAGGACATGGTGGCATTACTAAGAGTGGTAGAGGATCTTTGTTTTGTGATCATTGCAAACTAGGTGGTCATATAGTTGATACTTGCTGGAAATTGCATGGTCATACTATGTTTTGTGATTATTGCTCGGTTGGTGGTCACACTGTAGAGAAATGTTGGAAGAAGAATGGATATCCACCAGGCAAAGGACCTCACACAGCAGCTAAAGCTTCCTCTTCAAAAGATTTATCATCAGTTACAACCTCATCTGGATTTACTAGTGAGCAATATAATCAGTTGCTAGCTTTGTTGAAGAATAATAATACTCCTTCTACATCTGATTCAACTGCCTTTTTGGCTGGTAAGAATTTTTGTTTTATTTCTTCAGAAACTAAACCTGTTTGGATCATTTATAGTGGAGCAACAGACCAATTCTTATTACCATGCCAAATGGTAAAACATGTAATGTTTTACATTCTGGTACAATTGTTCTTTCTTCTTCTTTAACCTTACACAATGTCCTGCATGTAGCGGAATTTTGTTTCAATCTTATTTCTGTCAGAAAACTTATGACAAACAAAGATACTAATGTTCTTTTCACTCCACAATCTTGCTTCCTACAGGACCCTTTGATGAAGAAGCCAATTGCGATTGGCAGTGAGAATAAGGGACTTTTCATTGTTAATACCGATCTTCACTGTAAGCATGTTACTGCTGTTTCTTCAGATTCAAATAAATCTTCGGACAATAGTGTTACCACAAATGTTTTACTGTCAAATTCATATGTAACTACTCACATGAATGATAGTACATTACCATTTGCTTCTTCTGTTATTCTCAAAAATAATACTCCTGAATTGTGGCATTGCAGATTTGGTCATATACCATTTAATCAACTCAAACATGTTAATGTTTTTGATTCTTATATCAAACCCTCTCACTTATGTAAAATTTGTCCACAAGCTAAACAACACAGAAATTCTTTTCCCACTTCTACCACAAAAGCTGAAAAACCTTTTGATCTCATACATATTGATACTTGGGGCCCTTATAAACATGTTACTCACAATGGTTTTAAGTATTTCTTAACCATTGTGGATGATAATACTAGATGCACATGGACTTTTCTCATGACTTCTAAAACTGATTCTCTTTCCATTCTGCAGAAGTTTCATACTCTTATTTTCACACAATTTCATTCTAAAATTAAAATCATAAGATCTGATAATGCAGCTGAGTTTTGTGGATCCAATGCTTTGAAATTTTACTCTACAAATGGTATAGTACATCAAACTTCATGTGCATATACTCCCCAACAAAATGGAGTCGTTGAGAGAAAACACAAACATCTTCTTGAAGTAGCTAGATCTTTTTTTTTCAATCAAATCTTCCCTCACAATTTTGGGGAGAATGTATTCTAACTGCCACCTATCTCATAAATCGAACACAATTACCATCTCTTCAATTTAATTCTCCTTACTTTCAGCTTTTTAAGAAAAGACCAGATTATTATTTTTTACGAACATTTGGTTGTCTTTGTTTTGTTTCCACTATATCTCAAGGGAGAGATAAATTTCAGCTAAGAGCAAAGCCATGTGTATTCATTGGTTTTCTTTTGGTAAGAAAAGCTACAAAGCATTAGATCTTGCTACACATAAAATTTTTGAATCCAGAGATATTGTTTTCCACGAATCTAATTTTCCTTTTCACCTCAAACCATATTCTAACCACATTACTTTACACACTATTCAATCTGATTCTTCAGATTTCATTTTCACACCAATTCAATCAGACAGTCCATAAATTAATTCTTCCTCTTCTCAAACTGATAATTTTCATGATACATCATTTTCTCCAAATTCGGATCCAATTATTCATGATACACAACATATATCACATGTTGTTCCCACTGAACCGGTTCAAAGAAAATCTTTCAGAGAACACAGAAAACCTATCTATCTTCAAGACTATGTTTGCAATATTGGCTTTTCTGATCTTACACATTCTTCATTAATTTCTTCTTCGACATTACCTTTCTCTCATTTTGTATTTCTCTCTAGTATATCATCTTATCATGAACCATCTTCATACTCTACTGCTTCAACCGATCCAAACTGGGTTTTAGCTATGAAAAATGAAATAAATGCTCTTCAGTCAAATGGTACTTGGGATCTGGTTAAGCTACCAGCAGGAAAAACTCCAATTGGCTGTAAATGGGTATTCAAAGTAAAGCTTAAAGCAGATGGTTCTTTAGAGAGATATAAAGCTAGATTGGTAGCTAAAGGTTTCACACAAAAAGAAGGAATTGATTTTCATGAAACCTTCTCTCCAGTTATTAAAATGACAACTATTAGAACCATTCTTGCTGTTGCAGCTTCCAAGAAATGGCATATTCATCAATTCGACGTAAATAATGCCTTTCTTCATGGAGATTTGTATGAAGAAGTTTATATGTTGATGCCTGAAGGGATTCCAAACCCTAATCATTATGTTTGCAGACTTAAGAAGTCTATTTATGGATTGAAACAAGCATCACGACAATGGTTTCATAAGCTTACTTCTGCTTTACTTTCTCGTGGATATTGTCAATCAAAGAATGATTACTCTTTATTCACCAAGAAGAAATCAGGTTTGATAACTATACTAGCTGTCTGTGTAGATGATTTATTAGTTACAGGCTCCGATTTGTTGGAAATATAAAATTTGAAAACATTTCTACATGCTACGTTTAGCATCAAGGATTTAGGTCTTCTTCATTATTTTCTGGGTTTGGAAATTGCTTATACTAATTCAGGAATTGTTGTAACTCAACACAAATTCACTACTGAATTGCTAAATACTGCTGCTGTTAATTTCTCAACATGTTCAGTGACACCTTTACCTCTACACCTGAAATTGAATGCAATGGATGGTGATCTTTTACATGATCCTACTCATTATAGAATTCTGGTTGGAAAATTGAATTATCTCACACATACTCGACCAGATTTAAGCTTTGCAGTACAAACACTAAGCCAATTCATGCAGAATCCTAGAGTTCCTCATCTTGAAGCTTTAAATCATATACTTTCATATGTGAAAGGTACGGTAGGCAATGGTATATTACTTAATGGTTGTGATCAACCATTATTAAAAGCTTTTTCTGATTCTGATTGGGCAGCTTGCCCAATGACGAGAAGATCTGTTACCGGATATATTATACTTCTTGGCTCTTCTCCTATTTCATGGAAATCGAAGAAACAAGCAATAGTCTCAAGGAGTTCATCTGAAGCAGAATATAGAGCCATGGCACAAGCTGCTACTGAAGTGACGTGGTTAGTTCGGTTATTACAAGAATTAGAAGTTAATCCAATTAAACCAGTCACTTTGTTTTGTGATAATCATTCTGCCATGCATATTGCCAAAAACCCACTTTTTCATGAAAGGACTAAACACATAGAAGTAGATTGCCACTTCACTAGAGACAAAGTTATGGAAGGGTTGCTAAAGCTTGCATACGTTCCTTCTTCAGAACAGTTAGCTGATGTTTTTACAAAAGTTCTGCCATCTCATCATCAGAATACTATTTTGTCCAAGCTGGGTTTATACCAGTCTCCAGCTTGAGGGGGGGTGTTGAGAGTCGTTCAGTTTTTCTTTTATTGTTATTGGGTCAAGTATTTGGGCCTTATACTTTATATAGTGATGTATTCTTTATTTTTTGTTTTTGGCTGTAAGTTGCACAGTGAATCAATTTTTTTACTTTCAGGAATGTCAGTTTCGTTTTACCCAAATTCTGTAATGGCGACCTAAATTTAACAGTTTCTATGCGTTCCTTATGTCTATATAAGCTTAGATTTCCTTAAAGGCTAAGCACCTTGCTGACAGTCTATAAAATAAATTAAAAAAAAATAATCAAAGTTCACTCCAATGCTCAGTATTGAAATGTCAGTAGCCTAGATGCATGTGCAAGAAACAATGCAATGCAAGGATCAAAGGAAAACATTTGTGTGCTCTATATTTTTGTAAAGGTATGCATATATGTGTAGAATGCAAAACTATAATCATCGAACTGTATGACGTGTAAAGGTACGCAACATTGTATTCTATTAATAATTCAAGGACCAAAAGATAATGTTCTGTGCGTGTGTAAATTTTCCTAAATTTTGATTTGAAAAAGCTAGTTTGCGATAAATCGCTACAATATAACGTGTTCACATACGAACCGCGAACTGTAGAAATAAAAATCGTACATAGCAATGCGCCATGATCATATATAAAATAATAATAAAATATACTAATTAACTTATTCTGTAAAAATTTAAAAATACTTACATTTGCTGTAAAATACGTCAAACGAAAATTTAATTTTTCAAAAATTAAAAATATTAAAAATATCCAATAAATTAAGTTAAAAACATGTCATAAAAAAATTAAAAACTATTTGGAACAGATATTTTAATATAATTTAAATTCCAGATCCAAATATTTTAGTAAATTAAATATTTAATTTTGACGAGTCAAAATTTTAGATCGTTACAAAGCTCTCCTCTAGTAACCACTTCTTATGGAGCAGATGATTCTATACCACCCATTAGTTACTAACTTTAAGGCACCATTGATTTCTAGTTGCAAATTTTCAAGAAAAACTTCTGGATCTAACGACTAGACCTCTTTAAATCTAAAATAGCAAGTTAGATATAATCCTGAGCTAGATTTCTCAGTGAAAGCACCAAAATGTTGATGTCTGAAGCGGCGCAACATGTGAATATGACATATTGTAGGATGAGATCTAGTAGAAACAATAGAAAAATGCAAAAAAGCATAGAAAAGTAGGGGACGTAAGATTTTTGTAGTTGTTCGACAATCTCCGACCTACGTTCACTTTATATTTTTATTGATTATGGATTTGATAGAGGGTTAGAAAGAGATTAGAGTCACAAGCATAAAGGGTTGGCAGGGTTTTAAGTCTAGGACCACCCCAAAAGTGTAACGACCCCCACTTTTTTTGTATAGTTGAAGCAGACAATCAACCACATGCGACCCACTCAAATTGGACGGAAAGATGGATGGTTAATGAAAAAGAAGAAAGAAGAAAACTAAACAACATACAATCTCAGAATGGAATGAATAATCTATAACATATACAAATCTTTACACAAAGAAAAAATTTAATATACATACACCAATTAGAGTACATTAACGTATTTCAGCCCGGACAATTATAACAGCTTGTTCTTACAATTGCTGATAAATACAACCATTAGACAACATAGCAGAACACAAAGAGATATAGAGATACATCTTGGACCTCATCCTTGTCTCTTTAGCTTCAATGCATCCAAAGCAATCTACAAATATGCTCGATTTGGTCCAAGAATTAAAAGGGAAGAATGTCCCGATCAATCTGGTAAACTAGAGTCGATGGAATTAATGTTTATCAAAACCTTTCAAATAAAGGTATCTTTGTAAAACCACGCCGCACATAAACATGGAAGGGTGTCTACCTTACGATAACTAAAAGAATTTCTATAGTAAATCCAGTGATATTATCATAATGGCAAGGGGTCAAAGTAAATATGAATATAGTTGAATACTTGCATTTCACATTTCAACATAGTTGGGTATAACTAAGCCCATACGGAATTTATTGGAGAATGGATTCCATATAATAACTGGGCTACTAAGGTACCGCCTGTTACGGTGCATCTCAAGACAAAATAACACCGAGGTCCTCACCAGGATCCCCTACTAACACAGAAATGGCCTACCACTTGACTAGTGGTACCGAATAAAATCGCTCCTTGTTTAATGGGCTCCAAAGCATACAAACATGAGATAATATCGACTCTAGATTGGAATGATCATACCCTAACAGAAGAGACCCAATTAGCATTGATGCATCTCCTATATTTTAGTCATTCCTAATTAATGAGGCTAGAGGCTACGATTTATCTTTTTATAGAGCACTTCCCACTTGGAATGCTAGCACGTCCCTTCACGCAGCAATGCAACGCCAGCATTCATACATACAAATTGTTTAGGAGTTGGATAAACTAAAGGAACTACTTTTACTACATCCATTTTGAAATCACCCTCAGGATTAGTAGTAAGCATCTCTTGAACTTCGAAGAGCTTCGTCTTCAATTCCATCATCTTCAAGATAATCTTCATTTTAAAACTCTTGAGTTGGGATGAAGTGATTTCGGATAACATATCAGATCCTGGTCACTTTGAAACAACGTTCCATAATTTTCGGTAAACTCAACTCTGGTTCTTTAGGAAATATACAGACAAACCATTAGTGGATGGATTTCCTTATTGTTTGTCCTAAGAGAACGAAATGAGATTTACACGTACATTACAACATCATTAGAGATGACTATGCCATATAACGCACATGCTTCTTCTACATATTTCCGAAGTTACGTTTTGGGTCCATATTCGATAATCGGTTACTTAACTATCAATAAACACACATTCAATTTCCTTGATTTATTTCCAAAGGAAAAATCAACATTGGTTAAGCATGTAAGCAACCATTAACCTTTTTTTTTAAAACTTTTCATTAATCAAAAATCACTTTGTATTGTATAAAAATACTTTTACAGAGATATACCCACAAATTCCTATATTTTCCATTCTTGGAAAAAATATCCACATACTTATCTCAACAGTATAGGTATATTCCCAAAACATAGGAAGATTTCCTTTATACATAATTCCAAAACAATTTATAAACTCCTTTAAAAATTCCTAAACCTATTTATAAACTATTTTATAAATCTCTAAAAATAATTTATAAATATCTATAAATCATTTCTCTAATCATTTATAAACTCTTTAGAAACCAATTAAACTAATTATAAAACTCCTCTTATAAATTTATAAATCCATTTCTGAAATTCATTTATAAATATTTATCCATTTGTTAAACTCCTTTACCTTGTAAATAATCTTTGTTTAAGCCTTCAAACCATTTTATAAAATTCCTCTTATAAAACCCAAGCCCATTTATAAAACCCTATTTACACGTCTCAAAAACATTTATAATTAATAAAAATCATTGACTTCAAAACACTATTATATAATAATAATCACTAACAATAAACATTATAAATAAATAAATAACAATGATTAACTTCAAAACATATTAAAATAAATAATTAATAGTTTTAACCATTATTAAATATAATAATAATTAATCTTTACCTTTATTATAAACAGTAGTAATTTGTTTCCAAAAAATTATTAATAATCCTTATTATTAAGTCACCAGTTCTGGAACTTGAAGTTCCAATCGGAGCATATAGATCCGTAAATAGATTTGTATGTATAGCCAACAATTAACTTTTTCAAAATATTTAAATATTGATAAACAACTTTAAAATAGTAGTTAAGCACTTTAAATTATTTCTAATAATTTAGAAAAGATAAATAAAAAGGTTAGGGTGAAACAGAAATTAAACCCATTTGAAATAAAATATTTTTGAAAACCCAAATTCAGATTTTAAATCTTTCTCCATCTCAAAAACCAATTCCAAACCCAATGGCAATTTATAGCATTTCAAATTCTAATTTGTGGCCAATGGTTACCAAATGCTTAACCAATATCGATATTTGTAACGACCCGTAAATTTTCGATAATTAAAATAGCAAATTTAATAAGATTTCGTGATTTAGTGTTAGAAAAAAATTGTAAGTCATTTTAATAATAATAACTGGATTGAATTGCAACAATAATTATCCAAATTATTATTTATAGATTGAATGGAGTTCCAATCTAATTGAATTGACTCAAATTTTATAACTTGGTTATAAGGGAATATATGGAAAAAACAAATGTAAATAAGTGAATAAGAATTGTGAATTATTTAGGTAGAAATACAAATTTTAATAGATTGGTTTCGAAGATTTGAATAGTAATAAGTATTGAAAAATAAATGCTACTTAGCGAATGCCTTTGAAATCAATAGTTGGATAGGATAATAAATGTTGAATTCATTGGGTATAATAGAGTAATTGATTGATAAGTAAAATCTATTTAAAATCAAATAATTGAATATTGAACAGGTAAATTGTTTAAAGTAAATATTTAAAACTTATTGAATAACTGTAAAATAGAAATAGTGTTCTAAGATGTGAATTGGTTTTAAAGGTTAAATTTTATAAGTTCGTTTTGAATATTTCAAAAGATAGTGATTTAAGAATAATCAAATTTGTTTAAATTTAATGTTACAAATGTTTGAATAATTAAATTCCGACTTTGATATGATTAATTTGATATTGAAATTTAATATATGAAAATAGAGTGAATAATTGAAATTTGATTTAATATGATTCAAATTGGTTTCCAAAGTGAATGTAAGTTATATTGGGATTATAATAGAGTTAATAAGATTTTAAAATTAGAATTTATTGGATAATTGAATAACGGGTTTAATATGATTAAAAATGATTTGTAAAGTTTTATTTTATCATATTAAAGTTAGAATGATGTTGTAGAACTTTTAAAATCGAATTAAAAGTAAATTTGTGAAAATTGAATATTTTAATATTTAATTGACGAGTTAAAATAGCCATTTTTCAAACAGTCTCGGATTTCGACGAAACCAGTTTCATTAGATCCGTAACGTGGTATTATTGTAAGATTTCAAATTTCATGTCAATCGGATTTATCATTTGTCCGGGGCGAGCCAAAACGCCTCGAAATTCGTTTAATCGGTTTAATTTAAATTTGATCGTTTATTGCCGTAACTCGCACAGATGATCGAATTGGCTCCCGAAACCTATTCCATTGTGTCCAGAACACGGGATAAACCCTAGAAATGTCGGTCACCACGCGAGATTTGGAGTTCGGAAATTTGGAGTGAATAGTGTTTTTCGTTGAAATTCTATAAAAGGAACCCTTCACCATTCATTTGCAAAACCCTAGCTGAGATAGCTTCAGCCGCCACTTGTATTATCAATGGCCGAAAATTTCCATTCTTCTTCCCCTCCGATCTCCTCATCCATCGACTTTCATCCAAAACTCCCAACTAGAAAAACGTAGAGAGCATCGATATCTCTCTATCCAACGGTTAAGATCTGAAATGGCAAAGTGTGGAGGCTTCAAATTGCTCGCGTTCTACACGGCTTTGGGCACGTTTTTCGAGGCGTAGGGGAGGCCGTGCACGTGCGGTCGGCTGGTGGAGGTGGAGTTCACTGTGGCGCTTCGCATGGGGGGTGCTTGATCGATACAGAAGCGGATGTAGTTGGTTGCGAAATTTCTTGAAATTGACGGCTATGGGTATATGCGTGCGTTCTTATGGCCTGGGAGAAGAAGATGATGCCCACGGCCTGGATCTTTCCTCTGGAAATCAACGGTTCTGATTAGTTAGTAATTTAAAAAGAAATTTGTAAATGTTAATTATATTTAAAATTGTATAAATTTAAAAATGTATAACCTTTTCATACGAGGTCGAAAACGCACGAAACGAATTACGTTGGCTTCGTTTTGTCGAGCACTACGCTATGGAGCTGGATTGGAATTGTTTGGAGCTAGTGAAAATTTCGGGTAAAATTAAATGCTCGTTTAATTTTAATTTTATTCGAAATAAAACGCTGGAACTACATTGAAATCAAGGTGAGTGTTTTATAACGCTCACAACGTACTGAATATCTTTATGGTAGTTAAATTTAATATTATGTAGTGATATGAATTTTATTTGCCATTGTTTGTTAAAATTTAATTGTCATATAGATTGTCATTTGAATTAACCGTTGAAAATAAAATTGACAGTTAAATTGAAATTAAAATTGAATTGCGATTAAATTACCTGGCATTGATAACTATGAAATTGCCATGAATTGTATTGTCTATTGGATGATGTATTTCGATGGATGTTATTGGTTGATATTTAAATGTTTGGATGTTTATTTTCTTATATATATCCTGTTATGCATACATATGACACTGTGATTTGATTTAAGTGATATATATTCATCCCTGACATTTAATTGAAATAACTAATCACTTGGCCATAGGATAGAAAATTATATACAGACACCGGATTGGTTAAATTAATAATTTTTAAAATCGTTGATTTGAAATTTATTTAAATGTTTTGATTTAAAAGTTATAAATAAAATCAATTTATAGAAAACGAATTTATCGCATAATTGAGTTCTAAATGTTGAAATAAATTTTGGTTAAAAGAAATTGTTAAATGATTTAAGTTGAGACTTTGAAATTTAAAATTGGGATATGATTGAATTTTGAATATTTATTTGTTTTAAAGATTGAACGTTATTTCGAGCTTTGAGTATTACTAAGTAAAAGTGATATAGAAATGATATTTTGAAATTGAGCTTGAAATTGAATCATATTTGAAATTTGGATTTAAATTTGAATATTGAAGGATAATTTTGTTAAGTGTTATAAATCGGTATTTTGAACATCAAGCTCCAAATCGATATAAATTGAAATTGAATAAATTGAAGGTGAATGTAAAATTGAATTAATTTGAAGTCAAAGTTGACAGATTTGAATTGAAATCGAAATTGAATCGGTAGAATGGAAATTGAAATTGATTTGAATTGGGAAGTTATAATTGAAATGGATTGGTTTTGAAGCTGTTTATTTTGTTTTCCAAATTTCTCTGTTATATAAACCATTTTTGGATACTTAAACTATTTTAATCTATTTTAAATCTACTTAACCCAATTTAAATTATTTTAAACTAATTTATCTATTTTAAATCCATTTTAAGATTTTAACTATTTTTATCTATTTTAATTATTTAAAACTACTTTTAAACTTCTTAAAACGATTTCCTAAAATTTCAAGCTGGTCAATAAGGTGAAATGTTTATGTTTAAATCTTGAATTTAAATACGAATTGGGTTAAATGAAGCTACAACCTAAATTGAATTTCGAAATGATATGGAAATCGAAATGAGATATTGAGGCAAAAAATGATTTTTGAAACGGAATCTTACATTTTGAATAGATATGATGATATTTGAAATGGACTTGATTTTTGAAGCGAATATGATATTTTGATATCAATTATGAATTGATTTAAAATGTAAAAGAGCCACCGGTGTAATAATACGTAGTTATTAAAGAGACCGGGATCGGATATGGACATACTCTCTGATGATACCGAAAACCACTTTAATAACTATTATACGCGGAGTGTTGATCCAGAATGAAGTGGATGGTTTGGTGAACGCGTTGACTGAAGAAAGAGAACGATATTGGATGACCCCTGACATGACTAAAACAGGAGCCGCGCCGGGCCATTGAGGTTCGCCATCTCTAGCGGACACACTTCTTCGATACCATATCTATTACATTTGTGATTCGATTTGGGTGCACCCCTTTATTTGGGAGTGTTGTTTCGCGGTGTTGAGTTGGCTGCTAGCTATGCTCAACATCAATCCGGATCACGCAACTACTAGTATCCTAGTTGGTATCGCCTCATGTACCTTGTCATACTGATTATCCTATTCGCGACCACTACGTTTTGTTTTGTGTTATACCTATGGGGCACCCTCTGATAACCACCAGTTTACGGTGGGGCTTACGGTGCTATATAGACTATGGCATTATAAAAATGTGTTAAGGGGGATTATGGTAACGCCTTAATGCTATTTTAATACCTTTACTTTACTGTAGACATATTATAATAGCGTATTGTGCTACATAGTAGATAGTTTAACGGATCCTTAAGAGATGGAAAATCTCGTAACATCTCTTAAGTTATTGCACGCACGTTGACACTGGATATGAGATGTCAAACCCCGTAAACATCTCTGACGCCGTTACACTCATATTTATTTACGATTGATTTAACTTACATGAGGATATTTAGTCCTGACTCGAGTGTTTTGTTTTTTCATTACGCTCGGGTTAGACCTGAGTTTTTCAGCTTATTGAAGATTTATTCTGGAGGACGAAGATGAAGATTTCGTATTCTATTACTATTATTATCTTTGCATCATGTTGTCTGCTGCATTATTTTATTTGTTCTTTTGTATATGTATAACTCTGATAAATGTTGTATAAATAATGATCAAAGTATTGTAAACAGCTTCATGAACTGTTTATTTGACTATTATATTTTATTGTTCCGCTGCAAGATTCTGTGTTGTTTCATTTCCTTTATTTCCCTTCCCTTTCTTTTCTTATTTACCCCAATAACAATCTGCCCTTTTGAATGGTTTGGAATCGGCATGTGTATTTGATCGTCGGTTTAAACTGTCCAAAAAGGCGGGTCGTTACAGTTGGTATCAGAGCTTTGGTTTAGCGATAACCTTAGCTTTATGGGGTCTGACTCTTTATAAATAGGGTAGTAATACCCTATGATGAGTCGCCGAGTGTATACATATGAGAGAGCGTATTTGTTAGTGATATAAAATGTTTTATATTGTGTCGGTTGATTTGTTAAGGGGCTTATGAATTCTGGTCAATACGAGTAATTAACGTCATTGATAGGGATCTCTAAACACTTAAATAGAACAGTTCGACATAGTATTGTTTTAAATTGGGTAAATGAAATAATTTTGCTCTAATTATATTTTGTATATAAAGAAAATTTTCAGAAATTATTGTGACTTATCTAGCTTACCTAGTTGTTAGAAATCATATATTGGTTATTATCATTAATTGGATATTGTAATTTAATAAATAAGGTGAATTACAGAAATGAACAGTAATAAAACAACTTGTGGAATGTTTTAAGAAAGAAAATCCTATAAGAATATTTTATAAAGGTGACTTATAAATTAAAACAAATTTAAATTGGAAAATATTGAATTCAAGACCCCGGGACTTTTAAAATGGTTTTCAAAGCTTTGAAGAAAATATATTGTGATGTTAGTTGGAAAATATTTATAGGAAATATTTTGAAAAGATTTTTAAGAAGGAATGAATTCAGTACTCCTCTCTTATGTCGCTGGAAAATAATTTCGGTAATGACTGCGCAGCATCATCGACGTTCATTTTCGAGTCTCAAAGTGGGGGAGACTTCTAAGAAGCTTTGATTTTCTTCAAAATTATTTTGGGTAAATGGGTTTTGGTTTAAACTCCAAAGATATGATTTGATGTATTAAAGATATAAGTGTATATATTTATGTCAAACGATTTGAAAAGAACCGGGCATTTAAATGTCTAAGTTATGTTAATTAATAATTTTCAAATTATTTGAATGAAATGAGAATAACCAGAATGTATAAAATAAGAGGATTAAGATATCTAAACTTATGTTTTGGGAAAACTTTAGAGTTGTAGTGTACCTTTAAAGTTGAAAGGTAAAGAGGATTTAAATAAATCAAATTTGTGAACATTCTAATTATGTAAAATGAAATTCTATAAATTTGTATAATACAAAATTTGCATTCTAATAACATATAATATGACTTACCAAATATTAAGAAGTTGAAATGATGTTTTGGATATGTAATGAGATATTGTACAACTAAACAGAACCAGAAAATAATTGAAATATACAAGTAAGGAAAACTCAAAAGGAATTAAAATGTATATAAATGGAAAATTTGGTTGTGATAAAAATATTATATACTTAAATATAACATGAAATGATGAATGGATAAATGGAACAAGTAAGTGAACTTAAGAAAAGGCCATTGAGTCAAGCAATGTCTTTGTAAACTAGTTGTAAAATTAAATATAAATTTGCAACAAAAAAAATTATGTAAAGATAAATTTGTAGCTTTTGAGATAACTATAAACTAAGAAAAGTCATATATGAGAAGTTAGACTTTTATGGAATGACTATACACTAAAGGGATGATTAATAAAATGTTCCACAAATAAATTTGTATTAACTGAAACTATGAATATGAAGTAAATGTAAACAAAAGAATTTGGTATAGCTAAGAATAAATTGGAAAAAGAAATTGAGTTTAATTAAATTATATAGAATGTTTAAAATGAACTTGAGTAAGCAAATTATCTGATATGATGTTTAAGAAAAGATAATGTTAAAGAATATGCTATGTAAAGAAATGAATATACTAACTGAATAATGGATTGTGAGTAATTAAGTGAAAAAAATAGAAGTCAATAAAATAATTTAGTATAGATAAATTGGATAGAAATCCATTGGAAGGTAATACGTGAGATTGTACGTATATTATTTTATTCGCATAACGATTTGATCCAAATTCAAGCACAAAATTTTGAGATGATTTATATCGATCCAAGTTAGGATTTTTCACTCGATTTTCGACGGCGAACCCTGGATATGGATTTTTAAATTGATTCTAGAATTCTCTATCATAGTATATGGCTATGCAAGGAGAGTAACAGTTTCCAATCAAGGAACCAAATCTGAGTCCGCACTAGAGAGTCGTGTGAACGATACTAATTTGGAAGTGAAATTGTGTGATCGAATAAGTGATTAGATTGATATTGCTCACGGATGATATATGTGCGGCTTACGGACTTAATTAAAGTTAATATTGGAAATTTATGATGCCAAATATAAAATGATTCTTTTAAAATTATATGATTTGGTCGTTATATGATTGTTAGTTGATTGTATATAATTCATTGAGTGTTAATGAAATCGAAAGCTATAAGTCATTGAAATCAAATTGGTAGTTAAATGAATTTAAATAGAATTTAATTTGATTCAAATTGGAAGTGAACTAATGTAAATATAAATTAGTGAATGTTAACTAATTGAATTGAGAATGAATGTTAGTAAAATCCAACGTTAATGAATCAACTGTGATTAAAAATGAAAACCAAGTCAATAAATATTAATGAGAAGTGAATTTATATTGATTGGTTATGGATTTGTTGGATGATAGTTGGATGATAATTGTTTTGGTGGATGCATTTGTTGTTTTGTTGCATTTGCTATGTTGGTACATGTAGTTGTTATGTTGCTATATGATGTATATTGATATTATATTCATATATGCATGTTTCTCATGGTTTGTTGAGTGTTTAGTAGGTGCGGATTGCGCTTGCTTCGCATTTGGAGCTCGCTTTCGCGCTATATTAGTCGTATATGCTCGCTAATAATATATAAGGTACATATCTCGGATTACATACCGTACTTTTACACTTTTTTCCCTGCGGGATGCCTCATCACTTGATGAGATTTATATTTGCGATATATATATTATCATTTTTTTTCGATCGAGCCGCGCAAAGGAGACTTTGCCGAAATTTTTCGTAAATCCGGGTGTTAGAATATTTTCATGTTTTAAAATTTTATAACTTGTTTTGATAACTAACTTGTTTGTGATATATATACTGTCATTTTTTTCCGATCGAGCCGCGCAAAGGAGACTTTGCCGAATTTTTTCGTAAATCCGGGTGTTAGAATATTTTAAAGTTAGAAAGTCGCTCGGAGTAACTTAGTGGAAGCGTAGTTATGACTTTATAAATGGAATTTCATTGTTTTATAAGTTGGTAACTTGGAATAAAATATATCTAATGTTGAATTATATACTTAGTTCCTTTTCCCTTCTTTTTCCCTTTCGGGGACGAAAAGTTTTGAGTGGGGGAGAGTGTAACGACCCGTAAATTTTCGATAATTAAAATTGCTAATTTAATAAGATTTCGTGATTTAGTGTTAGAAAAAAATTGTAATTCGTTTGGAATAATAATAACAGGAATGAATTGCAACAATAATTATCCAAATTATTATGTATAGATTGAATGGAGTTCCAATCTAATTGAATTGACTCAAATGTTATAACTTGGTTATAAGGGAATATATGGAAAAACAAATGTAAATAAGTGAATAAGAATTGTGAATTATTTAGGTAGAAATACAAATTTTAATAGATTGGTTTCAAAGATTTGAATAGTAATAAGTATTGAAAAATAAATGCTATTTAGCGAATGCCTTTGAAATCAATAGTTGGATAGGATAATAAATGTTGAATTCATTGGGTATAATAGAGTAATTGATTGATAAGTAAAATCTATTTAAAATCAAATAATTGAATATTGAACAGGTAAATTGTTTAAAGTAAATATTTAAAACTTATTGAATAATTGAATAACTGTAAAATGGAAATAGTGTTCTAAGATGTGAATTGGTTTTAAAGGTTAAATTTTATAAGTTCGTTTTGAATATTTCAAAAGATAGTGATTTAAGAATAATCAAATTTGTTTAAATTTAATATTACAAATGTTTGAATAATTAAATTCCGAATTTGATATGATTAATTTGATATTGAAATTTAATATATGAAAATAGAGTGAATAATTGAAATTTGATTTAATATGATTCAAATTGGTTTCCAAAGTGAATGTAAGTTATATTGAGATTATAATAGAGTTAATAAGATTTTAAAATTGGAATTTATTGGATAATTGAATAACGGGTTTAATATGATTAAAAATGATTTGTAAAATTTTATTTTATCATATTAAAGTTAGAATGATGTTGTAGAACTTTTAAAATCGAATTAAAAGTAAATTTGTGAAAATTGAATATTTTAATATTTAATTGACGAGTTAAAATAGCCATTTTTCAAACAGTCTTGGATTTCGACGAAACTAGTTTCATCGGATCCGTAACGTGATATTATTGTAAGATTTCAAATTTCATGTCAATCGGATTTATCGTTTGTTCAGGGCGAGCCAAAACGCATAGAAATTCGTTTAATCGGTTTAATTTAAATTTGATCGTTTATTGCCGTAACTCGCAAAGATGATCGAATAGGCTCCCGAAACCTATTCCATTGTGTCCTAAATGCGGGATAAACTCTAGAAACGCCGGTCACCGCGCGAGATTTGGAGTTCGGAAATTTGGAGTGAATAGTGTTTTTCGTTGAAATTCTATAAAAGGAACCCTTCTCCATTCATTTGCAAAACCCTAGCTGAGATAGCTTCAGCCGCCACTTGTATTATCAATGGCCGAAAATTGCCATTCTTCTTCCCCTCCGATCTCCTCATCCATCGACTTTCATCCAAAACTTCCAACTAGAAAAACGTAGAGAGCATCGATATCTCTCTATCCAACGGTTAAGATCTGAAATGGCGAAGTGTGGAGGCTTCAAATTGCTCACGTTCTACACGGCTTTGGGCACGTTTTTTGAGGCATAGGGGAGGTCGTGCACGTGCGGTCGGCTGGTGGAGGTGGAGTTCACCGTGGCGCTTCGCATGGGGGTGCTTGATCGATGCAGAAGTGGATGTAGTTGGTTGCGAAATTTCTTGAAATTGACGACTATGGGTATATGCGTGCGTTCTTATGGCCTGGGAGAAGAAGATGATGCCCACGGCCTGGATCTTTCCTTTGGAAATCAACAGCTCTGATTAGTTAGTAATTTAAAAAGAAATTTGTAAATGTTAATTATATTTAAAATTGTATAATCTTTAAAAATGTATAACCTTTTCATACGAGGTCGAAAACGCACGAAACGAATTGCGTTGGCTTCGTTTTGTCGAGCACTACGCTATGGAGCTGGATTGGATTGGAGCAAGTGAAAATTTCGGATAAAATGAAACGCTCGTTTAATTTTATTCGAAATAAAACGCTGGAACTAAATTGAAATCAAGGTGAGTGTTTTATAACGCTCACAGCGTACTGAATATCTTTATGGTAGTTAAATTTAATATTATGTAGTGATATGAATTTTATTTGTCGTTGTTTGATAAAATTTAATTGTCATATAGATTGTCATTTGAATTAACCGTTGAAAATAAAATTGACAGTTAAATTGAAATTAAAATTGAATTGCGATTAAATTACCTGACATTGATAACTATGAAATTGCCATGAATTGTATTGTCTATTGGGTGATGTATTTCGATGGATGTTATTGGTTGATATTTAAATGTTTGGATGTTTATTTTCTTATATATATATATATATATCCTTTTATGCATACATATGACACTGTGATTTGATTTAAGTGATATATATTCATCCCTGACATTTAATTGAAATAACTAATCACTTGGCCATTGGATAGAAAATTATATACACACACCGGATTGGTTAAATTAATAATTTTTAAAATCGTTGATTTGAAATTTATTTAAATGTTTTGATTTAAAAGTTATAAATAAAATCAATTTATAGAAATCGAATTTATCGCATAATTGAGTTCTAAATGTTGAAATAAATTTTGATTAAAAGAAATTGTTAAATGATTTAAGTTGAGACTTTGAAATTTAAAATTGGGATATGATTGAATTTTAAAAATTTATTTGTTTTAAAGATTGAACGTTATTTCGAGCTTTGAGTATTACTAAGTAAAAGTGATATAAAAAATGATATTTTGAAATTGAGCTTGAAATTGAATCATATTTGAAATTTGGATTTAAATTTGAATATTGAAGGATAATTTTGTTAAGTGTTATAAATTGGTATTTTGAACATCAAGCTCCAAATCAATATAAATTGAAATTGAATAATTTGAAGGTGAATGTAAAATGGAATTAATTTGAAGTCAAAGTTGACATTGATTTGAATTGAAATCGAAATTGAATCGGTAGAATGGAAATTGAAATTGATTTGAATTGGGAAGTTATAATTGAAATGGATTGGTTTTGAAGCTGTTTATTTTGTTTTCCAAATTTCTCTGTTATATAAACCGTTTTTGGATACTTAAACTATTTTAATCTATTTTAAATCTACTTAACCCAATTTAAATTATTTTAAACTAATTTATCTATTTTAAATCCATTTTAAGATTTTAAGTATTTTTAACTATTTTAATTATTTAAAACTACTTTTAAACTCCTTAAAACGATTTTCTAAAATTTCAAGCTGGTCAATAAGGTGAAATGTTTATGTTTAAATCTTGAATTTAAATACGAATTGGGTTAAATGAAGCTGCAACCTAAATTGAATTTCGAAATGATTTGGAAATCTAAATGAGATATTGAGGCGAAAAATGATTTTTGAAACGGAATCTTACATTTTGAATAGATATGATGATATTTGAAATGGACTTGATTTTTGAAGCGAATGTGATATTTTGATATCAATTATGAATCGATTTAAAATGTAAAAGAGCCACCGGTGTAATAATACGTAGTTATTAAAGAGACCGGGATCAGATATGGACATACTCTCTATCGATACCGAAAACCACTTTAATAACTATTATACGCGGAGTGTTGATCTAGAATGAAGTGGATGGTTTGGTGAACGCGTTGACTGAAGAAAGAGAACGATATTGGATGACCCCTGACATGACTAAAACAGGAGCCGCGCCGGGCCATTAAGGTTCGCCATCTCTAGCGGACACACTTCTTCGATACCATATCTATTACATTTGTGATTCGATTTGGGTGCAACCCTTGATTTGGGAGTGTTGTTTCGCGGTGTTGAGGTAGCTGCTGGCTATGCTCAACATCAATCCGGATCACGCAACTACAAGTATACTAGTTGGTATCACCTCATGTACCTTGTCATACTGATTATCCTATTCGCGACCACTACGTTTTGTTTTGTGTTATACCTATGGGGTACCCTCTGATAACCACCAGTTTAAGGTGGGGCTTACGGTGCTGTATAGACTATGGCATTATACAAATGTGTTAAGGGGGATTATGGTAACGCCTTAACGCTATTTTAATACCTTTACTTTACTGCAGACATATTATAATAGCGTATTGTACTACATACTAGATAGTTTAACGGATCCTTAAGAGATGGAAAATCCCGTAACATCTCTTAAGTTATTGCACGCACGTTGACACTGGATATGAGATGTCAAACCCCGTAAACATCTCTGACGCCGTTACACTCATATTTATTTACGATTGATTTAACTTACATGAGGATATTTAGTCCTGACTCGAGTGTTTTGTCTTTTCATTACGCTCGGGTCAGACCTGAGTTTTTCAGCTTATTGAAGATCTATTCTGGAGGACGAAGACAAAGATTTGGTATCCTATTACTATTATTATCTTTGCATCATGCTGTCTGCTGCATTATTTTATTTGTTCTGTTGTATATGTATAACTCTGATACATGTTGTATAAATAATGATCAAAGTATTGTAAACAGCTTCATGAACTGTTTATTTAACTATTATATTTTATCGTTCCGCTGCAAGATTCTTGTTGTTTCATTTCCTTTATTTCCCTTCCCTTTCTTTTCTTATTTACCCCAATAACCATCTGCCCTTTTGAATGGTTTGGAATCGGCATGTGTATTTGATCGTCGGTTTAAATTTTCCAAAAAGGCGGGTCGTTACAATATTGCTTTTCTATAACTACAGAGTTTAACTTTTGAACATAAAACAATGTCATAATCAAAAGAGCCAACAATCAGTTTAATATCCAATAATTCATATTATAGAAACATTATTGAAATTAAAATCAACAATGGTGACGAATCCTATTGGCTCCCTCCAATCTGTTCCCCTACATCGTAGCTCATATATATCGGCAGATACGTTAATAAAATCGATAGTGGTAAGAAATCCTATTGGATTCCTCCAACCCGTCTCTCTACGTCACGTCTCATATATGATCATA
Organism: Allium cepa; assembly: GCA_030765085.1. Taxonomy (NCBI): domain Eukaryota; kingdom Viridiplantae; phylum Streptophyta; class Magnoliopsida; order Asparagales; family Amaryllidaceae; genus Allium; species Allium cepa. Next base: position 515,016,809 of record CM060938.1, read on the forward strand.
TAATATGGGTCATCCACTACTAGCGGGTATATATAAAGGTCAAGCACTCCAAGGGCGAGAAGAAAATCAAACCAATTAATAAAAAAATTAATCATCTAAAACATTCAATTAACAATTTTATCAACTATACAACATCTCTTATTAACTAAAATGGCGAATTTAACTCACCGAAATTCAGCTGTTGCAGAAGTGTTCTAGTTTCGTTTGAATTCGAATGACATCCGAGTTCAGCATAACATTTCACTAACTTTAATCATCGCCAATCTAGTTCCATTTCATAGTTTATGCTGATACAAGTATAATACAACTTATCGAACTCGATTCCAACCTCATATGAATTAGTTATAACATTTATAAGAATTAGGAATTTATATAACATAATAATTTAAACTAACTAAATCATTAACTAAATAAATTACCAATTAAATCAATCTCGCCCCCGAACCTTTCTCTCTCGTTCGCGTTCGAACCCACTCAGGTGCCACTTCAGCCGCCCCTCGCCGCCACCACATGCCACCTAACACCGTTGCGACCTTGCCCGAGCACTCCGTGACCTCAACAAGCCCATGCCCTCGCTCCTCATCTCCTCCAATTGCAGCTAGCTTTAGAAAAACCCCAAAACATCAAACGCCTTCGACGCGATTTTCCATGGCCACGATCCTCCATTCGCCACCAAACTTGGCCACGCTTTGCCCTCCTCACCCACTATGCCCATTCAGGTCCCATCACTTAAAACTTCACCAAAATGCCACAATCGACAAAAAAATACAATCATCGTGCATCCTCCAATCACACCCACACGATGCGACCTAGCCTAATTTGACCATTGAACCTCATCAGGTCGATGTTATGAACATATTCCTAGTTAGAGATGAGTATGAAACAACATGGATTGGCTCCGATGATCATGAGACATTGGATGTTGAGGGGGTTTAATTTTAAAAAAAGAACAAATATGCTCTCAGGTTTAGTCGTGTTTAAGGAAGTATGGTTTAAGGATGTGCAACGTGGGGTGGATATGGATTGTACAGATGTAGTATGGCTTGAACATGGGCAACATATTATTTAATTTAAAAATATTCATTCAAAGCAACTCAAAATCTCGAATTCTAAACGAGTCATGCAGCCTGGTGTTTTATACTTAATACCCATGTTCTTAACACAATGGAACTAGTCTCTAGACCAAATTTGATAATATATAAAAGATGGCTTTTCAAACCCAATTATATTATATTAATTTCTATAATTAGTTTCTAAGTGTTTTGAGCTCGCACAACCAAATGATATGTCCGATCGCCACAAAATTCATTAACATACAATTACTTATTATTACGATTCCAATGACATTGATTTCGTCGAAATCTGAGACAGTGCCCAAGAATGATATTTTCACACGTTAATTAAAACGAATTATTTATATCTTTTTAAATCCATTTTTTAAAATTAAATTAGGATTTGGTATTTAAATAATTTTCGAAATTCAAATCATCATTCCAAAATTAAATTAATAATTTACTTATCCAAATAAATCCTTATATTATAAATTCAAGCTCTTTGGTCTATAAAATAATAATTAAATATTTGAAATTAATTAAATATTTCAAAATCAAATAACTAAATTTTGGGTCGCTGCATTCTTCACCTCTTAAAAGAAAATTTTCCAAGGTAAGAAAAATACTTCCTAACCCATTAACTTTCAAAAATAGTTAGTAACAAATTCTCTATCTTTTAAATTGCCAAAAAAATTCTACAGTGTCTTCTTTGAACGGCTAGATAAAAATAACTACAAATCATCACAATGGGTCCAAACCATTACAAGAAAACAAAAACCAAATGGCATAATCCTAAAACCATCAAGTCAAACAACAATATAAACATGTACCTATTTGTCAGGCAACTAAATTCTACTCGTGAAACTAAAGGCATCATACTGGCTTTTGCTTATGTATACCTACATCTTACTTATAATAATTATCCAACTATATAACCTGCATTTTCCATTGTCAATGTTTAATTAGGTTAAAGCTCGTAAGATTTACATATGTCATCAATATGAAAAAAAGAATCAGATCGCTCGCTCAGTCACACAATTTCACTTCGGAACTAGTATAGTCCAATCGACTTCTTTAGCGCAGACTTTGATCTGTAACTTAATTACAAACTGCCATTCTCCTTGCATATCCATATACTATAATAGAGAATTTTAGAACCAATCAAAAATCCAAATCTATTTTTTGCCATCATGAATCGAGTGGAAAATCCTTATTTGGACCGATGTAAATCATCTTAAAATCTTGTACCTAAATATAGATCAAATGAACATGCAGATAAAATAATCTACGTACAACTTACATATTTATTCTAATTGGCCTCTAACTATACCCAGTTCTTTTATTCACATTTATACATTTACTTAGTACATTTCCTTAAATACTAATATCACCTATGAATTATTTCATAAATCCTTACTTTAGTCCATACACATCCTATAATTTCAACTTAAGTTTATATTTGTATAACACTCTTCTATATCCCAAGAGTATATACACACTACTCAAATTTGTTTTACTTAACCCAAATGTCTAACAATTTTAAATTTTTCCATTTACTAATTATTTTTCTCAAATTTATAAGTTAGCGAAACTCTTTTTCTTATGTTTCCCCAAAATACTTAACTCAATTTCTATATCCAATTTAGAAGTTCTGACTATCCAAAATCGTCGAAAATTTCATTTATTGTCAATAAATAAAAAATAACAAACATATTAAAATGAGGTACAAAACCAATCTACTCTGATGCATAATACACATGCATCCATATAATGCTTAGTTGGAAATTTTAGAATTCAACATCCAGATTTATTTCAACTCTATTTTGAAATGGTATGTACCTCTATTGTATGAAAACATATTTTTCGGATTTAATTCAAAATTTTTTTGCCATAACAAATTCCTTATGGTAGAAATCAGTCGCTTGAAAACTCAAAAATGAATCTCGATGATGTTGCAGTCATCATTGAAATTATTTTCCGTCACCGAAGTGAGTTCAGTGCTTTCTATCTTTTTTAAACCCAATTTTAAAATATTCTCGTTCAAAACTATTTTCCAAATAATATTATTATTATTTTCCAAAACTTTAAAAACCAATTTCAAAGCCACGGAGATTTGAATTCTCAATTTCTTATTCTAAACCCATTTTTATTTATAACCCATATTTATAAATATACTTATACAATTTCATTTCCTTTTCATTTATAAATCACATTTAAAAATCATACTTATATAATCTCACTTCTTATAATATCGTTTCACAAATGTTGATTATTTTAATTATAATCACTACTCTATAATTAACATTTATAAATTCACTTTCTTATATAACTTATTTGACAAATGTTTATATATTTTTTATATTAGAATGAACAACTTTTGTTACCATTATACCTTAAATCCAACCAACATATCATATATAACTATAACAATTTTTGAAAAATTATTCATACGTATATAAAATATAATCTAGGTAAAATTATTTCATCTACCCAGTTTCACAACAAAACTATATCGAGTTGCCATTTTCAAGTATCTTGAGATCCCTGTCAGTAAAGTTAATTACTCTATTGACCATAATCCATAAGCTACTTAACTAACCAATCAACAAAATATAAAATATTTTTATGTCACTAACAAATATGTGCTCATATATTGTAAAGACCTAAATTTTCACACCTCAAAAACTCGCACTGATCCTTCTCACCACGAATTCCCAAGACACGAAAGACCGACTCATTAAGGATGAAATAAAAGAAATAAGAACAGAATAGAACAACACAGTGAACAGAAAATAATCTCAAAATTCATGGAGAATATATAATATTAAATTATAAACTTTATAGTGGAAAGCATTTAAAAAACATATCAATCAGAGTCTAACCCATGATTAGCCTAGATAGCCATAAAGTCTGCCCTTACAATTGCTGAAACAGATAAACAACAACAAACATAGCACAGTGGAATAATAAGACTATGCCCATACGTAGATGTAGATCTTCAACACTACTTTGGAAAGCTCGAACCTCCTATCATGTTGCATTACGCCAAAGCAAACGCGATACCATATAATTTCAATTCAAGAAACTCCAAAATCCAGCATCCTCTCTCCCCAGCTTGCATAGCTAAACCTGAAATCACTCGATATTGACCTGAGTGTTAAAATCACTCAAATTGGCTTTTGGAAAAATCAGCGTAAGAACACAATCCCAAATGTGACAGTGTCACAATTGGACACCAAACCAAAAATCCGTATTTTGAAAAGAAAGGGTATCTCATAAGACCACGCAGGATAAAAACACTAAATGCGTTTTTTCTTATGATAACCATAAAATTATTACTCCAAAAATAAGGGATAATATTTTTATTGACATTATTTTGGAAGTGTTTTCATGTAAACTTATGAGTCTTAGATGAAAATGTTACATTCATTAAATTTCATCATTTTCTCTACAGTCAAAATCGTACAAGGGTCTTAATGGATTATTGGATTCCATATTAGCAACTAAGGTAAAGGGCTACCTTAGGAAATGTGTTTGAGACCCAGAGACTATAGCACCTACGGTGTTAGAAGATTTAGTAGTAGTACCAGATTTGACTATAGTTAGAATGCCGATTCAGATTATGGAAAGAGATAAGAAGAAGTTGAGGAATAAGACGGTCAAATTGGTATAGGTCTAGTGGAGCGACGATGATAGAGGCTGTACTTGGGAGACTGAGACAAGAATTAAGGACACTTACCCTGAACTATTTGATGGTATGGTTTACATTTGATTGTTTTTTTTGTGTACCTTATCGTAATTTCGAGGAGGAAATCCTTTAAGGTGGAGAGTCTATAACACCCCATATTTTTATAACATTATTTAGAATATTTAATTAACAAAATTAAGTGAAATAATGTGAAGATTAATAAGTTGAGATTTGATTAAGATAAGGGTAGCCGTACCGTGTTAAATGCTAATCAAAATGAAATGGCATAAATTAACGTGTTAGGAAATGAGTAAGGGCAATATGGAAAATATGAGAGGCTTATACCCTAAACCCTTAGGAATATAAACTCGCATTCATTTACATTTTACCAAACTAAAAACTCTTAAGGTCGGTCGCCATTATTATTCTCAAGAGAAGATAAGCTAGGATTCAAGAGAAGAAAGATAATCAACTAATTCAACATCAAATCTCACATCTTAAAATCTCAAAGCTAAGGTGAATAATTACTACATCTTATTTTTCTCATGGTTTTCGGTTTTTAGATTTGATCCGAAATGTTTTGCAAGTATATGCCATGTTTTTGATGGTTAAAGTTATATATATGGTTGTTGATGAATTATATATGCTCATATTAGTTTTTGTGATATTTTGACATGAAAACCATATTAAATGACATTCAAATACCTTGGAAATTTAATTGTAGGTCAAAAATGATAATTTAGAGATAGGTTCCAATTTTCATAATTTCTTGAATTATAGTGGATTTTATATTAATTTTCTAGTGAAGGAAATGATTTATTGGGTTATAAATTATTTACGGCTAAATAAATAATTACTTGGGTTAGAAAATTTCATGTGTTGGAAAACATATTAAAATAGATTTTCTGGGATTCTTTCAGATTTTTCCTAAGTGATTTGATAAATATATAAAATTATTTGAGGTATGAGATTTAAATGTTTTATATATTTAATTAAGAAGAAGGGGCATTTTATAAAATAAAATTATTATTTATTTCTAAAATTAGTGGCAACACTTTTTTGAAAAGTATTTATTAACCAATGAGAAATTGATAAACAAAAGCAGGTTAGTTGAAAAGTAATTTTTTTAAGTTAAAATACAGAAATCATACTTTTAGCATGTTTCATCGAATTTTAGCACCAGACCGTCCGATCCCAGACCTCTCGACAAAGTCGAAAGGTTAACTGTCGACAAAGTCAAAATTCAATGTATAAGGTATCAAGTACCTTGGTATGCAATGAATTGAACAAAGTCAAAGGGTTCTAAGTCGAAAGGTTGGTTGCCAAAGAGGTTAGGCTATGTTTATTTTTTAAACCAAAGATTGCCTGCTTTGCTTTCAAACAAGAGCTTTCGACTTGGTTGCTTCCAACTAGGTCAAACATTTTAAATCAAGGTTTTTATACGTTTCGACAAAGTCGAAAGATTACTGCCACTTTTGTTTTGTTTTTTTTTATGTTTTGAACCTTCCGATAAAGTTGAAAAGTTTGCTTAAAAATTAGCCGCTTCTCCATGCTTTCGAAAGAGAGCTTTCGACTTAGGTGATTTACCCTGGTTTTCTAATTAAAGTATAACCAATGCTTTCGAAGTAGAGCTTTCGACGACGTCGATAGATTGCTTCCAATTATGTCGAAAGGTTTTTAAAGTAGATTTTCCACTTGTTTTTAAATTGAACCCAATATGTCTTCAAAAGTTTTATGTTTAAGAGGTTTAATGCCTTTGAAAGGTTTGTTTAGTTTAATGAATTAGAAAGGTTTAATTCAATGATTTTGAAAGGTTTTATTTTGAATGATTTTGAAAGGTTTTCTTAGTTCAATTATTTCGAAAGGTTTGATTCATTGATTTCATAAAGGTTTTATTTTGAATGATTTTGAAAGGTTTGAGATGGAAGGTTTTCCAAGGTTTTTCCAAGGCAATGTTTTAAACTGATTTTTAAAAGAAGAATGTCCAAAGTTCATTGGTTTCGAAAGGTTTGATCTTTCGAAAGGTTTAGTTTTGGCATACTGGCCTAGATAATTGAAAGGTTTTCCCTAGGTTTGGATAAAGGTACTCTCAAAATATTTAGAAAGGATAACTTTCAAATAGTTAACTGTTTTCATCAACTAAAGTTTGAGTAAAGCATACACACACACATATATATATATATATATATATATATATATATATAACATGGCAATGTAATTTTGAGTAAAGTATAAAAAAATTATATTTTTTCCTTGTATAAGTTTTATTTAAAGGTTTTAAATCTTTTTGAAAATGTTTTCAAGGAAAATTATGGAAAGGGTTCCTTATATGAAAATGACTCAGACATTAGAATACCACATGAGACTCATATGGGGTCGTACCCTATACGTTAGCTAATAGCCCCAACTAATGTTGTCCAAAATTCCAGCGTGTAGGGCTTTGTCACAGGTATACTAAAATTATGATCACTCACCGAAAGGAATATAATAGTATACAGACAGGTTATTGGTGAGCCCAAATAACCATTAGGATCTGGAAGACCTAGGAGATGATTAAGATAGGGATAGACTAACAGAAGAGAAGTATCTGACAGATAGTTAGGGACAAACCGTCTAAAAGTGAAGTATTTAACAATGGTTAAGGATAGATAGTTTAGAAAAATAATAGCTAATGGTAGGCCCGAGTCAGTCAAAGGTTTAAAGTTATCCAAACAAAACTTATATTTTTGAACAGATGGTGTTATCCTGCCTTTTGGCAAGGCCATGACACCAAGAAATTGACTGGAAACCAGAGACAGATCGTCCTCGAAGATCAGTTATACACAGGTCTGCTATGGATACTGGTGAAATTTTCCGAATCTGAGTCAAGCTACAATCGATATAGTGCGACAAGCAAAGCTACTAAAGCCGACATTCCAAATTTCAAGTTAATAGGAGTTCGTAAGCTCAAGATATTGATCGATCAAGTCTCACGTGAAACACCTCTGTTTCGTATCCATCAAGCATCCATTGGTTCATATCCATCATGCTTACTCCACTTTGTATCCACCTTGCCGAATTCAATTTTGTATCCATCGCGCCTACTCCATTTCATATCCATCACATTTTCCTCGCTTCGTATCCATCAACTGAAGCCAATTCGTATCAATTCCAACTGCATAGTTCGTATCGATCGACCAACGATCGATACAAATGAGCCACCAAATGATTGATACGAAGTAACATCTTCTATCGATACGAAACAAGCCAAACACCATCAATACGAAGCAGCTGCATGTAATCGAAATGAAACATCCGCTAAGTCATTGATACGAAGCGGCCTCAAGCATCGATATGAAATGAAGTTGAGGGCATCGATGCGAAAGGAATACAACAGGTCGATACAAACAAAGCATGTAAAAGTGGAAGACTCGGTTACTCGACATGAGAAGTGGATCGATCCTAGAATATAGAGCCATGTCATCTTATCGATATGAGCTGGCATGGGTACGAACACACCGATACGAACCAAAGCGATACGAAGATGTCAGCCCACTGAAATGCCCAACTTGGATTGATCATAACTCAAAATCTACAAGTCCAAATGCCACCATATTTTCATAGGAGCTTGCATACCACCTCTACCTGGTCTATGATCGATCTTGGCCCGAATGGATGTGTTTTGGATCAATATAAAATGAGTTCGTATCGATCTTGGATTGATCCCAATCAACCTCAGATCGATCCGACGGGCCCATCCACGTGAGTGAAGGAGTCTTTCAAAGTTTGAGCAGGATATTTTCAGCCTACGCCTATAAATAGCTCCCCGATGCCTTTAGAAAATGGACTTTTGATTATTCTACGCCAATACAATGCCAAAATCTCCCTTGTCTCTTGAGTGTACTATTGTAATAAGTTGTAACCAGTGAGAATCATCAATAAAGCAACAAACTTTCTATTGCGGACATAGGCAACAACACCGAACCACTCTAAATCTCTGTGTTATTGTATTTTTGTTTATATATTTTTGGTGTGTTTGCTAGATTAATCTCACTTTTCATTTACATTCTTCACTTTGATCTCAAACACGCCAAAAGATTGTTGTGCCTAATTTTGGTGCAAACACTTTGGTGCTTTCAATGAGATAACCTAGCTTTTCTCCTACTCTTTCGATCTACTACCATTATTGGATTGCAAGAATCTTAGGAGAAGATCCATATCTCACATCTAGTAGTTCTCATATGCTATTCAGATTGCACCAAATCTAGGAAGGAGCTACATCATTCATCATGGTCACTACTAGGACCGCCTCAACCGCTGCTGATCAGAAAGGACGAGATAGACAAAACCTTACGTAGCTGTCCGCTATAGGTTAGAATTCAACCGGACCTTCTGATCCACAGGGCCCTGTCACCAGGGAGGAGTTTCAGATGTTGATGTAAGAACTGACCCAAAGCCGCCAACAGCTTACCCAGCAGATCCATGTTAGCATGGAGTTAACCAACCGAGTGAATCAAGAAAGATGAAGGAGATCCAGAAGAGAAAAAATTTCCTACCCATCCACTGAAAGCTCAGCTTTCTCTGATTACAATCATAGATCCACACGCCTATGACTGGATGGAAGCTATGCGTAAGCTCTCGGGCATCGGTGCATTATGAATCTTGGACAAGTAGGAGCTGGTCCATCTACAAGTCATAGGGCTGGACCTTCCTTCCAAGAAGGGGTAATTCCTTATCACACTACTGATGGCCGTGTTGCCGCCGCTGACATAGACTTGGAAGATGACGTTCGAAATTAAGCAGATCCGATCCTTCATCAATGTAATCATACTCCTAAACCATATGTGCCCGAAGATATGGGACTAAGGAGGCGAGGCATAGAACGTCGACTACACCCAGACATCCTCACATTGTGGAACCCGACCAAACCTTGGCTCAGAATATCCAAATGCCGGATATTCCAACCATGATCCGTCAGATGATTCGTGAAAGTTAAGGCCTCGCCAATGATGATTGGGGAATCTCCCAAACTCATACTCCATTCACTGATGACATCCTCTTTGCTGAACCACCTTGCCGATTCAGGATGCCAACTTTGCCTTTTTATGAAAGGAGCTCAGATCCTAATCAACACATCCTAAAGTATGAATGGCTCATAAACACCGCTCGAGCTGACGATGCGGTTAAATGTATAAGCTTTCCTATTTCCCTAGGGGGTATTGTAACCAACTGGTTTACTCGTTTACCACCTCAATCCATTTCATGATTTGATCAGTTTGCAACCAAGTTCGTCGAACAATTTCGTATGCACGTCACGAGGCTGAAGGATGTTAACACCTTATCCATTGTAACTCAAGCTCCAGGAGAGACACTTAGACATTATCTAGAAAGGTATCACGCTACCTATGTTGAGGTTAGCAATCCAAATGGCAATTCAATCTTGATGGAATTAACTTAGGGATCGACGCCAATTTCGAATTTGGCAATTGGTTGGCTGGGAAGCCACCCGCATCGTTGGATAGTTTCTATGCTAAGGTAGTTCAGTTCTTGAGAAGGGGAGACGCTAGAAGATCTAGGAAGCAGGAGGATGTGGGTCCCAGTGTCGAAGGCATTCAAAGTAACATTGCTGTGAAATAGACCGATGACAGTTCCGGTAAAGTGCAGCTGAATATACAGAATAAGCAAAATCAGCAGAAAGGCGATGGAGGTCAAGGTAAGAAGCGAGATCAAAATCGCAGACTGCGACGCAGAGCTTCGATGTTTGACAATATACCCCATTGAATACATCCCTGGAGAATGTTTAGTTGCAGACTTGTAATGCTGGCCAATATAAGAAGCCTACTCCGTAGCAGTCATCCCAAAAGCGAATTCAATTTGGAAAATTCTGTAGATTCCATGATTGCTACGGTCACAATACCAATGAGTGTCACCATTTATAGGATATTATTGAGAAGTTAATCCGAGAGAGGAAGTTGAAGCAATTTGTTCGGGCGCCACAGGCTGAAGGTGCGGGCCCATCAAACCAGAATCAAGTTCAGAATCAGGCTAGACCAAAGGAACCCGCGCGTACTGGCAGGAGTTTGGTTATTAACACATTTGTGGTGGTCCTCGTCCAGTGGATCGGAGCTGGAGGGAAATGGAGTCATATGTTAGTTCGATTGGGAATGCAGACTTTGAGTGCTACAATAACATTGATGATGGGGCTCCGGCGAAACAGTTGAAAACGATGATAGACGACATCGTTTTTCGAGATAGAGATGTTGATAGGGTCGAAGCCCCCCACTATCTATCCACTAGTCATATCAGTTCAAATAGGTCCTGCTTGGATGAAGAGGATCTTGGTACATAGTGGAAGCTCCGTAAATATTCTATTTAAACGAGCTTATGACTAGATGAAAATGGAGGTAGAGGACTTAAAGTCATGCCAGTCTCGCATACTTGGTTTTAATGGAAGTGTAACTATACCCACTGGGATGGTGGAATTACCAGGGGAGTTGGGATTCGGAGATCGTCGGAGAGTCCGGATGCTGCAATTTGTTGTGTTGGATATTAACTCTCCGTATAATGCTTTCTTGGGCCGACCAGGCCTAGCCAAATTCAAGGCAGCCATTGCCCCATGGTGCTTAACTCTTAAGTTCTCCATAGATAATGGGTTAGAGCTGTTCAAGGAGATCAGGCGGCTGGATGCATTTGTTATGTTGCTGAGCTGCGAAAAGTGCGGTAGAAAGAGAAGGACAAGGACGTAGAGGAATTTCTCTGCATTTGTTTAAGTGAAAATTGAAAGCTAACTCCCGGGCCTAGGCCCGGGCGACATAACTAATTCCTAAAAGATCTTGATCCAAGAGATGGTGATAACGAAGAGGAAGTTAAAGACAGTCGTGCTTCTCTGGTAGAGTTAATGATCGATGTCTCGATCGATGATGATGATAACTCCAGAATGTTAAAGGTCGGATCTCAGCTAAGCCAATAGACGATCGAGGAATTGGCTGAAGTTCTTCGGGCAAACCTTGATGTGTTTGCTTGGACACACTCAGACACTTGGACACACTCAGACATATATGGGATCTCACTGAAGATCGCGAGCCATACATTGAATATTGATCCGCGGCATGTCCCGGTCAAACTGAAAAGGCGCGGTATGAATCCAGAGAGATCTGTCACCCTGAAAGAAGGGGTGGATAAACTCAAGTTGAATGCGATTATTAGAGATGTATTATATCCAAAATGAGTGTCCAACCCAGTGCTTGTGAGGAAAACTAACGGAAAATAGAGAACTTGTGTGGACTACTCAGACCTAAATAAAGAATGCCCTAAAGACAACTTTCCACTTCCCAGAATTGATCAGCTTGTAGATTCAACGGCCGGACATGAGCTTTTGTCTTTTATGGATGCGTATTCCAGCTATGATCAGATACCAATGCACCTACCAGCTCAGGAGCATACTAGTTTTGTTACCAAGTGAGGACCCTATTGCTATAAAGTGATGCCGTTTGGACTCAAGAACGCTAGAGCAACTTATCAAGGCTTATCCACCGAATGTTCGTCAACCAGATTGGGAAAACTATGGAGGTGTACATGGACAATACACTTGTGAAGTCGTGACTCTCCATCAATCATGTCAAAGACTTGGAAACAACATTCAACATCCTCCGAGAGTACCGAATAAAGCTCAACCCGTTGAAGTGTCACTTCGGAGTCGTGTTCGGAAAGTTCCTTGGATTCACCGTCAATGCCCGAGGCATTGAAGCCAATCCTTAAAAGGATTTGGGCGATTTGAAATCTCGAGACTCCTTGAACTATAAAGCAAGTACAAATCCTCAATGGGAAGGTGGCAGCTTTGAGCAGATTCATTTCCAAATCCACCGACAAATGCATTCCCTTCTTCGATCTAATCAGGAAAGGAAAACGGAACTTTGAATGGACTGAGGAGCGTGAAGCCACATTCCAACCAGTGATTTAACACTTGACAACACCACCAATTCTGTCAAAATCGGTTGATCATGAGAGACCATACATCTATCTAGTAGTTTCAGCAAACGCAATTAGTGCTGCATTAATTCGGGAGGAGGACCGGATACAACGGCCGATCTATTACATTAGCAAACGACTGAACAGGGCGGAGAGGAACTATCCAAAGTTGGAGAAGCTCGCTTACTACCTCGTCATTGCCTCTAGATAGCTCCATTCATATTTTCAGGCTCATTCGATCCCAGTCTACACTGACCAGCTGCTACGACAGGTCCTTGCGCTGCCTAAGACGTCTGATAGGTTTCTTAAATGGAACATCAAGCTAAGTCAGTTTGACATTACTTATACACCAAGGGGGGCCATCCAAGGACAAGTTTTAGCAGACTTCATTGCTGAATTTACTATCCCAGAGAAATTGCCCGAGACCAGTAAATCTCCCAAATACATATGAAGCTATACATAGATGGCGCATCGAATAACCGCTGCTCAGGCGTTGGAGTTGTACTCAAAACCCTAGAAGTTGATCCATATGTTATGCTTTGAAGTTTGATTTTTGTGCAATTAATAATGAGGCTAATATAAAGCTTTACTCGTGGGACTCAAACTTGCTAGAGATTTAAGAATTATTGTTGTGGAGATTTCCTGCGCTTCACAATTGGTCATATGTCAGGCTCGGGGAGATCACCAAGCTAGAGACTGGAGGTTGATTGCTTATCTCACTAGTGTCTAGGAAGTGTTGAATTAGTTTGATCATTATGTTATCTATTGCATACCCCAAGAGCATAACCAGAAGGCCGATTCTATGGCAAAACTGGCCACCACTAGGGAAGCGCAACAAATGGGACTCATCCCTGTTTAGACACTTACATCTCCGAGCATCAATCAGATCGAGACAAATTGGGTGCATGAAGCCGCATTCGAGAAGGACTCATGGATGACCCTATTCAAAAATTATCTCGATCATGGAACTATTCCTGAGCGTAGAAGTGAGAAGAGACAAGTTCTTCAGAAAGTTTCACGATTCATTATCTAGAATGGAGTCATGTACAGAAGAGGATACTCTGCTACTTTACTCCAATGTAGCACCCAAGACGAAATCAAACGAGTGTCACATGATGTGCATGAGGGAGAATGCGGCGATCACACTAGGGGGCAGGCCCTTGCTAAGAAGATACTCTGACATGGGTATTATTGGCCGATAGTGAATCGGGATGCATTAGATTACACCAAGAAATGTGATAAATGTCAAAAGCATGCTTGAATTCCAAGAGCCCCGCCTACTGAAGTCACTCAAATGGTCAGTCTATGGGTGTTTTCCATATGATGCGTAAATATAATTGGGTCTCTATCTCTGGCTAAAGGTGGCGCAAAGTACACCATCATTTTAGTTGAATACTTTACCAAATGGACGGAAGCTGAGCCTCTTGCTACCATCACGATGAAGAAAGTAATCCACTTTGTAGTACGCAAAATTATCTGTCGATTTGGCCTCCCATATACCATTATCACTGATAATGGAGCCTAACTCAACGGTGCCGAGTTCAAGAACTTTTGTCAACGTTTCCACATTCAAAAGAAGTTCTCGGTAGTTACTCGCCCTCAAGCGAATGAACAGGTCAAAGCTATTATCTCTACCATTGTCGGCTCATCATGAACAACTTGAGTGTCCACTGGGATGTCTCCAGTTGAAGCCAAAGAGCTGGCTGTAAACATACTTTTGTCCATGACAAAACGTTGGTCAGTAAGTGGATCGCTTTGAGGACCAAGGAGTTCTTCTACCATTTGTTCGTTGAAGATAAAAGCACTCTCATGAGCTCCTAGGTCAAAGTGGCAGCTGTAGTGGTCGTCGCCTCTGTCATGATGGCCATCTGCTCTTGATGCTTCCTTTGGGTTGCAGGGGGGCACGACTGATGCAGCTCCTATAACTGAATGGAGACAAGAAAAATATTAGTGGCTGCCTTTGATAATGCTCCAGACTTTGAATGAATACAAGAAGTGCTCTGAATACCTTCCTCAGGTTGGCTTATAGGTGGAGCTGGAACTCCTTTAGAAACATGCTCGTGAGCTAAAGAGAGTTGCGGTTGACCGGGACAGTAAACTGGCATAGGTGGATGATCGACTGTAGAGGTAGGCTCAGGCTGGGTTGACACAGGTATTTCAGAACTTGCATCATAATGCTCAACACCAGAACCCTCTCCAGCCTCCGGATGCTGAGCGGTGAGTTTCTCTTTCTCAAATATAACGATGGCCTCATGGAGAATTCTCCTCTCATCTTCAGTTCACACCTGATTCTCCAAGTCAAACTCATCGATGGATGTAGTGTGGTGTTCAGCCTTCTCAACATCCACCAAATGGCACCAGGCATTATGCAAATGAGTCGAATAGTTAACGAGCCATCTCAAGCCATGATATTTGAAGACATTGACGTTGTAAGTGGTTAGAATGTCTTCCATATCGCCTTCTAACCTGGCCTCCGCTGCTTCGAGTTTGGCTTCAGTTCTAGCCTCGGCTTCAGTTCCAGCCTCGGCTTCTTGAACCTTTAGAACTACCGCATCCCGCTCATCCTTAAGCTTCACAATCTGATCACATGCCTCCTGAGTAGCCTTATTAGCATCGTCCTTTTTTTTTGATGACCTCGGTGTACTTCGCTTTAGGCTCATTAAGCTCATTAAGATCCTTGAGCGCGTTAGCCCTCTCAACTGTGAAGGTGGCATTCTTATGGCCCATATCATCAACCAGTTTTAAGTGCTCTTGCCTCATCTTCCCCATCTTCTTGTTAGCCTCATCGACTTTCTTCAAGGCCTCCATTTCTGAATTTCTCGAAGTGTCATTCTCATTAGTGAGCACTTGGACTATGCGAACTTTTTGGGCGAGACTTTGTTGCAGCCGTTCGATTACGTTTGCCTGATCAAATGCCACAGCTGAGGCTTTCACTGCAGTTATCTTCCATTCACGATATTGGCTGTAGGCATGATTGACATAGTTGTGCACAGTTTTCTCTGCTCCTTTTGGAATCAGTTGCAAATTTGTAGGGAAGTGAAAGCAGTCGAAGCAAATGTTAGGAAATTTCCTTTTCAGTTGAGAAATTTGGCTGGCTCCCTCCCCTATGAGCTCTATAGCCCTTGACGTAATGATGATAGAGGCATCTGCCCTAGTTATGTGGCACTGCTCGCCAAGCCTTAAAATTTGTGGAGGCACTGGCTGGTGTGAAGTTTCAGCGATGTGTGTTCCAGAACTAAAGGGTGGCAAGGGAATTTTAGGTGGAGGAGAGCACAACTAAGAGTGGCGCCTATCTCTCCTCTCTCTTTCCCCCTCTCCCTCTATCTCTTTCCCCGTCTCTTTCCCTGTCATAGCGATCCCTATCTTGACTAGAGTAACAATGATCGTAATCAGACTCATGCCTACGGGACTATCGATATGAGCTTGAAGACTGGTGTGCGGCATGGAGGCTATTGATCATGGGCACTTTCTTCGACATTGCATCTGTAAAGTGAAAAAGGAAAAAGAGTTAGTCATCTCTATAGACTGAACAGCTCACGAATATTAGTTTTGTGATGCCTTGAAGTGTGAATGTGCAAGTGTAAACCCCAACCAACCAGTTGTAATAGCCGTACTCGGAGGGATTGGCTCTCCTAAATCTAAGGCGCTTTAAAGCCCTTCTTATTTGGTATCTTGGTAAAGAGACACATCATCTGGAATGGGAATATCTGCAAGTCCCTCAAAAGAACTCTCTATTTGTGAGGAGGGAGCCTCTAAAATTACAACAGCCATTAGTGGCAAAGACATTACAATAGACTTGCATCTCGGAGCTTTGTGGGTAGTGGCCTTGCCTTTTCCTTATCCTCTCTGGATGTCGATGGCTTTGCGAGAGCTTGGGTGCAGGCTCGTCTCTAGTAGGTATATCCTTATTGTCACCATGCTCGATGATCACGGTTCCAGGAACTCTTCTTTTGACTTGCCTCGCTAAAGTCGTCCTGAGAAATCCTTCAAACCCGATGCTTCGATCTCTATCGATTAGCCCAACGGACCTTGGATTTTCATTAGTAAGGACCTCATTGATCTCTTTGCACTCGCCAGGTACCTCTCGAAGGACCCCTTACAATCTTCTTAAACTGAACACCTTCAGGTCATGGAATAGAAGTTGTGAAGGAAAAGAAAGTGTTAAATTATGGAATTGAGAAGTATTATCCAGTTAATCAACAAAGAAGTTAAACACTTAAGTCTTGCTAGCAACCCTCTGGCGAACCCTGGTGGGCACCTAACATAGAACCATTCGGTCTTGAAATAGCTCAGCTTGCTCCAAACCCCAAACATGATCTGACAGTTCCTAACTGATTTTAAGAAAGTAAAGGAAGGATTATCTCCTCGACATTTTATATTGAACAAGTATCTGACTTCATCTGGAGTTGGGGGTCGGAAAAGGTGCACCGTGAAGATGATGAATAGGCTACTCAGCAAAGCTTTCTCATTTGGATGCAATTGGGATGGAGCGATCCTCAAGAAAAGTAGAACTTCTCAAATGAATTGACTAAATGAGGGGAGTGTCCCAGCCACACCCATAAATCTGTTACAGCATGTATACCCTTCTAGTGGAGTGTGAGCTCTATCATATGGTTCTGGTACCAAAACATCATTTAGTGATAGCCTATGCCTTAAACAGATCCAGCCCAACATACCTACGGAAATATTGGAAGGAATGGAGTCTTGTGTATGCACGATGAAAACTGCTCCTGGTAGCTCATCCAGAGCAGGATTGACAACTTTGGCTGCGATAGCCAGCATCTCGATTACAAGAAGAGGTGGACTCTGAACTTCCTACGATTGTGAACTTCCAGGTTCCATAGCTATTTAAATCAGCAAAAATCATCATTAGACAACGGTAAACCCATGTTTCCCCCAGTGTGAAGTGCGTGAATGTGTTGTGCAATGCAGTGCTACATAATACTTAAGAGATTCTACAGAATTTGAAAGATGTTCAAACGACAAGACTTCAAAATTCAACCAGAGTGACCATCAACCGTGCGATCTAGACTTTGGAGATCGACCAGCTAAAGGTTCATCGAATTTTATCAAGTTACAGTTCCATCGACGAGCTTCGAAGGATAGTCAAATATGCAGTGAAACAATTAAGTCCATGCAAGGAGGAAGCTTGTTGGATTCGAATGATCGAGTGCGCAAAAAGCTTCCTATCAATCAAGGTTCAAATGTGGATCGATCCCTAGAGAACAGATTTCGTATCGATCACCGAAGCGATAACTCGTATCGATCCCAATTGTCCATTTCGTATCGATGCTCAGCGGTGTCTTCGTATCGATCAACAAGCTCAAGTTTTCGTATCGATCACTGTGGATTGATACAGACATCCTTCATAGATCGATGCAAAACCGGCCCCTCCATCGACATAAAATTCCTTTGCTTTCAAATTGATATGCAATTCTTTTACTACCTATGATCGATACGTGCGAATCCACCATATCCATCTGCTCTCCTTCTTCTCCAGATAGCTCGAATTCCTTTTCAACCTTCCACGACCTTGCTTTGACCATCTATGGCCTCCTATTCACTAGAGTCGGCCCCGAATACAAGTGGAAAAATACGATAGTTCAAATCTCATCATTTTACGTTGATTTAGTTCAATGGTTTACTTAATTTAAGAAATTATATGGATTGAATAACTCAAAGGCAAAAGGAAGTTTTAAATTTCTCTAACTTGGAGCGATACAAAAGCAAGGCTGAAGGAAAAATGAGCAAGTGAAAATTTTCTAAGTACAAAATTCTATTTATATGATTCGACACTAGGCAAATGTCGATTCATCTCCCAATGCCAGTGACTGAGCAAAACAGTCTCCCCTCCATCGATACGAAGAAAGCTGTTTATATCCATTCTACATCGATCAAGAACACAGTCATTTGTATCCATTAGTGGCCCATCGATATGAACGAGACAACAGGGACTTGTTTGGACCATTCTGACTGATCAGCGATTCATCGATACGAAATGATAACTTCGTAACTATTGCTTTGAGCCCACATAAATTCGTATCCATCAATACAAAATATTTTAAAAGGCCAACTAATTCTTATCGATCACCATCGATAAGAATTTAGTTTTCCAACTTCTCAAATCGATCCAAGAGAGGATCGATACGAAGGTATACGCTAAAACGACCACTGACGATTGTTACAATTCGAATTTCACATTGATGTAGTAGAGGATCAATTTGAAACTCGATTTAAAAAATAACTCGACAACAACTCGTGAACGTTCAAACGCTAGTGGGAGTTAGGTTAACACATTTTTTTCATGTATGATGAACTAACATTCGGTTTTCAAAATTCATAGGAGTTGAATGCTCACCTGGTGACGATTACAATGATGAACAATAGATTCCTAACACTCGACACTCAGTTACAACACTTCACTATGCAATCATTGGTAACAATTCAGTATTTATGTTATCGGGAATCAAAAAAATGTTACATCTTTTAAGGAAAAGACAACGACTGTTCAACGAATTGGGCTGAACTTTTTAGACTGTAGATTGAAACTTTTCAAATCATGTCATGTTCAGACAAGACGTTCTATAAGGGAAAACATTATCCTGCCTTTTGGCAAGGCCGTGACACCAAGAAATTGACTGGAAGCCAAAGACAGATCGTCCCTGAAGATAGGTTATACACAGGTCTGCTATGAATAGTGGTGAATTTTGTCCGAGTTCGGATCGAGTTACAATCGATATGGTATGACAATCAAAGCTACGGAAGCCAATGTTCCAAATTTCAAGTCAATAGGAGTTCATATGCTCAAGATATTAATTGATTAAGTCTCACGTGAAACACCTCTGTTTCGTATCCATCAAGTATCCATCGGTTCATATCCATCACGCTTACTCTACTTCGTATCCACCTTACCTGATTCTACTTCGTATCCATCGCGCTTGCTCATTTATCCTACCTTTTGGCAAGGTCATGACACTAAGAATTTGACTAGAAACCAAAGGCAGTCTGCCCCAAAGATCAGTTACCTACAAGGTTCACTATGGATACTGATAAATTTTGCCCAAGTCTGGGTCGAGCTACAATCGATATGACATGACAAGCAAAGCTATGAAAGCCAACATTCCAAATTTCAAGTCAATCGGAGTTTGTATGCTCAAGATATGGATCTATCAAGATTCACTTAGAAAAATTCTACAATCCGTATCCAACACTGGTTCGTATCCATGGAGAAAGCATTGAGTTCGTACCCATCGGTTTCCGCTACCACCTCCTTTGTGTCCACTCAATTCGTATCCATCAAGGGCCTTCACTTCATATCCATTCATGTCGTAACCAAAGCCAAGTCACAATCTCGTTCATACCCAAGGGAAGAGCTACATTCGTATCCATCCAGGAGACCATTCTTCATATCCATCGGGTTCACCTCCTTCGTATCCCACAACGATCGTTGTCTCATATCAGTTTAATTTCTATGTACTTCGTATCGACCTGCCACCCATCGATACAAAGTCCACCATCGGTACCGATACGAAGCATACTGCACCCATTGATACGAAAGGCGATGTACAAGATCGATACAAAAAGGCATGATTAACTAAAAGACTCGGTCACTCGACACAAAAAGTGGATCGATCCTAGAAAATAATGCCACGTCATTTTCCATCATGTGTCTATCACATTTAATATATCGTTTAAAACATACCATACCTGTTTTACCTTTACGATATTTTTCGTTGTTGTCCGTTGTGATTCTGTCACCTTTATACTAGGCTAAGGAACTTAGCTTTTTCGCCCGTTGTGTTTCTGGAATAGCCAAAATCCAGAGAACACTATTGTTGTTCCTTAGCCTGCCACCACACCTACACGGAAAAGGATTTATGTGACCTATTTGTTTTTATAGGTCCATGGTTGTTAGTGGCAGAAAATTTTGAAAAATAATTTTGTGTAGACCCAAAACTATTTATAATTGTTCCCTTTGGCACCCAAATTTGTTTAACTTTGAGAGATTTTATATTTGTGCCTTTTGGAACCCAAATCGGTATAGTTTTCACATGTTTGGGTCTATACCAACAATTATTGTGATCGTGTCCAAATTTTCTACAAATCGTGCACATTGAATTTACTTGATTAATCTTGTTTTCAACAATTTTCGAACTATTATATCCAAGTCCTTGTTTAACCGTATTAACAGTTTGCTTTCCTAATAGCATATTCAACGATTTTTCACTTTTTGAAAATTTATCTAAAGTCGTTGACAATTGTTGGACTTGTGATTTGAGAGATTCATTTTCGTTTAACAACTGTGTGCACTTTTTAATAGAATTCTCTCTCCTAGTATTTTCATTCTCCTTTAAAATCAGAATTTCATTTTCAAGCGATTTTATTTTAATTTCTGATTTTTTAATTTCTTCATCAAATGTTGGACACTTATCACACTTAGGGATCCTACTTTGATAGGTTTTAACTAATTGATCAAGTTGTTTATTACATTCTATCAAAGTATCTTTTTGAGATTCAAGTTTGGCGTATTTTTCCCTAAGTCGTTCAAAACAACCGTTTACTTCATGAAAATATATAAGCAACTCAGAATGGGTAAGTTTTGATACCTCACTTGGCTCGTCATCGTCACTGTCAGTTGTATCACCTCGAAGACATAATTCTGCCTTTTCGCTTTCACTGCCAGTGCTTTGATCATTCTCGTCTATTTCATCCCAAGTGGCTGCAAAACTTTTCTTTTTCTGTTTCTTTCCATGGCTGGATTTAATTTTTGGAAAATCGGGCTTGATATGGCCGGGTTTGTTGCAATTATAACAAATAAACTTTTGTTCTTCTGAGTAGTCTAGTGCTTTGGCTATTCTGCTTTTTGCTTTTTGATTTCAAGCTGAATTTCCATGTTTTTGATTCCATTTTTTGAATTTTCTTATTAACAGCTCCAATTCTGCTGCTCCATCATCTTCATCGTTATCATCATCACTTTCGGTTGTTCCTTTGAGAGCTATTGATTTCTTTTGAGTGTCACCTCCTTCACGCTCTTCTTAAAATTTCATTTCTAGCTCATAAGTGGTGAGATTTCCGATGAGTTCCTCAACTTTAAGTTGTTTTAAATCTTTCGATTCTTGTATGGCAGTTACTTTTGCTTCAAAGCTTCGTGGAAGGACTCTGAGGATTTTCCGGACTATTTCTAATTCGGTGTATGTTTTTTCGAGAGCTTTTGATTTGTATACGATATTGGAGAGTCGTCCGTACATCTCTTTGACATTTTCTTCCTTCGCCATTTTGAAGTTCTCGTATTCGCTGCTTAACATTGCAAGGCGAGATTCTTTGACTTGAGATGTTCCTTCGTGAGTCACTTCTAGTATGTGCCATATTTCCTGCGCAGTTAGACAATGTGAGACACGATTAAATTCAAATTGATCCAATGAACAGATAATAGAATTCATAGCCTTGGCATTAGTATTTTGTAATTTATTTTCTAGTTCTGTCCATTGTTCCTTTGGTTTCTCTATTTCCTGATTATCTACAGTTATAGTTGGTATTCTATAACCTGTCTGAACAATATTCCAAGCGTCAATGGTTTTCAGAAAAATTTGCATTCTATTTTTCCAATAAGCATATTCACCATTGAACATTGGTGGTCTAACTATGGATTGACCTTCTGCAAAAGCATTATTAAAAGAAGCCATTTTAAAAATTCAAATTTTTTAAAAACAAAAACCGATTTTTTTTGAAACACGAATTTTTTAAAACAAAAATTGGTTTTTGTAAAATCAAATTTTTAAAACAAAAACGGCTTTTGATCCTAGCTCTGATACCACTTGTAGGATCGATTTCACCCTAGAGGGGGGGTGAATAAGGTGATAGTGTAAATTATAAAAAATTAATCGCGGAAGCTTATCAATTAGTTTAAATTCAGATCACAGAATAGCAGCACAGGTATAGCAGAATATAAATAACAGAACAGAACAACACAGAATTTACCCAGCTTCGGCAAAACCCTGCCTACGTGCTGCCCCCAAGGTTTCTACTAGAAATTAGATAGTCCCTCGCTTACACACGTAAACTCGCTATACCCGCTATTGACTAATCTAACTCTACGCTCAAAACCTTGACCACAACTCAACCACCGAGTTGCGAATTCCCAAACTACACACCGTAGTTTGTCCCCTAGTCACACGACTAGAAAAAAAAACGGTTTAAAAGAAAAATACAATTTAAAACACAATAACCCTTATTTAAATTAAAACCCTTAAAAAGTAAGCCCAAATTAATAAACACAGGCCGGCCCCTTATTCACTTCTTCAACCCGTTCCTTTTGCTTTGTGAAAGTATGGCCGATCCTCTTTTCGTTCCTCTTTGCGAATTAGAACTTCTGGTAATTTGCTTTTGCTCCTTGCGATTTAAACTAGGGTTGTGCAAAAAGATGTTCGCCGCTTGATACAGTTTGATTGTATGCTTCGATGCTGTTTGCTTTGCCCACGACTCTTCAATTTGGACCGAGTTCGTTTCGTGATTTCGGTATGTATTTTATCCTTTTGCTTTTCTGATTTTGGCTTGTTCGAACTCGATCAATTGCCGATGATGATTTATGGTTATTTATAGGATTCGAAATCCTATTTTTGCGTTCGTATATTCGTGTTTGAATTTGTCTACTGATTTTCTTTAGCCATTTGATTATACTTGAACGATTATGATCTCTCTGACTTTGTCACTTCGTATATATTTTGTGATGCTTGCTTACTTGATGTTCACGGCATCAATTTCAACTCCTTGGTCATCACGTTGTTGATCTTGACTTGGTAAAAAACACGGCTTTGATACTTTGTAAACTTTCCATTCTTGTTTTGCATGTTTTAACAACTTGCCGCAGTGTTGGTTCGACTCTGGTCATTTTGTATTTCTGTATATTGCTGCAGTCTTCTTTCCTTGTATTGTCCAGTACAGTTGATTTGGATTCATATGATGTTGAGCATTGGATTTTTGAAACTCTGTTGTTCTTGCTTGCTGATATCTTGGTTCGGTCTGTCATTCGAGTTTGAGACTGTGGTGATTTCACTGTGTACTTGAGAATGCACTGCATATTTGGTTTGCTCCTTTGTTGATGTTTGGATCATTATGTTGTCTGCATTGATGCTGCACTTGGTCTAGTTGTAACAGGACCTATAGCTTCCATCCATTTGAATTTAACTTGCAGTTAAGAACAGTTGCTTTTGATCTGTTATGTCTGCTGCCCTTTGAGTTATTTCTTGCATCATAGTCTGGTTGGTGAGTCTGTTATGTTGATGGCTAGCTTTTGCTAGTTCATTCATGACATGTTGTCCATGTGTGTTCATTTGTGTTTGACCTTTGTTGTCACTGGTTCATTGTGGTAGTAGCTGTCTTGAATTTGAATTGTTGCATTTTTTTTCCTGCACTTTGTTTGAGTTTCACTGCCATAAGTCGTGCATGTTTATCTGGGTTGCATTGAGTACATCCATACTTCTATGTTGTTTGCTTTTGTTAGATGCTACTTTGATCATGTTGGCTATTTGCACCTCTGGTATGCAGCAGCTTGTTTGGTGACTTGTGTTCATGTTTGATCACCTGCTATTCCATGGTCTATTTGGTGGTATTTGATTCATTTGAGTCAGTGATATTGTCTTCATTATGGCCTGTTGCACTGGTTATTGTAGTTCGATTTGGGTCGATTAGTTGCTTCAAATTACTGCTGCTTCATTGTAGCTGTGTTGACCATTATGCACTGTAGCTTGCTGTCATGTTCGCTGTCACTTGTGCATTGTTGAGTCACTTGAGTGTGTTGATGGATGTGTGCATCAATGTACATGCTTTTGCTGCTGTTTGATATAGTGTTTTGAACCATTGTTTGCTGTGGCATTGCATTACTGTGCATTGAGCATTGTAGTTGCAGTTTGCTGACTTCACGTCGCCTTAGCTTGGTTGATGCACTGAGTTGAGTGGTGACTTGACCTTTGCATTTTGTTTATTTTTCTAATTTTCACCTGAGTTGAATCCGGCTTGGATTTGACCTTGTGCTGAATGACATTGTTTTATTGCACTTGAGTTGAATCCTGTATTTGGGTTTGACCTGTGCTCACTTGTCCCTGTAAATCGATCAAGTGTATATTTCGGTGTGCACGGCCTTGTGGCATATACAGTGATACACTGTGTATGTCACAAGCTGTTCGTGTATGATAAATTCAAATTTAAATTATGACGAACAACCCAAATAACTGAGGCAAATATTATTTTCAAAATTCATCTTTTATTTTATATTGCAAAAATATTTTATTTTCAATTTTACTGCGTTAGTTTATATTTTTGCATATTTCTCAGATGCTGGATTCAAACTGGAATGGAGTTGAAGATAAATACGAGTGTGAGTGATATGTAGTCAGGTGAACTGTAAATATGTAATGTGATGTAATTGTAATCAAAGTTGTATAGTTATAGTGAGAGCTTGAAATTGTACTATTCAAAGATGTAATAAATATTTATTTGAATAAAATATCCGTTTGAATTCAAATTTCGTGTTATTTATTTTATTCAGCAAATATTTATTTAATCTGTGAAAAATAAAATAGTATATTATCAAATACATTTAAACGAATGTATATATGTTTATTATCATCAAACAAAAATCATATAAGCGCATATTCAACAATCTCCCCCTTTTGATGATAACAAACATATATTTAAGATTTTGATTATGTTAAATGTATTTGATCATTGATATGCTCTAATTGCTCCCCCTATTTAAATGCTTCCTCTCTACATGATGCTCCCCCTACATATATGCATACAAATAAAAATATGTAAATGAGCCTATATGCAAATGGAAAATTATTTGACCTTTGCTTGATTCTATTTGACAAAATCTTAACTTTTCTCTCCCCCTTTTGTTATCAGCAAAAGAATAATAGTGTTAGAGAAAATAGAGATAAAGTAATCGATATCAATCCAACATTAAAACTCAATTGAATATAAATATTAAATTTCAATAAAAAATCAAACAAAAATCATAAATATTTGTTAGGCGCATATTCCACTTTTAGAATGATAGGAATGATATCATCATTTAAAACCATACAGTTGTGTCTATTTGTGGTATATTTATATCAGGAATTTGAATAACTACTAACCATGCATAACCGTTAGGACTTTTAAATGAGATTAGTAGTATTCCAATTTTATTTTTAAAAAAATGAATTCAAGTATCTTCTAACCACGCATAACCGTGAGGACTTTTAAATGGGATTAGAATCAACTTGTTTATTTTACAAATCAACTTTTGATATGCGTTCCATACATGCATAACCGCGAGGACTTTTAAATGAGCATGGAAGCACATAACAAATTCCAAGTAATTCACCCATGCATAACCGTGAGGACTTTTAAATGAGAGTGAATACTTTGGTATTTATTTATTTATTTAATTTATTTATTTTAAAAAAATGTAAAAATGAAAAAACGAACGATTCCTGTTTAAAGTACCAAATATCGACAAACTATATAGAATTTTGATGAGTGATGGTTGATAGAAATATGATAGGTATAGAGATGGTCATGGAATTTTTACCAACAAAAAGTTTTATAACTCTTGTTTAAATTTCTAAAGAAATTTTCTAATTATACTTTCTCGAGTTATAATATATAATCAATATCAACACTCATCACTTTTTCAATCACTATTTTTCTTTTCGATAATCATTTGGGAGTCAGATTAGTCATAATAGTCATTTAAAATCAAATTCAAAAATAATTATGAAATTAATTTTTCAAAAATGAATAATCTGAAAATATGGTCAAAAAATGATTTTCTCCAGGGGGTTTTTAAAAGAAAATTTTCTGCTATCTGAAAATTATTTGAAATGAAAAATATGCAGATATTTTCTTTGAAAAACGATGCAGTTACTAAATGTCTCAAAAAATCACGTTTCACTAGTAATTTTTCTATCAACTAGATTACCAGTGTAATCTGCATCTGAATTTCTCTTTCACTCAAAAATTATCATCAATTGAATTTTATAGACCAAAACATGAAGTGTGCATCAAAAATTTCAAACTCAATTTTTTTCCAGCAATTTAAATGACATTCTTTTGAATTTGAAATGAAGCCGTGTAAATAATCGAAAACCGTGAATATAGAGTCAGTCATATTATAACCAATTGTAATATCCAACAAAACACTATTTTTAATCCAAAATGATATATATGAAGTAATTCAAAGAATTTAGAGATTTTTATAGTGTTTTTGGCATAAGAATATAATTGGCTTAACTATTTTGAATAAATCAGAATCAAAAATCATCATCTTTTCATCAATCTCAATATTGGCTGAATTAATTCAAAATACGGTGCAGATTTTCACATTTAATATATCGTTTAAAACATACCATACCTGTTTTACCTTTACGATATTTTTCGTTGTTGTCCGTTGTGGTTCTGTCACCTTTATACTAGGCTAAGTAACTTAGCTTTGTCGCCCGTTGTGTTTCTGGAACAGCCAAAATCCAGAGAACACTATTGTTGTTCCTTAGCCTGCCACCACACCTACACGGAAAAGGATTTATGTGACCTATTTGTTTTTATAGGTCCATGGTTGTTAGTGGCAGAAAATTTTGAAAAATAATTTTGTGTAGACCCAAAACTATTTATAATTGTTCCCTTCACCCAAATTTGTTTAACTTTGAGAGATTTTATATTTGTGCCTTTTGGAACCCAAATCGGTATAGTTTTCACATGTTTGGGTCTATACCAACAATTATTGTGATCGTGTCCAAATTTTCTACAAATCGTGCACATTGAATTTTCTTGATTAATCTTGTTTTCAACAATTTTCGAACTATTATATCCAAGTCCTTGTTTAACCGTATTAACAGTTTGCTTTCCTAATAGCATATTCAACGATTTTTCACTTTTTGAAAATTTATCTAAAGTAGTTGACAATTGTTGGACTTGTGATTTGAGAGATTCATTTTCGTTTAACAACTGTGTGCACTTTTAAATAGAATTCTCTCTCCTACTATTTTCATTCTCCTTTAAAATCAGAATTTTATTTTCAAGCGATTTTATTTTAATTTCTGATTTTTTAATTTCTTCATCAAATGTTGGACACTTATCACACTTAGGGATCCTACTTTGGTAGGTTTTAACTAATTGATCAAGTTGTTTATTGCATTCTATCAAAGTATCTTTTTGAGATTCAAGTTTGGCGTATTTTTCCCTAAGTCGTTCAAAACAACCGTTTACTTCATGAAAATATATAAGAAACTCAGAATGGGTAAGCTTTGATACCTCACTTGGCTCGTCATCGTCACTGTCAGTTGTATCACCTCGAAGACACAATTCTGCCTTTTCGCTTTCACTGCCAGTGCTTTGATCATTCTCGTCTATTTCATCCCAAGTGGCTGCAAAACTTTTCTTTTTCTGTTTCTTTCCATGGCTGGATTTAATTTGTGGACAATCGGGCTTGATATGGCCGGGTTTGTTGCAATTATAACAAATAAACTTTTGTTCTTCTGAGTAGTCTAGTGCTTTGGCTATTCTGCTTTTTGCTTTTTGATTTCGAGCTGAATTTCCATGTTTTTGATTCCATTTTTTGAATTTTCTTATTAACAGCTCCAATTCTGCTGCTCCATCATCTTCATCGTTATCATCATCACTTTCGGTTGTTCCTTTGAGAGCTATTGATTTCTTTTGAGTGTCACCTCCTTCACGCTCTTCTTTGAATTTCATTTCTAGCTCATAAGTGGTGAGATTTCCGATGAGTTCCTCAACTTTAAGTTGTTTTAAATCTTTCGATTCTTGTATGGCAGTTACTTTTGCTTCAAAGCTTCGTGGAAGGACTCTGAGGATTTTTCGGACTATTTCTAATTCGGTGTATGTTTTTCCGAGAGCTTTTGATTTGTATACAATATTGGAGAGTCGTCCGTACATCTCTTTGACATTTTCTTCCTTCTCCATTTTGAAGTTCTCGTATTCGCTGCTTAACATTGCAAGGCGAGATTCTTTGACTTGAGATGTTCCTTCGTGAGTCACTTCTAGTATGTGCCATATTTCCTGCGCAGTTAGACAATGTGAGACACGATTAAATTCAAATTGATCCAATGAACAGATAATAGAATTCATAGCCTTGGCATTAGTATTTTGTAATTTATTTTCTAGTTCTGTCCATTGTTCCTTTGGTTTCTCTATTTCCTGATTATCTACAGTTATAGTTGGTATTCTATAACCTGTCTGAACAATATTCCAAGCGTCAATGGTTTTCAGAAAAATTTGCATTCTATTTTTCCAATAAGCATATTCACCATTGAACATTGGTGGTCTAACTATGGATTGACCTTCTACAAAAGCATTATTAAAAGAAGCCATTTTAAAAATTCAAATTTTTTAAAAACAAAAACCGATTTTTTTTGAAACACGAATTTTTTAAAACAAAAATTGGTTTTTGTAAAATCAAATTTTTAAAACAAAAACGGCTTTTGATCCTAGCTCTGATACCACTTGTAGGATCGATTTCACCCTAGAGGGGGGGTGAATAGGGTGATAGTGTAAATTATAAAAAATTAATCGCGGAAGCTTATCAATTAGTTTAAATTCAGATCACAGAATAGCAGCACAGATATAGCAGAATATAAATAACAGAACAGAACAACACAGAATTTACCCAGCTTCGGCAAAACCCCGCCTACGTGCTGCCCCCAAGGTTTCTACTAGAAATTAGATAGTCCCTCGCTTACACACGTAAACTCGCTATACCCGCTATTGACTAATCTAACTCTACGCTCAAAACCCTGACCACAACTCAACCACCGAGTTGCGAATTTCCAAACTACACACCGTAGTTTGTCCCCTAGTCACACGACTAGAAAAAAAAACGGTTTAAAAGAAAAATACAATTTAAAAACAATTTAAAACACAATAACCCTTATTTAAATTTAAACCCTTAAAAAGTAAGCCCAAATTAATAAACACAGGCCGGCCCCTTATTCACTTCTTCAACCCGTTCCTTTTGCTTTGTGAACGTATGGCCGATCCTCTTTTCGTTCCTCTTTGCGAATCAGGGCTTCTGGTAATTTGCTTTTGCTCCTTGCGATTTAAACTAGGGTTGTGCAAAAAGATGTTCGCCGCTTGATACAGTTTGATTGTATGCTTCGATGCTGTTTGCTTTGCCCACGACTCTTCAATTTGGATCGAGTTCGTTTCGTGATTTCGGTATGTATTTTATCCTTTTGCTTTTCTGATTTTGGCTTGTTCGAACTCGATCAATTGCCGATGATGATTTGTGGTTATTTATAGGGTTCGAAATCCTATTTTTGCGTTCGTATATTCGTGTTTGAATTTGTCTACTGATTTGCTTTGGCCATTTGATTATACTTGAACGATTATGATCTCTCTGACTTTGTCACTTCGTATATATTTTGTGATGCTTGCTTACTTGATGTTCACGGCATCAATTTCAACTCCTTGGTCATCACGTTGTTGATCTTGACTTGGTAAAAAACACGGCTTTGATACTTTGTAAACTTTCCATTCTTGTTTTGCATGTTTTAAAAACTTGCCGCAGTGTTGGTTCGACTCTGGTCATTTTGTATTTCTGTATATTGCTGCAGTCTTCTTTCCTTGTATTGTCCAGTACAGTTGATTTGGATTCATATGATGTTGAGCATTGGATTTTTGAAACTCTGTTGTTCTTGCTTGCTGATATCTTGGTTCGGTCTGTCATTCGAGTTTGAGACTGTGGTGATTTCACTGTGTACTTGAGAATGCACTGCATATTTGGTTTGCTCCTTTGTTGATGTTTGGATCATTATGCTGTCTGCATTGATGCTGCACTTGGTCTAGTTGTAACTGGACCTATAGCTTCCATCCATTTGAATTTAACTTGCAGTTAAGAACGGTTGCTTTTGATCTGTTATGTCTGCTGTCCTTTGAGTTATTTCTTGCATCATAGTCTGGTTGGTGAGTCTGTTATGTTGATGGCTAGCTTTTGCTAGTTCATTCATGACATGTTGTCCATGTGTGTTCATTTGTGTTTGACCTTTGTTGTCACTGGTTCATTGTGGTAGTAGCTGTCTTGAATTTGAATTGTTGCATTTTTTTTTTCTGCACTTTGTTTGAGTTTCACTGCCATAAGTCGTGCATGTTTATCTGGGTTGCATTGAGTACATCCATACTTCTATGTTGTTTGCTTTTGTTAGATGCTACTTTGATCATGTTGGCTATTTGCACCTCTGGTATGCAGCAGCTTGTTTGGTGACTTGTGTTCATGTTTGATCACCTGCTATTCCATGGTCTATTTGGTGGTATTTGATTCATTTGAGTCAGTGATATTGTCTTCATTATGGCCTGTTGCACTGGTTATTGTAGTTCGATTTGGGTCGATTAGTTGCTTCAAATTACTGCTGCTTCATTGTAGCTGTGTTGACCATTATGCACTGTAGCTTGCTGTCATGTTCGCTGTCACTTGTGCATTGTTGAGTCACTTGAGTGTGTTGATGGATGTGTGCATCAATGTACATGCTTTTGCTGCTGTTTGATATAGTGTTTTGAACCATTGTTTGCTGTGGCATTGCATTACTGTGCATTGAGCATTGTAGTTGCAGTTTGCTGACTTCACGTCGCCTTAGCTTGGTTGATGCACTGAGTTGAGTGGTGACTTGACCTATGCATTTTGTTTATTTTTCTAATTTTCACCTGAGTTGAATCCGGCTTGGATTTGACCTTGTGCTGAATGACATTGTTTTATTGCACTTGAGTTGAATCCTGTATTTGGGTTTGACCTGTGCTCACTTGTCCCTGTAAATCGATCAAGTGTATATTTCGGTGTGCACGGCCTTGTGGCATATACAGTGATACACTGTGTATGTCACAAGCTGTTCGTGTATGATAAATTCAAATTTAAATTATGACGAACAACCCAAATAACTGAGGCAAATATTATTTTCAAAATTCATCTTTTATTTTATATTGCAAAAATATTTTATTTTCAATTTTACTGCGTTAGTTTATATTTTTGCATATTTCTCAGATGCTGGATTCAAACTGGAATGGAGTTGAAGATAAATACGAGTGTGAGTGATATGTAGTCAGGTGAACTGTAAATATGTAATGTGATGTAATTGTAATCAAAGTTGTATAGTTATAGTGAGCGCTTGAAATTGTACTATTCAAAGATGTAATAAATATTTATTTGAATAAAATATTCGTTTGAATTCAAATTTCGTGTTATTTATTTTATTCAGCAAATATTTATTTAATCTGTGAAAAATAAAATAGTATATTATCAAATACATTTAAACGAATGTATATATGTTTATTATCATCAAACAAAAATCATATAAGCGCATATTCAACAATCTCCCCCTTTTGATGATAACAAACATATATTTAAGATTTTGATTATGTTAAATGTATTTGATCATTGATATGCTCTAATTGCTCCCCCTATTTAAATGCTTCCTCTCTACATGATGCTCCCCCTACATATATGCATACAAATAAAAATATGTAAATGAGCCTATATGCGAATGGAAAATTATTTGACCTTTGCTTGATTCTATTTGACAAAATCTTAACTTTTCTCTCCCCCTTTTGTTATCAGCAAAAGAATAATAGTGTTAGAGAAAATAGAGATAAAGTAATCGATATCAACCAACATTAAAACTCAATTGAATATAAATATTAAATTTCAATAAAAAGTCAAACAAAAATCATAAATATTTTGTTAGGCGCATATTCCACTTTTAGAATGATAGGAATGATATCATCATTTAAAACCATACAGTTATGTCTATTTGTGGTATATTTATATCAGGAATTTGAATAACTACTAACCATGCATAACCGTTAGGACTTTTAAATGAGATTAGTAGTATTCCCATTTTATTTTAAAAAAAATGAATTCAAGTATCTTCTAACCACGCATAACCGTGAGGACTTTTAAATGGGATTAGAATCAACTTGTTTATTTTACAAATCAACTTTTGATATGCGTTCCATACATGCATAACCGCGAGGACTTTTAAATGAGCATGGAAGCACATAACAAATTCCAAGTAATTCACCCATGCATAACCGTGAGGACTTTAAATGAGAGTGAATACTTTGGTATTTATTTATTTATTTAATTTTTTTATTTTAAAAAATGTAAAAATGAAAAAACGAACGATTCCTGTTTAAAGTACCACATATCGACAAACTATATAGAATTTTGATGAGTGATGGTTGATAGAAATATGATAGGTATAGAGATGGTCATGGAATTTTTACCAACAAAAAGTTTTATAACTCTTGTTTAAATTTCTAAAGAAATTTTCTAATTATACTTTCTCGAGTTATAATATATAATCAATATCAACACTCATCACTTTTTCAATCACTATTTTTCTTTTCGATAATCATTTGGGAGTCAGATTAGTCATAATAGTCATTTAAAATCAAATTCAAAAATAATTATGAAATTAATTTTTCAAAAATGAATAATCTGAAAATATGGTCAAAAAATGATTTTCTCCAGGGGGTTTTTAAAAGAAAATTTTCTGCTATTTGAAAATTATTTGAAATGAAAAATATGCAGATATTTTCTTTGAAAAACGATGCAGTTACTAAATGTCTCAAAAAATCACGTTTCACTAGTAATTTTTCTATCAACTAGATTACCAGTGTAATCTGCATTTGAATTTCTCTTTCACTCAAAAATTATCATCAATTGAATTTTATAGACCAAAACATGAAGTGTGCATCAAAAATTTCAAACTCAATTTTTTTTCAACAATTTAAATGACATTCTTTTGAATTTGAAATGAAGCCGTGTAAAAAATCGAAAACCGTGAATATAGAGTCAGTCATATTATAACCAATTGTAATATCCAACAAAACACTATTTTTAATCCAAAATGATATATATGAAGTAATTCAAAGAATTTAGAGATTTTTATAGTGTTTTTGGCATAAGAATATAATTGGCTTAACTATTTTGAATAAATCAGAATCAAAAATCATCATCTTTTCATCAATCTCAATATTGGCTGAATTAATTCAAAATACGGTGCAGATTTTCACATTTAATATATCTTTTAAAACATACCATACCTGTTTTACCTTTACGATATTTTTCGTTGTTGTCCGTTGTGATTCTGTCACCTTTATACTAGGCTAAGGAACTTAGCTTTGTCGCCCGTTGTGTTTCTGGAACAGCCAAAATCCAGAGAACACTATTGTTGTTCCTTAGCCTGCCACCACACCTACACGGAAAAGGATTTATGTGACCTATTTGTTTTTATAGGTCCATGGTTGTTAGTGGCAGAAAATTTTGAAAAATAATTTTGTGTAGACCCAAAACTATTTATAATTGTTCCCTTTGGCACCCAAATTTGTTTAACTTTGAGAGATTTTATATTTGTGCCTTTTGGAACCCAAATCGGTATAGTTTTCACATGTTTGGGTCTATACCAACAATTATTGTGATCGTGTCCAAATTTTCTACAAATCGTGCACATTGAATTTTCTTGATTAATCTTGTTTTCAACAATTTTCGAACTATTATATCCAAGTCCTTGTTTAACCGTATTAACAGTTTGCTTTCCTAATAGCATATTCAACGATTTTTCACTTTTTGAAAATTTATCTAAAGTCGTTGACAATTGTTGGACTTGTGATTTGAGAGATTCATTTTCATTTAACAACTGTGTGCACTTTTTAATAGAATTCTCTCTCCTAGTATTTTCATTCTCCTTTAGAATCAGAATTTCATTTTCAAGCGATTTTATTTTAATTTCTGATTTTTTAATTTCTTCATCAAATGTTGGACACTTATCACACTTAGGGATCCAACTTTGATAGGTTTTAACTAATTGATCAAGTTGTTTATTACATTCTATCAAAGTATCTTTTTGAGATTCAAGTTTGGCATATTTTTCCCTAAGTCGTTCAAAACAACCGTTTACTTCATGAAAATATATAAGCAACTTAGAATGGGTAAGTTTTGATACCTCACTTGGCTCGTCATCGTCACTGTCAGTTGTATCACCTCGAAGACACAATTCTGCCTTTTCGCTTTCACTGCCAGTGCTTTGATCATTCTCGTCTATTTCATCCCAAG
Organism: Allium cepa; assembly: GCA_030765085.1. Lineage (NCBI taxonomy): Eukaryota > Viridiplantae > Streptophyta > Magnoliopsida > Asparagales > Amaryllidaceae > Allium > Allium cepa. The sequence goes on from CM060938.1 coordinate 515,051,595, forward strand.
TGGCTGCAAAACTTTTCTTTTTCTGTTTCTTTCCATGACTGGATTTAATTTGTGGACAATCGGGCTTGATATGGCCGGGTTTGTTGCAATTATAACAAATAAACTTTTGTTCTTCTGAGTAGTCTAGTGCTTTGGCTATTCTGCTTTTTGCTTTTTGATTTCGAGCTGAATTTCCATGTTTTTGATTCCATTTTTTGAATTTTCTTATTAACAGCTCCAATTCTGCTGCTCCATCATCTTCATCGTTATCATCATCACTTTCGGTTGTTCCTTTGAGAGCTATTGATTTCTTTTGAGTGTCACCTCCTTCACGCTCTTCTTTGAATTTCATTTCTAGCTCATAAGTGGTGAGATTTCCGATGAGTTCCTCAACTTTAAGTTGTTTTAAATCTTTCGATTCTTGTATGGCAGTTACTTTTGCTTCAAAGCTTCGTGGAAGGACTCTGAGGATTTTCCGGACTATTTCTAATTCGGTGTATGTTTTTCCGAGAGCTTTTGATTTGTATACGATATTGGAGAGTCGTCCGTACATCTCTTTGACATTTTCTTCCTTCGCCATTTTGAAGTTCTCGTATTCGCTGCTTAACATTGCAAGGCGAGATTCTTTGACTTGAGATGTTCCTTCGTGAGTCACTTCTAGTATGTGCCATATTTCCTGCGCAGTTAGACAATGTGAGACACGATTAAATTCAAATTGATCCAATGAACAGATAATAGAATTCATGGTAATGCTTACTAAAGTAGAATTGAATTTTACCGTAACCAATTAAGTGATAAATTTTGTTATAATGTCACACCGCCTACTAAGTGAAGTATAAACATTCATATTCGAATTGTTTCGATATTAATCAGTAACTGAATTTACATGTAAGAGTCACATAACAAAATGTTGAATACTCCTATTTACCACCAGATTTAATTAATTTGTAATTATTATAAATTAATTAATTAAATAATATTTATAAGATAACAATTACAATATTTTATTTGATATAAATTAAACAATATTAAATAATGTGCATATAATAGTTATGTAAACACTAATTGATACACGATACCGATACTTGTTTAAACTGGATTTAAATGCAGTAAATATTATTCAAGCTTGAAATATTTTTAAGCCTTAATCGGGGCTTAGTTTAGGTGGTGATAGATAAGCGAATTGGGGCCGGCTATATGATAATTTATACGGAGAAATTTTGAATTCCAAAGGAGAGAACTAGTAAGAGAAAAACATGGATGGGTTGGGCTCTAATTTCTATGTAACACACTGGCAAGACCTGAAAGAAAAATTAAAATTAGCTTATCAGGAAGCTCTTGAAGCTGGTAAAATAATAAAAGAAATGAATCATACGTTCATCTGTCTTATACCAAAAAAGGATAAACTAGTTCAGATACAGAACTGCAGACCTATCTCATGCTGCAATGTATCTTATAAAATCCTTAGCAAAATTATTTGTAATAGGATAAAACCCATTCTATCAGAATGCATAGGAGAATGTCAAAGTGCTTTAATTAAAGGGAGAAGAATCTCTGCAAACCCATTGTTAGCTCATGAACTTGTCAGGAATTTTATGAAAAAGGAAGCTGACAAAATATGTTTAAAGGTTGATCTTCAAAAGGCTTATGACAAAATAAATAGAAGATTTATCATTCATATGTTAAGGTGTATGGGGTTCCTTGGGAAAATTTTGAATCTTATTGAAGAATGTATAAGCACTCCCACATATTCAATACTAATTAATGGAGTACCTAAAGGGTTCATTAAGAGTAATAGAGGCCTGAGGCAAGGTGACCCCCTTTCCCCCTACCTTTTGGCAGTGGCAATGGACTTTTTTACACTCCATATGGAAATATACACATATAATAACATTATACAGCCAGTTTATAAAATTCAACCTCAATAAACACATCTTCTATATGCTGATGACCTTATTATTTGTTATAAAGCTAACAATATTGCTACTATGGGTCTGAAAGACATTTTTCACAAACTTAAGAGAATTGTTGGACTGAAGGTTAATGAGTAGAAGACCAAATGTTATGTTAATGACCACTGCAGAAACAAAGAATTTTTTTGTTCAATCCTTAATTTTGAGAAGGGACAACTTCCTGTCAAATACCTTGGTGTGCCACTATCAACTAATGTTATAACTGATAGAGAATGTGGAGTCCTAGTCACAAAAATTAGAAACAATCTAAAAAGTTAGAGCTCAAAAATGTTATCTTTTGCTGGAAGAATTGAACCGGTTCACACTGTTATTACATTTATGGTTAGATTTTGGCTACAAACATTCCAGCTTCCTAGTGCTTTCGTTGAAAAAATTGAGAGTGTCTGTGCCAATTTTATATGGACAGGGGGAATTCATAAAGTATCACATCACATTCTATGCAAACCAAAAAAGGAAGGAGGAGTTGGTCTCAAAAACCTCAGGGATCTAAAAAAAGCTTATGCAACTAAATTGGCTTGGAAAATTCTCAATGGTAAGGGCCTTTGGGCTGAGAAACAGAAACTAAAAAGACAATTTTTGGATTCAAAAGGAAAATATAAATGCATCAGGCACATGGAAGACAATTCTCAAAGCTAGAAGTGACCTTCAAAATTTAGTGTACAGGAAAATAGCAACTGGAAAGAGTGCAAGTTTCTGGTTTGACCTCTGGTTAAATAATGAATATATCATAAATAAACTAGGATGGGATAGTTTTACTGCTTATGGAGGAAGAGACTTTAGGTTGGAAAAAATTATCCATGATAAATCATAGGTATTTCCTCCTAATTCTCCAACAAATCAGATAAAACAGGAAATAATGAGCATTCCTCTAAGCTCTACTTTTTCAGACTCTTCGATATGAAAACCAAACAAAAAAGACTTCAACCTAAAATCTGCTTGGGAATAACTCAGGGAAAGAGAAATTGAAATTGAATGGGCTCAAATAGTCTGGAATAGAGCAAGTACTCTTAAAATGTCACATACCACTTACAAGGCTCTTATCCACAGACTCCCTACCATGGACAGATTAAGAAATTGGGGGATTATACAGGATACGACCTGTATTCTTTGTAATGTGGAGAAAGAAAATCATAAACATTTTTTCTTTCACTGTATTATTACAAGATCTATTTGGAACAAACAAAAGATAATTCTAAATTGCTACTTACAAGATGAGTATCTAAGTGAAATATTGATCTATCTGACAAGAAGCAAGAAATTCAAATGCTTGATGGGGAAAGCTGCCTCCATTTTGCTGACCACTTCTGTTTGGCATGTTTGGAAAGAGAGAAATAGACGAATTTTTCAAAATAATCACAAAACCGAGCATGCAGTCAGTGAAATGATCAAACGAGATGTTCAAATAATTATGAAAAGAGTAGGAAGAACACTTAAAGATTTACCAGCTATTGAACGAGAGCTATTGCAAAGGATGGCACAAAAAGTAGAAAATACCGAGATTCAATTGGAGAAGACGTGGAAACCTCCGTGATAGTTTGAAAGAAGACGAAGCAATGGTTTAACTTTCTTATTTTCTGTGTTGTTTTGATTATAAGCACTAATAGCTATTGTTACTGGGTCGGCCCGACCTTCTTTAGGTTTTTTAATAAAGCTTTTACTCATTTTAAAAAGAAAAAAGAAAAACAAAGATCTTGATCCTTATTTCACTCTCTCACCCCTTATTTATTTATTCCCTCCAGCTTTCACTTCTCTGGTGTATGTTTCATTCTTCCTTTTGTTGCTTCTATCAGGCCACCATTACCCTATAACAACCCTAAAAATCCAAGCACTTATTCACATCAATTTACTTCGATTCGATCGTTGATGGTAAGATAATTTGAAAGCTAGCAACTTCACGATTATTTAGACAAACCATTTGTTTATACATGGGGCTGACATGTATGTTGCTACGTAAATCACAACATCCATACAATGACATGTCAAACTATGTACATATTATCATGTTGCATGAGCATGTACACAAATATGTGTACATTATACAATATACAGTAAGCAAAAATTACATAAAGTAAAACTTTGTATTTATAAATTTAAATAAAATATTGATTTTATTTAATGGAAAATATAGAAAAGTTCTAAATGAATTAGACTACATAGACCCATTAAAGACCCAATAAGAGATTTTTTTTGAAATTTACCAATTCCTCTATTATGGGCTGATTCAATTCCAACAATGGTATTAGAGCTAAATAGCCTATATGGTCTAAAGTTACAGTTTTATGGCTAACTTATTTAAGTCTTCCCATATAGTAGGGTGTTTAGAAAAGTAGTGTATAAGATTGGGTTTGCCTAATCAAGTACTCTACCCTACCTGACTACCAACTTAGTCTGAAAGGTGAGGTAAGACCAAAAACTTATCCTTAATAGAAAAGGCCCAATTTGAATTAGGTTTGGGCTAATTTCAAAATTGTTTTGAAATTAAAATAAAAGTTTTAAGTTTAAAATTAGACAAATATATAAATCTTATACTATATATTTTCAGTTTTTTTTAAAATTAAAATAGAAGTTTTAAATTTAAAAGTTAAATTTAGAATAAAACTTTTAATCCGCTTTTTGACCAAAGCAGATTTCAACCGAAGTTAGAAGGCTGAGGTGAAGATGGAATGGCCCTAAAACTTGGAAGTGCACTTAGAAAAAATAGAGAAACAGCTAGAAGAAATTTCAGTGGAAATGATACTAAGAAGATAACTCGGTACCAACCCATTTAGGTTGGTGAAGAGTTGATTTTTCTCTCCTTTCCGCCTCCCCAATTCCATATACTACTCCAACCACTCATGGACAAGTGATTTTCCTGAGTTAGGATAAGCAATTCCGTGGACTGATGAGAAGGAAGCGAAGAAAGAAAGATAATTCAAGCGCTATCAAAAAGATTATTAGAATCAACTCAAAGTGGATGGAAAAAAGCTTGAAACAATCGAATAGAGGATAAAAAAGAAAAATAAGCTAACGAGTTCACTTTGCAATAAGCAAAACAGATCGTTAACGATCCATTTTAGATCGGTACTGAGTTGTTTTCTTGGTTCATAAGTCTCCGTGCTTACTTTTACCACACTGGGCTTGTTTTTGGACATCACTGCAAGTGGGCTTCTGAACCTGTTCACCTATTTTCCTACAAATACTGGCCTTATAGCAACCAAAACGGGATCAGATTCTTCGACTTAAGAGATTAGCACTTCTTATTCTTCTTCACCTCTAACCTATCCTTTATTAAAGTCACTTAAAATACTACTATTTGCAGTTCTAGGACTTAGATCAGCAAATCCCTAGTACTAACGACTCCCAAATAATCTAGAAACTCCATTGTAAATCTGAAGTCCACTAGATTATAGTCATATCTAATATAACTAGTTATAATCAAGAGAGAGAAAAACTAATAAAAAATATTAAAGTGGATGTATGCCGGAGATTATGTTGAACCGCTATTATAAATTCTTATGTCTCCTTTTACTTTCCTACTATTTTTGCTGGTCTGGCTTGGATCTTTACGATTCTACGTTTTGGTGTTCTCACTGACACTTTAGTTGTTGGTTCCATTTTTGACATCAACATTTTGGTGCTTTCACTGAGAAACGAGCTTTGCTCTAAAATTTGGTGAAGGTAAAGAGGCTTAACACCAGATCTAGGATTGGAGGAAGTAAATCAGAGCATGGGGTAATATAAAGATGTCCTTAAATTCTCATCATTCCATTTACATGACCGGAGAGGAAATGGAGAGAATGATGAAAGAAATGAAAGATAGAAAAATTGCTCAACAAAAATAGACGCAGTATAGGCTTTTCAAAAGGATGGATCAACAAAGAATAACCAAAGCAGTTGGAATTTAGAACCCAAGGCTAGAAACCAATATGGGAGCGTTTGGAGTTAGAGCGGTGCAAACTACAACCGAACCCCTACGACCAGAACCAGTTGGTATGGACCATAATCCTCTCGGTACCGAGAGGAATTTACTCGAGGGCATGGTTGATTTGGATCGAGGATGAGCTCTAATGCAATGAAAAGGCGATGCTGCCAGAGAGGTAGATTACAATGTAAATACACAATAGCAGGAGCTATAAACAAAAGCTCGTCATAGGAAAGAGGGGGTCAAATGAAGCTATAGATCAAAGACTTCCATTGGACGACAACCTCATAATCAGATGGATTGTAATCTGGTTCGATTCCCTTGCCTTGGTTTTTGTTTTAAATGAATGATGCAATATCACTGTTAAAACGCTTACACATGTATGGGATCCTTATCAGTCCCTAGCTATGCTCTGAGTTGGATGCCTGAAAGCGATCCTTGATAGGATTAGATGTTTTAATAGATGCCCTAAATTAGGCTTCATGAGAGATGACTGACACCGACTAAGATGCACTAATGGTGATTGAAGACCCCCTGAAATCGATTATGATTTTATAAGCCACTTAAACCTGATGGTTGATATTGATCGTGGTAGTCACGTTCGAAGAGACAGGGCAGTGACCGCAAGGTGCAAGTTCGCTTGCTAAAGAGCGAGTGGATGGACTTGTACTAAAAATAGGTTCCCTCACCAGAGAGTGAGCAGATGGGCTTGCTTGGTCATTGAGTCACCTCGTCGGAGAGCGAGTGGATTGGGCTCAGCAAGACTATGAAGAGATCGAACCTAAGGTTGGGTGATAAATAATCCGGAGAGATCGAACCCTAGATTAGTTGATAAACAATCTAGAGAGATTGAGCCTTAGATTGTGTGATAAACGATTAGAAGAGATCTAATCCTAGATTGGAGATCAAACCCTAGATTAGACGAGACCATAGAAAATTGGATTTTAGATGATCTGGAGATATTGAACCCTAGATTCGACTTGACCTTAGGATTTGAATGTTTTGTGATTAGACTAAAACATAGGTATCATGGATGAACACATGACGATTTTGACATACAATATGATAACTATGGATTAAAACAGACTGATTAGGAATTATAACTAGCACTTAAGCAATGACTGAATCCATAGCTATGATGGTCTAGAATGACCTTTGATTTGTAGGAGAATTCAAAGAAATCAGATGACCCACCGAGATCAAGATCGATGGAAGGTCATAAAGCTTAACTACCAAATAATGATTGCTGCTGGGACTTGTTCCTAAGCAAAGCACACCTTACATTCGAAAGACGTGCTTTAGGGGGCAAATGTTAACCTGCTTTTTGACTAAAGAAGATTTCAACCATAGTTAGAAGGCTAAGGCGAAGATGAAACGACTCGAAAACATGGAAGTGCACTTAGAAGAAATAGAGAAACAACTAAGAGAAATTTCAATGGAAACAAAACTAATGAGATAATTCGGCACCAACCAATTTGGGTCGATGAAGAGTTGTTTTTTTCTCTCCTTCCTGCCTCCCTAACTCCATATACCTTATATACTACTTCAACCACTCGTGGATAAGTGATTTTCCCAAAGTTTAGACGAGCAATTCCAAGGATAGATGAGAAGAAAGCGATGGAAGCAGGATAATTCAAGTGCTATCAGGAAGATCACATTAGAATCAACTCAAAGTCGATGGGAAAGAGGTTGGAAGGATAGAAGAGCAATACAATTGAAAGAGTTCACTTTACAACATGAAATACAGATCGATATCGATCCATTTTATATTAGTACAGAGGTATTTTCTTGGTTCGTGGGCCTACGTACTCACTTCTACAACACCGGGCTAACTTCTGGAGTTCACAGCATGCAGCATTTTGAACCCGTTCACCTATTTCCCTATGGTTACCAGTCCTATGGCAACCAAAATGAGATCAGATTCTTTAAATCGAGAGACTTCTTCTTTTTCTTCACCTCTGACCTCTCCTCCATTAAAGTCACCTAGGATACTACTACTTGCAGTTCTAGGACTTAGATCAGCAAATCCTCGATATATTGACCCTTAACATTCTAGAAACTCCATTGTAAATCCGAGATCCACTAGATCGTGGTCAGATATGATATAACTAATTGTAATCTAGAGAGAAAACAACTAATAACAAAGATCAAAATGGACGTAGGCCATAGGTTACGCTGAACCGCTATAGAAATTGTTGTGTCTTCTTGTACTTTCCAACTGTTTTTGCTCGTCTGGTTTGGATCTCTACATTTGTGCTTTCATATGAGATTTTGGGTGTTAATGTCATTTTTGGCGTCAACAAAAACAGAAAGTTATAATATAATTTTACAAAATGTTTGAAAATGTTATAAAATTAATTTCAAGATCATTATTAATATATTAATAAATTATTTAGATAAGTTAATTATTTAAATATATAAACATGTATAATATATATAATGATATATGTTATTTTTTCTTGAATTGTTTAAGACAATATGAGTATACATGTGTGTATAAAAGAATTCTCAAAATTAATAAAATTTAATTAAAATTATTAAATTAATTAATTAATTAATTAATTAAAAATACATACATACGCATATATGATATATGTGTATTACTATAAAGATTATAGTATATAAATATTCAATATAATAAGTTTAATTGGATCATATAATAATTAATTAAAGTGTTAATTAATTAAATTATTAATTAAGATTTGATTAATATAATGTAATACATACGATACGTCGACACTAAATACATCCATGGCATTCGTATGTCAAACACCTATGTGCCGAAAAGATATAATGTTAGGGTGAAATAAAAAGAAAAGAAAAATAAAACAATAAAGGAAGAACGTTACATCAGAATATCATAATGGAACGATGGTATATAATCACTACATCAAAACTATAATTTTCCAATGCTTGTTTTTTCTCATTGCTAACTTTTTTTTTGATTGCCAAATAACAATAGCTATTCCCATTGGGAAGTAGAAAATTGCGTTGTTGAAAATATAATTATATTATTTTTATTTTTTCAGTGAAATACCAACCCACAACAAGTGTTAGCAAAGTTGGTACATGTGAAATTAAGATTAAAGAACAAGGTTAGAATGGTCGTTCGGCTTTCTGCATCAGTTTTAACCTATGCATTTTCTCTTTCGGCCGTAAACTTTCCAATTTCAAGTGACCACTAATGGATGCTCTGTTAACTCCCACTTTAACCATTCCTCGATTGGCCGCAAATTTACTAATTTCAAGTGAAGTGGTTTAGTCGATCTCCATTTTTGGTGGTTTCTACTTCACGAGATTTGGGTAAGTTTCTTCGATTTGGTTTAACTTCAGTTCTGTAACAACTCCTTCTTAGTTAGCATGATATTGAGTTCTCAAAACTCGAACTGCAGCAAGTATAGTCAGAGTGCGGCCACCATTTCATCAGAGAAGGTCGAAAACTAAAGCAGCAGCTGGGGGTAGTCGATGACAGGAGATGAACATGCTTGTGGAAGAAGGAATATTGTGTTATTCACTCGTGCATGTGTGCACGTGCACAGAAGAACTGCAGTGCCGAAATTGTATTTCATTTGGACTGAGTCTTTGATTCTTTTTGTGTGAGTTGTAATTAGATTAGCTGGGTATGAGTTGGCAAATTATAGCCGTTATGTGAAGCATTATATATAAGCAAGCATGTAAAAATCAGAAAGTAAGATGAATAAAGATATATTTCATTTCTTTTACATTCTGTTACATCTTCTTCTACATTCCATTATTTTTACAGTATTCTCATCTTTGTTACACTCTTCACCCTAATCTTCTCTCCAGTCTTCATTCTAACCTTCACTTTAATCTTCATCCTTCTGCACTCTTCTTCAATCTGCATTTTCTTTTCTAAACCTACCCATTGCTTCTCATTTCTCTGAAATTTTCCTCACCACTGTCCATCTTCCTTGTTCTTTTTTATTCAAGCTTCAATTCCCTGCATCTTCCCACCTTCTGCTTTTTATCAACTTTGTCTTCATGTCTGATTCACCACAGCCTGGGCGTAACACATTGGTATCAGAGCCTATGGCTGGGCTAACCACTGACAACCAGTCCACTTCATAACAATCATATTTTGAAAATTGACACGTTTATCCAAGAACAAGAAGAGGCATGGAAGAGACAAGAAGATATTAATAATCGAAATTCTCTTGCCTTAAAGAAATTAGAAGCTACTGCGCAAATCTAGGAGACTGGCAACCGGAAACTGGATCAAACTACGCAAACTTTGGATCAAGCAACAAGGAATATTTGCATCAAATTTGAAGGTATGCATAATGTTCTTTCTGCTTTAGCGCAAGACATCCAACAGTTAAAGCTTCAATCTGCTACTCATCACCATCCAAATACCACTGCCAATATACATGGAGTTCTTGCATCTAATCCACTTCAACTTCCATCATCTCAACAAAATTCAAGAAATACTTCATCTTCCCCGGTGATAAACTCCAGCAATCACCCAGTAATGACTAACCTTCCTGTAACCCATCCTCACCCACCAGGCAATCAAGAAATCCATTCTTGGAATAAAAACTCGCCATTTCCAAATCTTAAGCTTTACTTCCCTATATGCACAGGAGACGAGATGGTGTATGAATGGCTTAATCAGGTAGAGCAGTTCTTTAGATTTCATCAAACAGAAGATTCCTTTTGGGTAGAAATATCATCTTATTATCTTAAAAATAAGCTCTCAAGTGTTATAACTGGTATACTACAAAAATTCCAAATCATGAGAACTGGGCAACCTTCAGAGAAGAAATTTTGGTCAGATTCAACCCTGAAGAAATGGAGAGACCTTATAATACTTTGGCCAAATTAAAACAACAGACTACTGTCTCGGCCTACCTGTCAAGATTTGAAGGTTTACAAGCCAACTTGGAGACCTTGCCACCAAGATTCTTGCTAGATAGGTTCATTGGAGGACTCAAGGAGAATATTAAGTATGATGTGCTGACTTCCCGACCAGTAGATATTAGAGAAGCAGTTTCTTTGGCAAAAATGTTCGAGAGCGTACAGAATCAAGCCAGGAAAGGAAGCAAAATTAACAAGCCATATCCCCCTTCAAAGAATAACAACCAACTTGTTCCTGACTCCAAGAACTCAAATTCTAATCCAAAACCGAAGGATTGGGGTACTACCAATTTAGAATTCTTAGCAAAAAGTAAAGGTCTAACCCCAAATCAATTGATTGAAATGAGAAGACAAAACATATGTTACGGCTGTAAGGAAAAATGGCATAAAGACCACAAGTGTAAAAGTCCCCAAGTACATGTACTTGAAGGAGTCATGTCATTTGATGACTCGGATGAAATTGCAGAATGCAATGATGAGAGTGATAATTGTAGGATCTAGATTAACCCTAGGGGGGGGGGGTGAATAGGGTTATAGCAAATTTTTCCGAAATAAACACAGAAGCAAACTGCAGAAATAAATATGCTGAAAAATAAATCACACACAAAATTTACCCAGCTTCGGCAACCCCTGCCTACTGCTGCATTCCCAGATTTCTATTAGAATTAAACAGTTTCCCGCTTACAAACACTCTAACAGACTTGCAAACCCTGCTACCGCCTATAGAGTTTTGCAAACTCGCAAACCCTGCTAACTGGACTAACTCTAACTAGACAATCTGACAACACCTAAACCCTAGGTGATGATTTACCATGTTTTGTTTTGAAAAGAACAGACAAATAAAACAAATTATAAGAGCAAGCACTAAATTTAAAACAATTTAAATTATCTTGCCTTTAAAAATAAAAAAAAAGATACCCTAACCCAAAACAAACAAAAATATGCGGTCACTTCCCTCTTATCTTATTTCACCCGGTCCATTGTCTTTTGTTTGTGGAGAAAAAAAAATGGCGGCCCTCTGTTTATTCGATCTGAATTAGGGCTTCTGTTTCTTTCTCGAATTGGGGCTTCGGCTTCTTTCTGATGATTGATTAAGCTCTTGCTTGTCCTCTGATGATTGATGCTTGTTGCTAGCTCGTTCTCTGTTGATCGAGTTGTTGATGGTTCGGTATGTAATTTCTTTTGTTGCTTGTTTGATTGCTTGCTTTTTAACTCGATTGTTCTGTGTTCTATGATGATTTCTTGGGGTTTATTTATAGGGTTGAAACCCTAATAACCACTGTCAGATTTGATTTTTGCACGTCGTTGATTATTTTTCCTGAAATTGTTCTGGATTTGGAGTATTCCTTTCTTGATTCAATTTCGAATTTTTGCTGACCATATTTGTTTTCGAATTAATTAATTCGAAGATTTCTTCCTATATTTGTTTTCTCGGCCCCTATTTGAATTAATACCGGCCATATATGTAGTCGAGAAATTTGATGCAGAGATTTCTTTCCAAATTAGATTTCTTTGACTTAATTAAAGATACGAATTTGATTTTTAACTTCGGCTTGATTTCTGCACTGACTTGTACTTGCCACAGTCTTGTGTTCCCTACTGCACATTCACATGTTTACTATATATGTGCATATATACATATGTATGTGTGTATGCATATATTCTTGGGTTTGTACTTGGATTTGAACTGCTTCATGTTCTGTTGGTCTTGATTTTGGAGCTGCCACTGACTTCTTTGTTGTAACTTGAAACTGTTTTGTCAATTCGAATTGCACTTGCACACTCCATGTTGCATTATCACTGTGTTGCATTGTAGCTCCATCTTGACTTGGGCTTTTTCACTGTATCAGATGCTACACTTGTTCATGTATTCAACTTCACTGTTGCACTTGAGTTTGTTTCCACTGCTTCATCATGTTGTATTCATCCCTGTACATGTGCACAGAGTTTGTTGTTGCACTCGATGTTTGTAGCTTGCCACTGACTTTTTTTTTAGTTGCACTGCACTTTGGCTTCACTGTATTTGTTGTTGCAGTGATTTGTCTGACCTCGTATGTTTCAAGTTGCCTTGAGTTGAACCTATCTTGGGTTTGACCTTGTTTGTGAATTTTGTGCATTGTGCTCTGTTGTTGTATTTGCATTGAGTCATTGATTTTGGTCGAGACTTTGTTTGTTGCAGTATGTCACTGCATTTGGTCTAAGTCACTTGTATCCATTCTCGAGTTGCACACTTTGATTTACTACTGCTTCACCTTGTTGAGTGCCTGTAATTGCTGTTATATCACTTCAAACTGCATTTATTTGCTTGTACTTGTGTTCTGGTCATTGCTTTGTTGTGTAGCTGCTATGCAGTTGCTATGCATCACTATATATATGCTCTCTGTTCTGATTTGCATTGGTGCAGTTTCCATATTTTGTGTATCTTGATGTTGTATACACTTTTTCATGCTGCTGTGATGCAGTTTCCTTCACTGTTGTATCTTCGGGAGTTTGCACTGCTTCATGTTGAATTCATTGAAGTATTGATTGCTTTTGTTGATAACGCACACGAGTTGGCGAGGCAGTGCACACGTGTATAAATGTACACGTGTGTATTGCAGCCACTCACGATTACCTGTAAGAACACTGATATGCACAGATATTACACAATCAAAGATGATGACAATAACCCATGTATCTGAGACACAAACAAATTTCTATTTTTGCAAATTCAAATTTGTTTGTTTTCAGATTACTGTTGTAGTTGCTAATTATACAGGTACACAGGAGACAGGACAAGAAGTGGAGCTGGATAATGCAGATAGATGCAGATGTGCAGACAGAGTGAAAAACTGAGTGTTGAGTGTTGTAGTGAGAAATGTAAAATGTAACTGGTGTATGTATATATAGAGAGAGCTGAAAACTTTGTATTGTTTAAGTGTTGTAATAAAATATTATATTGAATAAAAAATACTGGTTGAATTATATAAATTCTGTGCAATAGTATAATTATTGAATATGAATATTTCTTCCTTTCTGTATATAGTCCAAACTGCAAACACACATATATATATTGATATATATTTTGTTATCATCAAACAAAAAATCACATCAAACAATCTCCCCCTTTTGATGATGACAAACATATATATTAAAGATTTTGAAATGCTAATACATGTGTTTGAGCATGAAATGTTTAGCTCCTCCTATTTGAATGCTCCCCCTACAACCAAGACCACTCCCTATTTAGAAGATAACAAAAAATTACTGAATAAAAGAACTAAGGAAAATTATCTAACAACATTAAACAAATATTTTTGAAGTATTCCAAAAAATATTTACTTCCTTATCAAAATCTAGTTCTTTTCTCCCCCTTTTGGCATTATCAAAAGACTGACAAAAAAACAATGGAACAGTAGGAACAAAAAATAATATATCATAACGAGATAACAACTTCCACATTGTAGAGAATGGATCGATGATCAGTTTAAGAAGAGAGATATTTTAACATTAATTTGACATTTAAGCACAAAAAACAAAAAAATAAGCACTTACTAACCACGCATAACCATAAGGACTTTTAAATGGGATTAGCAGTTACTTATTAGTCTAAGCATCCGGACTTTTAAGTGAGACCAGAATACTTAGTTACCATACTCCATCCATGCATAACCATAAGGACTTTTAAATGAGAAAGGAGTAATGATAAAAATAATTCACTCACATGCTCCATCCATGCATAACCATAAGGACGTTTAAATGAGAATGGATGCATGAGAGTTATTATTATTTATTATTATAATTGTATTTTTTTATTTAAAAATAATTCACTCTTCTTATTTTACAAAACCATTATGAACGATAGAAAGATGGTAGAAATAGAAATGATCGTGGAATAAGTTACCAAGTTAATTATATTATGTAATATCCAGTACTGAATACCATATTCGAATCAATCTTTGGATAATATCCAAAACTGGTTTGAATCCTAGAAATTTAAGTTGAAAGTATATATCCAAGAATATTTCAACAAAGAAAATGAAAAATGGTTAGTCAATTTCTATAATCCCCAAATCCAAACGTAATCTGGAAAATCTTTCTTCTGGGAGGGGTTTTGTGAAAATATCAGCAAGTTGAGTCTCAGTTGAAATATATTCAATGCAAATGTCTTCCTTAGCAATGTGATCTCTAATAAAGTGGTGTATCACATCAATGTGTTTTGTGCGTGAATGATGAACAGGATTATTTGATAAGTCTATTGCACTTTTACTGTCACATTTTAATGGAACTTGTTTATAAACTAAGCCAAAATCAGAAAGAGTTTGCATCATCCATAAAATTTGAGCACAACAACTCCCTAAAGCAATATATTCTGCTTCAGTGGTGGATAATGCAACACAGTTCTGTTTTCGACATGACCATGAAACTAACGAGTGTCCTAGCATAAAGCATGTTCCACTAGTGCTTTTCCTGTCAACCAATGAACCAGCATAATCAGCATCAGAATAGCCAACTAAATCAAAATTTTCACAAGAAGGATACCATAACCCAAGTTTGTTTGTGTGTGAAAGATATCTCAAAATTCGTTTAGTGGCTTTCAAATGAGATTCTTTAGGATTAGATTGAAAACGTGCACACAGACACACAGAAAACATAATATCAGGTCTAGAAGCAGTAAGATAGAGAAGTGAACCAATTATCCCTCGATATTTCTTCTGATTAACAGCACTTCCTTTCTCGTCTTTGTCCAACTTTGTTGATGGGCTCATAGGAGTTCTCAATGGTTTGGAGTTCTCAACTCCAAATTTCTTCAACAGTTCCAACACATACTTGGATTGTGAAATGAAAATGCCATCACTGCTTTGCTTGATTTGAAATCCAAGAAAATATTTCAATTCTCCAACCAAGCTCATCTCAAATTTAGCCTGCATGACTTGTTCAAATTTCTCGCACAAGAGTTCATTAGTAGCGCCATAAATGATATCATCTACATAAATCTGAACAATCAAAAAATCACTTCCTTTATGTAATAGAAACAGTGTCGTGTCAGCACTCCCCTTTTTAAAGCCATTTTCCAAAAGATATGTACAAAGGCAGTCATACCAAGCTCTAGGAGCTTGCTTAAGACCATATAATGCTTTTTCAAGTTTATACACATGATTTGGAAAATCGTGATTTTCAAAACCGGGGGGTTGTTCAACAAAAACCTCTTCTTTCAAATCACCATTTAGAAAAGCACTTTTTACATCCATTTGTTTAAGTTTGAAACCTTTATAACAAGCAAAGCTTAGCAAAATCCTAATGGCTTCTAACCTAGCAACTGGAGCAAATGTTTCATCAAAATCTATGCCTTCTATTTGGTTATATCCTTTTGCGACCAACCTAGCTTTGTTTCTAATTACATTTCCTGATTCATCAAGTTTGTTTTTGAACACCCATTTAGTTCCTACAATTGGATAGTCATTTGGCCTAGGAACTAATTTCCAAACTTTATTTCTCTCAAATTGATTAAGTTCATCTTGCATTGCTAGAATCCAACTTTCATCATTAAGAGCCATTTCAACAGAATCAGGTTCAATTTCAGAAATAAAACCACTATGACAACAAAACGCACACAAATTTTTATCAAATGAAGAGCGAGTGTGTATACCTTCCGTAGGATCTCCTATAACCAATTCAGGAGGATGATTGGATTTGAACTTCAATCTATCAACATCAACAGTCCTACTTTCATCTTTCTCACTAGATGTCCCTTCTTTAATGCCTTCATGATCTACCCCATCATCTACCGTTTTTTCAGTCGTCCTTTCCAGATCAGATTCATCAAATTTCACATTGATTGATTCAACAATTGTCTTTGTTCGTTTGTTGTATATCCTGTAAGCCTTGCTCTTGGTTGAATAGCCCATGAAAATTCCCTCATCGGCCTTTGATTCAAATTTTCCAAGTTGATCACCTGTGTTAAGAATGAAACAAGGGCATCCAAAAACACGAAAGTAAGAGATATTAGGTTTCCTTTCATGCCACACTTCATAAGACGTTTTGCCAAGTATTGGTCTAATCATTACTCTATTCATTACGTAGCACGAAGTATTCACCGCCTCTGCCCAAAAAGTTAGAGGTAGTTTATACTCACTCAACATGGATCTAGCCAATTCTTGCAATGTACGATTTTTCCTTTCAACCACCCCATTTTGTTGAGGTGTTCGTGGAGCAGAAAATTCATGTTTTAAACCATTTTCTTCACAAAAGTTTTCAAATTCCGAATTTTCAAATTCGCCTCCATGATCACTTCTTAATGTTTTAATTGAAACTCCGTTTTCATTTTGAACAAGTTTAGCAAATTTTGAAAAATAATCAAAAGATTCAGACTTTTTGGCTAAGAAATAAACCCATGTAAATCTAGAATAATCGTCAACCAATACATAACAATAACGTTTTCCATTCAAGCTTGCAATTTCATTTGGTCCAAATAAGTCCATATGAATTAATTCGAGGACCCTTGATGTGCTAACAATGTTTTTAGGGCGAAATGATGATCGACTAAGCTTGCCCAAGGAACATGCTTTACACACTTTGTTATCTTTAAATTTCTGATGTGGTAACCCTCTGACTAATTCTTTCATTTCAAGATTTTTTAAGAGACTCATGCTAGCATGTCCAAGTCTCCTATGCCATAAAGATGCCTCTTCGTCAGTGGCTACCAAACATCTGGAAAGATTTAGATTGTCAAACGAAAGCGAGTAAACATTTCCTTTTCTTTTGCCCATAAAAACTATGTTATTAGAAGTTTTATCAATGATCTTGCAAGTATCACTATCAAAAACCACACTCATACCTTTGTCACATAGTTGGCTAATAGAAATGAGACTGTGATGCAAATTATCAACGTATAAAACATTAGTCAATGAAAAAGTACCGTTACTTACTTCACCTTTCCCAATAATCTTACACTTGCTATTGTCTCCCATGATCACATTTCCTCCTCTAAAATTCTCTAGGCTAAGGAACTTAGATTTATCACCTGTCGTATGTCTAGAACAACCTGAATCTAGAAACCATTCTTGTTGCTCCTTAGCCCGCCAACAGACCTACATAAAGAGAGAGGAGGATGACCTAGAGAAACTCTTAGGTCCAATGATATTAGTAACTGAAGCATTGTGAACAAATAATCCCTTTGGAACCCAAACTTGTTTTGTCCTTTCATTTTTGTTCCTATAGACATGGAATTTGTTTGTAGAATTCTTAGGAACCCAAACTTGTATAAATTTTGTGTTCTTGTTCCTATGACTACAATTTTCAACACAATTTCCAATTTCACTTCTAACAAAGACACTCTTACCTTTTGCATAATCATCAACCTGTGTTTTCCCAAAACCTAGTCCTTTTCTGTTATTAGCAAGAAGTTGATTTCCCAATAACATGTTAAATGATTTTTCTCCTCTTGAAAAGTTATTCAGAGATTTCTCAAGATTTTGGACTTTGGTTTCTAGTGTTGTGTTTTCAGTTACAAGTGTGGTGCATCTATTTATAAAATCCTTTTTCCTAGTGTCAATGGTTTCCTTAAGACTTGAGTTTTCTTTTTCAAGATTATCGAAGCTATTGTTAAGTCTTGATATCTCTGAATCTAAAATTTTACAATTTTTACAGTCTAGGTTTTGAATATTTTCAAGTTCAGTTTCTAACCTAGTATTCTCATGAACAAGTTCTCTCCTGTCAGACTTCAATTTTTCAATTTTAGTTTCAAGAGTATCAATTGTATTAGTAAGATCATAACACATCAAAACAAGTTCTTTATAAGAATAGTCACGTACCTCACTGGATTCCTCTGAACTTGTTTCTGAATCTGATTTTGCCATAAGGCACAAGTTAGCCTCTTCTGAGCTATTATCCGAAACTTCTTCTCCTTCTTCATCATCCCAAGTTGCTGCAAAGGCCTTCTTCTTCTTTTTCTTTCCTTTGTTGTTTTTGAGAAGTGGGCATTTTTGTTTGAAGTGGCCAGGCTTTTTGCAGTTAAAGCATGTCAATTCATTATCGGAATCGTCAGAATCTTTTGACCTATTACCACTTGTTTTCTTTTTGCGTGGCCTGAATTTTGACCATTTTCTAAGATTATTGACAGCCATCGCAAGCTCTTCAATTGGATCTTCTTCTTCTTCATCGCTTTCTTCTTTGCTCTTTAAGGCAATTGTCTTCTTTTTTGATTCGGAGTTGTTACGTTCCTCCTTTGCCTTTAGCTCAAGTTCATATGTCATCAAGTTTCCGATCAACTCCTCCATGCTTAGTTTACTCAGATCTTTTGATTCTTGTATTGCCGTGACTTTTGCCTCAAAGTTCATTGGTAAGACTCGCACTATCTTCCGCACAAGCTCTACGTCAGTGAAGACCTTCCCAAGCGCTCTAGCATTGTACACCAAAGTTGAAAAACGTCCAAACATATCCTTTATGCTCTCGCCCTTTTCCATCACAAAGTTTTCGTATTCATTGCTAAATAGAGCTAGACGTGACTCCTTGACTTGAGAAGTTCCTTCGTGTGTCACCTCCAAAGTGTGCCAAATTTCCTGTGCTGTTGTACAATGAGAAATTCTATTAAACTCATTTTTATCAAGAGCACAGATCAAAGCGTTCATTGCTTTGGCATTTGTAGTTTTTAATTTCTTATCGTTAGCATCCCACCTATCCTTAGGTTTAGGAATCTCAGTATCACCAATAACTATAGTAGGAGATTTATAGCCAGTTTCAATAATATCCCAAACATCATAATCGACAGAACTAAGATAAATACTCATCCTAACTTTCCAATAAGCATAATCATTCCCATTAAACATGGGTGGCCTAGCAATAGATTGCCCCTTAGAAAAAGCATTATTTGGTGGATTCATGACTCTAGAGTTAAAGTAAAATACCTTACTCTGATACCACTTGTAGGATCTATATTAACCCTAGAGGGGGGTGAATAGGGTTATAGCAAATTTTTCCGAATTAAACACAGAAGCAAACTACAGAAATAAATATGCTGAAAAATAAATCACACACAAAATTTACCCAGCTTCGGCAACCCCTGCCTACTGCTGCATTCCCAAATTTCTATTAGAATTAAACAGTTTCCCGCTTACAAACACTCTAACAGACTTGCAAACCCTGCTACCGCCTATAGAGTTTTGCAAACTCGCAAACCCTGCTAACTGGACTAACTCTAACTAGACAATCTGACAACACCTAAACCCTAGGTGATGATTTACCATGTTTTGTTTTGAAAAGAACAGACAAATAAAACAAATTATAAGAGCAAGCACTAAATTTAAAACAATTTAAATTATCTTGCCTTTAAAAATAAAAAAAAAGATACCCTAACCCAAAACAAACAAAAATATGCGGTCACTTCCCTCTTATCTTATTTCACCCGGTCCATTGTCTTTTGTTTGTGGAGAAAAAAAAATGGCGGCCCTCTGTTTATTCGATCTGAATTAGGGCTTCTGTTTCTTTCTCGAATTGGGGCTTCGGCTTCTTTCTGATGATTGATTAAGCTCTTGCTTGTCCTCTGATGATTGATGCTTGTTGCTAGCTCGTTCTCTGTTGATCGAGTTGTTGATGGTTCGGTATGTAATTTCTTTTGTTGCTTGTTTGATTGCTTGCTTTTTAACTCGATTGTTCTGTGTTCTATGATGATTTCTTGGGGTTTATTTATAGGGTTGAAACCCTAATAACCACTGTCAGATTTGATTTTTGCACGTCGTTGATTATTTTTCCTGAAATTGTTCTGGATTTGGAGTATTCCTTTCTTGATTCAATTTCGAATTTTTGCTGACCATATTTGTTTTCGAATTAATTAATTCGAAGATTTCTTCCTATATTTGTTTTCTCGGCCCCTATTTGAATTAATACCGACCATATATGTAGTCGAGAAATTTGATGCAGAGATTTCTTTCCAAATTAGATTTCTTTGACTTAATTAAAGATACGAATTTGATTTTTAACTTCGGCTTGATTTCTGCACTGACTTGTACTTGCCACTGTCTTGTGTTCCCTACTGCACATTCACCTGTTTACTATATATGTGCATATATACATATGTATGTGTGTATGCATATATTCTTGGGTTTGTACTTGGATTTGAACTGCTTCATGTTCTGTTGGTCTTGATTTTGGAGCTGCCACTGACTTCTTTGTTGTAACTTGAAACTGTTTTGTCAATTCGAATTGCACTTGCACACTCCATGTTGCATTATCACTGTGTTGCACTGTAGCTCCATCTTGACTTGGGCTTTTTCACTGTATCAGATGCTACACTTGTTCATGTATTCAACTTCACTGTTGCACTTGAGTTTGTTTCCACTGCTTCATCATGTTGTATTCATCCCTGTACATGTGCACAGAGTTTGTTGTTGCACTCGATGTTTGTAGCTTGCCACTGACTTTTTTTTTAGTTGCACTACACTTTGGCTTCATTGTATTTGTTGTTGTAGTGATTTGTCTGACCTCGTATGCTTCAAGTTGCCTTGAGTTGAACCTATCTTGGGTTTGACCTTGTTTGTGATTTTTGTGCATTGTGCTCTGTTGTTGTATTTGCATTGAGTCATTGATTTTGGTCGAGACTTTGTTTGTTGCAGTATGTCACTGCATTTGGTCTGAGTCACTTGTATCCATTCTCGAGTTGCACACTTTGATTTACTACTGCTTCACCTTGTTGAGTACCTGTAATTGCTGTTATATCACTTCAAACTGCATTTATTTGCTTGTACTTGTGTTCTGGTCATTGCCTTGTTGTGTAGCTGCTATGCAGTTGCTATGCATCACTATATATATGCTCTCTGTTCTGATTTGCATTGGTGCAGTTTCCATATTTTGTGTATCTTGATGTTGTATACACTTTTTCATGCTGCTGTGATGCAGTTTCCTTCACTGTTGTATCTTCGGGAGTTTGCACTGCTTCATGTTGAATTCATTGAAGTATTGATTGCTTTTGTTGATAACGCACATGAGTTGGCGAGGCAGTGCACACGTGTATAAATGTACACGTGTGTATTGCAGCCACTCACGATTACCTGTAAGAACACTGATATGCACAGATATTACACAATCAAAGATGATGACAATAACCCATGTATCTGAGACACAAACAAATTTCTATTTTTGCAAATTCAAATTTGTTTGTTTTCAGATTACTGTTGTAGTTGCTAATTATACAGGTACACAGGAGACAGGACAAGAAGTGGAGCTGGATAATGCAGATAGATGCAGATGTGCAGACAGAGTGAAAAACTGAGTGTTGAGTGTTGTAGTGAGAAATGTAAAATGTATGAACTGGTGTATGTATATATAGAGAGAGCTGAAAACTTTGTATTGTTTAAGTGTTGTAATAAAATATTATATTGAATAAAAAATACTGGTTGAATTATATAAATTCTGTGCAATAGTATAATTATTGAATATGAATATTTCTTCCTTTCTGTATATAGTCCAAACTGCAAACACATATATATATTGATATATATTTTGTTATCATCAAACAAAAAATCACATCAAACAATAATGATGACAGCTATGAGGAAAATGATAAAGAGACCCATGCTATAACTTTACAAGCCATGTGTGGTATTCCTGCTCTCTCAACTATCAAAGTACAGGGTACTGTAAAAGGGAAACCATTCCAAATTCTCATTGACTCTGGTTCCACGCATAGTTTCATTGACAAAGATTTAGTTCACAAACTGAAACTTAAGGTGGATGAATCAAGAAATTATGAGGTTATGGTGGCTAATGGAGAAAAGCTTCAAGAGTCTGGTATATGTTACAATGTTCTACTAAGTTGTCAAGGGTGTAAAATGCCAGTTGTATTGCCATTGGAAGGATGTAAAATTGTGTTGGGTGCTGAGTGGATGAAGAAGTTAGGGGAGATTACATTGAATCTTGACAAGTTAATGGTCAGATTTACTTATGGCAACAAGACGTACACTTGGCAGGGAATTCAACAGCAAGATGTTAAATTAGTTGATCAGAAAACTTTGGGAAAAGAGCATGCACATGGTCAGATTACTATGATGATATATTCAATAGACACTAAGCAAACAAAAGAAACTCAAAATTTCATGCAAGAGCTACCCGAAGAAATTCAAATTTCGCTGCAGCAGAACCCCGAAGTAACTTCACCAATCATTCCTCTTCCTCCTTAGAGACAACATAATCATAAAATACCCCAAAAACCAGGAGCCAACCCAGTCTATTTGAAGCCATATAGGCATGCTCACCACATAAAGAACGAGTTAGAGAAAATCATCAAGGAATTACTGGAAAATAGCATCATAAGGCACAACAACAGTTCATATTCTTCTCCTATAGTAATGGTTCGAAAAAAAGATGGCACTTGGAGGCTGTGCATTGACTACCGAAGCCTGAACTCTCTCACAATCAAAGATAAGTTTCTCATTCCTTTAGTTGACGATTTATTTGATGAGTTGCATGGATCAAAATACTTCACCAAACTAGGCCTTAAATCAGGTTATCATCAAATTAGAATGAATGAGGATGACATACATACATAAAACATCTTTTAAAACTCATGATGGACACTATGAATATGTAGTAATGCCTTTTGGGTTAGTTAATGCACCATCAACTTTTCAATCACTTATGAACGACATTTTTAGGCCTTACTTAAGAAAATTCATACCGGTTTTCTTTGATGATATACTAATATACAGCCAGACCATGTCTGAGCATATACAACATATTGGCTTGGCATTTTAGGTGCTGAAGAAGAATCATCTGGTAATTAAATTATCCAAATGCAGCTTTTCCAAAAAATCACTTGAGTATTTAGGCCATGTTATTTCAGAACAAGGGGTAGCTGTTGATCCTAACAAAGTCAATGCAGTGATGGATTTGCCACTACCAAAGAACATAAAGGCTTTAAGGGGATTCCTAGGTTTCACTGGATATTATAGAAAGTTTATTAAAGGGTATGACCTCATTGCAAAACCATTGACATATATGTTAAGGAAGAACTCCTTTATTTGGACTACTAAATCCAAAGATGCTTTTGACCAACTCAAGCGGTGTTTATCTAATCCTCATGTCCTTACAATGCCAGATTTTTCATAGCCATTCATTCTAGAATGTGATGCTAGTGGATTAGGAGTGGGAGCAGTGCTACAGCAAAACAAAAAACCAATAGCTTATTTAAGCAAGGCATTGCATGGTCGAAATTTAGCCTTATCTACCTATGAAAAAGAGCTAATGGCTATCATTATTGCTACAAAAAAATGGTCCCAATACCTCATGGGAAGGCAATTTATTATAAAAACAGATCACTAGAGCCTTAAATATTTATTGTCACAAAGGCTTCACAATGGTGTACAAAACAAATGGCTCACAAAACTTCACGGATTTGATTGTATAGTTGAATACAAAAGTGGAAAAGAAAATATAGTGGCTGATGCTTTATCCAGAAAGGAGGACATGCAAATACAAACAGTAAATGTGGTACAGACACCATGGTTAGATGAATTAAAAGGCACATTATCAAACTCGGCATGGTACCAACAGCAGATGATCAAAGTACAGAATGGGCAGCTACAGGAAAGCAAGTACAAGCTAGTGGATAACATAATCTTCTACAAAGGAAAATTTTTAATTGACCATCACCTGACAGCACTGTTACATACTCTCGTTGCTGAACACCACTCTACTCCTCTAGGGGGCCACTCAGGAATCAAAGGTAGTTTAAAAAGATCGAGACAAGTATTTTATTGGAAAAATCTGAAAACAACCGTCGAATACTTCGTAAAGTCTTGTGATGTTTGTCAGAGAAATAAAGGGGAAAATGTACACTTACCTAGTCTGCTACATCCCCTACCTATTCCTGAACAAGCATGGGAAGACATTTCTATGGATTTTATAACATGTCTTCCAAAAAGCCACAAGTACATTGTGATTTTTGTAGTGGTAGATAGGTTAAGCAAATACGCTCATTTCTTTTCTCTCTGCTATCCATACACAGCAAAAGAAGTAGCTAAGGTATTTTTTAATGAGGTATTCAAATTACATGGCCTACCAAAATCAATAGTAAGTGACAGGGATGCTATGTTTAGCAGCAACTTCTGGCAGGAGCTTTTTAATTTACATGGCTGCAGGTTGAAAATGAGTTCTTCTTACCACCCATAGAGTGATGGGTAAACGGAGATTGTAAACAAAATTCTTGAGGGATATTTGCGATGTTTCGTATGTCATAGGCCGCACGAGTGGAGTGAATGGCTGTCTCTGGCCGAGTTTTGGTATAACACAACCAGGAAATCATCCACCAATATGACCCCCTTCAAGGCAGTATATGGGATAAATCCTCCAAATTTACTCACTTATGTTCCTAAACGGCTAAAGTAGAGCAAGTAGAAGAATTGTTATTTAGTAGAGACATCACCTTAGAGTTTTTAAAAGATAGTTTGAAGTTAGCACAAGACAGGATGAAGAGGTATACAGATTTAAAAAGAACTGACAGGGAGTTTCAAGTTAATGACTGGGTTTTCTTAAAGCTACAGCCTTATAGGCAAATCACTGCTAGGAATCAAAAAACACACAAATTGTCTCCTAAGTATTATGGGCCTTATCAAATAGAAGAAAGAATTGGAACAGTAGCCTACAAGTTGAAGCTGCATGCTCATGTCAAAATTCACCCTGTATTTCATGTTTCTCAACTTAAGAAAAAAATTGGAAATAGATTAATAATTCAAGAGGATGCTCCTAGTTTCGAAAAAGAAATAGTAATGCAGCCAGAAAGAATCCTAGACAGACGAATTGTGCCCCGAAACAATGAAGCAGTAGTACAAATTTTGATAAAGTGAAAGGGCAAGCCTGAAGAAGAAGCAACTTGGGAGGATTATTGGCCGACTATTAGACGTTTCCCCACTTTAGACCTTGAGACAAGGTCGATTTTTGGAGAGGAAGGGAGATGTAACAACTCCACATTAGTTGGCATGATATTGAGTTCTCAAAACTCGAACTGCAGCAAGTATAGTCAGAATGCGGCCACCATTTCATTAGAGCAGGTCGCCGACCAAAGCAGCAGCTGGGGGTAGTCGATGATAGGAGATGAACAGGCTTGTGGAAGAAGGAATATTGTGTTATTCACTCGTGCATGTGTGCACATGCACAGAAGAACTGCACTGCTGAAATTGTATTTCATTTGGACTGAGTCTTTGATTCTTTTTGTGTGAATTGTAATTAGATTAGCTGGGTATGAGTTGGCAAATTGTAGCCGTTATGTGAAGCATTATATATAAGCAAGCATGTAAAAATCAAAAAGTAAGATGAATAAAGATATATTTCATTTCTTTTACATTCTGTTACATCTTCTTCTACATTCCATTATTTTTACAGTATTCTCATCTTTGTTACACTCTTCACCCTAATCTTCTGTCTAATCTTCATTCATACCTTCACTTTAATCTTCATCCTTCTGCACTCTTTCTTCAATCTGCATTTTCTTTTCTAAACCTACCCATTGCTTCTCATTTCTCTGACATTTTCCCCACCCCTGTCCATCTTCGTTATTCTTTTTTATTCAAGCTTTAATTCCCTGCATCTTCCCGCCTTCTGCTTTTTATCAACCTTTGTCTTCATGTCTGATTCACCACAGCCTGGGCGTAACAGTTTCTAGTTTGGCTGCTATTATGTTGTCGAGTTCTACTCTATTTTACGATGTTGGATTGATTGGTTTAATAAGGAAGAAGATAATTTGATCGATTCACCGAATCAGGCATCCTAAACCACACTAATTTGCCAAGGACAATGAAAGCAATCCACTAGTCATGTTTTGTCTTTGCAACCTTTTACTGTAGGTTTGGTTTTTTGTGAATATGCTATGTTGCAATTATTGTTTTGATTAGTTTGGAAGCCGTAAAATTAAACGGTTTTCATTGTGATTTGTTGTTGGGTTTCTTAATATTTGAGGGTATTGAGTTGTATTTGATTTTGTTAACATGACATAAAATATGAAAACACAATGTTAAAAAATACTTTGTCTGTCTACGTGGGTCCATCCAAAGTATGGTTGAGAAAGATAAAGTTTGAGGACAATGAATGAGTGTTGAATAGTATTCTTTTACATACTGCAATAAATCTGTATCTTCTTAAATTCTTTCTCTCTTTTCGTGATTGTACATAATTCGCAGAACTGATTGTTTGTTGTAAATGTATATTAATTTGTTTCCAAAATTTATTTCTTAATTACATTGTAAATCATAGAAATTAATTTATTTCTGAATTGCAAAGACAATCATTCCAATAAAATGCGGTAACTTTTTTATGATTATCTGTTGACATATTTTTTGCACATTTCACTAATATTGTTTGGGGAGCAACTAATAATTATTCTCCCAAATTTGGTAATTATATTGGCTGTTGGACTTGGGTGCATTATTAAGTGCTTTGCTAACAAATTTTTAGCTTAAAATAAGGCAGTAACCATTTAGTAAACGTTTTTTCCTTATCGAATTATAGTGAATAAGTTAGTAACCTGATCATATACCTAAATCATTATTTAATTAGGTAAACAATAGTGCAAATATAATGTTAAGCAATTTTGTTTTGTGGATCACTGGATTACGTCTGATGATAGCGAGGAAGTTGCAAATCAGGGACTGCTGACAGAAAACTAGTGGTGCCAATGTATATTTTATTGAAATAAAAAAGAAGTGAAATTTTTCAAGGGAATGCATGTTGGAATTCCTAAAGCTAGAATGAATGGAAATATACAAAGTCCCACATCGCCAAATTCTTGAGAGCTATATTGGTTTATATATGGTTTTCTCAAGTGCAGGTTGGGGGCCTGGGGCTCCCAAATGTATGCTTCGTTGTGAGGAGGGAGATCATGCATCACCACCACACACGCGCGCGCGCGCCGCCGCCGCCGTCCGTCCGACCGAACCGGGCCGGGCTCGGGTACGGGTACGGGTCTAAAATGACCATTCTTTTTACTAGGCCATTGTTTAACGGTTTTGGGCTTCCTCTGAAACTGGGCTGGGCCTGGAATTTAAAGAGAAGCGGGCGGGTGAACAGACGCAGGGTTTTTTGCCTGAGCAGATGCGACTGTTCATGAACGGACGCGAACAGTAAACGGGTGCGACCCGTTGGAAGCAAACATGTGCGAGCGAGCCGATTGAAGCGGACGCCGACGCAAGCGGGTGCGACCCGACTGAACAGGCGCGGGCGAAACAGTGCGAGCAGGTACGGAACAGTACCGTTGGACGGGCGGGTGCGACCCGTTAACGAACAGCAGCGACCAAAAGGCAACGGGTGCGACCCGTCAAGCAGACGCGACTGTTCGAAGGGATACGGATGAAATTATAAATAGGAGAGAATACTGATCACATTCTTATCCTATTCCAATCTAATTTCTTCTGCTTCTTTGCTCTACTGCTCTATATTCCATATATATATCACAGAGTTGACATACTCATTACAATCTCGTGCAGATTACGTCTGTTGTATCTTGGGAGAGTTTTGAAATAAAATTCTTAAGGAAATTGTTACGACAAGCCTCAGACGGAATTTCCTTTATATACTGGTTAGATTCACGGTAATCTTTCCCGTTTATAAGTTATACTATTTCTTACAATAGTATAACGTTGTTGTTGTAATTTATTTACAACGTAACTTATTGTTACATTTATCTAATACAGAATTCCAGCGTAGTGGAATTCTAATTACTAAACTTGTGCGACGAGTTTATTGTAGCGTGCTATCTGTTTTAGTACACTAGACTTATAACATCTTAAGAATTTTACTGTTTTACACTAAAACAGAGATGTTAACAGTTGACAATATGAAAATGGATAAGTCCAACTTTTCAGCGGTTATTTCTGAATGCAATTTGATTCAGAACCCTAACCAATGGTGGGTTGACACAGGAGCTACTCGTCATGTTTGCTCTGAAAAATCCATGTTTTCAACATACCAGAAATTCGATCAGAAAGAAAGACTCTACATGGGTAATTCTGCAGTTTCCACGATCGAAGGAAGTGGAACAGTTATCCTCAAGTTCACTTCTGGAAAAACTGTCAAATTGAATGACGTGCTTCACGTTCCAGACATACGCAAGAATCTCATCTCTGGTGCAGTCCTATCAAAGAAGGGATTCAAGATGGTGTTTGAGTCAGACAAGATGGTTCTGTCCAAAGCTGGAATGTATATCGGAAGGGGATATCTATGTGATGGCCTATTTAAGGCAAATGTAGCTGTTACGGGCAATAAATCTATGTATTCTGATTGTGCTAATAATAAAATTGAAGTCTCTTACTTGCTTGAGCACGAAATTTTACTATGGCACGATAGATTAGGACACATAAACTTCCGAAAAATGAAGAAATTATCAAACTTGGGACTGATTCCAAATTTCCAAGTAGATAAGAACTACAAATGTGAGACATGTGTAGAAGCAAAAATGGTCAAACAACCATTTAAATCTGTTGACAGAAGCACCGAACCATTAGGTTTGGTACATACAGATTTATGTGATTTTAAATCACTACCTACAAGAGGTGGGAAAAAGTATTTTATTACTTTTATTGACGATTATACGCGATATTGTTATGTATATCTTTTAAATAGTAAGGATGAAGCAATAACCGCGTTTATAAAATACAAGGTTGAGGTAGAAAATCAGTTAAATAAAAAGATCAAGATATTGAGATCTGATCGAGGTGGAGAATATGAATCACCATTTGAACAGTTCTGTGCCGAAAATGGTATAATTCATCAAACAACAGCTCCATATTCACCACAACAAAATGGTGTAGCCGAGAGGAAGAACAGAACGTTAAAAGACATGATTACTGCCATGCTTTTAACTTCTGGTCTGCCGACGAACTTGTGGGGGGAAGCCTTAAATATGTCTAATCACATATTAAACAAAGTTCCTCACAATAAAACGGGAACAATTCCATATGAGATATGGAAAGGACACAAACCAAGCTTTAAATACCTCAAAGTGTGGGGGTGCTTAGCAAAAGTTCCAGTTCCGCCTCCCAAGAGAGTCAAACTTGGACCAAAAACAGTGGACTGTTATTATCTTGGGCCAGCCCAAAATAGTAGTGCCTATAGATTTTTGGTATTCAAGTCTGATATAAATGATATTCATGTAAATACAATCATGGAATCAAGAGATGCCTCGTTCTTTGAAGATGTGTTTCCACATAAAAGAAACGATGGAAATCCTGTCCCAAAAAGGACAATAGATAACAGAGATGAGACATGTGAAGATGAAACTCATCAGGACAACGAGAAGGTTGAACCAAGAAGAAGCGTAAGGGCAAGAACTTCCAAAACATTTGGTTCAGATTTTTTAACTTATATGTTAGAACACGAACCTCAAACGTACAAGGAAGCAATGTCATCTTCTGAATCTTCATGTTGGAAAGAAGCAATCCAAAGTGAGATTGATTCAATTCTAAGTAATAAAACTTGGGAAATTGTTGATATTCCACCAGGAATAAAACCAATTGGCTGCAAATGGATTTTCAAGAAGAAAATGAAAGCAGATGGCTCTATCGACAAGTATAAAGCCAGATTAGTAGCCAAAGGATATCGTCAAAAAGAAGGAGTAGACTTCTTTGATACCTATTCACCGGTTACACGAATAACCTCTATAAGAATGTTAATAGCAATTGCATCCATTTATAATCTAGAGATTCATCAAATGGATGTAAAAACAGCATTCTTAAATGGAAATCTCGATGAGGAGATTTACATGGAGCAACCCGAGGGATTTATTTCCAAAGGAAATGAAAACAAAGTCTGTAGATTAGTCAAATCATTATACGGACTAAAACAAGCTCCAAAGCAATGGCACGCAAAATTTGATAGTGTCATGATGAAAAATGGTTTTCGTATAAATGAATGTGATAAATATGTTTATTACAAACAGGTTGGGCAATCATATGTGATGATTTGTCTATATGTGGACGATATGCTAATATTCGGTCCAAATACTCAGGTAATTGAGACCATAAAGAAAATGTTGATCAACAATTTCGACATGAAAGACTTGGGTGTTGCAGATATTATTTTGGGAATAAAAATAATAAGAACATCGAATGGAATTGAGTTATCTCAATCACATTATGTAGAAAAAGTAATTGAAAGATTTCAAAACTTTGGAATTAAAGGAGTAAATACACCCTTTAATCCATCGGAAGTACTGCATAAAAACACTGATGAGAGTGTAATGCAACTGGAATACTCTCGTGTAATAGGATGCTTAATGTATCTGATGAATTGCACCAGACCAGATATAGCTTATGCAGTAAGTCGATTGAGCAGGTATACAAGCAATCCAGGGAAGGAACACTGGAAAGCACTAATGAGAGTGCTTGGATATTTAAAAAATACCACTAACTATTCCTTACATTATGGAAAATATCCTGCCGTCTTAGAAGGATATAGTGATGCAAACTGGATTGCAGATTCAGAGGAATCAAAATCAACGAGTGGTTATGTCTTTATCCTAGCAGGGGCAGCGGTGTCATGGAAATCTACTAAACAAACATGCATAGCTCGATCCACTATGGAATCAGAGTTCATTGCATTAGATAAAGCAGGCGAAGAAGCAGAATGGCTTCGTCACTTTTTAGAAGATATTCCGTTTTGGCCTAAACCTGTACCGGCCATATGCATACACTGTGATAACCAAGCAGCGCTAAGCAGAGCGCAAAACTTTGTGTATAATGGAAAGTCACGACATATTCGTCGACGCCATAATACAGTTAGGCAGTTACTCTCAAATGGAACTATTTCCATAGATTATGTGAGAACAAATGATAACCTAGCGGATCCATTTACTAAAGGTTTATCAAGAGAGAAAATTGACTGCGCATCGAGGGGAATGGGTTTAAAAAAGCCTAAACCAACAAGAGTTACCTTATACGGAAACCTATCCTAGCGACTGGAGATCCCACGGACTAGGATCAATAGGCAAACCAGTTATGAGTAACTCAAGAAGTAATGCATTTGTCTGGACTTGGTCCTACTCCATTCCTATGGTGCAAAATATAATGCATACCTACAGAAGTAGTTAAAGGTTAAAACTATGTTTTTTAATGATGACCATATCTTGGAAATAACAAGTGGGGTATATGTAGGATACTCTTAATGGTTGCGATCACCTATGTTAGTGTG
Organism: Allium cepa; assembly: GCA_030765085.1. NCBI lineage: Eukaryota > Viridiplantae > Streptophyta > Magnoliopsida > Asparagales > Amaryllidaceae > Allium > Allium cepa. The sequence goes on from CM060938.1 coordinate 515,083,470, forward strand.
AGCTGGGTCGGCTCTATGAGAATATTAAAAGGCTTTTATTCTCTAAAACACTCGCAGAACCTAAAATTGTTCAGGACCAAAATGAACAAAACCAAGAGATTGGATGTGAAGGGAATCAATGCTTCGTAAAACTTATTGTCTGGGTATACAATAAAGGCTGACGGTTCAAGATGAAATAATTCACCGATTAGCCAAGTAGATCCGATAAGTTTTAACTAGGGAAAGTTCAAAGTGAAATATCTACTTATCCACGATAAAGCATTATTCCATATGTACTCTGTGATATTTCGCTTTGTGTGGGGGATATGTATATTATCATTCATGTGGGGGATTGTTGGAATTCCTAAAGCTAGAATGAATGGAAATATACAAAGTCCCACATCGCCAAATTCTTGAGAGCTATATTGGTTTATATATGGTTTTCTCAAGTGCAGGTTGGGGGCCTGGGGCTCCCAAATGTATGCTTCGTTGTGAGGAGGGAGATCATGCATCACCACCACACGCGCGCGCGCGCCGCCGCCGCCGTCCGTCCGACCGAACCGGGCCGGGCTCGGGTACGGGTACGGGTCTAAAATGACCATTCTTTTTACTAGGCCATTGTTTAACGGTTTTGGGCTTCCTCTGAAACTGGGCTGGGCCTGGAATTTAAAGAGAAGCGGGCGGGTGAACAGACGCAGGGTTTTTTGCCTGAGCAGATGCGACTGTTCATGAACGGACGCGAACAGTAAACGGGTGCGACCCGTTGGAAGCAAACATGTGCGAGCGAGCCGATTGAAGCGGACGCCGACGCAAGCGGGTGCGACCCGACTGAACAGGCGCGGGCGAAACAGTGCGAGCAGGTACGGAACAGTACCGTTGGACGGGCGGGTGCGACCCGTTAACGAACAGCAGCGACCAAAAGGCAACGGGTGCGACTCGTCAAGCAGACGCGACTGTTCGAAGGGATACGGACGAAATTATAAATAGGAGAGAATAATGATCACATTCTTATCCTATTCCAATCTAATTTCTTCTGCTTCTTTGCTCTACTGCTCTATATTCCATATATATATCACAGAGTTGACATACTCATTACAATCTCGTGCAGATTACGTCTGTTGTATCTTGGGAGAGTTTTGAAATAAAATTCTTAAGGAAATTGTTACGACAAGCCTCAGACGGAATTTCCTTTATATACTGGTTAGATTCACGGTAATCTTTCCCGTTTATAAGTTATACTATTTCTTACAATAGTATAACGTTGTTGTTGTAATTTATTTACAACGTAACTTATTGTTACATTTATCTAATACAGAATTCCAGCGTAGTGGAATTCTAATTACTAAACTTGTGCGACGAGTTTATTGTAGCGTGCTATCTGTTTTAGTACACTAGACTTATAACAATGCATATGCCTGGCATTGCATATGCAAATGGCAGATGCAAATGCATATGCCTGGCATTGCCTATGCAAATGCATATGCCTTGAATTACATATGCAGGCATATCCATAAGCCTGGCATTGCATATGCAAATGTATATGCCTTGAATTGCATATGTCTGGCATTGCAAATGCATATGCCTGGCATTACCTATGCAGGCATATTCAGAAGCCTGGATTGCATATGCAAATGCGTATGCTTTGAAAAGTCTAAAATTTTCAATTGTGAAAAGTTAAATAAAAATAGCAGGGCCAAACTGATGCTTATCAGATGTTTATTTTGGTTAAACTGCATATCTTCTCTATGTTTGTACATACAAAAATATTGCTAAGATTACATTTCACTTGCATTTGTTATGTATAAATATAACACAAACTGCATATCTTCTCTATTCTGAGGGCTTGGTCCTCTTCTAGAATCCCATCTCCTGTTCTTCCCATTTTTTCTTTCATTTGGGACGTCTGTATCCCTCCTAAAGTTTCTCTTCTACTGTGGCGTTCCTTCCATAATGAACTCTCAGTTGATGAAAACCTTCAACGGATCGGCATTCCTTTTGTTTCTCGTTGCAGATGCTGCGGCAACGGGGAGACAGAATCGGTGAATCATCTGCTCTACGTCGACTGGTGTGCCAAGTCTTGCTGGAACTACTTCGGTAATTTAGTGGGGGTCCGTGGTTCCATCAACTCTTCTTTTGATTTGCTGTCCACTTGGTGGTTTCGTCGTGCTGGTCGTTCCCTTCGTTCTATTATCTTTCGTTTGATTCCTTGTCTGATTTGCTGGCACATTTGGTGTGCGCGGAATAAGGCAATTTTTGACGAAACTCCTATGGACCCCCTCTCTGTTATTCGGAAGGTTCGAGATGATGTTTACTTGGCATTTCGGGGCCGTCCATTCAGAGGTACAGTCAACTTTCGTTCCGGTCGCCTTGTGAATTTGTTATCGATCACCCGGTTTTTCTCATGTTTAGGTTATTGCTTGCAGGTTGAGGCATTCAGGGGTGTGTGTTTCTCCGTACGTTTTCTGTATGGAGCTTGCTTAGAGTTTTCTGCTTCTACTTTTCGGGTTTCGGTCATTCTGTTGCTGGGTTGTTGGCTGTTTATTTCTTCTAGTTTTTCTGTCGGTCTTCTACTTAGCTTGTTTTCTATTTGTTCGGTGGTATCCATACATCGGAACCGGGCGGTGGCTTTGCCGGAGCTCGATTTCGATATTGGATGGCGTGGGGGTTTTTGGAGCTTTTCGGGATTGCTGTGTGTCTGCTGGCAGTTGACCTTTTGGATCTTTTTTTGTTAGTGGTTTTTGGATTCCTCTTTTGGTTATCTCTGTGTTCTTCTCATGTATACTCTCGTTTTAGTTTTTTTTCGATTACCTGTCAGACTTGTTGACAGCTTTTGGTGATTCTTAGTTATAAATTTTCTTTTCTAAAAAAAAAAGAAATATATAAATATAACACAGACCTTAATAAAATTTCTCAAAACAATAATAAAAGTAAATAAGATAATTTCTCATAATAATGGATTGGATGCGTTTAAGGAAAACATTATATACATATTGTAGCATTCTGCTAATACTTTTTTTATTGTGTTTTGGTGCAATGTATGTATTAACGGTTTATTAAAGTGCAAAGTCTAAATCAGTAAGGGTTAATTCACAAAAGAAGATTTTGATGAATTAATAGTGTGTAAACCCTAGTAAATTAGGAAAATTTAATCAAACATGGGGAATTATATCGTATTTATAAGGTTTAAAAATAAATATAATTTTTTTAATGATTTGGTTATACAAATACATAGGCAGCAATATATTAGAACACCTCAGATACTTTTGAAAAATATATATAGAAACAATGTAATGTATATAATTTCATAGAAGTAACGTATGAGTAAAAAAAAGAAAAACAAATCTAAAGCCGAGGACAAAGCATATAAATAGATGGATAAAAGTGGAAAGTAAGTTTGCACGTTAACGTTATGAGATAAAGTATATATATCTAAAGCACAACAAATAATTCGGTAAAAATATATAAAAAATGTAATGTGTTGATTCCATAAAAGAAAATGTATGAGTAAAGGAAGAAAAAATATGGATAATTCAAATATTAGCAATAATAATCCACAATCTGCTTTTTTTTTACAAATCAAAGATGGATAATTCATAAAATATGGATAATTCATAAAACATACTTGACTGACTTTTTCAACTTTATCGGCCTGAATTAGAAAACTGTAGTTCAGATGTTCGCCTTTGCTTTTGGTTTCGAGATCAGTATGTTTTCATTGCTGTTGTGTATTGATATGCCCTGGTTGCTTGAATTATGTTGTCATTGACGCTCTTGTTCGTCTCTGAATTCATGCATTGTTGTGCTGACCTAATATGACAGTGATATCTTACATGGTTTGCTGGTGCATGCTTACCCTTGCTATCGACTCTATGTTGTACACATTGTATATGTCCTTATTGTGTATTTAGTGTTACCCTGCATGATGCAGCAAGGCATATAGGAATTCAGAAGTTAAACCATATTAAATCATGCACGAGTCAAGGAGCTTCGGATTTAACTCGTAAGGCGTACACAAGTTTAAAACATGCATGCTTGATGAGTCGGTCACGAGATAGGGGGAGCATGAGACGGTGCCGATTTAACAAAGCTTGGAGGAGTTCCTGCTTGATGAGTCGTCCACAATTTAAAGTGATGAGTCGTTTCCGGTTTAAGAGTTTACAAGGGGGAGATAACATAGGTCGAGCAAAGTGGGCTTCGGAGATGTGTCGTTTACGACTTAGTATGAGTCGTTCCCGATTCAATGGAACACAGGAAGGAAAGGTGCGAGTTAATGCAGAAAGGATGAGTCGGGACCGAGCTAAGGGGCTACGACCTAAGATGAGTCGGCAAGGAGATAAGCTGTGTATCTTGAGTCGGTCGTGTTGAGACGAGTCATGTATATACTATATGAGTCGGTCTTGTATGAGTCGTATGTCGCGAGTTTTTAAGTCGGTATATAATTGAGTCGTGGGTTGCTGGGTTTGATGAGTCGGTTGCATTTTTTGAGTCGTGTATTGTTGGGGCTGTACATGTGTTGAGTCGTGTGACCCGCTGTGTCTTTAAGTCGTGCCTTGTTGAGTCGGCAGCGACTTATGTTGAGTCGGCCGAGATGAGTCGTATTTGTTGAGCCGGTGCCGACCTAGGAGTTGAGTGTTGTATGTTGTGTTGAGTTGTAATGCCTATAAATAGCGGGTGTGTTGTAAATTTTTGGGTTGTTGATTTTGGAATAAAATTTCTCTTTTGTTAGCTTTGTGCTTTCATACCAATTGGTAGTTGAGTGTAATCTCCTATCTCCTCTTTCGGTTAATCGAGTGCGCTCGATTCAACGATCGAAGAAGCCGATTCACGGAATCTAGTGCGCTAGATCAACGTGCGAAGAATCGTAGATCTTTGAACACGGTATAGTGCGCTATCAACGTGTTTGAGATAGCTAGAGTTCGGTATCTTTGGATCAACGAACTTGGGCATTTTGGTATCTTCAACTCACCGATTGCTACATTTCACCGATTGAAGTTTTGTTTGATTAATCCGCTGCGTCAGTTTGGTATCAAAGCCATACTTAGCCAATCATAGCTAAGTTTGATTCTTGGAGCCAAGTTTTTGAAGTTTGAAGTAGTTCATCGTGTCATATTGGATTGCATCAAGTTTGGAGTGTTGGATCCATTTCATTTTGGATCAAAAGGAGCAAAGGTGTTTGAATTTGGTCTTGGGTTTTTGCGCGCCAAGGATTAAAGTGTGAAGGCCGTGTATACTTGGGAGTGGCCGTGCCTTGTTGTGTGCATTGAAGTGTTTGTAATGGGTAGCCGAGACAAGTTTGGACTGAGCCAAGTTAAGTCGTGAAGCCTTGCCGAGACAAGTGCGCCGAGTTAAGGTAGAGCCGTATATAAGCATAGCCGAGACATTGTTGGTTGTATTGTGTGAAGTTTTGTGAAGTTTTTAACCATGCCACCGAGGAGAGCTAACCGACATCAAAACGTTGAAGCTTTGTATCGTAGAGAAGAAGCCGAGCTTATGGAACAACGTATTAATGAAAAATTTGATGAAGGCATTGGTAAATTGGAGAGATTGATGAATGATTTGAATCAAAGAAGGAGATCACCAAACTCGAACCATGGAGGAAACCGAGTTTCGCCATCGGTTACGGAAGCGAGGAGGGTATCGCCACATTCTTGTAGAGATAGAAGAGAAACATCAATTTCATCACGAAGAGATCATCATGACTATGCACATGAAGAGAGAAGAAGTCAACGTGAATTTGACCATGAAGCATATAGAGATGAGGAGAGACATAGTCAAAGAAGCATGCATGAACAAAGGGATGACATTGGTCGAGATCGATGTAGGCGTACTTTTGATTTTGTTGAAGAGGGTGATAGAGCAAGTATTCATTATCGAGATCGAGACCAAGTTCGAAATTCTTACCGTGATGCGGAGGATGACCGTCGTTGGGAGTCGGGTATGAAAATGGAGATTCCGGAGTTTAAAGGCGGGATGGTTGCTGAGGAATTCTTAGATTGGTTGTCTAATGTGGAGGAAATCTTTGATTTCAAGGAGGTGCCGGAGAATCGAAGGGTGAAGTTAGTTGCTACAAGGCTGAGGGGGAGAGCATTGGCATGGTGGCAGCAAACTAAACTTACTCGAGAACGAATGGGGAAGTCAAAGATAGAATCTTGGGAGAAGATGAAAAAGTTGATGAGATCTACTTTCTTACCTTATAATTACCAGTCACTTATGTATCAGAGGTTGCAGAATCTGAGGCAGGGGACAAAGTCTGTTAGTGATTATGCTGATGAATTTTACCAACTCATTGCCAGGAATGATATCATGGAGACAGAAGAGCAGTTAACTGCTAGATTCGTTGGGGGTTTGAGAATGCAGATCCAGGATATGGTTAATATGTTTGATCCTAGATCCGTTGTAGAGGCACATCAGAAAGCGTTAGCTTGGGAGAAACAAGGAAGTCGTGGAGGTGGTGTGTTTACTAATTCCAATAACCAAGCAAGGGGTGTTGGCGGAAGTTCTAATACTCCTAAACCAGTTACCAAGCCAGTGGTGAAGGAGGCTGAGAAGGCAAGGGCTAGCAGTATTTTCAAATGTTATAATTGTCAGGAGTTGGGTCACAAAAGCAACGAATGTCCGAAGCCGAAGAAGAGAACCATGGTTGCAGAGGTTGAAGCAGATGATGGTGAGGAGGCAGAGTATTCAAATGTACCTTATGTTGAGGAGGAAGAAAAAGTGTCGGGTGATGAAGGTTGTAATCTTATGATGAGGAGAAGTTGTTTGACACCTAAGCAAGAGGAGGATTGTAGTTGGCTGAGAAGCAATATTTTTCAATCGACATGTACTATTCTGGGGAAAGTTTGCAAGTTCGTTATTGATGCGGGGAGTTGTGATAATATTATTTCTACAGAGGCAGTTAGGAAGTTGAATTTGAAGACCGAGAAGCATCCTAAACCATACAAGCTAGCATGGTTAAGGAAAGGAGGTGAAGTGAAAGTGTGTCGAAGAGCTTGTGTGAATTTTTCAATCGGAAAGAAGTACAAAGATGAAATCTGGTGTGATGTCGTAGATATGGATGTTTGTCACTTATTGTTGGGCAGACCATGGCAGTTTGATAGAGCAGTTCAGCATGACGGTCGTGCCAACAGTTACAGTTTCATGTTCGAGGGTACTAAAATCACTTTAGTTCCTAAGAGACAGCAGCAGAAGGAGAGCAAGCTAGAAGAGATTGAAGAATTGAAAACTCTGTTGACTTTGAAGGAGTTTGTTAAAGAAGTGGAGGAAGAACCGGAAGTGTTTTTGTTGATTGGGAGAGAGAGTAGTGAAGAAGTTGAGATTCCCGAAGAAGCAAAGCCAGTTTTGGAAGAGTTTGAAGATGTCTTTCCAGAGGAGTTGCCAAAGGAGTTACCACCACTTAGAGACATTCAACATCAGATTGATCTTGTTCCCGGAGCAGTGTTACCACACCGACCACATTACAGAATGAGTCCGAAGGAACATGAGGAGTTACGAAGGCAGGTGGAAGAATTACTTGAACAGGGTCGTATTCAGGAAAGTTTGAGTCCGTGTGCTGTACCTGCATTGTTAGTACCAAAGAAGGACGGAACTTGGAGAATGTGCACTGATAGTAGAGCTTTGAATAAGATCACTGTTCGTTACAGATTTCCTATGCCGAGGTTGGATGATTTGTTGGATCAGTTGAGTGGGGCAACTATATTCTCGAAAATTGATTTGAAGAGTGGTTATCATCAAATTCGTATCAGACCTGGAGACGAATGGAAGACAGCTTTCAAAACTAGAGAGGGGTTGTACGAATGGTTGGTTATGCCATTTGGTTTGTCTAATGCACCTAGTACATTCATGCGGGTGATGAATCAAATTTTTAGACCATTCATTGGAAAGTTCGTCGTGGTGTATTTCGATGATATTTTGATTTATAGCAGGAGTACGGAGGAGCATGTTCTACATCTGAGGGAAGTGTTGCTTATTCTTCGTGAAGAACAATTTTATGCTGCTACAAAGAAATGTGTGTTTATGACACCTACTGTTTTATTCCTGGGTTATGTTGTTTCAGGGAAAGGTATTCAAGTTGACCAGAGCAAAGTTGAAGCAGTCAAGAATTGGCCACAGCCAAAGACAATTACAGAAGTGAGAAGTTTTCATGGGCTAGCGTCATTCTACCGAAGGTTCATACCACACTTCAGTAGCGTGATGGCTCCAGTGACTGATTGCATGAAGGGTAAACAGTTTGTGTGGTCAGAGGAAGCGGGGGTTGCCTTTGAAAGGATCAAGGAATTGTTGACGTCTGCACCAATTCTTGTTCTACCTAATTTTCAGTTGTTGTTTGAATTGCATACTGATGCTTCGAAGGTTGGTATTGGAGGAGTTCTGAGCCAGAATGGGAAGCCAGTTGCTTATTTCAGCGAAAAGTTGTCAGGGGCAAAGATGAGATACAGTACATACGATGTTGAGTTTTATGCTGTTGTTCAGACGGTTAAGCATTGGAGACATTACTTATTTCAGAAGGAATTTGTTCTGTACACTGATCACGAAGCTTTGAAACATTTACAGGGGCAAGATAAGATTTCTGCGAGACATGCGTCATGGATTGCTTATTTGCAGCAGTTTACTTTCGTCGTTAAACACAAATCAGGGGTGACGAATCGAGTAGCAGATGCTTTGAGTAGGAGGAGTCATTTACTAACGACAATGAAGATTGAAGTGACGGGGTTTGAAATGTTGCCAGAGATGCTTGAAGAAGATCCTTACTTTGTGAAATATGTTGAAAAAGTGAAGGATGGGATTGCCGATGAATTCATGTTGGTTGATGGTTTTCTGTTTAAAGGAAATCGTTTATGTATTCCGGATTGTAGTTTGAGGATGAAGATTGTGAAGGAATTACATGAAGAAGGGCATGTGGGCCGTGATCGTACTTTACAGTTGATTTCGCAATCTTACTTTTGGCCATCGATGAGAAAAGAAGTTGAGAGATTTGTGGAGCGATGTCATATTTGCCAAGTTTCAAAAGGGACAGCAACGAATGCAGGGTTGTATATGCCATTACCAGTACCATCTAAGCCATGGGTTGATATCAGCATGGATTTCGTTTTGGGTTTGCCGAGAACTCAAAGGGGAAATGATTCGATATTTGTTGTGGTGGACAGATTTTCGAAGATGGCACATTTTGTTGCTTGCAAGAAGACAGCAGATGCAGTTCGAGTAGCACAGTTATTTTTCAAGGAGATTTATAGACTTCATGGTTTACCAGAATCTATTGTTTCTGATAGAGATACTCGTTTTCTGAGTCACTTTTGGTTGAGTTTGTGGAAGATGGTAGGAACGAAACTGAAATTTAGTAGTGCTTATCATCCGCAAACTGATGGGCAGACAGAAGTTGTTAATAGGTCATTGGGGAATTTGTTGCGTTGTCTTGTACAGGATAATTTGAGAAGTTGGGACATGAAGCTATGCCAGGCAGAATTTGCTCATAATCATGCAGTAAATCGAAGCACAGGATTCAGTCCGTTTCAGATTGTTTATTCAAATTTACCCAGGGGGCCGTTGGATTTAGCAGTTGTACCACAGTCAAAGAGAACAGTTAAACGAGCTACTGATTTTGTTGAAGAGCTGAATGAATGTCATAAAATCGTTCAGGAACGATTGGAGAAGTCGAATGAGAAGTATAAGAAGTCTGCAGATTTGAAACGTCGAAATGTTGAATTTAACGAAGGTGATTTGGTTTATGCTATATTGACAAAGGATCGTTTTCCAGTGGGTGCTTACAACAAGTTGAAAGCCAGAAAAATTGGTCCAGTGGAAGTTTTGAAGAAAATTAATGAGAATGCTTATCGATTAAAGCTACCAGATGATGTTTATACTTCTGATATTTTTAACGTTAAACATTTAATTCCGTATCATGGGGATGAACATTTTGATGAGAAAGAATTTGCAAATTCGAGGTCGAATTTTTCTCAACCTGGGAAGGATGATGCAGCAAGGCATATAGGAATTCAGAAGTTAAACCATATTAAATCATGCACGAGTCAAGGAGCTTCGGATTTAACTCGTAAGGCGTACACAAGTTTAAAACATGCATGCTTGATGAGTCGGTCACGAGATAGGGGGAGCATGAGACGGTGCCGATTTAACAAAGCTTGGAGGAGTTCCTGCTTGATGAGTCGTCCACAATTTAAAGTGATGAGTCGTTTCCGGTTTAAGAGTTTACAAGGGGGAGATAACATAGGTCGAGCAAAGTGGGCTTCGGAGATGTGTCGTTTACGACTTAGTATGAGTCGTTCCCGATTCAATGGAACACAGGAAGGAAAGGTGCGAGTTAATGCAGAAAGGATGAGTCGGGACCGAGCTAAGGGGCTACGACCTAAGATGAGTCGGCAAGGAGATAAGCTGTGTATCTTGAGTCGGTCGTGTTGAGACGAGTCATGTATATACTATATGAGTCGGTCTTGTATGAGTCGTATGTCGCGAGTTTTTAAGTCGGTATATAATTGAGTCGTGGGTTGCTGGGTTTGATGAGTCGGTTGCATTTTTTGAGTCGTGTATTGTTGGGGCTGTACATGTGTTGAGTCGTGTGACCCGCTGTGTCTTTAAGTCGTGCCTTGTTGAGTCGGCAGCGACTTATGTTGAGTCGGCCGAGATGAGTCGTATTTGTTGAGCCGGTGCCGACCTAGGAGTTGAGTGTTGTATGTTGTGTTGAGTTGTAATGCCTATAAATAGCGGGTGTGTTGTAAATTTTTGGGTTGTTGATTTTGGAATAAAATTTCTCTTTTGTTAGCTTTGTGCTTTCATACCAATTGGTAGTTGAGTGTAATCTCCTATCTCCTCTTTCGGTTAATCGAGTGCGCTCGATTCAACGATCGAAGAAGCCGATTCACGGAATCTAGTGCGCTAGATCAACGTGCGAAGAATCGTAGATCTTTGAACACGGTATAGTGCGCTATCAACGTGTTTGAGATAGCTAGAGTTCGGTATCTTTGGATCAACGAACTTGGGCATTTTGGTATCTTCAACTCACCGATTGCTACATTTCACCGATTGAAGTTTTGTTTGATTAATCCGCTGCGTCACTGCATCATCTTTATTTCTAGTGCACCAGTGTAGTGATATACTCAAAAAACCAGTAGCTGAATGTAGTTATTCCTTGATTGATATGTATTAACATTAAAGTCAGTTGAACTGTGTCCATAATAAGAATTTTAATCTCAAACAAGTTCCGTCATCCTAAACTAATGAACTGAACTAGCAATTTTACACCTAGCATACCAGCATAGCAAAAAATAAACGAATAAAAAGGAAAAAAAGAGAAAAAAAAAATCAACGGTTGAGGATCCGGCCGGAACCACGAGATTCTGGCCAAGTCTCGGTTCCGGCCATCACCGGGACGGGATTAGGTCAAAATCCCGTTCTGTTCGAACTTCAATTAAAAAAAAATCGCGAAAAGGAGAAAAGGGCGACAGCCGAATCAAATTGCATGCTAACATCCAAAATACAAACAGAAAATCGACCCGTGCTTATATAGTGAAAGCATAAAATTTTTGCTTATAAATAAAACGACTGCGAACATAACTTACCACTTGTGCTTCAGTAATCAAATTCCAGCAAGAAGAATCACCGATTCGCGCAAATTCCAGCAAGAAGAATCACCGATTCGCGCAAATTCGAGCAAGAAGAATCACCGATTCGCCGCGTTGATCTTGGAGTTGGCAGGAGGAGAAGCGAAAGTTCGACATCGCCGCGTTGATCTTGGAGTTGGCAGGAGGAGAAGCGAAAGTTTGACCTCGCCGCGTCTTCAGCCCCAGCTTGCTTGCTTTCGAACGAAGGTGAATTTTCGTCTTTGTCTTCTGCCCTAGCGATCGAGGCTTTTTATTTTTTAAATTCGTCCGTGTTTTTTCTTCTTCGAACGAATGAAAATAAGCAGCCACTTTAATTCCTTTGGGCCTGGTTGTTTTAGCCGATATAGAGACAAAAAAAAACATTGTTTCGTATGGCATATTGTTTTCGGCTATCTTTTTGTTTCATATTGTTTTGGTGTGTGTTTTTGCTATTATAGGTTGAACATAAATATTGTTTCATATTGCATATATAGGTTGAACATAAACATTGTTTCATATTGCATATGCAAACGACCTTGAATATGTTGAACCGACTTGAATAGGTCGACTAACCTTGAATATGTTGAACCGACTTGAACGTTGAACTTGAATATGTTGGACTGGAATATGGACTTGAATGTTGAACTTGAATTTGTTGGATTGGAATATGGACTTGAACATTGGAGATGGACATTGAACTTGACTCGAACTGTTGAACTTGAACAATGAATTCCGACGACTTCGATGAATGTTATTTATGCATTTGTATTTTATTTTTGATTTGATTTGGAATATTAAATTGCTTAGCATTTACTTTGTTTAATTTTTTTTGAAAAGCAAGAGTAAAACTCATTTTATTGACTTATATCAAATTACAAGATCAAAAACAGATCACAAATCACTCAGAAATCACTCAATTACAATCACAAGACAATAACCCCTCAGTGCCAATACCTATCAAGACAGAACCAATCATTAACAACCTCACAAGACATTACATTGATTAAAAACAAAACATATACACATAGAAAAATAATACAAACTAACTGAAAGATGAAGAAACCCACTACTGCAGTTCAATCCAGAAATAAGCTCTCTACCAGTTATGAATTACCAAGAACATCAAATAAGATTTGCTTTCAAGTCTCTGAGAATTTTGCCATGTATCTGATTATAAAGTTGTGCCACATTCTTGCATCCCACACCAAAAATTCTATCATTCCTTTCTGACCAAACAGCATGTATCAGTTTCTTAAGCAATTTAAGCAACAGTCTTGTCTTCTGAGTTTTCCACCTTGTAGCTTTAAATATATTGAACCATTCCACTGAGCTAACAGGTGATGGTTTATAATAATCTCCATTAGCAAGTAACCTATACCATATCTGAAATACAAAAGTACAATCAAAAAACAAATGCGTGTTACTTTCTGACTCTGATTTACAAAGAACACATAAGTCATCTGATATGATACCCATTCTACAAAGTTTGTCTTTAGTATTTAATGCATTAGCCATCACCTTCCATAACAGTAAATTATCCTTTGCACTACTACCAGTATTCCATATTCTTGAATGCCAAGGGAATTGCTGACCATTTTGACAGAGAGTATTATACACCAGTTTAATGGAATGTTGTTTACCTTTGTCTGACCAAATTAAAGCATTGCCATTATTGATGAAAGTCTGATCAGTGATAGCATTCCATAAGTTCCTAAGTTGGAAGGAACTAGAATATGGTAAAACAATACTACCATCATGCATAAACTCCTCTACCTTAGCTTGTTCAGAAATTCCAGAACTTCTTCTCAAGTCATAATTCACAACTAAACTTAAAATCATACCTTGTTTAGCCCATGGTGAGTGCCAGAATGATAAATCTTTAATCAAAACATAGTTACACTGAATAAGAGGAATGAAAGTCTCTCTAAGTTTGAGAATACATCTCCAACTCCAACTGCAACTTAGTGGAATAGGCATAATCCAGAAATGTTTTTTACCAATAAGATTATTATTGACCCATTGAGACCATAAGTTCCCATCAGATTCAAAGATTTTGTTGAAATATACTGATATGGCTGCCTTATTACAAAGAAAAATATTAGTAATACCAAGACCACCTTTCCTTTTGGATTCAAATAATTTGTAGAAAGAGATAGGAATCAACTTTCTAGAAAAAGGGTCACCATGCCAAAGAAACTTATTAAATGCACTAGAGATCATATTAATAAGCTTGACAGGAAGTATGTAATGTCTAGTCCAATATGTTGTGATAGCCATTGCAATTGATTGAATGATTGTTAATCTTCCAGCTTGAGACAGTTTATCTCTTGGCCATAATTGAAGCCTTTCAATTATCTTCTCAAAAAGTGGTAAGCAATTTTGTTTAGTAACTCTAGAGAGAAAAATAGGCAAGCCCAAATAGAAAGAATTTTTGGGTAATTCCTTAAGGCCAGAATAGTTAATAATGTCATTCTTCTTACCAGAATCTAACCCAGCAACTAATATATTGGACTTTTGAAGATTAATCAGAAGGCCAGTAATAGAGTAGAAAAGCTCAAGAGCTGACAGTATACACTGAATATTGTGGTAAGATGGTTTAGTAAAAATGATAAGGTCATCAGCAAAGAGAAGGTGGGTAATAATAGGTCTTTTACATTTAGGATGAAGTTGAAAGTTTCCATTAGCAACCAGATTCATCAAAATGGGATTGAGAAGCTCCATGACAATTATGAACAAGTATGGAGAAATTGGATCACCTTGCCTAACACCTTGTTTATTTTTAAAATAACCAAATAGACCTCCCTCTCTAGAAATTGAAAACATAGGTGATGATATACAAGTGTAAATCCATGCTAAAAATGGCTTAGGGAAGTTCATTCTGGACATGATTGCTATAATTGAATTCCAAGCAATGGAATCAAATGCCTTTTTAATATCAAGCTTTAACATGCACCTTGGAGAAATATTTTTCCTTTCATACCCATACAAAAGTTCTTGGGTTAAGAGAATATTGTCACTTATTGATCTGCCCTTAACATATGCAGCCTGATTGTTTGAGATGATAGATGGCAAAACTAGTTGTAATCTATTAGCTAAAACCTTTGAAATTATTTTATAAATGATATTACAACATGAAATTGGTCTAAAATCACTAACAGAGGATGGATTAACTGTCTTAGGAATAAGTGAAATAGCAGTGGCAACAAGTCCATTAGGTAATCTATTATTTAGAAAAAAATATTGAATAGCCTTGATAATATCATATCCAATTATCTTCCAACTATGCTGAATAAAATGAGCATTATAACCATCTGGACCTCCACAACTATCACTGTCTAAACTAAAAACTGCAACTTCAATTTCATTATTTGAAATAGCACTTATCAGAAAGTTAGATTGAAGAGTACTTAATGTTGGAAGAGAGATATCAAAGATTGGTTTAATGTCAGGAATGAATTGATTATCTGGAGCTAAAATGGATGTAAAATACTTCACAAAGGCTTCATTAATACCATCAAAATTATCTACCAAATTTCCACTCATGTCCTTTATCAGAAAAATGCTTTCTCTATTCCTTTTAACTTTCAAGTAATCATGAAAATATTTAGTGTTCCTATCAGCCTCTTTATCCAATCTCAAGTGAATTTTTTGCCTGAGAGCTGATACTTCTTTTTGGATAATTTGCTCCAGAGCATTCTTTAATTGCATTTCAGATTGAAGTAAAATATTATCATAAGGTCTAGCACTGAGTTTTTCTTGTACCATAATCAACTGATTCCTAATTTGAGATGATAGTTTAGAATCCTTACCAAATCTTGCTGAAGACCAATTTCTCAGTTGAAATTTCAAAGCTTTCATCTTAAGTATAATGTTTGTGAGAGGATCTTTTCCAAATTGCATACTCCAGACCTGCTTTAAGATATCATAATATTCCACCTGCTTAGTCCAAAAATTAAAAAATTTAAAAGAGTGTTTCCCTCCACAAAAATCATCAAGACCCCAAAGAAAAATTAATGGTCTATGATCAGATAAAGAAGGTTGACAAATGTTATAGAAAGATTTTGACCAATGCTGAATAAAAGATAGATTAATGAAAATATGATCAATCTTGCATAATGTAGGGTTACCACTCCTATTACAATTAGACCAAGTGAAATCAGGACCAAAATGTTTAGCAGGAAAAAGATTGGATTGAATTAAAGCACTATTAAGAGGAGATATATCCTTAAGAGATAATGGACAGCCACCACTCTTTTGATTACTAGCAAACATACAATTAAAATCCCCACCAATAATCCAAGGAACAGTTGAAGATAAGGATGGAAGGTAATCTAAGAAAACCTGTCTCAGAGCTGGGGAATTTTGAGCATACACAGAAGTAAGATGAAAATTGATGTTGGAAGGTAAATGAATACAGTTATAATGGATAAACTGGTCAGAGGCACTAATTCTGGAAAGTTTAAAGAAAAGTGGATTCCACATAGTGAGCAACCTGCCATAATTGGATTCAATGAAATTGTTATCATGCAGCCAAGATGGGGCAATCAAACGAACAGCCTTAATTGTAGAAGTAATGTCAAGTTTAGATTCAGAAATGCACGTTAGATGAATGTTATTACTCTCAATAAAATACTTAATCTCTAATTGTTTAGAGGGTAGATTGGCCCCTCTAATATTCCAAAAAGCAATTTTATTCATTTATTAGGAAGGGGAGGGAACAATGAGGAAGGATTCTTCCTAGTGTGTCTTTGATGTGAATTATTCTTTGAAGAAGATAAAGGTTGAACATCAGAAGGCTTGTATTCCTTACCTTTATTAAGATCAACAGAATCCAAATTACTTACTCCACTAGACTTCTTCATTACCACTGCATTATCAGATGAACTAGAAGGAGGTGGAAGTAAAACATTGCTAGGAGGAGATAGATGCAAATATGGAGAAGGATTTATGATATTCATGGAAGGAGATTTAGAACTGAATTGAGAACAACATGAAGTTGATACAGAGTTAGAGGGAACAGTAGAAACAACCCTTGTGACAGAATTAGACAGAATATTGGATGGATTTTCAAGTGATATAGATGAAGAAGAAAGATTAGCATCACAAATTGAATCAGATACAACCCCAACCAAATCACCAGAGTTTGAAACAACAGTTGAGTCACCCTTTGGAACCGAATCAGATAAAGCATTAAAAGGATTTTCAATTGATAAAGATGAAGAAAGAAGATTTACATCACATGGTGATTCAGATACACTAACTTTAGTCAAGGAAGGATTGGAAAAAATTGAAGATGTCTCACACCTCAAGTCATTTGCATCTGAGCAAGAACTAATGTGAATTACTTCTGTAGGAGCTTCCTTACTTCTCTTATCATCAACATTTAACTGAATATTTTCATTGTTCAAAGTGACTTTTTTCCTCCAAATCCCTTTATTTTTTTTATTCACAACCTTCCAACTTTGATCAAAAGAATTAGCAGTATTAGTCCTAACTTCATTCTTCTCCAAAGAATGTATATTATCCTTATCATCACTGGCAGAATTAACAAATTCACATGTTGCAGTATCATGTCCAAAAATTCTACAGTGAGTACAAATTTTAGGCTTCCAAACATAGGATAATTGAACATCTGGACAATTATTACCAAGTTGAGGAATATGGATAGATTCAGGTAATTCTTGATCAGGCGAAATCTCCACCAAAGCTTTAGCATACTTAAACCTTTGTAACTTTTCAGTGCTACTGTCAAAGCATATTAATCTCCCAATGTGACATGCCAACCAATTAATACCAACCAAAGTCCACAAGATGATTGGAATCCTATGAAAATGAATCCAAATCGGTACTTTCTTTACTTGAGCCTGAGATAATCCAACTGAAGGATCCCATTTTGTAATGATGAACATCCTACCTCTAATAAAGATAGGGTCCGAATTCAGGATATTATCTTTATCTTCTTGATTGGAAAAGTTGAAGTAAAAATTATACCCATCCGATTTAAAATCAACCTCACCCTTAAGTTTCCAAAACCTTTTAAGAAAATTCACAACAGTCAGAAAAGAAAGCGTACCATCAAGAAAGAAACCGACTAAATGATTGTTCCAGTAATTCAGTCCTTCAACTTTAACAAGATCTGGCAGATCCAAAGATGGCTTATCTCGCGAAATATCAAAATGAATAGGCTTATATGACCCAGCATTACGAGGCAAAGATTTGAAAAGATTCGACCAATTTGATTTCGGAATACAAGAATCATTGATAGAGGAAGATACCACAGAATTTGGACCAGCAGAAGCAAGAAGAGAAGAAGAAGAAAGAACAGAAGAAGAGGAGGAAGAAAGGGTTGCCGAAGAAGATGATAAAGATGAAGAAAGATGAGGAAAAGAAACGGAGTCAAAAGAGAACGAAGAAGAAGAAAAAGAAGAAGACGCCATTAAAAATTCAAAAGCGGGAAGATGACCATCGCGGAGGGAAAAAAAGTTTTTGTTTATTTATAATCGCAGATACGTTATGGCAAATCCAAATGAAATTGGTTGGAATTATGGTACTGCGATCGACGGCAATCTTCGAAAAATAAAATGTAACTTTTGTAATAAACTAAGTAATGGCGGTGGTGTGATACGTTTGAAAGAACATCTGGCAAGAGTGGGCGGCGATGTATCAACATGTCTAATTGTCCCTAAAAAGTCATACAACTTGTACGATTACATATCATTCAAAAGAGAAATGAACGAAGCAAAGAAAAACTGGACAAACAACGCTTACAAGAGGAATTAATGAGCAGACCGCACCAACTATCAGACAATGAAAATGAAGACGATGAAGAACTTCAACATGTCATGCGGCAAAGCAGAAATGCATTTAGAGATGAAGAGCTACGCAGATTTCATATTGTTCGACGATCGGGTGGTGGTTCAAGTCAAACATTGCAAAGATCTCATATTGTTGGAAAATCTGTCAGAGTAGATGATTTTGAAAATGCTGCTGCTGGACGAATCGACTCATACATGCAAAAACGAGGAGGTAGAACTCAATCTTCTATTAAATCTGCAATGAAAGGTATTAAAGATGCCAAAAAACATATAGGTCGAGCAATTTCCAAGTTTTTTTTTCAACCATATTCCGCATAACGTTGCTAATTGTCCATATTATACGACAATGGTTGATGTTGGATGCGTTTCCAAGCAATGTCGAACCATCCCCTCTCCAAGCATTGCCGGTCCAAGCTCCACTTCCAAGCACTGCCGAACCATCTTTCCTCCAGGCGCTGCCGGTACAAGCTCCACTTCCAAGCAATGCCGAAACATCCCCTCTCCAAGCATTGCCAGTCCAAGCTCCACTTCCATGCATAGCCGGACCAGAGTACTACCGAACCAGCTACCTCCTTCCACTGCCGAACCAGAAGCAAGGTAGGCCACGACCGGATCACTCTCCACCAGGCCAAGTGCTACGGAACCAAGGCGTTCCGGACCAACTTTACCAGGCCAGAGTGCATCGGCCCAGGCCCGCCAGCAACTATATACGTCCAAGACCCCTGCCCCCAGCCTCACTCTATAAATAGAGGGGCAGGGGTACAACAAAGAGGACAAGTTTTGAGAGCTCAAGCACAGATAGAACTTTCAAACAACTTTCAGATACTTGTAATCAAAGCTTTGTACTTGTAATCTGAACAGAAAAAGGAGAATAACATATAAAGTGGACGTAGACACATTCTGGCCGAACCACTATAAATCTGTGTGTCTTTTACAGTTTAGTCCATCTATTTTATATATTTGCATAAATCACCCAAATCATGAAGAACAACATATAATCAACTAAATCATACGACTTGTAGGTGTTTGCCCATTTTTTGTGTAAACATTTTTGGTGCTTTCACTGAGAAGTGAACTCAGGACCTCCCGCTTAACCCTTTTCCTATCAGCATCGTTCGTTACTTGGAAAACATGCCTCCCAGACGAAAGAAAGATGCTAACAAAGGAAAGAACATCGCAACTAGCAGTATTCCAGATCCAGTGATCAGAGATCAAGACAATCATCCAGTTCCAACAGCAAATGGAAATCAGGCAAATCCGACAGCCCCTGCTACGGAACAACCAATTACAAGGACGGATCTGGACAGGGTTGTGGCTGAAGTAACTAACCGCTTCGCATCTCAACAAGAAGCCTTGATGGACTAACTCATGTCACGCTTAAGCGATGCTGAAGAATCCAACCGCAACACTGAATCATGGGGTGAGTCCCGGTCTAGAGGATCTGGGAGACGACAAAGGTCTTTCTTCTTCGAAGAGGCTAACAACAGAAACAGCAATGGTAGGAGCTGCGCCTGGACTCATCCCGAATTCCGACCCGAGGAAACACTTGGAACCGAACCCAACAAGGGAGGTACCAGGCAGGGGTCGGATGTAGCTGAGCCGGCCATGCTACCTAACCATGGAAACACCAATAGACGGGGCCGAGCTGGAGTCCAGCCCGAAGTTGGATCTGAGAAAGTGCTGAGGACAGAACCCAACAGGGGAAGATCAAGGCAAGGGCCAACTGTGGCTGACCCCAGCGTGCCCCCGGTAGACCAGAGGCATCCATTGGAGAATGTTAGGAGTGATAGACGATACCATCCCTACAGGTCATCTGGACGGAATCAATCCCGCAGGGAAGAACCAAACTCATTTCTATCCGCTTCAAGTTCTGATGAAAGGATGACGCGATTGTTCAGAGAGTGCGTCCAACGGGACCAAAGAGATCGGGGGATAGGCGCTAGGGTAACCAGCCCCTTCACCCGCAATATCGAAACTGGCATCACCCCCCGGGAATGGAAAATACTAACAATGGAACCTTACAAGGGAACCTCTGACCCCGTTGTACACTTGTAGAGATACACACAATATATGCTCATGAGCGGAGCAACAGAGGGAGTGTTGTGTAAATGCTTCCCACTATTCTTGGCAGATCTAGCTACCTCCTGGTTCTGCCATCTACCCCAAGGATCCATCAGCTCATGGGAAATGTTGAAAGAAAAGTTCATCAGCCAGTTCCGCATTCATGTGGAACAACCCAAGGACGCTTATTCCCTATCTAATATCAAACAGAAGCCCGGAGAGACAGTGCAACAATATCTAACTCGATTCAACGCCGTAGCGGCCGCAATCCAAGAAGCCGATGAGAAACTTATCCTAATGGCCCTCTGCAGTGGTGTGCATCCGGATACTAAGTTTGCTAGGAGATCAACGAAAGAAAAACCAGCTACCTTACCTGTTTTCTTCCATGAAGCCGGAAAATATATGAGACTTGAAGACGCTGCCATTGAAGGGCAGACATGGCAACAAACCAAGGCAGCTCATGGCAACACACCCGCAGTAGCAAAGGACGTTCGAAGAAATGACTCCAGAGATAGTGCTGGGGGCAAGAAGGGAGAAAAGCGTTTATATAGGCCAGGACCGAGATTTGACTCTTACACTCCTTTAAATGAAACAATCGAAAACATCTTCTTGGCCACCCAAGACGAAGTTAGATACAAGCGCCACCACACAAGAAGGAATCAGATAATGCAATTAAGTCCGGAAAGTTCTGCCGCTTCCACGAATCTCATGGGCATGACACCAATGAATGCCATCATCTCCGGGACTTAATTGAAGAATACATCAGAAGGAAGAGACTGGAGCGCTATGTGAAAGGTCAGAACAGGACTTCAACTCCTGCCAATGAGAACCCAGGGTTACCCCTCCCAGAAGTAGGCGGAGGAAATCGCAACACCAGCGGCTCCAGTCAAGAGAAGATAGTGGTCCTTACCATATCAGGAGGACCACATATTGCCGACAGAAACTAGGCAGAGATGGAAAGATACGGTAAGTCACTTAGAAACGATGAAGGCTACGTTAATTCTGTTATGGAAGAACGCCACCCGAAACGAAAAGAGAATGATGACATCACATTCAGTAGGCGTGATCTAGAGGGAAGGCAGTACCCTCACATGAATCCTATGGTCATCTCTGCCTGGTTCGGTCCATCCAAAGTTTTCCAAATTCTAGTAGACACTGGCAGCTCAGTAAATATCCTATTTAAACATGCTTTCGACAAAATGAAGTCGTCAATGAAAAATGTGTCCCCCTGCAACAAACCACTATATGGTTTCACTGGAGATGCGAAGATGTCCCTTGGGCAACTGGACCTCTTTGTCGAAATAGAAACTCATCCCCGCTCCGTTGTGCGAAAACAAACATTTGTGCTAATAGAGAACCACTCGGCCTACAACGCCTTTTTAGGAAGACCAGCCTTGTCTGACTTTCAAATTGTCCTAGCCCCGTGGTGCCTGAAGATGAAATTTCCAACAGATAATGGAATAGGAGAAATAGAGGGAGATCAAGACGCTGCTCGAAATTGTTATGTAATTGAACTTCGCAATAACCGCAGGAAGGATAAAGGGAAGGATGCAGAGACTTCTCTCTGTAAGAAAAACTTGAAAGCATAGCAACTAAAGAAAGCCCATATCTTCGATGTACCAGTGATCCTTTCAACGAATTAGACCCCAGGGACAGAGGAGGAGGCCACCGCCGAGCTTGCAGAGGCTATGGAATTTGTATCTGTAGACAAACACGACCCAAGTAGACTGCTGAGAGTCGGGTCTCAGTTAAGAGCGGAATTGAAGAGTCAACTCATTGGTTTTCTCCGCCACAACTTGGATGTATTTGCATGGACGCATGCTGACATGACTGGAATCTCCCCAGACGTAGCATGCCACGTACTGAACATCGATCCCACCAAGGTGCCAGTAAAGCAGAAAAAGAGAAGCATGGGGGCAGAACGATCAGCCGCCCTCGAGGAAGAAGTAAAGAGCCTACTTGCCAATAACTTCATACGAGAAGCCATCTACCCAGAATGGATCGTCAACCCGGTACTGGTAAAGAAGGCTAATGGAAAGTGGCGAACATGCATCGACTTCTCCAACTTAAATGACGCTTGCCCGAAGGATTGCTTCCCACTCCTCTGAATCGATCAACTCGTGGACAGCACAGCCGAATACGAACTTTTATCCTTTATGGACGCATACTCAGGATATAATCAGATCCCTATGCACGCCCCCGATCTAGACCACACTAGTTTCATCACTGACCGGGGATTGTATTGCTACAGAGTAATGCCTTTTGGACTTAAAAACGCCGGAGCTACTTATCAGCGCCTCGTCAACAAGATGTTTGCGGAACTAATAGGACGAACTATGGAAGTTTATGTGGATGACATGCTGGTAAAATCGAGGAAAGCCAACGATCATATAAACCACCTGGACGAGATGTTTCAAGTACTTCGCCAATATGGAATGAAGCTGAATCCTCTAAAGTGCTCCTTCGGAGTATCGTCGGGAAAGTTCTTGGGATTCATTGTCCATGCCAAGGGGATTGAAGCAAACCCCGAACAAGTCCGGGCTTTGCAAGATATCAAGATACCATCCACTCGAAGAGAGATGCAAAGCCTAAACGGGATGGTGACCGCCCTAAGCTGGTTCATCTCTAAAGCAATCGACAAATGCATCACTTTCGTCGAAGCTCTAAAGAAAGACAAAGGAAAGTTCGAATGGACTGACGAATGCTCGACAGCCTTCCTTAACCTAATCGAACACCTCCAGAGACCACCAATACTCTCAACTCCGAATGAAGGCGAAGAACTATACATATACCTTGTTGTATCGTCCCATGCTTTAAGCGCCGCTTTGGTGAGAGAAGACAACCGCACGCAGCGACCGTATACTTTGTAAGCAAGAGATTTACAGGGGCAGAAGCCAGATACCCTAAACTTGAGAAGTTAGCATATTGTTTGCTAATCACGTCACGGAAACTGCGACACTATTTCCAATCTCATTCCATCAGAGTTTTAACCAACCAACCGCTAAGGCAGGTACTCCATCGCCCCGACACTTCTGAGCGATTACTTAAATGGTGCATTGAACTGAGTCAATATGATATCACCTACCATCCTCGCACCGCCATCAAGGGACAAGCCATGGCCGATTTCATTGCCGAATTCACTACCAACGAAGGTAAGGATCAATCTGAAATAACAAAAAATATCAAGTGGAATCTCTTTGTAGATGGAGCATCAAACGAACAAGGCTCGGGGGCAGGTATTGTGATAATCACCCCCAGGGGAAGGAAGCTGCACTATGCCCTAAGGTTGGAATTCGCTGCCACCAACAACGATGCAGAATATGAAGCAGTAATAGCAGGATTAGAACTTGCCTTAGAAATTGGAGTCAGTTCTTTATGTCTTCATAGTGATTCTCAACTTATCGTAAACCAAGTACTAGGAGAATTTCAGACTCGAGGAGAACGACTCACAACATATCTAAAGAAGACAAAGCTGCTGCTCGATCAATTGGATCACTATTTAATCAAACACATTCCTCGAGAAGAGAATCGAGAGGCCGACGAACTGGCAAAGTAAGCTAGCATGAAGAACGACACCATTTTTGGAGCAGTAACCATCTCGAAACAACTAGCCTCGAGTTTCGAGCAAGAAGATGTGATAGCTGCAATTGAAGAAGAAACTTGGATGACTCCTATCCGAAAATATTTACAAGATGGCACACTGCCCGACGGGCGTAACGAAGTTAAGAAAATCTTGAGGAAAGCTTCCCGCTACACAATACAAGAAGGCATCCTCTATCGGCGCGGCTTCTCTAACCCCTTATTAAGGCGTGTCGCTAGAAGGGAAGCCAAGGAAATTTTATCCAACATCCATCAAGGAAGTTGCGGAGATCACACTGGTGGATAGACTCTGGCAAAGAAGACGCTCCGATATGGATATTACTGGCCCACTCTAAACAAAGACGCCTTAGACTTCGTCAAAAGATGCGACAAATGTCAGAAATTTGCTAAGATTCCTCGACTACTCACAAATGAGATTACTCAAATGACCAGCACTTGACCCTTTGCAGTATAGGGAATTGACTTGATTGGTGAACTGCCGATGGGCCGAGGCGGAGCCAAATATGCTATAGTGGCAGTCGACTATTTCACCAAATGGGTGGAAGCGGAACCTCTAAATAAAATATCTTCAGCAAAAGTTATTAACTTCTCGATCAAAAATGTTCTATGCAAATACGGGGTTCCACTCAAAATCATATCGGACAATGGACTTCAGTTTGACAGCGAGGAGTTCGCCGACTGATGCCAAAAACACGAAATTCACAAAAGCTTCTCATCTGTGGCTTATCCCCAGGCAAATGGACAAGTCGAAGCTGTCAACAAAATTCTTAAAACTTTAATCAAGAAGAAGCTTGAAAAGTCAAAAGGCGCTTGGATGGATGAACTTCTTACGGCACTTTGGACCTACCGCACTTCTTTCAGGACATCAACAGGGCATACTCCTTTCTCTTTGGCATACGGATCGGAGGCCATGCTCCCAGTTGAAACTGTAGTGCCATCCCACCGTAGGATCCACTACAACCCAGAGGAGAACGAAGAAATCCTCCACATATCTTTGGATCTAATCGAAAAAAGAAGAAATAATGCAGCACTCAAAGCAACAGCTCACAAGCAAAAAGTGGAAGAACAATACAACTCCAAAGTCAAGCACCGCAGCTTACAAGAAGGAGATCTCGTGCTCAAGCGGATCTTCCCGTGCCCCGGATCGCTGGACCCAATCTGGGACGGACCCTATGTAATTCATAAAGATCTCCACAACGGAGCTTATATTTTTTCAACAGTGGACGGAGAGGAATTCCAGAGGGCATGGAACATCCAACACCTTCGTCGATACTTTTCTTAACTTGTACTGCCCATATGAAGTGAATTAACAAAGAGAATCAGTGGACGTTGGCATTTTCGTGCCAAACCACTTTAAAAATCTTGTCTCTTTTTAACTTGTTCCTTTATATCTTGGCTGCTTGTTAAGCTTTATCCTTTTCTGTTGAACAAAATCCTGTGCAACGGCGTTTCAATTCTGGACACTTCACGACACAATTTCACCTGGACAAGACCTAACAGGTACTATACGAATCTATATCCTCGCCAATGAGACACTTTTGCTCCAACATCCCTCTGTTGCGGGTTAACTCATTGCTCGCGAAGGCTCTCAAAGCCAATTGTAATGAGCCGATTATAAGCCACCGAAGAGGCTGAAAATAGCCTAGGCAGCTCATTACGGCGTTCGCCTCGTCGGCAACCGTGAACCGATTATAAGCCCCAACATAAGGTGTGGCCAGCCAGGGGCAGTTCACAGTTGACGATTGGCACCCGCGCTAGCCGGCCACGGTAAATTGAATAATACCCACGATTACGGGCCATAAAGGCCCGGGTAGTTACCGTGCGCGATCTCGGCTCCGATGTATCTTAAGTACGGCTGTGGTAAGAAAGAAAACTCCCCGCGGAGGCGTAAGATGGGCGACAAATGTCTCCAAGACCCACAGCTAGGGAAAGTGACTACAAAACCCGTTTGCCACGAACTTAAGCACATCGAAGGCCTTCCGTGATTGGAAGTTTTACTATTTCTTATATTTCCATTTTATTTATAAAATCTTTCCTCCTACCCTCTATAACGATCGCTAAAGCACATGACACAAGATGGGAGACACTCGCTAATGGGAATAAGAACTCACAACTGAATGGCAAGTCACTCAGCTACATTCCACATTCGAATAGACAAGGCATTCAAAGCTACCGTCTACAGCAAAAACTTGAAGGGCGGTACTTTCTTCTCTTGTACATAAATATGTAACTATAATTTATTCACACATCACACTAACATTGCAAGACATGGAATTATATTCTAAGCAAGGACTTAGCGTCAAACACAATTGAATTACTAGCACATGCACACTATATTTTATGCAACACATCGAAATAACAACAGCATTCAAACATGACAAAATCAGCTTATGCTATAAAGTTACATGCCAAAAATCAAGTTGTTCGTTACATAATTACAACCCGAAAATTACATTAATGTTTTAAGACTAACATAGACAGCAAATGTCAAATAAGCTGAAAAAATATCCAGATCAAGTCAAGGAGCCGACTTCATCTGGGCCTCGCTTCTATCCTGCTGGCCCTCCGAGGTCTACTTAACCGCCGGATCAGAGCTCCCGGCATGCTGACCAGAGGTAGTTGGCGCTTCAGAGGTCCCGCCTGTCCAATTCAGGAGAAGAATTCATTAAATAAACAATAAGCAACCAAGCTATGAAAAGGCTAAAAGGAAAGACTTACCAACATCCGTTCCTTGATCGTCATCTCCCAACTGCATGCCTACCTCCTCGGCAGCAAGCAGCCGCATGCCCTCCTTCACCGCCACTTTCTCTTCCTTAGTAAACTGGGCCGTAAGCACATCCATCCTGAAGGCTATACCACCCTCCTTATCCGCATCAATCTTGGCCTCTTCCAAAGCCCGAAGATAAATCCTGGCCATGATCCGGGAATAGTCATCCATCCAGGATAAGTTGCACTGCTTCCAAGTACGGAAATACATATCCTGGAGCATCTCATCCATCATCCCCTTGTTTTCCTCAAACTCCCTCATCCGGACTTCAGAAGCCAACAGCTTTGCAACGGCAGCATCCCGGATAACTCCTCTACCCGCTTGGCTTGAGCAAGCTCCGCGGCTTCAAGCTCCCCGGATAACTCCTCTACCCGCTCGAGATCCGCCTTTCGAACCTCATCTACCGTTGCAATGGGCATATCGATCCGTTCCTTGCAGATGGCCTCCATTTTTCGCAGCTCGGCTCTGCTAGCCTCTTCCATGGTTGTCTTTATCCGTCTGGAGGCAGCCTCGTGCTGAGAGATCTGGATGGCCTGATCGGCGAGTTGCTTAGCCTGGTTGGCAACCACTAGCCGCAATCTTATGTTGGCACTCCCAATTTCCTCCCCGGCCTTGACCAGTCGGGCGTAATGCCCCCATCAACTTCCTAGTCTCCTCAGCAACCCAATCGATGTTTGCCTTGGCTTCATCCCCCATAGTTACAATCCGAGTAGTAAGCAAATCAAGATACAGGGACTTGGCCTCATCAAGCACCCTTACCATAGGATTGCGAGGGAGAAAGTGCTCATAAGTAACCTCGTCAAAGGAAATATCATGAGAACTCGGGTCCAGATCTGGATGACCCGCAAATGGATTACGAGCCAAGCCGGGACGATCATTATGAGTAACGGTAGGATTCTCTGATGGATACGGAGAGGGTATGAACTCAGTATCCTCCCCCGTGATATCATGAATAGGCTGGGTTGGAGGCTGAGGACCAAGTGAAGGTTCGAATAAGGAGCGCCTCCTCCTTTTCTTTTGAATATCCTCTTCAATAACTCCGAGAAGAGGACGGTAGCCCACTACGTCCCCGGAACGATTGGTCGGAGGCTTTGGTTTAGCGGAAGCTTTGAGGAGTTTGAATTGTTCGAGACGGTGCCGAATGTCTGATGTCTTGGCCGCCTTACCCGTTCCTGAAATCAAAACCAAGTGTTACAAGCATGCATGGGACTATAATCCAAGAAACATGTGAAGTTACAAGAGGAGTCAATATTCACCTTGAACCGCTGGAGTTGCCCTAGCTGAAATGCTCTCAGAAGATGGACCGGCACCAGTCCCGGCCTTATCAGTTTTCTTTGGCTTCTCCACCAAGGCCGATCCTTCCTCTAACCCCTCGAAAGCCTGGTGGAAAGCATCATCTGTCCACTCTTAGATCTCCCCCGCTTGCCCAGAAGACAAAGCCCCAGCACCATCACTGCTCTGTCCTTCGCCACCATCACCACCATCACCTTCTCCATCACCTCCGCTCTCCTCCTCGCCTCTTTCCTCCTCTACACTTTCCTCCTCCGGAACATCGGGACATATGCTAGGGGAGGGTCCATCAGATTTCTTGAGCTTCTTCCCCCCGACAATTGGAGGTATTGAGAAGGGTTTCCTCTTACTGCTCTTTGTCGTGGCCCCTCCATTGGCTTTGGCAGCCCTTTCCTCGGCTGTGTCTCTCTGCTTGATCACAGACTGACGTGGTAGAATCAAGTTGTGCTGCAGAAGAGTGACATTCCTGATCAGGTAAGAAGCTGACCTCTCCCTTCCCGAAATGGCTTCTATCTGCAGCCATCTGAACCAGGTGATCGTTCTCCATGACAGCAAAGCCACCTGTCGCTAGAAAGAAATA
Source organism: Allium cepa (assembly GCA_030765085.1). Lineage (NCBI taxonomy): Eukaryota > Viridiplantae > Streptophyta > Magnoliopsida > Asparagales > Amaryllidaceae > Allium > Allium cepa. The sequence continues at coordinate 515,112,150 of CM060938.1, forward strand.
AAAACACATAAGAAGAAGCATTTCAGTTAGAACGGAAATTATAAATAAGCTTCAACTTACAGCCGGAGGTGAAGCGACGGATAGAAACGGAGTCATCCTTGACGAAAAACCATTCTTTCTTGAACATGCTGAAATTCGAATATAAGTCCAGGACCGGCTTGAAGGACACAGCCGATTCCAAGCCGATGTATGGAGACCCTTTCTTGTAGCCCCTCAAGTTGTACAAATATCGGATCTCCCGGTTGGAAGGAGGGCGCCCGTATTTTCGCTGGAAAATGATAAATAGGCTCACCAAGATAGCGTAAGAGTTGGGTTGAAGCTGGAAAGGGGCCACCTTTAGGTAGGTGATGAAGCTGACTATCCAAGCATTGATCGGGGGAATGGCCCCACACATACAATGGTACCTTCTATAAGCAAAATATCCTTCAGGGGGATCATACGGCATGACTCCATTCCCTGGCAGCACCATGAGCGCTCTATCAATCCCGAAAGAACGAGATATAACATCAAGCTGCTCCTCTTTGAGGGAGCTAGGAAAGCAGTCAGGGGGAGAGTTCAAGAGCTCCTGAGGGCCATATCCATCCACTAGTGATCTCGGGGTGGGTCCCTGTCGTTCCGGTCCTGGCTGGGATGGGGGCACAACGAGGGACTCTCTTCTGTCCATAAATTTCCTCTTATCTGATCGAGTTTCCACTTTATGAGACATTTATCTGCAACTCAAGAAAGTACATAGTTAAAACAGAAGGTATAAACATGCAATTATATGTAGTCCGGAATTTCACTCGTAATTCAAAACATAAAAGTTCAAGTATATAAGGTTCATTCGGCACTCGAATCCCCAAGTTTCATTCGGAAATTCAAAAATGAAAGTTCATTCGGTATTCGAACCCCATGTCCCATTCGGTAGTCCAGCCATAAAAGTTCAATCGGCAAAAGCAAACTCACCTGGTTCGACAGTTAAGTATGATTTGGCGCTCGGTTGGTTCGGCTGTTTGGAACAGTCAAGCTTGGTTCGGCACTCAGTTGATTCGGCTATCTCACTCGGTAGGGAATAACGAAAGCATGACGCCCATACTTATAGGCAAATGGGAGCGACCGGACCACTGGTTCGGCACCCAGGGCCGGATGAGCATGCCGGATGAGAATGTCCAAGCTAAAATAAAGTGCGGCATATGCCCCACTTTGGTGGGCAAATGTTGGATGCGTTTCCAAGCAATGCCGAACCATCTCCTCTCCAAGCATTGCCGGTCCAAGCTCCACTTCCAAGCACTACCGAACCATCTTTCCTCCAGGCACTGCCGGTCCAAGCTCCACTTCCAAGCAATGCCGAACCATCCCCTCTCCAAGTATTGCCGATCCAAGCTCCACTTTCATGCATAGCCAGACCAGAGTACTACCGAACCAGCTACCTCCTTCCACTGCCGAACCAGAAGCAAGGTAGGCCACGACCGGATCACTCTCCACCAGGCCAAGTGCTACCGAACCAAGGCGTTCCGGACCAACTTTGCCATGCCAGATTGCATCGGCCCAGGCCCACCAGCAATATACGTCCAAGACCCCTACCCCCAACCTCACTCTATAAATAGAGGGGCAGGGGTACAACAAAGAGGACAAGTTTTGAGAGCTCAAGCACGGATAGAAATTTCAAACAACTTTCAGATACTTGTAATCAAAGCTTTGTACTTGTAATCTGAACAAAAAAGGAGAATAAATATAAAGTGGACGTAGGCACATTCTGGCCGAACCACTATAAATCTGTGTGTCTTTTACAGTTTAGTCCATCTATTTTATATATTTGCATAAATCACCCAAATCATTAAGAACAATATATAATCAACTAAATCATACGACTTGGAGGTGTTTGTCCATTTTTTGTGCAAACAGTTGACGCTATTACAGAATGCGGTCGTGGAATTGATCCACCAACTGCATATGAAATATCACACTCGTACCTTGAAATGGAAATAGAAGAAATTGGACAATATATTAAAACATTGCATAATTTTTGGGATGAATATGGTTGCACATTAATGTGTGATGGTTGGAGTACACAGAATCGACGAAAAATAATAAATTTTCTCGTGTACTCTACCCATGGAATGGTATTTATCAAATCTGTGGATGCCACAAATGAATTCCAAAGTGGAGAATATATTTATGAATTAATGGATGATGTCGTCGAAACAATCGGTGAAAATAGGATAGTGCAAGTTGTTACAGATAATGGAGCAAACTACAAAGCTGTCGGTCAATTATTGATGCAGAAAAGAAGGCATTTATATTGGACACCATGTGCAGCACACTGCATTGACTTGATTTTGGAAGATATTTCTAAAGACCCTGAGGTAACAACTATTATCACAAATTGTCAATTAATAACGATGTTTATATACAATCATGTTTGGTTACTTCCTATCATGAGAAAAGAGACCAACGATAAAGAATTGATTAGCCCGGCAGTAACACGGTTTGCAACAAATTTCATCGCATTAGACTCTATTCATAAACATAAAGATGAACTGAGACGGATGATTGCTTCAAGAGAGTGGACATCAAGAGTTCCTAGACTCTATACTAAAGACAAAAGAACAGCAAATATTGTCTCTACACTGATTTACAACAATGTTTTTTGGACTGGTGTTGCTTCCGTCATCCTTGTTTTTGAGCCATTGGTGGTAAATAGTGATGACAAAGCAGATATGAGATATCTTTATGAAGCAATGGATCGAGCAAAAGAATCGATTAGAAAAAATGTTGGTGGAAGGCAATGCCAAAAATGGTGGGATATAATAGACAAAAGATGGGAAAGACAGTTACATCGACCTCTTCACACCGCAGGTAACTTGTTTTATCTTAAATCGTCATAAAATAATGAAATATATAACATTTCAATAATATTTTAAATCTTTTCTATATAGGTTATTTTCTTAATTCCATCATTCAATACGGGGATGCAACAAACGATGGAGAAGTATTGAACGGATTTAACGTCGTTGAACGAATGGTGCCAGACATTGTAAAACAGATTGAAATTGGAAAAGAGGTAAAACTAACATATATAATAGTTATGTTGAACATTTAACGTTTAAGACATATTAAATATTTAACTTCACATCACAGGTAGAAAGATATAGAATGAAAATTGGTGCATTTGGTTCTACAAAAGCATACGCAGCCGTAAAGACATGTTTTCCCACTCAATGGTGATCCATAATTGGAAGAGAGGATGTTCCAAATTTAACATGTTTAGCAATGCATATTTTAAGCCAAACTGTTTCATCTTCAAACTGCGAAAGAAACTGGAGTACATTTTCAATGATTCATGCATAATTACGAAATAGAATAAAAATGAAAAATCTTGAAAAATTGATATATGTGCATTACAACATGAGACTAAGAGCAAAAAATTCAAGACGCCGCGACACTAAAAGTCAGTTGATCGATCTTAGACTATATATTCCATGAGGAGGATCCATTAGCAGAATGGACTACTAAAATTGAACCACCCTTGTTGGACAACGACCGTTGGATGACCAATACATTGAATGATGCAGTCACTGCTGTCAATGTTATACCTGCACGAGAAACAAAGAGTCAAAGCAACGAAAATAGTAGCAGCTCATCAAATGATGATCATGGTAATGCAGGTGGAAGTGGCGTTGGTTTAACAAGTAATTATGGTGTTGGTTCTAGTGATGGTGGTGAATTATATAGACCAACTCAAACATATTCAAGAAGAAGGGGTGCGAGCGGCAATCCTAACCGAAGAGATAGTAATTTAAATGTTGAATCCGTACATCAACATGATTATGAGCACTACAATCCATATGCTTCAACCGATCCACCAACCTATAGGTATTTTACTTCCGACTATACATGTGGTAACTCATATAGTGATATCTCGAGTGATCAAAATAGTCAAGCTACATATACAACATAAAATGATGAACCATCGTCTTTTGATAATATGATGGCGACATTTATAGGCCCAGGACAAATGCAATATGGTTATCCATCATACTATACGACATAAGACGATGAAGAAAATTATGAAAATAATCCATATGTAGCTTCGAGAAATAGTTTTTGGATGTAGTAGTGTTGTATGTAACATTATTATTTTATTGTATGCTATATTTCTATATGAATTTGAATCTTTTATCGTTACGTTTTCATTAAAAATGCAAAAATCCAATATCAAGATCGAAACAGAAACCGAAACAAGCGAAATGACCGAAACTGACCGAAACCAACAAAATTTCAAATGATCGAAACCGAGACCGAAACCGAGTTCTCGAACCTTAAAAAAATACACATATGGCCATTTCATGGTTTAACCTCAGAAACCCAAAGCTGAAGGAGGGCGGCAAATGATAAGCTAACAAGAAATACAAAACATAACTACTTGAAAATAAAAAAAACCTATTGTTAGAAATTAAAATGGGTAACGCTATTTAGTAAAATATATTTATTAATTGTGTTGAACTTTCGTTAATGTTATGGTATATACTACAATTTATAATGCTAGCTAGTTGTTGGGTACCTATGTCTTAGAACTAAATTATACTTACTATTCAATTCTTGTATTACTCTAATAACTTATCATGCTAGATTTTTTTTAAACTTATTGAATAAGCTCTCAAAATATAATTATTTCAAAAGAAAAGGAACTATTTTTTTTCGAAGAAAGATCTTTAATTTCTTCTGTGAATTTGTACTCTGATAAAGAGATTTTTTCAGAAGAAAAAAAGTGAGTAAATTGTTCAAAAAGAAAGTTTCCATCAGCTTCTAATTTTTTTTATTTACTATAAAATGTATTTCATCAAGTTTACTAGCAAAATATTTTAATTATGAAACTGGGTCATCCTATAAGGTTTTCACTTCTATGGTTTTAAGTCTTAACCTATCTATAGAGAGCGAAATATTGACTGTCTAGACATATAATAAAACACAGATTTGACACGATATACTTTGACTGTTGAATCTATTTGTGTTACATTTGGATATACTGTTTCACCAATTTGTGATCTGATAAACATTATCTTACTAACTTAAAATAGTTTCATATAGAATGGAAATATTTTTATCTAGGTCTGTTTGCTACAGAGACCATCGGTATAGGCTCAGATATGCCTGCAAAGACAGTTATTTTTAGAAAACCTTTTCTTGAGATGCATGGTTTGAATCTCTAGCAGATTGTTTCTGCTATTATGACCAGTGCAATTTTCTGACATATTAATCACATGTCTTTTACTTTGCAGTTTGTCATTCTTTTTAGTATAAATTTCAATTTAATATGATATTGAATGCATGTATGTACTTATAGAAGAAGTAGAAGAAAAGAGGAAATTGGACGGTAGTTTTAGTGGTAATGGTGAAGTAGAAGATCTTGAAAATGATCTAATTACAAAAGTTTTTGGTTTCGATAGAAAGAAAAATTATTGCCGAGCGGTTAGTTCTACTTCTTCTATGAAACAAGTAAAGATGAATCAAGCGGTAAAAGCTATAGCTGAAAAAAAGCAAGTCGCGGATATATCTTATCTTTTGTTATTGCAATTGGTATTAGTATGGAATTGGTAAACTATGTATTGATAACTTAATTATGTATTGAATTTCTCTTTTGTTAATTGATACTCTATTTTTATTATTGATTATGAATATTGTTTATTGATATTGATTGGGTTATAATTTGCTAAATTAAGATAATATTTCATATTAAATATAGTCTATATTATATCTTTTAACATTCAAAATATCATTCAAACCGTTATAAGTGTTTATTTGTGTGTATTTATAAGGTTTACAAGCGTTGGAAGATATATTTCCCCAACGTTTATAAGCGTTGGGAAAAAATACTTTCCAACGCTTATAAGCGTTGGAAATAAATGCCTATGGTCCTATAGCGATATATATAAGTGTTATTGAAATTCTTGGCAATGCTTATACTAGTTGAGAATCCTCTGTTTTGGTGTAGTGAATATCAAAGGAACTGTACAAAGGATTACTCTAAATACAGCAATTTCAGAGTTACAGAACTCAAGTACCATCATCAGCCTAGATAATTATAACTGCTTGTCCTCACAATGTTGATATATACAATTTAGAAATGTTGTGGAAATAAGAATACTATGCTAGATAATCATCCTTCTCTTCTCCATAACCTCCAAATCGTCCCAGGCTAAATCTAAAAATATACACGTGCTGACCCGAGCATTATAAGAAATAACACAAGGATCAGTCTGGTAGACCGGCGTGAGGAACTCAAGTAATATGTGTGACATATAATAACAACTTTTGAGACCATACAGATTACCATAACAGTTTTCCCCTCAATGCAACCAACCATTCATTAGGTTTAATATAGTGATATGATAGATAATGTCTAGGGCGTTGAATATAAATCATATCAAATAGCTGCGATGCTTACATTGGTCACACCACAACATATTTAGGTTACATTCAAAATCGTTGAGGTACGTTCAAATATTGAATTTTTCTACGGAGATCTCTTCGGAGAAACCGAATCCAAACTCCATGCATAAGAATCAGAAAGTACCTTCCGAGCATCGTATATCTCTAGAGATAATATACTATTAAGGTAAACGCAAGCGGCTCATTGCCCAAACATAAACATAAACAACATAAACCAAATATCATCAACTACCATCGACCAATAATCGAAAAATATCTCTAAATATGGAGTTGATAATACCCTGACATGGATCGTCTAAACCTTAGATTGTGCATCCTACTCTGTTTTCTATCATTTCCAATGTCATTATTACGTTCGGCATCTTTCACACGAGTCTTCATCAATCGAACAGAATACAAATCCCTAAATGGATTCCATCGTCTCGAAAATGTCAGAATCACTGCATGGATTCAAACATCTCGATTAGATCTCGAATCTCCATATAGATTCCTGAAAAGTCTTTCAACGAATGCTAACGATGTCCTCTATCTTGGAATACTCCTTAACATAAACGTCCCACACGATAGCATCATTTAAAATTTTAATGCTGACCTCTCCCTTGGACTTCACCTTAGGATTAACAATTTAATCCTTAACATTTCACTTCACAACCCCTTTCAAAACATAGAATCGTATAGTGGTTTTGAAGTGGTATTAGATAAGTAAAACACTAACCGATCCCGGTCTCTTCAAAACCAATTCGATGAATTTTCGGTAAACTTAATTCTGGTTCTTTTAGAAGTAAATAAAAGCTAAATTCATTTCGTACCAATGCTTCTCTCCAGGGTTCTCACTGGTATGAAATCATGAAACTTTTAGATACTTTCTAAGTTAATATTAGGTCAAGTTCGATAATCGGCTAATCGATTATCTTGTCAAAACAACTTTTTATACAAATCAATGTTTGTATACTTAAATCGTTTTTAACATTCCAACTTAACTATTCCTCATCCACTAATTAAGCCAGGTAAGTTAGAGCACTGATTGCATATCAAAGCCTTGCCTTGACACTTCATTCTTGAATCTCGTAAATAGATAAATTTACCTCTTCAGCTTTTGGTGTTAAGTGTATTATTAATGATTTTCAAAAGTAAGTAAGAAATCAACAAGATTAACACGTTTTTAACATTCCTGGCTTTACCATTCCAAGGCCAAGAGGAAAGCTAGTAGGTTTGAGCTCTATTGCTCATATCCCTACTCGAATATCAATCTTAGCTCTCACCAATAGATAAGCCTGCTTCATCAGCATTTAGTGTTAAGCATAGTTAATTACCTTTCAAACAAGTAATTAAAAAATTAACCATTTGGGCCATTAATAAATTTGGAACCCTTTCTTAACCTTTTTTATACTTTTAAAACCCTTTATAAAATGATATATATGTGTATAACAATTTATTTATAAAACTAGATATTGAATAAACCATTTTTAGAAGATATTTATTGCATAAGATATAAAATAATCAACATATTTTCTTAAAACCACATATACTAAAAAGTTCTATAAAGATACTTTATAATACTTATAATAGGTTTTAAGACATTTACTCAAGATATTACTTGAATATAACAAATTTATAATTTCCTAAAAAACTTGGAAAAACAAGTTTTTATTATAAAATCATCTTCTTTAAAAATTCAGAACTAATTTTTCAAAATTCATAAATATCTCAAACCACTTTTGAAATACTATAAAATGAGTAGTAAACACTTGTAAAAAGAATGAAATAAAATACTTAAATTTAAATATCTTTTCAAACCTTTAAAAACCAAAAATCAAGACAAAACAAGGATGTTTTGCACAAGTGAAGTTTTGGTCTCCTTTTGAGTCGTAACTTAACTTTTTACTATCCAATCTTTTTATGGAGGCAAGAACACATATAAAAAATTATAAATACAGTGAGAAACCTCTAAGGATCTTACTACAAAGTTCCATAGAAGTTGCCAAAATAAGGCAATTCACAAGTGCATTCATAGCGACTATCGCTACAATTGCACTTTCAAATCCAAGTCTGATAGAAACCAAAGTAGATCTATAACTTATGTGCTTTGTTTCAAAGCCTTGTCCTAAGTCATACAAGTCCATGCAATATCGTTTATATGTCACTTACTTTCAAAGCAAGAATCAAAACTAAAGTTTCAACAAATATCAACATCAATTCAAACTACTTAAACATAATCCAACACAAGCATATATGGGTTATATTTTCAATCAAAGTGGTGTATTAACTTACCTTCAACCCAAAAAACAAGTAAGTTCAGGCTAACCAAGCTCAACCCTTTCCTTGCAACTACCTTTCCTTTCCTTCCTTCCTTGCTTTTGCTTGCTCCTCCCTCAAATTGCTCATGGTTACGACAAGTAGGGAGAGATGTGATCTGCTTCCTAAAAAAACTAGGTAGAAAGTGTTGCAATGTTGTCCCAAGGCTTCACTCTAAATTTGAGTCGACTTGGACTTGTTTTGCAAAAAAATTCTTTAGGAAATTAGAGAAGACGAAGACATGAAAATAGCTTGGTTTTTGTTTTGTGAATTTATGATTATATAACAAGGATGTGCCCTTTCTAATATAAGCTCAAGAATGGTGCTATATAGCCTTGTTCTCACCCCTTCACCATACCATGGAAGGCTCAACTTCCATCACTTCTCCTTTACATCAGTTCTCATTTAGTTAAATACTCTTACACCCTTCTCATGATAATATCTCTTTTCCACTTGGAAGCTTCTAGAAACTTCCATTTCCTTATGAAGAGGAGTGTGTATTAGTTAGTTTCTAATGTATTCATTTGGTTTTAAACAAACGCGAAAGAGTTCAAATAACTTATATCAATCAAAAAGCTGTTTACCTATAAACTACTTTTGGTTACATTATCAATTTTCCATCGAAGAATATATATTTTAAACAATTTTCAAAATTATAATTATTCATTAACTAATTGATGGCTACCAAGGTTATAAAATTATATTTATAACGCGTAATTATATTTCAAAACATTTCGATGTTCGAAGACGAGTGTTTGAATTTTCGGCTCGCTACATTCTCCCTCACTTATAACATTTTGTCCTCGAAATTCAAACAAGAACGATAATGAAAGAAGATAGACAGAGAAAGATACATATATAGAGTACTGCTAAAACTATATATAAGCTAAACTGCAAATTGAATGCATATTAAGTGTCTCTAGCTCAAACGACGAGTATAGGATAAAAGACATACGATACTAAGATAAGAAGGAACCCCTAGTCTATAGGTAACTCTGGATAAAACTTCCTCAAATTGTCCTCCATCTTCTTGATACCGCCCTAAGCATCCTCGCTCTTTGGCACTTTATAACCTTAACAAAGGAACAAATACACAAAGACTCAAATAGCATTCATAATCATTACCAAGTAAAGCTAATGGTTTGCTCAGATTCAAAACTCTCACATCGTGCAAGGACGATAAACAATCTACTAAGCATACCTTACACTCAACAAACTCCGATCATTACTTAGACGTTTATTTCATGCTACCTTATAACGAATCGAAAAGTGATTCCCTAAACTCTTCAGAAGCCAATATAACACATCATACAAATATACTAAAGGCCATATGATGCACATGGATCGTTCGCACACAATATCTGATCCGATCACTTACTCGGTCACATAAATTTCACTTCCAAACTAGTATAGATCACTTGACCTCTCTAGTGCAGACCGCAATTTGGTTCCTTGATTAAAAACTTCCATTCTCTTTGCATAGCCGTATACTATGGTAGAAAGCCTCAGGATTGTATCACAAATTCGTATCAAGTGTTCACCATCAAGAATCAAGTGAAAAATCATTGTTCGGACCGGTATAAACCACCTCGTAAAAATGCACTCGAATGTTGGATCAAGAATAGTCATAGAATGATGTATATATAACTTATGCACTTATTCTATTGGTTTTTTAACTACACCAGTTTCTTTATATCACATTTATTTATACAAATAGCATGTCATTTAATACTAGTACCAATTATGAATCATTTCATAAAACATGACTTCAAGTTTATAAACATTTTACAGCTTAAGCTCATACTTTTATGATACTCTACTACGTCCTAAGAGTATATATAAAACATTAACAAAAAAATTCTTAACAAGTATGTTTAACCATCTAACACCGGATTTAACATACTACTTTTCGGATTCAAGTGATATATAAACTCAACTTTATATTTTCAAAACACTAAATCAGAAGTTCTATAATAATTCAAAAGTTCCATCTATCCAAAATCGTTGAAATATTCTGTTTCATTTTAACAAATGAAAACTACCAAGCAACATATAATATCATGATGCACATGCCATACTTTCCTAATGCATAGGCTACGTGTGTCAATGAAATAACTTAACAAGAAAAGTTTATAACTAAACACAGGTTTTCATTTTTATACCATTTTGAAATAATATATACATATAACTTTTGTATATCAAATCATGCCTTTGGGATTTAAATCAAAATCCATTTTACCGTAGAATTTCTCACTTAGAAACCTAAAAATGAATGCCGATGAAACTGCAGGCACCACCAAAATTATTTTCAAGCGATAGAAGTGAGTTCAGTACATCCAAACCATACTTTGGTACTTAACCAAAAATCATTTTAAAGAGGTACCAAATACTTCATATAATAGTACTAAGTATTTTGATCTAAACCAATTATCAAATATTTACTTCAAATAATACTACAAATATCTTTGGTAAAATCTTGAAAAACATTTTTAAAGACATTGGGATTTAAGTTCTCAAATTCTCAGTTTAAATCTTCTTCGTTTATAAACCATACTTATAAAATAATTTTCTTATATAAATCTCTTTACACATATTTATTTCCAAAATATTATATCTTTTCTAGATTATAGTAGACATATTTTACTGAATTTTAACTTCTAACCCAACATTATCATCGAATGCCTTATAGTCGAACCTTGAAATCCAATTCACAAGGTATTCTTTTCAAGGTACCCACAATTACTGTCTAACCAACCTATGATGTAGAAAGGTAAAACTGCTCATAAACTGGTTGAGCACAAATCAATAACAAGCAATGCGCCTAGACTGATCGAGCATGATTTAAACAATCACGAAGGTTGTGGGAATGAAACTATGAGAAATACCAGAGTTAAATGAACACGGATAGGAAAGTTGTGATAGATACTATAACCTCAAGAATCTGCTTCCTCTTCGCAACTACAGAAGCAGAAAGTGCTAAAGAAATAACAATAACTCTAGGCTACTCTCTATCTTTAGCATGGGACAATCTCCAACAAAATGGCCAGACTGATGGCAACCATAACAACCTTTCGATTTAAACTATGCCTTAAGCTTCACAACCTCTTCGATTGATGCTTTAACTATTTATGCTCTAGCCACATGTCCTTCTTTGCCCGACCTACATTTCCTAGCAAAATGACCGTTCTATCCATAACTATGACAATCTCCTGACGGTTGATACTTTCGCTTATTGCTTCTGATTGGTGCAAATACAGGTGGCTTGGGAGCCGAACCTTCGAACCGAAAAGTTTTGCTTATAATATCCTTGAGTGCTCATTGGATATGATATGTCATGTCCTTACATACCATATCATGCAAACTAATCCAAGCCTGGGCCTCGATGATAGTCTTTGTGTCGTTGAACGTCTTTCTCCTAACACCTTAAACTCACACCATATCGAAGCAAAGTCTTTCCATGGTTGAACCTCACCACTTCTCCTACTACATTGCATTCTAAAAGTCGCTATGGATCGTGTAATATGAACTATTCCACTAAATTAGGACTTTTATATTAATAAAATTTATATATCTAATTATTAGTAAGTAAGTGGTGAAATAATGTAAAGAAAGTAAAAATGATCACACCAGAGATTTTATGCTGGTTCGAATTTCTCGTTCTATGTCTAGTCCCAAACTCTTTCTGGATTTAAACAACACCCTTACTTAATCTGGAGGAATAGGTATTACAAACTGCATGAGCTGCCGGGCAGGACTACATGCTTGAAGATCTCCAATAGGACTTCAACTATTACAAATTATTGAGTTTGTGACTTTGTTATTTTGTGACTTTGTGTGCTCTTTGGATAGCACGAATGAGCCAATACATATAACCTTCCTATAATCTCCTTCTTGATGGTATAATGTGTGTTCATGAAGAGATGGAAGTGTTTTTTATCACAAGAAAAGTGTTCTTGAAAGTGCAACTGATCAAAGAGCAGAAGAAATGTAAATTGTTGAATGCTTTTGAGAATTCAAATCAAAGATGTAGAGAAGGAAGAATGGAATATTTTTAAATTCACTAAATGGATCGCTTTATGTAGAAAATGATCAGATGCAGCTTTTAGTAAAGAGAGATGGCTAAAAAAAGTTGTATCCATTACTGAGGAGAAGTAACTCTTTGTGGAGCAGAGCATCTCTGTATACATTTGAATTTAAAAAAATAGTTGTTATGAAGTTCAGCCGACTGAAGTAGATATGTTAGTCGATTGAATTACCGGGATTTTTATCCCGTAGGGAAATAGTTGAAAAACAACAGATTCAGTTGATCGAATTGGTAAGTAAGTTGACTAAAAATTGTGTGAAAAATAAGTGTATATTGTTATTTCAGTCAATTGAATCAATCATTTCAGTCAACTAATTTTGTGTTCCTTTCGATTTCAAAACTTTGAAAATATTTGACAGTGTAAATGTGTGTGTATACCATTTCAAAAAGATTTTAACATGTATATACTCTAGAATAATGACTTTATGACTGTACCTATTGCTTTGTGTCATCATTGTCTTGTCTTCGTTATGTAGATTTCTTTAAATAGCTAATTTCTTGCAAATGTCGATAATATACAAAATACTTTCATGCATAGTTTCCACTATCAAAATATGCGGTTCTAACATTCTCCCTATTTTTAATAATGACAACTATACAATTTAGGATTTTGAAAATAGAGCAATAGATAGTCGTCCCCTTAAGTTTGTAGTTCCTCTATTGATATGACTATTTAACTTTTTCTTCCCCATTGTCATCGACAAATAAAATGTAGATAGGAGTAATATAATTAAAAGTGGTAGCATAGATATAATAAACTTAAACATCACAAAAACACAAACACTATCCACATACGAATACATTACACATATCTACTAACAATAAAACATTTAGAACAATAGACATAAAGAAGAAAAGTCATAAATAGTACACATTAAAACATATTCACTAATAATAAAACATTATAACACCAAACATGAACAAGAAAAGTCATAAATTGCATTAACATGGAACAAATAAGTCAAAAAACACTTGACGATCACAACCACATAATACTAAATAGGTTTCAAAATAACATAACACATGATCACTTGAAAGTAAACATAGTTAATTAAGTGTACCACCCTTTAAAAGTCTCTATTTTCCTAACTACTCGTAGAAATTTCTTCTTCTTCTTGTTCTTCTTCTTCTTCTTCCTCTGAAGTTGTCTAAAATCAGCTAAAGTAGTTAGAACATTTTCTTTTGAATAAAGAGGAGAAGTATGAGCCGTAGATGTTGAACAGGACATTTTGTGCCAAATTTTGCCTAAGAAACCTTTGATTTTGTCGAGCTTACTATCCATTTGAACCGTAGTGCTTTCGACACGACTTAAGCGACGCTCTAACTTGCTTTATTTTCCGGATAAAGTAACAAAAGATTGTCATGCAAGTGAATTCATTGGTAACTCTTCTATGGCATTGTCATCACTTTTTTCAATACATTGTGTTTGAGAGGAAGAGGCTCTTGGTTTGAGTGGTTATGGATTTTCAAAAGCTTTATTTGATTGCCATTATTTAGAAGAAATGATATTATGGTGTTTAACTCTTGGTGGAAGTGACATGAGACTTAAATTTTTAGAGTTGAGGCAACTAATAGTGGTATCTCCAATATCGGGAATATTGACATGAAAATTCATTAGGATCCGTATTATGTATTCAAAATAGTAAATTGCTTTGGCGTTATGATTATGAAATAACTTGATTTCATCCATGATTACCTTAGACCAATTTAAATGAATTCCACTCCATAAGGCGTAGATGCATTGGTTGTTATGCTTATATACAATTTCATAACTATAAGTTATATGTAGTAAAGAGTGATTGATAACCCTATGCATTATCCTAGATTTAGGATGTAAGAACTTGGCTTTTAAGGTTACGAGGTCATCGGCAAGACATTGGTGACTAATTTCATAATATTCTAGCTTGTTAACTTCAATGGTATTTAAATATTCACTATCGGAAGAACAATGTAAAATTATTCCTATTCGTTAAATGGTAAAACAATCCTAACTCCACAAACTAAACTCCAAATGATATATTCATAGTTTTGTGGTTTATAAAAATTAAGATCAAAATTAGCATAAAAGATTTTTTCCAAAAGTGGATAGATTTTGAGATTGTTGACATCATAGCGAATTAGGAAATCTACTTCATTAGCCTATGCAAATTGCCAAATTTTGTAGCCATCAACAGCTTGACACTTGTGAAAGATCCCTCAAAGACTCGCATGTTATTCCATCTTGTTAAAGTGATGGATAGCCACGTCATTGTAGAGCCATCTGCGGATTAGAGCTTCGGATGGTTCACTTGCTGATGGTGATGGTCGATCTTTTCTCTTCTTTGGTACCATCAATTTGTAGTAGAGATATTCGAGAGTTAAGGTTTTAAATTTTGGGTTCTGTTTTGCTTTTTCTTGGAGAAGAAGACGAAGTAGTGAGGTGTAGTCATGTCAGTATATAGGGTTTGAAGAGGTGTAAATAGTGTGAATGGGTAGATATCTCAAAAGGTATGTACGTTTGATTGTCCTCGTTTTTTTTAAAACAAGAACTTATGCTACCAATCGATTGAAATTATAAAATCAGTCGACTAAATTTCAGAGAATCCTAAACCAAAAGTTTTTAGTGTAAATTTGGTGTTTTAGGTCGAATGTTTTTATTGATTCATTCGAATATTTCTAATGTACGAGTTTTAATTGAACATAGAAAATTTGAGGGTAGTCGACTTATTTTCTTGTTTCAGTCAACTAAACCTGTGCTGTTGCTATTTATTGCTCTCATCCAGTTAACTGAACTAGGGCATTCAATCGACTTAACCTGTTGTCTGTTTTTAAAAAAAAATAAGTTTTCAAAGTTGTATGTTAATATTTGTTCGTGATTTCGTTTCGGACCTTATATTACGTTTAATTGTGTTGTGATTGTTTATAAAAAAAATTAGTTCAATTAAAATACGAAAAAAATAAATAAACAATAATCATATTTATTTATTTTTCTTCATAGGGATCAAACTCTACTGTAGGAAACCGTTCCCATGAGTTCGGTTCCTTAGTTTTAGTTTTCTCGTTCGAAGGAATAAGTAGAGAGCACCTATTTGTACGAACTGAAGTTAGAACCAAATGTTCGTTCGATGGCCTTAGTTCCTAAGAGTTTCTTAGAGTTAAGTTATAATTTTGGTTAGAGTTTCTGTTTGACGAGGTGAGTTTTTATGTATGCTATTCTTCGTCAGTGAATGTCAATAAATTGCCAGAATACATATTTCAAGAAAATTAAGATATGCTCCTTGTCCGATGTTCCCCGTTTATTTGTTTTCGAATTATTCCTTGATGATAGCAAGGAATCTAATCAATTTATTGGTTATTGGTAGATGATGATGCAAAATTAGTTGATCATTTGACTTTCTTTTCTTTCGGAGAGTAACCAGTGTGCTATGTAGGTGATGTAATAATGTTTAGAGAAGGCGATTTATTTGAAGGAGGAGTTGTTTTTGATGTAGATGAATATGAGCTTTTAGAAGAAAGTGAGCTATAATCGACTGATGAATAGGTTGAATCATTGTTGGAAGACACTTTGGGAGCTTCTAAGGAGATTTACTAGAAAAATATTTTTCTGTGTATTCTTATTTATAAAAGCTCCGTTGTATATAAACTGTAATGATATATTTTGTAAGTGAATTTAAGGCTTGTATTATTTTAAACATATAAAATATAAACATTTATTTATGGTAGTGAATAGATTTACTTATTTTTTTATAGTTGTCTAAGAATAGCTTATATAATTATCATTTTAAGAAGCAGTGTAAAAAGTTTTAATAGAAAATATGTATGTTGTTGTATTAATTTAAATCTTGTAGAGACGCTATAACAAATTCACGGCGTAACTCGATGAAAATGTTTTCATTCAAGGGTTTTGTGACATCTGGTACTTGATTTTTAGAGGATACAAAATCAAGTGATATCACATCTTTTTCTACGTTGTCACGTAGAAAATGATGATGAATATCCATATGTTTGGTATGAGAATGATTTATTGGATTCTTTGACAAGTTTATGACACTTGTATTATCATAAAAAATCGAAGATTTTTGAAGAAAGATTCTGAAATCTCAAAGAGTTTGCTGCATGTAAATGACCTGTGCACATGCCAAAGTAGTAGAGATATACTTTGCTTCATATATCGAGAGTGAAACACAATTTAGCTTTTTAGTAAACTACACATACTAAAGACTAACCGATAAAATAACAAGTACCGCTTGTATTCTTTCTATCCATTAGACAACCTCCAAAGTCAGCATCGCTATAGGATACTAACTCAAAAGGACATTCTTTTGCATAAAAGAGTTTGCAGTCTCTAGTGTTGCTTTAGTAACACAGAATTTTTTAACGGCTCGCAGGTGTGATTTTTTGGGTTTTCTTGAAACCGTGCACACAAGCAGACACTCAACATGATATCGGAGCAACTGGTGGTTAGGTATAATAAAGTGCCGATCATACTTCTATAGAGTTTTTGATCCATACTCTTGCCTTTTTCATTTTTGTCAAGATGAACTACAGTGCTAATAGGTATCGGTTTACTTGATGTATTTTCCATTCAATATTTTATTAAATTATTGCAATTTTTTTCTTGATTAATACGAATTCCATTACTTAACATCTAATCAGTCAAAAAATGAGAGTTCTCCTATATAAAACGTCTCGATTTCACTTTTCATAATATTTGAAAACTCATTACACAAATTTTCATTTGTAAATCCGAATATGATATTGTTTACATAAATTTTTATAATTAATAGATCTTTCTTATCCCTTTTAATAATTAAAGTTTGACCAACATTTCCAATCTCAAATCCAGAAACCATAGGATAGCTTTTAAGACATTCGTACCAACCACATAGTGCTTGACTTAGACAATAAAGAGCTTTCTTAAGTTTATAGACATGGTTTGGTAATATTTCATGAGTGAAAATGATGGTTGTTCAACAAAAACATTTTCTTTAATAAAAAAATTAAGAATGCAATTTTAACGTTCATTTTATAAAGTTTGAATTTATGATGAAAGGGAAGGCTAGTAAGACACGTATCGCTTCTAGTCGCGCATCAAGAGCAAAAGTTTCTTTATAGTCTATCCCCTTCTCTTGATTATAAGCCTATGTAACTAATATGGCCTTATTATGATTTATATTACCATTTTCATCGGCTTTATTTTTTTATATCCATTTCACACCATTGATCGTTTGATCATTAGGTCTTGAAACCAATTCCTAGACGTTATTTCATTCGGATTGATTTAGCTTTTCATGTGTAGCTAAAATCCAGTAATCATTAGTTGAAGCTTCCTTGGGACTTTTAGGTTCTATATTGGATACAAACGCACTATGACCTATTTGACTAGTTCTGACATTTGTATTTACTTCACCAATTATATTTTCAATTGGATGACCTTTTAACATTCATGAAGGAGTTTCAAGTTCATTTTCAATTGAGTTTTCTGCACTTTGTTGTTCTTCATTTTAAATTATAGTATTTTGAGGTGGATTTTGTGTGAATGGTTGCTCTATAACTTCTTCATCATATTGTTTCTGAAGTTTTCATCAAACGATACGTGTAAAGTTTCTTCTATAGTTTTTGTGTGTTTGTTATAGACTATATGCTTTGCCTTGTTTTAAGTATCCCATAATTATTCCTTCATCAAATTTCGGATTGAATTTTCTTAATTGATCTTTTTTATTAAATATGAAACATTTTGATCCAAAAATTCTTAGATATGATATATTGGTATATCTACCATTAAAAGTTTGTATCGTGCATGTTTAATTAAGGGCCAAACAGCGACACTATTTAAGACAGAGCGTGCAATAGACACGACTTTTGCCTGGAAATGTTTTGCTAGTTGGCTACCACAAAGTAGAGTTCTAGTGCATTCCTATAACGTCCGATTCTTTCTTTTACAACTCCATTTTGTTATGGAGTTTTAGGAAATGAGAAGTTTAGGCTAATACCCTTTTTGTTACAAAAGTTGCCTAATAGTTCGTTTTCAACTTCGCCACATGACTACTTCTAATATTTTTAATTTTTAAACTTTTTAAATTTTGAATTATTTTAGCGAAAATTTTAAATGCTTCAAAAGTATCACTTTCATTTTTAAAAAATAATGTCCATGTATATCTAGAGAAATCATCTATGATTACAAACACATATTTGTTATGTTTAATATTCCCCACTTTGAGCCCCAAAATTGAGCACTATGAAAGCTGCAGTCATCTATAGTATTAATATCCGATGACAAAATATGACTCTGTTAATCTTATCAATATTCAAAAGCACATGAATATGAAAATTTTCAAACACAATTTAATTATAAGTTTTCACATTACAATTCATAAATAACATTTCATATCATCAGATAATACTATTCGTAATCCCGTGTTTGGAGAAAATATAACTGTTACAACATACTCCAAGAGCGACACATGGAGATGCCCCTTTGGTTAATCCAAGTCCAATATTTGGCAATTATACAACTTTTCTATTGCATCCAGAACAATGAAGCGGAGAAATAGGAACTCCCAATATTGCCAAATTGCCTCATACGCATCTCTGAAAATTTACTCTTCTAATTGAAAACTTGAAATCCCTTACTTACGACCTACTCAAATTGCCTCATACGCATCTCTAAAAATTTACTCTTCTAATTGAAAACTTGAAATCCCTTACTTACGACCTACTCAAATGAGTACCCGAGAGCTTAAGGGGAAAAACAAAAAACTTTAGGTCAAACAACAGTCCGATATGAATAACCTACCATCTCAAACCAAATAGATATTTAGTGAGATAACGCCGCTGAGTGTAACAGATTTTCTCTCATTAGTATATTAATCAAAACATATCAACCATATACTGTGCTCCTGCATCCATAATAGTTAAAACATAATAAATAAACATTTGCAATCATGCAACATGCACTGGATTACCCATCTCATTTGTTTGGCTGTCCGTCTTAATTTCATCTAACTATCAATCTTAATTTCAAATGACCATCCATCTTATATTTATGTGAACTGCACATCTCACATGTAATTATTATTCGGATTTCCCATCCCAGACCATATGGACTACCCATCGCATATGGTTTCTTTTTCAAAGTTATGTGAAATGTCCATCTTATAAATCTGATTTAATTAAAATGATGTGGATTATCTATCTCACATCCCATTGTTTTCCTAAGGTGACTATGAACCCTTCATCAACTGTATAGAAGCTATCCATCTCCAGCATGATATGGACTATCCATTACACATCCCATAGTTTCCCTAGAATGACTAAGAACTCATCACCTATTAATTTAATTCGGTTTAACCCAAAGGTTTAACTTTTATCTATTGGCGTCCCTAAATAGGTTACATAACCCTTTAATTTATAATATCTCAAAATGATATGCATCGGTATCCTCAATGATTAATGTCGATTCATAAAACAATGATATCAACATGAAAGACATTGGTATCCGAATAAACAATGTCAAATATCAAAAGCAGACAGAGAATCGAAGTTAATCTACAGTGGTATCTCCAATAAACAATGTCAAATAAAACTTATGGCTCACCACCGTTAATACAGCAATATGCGGCATTCATGCCACACTATACAATTTCGAACCTTTATCATAATCAAAAAATAAAATCTTGATTTTATAAATCATGTGGCTAGCTGTCGAAATCATAAGGTTATCAACCTTCTTAAACATAGCTATCTCGCCTCTTTAATACATAGTTTTAGTTAGCATAAACAGAACCTTGTCGACATTGAAAATAAAAAGTAGAGGCATTAATGCCGCTTGGCATTATCGTCGAAAATCAATCTCTTGTGGCATCGGTACTATAATATATTCTATTATATTATTACTGAGTTGCATTTTAAGGGCGCACATGCTCCCTTGGTATTTGGTGAAATGAACAGCCAAGATTTACGTTTCTTCCTTTTCCTACCGTGCTCTCCGCTTCATATCCTTTTGCATAAACCAAAAATAAAAATACTAGGTTTCCTGGCAATTCTTCCACCTAGCTTCTTCCAACATGGTTACTTAAGCACAATCATCCCTCCCTTTCCTCCTTTTTCCCTCGCCATCAAAATTAGTTTTGCTTCAATCGCGTCTCTCCCATTCCTCAATTTTCTCAGCCCTAAAAATAACATACCTTCTACCATCCCTTCATTTTATCGATCTGAAAAATAATGTACCAGCCAATTTCATCCTTTTCTGCTCTGCCCGCCATCATCAACGCTTGCTTTCTGTGTCACCTTGGTAGTTTGAGTTCATATAAGGAGTGTCTTCCTGTTTGCGAGTTCTTCTCCCTATATAAGCACCTGTTCTTATTCTTTTCGTAGTCGATTTTGAATTAGTTAGGTCCTACTTTTTGATTTCATACCATTGGAAATGTTTGCTTTTAACTTTGATTTTTCGATTTCACGTTAAATTTTAGTGTCATGTTTTGCTTAAATTCATAAATTATATTTCTTTACTAATGATGATGCCAAATCACTAAATTTATTTATTACTAGCAATATTCAATGATTTATTCTCATAATGCTGAGAAAGTAGGCTCCATATTCAAGGTATAACCACTAAATCTTCCTTCACTTAATTATTTTTCTTTCTTTTTAGCTTTGTGTAGTGTTTTTTTTTCTATATATGTTGGACCTAGAAATTCTCGACAATAAGCAATTAATATTTTGAATTTTATTCTCTTTATAATAGAATAATGATGAAAAGTACCATAGGATATCATGCTTTCAATACGTGGTCTGATGAATAATCAGAAGGTAAATAACAAATTCAAGCATTAACATGGTCCAATATTTGTAGTTATTTTGATTTTTTTTATCATTCAATCTTATTTTTATCTAATTTGATTTTCTTGGTAAAGATTGTATCAGATAGTGCATCATCTTAGACTTAGATTTTCCTTTTTTGAATCAATCAGAGAAATCAACACGACATAATAGCAATATCAGTCTAATACAAAAGCTTAATAATAGTTAATACTTACATAGTTTTGTTATTTTATTAGTTTGTATTAAATAATAGAATTATAGTAAGGTACAGTTAAAAATTGTTGGGCAACACTTGAAAATATGCCATTTATATACTAGATATTTCTATGGTAAGAGAAATATAAGATAATGTTCAATTGGAATTAAGCTGCCTTATTGGTCACGGGATATCAACACGTCAGAATATTTTTTTTTCTCGTTTGTGTTCCTAAACCATTGACTAATGTTGCTAAGGTATGAATGGTAATTTGAAAATTTTCAACTATTGTAGCTCCTCTAAAGTTAAACTTCAAATCCATATTTTTGTACTGTATAATGCATTCCCTGAGTAATATTAATTGTTCCTACTCATTATTGTCCACTTCATATCATTCTTGCTTCTCTATATCTAGGATCTTGAATTTCGATGGAACTAAGCATGAAGTGTTTGATATTTAATTTGTAGGAAATATTTTTATGTTCTTTAACATTTAACAAAATTTGCAGACCATTGATTAAATTCTAATTTATTACAGGTTGGAAAAAGTCCAATGCTTAGCCAATTGATGGTCAGTATGCAGTGCCTATTTGACCTCACCTTAATTACATATGAGTACCGAGGCCAAATCTTTATAATTTGTATGTTTCCTGTAAGCAATTTTAAACTATTTATGCTATGTTCTTTTTCAAAAATCAACTTAGAATTTAGATCATTGAATACATTTTCCTTAACACTCTTACTCTATTTTTGGTTTACCATTTTTTAGATCAAATTTGAGATACTTGAATCAAATTAACTTTTAGGAATTCTATATTACAAATTTTGGAATTTCATAAACTTTGTCAAAATATTGAAAAGATTATCTCAAATTATTCCTCATTCCATAAGCATTTGTAAACATGTTTTAAGAATAAACATTTGGACTAAAAATTTTCTATGTATAGACTAGATCATATTGCATCGTTATTTTTTAGTCATATCACTAAAACAACATTTCAGTTAATGTTATTAAAATACAAAGTTCGTTGAGATTTTTTTCGTAAATTATGTGGAAATTAGGTATAGTTATATATCTAATTTATTTATAGAAGCTTCAGATTTGACTTGATGAAACCATGCATTAAAAGTTGCTTAAGAAAAGGTCTAATCAAATTAACGTCTGCTGATAGTGTGCATGACATAGATAATACTCTCTAAAGGCAAAACTATGCAATAGATGAAATTTTGTGCGTGTAAGTTAGGATTATATTGGTTATGCATCTTTTACAACTTTGCATAATATGTATTCATTTTTCTGCTTATTCATCTGGAGTATCTTGCTTCATTAAATTCATTTCTTACCTCTTTTGGATTTGCAATACTTTTCTATTTTCTCATATTATTACTTTTCGACCAATTATCGTGGAAGCCATTATGAGACAATGAAGAATATTTACTCATAGAAGTGAAATGGGTATGTTATGTGAATGTTAACCAAAACTATTTAGCCCTCTAAGTTGAAAACACACGCATGCATGCGCGCGCGATAGAAATACAATATTAATTCATAATAAAAGATGATATATGAATATTAATTTAAGAATGAGATTAGAAATATATTTGTCTTATAACCCTATACAATCATGAAGAATGGACACTATTTGGTTCAATAGGGTATAGAAATCCATTAAACTATTAGCAGTATGGTCTTGTACTACCTTTAGGCCCTTTAATAATTTGATTTCAGGTGTTTATGTGTGTTTCGTTATCATCTTTAATTGCTTTTGAGACTCTCCATGGCCACTGTCTCACCTTGTAGCCACTGATAACTTATGGAGATGTTGATTTTCACGACTCCCATCATACATTACTCTATAGCCAGTCTGGAATTATGCACCAACCCTCATTAACTAGATTATAAAGTGTAATGATCTTCAGGGTAAGCCAAACATCGGCTTCCTTTTACCATATTGTATAGCCAATCAACATTTAACACAAAATAAAATACCATTTATCTATATAAAAGATTTAAGGAGGCATATGTATAATGTTGGACGTCACAAATTAATATATCCTCAAATTGTGGTTTTCCCTATACGATATGGCAAGTGTATTTGTATTACGAGGTAACTATAATATATCAATACATGTATTAAGCTTTTGCCTACCTTTTTATGTATAAAAAGGGGGCATTTCGACTAACATTATTTCAATATGCTCTTTTTGAGTAGTACTTTGCAAAACTAAAAAAGCTTTGCCCCTCAGTCATCAGATAGTACACACTAGGTTAAAGTCCATTTGGATTATGGGCTTAGCCATATTCATGATTTAATATGTAATGTATATGTTTCTAAATTTAGTTTATACGATGATCCATCTTGATTAGTACGTTTAGCTATTTACTTCAATTGTTTATGGGCACATTTATTTGTGAGTATACAATTATAATTGTGGATCCTTTAATTGCAGATAAATTCGTATATAACCTTTTGCAATTGAAAATATTTTCTATTTGTTATGCATATTGTCTACTGTCCTAATACTCCATATGCTCTATTAATTTATGAAAATGTACTTTGTGGGATTTGGGTGATTTTACTTACCTTCAACTATGATTTACAATAGAGCATTGTAATCCATTTTGATTACGTAGATTAACTATATATTACATAACATTAAGTGAGACTTATTTGTCTAACCATTTCTAATTTACAACTGAAAATAAGTTACGGATTAGTACGTTCAGATATGGTCCATAATGAAATTTGGAATTATCTTTTACCTTTCCTGTAATGATCAAATCATTCTTTTTACAGATCATTTTCTAAAGGAAAATTACTTATATTTAGAAATTTTTGAATGTTAATATGAAGCATGAATTCTAAATGAAGCTTCTCCATATGCATGTACCTTTGAAATTTATTATAAAGTATTTTCTGTTTTCATCCATTATTTAAATCAATTATTTTGATATTACTTACTGATTTTTTTTGCAAGTTCCAATTTTGTCATGAATATTTTTCTATTTGAGCTTATTGCAAATATTTCAAATTTTCATTATGTGCTATGTATAATATATATTGTGGAATTTTCTTGAAGTATTTTTTTACACATGATCCAAGAAATTTTTTATACCTCATTTGTATGAAGAAGCATTTTTTCCATAAACTTCATCGTCGGCACACAAATTATGTTGGTTATCCTATCAAATGAGGTTGGCTTTCCTAAGATTATTTTTTATTCTTTTTACTACTATCATCTAAGTTATGTTCTTGAAATATTTTCACATTCCAACAGATTATGATTGCAACCAACATATAATCTCTATATTTTTAATATTTATGCATAACAAGCATGTCGAACCGAGCTTGCAGTTATTGCTTTAACCACTTAATTAAAACACTAGATATATACATGCATATGGAGATAGCCACACACAGGTAGGTTTATGGAGACAACGAAGTGGAAATAAATGATTTATTATTATCAGTTAAGTTGTAACATCCCGCCTTTTTGCACGATTTAAACAGACACACGTGCCAGTTCAAACCATACGTAAGGGCGGATTGTTATGGGATAAATAAGAAAACAGAGAAAGAAACAGAATCTCACAGCGGAAGGATAAAATATAATAATCAAATATACAGTTCATAAATCTGTTTACAAAAACCTTTGATTTATTTATACAATACATATCAGAGTACACATACCATATAACAATGCAGCGGAACAATATGAGTGTAGTGAAACCATATTATCTATAGTAATAATAATTAAATCTTCGTCTTCTTCCTCCGGAAATAAAATCTTCAATCCTTAAACGCTCGGACTGACCCGAGCGAATTTGGAAAGACAAAAACACTCGAGTCAGAACTAAAAGATCTTATGTGAGTTACATTAACAGAAATAAATATGAGTGCAGTAACTCAAGAGATGCTCGGGATTTACATCTCCTAAGGATCCGTTAAACTATTTACTATGTAGTATATTGCGCTATTATAATAGTGTCTAATTGTAAAATAAACTTACTTTTAAATAGCGTTAAGGCTTTACATTTTCCACCTTAACACATTTATATATTCCCATAGTCTATACAGTACCGTAATCTCCCCCGTACTGGGCGTCGTCAGAGGGCACTCCATAGGTATGGTACAAAACCAAAATCGTATAAGGCGCGCTAGGGTAGGTGACACGGCACAACTAGACAATGCCAGGGTAGATACACCAATTGCTATCCGGGCTGATGGAAACGCATAGCCGCAGCTACCGCCCACCTCGAACAAACTCCCCCAAAAATCAAAGTAAAAGTGGCCACTGAAACAATCCAAAGTCAAAGTACAATATCGAAGAGGAGTGTCCGATCAGAGGAATGACCTCATTGGCCCGAGAATCGCCCCTGTTTTAGCCACCTTATGCCAACTCACGGGAGTCGGGTCCACGTATTTACCTTGCAGGAAACGCCGCCACCAACCTACTTCATTCTGGAATCTCCACCGCGTACACGGTTAGTCAAAGTGGTTTTCGGTATCGACAGAGAGTATGTCCATATCCGATCCCGGTCTCTTTGTCAACCAATCGTTATTATAACACCGCGGTCATTTAAAAATAATTATACTTTTAAAACCAAAATAAAGTATCCATTTAAAACCCATATAAAAATGATATCATTTTTATTCTTAAAACCTCAAATCAATACGATATCATTTTATTTTCCAATATATATTATTTCCAAAATCATAGGGTTTCCAAAGTAAAATATTTAGAAATCAAAACTCTTGAATATAATATTTCCAACTTATACTACCTTGAAAAAACATAGCTTTGAAACAAATTTCCATCTCTTAAATGGTTAAATATTTAACTACTTTTATAAAACAAAATAGCTTCTTTAGATTTCAGAAATCAATTTCAAATATCGATTTAAACTTCCAAATACCATTTCAATTCTTATGTTTCAAAGCTTTAAATATTTCACCATTTCAAAACAAACTCATTTGACAATCCCATATATATTAAATTCAATTACTTATTATTTAGACTTGAAATATTTACTTAATGAATTCAATATAATTTAAGAAAAACCTTTAACTTCATACAACTGGATCATCTTTCAATTTATTATATATTCATTTAAATCAACCTGATATTCATTTAAATCACTTTACAAAAAAATCAAGTTATAAAAATCATATCCTTTAAAAATTCTAAATTTTTATTAGATTTCAGTTTAACTTAATATTCATTTTCCAAATCTTATTCTCATTTAAGTCATAAAAACTCCAGAAATTAAATTTTAATAAATGCTTAATCGTATTTGATCTTAAAAATCAAACTTTATTTTATACTTCAAATCAAATTTATACAAAGCTTAAAAACCAAAAATTTCTATATATATATATCAATAACCAATTCAATATCCCATAAACCATATATATATATAGTTTTACAAAACCATAAAAAATTTCAATTTTTTTTTTATATATATATACCGCGGTGCCTGTATAAAATTTTCTACCCTATGGTCAAGTGGTACGGATGTTTATCATTTCAATCCGCAATTTAAAATATAAATGCGGTTGTTTATCATTTCAAACCGCAATCCCGAATGAAATAAAAATGCATAGCAACTTGCAATTAATAAAATTAATCATCCATTCATCCATCAAATCATACATCCATTTATCACAGCCATCATCCAATTTAAACAATCATCAATACATAGCAGGTGATAAATAATGGTATCAATTATCAATTTATACTCAAAATAAATTTAATAACTGTTAATTGGCAGTTTATATGCAAAAATAAACGTAAATTTAACTGGTAGTTAATATGAAATAAAAATTTAACATAACTATGATTGGCAGTTAATATGCAAATAAATAAATTCTAACTGTCAAATTTATGCAATAAATAAAATAAATTAACAGTTAAATTAAATAAATGCAATTTAACAGAGATAATGAATAAAACATGCCAAACAGTCATAAATAATTTTCTACTCATATCTAAAATTAATTTAACAGACATAAGAAGTTTTAGAAGTTGTGAGTGGGTTAAAACACTCACCTTTTGAATTTAAATTGGATTTAAATCCAATTTAAACTCAAAAATTCGACGGTCTCCAAATCTTTCCAAACAAGCGTCAACAGATCTGGAAATTTATTACGATCCTAGCAAAAAAAATTCGCGTAAATCGGAGGTCGTATGAGAAAGTTATTCAATTTTTTTGTGAGTTGAAACAAAATTAAATAAAACAAAATTAAACAACAACCTAATTAAACTTGCCACGTCATAAAGCTTCTTCTCAACTCACGTATGCTCGTCCAGGGAATGAACCCATTTCAACGCACGCCCTCCCCATCTTTGACCGTGCCTTTAGACCGCCCCAGGCCACCAGATGGTGACGCGCCTCCACCATTACGACTTCCCTAGCCGAGCTCTCCAATACCCAGAAACCAATTTGCAAATAGTCGCTCCAAATCAAAACGCCCAAATTGACTTAGGTTTCGAATTTCCTGATTTTGACCGTGATTTGCCGCTGACTCGAGTATCGATTTCGAAAACAAAGACTGCGCGTAGATTCGTATGGATGAAATCTACGACATATTTTTTTTTTGGAATTTTTCTGAGATGTTTGAATTTTCATTTGAAATTTGAATAGAATAGATCTAGGTTTGCATCCATTTGAGGAAGAGAATGAGTTGAAGAATAGAACGTATAGACAAATGATAGAAGATGGAGGCTAGGGTTTTTGATCGTCTATTTATAGATAGATCGCAAAAGAATAGGTGTGCACGAATTTTAACGTGCAAACGGAAGTGGTCCCAAAAGATAAATAATATTAATTACACACGTTACGGATTTAGGAAATAAATAAATTCCTTATCATTTACATTTTATTTTAAACGTATTTAAAAATGTAAATCTAGACGTTTCGTTTACGTTTCAAAATATATCCACAATTTTATTAATTTCCAAATTGATCTAACAAATTTAGATGTAAATTAAAAGCTAATAAGTCTATCCATTGTAGTGTTAATTTCTCCACTTCCTTATATTTAGAAATTATAAATTAAGTTTTCAAAAACCTATTTTTGATTTTCAAACTTTTATATACTCATCTTTTACCAGTAATAAGGATGCATTAACATTTGTTCATGGTTTCACCTTATTATCCTCAAATTCCATTTTAATTTTCAATAATTACAATTGTTGAATGTTGATACTTTAATTAAATTTATACATCTTGCTTTCTATAATCTATATCAACAAATGGTCCAATTATAAATAGAATTAGCATTAACTTCATCTTATAGGATTAACTACTCCAATTACAAAACAAATCTACACTAACTGCACGATTTAAGTCAATTAATTGTAATTGAGTCTACATCAAATGTTATAAATTATAAATTGGAACCTCAATAAATTTGCTTATTGATTTAAAATCTTTCTATTCAGTAAATAGACATTTTATGGGTATAAATAACATTTGAATTATAACACATGTCATTAGTGCATGCTTCATTTCTTATAAACTCTCCTTTATTAACTAGAACACATTAACCAAAACAAAATAATTAATTTAGATTTATTTCCATCGATTGCCATTCTTAACTTAACATACTCAAAATGGTTAACCTATATAATTGTTACCCTTTTACATTCAAATTCACTTACAACCATCATTACAACAATGTTGCCATAGATTTAGATTTAATTAAATAAATTAGATAAATGGGTAAAGTTTTGTAATTATCACTAATGCCAAATATATATGCATTAATTACTACTTATTATTATGAATTCATTTATTAATTTACTAGTTGTCTTTGTCTTCTTATATCCTATTTACTACCAAACTTTCTATTTAGTTATAGTTTATAAATATAAATGCCTAGGCAAATCAAGTTCTTGTCTATTCTGTTATTCCAATTTAAATCGGGTATATGTAAATAAATTGTTTATTAACTTATTCTTATAAAATTATTTGCATACATTCAGTTACACCTAATTTAATGCATTGATTTTCATTTATAAATTAAAGGTTTTCCTTTAAAAGCTTTCTTTACTAAACCATACAGGACATTGATCTAATTCAATTTACTATCTAATAATATTAATTCATTTAAATAAATTCACAACTTACCTTTGTTTCCCTATATTCTCTTCTTATCCTAGTATAACCATTTACATTACTTCAAATTTATTCGTCATTTTATATCAACCGATAATACTTAGCTTAAATTCCTATGGTTTCATTTCCTTTTCAACATATGCTTCATTATAAATTATAAATATTTACTTCTTTCCTTAGTTCCACCCTTTTTACCAAATATTTCTCCTGCAAATAATTCGTTTTCCTATACATACTTTCATTTACACTTAAACTAATTATACCTCTTTATTTTTTCTCAACCAATTACAATAGTTTAACAAATAAATTTTTAGTTGATAGATTCATAAGTTCAAATGTTTACCTTATTTCAAAATCAACTAAATTTTGAAATCATAACATAGACTCCAAATCTTATTTATAAAAATCTCCACCTATAAGCTACAAATAACAATGAATGTTGCATTTGATTAAGCTTCTAATTCAATAAATTTATCCACCATGTTAATTAAGGTTTTTTTTCCTTTAATATATTCAATTTAGCAATCTATTAAACATGGTATTATATTCCACGTAAATGTACATTAAATTACATTAATTGAATGAGCTAAGTATATACCTTCTAATATCTACCCATCTTGACTTAATCCCAAATAACATACAAATTAAACTACCTTAAATTTTCAATTAACTCTATCATTACATTTTATATTCCAAATAAATAAATTAATAATAGGTTAATTGAATCAGTTTTACAATTCAACTTTAACTAATTGCAATTTATGTCAGTTTGGATTACTTGGTAACTTCAGAATCCTTTAAACAACTTCCTACATTAATTTATTATAGAATAATTAAAAATTTACAATATTAACGTACAATTCCAATTTATGAAAAGATTAAAACTTAAGTTTTCAAGGAATTTATTTATTTAGGTTTAAATCCCGTTATCCCCAAAAATTGTCATCTCATGTATACAATCCACATTGGTTTGTATTTATTCCATTCACCTCTTTAGTTATAGCGTAAATTTCTCATAAATACACATTAAAGTCCACTAAATTTTAACTGCCTCTTAATTTCCATTTATAAGTCTTAATACCCTAAATTTGACACTTCTAACATGGTATTACTTCTCATATTAAATGTAACTTTTATTTAGTGTATTAACATTTATTTCAATTTAAATCACATCAACCAATTAAACATGTAACTTATAACTATTGCTTACCATTCAAAATACTACACCCATGGTCATATTCTGAATGGAGTTAGCATTAAGTATCAAAACTTACCTAAATTTACATTAAGAAAATATTTAATACTAGATCTCCAATTTATTTTAATGGAATCAATATATCTTTCTTTATATACTTTGCGTATAAATATCTTAATTACCAAATTTCAACTTATTCCTCAAATCCCCCAAATAACGTTATTAATATTAAATACTTCACATTTATTCCTCCACGTTCAAATTTGTTCTAACCAAATATATATTAATGTTATCCCTTATGGTTATTTATTTATTCACTTATTATTGCAAATGTCTACTAATTTGATTTCAGGTACAATACCTACACTATTATATTCGAAAGATTTATTCATATTAAAATCAAAGGCTTAAATTACCATTGGTGAATTAGCGTTCGTTTCCATATAAATTTATCACTCTTTATCATTACTACTAAATTTTTATTACAAAATTCTAATAAATAACTAAACTAAATCGTCTAAATTTCCGGGTCGTTACATAAGTTGTCCCCATTAATTCAACCTTACGTTTTGAAACATTTAGAGATATGTGATTTCATCCATCTATTCAAAATATTCATCCATAATTTGAGTCAGTTAGATTATAGAAATAACCATATTTGAATCGGTTAATTTGCAGATAATTTATGCATAATGTGGTTTATTATCAAATTATGATCCTATATTTTTATATATTTGATACTTCTTGAAAATATATCTACCTTGAAAAGATGTATAATCTTGCTTTTCTACAGTTATCTAGAAAACTCTCAAAGTGTTGGTCGATGGCTTTTTGCATAATACTCGCAACAATGTTTTCATCTTTTTCTTATACTTGAAGTCTGTATATTGCTAGTAATATTTTACCTTAAATTTATGTCAGTATAGAAAATTTTGAATTGTAAGTGGCTTGGGTCATAAAACTTGCTGCTCTAAAGCATTCTCATTTGCTACCATACCTTTAAATGCCTAACAGATGTTAAATAATATGTGTCATCTTTCTAGTATATTATTTGGCTCATCGATAAAACACTTATAATTCTTATTCATGGTATCCATTTTTGCTCTCTCTCTCTCTCTGTCACACCCCCCCCCCTTTGTGTGCCTACGTATATGAACATATATGTGTGTGTGAATAAATATGTGTCTATGTATGTTCATACACACATACACGCATGCTTTTTCAAATTTACAAGTTTTAGATATACTCTAGTAGTCCTATGATTCATAACGAATATTGTGCAAAATTGAAAACCCACCTTCCCCTTTGGTATGTACTTCTCTTTACGACTTTATATATATAATATAAATATATTTTTTCCATTCACAATGATCGTTAATATTTATGTGTTGTTGTTAATGAGATCAATCAATGATCTAATGTGCGGAGGCCTTTTAAGGGTCGAAATTTGCCCTGACAAGCGTGGATTATGGATGGAAAATTGAACGGTTTAGGATGTTCCTATTGGCAAAATTATCATTTTGATGCTATATAAACTAATTTGTGTTTCTACTGGATAACATATAATTTATCTGCTAAATTATGTTTTCCCTTATTATGATTAAGATACCAAGTATTTTATGCTGACCAAAAACAAGAATAGTATAAATTAGCGCTTTTCCCACTGTAAAATTTGTAGTTGCAATAAATGAATGCTTTTATGGTTTGTAGCCTTAACCATTGTACATAGTACTTATCACTTAAATTATAATTTAGTTATCTTGATGGACTTAATATGTTTTTATTTCATAGTATTTCACATTTATAATATCCATTAAAAAATGGGGATTGATGCAACTGCAATTTTAATTAAATAATTAATCATTTGTTGATTAGATGATTCATATTAAGATTGTTACTAAGATTTTACTATGAAAATTGTGTTATTATTACCATACTTAATTTGGTCAGATACACCCACTGTAAAAAAACATCTAAGAAAATGGAATGTTAATTTGTGCTTCAAACCTCTATATGTGATCTTTAGTTTAGTTAAAATTTATCTTTGTTCAAATCATTAGTTTATTTCAACGATACCGTGATAGGATGTTTAACAACAAGAGTTAAAATGTTTCCACTCAACAAGTGGTGGATTGCCCTATATTTGATCATAACTATTATATATAAGGATAAATGGCTAATTGGAGGAGGTCAGACTAATAATCGAGATGTTAGTGACTGACATGAGGTTGATGATATTAGACATTGTAGTAAGACACAAGCCACTATTTGAGCAAAATTTCCATATTTTCAAATTTTTAATGAGGTGTTTAACAGAAGCAACATTTCAAAAGCAAAATTTAGCTGGAGATGTTCAGTTTTAATTTTAAATTGATGCATTGATGATAATACTCCATGATATGAAGTTTATAAGCACAGATGAAATTTCCTTGCTAGGTAATATATCGAGGTATTCCCACTTATCTAATTTTCTTTGTCACCTAGAGTTGATCGTACTCAACTTTGACAAAAAAAATTATGGTGCAAACCACTGGTAACCATGTTGCCATACCAAAGAAATAATAATGGTTGAATATGTATGACTTTTTTATATTCTATCTGACAACTTCCCACCTTTTTGGAAAAGATACGTAATAAATTATTAGGTGGAGACTAATGCTTCAAACCATTTAGCCTATTCAAGCAAATGTGGATCATCGTATATTTTCATATAAGTTCATGCATAATATATACGTTCATTTTGTACTAGATTGCACTTTCTTATGTGCTAAAACGAAATGCAATTATACATGTGCATGACAACGTACATGTAGATAGGCCCATAATGCATATTTGCATGCATGAAAACTCAGGCAAGCACATGCCCATACACATAGTAGCAATAATTTTCCTTAATCTTGTGATTTCCAGGTTAACACACACACACACACACACACACACACACACACACACACATATCTTAATAAATCTTTTCATGCAATTAATAAAGCACAAAGCTGTAAAAAATTTACCATATTTTTAGAGGGAATTAGTCAAGCGTAAAGTGTTAGGTTGAATTTTGCATTTTATATTAATGAAAACATTAATAATGTTAGACTAAAAATATGTTAATGGTTCGCTTATTGATGGGTACTACTTTCATTTTTATTTTTTTGTATCAATGTACTATTGTTTTTGGACTGTCTTTACAACAATTATATTATCTAGTTTCTCACAATAAAACAAATATTGTAAGTTGTGTTAATGAGAAGCATAAGAAGTATCCACTTTTTGATGAGAGCCAATTACTCATTTTTACAATAGTGAGTTTAGTTTTCAAGTTATTGAAGAAAGTGTCTATAATGAAGATTATAGAACTTTTAAGATAATTATCATATGCGTAGCACGGGTTCGTCCATTCTAATCAAATCCAAATATGAGTAGAAGATCAATATCAAATTTTATAGAGGTTTGATGGGATCAAAATATCAAAAAATATAGAAGTATGATTATTATTTTTTATAGAGATATTAGATATTTTGTATCATACCTCTATATTCTTTATATCCTCATTTAAAATTCATATTACATAATGTTTTGAATCAAACATTAAACTTTGTTGAAATTAGAAATATATAGGTAAAATATAAATAGTCATCGCTATGTCCAAGCTCCATATTTTTGGAAATATTTCGATAATCATTCATAGAAACCATATGCGTAGCACGGGTTCGCACTAGTACTATAAAACATAGTAATTTGGCTCTATGCCGTAAGATATAAGGTGTCAGCATTGACGACTCATGATATAAATTTCCTTTATACCGAAACTAAGTAATAATGGCGTCTTCACTATAAAACAGTTTATATCGAAAACATTATTTGCGACATTAGTATCTCCAACTATGGTGCTGATGTAGAAAACAAGCAGCATTGCCGCCTCAATATATTTGGTGCCAAAATAGTGGTATGCGGCATCATTTAAAACTATGGTGAAAACTAGCAGTATCAATATCGTACGATATAAATTTTAAAGCAAACAAATAAAGGCGGGTGGCATGACCCTGGTTTATTACGAGATTACCATAGCGACATCAATTCTATGCTGCATGTTTTATACTATGACTCCAATCAGAACAGATCCATTCTATACCAACATTGTTGATATCATATATATCCATTCAAATTGATGTCACTGGGTTCAACATTGCAATGGGCAATATGACAATATCGTAGTTATCATAAAAACTGATTTAATTCTACTAAAACAATTACTTTTCACCAAATGTTAATTCTTATCAAATTTCTATTGGATAATACTATACTTTAAACAATTCTTTTCAAAAAACCTACCGCTACCAATTTTTCGTCCCAAAACATACACCGACTTCATTAATATTCTTAAGTAGTTATTAATATAAATGCTTATCTAACATAATAAATTCATAGTAATTCATAATTACTTGGAAAAATACCCTAAAAATCCCCTAAAAATCCCCTAAAAATCTCTAAAAATGAGAATTATTGTTTTCTTTTCCATATAAAAATTTCGAGGCCAAAGTAGTTATATAATTATTTTTAATAATTAAAACCTGAATAAACACTATTTCCATCGTAGGAATTCATAAAATATTTAGTTTAACATGGAAACTTATGATATTAAAAATATTTTTCCAAATTAATGTTTTACACAACATACCCAAAAATCAAGGCATTTGGAGATTAAAACTTAGATTTTTCCCATAAAACTAATCCAAATAATTTTATAAAAATTCCACAAATCATTATTCTATCCAACCAATGATTATACATCCATAACTTGGCAAAAACTACCAAACTAATTCGGATAGTATCCATAGCCGAATTGAAGAATAAGAATTAGAGATAATTTATTTATTATTCACCTTATTTTATATATTGGATTTGGGATTTGATGATGTTTAGTTCCCGTAAGCTTCATCTTTTCAATTCCCTTTGATTTAGTACCCCTAGGCTTTATCTTCCAAATCCACTTTGATTTTGTTCCTTCTTTCCCATAGAAATAGCCGGGCTCTAGGTTTTTCTTTTGATTGTTTATGAGCGTAAGTGAGAATGTATGAGAAGGTGAGGGTTAAGGGTTTTTCCCTCCTTATATATCCTTTATATGTTATGTTTTTCAAACAATCTTATTAATTAATTAGTTAATGCCTAACCCAATTAATTATCAAACCGCATCCCCATGTCCTACTACATTATTCTATTCAATCTATACAATTAAATATTCTGAATAATGTTAAACTAAAACTAGAGGTGTTACAAGTCTCCTCCTTAAATAATTTCATCCTCAAAATTCAGTAAGTACTACATAACTAGCATATCAAACATGCAAACAATGCTAGTGTATCCTACCAGCTATAAAGTCTATATGTATATCAAATAGAGAAAATATCATCATAATAACTCATGATATGTATCCCTAATCCTGTCCTTTGTCTTCCAAGTACAGTCTTTATCATTGTCACTCCACTAGACGTTCACCAACCCGAATGTCTTCTTTTTCCATAACTTCTTCTCATCTTTCGCTACAACACGAGCTGTTGCCTAATAAAAGTCAGGCCCAGTTCTACTACCAAATCTTCCAATGCAATCAAAATAATAGTAGTCATTGGATCATGCACATATTTTCTAAGAGGACAAACATTATGGACTCCTGCTAAATTACTCGGTAACACTACCCGATACATGAGTTTCCTGATCCTCTCTATAATAGGGAATGATCCAACATATCTCGTTAAAATTTTCCCTAACTTTCCAAATCGTACCACACCTTTCATCTATGATATTTTAACGAAAACATGATCTCCAACTGAGAATCCTAAATCTTTGTGCCTCTTATCTACGTAACTCTTCTGTCTAAACAAAGCTTCTCTCATCCTAAATCGGATCAACTCAATCTTCTCTGTGGCTTCTCTTACCATATACGGACCAAGGGCCAAATTGTCTCCAGTATCCCACCAACATGCCGGTGATTTGCATGGCTTTCCTTACAAAGCTTCAAAAGGCACCATTCCTATACTAGTTTGATAACTATTATTATAGAAAAAGTCAACTAAGTGCAAATGGTCTTCCCATGCCCACTAAATTCTAGTAAACAAGCTCTCAATAAACCTTCAAGTATCTTATTGGCTCTCTTTGTCTGCCCATCCGTCTGTGGGTGATAAGCAGTACTCATTCTAAGCTTGGTACCCTAAGCTTCATATAAACTTCTACAAAATTCACAAATGAACAAAGT
The DNA here is from genome assembly GCA_030765085.1 of Allium cepa. Lineage (NCBI taxonomy): Eukaryota > Viridiplantae > Streptophyta > Magnoliopsida > Asparagales > Amaryllidaceae > Allium > Allium cepa. Next base: position 515,149,526 of record CM060938.1, read on the forward strand.
AACTTTATCACTGACTACACTACCAGGAATCCCATGCAGTATGACAATGTTGCTCATAAATAACTTAGCCAATACAGGTGTCGTCCTGGTTGACTTAATGTGAATGAAATGTACACTCTTGGTTAGTCTATCCACTATGACCCAAATACTTTCATTTCCCTAGTTCGACCTTGGTAACCCATCAATAAAATCCACGAATGCCACTTTCAAACTGGTATATCTAAATGTTGAAGCAAACCACTTGGCTTCCGATGCTTGGCTTTGACTTGTTGGCAATTCAAACATCGCTTTATCCGTAAGCCTAAATCCCTTTTCATAACTTCCCTGAAGAAACTTCTTTTCATATCTTGATACATCTTTGTTCCTCAAGGATGTATAGTAAACTTTGATCGATGGCACTCCCTGAGGACTTCCTTCCTTACGTCACCAACATTTGGAACACATAGTTGTCCCTTCTTCCTTAACCATCAACTCTGGTCTAGGCTAAAATCTTTTAAATCATCAATCTCAGTTACACCTTTCAATCTTCTAATCCATTTAGCTAACCACAGACTGTCTCTTTGCTTAGAAATAATCATTTTGATCAATACTAGTTGAACTTCCAAGAAAGACAACATGTCAGTATTCTAATTTAAACTAGCAGTCGATCTTAACTGCACACTATAAGTAATTAACGCCTCTAAATCCTTCCATTCTACCAACATAGCTAACACCATATTATGATATTTTCTTCTAAATACATCCGCCATTTTGTTTCCTTTCCACGGTGTATACTCAACACCAAAATCAAAAGCTCCTAAACCTTCAGCCACATTTGCTGTTGCATATTGAACTCTTTCTAGGAGAATAAATACTCCAAAGACTTATGATTCGTATACAACTCGAACCTTCTCCTAAGAGGTAGTGTCTCCACACTTTAATGCAAAAATCACTACTGGAAACTCCAAATCATGAGTCGGATATCTAACTTCATGCGGTCTAAGCTGTCGAGAAGCGTAGGTAAGAACTATACCTCTTTGCATCAACACAGCTCCTAACCCTATTCCACATGTATCTGCATGTACCACTAAATCCTGATTCCCATCCAAAAACCTAACAGAGCGCATCGGTTAATAAATAATTTAACTTAAGAAATTCTTCTTCACATTCATCATACAAACAAACTTTACATCCTTCATGTTTAGTTTAGTCAACGGTACTCCTGTCTGAGTGAAATTCTCGATGAATCTCTAGTAATAGCCAGCTAATTCAAGGAAACTCCTTATCGTGGTCACCATCTCGGGTCTCTTCCAACTATTTACAGCTTCAATCTTAGTTGGATCCATAGGTAACCCTTTCTTCGAATCTACATGGCTAAGAAATTTTGCCTCTCCTTTCCAAAAAATGAACTTCTTAAACTTCGCTTTTAGTCGATGATGCCTCAATGCCTCAAGCACCGTTCTAAGATAAATCTCATGATCTCTTTCATCCTTAGAATATATCAAAATGTCATCAACGAACACCAATACGAACCTATCCAAGTGCTCTTGGAATATTCGGTTCATTAAGACTACAAAGAAAGTAGACACATTAGTTACCGAATATTATTACTAAACCATTGGTAAGAATCATATCAAGCTTGAAATGCTGTCAAAGGAATACTGTCCTCTGCCACCCTCAATTGATGGAACCCTATCCCCAAATCCAACTGGGAAAATCTTTTTGCTCCACTCAACCGACTAAATAAATCATCGGTCCTTGGCAGAGGTTATCTGTTCTTTATTATCTTCTCATTCAGCTTATAATAATTGATACACAATCTTAACGACCCATCCAGTTTCTTCACGAACACCGCGGCCACTCCCCAAGGTGAATTGCTTAATCTAATAAAACTCTTTCCTTCTAAGTCCACTAACTGCACCGTTAACTCTTTATCTCAATAGGTGTCATTCTACTAGGTGGTCTACTCACGGGTTCAACCAAAGCACAAGATCTATTCAAAATTCGATAGCTCATTTTGATGGTAGTACTATTATTGAACTAAAAACATTTGCAAATTATTTTACAACTAAAACCCGACTTATCTTATCTTCCACTTTCATGCTACCTAATAAAGCACAAACTTCTGGACTCGAATTCTCAATTGATTCGGTCGCTACTATCAAGGCGTCTCATTGATATTTTCTTATCTTGGAAAAAAATCCTAACATCAAATCTGTTCAACCAATCCACACCCAAAATAATCTCGAAACCCACACAATCAAACAAAAAAACTACAGGTAAAAGTATAACCTAGCAACTCAAAATCTAGATAGTCACATCTCATCCCCAAAGTTGCATACCCTTCTATTGGATTCCCCACCCTAAAGGAAGTAACAAGTGTTAAGTTCCAGAAATATCCGATTTTGAATGCGACAACTATATAATCTATATTATTATTGTATACTCTGCAAGAGAAGATAAATCTTTGAAGGATGGATTCAGAAGTACGCAATGATAGATTAGATGTTTTATTATTTCTGAATTTGGTTAGAAATATGTTAAAATCTCTCCAAAGTGGTATGTTGCAAAACAAAATTGACATGTGTCTTAGAAGTATGCACATGCACAAGATACAGATTTAAACCGGTTGACTACAGCTATTCAGCCGGCGGAATACTGGGTAAATTTAAATTTACCATAATATTCAGCCAATTGAATCCACTGAGTTAGCCGGGTGAATGTACAGTCTTTTGCACTATTTATTTTTGGGTTTGAATCAGACGGTTGAATCTTCTACAGTCAGCTTGCTGATGGCTAGTTTTTAATGAAACGATGCATCACTCCAATGAATAGAAACATCTCAACTTCAAGGGTTGTTTCCGTTTCTTTTTAGCACTTCTGTTTGTGAAAGAAAACAACTCTCAATTCATTATAAATATAGCCAAGAATCAAACTCATTTTACAACAACCATTATAATTCTTTTTATCCTATTTTGATTCTACTCTCTATAGTATTTTCTTTCTAAAACGTTCATACAAGATTTCTATTGAGAATTCTATTTAAATCTTCCATTCTCTTCATGTACAAATACTACATACCACAAAGGAGGAGATTATAGGAAGGGTGTACTATATCGACTAATCAGTGTTATTCAAGAATACATCATGTCAAGAAACTAAATACTTTGTATTGGAAGTCCCGTTCGGCTGCTCAGGCAAGTGTATTGAAATCCTTTTCGGTTGCTCAAGTGCTCATTCCTTCGGGTGAAGCAAGGGTGCTAGTAAATCCAAAAGGAGTCTGGGACTGGACGTAGAATGAGCAGTTTGAACCAGTATAAAAATATTTGATGTCATTTACTTACCGCTTTACATTTCTTTTATTTATCGACTATTTTTCGCTGCTTATCACACAGGTTTCTAAATTAGTATATTTATCCATACAACCGATCTACGTAAACTTTCATTTGGTACTAGAGCACGGTTATCACATAACCATAACAAAGTTATCTGATATTTCTTAGTATGGATAACAATAGTCATCCTAATTTCACTTAAGGACAATCCACTGCATGACCACCATTATTTAATAGTCTAAACTATGCTTACTAGTTAACTAGGATGAGAGTTTCTATACAATCAAACAGATTTGATGCATGGCACATGATTCAACAAGAATATCATGTTCCTACTAATGATTTTCCAGAATGGTCTAGCACTCAAAAATTAGATGCTTTTAGAAATGCAAAAGCAATGAACATGTTATGTTGTGCACTAGGTAAGAATGAATTCAACAGATTTAGTATGTGTACTACTGGATATGAAATACGACGCACACTTAAAGTTACACATGAATGTACTAACAAAGTTAAATAGAGTAAGATATTTATGCTTAGGAATCAATTTCAAAATTTTAGAATGAAGCAAGATGAGACCATAAATGATATGTACTCTAGATTTCAAGACATATATCATTCTCTTTTGGCATTAGGAGAAAAATATATAATTTTTTGATATTGTGTCAAAAATACTCAACTCTCTTATGGATGAATGGGAAAGAAAATTCTTAGCTATCGGAGAAGCCAACGATCTTTCTACCATAAAACCAGAGGAGTTGAAAGGAAATCTAATGTCATATGAAGTAAATTTGCAGGCAAGAAAGGTACAAGTACAAGATCGTAAAACAATATCATTTCAAGCCGAGAAAGAAGAATCAGATAGTGAAGATGTTGATGATATGGCATTCATAGCCAAAAATTTCAGAAAATTCCTGAAATTCAGAAAAAAGAAAAACTTTGGAAGCAATAAAGGTCAAAAAAACTTTCCTTCAAACTCATCTCTGAAATGCTACGAGTGCAATCAATCAGGTCACATCAAAAAGAACTGTCCGGAACTCAAGAAAAACAAAAACGAGAAATGGTTCAAAAAGAAAAGGCAAGCTTTTTCAATTACTTGGGATGATTCTGACTCTTCATCATCTGATAGTGATAGCGACACCGAACAAGCTAATGAGTGCTACATGGCATCTAAAAATGATGCAAATGAATTCTCTTTTGATGATTTGATAGAAGTAAACTCTGAATTGTTAAAAACAATTAAGAATCAGAAACGATCGAATAAAGATACATTAGCAAAATTAAATAGGGGTGAACTAGAAGTAGATATGTTACGAGATGAGAAGAAAATTGTTGAAAAAAATTTAGTAAAAATTCAAGAATTAGAAAGAAATATATCTTCTCAACTCATAATGATTGAAAAAGAATTAGAATCTTTGAAAAACAAGAATGATTTAGTAGCTATAGAAAATCATGATTTGAAAAGCAATAATAAACTCTTAGAATTAGAAATAGAGAGTCTAAAGAACAAACTACAAAGTATTATAAAGAATATTTCAGATTTTAACAAAGGAAGAGAGAATCTCTCTAAAATTATTGGAAATTCCCAACATACTTCAAGCAAGAGAGGTTTGGGTTATGACAAAGCTAGTAGTTTTGGAAAATCATATGATTTGGTATATGATAGGTTCAAAAAGAATACTACAAAAAAACTATAGTTAACACTACTAATCAGAAAACTATCAAAATATGGGTACCAAAAACAAACAATAGTCTCATAAGAAGTAAGTATATAGAGTCATTTATTTTCAGTATTCATAAGAATATTAATTATACTTTTAAAGGGAACTCTGAACCCTCTTGAGTTTGGCTTCATAAGACCTAACTCTTAGGACCCTAATGGAGGAAGTGGGTACCAATGTCAATTCAATATTTTTTGCAGGTACCAAATAAGAAAAGAGAAAAGTGGATACTAAACAGTGGTTGCTCAAAACACACAACAAGAAACAAAGAAATGCTGATAAATATTATCTATTCAGATGGAGGTTCTGTCATTTTTGGAGATAACTCCAAAGGATATGTCATCGGCAAAGGCGATGTGAGCAATGACGGTACATCTAACTTACCTCTTATTACAAATGTTTTATTAGTTAAAAACTTAAAACACAATCTGCTCAGTATAAGTTAAATTTGCGATAAGGGATTTAGTATATCTTTTTCAGAAAATAAATGCAATATTTCTGATCAAAACAAAAATCTTATATTTGAAGGAATCAGAGATGTAATGTATATGTTTTAAATATGAAAATTAATCACAACACTGATATGTGTCTAATAGCTAAAGAAAATGATCCTTGATTTTGCCATAAAAGATTCTGTCACATAAATTTCAAAGCTATAAGTAAACCATCTAGAAACAACTTAGTAAAATGATTACCAAAAATGAACTTTAAAGTTAAAAACATTTGTGATGCTTGTCAACTAGAAAAGTTAACAAAAGCATCTTTTAAATCAAGAAAAATCATTTCAATATTACAACTACTTGAGTTATTACATCTAGACTTATTTGGACCAACTCAAGTTCAGTCAATAAATCATAATAAATATGTTTTTTTAATTGTTGATGATTTTTCAAGATTCACTTGGACATTTTTTATGAAACATAAAAATGAAACATTCATAAACTTTAAGATTTTTTTAAAAAGAATTCAAAATGCTAAAGATTTAAAAATTAAAAATATTAGAAGCGATCATGGAGGAGAATTCAAAAATGAATTATTTGAAAACTTTTGTAGCAAGAAAGGAATTGTTCATAATTTTTCATTTTCAAGAACTCCACTGTAGAATGGAGTTGTAGAAAGGAAAATAGAACACTTCATGAATGCGCCAGAACATTATTGAATAGAAGCACACTGCTAAAACAATTTTAGGCAGAAGCAATAGCAACTGCCTGTTACGTTTTGAATCGTGTCTCCATTCATCCTCGAACAAAGCATATCGATATTAGACATAATTTTCTACGCGATAATATTGAAAAAGAAAAAAATTCTTTAGAATTTGTATGATCAAAAAATCAAGTTGCAGATATTTTTACAAAACTATTAAATGAAAATACATTTATAAAGTTAAGAAGAGAACTAGGAATTTTATCACTAAAAGATTTACAAAATTAAAAGAACTTTTAGTCAAAATAATTTTTTTTTTTAAAATGGAGCTGCTGGCACTCGAACTCAGGTTTGCATAAGAAGAAATACAGTGTCATTTCTGTTTTGCTATTTTGTAATTCTTGTCTACATCATACTTGCAATTAGTATCAACCAGAAATTATTAAAAGTTACATATAAAACATCTAAAACTAGTAATCGTTTACAATTGTTAATAAATTTATACCATAAACTACATTTCTATAAATAGTAGAAATTATATATATACACACACACACACACACACACATATCAGAACACAGAAATCTTCAAAACATCATCACTTATATATAAAAAGTATCAAAAGATTCAAGCCCAAAAATATGGAAATGTCTTCTCAAACTAATTCAGGCTCTTCTAGCTACAACTTCGAATACTCATCAATCATTTATAGCTCTCTGTCTTCAAAATCATCTGAAAATGCACCAACTCCATATTATATTCCAGTATTTCCTCCTCATCATTACACTGGATATACTCCAGAAAAGAAGCGTTCTAAGAGAAATCTCTTTCCTTCTCCTTCTACGAAAGACAAGATAGACGATTTACTTCACTATTAACGCGAAACTTTGAATCTACAGCGAGAAATGTACTATGAACAGAAAAATCACGGAAGAAGACTTAGCTTCTTAGGGAGATGTGCTTCAAAGATATGTGGATCATCTCCCATAAACACGAACGCATATACTCAATCTCCTCAGAGCCACCGTACTCTCCAAATTCTTGAGGTAGATCAACCATTCAACCAGCTCAGGAGAACATAAAGGCCGAGCCAGAAGAATGTGATTCTCCCACTAAATCTTCTTCCTTCAAATAAAATATTGTTTATTAATTGTTTATAATCTGATTATTGTATCTTGATAATACTTAAAATATATATAAAATGTGTAAAAGATATAAAATTAAAATATATTATGAAACTGGGTTTATTGGGCTTCAGGCAACTAATTCAGAAGGCTGTCCTAGTGAAAACAGCCGGCTGAATATTCATATGAAACAAAATTTTAACCTAGATTCAGCCGACCACATGCCCTGGTTCAGACGGCTGAATTATAGGAAAAATAGTCTATTTTCTTTCGAGGATAGTTCAGACGGCTGGTAACCCTTGGTCAGTCGGCCTAACTTCGGGTTTACAGTTTTTTTAGAAACCACCCGCTCTATTTTCAAAGCACCGTTTCATCTTTATCTTCCTCCCTCTTTATTTTTTCTCCTCACCGACACTATAAATTTACACTGTAAAAACCTAAAACTCCATTTCTTTTCAAAAACTCCAATCTCTTCAAAATCACAATGCCTCTAAGAACCAAAAGACCAAGAGACTCCCTTTCAGGGCCTTCTGAATCTCAAATCCAACAATGGCTCCATAATGAAACCACTGTGGTTAGGTATAATAGCATGAAGAACACAAAAAATTTCAAAGGAGCTTACGTCAAGTTTCAAGAATTTGGTGGATACAATCTTCGGGAATTTACCGAGGTAAACCGAATAGATACTTTAATTGGTTTTGATCCGAATAATGTAAAAATTAATCACTTGCTAGTCAAGCTCTTCTTTGCCAATATGAATTTAGATCATCACAACCCTCATAATATGGAAGATTGTGTGTGGAATTTGGTATGTGGTGTGAAATTTTCTTTCTTTGCGACGGCTAGGACACATACTTCGTTGTCCATCCCAAGGCATTGACATTCATGATGTTAATGCCGATATGGTCCGAAGAGATGAAGTCTCTCATCTATTCTTATCCGACGATATGAGTGATCTTCGAACTAGCGCTTTATGACCAAAGGCAAGATTAATTCACCGAGCCTTGATAAGGTCATTACAACCCAGAACCGGTAGCTACGAGAAGATTTATAAATATGATTTTCAAGCCCTATATGCATTATATTCACAGCAACAAGTGAACTGAGAAAAAATAATAATGGATGAATTTTCAAATGTCAATGTACGAAGAAGATATAAGACAATTCACTACAGTGCATATATCATGAGGGTACTTTTGAATTTTGGTGTACTGACTCCCAAATCCGACTATTAGACTACAAGTGAAATTGGAGCTAAAACTTTAAGTTTAATGGGTCTCCCTCGAGTTTTGCCTCATCGTGATATCATCTCATTTCAAGAATGGGTTGAAAACCATAATCAAGGTATTCTTCAACCCCGAAACACGAAAATTGTATCCTCTTCTCATCAACGCGAAGAAGAAGAAGTAGAAGAAGAAGAAGAGAAAGGCAACGATGATATTCATGAGATCGACTCCAATTCCACCCCCAAGAATGCACTAAAAACAATAGCTAAAAACCAAGTAAAGCTTAATCAATGCATAGAAAAGTTTGAAAAATCCACAATTAAGAAATTTGACTCTATAAAGGATTTCTTAAAAAATATATGGAAAAAGGTATCTTGTTCTTCATCAACCTCTACCGGAGTGGTTGAAGATTTGACTACTCTTGAATGGGATACTACGGATGAAGAATGAAACTTTTTGGTATGAACCTTATTTTATCTCTTTTCAACTTTTAAGCATTTCTTTCCTGAACTTCTGATCATAATGTTTGTGATAACTTAGATGTAAACTTCTGAGGTTTAACATTACTATCTTGTACGTGTATGTTTAATTTGTGAAAATCTTTAATTTTAAAAAAAAAGCATATGTCTATGCTTATTCTGTAATGTTTTGTGATGTTTCTATGATGTTGATACATTGTTAGTTATGTGATGTGTTACTACATAGTTTTTTTTATATATGTAACTATGCTATATTACATAACTATGGTAAAAATGCAGTTTATAAGTGCTGAATATTGTGATGGGCTATATGCTTAAGATATTTTTATTTATTATGTCTATGCTTACCTTCTATCGAATACTCCTTTTTGTCGATGACAAAAGGGAGAAGGTAAATCATATTGATACGGGAGCAACAAATTAGTGGAAGTATATTCTGAATTATATTGCATTATACTTACATAGTTGTCATCATCAAAAAGGGGGAGAATGTTAAGATCCAGAAATCTTCAATTTTGAATGTGACAACTATATAAGCTATATTATTGTTGTGTACTAACCAAATTTGTAGGAGAAGATAAATCTTTGAAGGATGGATTTAGAAATACGCAAAGAAAGATTAGATGTTTTATTATTTCTGAGTCTAATTAGAAATATGTTGAAATCTCTCCAAAGTGGTATGTTGCAAAACAAAATTGACACGTATCTTAGAAGTATGCACATGCACAAGACAAAATTCCAGCCGACTGACTACATCTATTCAACCGGCTGAATGCTGGATAAATTTAAATTTACCACAATATTCAGCCGGCTGAATCCATTGAGTTAGCCAGCTGAATGTAACGTCTTTTGCACTATTCATTTTCGGGTTTGAATCAGATGACTGAATCTTCTGCAGTCAGCCTGCTGAATTCATATAATGACTAGTTTTTAATGAAGAGATGCATCTCTTTAATGAAGAAAAACATCTCAAATTCAAGGGTTGTTTCCGTTTCTTTTCATCACTACTATTCGTGAAAGAAAACAACTCTTAATTCATTATAAATATAGCCAAGAATCAAATTCATTTTAACAACAATTATTACAATTCTTTCTATCCTATTTTGATTCTACTCTCTATAGTCTTTGCTTTCTAAAATGCCTATACAAGCATTCTATTGAGAATTCTATTTAAAACTTCCATTCTCTTCACGAACAAACACTACATACCACAAATGAGAAGATTATTGAAAGGGTGTACTATATCCATTAATAAGTGTTATTCAAGAACACATCAAGTCAAGAAACTAAATACTTTGTATTGGAAGTCTCGTTCGATTGCTTAGGTGCCTATTTCTCCGAGTGAAGCGAGGGTGTTAGTAAATGCAGAAGGAATCTGGGATTGGATGTAGAACGGGAAGTTCGAACCAGTATAAAAATACCTAGTGTCATTTACTGACCGCTTTACATTTCTTTTATTTATCGACTATTTTTCGCTGCTATATCACAAAAGTTTTTAAACTAGTATATTTATCCATACAACCGATCCACACAAACTTTCAATAAGGTATGATGGTTTTAAATTTAACTTACCTACTAAACACTGAGAGTTAAATGAACGCGATGCTCCTATATCAAACAATTCTCTAACCTTTATGCTATAAATCAAAAGCATACCTTCCATCACATACTTTCATTTCTCAACAGCAATTGGTCTCGATGCAGACGACTCTAAAGAAAACACCTTTCCTTTATTAGCCATAGCCAATTCTGGATATTTTTTCTTGAAATGCCCCACTTGGTCGCAGTTAAAGCATATCACACTCTGCCTTCCCATAACTGTCTAAGCAATCACCAAATCGACACTCTTTAGCACAGTGCCCCTTCTTGTCACACTTATAACAAACAATATCTCTTTTCCTTTCTTGGTAGCTCCATCATTCTGAGCTCCCTTCTTCTTGAAGAACTTCCTCTTCTTATTCTAATAATTATTGGTTTCCACCGAGATTTCTTTCCTAAATGATGTAAGCATCTCCTCGTTCCTTATAGACATCTCCACCAGCACATTACTTGGATCTCGGGGATGTAGCATGATTGCTTTAGCAATCTCTGGCTTCAAACCTTAGATAAACTTCTCATTCCGCTTGATTACCATATCAATAGTGCCTATCCGTACCTAGATGCTCATTAAACTTGGTAGCATACTCTAATATGTACATTTCCCCTTTCTCTAACTCTATAAACTTTCTAAGCAGTCCCACTTTGCTACTTTAGACAAAAATCTATTTTTTAATCTCCTTCGGAATTCAGCCCAAGTCAGTTCCTCTTTTGCATTCCAACAATCACTTCGTTCCTTCAGTATAAAGTGGCTCTTTGCAACTGCCTCGATGCCAACCTCCTATTCTGATCATCATTCAACCCTAGGTCAATAAAGATTTTTCACAATGCAATAGCCAATTTTTCACTTTAATAACATATTTAGTTCCAAGAAAAGGCTTCACACCAAGACCGGTATAATCTCGAGTCAGCTTAGCATAGTTATTTCCAACTAGCACCATAGGATTAACTCCTCCCGTCAGCCAAACCAGCAGCTTCTCTAGCATGCAAAATGTGGACAAAGAACTGATACATAGTCCCTATATCTACTGGTAATGTAGCAACATCTACAATAGCTTTTACATTTTGATTAGCATTTTCCTATCGACCCTGGTTCCTTCTAACATTGGGCTGAGCATTTCCATTGCTTATAGTGCTTCCTCCACCTAGATTCACTCTTCTGTTATTTTCTTCCATATTTTGCTTCTTCGTAATTTATTTATGAGCCTTAATAAGATACAGAAGAACTGTCTAGGAGAGAGGAAATAGTACATACTATATATAGAAAATACAAGTATATTGTTATAGCATTATCCCATACCCCATTCTTATTCTCCGATTCATTACGATTACGTTTTCAAAAAACAATCAATCTTTTAAGTTTTACATGAACCTGTGCTCCGATACCAACTTGTAACATTCCATACTTTGAGACCCGAAACTAAGTGCTACGGATGCTGCAGTCAATCATAGTATTAACTTCCCATGACAAAATGCAGCTATGTTAAACATATCAATACTTAGAAGCACGTGAATATGAAAATTTTCAAACACAATTTATTAACAAGTTTTCATATTACATTTCATAAATAACATTTCGTATTCATTACATAATCCCATTAGTAATCCTACAGTCCAAGTAAATATAATTATTATGACATACTCCAAAAGGGACATATAAAGATGCCCCTTTGGTTGATTAAAGTCCAATATTTGGCAATGATTCAACTTTGCCATTACATCCAAAACAACATAGCAGAGAAATAAGAACTTAAAATATAGCTAGGGTGCCTCCTACATGTCTCTGGAAGCTTATTCGTCTAACTAGGAACCTAAAATCTCTTACTCTCGACCTACTTAAATGAGTACGCCAGAGTTTAAGGAGAAAAGACAAAAATTTCGGATCAAACAATGGTCCGGCATGAATAATAACCTACCATCTCGAACCAAATAGATATCCACTGAGATCACGCCACTAAACGGAATGGGTTTTCCCCTTCACTAGTATCTTAACCAAAACATATTAGCCGTATATCGTGCTCCTGAATCCACAAAGGTCAAAACATAATATAAAAAATTGCAATCATGCAACATGCACTGGATTACCCATCCTAAATTTATTTGACTATCTGTCTTAATTTCATTTGACTATCCATCTTATATTAATGTAGACTACCTACCTCATACGTAATTATTATTTGGATTACCCTCCCCTACCATATGGACTACCCATGGCACATGGTTCCATTGTCAAAGTTATGCGAACTATCCATCTCATAGATTTCATTTAATTAAAATAATATGGATTATCCATCTCATATCCAATAAATTTCCTAGGATGACTATGAACCCTTCACCAATCATATAGAGACTATCCATCTCCAGCATAATGTGGGCTATCCATCATACAACCTGTAGTTTTCCTAGGAGGGCCGAGAAGCCATCACTTATCAATTTAATTCATTTTAACCTAAATGTTCCGCTTATGTCAATTGGTGTCCCCAATTAGGTTGTATCCCCTTAAATTTATGACATCTCAAAATGATATGCATTGGTATCCCCAATGATTAATGTCGATTCATAAAACAATGGTGTTAATATGATATACATTTGGTATCTTAATAAACAATGTCGAATTTCCAAAGCATATAACGTATCCAAGTCAATCTATATTGGTAACCCGAATGAACAATGTCAAATAAAACTTATGGCTCAATGCTGTAAATATAGAAAATATGAGGTATTCATGTCGCACTATACAATGTCAAGCCTCTATCAAGGTTAGGAAACGAAATCTTGATTTTATAAATCACACGGCTAACTGTCGAACTCATAAGGTTATTAACCTTCTTAAACATAGGTTATCTCGCCTCTTTAAAACATATTTTTAATTAGCATAAACAAAGCCTTGCTGGCAATGAAAATAAAAAGTAGCGGCATCAATGATGCTTGGCATCATCATCGAAAATCGGTCACTTGTGGCATTAATAATATAATGTTGTAAAATATAGTACTTCGGCTCTATGCCGTAAAACATAGGGTGTTAGCACTGACAACCCACGATATAAATTCTCTTTGTACCGAAACCAAGTGAAAGCGGCATCATACCTGTTTTACAGTTAATATCAAAAATATTCTTATGGCATAACTATCTTAAGCTATGGCGCTGGTATAGAAAACATGCTGCATCGCTGCCTTAGCATAGTTGGTATCAAAATAGTGATATGCGGCGTCATTTAAAACTATGGTGAAAACTAACATTATCAATATCGTGCGATATAGATTTCAAAATAAAGAAATAAAGGGGGCAACATGGCCCTAATTTACTACGAGATGGCCATATCGGCATCAATTCTATGCCATATGTTTTATACTATGACTCCAACCAGAACAGATACATTCTATACCAACATAGTTGATATCATATGTATCCATTCAAACTGATGTCGTTGGGGTTCGGCATTGCCATCGACAACATAAAAATATCGTAATCATCGTAAAAACTGATTTCTACTAAAAGCAATTACTTTTCACCAAATTTTAAATCTTTTCAAATTTCTATTGGACAATGCTATGTTTTGCCCCATTCTTTTCAGAAAACCTACCGTAACCAATTTTTCATCCCCAAAACATGTCCCAACTTAATTAATTATTAATTTAAATGCTTATCTAACTTAATAAATTTATAGCAATTCATAATTACTTGAAAAAAATCCTCAAAAATCTCTAAAAATAAGAATTACATTTTCTTTTTTGCATAAAAATTTCCAAGCCAAAATAATTATATAATTATTCTTAATAATTAATATTCGAATGAACATTATTTTCTTCTTATGAAATTCATAAAATATTTAGTTTAACCTAGAAAATTATAAAATAAAAAATCATTTCCAAAATAATGTTTTGCACAACATACCCAAAAATCAAGACATTTAGAGATTAAAACCTGGGATTTTCCCTTTATACTGATCCAAATAACTTAATAAAAATTCCCCAATAATTGTTATATCCAAACAATGATTATACATCCATAACTTGACAAAAACTATCAAAATAATTTGGATACTGCCCATAACCGAATTAAAGAATAAGGAATAGAGATGGCTCTCTTATTATTCCTCTTAATTTAGATGTTGGAATTGAGATTTGTTGGTATTTAGTTCCCTTAAGCTTTATCTTTCAAATCCCCCTTGATTTCATTCCCTTCTTTCCCTTAGAAATGGCCATCCTCTAGGTTTTTCTTTTGATTTTTATGAGTGTAAGTGAGAGTGCATGAGAGGGTGAGGGTTTAAGGGTTTTACCTACCTTGTATATCCATTTATATGTTAAGTTTTTAAAACAATCTTATTACTTAATTAGTTAACGCCTAACCCAACTAATTATCCAACCTCATCCCTGTCCCAATACATTATTTTATTCAACCTGTCTATCTAAAATTCCTAAGTAATGTTAAACTAAAATTAGGGATGTTACATTATGGTTTATAGATTGAACTTGAGTAGGACCGAATAAATCCAAATGTAGTTGTTCGAGAGGTTGTATTGTAGAAATGAGTTTCTTGGATTTAAAAGAAGATTTAGTAAATTTCCTAACTGGCGTGCATTACAAATATTATTTACTTTATAATTCATCTTTGGTGGACATTTTACTAAATTGTTTTTAGATAGTTTACTAATAGGTTTAAAATTTATGTGACAAAATCTGTTGTGCGATAGCCAAGGATCATTATCTTTAGCTATTAAACACATGTCTATACTGTGATTAATTTTCATATTTGAAGTATAAATAATTCTTTCTATAATTCCTTCGAAAATTAGATTTTTATTTTGATCAAAAATATTACATTTATCTTTTCAGAAAGATATACTAAAACCTTTATCGCATAATTGACAAATACTTAGTAATTATCTTTTGAACTTTTAACTAATAGAACTTTAGTAATAAGAGGTGAATTAGACATAACATTGTTGCTCACGTCTCCTTTTTCAATGACGTATCCTTTAGAGTTGTCTCCAAAAGTAATGGATTCTCCATCTGAGTATATAATATATGTTAGCATATCCTTATTATACTTCATATGCTTGGAGCAACCACCATTGAATATCCACTTTTCTCTCTCTTTATATGGTACTTGCAAAAAATATATTAAATTGTATTGGTACCCACTTCCTACGTTAGGGTCCTAAGTGTTAGGTGTTAGGAAGCCATACCCAAGAGGGTTTGGTATTCTCTTTGAAAATATAATTAGATATTTTGTGAATAGTACACATAAATGTATCCATATATTTATTTCTTATCAAATCATTATTATTCTTTGCAACCCAAATCTTAATAGATTTTATCGATTTCTTTTGACTATCATCCTTCTTTTTGAAATTCATACATAGTGAGCTATATCTTTTAAGACAAGTCTTTACTTCTTTATTTGTTTTATGATAACCTAGACCTTTTTTTTATTAAAAGATGATTCAGAATTGTCAATAATTTTAGAAAGGTTTTCTCAACTTTTATTGGAATTCGAAATAACTAATGTTTTCTAACTTGGTTTTAATTCCTAATACTTCTAATTCTAATATTTTAATACTATAATTTAAATTATAATTCCCTTTTATTAATTTACTATTCTTATTTTTCCAAGTTTCTATTACTAAGCATAGTAAGTTTAGATGTTATATTAGCACATGAATTTTGTGATTTTACTAATTCCTCTTTTAGAATTTTCTTTCCATCTTTTAGCATATCAACTTCTAGTTCGCTTCTATTCAACTTTCCTAGTGCATCTTTATATTTTATTTTCAAATCTTTTAGCTTATCTGCTAACTTAGAATTTATTTCAAATAGATCATTAAATGAGAGTTCACTTACATCATTATTGGTACCCATGAACATACATTTGCTTATTCGAAGTCGCTATCACTATTTGACGAAGTGGAAGAGTCTGAATCATCCCAAGTTACTGTGAAAGCCCGCTTCTTCTTTTTATGAAATTTCTCACTCTTATTCTTGAAATTCTTCCTAAGGTCTGGGCAGTCTTTCTTTATGTGACCTATCTTGTCACATTCATAGGATTTGAGTAAGGAAGTTGACAAACTGTTGTTGCTATTCCTCTTGTTGCCAAACTTCTTATTTTTTTTAAACATCAAAAAAATTCTAAAATTCTTAGCTAAAAATGTAATATTATCATCATCTTCGTTGGATTCTTCATTCTCTACTTGAAATGAAAGTGTTTCTTATCGTGAGATTGTACTCGTTTTACTAGCAAATTTACTTCATAAGACATGAAATTTCCTATTAAATTTTCTATTTTATTGGTTGAAACGTCAGTAGCTTCTTTAATATCTAAGATCTTTCATTCCCACTCACCTATTAAAGAGTTTAGGATTTTTGAAAAAATATAAAAATTGGTGTATGTTTCTCCTAATGCTAGAAGTGAGTGATATATGTCTTAAAATCTAGAGTACATTTCATTTATAGTTTAATCTTGCTTCATTCTAAAGTTTTAAAACTAATTTTTAAGCATGGAAATCTTGTTTTGTTTGACCTTATGTGCACATTCATGGGTTAGTTTTAAGAGTATACCAAATTTCATATGCGGATATGCACATACTTACTCTATTAAACTCGTCTTTCTTTAAAGAACAGAATAACATATTCTTTTCCTTAGCATTACTAGCGGCATCAATTTTCTGAGTGTTAGACCATTATGCATAGTCAATGGTAGGTACAATATATTCTTCTTGAGTGATATTCAAAATGTCATAACCATTAGCTAGCATATGTATATATCCTCATCCTATTTGACCAATAATTATATATTAGTCCGTTAACTAGTGGTGGTCATGCAGTAGATCGACTTTCAACAAAACTTGATATAGTGCTATCCATATTACTTGAAATATCAAAAACTTTGTTACAGTTGTTTGATGATCTTGCTTTGATACCAAATGAAAGTTGCTATGGATTGAGCAATATGAAATATTCTACTAAACTGAGACTTGTATTTCAGTAAAGTCTATATAACTAATTACTAGTAAACAAGCAGAAAGTAAAGAAAGTAAAAAAACAATCGCATCAGAGATTTTTATATTGGTTCAAACTTCACGTTCTACGTCCAGTCGCAGACTCCTTCTAGATTTAACAACACCTTCACTTAACCCGAAGGAATATGTATTACAGACCGCCTGAGCTGGCAAACAAGATCTCATGCTTGAAGATCCCCAATGGGACTTTGATTGTTACAAATAGTTGAGTTTGTTACGTTGTGTGCTCTTTGAATAGCACAAATGAGCAAATACATACATTGTTCCTATAATCTTCTTCTTGATGGCATAATGTGTGTTAATGAAGAGAAGGAAGTATTTTTTATCATAAGAAAAGTATTCTTGAAAGTCCAAATGATCAAAAGGTAAAAGCAATGTAAACTGTTGAATGCTTTGAGAATTCAAATCAAAAATATAGAAAAGAAAGAATGGAATATTTTTAAACACATAAAATGTATTGCTTTATATGGAAAATGATTGGATGCAACTTTTAGTGAAGAGAGATGACCGAAAGAAAAGTTGTAGCCATTACAAAGGAGAAGTAAATATTCATGGAGAGAGCATCTCTTTAGAAATTTGAATATAAAAAATAGCTGTTACGATGTTCAGTCGACTGAAATAGATATTTTAGTTGACTGAATTACAGGGATTTTTATCCCATGGGAAAATAGTTTAAAAAACATCAAAATCAATCGACTGAACTAGTAAGTTTAGTCAGCTGAATATTGTGTAAAAAGTAAGTGTATATTTTTATTTCGGTCAGCTGAATATATTATTTCAGTTGATTGATTCTGCATTCTTTTTTATTTCCGAAACTTTGAAAATATTTGATAGTGTATATGTATGTGTATACCATATTGAAGGTATTTTAACATGTATATACTCTAGACAAATAACTCTATGATTGATATTATATTTTTGTGTCGTCGATGTCTTGTCTTCGTCATGTAGATCCCTTTGAATAGCTAATTTCCTACAAATGTCGACAACATACGCAATACTTTCTTACATAGTAATCATTGTCAAAATACGAGGTTCCAACACCCTCCACATTAGAAGACTAGTATACATAGTTCTTACTACCTTATCAAAGAAAAACTTCTTTAAGGACACGAAAGTACAGAGTTATTTCAATGAAAGAATTACTAGAAAGGAGATATTCCTAATAAATACTTATCAAAGTCTAGTTTCCAAAATACAAATATGCTCTCATATATATAATACACTCGACTCATTCGAAGGTGTCGCTTACCCTATCTCTAATGAGCAGTACCCAACCAAAACTAAGGTGTTCACTCAATCTTGAGCTCTAATACCAAATGCAACGATCCGACTTTTCGACCCTCGAAAGTCAATACTAAATACATCCATAGTATTCATAGGTTGAACACCTAAGTACCAAAAAGATAGAAAGTTAGGTAAATTAAAATGAAAAGAAGAACAGAACAAGAAAAAAGAACACAACATCATAATTTCACAACAGAAAGATAATATATAATATCAAAGGAACAGTACAAAGGGTTACACTAAATACAGAATTTCAGAGTTACAAAACCTATGTACTATCATTAGCCTAGACGGTTATAACTATCTACCCTTACAATGCTGATATATACAATTCAAAAATGTAGTGAAAGTAATAATACTATGGTAGATAATCATCCTTCTATTCTCCATAATCTCCAAAGCATCCAATGCCAAATCTGAAAATATACATGGACTGACTTGAATTGTAAGAAAATAACACCTGGATCAATCTGGTATACCAGCATGAGAAACTCAAGGAATATGTTTGACATATAATAACACCTTTTAAAACTATATTTGAATTACCGTAATGGTTTTTCCTTCAAAGCAACAACCATTCATTGAGTTTAATATAGTGATATGACACATAATGTCTAGAGTGTAGAATATAAATCATATCAAATAGCTTTGATGCTTACATTGGTCACACCATAACATATTTAGGTTACATTCAAAACCACTAAGGTACGTTCACATATTAGATTTTTTTCTTCGAAGATCTCTTCAGAGAAGACAAATCCAAACTCCATACAGAAGGGTCGGAAAGTACCTTTCGGGCATTGTATATTTCTAAATAAAATATACTATAAAGGTAAACAGAAGAGGTCCATCGTTCAAACATGAACAACATGAACCAAATATCATCAACTCCCAGCGACCAACCATTGATAAGTATCTATAGATATGGAGTTGACAATACCTTAACATAGGTCAGCTAAACGCCAGGCTGTGCATCATAATTTTTTTCTATATTTTTAGATGTTGAGGTTTCATTCGGCATCTTTCACAGAGCCTTCACCACTCGAACATAATATGAATCTAAAAATGGATTCCATCGTCTCAAACAGATTATAATTCACTACGTGGATTTGAGCTTCTTGATCAGATCTTGAATCTCTACAAAGATCCGCACATAAATTTTCTGATGAATGCTATCAATGTCCTCTCTCTTTGAATACTCTTCAAGATAGACAGTCTCACATGATAGCATCATTTAAAATGTTAAAGCCAACCTCTCCATTGGACTTAATCGAAGGATTGACAGTTCAACTCTATAACTTTCCACATCACAATCGCTATAGAAACATAGAACTCACACACAAGTTTTGAAGTTGTATTCTATACTTACCGTTCTCGATCTCTCAAAACCAATTTGACGAATTTTCGGTAAACTCGGTGCCGGTTCTTTCAGAAGTAAGCGAAATCTAAAGAAGTTTCGTATCAACGCTCCTCCCCATGGGTTCTCATTGGTATGAAATTGTGAAGCTTTTAGATACTTTCGTAATTTAATATTAGGTCAAGTTCGATAATCGACTAACCGATTATCTAGTCAAAATAATTGTTTATACAAATCAATGTTCGTATGTTTAACTCGTTTTCGACATTCCAAATTAACTATTCCTCATCGAAAAGTGAAGCCATGTAAGTTAGAGCAATTGTTTCATATCAAAGCCTTGCCTTGACACTTCATTCTTTAATCTCACAAATAAATAAGTCTACCTCGTCGTCTTTTAGTGTTAAGTATAATACTAACGATTTCCATAAACAAGTAAGAAATCAACACAATTAACAACGATGTCGACATTCTCGTCTGAACTATTCCTTAATCAAGAAGTAAACTGGTAGGTTAGAGCTTTATGGCTCATATCCTTACTCGAACATTAATCTTAATTCTCACAAATAGATAAGCCTATATCATGACTTTTAGTATTAAGCATAGTTAATTACATTTCAAATAAGTTGTTAAATAATTAACCATTTAGCCATTAAGCAATTTATAACCCCTTTCTAAACCTTTTATTTATACTTTTGAAGCCATTTATAAAACGATATATACATATATAGTAATTTATTTATAAAACTAGATATTAAATAAACCATTTTTAGAAGATATCTATTGCATAAGATAAAAAACAGTCAACATATTTTATAAAAATATATACTTAAAAATGCTTTTAAAATACTTCATAATACTTATAATCGATGTTAAAACATTTACTCAAAATATTACTTGAAAATTACAACTTTATAATTTTCTTAAAAACTTGGAAAAATAAGTTTTTATTATAAAATCATCTTTTTTAAAAATTATCAATTAATTCTTCGAAATTCTTAAATATCTCAAAACACTTTTGAAATATTGTAATATGAGTTAGAAAACACTTGAAAAATAATGAAACAAAATATTTATGTTTAAATATCTTTCAAAACTTTAAAGTCCAAAAATCAAGGCTAAAAGTGGCAATTTTGAACAAGTGAAGTTTTGGACACTTTTTCAGTTGTTGCTTAACTTGTTAATATCCAATATTTTAAAGGAAGTCAAAATACATATAAAACGTTATAAATATGGCAAGAAACCTCTATGGATCTCTCTACAAAGTTCCACAGAAATAGTTCACAAATGCATCCACATCAACTAGCGCTATAAGTGCACTTTCGAATCCAAGTCTGATCTAAACCAAAGTCCATCTATAAACTACTTTGTTTCAAGGCCTTGTCGTAAGTTATAAAAGTCTTCTCCAGTTCATTCACATTGTCACTTGCTTTCAAAGAAAGAATCAAACCAAAGTTTCAACAAACGTCAACCTCAATTCAACCAGTTAAACACAATCAAACATAAACAAATATGGATTATATTTTCAATCAAAGTGGTATGTTAACTCATCGTTAACTCAACAAACAAGAAAGTACAAACTAACCAATCCCAACCTCTTCCTTGCAACCTCCTTTCCCTTCCTTCCTTTCTTTTGCCTTGCTCCTCGCTCAAATTTCTCACGGCTATGACAAGTGGCGAGAGATATTCTTTGCTTCTTCTAAAACAAACTAGATAAAAGGTTTTGCAATGTTGTCCTAAAGATTCACTCCAAATTTGAGTTGTTTGCAAAAAAATTCTTTAAGAAATTAGAAAAGATGAGGAAATAAAAATAGCTTCGTTTTTTTTTTGCAAAATTATGATTATTTAGCAAGCGTGTTCCCATCCTTATATACGCTCAAGAATGGTGTTGTTTAGCTATGCTCTCACCCTCTTTATCATGCAATGGAAGGCTCACCTTCCACCACTTCTCATTTACATCACTTCTCATTTAGTTAACTACTTTTATATCCTTCTCTTGATAATATCCCGTGTCCATTTGGAAGCTTCTAGAACATTTCATTGCTCTATGAAAAGGAGCATGTGTTATTCCTAATGTGTTCATTTGATCATTAGACAGTTGCACAAGAGTTTGAACAACTTATATCGATCACAAAGTTGTCTATCGGTAAACCGATTTCAGGTCACATTATCAATTTTCCTTCGTAGAATATATTTTTGTAAATAATTTTCAAAAACAAGTTTCTTATCATCATTTATTAATCAAAGGATGCATAACAAGGTTATAAAATCACATTCATAACACTTAATTATATTTCAAAATATTTTGGTATTCGATGACTAAGCATTCGAATTTCTAGGTCAGTACATTGCCTTTAAATGACTTTCCACCAAGGTTAGCAAAATCACTACAAAATCGAGAGAATTCGGTTTTCTTTACGAGGTTGCATTTCCACCTCCTTCGACACCTCTTGTGGTTCTCATAGGTAGTATTTCTTATTGTCTCTGGTCTAACCATTTTTCTTAACTGGTCACTATAATTCATATCTCATAAGAAGGGATTAAGAAGTAAGGATACTATATAGTAGGTGAAATAACATATACGTTACCAAAAAGATCACCCAACCACCATTTTTTTATGACTACTAATTCCTTTACTTAAAGATACTACCTATCCAAAGAGATAACTTCTCTAATGGAACCTCGTTATAAGATATTCTTGTCATTAACTCATGTGTTGTTCAGAACCAAGGTTTTGATGTCAAACTGTGATGCCCGGCCCCTAAACCCATGCAATCAGATAGTAAAAACTATCCGAGAGCATGGCGTTATGGACATTAGATGAGCACTTTGTTATACGCATTCCCTTAAGCCAACATGGACACGTGTTCATAATGGTACATACACCTCAATACACGTATCTCATATCAACATAAAGCAATGACGCGAAGGAATCTTCCTTAATAGAACAACATAAGTAAGAAATATCTTAAAATGCAGCTGATAAACTATTATATATCATATACATTAGGTTCCATAACAAGGTCTACAATGTCTCACATGAGACTCACTACACCATATTGGCAGTTTTGTAACACCTCCATGCGGAAGAATCGTAACGGTTCTGAGCCGTTGCTAAGTAGCAACGGGTTGAAGCTGTTGTAAACGATTTAGGAACGGTTAAGGGCCGTTGTAATTTTACAATGGCTCAAAGCCGTCGTATATTTTTTCTAATTTTTTTTTCCATTTTTTGACCGCATTTGCGTACGTAAACATAATCCTCCGTTCCCAAACGCCCAAAATTTCGTTTCCCTCCTTCGCGCCCCCATTTCCCTCCGTGTGCCCTAATTAATTAACCGCGCACAAATCATTGTTGAATGAGCGACTGCAAATCATCATCGAGATCGAGCGTTGAAACCCTTGGCTGTTCAAAATTGAGGTATAAGGTTCGTTCTCTTTTGATTTTTGTCATTAGAAATAAAATAATCGTGTAAAACTGTAAGAGTAACGTATTTTTCTTATTATATATCGGTTTTGTTTATAGATCTGATGAGCTAAAATTCCCTTTGATTGGATGGCGTTTTTGAATTTGCATGTATTGATTTGTGCTATATTTTTGTAGGTTGTAGTTGTGTTTTGGTTCGGTACTAATTTCAGGTGAGGTTCTTTTAATTAACATTTGAACTTGTTTTTTTTTAAAATTATTGTAAAGAATCTTAGGTAAATTATTGTTTCAATTTTGATTCTTTTGTTTTGGCGCTGCTGCTATTTTAGATAGCAAGAGATGAGTTACATTATCTTTTGATTAAAAACAATCATCTGAATTATTATTTGTTGTATGATTCACCGATGTCATTGATAAAGTCGCAAAAGAGCAAATTACGGAAGTCATTGTTAATGTAGTTTTTATAGGTCACAAACTGTAGTCATTATTTGTTGTACTAATATTATGGTGTTTTTCCTATTATTTAAACAAATAGCTATTGATATTAAAACAAGTGGACTTATGTATGTTATCATCATCATTAGGTGTACAAAACTATTTTAATTTTGTATAGTGAGGAATGTCATGAGTATGTCTATAGACTCCAGGACTCTTTATGTATATGTTTTACCATTAAAAAACAGCAAGCTAGATGCACGTAGGCTGGCGTAGGATTAGGACCATACACGATGCAAATTGGATTTTGATTTTTTATTGGGGGATAATTTTTTTATGACCCTTCTTTGTAAACTGAGTTTGACTTTAAGGCTTCTCTTAAAACTGTGAACTTTTTTATTAAATATAAAACTAGCAATATGATTGATCTAGAGTCCAAATAGTCATAATTAAAGTTTAGACTCAACTTTATTCTTAAGATAACTAGAACTGAGTTATATCGATTTTTCATATTACGGCTGAACATGCCTAAATAAAATTATATTTTATAAGATAAGACAAGTTATGTAACGGTCCGCAAATCCGTACCCCTTGAGTCAACACTATTCTACCTAAATCCACTCAAGTTGTACAGAAATACGAACCATTTGGGTTAAAAAAGAAGAGGTAGAAGAAGAGAAAACAAAATCAACATCATAATCTAACCATCGCAGCGGAATAAAATATAATAGATAGTAAATAATCTTTACTCAAAATCAAATATATCTGTTTACATACATTACATTATCAGAGTACATCAGTCACAGCTCACATCAATAACATACAATGGATACACAACAACTCAATAGCGGAATAATATATATATACAAGTACGTGAGTACATATCGTCAACCAGCTCGTCTCCTGAGCTCCACAGCATCATATCCTGTATCCTATAATACTCGGTCTGACCCGAGCATTACAGTTAAATAATATCCGAGTCAGTCTGGAATACCAGTGTGAGAAAATCACACCCAATTGATTATTAAAGTTTCGAAAATCATTTGAAAACAAAAGCATCTCTTAAGACCACGCCACAAATAAACATGTCGGGTTTTTACCTTACGATAGCTAAAACAATTTTTATAGAGATCATCTGATATTATAATAGTTCTATAGAAAGTAAATAGAATCTAGCTGAAATGCTTGCATCTCACGTTTCAGCAATAGTTGGGCACAATCAAAACCGTACGGGCACGTAGGGAAAATGGATTCCAACTAATGGCTAGGCACTGGGGTACCACCTGTCACAGTACCTGGTCTAGATCAGCGTATCGAGGAGCCACCCTAACTCCCCTGCAACACAAGACCGGAACCATCCCTTACTGGACAGTCCCGAGCAAGATCACCCCGCGGTTGGGATCAGCAACCACCCACTAAGCCGAAATAAAGGGACATCTAGACAGGGATGACCTCACCCTCCAGTGGGGGCTACCCACGAAGCCTTGCTGCATATCCCCTGATTTTCAGCCATTCCCATTTGATGAGGCTTGAGGCTAAGCGTTACCTTTTTAGAATATATTCCTTAGAATGCCCATCGTCCACCTGACGATGTTTTCGCAAGCATTCATCCATACAAGTCCGTCCCGGGTTCGAACGGAACCGAAGGCACTATTCCTACTACATCCATTTTTGAAATATCCTCAGGATTAGTAGCGACTAGCCCTTGCACTTCACTACTCCATCTTCGACTCCGAACACGTTTTCCGCACGAAACGTACAAACCGGATCGAAGTGGTTTTCGAGAAATAAATCACGATCCCGGTCTCTTCGAAACGATCAACGCAATTGGCCAATATTGATAGTCGGTTATTTAACTATCAATTAATATTCACAACATCCATCACACAATAAATAATTTCCCAAATTATTTATTAGCCTCAAAATATATTCCCAAGATATATTTCCTATTATCAACCATTTGGAAACAGTTTTCAAAACCGTCTTTCTTTTCAGAATAAACTTTCCCAAATATTTTCTATCTCCACAGAAATTACCAAGCACAAAGCTAGATTTTAAAAATAATTTAAAAACACTTTACTTTAAAATATATATACTTTTAAAACAATTAAATTAAAACTATTTTAATAGTTTGTTAAAAATACATACTATATGAATATTTGAAAATAAAGTTACTAAATAAATGTAAAAACTAGATTTCCACTTTTACAAAACAAAACACCAAATCACTTTTTAAATAATTACTATTATAATAAATTAAAAGGAAATACTTACTTTAGACTTAAAATATTAGAAATAATAAATTTTTTTCACAACATACCTTTTTTAAAACAATTTTAAAACTATTAACTTATATTTAAAAAAAAATTACTTAAAAACCTTGTTGGTTATTCAGGGAGAATTTTCCAACTTCAATCAATTGAATCAGTTTTCCAAATTGATTCCCAATTTATTCCATTTGAACTAAATTTCTTTAGTTACTCAATTCATTTCAAATTTCATTTATTATGGGCTTTATTATTGTTGTTACTATTTCTCGTTTGATTTAAAATTCTTTAACTGAACTATACAAATCTCAGCTACTTCCCAATTTCTTCTTTATTCTTTCAATAATTTAAATCTTAAATTTTAAATAAATGTTTTGTTCTTTAAAAATAATAATACTGAAGTTTAAAATTCATTAATCTTCTATTTATTCAAAATTACCCTTTTTATACTCGAGATTTATTCATTCGAAATTTTTACATTACTTTACTTCTTTTCCCAATTCATTCTTAAATTATTCAAATTTTCTATACTTGTTTCACTTACAAATTCACTTCTTTTATTTTCTTTCCAACAATCCAATTTATATATATTATTATTATTATTATTTTTGGAATTCATTATATCCAAAATTATCCAATCAAACCATAACATTTAATATTCCAATATAACTCATCATAGAATATCAATATTCACAGCAGAGAATATTAAATAATTTAAATAAATGTTGAGGGGTCCAGTTGGATCCCTCCAATCTATTTTCCCTACATCCACAAATGTTAGCACAATATAATATGCCAATTCCAAAATATCATACTATATCACATCAGTCAATTCAGCCATTCAAACAATTATTTAAATTTAATCATTTAAATTTAAACTGAGTGAGATTAACTCACCTTTGATTTGTATTTTGAAATCCACTTCAGAATTGCCCCTGGTTACCGATTTTGATCTTGAATAAACAGTTTATATGATTTATTAATACTTGAATTCACCGAACAATTAACTACCACCTTGTAATCCTTATATAATATTTTATTTAATATTCTTGGATTAGTCGAACACTTGACTATCATTTAAAAATTTCAGTTAACTAATGATCTGATAAATTTTAAAGTTTCTTCTTTTATTTTATTTTCAATAGTTTAACTTCTACAATCATCTCCTTCTAATAGATTATTTTAAGTAACCCAAAATATGTATATTTATTTACTCAATTGAAACTACATATATACTTAAAATAACCTATATGTATTTTAAAGCTTAAGTTTCATATAACTTTATAGCAACTATAAAAATTCCCATTATTATTATTTAACAAATTTTCTCCTTTAAAATCTTTGGGTGACTAAAAATAATTAAATACGTAAATGTAACAAATCAACCATCAACTCCATGGTTTAAAATAGACTAAAATTTTTAAAAATATAGATAAGTATATTTATGTTCTTTGATACTACCAAAAACTATAGATCTCAAAAGTCTAATTTATGTTTACTTCAACAGTCTTTTATTTATTTATAAAAAAAAACAAAATTCATATTTATATATTTCCAAAATTCTACCCAATTAAAATATCTTATGTATTTCTAAAACTGTTTACTGTAAATGATGTTCTTAATATATGTATATACACATATTAAATTAAAACATAACTAGTATTTACCTTACTGAGATTGTTCTTCATTTCAGAAAATCACAAAATAACCTTTGTATATAAACCTGTATCTTATTGTGCAACCCATATTTCATTTTCTTCCGTATATACTCATATATATAAATGTATGTTGTTATACTTAAATTGAAACACTATTTGCTGCTATTTTACCTTTTTTTCTCTATAGGCATATAAATAAAATTTAACAAATGAGAAGAAAATACCTCGCTGAAGAAATCATGACCAAACACGAAAGCAATTCCAGGTCGATCGCAAATTTGGCCACGCGTTCCTTCTCTCTTAATCGCAGCCGCCAAACCCTACGCGTGCCCTAAATTCAAAACGCGACGCCGCCACAAGCGAGAACTGTTTCCCCTTTCCCCATGACCCGCTCACCCATGGCGATGCAAGGTTGCGCAACCACTCGTCAAACTCCATTTCCTCAATCGATGATGCTCGCGCTCCCATCGGCCGCGGTGACGAGGCCATTAAAATTTCGAG
Source organism: Allium cepa (assembly GCA_030765085.1). Lineage (NCBI taxonomy): Eukaryota > Viridiplantae > Streptophyta > Magnoliopsida > Asparagales > Amaryllidaceae > Allium > Allium cepa. The sequence continues at coordinate 515,178,074 of CM060938.1, forward strand.
CGACTGAATTTAATTTTGAGACACAGGGAGGCACGATGTAATCGCAGCCATTTTTGTTTGATTTCGGTAGCCTGAAAAATAAAGTCGAGAGGGGAAAGACTTAGTAAAATTTAATATTTTTGTTTCGATTATCTCTAGAAGATGCACGGCTATGATTTATCTTCCAAAGGAAGAGAACGCATGTTAATTATAAAGGACACGGGATATTGATTATTGATTGAACGAAAGGTAGGATAGGGTGGCGTATACAAGAAGCTAGACTAATTAAGTAAATTAAATTTCTTCAGATTATTATAAATTAAATTTTCAACGCGTTTGTATATCGTACACTCACACACTAACTCCGACCACTACGAAATTTGAAATCCGATAATAATTCAATATTACGGATCCAATGGAACTAGTTTCGTCGAATTCCGAGACTGTGTCTCGGAAGACTATATTTAAATTCAATTTAAACGATATAAATTTTAAAACTGCACAGATCACTGTTAATTTCAATTTTTAACACTTCTATTATTCTCGGCACTATCAATATAAATTTTATAAGCCTTCAAATTATTTTTTAACAGGCTTAGAATTCTAGATCCACATTTTACCCAATTTCAAATTATTTAATTCAATAGTTTAATTATCAAATAATTGGTGATATTTGAATTCGAGTTAAAATTAACTTTTAAATATTCAAAATTAATTGAATATTCCAATTTCAATTGCTAAAAATTTTCGGGTCGTCATATTCCTCCCCCCTTAAAAGAATTTCGTCCTCGAAATTACCAGTTAGGAAGAATGATCCAAAACCCATTACTATTTTCCAAAACCAAACATTCTCATCAACTTGCCAAAACAATCTTTTAACCAAAGTCACCCCAATTTCCTTTCTAACTTTTCAACTTGTCCATAAGTCCCAAACAATATCACCTACTTATCAATTCAAATTTAAACTTAAAATCAAATTTTAAGTTATCAAAATTTTCTCAAAATTTTTCTAACTCCCTAAATTTCCGAAATTTTTTGCCAGCGTCTCCTTTGCACGGCTAGCTCGGTACAACTACAAAATGGCTCTACGGCCCCCAAATCTCAAAAGAAAACAAAAAGCCAAGTGGCTCAATCCGAATCCAAGTCCCAATCAATTTTCATACCAAATTTAAATACATACCTTTTGTCGAGCATTTCAAATTCATCTTTAGAAATCAAAACCAATTTGTCTTTTTCCTTATAATACCTGCATATCCTGCTTAACACTAATATCCAATCTCAGTATTCCCAAAAAACATTTTATCCACTTACTCACAAAATGTCAATATCTATTCATTCAAATATGGACTTAGATTATATTAATAGTATCAATTTTTCATTTAAGAATTTACCATTCCTTTCTTAAGTTAGTATAAGCATTTTATACGCTTCCTATATTTATTCCCACTTTACCACTTTAGTTTATACCTAATTTCTATTCAAATTGATTCTTTCATTTCCATATGAATTCAATTTATTTTCAACTTTGAATATTAAAATTTTATTTTCCATTTAAAACTAATTCAAGTCATTATTTTAATTAGTTTCATTTACTAATTTATTTTAGTTTCAAATTCTAAATAGTTTTGTCGTTAACAATATTTTTCCAAAATTTTCAAAAAATTTCTAACTCCCAAAATTTCTGAAAAATTTCGGCAGAGTCTCCTTTGTACGGAGGAGCTTTTGCAATTTGACAAAAGAGATAAATATATATACATCGACCCACACGGTCGGAAAAACCAAAAACAGTTCATATTTCCTATTTTAATTGCGTAGGCGTACCTTATTTAGCATTTTAAACAAGCAGCTTATTTATTTATCAATTAATGCAACCCAAATCCAGCCACACGGCTTCCCAGTACCTGTACTTACTCAATTTAAACATGTAAGTGCCAAATATATGCAGTTTAACTACATTTCACTTATTAGCAATAGTTAAAACATATGAATTCTAAAAGCAATTCACACCAAACATTTTTCCGTAAGCAATTTATATAGTTTCCATGCTGATTCAACTGCTTCAATTTATTTATAACCATTTTCATTTAATTCGAATGGTTTTCAATCCATTCGTATACATCTTTATCATATTTGAATGGTTTAAAACACAATAGCTTACCTTCAATTTATTCTTAAGCAAACCGAACTCATATTTAATTCAATTGCTTCCAAAATCAATTTATTTTACTACTATCAACTCATAGAATTTTTAATTACTTCTATTTCCACCAAATGATAATTTATTCTTTGCAATTTGACGAGATTTATGTAAATAAATAAGCACTTGAGTTTAATAATCAATTTAAATTGACTCCAACTCAACTTACGCTTAATTCTATTCCATTTTTTAATTTATCCACAATCCATATATTCTCAGTTTCATTGCATTTCAATTTTATTAACCAAACTAGTTCATTCAAAACCATTAACAACTTAGATCCATCTTCATTACCAATTAAATTTCCTTTTTATTTTAATTCACTCACAATCATTTATTTAGCTCGACACATTCCATTTAAATTTCCATTTACAATCCATTCATTTACATTTCATGTTAGTTTATTCCAAACTATTTTATTTAGCTCGAAGACAATCCAAGCTATTTCATTCAATAATCATTTCTCAACTTATTTAAACCACATTTCATTTGATACTTAATTATCCCATCCATTTATTTATTCAATAAAATTAATTAATCCACATTCACTTAAACCATTCTAATAAACTTGAAACGTTCTATTTTCCTTATTGTCTCAAGTTATTTCAATTCCTTAATAAATTTTTAAATGGTTTACAATTATTTCTTTTTTTTTCAATTCAATTTGATTCTATCTCAATCCAATCTCATTTCAAACTTATTTGATTAGTTATTATAAAATTTAACTTTTCAGATTTAACCCATTCAATTTATTCCCTGGCTATTTCCAAGTTATCTTCACTTATGGATTTTATTTGCAATTCATACCATTACTATTTTAATCCATTTCATTTTTATTCTATACTTCCCTAATTATATTTACCTTGTTTACACTTCAAGTCTAATTTTAATTAGTAACTCAAGTTCTGATTCTATTATTCACTTTTAATTTACCATCCAATTTACTAACTCACAATTCAACCTCGTTCTCAATTACTTTCACTACATCAACAATTTGAGTCAATTTTAATTTATAACTTGAGTTTATTTCCAACTTCATCATAAACTTACAATTCAATTCCATTAACTAATTTATTATCCAATTAGTTCTCCCCTTATTCATAATCCAACACTTGAATTTTTATTCCAAACATCACTCCACTTAATTTTCTTAAGTTCAATATTTATTTTATACTTTAAGTTTGGATCCTCATTTCATTTCATTACTATATTGATTTTGGGCTTTGCATTCCATTTTAAAAATAAATAAAAAAAATTTAAGTCACAACTTATATGTCATACAATCACACTCATTCTAGGCTTGAATATATTCATCCATTATTTTAACTCAAGCCTGCTATTTATTTATAGTCCAAGCATATTTTATTTCTATGGATTTTTAATTCTCTTATAAGTTATTCAGGTTTATTTATTTAAATTCTCATGTCTTATCCAATTTATTTTTCATTTATCCAGGTAAGAATTTAATTCCATTCAATAATTCAATTGAATTTTTATTCCAATTCAATTTTATTTCAACCCTGATTTTTCAACTCAATTCGATTTCAACTTAATTTGAATATAACTGGATATTATTTTCAGCTTATTCAATTTATTTTAATCCAGTTAAATTTTATTCTTCCATCCAAGTTAATTTCATTTTTAACTTTTCTTTTAAATTTAAGTTCCAACATTCAAAGCTTATTTATCCTTCCTGATTTAAAACTCAACTCAATTTTATAAGCTTACAATTTATCTCATCGGAATTTTTTTTAAACTCCCGGCTTTGGCTTCAAATCATTTTGAAACCTTCAACATCCCAAATCACATTTCTCAAATTTTTAAACCAATCCTGGCTTTTATTTCCAACAAATTTCCTTTGAAATTTTCAAAAACAACTAGCTTACTGAACAAGTCAATTTGGTAGCAATCCGTCACTTAGGAATTCGAAAATGAATACTGATGATGCGGCCGTCATCATCAGAATTATTTTCCAATAATCCAGGTGATTTCAATGCTATATCACTTTCAAAGTCCATTTCAAACAAATTTCCTTTCAGAAATACCTCCAAACAATGATGTCATCATTTATCTTCAAAACACTTCCAAATTTTCGGGATTTAAATTTCCAAATCCTGCTCAAATAATTTTTTTTTTCTATAATTCATTTGCATAGCTTATGTTCATACAAATTCTCATTTGATTATATTTCAATTTATAATTTACAATTATAAATTTCATTTCATAATTGAATTTATCTTCTCAATCTTTGATTATATTTACAATTTCTAGTTAAATTTTTACTTAAAAATGATAATACTTTAATATTATCATTCCTAACATCCAAGCAACCATATATTAGCTAAATAGTTTACAAAACTTTTATTTATATCAAAATATATTTTGGATAAAATTATTTCATTTACCCATATTTAAAACAATACCGTGTCGATTGTTCTATTCAAGTGTTTAGAAACCCTTTCAATACATTTGCGCAGACTGTGTCGACGAAGGTTCATATGCCACTCAATAAATCAATCAACACAATATTAAAACAATTTATATTCACTAACAAATATGCTCTCATATCTATTAATACGCTCAAACTCATTATAGAGTACCATAGACTCTAATTTAAATGAGTAATTCCCACCAGAGCCAAGGTTATCTCCAACCTATGCTCTGATACCAAGTGTAACGGCCCGCAAATCCGTACCCCTTGAGTCAACACTATTCTACCTAAATCCACTCAAGTTGTACAGAAATACGAACCATTTGGGTTAAAGAAGAAGAGGTAGAAGAAGAGAAAACAAAATCAACATCAGAATCTAACCATCGCAGCGGAATAAAATATAATAGATAGTAAATAATCTTTACTCAAAATCAAATATATCTGTTTACATACATTACATTATCAGAGTACATCAGTCACAGCTCACATCAATAACATACAATGGATACATAACAACTCAACAGCGGAATAATATATATATACAAGTACGTGAGTACGTATCGTCAACCAGCTCGTCTCCTGAGCTCCACAGCATCATATCCTGTATCCTATAATACTCGGTCTGACCCGAGCATTACAGTTAAATAATACCCGAGTCAGTCTGGAATACCAGCGTGAGAAAATCACACCCAATTGATTATTAAAGTTTCGAAAATCATTTGAAAATAAAAGCATCTCGTAAGACCACGCCACAAATAAACATGTCGGGTTTTTACCTTACGATAGCTAAAACACTTTTTATAGAAATCATCTGATATTATAATAGTGTCTATAGAAAGTAAATAGAATCTAGCTGAAATGCTTGCATCTCACATTTCAGCAATAGTTGGGCACAATCAAAACCGTACGGGCGCGTAGGGAAAATGGATTCCAACTAATGGCTAGGCACTGGGGTACCACCTGTCACAGTACCTGGTCTAGATCAGCGTACCGAGTAGCCACCCTAACTCCCCTGCAACACAAGACCGGAACCATCCCTTACTGGACAGTCCCGAGCAAGATCACCCCGCGGTTGGGATCAGCAACCGCCCACTAAGCCGAAATAAAGGGACATCTAGACAGGGATGACCTCACCCTCCAGTGGGGGCTACCCACGAAGCCTTGCTGCATATCCCCTGATTTTCAGCCATTCCCATTTGATGAGGCTTGAGGCTAAGCGTTACCTTTTTAGAATATATTCCTTAGAATGCCCATCGTCCATCTGATGATGTTTTCGCAAGCATTCATCCATACAAGTCCGTCCCGGGTTCGAACGGAACCGAAGGCACTATTCCTACTACATCCATTTTTGAAATATCCTCAGGATTAGTAGCGACTAGCCCTTGCACTTCACTGCTCCATCTTCGACTCCGAACACGTTTTCCGCACGAAACGTACAAACCGGATCGAAGTGGTTTTCGAGAAATAAATCTCGATCCCGGTCTCTTCGAAACGATCAACGCAATTGGCCAATATTGATAGTCGGTTATTTAACTATCAATTAATATTCACAACATCCATCACACAATAAATAATTTCCCAAATTATTTATTAGCCTCAAAATATCTTCCCAAGATATATTTCCTATTATCAACCCTTTGGAAACAGTTTTCAAAACCGTCTTTCTTTTCAGAATAAACTTTCCCAAATATTTTCTATCTCCACAGAAATTACCAAGCACAAAGCTAGATTTTAAAAATAATTTAAAAACACTTTACTTTAAAATATATATACTTTTAAAACATTTAAATTAAAACTATTTTAATAGTTTGTTAAAAATACATACTATATGAATATTTGAAAATAAAGTTACTAAATAAATGTAAAAACTAGATTTCCACTTTTACAAAACAAAACACCAAATCACTTTTTAAATAATTACTATTATAATAAATTAAAAGGAAATACTTACTTTAGACTTAAAATATTAGAAATAATAATTTTTTTTTCACAACATACCTTTTTTAAAAACAATTTTAAAACTATTAACTTATATTTAAAAAAATTTACTTAAAAACGTTCTTGGTTATTCAGGGAGAATTTTCCAACTTCAATCAATTAAATCAGTTTTCCAAATTGATTCCCAATTTATTCCATTTGAAATAAATTTCTTTAATTACTCAATTCATTTCAAATTTCATTTATTATGGGCTTTATTATTGTTGTTACTATTTCTCGTTTGATTTAAAATTCTTTAACTGAAATATACAAATCTCAGCTACTTCCCAATTTCTTCTTTATTCGTTCAATAATTTAAATCTTAAATTTTAAATAAATGTTTTGTTCTTTAAAAATAATAATACTGAAGTTTAAAATTTATTAATCTTCTATTTATTCAAAATTACCCTTTCTATACTCGAGATTTATTCATTCGAAATTTTTACATTACTTTACTTCTTTTCCCAATTCATTCTTAAATTATTCAAATTTTCTATACTTGTTTCACTTACAAATTCACTTCTTTTATTTTCTTTCCAACAATCCAATTTATATATATATATATATTCTTTGGAATTCATTATATCCAAAATTATCCAATCAAACCATAACATTTAATATTCCAATATAACTCATCATAGAATATCAATATTCACAGCAGAGAATATTAAATAATTTAAATAAATGTTGAGGGGTCAAGTTGGATCCCTCCAATCTGTTTTCCCTGCATCCACAAATGTTAGCACAATATAATATGCCAATTTCAAAATATCATACTATATCACAACAGTCAATTCAGCCATTCAAATAATTATTTAAATTTAATCATTTAAATTTAAACTGAGTGAGATTAACCCACCTTTGATTTGTATTTTGAAATCCACTTCAGAATTGCCCCTGGTTACCGATTTTGACCTTGAATAAACAGTTTATATGATTTATTAATACTTGAATTAACCAAACAATTAACTACCACCTTGTAATCCTTATATAATATTTTATTTAATATTCTTGGATTAGTCGAACACTTGACTATCATTTAAAAATTTCAGTTAACTAATGATTTGATAAATTTTAAAGTTTCTTCTTTTATTTTATTTTCAATAGTTTAACTTCTACAATCATCTCCTTTTAATAGATTATTTTAAGTAACCCAAAATATGTATATTTATTTACTCAATTGAAACTACATATATACTTAAAATAACCTATATGTATTTTAAAGCTTAAGTTTCATATAACTTTATAGCAACTATAAAAATTCCCATTATTATTATTATTTAACAAATTTTCTCCTTTAAAATCTTTGGGTGACTAAAAATAATTAAATACGTAAATGTAACAAATCAACCATCAACTCCATGGTTTAAAATAGACTAAAATTTTTAAAAATATAGATAAGTATATTTATGTTCTTTGATACTACCAAAAACTATAGATCTCAAAAGTCTAATTTATGTTTACTTCAACAGTCTTTTATTTATTTATAAAAAAAAACAAAATTCCTATTTATATATTTCCAAAATTCTACCCAATTAAAATATCTTATGTATTTCTAAAACTGTTTACTGTAAATGATGTTCTTAATATATGTATATACACATATTAAATTAAAACATAACTAGTATTTACCTTACTGAGATTGTTCTTCATTTCAGAAAATCACAAAATAACCTTTTTATATAAACCTGTATCTTATTGTGCAACCCATATTTCATTTTCTTCTGTATATACTCATATATATAAATGTATGTTGTGATACTTAAATTGAAACACTATTTGCTGCTATTTTACCTTTTTTTCTCTATAGGCATATAAATAAAATTTAACAAATGAGAAGAAAATACCTCGCTGAAGAAATCATGACCAAACACGAAAGCAATTCCAGGTCGATCGCAAATTTGGCCACGCGTTCCTTCTCTCTTAATCGCAGCCGCCAAACCCTACGTGTGCCCTAAATTCAAAACGCGACGCCGCCACAAGCGAGAACTGTTTCCCCTTTCCCCATGACCCGCTCACCCACGGCGATGCAAGGTCGCGCAACCACTCATCAAACTCCGTTTCCTCAATCGATGATGCTCGCGCTCCCATCGGCCGCGGTGACGAGGCCATTAAAATTTCGAGCGACTGAATTTAATTTTGAGACACTGGGAGGCACGATGTAATCGTAGCCATTTTTGTTTGATTTCGGTAGCCTGAAAAATGAAGTCAAGAGGGGAAAGACTTAGTAAAATTTAATATTTTTGTTTCAATTATCTCTAGAAGATGCACGGCTATGATTTATCTTCCAAAGGAAGAGAACGCATGTTAATTACAAAGGACACGGGATATTGATTATTGATTGAACGAAAGGTAGGATAGGGTGGCGTATACAAGAAGCTAGACTAATTAAGTAAATTAAATTTCTTCAGATTATTATAAATTAAATTTTCAACGCGTTTGTATATCGTACACTCACACACTAACTCCGACCACTACGAAATTTGAAATCCGATAATAATTCAATATTACGGATCCAATGGAACTAGTTTCATCGAATTCCGAGACTGTGTCTCGGAAGACTATATTTAAATTCAATTTAAACGATATAAATTTTAAAACTGCACAGTTCACTGTTAATTTCAATTTTTAACACTTCTATTATTCTCGGCACTATCAATATAAATTTTATAAGCCTTCAAATTATTTTTTAACAGGCTTAGAATTCTAGATCCACATTTTACCCAATTTCAAATTGTTTAATTCAATAGTTTAATTATTAAATAATTGGTGATATTTGAATTCGAGTTAAAATTAACTTTTAAATATTCAAAATTAATTGAATATTCCAATTTCAATTGCTAAAAATTTTCGGGTCGTCACAAGTTAGTAAGACTATGTCTCTTAAGATAACTATAAAGTTTGGCACTAGTGTTATAGTTATGGATTAACAGTTAACACTATTCATACTGGTTCAAAGGATGAGTTGTGAATCAATTGCCGATAAATTCAGTTTAAACTTTTACCAAATATGTATGAATAAAATGGTATTCTTTGCATTCGCGAATAAGATTTTAGTTTCACATTTTTAAAAACCAAACTTGGTTAAGTTGCAGACAAACATGGGAAACTATTAACCTGTGGTGTTATTCCATTGCACTATAGGAATACAATTAGATTCTCGTTACCTGTTAAGTATGAGTTATGGCCTGTGTATATGAAATAGTGTGATATTGGTGCAGTCATGTCTCAATGAACCTTAAATTTCCAAAAAATATAAACAAGTAAGTAGTACGCTAAATATCTAACAGTAGACATTGAATTTTGAAAATATGGTATAAATTGTCTATATCTTTTTCTAAAATAGGCATCAGGAGTGAGTCCCTTCCTTTGAAACACATCAACAATATTAACATGTCTAAAATATGAATATCTAGCACTAGAAAGATATGACAATGCAATACTGATATATCTCAGGTTTTAAAATCTTGTATGTCAACTGTCACTGCTGCAGTAATGAATCTTGCATAACCACAGCAGTTTTCATATTGTTCCTGACATTTTATAGCATAAGAATGTTCCTCCATTACTCCAAGCCTCCATTACTCCATCGTTTAAGAATGTTTAAAGCATAAGAATGTTCCTGATATTTTAAAGCACAAGAATGTTCCTGCCATTTTAAAGCATAACCACCCTGCTTATACATCCGTCCTCCATTACTCCAAGCCCTACAAACGTTTTGCGATGGCTTCCTTACCTTATAACTGTATAACCACTTAAGTCGATGTAAATTTTTAACCCTATTTTCTCTTCTTCTACAAATTTAATTTATTTCGTCATCACCAGTTTATTCTTCAAACCCCAAAACCCGCTTTCTCAGTTGCTACCTTCGGCTCCACCTTCAGATCTAACTTGCACTCACAAATTATGTATCTGGTGCCTCAGTCACTATATTATTATTTTTCCATTGAACAACAGTGGACGGTGCATCGATTGTTTAATATATTGTATAGATTATTATTTGCAAACAAACTTTTAGTTGGTTCTAAGATCTTATGTTTGCAAAAATAAATGTTATTAATTTATTTTGTTAACAGTTGGCTATTTTTTCTTGATCGATATCAACTCATAATTTTATCGACTTCTCGAAGATTGGCTTTCAGGTATGTACTTTTGGTGCCACTGTCCTCAATTGTAATATGCTTTTTAAATGAACCATAGTGGATGTTGTATTGATTGCTTAATGTTTTACATAGACAGTTGGTAGTAAGCAAAATTTTAGTCAATTTAAGAACTTGTATTTGAAACAATAATTACTGCTATTTTATTTTGTTAATAGATTGACTGCTGTCTAATGTGATTATTTTGAATTTATCTAATCCCATACATTTTCTGCAGTTTTTAAACTGAAATCGAAAGGCTAAATTTGATATTGTCTTGGCAGATCTAAGTTGTACAAGGGATTTAGATCCAAGCATCAACATATTGATGCACCACCTACCTTCTCTGTTAATACTCCTTTTGCTTTTACAGGTTAAAAGCGGAACATCAATCTCCTTTCAGTTTCAGGAAGTAAGTTTTTGATTATTATATTAGTTACCACATCACTCATCATTCTATTGCTAATAATTTGAAACCTTAAAGTTTACATTATAAGTAGCTTTAGTTTAAATTTTGTAAGCATATAAGTTAATACTTACGAAATAACATATAGCAAATAATTTGAAATGGTGAATACTCTCTTATCATTGTTTGGTTATTTATTTTAAATGTCAATAAATGTATTTTGGTGCATCTTTATTTTACTTGGTTTCCTACGATTTAATGAATTTTATGCGCTACTATAATTGAATTGAACGTGCCATAACCCCTTATAATATGTCAAGTCTAAGATGCAGAATTATTTAAATTCCACTGTTGAATTTCGAATTTTCATGCGTGTACCCAAAAAAATGGAGAAATAAAATAATCTATACCGTTTGTAGAATTTGAAAGGCACGAGTTACAAGCTTTATGATATGCAGTTAAAGTACAAGCAAATGGGTAAACTGCAAATAATTTTGCATCTTCTAAAAACTGTAATAGTAGCAAAATATCATGATTGGTAAATTTATTATCTGCTTTTCAAAAGGGAAGTTTTTTCTACCTCTACCTCTCATTTAGAGGTAAGAACCACTGATGCCCGCTGCTTTTGCTTTTGAATATCACCGTGTTTGATGGAAGTTTCATAGTGGTATTGTTCTTGCACTTTATTCGCCCTAACGTAGGATTCGTGACGGTTACAATGGCTTTAATGTTTCTAGTGCATATAGCCACGATTGCAATTCCGAATATATGGGTGTTATTTCAGTTTGTGGGGAGCACGGCTTCAGTGAGCATGTCTTTAATTTTCCCAGGAGCGATTGTGTTAAAGGACGTGTGTAGAATAGCAGGTAAAAAGGATAAAGTGTTGGCCGAAGGGATGATAGTTTTAGCTGTAGTTACCAGTACTGTTGCTATTGCTAGTAATGTTAATGGGTACTTTGGTAATTCTACAGTACAAGAAACGTAGGGGGAGAACCTTGATATCAGTATCAATTGTTTTATTTACTAATCGCCTAAGTTTTTGAATTTGTATATATCAATCATTGTTCCGACTCTATAATTAACGAGAACACATAGGGCGAACTAACCATTTAATTATCTGCAGCATTCGATAGTTAAATAATGACAAAAGTAATCATACTAAAATAAAATAACAGAAACCAAAATTATATAAATATTGTTAAACAAACCATACTTGTCCTCAAACACAGTAAAATAACTAAGATGGACGTTGTTTATTGAGGTCAGTTACAAGTTAAACCAGCATTATTAAACTTATATGCTTATACAAACATTAAGTTAGTGTATTTGGTATTCTTCAAAGTAAAAAACGAATAGTGTATTTGGATGAGCAGATGAAGTATAAATTTTAGAAATATGTTGAACAACTACAATCAACTTAATTCATAACGGTTGTTGAACAATTATCAACTATGTCAACAAGTGCAACTTGCAGTATTAATGAATACAATGTTGTAATATTCTAGTTGCTGCAAACTAACCAAATATCCTTGCTTAGACCACAACAAAAATGGCTTTTTTAACCTAGGATTATATGGTAAAATTTTAGTTTAATTTATGCTCTTGACTCAAAGATAACAGAAGGCTAATAGCCTAATAATTCCACGAGTATACCGTAAACTGTTCGCTTGAAAATTTTCCAACTGCCTCCTGTGAAAATAACGCGATTATATAAAGACTCAGTTCCCATAGGCCATTGGTTTTGGTCTTGTTAAAATGCCTATTCTTTCCCACTCCATAGCGCAGATCACATCCTGAAATAATTATGTCCGGCAAGTTTAAATAAGAGAAACAGAATATTCGGCTACCTCTAATATCACAAAGTATTATAATCAACGACTCAGATTGCATCTCAACATCCAACAGTCAGAATATATTGGGCTTATATCTGTCAGCCCAATGCTTATGTTTTATAAATACAAGTTGTACAGCAATCTCTGTAATAGATCAGTCTATAAACATTTTTCCAGTAAATCAATACAACAAAAATCACTGCTGTTATTTCTTCAATATGGTATCAGAGCAACAAAACTTGCCTAACGGCAAGAAACACATTGCCTAACAGCAAGAAACGCCTTGCCTCTAATTCCATCAGATTCATATTCATCACTTGGAATCAAGCTGCGTCTAAATCATCTGAGCACTCAAGAATCAGAGTTCTCATCATCTAATTGGTATTGTAAACAGTTTTACTCATACCTGTTCAAGATTCAGAGCAGTTGTTGTTCTCATCTGTTTCAAGATCGAGATCAATCTATCTTAACTCTTACCTCGCCAAGAAACTCTTTGTCAGATCCAATTTCTTCATCCAGAGAGCCTGGCTGCAAAGTTATCTTCATCTCTGTTCATAATATCTTTTCAGAGACTGCTCTCTTGAATCAAGAATCAATCTCTGCACCATGGCAGAAGGAAGTCAAGACAATTCTGCCAACACTTCTGCAAATTCAGCCTCAAACAACTCTGCAACATCTCTCAATAACACAAAATCTGATTAAGTCTATCATCAAGCCTCAAAGTCAGTTGATCAATATTCAGTTAGATGATTCAAATTATTTGCTGTGAAAGTTTCAAATTGAAACAACCATTAAAGGATATGGATTGGAGGAACATGTTCTTGGAACACTTGCCACACCACCTAAATACATCACAAATCAAGAAGGCAGATTAGTCATCAATCAAGATTGCACAGTTCATCAAAGACAAGATAGTTTAATCAGTTCTTGGCTCTTGTCATCAGTCAGTGCAAACATACTGCCACAGTTAATTGGATGCAAAAGTGCACATGAAATTTGGGCAACCATAGAACAAGTATTCAATACTCAATCTGCAGCCAAAATAATGTATTATAAAAGACAATTACAAGGCTGTAGAAAAGAAAACTTATCTATGAGAGAATATCTGACAAAAATCAAAACCCTGTGTGATCAGCTTGCCTCTGTGGGTCACAAGGTTTTAGACACAGAACAAGTTCTGTGCATACTTGGGGGACTTGATGAAGACTACGAATCTGTGGTTGCTGTCATATCATCAAAGGAAGTTACTCCTTCCATACAGTATGTTCATTCCATCCTACTTGCTCATGAGGGAAGACTTGAGCAAAAGAAACCTGTAATCTCATAATTCTCTGCTAATTTTGTGAGCAACAATAAAGGCAGAACCCAAGAAAGGAACAGACTTAGATGTCAAATCTGTGAAAAATATAGGCATAGTGCAAACAAGTGTTATTTCAGATTTGACATAAACTTTACACCATCACAGCAAGCGAACAGTAATTCAAGAAACTTCATTCCCAATGTCAACATGATTAATGCACAACAGGAGACAAAAGGTCATTCTGACAGTCAAGAATGTGCAAAATTGGAGGATACACAGGATGAAAACTGGTATCCAGATACTGGAGCAACAAATCATGCAACAAATAATCTCAGCAACTTAAATCTTGGCAACAAAGAATATAAAGGTACGCATTCTTTACATATGGCGAATGGTAAACCATTAATATTACTCATACTGGATGTGCTTATATAAATGGGAAGAGGTTGTTTTATCTTAATAATTTATTGAGAGTTCCCCAAATTAAGAAAAATTTGATAAGTGTATCTCAGTTTGCCAAAGGTAACAATGTTTATTTTGAGTTTTACCCAAAATACTGCCTTGTCAAAGACATTCTAACTAAGGAAACTCTTTTGCAAGGTAGAGAAGTTAGGGAACTTTATCAATTCAATGTTGCTAATTCAAGAATTTCTGCAAATAAGGAGTGTAATGTTTTTGAAATCATACAGAGAGAAAACTGTGAGAAATTTGATGTTTGGCATTGTAAACTGGGACATCCAAGTGTTAAAATTGTAAGACAAATTTTACATGATAATAATATTTTTGTTGGTAATATTTCTATTACCTATGTGTGCACTTACTGCCAAATGGGAAAATCTCACAAACTTCCTTTTCCTTATTCAGACACTGCTTATAACAAACCACTTGAATTAGTTACAGCTGACCTATGGGGGCCAGCTCCAATTACTTCTGATTAAGGATACAAGTACTATATATCTTTTTTTGATGCCTATAGCAGATACGTATGGATATATTTTCTGAAAGCAAAATCTGAAACTCAAAATGCAGTTTTACAGTTTGTAGTCAATGCAGAAAAACAAACAAACTGTCAATTGAAAATTATTCAAATTGATGGTGGGTCAGAATTTATTCCACTAAAGCAGTACTTTCAAAACAGAGGAATAACACACATAATGACATGCCCACACACATCTGAGCAAAATGGGCTTGTGGAGAGAAAGCATAGACACATTGTTGAAACAGGTCTAACTCTACTAGCTCGTGATCAATGCCACTAAAATTCTGGCCAGATGCATTTGCAACTTCAGTATACTTGATAAACAGGTTACCCACAAAGGTGCTGAAATTTAGCAATCCACTAGAGTTACTTTACAAAGTTAAACCTGATTATCAAGCATTAAAAGTATCTGGGTGTTTATGCTTTCCCTATTTGAGATGTTATAATACTAATAAATTGAGTTTCAGATCATCCCCTTGCACTTTTCTGGGTTATGCAACTAATCAGAAAGGGTATAAGTGCTTAGACACTAATGACAGAATCTACATATCTAGGCATGTAGTTTTCAATGAGCAGGTTTTTCCTTTCAACAAATCAGGAATCAAAACTACACAAAAGGTGTACAATCCAAAGTGTTCCTTACCATCAATACCCAGTCAATTGGAGGAGGCTACATCTATGCAAAAAAATACGGAATATGAAAATCAGAAGGAACAATCTACATCAATCTCAAGTCAAAGGGATCTTAATCCAGAATCAAGTCAGGAGCAAAATAAATCATCAAAGAGTCCAATTCACACATCACAACAAGACAACAATTTGCCATCAGATTCTCATCAAGTACCGGATGATGCACAAACATCCAGTACTCAACATGAATGCACATCAAATGAAGAAAGAAAGCAGCAGCATGCAAGAACTGGTCATCACATGATAACAAGGGCAAAGAGTGGCATATTCAAACCAAAAGTATATAATGCAGACTTTGAAACAGAAGAGCCAAATACATATCAACAAGCCATTCAAAATGAGAGATGGATCATTGCTATGAAAAAAGAGCATGATGCTCTAATTAAGAATAAGACATGGGCACTTGTTCCCTTGCCACCTAATAAGAGTATTGCAGGATGCAAGTGGACATATAGACTTAAGAAGAATACTGATGGTTCAATATCTAAACACAAGGCAAGACTAGTAGCTAAGGGGTATTCATAACAACATGGATTTGATTTTAATAAACTTTTTCACCAGTTGTGAAACCCACATCTGTTAGAATCATTCTACCAATTCCTTGCAAAGTGATTGGATCATCAAGCAACTAGATATAAATAATGCATTTTTATATGGTATACTGCAAGAAGAAGTATACATGGCTCAACCCTAAGGATTCATACAAAAAGGTTATGAAAACTGTGTTTGCAAGCTAAATAAAGTTATATATGGGCTTAAACAAGCCTCAAGGGTGTGGTTTGAAAAGTTAAAATCAACTCTAGCTAAACTTAGTTACAATCCTACAAAGTCCGACAACTCATTGTTTACCAAGTTTAGCAATGATATTATTACTTATATTCTAATATATGTTGATGATTTTATTATTACAGGGAATAATGCCACTGAAATAAGGAATCTCACATCATTTTTAGACAAGGAGTTCTCTGTTAAAGATCTGAGGAGCTTGCACCACTTTCTTGGAATAGAAGTCAAAAGAATAACATCCACCACACTACATCTAAGTCAATGCAAATACATCACTGATATAATGATGAAATCAAAAATGCTTCAAGCAAATTCTCTATGCACACCAATGGCAAGCAACTTACACTTATCAAAAAACAGAGGCAATCCAATAACTAATGACAAGCAGTACAGAAGCATTGTTGGAGCACTACAATATGTTACAATAATAAGACCAGAGATTACATACGACGTAAATAAAGTGAGCCAATTTATGCACAAACCACTGGATGAACATTGGAAAGCAGTTAAAAGAATTTTAAGATATCTCAAAGGGACTGCTAGTCAGGATCTGACACTACGATCATGCAAAACTCTCAACATCAATGGTTATGCAGATGCAGATTGGGCTACAGACCTTAATGACAGGAAATCAACTAGTGGATACTGTATATTCTTGGGTAAAAACCCTATTTCGTGGTGTTCAAAAAAACAGCCGACAGTGTCAAGGTCAAGCACTGAAGCTGAGTATAGAAGTGTAGCTAGCGCTACAGCTGAAATAATATGGATTGAGTCTCTACTAAGCGAGCTAAAAGTCAAAACTAGTAGTAAAGCAACAATATGGTGCGATAACTTAAGTGCAACATTACTTGCAGCAAATCCAGTCTTGCATTCAAAGACGAAACACATGGAACTGGACTTATACTTCGTTAGAGAACAAGTTATGAAACAGAAATGATTAGTCATATACCTGCAGCTTACCAGAAGGCAGATATTTTAACCAAACCACTGTCCAAACAGAGGTTCCTCGGATTCAAGCAGGAACTTCATGTCGAAGACATAAAACCACCTCTCAAGGATGTAGATCTAACGTCAGCCAGAGGAAAGTTGCAAAACAAGGGCTTCTCAGATCTAACATCAAACAGAAATGGAGACGTATCTACAAGAGAATCACAAAGCATGAATCTTTTAGAAGCTCAACCCTCTGATAATCAACGAGCAAAAACTCAAGATTCAACAAAGTATTCAGATTTGATATTCGCAACAGCGATGAATCTTCTACAAAACCAGTGCAAAGCAGAAATTTTGCAAATGTTCATCACGGCAACTATCTCATGTTTCATTCTAACTCAATCGGCTTCCAAATCGCAACTTACTACTCCAGTATGAGAATCTCATATCCTACAAAGCACTGAAAAGTTCATAACTTTGCAAGATTAAGCACTTATTCTGGAGATTTTTCGGGCTGATTTTTTTGGAAAAGGAAAAAAAATCGCAAACCCTAACGATGTTAGGTTTGAAGGGGGGAATAAGAGAAACAGAATATGCGGGTGCCTCTAATGTCACAAAGTATTATAATCAACGACTCAGATTGCATCTCAACATCCAACAGTCAGAATATATTGAGCTTATATCTATCGGCCCAATGCTTATGTTTTATAAATACAAGTTGTACAGCAATCTCTGTAATAGATCAGTTTGTAAACATTTTTCCGGTAAATCAATACAACAAAAATCACTGCCGTTATTTCTTCAATAGTTTATAACTTAATGTTTTGAAATATAATTTATGCAAGTACGTGCAAAATTGTATGGATAGGATAAAACTAGATAATATCACTCATATATTGCAACTTACACATGGATTTTGATGATCAACGTCAAAAGCATTGATTGCACAATGTTCTTCCAACAACACAATTGGTTCTTCTCCTGGGATGAAGTAATACATGATTTCATAAAATTTCTGATTCAGTGTATTTTCTTTTTCATTTATTTCCTGCAACTTAGTCACGAATCAAGTTAACAAGTGCATGTATGTTTCTATGGATGCATTTTTTTTATAATTTACCTCAAGACTGAATCTATTTGCGAAACTGAAACTGACAGTTATTTCTTATAATTTACCCAGTCACATATATATGTACAAAACTGAAACTGACAGTTATTTTACCTTGTCCTAGGACAGCAAGGACACCATCTTCTGAGCACATCATAACACTAGATGAAATACCCAAAGTTAACATAGCTCTCAAAACAAATTTTACTTCAAAAAACAAAATTTACCTTGCAAAACAGAACAAAAATTCCCTAAACAGAATTTGCAAAATTCTGGTCGTGGTCGTGGAGATTGATGTCTAGGTTGTTGGAGGCGATTTGCGGGTGTAGATAGTGCTTGAATCTTAGGTTGCTCGCGATTGCGATTTTCAATGAAATTGTATAATGTTTTGGATTGAGCTAAGGCCGCGACTGGCTGAGGCAGAGTTCGAAGTGCGTTGGGTTTTGATGAAATAAGGGATTACGTTCGAGTAAGTGGTAGGGGTTGTTCCAAATTGCTGTTTGATTTTACGAGAGGTCGGAGTCTTCATTGTTCAGGCATTCAAATTTGTTTTGGTGACTGATGGGGTCTAAAGTAGGGAAGTTTCTGGTTGTGTGGTAGCGAGGTGCAGCGGGAGGCAGTTAGGCAGATGGTGAGATGATGTTTGAGGTAGGAGGAGGTAACGTTCTGGTGATTGGATGGCCGAGGAGATTTCTGGTTGATGGTCGTGGTCTTATTTTAGGTGGGTGGATTCTGGGGTTGAGGTGCAATTTGTACAAGTTTGGTTGTTTGAAATGGTGAGGTAGATGGGGTGATTGTATAAAGATGAGGCAGTTATGAGGAGGAACTTGTTAAAGGAAGGTGAGGAGGTGTAGTTGTTATCAGGTTTGCAATGGGTTGAAGAGTAACTAAAACCAGAAAGCAGAGATGTAGAAAATGAAAAAAAATTGTAAAATGCAATGCAATATTTTTTGAAAACTTAAAACTAAAATGTATGAAGAGATTATAAAATTTGAAATGTTGGGAAATCTAAAAGCTGAAAATATGTACACATATAAGAATGCACAACATATAAGAATGCACAATTGAAATTGTATGAATAAGCAGTGACAAATGCAATAATTGTGTTTTTTCTTTTTCTTTTTTAAGAAGAGCAAAGCACAAAATTAAATGCACAATGCAACCAATATAAACCAATTAATTGCAATAGAGAACAAATGGGTTACAACAAATTTTGTAGAGGAAATGAACTTTTGCAACAAACAGTGAACAATGCACAGTAAACATAGTGGAATGTAAACAAAATGAAATGCAATTTTTTCTAGCTAAAGAAGTGAATGTAAAATAAAAGAAGATTAACTCGAAGAGCAAAATTAAAACTCAAGTCATCTTAATTATTTTGTTTATTCTTACTACTTTTTACATGTAACAATTCGTTTCTTTATATGTATCATAGTTGAAGAGTCTCGGTTCCTAGTTTTCAAAGATATATGTGGAAGGTTTTTCAGGTTTAATTACTGCAGTAAGCTCTTCTATCCTGAAAGATACCTCTGTTTGTATTGAGTGCTATATACTGTAATATTGAGTATGATAATGTAGTTTGTTGGCAATAATGTAGTATTGTTGTTCAAATCATTTTGTTGTTGTTGCCAAACTATGTACTGTATACCTAATTTGCTGTTGTTGTCGCTGAACTATGTAGCGTAATGTAGCATTGTTGAACATTGTAATTAAAAGATTTGTTACGTTTGGTCTTTGTGCTGAATCTATGAAAAATATTTAATTTAATGATCTTTCTTTTGTGATATTATGTTAAATTTGTAAATGTTTGTATTGAGTATAATAATGAATTAACTCTTACTTTAAGAGGCTAGAAAAAAGCAATGTATATTTTTTTTTAAAAATATTAAAATTAGTTACGGTTTTGAGCCGTTGCAAAACCAAATTAACAACCCATGTACAACGAGGTTTGCAACGGCTTTTAGCCGTTGCGAAATTAAATTTAGCAACGGCTCTTAGCCGTCGTAAAATAAAGTTTTGCAACGGCTCTGAGCCGTTGCTAAATTTAATTTCGCAATGGCTAACAGCCGTTGCTAAATTTTTACCACTGCCAATTTTGCAACGGTTCTATGCCGTTGCGAAACTCATTTGCGACGTCTCTAAGCCGTTGCGAAAGGAGATATTCCTAATGAATAATTATCAAAGTCTAGTTTTCAAATTACAAATATGCTCTCATATATATAATAAACTCGACTCATTCGAAGGTGTCGCTTACCATATCTCTAATGAGCAGTACCCAACCAAAACTAAGGTGTTCACTCAATCTTGAGCTCTGGTACCAAATGCAACGATCCGACTTTTTGACCCTCGAAAGTCAACACTAAATACATCCATAGTATTCATAGGTTGAACACCTAAGTACCAAAAAGATAGAAAGTTAGGTAAATTAAAATGAAAAGAAGAATAGAACAAGAAGAAAGAACACAACATCATAATTTCACAACAGAAAGATAATATATAATATCAAAGGAACAGTACAAAGGGTTACACTAAATACATAATTTCAGAGTTACAGAACCTAAGTACTATCATTAGCCTAGACAGTTATAACTATCTGCCCTTACAATGCTGATATATACAATTCAAAAATGTAGTGAAAATAATAATATTATGGTAGATAATCATCCTTCTATTCTCCATAAGCTCCAAAGCATCCAATGCCAAATCTGAAAATATACATGGAATGACTTGAATTATAAGAAAATAACACCTGGATCAATCTGGTATACCAGCATGAGAAACTCATGGAATATGTTTGACATATAATAACACCTTTTAAAACCGTATTTGAATTACCGTAATGGTTTTTCCTTCAAAGCAATAACCATTCATTGAGTTTAATATAGTGCTATGACACATAATGTCTAGAGTGTAGAATATAAATCATATCAAATAGCTTTGATGCTTACACTGGTCACACCACAACATATTTAGGTTACATTCAAAACCACTAAGGTACGTTCACATATTAGATTTTTTCTTCGAAGATCTCTTCAGAGAAGACAAATCCAAACTCCATATAGAAGGGTCAGAAAGTACCTTTCGGGCATTGTATATTTCTAGATAAAGTATACTATAAAGGTAAACTGAAGAGGTCCATCGTTCAAACACAAACATGAACAACATGAACCAAATACCATCAACTCCCACCGACCAACCATCGATAAGTATCTGTAGATATGGAGTTGACAATACCTTAACATAGGTCAGCTAAACCCCAGGCTGTGCATCATACTCTTTTTTCTATATTTTTAGATGTTGAGGTTTCATTCGGCATCTTTCATAGAGCCTTCACCACTCAAACATAATACGAACCTAAAAATGGGTTCCATCGTCTCAAACAGATTATAATTCACTACGTGGATTTGAGATTCTTGACCAGATCTCGAATCTCTACAAAGATCCGCACATAAATTTTCTGATGAATGCTAACAATGTCCTCTTTCTTTGAATACTCCTCAAGATAGACAGTCTCACATGATAGCATCATTTAAAATGTTAAAGCCAACCTCTCCATTGGACTTAATCGAAGGATTGACAGTTCAACTCTATAACATTTCACATCATAGTCTCTATCGAAACATAGAACTCACACACTAGTTTTGCAGTTGTATTCTATACTTACCGATCTCGATCTCTCAAAACCAATTTGATGAATTTTCGGCAAACTCGGTGCCGATTCTTTCAGAAGTAAGCGAAATCTAAAGAAGTTTCATATCAATGCTCCTCCCAATGGGTTCTCATTGGTATGAAATTGTGAAGCTTTTACATACTTTCTTAAGTTAATATTAGGTCAAGTTCGATAATCGACTAACCGATTATCTAGTCAAAATAATTGTTTATACAAATCAATGTTCGTATCTTTAACTCGTTTTCGACATTCCAAATTAACTATTCCTCATCCAAAAGTGAAGCCATGTAAGTTAGAGCAATTATTGCATATCAAAGCCTTGCCTAGACATTTCATTCTTTAATTTCATAAATAGATAAGTCTACCTCATCGTCTTTTAGTGTTAAGTATAGTATTAACGATTTCCATAAACATGTAAGAAATTAACACAATTAACACGATGTCGACATTCTCGACTTAACTATTCCTTAATCAAGAAGTAAACTGGTAGGTTAGAGCTTTATGGCTCATATCCTTACTTGAACATTAATCTTAACTCTCACAAATAGATAAGCCTACATCATGACTTTTAGTATTATGCATAGTTAATTACATTTCAAATAAGTTGTTAAATAATTAACCATTTAGCCATTAAGCAATTTATAACCCCTTTCTAAACCTTTTATTTATACTTTTGAAACCGTTTATAAAATGATATATACATATATAGTAATTTATTTATAAAACTAGATATTAAATAAACATTTTTAGAAGATAGCTATTGCATAAGATAAAAAAACAGTCAACATATTTTGTAAAAATATATACTTAAAAATGCTTTTAAAATACTTCATAATACTTATATTCGATTTTAAAACATTTACTCAAAATATTACTTGAAAATTACAACTTTATAATTTTCATAAAACTTGGAAAAATAAGTTTTCATTATATAATCATCTTTTTTAAAAATTATCAATTAATTCTTAAAATTCTTAAATATCTCAAAACATTTTTTGAAATATTCTAATATGAGTTAGCAAACACTTGTAAAATAATGAAACAAAATATTTATGTTTAAATATCTTTTCAAAACTTTGAAGTCCAAAAATCAAGGCTAAAAGTGGCAATTTTGAACAAGTGAAGTTTTGATCACTTTTTCAGTTGTTGCTTAACTTGTTAATATCCAATATTTTAAAGGAAGTCAAAATACATATAAAATATTATAAATATGGCAAGAAACTCCTATGGATCTCTCTACAAAGTTCCACAAAAATAGTTCGCAAATGCATCCACATTAACTGGCGCTATAAGTGCACTTTCGAATCTGAGTCTAATCTAAACCAAAGTCCTTCTATAAACTACTTTGTTTCAAGGCCTTGTCATAAGTTATAAAAGTCTTCTCAAGTCCATTCACATTGTCACTTGCTTTCAAAGAAAGAATCGAACCAAAGTTTCAACAAACGTCAACATCAATTCAAACCAGTTAAACACAATCAAACACAAACAAATATGGATTATATTTTCAATCAAAGTGGTATGTTAACTCATCTTTAACTCAACAAACAAGAAATTCCAAACTAACCAATCCCAACCTCTTCCTTGCAACCTCCTTTCCCTTCCTTCCTTTCTTTTGCCTTGCTCCTCGCTCAAATTTCTCACGGCTATGACAAGTTGCGAAAGATATTCTTTGCTTCTTCCAAAACAAACTAGTAGAAGATTTTTTAATGTTGTCCCAAGGCTTCACTCCAAATTTTAGTTGTTTGCAAAAAATTTCTTTAAGAAATTAGAAAAAAGGAGGACATAAAAATAACTTGGTTTTTTTTTGCGAAATTGTGATTATTTAGCAAGCGTGTTCCCATCCTTATATAGGCTCAAGAATGGTGCTCTTTAGCTATGCTCTCACCCTCTTTATCATGTAATGGAAGGCTCACCTTCCACCACTTCTCCTTTGCATCACTTCTCATTTAGTTAACTACTTTTATATCCTTCTCATGATAGTATCCCTTATCCATTTGGAAGCTTCTAGAACCTTTCATTGCTCTATGAAAAGGAGCATGTGTTATTCCTAATGTGTTCATTTGATCATTAGACAATTGCACAAGAGTTTGAACAACATTTATTGATCACAAAGTTGTCTACCGGTAAACCGATTTCAGGTCACATTATCAATTTTCCTTCGTAGAATATATTTTTATAAACAATTTTCAAAAACAAGTTTCTTATCATTATTTATTAAACAAATGATGCATAACAAGGTTATAAAATCATATTCATAACACTTAATTATATTTCAAAATATTTCGGTATTCAATGACTAAGCATTCAAATTTCTAGGTCAGTACATTGCCTTTAAATGGCTTTCCACCAAGGTTAGCAAAATCGCTACAAAATCGAGAAAATTCGGTTTTCTTTGCAAGGTTGCATTTCCAGCTCCTTTGACACCTCTTGTGATTCTCATAGGTAGTATTGCTTCTTGTCTCTGGTCTAACCATTTTCTTAACTGGTCACTACAAATCATATCACATAAGAAGGGATTAAGAAGTTAGGATACTATATAGTATGTTAAATAACATATACGTTCCCAAAAAGATCACCCAACGACCATTTTTTTATAACTACTAATTCCTTTAATTAAAGATACTACCTATCCAAAGAGACAACTTCCCTAATGGAACCTCGTTATAAGATATTCTTGTCATCAACTCATGTGTTGTTCTGAACCAAGGCTTTGATATCAAACTGCGATGCCCGGCCTCTAAACCCATGCAATCAGATAGTAAAAACTATCTGAAAGCATGGAGATATGGACATTAGATGAGCACTCTGTCATACGCATTCCCTTAAGCCAACATGGACACGTGTTCATATTGGTACGTGCACCTCAATACACGTATCTCATATCAACATAAAGCAATGACGCGAAGGAATCTCCCACAACAGAACAACATAAGCAAGAAATATCTTAAAATGGAGCTGATAAACTATTATATATACATTAGGTTCCATAACAAGGTCTACAATGTCTCACATGAGACTACATCATCATCAATCATACATAAAATTGTCACACTAAAGGCAGAACATACAGTACATAAGTAGATAATATACAAAATACTCTCCAAAGCCCACTGCGGACTTTGATAAGATCCGCAGACTCCTCGGGTTACCTAATTAAGAGTACCCAAGAGTTATTCGTGGAAAAATAATGCACGGATCGTACTAGCTCTGGTATGAGCGATATTCTTTATCTAAACTATAATATAGTGCATAGTAATGTACCATGCAAATCATAACATAGTTGATACACTCCACAAACGCGGCTCTGATCATAATCCAAACATGAATAACACAAAGGATATACACAACATCCGTATAAAGCATATGAATAAAACAACCATACCAAAACCTAATATTCTCCTGCTAAGACAGAGTTTGAACAATTATAATAGAGTATGTTCCTATTTGGCACTATATGATACATTCATCCAACAATGTACATCCAACATAATAGGGTAGTGTCATACACTCATAATCTACCCTTAGTCTCCACTATATAATGATAATACATATGTCAATATCTAATGTCCACACTATTCTATTATAGGTTGTTAAAATCTCTTTTTAAAAAATACATAATTATCGCTATGTCTGCAACACAACAATACCAGAAGATGAGCACAGAAGGGAGAAATACTCATTACATAATATTGTGAAAGTCCCTACATGGTCTCTTTATTACCCCATATAACAAAAAAATAAAAAATTCTCATATTCCATCAATTTTAATTCATATAATAATTCTATTCAATAATTTTTTTTTTTTTTGTCCGAGTAACAGACCGTTTGACTAGTGACAACAGGGCTAACTTGTCAGAAACCCGAGGCACTACCCGTAATCAGTCAGCTAGGATAGATACAAGCCTTCTGGTACTAAATATGTCGAGTTTAATTTTATTATTTTCATCATAAATCACATATCTTGGTTTGATCTCACAAGATCTCTTTCATTGTGACTTTAGTCATCTCGTTGTCTATTTTGACATACTCACTCAATATAATAATAACCCTTTATTATTACTCAACTCAAATCCCCAATGTAATGTAAGGATTTATTTTCAATATATAAAGTAAGCACATAAATATCATCAATAATAAGAGTCCAATAATCAACTCAATAATAATCATCGCGTATAAAGGCCACCAAACAATCTAATTTGGTTTATTCACTTTTCCCAAGTTGGGTCTTTGCCTCACTTATAAGGAATTTGGGTTATATTCTTTATTTAATTCATCCCATATTTCTCATGAAATTTTATTGCTTAAGAAATAAGAAATTTATTATCTAAGATCTCTTATTAAATCTCATTTCCAATTTTCAGTGAATTGTAATTAAAATTATTTCCGGTTAAAATATTACTTTTCATAAATCCATTTCTATTGGATACATAACCTGGATTTAAAAACCTAAATATTACATCATTTAAAATCCTATAATTTAAAGATCAAATTTGGATCTAAAATCCATTCACCGACTATTGTCATACTTCATTGGAAATTCATTAGTCAATTTCCTTATGAATTTCTCATTTTATAGCATTATTAATTAAATATGGAAATTTAATATTTACTTATATTTCTAATGAAAAATTTGTCAAAGCTTACGACTATCGGCAGCCACACTGGTGGATAGACTTATATCATAATTGTGAATGCTGGTATGAATGGGCAGACATTCGTTATAAATCTATCAATCAGACTTATTCCCGTTTTATCATCTCATTAAATTTTTAATTTTTAATAATTTATTAAAATATAGGCAAAATGGATATTTTTATGAATGATATATATACATGCTTTGAACCAAATTATAACCAAACAAATGAAATTTCATTGCCTTTATAAAGGCCGTAATCTATTACAAATATATTTAATCATTTAATTTTTATTTTTTAATTTTGAACAATTAAATGTTCTTTTTTAAAATAAATATTCCAACCCAAATTTTTTTTTTGCTTTCTATAAAATTACTTTTCAATTAAAACATTGTCAAAATTGTTCATATTTCGTTAAAAACCACATTGGTAAAAATTTAGCTATGTTGGGATTTGAACTAACGTGACCAGGGAATGAATAGATTGCTCAATCATTAAACCAAGCACATTTTTGAAATTGTATTATGAAAATCTCCTTCTAACCTTCTATTTTCCATTTCATTATTATTTTTCAGGAAATTTACCTTTTTAATTTTTTTTACTTTTTTTATTGGGCCATTGCCCAACTGGGCCATTGCCCAACTGGGCCAGCCCAAAATTCTTGCTGCTGCCCAGCAGCAGTCCATGATTCTTATAGGATGTGAGCCTACAGTCCGTAGTCGAAGCTTGCTGATACTCCATTTTGCAGCCACAATTTAGCTGCAGATGGATGTGGGCCACCCCATTCTTCTTCCTGGGTCCCACTATATGGCGAGGGCATGGCTCTCTTTCCATCACGTTTTCACGTAAGGGAAAATGTGTTCATGCCGTGAGCTGTAGCTCACGGCTGGCTGTGCTTTTCTGGGTAGCAGAATTTTGGCCACCAACGGTTCAAAAGCACAACCGACTTCGACTCATACCAACAATTCAGGCCTCAAAATTCATTGAACGACAAGATATGCATTTCATATACTATTCATATCAACTCAACATCCAAAATCAACAGTTACCCCATAAATATGCATTTCATACATAATCGGGGCTTTTTCTAGCTTTAAAATCACATAAATTATTTATATCAAAGTATACAAATTGCATGCATAGAGTCCAAAGTAAAATGTTAGGGGACTTATAGAAATCGCTAATTTTTTTATTGCAAATCTAATTTCTGTAGTATCTACAGCAAAGAGCAACCATTTTACATCTAATTCACTCCAATTTTGCCGTATTTTCTTATTTGGGAAATTTTGAATCATCTTGATTCCATGATTTTTATGTTTTTAATTTAATTTTTGATAATTTTTGAAGTAGAAGGGATGAGGCAGAGAATATGAAGAGAAGGAGAAGATTGTATGCACTTTCATCTGTGAAACTTTTGAACGCGAGAGAACTGAACTCATGTGTGGCTTGGACTGACAGTTGTGGCCATGTTTTATAATATCTTGGGAAAATTATTTAAAAGCCCCTATGTTTTCAAACACCTAAAATGCACACTTTTCTTACGCAAAACACCCTGAAAACCAACTTTTTACACAATGAAAATTATTAAAAATTATATTTTTGAATTCCCTGTAAAATTCTCTTCTTTTAAAAATAATTTTCCCTAAAATTAAATTCATTTTCTATTTTTAATCATTTTATTAAAAGGTGGAAATTCGCTTTTTGTCAATAAGTTGATTGACCATCGTAGTCAATCAAATAAACATATTTTCATAAACTATTTTTCTTTTTCAACTCAAAACATCATTTTAACTAAAATAAAAGATTGTTTTATTTTAAATATCATAAACTAATAAAATTTCCTATCTCCTTCAACATATAATTCACTTCATAAAATTCACAAAATTCGAGCTTGTCATTCCAAAATCCGAAAACCATTGTAACTCCTCTGTTCCCAGGATCAGGATCGGGAAGTATAATTTTAGGAGTCAATCGTATAATTTGACCCTAAAGTACCAGCTCTTTTGGTCTACGATTACGATCAGGGAGAGTAAACATTGTGGTTGATCGGATAATTCAACCCTAATCTTTAGGTTTTGTCATTTCACAGAGATAGGTAGCATCAAGAAGAAAAGACCACATAGGGATCCATCGGATAATTCATCCCGACCTTTAAGTTTTGCTTGTTGCCTGGAGTTACACAGCATCAAGAAGGAATTCTTGGAATCTGACTATCAAAGTGCCAGCTTCTAGTGACATAAACAAGCACACGATTAAAATTCTACTTACCACACTTGCGGCTAGGCAGGGTACGCCAAGCCAAGAATAGTCAAGGACGGTCGATGGACACTTAATCGACACGGTAATAGGCGTAGCTGGAGTCAGATGCCCATAAATACGCACACAAAAAGCCGGTTCTTAGAGATAGGAACTGGTAAACGGATTGGATTTCCCCAACCACGCTTACGCCAAGCAGGATTGCTTGGCCAAGAAAAAACATGGATAGTCTTTGAAAATCGAGGACACGTATTACCAGGTATTTTTGATCCAGTATCAGGGTTGAGGAGGCATGATCACACTAGAAACAATCAGATAATTTACCCCACAATCCAGTCTCCTACCAATGCCCGAAACAAGCATAAAAAGGAGGTGATACCCAGACTCTAATGCTTGGAATGACAAGCCCAGCAAGTAGGACTTGATACATGACAGAACTAAGCAAAATGAAGCGAATTCACTCATGGCCAAGCGTGATGTGCTTTGCCAAGGATAAGTAGTGTAAATATATGGATAGAACCAACCACGCTTAGATTTTTGTAAGGCCGAGAACGTTAGGACTTAGACGTTTAAATCACTATACCCTGGAAACAAGTAACAACACTAAACTCAAATTATTCATAGTTAGCAACTGGTCGAAGCTAACTTGACCTAACATATGCAGGAATAACCATAGAGTTGGAAAAAAAATCATAGTTTTT
Organism: Allium cepa; assembly: GCA_030765085.1. Classification (NCBI taxonomy): domain Eukaryota; kingdom Viridiplantae; phylum Streptophyta; class Magnoliopsida; order Asparagales; family Amaryllidaceae; genus Allium; species Allium cepa. The sequence goes on from CM060938.1 coordinate 515,208,089, forward strand.
TGCCAAATGGAACAATTTGGCAGCTATAAAAACACTAGATAATGGAAAACGACTAAGGCAATTGCTGAAATTTTATTTATGTGCACAGAGTTGCAGTAAATAAAAGCGTTGCATGGAAATAAACATGTATAGTATTGGTAAATCACGATATAGGAAATTATATTGTATATACAAGAAATTGTACATAAGTAGGTACAATAGATATAGGTGCGGAAAAGTAAATGGAACAAAGACTACAAAAGAATAGCAATCCTTCATTACTAAATCTTTTATATACAAAGATTGTGAGGGCCACTCCTGCATAAGCATGGCCTTGTACAATAAAATTGAAAGTAAAAGTGCACAGCTAAAGAACCGGTCTCTTCTGCAAGTCTCAGAAATCTCCTACGTATTCTTCGCTCTCTTTCTACTCTTGCTGCCCAAACCACCGGTTTGTTTCTTATAATTCCATTCACCTTTGATTTTCTCATCTTTAGGAGTATTGCCTTCGGCCTGCGTAGTTTTACCCTCGGTTTTAGCAAGGGATTCATCCAACTTTCCGGCAGGAGCATCAGTGGCTTTGATCTTGAGGGGCTTCAGCATCATTGGGGGAAGTTTAGCAGAGGGGCTTGTAGGTGCAAAGTTAATGGAATATCGGTTCCAGGTTCAACCTTGACCTTGAAAAGGTTAATTTTTACTCTCTCCGCTATAGTGATTTGGTCAGTTGGGTCTATAGCGCTGGTGACAACAATATTTTCCTCCAGGGAATGAGTATTGTCCTCTATGTTCTACAAGGCATCTACTTTCTTCGAATCAGGCCCTGGGCCATAACTAGAAGGATGAACAAAAGCAATAAGTCCCATAGAGACGGAGGTCGATGTTGTGAAGATTGTTGCTGCACCCATGGCTTGAGTGGCCAACGATAGAGGAGGAAGATGCAGATGATCTACAAGTTGACAAACAGAATAGTAAAGATCGAAGGTGGACACAGGCGAAAACTGGAGTTTCTTGACAACTACCGAAACAAAGGATATATCTTCGTCTGGAGTTGATTATGATGCTGGAGATTTGGAGATTTTGTCTTCTTCGGGTGATTGTTGGATTGGTTGATTGATTAAGAAAGGAATATAGGGTTCAACAAAAGTGGTCATTGTAGACAATAGGATGGTTTGGGTAGCATCATAGTTAGTCACCATGGTCATGGGAATATCTATCGGCAGCTTCTTGAATTTTGGAGCTACTGACTCGGCCTGACCCGATGCACTTGGGCCAGCGGAAGCTTCAACGGCAGCAACGGTAGCGCTGGCATCTTCCTTGGAAAGAATAGCCTTTTCCTCCGCATGTTTTTCTATATCTTTTGTATCGAGGTACTTGGCTATTAATTCTTTTTTGTTGAGGCCCTACCTACTGCTTTCGAATGGTTGAGCACTTCCTCCCAAGCATTGGTAAGAGTGACAACATATATACTACCCAGCCACTTCAGGTTCTTTTATTGTATAACACTGGCAAAGAATTGCTGGAGAGTGGTGTTGAGTTCTTCTCACTTGTTGGCTTTCTACTCTTTAAGTGGTTTCAAATCATACACGATGATGGAATATTCGGCTTCTATGTCTAGCTTTTCGGCCTTTGTCGGCAACATTCTCTCCTCGAGCTTGTCATTTTCCACCAAAAGCCTTTGGATCTCAACTACCTATTCGTCGATGGTTTTTATCCCTTGCTTGAATAGTTTCATCCTTTACATTAAGGACCAATTTCTTCTTAGAAATCTACATCTTCAGAGCAACATTATCCTCACGGCAATCTTCTACATGTATTTTTATCACGATTCCAAAGTTGGTGTGTGCTCTCCTTATCTCCTCCATTAGACTGTCAACTTTATCCTTAGACTCCAGAGCCGCTTTGCTCTTCATCTTTACCTTCTCTACGTCTCATGTGTACCTCTCTATTAGACTGTCATATGTCCTTTTCTCAGACTCAAATGATTGAATGTTTATATGGTTGATTTGATTGATCTTAAAAACAGTGTAATAGAGCTTTTTCTACTCATAGCCCTAGTCAATGAGCCTCTGAATCCACTGGACTTCTTGGTATGCTTCTTCATTTAGAATATTTTTAATGTCACGGTCAAATATGACATTAGTCAAGAAGAGGTCAGGAAAAGTAGCTTGCATGAAGGATGATGGTATTGGAATAGGAGTTAGAGGAGCAACGATTCCCTTGGATTAAGGGAGCATGACTGTAGTTAGGGAATGAGAAGTTGAAGTTTTCTCGTGTGTAGGAATTTGAGGTCCAGAGCGGGGAAGAGGAGGGATGGAACATGAGTTGCCAAGGTTGTATGGTTCCTTATGTCGTTTGTTTTGGTTATGAGGCAAACCTTCTTTGGCTTGCCTTTTTCTCTCTCTCTTGACTTTGAAGTTTTCTTCTGCCTCTCGTTCTCTCTCCTATCTTTGAAATCTTTCTTCTTTGGTCTCTTGATGAAACCCGATAGTTAGAACGAGGTGGGTATGGATCAGGAGTGTGTCCTCTATATTCACCAACGTCGTTTGGAGCTTGCTGTATTTATCCTTTACCACAGTACCCGAAATAAGAAAAAGGATCACGCAAGTTCTGGAATTTTAGGATTGAAGTGAATGCAAGGGATGTGGGTTCATGATCCTAGCGCAATGTAGAGGGTCGATGACTCCCCTAAGTACTCTATGGACCGTGTTTGGAGGCAAGTAAAGATGTAGTCTCCCAACCATCGGTTGGAATATCCTTAAGAGAGAAGTTGAAGCCCAAAGACCGGTCTTTTGGAGATCGCCAATGGAAAATTCACTCAAGAAGCCGAAGATGACTCTTAATGATCTGGCCAAAGATACCACCTCGGTTACTGGTGAACTAGTTTCTACAGCTTTTTTAGGAGATTTGTTGATTACATGTTTCAGATGAGGTGTGGCAGAAAGCTTGGTGCCTTCAGGATTTGAGAAACATCTCACTAAACAATTTGTCTCCTTATGTACTAACATCATAGTCGCTATCGCCTCTTTCAGTGCTCTCTTCTTCTTCTTCTTCTTCTTCTTCTTCTTCTCCTCCTCCTCTCGCCTCTTCTTTTCCCTCTCTTCTTCCTATCGTCTTCAATTTTTTTGCAATCGTTTGCATTCTAGCTCCTTTATCCCCTTCTCTAAGAATTTCACCATCGGTAGGCTCTTTCGCTACATGTCAGCTGGCTTGTCAATATTTTTTGTACCTAACGGATCTTCAACTTTCCCTTGAGGTTTATCGCCAAACTGCAAGTGGAAGCCGAAGATCGGGTAAGCATTCTCGAACTACTTCGTGAAGCAAGCATAGGAATGATGAAGCGACCAGGAGGTAATAGACTACACCTGCAAAGGTTCACATAAGTTAGAAGGCACACAGTGTTGTGCTGTTGGAAGCTGATTCTCTTGAGAAACTCTATGGTATCGACATGCACCATACTGGTAACTCGAGCAAGGATATCTACAAAGGAATCATATTAAAATCTAGAGGTTTAAATAGTTGAAATTTAAGTGCAGTAGGAAAATAGGAAAGAGAATCTTACTATCGGAAAGCCAACACCCGTTGAAGCCGTATGGGCACTGGACGAAGGAGCACTCGTTCCTGAAGTACGAGTGTTTGTTGTGAAGCTTTTCAATGATTTACATCGGCAGCAGGCTTCGATTGTCATTTAAGATAGCAAATTGCATCGTTGTTTGAAGTTTAGAATATGTGTAATCTCTCCAAAGTTTAAAGGTCGCTGGATTTGACTCATAAATAGCATGTATAGAGAACTCAAGTGTATGGGAATGGATTAAAGGGAGGTATGACACCGCCCAAGCACATGTATCTGTTGCATATTTTATAACCCACTATAGCATTATGTACCCATTGGATTTGCACCGAGAGAAGCACATCAAATTCAGGAATCCCATGATGCCTACATATGCTATGGAGCGTCTTCATGGTTAGAATCATTAGCACCTATTCAAGCAGATCATCCGGAACTCCTAAGCTAATTTATTCGTTCAAATGAGGAAGCTGCTCTTGGATGGGTCATGCTAGCATGATCAGTCCTTGAAGATCGACGGTGATCGAACGCTTAGGTCCAGAAGTTGTAAAGGTCGAAGTCTGAGTAGTAGTAGACTCGGCTTTGGGAGGAATAAATGGCCTAGCGCTGGTCTTGAAGCATGCTTATTGGCGAGTTATTCTAAACAATAAACTTAGCGTTCAACAGGATCATGTGTGTTGTATTTTAAATTCTATTCTATAAACCATGACTGCATCCAGAATCCAACGAATGTCGGCACGTGTTGACCAATTGGATTTTTAGCGTCAACCGAGCAAGCAAAAGTGTTAATCTATACAATGTGAGTCATGTGCCCTATGCATGAAGAATAAACTATCCTGTGTAGATAGTTCACTCGTGCTAAAGAAACGAGCCATGCCACATGACCTAACTATGCATCAGAACTTACCTCTTATCATCGAATAATTAATAATGGAACCATTGTCCAAAGTGATGGGGAGTTTTTCTTTTACAAGAATGTGGAAAGTGCAAATTGTAAGTGACATGCAATGTATTCATTCGAATATTGGAACATGTTCGATACGATCGTTCTTTGGAATGAGAAATGTCCTATTGGTATGCAAATGGCGACATATGATCAGTCAAATGTTGAGGCTAACCCAAAGTAGTTTGAAAAGAAAAGACTTAAGTTAAAACAATCAGGAGCCAAGCCCGAGTTAATTTGAGTGGGAGACAAGAACAATTTTGGAGAATCCAAGGGTCTGCACCGACCTAATATTTTCCTAAAACCATCCCCATCGCTAATGCCTGCCGCAACAACGACCCAAAATCATTGCCGATGGCAACCACGGTCACCAAAAGGACACCATTGAAGTTCTCATATCTGAGGTTGAGGAAATGTTCGGGATCGACCTGTTTCAAGATAATGAAAATGATTGAAGTCAACATTGAGTGATAGCGGCGATCTGCAGAAGGCAGAGTTTACCTAAGAGTGGAGGCGATGACTAGTTCTGACAAAGCAGCGGTGGTCATTGGTGCTCGGTAGAAGGAAGGAATCAGGCACGAGAAGGATAAAAAATGAAAGTAAGGAATTTTTTACTAAGTACTTGGTATATATATAGTAGTACTCGGTAATAAGCAAAAGGGATCGGTATCGAGTATAATTTTTCGACCAAAAAATGAATAAAATGCAAGGGAAAGGAAGTGCAAATCTAGATGAAGCGTGGAACGATCTTCAGAGTATAGATTTTATCTTTAGCATTGAGAATGGGGTTTGTACTACTTAAAGCAATTGAATGGATATCCACGGAAAATAGACAACGCTTTGAAGCAACTCTTGGGTAACCAACGGGCATACCTAGATAATAGTAAATACTTTACTTATTCTAGAGCATACTTTATTTGTAAAAAAAGCATACTCTAGGGGGCAGGTTTTATCAAGATTTTTGACCAAGAAGACTTCCACCCAAATCTAAATGTCGAGATGAAGAAAAAACGATTGATAGACTTCAAAACATGCTTAGGAGAACAACAGAAATGAACTCAAGAATTTAAAGGTCAATTGGAGCTAAGGTAACTACTCAGTATCGAGCACTTTCAACTCGGTACCAACCACTTTATTTACCCCTGAGGACTATGAAGCTTTGACACATGGAAATATGGCTTGTGTGATCACCTAGTAGTACATTTCTCAAGGAATAAATGAACAACTTTGAAGGAATTTTGAAGGAAAGCAGACAATTACAATTGGTATCATAACCTTTTAAAAGCAACATAAATCTAAAGAAAGGTGCTCGGAACTCAACGCATCAGAGACAGAAGATCAAAGGAAGGAAAAAGGAGGAGCTTCCCTTCAAAAATTAGGTCAGCACCGACCACTTCAAGTCGATACCGAGTTGATTTTATGACCTAAGGAGCTCCGTCTTCCTCTCCAATACTCATGGATGTGGATCTGTACTTGGTATTTCATGGGCCTCTGGTTCTGCTGGATAATTTTCCTATAAATACAAACCTTGTAGCAACTGGAAATGGAATTTTTTTGGCTCATTGTCTTCTTCATCTTCTATCTTTCCTTCATTAAAGTCACTAAGGAAGGAAGCTACTATTGATATTCTAGGCCTAGATCAGTAAACCCATTTACTAATGACTCTCAAATTGATAATCAATAAAAACCTAGAGTGGACGTAGGCCAAAGATTGTTTAACCAATTTAAAACCTTAGTATTCTCTTTGTTTTTCATATAATTTATGTTAGATTTCTATATTTCTACCAGACTTTGGGTGTTGTGCCACTTTTGGTATTAGCATACATAATGATGTGTCGATATAGAGTAATTGAACTTTTTTGAATAAAGTATGATTAATGGTGAGTGAAGTTGAGTTAACTTCTTTTTATAAGGTCGTGTACTTAAGAGTAGTACAAAAGGTTAAAATTAATTTCATATAAAGAATCATTTACAAAATCGCATAAGATAAGGGTCTATAAGAAATGCCAACATATCATAAGCCAAGGGTTGGTTGGTTATGTGAGTTGAAAAACTACACATAATAATTGTAGGTAAGGGTTTTTCTATTAATCGCCCTAATTGAATTTTGGGAACGATTATTATTGGATGACGAACTTATTTTTTGCACATAAGTAACCAAATTAGTTTTATATATAAGACAATTCATAAAGTGTTTATGAATATTCCATTGCACTAGGAAACAACTGTTATTTCAAGAAGTTCCAACTTTGTAACAAAGTAATTTCTTTGAAAAAAATTTGGTAGTAAAATGGATTTGGATACGATCCTAAGATAAAATTAATTATGTAGGATTATATAAAATTATCCTAACCTAAACAGACACATCGCATTACAGTGTCTAATAAGTATCCTCACATATTGAAGAGAAGCTATGCATTTCTTATTAATATCGAGAATATATTAACCTTAATTGTCAATTAAACCACTAAGAGTATTGACTCTTCCATATAGTATGATGCACAAATCTTAAAGGATTCCAAGTATGTTACAAAATAAGATTTTGGTAGTTGTACCTGAAGGAATATGATCCATCGGCTGCGAATGTGTCTTTAAGAGCAATAGTAGTGCAATCTGAATATAATGAGCAGCATTAATAAGAATAAAACGTAAACTTAAAAAGTTGAAATTAGCATAACAAATTCGCCGTTTAATGTGCTCAAGTTAATTCAATTTTTTTTCTCGTAAAATTATCGCTTAGATTTGACTTTGTTTTTGGTACATACGTGTTGAATTGAAAATTATCAATGATGATTTAGAATAGACTATTTGAACATAACAAAATAATTTTCCTAATGTCATTGGGAGAGATATTGAATTTGTAGGTTTTCCAAATGTGATTTGAGAAATGCTATGGAAGTATCATTCTATAAGCATCAGAATTAAGTAAGTGTTTTGGTAGAAATATCAATTAGTTGGATTATAAATCGAAATGCAGAGGGAATATGTGTCCATAAGAAATAGCATTAAAAGTACATTGATATTTCTAAACTATAAGTAAACAACGTACTATTGATTGTAAACAATGTACTTATATTAAAATCTATAATAGTTAGGTTGTTTAATACTTGATGTTGGATTTGTAAAGTGTATCTTATATATTAAGTATAAAGGATGTTGAGAATTCCCCAAACGATATGCAAAGACACCATATTAAAATGTTTAATAAGGAACATATTAGGTGGATTCCTTATGCTTTAGCAACAAGAATTATCATACACATTGTATTGTACATGATATCATTTTTTTCTTATGTAGATGCATGAAGCAAATATCAAATCCAAATTAGGATCACCAAATGGTAGTTTAGAATATTCTCAAGTATTTACGAAATACTAGAGAGTTGTTTGCAAAAACTACGAACTCCTTATGAAGGAATGTTCAGACTCAAACTTCATAAGTGTTATTGAGTTTGATATGTTAATATTAAATTCATGTTCAAATCTTAATTAAGAAGCTTTAAGTTGAAATGAAACATTATGGCTGATTAAATGAAAAGGCTAAGTAAATCGCCTTGAATAGAGCCTCAATAAAAGAAGTATATATAAAAACAAATGCACAAATTTATAACTGAGATAAGGATGATTCCAAGTATTAAGAATAGTATATCATTCTTAAGTAATACAATGCAATAGTAAAAGCTCACTAGAAGTCGAGAAACATACTTCAAATAGTTCCACATGATAAAGGTAGTTTATCAACATCAGAGATTGTTGATTGACAGAGTAGATAATTAATGCAACATAGAGGATCCATCCATGAAAGGCTCTAATCCAATCAATTCTCATTAAGTTAGGATTGAAATTCCATAGTTGGTCCCAAGTGCAAGTGAGAAATTGATAGAGTTAGAGGTATTCCCTAGGGGAAATTATGTAATGGTCACAAATATCTAACTCGATAGCCAATCTTGTTCAAAATAAAAGTTTTTTCTTTCTATTATATACTCGATATAATGTGTTATATCAGCTCATCAATTAAATTAAAGTATTTTAGTATTAAATCCATAAGTGGTACATTTTGTGATAGCAGCCACAATGTATTGTAACCATAGGTGATTTATCACAATAAAATAAATATGCAATTTTAAATATTCCTGCTCAAGATATGTCAAGTCTGGATATCGATACTTCTGTTATCCCGCCTTTTGGCAAGACCATGACACCAAGAAATTAAATGGATACCAAAGATGGTACGTCTCGAAGATCGGCCATACATAGGTCTACTATGGATACTCGTAAATTTTGTCCATGTTCAAATTGAGCTACAATCAATATGAAAGCTAATGTTCTAAATTTCAAGTAAATCGGAGTCCGTATGATGAAGATATGGATCGATCAAAATCAAGGGAATCAACTTCGTTCGTATCCATTATGTACGTATCCATCCAAGATAGCTCTGTTCGTATCCATCGGTAATTACACGCTAATCCAATTTGTATCGATCAACTACTTAGAATGTTTCGTATCGATCAACTACAGATCAATACGAAGTTGACATCCTCTATCGATACGAAACAGACCAAGGATTATCGCTACAAAGTAGCTGCATGTAATCGATACGAAGCAATCTTTATACCATGGACACGAAGCGGGGCACAGCGCATCGATAAGAACTGGCTTTCCAACCATCGATACGAAGTGACTTCAGTAATCGATAGGAAGAGCACTTCTTGGGAGCGATACAAACAAAGCACGATTCAAATGGAAGAAACAGTCACTGGCATGAAAAGTGGATCGATCCTGGAATCCAGCACCACGTCACTCCTTATCAATATGAGCCAACATGGATACGTATCCATCGATACGAATGAGATGGATACAAACTCGACAGCCTTTTGCATAATCCAAATTTAGCTCGATCATAATTCAAAATCTACAAATCCAAATGCCACCAAATTTTCGTAGGAGCTTGCGTGCTACTTCAAGATCGTGCCTGATCGATCTCATCCCAAAATGATCATTTCTTGATTGATATGAATTCCATACATATCGATCATGGATCGAGTCCAAATGTCCGGGGTATGATCACATGGGCCCATCCACGTGAGAGAACGGGTCTTTCGAGTTTTGAGCCAGATATTCATAGCCTACCCCTATAAATAGCGACCCTAGACTTATAGAAAAGGGACCTTTTGCTTTTCTATGCTGATACTCTGCCGAAATCACTACTATATTTCAGTTGTACTGTTGTAATCTCTTATAATCAACAAGTCAAATTCAAAAAACATCAACCATTTCATAGCGGACGTAGGTAATACGCCGAACTACTCTAAATTTGTGTGTTTCTGTATTGTTTCTTATCTGTTGATTGGCGTGTTTGTTAGATCTGCCTCAATTTACATTTACTTTCTTCATTTTATCTCTTCAAACACATCCGAAGAGTGTTATACCCAATTTTGGTACAAACACTTTGGTGCTTTCATTGAGAAAACCCAGCTTTTCTCCTGCTCATTGAATCTACTGCCGATATCAGATTACAAGAATCTAAGGAGAAGATCCAGATCCTAAGCCTGTAAGTTCTTCTATTTTATTCATATTTGCACCAAGTCTAGAGAGAACTTCCCTATTCACCATGGTTGCTACTAGGACTACCTCAACCGCTGCAGATCTAGAAGGACGAGATATGTAGAACCCCGCATAACTTACCTCTGCAGGCCAGAATGCTGTTGGACCTTCGAATCCACAAGGCCCTATCACCAGGGAGGAGTTCCAACTACTGATGCAACAACCGACTCAAAGCCACCAGTAGCTCCATGCCAACGTGGAGTTAACCAATCGGCTGAATCATGAAAGACGAAGGAGATCCAGAAGGGATCAGGCTTTCTACTCATCCACTGAAAGTTTAGCTTCTTTTGATTACAATCACATATCCACACGCTCACGGTTGGATGGAAGCTATACATAGGCTATTGGACACTAGTGCACTTTGAATATTGGGCAACTGAGAGTTGGTCCGTCAACCAGCCATCAAATTGGACCCTTCTCCCAAGAAGGGATGGTTCCTTATTATACTACTGACAACCATGTTGCTGCAGCTGCTACTGAGTTGGGAGATGACACTCGGAACCGAACGGATCCGAACCATCTCAAATATGATTATACTCCTAAGCCATATATTCCTAAAGACATAGGGCCAAGGAGGCGAGATATGGACCGTCGACCGAGCCCGGCCCCTCCTCGCATTGTGGAACCCGACCACACCTTAGCTCAGCATGTCCAGAATGTCCATATGCCAGACATCCTGACAATGATCCACCAGATGATCCATGAAATCCAAAGCCTCATCAATGATGACTGAGGAATCTCCCAGAGTCATACCCCGTTCACCGATGACATCCTTTACGCTGAACCGCCTCGACGATTCAAAATGCCAACTCTACCTATTTTTGAAGGGAACTCTGACCCTAACCAACACATTTTAAAGTATGAATGGTTAACGAATGTCATGCATGGTGATGATGCGGTAAATTGCCGAAGTTTCCCAATTTCCCCAGGGGGCATCGCAGCTATATGATTTACTCACCTACCACCCCGATCTATCTCATGTTTCGACCAGTTGGCAATGAAGTTTGTTAAACAATTTCGCATGCATGCCACAATGCCCAAAGATGTTAATACCTTGTCCAGCGTCACTCAAGCTCCCAGACAGACACTCTGACGTTATATGGAGAGGTTTCATGCTGCGTGCGCTGAGATTAGTAATCTTAATGACAACTCCATTATGATGGCACTAACTAAGGGGATCGATTTCGATTTCGAATTTAGTAACCGGTTGGCCGAAAAACCCCCGCGTCATTGGACCGTTTCTATTCCAAGGCAGCTCAGTTCTGGAGAAGAGAGGATGCAAAATAGTCTAGGAAAAAGGATGATCCAAGGCCTAGTGTGGTAGGAATCAAAAGCAATGTCGCTGTAAAAAAAACCGGAGAGAGTTCCATAAAGGTGTAGTTAAACATACAAAATAAGTAGAATAAGCAGAAAGACGATGGAAGCCAAGGTAGAAAGCGAGATCAGAATCACGGACCATGACGTAGGGCTCCCATGTTTGGCACATATACTCCTTGAAATACATCTCTGGAAAATGTGTACTTACAAACTTGTAATACCATCCAACATAAGAAACCTGTTCTGAAGCAATCGTCGAAGAAATATATTCAAATATGGAAGTTTTGTAGGTTTCACGATAGTTATGGCCATAACACGAACTAGTGCCGTCATTTACAGGAATTATCGAGAAGTTGATACGAGAAAGAAAGTTGGAGCAGTCGGGAAGTGCGGGCCCATCAAATCAAAACAAACACCAAATCAGGTTAGATCGGAGGAACCTGCTCATACCAGTGGGAGGTTAGTGATTAACACTGTTAGTGGCGATCCTCATGCAGTGGATCAGAGCTGAAAGAAACGGAGTCATATGCCAACTCTATTAGGCATGCGAGCTTCGAATGTTGTAGAAGATGGGGCTCTGGCCAAACAACAGAAAATGATGGCAGACGACATCGTATTTTGAGACAGGGCCGCCGATAAAGTTGAAGCCCAAACCAATGATCCACTAGTCATTTCAGCTCAGATACGTCCTGCTTGGATCAAGAGGATCTTAATGGATAGTGGAAGTTCAGTGAACATACTGTTTAAGCTGGCCTATGATCTGATGAAGATGGAAGTGAAAGATTTGAAGCCTTGTCAGTTTCATATTCATGGCTTCAATGGAAGTGCGACTATACCCACTGGGATGGTGGAGATACCAGTGGAGTTGGGGGTTAGAGAATGCCAAAAAGTTCGAATGTTGCAGTTTATTGTGTTGGATATTGACTCACCATACAACGCTTGCTTGGGCCAACCATCCCTAGCTGAGTTCAGGGCCGCTATCGCCCCTTGGTGCCAAACTTTGATGTTTCCCACCGACAATGGAGTCGAAGTCGTTCAGGGAGGCCGGGCTGCTGAACGAGCTTTTATGTTCCTAAGCTGTGGGAGGTGCAGTGAAAAGAGGAAGGAAATGGCGTAGAGGAATCTCTCTGCATCCGCTTGGCAGATAATTGACAGTTAAAACCTGGGACAAGGCCTGGGCACCACAACTAATTCCTAAAAGATCTTGAACCGAGAGATACCAAAAGTGAAGATGAGCTCAAAGGCAGCCAGGCTTCTCCGGTAGAGCTGACAATTGATGTTCTGATCAATAATGATGACAATTCTAAAATGGTAAAGATTGGATCCCAGCTAAGCCAACAAATGAAGGAGGAATTAGTTGAGTTTCTTAGGGCAAACCTTGCCGTGTTTTCCTAGACGCACTCCGACATGTATGGGATCTCGCTGGTAACAGCGAGCCAAACATTGATATTGATCCGTGACATGTCCTGATCAAGCAAAATAGGCGTGGTATAAATCCAGAGAGATGTGCCTCCCTTAAGGAAGAGGAAGATAAACTCAGGTCAAACGGGTTTATCCGAGATGCGTTATATCCAGAATAGGTGTCCAATCCTGAACTTATCAGGAAATCTAACGGGAAATGGAGAACATGCATTGACTATTCAGACTTAAATAAAGCTTTCCCTAAAGACAGTTTTTCACTTCCCCGGATTGATCAGCTCGTAGACTCAACGGCCGAACATGAACTTTTATCCTTCATGGACTCACATTTTGGTTACAATCAGATACCAACGCACCTACCTGATCAGGAGCATGCCAGCTTTGTCACCGATTTGGGACTTTATGGTTATAATGTGATGCCGGTCGGACTTAAGAATGTCGGGGTAACCTATCAGAGACTCGTCAACTGAATGTTCGCTGACCAAATCGGAAAGACCATGGACGTGTATGCGGATGACATGCTTGTGAAGTCATGATTCTCCACAAATCATATCAAAGACCTGGAAATGATGTTCAACATCCTCCAAGAATATAGAATGAAACTCAACCCGTTGAAATGTCACTTTGGGGTCGCGTTTGGAAAAATCCTTGGATTCATCGTTAATGCTCGAGGAATCGAAGCCAATCCCAAGAAAATATGGGCAATTAGAAATCTTGAGACTCCAAGGACTATGAAGCAAGTTCAGAGCCTTAATGGGAAGATAGCAGCACCGAGCAGGTTTATTTCAAAATCTACCGACAAATGCATTCCCTTCTTCAATCTAATTAGAAAATGGAAACAGAACTTTGAATGGACTACAGAGTGCAAGGGCGCATTCTGAGCACTGTTTCAACACCTGTCTACACCACCCATTCTGTCAAAACCTATTGATCACGAGAGACTGTATATCTACTTAGCGGTGCCAGAAAACACAATCAGTGCCGCTTTAATTCGGGAGGGGGACCGGATACAACGGCCAGTCTATTACATCAGCAAGCGGCTGATTGAAGCAGAAAGAAATTATCCGAAGTTGGAGAAGTTTGCTTACTGTCTTGTCATTGCCTTGAGAAAGCTCTGTGTGTATTTTCAAGCTCATCTTGTCACTGTCTACGCCGACCAGCCGTTATGACAGGTCCTTACATGGCCTGAGACGTCTGGTAGGTTACTCAAATGGAACACCGAACTGAGTCAGTTCGACATCGCTTACACACCAAGATGAGCTATTCAAGGGCAAGTGCTAGCAGAGTTCATCACTGAATTCACTATCTCTAAGGACTTGCCCGAAACCAGTAAATCCCCTAAACATGTCTAGAAGCTACATACTGATGGTGCATCAAACGACCGCTGCTCAGGCACTGGGTACTTGAAACTCTTGAAGGCCAATCTATATGCTATGCTTTAAAGTTCGATTTCCATGCGACCAACAATGAGGCCGAATATGAATCCCTACTCGCAGGACTAAGGCTTTCCAAAGAGTTAAGAATTATTACTGGAAGATTTACTATGATTCATAATTGGTCATGTGCCAAGTTTAGGGGAAGTACCAAGCTAAAGACCGGAGACTGGCCGCTTATCTTGCTCCGGTCCAGGATATATTGAATTAGTTCAATTATTGTGCCATATATTGCATACACAGAGAACACAATCAGAAGCCAGATTCTTTAAAAAAATTGCCAGTACCAGTGAGGCACAACAAATGGGACTAGTTCTCGTTGAGACATTATTTTCCTCGAGTATTGATTAGGTGGAAACCAACTGGGTAGTTGAAGTCATACTCGATAAGGAGTCATGGATGATCCTATTCATAAACTATCTTGAGCATGGGACCCTGCTAGAGCGTGGGAGTGAAAAAAGACAAGTTCTTAGAAAGGCCTCGCGGTTCACTATTCAGAATGGAGTCATGTATAGAAAAGGGTACTCTATTCTTTTACTCTGGTGTTTCGCCCACGGTGAAATCAATCAAGTATTATATGATGTACATGAGGGAGAATGTGGCGATCACACCGGGAGGCAAGCTCTTGCTAAGAAAGTGCTTCGATATGCTTATTAATTGTCGACTGTAAATCGTGATGCATTGGATTATGCCAGGAAGTGTGACGGACGTCAGAAACATGCTCGGATTCCAAGAGCCCCGCCTATCGAAATAACTCAGATGGTCAGAAACATGCTCGGATTCCAAGAGCCCCGCCTATCGAAGTTCGCCATCATTGCAGTTGAATACTTTATCAAATGGGCAGAAGCCGAACCCCTTTCTTCTATCGCAACGAAGAAAGTGATCAACTTTGTTACTCAACATTATCTATCGATTTGGTCTCCCACATACCATCATCACTGAGAACGGAGCATAATTCGATAGCACCGAGTTCAAGAGTTTCTGTCAATGATTCCATATTCAGAAGAAATTCTCTTCAGTTGAACACCCTCAAGCGAATGGACAGGTTAAAGTCGTTAATAAATCTATAAAGTCAATTCTGAAGAAATGATTGGAAAAGGCCAGAGGGAAATAGGTCGATGAACTTCCTATGGTCCTATGGGCTTATTGAACAACCCACAAGTCCACGAACAACCATACTCTGTTTTCACTTTCCTACGGTTCAGAAGCCGTTATTCCATTCGAGTTGGAAGTGCCCTCTCATCGTGTGACATATTATGACCCGAAGACAAACACTATATTACTTGCCGAATCTCTGGACTTATTGGATGAAAAGCGAGAAGAGGCTGATTTGAGAGCCGCCGCGTACTGAAGTCAAGTTTCCCGATTGTACAATGCCAAGGTCTGATCCCTAACCTTTGAACTTGGTAGTCTCGTCCTTAAGAGAATTTACCCAATCCCTTCACATATAAAACAAACGTGGGAAGGGCCGTTTGTTACCGAACGAGGACTCGGAGACGGCACCTTTAAATTGTCAACCATTGATGGTCTCACTTTGCTGAGAGCCTAGAACAGCGAGAGTCTTCGTCGCTACTACACATAACATGCTTTATTTATTTATTCAGTCTGATTTTCACTTGCAATTTGTTTGTGTGTTACGAAATTTGAATTTGTAATAAGGCAACTGACTTTGCTGTATTTTCTTATTTTAGCAATAAAATGCAATATCTTTAAGCCAGAGCAGTGATTCTTAAAATGCATCGTACGACGATCACCATGCATGGAGAGCTGAGTTCCACCGTCGAGTGGGACTTATTCAAATAAGGAGTGACTATGATACAACCGGTCACTCGCTAAGTGAAATTCGATCTCAGGGTTAGTCATCACACTAAAGCCGAAAAAGGATTGATACATGACAATCCTCTAATTAACTCCAGCTCCTAGAGTGCGAGCTGGAGTATAAACTTACAAATGCGGGCTCGAAGATGGTGGATTCGTCCACCTAACGACTTCATCCATTTTCAAACTAAGTTCAAGGAGGAAGGATCTGTCCATCTAACGACCTCACTTGTTAACTCAAGGTGGATGTGATCTGACCATCCATGATCCTAATAAATCTATCATTCCTGGAGTGTGAACGAAATGCTAAAACTCAAAACAGATGTGATCGACCGTATGTTAACCAACTCCAGTTTCCTAGAGCGCGAACCGGGGTATAAATACAAATCGGGTGTAATTGATCACCCACGAATCAATCTAAGTCTCCAGAGTGCGGACGAGATACTAAATATAATATGGTTGTGAATGACTACTCGTAGGATAAATTAAGTCCCCGGAGCGCGGACGTGTCTTTAAACATCAAACGGGAGTAACTGATCGCCAACATACGAGTGCAATCCCCGGAGTGTGGATATGATTTCCAATAAACGAGCGAGTGTGATTTGATTACTCGAACCCTTCTCTTTTCAACTTCATTCCGACAAAGTTAAGCTTAATTTATCGAAGGCGGAAAGCGACTGCCCGAAACTCAAGCACCAGCTATTGATTGAAACAGTACAATATTGAGATTCGACTTAACTTTCGTTATAACCTGAAGCCGTAACTTCAGGACTTAACAAATAAACTCAAGTCTGGTTAAGAGACTAAGGCCTCACAAGTACGTTTCATGGATGCTCAAGCGCTAAAGCACTTAATCAAATAAAAATAAAACTATGCTGAAGACAAAATGGAATTTTGTTTCAACTATTCTTTGAAAAGAAGGACAAGTACAAAATTATTCCATGAAATCCTACTAGCAGGGGCCAAACCCGTATCTATACACGTCCTATAGGAAGCAAAAAAATTCCTATCTATCTACCAAAAAAGGGAAGCGAGAAGACGTATATTCTCTCGACTTCTTCTTCCTCTTCTTCGGCATTGACCCACTAGAGGTACTGCTCGGGTGCCTCTTTGAGCCTTCCTTTTGATGGTTGATCTCTAACCGGAGGAATTATGGTGACCTCTTCCTTCGAACTCACATGTATTAGAACACTTTCTGAACGCAGAGTCAGAGGGATAGGAACACTCTCGATGCTAGAAGGCGAAGGAGGCACACCGGTGTTGAAACTGTGCCACCGGGAGAAATCATTTGTAGAGGAGCTAGACCAGGACCCGCCATCCCACCTCTAATACCACTAGACCGTGCGGCCGCTTCCATCTCGACGTTGATCTCAGCTATTATGTCTTCTGTATGAATTGTTTGAGCGTCCGTAGGAATCCTGCAATTTGGGCCTGAAGAGCTGGCCATGAATGTGCCTTCACCTATGATGAATGGCAGGTCGGTAAGAGGATCGTTTTGATGACCAAGGAGTTCCTCCATCATCTGCTCATCAATAGTGAAAGTTCTCCCCTGCACTCCGTCGGTTGGTGCAGCGGCCATTGTTGAGGTCGCCTCCTTCATAAGGGCCTCATGCTCATAATGTGGCTCTTGAATTGCAGGGAGCACGAACGATGCAGCTCCTATCGCTGGATAAAGATAAGAGAAGAAGTGTTAGTAAATACTTCAGATAACACTCCCGACTTCGAGTAAATGCGAGAAATGATTGGAATACCATCCTCAGAATGGTTCGTGGGTGGAGCCAGAGAATGTTCAGGGATATGCCCGCGAGCTGGAGACAATTGTAGTTGATCAAAATTAAATATGGGCACAGATTGAGGATCAACCGCAGGAGCAGATTTGAGCTGGGTTGGCATAGGAATTTCGATCTTGCATTATGATGCTCAACACCCGAAATCTCTCCGGCCTTCGGATGCTGACTATCGAGTCTCTCTTTCTTAAATGTGATAGTGATGTCATGGAGAACCTTTTTCTCATCATCATTCAGCACCCGATTCTCTAATTCAAACTCTTCAATGGATTCAGTGTCGTGCTCTGCTTTTTCATCTTCAACCAAGCGGCACAAAGCATTGTATAGATGTGATGGATAATTTTCGAGGCAGCATAGATTCCGATGCTTCAAAACATTGGCATTATACGTAATGAGGAGATCTTCAATGTCACCCTCCAACCTTGCCTCTACCGTTCACACTTCACCCTCAACCCTGGTTTCAGCTTCCTATACCTTCAACATTGCCGCATCCCTCTCATCCCTGAGTGCCATAGCCTGCTTACATGCTTCCTGAGCGGCTTTATTTGCATCGTCTTTCTCATTGATGACTTCATCAAGTTTGGATTTAAGCTCCTCAAGCTCTTTAAGCGCCCCCATCTCTTTCGGCCATAACTATGGTGGTCCGGTGCCTCATTTCCTCAACCAGTGCTAAATGTGTTTGCCTCATCTCCTCCATCCTCCACGTTGCCTCATTGGCTCTTTTATTAGCCTCTATCTCTGAATTTCTCGTAGACTCGTTTTCATCGTTATACACCTGAATTATATGGTCCTTCTAAGTGAGATCAATTCCTAGTTTCTCGATCGTCTTTTCCCACTTAAAGGCCACTGCTGATACTTTATCTACGGTCTTCATCTATTCCCAATACTGGCCATAAACATCATGTAGTCATGCATCGTCTGTTCTGCCTCGTTGGGGATTCGCTTTAAGTGCGGGGGAAAGACGAAGCCGTCAAAACAGTTATTCAAAAAATCCTTTTTCAACTTAGCAATTCTAATCGCTCCTTCCCTGGTAGGTTCTGTGATGGCTTGTTCAATGGCAATGGAAGCCTCAATTTCAGTCCTCCGACGCTGTTGGTCAGATCTAGCTACTTGGGGAGGTGGTGCATGACGCGAAGATTCAAGGGGTTGTTTTCTAGAACCAGAAGGTTGTGTTGGACCTCTAGGCGACGGAGAGCGCGACCGGGAATGACGCCTATACTCCCTCTCCCTATCCCATTCCCTCTCGGAACACTCCCCCTCTAGACTAGAGTAGCCGCGATTACAGTCTCTATCGGCCTCACATCTGCGGGACTCATAATATAAACTAGATGCATAGCGTGCAGAACAGAGGCTGCCGAGCACATATCCTCGCTTTGTCATCGTGTTTGTAAAATGAAAAGAGAAAAAAAGTTAGTGATCTTAAGAGATGAATAGTTCGTGATTAAGAATTGCGTGGTGTCATGAAGTGTGTGTATGCATGTGCACAACCCCAGCCAACTGATTGCAATAGCTGTATTCGAAGGAGTTGGCTCTCCTATGTCTAAGGCGCTTTGAAGCCCCTCTAAATCAGTATCTTGGTGCAAAGACAGGTCATCCGGAATAGTGTTGTCCGGCAGTCCCGCAAAGGAACTCTCTATCTATGAGGAAGGAATCTCTTGACTAGTAGCGGGCAAAGAGACTGCGATGATTTTGCACTTAACAGATTTTCAAGCAGTAGACTTGCCTCTTCTCTTCTTCTCTAAAGATTGAGGACTTTACGAAGGCCTGGCTACGGGCTCATCTCTAATAGACATGTTATCATCACCGTCCTGTTCGGTAATTACTATCCTAGGAGCTCTCCTTCGAGCTTTTCTCACCAAGGTCTTCCTAAGAACTCCTGCAAGTCCGATACTTTGGTCTCTGTCAGTTAGCCCCACGGTCACCAAATTCTTGTCCGTAAGGACTTCATCAATTTCTCTGTGTTCGGCGGGTACTTCTTGAAGGACTCGTACTATCTCCTTAAGATGAGCGCCTTTAGGTCGCGGAATTGAAGCTGTAAAAGGAAGAAAATGTTAGAATCGACATTAACTACTATTATCTAATTAGTCACTAAAGAGGCCAAGGCACTTATGTCTTGCTAGCCACCTTCTGGCGAACCCCGGTGGACACCGAACGTAGAACCATTTGGTCTTAAAGTAACTCAACTTGCTCCAATCCCCGATCACGACTTGGCAATTTCTAACAGCTTATAGAAAAGTAAAAGATGGGTTATCCTCGCGACTCTTTATATTGAATTCGTATCTAATTTCCTCAATCGTCGGGGGACGGAAGAGGTGCTCCATGAAGATGACAAACAAACTATTGAGCAATGCATATCCAATCGGATGCAACTGAGACGGAGCGATCCTCAAGAAAAGTAAAACTTCCCGGATAAACTGGTTGAAAGAAGGAGGCAACCCGGTTGCACACATAAATCTGTTGCAGGCTGTATACCCTTTCGGAGGGTTATGGGCTCTGTCTTCTGGCCCCGGCAGTAAGACATCATACAGCGACAACCCATGCCTTAAACATATTCAGCCCAACGTATCTTCAGAAATATTGGAAGGACGAAATCTTATGGATGTGCGATGAAGACTGCTCCTGGTAGCCTGTCTGGAGCAGGGCTAGTAACGTCGGCTGCAATAACCGACATTTCGATTATGAGGAGAAGTTGGCTCGGGACATCCTGTTAACTTGAGCTTCTGGGTTCCATATCTATTGAACTTGGTAAAAATCATCGTTAGACGACAATAAACCCATGTTCCACCCAGTGTGAAGTGAGTGAATATGTTGTGCATTGCAATGCTACATAATACTTAAGAAATTTTATAGAATTTGAGGAATGTTCAAATGATAAGACTTCAAAATTCAACCGTAGTGACCGTCACCGCCGACCATCAAAATCATGCCGTCCAGACTTCAGAAAGCGATCCAAGTTAGAGTTTGTAAAACTTGTCAAATTACAATTCCATCGATAAGCTTTGAAGGGCAATAAGATATGCAGTGAAATGGTTAAGTCCAATTATGCAAGGAAGAAGCTCGTCGGAGTCAAATGTTCGAGTGTGAAAATCAAATTTCGTATCCATTGAGGTCTAAACTTGGATCGATCATAGCGAGATTCAAGTCGCATTGATCACCAGGAGCACAATTCTTATTGATCATCGGAATGGAGTTTCGTATCGATCGTGGAATGGTAATTTGTATCGATCATCCAAAGGTCCCTTCGTAATGAAAACCCTATACTTCATATAGATCAACAACAACACATTCGTATCGATCGCCAAACACAAGATTTTGTACCGATCACTCTAGATCAATACAAATGCTAATCATCAATCGATCAATGCGAATGTCTACCAACCATTGATATGAAGCGATCCCCTCATTCGATACGAACTTTTTCTTCATCCACAATCGATACAAATACGCCTCTCATGTCCATCATCCTTTCTTTCTTCTTCCCCTAACAGTTCAGACTCCGGCTCCTCCTCCCTCAACCATGCGCCAACCCAAATCTGACCTCATCATCATCATAATTGGCCACGATTATGGACGAATTGGCATTAAATCTCGAATCTTATCGTTTTAATATGAGATTATTCAACTAATTACCTAAATTAGGGTATCGATTTGAGGGATTAATAAGCTGCGGTGATTTGCGAATGAACGCAGTTTCTATTTCTCAGTTTTTCTATTGATATGAAGGCAAGGATGGAAAGAAGGCAGAAGAAAATAAAATTCTAAGTCCAAGGCGTATATATATGGGTACGAGACCAAAGGAAAAAGGCATTTCATATCCTATTTATTATACCAGGATAACTGGCCGCCTACATCGATATGCCGAAGGTCCTATGTATCCATCTACCCACATAGGTCAAGACTACAGCAATTCATACCATCAACTCCAGCCAGAACATGACTGTTTGTACCCATCGGCGATCGACCAATACGAACAATGCAATAAAGGCTTGTTTGAACTATTCGGAACCATAGCACAATTGTTCGTAACCATCAATTATTCGTCGATACGAAGTGATTATTTTGTATCCATCACTTTAAAGCCCACATAAGTTCATATCCATCGATACAAAGAAATTCCGAAGAACTAACGGTTTTATATCGATAGTAGTCGATACGAAATGTCTATCCCAACTTCTCACATCATTCCAGAAGAGGGTCGATATGAAGGGACAATAACTACCGCCAAACGTTGTTACAACTCGAATTTCACATCGAACCAGGAGAGATTCGATATGAAACTCGATCCAAACAAAAATACAAAAAAACTTGACATCAACCCGTGAATGTGAAAACGTGAGCAGGAGTCAAGTTAATATACGCGCATGTACAACGGACTAATATTCAATTTTCCAAATTGACAGGAATTGAATGCTCACCCAATGACAATTACAATAGTGAACAACATCTTGCTAACAATCGACACTTAGTTACAACAATGCACAACAGAATCTTTGGCAGTCAACAATTCAGTATTTATATTACGGAAAATTAGTCAAAGGTTACATATTTTGATGAACAGACAACAACCATTCAACGAGTCGGGCTGAATTTTCAGAATAAAGATCGTAGCTTTTCAAAGCACATCATGTTCTCACAAGACTTACTTTGGAGGGAAAATGTTATCTTGCCTTTTGGCAAGGGTATGATGCTAAGAAATTAAATGTATACCAAAGACGGTATGTCTCGAAGATCAATGATACACAGGTCTGCTATGGATGCTGGTAAATTTTGTTCGAGCCCGGATCAAGCTACAATCGATATGATACGATAAGAAAAGCTATGAAAGCTAACATTCCAAATTTCAAGTCAATCGGAATCCGTATGCTCAAGATATAGATCGATCAAAACCAAGGGAGTCAACTTCTTTCATATCCATCATGTTCATATCCATCCAAGATAGCCCTCTTCGTATCCATCAGCAACGACACGTTAGTCCAATTCGTATCGATCCACTACTTAGAATGTTTCGTATCGATCAGCTACAGATTGATACGAAGTTGGCATCCACTATCAATATGAAACAGGCCAAGGACTATCGGTACGAAGTAGCTGCATGTATTCGATACGAAGCAATCTCTATACCATCGATACAAACTGGCCTTCCAACCATCGATACGAAGTGACTTCAGAAATTGATAGGAAGAGCACGTCTTAGAGTGATACGAACAAAGCATGATTGAGATGGAAGAAATAGTCACTCGGCATGGAAAGTGGATCGATCCTGGAATCTCACACCACGTCACTCATTATCGATACGAGCCAACTTGGATACGTATTCAACGATACGAATGGGATTGATATGAACTCGACAGCCTTTTGCAAAATCCAAACTTAGATGGATCATAACTTAAAATCTCCAAATCCAAATGTCACCAAATTTTCACAGGAGCTTGCGTACTACATCGAGATTGTTCCTGACGATCTCAGCTCAAAATGATCATTTCTTAATCGATACGAATTCCATATGCATCGATCATGGATGGAGTCCAAATGTATGGGGATCGATCACGTGGGCCCATCCACGTGAGAGAAGGGGTCTTTCGAGTTTTGAGCCAGATATTCGTAGCCTACCCCTATAAATAGCGACCCTTGACCTATAGAAAAGGGATTTTTGCTTCTCTACGCTGATGCTCTACCGAAATCACTACTATACTTCAGTTGTACTTTTGTAATCTCTTCTAGTCAGCAAGTCAATTCCAATAAACATCAATCATTTCATAGTGGACGTAGGCAATACGTCGAACCACTCTAAATTTGTGTGTTTCTATACTGTTTCTTATCTGTTGATTGGTGTGTTTGTTAGATCTGCCTTATTTTACATTTACTTTCGTCATTTTATCTCTTCAAACACATCCGAAGAGTGTTGTGCCCAATTTTAAATGATGGACACTGTATTACTCATGGCTGGTGGAGGCACCAAGAGATTACATACTGATAGGTATGAATAATTATGGAATGACTCAGTCGATGGCTTTATGTTGGTTAATATAACTAAGATTAATAGATAATATTGATGTGACAAAATTACACATTTCCTTTAGTTTGATGCTACCGTTGATCTTCAATATGAAAACTCTGCTTTGATTATAGTTAAATCATGGCACAACGTCCACCGAACGACTATAGTTGGGTCGACTTGAAGCACTAGAATTGAAACACTATTTAAGAGAAGATTAATCTTCTCGGTCAACTGAAGTCTACTCAAGACCAAAGTCTTTGACTAGAATAGTACAGTTAGTAATATTTGCTATTACTGGTTTAAGGACTTTTTGATTGGACTATGTAGCCAAACATAGATGATATTCGAATTTTGAACATTACCAAAATTTATAGCTCCAAAGTGATATAGTTTTAACGAAGATGATTGGTGTAGATAATTTTCACTACTGGGTAATGCTTATTAAAGTCAAATTAGGTTTTATTGAAACCAAGTAAGCAATAAAAAATTTCATAATGTCACACCACCTACCAAGTGAAGTGTGAACGTTTGAATTATTCGATATTAATCGCTGGCCGAATATGCACCTAAGAGTCACACGGTCAAAATGTTGAATACTCATATTTAATTATTTTGTAATTTTATAAATTAATTATATTTATGAAATATTAATTACAAAATTCTATAGGATGTGAATTAAATAATATTAAATGTTGTATATATAAACACTAATCGATACACAATCTCGATATGTTTTTAAACTGGATTTAAATGCAATACATATAGTTCGGCTTAAAATAGTTTTAAAGCTTAATTAGGGCTTAGTTTAGGCAGTTGTAGGGTAGAAATTTTGGGCTTTCCATATGATGGTTTAGAGGGAGGAATTTTGAATTTAAAACGAGAGAACTAGTAAGAGAAAAATAAAGGTATTGATTCTTATTTCATTCTTTCATCCATCCTTTATTTATTCACTCCAATTTTCACTCTCTGGTGACTTTTGTATTCTTTCTTTTTCTTCTCATATCGGGCTACTATCACCCTGTAACAATCTTAAAAATCCAAGCACTAATTCATATTAATTTGCTTCGAATCGATCGCTGTGGTAAGGCAATTTGGTAGCTAGAAACTTTGGGATTGGGATTAGATTCAAGCAATCTATTTCTTCGTTTAACATGCGAACTTTGGGCTTTTGTGAAAGGTAGTTTGCTGGTCTATTATTATATAATAATGTTATATATTTAATTTTTCATATGTTGCTACTAAGAAATATCACGAATCAGTATATCGATAGATTGTCACATGCTTATGGTTGTATATATAAGTGCATACATATAATTATTTTTTATGTGTACTTACATAATGCTCACGGCCAAAGTAGAAAAAATCATTAAAATAAAATTATTAATGATTTTATGAATTAAATCTAAATACAAAAAGATTAAACCATACAATAAATATATTTTAAATTTTGTAAAAAATTCGTTCATACTTAAAAGGCTTTCGGTAATATTAAAAAGATATTTTCAAATATTTATTAAATATATAAATACCATTATTTAATTCAAAATTGATTATATAAATAAAATGTATGTATGTATATATATTTATTAATTATATTAAATTTTGTAAAATTTTATATAATATAAAATAACATTATGCTTTAGAAAATGATTTAACTTTTTTGTTAATTCATTATGGTTTTAATTAATTATAAGTTTTTAATTAATAAATTATTTAAAACTAAAAATTAATTTAAAAAAATATATATTTTTATTCTCTAGCCAGAAGCACAAATATAATATATATATATATATTTAATTATAAATTTATATATATATATAAAATTATAACTTGTTTTTTGTTTATATTTAATATACATTTATATTAATAAATATAATAAAAAAGAAAAAATTATATTTGGATTTATTAGTATTAATGTTTTAAATTATTTTACAAATAATTTTTAAAATAATTTTATAATTTATATATGTATATCTGTGTGTGTATGTGTCTATATATGTATTTTAAAAAATGCTTAGTGTGAATAATTTATGACCAATATTTTATAATAATTTTATAAACACACACATATATACAATATTTTGATCACATATATATAGACACACATTTAGATAATTTATTTGCATCATGATGGGGTAACATGTCTGTTATGATGTAAATCCCTACATCTATACGTCGGCATGTCAAAAATCTACACATTATCCTGTTGCACGAGCATGCACACAAGTATGTGTATATGATACGCTACACAAAATATAATAAAAACTATATAAAATAAAATTTTATTTATAAATTCAAATAAAATATTGATTTTATTTAACATAAAATTTAATTTTTTTTTAATGAATTTGACTACATAGGCCCATTAAAGATCCAATAAGGGAATTCGGTTCCAACGGGACATGCATCCTTTATCCTCAGCATGGTCTCTCTTCCATTCTCTCATACCACTATCCCGTCCTTCTTGATTTGGGTGATGGGAGCCCCTGCCCTCTTTTTAAATTAAATAACTTCTAGACACCATAACCAGGTTTTGACGATATGGCATACAAAATCTAGACCTCCTTTTCGATCTCGGCAACTTAAGTCCTAATGACCAAACTTCATATCACTTTTAAGACCCTTGAGAAATGGTTGATGCGAATCTGGGGATCTCTTAGAATAATCAAGGAGCTCTTGCAAAACCATATCCTTGACTTTAACACAAAGGATGAATCCTCTCCTCTTGACCCCTTTGATAAATGCCACCTTTTGGAGCTTGAAGTTGAAGTGGATCTCATTGTGAAGCAAGAGGAAATTGCCTAGAAATAGAGATCCAAAGCCCAATGATTTAGAGAAGGAGACCACAAAACTTATTACTTACATAGGATAGCGAATGGAAGACGTAGACCCAATGCAATCTCCAGTGTTGTTGATGAAGGTAGAAAAATCGTTGATGGGCCTAAGATCCTTGAGGTCTTCACTAGGCAACTTAGGAAGATGTTCCAAGAGCCAGACACAAACCTGGATATATTAAACTAGAATATGATCTTCCCCGGTAAATGCGGACATCGATTCTGGATTTGAGATCGATGAGTTCTGGAATGCACTCTCTATGATGGCTAGCAACAGGGCGCCCAAAACATATGGGTTTGCACCAGCCTTCTTCAAGAGATATTGGGGATTCTGCAAATAAATTATCTTCAGAGTTTTTGAAAAATTCCACTCAAATCCATATCTGATTTCAAATTTAATTATGCTAATGTTACCCTCATCCCTTTCGATGGAGCTATGTCTACCAAGGACTTCTACCCAATTAGCTTGGAAAATGATTTTCAGATTGGTTACAACAATTCCAGCAAATTGAATCCAACCTTGCATGGACTGTCTGACCAATAAAAGGTAATCGGCCTTCACTCCTAATAGATCTCTGCTTAATAATGCAACAGTGGTCCAAGAAGCGATCAACTATTACCACTACAATAGGGTTAGCTGTGCCATTACCAAAGTTTACTTCTCCTAGGCCATTGACTCGATTATTGGAAATTTATCTTGAAAGTTTTAAACCATAAGGGTCTCCTTCCGGTTCACCAATTGGATTAAGTGCATTTTTTGACCTTATCCACCTCTTTCTGAATTAATAGTAGAAAGGGTGACTTATTTGCATTCAATAGTGGCCTTAAACAAGATGATCCTATTTCCCCACTACTGTTCACTCTTGATTATGATATTATTTCAAGCATGATTGATCTTGCATGTTCATCTGGGCTGCTGGCTTGCCCGAGCAATGACATCTTCCTACATGGAATCAACTCATTCCAATACGCTAATGATACCGTCCTCCTATCTCATCCACATCCCTCATTAATTGCCTCCCTTAAGCACCCACTTTACTCCTTCAAGGTGGCCTCTGGGCAACAAATCATCTTCACCAAGATCTTTGTTCTAATGGTTGTGCATGATCAGGATATTGGCCCCAGAGTAGCCTATAGTTCGAACTGTGAATCCTAAATCTTTCCCTTCTCTTAACTTGGACTTGACATCAGGCCTTCTAATCTCTTGCATGAAGGCTTGACAATTATCCTAGACAAAATTCAGCTGGCTGGGTGGAAAGGAACTTCCTTATCCAGGGCAAGTAGGTTAACGCTCATAATCTCGATCCTTTCATCCCTCCCAACTTATTGGTTCTCCTTTTACAAAGCCCTAACTAGGATCATTAAGAAGATACACTCCATTAGACGAGCATACCTATGGAAGGGTAATATAGCGTTTCCCCTACATACTACTTAGTGGCTTGGGACTAAGTTTGAAGATCGAAGAAAGATGGAGGCCTAGGAGTCGTCAATGTTCAGCAATTCAATAGAGCTCTATTATGTAAATGGGGTTAGTCATTTGTGGTGGGTAGCTCTAAAACCTAGCCTATGTGAGTCATGCATTGCTGCTACCGTGGAATATCTGACCTCAATCTCAATCCTTAGCTAGGTCCTCAAGCTTCAAGAAAAACATTTTACTATGCTGCAATGAACTACAGATTTGTACTTCAATCTCAATTGGGAACGAAAAGAAAACTGGCTTCTAGACTGACCCTTTCTCAATAATGTTTTCCTCTGATAGAGTTAGGAGTATGCCCTAAGAGTAATTATATAATTTGTTACATATATCTAACTTGATAACCAATCTTGTTTGTAATAAGGTGGTTTCTTTCTATTATATGCTTGATATAATATCTTATATTAATTAGTTAATTTAATTAAAAGTATATTTAATAAAAAATATCCATAAATGGTAATTTTTATGATAATAGTCATAATGCGTTGTAACCATGAGTGATTTATCACAATAAAATAAAAATATTATTTTTAATACTCCAAATCAAGATGTATTGAAACTAGATATCGATGTATCTATTGAGACTAGAGTACGTAACGCACTCTAGTTATTATGTAGTCTATTACTCGGGACTTCTGGGAACCAATGTGTTATGTATTGATAGGAACTGGATAACTATTGAATGACTCACTCGACAGTTTTTTGTTAGTTGATATAACTAAGGTCCAACAGAAAATATTGACGTGATAAAATAACACAGTTCTGTTGACTTGAGAATACTGTTAATCTTCAATGTGAAAGGTCCGCTTTGATTATAGTTAAATCATGGCACATTGTCCATCGAATGACTATATTTGGGTCGATTAGAAGCATTGGAAGTGAAACATTATTCAAAAAAGGAATTGTCTCAACAGTTATATGAGATTAGTATTACGGTCAACTAAAGTGAACTCAAAGTTAAAGTCTCTGGTCGAGCAGTACGGTTAATAATATTTGTTATTATTGGACAAAGGACATTGTGTTTGGACTACATAGTTGACTATAGATGATAATGGAATTCCAACTGTTACCAAATTCCATAAGTCTAAAGTGATGTACTTTTGATGAAAAAAATTGGTGTAAACAATAGTCGCAACATGGTAATGCTTAACAAAGTAAAATTGGATTTTACCGAAACCAAGTAAGTGATAAATTTGGCAAAAATGTCACACTACCTGCTGAGTGACGTGTGAACATTAATATTCTTATCGTTCGATATTAATCATTGACCAAATTTGAACCTAAGAGTCATACAACCGAAACATTGAACACTCCTTTTACCACATGATTTAGCTTATTTATAATTGTTATAAACTACTTGAATTATTAATATTTGTGAAATGTTAATTATAAAATTTTTATTGAAATATTTAATAGTATTAATATATGTTTATAATAATTATAAATATATTGATCGATATACGATATCGATACGCGTCTAAATTGGATTCGAATGCAATAAATATTGTTCGAACTTGAAGTGGGTTTGAAGCTTATATCGGGCTCGAGATATTCGACCATGATTCGATCATAGTATAGCCGGCCTTATGATGGACTTAAGGGCTGCGTTTTGATGTGTCGAAACGTAGAGAATGTGTAGGAGAAAACTAAAGATCTAGATCTAACATTTTCTCCCTAGTCTCCCCTTTATATAAGGATCATAATCCTCATTCTAAAAGAATGTTTAGAGACTCCATTCTCTCCCTTTTGCTATCCAAAATCACACATATCCTTCCTCTAAATGTTATCAAATCAAATCAATGGTATACGATAGTAGGTAGTCAGCAATTCGAAGCTAGCATCTTCTGGATTGTGATAAGATTCAAGGAGTTTAATTCAACATTTCAAAGTGCAAACCCAAGGCTTTGGTGAAAGGTACATAGCTTTTTTACTAATTTAATTAATATTATTATCTATTACTGCATTATATTGTAGGTTGTTAGATTATATCATAAGTTTATATTGATGTTTTGTCACATATTAGATGGTTAATATATTAGTTAATCAACATGTATGTTAATTAAAAAATTCATTTTGTATACAAACTAGTATGAAACTCATGGCCTAAAAAATAACATTTATTTAATTAAATAATGTTATATATGATTTTATTAATTAATAAAAAAATTTAAAGATTAAAGTCGTAAAATAAACATTGTAAAATTTATAAAATTTTATTTTTGCATAATAATAATTCAGCAGCAAAGATTGCTTTATTTTTATAAATATTTATATTTATTATATATTTAAATATTAATATAACTATTTATTTAACTAGAATTGATTATATATAACAAAATATATATAATAAAATTTAAATTTAAGAATAAAATGTTATTCAATAATTTTACATAATTTTCATTTTCAAAAACGATTTTTTAATAATTTTTACAATTTATTCTGATTGATTTTTATATTATCTAGCAATAGTTTATTTAAAAGTTTTTTTATAAATCCAAATAAATTATTTATTTCTATGATGTGAACTTAAATTCGTTTACATAAATTTTATAATAAAAAAATATATACACACGCATATATAATTATTTAGTTATTTATTTATGTATGTGCACATGTGTTTATTTGTTTATGAATATTTATAATTAAGTATAAAAAAGTTAATATTGTTCTTGGGTTATAGCAGAAATTTAAATAAAATTAAAGTTATTTTATATTGATTATTAAATGATTTTTTTTATTTAATATAAATGAACATTTGTGCAATCCAAATATTATTTTCACCTATTTTACGTACTTATAATTTATATAAATATATATAACATTTGATTCACACACACACACACATATATATTTGATGACGCATAGAATACTAGAGGGGCTAACATGTCCACTGTAGTGTAAATCTCAGCACCTATACACAGGCATGTCAAACCATGCATACTTTATTATGTTACACATGCATGTACACACATATGTTTAAATGATATACATATTTAGACATAATACAAAATAATATAAAGTAAAACATTATTTATAAAATTAAATAAAATAATGATTTTATTTAAAAGAAATTTAGAAAAGTTCTAACTCACTTAGACTTCACATGCCTAATAAAGATCCGAAATGGTAAAAAAAAAGTTGAAATTCACTCATTTCTTCCACTTCAAGTTGGACTAGTTCCAACAATGATATCGGAGCCAAATATCCTATGCAGTTTAAATTAGCAGTATAAGAGCTAACTTATTAGAGCCTACCCATATAACAAGGTATCTATAAAAGTTGCATCTAAGGTTGGGTTTGGGTAATCAAGTACTCTGCCTAACCTAGCTATTGGCCTGGCCCAAAAGAACGAGGCAAGCCCAATGGTTATCCCCAATATAAAGGCCTAAATTGAGTTGGGCCATTTCCTAATTTCATTTTTTTTAAATTAAAATTTTAAATCTAAGAGTTAATTTAAACTAAAAAACACATTATAAAAGCTATAATATAATCTTCAGAATGTTTGAAATGTTATAAAATTAATTTCAAAAATATTATTTATTAATAAGTTTATAATGAATTAAATAAATATATGTGGATGTATAATATATATAAAGATATATGGTAAGCTATCTTGAATTGTTTAAGACAATATGATTATTCACGTGTCTATAAAAGGATTTTTGAAATTAATAAAATTTAATTAAAATTGTTTAATTAAATAAATTAATTAAAAGTTAGTTAGTAAATTGCAATATATATATAAGAAATATGTGTATTACTATAAAGATTATAATATATATTCAGTATAATATGTTATAATTGAAGAACATAGTAATTAATTAAAGTGTTAATTGATTAAATATGATTTTGTTAATATAATGCTACATATAAGTATATAAGATAATTAAAATATAAAAGTTATATAATAATGAAACATATATAATATGAACGTAAAAAATAAATATGGAACATTAAAGTGACCAAACTAAACTTAAGGAATAAATACATACATATAGTACGTATACTGTGATTACCACTGTTACTGACACTTGAATCACGAGGGTATTTCACATGAAGTACATTATTCCATAAATAGATATCACTTAATATAACATATGGAAGATTATGAATCTTTAATATAAAGTTGTCACGTACCATTTATACATTAATAGATTAATTGCATACTCTCTGGTTGTTAAGCTTTCCTTAAGCTATACATGTTATGTGTAGTATTATTAATGTATAGGCTAGACGTGGTAAGATAGTTATACATGCTTTTTAAGCTTTCCTCAAGGTATGTATAGTGCACTTAGGCCGTTGCGAAATGGTGGGTACAAGTGAATAATCTCTTTCTGCGTGTTAAGCTTTCCTCAAGGTAAAATTGAGATTAGGACGAGGAATTATGGGATCGGAGTTATATCATATATAACCGATAAGAGTAATCCATCAAATATGGGAGTATTACTTATTGAGCTTTTCTCAAGTCAGAATCCAAAGATACTCGAGTCCTAACACCCACTATTGAAGTCAAAAGACTTATATATTTCGTCTTAGGGTTTAGAGAAATATAAAAGACTAGTGGGAGCCTTATTAGAAAAATGAAATGGTTATAGTTAACTTTTCTAATATTATAAGAGCATCATTTATGTAAATTTATAATAATCTACATTGATAAATATATGCAATTAACAAAATTGATAAAATGTTTATCAATTAAAACATACAAATAAACTGAATTAAATATTGAAAAAGTAGCATTAAATATGCTTACCAATAAATATTTTTTCATGTTAACCCATGCAAGCGCTTAATTATACGACCATTAAATACGTTCGTAACTTGGTCACTTACGGGTTTACTTGCCAAAGACTGTGTATTTTCTTCAATGTGTTGTGAACTCTAAAAGCAATACAAGAATATGAGTATTTGATTCCTATATGAAGACATATAAACGTTATATGGTGAACGATCACACTTCATAATGTATGAAACCTTGATAAAATTAGTTCATTAAAATAAGCCAATAAATCATAGTGTGTGGTTATATATTTAATATGATTGATAAGATTAATGATCTTGTTGTCTTAAATATACCACTGGACTAAAGGTTACAAGATAGATATAAGAATTTGACCGCTGAAATGTCAGCTTGATCAATTTATGTAAAATGTAATTTATTTTATGTCCTTAAAAGTTAAGGATGACTAAATGCACTTCTGCAATGAGTTCAGATTTCCTTTGAATGGCTCGACCATATAGAATGGAAATCGAATGTATAAGAGTGGATGTAACCTAAGCACATTTGGGATGAAGAGAGTGAATGTCACTTGTACTTTATAAAGAAATTCGAAAACGAGAATTGTAAAATTATTATAGACACTTAACATTGGAATGAGAAATACGATTTCTATTCCATAAGTATTTTCATATAGAAAATTATTTTTTGTAATATTAATTTTTTTGAATTTTAAATACTTGATCTGAAATTCTCTATTATAAACCAGTTATAATAAACGAAATAAATAGCCTATCTTAAGTGGTTGGATGGAGCTCTGTATTTCATATGCTACTATAGTAACAATGAAAATAGTGGAACCATGCTATATAATACTTATTGGTTATATCAAGTTACGAAAATTATTTTTGTAAAACACACTAAACATTATTTGTAATATAATTATTATTTTTCAATATTCACTGAAAAGTAGATGTAGTTTCATTTTAATATGAATATTATGAATATTCATTATAAAATAAAACTATAATAGTGATATTTGAGATGAACTTGGAAATACAAAAGTATCTAAATTTATTTCCAATTATTTTAGAACTATAGACTAAGCCATAGTTTGAAGAAACAACTCTTGGATTA
Source organism: Allium cepa (assembly GCA_030765085.1). Taxonomy (NCBI): domain Eukaryota; kingdom Viridiplantae; phylum Streptophyta; class Magnoliopsida; order Asparagales; family Amaryllidaceae; genus Allium; species Allium cepa. The sequence continues at coordinate 515,242,113 of CM060938.1, forward strand.
TGTGAATGTGAATCATATGATACTAGTTAGTTAAATCTTAAACAATTAAGGATAAACAACTCATTCAGTGGAAGCATGAAAAGAGTTAATGAACTCTTTGGATTGATACATATACATGTATGCAATCGCAAGTTTATTAATACCAAAATGGTTCCGTGTACTTTGTTATATTAACCGATGAGTTATCACTGACAAGGACATATGTATTTGATACACATGTAGTATGTCTATGATAAGCTCAATGAGTAAAAAATAGAAGTAAATAAAGTAACATGCAATAGAAAATAAAACTGATTCGATTTGATCGAACATATGAGTATATGGGAAAATAGTTCCTAAAATACCTAAAAAATGAATAAAGATTCAATCTCAAAAGTCATTCCTCCCTAAGATATGATGTATCGATAAGGAGTAATCAAACTTTGTTAAATGAAGTGCATTTGATTGTGAGTGACGTTGAGTTAACTTCTTTCTGTAAGGTAGTGTACTTACGAGTGGTACACAAGGTTAAAATTAATTTTGTCTAAAGAATGGTTTTAAAAATCATACAAGATAAGGGTTTATAAGAAACTCCAACATATCTTAGGCTAACGAGTTAGCAGGTTGTGCGAGACGAAAGACTACATGCAATAATTGTTCATGACTGACCTTGTATAAATCATCCAAAAAGGAGTTTGGAAACGACTATCGTTGAATGACCAATTTATGGTTTAAACATAATAATTATAAACTAAAACCAAACCAGTTTTATATGTAAGGTAATTCATAAAATGTTTGTGAATACTCGTTCCTTTGAGTTGAGAAACATTGTAGTTTCAAGAAATATCAACTTCATTGTGAAGAAATTTCTTTTAGAAATTATTGGTATTGAAATGGATTTGGATACGATCTAAGGTCAAAAATGGCTATAAAGGATGAAATGAAATTAACCAAACCTAAATGAACACAACACGATATTATGTCTAATAAGTATTCTCATGCATTGAAGAGAAATTATGGTTATCAATATCGAGAATTGATAATCCTCAGTTGTCAATTAATCCATTAAGAATATTGACTCTACGATACGGTATGGTGCAAAAATACGAAAAGGTTACCAAGTATGTTATCCAAATATGATTTTAATAGGTGTAATTGAAGGGATACGCTTTATCTGTCTGAATGTGTCTTTAAAAGCAGGACTAATGCAGTTGGAATATAATGAGAAACATTGATAAAAGTAACATTAAAATTTTCAAATGTTGAAATTCACATAATATATTTGTTATTGAACATGCTTAAATTATTTCATATGTACTTCTAAAACTATCTTTTAGCATAACTTTGTGTTTTGGTACATATGTGCTGAAATGGACAATTCTAAATAATGAGTTAGAATAGACTGTTTGCAGATAACAATCAAAGTGTATCGAAGTTAGTGGAAGCAATATTGAGTTTTGTAGGTTTCTGGATATGATCCAAAAAATGATACGAAAGTATCACTTTATATGCATAAGAATTGAGTAATTATTTTGATAAAAATATTGAACAGTTTGATCTTCAATCAAAATGTAGAGGAAACGTGTGTCCATAAGAAAGAACCACTGAAAGGTATATTCTAAACTATAAGTAAACAACATGCTGTTGATTGTTAACGATGTACTTATGTTAAAATCGGTAATAGTTTGGTTGTTTAGTACTCGATATTGGATTTGTGAATTATACCATTTATAATAAGTATAAAGGATGTGGGGAATGTTCCAAACAATATGTAAAGACATGATATTAAAATGTTTAATATGAAACATGTAAGATGGATTTCTAATGTATCGACAGTAGGAATTATCATACATGTTGAATTTTCTACAATATTGTAATTTGATTATGTATTTGATGCATTAAGAAGATCTCAAGTTTGAATTTAGATCTCTAAATGGTAGTTTAGAGTGCTCTTGAGTATTTATGAAATACTAGGGAATTGTTTAGAAACAACGAGCTCTTTATGAAAGGATGTTCAGACGCGAACATCATAAGTGCTATCAAGTATAATATGGTGATATTAAATTCATATTCAGATCTTAATTAAGAAGCTTTAAGTTGGTAATGTTCCAAATGAAAGGTTGTGGCTGATTCAACGAAAGGCTAAGTACATCGCCCTGAATAGCGCAGTAATAAAAATAGTGTATATAAATAAATGCACAAATTTATAATTGAGCTAGCGGTGATTCCAAGTATTAAGAATACTACATCATTTTTATATGATAACAATGTAATAAGAGGAGCACATTATAAGTCAAGAAGCATACTCCGAATAGTTCCACATGATAAATGCAGTTTATCAACACTGGATAGTTGATTGATAAAGTAAATAATTGAACAACATAGCATATCCATTCAGAAAGGGATTAACTCGAATAGTTCTCATCAAACTGATTGAAGTGATGGGATAGAGATTCCATAATTGACCCCAAGTGTAAGTGAAAGATTGATATAGTTAAGTGTATGCATTAGGAAAAATTATGTAATTTGTCACATACGTCCAACTGATAACCAATCTTGTTCGAAATAAAAGGTATTTTCTTTATATTATATACTTGATATAATTTGTAATATTAATTAATTAATTTAGTAGAAAATCCATAAATGGTAAGTTTTTTTATATTAGTTACAATGCGTTGTAACCATGAGCGAGTTATCACTATAAAATAAACATACTATATTATATATTCCTAGTCAAGATGTATCAAGACTAGATATTGATGCATCCATTGAGATTAGAGTACGTAATGCTCTCTAAATATTGGACAGTGCATTACTCATGACTGTTGGGGCACCAAGAGGTTACGTACTAACAGTTATTGGATAACTATGTAATGACTCAATCAATAGTTTTTTATTGGTTAATATAACTAAGGTTCGAGATAAAATATAGATGTGAAAAAATTACAAAGCTCTCTTGACTTGAGAATACTATTGATCTTCAACGTGGAAGCTCTGCTTTAATTACAGTTAAATCGTGGTACAACGTCCATCGAACGAATATAGTTGGGTCGAGTGGAAGCATTGGAAGTGAAATACTATTCAAGGAAGGATTCGTCTCCTAAGTTGTATGAGGTTAGGTATCACAATCAACTGAAGTTAACTCAAAGTAAAAGTCTCTTGTCGAGCAGTACGGTTAATAAATAATTGTTACTATTGAACCAAGGACAATGTGTTTGGACTATAGAGTTAAATATATAAGGTACTGAATTTTGAAATTTAATAAATTCCATGAGTCGAAAGTGATATAGTTTTGACGTAGAGAATTTATATAAGTAATTGTCACAATTGGGTAACACTTAACAAAGTAAAATTGGATTTACCAAAACTAATAATAAATTTGGCTAAAATATAACACCATTTGCTAATTGATGTATGAACATGGACATTCGAACTGTTCGATATTGATCGTTGACCAAAATTTTTTTTTGAACAGATTAAGCGGGGTTGAAACTGGACCCCTACCAGCTTTATTAACCAAAGAAGAAAAAGAAAAACACTACAAACAGCACACAACAAAGCACACAACAACAGCATACAACAAAGCAGACAAGAAGAAAACACAAACATCAGCAGAAAAGAAAAGGAGCAACAAGAAGACAACGCTAAGGTATCCAAGGCTCGAAGTGGTTTTCATGAAACTTAAAAGGGCTGACTCTCATCCCCATCAGTATGCTATGCTTTATAACCATCCGCACAGTTTCCTTGCTTCTGCTTATTCCTTCAAAGCATCTGTTATTCCTTTCTTTCCATATTTCCACCATTAATTTTTTCACGACAAAAAAAAGGAGTTGCCTATTGTCATCCCTCCACGTGATGGCTCCTTCCATCAAGTTCCACGGGTTAATACTGACAGGTAAATGAAAAACCTTCAGGATACAATTCAACATTTGAGAGCCGATGTATTAAACATAAGGACAATCAAAAAAAATGCAAAACACTTTCAGCTTGCTGATGACACAACTCGCACTCAGGAAGAAGAGTCATACCATAACTCAACAGTTTGTCTCTAGTCATCAGAGCATTGGAAATCACCTTCCAGAACATGAGATTGTCACTGCTACTAGATGCCACCACCCAAGTAACCTTCCTCCATTTAGTGTCCGGCATTGTGTCAAGACCATTCAAAGCAACGTAAACTTTTTGATTGAGTGCCCCTGACCATTCCACAAGACAGTGTCATAATCATATGAATCATATAAGGAAGTGGCATACTTATTCCAAAAATCCCTGACAATTTGATTGCTAGTATAAGGCAACTCAATTCTTCCATTAACAATATGATCGGTAGCAAGGGCACTGGGGCCAATGCCACACTGAAACTTCTGCTGAGCACTGAAAACATGATCCAGAATCACACCTTTACCTAGCCAGGGGTCATGCCAGAAACTGCACAAACTAGTTTCTGATAGCTTCAGTTGAACAAGAGGCTTGAAAATGGACCTTAATTTTAGAATACTCCTCCAAATCCAGCTACATGACTGAGGTATATCCATAAGCCAGAATTTTTTAGTTCCAATATTATATTTGTGTGTCCAGTTCACCCATAAAGTGTCATGCTTGATAAGCAATGCATTGAAATGTTGGTTGTATGCAGCCTTGTTCCAAGCCCTAATATTATGCAAACCCAGTCCCCCTTTGCTTCTAGGCAACTCAATAATATTGTAAGAACAAGGGAGGACTTTCCTAGCGTGAATGGTTCCAAACCAAAAGAATCTCATCATTGCTCTTCTAACCAATTGTAGAAGTTTAGCAGGTAGAATGTAAGTCCTTGCCCAATAAACCACTAAGGATTGGCTAACAGAATGAACAAGCACGAGCCTACCAGCTTGAGTCAGAAATCTATTAGCCCAACAATCCATAACAGCAGTGATCTTTTCATAAAGAGGAAGACAGTCGGCAAAAGTGACTCTAGAAGTACAGAGAGGAAGCGCAAGATAGGTCATATCTGTTGACATGGATTGCATACCAGCAAAAGAAATCAGATTTTCATCTTGCATGTTAGACACTCCAGAGAATAAGATGCTGGATTTATAGAGATTAAGATTAAGGCCAGTCATTAAGTAAAAAGAATGAAGAGCACATTTAATACCCCCCAGAGATTGGATATTAGGTTTGGAGAAAATCATAATATCATCGGCAAAAAGAAGGGCAGTTATTTGAAGGTCCTTGCACTTGGGATGGTAATGAATTTGCTTGTTATGATACATGGTTTTAACAGTCTTGTGAAGACTTCCATGACAAGAATGAATATGCAGGAAGACAATGGATCCCCCTGCCTGATTCCTTGTTTTGGAACAAAAGTGGGAGAACTGATGCCATTTATAATCAGAGAATAGGAGGGAGTAGATATGCACTCGTAAATCCAAGCAACAAAAACCTTTGGAAAGCCCATGAGCGGCATAACCCTAACTATAGTCTTCCAATGAAGAGAATCATAAGCCTTCTGAAGGTCAAGCTTTAGCATGGCACGAGGGGATACATTGGCACTGTTGTAACCTTTTAATAGTTCATGGGCTAGCATAATGTTGTCAAGGCTATTTCTTTCAGGGAGGAAAGCAACTTGGTTAGTAGAAATAATTCTTTGAAGAACAGCCACCAACCTTTTAGCAATAAGCTTGGAAATACATTTGTAAATCACATTACAACAGGAAATGGGTCTAAAAGAGGATACAGTCAAGGCTGGCTTGGACTTAGGGATTAGCACCAAGTTGGTAGAGTTGATAGATCTAAGCATCTTGAATTTATCAAAGAAATTATGGACAGCTCTGCAAAATCGATTACCAACTAAATCCCAGCTAGAAGTAAAAAAAACTACGTCGAAACCATCTAGACCACAAGACGAGCTTCTATTCATAGAAAATAGGGGTTTCTTGATTTCCTCATTGGTAACTTTAGCTATCAGTAGACCAGATTCAACATGATTAAGTCTTGGAAGTGATATAGTGGAGAGAATGTCTAAATCTGGATCAAAGTTGCTAGCATTTTGAAGAAGGCCAGAAAAATGCAAAAGAAAAGCTTTTTCCACAGTTTCAGTAGTATGAAGAGTACCTGCTTCATCAACAACAGATGAGATGTTGTTTGTAGAATGCTTAATTTTAAGAGAGGCATGAAAAATTTTAGTATTCCTATCGCCTTTAGCAGCCCATTTGAATCTTAATTGTTGCCTTTTCATATCAGACTCACTAGCTAGGGCAATATTTAGGTCATTGAATAATGAAGCTTCCTTCTCAGCCATGAGAACATTGTCTGGAAATGCCATCATTTTCTCCTGAGCAATCCTTAACTGGTCCTTGAGTTTAGTTGATTGAAGACTGCCATCACCATACTTTGTCCTTGCCCAAACCTCAAAGCTAACTTGATTGCCTTGAGTTTCCTGCAAAAAATATAAGAAGGATTTCCAAAATGACTAGCAGTCCAAGCATTTTAAGTATATCATGATATTCAGGATCAAGGACCCAAGCATTGAAAAATTTAAATCCTCTTCTGGCTTCCAAAGGCTTTTTCCCAGTGGTCAAGATGAGGGGAGAGTGATCAGAAAGAATTGGTTGGGGAAGATAAGTGGAGATGTTGGGCCATGTTGAAAGAGCTTTGAAGTTAGAAAAAGAATGATCAATGTTAGAGAAAACACGGGCACCAGTTCTTGAACGGTTGTTCCAAGAGAAGGGGCACCATGTTTGACAATAGGTATTAAGGAAGAGTCATCAATAGCATTATTTAATGGTAATATATCCCTAAGTAAAAGAGGGAGACCACCTTGTTTATTAGACAGAAAGAAGCAAGAGTTAAAATCTCCAAGCAAAACCCAAGGATGGGAATCTTGTCTTAGCACTGGAATTAGGTTGTAAAGAGCTTGTCTAGCAGAGGGAGAGTTATAAGCATAGACGAAAGAAATATAGAAAGATAAAGAGGAGTTGAAACATTTGGCATGAAAGTGCATAATTTGAGGAGTTGCAAGGATGAGATCAAGATTAAGTTGCTCTGGATTGTGAAGGATCATAATTCTCCCATAACTTGCTTCAAGAAGATTATGGTTCAAGGTCCACGATGGGTTTATGTACTTTGCAGCTTTAACAGTTAGTGGCGGATTCAGTTTTGTTTCAAGAATTGCAATAACAGAAAGATGATGATTTGATATCAATAGTTTAACCTGATCCATCTTAAGAAAGTTATGGGATCCTCTAATATTCCAAACACCAATGTTATGCAACATTTATTAAACCATGTTTATGTGATTTCCTTCTCTCATGCTCCTAGTTACAGGAGAATTCATTCTAGTGTAGCTTTGATTTTGGTTTTTTGCCTTTTTAGACTTTTTGCTGTTATCAACTTCAGTTGCTTGACAGCTGTCTGGAGATGGTTCATTTGGTGGCGATTTCCAACCTGGTATAGACCGCAGAAAAACATAAGGCTGACATGGTTTAGAGATGATGGGGGGAGTGGGAATAGGGTTGGGAGAGTAGACTGAAGCTGTGGAATGAGACCGGGCATGCATGTTGTACGCAAAATCAAAAAGCTCTTTTTGCATTGTTCTACAGAAAGAAATTTCATGGTTGTCTGAGCTTGAATTGGCTGTTGGTTGGCATTTGGATGGGGGTGCTTCAAGATTGAGAAGGGGGTCAGTGCATTGAGAAACAATGAAAGATTTTGCATGCACATGAGAATCAGAAACTTGCACAAGAGTATCAGAAATTTCATGGTTGTCTGAGCTTGAATTGGTTGCTGGTTGGCATTTGGATGGGGGTGCTTCAAGATTGAGAAGGGGGCTAGTGCATTGAGAAATAATGGAAGATTTTGCTTGCACAAGAGTATCAGAAACTTGCACAGTTTGAATACCATTTTCCTCCAGAGGAGACTCAAAGTTATGCTGCTCATTACAAGTTGCAACTGATTGTTCTTGGTGAAAATGCTTGTTTTGTAAAAAATGAGTGCAATCAGCCATCAATTGATTACCAATATATTGACCTCCAGAATGTGTCTCATCCTCATTATCACCTTCAGTGTCCATGTCCTTTAACACATCAAAGACATTGCTTGTATCTAATGTACCATAATCATTTTCAGTTTCACAAGCCTCAACCTGCACCTCATTTCCACATCCAACATTTTTATCAACTTTATCATCAATATCCCGCAAAACAATGATATTGGCATTAACTTCAGCATGCTCTATTTTATCATCCACCACTGGCAACTTCAAAGAATTAGCAACTTTTTCTTTATATTTCTTATTCTCAACTTTCTTCCAAATCTGTTTACTTTTGCTTGGCTGCCTATTTTCTTTCTGCACAGTGACAATATCCCCATTCAATTTCTCCTTTAGAACTTCCTCTTCCACACTCCTCAAATTTACTACTCCTTCTCTTGCACATAAATTTGTCATGTGACCAAAAACTTTACATACAGTACATACATCAGGTTTCCAGAGGTAACTGACTCGTATCATTTGTGTTGTTCCATCAATTAATTTCACAGGAAACTCGTCTACCAACTCTTGATTAGGAGAGACATCAACTAAACATTTAGCATAGCCTCTCCGCTCCAACTTATCAGTGGATGAATCCAAACAGAGCAATCTTCCAATCCTAGATGCTAGCCAGTTAATCCCTAAACGTGACCATGCATAAAGAGGGATGTTCGATAACTTTAACCAAACTGGAAGAGATTTGATGGTTCTGCAACTATTCCCAATATAAGGATCCCAAGCCTTGATGATGAATATCTTGTTCCGTAGGAAGATAGGGTCTGCTTCTACAATTCTCCTTCTATCCTCACTACAGGAGAGATGGAAAAGGAACAAGGAGCCATCAGATTTTATGGTGACTTCACCTTTATGCTTCCACAGTTTTTTTAAGTGATTGATAACTGTCATGTAAGACAAGGGCTTGTCGAGGAAGAAACCAACCACGAAACATTAAATAATTATTTGACCACATGATTTAATCAATTTATAATTATTATAAATTAGTCGAATTAATTAATATTTATGAAATAATAATTATAAAGTTTTTATTTGATATGTTGAACGATTATAAAATATATTTATAATAGTTATATATATACTAATCGATATACGATATCGATGTGTGCCTAAATTGGATTTAAATGCAATAAATATTATTCTAGTTTGAAGTGGGTTTGAAGCCCATAATGGGCTTGAGATATTAGGCCATGATTAGATCATGGTATGGCTAACCAAATAATGGCTTTAAATGTAGGGTTTTTATTTGTAAAAAAGTAGAGAATAAGTAGGAGAAAAATACGGATCTAGAACCTACATTTTCCCTTTAGCCTCTCCTTTAAATAAGGATCATAATCCTCGTTCTAAAAGAATTTATAGAGTCTCCATTCTTTCCTTTTTGCTGGCCAAAGCCATCTCAGCTCTCCTCTAAAATTTCAAGCATCAAATCAAATAAAATTAAAGCTATACAATAGTAGGTAATCAACAATTCGAAGCTAACATCATATGGATTGTGATAAGATTTAATGAGTTTATTTTAATGTACCAACATGCCAACCCTAGGCTTTGGAGAAAGGTACACAACTTATTTATTGATTTATTCAATAATATTATTTATTATTGCATTATATTGTAGTTCTTTAGATTATATCATGAATCTAGTGTATCGGTGTTTTATCACGTATAAGATGGTTGAATATATTAGTACATCTACAGGTATATTAATTAAAAAAATATTTTGTATACAAAGTAAAATTAAACTCATGGTCTAAAAAACAACATTTTATTTAATTAAATAATATTATATTAGATTTTATTAGTTAAAAAAATTATATCTTGAAGATTAAAATCATATAATAAGCATTTTAAAATTTATAAAATTTGGTTTTGCATAATAATAATTTGGTTCGAAAATTACTTTGTTTTAATATATATTTGAATATTAATATAACTATTTATTTTACTAGAAATTTTATATATATAGTATAATTTGAAATTAAGTATATAATTTGAAATAATAACATTACATATTTTTTAGATTACGAAAATGATTTTTTAATCATTTTAATAATCTATTTTGATGGTTTTTAAATTATTTAATAGTAGTTTATTTTAAAATTGTTTTTGTAAATCTGAAATTAAATATTTTTCTATACTGTTAGCTTAAAGTCATTTACGCCAATTATATATACGAGTGTTATGGCACGTGTTTCGTGCATGAATTGTTTTCTTATACATTGTATATCTTTAAATTAGTCCAAAATATGATTTTTATTTTTTATTTTCAAGTGATATTAAGATTTGTATATTCGTAAAGAAGTATTTTGAATTTGTAAAGAAAGTTTAATTTTAGATCCTTTTTTTAGAAGCGTTTTGAATTTGTAAAGCACGTTTAATTGTTAGATCTTACTTTTATGGACGTTTGAATTTGTAAAAGAAGTATAATATTAGATTATATTTTTAAATGATTAAGATTTGATAATATACAGAGGGTCGTTTTTGGTAGTTCACGGTGATACCAAAAAAGTGTGACACCAAAGCTATTGCAACTATTATTAAAGATATATATATATGTACGTATGTATGTATGTATGTATATGTATGTATGTATGTGTACATGTGTTTGTATATTTATAATTAAATATGAAAAAAATTAATTTTGTTCTAAGGTTATAGTAGCAATTTCAAAAAATTGTTTAAAATTATTTATATTAATTATTAAATGATTTTTGTTATTTATTTTGGATGAACATTTGTACGAATACATGTCAAATATTTTATTTATAAATTATTACAATTATAATTTACACACACACACACACACACATATATATATATATATAATTTTATTTAGCATAAGTATATTTATATATATAGGCACATACATATATTCATTTAAATGACACACAGAATACTAAAGGGGCTAACACGTCTGTTGCAGCATAAATCCCATAACATATACATGCACATGTCAAACTATGCACATTTGATTATGTTGCACGTGCCCGTACAAATATATGTGTATATGATACCCACATTTAAACATAATACAAAATAATATAAAGTAAAACTTTATTTATAAAATAAAATAATGATTTTATTCAAAATAAATTTAGAAAAGTTCTAAAGGAATTAGACTTTATAGGCCCAATAAAAATCCAAAATGGTAAAATAATTCTGAAATTCACCTATCGCTTCTGCTGCGGGCTAACCTAATTCCAACACCCTCTCCTCCATTCCTATTTCGACTAGCCTCAGATAAATTTATCACTGTTCACCAAGCATTTGTTGATGGAAGCTACTGCATGAATTCAATAATACTATCACTAGCAACAATCTCCGTTATCTTTGCTCCCTGCTTCAGCTAAATGCGAATGTAACACTGTCGGAAGAAGATGACTACTACTTGTTGGGAGCACAAGGAGGGGGCATCTTCATGGTGAAATTCTTGTACAACTTTTACAAGTCTAGTATGTGTTTAAAACTTTCTCCTTTGTGACATATTAAAACTCCACCAAAATACAAGATTCATATGTGGTTTGTATTGATGAATAAACTGAACACAACAGAAAACTTGGCATCGAAGCACCTGGACAGTGTTCATAGGTGCTTCTTGTGTGATAACTACATAGACTCCTATAGGCACATAATATATAAGCGTGACTTTTCTGTTAAGATCTGGACATAATGAGCTTCAAATCTAAAGATCGACATGAAAATTTATGCAACGATTCTTATTCAATTTTATATATCGACCTCCATCCACTTTGCAGCGGCCTATCGGATAGAAAGGAATGGAAGGGGTTTTAACTCTAAATTTAACTCCTTCCTATCGTTGGCTAACAAAATTATGTATCTCATATTTAAATGGCAAGGCGCCTCTTCTAGGTTCACTACAAGAAAAATACCTTTTTATAGCTTTTAAAAAACGCTGTAAAAGGATACGATGGCGTTTTTATAAACGTTGTATATCCACAAGTTGTAATATGTCAGGGATCTATAATAGCAACCTCAGAATCGCTATAAAAGACATGCTATAAATGACGTTACTTATAGCGTTTCTGAATTGCTATTAAATGGACGATTCAGGACATACAAGTACCTTTCTATAGCGTTTTGGTGCTTGCTATAGAACTTTTACGCAGAGTTATGGTTTATGATGCTAATATTTATGACGTCATTTATTTGCTATTTATAGCAATTGTAAACGCTGTAGATATATCATTACCTGATTATTATAGCAATTATAAATGTTATAGAAATATCATTGCCTGATTATTATAGCAACTATAAATGCTGTAAAAACGCTATAGAATGTTTACTTTAGCCTTTCATAGCATTATTTACTTGCCATGAAAACTGTTTAATCGTTGTAGAATATTTTTATTGCACTAGCATAACGCTATAATATGTATAGCCATGACAATTTTTTTTCCTAGCATTAATATAAAAAGGATGTAATATACGGTATTTGACACAGTATTAACAATTAAGCATAAAAAATATATATGAATAAAAACATTTCATGCACAATATTAAGCATATAAATATTAGTATCAATTCATACAATCGTAGCTAACCAAAACAATACATAATAAAATAACAATCCATACAACCATAGCTAATCAAAACGATACATAGTAAAAGTAAAGATGTAAGAACATCGACAAAAAATACATTTGAAGGAGAATGAGTGCGGCAACATATTTTTTCATGCCTTCCACCATAGCGTAAACCCAGAGCATCATACACCACCTGTCAAAAAGAACATACCTAATGCTGCATTTGATCATAAATCCAACTTTGCTTCCTTTTCATAATTTACCTTTAGGCCTGGAATGATTCCTAATGCTGCATCAAAGCAAGCACCTGATATACGCCCATGCTCCCTCGGTTCAGGTTTAGGTGATTTGCCTAGCAATCCTTCTAGATCTGATCCAATTACATTGAAATACCTAAACATAAATTGATAGGATTCTAACATTAGTAACTGTAATAGTGTATTGTACATTATTACAGCTCTACTATATTGGTTACTATTGTAGGCACCTTAAAATCATGACAGCAATGTTATGGCCAAGCTGTGAAACCACCCAGTGTCAATGGTTAGAAAAAAAAGTAGCTATATCAAACCACCCAGTGTCAATGGTTAAAAAACAAAGTAGTTATACCAAATTATGGGGTTGATGAACAGACAATGTCTTACTCTTACAACCCAACATAACTTACAAAATAGAATTTATTTCGCATGTATCATAAGCAAACATTTATGCTCATATTGTCATCATTTGCATATATACCCACAAATTTGAATAAAATTATACTCTAACTTTCCAGTTATAGCTCGTTCAAGTATCTCTTTATTTACAGCAAACCTATGTATGTGTGTGTTATTACCAATAATGTACTTGGGTGCTTAACTTATATAGAGCGGAAACAATATGCAAAAGCAATTTCGTGAAAAAGGGAAGGAAAAATGTGTTTTCTAAAATGTTTCCTATGATCTGGGATATGACTGAAATAAGCCAGATGGCAACAAAATACTGATAAGATTGAAATTTTTAGGTAAACTTCAAAGGGTGGTGCACATAGTGTGATGTTATGCTATTCTCCAATAAGGTTTTTCAATGTTGTACTATAAATAGGATCACAACCAAAACAGCATCAAACTCAATTAAAAAAAGCCCAAAGGAACCAATGACTGCATCAATGATGTACTCTGCTACCGTTTCAGGCATGCAATCTAACAACATGCTAGCTCCTTTCACAGGACTTAAATCAAAGCAGGGTTTCATAATCTGACTTCTTAAACCTACTAAGAAATGGTGATAGACTGCAGTGCATGAAGGTAACAACTGTATTATTATAATTAAATCAATGTGGAGTAGTGTAAAATATGGTGTGGCCAACAAAAGGGGTGAAGAAATTTGAGACACTTTCACACCATCCTACACGGAATGATGCGTAGCTGCTAAAACAGTTAGAGTATTTGATCTGACATGGATGGATTCCATGCCTGGAATTCATCCATGTTAGATTTGCATACAGAGAGAAAGGCAACTCACCGGGATACTATGATGTACTACATTGGACAATGTTGAAGCCGCCCATGTTCGGATGCAGCAATGTTGCTCTAGTTTCAAATGAAGTAGCAGAGGCGAAGGATTACCCTAAGTCCGTTTGCATGATCATTGGATTTGATACCATCTGCCAAGTTCAGTGTATTAGCTTCATTGCTTACAATCCCACCTAATACTACAAATAACTTATGTTAATATATTTGGTTGAGAATGTTGCTGTTACTTTGTGTGATAAATTGTTGGTATGCTTGTTTGCTTTGGTTCATACCGAAAGTTGTTTATATATTTTGCAACGAATGTAGAGATTACTGTTCAGACTTCAAAATGTTTGTTATTTGTAGATTTGCTATTAAAGATCTTTAACAAAGCCTACCAAGGAGTGATTTATTATAGACCCAATTAAGATCAACGTACTTCAATGAATTTAAGTAGAGTCCAGTTTTTTTATAAGTCACATGTTGTACAAGTCACTACCAAGGTAAATAAATAATAGAAGTTTACTTTTTAATTTATGCAATTGATACTACCAAGTTCAAAAAAATTTATGCAATTTGTACAAGTCACATATTTGTAGTGCTACATATATAGTAACCTCATTTCATCATCATTACTCGTCAAATATCAATAACAACAAGTATTATGGGTATAGAGAACTTACTAGTTTCTTTACTCACGGTACTGATCATACTAATTAGCTTGACCAATGGCCAAGCATTTCCAAACATGACAGCTAGTAGCAGCTCTAAAATTGCTGCAACACAAGATGAAGCTGGTGGTGGCAGTGGGGTTGGAGTAGCTCAGCAGAGTTCAAGTAGTAGCAGTGGCTCTTCAGATTCAGTTATTTTTTTAACTTGGTTATTAACTTAGTAGCAGTGGCTTAGTTTAATATTAGTAACTTGGTTATTTTTACAAATTTAGTTTTTTTTCAAAACTTAATTAATTTTTATAAAATTAGGTATTTAATATAAACTTATTTAATTTTTATAAAACTTAGTTAAATATTATAAAAATTAGTTAATTTTTATAAATTAGGTTAATTTTTATAAATTTAGTTTATTTTTATAAACTTGGTTAAGTAAGTTAAATTTTTATATAACTTCGTTAATTTTTGTCAAAGTTAGTTAATTTTTTGTCAAAGTTATTGTTGTGTTTAATTTTAATAAAACTTGCTTAACATGGTTATTTTTTGTCCAAGACATTCTTTAGGTTGTATACAAAATTTGAGTTCCTATGAGTACATTCTCATAAAAAATTCAACTCTAATTTTTCGCAATAATCCTAAATAGATTTTGCATTATCTTGGTATATTGAAATTTTCATACACCAATTAGAAGATCAAGTATTGATTCTTATGTGGTTATGTGCCATTGCTAAACATGTAAACCGAAAGCATATTTTCTTATGGGGGTTTGAATATAAAACAATCAGTTGTGCAACTTGTGTAGAACTTTAGCCACAAATTAGTGCTTAGTTCACCACTGTTTGCCTGTAAATATCAATTATTGAGCAATATTAAACAATTCTAGCTACAGAACAACATTCTATTAGAGATAAGACATGCACTGAGATAGAACTTGGGATAGCGATGACAAATCATGACTTAAGAAGAATCAAATCATCACTTTCTATATGTTTCTAGCTCCTAACTGAATTTCACTAACCCGCACTATTTTTTTGAACCACCTTACAACTTCACTCATTTCCATCTTCTATCAGATGTCCTGTTAGACATTTGTCAGCCAACTTTGCAACATCGTGGTCACATCTCAAGAAAAAAAATGGTAATAGAGTACAAAAATAAAGATATAATGATAAAAGTCCATTGAAAGCAGTCTTACCAGCAGCAAGTGTTCATCGTTTGATGGTAGATATTCAAGGTTCTGTACGTTACATCATAGAACTTCGATTTAACAAAGGATGATTAAACGATGAATCTATGGTTGAAGACAGAAAATTATATGTGTTAAACCCATTATGAATCAGTTTTCCTCTGAATTTTTTAGAGTAGAGATATATTGATTAATCAAATACCTTCAACTTGACCTGAATAAACCAGAGTGATTTATCATTGAACATCTGATGTATTCAAGACACATGGACTGATTTATTACTCTGGTTCTAGGCTGGACAGTAGGACCCATAATAGGTCCTATGATACCATCGATTTTGATAAACCTGACGTTAAAAAAACAATCACCCAAACCTCGGTTGTAGTTAATGTAAATCAAACCATTCTCTATTGAATCCAACCTGTTTACTTCTAAAAAATTCTACATATGTAAATAATTTTTTCTAGCCTTTTTCAAAGAAAATGTGGTGGTAATGAACGCATAAAAATTACTAACTCACTGGAAGACACGTTATCAGCTGAAATTCTTTCTTGCAAAGTGGATAGAGGTTTGTGATGGTAGCCCAATTATCGATGCATGTAAAACAAAACCCGAAATGTAGTAAGAAACCTTTTATAGCAAGCATTTTCTGAGATCCAAAAATAAACTAGACAGAAAGATCATGATATACAAATTAGGCATGAAATCGTATATAATAAATTGATAACAAAAGATGTACTGATTATATTTTTTTAACAAAAGCTGTAAGGTGGTTTTTATACATTTTAGTCTATTACATGTGCATCTAAATTCATATACATTCACTTCTTAATATCACTTCAAATTTCTTTTTTTTATCTAGTTTATGTAGCCTCCGCATTGTTTTGGCTATTCAGATTCAGCAATAATTCAGGATGCCCTACATTTCCTAACTTCTATGTTCAACTGCAGTTCTACTGCTATTTACTTTTAAATATTATGAGCTTTATTCGCAATAAATTTGTATCTATTTATTAGCTCATAACCACTTTTCAATCAAATTTGGTGTGTATACTGAAGTATAAGAGCGGGAAAAGAAAGAAAAAAAATGAAAAGAGGCTTTTGTCTGGTCAAACGACTATCATACAAAACCCAAAATTAGACTACTGTTGAGACAAAAAACCAATATCAAGTAGACTTCTAAGCTATCCCTTCATATACATGGATTAAAAACATGAGTTGCAAGTAAGTTTGTTATATTTTGTTTTATTTTAACGATTTGCTACATTTTGTTTTATTAATTAAAATTGATAATTGTTAACAGTAGCTTTGATCAAATAACAAATGCAGATTGGAGATCTCACTTGATTCAGGTTAGTAACAATTGTTCTCCCATGGATAGCTTTATCCCTCCACTAACGGAGCTCTAGCATGGATTCCAGTCCTGACACTTCCTTCAAGTCCGTGATTAAGTCATATGTCTAGCGCTTGCCAGCCAGTGCCAATGCCTAGCCCAATGTTGCAGTTCTATCACTCATTTGCTAGTTTTCATTTCAACGTGAACCACTCCACATGCATCTTCAGCAATCAAGATAGATGTCCTTGTCATATGGTGTCACACAGTTCAGCCCAGAATGCAAGCAGTTCTAGCCAAGGTCAAACCAAAATGCAAACAGTTCAGATCATGATGTGCCTAGCAATACCGAGTCATCATGCTATGAAAAAATGCAGCAGTTAGCCAGTTATATTCCTGCATCTTGCTTATTGCAGCAACATACATCAACCATTTTCTAGTTCATTTAGGGGCAAGGAAAATTTCTTCTATGAAAACTTACTACTGATTGAATTAGACACAAACATTACGTTTCGTGTATTTTGTGGTGAGGACAGATACACCTTTTGTTGATCTGCTAATGCAAGAGATGAATGCAATGGAAGAATCCAGTTTGCTAACTCTCCACCGAATCTATATGAAGCAGACAACTTGTCAACCAGCATATCAATTTCTACAACTCCTTGTAAAAATGTTTGCAAGGCAAATGATTAAAACTGATTTTTGATGCATAAAAGAAAATAGCTATAGAGGTTATATTTTCTGGGGGAGCCTACTAGATGGCACAGTGATGATGTAGACCAACATATATGATGCATTATAACTATATATATACACTTGAGATTCATGTCTAGTAGGTACTGTAGTGTCACATCATACACAGTCTTGGATTTTATACTCATATTATACATTATATTTACATACTCACATGGGCTTTTGTTATCGTCTCTTTAGCAGGTCACTTCAGATACCTACATTTCTGTATATTCTTCTGTTTACTATGGCCTATTGTATTTTATGCTTAATTTTTTGTTTTTTATCAAAACTATAACGGTAATTAGACTTTGAACGTTGACATATATTGCTGTTAATAGTATATTTTCTTATAGTGTGCTATGCTAAAATTTGAAAATCATGAAGTATTTCTTATATGGTTTGCTTTTTGCACATTATATACATCTAAGATAGCAAGAATTGTTCCAATGCTGACACAGTTTGCTATTAAAAGCAAAATTTGTTGAAGTGAAATGTTCCAATGCATGGACTAATACTCTAGTATCAATGCATAAAAACAAGAAGGGGTAGTGCTGGAAAATTGCAGAGCAAAGGATTGTCAAAATAATTTAACTTTTATGGTATTCCAAATTAATTTTGTAAGATACCGGTAAAATATTGACAAAATTAGTCAACCACAAATTATATTATAACTATTGTACCCAACCTTCTACTAATTACTAAACTATAAACAAGTAAAAACTGAAAATTTGGTGGTTTCTTCCACTAATCAATCATTTCTAATTATGTCTTAACAACTATATGAACTTGGAATATAGATATACAATATACATATACATGAAATTCAATTATAACCATAAAGTCCAATTATTAAATGAAATAGAACGACAAAACAGTCAAATCTCAAATGGATTCAAAACAAGAAGTAAAAGTTGTTGTACCTAATATCCAAATCTGGATTGAAAACCTCACGCGGTGAAATAGGGGTTTTTCATTGAACCTTCGAGTATGATAGTCGGATTGGAGCTACGGATTACAATGGATATTATAATCGTGCTGAAGATTCGAGAATTGGCCGAAATCAAGTTTTGAGGAAGAGAGGGTTGCAGAGCTTTTAGATTAAAGAGAAATTTGATATTGAAGAGGGTAAAGAGGAGAATCGTGAGTGGAGAAGGAAGTGAATGTGAAAAGGAAAATTTGGCGGCCTAGAAATAACGGGGAGGGAAATGCAACTGGAACCGCCGATTTAATCTTTTATGTTAATAATTGCATTGGAACAAGCTATCAATTTAACCTAAATTAACACCAACTCGTTAACCATAGCAAGCCAAGTTTTCATGCAATCCCTACTTGTTATTAATATAACATTTTCTTGTAGTGGTTTTTGCAGTTCACGGTCAGAGACACCATCCCCCAAGAGTCGACTGGTAGCAACAAAGCGGGTGCATGGTAGCGGGTGTTTGGCCTGGATTTGGAAGTTTGATTATGTACTACATATTTCGTGTTTATGACGGTATGGATATTAACAATTCGGGAACTATGAGATTGGATTTTGCAACGGACTTATTAGCTACCGACTAGGCCTGTTGGTCAGAATATTGTACTTCTACTAGTTGCGGTTGTGCAGTGCATTACCGCATGCCCTTTTTGTAAAATAAAAATAAAAAATCAAGAATTCGCAAATTTTCTAATGCACCTTTAGACGCTAATAATTTCAAAAAGAGAAGTAGAATCATGACCCAAACAAGGATGTCACTTAAAACTTGAAGAAGAAAGACATAAACGAATGAAGGATAAATTAACATTGGTTGCAGTACTAACTCGAATTTTTATCTCATCTAAAACACATAGTTCGCCTTCCGTGTAGCTTCTTACAATCATCTTTTGAGACTACAAATCTTGCACAAAACAAAATATGATATTAGTATCACATAATTGACCAACATATGCAAAGTTTAACGTGAAGTTTGGAACACGATATACATTAAGAAGCTATATGTTGGGATGATAACAAAACCAACTAATGTTAAGGGCATAAGAGTGCCAACGTCAGTTATATCAAGAATAGAAAATTGTCCGCCGCTACTGTTCCAGTGGTTATGGGCTCTGACTTTGATCTATGAAGTCGCAGCTTGGAACCTTGCATAGAAAATGATTAGAACCATTAGACATATGTTGATTCGTAGTAGTAATTTACTACCTAAGGCTTGTAGTACAAGCATGTACTACCATCCATGATTCTCACATGCGAAATATTCTCACATGTGCAATAAATAATATCATCTTTGATTCTACATGTATAGTCAGTGAAAAATGCGAAATTAATTCTCACGTATTTCGCATATAAAAGTTTGAATGGATTTAAATTAGTGTAATGTTAAAGACACTATGTTCTGTGTTAGGGACACTGCGCTTGACGGTTAACCATCAAAAAGATTTAATTTTTTTTTTACTCTATGGTCGGTCGGTGCCTCCAATCAAATACCGTGCCGTTAGCACCAAACTTTAATTAACACCACATAATTCCATTATTAATCTGAGATATTTGTCCCACGAGGCAACTTCAATTTTTCAGAGAAACATATCAAAAGTGAGAGAAAAATCCCCATGCAAATCTTTACAAAGCGCAATCGCCTCTTTACCCACACTAGATGACAACAAATGTTTGTAGACCACATTATCCCATTCACCGATCTTCAGGTAATAGCATCAGGATGCAAACCAAAATATCAATGGACAAACCAGATTTAAAATATTTGAAATGCCACTCTCCCCAGTCTGGGGAATTCAGTAATTAGAAGTAGCGGTTCTGGGTTTTTGTTTAGGTGGCGTTTGTGAGGTCGCAAAATTGAAATTTGAGAGATTTTGAATTTTGTAATAATTATGGGATGAAACAGAATAAAGTAAATGTATTTCTCATTTATATTGAGTCTATTGTAATAGACTCGTATTTATACAGTTTGAAACAGAAAATACAACATGGCATCAAAATTACAGCCCATTACTTCTTCAGTAATATATTTGACATATACTCTTACGTAAAGAAGCAAGTAACATAATTCAGTCATTCGTATTTCACTAATTTCCCCTTTCAAACATATCTAGGGTTTTGCTGACTTCTCTTTTTCTTCAATTTGTGGGCGAAAAACACAATAGTTGCTTTGAATCTCATGAGATTCGAGGCTAGAATCATAGTAGTATCCATATTTGATACCAAAAAGATGAAATAGTCGCATGATTTCCGTGTGTAAGTGAGCCAAAATTGAGGATTTGGAGTTATAGTCACAGATCAGTCATGAAACAAACAGAGTTGTGGCTATAATTCTTCTCGAGGCTTGTTTGAAACTTGACAAGGTGCAAGGGACAAACTTGTGATCTGGACATCATTGAGGTGGATCAGTATGAGATATTAAAGCTTTAGGGGCGATACCATTGCAGATCTGCCATAATATGAGAAGATCTGTGATGAGTCCGCAAGAATTTCTGTCGAAGCTTTTCAGATCTGATGCTCTATAGCTTCATGTGACAATAGCAGAACATTAAGATTGAAGACAAAGCTCTTCATTCATCAAATCCTTTCTGAATTTGTTAAAATTCGATGCTGACAATGGCTTTGTCAGAATATCAGCACGTTGGTAAGTTGTAGGTATGTAATTGATACTATGCTTGCCTTTTAATAACTGTTTATGAACAAATTATAAATCAATTTCTATATGTTTAGTCCTAGAATGAAGTATAGGATTAGCAGCAAGTGATACCGTGCTTAAATTTTCACACCATAAAATAGGCTTGCTAATAGTTTCAATCTGTAATTCTTTTAGTAGAGATTGTAACCATATCATTTCCGCGGTGGCATTTGTCATGCTTCTATACTCAGCCTCTGTACTTGATAGAATTTAAATTCCAAAATGTTACTTTTTGAAAACGGTCGAATCCGGACTCGAGACCACTTCAATTGAGTCCAAAACGGCGTTTGCGACCTTTTTGAGTATAAACATCGATATGTTTGAAGTTGATTAGAATTTTGGTATTTTCATTTAGGTTTGGATTTCAGCTAACAAACCCAAAAAGAGAACCCAACTCTTCTACCTAATAACTCCCACTCCACTCCTCTTCATTCATTCATTCCACTCATAATTTCCTAACACTCAAGCTAAATGAAAATGGAGGAAAGACAGGAGATTAGAAATTCCTAAGCCCTAGTTCTCTTAGGAAATTCAAATTTAAGTTCCAAAATCAAAGAGAAGCTTAGGTAAGCATCATGTTCATCTTCTCCATCTCTATCTCTCTTCAATTTTGAGAAATTCCTATAACGTAACTTAGGAAGTTCATTTCCTCTGATAATAGATTGAAGATTCTAGAGGTGTTGTTGAAGAGAAATCAATCTTAGCTTGTTTTAGAGATTCTCATTTCTTTATTTGGGTTTAAAGGTGAGTTCTTGAACTCACATCTATGTTTATAGCTTTCATTGTTGTTAGGTATGAATTCCTAACATCTATTTCATACTCAATTGCTTTTGATTTGAATTGGTTTGGTCAATTTTCCAATTTTGGTATTTTGAAGTCAAAATCTTTGAAGGTCCTATCTTGGGTGTTTGGACATATTTTTGGTGGTGTATCGAAGAGCCTATAGGGCTGGGTTGTTGATTGGCACAAATCCCTAGCATCCATCGCTCATTTGATCGCTTTCGGTTTGGATTTTTCCCTCTTTGGGCTAAGCTGATTTTTACCTAGCAGAAAAATCTAGACGTCTGGTTGAAAAATCCAGATGTCTGGTAAGGGTCCTTGGAAAAAGAAAAAAATAACAAATGCATAAAAAATGGCTGAGAAAAAATCCAGATGTGTATTAAACCCAACCAGACATCTGGTACTGTTCAATTTTGTCTATTTTAGTTGTTTTTGAGTGGATTTCCAATGTTTATCGTTTTTTGTTGGTCCGGTTAGTTGTTGTCGATTATTATCGACATTTGATGTCTCCATTTATGAATTTTTAGAAATATCTATTAGATGGATTTGATATCGATTTTTATGATCTTAATTCACGTTGTCGAATGTGGATTTTTGGTGATAGATTGTTTTTGCAATCATTTTTGTGATTGGTCACCTTAAAATACAAAGGTTTTTATACTAGTAGTAAATATTCAAACTCATTCACAAAACCGATTTCAACACTATTTTTAATACAAAACTCATTTTTAAAACCGTTTTCCAATCTATTAATATATATATAAATCTTTACCACATTCATATGAGAAATCTAATTAAACGACTTAGCAAAACAAGTGGTATGAAAAGCTTGTATTTACTTCGTCGGTTAATTTTTGGACTTGTTCGATTGAAATCTCGTAAGAATCTTCAAGTGGAAATCTACAATACGTTTGTAAATATTTAAGTTAAGCCAGTGGTTATGCGACATGAAGCTAAACTCATTTATTCACTAGCTTAGTATAATTGACACTTCTTATTGATCAATGATGATCATTTTATGATTTAGACTAGCGATATATGATGTCACTTTGTTCGCATGGGGGACTGTACCCCGTTCTGTTGAGCTTCGTCTCATTTTTTATAGGCTAGCGACCTATGGGTTTTATGGAATTTGGTTCATTGGGCATACCATTGTACTACGTCATTATTCCGAATTATTTGAGTTTCAGGTTCCTCGGGCGTACCATTGTACTACGCCATTGCACCGGCTCTATGGTTAGTGACCATGGGATAGAGACCAGTATGTGATAAACATGTTGGTGAGTTTTCATGCTTCCGTTTGTGAAAGGCCTCCCCCCATTTTGTTTTCTGGATTTCTAATTATTGATTTCTAGAATTTGTGTTTCACTAATTTTTTCGCGATTAGCATTGATAAGTTTTGTCAGTATTTGGGGTTTGGTGAATAAGCTAAAGAATGTGATATTCTTTTTGGATATTTGAGCACATATATATAACTTTCCTTTATTGGACTAGGGTTTTCTCATTTTATCTTAAAATGTTCATCTCTTCTATTTACAATAGCACTGTCCTTTTATTACAATCAAGAATGGCTTTATATTTGGACAACCAATCCATGCCGAGTAATATTTCAACTCCATTAAAGTTGAGGGCTATTAGATCACATGGAAATATTTGGGATTGGTAGTTAACTTGGACTTTTTAACAAATCATAACGAGATTAGTCGTACCGCCTATCGGATAGACACACGTATGGGAATATCTAATATTTTTGGTTTAACTTTAGATTTATCAACTAATTTCTTAGAAATAAAGCTGCATGAAGTCCAGGTATCAAATAATACCCCAATTAATATTTCATTAACGTCAATTTTTCATTCTGGAACTCCCTTTCCTTTTTCATCGGTCGAAGTTGAGGGTTCGTCTTTTATGGCAAAAACTCTAGCTTACTCTCCTTTCTTTATCAATAGGCATTCCATTATTCTATGCCCTGGTTTATATCAATTACAGAAGGCTCTCATCTGTGCTTTAGGATTTTTATAGGTGGTGGAAAGGTGACCCTTCTACTGACAATTATAACAGATTAAATCTTTCAACCGATCTCCTTGGGATCCTCCATGTAACGACACAAATTTTTCAAAGTTTGAATTGGAATATTTAAATGGTTTTGAATGTTAAATTTGAATTATATATTGATTTTGAATATGGAAATTTGGTTTTCTTTATAAAATAAATTCAAAATTTAAATATAGCGATTTATTGGATAATTTAATTATCGAATTTAATAATTAAATATTAGTTAAATTATTGTGTCTTGAGTTTTAAGCTCGATAAAAATAATTTAAAGGCTTGTAAAATTTATAATAATAAAAACGAAGACGATGAAAATTTGAAAATTGAATTTAAAAATGATCTGTTCAATTTTAAAAATAGCCATCCGAGGCGCAGTCTAAGAATTCGACGAAACCAATTTCATTGGATCCGTAATAGTGTATTATTATCAGATTTAAAGTTTGTAGCATTTAGAGTTCCCATTTGATCGTACGGTATATAAACGCGTTGAGAATAATAGCGAAATTCAATATAATAATTGGGTTAAAAAACTATCTTCTCCCTACGATCGAATTAGAACTCGAAACCTTTTCCATTGCATTTAAAATTAGAATATAACATTATAAAGGCCTAGCAGCACGTCTCGATAATAGTTCGAGATTTTTAGCAATGAAATCGAGATGTTTTGGAATTTAAATGAATGTTTGACTAGTCAAAAGCTTGTCTTATCTTCAGCAATTCGACTGTGACCTAACCTATTCAAACATGCAAAACATATTCAACACAAAACTTTTTCTTTTCAAAATCGATCTCATTCTCAAATCAGATAAACGAAATCAAATTTTCGATCATCAAAAGAAAAAAAATTCAAAATGAAGAAGGAGAAATCATTGGCCTTCCCTCTTTTCTCCTGCTTTCAATTCGATAATCAATGAAGTCAAATTCTTTTAAACATCACATATCCCCTTTCCCCTTCCTTTTCAAAAACTGAATCAGTTCAAAAAAACAGGAGGGATTCGCGACTTACTCGCGATAGCACGGAGCCGATGGAAGCAATAGGCGCGTCTGCGATGGTGGGCTGGAAGCTTACAGTTAGGGGGAAAACTCTAGTTGTGTGTGAAAGTTCGACGTGGGCGATGTCGCGATCGAAGTCGCACGTGTATGTGGTGATGGGGATTCAACGCTGCGATGCCAGTAAAGGATAGGAGGCACGTGTGCGCCCAAGAAAAGGACGACCCACGAGTGCGACCGAAGGTGTTGAGAAATGAAGTCAGATGGTGGAAACGGTAGTAGCAAGGCAGTGGTCGATCGAGCGTAGGTGGTGCGACAGTTATGAGAGCGTGCAGTGATGGGGGTTCGGGCTGGTTCAAATGGTCAGGGTGGGTTGGTTCCAGGCAGCAAGCGTCTCGAATGGTGAAGGTATACACTGTATAATTTTTTTAAATTGAAATCACCGTTAATTGATTAAGTTATATAAATCGATGTTCAATAAAATTATATAACTTTATACGAGGTCCAAATAATGGAAACTAGTCAAGATGGGAACAGATCGCAAATTTAAAATCAAGGTGTGAAATTCTCACTCAATTGGAATTGCTAAGTTTAAAAATTTTAAATGGTTAAAATAAACTATTGGATGCTTGGACGAATTTATATAATTATTATCTGTTGAATGTTATATATATAGTAGAACATATATATTAGTATTTGGAGTGATATCCCCGCACATTATAGCGGATGAGACCCTATACGGCCCGTATAATAGCGGATGACCCACTATACTGCGATATCCCCCTCGAAATGGGATTGGTATTATTTTATGTTGTCTTCACATCTATGGATGCATGAAAACAGGTTGGAGTGGTTCAACTGGATTCCTCAAATATATTGTTTATTTTTCATATATAGTGAGATATGATTTGCGTAGAATAATCTATTATTGATTATTGTAGTGATTGAAATTATTGGATATTACCGTAGCACTGGCCTGAATTTTGATAATTCAAATACTATAAATATAATTTTAAAACTTATGGAATTAAAGGGAATTTGATATAAGAAATATATATTGGAATTGGAGTTATTTTAAAGAAATTGAATGAGAAAAAATATATTTGAGATTGGTTATACTTAACTATTACGAATTAGTAAATGGAGATTTTTAAAAATGAATTATATAAGAGATTTTATAAATGTTATTCGGGAAATATAAAAAAAGAGTTGAAATTAATATTGAAAATAGATTGGAAGTATAAAGGAAATTTATAAGAAATGAATTTATATAACGGAATTTAATAAATAAGATTTGTTTTATGAACAGGTAAAAAAAGGGGGTTGTAAAATTTATAAACAACGTTTATAAATAAAGGTATTCGATATCAGATGAGAACTGGGAGAATATGTAAAACAGGTTTGGGAAAAATAGTTGATTCTATTTTTGAAATGAGAATGGTTAGGAAATCGACAATGGATCGATATGTTGTGAAATTGAGAGGAAGTTATAAATTAAATTGGTTATTGAGATTTTAAAAATATATTTTAAATTTTAAGAAGTGAGTTTGTTTTAAAAGGAAAATTTTATTATTTTAAAATTATGGAATTTTAAACTAGTTGAGATTGAAATATTTCGGCAAGTAGATTTTCAAATGTTAAGTATTTATTTAATAAATTCTAACTTCTAAATTCAGCTTGGGAAATTTATTTGTTCACCTAAAAATGAGTTATAGATGTTATAAAAGTGTTTCAATATTTTAAATAATAATCTAAACATATTTTGAATAAACTACTATTCTTTAAAGAAGATACTCGTTATATATATATATATATATATATATATATATATATATAAATGATTGCAAAATTATTTATAAATTCTCTCGAGATGTGTAGACGGGGTTTATTAAAGATGAGATTTTATAAGAGAAGTCTTATAAATGGAATGTTAGGGACTTAAGAAAATTTCTGATGTCTAGATGTGATAATTTCGGGAAGATTTTGAATTCATTTAAAGGAGTTATAAATGGTTGGTTGGGATTATAATTAAATATAATCAATTTGGAAATCGTAGGAAGAATTTATTAAAATTCCGAAGACTTATGAGAAAAGTTGTGAAAATTTTCCAAGTTAAATCTAAAAAATGATTTCGGAAATTATAGCATAAATATTTTCCCAAGTATTTGAAGGAAGGTTTTGGGAAAAAATATTTTTAGTGGATAAAGATTTGGAATAGAAATATCTTCTACGTGTTATAAAAATGGAAGTCGGGAAATATTTCTATGTATTGAAAACGGTGAAATATCCTTTTATGGATACAAGTATTGAAATTTGTTTTCAAATATAGAAATATTGAAAGAGATCGAATATATATATATATATATATATATATATATATATATATATATATCTTGGTGAAGATGTTTTTGGAATAAATATTTTGAAGATTTATAAAATCGGGACTAATGACTGCTTATGGATGTTTGATTAATAATTTAATAGCCAACTATTAATATTGGCCAATTTCGTTAATTGTTTCAAAGAGACCGTGGTTGAATTTAATTATCCAAAAACCATTTCCATCTGGTTTGAACGTTACGAATGAATACCGTGAAGATGAAGAAGAAGTTGATTTGATTTGTCCGGATTCAAGACAACTTATATGGACAAATGCTATCAGAACATCATCATTGGAGGACGATGAGTATTCTAAGTAAAATAATTTCTTGAAACGTAACGCTTAGCCTCAAATCTCATCAACCGGGAATGACTAAATTTGGGGAGATGCAGCAAGACTAAGTGGGTCGCTCCCAGTTAGGGTATGTTATCAATTTTCTAGATGTCCTCGGAAATCAATTTAATATGGATATGGTTGTGCATGGAAGGAGGCTCGATGGTAAGGGTAGGAACACCCGATGTGATAACATATTCGATCTATCCAGGTTAAGGATAGGCCGGTCTTGTGTAGTAGGAGATCTCGGTGTGGTCCTCGGTACATTGTTCTAGAGGTGTACTGTGATGGGAGGTACCCAGTGGCCCAGTTATTCATTGGAATCCATTCTCCAATACGAGCTTACAGTTTTGTTTGTAGAGCCTACTATGATGGAGTTTAATTAATGTAACAATTTCATCTATTTGAATAAGTATTTGTATTTAGACACTATTATAATATGATTGGATTTCCAATAAAATGTTTTGCTTATCATAAGGGAGAAATCCATCATGTTTATGTGTGACGCGGTCTTACGAGATACCTTTGTTTTTCAAAAGATTTTGATGACTCTAATAGTTAAAATTGAGTGTGTTTCCTCATGATGGTTTTCTAGACTGACTCAAGTGTAATTTCATTATAACGCTTGGGTCAGACCGAGTATTACAGATTTAGGTTAGGATGCGATAGAGCTTCGGAGACGAGATTGAGGATTTCTAACGTATATCACGTATTTGTTTATTCCTCTGTGTAAGGAAAAGTTACTATAACTATCCGGATTTATGTATCGATTATTGTATATTGTACTCTAATAATGGTATGTATATTAACAGCACAGTTCTTGTATTTAAAATCTATTATTATATATTATAATTTGTTCCATTGTGGTTGTGTGATTCTGTTGTTGTTGTTCTATTTTTCTTCTACCTTTTCCTCTTCACCCTAAAGATTCGTATTTTCCGTTTAATTTGAGTCGAACTGATGTGAATTATGGTCGATTCAAGGGGTATGGATTTGCAGGCCTTTACACTTGGTATCAGAGCTGAAGGTTAAGCGAGAACCTTGGCTCTGGTGGGGATTACCCATTAAAGATAGAGTCAGTAGTACTCTAGAATGAGTTGAGTGTAATGATTGATATGAGAGCGTATTTATTAGTGAATATAAATGGTTTTAGATGGTGTTGACCTATCGGTTAAGTAGCATATAAATTCTAGTCGAGTAGTGGGATGCCACTAATTCGATGGGAGTTTCTACATACTTGAACGCGATAAATGGACACAGTATGGTTTGGAAGTGGGTAAACAAAATAATTTTACCCAAATTATATTTCTATATAAAAGAATAATTTTCTATAATTTTAATGGTATATTAGGAGTGTTTGGATTACATTATTATAATCAAAACAAGATTATAAAATCTAGATTTGGTTATATATAACTGAATGGAAATTTTATAAGTATGGATTATACAATTAAATTAAAATGAAGACTTGATTAAAACTAGAGTTTGAAAAATCAAATCCCGGAGATTTTTGGAAGTGTTTTCCAAAATATTTCGAAATAAATAACAGTATTATTTTTGAGATATTTTCGAATAGAAAAATGTTTTTTAATGGATTTTGAAAAGTGGTCATAGTATTAAACCCACTTTAGTCACTGGAAAATAAACCTTGTGATGACTAGTAGCATTATCAGTATTCATTTTCAAGTTTTTAAGTGACGGATTTCTACCGCAATTGATTTTTTTAGATTTGTTGGGCAAACCAGTTTTGTTTTGGAAATTCCAAAGGGAATATTTTTGGATAAAAACCAGGTTTGATTTAAATGTGAAAAGTGTGATTTTTAGGATATTTGAGATTTCAAAATGTTTTGAAAAAAATGCCGGGTGTTTGAATTCTAGAAACCTTATTTAAATAATTTAGAGATCATCGGAAAATAAGTTATATACTTATTAATTGAAAATGATTCTAAATAAGGGAAGTATAGAAATTGGATTTCAGAATTAAATTTTAACTTGAGTAAAGTTAAAATGGATAAAATTAAACTTAAGCAAAGCAAATGGTAAATGAAGTGATGGCAATAATAAAAGGAATTTAAATTTAAATAAAAAGTGAATTGGATTTGAATCATATGGAACTAAATTAAATATGAAAATGTGAATTATAAAGTGACGGTATAACTATAAGCTATAAATTTTTGAATGGAATAAATTTTAAAGGAAAGATTATGGAATGGTGAATAGATTAACTATATAGCTTGTAAAGATTAAAATGGATAGAATATAAAAAATACTTAGGCTAGAAAGTGATGTAGATCTTGAGTGAAAAATGAAGTGTGAATATATTCGAGTATAAAATTGATGGAAATAGGAAAAATAAGTTGTGTGGCTTATAAGATTGAAAATTGGAATAAAAAAGCCAAAATAAAAGGATGTTGATATTTTGGAAACGAAATAAAAAAAATCCAAACTTGAAGTATAAAATAAATTTGAACTCAAGTAAATTGGTTGAAGTGCTTTTTAAAAATAAAGATCAGATATTGAATTATAAATTGGAAGTGAACTAATTAGATAATTAGTTAGTTAATTGAATATGGTAATGGAACTTAACTTGGTTGAATAAAATTGGATTGCCGATTAAAAATGGATTTTGGAAATGAAACTTTGTTAATAAAATTCGACTTAAATTGTAAGTGAATTAAATATCTTAGAAACATGTCAAATAAAATGAAATTGGATTGAAATAGAAATGGCTTGAGTTACAAATACATCCAACTGAGTATAAATAAATTGAATGTAGCATTGAATTTCATTTTAAGAAATTTGAAAATGAATTCGAATAGGGGAATTAAAAATGGAGATGGATGAGGTGAATGGACTAATTAAATTAGCAAATGGAATGGAATTTGATTGAATAAGAATCAAATTAAATAAAAAGGGAATTTGTTGCAAATGGAAATGACCTTAAGTTGTTTGATTGAAATGATTGAAGTAAATAAATTAACTTAAGTAAATATTTTAAATGGAAGCTTGGCTTAAATAAATTTGTGAAAATGGTATTTAATATAATAACATGGAATGTTTTCGAGCTTAATTAAATGGATTTGAGTATAGTAAAAGTGAATATAAATGGAATGTAAATAAATTTGTTGATAATAAATTTAAAATGGAATAGGAATAAATATAAATTGAGCCGTAATCAGTTTAAATAGTTATAAACTAAAGTGGATATTTTATTAAGCGAACACTGTGAATTTGCATAGAAAAAAATTTGTCTTTGACGTAAATGAAAATAAATTAAATTCTACGAATGAATGGAAAGTGAATAAATTGATTTTTAATCAATTTGGAATGAATATTAATTTGTTTAGTACAGATGTGAATTGAATGTAAGAAAATTGGGTTGTAAATCATTTCAGATTGAATGAAATAGCATATGGATTGAATCAAAGCAACGAAATTAGTATTCAAACCTTATAAATTGCTTATGGTATATGTTTAACATGCTAGTTTATGAAACTTATGTGTTACACTAGTTAAACAAATGAAATGTCACGGAATTTCATATATTTGCTACTTACATGTTTAAATTGAGTAAGTACATGTACCCGGAGGTTGTTGGGCTACATTTGAGTCACGTAATTGCATATGAAATAAACTTGCTTGCTTAAAATGCTTAAAAATACTAAAATAAGGTACGATTTTGGATTAAATACCGCAAATATAAAATATTGATATATATATATATATATATATATATATATATATATATATATATATATATTGTCTTCTGACCATGTAGGTCGATGTATATATATTTATCTCTTTTGTCATATTGCAAAAGGTCCTCTGTACAAAAGAGACTCCGACAAAAAAATTCGAAAATTTAGGGTGTTAGAAAAATTTTAAAAAATTTTAAAACAAAATTTGTTAACGGCAATTTGATTTCGAATTGTAATTGGAATAAAGGATTTTGGAATAGAAATTGAGGAACAAATTGCTTTGGTCGAAACTAAGGTTTTAGAGAAGTGAAGCGTCGAATTTTCACAAAGTGGGTTTTGTTAAGTTATGGGTTTGAAGCATTTTTCCTGCCTTAGCAATTTCAGGGACGAAATTCTTTTAGGGGGGAGGAATGTAACGACCCGGATTTTTCGACATTTGATTTGGAATATTTAAATGGTTTTAAATATTAAATTTGAATTATAGATTGATTTTGAATATGGAAATTTGGTTTTTTTATAAAATAAATTCAAAATTTAAGTATAGCGATTTATTGGATAATTTAATTATTGAATATTGGTTAAATTGTTGTGTCTTGAGTTTTAAGCTCGATAAAAATAATTTAAAGGCTCGTAAAATTTATATTAATAATAATGTAGATGATAAAATTTTAAAATTGAATTTAAAAGTGATATGTTCAATTTTAAAAATAGTTTGTTCAAATTGACATTTAAAAATTGCCATCCGGGACACAATCTCGGAATTCGACGAAACCAGTTCTAATAGATCCGTAATACTGTATTATTATCGAATTTCAAGTTTTGCCGCATTTGGAGTTATCATTTGATCGTACGGTATATAAACGCATTGAAATTAATAGCGAAAATCAATATAATAATTTGGTTCAAAAAGCCATCTTCTCCATACGATCGAGTTAGGACTCGAAACCTTTTCCATTGCATTCGGAATAGGGATATAACATTATAAACGCCTAGCGTCATGCCTCGATAGGAGTTTGAGATTTTAGCTACGAAATCGAGACTTTTGGAATTTAAATGAATATTTGACTAGTCAAAAGCCTCTCTTATCTTCTGCAACTTGACTGTGGCCTAACCTATTCAAACACGCAAAACATATTCAACACGCAACCTTTTCTTTTAAAAACCGATCTCGTTCTCAAATCAGATAAATGAAATCAAATTTTCGATCATCAGAAGAAAAAAAATTCAAAACGAAGAAGGAGAAATCATCGGCCTTCCCCCTTTTCTCTTGCTTTCAATTCGACAATCAACGAAGTCAAAATCATTTAAAAATCTTGTATCCCCTTCCTCTTCAAAAACTGAATCAGTTTAAAAAAAAAAAAAAAAAAATAGGGGGGCTTCGCGACTTACTCGTAATAGCATGGAGCCGAGGGTAGCAATAGGCGCGGCCACAATGGTTGGCTGGAAGCTTGCAGTTAGGGTTTGGGCAAACTATGGTTGTGTGCGACAGTTCGAGGTGGGTGATGTCGCGATCGAAGTCGTTGGGATGTGTGGCGATGGGTATTCAAAGCTGCGACGCCAATGGAGGAGAGGAGACACGCATGCGTGGGAGAAAAGGACCAGTCACGAGTGTGACCGAAGGTGTTGAGCAATGAAGTCAGATGGTGGCGACGACAGTAGCAAGGCAGTGGTCGATCGAGCATATGTGGTGCAGCAGTTATGAGGGCGTGCAGCGATGGGCATTCGGGTTGGTTCAAATGGTCGGGGTGGGTTGGTTTCAGGGAGCAAGCGTCTCGAATGGTGAAGGTATACACTGTATAAAAAAATTTAATTGTTATCATTGTTAATTGATTAGGTTATATAAATCGATGGTTAATAAAATTGTATAACTTTATACAAGGTCCAAATTGTGAAAACTAGTCGAGATGGGAATGGATCGCAAATTCAAAATCAAGGTGAGAAATTCTCACTCAATTGGAATTGCCAAGTTTTAAATTTTTAAATGGTTAAAATAAACTATTGGATGCTTGGATGAATTTATATAATTATTATCTGTTGAATGTTATATATATATATATATATATATTAGTATTTGGAGTGATATCCCCACACATTATAGCGGATGAGACCCTATACGCCCCGCATAATATCGGATGACCCAATATACCACGATATCCCCCTCGAAGTGGGATTGGTATTATTTTATATTGTCTTAACATTTGTAGATGTAGGAAAATAGGTTGAAGGGATCCATCTGCATTCCTCAAATATATTGTTTATTTTTCATATATAGTGAGATATGATTTGTGTAGAATAATCTATTATAGATTATTGTAGTGATTGAAATTATTGGATGCTATTGTAGCACTGACTTGGATTTTGATAATTCAAATACTATAAATATATTTTTAAAATTTATGGAATTAAAAGAAATTTGATATATATTGGATTTGGAGTTATTTTAAAGAAATTGAATTAGAAGAAAATTTTGAGTTTGGTTATACTTAACTATTGCGAATTAGTAAATGGAGATTTTTAAAAATGAATTATATAAGAGATTTTATAAATAATATTCTGGAAATATAAGAAAAGAGTTAAAATCAATATTGAAAATATATTTGAAGTATAAAGGGAATTTATAAGGAATGAATTTAAATAATGGAATTTAACAAATAAGATTTGTTTTATGAACAGGTAAAACAAAGAGGTTATGAAATTTATAAATGATGTTTATAAATAAAGGAATTCGATATCAGATGAGAATTGGAAGAATATGTAAAATAGGTCTGAGAAAAATAGTTGATTCTATTTTTGAAATGAGAATGGTTAGGAAATCAACAATAAATCGATATGTTGTGAAATCGAGAGGAAGTTATAAATTAAATTGGTTATTGAGATTTTAAAAATATATTTTAAATTTTAAGAAGAGAATTTGTTTTAGAAGTAAAAAAAATTTATTTTAAAACTATCGAATTTTAAACTAGTTGAGATTGAAATATTTCAGTAAGTAGATTTTCAAATTTTTAAGTATTTATTTAATAAATTCTAACTTTTAAATCCAGCTTGGGAAATTTATTTATTCACCTAAAAATGAGTTATAGATGTTATAAAAGTGCTTCAATACTTTAAATAATAACTTACACAAATTTTAAACAAACTACTATTCTTTAAAGAAAATACTCGTTATATATATATATATCGTTTTGAAATGATTGCAAGTTTATTTATAAATTCTCTCGAGATGTGTAGACGGGGTTTATTAAAGGATGATTTTATAAGAGAAGTCTTATAAATGGAATGCTAGGGACTTAAAAAAAATTCGGATGTCTAGATGCGATAAATTCGGGAAGATTTTGAATTCATTTAAAAGAGTTATAAATGGTTGGTTGAGATTATAATTAAGTATAATCGGTTTGGAAATCGTAGGAAGAATTTGTTAAAATTCCAAAGACTTATGAGATAAGTTGTGAAATATGTAGGATCGATTTCACCCTAAAGGGGGTGAATAGGGTGATACTATAAATTATTAAAATTTATTACGGAAGTTTATAAAATATTTTCAACACAGATATATTAGAATAGCAACACAGATAATAGCAGAATAATAAATGCAGAAATAGAATAACAAATAATTTACCCAGCTTCGGCAAAACCCTGCCTACATGCTGCCCCTAAGGTTTTTACTAGAAATTAAGCAGTTAGACGCTTACACACGTAAACTCGTGACACCCGCTATCGACTAGCCTTAACTCTACGCTCAAAAGCCTGCCACAACTTAGCCACTGAGTTGCGAATTCTCGAACTACACCACCGTAGCTCGTCCCCTAGTCACACAACTAGAAATTACACAGGTTTAAAAGAGAAAATACAATAAAAACAATTTAAAAACAATTATACACAAAACCCTAATTTATAAGCCTTATATAATTATAAACCCAAAACTAGGCCGGCCCAAATAAAAGTAAACATGAATCCCTTTTTCGTTTATTTCTTTGGCCCGCCCTTATTTCCTTTTCCTTTGTCGTTCGTTCCTCTGTGCGAAATTAGGGATTGTGAAAATTGAAGGCGCCACTTGAATGTTGATCGACTACAGTGGATATTTCTTTGTTTTGATTTGGCAATCGACCCTCTAGCTTGCTTTCGGCTACTTCAATTCCTCAAGGTTGAATGGTACGTTTGTCCCTTTTTCGATTTATATTACCCTCGACTTTGATTCGAGTTGAATGATTGTTCTTTGTTGCTTGAACTCGAATGCCTTTTTCGGTCGGTAATGATTTGGGTTAAATAGGATTTGAATTCCTATATTTTCATTCATTTGAATTTACTTGAATTCATTTATAGATTTATCTCGGCCACTTGATTTTGCATGAATGTTGTGATTTGCTTCTAACTTATTCAATTCATATAATTTTGTTTCTGTTTAACACGGCTTCGATTTTTGAACTATTCGAACTCCTTGGTCATTACGGCTCTGACTTTAAACTATTTGATCTCATTCTCGTTGACTTCCGATTTAACTTGATGATGTTGATTTCGTTCTTTGTGCTCGCTTTATCCATTTGTGTTAGAGTGAACATGTTCGAATTTTACTTACCTTTCTATTTGACTTCAGCGTTATACACAGTGTGAATTTCTGGCTTGACTCTATTGTTCATTGTTACCTGACGTGATTTTGTAGTTGTCTGATCACTGCTCAACTCGAAGTCTGGTTGCATATATAAACTGGTTCATGTTGCATAGCATGTCGAACTGGTGTATGCTTTGTATATGAGATGATTTGTATTCACTCTTTTGACCCGAGTGCTTGCTGCATTTTCAAACTATTGTGATAGCTCTGTTTTCTTGGGTACTGACATAGTGTGTTCGTAAGTCCGCACTGTGCATTAAACTTGTGAGCATGATGAACTTCTAGCTTGTGCCTGGTCTGGTGCAGTTTCATTGTGTGTCGAGTCATTGAACTTGTATCTGGTTCTTCTGCCTTCGCTCTGGTTACATGTGCACCACTTTGCACTGTCTACTGTCATACTGCCATGTTGTATTGCGTTGTAGTATTTGTGACATGTTGGGTATTGACTTGCTCGAGTCTGGTTCAGGTTGCAGTGATACTGCTTGCATTCATATCCTTGTTGTCCCATTGTTTTAAACTTATTTATCCCCATATATGTACATTTGGGTTTTATTGTGTTTCATTTGGATTTGGACTTGTAGTCTTCACTGGTATCACTATTTCATTGTGTTGTGTTGCATCTGAAACCTTGAACTACTACATTGCTATTGAACTTCATATTGAGCCCGGTGAACTGTTTTGATACAAGTCTATTCTTTGTTTCGTTTGGAGTGATTTGGCCAAGTTCATTTGAAAGCGTTTGACTTTTATTTCTTGTTTCTTCGACCAGTCTGGGTTCAAATGTACATCCGAATTTTTGGTCGAGATTGTGTTGTGTGCATCTTGACCCATAGTTTTGTATTGCACCTGAGTTGAATCCAGCTTAAATCTCGGGTTTGACCTTATGCCTGTGTCGTGACTTTATTTGTATTTCACTTGAATTGAACTCGGCTTTTAGTTTGAGTTTGACCTTGTGCTCACCTGTCCCTGTAATTTTATCAAGTTGCCTTGTGGCATGTACAGTAATACACTGTGCATGTCACAAGTTGTTCGTGCATGATGAGTTTAAATTTAAATGATGACGAACAACCCAAATAAATGAGGCAAATATTATTTTTAAAATACACATTTTATTTTGCAAAAATATTTCTTTTTCAATTTTACTGCGTTAGTGTTTATTTTTGCAGATAGCTCAGATGCTGGATTCAATCTAGACTGGAGTTAAAGATAAAATATGAGTGAACGAGTGAAATGTAGTGAGGTGCAAATGTATGAAAAAGATGTAGACAAATTTTTTTTTTAATTGAAAATTGAAAATTGTATATATGTAGTGAGAGCTTGAATTTGTACTATTCAAAATTGTAATAAATATTTGTTTGAATAAATTATCTATTTGAATTTAAACTCTGTGTTATTTATTTTATTCAGCAAATATTTATTTAATTATGTGAAAAATAAAATAGTACATTAACAAATGCATTTAAATAAATATATGTGTGTGTCTATTATCATCAAACAAAAATCATATACTTGCATATTCAACAATCTCCCCCTTTTGATGATAAAAAACATATATTTAAGATTTTGAATATATTAAATGTATTTGATCATTGATAGACTATATTTGATTCCCCTATTTAAATGCTCCTCTCTACACAAAGCTCCCCTTCATATATGCATGTAAATAAAAAATATGCAAATGAGCCTAGATGCAAATAGAAAATATTTGACCTTTATTTGTCAAAATCTTAACTTTTCTCTCCCCCTTTCGTTATAAGCAAAAGAGTAATAGTGTTAAAAAATTAGAGATAAAGTGATAAACATTAATACAACATTAAAACTCAATCGAATATAAATATTAAATCCAAATAAAAAATCAAACAAAAATCATAAATACTCTATTTGACGCATATTCCACTTTTAGAATGATAGAGATGATGTCATCATATAAAACCATATAGTTGTGAATTTTAAATGAGATTAGTAGTATTCTAAAAAAATTCAATATCTTCTAACCACGCATAACCGTGAGGAATTTTAAATGGGATTAGAGTCAACTAGTCTATTAAATCAATAAATTTTGATATGCGTTCCATACATGCATAACCGTGAGGACTTTTAAATGAGCACGAAAGCATATAATCAAAAATTCCAAGTAATTCACCTATGCATAATCGTGAGGACTTTTAAATGAGAGTGAATACTTTGGATGTTTTTATTTGTTAAAAAAATAATGAAATGAAAAACGAACGATTCCCGTTTAAAGTACCACATATTGACAAACCATATTGAATTTGTATGAGTGATGGTCGATAGAAATGTAATAGAAATAGAGATGGTCATGGAATTTTTACCAACAAAGAGTTTTTGTAACTCTTGTTCAAATTTCTAAAGAAATTTACTAAATATACCGTCTCAACTTATAATATATGATTAATATCGACACTCATCACTTTTTCAATCACTATTTATCTTGTCGATAATTAGTAGGGAGTCGGATTAGTCAATGTAATCATTTAAGATCAAATCCAAAAATAATTATAAAATCAATTTTTCTAAAAATGACTAATCTAAAAACAAGGTCAACTATTCTCTGAAGGGGTTTTATGAGAAAAATGTCTGTTGTTTGAAAATTATTTAAAATGAGAAACATGCAGGTATTTTCTTTGAAAATGATGCGGTTACTAAATGGCTCAATATGAATCACGTTCCACTAGGAATTTTTTTATCAACTATATTAACAGTGTAATTTGCATCTGAATTTTTCTTTCACTCGAGATTATCGTTAATTGAATGTTATAGACCAGACCGTGAAGTTGCAACAAATTCTTCAAGACCTTTTTGAATGAAATTCTTTTCAATTTTAATTGAAGCCGCGCCAATAAACAAAAAATAAGAATATAGAGTCGGCCGTAAAATAACTAAATGTATTATCATCAACCAATACAACACTGTCATTAATCCAAATCAATCTATATGAAGTAGTTCAAAGACTCTAGAATTTTTTATGGTGTTCTTGGTCATAAGAATATAATTGGCCAACAATTTTCAAAAAATCAGAATCATTATCAACATTCATTTCATTATCACATTACTGGCTGATTTAATTCAGATTACGGTGTAGATTATCACATTTAATATATCGTTCAAAATATGTCATTACCTGTTTTACCTTTACGATATTTTTCGTTGTTGTCCATTGTGATTCTGTCACCTTTATACTAGGCTAAGAAACTTTGCTTTATCGCTCGTTGTGCCCTTGGAACAGCCAGAATCCAAGTAACACTATTGTAGTTCCTTAGCCTGCCACCACACCTACACGATGAAAGATTTTTGTGACCTATTTGTTTTTATAGTCCATGATTGTTAGTGGCAATTGATTTTGAAACATAATTTTGTGGAGACCAATAACTATTTATATATGTTCCATTTGGCACCCAAATTTGTTTAACTTTGAGAGATTTTATATTTGTGCCTTTTGGAACCCAAATTGGAATGGTTTTCACTTGTTTGGGTCTATACCAACAAATATTGTGATTGTGTCCAAATTTTCCATAAATTGTGCACTTGAATTTGACTTGATTGAATTCACTCCTAACAAGTTTAGTTTAATTATATCCAAGTCCTTGTCTAACTGTATTGACAGTTTGTTTCCCTAATAGCATTTCAACGATTTTTCACTTTTGGAAAATTTTCCTAAAGTCAGTTGTTGGACTTGTGTTTTGAGAGATTCATTTTCATACAATAATTGTGTGCACTTTTTAGTAGAATTTTCTCTTCGAGTATTTTCGCTTTCTTTCAAAATCGGAATTTCATTTTCAAGTGATTTTATTTTAATTTCTGATATTTTTAATCTCCTCTTCGAATGATGGACACTTATCACACTTAGGGATCCTACTTTGATAGTTTTTAACAAATTGGTCAAGTTGTTTTACTGGATTCTATCAAAGTATCTCTTTGTGATTCAATTTTAGCGTATTTCTTCCTAAGTCTTTCAAAAAAGCCATTTACTTCGTGGAAATATATTAGTAGTTGTGTGTGAGAAAGTTTTGATACCTCGCTTGGCTCGTCATCATCGCTATCAGTTATATCACCTCGTAGGCACAGATTTACTCTTTCTCTCTCACTGCTAGTTCTTTTACATTCATCGCTTTTATTCCACGTGGCTGCAAAACTTTTCCTTTTTGAATTCTTTTCTATGTTGTGTCAATTTCGAGGACAATTGGGCTTGATGTGTCCGGGTTTGTTGCACTTGTGATAGATGATCTCCCGTTCTTCTGGGTTGTCTAGTGCTTTGAATATTCTGCTTTTCGATTTTTTTTTAGAATTGGATTTCTATATTTGCGGTTTCACTTTTTGAATCTCTTTATTGGTAATGCCAGCTCTGCTCTTCATCTTCATCATCATCATCACCGCTGCTTTTTGTCAATCCTGTTAAGCATGTTTATGTGTCGATTGTCAAGAACTTCTCATTGCTGTCGACTTTTGCACCATATAATGTATCAAAAGTATTTCGGATTTCCTATGCATTTTCACAGTGAGAGATAAAGTTAAAATTATCTTGATTAATATGAGAATATAATATATGCATAGCAAGAGCATTAATCGAGATAATTTTCTCATCTGTTACATCACACCCATTTTCAATAATATCCCAACATTTAATATTAATAGATTTCAAATAAATTCCATTTTCAATTTCCAATTCAAAAAATCTGTTCCATCAAAAATAGAAGGGATAATACTAGACCGACCCTCAGCAAAAGCAGCCATTTTAAAAATTCAAATTTGTAAAAAAATTGGCCTTTGAAAAATAAAAATTTTAAAAACAAAAATGGCTTTTGCTCCTAGCTCTGATACCACTTGTAGGATCGATTTCACCCTAGAGGGGGGTAAATAGGGTGATAATATAAATTATTAAAATTTATTGCATAAGTTTATGAAATATTTTCAACACAGATATATCAGAATCGCAGCACAAATAATAGCAGAATAATAAATGCAGAAATAGAACAACACAAAATTTACCCAGCATTGGCAAAACCCTGCCTACGTGCTGTCCCTAAGGTTTCTACTAGAAATTAAGCAGTCATACGCTTACACATGTAAACTCACCACACCCGCTATCAATTAGCCTTAACTCTACGCTCAAAACTCTGCCATAACTTAGCCACTGAGTTGCGAATTCTCGAACTACACCACAGTAGCTCGTCCCCTAGTCACACGACTAGAAATTACACAAATCTAAAAGAGAAAATACAATAAAAACAATTTAAAAACAATTATACACAAAACCCTAATTTATAAGCCGTATATAATTATAAACCCAAAACTAGGCCGGCCTAAATAAAAGTAAAGATGAATCCCTTTTTCGTTTATTTCTTTGGCCCGCCCTTGTTTCCTCTTACTTTGTTGTTCGTTCCTCTATGTGAAATTAAGGCTTGTGAAAATTGAAGGCGCCACTTGAATGTTGATCGACTACAGTGGATATTTCTTTGTTTTGATTTGGCAATCGACCCTCTAGCTTGCATTTGGCAACTTCAATTCGTCGAGGTTGAATGGTCCGTTTGTCCCCTTTTCGATTTATATTACCCTCGACTTTGATTCGAGTTGAATGATTGTTCTTTGTTGCTTGAACTCAAATGCCTTTTTCGGCGGGTGATGATTTGGGTTAAATAGGATTTGAATTCCTCTATTTTCGTTCGTTTGAATTTATCATTTGAATTTACTTGAATTCGTTTATAGATTTATCTCGGCCACTTGATTTTGCATGAATGTTGTGATTTGCTTCTGACTTGTTCAATTCATATAATTTTGTTTCTTGTTTAACACGGCTTCGATTTTTGAACTATTCGATCTCCTTGGTCATTACGGCTCTGACTTTAAACTATTCGATCTTGTTCTCGTTGACTTCGGCTTTGACTTGATGATGTTGATTTCATTCTTTGTGCTCGACTTTGGCCACTTGTGTTAGACTGAACATGTTCGATTTTTACTTGCCTTTCTTTTTGACTTTGGCCTTATACACTATGTGAATTTCTGGCTTGACTCTGTTTTTCACTGTTACCTGACATGATTTTGTAGTTGTCTGATCACTACTTGACTCGAAGTCTTGTTGCATATATAAACTGGTTCATGTTGCATAGCATATCGAACTGGTATGTGCTTTGTATATGAGATGATTTGTATTCACTCTGTTGACCCGAGTGCTTGCTGCATTTTCAAACTATTGTGATAGCTCTGTTTTCTTGGTTACTAACCTAGTGTGTTCGTAAATCCGCACTGTGCATTAAACTTGTGAGCATAATGAACTTCTAGCTTGCGCCTGGTCTGATGTAGTTTCATTGTGTGTCGAGTCATTGAACTTGCATCTAGTTCTTCTGCCTTGGCTCGGGTTACATGTGCACCACTTTGCACTGTCTACTATCATATTGCCATATTGTATTATGTTGTAGTATTTGTGACATG
This sequence comes from Allium cepa, assembly GCA_030765085.1. Taxonomy (NCBI): domain Eukaryota; kingdom Viridiplantae; phylum Streptophyta; class Magnoliopsida; order Asparagales; family Amaryllidaceae; genus Allium; species Allium cepa. The sequence goes on from CM060938.1 coordinate 515,285,019, forward strand.
TTGGGTCTTGACTTGCTCAAGTCTAGTTTAGGTTGCAGTGATACCGATTGCATTCATATCCTTGTTGTCCCATTGTCTTAAACTTGTTTATCACCATATATGTACATTTGGGTTTTATTGTATTACATTTGGATTTGTACTTGTAGTCTTCACTGGTATCAATGTTTCATTGTGTTGTGTTGCATCTGAAACCTTGAACTGCTACATTGCTGTTAGACTTCATATTGAGCCCAGTGAACTGTTTTGATACAAGTCTGTTCTTTGTTTCATTTGGAATGTGTTACCCAGTGGCTTGACCCGGTAAACAGAGACTTGATGTGGAAGCCTCGTTTGTCATAAAGGGTTGTTCGTCACAACTAGGTCGTTCGACATCTATCCTCGTTCGGCATTCCAAGCCTCACTCGGCATTGCAAGGTCGCTCGGCATTGTCAGGTCGCTCGACATTGTAAGGTCGCTCGGCATGGCGAGCTCGCTCGGCACTGCAATGTCATTTGGAATTCATGCCTCGTTCGACAATCCAGCGTCATTCGACATTCATGCCTCGTTCAGCATTCATTCCTCGTTCGACATTCCAGCCTCGTTCGGCATTCCAGCCTCGTTCGGCATTCATGCCTCGTATGGCATTCATGCCTCGTTTGGCATTCCATCCTCATTCAGCATTCATGCCTCGTTCGGCATTCTAGTCTCGTTCGGTATTCCAGCCTCGTTCGACATTCATCCCTCGCTCAGCATAAGCATGCCGTTCGGCATCTCCCCTCGATCGGCATCGGATCTCATTCGGCTTACACATTTCACTCAACATACTGCCTCGTTCGGCTTGGAGACATGGCTCGGCATTTTCCGTTCGACATTTGTGGCTCGACATGCAGAAGTCACTCATCACGGGTCGAGGTATCTTGCTATTAGGCCCGTTAGGGAAGTCCAACCCATCTTCGTCTATAAATAGAGGGGCAGGGGCACAGTGACATGGACATTTTTTGGAGAACACCGGGGAGACTCTACCGCATTCAAGACTCATTCGAGACTTATCCTTTTTACTTAGCAGTTGTATTCAAATAGTTGGTGTACGGATTGTATCTGTAATCAATTGTTGAGTAAAGCAATAAAGATTAACTTCAAAGTGGACGTAGGCAATTACACCGAACCACTATAAAACTGGCGTTCTTGTTTTCTACATCTAATTTAGCATACTGTTCTCTGTTTAAATTTACTTTCTTCATTAATCTCTCTACACAATCTTTCTTATAGGTGTTAGTGATCAAATTCTGGTGCTGACATTTTGGTGCTTTCACTGAGAATCGAATTTTCAGGCCGATACGATCTACTTTGTAGCTACTGGATTGAAAAAAATCCCTCGAAGGAGATTCGACCTACTCATAGGACGTCCGTTGAATCTATTTAGAGTTTCGACCGACAACTCTACTATTGGAAGACCACGTACCCGATCATCCTCCCACAATACGGACGTCCACGAGACTGTTAGCGTGCAAAAAGTTGAACCTAGAAATCAACAAGCAAATTTAGGTGCAGGGACTCCCGTCCAAACTCAAACGGAAGTCATCACTAGGACAGAGTTCAGTGATTTGATGAGGGAACTCAGGGAAAGTAGAAAGCAACTTGCTGAGCAGATTCAGGCCATTGCTAATCTCATGACTCAGCTGACTCAGCAGCAGCATCAGAATGGTGGAGGTAGCCTTGCTCCTTATTCTTTGTCTGATAGCTCGACCTCAGTCGATGAACCTCCTAGGCGTAGACGCCGTAAGACTGAAGCTGCATAGGCAGGTGCCACAGATCGATCAACCAGGGATCAAGCACGTGAGGAGACCGAACGCCCGACTCACCAAGATCCTAATGAATCTGGCCTTCAAGATGCACGTCTGGCCGATCGTAAGCAGAGGGGACGTCAACCCGAGCGGTCCCGTGGAACGGAACCCAACCTTCCATCCTCCATACAAACTCCGGACTTATCAGCCATGGTCAGGCAGTTAATGAGAGAGAACCAAGGCTTGACCAATGAAGATTGGAGAGTATCCAGGAGTCATACTCCCTTCACAGATACTATCCTGCAGGCTGAGTATCCCAGGAAGTTTAGTATGCCAACTATACCGGCCGACGAAGGGAAGACTGATCCCAGACAGCATGTAATGAGGTATGAATGGATGATGGATTTTGCTCGAGCGAATGATGCGACCAAGTGTAGGTGCTTCCCAATCACTTTATTAGGAATCGCCACTGTGTGGTTTACTCGACTTCCCCCGCGGTCTATATCCAGCTTTGACGAGTTGGCATTGAAATTTGTAAAACAATTCAGGATACATACTACTCGTCCAAAGGATGTGATGTCCTTATCAAGTGTAATCCAAGCCCCGAGAGAGTCACTGAAAGCCTACTTGCAGAGATTTCACGTTGCGACCATTGAACTTAGCAACCCTAACGACCATGCAATCTTAATGGCAGTAATGTGAGGTGTAGATCCAGACTCAAAGTTTGGAGATTGGTTGGCGGAAAAGCCTCCAAGTACGTTGGAGCGATTCTATTCGAAAGCTCATCAATTCGTAAGGAGGGAGGAAGCTTGATGGACAAGGCGGGATAAGGTACCAGGGCCAGTTCGGGAGACTCTGAAAAGTAACATCGCCGTAAAGCAATCCAGTGATAACTCAGAAAAGGTTCAAGTCAACGCCAAGAATAAGCCTGGGCAATCTAAAGGATCCGAAGGAGGAAATTCTGGAAAGAAAAGAGAAACAGGGAAATAGAAGCCGAGGATTCCAACCTAAGACGAATACACCCCCCTGAATACGTCTCTTGAAAATATTTATCTATCAACCTGTAACACCTTTCAATACAGAAAGCCATGTCCAAAGGAGTCCACAGAGGAACAGAAGCGGACGGGGAAGTACTGTCGCTTCCATGAGACTCATAGGCACAATACTGAGGAGTGTAGACACCTCCATGATGCCATAGAAAAGTTGATCAGGCAGAAAAATCTACAGGAATTTGTTAAGAACCCACAAGAGTAGGCAAGGAACATCAGACCGGGGACGTGGGCCGGCTCCACGCGATCCGGAGGAGCCTGCTCGAACCATGGGTAGATTGATCATAAACACTATAGTCGGAGGACCTCACCCTGTAGACAGGAATTGGCAGGAGATGGAACGATATGCCATCTACTTAAGGAATGCAGATTATGAATGTTGTTCGAATGTGGAAGATGGAATCCCAGCAAAACAACAATGCATGATGACAGACGATATAGTGTTTAGGAGTCGAGATGCAGACAAGGTAGAGGGTCTTACCATCGACCCGATGGTCATATCTATGACGATTGGGCCACACACGTTAAAAGAATTTTAATTGATTGTGGAAGCTCCGTCAACATCATCTTCAAAAAGGAATATGACTAAATGAAGATGGAGACAAAAGACTTGAAGCCATCTAAAGCCCATATCCATGGCTTTAATGGTGCAGTGACTGACGCGATTGGGTATATCGAGTTACCAGTTGAACTTGGAGAGGGTAAGCGTATCCTACCGTTCATAGTGTTGGATGTTGCCTCTCCAAACAATGTATTTCTGGGTCATCCGGCCCTGGCGGAGTTTAGGGTAGCTTTGGCCCCATGGTGTTTGACATTAAAATTTCGACGAACAAAGGAGTCGATGTAGTGAATGGCAATCAGGCGACCGGTCGCACATGTTATGTGGCAGAGCTAAGAGAGGCTCATTGGAGAGAGAAAGGAAAGGTTGCGGACAGCTCTGTCTGCATCCAAAAAACTGACAATTGACAAGTAGTACCCGAGCCCTGGCTCGGGCAACATTCTCGGATCTATAGAGACATGGATCCAAGATATGATGATGGGGGACCCAGGGAAGCAAATGCAGCACCGGCTGAGCTGACATTGACATTCCAATTAGCCGGGATGACCCGTCACGAGTTCGTAAGATTGGATCGCAACTCGACCCATCACTGGCCGAGGATCTTACTGATTTCCTCCGAGCGAACCTGGACGTTTTCGCTTGGACACATTTTGATATGTGCAGGATTTCTCCCGCTATTGTGGGTCATATGTTGAACATAGACCCAAAGTACGTCCCAGTAAAACAGAAATGGAAAGGCATGGACCTGGAGAGGTCCGCCACCGTCAGAGAGGAGGTGGACAAACGCAAAGCCAATAGGTTCGCCCGCGACGCCCTCTACCCTGAATGGGTATCTAACCCTGTGCTAGTGAGGAAAGCGAATGGGAAATGGAGAACTTGCATTGATTATTCCGACTTAAACAAAGCATGCCCGAAGGATAGTTTCCCTATACCTAGAATCGACCAGCTGGTTGATTCAACGTCCAGCCACGAGCCACTGTCATTTATGGATGCATACTCGGTATACAATCAAATCTCGATGCACATTCCAGATCAAGAACACACCAGTTTTGTCACGGACATTGGGTTATATTGCTATGTCATGATGCCCTTCGGATTGAAAAATGTGGAAGCAACTTATCATTGTTTGATGAACCGAATGTTTAAAGATCAGATTAGTAGAACGATGGAAGTCTATGTAGATGACATTCTCGTGAAGTCACGATAATCAAACGATCACATTCAAGACTTAGCAGAGATGTTTGATATACTCGGGCATTATGTGATGAAAATCAACCCTTTAAAGTGTTCTTTTGGCATTGCGTCGGGGAAGTTCTTGGGTTTCATTGTGAATGCATAGGGAATTGAAGCTAACCCGGAGAAGATTCGGGCTATTCGGGAGATACAAGTGCCTATAACTATAAAGCAAGTACAAAGCTTGAATGCAAAAGTAGCCACGCTGAGTCGATTCATTTCCAGAGCTACGGATAAATGTATTCCTTTCTTCGGTGTGATAAAGAAAGGAAAGAAAAATTTCGAGTAGACATCCGACTGTGAGGAAGCATTCCGAGCTCTGGTTAGACATTTAGAAAGTCCCCCGGTGCTATCAAAACCAATTGACCATGAAATGTTGTATATATACCTGGCTGTATCCCAACACGCTATCAATACGGCTTTGGTTCGCGAGGAGGACCAAGTTCAAAAGCCAGTGTATTATGTCAGTAAACATTTGACGGGGGCAGAAAGAAATTATCCCAAGATTGAGAAACTAGCTTACTGCTTGGTGATTGCATCATGCAAGCTTCATCCATATTTTCGGGCACACTCAATCAATGTTTACACTGATCAACCCTTACGGCAGGTACTCCAACGACCAGAAACCTCCGGAAGGATGTTAAAATGGAACATTGAGTTGAGTCAGTTCGATATTACCTACCTGCCACGAAGGGCCATACAAGGGCAAGCGCAAGCAGACTTCATTGGTGAATTCACCATATCAAACGAATCAAACGGCCACAATGTCATACCTCCCGTTCGATGGAAGATATACACCAATGGGGCATCTAACGACCGTTGTTCGAGGGCTGTCATAGTTCTTGTGACTCCCGAAAACTGATCAGTTTGTTATGCTTTGAAGCTTGAATTCCCAGCAACAAAAAACGAAGCCGAGTATGAAGCATTGATTGCTGGCTTGAGACTTATCCGAGAATTGGGGATAAGATCGGTTGAAATCTTTTGCAACTCACAACTGGTGGTGTACCAAGTTCGGGGGGACCATCAAGCAAAGGGACAGAGACTTGCCCCATACCTGGCATGGGTTCAAGATCTGCTAGCGAATCTGGATTATTATGATATTTCACATGTCCCGCGTGAACAAAACAGAGCAGCCGATTCGTTAGCAAAATTTGCGAACACTGGCGACACACAGCAAATGGAATTGTTTTCCTTTGAAACCTTACATGTTCCGAGCATAAATATGGTGGAGGTAGATTTCATGTTAGAAACAGAAATCGAGAAAGAATCATAGATGACTCCATTCAAGCAATACCTGTTACACGGGTGGTACCCGAAAGAAGGAGCGAGAGACGACAAGTCATTTGTGAGGCTTCGCGATATGTAGTGCAGGACGGGGTAATGTATCGGAGGGGATTCTTGACCCCTTTACTCCGGTGCGTAGCCCATGATGAGATAAAACGAGTCCTGAAGGAAGTTCATGAAGGAGAATGCGACGACTAAACTCGAGGCAGACATTAGCAAAGAAAATCCTCCGCTATGGATACTATTGGCCGACTATAAATCGGGATGCTGCAGACTATGTGAGAAGATGTGACAAATGTCAGAAATATGCAAAAATCCCGAGAGCTCCACCGACGGAACACACACAAATGGTTAGACCTTGGCCGTTAGCAATGTGGGGGATCGACATAGTTGGTTCCTTACCCATATCCAAAGGTGGTGCAAAATACACGATAGTTGCGGTCGATTACTTCACCAAGTGGGCAGAAGCAGAGCCTTTGGCCACTATCACCACTAAAAAGGTCATTAATTTTGTTGTACGAAATATTATATGCCGTTTTGGCCTTCCACGGACCATCATTACAGATAGCGTAACTTAATTTGAAAACAAAGAGTTCAAAGAATTTTGTCAAAGATATGGTATTGAGAAAAAATTTACAGCGGTTGCTCATCCGAAAGCCAATGGACAAGTGGAAGCCGTGAACAAAATAATCAAGTCCATATTGAAAAAGCATTTGGATGAACTTCCAACAGCGCTCTGGGCTTATAGAACCATCCACAAGTCCACGACTGGCCACACTCCATTCACATTGGCATATGGCATGGAAGCTGTTATAACCGTAGAACTTGAAGTTCCATCACATCGGGTAACTTATTATGACTCTGAGTTGAATCAGGATCTTTTGTTGGAATCACTGGACTTCATTGATGAAAAATGCGAAGAAGATAATTTAAGAGCGGTCTCATATAGACATCGAGTCGCTCGATATTATAATGAAAAGGTCCGACCGAAAATCTTAGATGTGGGTGACCTCGTTTTGAAACGATTTTTTCCAGTCTCATCACAAATGAGCCTCGCATGGGAAGGTTCATACGTCATTGAACGGAAGCTTGGAGAAGGAACTTTCAAGCTAGCGACCGTTGATGGTGCGACACTCCCCCAAGCATGGAATAGCGAGCATTTGCGGCATTATTATACTTAGTTCATTTCCTTCATATTTTAATTGCAATTATTTCCAGCATATTTTTATTCTTAGTTTACGGCATGTAAAAAGACAATTTAGCTTGGCTTGAAGCCATTTTTTCCATGGAATTTTGATGTTTCTGTGTATGATAACTCTGTGGAAAAAAATTAAGAGGTACATTATTCTGTTTGACGTATGAACGCGCACGAGCACTCAAAATCTCCAAGTCCTCTGAGTGCGGACTGGAGTACTCTGAGTCCCTTGAGTGCGGACCGGAGCACTCTGAGTCCCCTGAGTGCAGACCAGAGTATAAACAACTCAAAATCTCCAAGTACCCTGAGTGCGGACTGGAGTTCTCTGAGTCCCCTGAGTACGGACCAGAGTTTAAATGACTCAAAATCTCCAAGTCCCCTGAGTGCGGACTTGAGTACTCTGAGTCCCCTAAGTGCGGACCAGGGTATAAATGACTCAAAATCTCCAAGTCCCCTGAGTGCGGACTGGAGTACTCTGAGTCCCCTGAGTGTGGACCAGAGTATAAACGACTCAAAATCTCCAAGTCCCCTGAGTGCGGACTGGAGTACTCTGAGTCCGCTGAGTGCGGACTACTGTATAAACGACTCAAAATCTCCAAGTCCCCTGAGTGCAGACTGGAGTACTCTGAGTCCGCTGAGTGCGGACCAAAGTACAAACGACTCAAAATCTCCAAGTCCCCTGAGTGCGGACTGGAGTACTCTGAGTCCCTTGAGTGCGGACCATAGTATAAACGACTCAAAATCTCCAAGTCACCTGAGTGCGGACTGGAGTACTCTGAGTCCCCTGAGTGCGGACCAGAGTATACACGACTCAAAATCTCCAAGTCCCATGAGTGTGGACTGGAGTACTCTGAGTCCCCTGAGTGCGGACCGGAGTATAAACGACTAGAAATCTCCAAGTCCCATGAGTGCGTACTGGAGTACTCTGAGTCCCCCTTAGTGCAGACTAGAGTATATATGGCTTAAAAATATCCAAGTCCCATGAGTGCGGACTGGAGTACTCTGAGTCCCCTAAGTGCGGACCAGAGTATGAACGACTAAAAATCTCTAAGTCCCCTAAGTGCGGACTGGAGTACTCTGAGTCCCCTGAGTGCGGACCAAAGTATAAATGGCTTAAAAATCTCTAACTCCCCGGAGTGCGGACTGGAGTCCCCTGAATCCTCAGAGTGCGGATTGGAGTATAAATGGTTTGAATTCTTTAAGTCCCCGAAGTGCAAACCGGGACACGAATGACTTGAAGTCATCAAGTTCCTGGCGCATGGACTAAAAAATATTCTTAGTACTTGAAGCATGGAGTACAGGATGAACAACTCCAATGAATTTAAGAGTTATATAGAGATAAATTGAGAAGTTTATGTAACTCGCAATAGCTTGGGTTTGGCCACAATCACATAGAAAGCTGAATAATAAAAGCCTTTTGAAAGACAAAAGAACTAAGCTTTATAAGTTTCTACTACAACTCCCCAAAAAATCGAAGTCAAAAGTCTATTTACATGGACTACTAAAATAAATAAAAATAATGACATAATCTAAACTAACTCTCGTTGAACGAGAGTAACGATTACTTCTTCGACTTCTTCCCAAACGAATCCTCCTGTGCGTTTGCCCTTGGTAATTTTCTTTGATGGGGAGGTAACAACTGAAGAAGTATGAGGAACTTCCACTGGTCTGGACCCGCCAGGGAAGATGACCTTCAACGGCTTATTCAGAGGATCGTCTAGGTCCACAACTTGAGGCTCGACTTTGATTTCGACCGTCTTTTTCTTTTCCTCCTCGAGCTGCCCCTTCATGCTCATTTTAGATGTATGTTCAGAGGTGCCTGTAATCTCGATTTCATAACTCCCATTGATGAGAGAGGAAGTCTCGGACTTATCCTCATCAAGCACCCCAATCACCTGAGCATATGGACCGGGAGCCTCCCCTACGTGAGTAGCCTCACTTGTTTATCCCTTCAACTCCTTGGCGTCATCGCTCCTCGGAGTGGGATCGGGATCAGAACGTCCTACGCAAAATTGTGGAAAACAAACATTAGAATACAATGACCTCTCGTCCAAAAACGATGACTCTTGGAATTTCAAAATAAAGTATCACATACCAGCTTCTGGCTGACTCTCAGCCGTCCGAGGGGTCCCACCCTCTGGAATGAAAGATAGAATGTGAACGCCGAGGCCAGGGTCCTCCGGGTCAAAACCGATATGTTGCTCAAATGGATCAAGTATCGACTGATCGGCCGACTGAGTAGGAGCATGAGCTGGAGACTCCATCCCGGATTGACCGATTATAACATATTTCCCTTTCGATGAGGGAAAGCCTTTGCAGTAAAGAGCTTTTGTCGTATCCAGGTCTGAAGGCTTGTTCCCCTTAAGGAATTCTTTTATTAAAGCATCTTCATCGACCTCCTCGGTGCCAAGTTTGACCTTCTTGATTTTTATTAAAGTCTCCCACGCCTCAGCTAGGGATTCGAGGTAGCTCTCTCCCAGAAAAGTTAAGTCTCGATGCATGAGTACGCGGACGCTGAATTCTGCAATCAATGGGTCGAACATGCATTTGACCTCCTCCCTACCAGCCTCTTTAGCCGCCTCCAGGCGAGAGTCAATCTCCGCGGATGCTATTTTCTTGCCTCTTCACGGGCTTCATCCTTTAGCATCCCGACTTTAGAAAGTTCATCATCAAGCTTCGCCTTTAGAAGTCGTGTAGCAACGATCTCATCGCAATATCATTGCGAATCTTCTTGGATAGCAGTCTTCTCTTCTCTTTCTTTGCGGAGTTGCTCCTCTAGTTCTTTGACTCGGAGGCCAAATGCATCCCTTTCTTTCTGCACCAAGTCCTTCTCTAAAGATAGGGCCCCACAGCGTTGGACCGCCTCGTCAATTTCTTTTTTACGAGTTGACTCCAGACGAGTGATGGTCTCGGTAGTATCTTTAGCGCTCTCCTAGGCGGCTTTAAGCCGAGACTTGTAAGATGCAAGCTATTCGTCCTAAGCTTTGATAATGTCTTTATCATGGATAGCCTCAAGCTTCAGGTGATCGATCTCATGCTGACGCTCTATGAAAACTTTTGAAACTTTTTCGGCTAAGTACATGAACGCATCGTGCTGAACATAGACGTCATTAGTGCAGGCGATAGCACTTTGCTTGACATGCCCTGGAATCTGGTGAATTGCCGAAAGGAATTTTAAGCCATCGAAACATATCTTTGGGAATGAGGCTTTAAGCTCAGCAAGTCGCTCAACGACCGATGGATCAGATATGGGAGCAAGAGGAGTCTGCTTGGAGACTGCAGGTGTTCTGTGGGGATCTCGAGATTGCTTGGTACTTGATGAACCGGAGTGTTGATCCCGATCGGCCTTAGGATGGGACCCCTTATGTGCAGTTTTCTCTTTGCTATTCTCCGGCTGAGAAGGAGGATCACGAGGGTAGGAGGACTAACTATAAGTCTTTCTTCGATAGGATGATTCTCGACGGTGGTAGTCTCGATCGCCTGAGTCGTCTCTATCTCGACCCTTGCCGGAACCCGAATCCCAGCCGGATTAGTAAAAAATCAATGAACCGTGAAGGCGGTCAAGTCCATGTGTGCGCCCCATGTCACCTACACAGAGTTTAAGCAACGTCGAGTTAGCAAAGAGTAGAGTGATGACAGAAAGTTAAGTGCAAGGTGAAGTGCATGTGTTTATATGTGTCCTAGTGCTTCCCCTCGACGGACCAGTTTCTTTACTAATAGGAGTTATATCTCCCTGGTTTTCGGCTTGAGCGCTTGTATCGCTTCTCGCGGGTGAATGAAGCTTAAGGGCCTCTAGATCGTCAAAACCATAGTTGAGCAGATCTTCAGGCATGGTGAGTTCGACGGGCCTTTCAAAGAACTTTCTAAGTGCTGCGAGGAAGCTTCTTTCTCCGCTGGAATAAAGGTAACTTTAGAAATTCTGCCCACTGTTTTCTTCCTCAGCTTGTATGTCAGCTTCTTCTTCCTCTTCGAAGGGGAAGGCGACGTTTCGATGTCATGAACTTCAACTATCAGGTCCCGAGATGGACTAACATTTTCCCCCTGTACTTCGGGCGTTTTGGTTTCTTTAAACTCCCCCTCCTCTAGTGTGTCAAGGGCGTTACGTCCTAAAGACTCGGCCTGCTTTTTTCCTTTGCCCGAAGCAGGCCTGGATATGGTAACACCTTGAGGGAGGCTTATTCGACGAGCTTCAGCCAGTAACCCAAATTTCATGAGCGACTCATTCAAAATGAGAGACTTGGTGTCCCGATCTTCTACGGGGAGAGCTCGGATGGCTTCGATGGCTTCAGAGTATCTGAGGCCCTCGGGACGAGGGTTGATACCTGTGAAAGTAGACGAAGGGTCGGAAAAGATGAAAATTTCGCCAAATTCAAGTATAGATTCAAAAAAGGAACTCGCTTCCTTCTACCCGTCTCCTGGCAAAACCGGGAGACAGCGCGCGTAGAACCACTCTTGCTTGTATTGGGCGAATTTGCTCCATGCCCCGTTCAAGATTTGGCATTTACTATGTGGCTCGAGGAATATAAAAGACGAGCTATCTGACCGTCTCTTGAATTGATAAATGTAGCGGATATCGCCCGGAGTCGAAAGCCTGAAGAGAACACTCATGAAAAGAATGCAAGTGCCGTAAATGAATGCGTGACTGTTCGGATGCAGTTGCGAGGGGGCAATCTCGATATACTGCAACACGTCTCGAAGAAATGAGTTGAATGGTGGCATGCTGCCAACCCAGCACATGAATCTATTACAAGCTATATATCCGACTGGGGGCAAGTGCGAACGATCATGCCCCGATCGAACTAACACGTCGTCGAAGGGGATTCCATGGACAGAGCATATCCGATGGAGCGTACTTTCGTTAATCTTTGAGACATGGAAATCGATTGGGTCGTCTAAGGGCCTCCAAAGCGTCGGGAGCCAAGTTGACAGATGCAGTCGCAGAGATCGGTGTGTCTTAAGCAGGGGTAGTTGATGGATTTGAAGTTCCTACAACTTCTTGTCGAGAGGATGACCCAGGTCTGTCTGAGATCGTAGCAGAGCTGGATTTCCTAGACATCTCTAATAAAGATTGAATCTGACAAAGCATCTGTTTGAACTATACTAGAAAAACAATCGACATTAGAATTAAAAACATAAATATTCCCCCCGTGTAGTGTGTGAACTAGTGCGATCATTCAAATGTAAGTGCCAAGCAGTGAAAAGTCACTGGATTGATGAAATAAGTTTAAGCGTTGAATTATCGTCTTCGAAGACCATCATCGCTGACCGTCTACGAAAGCTTTTCGTAAGACGGTTTATATTTCGAACTCGACATCGTCACTGCATTTGAAAGGTTATTAACTGTTAAGCAAGTTAAGTCCAAATTTTCAGTTGTTTAAACACGGGATTTATCAGTCCGGATTGTCCGATATGATTTGTTGTTTGAGTTTGTCCTTGTTCATTATCCTATGTTCAGGCATAAAATATGTGTTGAGTCAATTATGCATTAGGTTCGACTGGTGTTGCAGTTGTACACAACCCTCCTACCTAACCACTTCATCGTTCGGCATTTAACTAGTCATGTCGAACCACAATCATGTCGAGCCACCTCGCTCGGCAATCTACCCTCAACACTAACACTCACCTACCACTCATTATCACTGTTCGGCATGCGGCAAGGCATGCCGAACCGCAAACATGCCGAGCCATGCCGTTCGGCACACCACTCTCCCAACTGTCCTCTTCATTGTTCGGCATAAAGGAGTCATGTCGAACCACACTCATGCCGAGCCGCAGCGCTCGGCATTCTGCCCAGCTCCTACTTCTCCTCTACTTTCCCTTCTACCTCGTTCGGCATGAGGTAATCATGCCGAGCCATGACCGTGACGAGCCGCATCGCTCGACACACTAAACCTTTTTGAGTTTGACAAGAGCTCGGTCGGCATTGTAAGGTCGCTCGCATGGCGAGCTTGCTCAGAACTGCAAGGTCGTTCGGCATTCATGCCTCGTTCGGCATTCCAGCCTCGTTCGGCATTCATGCCTCGTTCGGTATTCATGCCTCGTTCGGTACTCCAGCCTTTTTCGGCATTCCAGCTTTGTTCGACATTCCAGCCTCGTGCGGCATTCATGCCTCGCTGGCATAAGCATGCCGTTTGGCATCTCCCCTCGATCGACATCGGATCACGTTCGGCTTACACATTTCACTCAACATATTGCCTCGTTCGTCTTGGAGAAATGGCTCGGCATTTTCCGTTCGGCATTTGTGGCTCGACACGTAGAAGTCACTCATCATGGGCCGAGGTATCTTGCAACTGGTCCCGTTAGGGAAGTCCAACCCATCTTCGTCTATAAATAGAGGGGCAGGGGCACAGTGAAATGGACCTTTTTTCGAGAACATTGGGGAGACTCTACCGCATTCAAGACTCATTCAAGACTTATCCTTTTTTACTTAGCAGTTGTATTCAAATAGTTGGTGTACGGATTGTATCTGTAATCAATTGTTGAGTAAAGCAATAAAGATTAACTTCAAAGTGGACGTAGGCAATTACGCCGAACCACTATAAAACTGGTGTTCTTGTTTTCTGCATTTAATTTAGCATATTCTTCCCTGTTTAAATTTACTTTCTTCATTAATCTCTCTACACAATCTTTCTTATGGGTGTTAGTGACCAATTCTGGTGCTAAAAGAGTGATTTGGTCAAGTTCATTTGAAATCATTTGACATTGATTTCTTGTTTCTCTGACCAGTCTGGGTTCAAGTGCACATCCAATTTTTGGTCAAGGTTGTGTTGTATGTATCTTGACCCATAGTTTTGTATTGCACCTGAGTTGAATCCAGCTAAAGCTCGGGTTTGACATTGTGCTCGTGTCGTGACTCTATTTGTATTTCACTTGAGTTGAACCTGGCTTTTAATTTGGGTTTGACCTTATGCTCACTTGTCCCTATAATTTTATCAAGTATATATCGTGTGCACAGCCTTATGGCGTGTACAGTAATAAACTGCGCATGTCGCAAGCTGTTCGTGCATGATGAATTCAAATTTAAATGATGACGAATAACCCAAATAACTGAGGCAAATATTATTTTTAAAATACACATTTTATTTTGAAAAATATTTCTTTTTCAATTTTACTGCGTTAGTGTTTATTTTTGCAGATAGCTCAGATGTTGAATTTAATCTGGACTGGAGTTGAAGATAAAATATGAGTGAACGAGTGCAATGTAGTGAGGTGCAAATGAATGTAAAAGATATAGACAAAATTGTATTTTAATTGAAAATTGTATATATGTAGTAAGAGCTTGAATTTGTACTATTCAAAATTGTAATAAATATTTATTTGAATAAAATATCTATTTGAATTTAAACTCTGTGTTATTTATTTTATTCAGTAAATATTTATTTAATTATGTGAAAAACAAAATAGTACATTAACAAATACATTTAAATGAATATATATATATATATATGTTTATTATCATCAAACAAAAATCATATACTTGCATATTCAACAAAATATTCCAAGTTAAATTTAAAAAAAATTGGAAATTATAGTATATCTATTTTCCTAAGTATTGGAAGGATGGTTTTGGGAAAAAATATTTTTATTGGGTAAAGATTTGGAATAGAAATATTTTATAAATGTTATAAAAATGAAAGTCAGGAAATATTTCTAAGTACTGAAAATGGTGAAATATCCTGTTATGAATACAAGTGTTGTACTTTGCTTTCAAATATAGAAATATTGAAAGAGATTGAATATATATATATATATATATATATATCTTGGTGAAAATGTTTTTGGAATAAATATTTTGGAGACTTGTAAAATTGGGTCTAGTGACTGCTTATGGATATTTTATTGATAGTTAAATAACCAACTATCAATATTAGCCAATTTCGTTAATTGTTTCGAAGAGACCGAGATCAGATTTAATTATCCGAAAACCACTTCGATCCAGTTTAAACATTACGAATGAATACCGTGAAGATGAAGAAGGCGGTGATTCGGTTTGTCGAGACTCAGGACAACTTGTATGGATGAATGCTATCAGAACATCGTCATTGGAGGACAATGAGCATTCGAAGTAAAATTGTTTTCTTGAAAGGTAACGCTTAGCCTCGAACCTCATCAACCAGGAATGACAAAAACAGGGGAGATGTAGCAAGACTAAGTGGATCACACCCAATTAGAGTATGTTACCACTTTTCTAGATGTCCTCGGAAACCAATTTATTATGGATATGGTTGTGCGTGGAAGAAACGCCCGATGGTAAGGGTGGGAACACCCAAGGTGATTGCATATTCGGTCTATCCAGGTTAGGGGTATGCTGGTCTTGTGTAGCAGGAGATCTTGGCGTGGTCCTCGGTACATTGTTCTAGAGGTGTACTGTGATGGGAGGTACCGTAGTAGCCCAGTCATTCGTTGGAATCCATTCTCCAATACGAGCTTACGGTTTTGTTTGTGGAGCCTAGTATGCTGAAATTTAATTAATGTAACAATTTCAGCTATTTGGACAAGTATTTGTATTTAGACACTATTATAATATGACTAGATTTTCTATAAAATGTTTGGTTATCGTAAGGGAAAACCCGTCGTGTTTATGTGTGACGTGGTCTTATGAGATACCTTTGTTTTTCAAAGAATTTTGATAACTCTAATAATTCAAATTGAGTGTGTTTCCTCATGCTGGTTTTCCAGACTGACTCGGGTGTTATTTTATTAAAATGCTCGAGTCAGATGGAGTATTACAGATTTAGGTTACGATGCTACGAAGCTCCGGAGACGAGCTGGAGGATTTCTGACGTATATCATGTATTTGTTTATTCCACTGTGGGGGATAAGTTACTATAACTGTCCAGATTTATATATATTGATTATTGTATATTTTACTCTGATAATGGTATGTATATTAACAGCACAGTTCTTGTATTTAAAATTTGTTATTATATATTATAATGTGTTCCGCTGCGATTGTGAGATTCTGTTGTTGTTGTCTAATTTTTCTTCTACTTTTTTCCTCTTCACCTTAAAGATTCGTATTTTCCATTCAATTTGAGTCGAGCTGATGTGAATTATGGTCGATTCGATTGGTACGGATTTGCGGGCCTTTACACTCCGTCTGGATCGCCTTCCCTTGGTTTCTTCCATTGCTGGTTAAACTTGTTGAAAACATAGTTTTAGTCTTTTGACGATAACATTTATATGACACTACTACTAATGTATTTGTTGAGTGATTTCAGGTCAAGCCGCCGAACGATAGAGGAAAAAAAATGTTAATTAATGTTAATACGAGCTACGTTGAAGGAATGTTGGTTAAATCAAAAAAGAAAAAAGTGGCACAATGATACTCGAACCTAAGCGCTCAAGAAGTAATGCATACATGCCAACCACTTTAGTCGAACCTAAGCGCTCAAGAAGTAATGCATACATGCCAACCACTTTAGTCGAACCTAAGCGCTCAAGAAGTAATGCATACATGCCAACCACTTTACCAAAGAATACTTTGAAGTTGTACTACTATCGTCTTTAATCAAAGCAAGATGAAGCAAAGAATTGAAAATAAAAAACCAAGGTATTGGGATTTGAACCCATGCTTCATTTAGAGATAGGCCACATACTTACCAACCATACTACCATTATTATTGGTTAATGCCTAGTGCATAGGCTATATATTATGGGAATAAGGTAGAAATTTATATTCCAGAAATGGAGCGAAGGTGGGGCCGGACCCAAGCCATCCAAGATGGAAAGCATGCGCACTACCACCATGCTACAACTAATTTTGTTACAATGTGCTCAGCGGTGCTATTATTAGGAAGCAAAGTGGACCTAAATTGCTCAAAAATGAGAAGTGCAAAGACTCGAACCCAGGCTGCACAGTAGACAGCACATGCTCTTACCAACATGCTACGCACATTTTTGATTCAAAATTGCTAACGGTTTTATAGATTGCTGATTATAAAAGAATTATTAAAGTGACTATTCAAGCCTATTCTTCAAGTGTTGTGAAGTTCCAATAAATGCATCTCTTCCAAAGTGAATTCCTTAAATGTTAATTTTGTTTAATAGCATCTTATCACTTCTATACAAGCCTCCCACCATTTCAAAATAAAAAAACAGCATTCTATGCTCTCAAAATCATTCTTGTATTGCTTTCTAAATTATTAAACTATATATTCATTAGAAAAGCATCATTTTTAAAGATTATAGAATTTGTACTCCAGTGTGGCTACTCAGTGTATTGAAGGCACAATATATATTCAAGTTATTTCTTTGTAAAGAAAAGATTCATGTTTGGTTGTTCAGGCGGAGTTGTAAACCAGTTCCTCCAAATGAAGTGAGGGTGTTGATAGTAAAATTCCTAAGAGGTGCTTAAGGACTGGACGTAGGGCGGGAGGTCCGAACCAGTATAAAATCGGTCGTGTTATCTACTTTTTTATTTCCGCTGCATTTACATTGTTTTCAACTCTTGGCCATCTTTGATCCTGTGCATAGCGACTTACAAAACTTCCTCTTCTTCCAATTTTATTGCTACTGTTTTGAATTGTAGGCGGACTTTTCTTGTCTAGAGTTTCATATCGGAAACCCACGTCAACCAAATCTACAAAAGTCCCCTTAACATGCGCCATCATTCTGTCTTGATATCATTTATTCATTCCAGAGGTAAACATTTCATTCTTCTTCAAAGGAATGTCTATCAGACTCGACCCAAATCGTGATTATTCGTTGAACTTGTTAGAATACTACTCTATGGACATCTCTCCTTGTTTTAAATCCATAAAAAAAATCCTACAAAGGCATAATTTTCCAACGGCTAGCACATAATGTTCTTCCAAGACCTCCTTGAATCGTGCCTAAGAAAAATTGTTCTCTAATTCATTCATAGTAACAGACTCCCACCAGGTAAGAGCCTCATCCTGTAGTTGCCAAGAAGCCAAGAATCTCTTATGTTCATCTCCAATATCCAATCCCTTAAAAATTCTTTCACAAGAGCGAATCCAAGCTTGAACTTCTATAATGGACTTTGTTCCCTTAAATGGTTTACCACACAAACTAGTGTAATCTTTGCATAGAATAGCAAAATTATTTCGAGATTGTTCAGGGATTAATTCAAGGCACTGTTTCTACCCCTTCCCTTCCTCGTCCTATTCTTCCAATCGTCTCCTACTATCTACATATAGTTAGGTAATATCTTTAGGATTATAGATGAGATAATCTTAGGGAATGGCATAAAATTTGAATGTACTTATTCAAATAAAATTTTCAAATGTGCACTCACTCAGACTAAACTCATTCTAGAGCATTACTAACCCAAGTTGACTCCATCAAGGCTTAGGTATTCGCTCAATCATAAGCTTTAATACCAAATGTAATGAACTTAGGCTTTTCAACCATCCGTCAGTGGGTAAACCCCCACCGTAGCTTACATTGGTACCTCAAATTTGCTATTATGGCTAGCCTCTTAACTATAAGCCCACCTGGCTAACCAACCCATAAATGGTACGTATAGGGTTAAGAGTCATTCGCTACCTAACAAGAAGCGAGAACCCCCTATCATGCAAGACCAAAAGCAAGTCTGATCCCCGTTCCTTTAAACCAATTATCGATAAAAGATGTGTTAAGTATATGAGTAATCATTTGATTAATTCATCCTTTTTTATCAAAAATATCTTTTAGAGACAAAAAAATTTAAACCATTTCTTTTCGGTATATACAGAATCATTAAACCTCCCTTTCTCTTTGGAAAATTATTTATTTAAATCTTAACATAGATTACTTAATTCTAAATCATAATTTTGATGGGGTTGAAACCATGTTATCTAGGATGTCAATCTAAAATCAGTAAATATTAAGTGAGAAGAATCTATAAAAATCATCCAAGTCTACTCAATATCAAATTTCCATATTCAACAAGTACTATGGACGAAATAATGGGAAAATCACTTTTTAAATTCATGAATAGTACGAGTTCCCTCCTCTGAATTTAACACCAAGTATAAGAAGATTATCTCCATACGATCCAAGTTATTTATTGGAAAATTATATCTTTTATACTTCGAGAATTTTGATCCGAGTAAATTAAATGTACTATCACCATCGTCGGACCAGTTCGGGTAGCTAGCGAGGGTAGGCAACTAGCTTCCCGAACCCAAGCCTAGAGACTATCTCTCTATAACCCAAAAGGTGGTCAGGTTATTTGATCGACTCTAAATCCTTTAACCTACTTAATTTACTTCGAATTATTTTAGAGCACCCGGGCTTTTCCTTCGATCTATTTCATTCCTCGATCAGATTTTCTATGACACTCACAAATGGAATAAACGTATTAGTCGTTTCCACATACTCATTTTCAAACCTCTTAATCATCTTGAAATTACTTAATTATTTATTTTAAAAGGTTCACGAAAGATTTGGAAAAGAATAACTAATTTAAAACTATTGTTTACAAAAGTTATTAAAAGTGCTGCATATAGCGTTTTAGAAGCTCATTTGATAAAAACAACTTTTCGATCGTTTAAAAACCCATTTTTATGACTCAAATCTTTTTAAAACATTTTAAAAGGTTTAAAAAATTTATTTCATATTTTTAAAGAATTAAAAATATCCATTTTGAAACATTTACTACTTTGGCCTTCAAATTGCCGAAGCACGGTTTTATTTAAACTTGATTTGCTCATTATTTAAAATCAATTAAACAAAATCTCAATTTTCTTTCTTTGCTTGAAAACTATGAGTATAAGGTTCATAAAATTCTTATTTCAAAGAAATCTGACTCCGAGTCTCTCTTATAAATGGATATAACTTTTTAAGACGCGAAGTCGCGAACTGCCGTTACGCGACGCACTTATTTTTGACTAAATTTTCAATATTTATTTAAACTTTGCCAAAATACTTTCATATGTTTATAAAACCTTTCCAAACCATATTAAAACATTTTAAAGAGGTTTAAACATTCCATATACACCATTTCATTAATAAAAGGAGAGTGGTTTCTGTTGGATCATAGGTTTTGATTGCTGACAAAAATTCACGAATCTACGACTACGACATCATCCTGACTCAACGACTCAAAGTATGGTTCATATAGTTATATATTTTAACAAGAGTCATGAAATATGTATATAGAGTCTAGTTAGTGCTTTGTTAAAATCTTTCCTCAAGAATCATCATTCACATAAACTTGAATGCTTATTTTAATCAAAATCAAGTTTTAAAAAAATGCATGGAGCGGGGCTCGAACCCAGGTCACTACATTGGAAGGCAAGTACTCTAACCAAATGGCTTAACAACAGAATTCAGTCGACTGAATACAATCAACCAGTCGACTGAATCTGTGCATTTTAACATAAATGTGCATGTTTTTAAATTCAGTCGACTGGATGATCTAAGTCAGTCGACTGAACCTGAACCCGAGAGTTTTTTACACTCTGTAATCAGTCAACTGACCAAAAACGACCAGTCGACTGACCTGAACCTAACTGTCATATTTCTGAAAGGACATCTTCTGCGAAGGGAAGCAACTCTTCTCTGAACGGAAATGGACGCTCCTCTTCGTCAGAACCCTTCACCAATGGCAGTAACTCTTCAACTACTATATATAGATACTCCCAAATACTTCATATTAATCGATTTTCATTCTAACTCTCTAATACTCTTCTTGTGCTTTAATATTTACATTCAAACAGCGAGCATACATTTTTATTGCTTGGAATCTCCAAATTAACTTTCATAATCTTCGATTCTTAGCATTACCTTCCTTTCATATCTTCGCATACACTTCATACACTTGAGGATTTGATTATAGGAAGTTTGTACTATCAGAGACAAATCAGTGTTATCAAGAACACACAGTGTCAAATATACTTTTGTATTTGTTGAAGTCCTGTTCTGCTGCTCAGGCGTGAAGTCCTCTTCGGCTGCTGAGGTAAAATCCTGTTCTGCTGCTCAGGTCCCTGTTCTGCTGCTCAGGGTTGTATAGACTTGTTCCTCCGGGTTAAGTGAAGGTTGTTGTAGTGAAATTCCAGAAGGAGTCTGGGACTGGATGTAGGACGGTGCTCCGAACCAGTATAAAATCTCTGGTGTCATTTTACTATACTGCTTTTATATTCCACGTTATTTACTATCTATACTCTGTATTACTGTTTATCCATATTATACGGTCCTATATACTTTCAGTTTCCTTTGTGGTTTTCGACGTGTATTAAACGTGACTTGTAATACAATTAAACAACAATATAAAACAACCAAACATGATGATCAATGCATATTAGACATCCATTGCAAACATCATATCATCATCCACAAATATAATATAAGTAAGAGTTTCTCACTTGAATTTTGATCGGACTAACTTTAAATCGGCACTCTGCTAACTCGAATTCTATGCTTACGAACACTCAGACCTTTTGCTTTGGAAGGCTCGACTTGACCTTGGAGAAGAGGAAGGCTCATGGCCTATGGTTGCAAGGGTTTGGATGTGGGTATTTTAAGTGAGAGGAGGAGTTTTCTTGAGTTTTGGAAGTGGTTTGATATGTATATGTATATACTATATAATTTAATTTAATTTTGCAAATATTTTTGCCATTTTTTCTCTAAGTATGGAAGACATGAAAGTAGATATAAAAGCTTTAGGAATATGAAGAAGACGAAGTGAATGGAGGTGAAGAAGGATGGGGTATTTATAGGTAAATGGAAGGAATAAAATATCAATCCTTAAGTACAAATACATCATTACTTCACCACCATCACACTACCCTTCATCATCATGATGTTCGATCGAAAACCCTCCTTCCCATTTGCAAGGCCATGTGCTTGTAGTTGTGAGTGTAAATCAACTACTTGTGAGTGTAAGTGTTGACTTCGGGATGCTTAAGGGTTAAGGAAAGTGAATAAAGTATCTTAATATTTTCGGTTATTTTATATTAAAATGTATATGTATACATGTGTGTATCCATGTGCATGTGAATGTCTTCATGCATGTGTACATGTATATGTTCATATGTATGTCACATATAATCCACGACGTTACACAACTTCTACACGTTGAATCGTTATGAATTCCGATTTCGATTCTCGATCACATTTTCACTTCTTAGCTAATATACAAATATTTGTAAACAAAATTTGAAAAATAATTTTTTATTATTATAAATGAATTAAAACAATTGCATTTGAATTATATAACCATATAAATCAATATTAAACCATTGTTTACAAAAAGTGTTATTCTACTCGATTTTCCTTATAATTTCATATCACTTTAACTTTATAAAACCATTATAAATTATTTTTTATTATTTTGTAACCAACTAAAATGAATTATAACCATTTTAAAACCATATTTAAATAATCAAAATAATTATTAAATCATTAAATCTCAATTTAATTTAATAAATTAACTATTAAATGTAAGGGCATCACTAGCGACGTCATATAAACTTTTTGTAAATATTTATTCAAAACAAGAATACCAATATTATTTATTGTTCAAAACAATTAATTTATGTTAAATAATCTTATATTTGAATAATTTGATTTTTTTTCTAAAGTGATGAATTTTCGAGGTGGCACAAAAGAAGCGGTTTTAGAATGTAGTAGAAATTTATGAACTGTATTAATTTTTAGATGAGGTATGCATATTATAAATTATAATGCTATATCTAGTAGCACTTTATGAATTACAATAATATTTTTAGATGAGTTAATGTATATATATTATCGTAAAGCTATTATTTATAATATTTTTAAATAAAGTCGTTTCAATTCTATCTTCTGGTAGCATTTTATGATATTTTTTGGAAGGTAATATCAACTTTGTATTATTTTCTAGAATTTTTAACGCTATTTTTAGAAATTATTCCTAAATGTTACTTCATAATAATAGTTTTATATGTTTGAATTGAGTAAAAGAATATAGCATTTATGTTTCAATTCTACCATGTAGTAGCATGTTTAAATAGGGTTGCTTAGTAATATTTTGTATTTACTAAAATAAAAAATATACATAGCATTTTTATTTTATTTTATCTTGTAGTAGCATTTTTTGTTTAAATGACGCTGCATAGTAGCATCTTTTATTTAATGAATTAGAAAAAACATTTATTTTTTTAATCTTACATTGTACTAGCATTTTATTTTTAAATTCTACGACTTGGCAGCAATTTGTATTTTCTATTTTTATATAAATTTTATATGATGAGATTATAGTATCATATTGAAAATATTGCTATTTTTTGTTGTAATCGATGACTAATGAGAAATATGAGATGAAAAATGATGTCGTAGTGTAAAGAAGGATGTAGATGGGGCGATAGACGGTGTAAGGAGATATGAATTTGTTTGCTAGGGTTAAAGATTTGAACTGGCGTAATAAAGTGACGGCTAGAGCTATAGGGTTTAGGGTGTGGATGGAGTAATCGTTAGGGTTGTGGCGACAATTAATGTAGTGATGATGAGGCGGATTGATTGCAGGTGATGCGGTGGTGAACACTGACTATTTGAGAAATGTGATTTGAAGAGAGCAGGGTAAATATTCTTTTGTTTTGTACTTATGCTTAATTTCTAAAATTGGTGGCCTAGGAATTAAAGTTTAGTACAATTTTATTCTTCAAACAAAATAACCCAAACAAAATACAATAATATCCAAATAGAAGATATAAAAAAAGGATCGTAAAAGTAGCCAATTACCCAAAGATTTAGTACACATATCATTACATAGCCCATTTTATTTGCCCATCAAGAGTCTCCTCCCACACCCTCTACTTTTTAAAAAAAAAATTATATTCATTCCCTTTAGACTGGGGATAAAATGACTCACAAATGGATCTATTTTTTTCTTTCAAAGAATATGTTTCAATCGATCTCCCCCATAACATGCGCAACGGTAACACCCCCGTCGGTAACGAGCAGTGGTAGTAATAAAAGCCCTGCCCATTACGGGCATGAGTGAAAATACCCCTATCCGTGTTGGACACGGTTTCAGTAGTACCCAAGAGCAGTTCGGGAAACACAGAACCCACGCTAGAGCCAAGGGAGGGTACTAGTGAAACTTGCGCTCGTAATCGATGTGGTGTCCTTGATATCCACATCCGACTTAGGCATTACTACTGTTATGACCCAAGCTCTAGTCGAGTTTAGTGGAAAAGCAATAAAAAACAGAAAAAATGTAACGAACGGGGCTTTCGACCCTCAAAAAATGACACTAATACATCCACTGTATTGCGTGTCGAGCATTCATGTGTCAGAAAGATCCATCGTTAAGGGAAAAAGAAGAAGATAGAAGATAAGAAGAGGCTAAACAATTACAGAATCTCACAACGCAATGGAATAACATATATTAATTGACATAATTCTTTGCAAAGTGATTTCCAAAATGATATATCAGAGTCATACAATTCTACCATTGTACAATTATAACAGCTTGTCCCTACTTAACTAATACAACATAATACAGTACATCGAAAACCGGATAATAACTAGATATCAATGAAGCCTCCTACTCCAAGCTCCTCCAAAATGCATCCGTGGAACCTGCACTACTTGGTTGCTTATAAAAATTTGAGCACCCAAAAGTTTTAGGAAAAGAAAATAAAACTCCGGGTCAAACATGAGTCTGGTGTGAGTAAACTCAAAACAACTAAATTATTACTTTAAAAACTCTTTAAAAATCAAGGGTATCTCGTAAGACCACACCACACATAAACACGGACGGGTTTTTATCTTATGATAACCAAAACACTTTTATATATAAATCTTGTGATATTATAATAATGTCTAAGGGTTAAAAATAAATATATAAAATAGCTGAAATGTGCATCTCATATTCCAACATAGTTGAGCACAATCAAAATCGTAATGGCTTGTATTGGATATTGCATTCCATACTATGGCAAGGTAAGGGACTACCTTCCGATGGTACACCCCTAGAAAATGCACCGATGCCAGCATAGAACTGGCTTCACCTTTAACATGGCATACCGGATTACTTCATCACCTTTTTGACACCGAGGCCTTACTACCATGGTGTTTGCACGCAAACCAACTCTAATAAGAAACAATCTAGAATGGGATGATGGCTCCTAATGGTAGCTAATCACATGACTTTGCTGCATACCTTGTTTTTGCCATTTTTTCGATTTGTGAAGCTTGTGATGTCACGTCGTTACCTTTTATTTGCAAACCCACTTGGAATGGTAACACTTCCCTCCAAGCATCAATGCAACATTAGCATTCATCCATACAAGTTTTTTCTAGGATGGAACGAAGCTAAAGGAGCTACCTCTGCTAAATCCATTTTGGAATCACTCTGAGGATTAAAAGAAATAGCCTTTGCATTTTGGAACTCCGTCTTCAATTCCGTGCTCTTCAAGGTTTCTTTAGTTTGAAACGCTTGAGTTGGATCGAAGTGGTTTTCGGATAACATATTTGATCCCGGTCTCTTCAAAACAACTTTCGATAGTTTCCGATAAACTCAACCCCTGTTCTTTAGGAAATAAACAGATAAAGATAAGAGCAGAGATCACCTCCTAACCATTACTGGATGGATTTCCTTATCAGTTATCCTAGAAAAACGAAACAAGATTTATACACATAGTATATCATCATTGAGGATGATTGTGCCATATGACTCACATGTTTCTCCTAGATATTTCAAAAGTTACGTTTTGATCCAGGTTTGATAGTCGGTTATTTAACTATCCAATAACGATGATTCAAACATTAATTCAATTCCATATAGGTTGTACCAAGCCTTGATTAATTTATCTTTCATTAATTAAAACAATTTGCAAAACCTGATCGAAGGATCTTTTTAAAACACTATTTCCAAAACCCTTTACATTCCTTTTATATTTGGCAAACATTTACCTATCTCAAAAATATAAGTATTTACCAAAAACATTTAAAAATTTTGTGAGAAATGTGGATTACGGATCTTAAGGCTAGAATTAACACTAGAGAGGGGGTGAATAGTGTTTTAAGGAATTACTAAATCTTTTTGAGTTTATGTTAATTTGAACACAAATGTATGCAATATTCAAACACAGATACGATCACAGAATCAAACACAGATGCAGAAATAAAGTAAAAGCAATAAAGGAAAGAACACACCGGATTTTATACTGGTTTGGAGTTACCCTACATACAGTCCTGCACACAAGTATGGATTTCCTTTCAAAAGCAATTGTTTTACACCCTCGATTTCAAGGCCACGAGGTACACCACTCCAGATTTACAATTCTCAAGACAGAGATACTTGATTTTACGGGCAACAAGTTCACCCAATTGATTTCACAGGCTGCAACCACACCTTTTCTTGCTTGATTGATTTCACAGGCTACAATCACACCTTTTCTCACTCAATTTATTACAAAGAAGCCTATAACTCTGAATGGCACCGAGATCTTGTTGAGATAGTGATAGAGTATCAAACCAGAGATGATCTAGTTAGATTCAATGGTGATTTCGGCAGAGTAATGGTAAAAATATATATAAAGAAATGTGGAAGAAGAAGAGGAGTGAAATCAGAGAAAATATGAATATGAATTCGTTTAAAACTGCCCCTATTTATAGTAGAACAACGGCCATGTCCATTCGTGAAAGGATATGACGAATAGACGCTTCTTTTGAAATTCAAATTGTTGAAATCAACTGCCACCTTGTCGACAAGGGGTCCTAGGGGTTATCGACAAGCCTATGGTATTTTTGGTGATTTGTTTCTCTTTGAAAATAACTTCTATCTTGTATTAAAACTATTTTTATAATTTATAAATATACTTAACTATAGTTAAAATACATAAATAAGCATAGAGAATAATATTTTGATATATATAAAATTTTACTATAATTTTATATTTAAATCTAAGTATAAATATTAAAAGTTAAATATATTATTATTAAAAGATAGTTTAAAACCAAGGGTAATTTGAATTTGAAGATAAAGATTATTTTGAGGCTATACGTATTTTAAAACCAAGATAGATGTTTTTTTATACTTTTAAAAAGAAGGTTTTGAAATCATTTTGAAAACAAGATATACTTTTGTAAAAACATTTGAATAAAAGTTAGTGGATATAAAACAATGTTCCACTAAATTTTTCGTAGGTTCCATCCTACTTAGGGTTCCATCCCTCTAACAGGCTCAAAGTGGATTCCATTACACGAATAAATTGGATTTTAAGATGCCAGTGCTTTTCTAGGAGTTTTAACAAAATTCCTAATTAAATTGCTCATTATTGAAATCTTGAACTCTTGATAATCTTGATACTCATGAGTCTTCAATCTTGATATCTTGAATCTCTATACTGTACAGTCTTCATTCTTGGTACCTGCATGGTTAAATCCTGCATATACATATATATCTAAACTATAATGTTAGTATTTACATTTTATAATCTTATTCTAAGGTTGTTGTCATCAAAACCATCTTCTCAGGGACTAACAAAATTCCCTCTTCTACAAATCCGTATTAAATGGCCAAGAAATTCCCTTTTCGAAACACCACATACTATAAAACCATTCACTTTATAAACTCCATTCACCTATCCCTTATAAAAATTCTTTTTATAAGTTCACTTCATATTTCAAACCTCCTTATAAATCTTCAAACTAGATTTAAACTTCTTTATTAAATTCTCTAAGATGATTTATAAAATCTATTCCATGTATAAAACTCTTTATAAAATTTCCTTTATAAAATATCTTTGACATTACAAAATATCATTTTTTATCACTTTATATAAAACCTTTTTTAGTAAAACAACTTTCTATAAACAAGTTATTATTTATAAATACTTTTAACAAATAATTATATAATTTGGAAATCATTTTATAAACTGGAAAATCCTAAACTGATTAAAGAATTAGAGCAGATTTTAAAACCATACTTTATAATTTCAAAAAAGGCTTAGCAATTCCATTAGTACTTATTTAAGTTACCATTTAGTTTCAATTTCACTTTCAACTCATTCAACAATTTATTTACATAAGTCAACATATATGTATATATACTTCATATCCAAATCAAGAAATAACATGTCAGTATAAAATAACCAGTATAAACATGTCCAAATAACATAATAGCAGGATAGTGATTTGTCCTGCTAAATAGACGTCCAAACAATTCAAACAAGTTATATCAGAATGAGGATTATTCTAATAACCCATGTTCAAACTATTCAATCAATCGACATAATAATTCGTTCAAAGTTGTTCGACTACTTAATAATATCTACACTTGAATCCATTATGTTCAAAACCATCTTTGAAAAGAATTTCTTCAAAAAAACAGTTTGATTCTTAAGAAAACAAAATATTTAAAACTTAAAATTTCTTTTAAAATAATTAATTACAAGCCAAACCCTTTATTATAATATATTTTAATTTAATTAAATTTTAACTTAATTTAATTTCTAATTTAGAAATAATTAATCCTTAAATAAATAATTAAAAAATAATTATTATTAAATAAATATTGAACCATAATTAATCATATATTAATTACTAAATAATAATTTAAACCTTCATTGATAATTAAATATTAATAAATCTCAATTATTTAATTAAATAATCTTTATTAAAAACTTAAATGATAAATTAAGGCTTTAATACATAAATTCTAAATTGAAACCCTAATTAATTCACAATTAAGATTAATTAAACACTTAATCAATAAATTAATTAATTAATTGACCTTATATTCAATTAATAATTAATTAAAACAAATCATCTACTTAACTCATAATTAATTAAAATTTAATCTTTAATTAATAATTAATTAAAATTAATATTTTCTTTAAAGGATGATTAGTTAGAAACTCATTAATTAAAGTTAATAAATTTTGTTTTAACACTTAATTAATTATTAATTATCGAAACTTAATTAATTAAAATAAAATTTTGCTTATTTAACTTTCTAACATATCTTTATTAAGTTTCTGAAACATTTCTAAAAAAAACTCTTAGGAATAAAAACTTAAATTTCTAAAATTCAACCTTTTGACGAAACTGCAATTATAGCGACTATCGCTATATGGCCTGTAATTTCACTTAGTAATTCCACTAGCAGATTTGTTTACAACTTCACTTACATGTTAATCTCACTAACATGTTTCCTAATCTCACTAACATGTTTAGTAATCTCACTAATATGTTAGTTTACTAACTTAACTTGATAAGTTTGCTTACTCGCTTAACTTAACAAGTTTCCTAACTACATTTCATTTAGCTTACCCACTTTCCATTTAGCTTACTAACTAGTTAAGTCGCTAAATAACTAATCGCTTTAGAAACTAACTTGCTAACTTTTCAATTACTAACTTGTTCACTGCGTTTCAATGCTAACTTCCAAGTCAAGCTCAGCAAAACATACAACTATATGGATATACATAAACAAATCAACACAACAACAAAACATATAGCAAATCAAGCATCTTTACAACATATATCATAATTCAAAATTATAACAAATATATAAAGTTAGAAACTTAAAGATAAAACTAATGTTTACTCACCAAATCTCTTGCTAACTTCCTATTGTCAAAGTCAAGTGGATATAGAACCTAGAACTTGCAGTTTCTTTGCTTTATCACTTGAGTTAGGCTTGGCCTAGGGTGGACTAGTGCACGACCTTGGTGCAATAAAGGTAATGAGGGCTTGTTTTGAAACAAGGAGGAAGGTAGGAAGGAAGTAAGGTGATTAAATATGGTTTCTAAGAGATTTAAGGTAGAAAAGAGGATGATTTTTCTTTCTTTCTTTTTTTAACTAAGAAGTCATGGAAGGCTTGAGAAAGAATATGGAGGTTTTGGAAAAAAGAATAGAAATGAAAATGAGAAAGGAAAATGTGAGAAAAAGCTTTTATGTGAAATGAAATTAGTGAATTTACAAAAATGACCTAGTACTTTTACCCTCCATAACTTGTTGCCATGTCACCACCATTGTTCCCCTCCTTTTCTACATGATTCCACACGAAATTTTTCATGTTTTCCCCCATACACATCATGCTCCAACATGCCAAAACATGTTTTAGTGCTTAATGTTTTCATATGATGTGACATTTTATATTTTTATTTTATTTTCCTAACTTATGTTTTAAACTTTATATACTTATGTCTACACACACACACACACACACACATTAATACACATGTACGCATATATGCTAACTTATTTACATGTGTGAACACTTATGTTAAAGAATTCATAAAGTTTCCGATAAATTTTAGTCGATGAAAAGTCGAAAATTCGGAAGACGAATTCTGGTCACATTTTCTGTTTTTCATCGGACTTTATGTTTTTGTAAACAAAATTTTAAAACTATTTCACCACCATTATTTATCATTTAGAAGAGTTTTATTTTCATTACAAAACCTATATATTGAATATTTAAAATTAATTAAACATTCACAAAACAAAGCAGTGAAATTTTGGGTCATTACAAAAAACAAAGAAAAAATATAAGTCGAGGTAATTGTGTAATATGATGGAGTGTAAAAAGAGTAAAAGGAGATGGATTTTAGAAGTTTTTTCGGATGAAAGAAGAATTATAGGATATCGATTAGGGGTGGGCATAAACCGCACCGCTATAAGGAAACCGCCCGCACCGGACCGCAAAAGCGGTGCGGAAACCCACACCGAATCTACTAACCAAAACTGATACCCCAAACCGGACCGACCCGCATCAATACGGTTCAGCTGCGGTTTGGACGATTGAACCAACCATATTAATCCGGACCAAACCGAAAATTTATATTAGTAATCTTATGATAAAAATATACGCAACTCCTATCTTATTTTAAATTCTAACAATGTACATTCTATTTTTAGCGCATATTGTTGGTATATTAATAATACTCGCTGACATAAAGGAAGAAGTTATAGTTTTGGTATAATATTTTTCATCTCATTTTTTTGAATAAATACTAATTATAATCTTATTCTAGTCATTTTCCTTAATGATTATGCATTGATTAATGTTGACGTTTGGTTAATCTATCAAAAAAATCTCACTTTAAGGTAAATGTCAAATTGAAATATTCATACACTTAAGAATTAACCTTTCATTTCAGTATAACATTGTGTGTTTTAACCTTTAAATGTAAAAGTTTTGCATGGTTGCCTTTGGTTTCCTTTGTAAATTGATTGTTGATGGAAGTAATTCTTTTATTTCATATATTTGATATGGGTACAAACCGGACCGGACCGAAACCAAACCGTATTACATTCAAACCGGATCGAAACCGAACTGTTTAAAGGATTGGCATAATGGTTTGTATTTTTGATTAACCATTTGATGCGGTGCGCAAGCGGTTTGGACTCCAAACCGACCTGCGCTCACCCCTAATATCGATAACTTAAGCAAGACTAAAATAGGAAGAAGAAAAAGAATATCCAGTTGTCCTAAGTGACTACAAATCTAAAATCTTCTCCACATCAAAAAATCATTGTATTCCGTTGATCAGATCAAAGGGAAAACTCCACATAATCTCCATTCTCTTCCCAATTCCCATTCACACTCACAACAAACGCAAGGGCGATTAGACCGATAATAAATGAAGATGGTGTTCAATTACCAAGCAGCCGTAGAAATCGACGGCAATCAAATTTCTCAAATTAGCCAAGAACTCAATTATTCCACTTCAAGAAAAGATTCACTCGAAGACCCAGATCTCAAAATGCAGAGTTGATACAGGAAACATCACTAATACAAGATCTAGGTTTCATAATGATAAAATGGGAAAGGCGGCTTTCGCTTTAAGATTGGAGGTTATAGCTAAAACAAAACCATCTTCATGGGCTAAAATGTTGAAAAAAGCGGTATTTCTATGGAATTAGATCTTGACTTTGTTGCCCCAATTGCCATTAATGGTAGAAAGGTTATAGTTGTGAAGGAGTAAGTCGGCAGGAGGTAAGAAACTAAATGGGGCAGTTCAGGCCTATATTTTTGGTTATCGTCCATCATATCATCATTTCAAAACTTTGGTGACTAGAACATGGAATCCTATAGGTAATTTCAATGTTTATGCTAGAAGTAATGGGTTCTTCATTATAAAATTTGAAAATCATGCGTACTGTCTCAAGCGGCCCTTACTTTCTTTTTGGAAAACTTTTGATTCTAAAAAAATAGACGAAGAAAGTGAATCTTGATAAAGATCTATTGTCGACACTACCATATGGATCAGGCTTCCTGATTTACACCTGAGACCATGGGATAGGGAAGGATTTAGCGCAATTGCTAGAGCAGTGGGCATTCCAATGAAATAAGATGAGCAAACTGCTAACGAAACTCAGCTTGGCAACCAAAGAATTCTGGTTGAGATAAAAGCAGATGCTGAACTTCCAAAGAAGTATACATATCTACGCATTATGGTGAAAATCCGATGCAAAAAATAGAAAATGAATAGATTCCCCCACGTATATGCTTTGGATATGATCATGAAAATTGTAATTTCGTAAAAGTATGGAAAGAAAAATCTTGCACGGAAAAGGTATTGCATGATGAAAACAGTAAAGAAAGCAAGGCAAGTGATGGAGATGCCAAAAATCCTCCTAAAGTTAATAAAGAAAATATGCAATTTGCAAAAGAAGTTGAAAATGAAAACCCGGTAAGCGATCTTGGTTTTGGAATACCTTCTGCAGTCGAAAAGGAAATAAATTTCGAAATCAATGCAAATTTGGAAACCACTAAAGTACTAGTAATTGGAAAAGATGTTTTTGAAAATTCAATAATGGCAGTTGAAACAAATCCGAAAACATATGACTTGAAAATAATAGTTGATGGTCCAGTAATAACAACCGAGACAAGCAGCGGTCTCAGAAGACATTAACGAATGCATGCATGTACCTTCCGCTCTACTGCAAGTGAACGCTTACAGTAGTCCACAAGTCTCACAAGAAACAGAAGATCAAGCAACTGTAGATGGGGATTATAACATATAGGTCATTAAGTGTCCCCCCCTTCCTGAAAGGACAACTCAAGTTTATACATTGAATTAGTGCAAACAAAAACAACAAATGAAAATAAATAAATGAAGAAAATGCAATGGATCAAAGAAGCAATGGTGAAATAACTTTTGTACCCCCTAATGATGGGTTGTTGGCTAGTGAAGAAATTGCAATTGATCTGAGAGAAAATACTAATGAAAATACTCCATTTTCAAATATGGCAATCTTTACCATGAACGGGCTATTGGAAGAGTCTATATCCCCTGAAAATAAAAGTATAAAGAAAGGTGTAGAACAAAAAACATAAGTGAAACAATCTCAGTAAATGATGGGAGCAGTGAAGAAGAGAGAGAATTCAAAAATAAATACATCTTGAGAAATTCTAAATGGGAAGAGCGGATCAAAGCCAACGAAAAAACATCATTCAAAAAAGGGCAGAAAGGCTGTAAAGGATAGAGCTTAAAATATCCTTTAATGTATCCTTTATTAATATATATATGTTTAATTTTTATGGCAACTACAATTATGTCTTGGAATATAAGGGGATTAAACTCCCCTGAAAGGATGTTAGATTTAACTACATTATTGAGTAACTATAAGCCTAGTATAATGGGCATTTTGGAGCATAAATTGGAAGATAAAAAAATTAAAGAATATGAAGGTAGAGTTCTAAATAGCCGAGTATTATAGATAATAATAAAATGGGAGGTAATGGAAGAATTTTGATATTACGGGATCCAAATGTATAG
This sequence comes from Allium cepa, assembly GCA_030765085.1. Classification (NCBI taxonomy): domain Eukaryota; kingdom Viridiplantae; phylum Streptophyta; class Magnoliopsida; order Asparagales; family Amaryllidaceae; genus Allium; species Allium cepa. The sequence goes on from CM060938.1 coordinate 515,318,771, forward strand.
CAAATTAAACAGTATTTCATTAACTTACAACATATACATTGTATGCATGAATAGAGGGGGGCTACTTATAGAAATCACTTTTATTTACGCTTCTAATAGTGAAAACAAAAGAAACATGTTTTGGAAGAATCTTGAATTACTAAATAATAATATGAAAACTCCATGGATATTATTAGGGGATTTTAATACTATAATGTATGCTTACGAAAAAAGAAGGGGAATTTCTATTCCATATAGAAAGTTGGAGAAATTTAGTAAATTTAATTAAAAACCGGTTTAACTAAGCCTGCTATATTTGTCCAAATATACATGAAAATCGGGAATATTTAGAAACAATACACTGTATATTAAACCGAATTTCAGTAAATCAACAATTCAAAAAAATCCAAGTTTCAATTGTAATACTCTCCTCCAAGCAACTAGTGATCATACTCCAATACAAATTTCTACTGCAAATAATAATTCAAATAAAATAAATGTTCCATTTGGATTTATAAATGGATGGACATCTAAAAGATTCATATAAAGAAGTAGTCAAAAATAGCATTGTTATGTCTGTTCAGGGCAATGCCCAGTATAGATTTAGTAAAATCTACAAAAACCAAATACAGGAACAAGAATAAACCAAAATCAAAAGTCAAACAAAACAGAGAGAAATGTTAGAGTTTGTAGAATTTAATTGATAATGATAGCTCAGAGAATTCTCAAGTAAATAATTTTTCCAAACTCAGAATAAGTTGGTTAATGCAATTGATATACAAGCCATGAACATGAGCAGAAAGCTAAAGTTAACTGGCTAACCTATAGGGATGAGGCTGGTAAAAAAATTTGTGCAAAAATGTCCAATAGAAAGTATTAAAACAACATTGGAAAATTGTTTAATAGTGATGGTAAGATAAGAAATGATGCATCTAAAATTAAAATTGAAGCTATTAAGTATAATACCACCATATATTTAACAAGTTTTCCGAATGAAAGCACAATATTTCTACTATATTTTAATAGTCAGGGAATACTGCTAGCTCATGTATGTATGGAGAAGATTAAGAAAAACATCTTTAATGCAAACAATGATAAAAGTCCGGGCCCAGACGGTTTTAGAGCAAAAACTTATAAAGTGCATTGGGAGGATATTAATGTTTGAAGCATTTAATGAGTTTATGACAAATGGGAAAAATTTTGAAAATATAAATCACACGCATATCACTTTAGTTCCAAAAGTTAAAGTTCCTAATAACCTTGGAGATTATAGACCAGTCTCTTGTAATTTTATATACAAAATAATAGCGATTATTCTTCGTAATAGATTAAGTATTTTTGAAATATATAATAGCTGAAAATCAATCTGTATTTATACCAAAAAACCAATTTCAGAGAATACTTTATTAGTACATGAAATGATAAGAAATTCTAATCTGATTAAGAATAAAATATGTATAAAAGTGGATTTGCAGAAGCCTTTTGATAAAGTAAATAGACATTTTATAATACATATGATGAAAGAACTAGGGTTTAATAAAAAAAAATGTTATCTAGTACAAGAATGTATTAATAATGTTACTCATTCTATTCTAATAAATGGTTCCACGAATGGTTTTATACATAGTAATAGAGGTATAACGCAAGATGGTCCTCTTTCACCTTACTTATTCACAATTGCCATGGAGTTTTTCTATACAAATGGAAATGGAGCTAACTAAAGGAAATTTAAAAGCTATTAATAAAACAAAACCAAGTATAACTCATTTACTATATGCAGATGATTTACTATTGTTTTTAAATGCAGATGTAGAAAGTGCTGACACTTTGATGAGGATATTCGAAAAAATGAACATGTATGCAGGAGCAAAGTATTTTTTCTATACAAATGAATGCAAGAGCAAAGTATTTTTTAGCAAAGCATGCTCAAGAAAATATGAAGTTCTGAATATTTTAAAATTTCAAAAAGGGGAGTTGCCAGTCAAGTAGTTAGGTCTACCACTTAGTATGAATCAAATAAATGACAAGGATTTTGCTAGGCTACAAGATTTGATATAAGAAAAATTAGAGGGATGGTCTAGCAAACTACTCTCATTGGCTCGCAGATTAGAATTAACCCATACAGTCATCACTGTTATTATTATGTATTGGCTACAAACTCACATCTCAAAAAAAGCAATCCAAAAATAGAGAAAATGTGTGCTAACTTCATATGAAAAGGAAAATACCCCAAAGTAAACTGGAATACTGTATGCGAATCAAAGAAATCAGGGGACGTGAGTTTGAGAAACTTCAATGATTTAGGTGCTGCATGAAATCTCAAGCTTTTCTAGAAATTTAGTAGAGGGAAAAATCTTTGTGGGCAAAATGGATGTAAGGGAAATATCTCAAAAACAAGAATTTTCGGACAACGCCAGTGGAAAACCATTATTCCTTTATTTGGAAGAATATTTTAAATTGCAAGAAAATAGGAATCAAATTTCTTGAAAGACAATTTAAGAATGGAAAGCAAACCGGCTTTTGGTTTGATCCATAAATTAATGGAGAATCTCTTGTAAATCTATTGGAATGGTTAAATATATTTCAGTTTAGAGATGTGAATGTTAAAGAAAACTGCATCATTCAAAACCACAAATGGAGTGTAAATTCAAAAGCGGCAGCATCAATATTCAAAACAGCCATAAAAAGTATACCAATCAATCACAGCATTTCAGAAGACAAATGGCATTGGAAATTAAGTTCAAAAGGAAAATTCTCATTCAAAAGCACATGGAAAACATAAAAGGGGTTGAAACCGAAGTGGATAGGCATTCTGTTATTGGAACAGAAAAAACTGCCTAAAAATGACAACTTGTGCCTATTTTTCAATTTTGAACAGACTACCACTAGAGTTAGATTCAAAAAATGGAATAAAAAATGGGATGTTAAATGCATGCTCTGTAAAATGGACCCGGAAAGCGGTGACCAATTGTTTTTTAAATGTGAATACTATGCATATTTGGTATATTGCAAAAGAAAAGCTCAAAATCAACCAAAACCGGATGATACAACATATAAAGAGCGGCATCCAACATATTCAGGGAAAATTCAAATGCAAAATTAAGGAATTCAACTAGGCAAGTATTATCCTCTCAGCTACTATTTACCACATTTTGAAAAGAAAGAAACGCTGACTGCGCAGCAACAAAGAAAAGAGCAGTTTACAACTTTGAAAAGAAATTGAGCTAGGTAGTCAAATTATATATCAAAAAATCAAACAAATAGCAATCATATGAAAGCAATCAGTCGCAATAGATATATGAATCATACAACTATAAGGAGAAATTGGTGTTGTACTTACAATGCGGGAAATATAACTATGATATTTTCCCTAGTACGGTAAGCAAGGAAGATAGCAGGGTTGTGCCAAAAGGTGGCCAATTCCAGTAATCTATTAAATAATAGTAAAACAGAAGATTTTATGGCTCTCTCCTTGATTCTAGGAATTTTCTCTCTTCTCCTTAATTCTCTCTTTAGATATTTTATTTTCAAATTCTTTACTTTATTACTTTACACTTATTTTACTAATTCTCTTCTATTATTTTACATTTTGGTACATGTATTCTAAAGTTTATATAATTATTTACATATAATTTATCAACTACCTTCTAATATTTTATATTTAAGTCCGCACACTTAGGTTACTTAAAAAATCCAAAATTTAAGCAATTTAAATAAATTCATTTAATATTTCTTATAAATACCAAAGAACGACAATTTAAATATGTATAACACTTAAACAACTAAACCATAATATTAATCTTTCATTCAACTATAAAGATATATAAACACATAAACCAATAATAAAAAAATTGTAGTTAATTTATTTCAATAAATTTATCATACATTTCATTGTAATTTTACTTTAACTTCAAATACCTACATTTAAAATTACCATAATTATTCACAAAATTTACCTCACTTTTCTTCTAATATTTTACTTTTCACCCTATATGTATCAGTTAACTATGTGATCTAAATTTAAACTAATTAGATAAATCCAACTAACTAATATTCGTTAATTCGTTTACTAATTTATGAAAATATCAATATGTACATCATATTCATATTAACAAAATTTAAAAAAAAAGAATAATGTAAAGATACCTAAGTTATGTAACTTAAAGAACTTAAAGTGAATACATATAATAAATCTTTTTTTCACATTTCTCTCAATAAATTTATCATGAAATGCATTACAAAATTATATTTTTTGTACTCTGAATGCCTACATTATAAATTTTCTACAATAATTTACAGACTCCCCTCAATTCCTTTACAATATTTTACATTTAAGGTCATATATTGTAATCAATTACATAACTTGAAAACTATTTAAATAATTTCACTATGCAATTTTTCACCGATTTGTCAAATAAGTTGATCAATATGAACTATATTCATATTAACAAAAATGATGAAAAAATTCATTCAAATATATAAATACATCAATCACATAACATAAATTATATTCATAAATAATAATTACAAGTTTAAAGTTTTATTTATTTATATCAATATGTGTATCATGCATTACATTGTAAAACCCTTTTTTAACGTCAAAAACCTACATTTTGAATTTATCCAATTAGTTACAAAACACTTCACAATATCACCTACCATTGTATACTAAAGTCGATATCTTCAAATTAATTATGTGATCTTGAATTTAAATTATTTAAATAAATTCAATTAATAATTTTTTGTTAATTCATCTAATAAATGCTAAGATATAACGGTTTCAATATGTATATCATATTCATATCAGGCGCAAAAGTGATAAAATTAGTTTTTCATTTAAATACAAAGATATATAAGTCACCTAACATAAATAATATGCATAAGCAATATTTTCATATTTAATATATTATTCATATGTCTAAATTTTTTATATTATATTACATTGAAAAATTCTGTTTTTAGCTTCAAATACATATATTTTAACATTTTTACAATTATTTCCTAAACCGCCCTCAATTATTTTCTATTATTATATATGTAAATCCATGTATTCAAACTACTTACGAAATCTCAAATTTAAATAATTTCAATGAATATTTATCTATTCTTCTAATGAATCATAAAAACTTATGTCAATTTTAACACACACACGCTCACATTATGGAAAATTGTAAGACTATTTTTTTATTCAACTATAAAGATATATAAATCACATAACATAAATTATGTACATAAACAACATAACAAATTAATTCATAAATAAGTTATAATTTCTTTATATTAAGAATTTATCATACATTATATTACAAAATTATGTTTTAGCTTCAATATATCCACATCAAAATTATACAACTTTTTACAAAATTCCTCTCGATTCTTCCTATTGTTTATTTTCAAGTCCATGTATGTAAACTAATTACATGATTTTATATTTGATTTATTTAAACAAATTTCATTAAATAATATTTTTCGGTTCATTTAAAAAATTACTAACATACGTCAATTTCAACATGTATGTTATATCCATATTAACAAAACTGAATAAATTACTTTATTATTATATATATGTGTGAGCATGCGCGCTATACAACATAAATTATATACAAACATAATACCAGATTAATTTATAGTTCATTTATTTCACTAAATTTATCATACATTATATAACAAAGTTCTCATTTTAACATTAAAGATATAATATTATATTTTACAATATTACCGTGTGCAACGCACGGGTTACATATTAGTATTAGCAATGGAAATATAATTATCAAGACAGGTTATGAAAGCATAAATAAAGATGAATCAAGCTCTTTACCTTATATGGCTGGAATCTACCACTCACACAAAGCATAGCCAACTCCGAGTCATCCTTGGCTTAAGATCGAAGCTCAGAGGATATTAGATATCATTCCGAACTCAAGTGGCAATTACTATAGAAGCAGGCTCAATAACAAAATCTTTCACTTATCTTTTTGGAGTCAAGGAGAAAGCAGTTGCCAAAATGAAGCAAACAATTGCTGGATGGATATAGGAATTCGAGACACTACCAATCTCACAAGCACTATTACTGGAGGTGACCGATCTCATGCTCAAATCAACTGCAAGGGAAGTTGTTTGCGTGAAAAATGGCCGCAAACACCCAAAGTCGTATGAGTTGGTTGATTTTATGTTGTTCTTAGTGATTTGGGTGATTTATGCAAATGTATGAAAAGCAGGGACTAAATTCTAAAAGACACACAGATTTATAGTGGTTCGGCAAGAACATGCCTACGTCCACTTTATATGTTATTCTCCTTTTTTCCTTCAGATTACAAGTACAAAGCTTTGATTACAAGTATCTAAAGTTGTTTGAGAGTTCCTTCCAGGCTTGAGCTCTCAAACTTGTCCGTCATTGTTGTACCCCTGCCCCTCTACTTATAGAGTCAGGCTGGGGGCAGGGGTCTTGGATGTTTATAGCTGCTAGTGGGCCTGGGCTGAAGCAATCTGGACTGGCAGTTGTTTGGTTCGGCGAGGTCTCATTCGGCATGGAGCTTGGACCGGTGGTAGGTGTGGACCGGTGGTAGCGGTGTGGATGTGGACCGGCAGTGAGCGTGGACCGGTGATAGGTGTTTGCTTGGACCGGTTGTGGAGTTGGTCCGGTAGGCCTTTTGGTTCGGCATAGGGGTGTGAAGCTTTGGTTCGGTGGTGATGGTAGGGACTTTGATTCGGTGGCAACTGCTTCATGTTGGTTCGGTTTGGGAGGAGTTTGGATCGGTAGTCGCACGGACCGGATGAGGTTGGCTATTGGCTACCGAATGAGATATGCCGAGTGAACTTTCATCTTTGTATTGAAGAATGGGATCTTATCCTGGGGATGCCGAATGAGCCATTGCCGAATGAGTTCTGGAATGCCGAATGAACTCGGGGACTCCGAGTGTTGAATGAACTTCTTACTAAATGAACTTTTATATTTCAACCTTGAGTGAAATCCCCGACTCATGTACGCTTGCTTGCTTCTTCTTGGTTCCGGTCGTGGTGGAAATGCATACAATCTTGATATTCCAGTTTTGTCCAAAAATTGGGATAACAGAAGTAAACATGAATTTAACAACTATTGAATAATAGGATAAATAAAAGTTCTAAGCTACTTCTCTTACCAGGCCTGATGAAGTTCGTCTTCTACAACAAGAAAACTTTCGCAATCAGGCATCCGTATACAGAGTTCAAGTTATGGTCTTTGCATAAATAAGCACAGCAACCGAAACTTTCACTTATCTGTATGGGACAGGGATGAAAGCACAAAGCTCCAAATTCAAGCAAAGACAACTTTAGGCGAGCATAAGTTATCGAGCTTCAAAAAAAGCTCTTTAAATCTTCAAATAGAGATCGAAAGCAGCAAGCTGGAAGATCAAGCAATGCTAAACACAGATGAACATGAGCTATCCTTGAAAAACTCATCGGATCTACAAATTGTAAGAAATAGACACAGCAAGGAAAAGTATTGAAAACCTCCGTGAACAAAGCTCAAGATGGAATTTGACAAATCAATTGAATCGTCTGGAAAACCTTAATTTTCTCTGGGAGTTATTTTTGTTTTATGAAAGATGTAAGAACTGGCTAGGGTTTGCTGTACAGACAGCTGCTATATGGGGACGTAAACCCAGTTGTGTTAGTTTGGGCTTTGGGCCTGTCATGCCAACTTTCAAAAATAAAATAAAAAATAAGAATCCTAGGATCCAAATAGAATTGGCCTTGTTACATTTCCAGCAATGGGACATGCTCCTCTACAGTTGCAAGCTTCTTCGAAAACACGTGTCTCTCTCTCTCCCCCTTTTACCTAGCCATCCTTGCATCCACGTATACAGCTCTATTGATATCAATTTCACTCAGTTTTATTATAGTAACTTAATAGCATATAATTGCCGTATTAGATGGAAGTCATTAGTTACTATAACTACGTAAATATACTTTCATCGCAAGCACGGATGCTGGAAATCAAATCAAACCACCAAATAGGAATTGATTAAGCTACCATCCGGCGGATAAAACCACCTACTTAATATTTTCGTCTTTAGCCAACGTCCACCTCTATCCACCCAATTCAACATTTTACGTACGTGGTACACTCAAACAATATAACATCAGATGACGACTAAAAAAACTAATAAAAAAAAAGGTTAAATTTAAAGGATTTTAAACAGCTGTTTCTAAAAGAACATAAAGCTCATATTTTCTTTAAAACAGCAACTAAAGCCTAAGTGCCACTTATATTTGAGCACGTTTTAATTATTTCCATCAATCAGGGACATTAAGAGGCAAAACTTGCAACATCAGCTATTGTGTCCCTCTTTGCTCTGTTGGCTTGCTCTTCAGAAAAGAAATTATCGACTACGCTACTTGTATAAAAATTTCAAACGCTTAGAATTCATAAATATGCGGTAAAGTAACAGAAGCAATCGACGGTTACAGATCAAACAATAACATGCATTATTAGTAGGGCTCAATGTCTATTGCAGATGAGCCTTGCACAACTCTCAGATGAAAAAGCAGAGCAGATGAAAAGATGGAAATGAAGACAGTTTAGATCTCCATTCATATAAAAATAATAGTGACTAGTGGAATCAAATGAAAATCAATGAACGTAACTCTATGTTAGCATTCTCTGTCACATGATCTTCGAAGTTTTTCTCTTTAAAAGACTGTCACAACCATTTCTAAACAGTACAGCGCTACTTGGAGACGATTTTTGTTTCGACACGAACAACAGAATGGGCTTTCCCTCTGTTCTGATGCATCTCCGTCCTTCCCTAATTTTGGCTTCCCTCCTGAAGATGCAGTGCCAATTAATAGGCAGTTATTATCAGAGCAAGAATACAAACGAACAAATAAAAAGGAATTCCTGAATAACTTGAAAAGGGTGAATGGTGATGCATGCAAAATTGATTGAAAGTTGCTTCAATTTACATTTAGAAAAGACTTTATTGAAAAGGCCAGATAGGATAGGCGTAAATTCAGTAAGAAACTCGAGCTTTTCACTACTTCAAAGTCGCTGCTGCATAAGCTGACAAAATAATTTATTTCTGCTACTTGTTGCATATCAAAAATCATGGGCCATCCAATGCAAATACGATGTGGCTGTGGAACAAAAGCTGTGCATGTGCGGTAATCTGGCACACGTGCATGTCTACCCGGGTGCAAGGTTTTCAAAACGAGATTTAAATCGTAAAATCCTAAAGTTCAAATTTCAAATTGAAACTGGACCTAACTAGTGTGTAGATTATATTTGAAAATATATAACATATTTTAGAGAGTTAGTTTATTTATAGTATGATCTATCTGTTCTTAATGTAATTTAACTATTTTCTGAAGTGATTGAGGTTTTAGTTGAGTTCGTTTTTAGAATTCAATTTTATTTTATGAATAAATAGTAACTACGCTGTTTCATTTAATTAAACCCAAATTTATCATTTTTTGTTGAGTTGTTAAATTAAATTTTGAATATGTTACTTGATGGAAATAATTTTGTTGTGATAAATGGACGATAACCGAAAAGACTATATTTTAATTATTGAAGTATTTGATAAATTCAATAATGTGAAGAACAAAATTGAAGATATTCACCATTATGATGATCAATAAAATAGTCTGAGAACATCAAAGATGTTAATAGCATCGATGAAGGGATTAAAAAAATAACACCATTTGAATATTAGTGTAAATAAAGTAATTTGAATAGGAATTTTAAACTACGAGGGACTTGAATGTTGAATAAAAGGAGAGAACTGAGAAGAGTATATTTAATAAATAGATAAATTATATATCTATGTATGAGCTAGGATCTCTAGCCCCCTTTGTTTAGCGTCATTTGTAGCCCTATATCAGCCGCAAGTTTCTGCTTAAATATATTTTTCTCTCTCTCTCTTTAGTCAAATTATATATATTATATAATAGAATCAAAGATTCAATGGATTTATATTTTATTATGTACATGTATTTTCATTTTATTTTATTGTTATATACAGATTATTATATGAAATTTGCATAAGCATAAGCAATTTTTCCATAATAAAAATTTATATATCCGCATTTGATTGTGATGCTTGAGTTTCTACACTTAAACCTGAAACGTATTATTGTCCATCTTCATTTTTCATAGAAAACAATAAAATTTAAATTGTTGATTCAAGCAAGTATATTGGTATTTTATATTACAACATGAACTGAATGATTATTCTCAACTGTGGATTCAAATTAGTTTTGAACCGGAATTTGAAAATCAAATGGTAATGGAAGATATTCAATTTGAAACAGGATTCAAAATCATGAAGTTTTATGCTTTTTACTACAGTACCCATGTGAATTTATAGTCAACCAGAGCGAGTTCAAAAAGAGATGTAAAAGGAGTCCTATTATATAACACATGCACAATAGGTTCAAAACCCAAGGCTTTTTTTATATTTAGATAAAACTGATCAACTATCACCCTTGCATGAAAAATGCATACAAATTCCAAAATTAAAACTAAATATCTGATTGGATTACTTTCTACCATTTTTCAGTATAAAAAATGTCAGTGCAATCTAAATTATTTAAGCTGACTTGTATAACACTTAATAATCAAAGCTCATGCTCTAGCAAATTTGGTTGTTTAGAAATTAGAACCCAAAGAATTATACTGTTAATCCTCATCTCCCGTATGTTCCAGCAGATAGTTTGCTGCTAGCTCCTCATTCCTATCACATGCTAGGAATGCCTCAACAACGCGAGCACGATCAAATCCCATTGCTTCAAGCTGAAAAAATATTGTTGCTTACTGGTTAAATAAAAGATAAAAGAATGCAACCAAAAAGTGTATTTGAAAAATATGGCAAAACAGATGAATCGAACCCTTTCAATAGCAAGTTGCTCTTCGGGTGTCACATTGACTGTATGAGGCATCTCCATGTCAGGCTGATCATAGAGTTCCCTGAAATATTTGAGGTATTTGGTGAAGAAATTACCACATAAAAGATATTTGATAACCGGATGACAGCTGAAGGTATCGTCTACAATTGTCTTACAAAGACAAAAAGAGGAAACAGTGAGCTCCTTAATGAGCATTAAATGGTACCAAATTAAGTTATCAAAGAGAAGTTTAAGTAAATAAGGTAGCTATTTTAGGGGTATATGTATATGATCTGAATTGAATATCAAATTATCTACAAACAAGATAATACACTTTCAGAAAAGAATCATTATGATTTACTCCTTTGTTGTACAGCATAATAAGTTATAATAATAAAAAATAAAAATAAAAATAAAAAGCGCACGCACACACACTCACACCCCTAGAATTTCACAATAATAAAATTACTTACAAATTCATCATAATAAAAAATAAAAATTAGTAATTAACATCATAAATCTTAATCCAAAATTTTCAAACTAAGTGCGATAATGCCGATTCAAGGTGGTTGCACTTTTAAATGCAATGTTCAATTAAGCAAACAAAAATGCACAATTCATAATACTTGGAACACTTGGTATTTGAATATCATCTAAATGCATTGAATATATCATGTTTACAAATATAATCCAACTTATTTTAGAAAAAACATATAATTTTAAAATGTTGCATAAGTTGCATTATAATAATGCAATGAGGTAGCAATGGCAAGCAGGTCGTGCTATGAAAAATGTTAGATGGAGCAAACAAAAATGCACGATTCATAATACTTGAACACTTAGCATTTTAATATCATTTAGATGCATTAAACATATTATCAATGTAATCCAGCTTGTTTTAGAAAAAAAACGTATATTTTAAAATGCTACTTAAGTTGCATTGTAATAATGCAATGAAGTAGCAATGGCAAGTAGGTCATGCTATGAAAAATGCAGCGTACAATAAATGCAACCAAAAATGCACAAAAACATGTTACTATGAAACATTGTAGTTTACAACGTTTGCCTTCATTAACATGTTACATAATGCAAAATGTTCTTGCAAAATTAAATAAATTTAGAAGTTCCAAGCAGCTTGCATTGCAAAAGTACAATGTATATCAAAGCCACCAAATCTAAAGAAACGATATGGCTTCGGTAACATTATAATTTATCGATGTGTATACTTTCATTATATAACATATTACAAGGAACATTAATAAAATAAATTATTAAGCTTCGTATGTCATGTTGCATAGAATTCTTATATTGTCATATAATTTTCGTTTTCATAGAATTTCTACAAACAAAGGTATCTTTTGCATTTTCATAAAATTTCAAGGGGTTGCTTTACATTTTCGTATAATCCAAGGACCCGATTTGATATTCATAAAGCTAAAGGGTTTTTGAGTAATTTTAAAAGGAAATGAGGATGAAAATATAATTAATTCCCATGTGTGAAATGAGTATAAAATGGCTTTTTGTTAGTTGAATAAAAAAGACAAAGGAACAAAAAGTGATCACATCCTCATATGTAAAGTGGTCACATTCTCATATCTAAAATACACGGAGTGAGGTTCCACCCCCACCTTATACATCACGTTGAATCCCCCCTTCCTTTTTTCTGTATGGATTTTCCTGAAATAGTCAAAATTTTGTACAAATTCCATGAATAGGATTCAACCTTGTCTTTTTGAAATTCATATTATCAATTCATGTTATCTATGCGGAGGCAAGTTAGGTTAAAATACTTTTTGAAAGTGCACTTGAGTAGAGATAAATCTTTTTTCATCAACTCAACAATTTGAGATTTACCAAGTGGACAACAAATTTCCTCATCTTTTAGATTATATACAGTAACAATTAATACATTTTCGATGATGTGGGACTAATTAAATGTTGCACCTTACATAGCTATCTCTCGTATGAGAAATAGATTCAAAGTTCACATCTCCACGCAAATTTGAATCATTTCAAATCATAAGCAAATACGAGCCATCAAAAGCTTTTATTGCAACTGCCCATTCTAAATGTACCTATGTAGGAGTCAAAAATTTTGAGAAGTCCAAAGTTTTATGAATATGATATGGATATCAAATAGATAATATATTCTTGTTTCAACATGAAAGTTTGCACACAAAAAGAAAAAGAAAAAAAAACGGAGGGGTGATCGGAAGTATAAAGCAGAGGATATGGAACACCATTGCTATATACACACATATATTTAGACTTATATTCTACATTTTACAACGATTTTTCCAAGCACACCTAAAATAAGTCCAAATTCTACATCATTTTCCTTGTTTTTTCCTAAATGATTGAGGTCGTATACATGAATTTTATTTTTCCTTACATTTCTACCTTCAGTCATATCAGTCCAAATCGTACCCAACAATACAGTAGAAATCATCCACAAAATTTTTTTATCCGAGGTTGATTTTTAATTGTATTTTTTCATAAACGATGTTTTGATCCATCTTATTCTCTTACCATGGGGTACATGAATGACATGTCTAAAACAGCTTTTAAAAACTTAAAATGCGTGAGCAAACTAGTTCCAAAGTTTAATAGAAAGTAGCTCGACACCAAAAAACAAATAAATCTAATAGTTAAAAATACGCCAGCTGTATTTTTTCTACTTTTTCTAGTGCATATTTTTGTTGAACTATCATGTGAGAAACTAACCTTTCGGTTCCTAGTATTTGAGCACCTATTGCATCAGCACCTTCTGCTTCTTCTACCGGGTCATTTATTAATCGAAGAAACTCAGCATGATTATCCTGTATCAATCTCAGTAGCTGAGGATTTTGTTTGCTTAATTCTTGAAGCATAGGCTGGAGCACAAATAGCAAAATAATTAATATATAACCAAAACCTCTAGATAAAAATCAACTCTGAAATAAGTAGCAACCTGTAAAATTTGTGGATTAGCTTGGACCATTGCTCTCAGAGTTCGGAACTATAATGAAAAAACTTTCACATGTAAGACGGCTTTCAAATTTAAAACAATACAACCCAAACGGGATAAAAATTCAAACCTATGGAAATTTGAAAAACACAATGAGCATTGATCGTAGTAGAATACAGGTTTATCGCCCCTAATTTATTCTTTCAAATTGATAGTATTGATTATACATATGCATTGTAAAACGGCTTGGAGCAGCTCATGCTTCACTACTGAAATAACTAACCGGAGAAATATAAACCATTTCGATTATTCGCCGATGCACTATAACATAGTAATATGTGGTCAGAATTCAGGAAATATCTAAGATGATTGAATTAATTGCCTACACCTTATGCTCGCAGCTTGTTTAAAACTTAATCAGATGCTAAATGACATCAATATGCTGTGATCTTAAACTAACTTCAAGAAATATATGATTACAGGATATCTGAAACAATAGATGTGCAGAAAAGAAAACATAATCCATATCTCTGATTCACTAATGATTTTGACTATTACAAATGTCCTAATTTCAGAACCTTGGAATCCAAGAGCAGAGTGGATGGGTATATGGGTAATGGACAGGAAACAAGAGCTCTTAGAAAAGTTTAAGCTTGGGAATGAGATCTGAACAGTCTCAATAAGAAAGCTATCACTACTCGGTTAGGAAATTTAAAATTAAAAAAAAAAGTTACAAAAACAGTAAATATTGTTATGAATTTTTTTATAAAAAAAATGGTTCTTTCATCGACTTTAATCAACTTACATAAAAACAATATTTTTCAGTTTTTAAATTTTAGTCATGTTACATAATATATTTCCATCTTTAAAAACATGTTTTATCTACTTTAAAATGAATTTCCACTGTAAAAAAGCTGAAACGCGGTTCTTAAGAAACGTTAACGTTCTACAAGACTCTGGCTTCTATGTTTAGAATTCATCACAAAAAATCTTCTCCATACTACTTTAAAATTAGATTTTCTCTTTGTTAATCCATATCATAAATAAATGAATAAAGCAACAGTAGAATAAATATAGTGCACTAGATTGCCAAATGTACACAGCAGTACAACTAGAATCAAAGTTACTTAGCATAATAAGCAATAAATATTTGGAGTAAAATAACCTGTGGATTGTTTCTGAGGAAGCCTAGAGATCCAACTAAAGCACCAGCACCAGCACCTGGAGCTCCCTGTTACAGGCTACAGAATTATTTAAATATTTCACGTTGCAAACAAATAAAAGGCTAACCATTAGCATAATTGTTTCTTAACCTGTGGAAACATATTTAACGGTGCAGAGTTTGGCAAGCCAGAAAGAGGTGATGGCTCGGTTATAGGAGCTTCGGTTATGTTGGATGCTACTGGAACAGCAATTTCTGCTGATGCGGGTATGCCCTGAAATCAAATGGTATCATCAACTCCTGATATAATTTTTTTTTTCTCATTTTGCATGTAAATACAGAGTTGGCCTTTCGCACATCCAACACAGAATGTAAAATCTGTACATTTAACCACCATAACAGAGTATCTCTAGCAACATACAAGCACATTACTTAACCTGCTTCATTGAATGCATTATGTCAGATCACTGTTTCAAATCTCGTTTATCTCACCCGAGATCTCATTTTCGAGCTTGAACGAGATGAGATTTAGCGAAACGAAACATTAAGGTAGTGTTTGGTTTAAAAACGAATTTTGGGTTTTCTGTTTTCAAATATGTTATGTCAAACATGAGGAAGAGTGAGGTGATGACGGAGGGATTTGAAGGAAGATGGAAGGAAGACGGAGGGGGTGAAGGGACGATGAATGGATGGATTGTTTCTCGTGCTTCTGTTATTTTCCAAAATATGGAAAATAAAAATAGATGTCTTCTATTTTGTATGTCAATTTCCTTTTCTAGATTGATCGTTTTCGACAATATACATTCGTCTTACGCATTTTTCTATGGACAAAACGCAAAACTAAATATTGCAAACCAAACATACCCTGAATTTTGTTTTTATCTTATTTGACACTCATCTTCTTCATCTTCTTCAAGATATTGAGATCTCAAGCAAAAATTTGGGATAATATTTCAATATAAGATCTCATACAAAGTTATGTTTTTCCATTTACATATATCTTTTACTTCTTATATTGATCAAAAAGAAATTATACTCTAACGACATTTTACTACCTCTAATTTTGTGTTTCATTATTTAACAAGCAAAAATAAATTATTTATATTTTTAATTTTCAATATTCAGATTAGTAGAATTCATTCAATCAATATAATCAATCATGTTACCACTCTACTCTAGAAAGAAAATTTAATATTATCGTTCTATATAAATTATGTGTATTAAAAGTATATATTTTCATAACAATTATTATAAAAAAAATTAAAATGTCAATTTTAGACGGTTAAGTTACTCCAAGAAAGTCCTGAGATGGACTTTACGATCCGAGATGTACACCCAAGATCTCGTTCGATACAAGATATTGTCTGTAAAATTCTCGAGACGAAATGTGACCTAAATCTGAGATTTAAAACCATGTGTTGAACGTCGGTTTAGGGGAAAAATTAGATTGGAATACTGAACCATGGTTCCAAGAAACATTTAGAATATACCAGTAAAATAACCCCTCTTTTTACTACCTAATGTAAAAGCACCAATCATTTAGATAGTTAAAAAATGTTCTAAACGACGTTATGAACAACATGTGGTCAACGACATACTGTACAAATTTTTATGTGACACAAACTGAATATATAAAGCTACTTTTTCTAATATGAAGAAAAAATCTTCGAAGATCATAAATTCCATTCGGTGAATTTCACATGTTACAGTCACACCCAATGATAATAATATTGACCATAAGAAGTACAACCGCTGTCGCCTAAAGAATGACATTTTGGAACTTGATTTTTGTTCCAAAATAGATGTTTTAGAGATGTGTGGTTGTAGTAAACGTGGAAGCGTACGAAAAAGTAAAATGTTTGATTGTTAATTTATTGAAAATTGTGTTTCTTGAATACTGTGCACAAAGCTGAAATGACTTTTTTTGTGGGACAGGGTGAGTGAAATAACATTGAACATATCAGAAATCTAATATTTTAAAAGTTCATAAGACAAAATTCGAGATCATGGGTGCTTAAGAAGAAATTTGAAATAAGTGAATGAATATTGATATTCAAGAGTATATTTCAATTTGAGAGGATATGGATATTTGAAAGTGCGTCGTTAAGATTTTTTAATAATCAAAGGTTTAGAACTTTATTTTAACCAAAATTCAATAGCATTAAGCAAGAAATGCATGAGTAGTGCTTATTAGAGCCTTTCCCCATTTCAAAACGAAATTAAAAAAAATAAAGGATTGACTTATGCAAAAGAAAAGAAAATAGCGTTTCGTTTTGAAATAGCCAGCTGCCCTTAAAAAAACTCGTGCAGCATAACAAGGGTCTTGCTGCTTTAACAAAACTGAGTTATCAGAACATTATGCTAAAAGGTATTATCAGATACTGTTGTAAATAAGCTGAAAACAGCATAACTTACAGAGTATAAGTAATCTACTGCACGCTCTGGATTGTTATAGGCAGCACGAAGCGCACGCAAAACCATATCTCTATCCCAACTTCCTCCACCCATATCCATTAACTGATCAACAATTTGATCCTGGTTACTTCCAGCTACCAAATTTGATGCAGCTTGACCGTAGGCATCAGAAAGCGCACTATATTACAAGGCATCAAAATATTAAGACAAGCATAACATTGCTTCAACTGGCTGTGTAATGAAGCATGTGAAAGTTCATAGCAGGGATATTCTCCTAAATGAATGAGCAAGAAAGATGATCAACTAACGTAGCAATATGATAACCATAATCTATGCACTCAGAAACATGTCGATGGCTTTTTTTATTTCTACAGAAGAACAAAAAATACCAAATTCAAATGATACAATGAAATATCACTTCACATCATTATCAAACTCAAAAGATTTAGACCCTGCTGCCATGCTTATATTGTTCACATTAGCAGCTGGATCAACTGGGAGTTGCTACTACATCTCTCGAATATATCCATATTCGAATATATCCGTACAATTGAAGTGCGGACGAATTCAGGTCAGACATATATACAAATTTCCTTAACTTTATGTGGAGAAAATATCGGGAAAATTGTTGATTAGTCCCTTGAATTCATTACCACATGAATTATGCGGATATATCTGTGCCATATAGCATCTTTGTATTTATACATGTCTCACAAAATTGAAAATCCTCACTGTATAACCTCTTGCAGCTGTGTATAACAAGGTGTCTTTTATTTATTTTTAATAAAAATATATGTCCTTACCCAACAAATTCATGGAGCTCAGGGCCTGCATTAAAATACATGTCCACAACTTCCATAGATGTCCAACCAAGTATATCTTAAATATGTTAGAAGTTTTTTTTTTTTTTAATTTCTTGTTTTTTTTTAGAAACTCCCCGATACAGAGGACCTCCTGAAGGGACGGAAGACAGACCAACTCCAAGGGTTTGGAGGAGGGATTAATTTGTGCATGTCTGTTTCAACTCATGGCACTTATAACGTACTGTATATTTATTTTAGTTTGAAAGGTTTAGCGATTAAGATAATTCTTTAAAAAATGGTGTTTAGAGCTTAAGGTTAAAAGAAGGAATGCTTAATAGTTATCGCAGTTCAGTAGCTATAGCTTTCTCATGTACAATAAAATTAGCAAAGAAATTTTTCAAGCAAATTAGACATACTCTGTGGTCCTAGTCTCAGGTATCATATCAGTGTTTGATGACACCCTGTGAAATGAAAAGGAGCATAAATAGACGAATATAAAAGTTATACAGGATTATAACATCAGATTAAAATGGTTTTGCAACTCACGGAGCTTCAGGATGAGTTTTAGTTGGAGCAGCAGCAGTGACAGATGCAGAAGACTATGAATACACATGTTACAGTTAATGCATTTCCAAGCAACTGAAGAAAAAATTATAAGGAAGATGATAATACCTGAGAAGAAGAACCACCAGTACTAGAACTTTTGTTCTGAATTGGTAGAAACATATTAGAGTTGCACTTCAAAACCATATCCAAATGGAAGAAAAATATATTAAAGGGTAAAATAATTCAAAAAACATAAACAGTAGCAAAGTAATTTCAACAGTATATATTCTAAAAAATTATGTAACAAACTATGTAACTTATAGATTAAGCAAGAAAGCTTTGTGCACAACAAAAACTTCAGATGTCAAAGATCCTATATACAAAGTCAGTATACAAGAACCAACATGTAGTCGTTTGTTTACAACTTTTATACTGAAGAGCCACGTTAATTTACAGTCAATAATATGTTTTACTCGTGATTGCTCTAGATCAATCTAATCTGGACAGTATATGCTGTGATTAAACCCCCACCTTCCATCTCATATAAATTTTTTAAAGAAAAGAAGACAAGACACGTACCAAATGAAATGATGAAATCCACTGTTTCAGATCTCATTCATCTCACCCGAGATCTCGCTTGAGATCTCATTTTCGAACTTGAACGAGACGAGATTTAAAGAAATGAGACGTTAAATTTTGTTTATATATTATATGACACTTATCTCGTCCAAGATAGTGAAATTTGAGGTGAAATCTCAATAGAAGATCTCATGCGAAGTTGTGTTTTTTTATTTACATTTTTTTTCACTTCTTATGTGAGTCCATAAGAAATTATACTGTAATGACTTTTTACTTGCTCTTTAATTCTTCTTTCTACCGTTTAACGAGTGAGCAAAAAATTTATTATTATTTTTTTACTTTTAATGTTCAGATGAGTAGGGAATCATTCAGTTAACACCAAATCAATCGTGTTATCACTCTTATCTAAAATGTAAAACTAATATTATCATTTTATATAAATTGTGTATGTTAAAAACTTCTATATATAGATAACAATTATTACAATAGTCTTAAAATTATCAAATTTAGACTTATATTACTCCAAGATAGTCCCGAGATGGCTTTTAAACCCGAGATGTACACCTGAGATACACTCATCTCACCTGAGATCTCGTCCCGTATGATATGATATGTGTAAAAATTCCTAAACGAAACGCAACCGAAATTCAAGATTTAAAACCTACATGAAATCCTATAAATTGCAATGTAAATAGGACATCAATAGTTTAATTGAAGAAATGCATGAATCACTGCAATTTGCAGACCATGACAGTCCTCAAAATTCATAAAAAATTATTTTCAAAGAGGCCCCAGAAGTGTGAAGGAGAAAAATAACATATGCCATTCATTAAACTAAATACAAGTTAATTAAGTGTAACCACCAACAAATAAAATGTGAATATATAATAACATGATCAGTGTTTGCTTACAAAACCGACCATATGCTTTTAATTGAATATATGCATTAACACAAACTGATTGTACATACGATTTAAAGCTTCAATCATATAGATATAATAATCAAAGCAAGATTCCATAATCAGCTTTAAGTAATTGCCCCAGTGCATTTAGCATATATGACTTCTATATAATGAGAGTTAAATCAAGCTCTCAACCTGACATGAAGACATAGAGTGCTTTTAACTTTTGTATGTTACTAGTGAGCAAATACTTTTTGCAAGAAAATTTTACTTTATTTTTTTCCCTAGAAGGCCATGAAGAAACAAAAGTTAATTGAATAAATCCATGACAGAAAGATATGTGGGAAAAAAAAGTTACCAAATGTTGTGTTGTCCTGCTATGAATCATTCATCCTACCGACTAAGTTAGCCTGTACTATATACATTTCAACAAATATTAAAAATCACAGGATAAACTAATGAACTTCTAGCATACATTAATATTTCATGAGGGACACTGGACAGATCAGCATCAACGCTAGCTTACAGGTGAAACTCTCTAACAAGGATTGGTTACTTATGCAAAACTTGAAAGAAATGTCAGAACACATACCAGTTTATATGCTTCATGATTGGGATTTAAAGCATATAGAGCACACATACACATGCATAAACACGGTTTCAGATATTGTCCATCTCGGCTAAGATCTGTACAGAAACCCAACGAGACGAAACAGAAAACAACGAAAATCTCATTTTTCATATATCGGCCAAAATATTGTGTTCTCGGTCGACATCTCAAACAAAACCAAATTTCAATATCTCCGCCAATATAAAGATTTTAGTGGCAACCGAAATTTTGAAGAAAATCAAAATTGTGAAGTAAATCGCAAAATAAAATTTTATATAGGCGTATGACCAGTCGAAATAGGATTTGTGAAGTCAATATAAGCACCGATGCCAACAGAATCGTTACCATATGCACGTTGTTCAAGATACGGACAAACGAAAAAAACAATCAAATTATTTTGGGAATTGTGCACAAACTTGTCTAATGGGGCCTAGAATAAGAGGAGTCTAATGAAAAAATTGGCGGGAAAATTGAATTTTATTGTTGCAAGTAACGAAAAAATAAATTTTGTGTTGAAATTTCGCAGAGCAAATACCTTGTGCTCTCCATTTGCCTCGCATTCTGTCATTTAAAAAGAAAATCATAGGGGAGGGAGAATAGTATAAAAAGAAAAGAAAAGGAAGAAACATGATCCAAGCTCGGTTAAGAGAACTCGATGATTGACTCACTCAATCTCCCATCTATAATTGAATGTTATATTTCTATCATACATCAATATGATAAATTTATTAGCATTGATTGATTTTTAAAATAGGAGATGGTTTTTTACTTTTTTAAGAGATGACGATTGGGAGGAAGTTGATTAATTTGCCACCCTAGAAAAAAATCTTTCGCCGCCTCAGCATTTTTTTCAGCAACTGTCAATGTCTTTTGCCACCCCAAAAAAAAAATATCTAAACATAAATTATTAATCTTATCAGTTGTTTGTTCTGGTAATTGGTAGATCAACAGACAATACAGAACCACTGGAGTAATTACAGTATGTAGAAGTTATGCTCTTCCTGCTATGGATAAAAACTTTGAATCTCATCCATCTCATCTTCTTTGATTTTTTATGGTCAGTTCACTACAGCGGGAGCAGTGAAGTTAATTTGAAGATAATAGCACACACAAGTATTTAATTGGTAAGCTTCCGTCCTCTATATCCAGCACCTGTTTTATATCTTGCTTATGCGTTTTGTGTAATAGACTTACCAAATATCATCAAGTCATCAACATAACGTATTATATAATCACAGGTCGGATTGTGGATAATGGTGTGAAAACTTTGTTCGTATGTGCCTCATCCATTAAATTACTGAAATACTTCATAGATGTAGTAAATAGATAAGGTAATGGTGGATCTCGTATTATTCCTTTATTGTTTGTAATGAAACCCTCAGAAATGCCTTGTGGTAGAATTGAAAATGTTGAAGTGCTAATGCGTTCATATATAAGAAATCTCATACTATTCTTAACATATGCTTTCTACTTTTACATGTTTGTTCACACCTTGCATTCTAAAATCTCTTAGAAATTCATGTGCAAGCAGAATATTCTCTCCAATATTTCTACCATTTATGAATGCTGCTTGGTTTGGGGATACCAGATGTGGTAAAAACATTTTCATTCTATTACATAGCACCTTACTAAGGATTTATACTGCATATTACAACATGATATAGGTCTATAGTCAACTATACCATTTGGCCCGTCATCTTTGGTATGAGTGATAGAAATGTGTGATTAACATCAAGTGGTAGTTTAGTAGTGTTAAAATTTTCAGTAATTGCATGCAATAAATCACCTTTCATGTTTTTCAATGCAATTTCATAAATTTGGAATTCATACCACCCGGATCAAGACTTATTATCATGTACTGAAAATATTGCATCTTTAATCTCCTCCATTAAGATATGCTGCATTAGAAAAATTTTGCCACTTTCATTAAATATAAGCTCTGCCTTGCGTTGGAGGATAATGGATGGTATGGTTTCCATTGAATTAACTTTGTATAATATGAAATAGCCTCATTTTCTATTTCTTCTGGCTTATATATACATTCTCATGCTTCATTGATCAAAGCTTGTATGTTGTTGATATATCTTCTTTGTGATATTTTGGGATGTAATTTTTTGATGTTTTATCACCTTGTTGCAACCATTGAACTTTTTCCTTTCGTTTATTGCTCCAATATTTGATTTTCTGTTGGGTTTGGTACTTGTGCCTTGCACCATCAGTCATACAGTTGCAGATCCTATGGGTCTTGATCTACTAATTCAAAAAACAAGTTGTACTCTTTTTCTGCCTCTTTAATTTCATTCCTTCAAAAATTTCTTAATTCTTACATTGTTGCAGTTTGTGTAAGAAACATGGTATTAGGTTCCGGCCGAAACCACGAGATTCCAGCCATCTTGATTCGGTTCCGTCCGGCGGCGGGACGGGATTAGGTCAAAATCCCGTCGCGGTGCTGTCGATAGAAAAAAATTAAAAATTAAGACCGAATTGCTGCAGTAAGTGAGAAAGAGGAGTAAACAACAGAAAAAAAAGAACCGAATCAAAAATTCAACAACTTTAAAAGAAGGTAATTGAAAACATAAATTACCTCAAAAATTGGAGACAGTGTAGACCAATTCGAGCATTTGATAGGAATTCGAGCATCGACTGGAAGAATTCGAGCATTGTCGTCATCTTCAAAATCGCCGTCAACCTCGTTTGTGAATGTTTTATTTTTTTTGTTTTTTGTTGTTGTCTGTAGTTAGTCGAGAAAGAAGTGGAGCAGTGGTTTTAGTGGTTAGGGTTAAGTTGATTTTGGATTTAAAAGGAATTTGTGGGCTGAAGCTAATGGGCTTGGGCTGATTTTAATTCATGTTTAAATGGACATGTTTACAAGAATGAGTGGGCTGAATGATAATTATTTTAAGCTAAATTAAATGTTCACCTACACTTAAATGGACTTGGATTGACATTTAATGATAAAATGATAATTATTTGTATTATCATATCTTTATAGACTATATTGCGTATTTTGTTCACAACCTTTAATATTACTTCTCCATCTAAAATACAAAAATCTAATACCGAAACCGAAACTTCCGAAACTAACCGAAATCAAGAAAAATTCAAGAGACCGAAACCGAGTTCTTGAACCTTGATAAGAAAGCACAACTATAACGACCTCATGTATTATATCGTACACCTTTTTTGTATGCAATTGTCATAGCCTTCATGTTTATGCCACATATTATCATACCCAATGATCCGCCCTTTTGTGCATACACTTGAACCAAATAATCGTAAGAGGGTTGTGGTCACTTGAATGATTAGGCAGTGTTAACGCCTTCATATATGGAAAAGGTATGTAGGCACACATCATTCACCAAAATTTTATCAATGTTATTTGCTATCCCCCTTCTCATGTCTAATTAAATCCAACGGCTTTAATTTCTGTTAGACCAGACTGAAGTAAGCAATTATTAAAAGCTCAAGTTTGGTGTGATGGGATAGGTGGTTCCCCTTGTTTGTCAATTGGAGATAATGAATTAGTGAAGTCTCCCATGAGCGGCCATGAAATTGTAATTTATTGAGAGCTATTGATCAATTGTTGCTATAATATTTCTCTTTCTAATTGAATATTGCTTGCATAAATAGTTGAAAAGCTAATTTGAATCTGTTTGCGCCAAAATTGGTCACAAACACCCAATACCGCGAAAGCACCCGTTTACGTACTCAAATTAATAATAATCAACACAGTTCTCAGCAACAACCAATATAGAATTCAGATCTAAGCAACTAATCACAATAATTCATAGACAGTAATCACAAACACAGGATTTATAGTGGTTCGGCGTTCGTGCCTACGTCCACTTTGAAGGTTTTCTCTTTATTGCTTCACTTGATGATCTTATTCAATTACAACGGGTTGTAGCTTTGAACTTGATAATCTTAATTGATTACAACGGATTATAGCTTTGAACTCTGAACTCAACAGCAATAGTGACGAATATGATTGAATTCAGCGGAGTCTGGACTTGCTTTCTCTCTTCTGAATCTCCTCCTCTTTTCTGAATGACCAGGGGCTCTATTTATAGGCGTGGAAGGCCAAAATCCCGCCCAAAACCTAGAGAGGCTGCTTGGCACGTGACGGGGGGCCCACAGGCCCGCGTTCTTGGACTGCGTGCCCAGTTTGGCATCGATTCGAAGTGAACTTCGAATCGATCAAAAAATTGTCCAATTGCGATGAAACTTGGCGTGGACGTTCTTCATCATGTAATCAAGCTTCTGTGAAAATTTCATGGGATTTGGATCAGTAGATTGGGATTTATGATCGGTTCGAAATTGGACGTTCGTCATGCTGTTTGCTTCGACTCCACTTGTTGACTCATTCGAATCCATATGGTTCGAATCCATACGGTTCGAATCCATGCGGTTCGAATCCATGGGTTCGAATCCATATGGTTCGACTCCATATGGTTCGAATACATGCTTTTGTATGCGAAGGCAGTGACGTGGTGTGCTGTGTGGATGGATTCGAAGCCGCTGGATGCGAGGCCGATGGAGTCGAAGTAGGGAGTACTTTAGATGGATTCGAAGTGGAGCATGCACGATGGAGTCGAACCAAGGACATCGATTCGAAGCAAGGATATAGGGAGGCTTCGGTTGAATGGATACGAAGCTAGGTGGGGGTTTACTTGATGGAGTCGAAGCCGATGGAGTCGAAGGTGATGGATGGAGTCGAAGGTGATGGATGGAGTCGAAGGTGATAGATGGAGTCGAAGGTGATAAATGGATTCGAAGGTGATAGATGGAGTCGAAGGTGATAAATGGATTCGAAGGTGATAGATGGAGTCGAAGGTGATAAATGGATTCGAAGGTGATAGATGGATTCGAAGGAAGATGTTGGCTGACGGGTTCGAAAGTCTCTTCTTCTTATGGGTTCGAATACGATGGGTTCGAACATGATGGGTTCGAATACGATGGGTTCGAACATGATGGGTTCGAGTATGATGGGTTCGAACATGATGGGTTCGAACCGAGCAATGTGCACCCTCTTAACTTGAATCCATCATAACTTGAGCATACGACCTCGGATTGACTTGAAATTTGAAACGCTGGCTTCTATGGTCTTTCTTGTCGTGTCCTATCAATTGTGGCCCGTTCCGGACTCGGACAAAATTCATCGATATCCATAGTAAAGTGAAGTACGACCGATCTCTGAGGTGAACTGTCTTCTATTTTTGACCAATCCTTTGGTATCACGGCTTTGCCAAAAAGCGGGATAACATTTTGCCCCCCAAAACATGCCTTGCGGTAGGAAGGTGTGTTTTGCAATGCCTTGATTTGGATGTTCGTATCCTATTATCAACCTGAAAAGAACTTGATAGTTTTATATGTCCTCAAATGACGATCGTTCGTGATCGAATTATTCGGGATGAAGCGCGGCCGTTCATGGTCAAGCGCCTAACTTCAAATGACGATCGTTCGTGATCGAGTCATTCGAGGGAAAGTGCGACCCTGCGCGGTCAAGCGCGTAAATCCATGCGTCGATCGTTCGGGATCGAGTCATCTGTGGTGAAATGTGACCGTTCAAGGTCAAGCGCCCAACTTCAAATGACGACCGTTCGGGATCGAGTCATTCGAGGTAAAGTGCGACAGTGCGCGGTCAAGTGGTGGTCCTCAAATGACGACCGTTCGCGATCGAGCCATTTGAGGTAAGGTGCAATAGTCAGCGATCAGGTGACGGACCTCAAATGACGACCGTTCGCGATCGAGTCATTTGAGGTAAAGTGAGTTGTGTCGTTCGAGGCGAGTTGTGACCGTTCGCGATCGTGTGCCGTTTGAGGCGAGTTTGTGACTGTTCGAAGTCGGGTGCCGTTCGAGGCGATTTGTGACCGTTCGCGGTCGGGTGCCGTTCGAGGCGAGAAAGCGTGCCCGGGAGGGCTTGATGTTTTGGATGCCAGGGTCACGTTCGGGTGAGTTACTGGATTGTTTGTGTGCCTGTTGAAGGCGAATCAGTGTGCCCGGGGGGCTTGATACTGTTGATACCAGGTTCACGTTCGTGTGGGTTCCTGGATCATTTGTTTAGGTATATCACTATCTCAGAGCATGCCTAAGGACCGTTCGCGACCCCGTACATGTGCTAGTAGCCTAGCCATTTCAGAGTTATCAGAATCAAATATCTATTCAACGGATGAGTTTTTAAAAACATAAATGTCCAAACAAACCAAGTTCAAATGTCCAAATCAACATGAAATAAAAACAAAGCAAAGATGTCAAAGTGTAAGTTCCCACTACGAAACATTCAATGATCACTCAAAGCATGCCTGGAGAACGTTCGCGATCTCGTACATGTGTAAATGATTCGATTGCGTTAGTGGGCGCTTGCGACTTGTTCATCGTTATTTTAACTAATTGATAACCAAACGACGTCCTGGTTCAGGGTTGCCCCTGGTTGATGTAGACGGTGGCCGCTCTGGCTCCTCCGCTGAAGCTCGCCTCCTCACATACTGAAGGAGCATGCCGTTCCTGATGTGTCCTTCCACCTCGTCCTTCAGATGCCTACAATCATTAGTGTTATGACCGTTTAATTCATGAAATACGCAAAACTTATCTGATTTTCTTTCGCTTGAGGTTGGATCCCTCCGCATTGGTCTGCGATACGGAATCTGCTCCTTGGTATCCTGATAAATGCGTTCCAAATTCTCAGTCAGCTCGGTGTAAGTAGTGAATCGCGGCTCTCTCCGCTGCCGTTTTGACCTGTTATCATAATCTTCAGTCCTTCGTTTTCCTTTATCCTTGTCTGAGTCATTTTCGATAGGCTTTTTGTCTTTAAGCATATAAACTTCTATTCCCTCTCCTTCTTCTCTTTCTGCATTTGCGTCCTCTAAACGTAAAAACTTTTCTGCCTCGTTGTAGAATTCCTCTAGATCCACGGGTGGATCTTTAGTCAATGAATTCTTGAATTCTGTGCCGTCAGCTACTCCAGACACAGCTGCCATTACCACCATGGACGGATCCGCTCGGTCCACTGACGCTGCTGCTGCATTGAATCGTGCTAGATAACTTCTCAAGGTCTCTCCGGCTTTCTGCTTTAAGGTTGCCAAAGTCATCACATTCTTGGGTCTTGTAATGTGAACCCTGAATTGCCTCATAAATCTCTCAATTAAACCATTCCACGTTCCGATGGATCCATTCTCTAATTGCCTAAACCACAATGCTGCAATATCCGTCAAGTATAATGGAAAGCACCAAGCCATAACCTCCTCTGATGCCCCCAGCACTTCCATATGCCTCATATACTTTGTTAGATGAACCGTGGGGTCCGTCCTCCCGTCATACGTGTCCAACGATGGTAACTTGAAATCCGGTGGGTTTCTAGCTTGTCTAATCGCCGAAGTGAAAGGACTCCTATTAACATCCTCCAAATCCTTGTTTACCAAACCGCCTCTCATAGCTCTTCTAACCATCTCCGCCAATCTGTCGTTGTCACCGAGATGCAATCTTCGTTCATTACTTTCAACCTGCCCCCCGAGTTCACGAGGGAATTCTGGAATCTGGCCCCTTGACTGAGTGTTCATTCCTCTGTTGCCTCCAGGTTGCGTGGGTACTCCTCTCTCTCCCTCCGGGACTGGATCTTCGTGCTCCAAGTGTGCGCCTCCTGATCCAGGTGCTATTCCGGATGGTCCTGCTCCGTTCTGAACTCCATCGGTTTCTCTATTCTGTGTTCCAAGTTGTCCAATTTGTTGGAATAAGCTCTGAATCAACTCCTCCTGTTTCTTCATCATTGTCTCCATTTCGTCCCTAGTGATGTAGATTGATGCTTGATTCCCTCCTGAGGAGGCCTCTTGACTTCCTTGTGGTTCACTTCTCTCAGGCCTTGGCCTTCTACTCGATTGTCTTGTCATAATTTCTAGATCTGAACTCCTGGATTTTCAAATTCAACTTCATCCTAAATCAGTTTCTCAGTGAAAGCACCAAAATGTTTGCGCCAAAATTGGTCACAAACACCCAATACCGCGAAAGCACCCGTTTACGTACTCAAATTAATAATAATCAACACAGTTCTCAGCAACAACCAATATAGAATTCAGATCTAAGCAACTAATCACAATAATTCATAGACAGTAATCACAAACACAGGATTTATAGTGGTTCGGCGTTCGTGCCTACGTCCACTTTGAAGGTTTTCTCTTTATTGCTTCACTTGATGATCTTATTCAATTACAACGGGTTGTAGCTTTGAACTTGATAATCTTAATTGATTACAACGGATTATAGCTTTGAACTCTGAACTCAACAGCAATAGTGACGAATATGATTGAATTCAGCGGAGTCTGGACTTGCTTTCTCTCTTCTGAATCTCCTCCTCTTTTCTGAATGACCAGGGGCTCTATTTATAGGCGTGGAAGGCCAAAATCCCGCCCAAAACCTAGAGAGGCTGCTTGGCACGTGACGGGGGGCCCACAGGCCCGCGTTCTTGGACTGCGTGCCCAGTTTGGCATCGATTCGAAGTGAACTTCGAATCGATCAAAAAATTGTCCAATTGCGATGAAACTTGGCGTGGACGTTCTTCATCATGTAATCAAGCTTCTGTGAAAATTTCATGGGATTTGGATCAGTAGATTGGGATTTATGATCGGTTCGAAATTGGGCGTTCGTCATGCTGTTTGCTTCGACTCCACTTGTTGACTCATTCGAATCCATATGGTTCGAATCCATATGGTTCGAATCCATACGGTTCGAATCCATGCGGTTCGAATCCATGGGTTCGAATCCATATGGTTCGACTCCATATGGTTCGAATACATGCTTTTGTATGCGAAGGCAGTGACGTGGTGTGCTGTGTGGATGGATTCGAAGCCGCTGGATGCGAGGCCGATGGAGTCGAAGTAGGGAGTACTTTAGATGGATTCGAAGTGGAGCATGCACGATGGAGTCGAACCAAGGACATCGATTCGAAGCAAGGATATAGGGAGGCTTCGGTTGAATGGATACGAAGCTAGGTGGGGGTTTACTTGATGGAGTCGAAGCCGATGGAGTCGAAGGTGATGGAGTCGAAGACGATGGATGGAGTCGAAGGTGATGGATGGAGTCGAAGGTGATAGATGGAGTCGAAGGTGATGGATGGATTCGAAGGTGATAGATGGAGTCGAAGGTGATAAATGGATTCGAAGGTGATAGATGGATTCGAAGGAAGATGTTGGCTGACGGGTTCGAAAGTCTCTTCTTCTTATGGGTTCGAAAATGATGGGTTCGAATACGATGGGTTCGAACATGATGGGTTCGAATACGATGGGTTCGAACATGATGGGTTCGAGTATGATGGGTTCGAACATGATGGGTTCGAACCGAGCAATGTGCACCCTCTTAACTTGAATCCATCATAACTTGAGCATACGACCTCGGATTGACTTGAAATTTGAAACGCTGGCTTCTATGGTCTTTCTTGTCGTGTCCTATCAATTGTGGCCCGTTCCGGACTCGGACAAAATTCATCGATATCCATAGTAAAGTGAAGTACGACCGATCTCTGAGGTGAACTGTCTTCTATTTTTGACCAATCCTTTGGTATCACGGCTTTGCCAAAAAGCGGGATAACAGAATCCACCAGCATTAATTGCTGCTACAGTAATATGTTGCATTGATTGAGAGATTGTTGTAAGCTTCCATACGGTGGAATCCCATATAAGTAGCATTCTCCCCCTAACATGTGAAGAATTATTTGTAGTGTCATCCCAATATGATAGAATTTTATCATAAATAAATTCAAATTGAAATCGTTCAATTTATTTTCTAACAAACCAACTATAGTTGGTTTATATTTTGTTGGATGTATGAATATGTCTTGTCGTTTAACATTATTCATACGTCTAGCATTCCACATAATGATTGTCATTTACCTTTCGCATTGCCCCCTTAATTGCCTTTTAGAAGAAGCTCGTTCACCAATTTTTACCTTGTTTTTTTTTCTGAGTTCGTATAACTAGTGTTGATTGATACAAATTTGGACATGTTACCTATATCAGGTTGGTCCTGCACTTCATGTTCAATAACAGATGCAACTGCTTCAGTGATCTCATCATCCGTAATCTCGTTGGGTAAGGAATCATCTAAAAAGTTCATTTCATTTGCCCTATTAGCAGTTTTATGTTGTTTAGAACTTACTTCTTGTTCTGTTACTTCCTCTGCATATGCGGTTTCATTACTACTCCTGATATCTTCATTCGTCTATTGCTCTTCCATTTTGTTACTTTGCTCAGGGATATCATCAGCTGAACTAGTAGGATTCTTCAGAACCCATTTTGGTGTTGTGTCTTTATGATGAAATTTCTCTTTGTGGCTGACGAGTTGACATTTGGTACACTTAGGAGGCAGATAATCATAGGTGCTTTTATAGTCCTTTTTTACCGCTGTACGCAACTGGACTGTAATAATCTTTGGAAGTGTGGACTCTGGTGATCTCAAGCAGTACTTTGCATATTGGGTGATTTTCTTATCTTCTGTTATTGAGTCAAGTATAATAAGAACACCAATGTAACTTATTATTCTGGAAATTGCATCTGCCGACCATGACTCCATATCCAATTCATATATATTTACCCAAATCTGATCCTTGTTTAAGTTAAGTTCTGTAAATGTAAATCCTGGGCACCATTCTTTGAATTTCATTAATTTTCCAAACTATGAATATGTATTCTTGCTTAAAATTGAATTGAAATCTGATATCTCACCAAATTGAACAGCATAATAACCATTTTTGGAATTATGTATTGTGAAGTTACCTTTTTGATTTCCATAGTTTCTGGATGTAATTCTTCAACTTGGGAAATGGAATTCGAATTCCCAGTGCATAAACTGTTATTGTGTTTTGCCATTCCTTTTTTGATTTGTAAAAAGTCTCCTTTGCCATTACAACAAAATCAATCTCCGGCTGTACCAATGTAAGAGTCGCTGAAGATCTACGGTTCTGTTCCACTGCAGTTTGGTTCCCATGCACACAATTGCATATGATTTCCGTGAGGAATCATTACCATTGCTGATATCAGGCGGTATTGCATCTTCCTCGTCTTCGTTGCAGTTTTCCCATGATTTCCTCTTTCAAAACCATCCGCCATTTTAGCACGCACGCACACGTATATACATATATATGGGAGGGGAATCGGCTACAGCTTTTAAGGCACACGTCTTACATTACACCGCAGGTTTTTCGGATAGGAAAATTAAAATGAATAACTTTATGGATATATTTTTATACAAATAAAGATTATAAGAACAAAAATTAGCTTGCTGGGATAATCTTAACGTTTCAAAAATAATAATCAAAATTGAAAGTTGAATCAAACGGAAAATATTTAATTTAATATGGTTATACTAGAATTTTAAAGTGGTCTCAAAATTTGCGTATATGACGTTAACAATAAACATCCAACAGTTTGCTTTCATTTCAATTTGTGGAGCTGGAAAAAAATATGGAAGTGTGGTGTAGTATGTAGAAATTCTCTTCCCCGCGCTCATGCGCAAGATGGAATCAAAATGCATTTTTGAAATTCAAAAGAAATTAAGGTAAGTAGTGGGAATGAACGAACATCTTTCAGAAAGGAAAAAAAATATTTCGCACAAGAGAGAGGAGGGAGCGCTAAAGGTTCAATACCACCTCTTACAGAGTAGCACCTCATTTGCACTCTAGTATGGCCCAGTATATTCATTTAATCAATGGTATTTAATAATGATAAGCTAACAGCTATTAATATTGAGAATGATGAGTGATGACGTGTCAACATTAATAACATGCAGTAATTGTGTAAGTCCAATGAAGAAGGTTGTGAAGCAAAAGAAGTGGTGAATTTTAGGGGTACCATTCAAGCTAATGCTAATTTTTGTGTGTGTGTGTGTTTGATTCGGAAAATCCGACGAATTGAGCTGTCTCGTGAACCCTGATGTGTGTCTGGGAGGAGGAAGGGGGGAGTGCACCTGAATGCATGCTTAACTTGGGCACATATTGTTTCTGATAAAATTATTAACTAAGAGGAACTTATACCAGTTGTGTTCATGACCCCTCACTGTTTTGACTAATAGCATGGGGCACGTTTTCAAATACCCAAATTAGGCATCATTAAACACTGCACTTGATTTATTTTAAGTTGTATGATCACCTTTGCGCTCTTTCTCACAAATAACATGCGAAGTTATGGTTTTCGAACGTAAAATCAAAAAAGAGTAGCAACAAAAGCTTTGCACGCTTTTTTCATCAAATTCCATACTAACTTATGGCTTGGAATATGAATAATAAAAAAAGAGTAATAACAAAATTTTGATAACAGTTCTCACTCATAAAGGGAAATAATACCTTACTGAGCATGACAACAAGAAATCCATCTTCACCAACTTTATTCTCTTCCAATGTGGTTTCATCCTTCAAAACTTTTCCATTATGGATCAATAATTGTTGTCCCCAAGGATAGTTTCCTTTTCCTTGTAGTTCCTCGATGTTTTTCTTCACGGCCATGATCTGTTAATCATGGAAAAGGGCATCATCAAGTTAACACATCTAAAAATGGAAATACCCCACATAAAATGGACATAATTATGCCTGGATGCCTAGCACAAAATAAGCCAGAAAATGCTATCTAGTTTTTGGGAAATGCGGAAAAAGATGATAGCTTATTTATCCAGTTGACTCATGTAATAAAGTTAGCAAGTAGCTTGCTATAAACATTATTGTGCAAAGACGGTATTATGTATATTACCTATATTTAGAGGAGGAAAATGTTCACGCACACATCAACCCCGCAAACCACACAAACACAGGTATATATATGCTATATATATGTGTGTGTGTGCGCACACGCATAGAGAGGGATTACATATATGAGCTAGTGCGTTGAATTTATTTAATCTTGAGTATAAATTGTTAGCATATCACCATTATTTTTACTTATTTACTGTTAAGTCGTCATTATTAATCACCACTAACTAAATGAGTTTGACCGTCTAGATTGTGGTACGAAAAGGGTTTTATATTTCGAGGAGATATATAAATGTGTGTGTATGTATGGTGCAGGATGCCAATTTTCATCATACATTATCTATTTTAATTTCTAGTTTTTTAAGTGATAAAATGGACAGCTGCATTTCAAAGTTGCCGATTGAATTTCCAATTGTAAGCTTGTATTTAGTTAGCACAAAGTACATTAGACTAATTCGCTAATGAGTTTACTCAGAATCTTATCTCTACTACTAATAAAGAAAATTCGTTGAACTAATTTACTCGGTGTCTTTTTGAAATTCCAAAAATGCCCTTGCTTTCCATTTACATATTTGCATTCAAACAAAATATCAAACTATACAATAACACAAACAGTTCGTGTACGAAGCACAGGGTCATACTAGTAAGCATTAAAAAAAAAGGAAAAAAACAAGAGCCAAATCATTGCACCTAAAGTGTTATTGAGTGTATCCCACTAAAAAAAGGTTTCCCACTTACCTTTATACATTTTTTGTTATTTAACATTAAGAAATACTCATAGTTGTTCCATTTGGTCGTGTACAATATATCATAGTACGTGCTTGTAATGATAATATCAGTTGTTTCAAGATAAGGCTAATTTAAATGGTGACTCCTTTCATACTCATGCATAACAAGGAGCCACGTGCACTTGAATCAACTCAGCATGCAACAAGTTTCTAATTGATACATTGCATCATGGAAAGAGCAAGTCGTAATCAACTAATCATTAACCACAACGCTTGATGTTCTTTATAAGCGATAGCAAATTAAACAGTTTTATGATTTGTACAGTTTCATAATCATATCACGGTATTGTAAAATTAGCAGTTCAATTCTTCTGAAAATCCTAATTGTGTCACCCTCAATCACGGAATCAGCAAATTTCGGGAAATGGGCTAAAATAGTATACAAGCTTATGTTTTTGCTACAGTTATTAGAGTCAGGTGTATAAAGCATGCATTCACTTAACAAAAATGTGAAAGTGAAAAAAAAAAACAATAAAACAGCCTACAATGTTTCAAAATATGCCAAAGTAACAAATGAATCGATGTGATTATAAAGACATTTTCTTTATCAGCACCTATAATGTCGCTCTTGTTAAATTATGCTTCAAGATAAATTTAGAATGCAATATGGGTAACCAGTATAAAACGAGGATAAAATTCCAAATTAGAGCTGGACCAGTTTTAAAATTAATTTTGTTTGCATATTGTGAGTTTCAGAAGCTAAGCTGGTGGAAAACAGATGGTCAAATTTTTTGTTAAGTTTTAAATAGTCAATATTTCTGATAAGTTAAAACAGCTTAAACTTTCAGTTTGTCCTCAAACAGCATGATTGAATTTGGCACTCTTATAAAAATGATGAAACTCGTGAATACGATTACAAGCTATGTGCACCGTAAACTTTTATCAAGACCGTATCCCGAACTCAAAAACCTGAGCAGGTAGAACGCATTGAAAGCCTACGCCAAGTCGGCCCCAATTTTGCATCATATACAAACTAAAAAGAATCAAACGGTGCTGATAACGATCGTGCGAGTAACCATCGGTAGTATGATTAACATTCGATTCGTAAAACAATGTAAATAGATTAACATTCAAAATGTAAAAGAGAAATAGTAATCACCGTGCTACTAGGCTGCACTTGGATTTCGAAGTGTGTCCCTTTCAAAGTTTTCACAGTTAGCTTCATTTCAGTGCTTTGTTATTATGATTATTTGCTGAGTTATTGGGGATTTTTTGCTGATATTTTTCTATTTCCCCGAATTAAATTGGGGAGAAAATTTTGAAACCCTAAAACTACGAAAGAGATGAAAACAGTATCCGATGGAAGAAGAAGAGGAGGTTCGGGTTTATTTTTGAATGAGCGATGAGCTGGCTGAAGTATGAATTTTTTCCCCTTTGCACCCCTACGCAAAATTCACAACAAAATTAGCTCTATTTCTTAAGTTGTTAATCGTGAATTGATATAAATATAGCGTGCGCCCGGGGGAATATAATTTGTTGCTACTAATACTATTTATTACACTATTTATTACGAGTATATATGCACGTCCACGTAGACGTACGTCTAATTACTTGGTTTGGATTTTATATACCGTCTATACTACTATTTCTAATAATCATTTGTTTTCATTACTTAATTACAACATATTTGATGATTATTATGTTTACTTTTATCTGGATATTAACTTCATTTTCTTTCCATGAGCAATAATTCAACGCTTCAATTAATCATCACTTACTCTTTATTTATCTATTATTATTGTTGTTGTTGTTATTATTATTTTATATTTTATTTTGAAGACCTAGAGAACCAAACTTTGCTTCAAAACTCTGATTAAGAACGTAAATTATATCAAATCACTATAACACTCTAGCAAGGACAAAACAAATTATTGAGATGTTTCACACAATTGATTAAAATAATACAAAAGACCAAACTATTATTTAGAATTAACTTACCGAACTATCATATTATCATAATTTGAATGTTAATACAACAAATTTAAACTAATAACATCTATTCGACTTGCCAAGATTAGTATTATGTTATTTTTAGCTCTCGCAAAGAGATCTACATGGTACCTGATAGGGAATTTAAACAACACATTGATAAGCTTCAGCACAAAGTTTGCAAAGAGAAAGAAAATGTGTCAACAGTAAATGAAGCCACTTCATGCTAGTTGTCCATATG
This sequence comes from Allium cepa, assembly GCA_030765085.1. Classification (NCBI taxonomy): domain Eukaryota; kingdom Viridiplantae; phylum Streptophyta; class Magnoliopsida; order Asparagales; family Amaryllidaceae; genus Allium; species Allium cepa. The sequence goes on from CM060938.1 coordinate 515,355,262, forward strand.
TAGAACGTGACAATAAACCGCAGTGAGTCCTGGTATATTAAAATACACAACCTTAAGGATTTATTATCAAACTAACTTTTTATGCCCATAATTCTTTGTTAAATACAGATATGAACAAACTTCTGTCCAAGTCCTACAAAAATGAAATTGCAAAGAATATGATCCTGCTCTATCTTGAGAAGCATTTTTTTTATAATAAATACGTGGAAATATAAGCTTCTTACTATTTTCAGAGTTTAAAATAAAGAAAATTATTCATAAATTCATTTATCCCAAAATAGGAAAGTGGAAACATTAAGTAGCATATAAGTACAGACACTGTTCATTTTTCATCCTTTAGGTTGTATATTTCAAGTAGCATTAACGCTTATTCCTAATAAAAAACATTAAAGCATCTGTATAAGATCTCCTAAATTTTGAGTTATCTGAGCAATTGTACATACTTCACGTGTTTGTTTTGGTTCTTCTTCGCTCATTACTATAGCAAGAAATTATATTTATATTCAAATAGTTCCTGAAACTCAAAAATATAAAATATTACACTTAGCCATACTAACATACACACCAAATTATTTAAAATTGCAATCAAACAATAGTATTCGATGGAAGTGGCAATAAAAGTAAGGTTATATGGAAAGCACAATGAACAAATCTAATGGAATCAAGGAGTTCATTAGGTTGACAAAAAAAATTTGGTTTACACCTGACACTAAAAAAAATGCAAATTGGTATTTCTTTTACTGAAGAAGGTTGACATATACATGTTGATGTATTCATTCTCAATTAAATTGCATAATATAAAAAAATACATAATGGTGTTGATAATAATGGACAACAACGTTAAATAAATCGTTTCATCCTCACAATTTGTTGCACCATTTCCTAGTACTCCCCATATGGGACATCAAGCTAATCCTATAGCAATTCAATATGCCTCCAGCTCCCTCAAACAATAACATAGTGTGTAGTCTAAACGTTTCTTCCACCAAAGCTCGGTCACTAGTATGGTCTGGATTGCATAAAATGAAATGGTGCTCGTCCCCAATCTACTTCTACCTTGTAGGCCACTAATCCAGGTAATATTGTAGTTGCACCCATGTGAAATACACATCCTGGGATAACTTAGACCCACTACACTCCTCTGAAGCAAAATTTCCTCTGACTACTTTTCCAGTCCACACTCAATCATAGGTCCTGCTTGCATAACTTGCAGCCAAGCCTAGCAATTGAAAAAATTAATTTTATTATCAAACTAATATTATTCACAACTTGCACATAAACAAACATATAGCCATAAACAAATGATTTTCTATCCTTATATGCTTCATGTTATATCCAAGAAAATATCAATTCAACTATCATAATGTAGATGAAAAATATCAATTCGCCTGTGCAAAGTAAATCTAATTTCTTCTCTTCGTTTCTCCTCTAAAGTAAAAACTACTCACAAATTTATTAAAATTTAGTCAACATATTACATTTTATGCATTAGTGTTGATGGTTAAAACAAAGATACAACGAATTTTAATTTCTCAAAGATCTACATGAACTAACGATTCACATTTTGGTTACAATGTAACATGTTTACAATCACAACACTGCAAACTAAATTGGAAAAAAGAAGACAAAAAAGTAGCATTCCCATGGAAAAGAAGCAACCAAACTTGGTTACTTTTTGCCGGATGATCAGATAATAGTTCCAAGTCAATCATCAGGAGCACTGTGAACCTCACCCTTCAAAGCTCTCTGACAATGAGTAGTACCAGCCTGTGCAATCAAATTACACATGTCAAAACATCAAATTATACAGTAATATTACCAAATTATAGGCAAATATGCTACTATCAGTGACCTTTGTGATATAAACATCAATGTCAAGTTTAGCAATCATAGCAGCCTCCAATATTTTTGCTTCCATACCCCTAGTTGTATCATGTGCAACGACACTGATTTCAACTCCTAACATTATAGTCCATTAATAACTAATAAACTTTAAATTTAATAACTAATAAAGTTTTAAAATACATTCATAGGAATATAAAAGCATAACAAACTTTCAAATCAATGCAAGTACCTGAGAGTGAAGCCTATTAGGTATCGGATCAAGGATAGTCGATAATCGGCAATCATTGCAAATTGAAAATTGATAATCAGCAACCATTGAAAATTAGAAGCATAACGAACTTTCAGATCAATGCAAGTACTTGGGAGTGAAGCTTATTAGATGTCGGATCAAGAATGGTCAATACTAAAAAATAATCCTCAAATCGATAATCGGCAATCATTGAAAATTAGAAGCATAATGAACATAAAAGGAGTATTGAAACAAATGTTGGCTAGTATATTTTCAAAACTGACTAGAATACTTTTAAAAAAAGCATAAAAAGCGTATACAAACTTCAAGAAAAAGAAGGAAAAAAACATTTATCTACTTACATTGGAGATAAGAACAACGCAAGGGAGATGATATTTCCTGCAAAATAGTTGAAACAAATATCAATAAAATATATTGAAGAGCTAGACGATGTATACATAAGAAACTTTTAATTAATCATATATTATGAATTATATGTGTATGCTCACCTTAAGTAGAATCATAACAAAAAAACATACACGTATGTATGAGCACTATAAAATATATATAACCGACTAACCTAGAGTTTCATTTTCAACTAATTAGAATATGAAGAAAGAAATAATGATGGGTGTTTTTACCTATAATCCCCACTATAGCATGAGTCAACTCCACTTGAACCATGAACTGAAACCTAACTTTTATAAACCCAAAAGGAAAATATTTGCCTTAATTTCTAGTATATATGATATTCATGATGAGAAGTAACTTCTCCCATTTCATTAATCAATATAAAGAAAAGAAATGGGATTTTCCATTATGTACGCTCTCATATAAAAGAATCCTAGCCACTGATTTTTCCAAGGAGCCCGATAAATCAAGGGAAATGTAAGCAATAGAAGGTTTTGTGAGTGTACATAAAACAGGCCACACTTTATGTATGTCCGTTTTTGTTTTGACGGATTTCTCTCTCCTACATAATGGCCTGTATAGTTTCAAAAATGGCTCAAATACTTTTATAAAACATTTCTTGATGAAGGAAAAGGACGCATTTCTTGATGAAGACAATTTGGTCTGCCAGTTTATGAAATGCAGGATCCATTTGATAAGTAGTGTTTGTTTTCTTTTTCTATGACAAATTGTCTTCATTAGTTAAAATAACAGAAAATGGGAATCCAATTTTTGATGCTTAGGTCAACACCAAAACTACCACCTCCAGCCACCATTTCTTGATGCTCCAGTTTTTGGTAATTTCATGGACTCGTAATTTAAATGTGAAATGAAAGGATGTTTTAAGGAACTGGTTTTTTTAGTAAGTGGGACATGGGACAAATTTCGACAAAAATATATCTTCTCTTTATTTTAATGATTATGTGTATGCATCAATGTACATTATTATTACCTGCTTATACACACACACACACACACACACACACACACACACACACATATATATATATATATGTATAAAAGTGGACAATAAAATGATCGAGACCTTAACTTCTCAAACCAATGTTAGCACAATATGGTTAAACTGCTATAAGTAATGGAACAATAATTAATTTTTAATCAAATAAACTAAGTTTTAGAAAAAAGAAAGAAAAAAACATAATCTGCTGAGCTTTATCCCACTTACATCCTTCATCATCAGATACATAAAGAAAGAAAGAAAAAGGAAAGAAAGGGAGAAAAAAAGGGTAAATTAGTTGCAGACCTTTCATTCATACTTTCTCTAAACATCAACTAAAGATAACATGTTTTTTGGATAAAATTTTTTTAAAGGATTACTATGAAATGGGGACTGCAATGACCTAAGCTGTTGGATAATACAGTTTTAGAACTTAGATTAACAATGAACATAATCGGTTCGTTAACAATGAACACGATAACTATGAACATAATCACTTCGTATGTAAAGGTTACTATAATATCTAATTCAGCAAATATTTGAAGGTTATATTCTAAATGTGAGATACATTTACAGGTTTATTCTTGTATCCATTTTAATAAGATATCACCAACAATAGTATTTAGTATAAACCTCAACATACATTATTTTGAAGATTTGTGAAGTATGTAAAGTTACTATAATATGTTAGGAATGACTTTTATATGTCACACGAAAGCATGATATAAGGCTAATTATCATTGACATGTTGAGTAAGCAATTAATCCTAAAGCTTTCATTTGAAAATCATGAAGCTACCACAAATATTTGTCAGTAAATAAAGTGTACACGTTAATATGGAATTATACCTCAAAAGCATGATTGTGTCAACATGATGCTTCCTACTTCTTATTCCTTTGCCATATTCAAGTTGCTGCAACAAATATTTTCCATAATAGTGTTTTTACCCAATAGGCTCCTGTTAATAATACCTTGTCACTATTGAATCACATACAATCATTTTTAGGCACGAAATTATCATAAACTTAAAATTAGAAATAGGACATTACAAAATTTAGCTTCATAAACCAATGTGGTGCACTCAATAATATACATGGCGTTAATTCATAAATATCCAAAAATCAATAATATACATGATTTTGTAGAACATAAAAATAAGATTTCAATACTCATACAATGAACAAATTATGTGCATGCGCGTATAGCATTAAGAGAAATAAATAGTTTTCAATACTCAAATAGGTTATATACATGCATAGTCAAGTAAAGGGGAAAAAAATTAAACACTAACATGAACAGGAAATGAAAGTAATTCAAAAAATGGATAATAACAAAGATATGATGTTTTTGAATTGATATATGTCCAATTATTACGCTCATACTCTTCTTCCTCTCCTGGTCCTCTTTACTCAATCCAGAAGAAGAAGAGAAAGAGAGTGGAAGATCAGAGAAATAACTTATTTATTTTCTCACTTCAAGTAGATTTCTAGTAATTTTGTAAGTACAAAATTCAAAATTTTAATTCAATCAAAATACCTCAGTGATTTGATAGTATCCGTAGATAGGCTAATAATATCAGTTGGACAGTATAAGAATTATGACCACCATTGCAGCACCTCAATTGCATTTTGAAATTGAAAGCTTGCTCTGTTGCGTTATGCAATTGAAGATGGCCTCAGCTGCATTACACAACTGAAGCACCAGCTCAGTTGCAAATGCACCAGAAGCAGTACTCAGTCGCAAAATGCAACTAAAACATCACCTCAGTAGCATTTTGCAGCTGAGAAACACTGAGCCTCCATTGCATCTTGCAACCGAGAAGCACCTCGGTTGCATTTTTCAACTGAAACCTTGCTCGGTTACAAAATGCATATGAGCATTTTAGTTGCAAAATGCAAGTGAAACATTGCACTGTGATATGCTACTATGTGATATGATTTATTTATATTTTTGTTAAATATTATTATGTGGGATATATTATTCAATAGAAACCTTGGGAAAACGTTCATATGCATGTGCTAAAGAGCTTAAAGTCTTCCCAAACATAATTATTGATTACAAACTAATAATGAACACATCACAGATAGTATTGACCACCCCCTCCTTCGTAGCATACTTAAACTTTTACCCGGAAGTCTTCATACTACCTAAATATGGATATTCATACACACACACACACACACACACACACACATACACCTCTCTATATATAATGGATCTAGCAACACTCCCAAAGAAAAGGCTCATCCAGCCGAAATTTAATAGAGTCTCAAGAACTGGAGCAACTAAAATTACCTTGAGATCAAGCAAGAGATCAGGCAAATCAAAGACAACTTCCTCGTTCTCATCGTCTATAAACATCTTTGCATTTCTCCTACACTGAAAAATTCAATGCAGCTGCTTTAGCTGTAGCAGCCCGTATATCTTTAGGGAATGTAGAAGCATGCTCAGGAAAATAATGATGGATTAAAAAAAATATCGTTAAAAAAAATAGAACGGTTACCTATTAGTCAAATATGAATTTACAACAAGCGTGAACTGCACACATTTTTTATTTATTTATATTATGCATTCTAGATGCATATGATAAGTTATATTAGAAAATACAAATTACATCAAATCTTACCAAGAACATATATAAGAATTTGACAACTATTAAATTTAGTCATGTGCATAGAAAATACTACCAAAGGTTAAGATGCATTCTAAAATTTTACACGGTAAAATTTCTCCAAAAACTAGCTAAGCACCTTCATAGGTAAAAGGAACTAAATAGAGTTTTCTGTTACCGTTTGCAAGCCTCTTTGTAGGAAAAGATAATAATGGTCAATTAATGAGGGATTTAATGCATGGTAGTTTATAATTATAAGTAAATTAAAATAAGGATGCAAATAAAAAAAAGATTACCTTAGCATTGCAGAAATAGACGGTGCAAATACAATATCATGGACTGCCTGTTTACCTGCAAACACAAAAAAAGACTTAATCATGTTGATCATATAGACTATACGTAAGTTGAATGATCCTAAATTACCCAAGCTATTTGAAACTAATTAGAAAAACTATGACAACTTAAGTGGATTGTATATGTTATCGTGTATATGCAAAATACTGCAAATGTAAGAATTCATAAACCTAAATAAGAAGATCTTTCAAGAGATCTGAATGTTAGTTTTCAATTAATGCATAAGTTTAGTACATCATACAACAGCTTCTGATAAACTCTCGTTGTTACTATCACAAGTATTCATGCCAATTTCGTTCCATATTCAGAATGCATATCAAAATAGTATGGTTAATTTATCAAGTAGCAAAGCAAACAATTCATACGAACAACATATATTTTTCTTACAGTCTTATTAAGTGGCGTTCACTTAAAGGCCAAAACCAAACATGAGTACGAATAGAATGATACTGCGAAAACAATTAGTCTATTTTAGTGTACCGGTGTACACAAACTTGCTTAGCCAATTAAATTATATATAGATAAACATAAATATTATTGGTACTGCTATAATAAAGTTAATTTGAATAATATGATGATAATACCCACAATCAAAGTCTTATAGTGAACACTAATCATTAAATTACTCACCTATTCAATTAACAAAATCCATAATTAAGCACAGATTTAAAATATATATTAAACTCATTCAATCATGAAGAAGATCAGACCTTCAAATTTATGTTGCACATAGCCAAAATATTTAAAGTAACTTAAATTCTACTGTACATGCAAGTCATAAAAATGGCAAACATATAACGTATGATGCATTTATATATATATAAAATAAGGTAAAAGAGCATTCATCAGTGAATGTAGTAGATCACCGCCAAAAGTTTGGTTCTCGTTTGTCAACTATTTATAAAAAAAGGTTACATTGTATACATGTGAAGGAGTAGACATATTAAAAACAATTGGAAATTTACAATGATATTTGAGTACATATGTACCCATCATAAACGTTGAGTATGTCAGGTGTAAACAATGTATGAACAGAAATTTTTATCAAGTAAATTGGAGCTCATGCATCTAAGAAGTAAATGGCAGATATCAACATAGGTGTACATGAGCGTGCATATTTAAAAAATGGTGTTTAACTCAAACTATATTTAAGAAGTGGTAAACATGAGCATGCATATTAAACAGAGTCAGATCGCAACATTTCATGGTTAACTACATGTGGCTTACTAATAGCAGATGCAACGGCTGTGGGAAAGCCTGATGAGGAAGTGAGACGAAGTTTGTAAAACAAAATTTGTTTTGTACTTTCACTGAAAACAATCAAAAGCCTATTAAAAATCTATCAAAGTCCATATCAATAATTTGGTTGGCTATTTTTTGCGACAGTTTCACAAATTTGATATTCAAAGACATATCCTAATAAGTTGATTTAATAACTCATAATATATATGTGCATGATTCAATCGCCAATTGTCAGCTATACTTGATTTAATATTTCTATCAAAATCAACAATAAACATGTAAATTGAAAGCACGGATACAAAAAAAAAGAATACTATCTAAAATCTTGTTCGGTATAAGGATGCATTATTGAGAAAGAAAGAAAATGCAGATCATATTTAAAAGTTAGAGCACATGTTCAAAACCTAAATCATGTTTGAATTTCAATATTGAAACAACAACTGCCTAATCCATTAGCGGTAAGTGGTTAGGATTACAATTATGTTTAGTTTACAATTTAGATAGTACCTATCATTCATTGCTAAACCATTCATGCAAACATATTGAATAATATGAGGCTTGAACATATGATCAATACTATTCAAACGGTAAACAAATCATCTTTTATTTCAATTGCCACCAGAAATCCATTGAATGCAACACTCAAATTTAAATCAAGAATCAATAGGTAAATTCAAATAACAGATAGTAGAACAAAAATAGAATACTACCTGAAATCTTGTCAAGTCGAAATTCGTCTATTGAGAAAAGGAACAATCATCACAAAAAATATCGACTTCCATAAAATCGGAGTAGCTATGCTTCGAATCTGGATCTGGTTTGCTCGACGGATGCTGGTTTGCTCGACGAATCATCACAAAAAAATGTCGACTTCCACAAAATCGAAGCACTTTTTGAATCTGGATTTGGTTTACAACACTTCGGACAGGAAGTGGTTAGTCAGTATCACGGTCGACCTTCAATCTTGAAGCAACAGCTTCCTAATCGATTAACGGTTAGCGAAGTAGTTTGCGATTTATTGGCGATTGGCGAAGATAATGGATGGACGATGATGATGGCAGTGACATTTAAATTGGGGGTGATTACGGCAAATGAGAAACGAGAAACACGAAAGGATATAAGGGTATTTCAGGAATTCCTAAAAGGTACCGCTGAAATAGTTCAGGCAATTCTTATTATTAGTAGTAGAGATGTTATTTTACTCGGTTCAAATTGATTTTTGACAGTTGAAAAATCATCGTTCGATGTTTGACAACCGCAAATTAGTATCTCATAGGGAGATGGTCGATAATAAATTGTCACAAACGGGTAAATAGGCACAAGGAAGAAGTTGCAAAAAAAAATAGTCTTAGGGACAACAAATTTGTTTTTAGTCTGAAGGGCACTTTTTAGTACAAACCAAAAATGATAGTTACAACTATCATTCTGTGATTTACACTAAAAAATGTCCTTCGGTCTAAAAAACAAACTTCTTGTCTCTGAAACTAAATTTTTCTCTAATTTTTTCCTTGAGCCTAAAAACCCCTTGTCGCAAATGTCATAACTACCATTTGATATTAAGAAGTGGAGTGTGAGAATTTGATTACTCTTTAGAGTTGTATTAGAAGGAGAGAATTGTGACGCCCTTTGTGAAACACTAAATCCATCCGTATACGAGTCATGATTTCACACTTGCACAATTGTAAATCACGTTGTTCTTTTTTCTTTTTTCTTTTCCTTGTAATTTTAAATCCATATACACTTTTTTCTCTTCATTGCCAAGTCAATGTTAAAAAAGAGGAAGAAAACGTATGGATACAACTTAAAATCAAGTCAATATAAAATTTTGATTCAGCGTCGTACAATGTTATAAAAATCCTTATAGGTCTCTGCTAGACCTCGTCTAGGTGTTAGACAAGGCTTACTGCTAACAATTTGCCCAAGCTCATCTAGATAAGGTTTACCGTCTCATGTAAGAATCAAAACATATATTTAATTACTGGTTAAGCATTATTTAAGGTTCAACATCACATATAAGCATTAGTGTGCTAAATTTTGATGATTATGCCTCCTTGGCTACTCCTAAGCATATTCAAAATTCCAATTTATATTAATCGACACTAAACAAAAAACTAAATTTTATCCGAAATATATGATTTGAAAACACTCTTATCTCCGATTAATCCTCGATTAGTCACTGCCTAAACGATTAATCTGTAATCTATACTAACCAACTATTGCCCCCCCCCATCCTGCGATTTTTGCAAATGTTGGTGTCATATGCAAAAACATACCCAAATTCGTGTTTTTTTATCACTCGGTCATGTTTGCATGATAGAAATATGTAAAAATTGGAAAAAGGAAACTACTAAATTAAGCTAAGATTTTTTTTAAGAGTAAGGATCAAAAATTAAAGTCGGATATCAACCCATTTGGAAACAACCTATTATATAACCAACATATTGGTTTTGAATGGTAGCGTTTAAATGGTTTAAACATAGTTTTGAAGATTGATCTGTGATGGTTCATCATCGAAAATTTTCAATGGTCCGGCCCATTGAACCGTGTCAATTATATGCAGCGGTCCTATAGGGTCCGTTCTTCAACAATAATCAATGAGTGACTGTTTAATAAAGGATGGTTTGTTGAAAATGCATTCTTATACACTTCGAATGGTGGATATGACTATCTATGTAAAGTTTTCTTGGATGCTTATAAGCATAAAAAGACCTAAAGCTTAGTTCTAGTATATGTCACTCTAGTGTGACTGGTAATGTTTGAATTCAATATTAGTAATGAGATCATCTCCTAATGGGAAGATTTGACTCCCATGCTCAACCTTATATATGCCATGTAAAAATGTCGATCGCACTCGAGTGTTCAAACAGACCTAAAACAGAATATGCAAATCTTCGAGGATTACTAGTCATGATTGTTTGATTTCCTTTTAATAAATGAAAAACTTACATTTGAGGTCTCCCTACTTGTAACGGACGTAAGCTTTGCATCCTTTGCGTCTTCTTTGTTTTTCGTAGTTTGGCTAGTCTTTCACCGGCCATAAGCAACCCCTTGTGTTGACATGGCTAAGCTTACGTTTGACATAAAAATTGCCAATCATTTTGATCAAATCGGTCGAAATGTCCAAGAAAAAGGGTAAATCAAGCAGTAAATTAAGTTAAAATTAGCTTGATGATGGACATGTATATTCAAATAAAAAATATCAAACAAATTTGATGGTAAAATGAATTGAAAATGTGCGTAACTTCCCCATTTCGAGATCCGAAAATGAATCTCAATGATATTGCACTCATCATCGATGTTATTTTCAAGGGAATGAAAGTGGTTTAACTTTTTTTTAATAACCCTATAAGTAGAGCAACTAATTCAAATCTCATCGTATAATAATTTTTACATGAGCTCTCATCATTCTCTTGCGGTGGTAAGTATAATAATTACGTTCCTGATAATAACGTGGCTAAGGTATGAAGATGCCATCACTTTTATATGGTTATTATTAACTAGACATAAACGTTGGCTTTACAAAAGAAAACAACGAAAATAAAACACTATTACGTAAATATGCATGTTGAGCATTTTTGAAGTATTCGTTCATCTTCGACAAGCTAAATGTCCCTGAACTCAAACTAAACAAATGAGGTCTATGGTTTATTGGAGAAACCAAAATTAAAAAAAGGGATCAAACATAAAGCATAGTGTGAATAATACCATTCTTTGTTTAAACAGAATAACTAATGGCACTACGCTGCCAATTTGAAAGGCTTTCTCCTCGTAATATTTCAAATTAGCATAACATATGATCTGTGTATAATGTTGTTCTTACATCAATGCTACCACTTATACATTTTATTAGGAATTCCATTATCGTCCAATCAGTGATAGCTATATACCCATTTTCTCATGCATGAAATAAAGAGAATGATAACTAAAGAAACTATATTCGAGAACGATTGAAAATGTGATGTAAAACAATATCTAAAACAAGCTTTGAGTCACTAAGACTGAAACCCAAAGCACACTCCAAAGATAATATTGAAGTTGAGTTAAAACGAGAAAAGAAAACGACTAAAACATGAAGCAAGACTGGGGTAATGCTAAGAATAACCCGAAGTAATTCTTGGGTCAAGACCCAAAGCAATTTAGAATTGAAGGTATACAAGGCAATACTTAAATTAAACTTTGAAAAGTAAAATTGGGCTCAAAGAAAATGCTCAAAATATACACTCAAAGAGAGTGCACAAAAGTAATGCCCAAAGCAATCCCTTATATCTCCTGATGCAAGCTACAGGTAGCGCTTGAATAAACCTGGAGCCAACTCTGGAGTTGCGCTCGAAGGGAACAATGCAGCGCATGAAAAATTACGATCAAAAGTGTTGGATCAAATGTGTTGAAAAGTGGGGTAAAAAAGGAGATATTTCAAAAACAAATTATATTTTAATTCATTATTAACTAGATTTTTTTTGAAAATTGGATACGTGGATGATAGCACATATTAGTACTATAAATCTTATGTAGTATACAACATACTACATGTCACTATATGTTCGAACTACGCTACGCAAGCTTCGAACATGTGACCTCTTGTACTAAAGTCGAAGCCCTTAGCCACTAAAACACTAATGCTTGTCATTTACACTAAATTAACTAGATCTTTTTAATTTGTTATTATGGTTAATATTTCATTTGCACCAAGTCATGTTTGATGTTAACAATATAATTTGATTTTAATTCTAGACTAATAAGAATAGAATTTTAACAGTATAATTTTATTTCAATATTAAATTAACTAATTTTTTGATTATTTTGATTTAGCTAAAACCTATATTTAATTTATAAAACTGTCTAGAACATCACATGTTCAATAACCATTAATGGGTATGCATAGATATTATTATAGGGACTAATAGGAATTTGATTTATTGTGGAAAAAATGAGAATAAGACTTAAAGCAAAGCACTCATGAAATATTATAATTTTGTTTGAAATTATAAATCAGAATTAAAATAAAATCTAATTTAATTCATTGATTCATGAACATCACATATCGGGCGCATCGTCGAAACTTTGGCCCTCCAACATCGCAGCCTTCTAAAATTGCGCGTCGCTATCATCGAACACCTCTAGCCTTGCAGTCATCGTCAACCTTGCTGAACTTAATCTTGCTGAATCCCTAGTCGTCACCAAGCACCTCAAGCATTGGTATGTTTTAAGTTATAAACTTAAGTTGAAATTGTGAGTTGAATTTGATAATTGAAAATTGAAAATTAAAATTCATGAAATTAGTATATTTAAATTAGTGAGATCATTAATGGTGTTAAATTGGTTTTGATATGTTTTAAATTGGCATGTTTGACATTGTAAATAGATGCTAATAAATTTAAATTCGTGAAATTGACATTGATATGTTTGAATTCTTGAAAACAACATTAGTATATTTGAGATTTGAAATTGACATTCTAATTAAATATTGTATTTGATATTTGTATAATATTGTATGAAATTTACATTGTAAGATAGATATATTTTAGATTATCTATGATTTCCATGTTTATTGTAAAATTATTTGCGAAACCCCTTAGATATGTAATTTGGCTTTACTTGACAAGTACCATATATGATCGTTCTGTTGATATTTATTACCAGCTAAAATGGGAATTGATATACATTCAATTCAGTATTTGTCAGAGTTGTCCCAGCAGTGAACAAGTTGTAAACGCAAAAAATTATGTTTCCTTAATAATTTCAAATCAAATGGTTCGTAATGTTTTGATAGTACTTCCTTTTTGTTCTTTATGTATGCTCATATACGCATGATACAAGAAATAAGAGGAAATACTTTCAAAATTTTATTGAATTATTTAATTTGAAATGATTTATGAAATGTAAAGAATTCATAAAGTAAGATGAAGAATCTGAAGCTGCATTGTGGTAGATCTATATAGCATGCCAATTAACACAACTACCTTGAATTTTACCTTTTAAATTTATTTAAAATATAAATTGAATCATAATATCCACATGGAAATATATTGTTTTTTATTATCCATTTAAAGAGCTTCATGTTGACCCTACGTCCTGACAAGTATGTTGCAAGATTCACAAGATTGTGTTATGTTGCAAGATTCACAAGATTGAGCTACAATAGAAATCCACGGCCAATGGATGGGTGAATTATGCTTCCATATAATTTGTTGCAAGTCATTTATGTAGGATCGAATTAATCCTAGAGGGGGGTGAATAGGGTTTATTATAAATTTATAGAATAATTAAATCGCAAAATAGATAATAATTGAGTAAATAAAGAAAAAAAAAGCAGCATACAAATTTTCTAGCTTTGCTAAAAATTGCATACTACTGCCCCTAAGATTTCTAATAAGATTGAACAATTGGCCGCTTACAAAATCCCTGTAAAGTTATGACTATCACTAACCTAATTGTTCTAAGCCTATGTCTAAAACTATGCCTCATCTTTGTCCTCAAGTTGAGAATTTTCCAAACTACAAACTATAGTTTAATCCTGGTTAAAAGCTAGAGTTTTTAATTGAAAGGTAAATGATAAAAAAAAAATAACAAGCCCTAATAAAACATCAGCCAAAATTAAAAAACACGTCCTTATTTTATTTTCAGGTCGTCCCTCTTATCTTTGTTACTTTCTTAGGGTTTTCCACTTCGAATCTGGAAGCCACTGACTTCGAAATTGATTGTTGAATCCATGCCTCTTTGCCTTTCCTAGTTGATTCCTTTGATAAGTTTGTGTCAGGAAATCCAATCGACGGTTTTGATGACAACAACTATACAATAGGAATCGAATGTACATATATATTAATATATACATGTACTTGCTAGAACAACATCACTAAGAAGACAAGAACGAGGCTCAAAGGACACTACAAATGACTACAAGTCGATAGGTACAAGAAAGTAAAAGAAAGGATGCACAAAAACTGACATGCACCATATCAGACGTCTGGTTGCACAACCTAGACATCCAAAATAGTTCTTTGGAACAACAAACAGGTTAAACAAGACGTCTGCTAATAGCACTTAGACATCTGATCCTCTACTATATTCAAAAAATATATAGTATCAGACGTCTGAAAAAAAATACCAGACGTCTGAATTCAAACTCGAACTTCAGAAATAAACTGCAACTGCCATATGTGAATGGATATCTCCGCTTTTCTTCGCCACAGCTTTTCACCATCAATAGAAGAAACCTTAGAGGATTCATTAATGGATGTAACTACTCAAGATACCTATCTACAACTATATATAGCATCAAGAGTCAAGACAACAAAAGCTTACTTCACTTACTTACGCTTTCTAATTCTATACTCTATCCTATATTCTTGATCTCTGCACTCTAGCAATCTTTACTTGTATTCACTCAGTTCTTCATAGACAATATTCCTTAAAATATATTGGAAGCAATTGTACCAATTAGTCAACATCCGTATTATATTAGAACACACATTTGACAAGAACAGCTCATTATAACCAAGCCTATTCCTTTGGGCAAAGCGAAGGTTTTTGATAGTCGAATTTCGAAAGGGAGCTTCGGTACTGGACGTGGGACGGGAGGTCTGAACCAGTATAAAATTCTGGTGCGCTTATTCCATATTTACTTTGATTAATATTATTTTAGTTGCATCATATATTTTGTCACATATACTTGCATGTACACTACACGATCCAACCTGTAGGCTTTCAATTTACGCCTACTAGTTGCAGCCGCTTCCTTGGTTGAGTTCCATTGCAGTGATAATTTTGAGATTATTTGTGATTTCTTTTATTTTCTGATTTGATTTATATGCTATTATTGAACTCGACATTTTTAATTGTCGATGATGACATGGGTTTTTATAGTGATTAATTTGGAAAAATTCTCTCTATATTTTCATATATTTTGGGATAATTCGTTTGAATTAATCAACCTTTGATTTTTGCTCTGGCTTTTGATTATTGTTAGCTTGGCTCTCAATTTGAAACTTTGGCTTGATATTTTATGTGGTCTTCGGCCTGAGATTTTTGACTTGCTCAACTGTGGAATTTTGATTATTTTTCTTTAAGTAAATCAGCCATGCTTTTGACACCATACTCATTCCTGTGTATTCACCATATGTGTTAAAGTTTTTTATGTGCGTGATTTACTCTTTGCACTTAAACAGTGCCTGGTTTACTTCTTCCACTTGAACTAGTTTTTTTATGCATTGTTATGTTGTGACAGTTGCTCTTCCTTGTGTATCTGTTGCACCCGAGTTGATTGAATCTAGTTATTCTTTAAATAGTTTGTAATGTTTCTTGCTGTAGTTCTTGCTTATGGTTTATGTATTGTGTATTATCTGAACTAATTGTGCAATGATCTTTCTTTCTTACACCTAAAGAAGACACTTAATACATCCACAGAATTCATGTACCGATCATTTAAGTGTCCAAAAGACAGGTCATTAGGTGTGAAAAGAAAAAAGATAGAACAGATAAGAGAAAACTAAAACAATCACAGAATCTCACAACGTAACGGAGTAACATATATTAATTAACATAATTATTTGCAAAGTCATTTCCAAATGATACATCAGAGTCATACTAATACAAATTTTACCATAGGACGGTTATAACAGCCTGTCTCTACCTAACTAATACAATAAACATACAAACAGCGGAAACAAGATAATAACTAGCTATCGATGAAGCCTCCTGCTTTAAGCTACTCTAAGATGCATCTGGGAAAACCTGAACTACTTGGCTGCACATATAAATTTGAGAACCCAAGAGTTTTAGGGAAAGAAACAAAAATCCGAGTCAAACATGGGTCTGGTGTGAGTAAACTCTAACAATTGAATTATTATGCTTAAAACCCTTTTAAAATCAAAGGTATCTCGTAAGACTATGCCGCACATAAACACGGATGAGTTTTTACCTTACGGTAAGCACAGCATTTTTATATTAAAATCCAGTGATATAAAATAATGTCTAGAGGTGAAAGTAAAATATGAAAATAGATGAAATACTTGCATCTCATATTTCAACATAGTTGGGTACAACTTAAATCATAAAGGCACGTATTGGAGAATGGATTTCATACCATGACAACATAAGGAACTGCCTTTCGATAGTACAGCTCTAGATAAAATGCACCAGGGTCTGACAAGAACATCTTGTACCCTTACCACATAGGACTGGCATACCACTTGACTAGTAGTATCGAATACGATCACCCCACCATTTGGGCCCTGAAGCATACATGAGATTTTTTCTGCTAATCTATGTGCACAACATCAACTCGCATACATTATAGCAGAATAGCGATTTATTCTACTATTAAATATCCACACAATCAACAATTTACATAACTCATTCACGGAGCTTGCCTACTTATTGGTATTGACACTTGAATTCATTATGTTCAACACTATCCTTTGTAAAAGAAAGTTATCTTTTAACAAATTGATTCTTTGAAAACAAAGCGATTTTAACCTCTTTTAAAATAATTAATTACAAGTTAAACCCTTTATTAAATCATAATTAATCTTAATTAAATTTAAACTTAACTTAATTATAAATTAATAAATAATTAAACCTTATAAGAATAATTTATGTATAAATTAAACCCGTAATTGATCCTTTATTAATTATTAAATAATAATTTGAAACCTTTATTAATAATTAATTATTAATTAATCTCAATTAACATAATTAAATAATATTTAATTAAAACTTAAATAATAAATTAAACCTTTATTACAAATAATAAATCATATAAGCTTTAATTAAATCTTTAATTTAAATTTAACTTGATTAGTAATTAATCAATAATTAAAACCTTTGTTAAATTAATAATTTATTAAAAATAAATTATATACCTAACTCATAAATAATTAAAATTTAAATAACTTAATTAATAATTAATTAAAATCAGTCTTAACTTTATAAGATAATTAATTAATAATTAATCTTCACTTAATTATCGTTATTAATAGTTGGAATAAAAACACAATTTTTTGGTCCGACCGTGAACTCCGCAAAATACCTTATATATAACTTTTTAAATATCAATTTGTTAATTCTTATGATTTCCCCAATAAGTTAGGATATAAAATCTCCATATAATTAATTTAGACGTATTCAAATCTTGATGTTGATTCCAATTATTTATAGAATAGAATTGTTCAAATGTAATTATAATTAGACTTTAAAGAGCGAGTCAAATGTATATACCTGCATTAGAATATGTAATGCAAGATCTTTCTAGATAAAAACACAATTTTTTTGGTTCTGACTATGAAATTTTAAAAGTGCCCTTCCATGCAAATAAGAGGTCATGAATTCGAATATCACCATGAATAAAAATTAACATCCGTCTTTTACTGGAAATTTTAAAACACAAGCAAGGTTACAAGTTCAAACCCTATTCCAGCAAAAAATTATATTTTCCTTTATATTTTTAAGTTTATTTTTATCAAACTACATAGCATTTTCAAATTTTCAAATTTAATAAAGAGGTTATATGCACGTGCGTCGCATGTGCCAAAATATCTCTTAACTGATAAACCTTGTTTAATCTTAATTAACTTAATCAATACTGAAGTACTAATTACAACTAATTATCCTTAATTAATAATTTAATTAATTATTAAACTCATTATTAATTAAACCACAATTAACTTTTATACTAATCTCAAAACTTGAAGTTTTATTTTTACCAAACTACATAGCATTTTCAAATTTAATAATTTAAAAAAGAGGTTATATGCACGTGCGTCGCATGTGCTAAAATATCTCTTAACCGATAAACCTTGTTTAATCTTAATTAACTTAATTAATACTGAAGTACTAATTACTACTAATTATCCTTAATTAATAATTTAATTAATTATTAAACTCATTATTAACTAAACCACAATTAACTTTTAGACTAATCTCAAAACTTGAAAAATGATTTCGAAAACATTAAGTTAAAACAGTTTTATTTTTGGAAAATGTAATTTTTTTTCCGAATTGCATCCATAGCTACTATCGCTATAAATATAGTTAGCAAGAGTTAGCTTTCTAAGCTATTATTTACAAAACATTTTCACTAACTTTATTTCACTTTAAACCATAAGTAAAAGCTTTTTAGAAAACTAAAAAAAAGTTAGAAACCCTTGAAACTTATTTAAACAAAATAGTGAACTCCATTTATTCCAAAGGATCTCAAATCCTATTTTTCCTAACCCATATTAACTAGATCACATACAACCTCACATTCAAAGTTCACATGTATATCACATCCAAAGATTTACATTTTTCCAAACCAAACTAAAGTTATACTTTTATATTCAAAGTCTATTTTTTCCATCTCGAATCAACACATCAAGCATACCAAACATATAATAATCCAACACAATTTAGCATACATCATTCATCACATTTATACAACATATTTCAAGGTAATTTTTTTTTAACTTAAACCAAAGTTTACTCACCAAATACTTCTAAACTCTTTTCCAACTTGCAAAAGAGCCTAGGACTTTGTATTTCTTATAGAAAAGGCTAGATTTTTGCCTTGGATCTTGGATAAGTGGCTCAGCCTAAGCATAATGGGCTCAATCATGGTGCTTTTGGGTTCGGTCGAGGGTACTTTGGGTTCGGCCATAGCTTGTGTGGGGTGCATGAGCTTGGTATTTGAAGAGAAGAGTTTAGAAATGGAAAAGGAAGTGAATTAAAACTAAATTTAAGGGTTTTAAACTTTAAAATTTCGATTTAAAAAAAACTAAAAGAAAACAAAAGGAAGCTATTAACCAGATTTAAAAGCTTAGAACGAAAATGAAAATGCTTTGAAATTTTTTTGAAAATGAAAATGAAAAAAGAAATGGTTTAAACAACTTTGAAAACATTTAAAACAAATAAAACTTTGATTTAAAAATCCTAGCGGCCTGTTCATTTCAAACCAAACATTGATTTTTAAGCCACTACTAGGTTTTCAAAAAGCTTAAAGAAAGAGAAAAAGAAAGAAAGGAAAAATGAAACAAAGAAGGAAAGAGAAAAAGAATTTAATTTTATACTAAATGAATAAAGCAAATTACCATTTTACCCTTATGCAAACACCCTCCACTCCTTTGCTTCCACCTCATTATTTTTGTCCCCCTTCCCTTTAAAATACACGAAATTTCCCTTCCTCATTTTCTAAGCCAATATGCCATTAAATGCATGTGCACTAAATGTCTAAACATGTTTCATTGATGTGACATTTACTTTTTTAACTTAATACACTAAGGTATAAATACATACATACACATACATTAATGAACACATATATACATATACTAGCTTATCTACAAGTGTGAATACTTATGCTAAAGTGTCCATAATGTTATTGATAACTTTTAACCGATGAAAAGTCGAAAATCTGGAAAATGAATTCCAGTCACATTTTTAATCTTTCTTCGAACTAATTATTTTTGTAAACAAATTTGGAAAACTATTTCACCATCATTATTTATTATTAAAAAGAATTTTATTTTGATTATAAAGTTATTATCTGAATTTAAAATTAATTAAATATTCACAAATCAAACAAGTAAAATCCTGGGTAGTTACATTCTCCCCCCCTTAAAAGAATTTCGTCCCTGAAATTACATCCCAACCTAACCCAGAAAAAACTTAACACTATACATCAGTTCTTATGATGTACATAGATCATTCTTATACAAAAATATGATTCGATCATTACTCAAATACATAACTTCACTTCCGAACATTATCACTCTCCGATTTTCTAGTGCGGACTCTGATCAGGCTCCCTGATTGGGAGCCTTTGTTCTCCTTACATAGTTGTAACTATGATAGAAAACATTTGTCCCATATCAAAAGCCCTCATTTGGTGCTCACCGTCAAAAATCGAGTAATAAATCCTTATTTGAAATGGTGTGAATCACCTCAAAGCAGTGTACTCAAATCCTAGATCAAAACTATATGAAAAGGGAAATGATCTACGTCCAACCTACGCACTTCTTCAATTGATTATCACTAATACCAATCCTATTCCCACTAAATTATTTATGAAAACATTTCATAAAATTAAACTTAGGTTAATTTGTATACTACTCCACTACATCCTAAGCCCTATTTGATCCAACTACTCCATTTTGCACTTGTTTCGCCAAGAAAACTCAAGATCCAAATATCCGGTCTTATTTCAAAAACTTTTTGAATTGAAACAATTTATGATTTAACTCCAAAATGATACCAAGGAATTGGGTACTACCAAACAGTACTATACACTCCCTTACTAAGAAGGGCAATACTCAAGAGAAATGTTTACCACTCGAACATATCTCTTCCCCAATTTTAAGTTATTTTCGAGCCATTCGAACTAGTTAACTTAAAAAAATTCTTTTATTTCAAAATCCCATTTTAGAAACAATACTTTACATATTTCCAACAAAAGATTTATCACCAACTCGCTTTGGGTTCGTTCGGATTGCACTTGTTTCAATTATACAATGATAAAGAGAATAATTTACTAAGTATCCCCTAGCCTTCGCCTAGGCAACATCCGATTGTCACTTAGAAGATTATCTTGATCATCACAAAACAATCAAGACTCATTTTCCCAAACTAATCTAAATAAAACACTTCTTAATAAACATTTCCATCCCCAAAATTTTATTCTTAAACCAAAATTGCTTTCAAATAATACTATTATTATCTTTTAAAACCTTTAAAAAAAATTCAAAAGCCCTGAGATTTGAGTTCTCAAGTTTTGAACTTAAATTCCTTTAATTAAAAGACACCTTCTTATAAATTCATTTTATTATATCAACTTTTATCAAACCATTTTTCAATATTTATTTCAAAATACTCTAATTTTTTAATAAAAATCTTTTATTAAATCAATTTTACCCCACATTATCAATCGAACGACTTATAGTCAATTTGTGAAACTTAATTCACAAGGTGTTTGTTTCAATGTTTTTCCTATTTCTATTTCTATTTACCAAACCAATACACACTAACAATAGTCGATGCTCAAACTGGATGAGCATGACTAAACAAACCCTAAATGATAATAATAGAATATTATTATCTCCTAACAACAATACCTCAAAATACTATACTATTTTTGAAATCATTCTTTATATACAAAAATCTATATCTAGGTAAAATTATTTCATTTACCCAATTTCAAAACAATATTATGTCAGTTGGTCTTGTTTAAGTGTTTAGGATTCACTATCGACAACGTTAATCAAGCGCGTTGATCAAAACTCATAAGCCACTCAACATATCAAACAACACAATATAAAATATTTTAATATCATTAACAAATATGCACTCACATATAATATACACTCAAATTCATAATAAGGCATTCCATTACCTTATCTCTTAATGAGTTGCCCCACTAAAGCCAAGGTTCTCTCTTAACCTTGCACTCTGATACCATGCTGTAATGATTTGCCTTTCTTACACCTAGAGACGATATTTAATACATCCATGGAATTTATATGTCTATCATTTAAGTATCTGAAAGACAGGTCATTAAGGGTGAAAAGAAAGAAAGAAAAAACTGATAAGAGGAAGCTAAACAATCATAGAATCTCACAACGCAACGAAATGATATATATTAATCAAAACAATTCTTTACAAGATCATTTCCAAATGATATATCAGAGTTAAACTAATACAAATTTTACCCTAGGAGGATTATTACAGCCTATCCCTACCTAACTGATACAATACACATATAGACAATGGAAATAAAATAATAACTAGCTATCGATGAAGCCTCCTGCTCCAAGCTCCTCCAAGATGCATTCGGGAAAAACTTGAATTACTTGGCTACCCATAAATATTTGAGGACCCAAGAGCTTTAGGGAAAGAAAATAAAACCCTAGGTCAAACACGGGTTTAGTGTGAGTAAACTTAAACACCTGAATTATTATATTTAGAAATCTTTTAAAATTAAAGGTATCTCATAAGATCACGCCGCACATAAACACATATGGGTTTTTACCTTACATAACCAAAACATATTTATATTGAAATATAGTGATATTATAATAATAGAGGTCAAAGTAAAATATGAAAATAGCTGAAACACTTGCATCTCACATTTCAACATAGTTGGGTACATCTAAAACCGTAAATGCGCGTATTGGAGAATGAGTTCCATACTATGACAAGGTAAGGATCTACCTTCCGATGATACATCTCTGGATAAAATGCACCAGGGTATGACAAGAACATCTTGCACCCTTGCCACATAGGACTGGCATGCCACTTAACTAGTAGTACCGAATATGATCACCCCTCCGTTTAGGCCCTGAAGCATACA
The DNA here is from genome assembly GCA_030765085.1 of Allium cepa. Classification (NCBI taxonomy): domain Eukaryota; kingdom Viridiplantae; phylum Streptophyta; class Magnoliopsida; order Asparagales; family Amaryllidaceae; genus Allium; species Allium cepa. The sequence continues at coordinate 515,378,267 of CM060938.1, forward strand.
TAAGTAGATAGTAATCAATCTAGATTTGGGATGACCATACCCTGATGGGAGCGATCCACTTGGCCGTGTTGCATGCCCGATTTTTGTCTTTTCTCGATTGATGAAGCTTGAGGCTATGTTTTACCTTTATATAGCTCTTCCCACTTGGAATGCTACACTGCCCTCTAGGCATCAATACAATGCTAGCATTCATTCATACAAGTTCATTCTGGAACAGAACTAAATCGAAGGCACTACTTCTTTTACATCCTTTTGGAGAATCCCTTCCAAGATTAATAGCAAATAGCCCTTGCACTTCAAAGCTCTCTCTTCGATTCCATATTCTTTAAGATGGCTTTACTTTGAAAATCTTAAGTTGGATCGAAGCAGGTTTTAGATAACATATCTAATCTCGGTCTCTTCGAAACAACTTCCGATAGTTTCCGGTACACTCAACCCTGGTTCTTTAGGAAATAAACAGACAAAGATAAGGGCAAAGATCACATTCTAACCGTTAGTGGATGAATTTCCTTATTATTTATCCTAGAAGAACGAAATAAATTTATACGTACAGTATAGCACCATCGACGGTAACTGTACCGTGTTTCTTCTAGATATTTCTAAAGCCGTGTTTTGGTCCAGGTTTGATAGTCGGTTATTTAACTATCAAATAAATAAACATTCAAACATGGATTTAATTTCATATGGGATGTACTAAGCCTTTATTAATTAATCTTTCATTAATTAAAACACTTTACAAAACTTGGTCAAAGGATCTTTTTAAAACACTATTCCCAAAACCCTTTATTTTCCTTTTATACTTGGAAAACATCTTTAATTATCTTAAAAATATAAGTATTTACCAAAAACATTTATAAAATTCTCTCTTCTCAAATTCCGTATTGAATGGCCAAGAAATTCCCTTTTCAAAACATCACTTATTATAAAAATCATTCACTTTATAAACCCATTCACTTATCCCTTGTAAAAAATCCTTTTTATAAATTCACTTCATATTTCAAACCTCCTTATAAATCTTTAAACTAGATTTAAACTTCTTTTTAAAATCTCTAAACCGATTTATAAAATCTCTTTTCGTGTATAAAACACTTTATAAAATTTCCTTGATAAAATACCATGTACATTACAAAATCTCACTTTTAAATCACTTTGTACAAACCCTTTTATTTAGTAAAACCCTTTTTATAAACAAGTTATTATTTATAAATAAATTTATAAAATAATTATATAACTTCAAAAATCATTTATAAACATTAAAACTCCAAATTAATTAAAGAATTGAATTAATTCAAAACCATACTTTATAAATTCAAAAAGAGGCTTAGTAAACCCAATAGTACTAATTTAAATTACCATTTTATTTCAATTTCACTTCTAAGTCATTCAACAATTTATTTACATAAGTCAACATATATATAAATAAACTTCATATCCAAGTCAAGAAATAAGAGGTCAACATAAACCAAGTGGCATATACATGTCCAAATAACACAATAGCAGGATAGTGATTTGTCATGCTAAATAAATATTCAACAATCAAATAATTAACTTATAGCAGAACAAAGATTTATTCCGCTAATACAATGTCCATACAATCAAACAACCAATCTATAATAGAACGAAGATTTGTTTCTGCTAATCTATGTCCACAACAATCAACTCACATACATTATAGCAGACCGAGGAGTTATTTCACGACTAGATGTCCACACAATAAACAATTTACATAACTCATTCATAGAGGTTGGCTACTTATTGGTACTGACACTTGAATTCCTTATGTTCAACACTATCCTTTGTAAAAGAAAATTCCCTTTAACAAATTGATTCTTTGAAAAACAAAGCAATTTTAAAATAATTAATTACAAGTTAAACCCATTATGAAACCATAATTAAATCTTTATTAAATTTTAACTTAATTTAATTACAAACTAATAAATAATTAAACCTTTAATAAATAATTTATTTATAAATTAAACCCTTAATTGATCCTTTATTAATTATTGAATAATAATTTAAAACCTTTATTGATAATTAAACATTAATTAATCTTAATTAACACAATTGGATAATATTTAATTAAAACTTAAATAATAAATTAAACCTTTATTATGAATAATTAAATCATAATTAAGTTTTAATTAAATCCTTAACTTAAATTTAACTTGATTAGTAATTACCTCTTTGTTAAATTAATAATTATTAAAAATAAATTTTATACTTAACTAAGAATTAATTAAAATTTAAATAAATAAATTATTAATTGATTAAAATTAATATTTACTTTAAAAGATAATTAATTAATAACTAATCTTCACTTAATTATAACCAATAAACCTTGTTTAATATTAATTAACTTACATCATTAATACCGAAATACTAATTACTACTAACTACAACTAATTATCCTTAATTAATAATTTAATTAATTATTAAACTCATAATTAATTAAACCACAATTAATTTTTATACTTAATTTAAAACTTGGAAAATGATTTCAAAATCATTAAGTTAAAACACTTTTATTTTTGTTTTTGGAAACCATTGATTTTTCTGAACTGCATCCATAGCGACTATCGCTATAGATGCAATTACCTAGAGTTAGCATTTGAAGCTATTATTTCCAAAATCCTTTTCTTTAACTTTATTTCACTTTAAGTCATAAGTAAAAGGTTTTTAAAGAGCTAAAAAAAAGTTAGAAACCCTTGAAACTTATTTAAACAAAATAGTGAACTCCATTTATTCCAAAGGATCTCAAATCCTATTTTACCTAACCTATGTTAACTGCATCACATATAACCTCACTTTTAAAGTTCACATACACATCACATATAAATATTTACATTTTTCCAAACCAACCTAAAGTAAGACTATGACGACCCGGAATTTTCAAGCATTTAAAATCGGAATATTAATTGATTTTAATTATTTAAAGGTTAATTATCAATTTAAATTACAAATATCATAATTTAATTGACAATTAAATTATTGAATTAAATAACTTGAATTTGAATAAAATGTTGAATCTGGATTTTTAACCCGATTTAAAATAATTTGAAGGCTTATAAAATTTATATTGATGACAGTGAAGGCAGTAAAAGCGTTAAAATTGAATTTGGAAGTTGTTTGTTCAGTTTCGAAATTTATATAGTTAAATTGAATTTAAAAATAGCCTTCCGAGGCACTGTCTCGGAATTCAATGAAACCAGTCCCATCGTGTCCGTAATATTGAATTATTATCGGATTTAAAATTTCGTATTGATCGGAGTTATTGTGTGAGTATGCGATATATAAACGCACTCGGATTTATATCGGAAAATTTAAATAATTCATATTTGTGTTTGGTCAAAATATTTCAACTTTTTCTCGTCCCTGAAGCCTATCTGCTTCACTCCACCATCTTTTCGTGTCCCCCGTCCTTTCTTATATTAAAAATAAAATAAAATATGTAAACAAATAAAAAGGTCTATCATTCGATAATTTATAAGGAGAACGACTTATTCTTTCTCTTTGTTTCCAACAGCTAACTCTCCAGTTCGATTAAATGCTGAGCCTTCTCGAACACGCTTTAAAGCAAATCCAAGAGATAAAATCATGCGTTTTCTTCCCTACGTTTAAAAAACAAAATTTGAAGCCAAATCAATTCAAACTAAAATAAGAAAACACTTGTTCGAACTAACTTCTTCCCGAATCCCGGTTTTAATGGCCGAAGCCCTTAGTTTTCCCCTCTCATCCTTTTTATTTCGTCTCAGAGGGAAAAAGGAAATAATGGCAGCCAATACCCAAGCGAATCTCGTTCCCCTCTATATTGATCGAAATCGAATCAAACAATTCGAATCGAGTTCGAACTCGGTTTCTGCCGTTCACTCAGGCAATCGCGTTGCTCTGTGGCATCGCAACCTTATTCGCGGTTCAAAGGCGAAGTCGTGAGGGCGGCAGACCGTGGCGACGACGTAGGGTTCGATTCAGGACGGAAGGGGGAGATGACTCAACTAATGGCGATGGGGTTTCATCCTCAAGGCAGTAAGACAGTAGGGTTTGCGTACGCGCGCTCGTGAAGGATTCGGAGGGGGGGCGATGTGCTCAGATTTTGATGTAGTCATCGGATAGTGGAGGTTAGGGATTGCGTGAAGGCTTGGTGGAAGGCTGGTCGATGCGGTAGCATTTTGTTAGGGTAGGGTTCGATTTTGGGGAAGGGGAGAACGTGCAGTGAGGTATATTTTATTTATTTTATTTTATTTAATCTATATGGTTATGTATATACATAGAAACTATGTTTTTTTGCAGTAAAGAAATTTTACCCTCTAGATTTTTAATTGCAGAGCTAGTTTTGGATATGAATTTTAAATGATTGAAGGAATTATAGGAAATCAGTTTTGATCTATATATATATAATTCAAGTTTCAAAAGTATATGTAGTTTCAGGAAAATAAATTGATATACACATACCTATTTTAAAGTTACTAGTTTATTTATTTTTTCAGTAGATTTAGTGATTAACCTGTTTATTAAACATATTTAAATATTTCAGTTACCAAATGGTTTAAGGGAAAATTGTATAATTAAATGATTTGTTAATTAAATGAAAATTAATTGTTCAATTACTCAAATATTAATAAATTACATAAATATTTCTTCAAGGTCTAAAAATCGAGAAATAAGCTGAAACGGAAGTGAATGGAATTAGACTGCAAGTTTAAAGCAAAGGTGAGTTAATCTCACTCAGTTAAATTTAAATTTAAATGATAAAATTTAAATAATTGTTTGAATGGCTGAATTGATTGATGTGATATAGTATGATATTTTGGAATTGGCATATTATATTGTACTAACATTTGTGGATGCAGGAAAAACAGGTTGGAGGGATCCAACTGGACCCCTCACATTTATTTAAATTATTCAATATTCTCTGTTGTGATTATTTGATATCCTATGATGAGTTATATTGGAATATTGAATGTTATGGTTTGATTGGATATTTGGGTATAATGAATTACCAAAATATATGAATTGGACTGTTGAAAAGAAATTAAAAGGAAGTAAATTTGTAAGCGAAATAATTATAGAAAGTTTGAATAAATTAAGAATGAATTGGAAAGAAATAAAAGTAATATGAAAATAATAATAAATAACTTCGAGTATGAAGAGAAATGGAATTTTGAATAAAATGAAATTGATGAATTGTAAACTTAAGTTATATCAATTAAAGAAATAATGAATTATTTTAAAATTCAAAGTTTAAATCTATTTAAAAGAATAAAGAAGTAATTGAGAAATCTAAAAATTGAAATTTTTAGTTAAGGTGTTTTTAAAATCATAATCAAGAAATGAGATCTGAAATTAATAGATTCTGAATTAAAAAGGGAATAAATTGGAAATCAATTTGGGAAATTGATTTAAGTGATTGAAGCTGGGATTTTTCTCTGGATAACCAAGTACATGTTTAAAGTAAATTCTTAAATAAATTTAAAGGTTTTAAAATTGTTGTAAAAAGCAAGTTTTAGAAAATTTATTATTTCAAATATTTAAATTCAAAAGTAAGTATTTTCTCAAATCTATTATAGTAGTAACTACTTAAAAAGTGACCTAGTATTTTGTTTTCAAAAGTGAAAATCTACTTTTATATTCTATTAAGTAACTTTATTTTCAAATACTCATATAGTATGTATTTTTACAAAATATTAAAGTAATTTAACTTAAATGTTTAAAAGTATATATTTCAAAGTAAAGTGTTTTAAATTATTTAAAAATCTGGTTTTGTGCTTGGCAATTTCAGAGGAGATAGAAAATATTTGGAAAAGTTTATTCTAGAAAGAAAGATGGTTTGAAACTGTTTCCAAAAGATTGAAAATAGAAATGTATCTTGTGAAGATATTTTGAGGTTAATAAATAATTTGGGAAATTATTTATTGTTTGATGGATGTTTGTGAATATAAATTGATAGTTAAATCACCGACTATCAATATTGGCCAACTGCGTTGATCATTTCGAAGAGACCGGGATCGAGATTTATTTCTCGAAAACCACTTCGATCCGGTTTGTACGTTTCGTGTAAACGATTTGGATTCAAAGATGGAGCATTGAAGTGCAAGGGTTAGTCGCTACTAATCCTGAGGATATTTCCAAAATGGATGTAGTAGGAATAGTGCCTTCGGTTCCGTTCGAACCCGGGACGGATTTGTATGGACGAATGCTTGCGGAACATCGTCAGGTGGACGATGGGCATTCTAAGTGAAACGTTCTAAAAGGTAACGCTTAGCCTCAAGCCTCATCAAATGGGAATGATTGAAAATCAGGGGATATGCAGCAAGGTTAGGTGGGTCATGCCCAAGCAGGACAAGATAATTCCCCTGTCTAGATGTCCCTTATTTATTTCGGCTTAGTGGGTGGTTGGTCGCGCCAACCATGGGGTTTATCTTGTTCGGGACTGTTCAGTAAGGAATGGTTCCGGCCTTGTGTTGCAGGGGATGAAGGGAGTAATCCTCGGTACGGTGATCTAGGCCCCGTACTGTGATAGGTGGTACCCCAGTGCCTAGTCATTGGTTGGAAATCCATTCACCCTACGAGCCTTGTACGAGTTTTGTTTGTATTACCCACTCTGTGGCTAGTAGCTGGAATTTAATCATGTAACAATTTCGGCTATTTTATATGTATTTGTATATAGACCCTATTATAATATCAGAGGATTTCTATAAAAATTGTTTTAGCTATCGTAAGGTAAAAACCCGACATGTTTATTTGTGGCGTGGTCTTACGAGATGCTTTTGTTTTCAAAGGATTTTTGAAACTTTAATAATAAATTGGGTGTGATTTTCTCACGCTGGTAATCCAGACTGACTCGGGTATTATTTAACTGTAATGCTCGGGTCAGACCGAGTATTATAGGATACAGGATGTGATGTTGTGGAGCTCAGGAGACGAGCTGGATGACGATACGTACTCACGTACTTGTATATATATATTATTCCGTTTTTGAGTTGTTGTGTATCCATTGTATGTTATTGATGTGAGCTGTGACTGATGTACTCTAATGATGTAATGTATGTAAACAATTATATTTGATTTTGAGTAAAGATTATTTACTATCTATTATATTTTATTCTGCTGCGATGGTTAGATTCTGATGTTGATTTTGTTTTCTCTTCTTCTACCTCTTCTTCTTAAACCCAAATGGTTCGTATTTCTGTGCAACTTGAGTTGATTGTTGTAGACTAGTGTTGACTCAAGGGGTATTGATTTGCGGGTCGTTACAAAGACTTTTATATTCAAAGTCTGCTTTTTTCCATCTCAAATCAACACATCCATACGTGCGAAACATATAATAATCCAACGCAATTCAGCATACATCATTCATCACATGTATACAACATATTTTAAGTTAAATGTTTTTAAATTAAATCAAATTTTACTTGTCAAATACTTCCAAACTCTTTTCTAACTTGCAAAAGAGCCTAGGAATTTGTATTTCTTATAGAAAAGGCCAGATTTTCACCTTCGATCTTGGAAATGTGGATCGACCTAAGCATAATGAGCTCGACCATGGTGCTTTTGGGTTCGACCAAGGGTACTTTGGGCTCGACCTAAGCTTGTATGGGCTGAATGAACTTGGTTTTTAAAGATAAGAGTTTAGACATGGAAAAGGAAGTGAACTTAAACTATATTTAAGGGTTTTAAACTTTAAAATTTTGATTTAAAAAACTAAAGGAAAACAAAAGGAAGCTATTAACAAGATTTAAAAGCTTAGAAATAAAATGAAGATGCTTTGAAAATTTTTGAAAACGAAAATGGAAAAAGAAATGGTTTAAAACAACTTTGAAAACATTTAAAACAAATAAAACTTTGATTTTAAAACCCTATCCTTTTCATTTCAAACCAAACTTTGATTTTTAAAACTTTAAAAAGAAGCCACTACTAAGTTTTCAAAAAGCTTAAAGAAAGAGAAAAGTTTTGAAAAGAAAGGAAAAATGAAACAAAAAAGAAGAGAGAGAAAGAATTTAGTTTTACACCAAATGAATAAAGCAAATTGCCATTTTACCCTTATGCAAATACCCTCCACTCTTTTCCCTCACCTCATCATTTTTGCACCCTTCCCTTTAAAATACGCAAAAATTTGTCCCTCCCTCATATTTTAAGCCAACACGCCACTAGGTGCACGTGTACTAAATGTCTAACATGTTTCATTGATGTGACGTTTACTTTTTTAACTTAATATACTAAGGTATAAATATACACATGCACATACATTAACACACACATATATACATATGCTAACTTATATATAAGTGTGAATACTTATGCTAAAGAGTCCATAATGTTTTTAATAACTTTTAACCAACGAAAAGTCGAAAAATGAATTCCAGTCGCATTTTCAATCTTCCTTCGAACTAATAATTTTGGTAAAAAAAATTTGAAAAACTATTTCACCATCATTATTTATTATTAGAAAGAGTTTTATTTTGATTATAAACCTATTATTTGAATATTTAGAATTAACTAAATATTCACAAATCAAATAAGTGAAATCCTGGGTCGTTACAGATTGTGCACTTACGCATCTTGATCACTATGTTGCACTTGTATCATCCTGGTTTTAGAAGTGTACATTATTGATGTTTTCATATATACACTCTACATTTTCTTATTTGTATCACTTGATCTAAGGTGACATGTAACTTGTTGTATTGTGCCCTTTGTTGTTGTGCATTTGCATTGATGCACCCTATGACATTATTTGAGTGTGTTTGGTTATTTTGTTGAACCTTGTTTGTACACTATTGCATTTTGACCTTGCTTAGCTATTCATGTGCATTACTTTTCTAGTTGGCATATTTCTTGAGTCAATTTTGATTAATTTGTGCATATTGCCTTTAAATTGACGCTTTTGGGATTTGCCCTTGACCTGATTTTGCACTTGAGCTTGATTTATGCCTGGCTTTTGCTTATTTAGACTGAACAGTGAATGAATTTTACACTTGCATGACCTTATTTCATATATGATGTTTTGTTGTGCATGTCATAAGACGTTCGTGCATACTTTTGTTTAAAATTAAATTTCGGTCCCTTTTAGCTTTAAACGAATATGTCATACTGGTCCTTTTGTATACCTATTGCACTAGTCCAAGTTTGCTACTAAAAAAGAATGAAAAGAAACAAAAAATGAATAAATTAAGGCAACGTCGAGTTTAAATATATTTTTCATTTTGCAGTTTCAATTGGTTTCTTTTTTGCTTTTTTGTTGCACTATTATTTGTCCAGTAAAACAAACTTCCGCCTAGGTAAAAGCTGGAAAAAGAAGGTACAAAGGTTGTATTCGGGTAGGTGAGGAAAAGAGTAACTATTATATTAAGAGTCTTGTGAGTGAAAGAGTGCAAATTGATGTACAAGAAGGAGTACAAAAATAGTGTATATAAACATCATATTAAAATATTATTGGAGTTCTTATTGTAATTATTGTACTATCAAAATATTTATTGGAACAAAATATTTATTCGTCTCTACGATCTTTCATGTAACACCCCACAATTTTAATGATCATATATTTATATGATTAATTTAAATATTTATTCGTTAATTAACGGATTGTTCATTATACACGATTTTTCAAAGACGGACGAATTGGGTTTCGAGACACCCATAGTTGAGATCGCTTTTCCAACTCTAGAAAAATGAGTATAAACTTGATTATATTCGAAGTTGAAGAATTTTTGGACTGACTAGTGATTTTGAGTCGATGATATGAATTTGGGCTAGGCCGATGAGTTTTCTTATAAGTTAACTACATCATCATAATTCCACTCATTCATTTCGTTCCAATGTTTCTTTTTACTCTTGCTCTCCTAATCTCATCTTAATTTCCCCTTAGTCGTCTCATAATCTCCAAGCCCTAACCTCTCTTAAATAAATTCCTAAATTCATGAAAAAGCCATAATTCATCTCTTCTCATCCTCTACAAAACCTATCAAAGAATTGGCATGATAGTGAGTTTGGAGCTAAATCTCAAAATTAAAGAGAGCATGCTGATAGGTTTTGGTGATTTTGAACTTGGTTTGGAGAAGAAGAGGTGAGTGTGATAATTCTCCTACTTAATTTACATGTTAAACTCATATATTTGTTTAGTAATGATTATAAAGTTAGGTGATGTGATTTGGAGAATTATATATTATGGTTTAGGCTTGTATTCATGTTATAAACATGATTCTATTAGCTAATTATTTATTTAAACCCTTAATTATCGTGTTTGGAAAAATTTGTAAGCTTACAATTGGGTTTGGAGCTAATCGGACAGTTTTTTGCAATGTTATATTTTGATTATGATTAATTAATTAATATAACGACGTGCATATCATTAGAAAACACTAATTAAAATATTCGAATGAGTTTTAGAAAAATTAATAAGCTAATTAAGTGAGTTGGGAGCTCTACACTTATTATTAAAGTGATTAGATGTCTAATGAAGCTTAACTAATATTCATAAGTATTATTTAAGAGAAGAAATAATTTATAAAATAATAAAGTATTTTATAAAATGAAATTATATAAGCTAATTAAGCGAGTTATAAACTGTACACTTATTACTAAAGCGATTAGAGGCTTAACGAAGCTTAGTTGGAACTAGAATATTATTTAAGTAAATAAATAATTTTATAAGTGAAAAATATATTTTATAAAATAGAATGAGATTTTATAAAATATATCTTTCACTTATAAAATTATTTTTTTACTTGAATAATATTCTAGTGCTAACTAAACTTCGTTAAGTATAAATGATAGTTTATAAAATAGAATGGGATTTTATAAAATGATAATGAAGATATATTTTATAAAATAGTATAAATGATATTTTATAAAATGGAATGAGAGTATATAAAGTAATATAAAGGAGATATTTTATAAAAGTACGATATTTTATAAAATGGTAAGAATGAATTATTTTATAAAGTGGTTGTAAGGATCTATATCTATATATGTGTATGTATTTGTATATGAGTAAGTATACATATACGTGTACTTAAAGTCGTATAATAATCAACACAATTCTTATATTGTAATTAAGATTGGTTGAATGTTAGGAGTTGTTAAATTTATTTGATATTTTACTTTGTGTGTTTTGTGAATTGTTATATATTGTGGGTGTTAGCCATGTTATACATTTATAATGAAGTTTGATAGTATAGTGGAGTGCAGTTTGGTTGTCGGATGCAGATCGCATTTCGGTAGTGAAACGATCGAGAAAAGGATTCGCCACGACACAAACACCTCTCTCAAACACTTGAAGGAACCACCACGTTGACTCAACCATAAGGCACTAAAATTCAACCATAGGATGAAGGCAACATGTAAGAGGAGTATGCGACTTGTTGGAGGAGTTGTCATGACTATATTGTAATGACCGATGTCAGAGTGTGCTTCAAAACTCCATAGTATTGCCTAGTTCGAACATGAACCGATGACACTGACTGATCCTCCAATCAATGGTAGATTTGGGCAATAATTCCCAGATCCAGAGCATTTTTCTCCCGAACCAAAGCCTTATTCATCGAAATGACTTCAAGGATGCTTAACGATGAAATTGAGGTGCTTTTGCACGATGTTCCAACGACTAGACGATGATGAAATATCGTGTTCATTCGTGATGTACATATGTCACATATGGTGATACATATGTAATCATTGTATATCAAATATGATATCAGTGCAATAAATGGTTGCACGGTCACATTTGATGAGCGTGCATGATTGAGCGGAACTAGTCCCTGCCCCTTGGCTTTGATCTTAGGTAGATATGCTTTAACTTATGGTATTTGTCTTATATTAGTGACCATACCCAGTATCGGTCTTATATTAGTGACTGTACATTTTATTGTTATTACAATAGTGGCCGTACATATTATTGGTCTTTCAGTAGTGACCAGACGTATACATAAATGATGATGGGATATCGGTCTTCATTCGTGATATGCATATTTGATTATGTGACGTTATATTTTGATACACACACATGACATCACTGTTCCTTTGTGGTCTCAATAGCATATTATACAAGAGACACACATAGTTCTCTTTTCTAGAGACGTTATGCGAGTTTATTAAGAAATCCATGATAGTCGATGGCAGATGATGACGATTATCTACGAGTGGATCGTATATTACTTATGCTTACCGAGGTGTATGGTGAGGTCCATATAGGTTTCAAGTAAATAAGGTAGTCATGTATTACCTATGCTTACTGAGGGGTACGGTGAGGCCTAAACGAGTTCGACCATACTAGGCGCGACTTGGGGTCTATGGTGAGGTATTGACTCTATTTATTTTGGACCCCCAATAGAATCATTGATGAAAATAATTTGAATTATAGATCGGTGTCCAACACAGACTCGGGTTTCAAATATATATAGTAAATCATATATCACATGTGCTCACTAAATGGTATGGTAAGCCCACACGAGTTCGATTACACTGGGTGTGACTCCGGGTCTACGGTACATTGAGGCACCAACTCTATTTATCTTGGGCACGAGTCTACCACGGACTCCATCGATCAGTAATGATGAGTATCAATTTGTATCCTCATTCTATCGCTTATCGTTGTATTATGTGTGTTATACTAGCTTGTTGATAATATGGTTGTGTATTCAAGGGTATGTTTATATTGTCTTGGCATTTATATGTTGGGTTACCTAAACATGGTATGTTTTTGCGTATCAGTTGCATTATATTAGTTGTGCTGACTCATTGATTATAGGAGAAGAGCGGGTTATGATATGATTCCCAATTTTCGAAATGGGTTTACTTTACTTGTTATAGATAATCCAGATTACCACCGAGCCATGTTTATTGAGAGGATCATATGTACCTTAGTAATCCATATTCTTTATGTATATAGTTTTGATATATAGTATTTTGAGATAGTTCCCCTCACACTAGGCTTTATATCTGACCCATGCTTCGCCTGGCTATTTATGTCATGACAACTCTCGGGTACTCGACTAAGTAGTTTGAGAGTCAGGTGCTTTGAGGATACATTATCAGAATGGTGCGGTTGGAGCTTTGGAGGCGAAGACGATATTTTAGATATATACTTAGCATTGTAGTAGTACATGATATATATTATTTGTATATGAGACTTATTATATCAGATATTTTATTCCGACTTTATGTATTGATATTTATTTATCAGTTACTTCCATCGATGCCGTCTCTTATGTATTGTTCATTCATTTCTGTTCATGTATATTCAGTATATTATATGTTATCATTCCATTATGAGATTATATCGTTATGCCTTAGTATATTGTTTTATTTCTTCTTTTTTCTTTCTTTTCCCGACAAACCATCTTTTGTAGTATTCGAAAATCAGGCGCAGATGTGAGGTGCTGGTTTTTGGGTTTTATGAAGGGCAGGTTGTTACATTACAAACTATATTGTACTTCCACAAAAAAAATTAAAAATATATTTACATATGTTTATTAGCATTAAACAAAAATCACAGACTATTATATTCTATAGTTCGTTCGTTTATTACATATTCACATATGTCAGTAAACACTCATATGTATGAAAAATGCAAAACGCAAAATCAGGCGAAGATCAATGAGCTTCAAAGTAATAGTGTGGTGATTGGCCATGAAGTCTCATCAAATGTCTTTGTGTCGCTCATCATGGATCTCTCCAAAAGGAAGGATCGTAGGCCCAAATTCGGTAACGCTTCCACGGTACTAACTAAAAATTTCTTAAAATAATTAGCTTATGTATATATTAATAATTTATCAACGTTAACAACAACTTATGTCAAAATTAAAATGTTATAACAAGTTGTGTAAAACCTATCAAATATTGTTAAAATTTAAATTTTGTATAAATTTGAAGCAGTCCTACATCAAAAGTAAAAATTCATCAAAGTTAAATTTATATCAAATAAAATTATACAAAAAACATAAATTATATTAAATAAAATTTTAGTTTTATCAAAATTGAAATCTTATTATAGTTCAAATTCAACTAACATCATAAGTAAAAGCTAATCAAAATTTAATTACTATATTACAAAAAAATTATAAATGAATTGAAATTATACCATAATTAAATTATACTAATTAAAGTTTTGGTAAATTTGAAATTTAACTGAAATAATTATTATCGCAATCAAATTTGCGTCAAAAGTAATTTCATAACAAAATCGTTACTATATCAAAAATAAATTTACAGCTTGGACAAAATTATATTATAGCCTACATTATATCAAAATCAAAACTAAAATTTACCAAAATTTTAAATAGTATAATGATTCAAGTTTTACCAATATTAAAATAATTTTAAAACCTAAAATTATGAAATTCAAAATAAAAATTGTATAAAACATTTTATAAAAGTTAAAATTATATCAAAACTAAAACTATGCCGAAAGTTAAACTTTTACTATAATTATATATATATATATATATATATATATATATATATATATATATATATATTGAAAACATGGTTAAAGTTGTTTTTGACCTTTGTTTTTGAAAACAAAGAAAGAAATTGAGGAAACTTTCTTAAATCAAATTGAGAGCTTTGTTTTTTACCTTTTCAAACCTTCACCTCTCATTAATATTCCCTCTACCTCCTTGCCTCAATCTTTTACTCCTAATCATACTTCCTCACCCTATACATATCATGGTACCATTCCTGGGTGGGTATCACCACCTTCTCATCTGAATAAGCAAAGTCCCAGTGCTTTAAAGTCTTCCTCTTTAGCAGCCAAATTAAAACCAGTAAGAACTGATCCTCCTACAACTAGGAGTAAGGCAAGCGTGCAACACCTTTAATCATAGTTTTTATGTATAAAATAACATCTTGGAATATCATAGGAGTTCACAACCCAGTTAAGTCTTTGATCCATGAACACAATATTAATATTTTTGCAATCCTAGAAACCAAACTAAACCTTCCTTTAACGCAGAAAGCAGCCTCCTACATCAACCCTGCTTAGCATGTCTATCATAATCTGGACAGTGCTTCTTATGGTAGGATCCTAACTGTCCATGATCCCCTCTTCTACATTCTCACCCCCATTCTAACAACTTCCCAGCTTATCCATTTTCAAGCCACTTTCCTTCCTCACAATATCACTTTCTACTTGACTTTTGTTTATGCTCATAATGCTAAAGCAGCGAGGCTTTCTCTCCTACATCTTCTCCCATCATTAAGGCAGAACACTCATCCTTGGCTAGTTGCTGGTGATTTCAACTGCTGTTACAACTTATATGATAAAGTTGGTGGTCATCCTTTACTGCCAAGGGACATTGCCCCCCTCAATATCTCTATTACAGACTATGATCTTCTTCCAATTGTTCGTACTTGTGTGCCATTTTCGTGGAACAACAGAAGCAGGACTGGGCAATGAACATACACCAACATTGACTTATCTTTTTGTAGTGAATCTGCCCTAACTTTATGGCCAGCCATCACTGCTCATCTGCCTCACCCAATCTTATCTGACCACTCACCTATAATCCTCTCTCCCTCCCTTATGCCCAACAGAGGGAAAAAGTCTTTTAAATTTTTCAATGTGTGGGTTAAAGACCCTGAATACTTAACAATTATATCAACAGTTTGGTCTAACACTTATTATAGCAATCCAATGTTCATCTTGTGCAGGAAATTGAAAGCTGCTAAGACTGCATTACGTCAATGGGCATCATGTAAATTTGGAAATGGCACCCTTGCTTCTAACTCACTTAAGGACATGCTAAAGAAGGCACAAATTTTACTTGATAGGGATCCTACCAATCCTAACCTTGCCCAGAATGAATCCAACCTCTTTCATCAGCTTAATGAAGCCTTGGATATTGAAGCCAGCACGATGAAGCAGAAGGTGCATCAGAAGTGGGTTAGTGAAGGAGATAGAAACACTGCATTTTTTCATGCTTCTATAAAGAACAAGCAAACATGTGATCACATCCATTCTCTGTGGGATGATGAGGGAAATCATCTTACATCTATTGATGAGATTGATGAACACTTGGTCCAATATTTCTCAAAGCTTTTAGGTAACTATGAAAAATTTGTTCCCAGTCTCGATATTCTCAACAATCTTCCTCTACCTCAGTTAAGCTCAACAATGAATAATATGCTTGTGACTAAGGTAACTGAAAAGGAAATAAAAGATTCTCTTTTCGCTCTGAATGCCACTTCGTGTGGTGGGCCTAATGGATTCAATGTTGCCTTCTTCAAGGCTAGTTGGGAAATTATAAGATCTGGTTTTATTGCTGTTATTCTCAACTTTTTTTAATAACTTTAAATTGCTTGGTGAGATAAATGCAACCAACCTAGTCCTTATTCCTAAAGTCAGGCCCATTGAAAATGCCTTATCATTTCGACCAATATCATGTTGTAATGTAGTATACAAGTGTATATCCAAGATTCTAGCCACTAGGCTTGTTTCTGTGCTCCTAGAAGTTATATCTTCCAATCAGTCTGCCTTTCTCCCTTCTAGGAGCATACTTGACAATATCATGATGGCTCATGAACTAATGCTCCCAGAAGTTATATCTTCCAATCAGTCTGCCTTTCTCCCTTCTAGGAGCATACTTGACAATATCATGATGGCTCATGAACTAATCAATGGTTATGGAAGAAGTCAGATCTCTCCACAACAATGCTTAAGCTTGATATCACTAAAGCTTATGATTGTCTGCAATGGTCCTCGGTTGTTCGAGTTATGGCTCTGATGGGTTTCCTTAAGGTTTTTGTTGCATGGCTTTATGTCTGTATATCAACTCCATCCTTCTCTCTATGCTATAATGGGAAAACGACAGGATACTTTAAACGAAAACAAGGCATACGACAGGGGGATCCGATCTCTTCTTACATTTTCGTTATGGAAGCTTTGAACTGTATGCTAGCTGTGAAATTTGAAGATAAAACAATCTCTTATCACCCTAAGTGTTCTCATCAACAAATATCCTCCCTTATTTTTGCTGACGATATAGTGATCTTTGCAAGGCCAAATGATCATTCTATAGCAGGCATCCTTCAGTGTCTTCGCTTCTTTTTTCTCGCTACTGGCCTTAAGATAAATCATTCAAAATCTCATATTCTTATCTCTGGCATTAGCATGAGTGAAAAAGCTCGGCTCATGACTCTTTCTGGTCTACAGCCAATGGAAAATATGATGACATATCTTGGCCTTCCTCTTTGTACATCCAAAGTTCCCATGGCTCACTGCATCTCACTGTATAATAAAATCACATCTAAACTAAACTCATGGACTGCCAGGATGCGTCCATGGCTGGTAGATTAGTGTTAGTCAAGTCTGTTTGTTTCTCCATGACTGTGTATTGGGCAAGAACATTCATTTTACCCACTCAACTTCTCACCATGATAAGAACTGCCATGTTAAGATTCCTCTGGACTGGTTTTATACACAACAGGAAGATTATACCTCTGTCATACAGTAGTTTAGAAAAGCCACTTAACTATGGTGGCCTAGGAATCATCAATATCTCAATTTGGAACAAGGCAGCGGTCAGTTCCCATGTGGTTGCTTTGTCGAACAAGAAGGAAAGCCTTTGGGTGAAATGGGTCTGGAGATACCATATTAAAACTGAGAATTTCTGGACTATGAATGTTTCCCAAAACACGAGTTGGATTTGGCGGATATTACTCAGTATCAGAAGTATATTTCTTCCTTTTGCTAAGTATACTATTTCCCCTGGATGCACCGTTAAATTTTGGATGGACCCTTGGTTGGATGATGTCTTGGTGTTAGATACTAAATTGAGTGATCAGGAACGATTGCAATCATTAATACAAAGGAATGCATGTGCAGTTGGGTACATTGTTAACGAGAAGCTGTGCACTCCCACTACCAATAATCAAGTTGTTCAAGCATTATGGGGGAGCTTGCGTGACTACGTGGTCCCTATTAGACATGAATCTGCTTTACTTTGGAAGGGAAGACTGCACAGCATTGGTTGGGTTTATGATCTTCTTCTACAAACTGATACTCTTCCTAAATCTCTTTGGGCTAGGGTGTGTTGGAATACTATTTCTATGGCTAACGATAATTTGATGTTTTGGCGTGTTATTCATAAAGCTGTGCTAACCAGAGACAAGTTATTATCAGTTGGTATGTCATTGATCATCAATGCCTCTTCTGTAACATGGTTCCAGAATCTGTTAATCACCTATTCTTCACCGTGCCTTCTTTTCTGACATGGTGAGTACTCTGTTTAATAAAATTGGTATGGCAAGCCATGATGGTGACTCTACAGCAAAATGGAATGAACTAAAGTTTGCTACGAGGAATAGGAATGGTAATAGAGATATAACTTTCCTTGTGCTTAAAATATTTTCCAGAACTGTGTGGCTAGAACGAAATTCTCGGTGCTTTAAAAGAGATGCAGCTGCTTCTCCTCAACTATGGTTCACAATTATGTCGAAGATTCATACAGGGATAAGATTGTCTTGTCATGGTTTCTCCCCACACAGTCGTGGGTTTTGGAATTGACTTGGCATTGCTATTGGTTATGAATACTTCAATTTTCTGCATTCACAACCCTCTGTGCCTGTTGTTTGTTGTATCTCTGGCAATTGTTGTATGCTTAGTTGCTGATAATCTCACCAATGTGGTACTTTAGGGTGCATCTTGTTTGTTTTTGTTTTCCTCCGTGTTGTATGTGTTGTGACAAAAGCTTGTTTTGGTCACAATTTTTCTTTCTTCATTTCTTCTATCAATAAACACTGGTAGGGGCCCAGTCAACCCCGCTTGCATTTCAAAAAAAACATAGTTAAAGTTTAACGAAATTCTACTCTTATAATAATTCAAATTTTATTAACATTACGGTACCAATATAAATTTAAAACTTAAATTATACGAAAATTAAAAGCATTAAAATTTTAAATTATAGCAAGAAAAAACTAAAATCAAAGTTAAAATTTTATACATCTCATATATTATTACAACACCAAAATTGTATCGAAAATAAAACTACAAAAAACTAAACCATTAACAACAACTTAGCTTATACCAAACTTTAAAATGACATTAAATTGAATTAGCCGTTTGGCTTGGTAATACCATGAATCTTAAGTATGTTAACTACATATGGATTATGGTCTATCACATAACAATGATGATCGTGTTAAGGCTATAGTTGGCTATAAATAGAACCACTTGAAATGAAATCCCATGCAATAGAGGATACATCTCCTTCAAATGGAATGTTGATGTTATTGTAATTGGTAGTCAATATAAAGTTGTGGTCTTTGGCCAAAGCAATGTAGTTAATCGATAAATGTCATCAAAATGAACACCATAGATTCTGATGTTGGACTTCACAATTAACTACAGCTAGTATTAGAGTTTTTCCATTAATGGTCTAGATATCCGACTGATATATGATGACGAAGAGAGTATGAACAATATACCCGTAGTATCCCTATTTTTATAGTATATTATTCTAGAAATTTAATTTAAAGGATAACTAAATAAATCATGTGGTAAAATGGGAAAGTTGGGGATTTTCCTTGATTATATTTTCGGTTTTAAAATTCAAAATGGAGCATTGTTATATAAAGAGAAAGGAATGAATGGTTTTATATGAATTAAGAAGGAGAAATAAGGAAGGGAAGTTAAGGCCCGGTTTATTTCCTAACTCTTCTCTTACCCTTCATACTCCTTATTCCATTTTCCCATACTAAAGAAAACAAAACAAAACAAAGAAAGCCTCGGTTTATTTTTTCCACCAAGAAGAAGAAAAAGAAAGAGCTTGAAGGAAGAAGTTTAAGGGCAATTCTCCACACATTTATTGATCAAGGCGAATAATATTAACATCTTAAACTCTTGCTTGGTTTTATTTTTGGATTTAGATGTAATCCGAAATGGTTATCAGTTGAGATATTTATTAATTGGGTTTCATGATAATGGTATTAGAAATTATGGAAGTAATTATAAAGTTTTCGAATTTACAACCTAAGTTAATGACCTCTAAATGCTTTGGAATTTTGATATGTTTTTATAATATTAATTTAGAGATGAGGTTTTTAATTTCATAATTTTCCGAATTTGTTGGGCTTTTCTATGATTTTTATAAAAAGATTGTTATTTAATGTTTTAATTATTTAAAATAGGAAAAATAATTATTTCATCCTGAATTTTTTTATATATGATCGAAGATAGAAAATCTGATTTTTGAGAACTTTAAGGAACTCTCCAATGTAATTTTGAATTGAAACGCTTTATTTGGTGAAGAGAAAATTTAATTATAAATGGCAATTAACTAAGTAATTATGGAATTAATTATTATTTTAAGTGAATGAGAAATTTTCTCTGAATTTTCTAAAAAGATTTCCATAATGATTTTGATTAACAAATAGAAATTTGACATATAGCATGATTTAGTGGACATTAATTGCATTTAAAGGAAATGAATCGGTATTAATGATAATTTCCAAAATGGCATTTATACATGCAATAGTCCTTATAATTTCAGAAGTACAATAACACTTTGATTTTATGCTTACGATAGCCCATATGTTTCAAGCTCGCACTAAATTTATACTTACGATAGCTAAGAGTTTTATAAGTATGATAGCACCTAATTTACACTTACGATGGCTATGGGTTTTAAAGGTGCGATAACACATATTTTTCACTTATGATAGTTAAGTTTTTTAGAAATACGATAGCATATGTTTTTTTACTTATGATAACTGTGGGTTTTAGAAGTGCGGTAGCACATGTTTTTCACTTACGATAGCCATGGGCTTTGGAATATATGTTTCTACTTACGATGACTATGGGCTTTGGAAGTGTTATAGCATATATTTTCCACTTATGATTGCTATGGGTTTTAGAAGTGCGATAGCACATTTTCTTATACTTATGATAGTTATGGGTTTTTATGGCGCGAAAGCACATGTTTTATACTGACGATAGCTATGAGTTTAAAAGTGTGATAGCACTATATTTTGTACTCTTGATAATTGTGATTTTAATACTACGATAACACTAGTATTTTGGCCAACAGGGTTGGCGCAGTTGGTTGATGGTCCGGACTGCGTGATCGAAGGTCACAAGTTCGAGCCCCGAAACTGACAACCCTGTAACAAGTGCCCGAAGTATGTGTTTGGCAGGCACATACTTCCCTAGAGTTTACAAGCGAAGCTTGGTTCTCTAGGTAATACAAAAAAAAAAAAATTAATGTGCGATAGTACAAAGCCTTATAGTTATGATATGCTAAGTATTTTAAAGGTGCAATAGCTCTATAACTTGAGAAGTGTAATATCGTTATTTTTATACATATGACAGCACATTGCTAACTATTGGGTTGGGCTTTTCCTAGTAAAAATATATGGATTTTTGTTAAATTATAAATTTGGATAATGTGATTTTAAAGAAGGAAAAAGGAAATTTTAGCCTAATGTTACTAAGTTTATATGGAATAAACTATTTGTTTATTTATATGTATTTATGTGTAAATGACAATCATGAGAACACATTTGTATGATTATTGATATCTTTATATGTTCCTTCATTTTCATTGATTAGTTATGTTATTATTTATGTCATTTGTTGACATACTCACTCATATGATATCGCCTAATAATCATGAGCTTGGTGTTGAGAACTGATGACCAATTAGAGTTGTTCCATTAGTGGGTATGGTCAAACTAAACTCCCATCTAAGCAGAATTGCCTCTAGGGGATCGAAAAGATCAAATTATGTTAGGATGCTTAGATATCATCGAGGGAAATTACTTGTTCAATGTTTATAAACCTAATTTAAGTTGTTTGGGACTACTTTCGAGGTAATGCCTCATACTGTAATAGATTAATCCCCTCTGCTATCACGGTCAACAATTCTAAGGCATAGTGTTTTGCCAACATTAAAGCTAAAATTCTGGTTATGCATCTGGGAATCATATAGGGGCGCTTATTGTTTTACCCATGCCACAGGATATCTTGATATCCTTATAGGAACGACAGATCATTAATATTTTTCTTTTGCTAAGGGAGTATCTTGGTACTCTTATAGGAACGACAAACTATTGGATTATCTAGTTATTTTTGGCCTAAGTCAACCACATAGATTTTTAATTGGGCTATGAAAACCAATAGATTTATAGTGACCGTAGGAAAACTACATCGATGTATAGACTTAATGGGAAGGGAAGATCTGGAATGCATAACCCTTAGACCCTATCGAATACCATAATAATCATTCTGACACATTTTGCATGATATTATGGTATTTTCTAACCATTATGGTTGTGGTGGTGAGGAGAGCACCGACCATTAGGCCTGTCTCATCCTATCCAATGTATGTTATGTTTGTCATATGATTGTAAATGTATAGTGAGGGAATACCTGTTCCGTTTAATGACACAGTCTCATTATGTCTATTTTTGATTAGGATGGACCAACATATTTCACACCGGACTTTTTATCTGACTTGAAGTTTTTGATTTCCCCATAAACTCTCAGGTATTTATTTGAGCAGCCTAGAGTAAGATATTTTAGATTTAAGCTGAATAAAGCTTTCGGAGAAGTGGAGGAGGCAAGCTAGTAGTTGTTTATGTTTATTTACACTATGTAGTGTACCGTTTATGTTTGTTGCATGTAAAGACGAGTACTATAACTGATAGTAGTTAGGACTTTGATCATCCAAGAGACATCATTTATGGTACTCTTGGAATTATATTTCTATTTATTATAATTTATCTTAACAATGCGATCATGAGGTTATTTAAAAGACATGTAATGAAATTGAAATGAGGAAATGAATTTTCTTATAAAAATTATTTTAAATTTTTGTTCTCTCGATATTAGATACAATAAATTATCTCATTTTGTTGCTAGAAAATAATACTAAGGATGACGATAACATCATTAGTGTCTATTTTATGTTTCAGAATGGGGATGTTTTAATACCGTTATTTTGGTGTAGCTTAAATGACTAGAAATAGGATTTCATCTAGATATATAAGCAACTGAACTCGTGTTCACTACCATGCTTCGGCAGAATCCATCTAGGATTTAATATTTAAAATAGCTTAAAATTACATAGGGTTGAGTTCAAATGAAGGAGTCAGGCAAACATGGTTATAACATAATCTTGAATTTAGCTCAACCGAATTATTTTATAGTTGTTATAAATTAAAAGGGAAATTAATATAAATGTTACATTAATTTTTTGGGGTTTTAATTATTATTTGCAGGGCCTGAAATTAATTAGAAATTATGCAAGTGTTATATATATATATATATATATATATATATCCAGTTATTAGATAAAGCTAAAATAGTGAATTAGTAATAACTAATTGTTAATAATT
This sequence comes from Allium cepa, assembly GCA_030765085.1. Lineage (NCBI taxonomy): Eukaryota > Viridiplantae > Streptophyta > Magnoliopsida > Asparagales > Amaryllidaceae > Allium > Allium cepa. The sequence goes on from CM060938.1 coordinate 515,401,595, forward strand.
ATGGTCAATAATTAAAAATATATATGGACCGGCCCGCTTGGTTTTAGTTGACAAATACACATGATTGTTATACATATTGTAATTGGACGATGATGTAAAAGCTTGTTGAGAAAGATAAGGCTGGATATTTTTCAAAATATTTGTCCTTATTAACCCTATGAATGTGAAGGAGCTTTCTATCATTTAATATGAAACTTAAACAGTCTAATACACTCATTAGAGAGTTTGAGCTAAAAGTTATATCTTGCAAATCTAACTAGGAGACCGAAGAAGTAGTTCTCTAATGAGAAAATCACTACAACTCTATGTGTAATCAAACAAACATTATTCATTAAGGTAAATTCTTAATTCAATTATTTATTCCACATCATTGTTATCATAACAGTTCTGTGCTCAAAATATAATATACTAAAATTTTAATTCCTTTTATATTTTAGTACATATATATATTGATGGATATATATATTATAATATGAACTATATAATTACACAAAAATAAAATATCCATTTTTTAATGTTGACATAAAAATTATTTTTTGGATTTTTATTTTATTTTTTCTCAATTTATTAATATTATATTGGATTTCAATATGTGTGTGTGTGTGTGTTAAAAAAAATATTTTTAATCTAGAAAATTACAAAATAATTTTGTGAACATTTTAATAATTTTATTTGAATTTTATCATAATTAATTTTAATTATTATGAAATTCAGAAATAGTGGTATATATACAAAAAATGGATTTAAATAACTAAATGAAGTTATAAATAAATAAAATATAAAAATACTTTTAGTTTTGAATCTTGGTAATATAATGTTTGCGATAAAAATATTTTTATTTGAATATTATTATAGATATATTAATTATTAAAAAAATTAAACTAGTTAAACATACTAAATTAATTTTGAAATTAGTAATATAATTTGCTTTGCTAAAAAAATATTAGTAATATAATTTGAAAACGTTATTTTTTGGATGTGGGAAATGAAATAATATGTTTTGAGAACTATGACATTTTTATTTGACTTTTATCTTTAAAATACCAATTATTATAGATTTGAACTAGTTGAGTATATTTAAATTAATAATTATTCTATAAAAATATATTTTTTAGATGTAGGAATTAAAAGTAATCATTTTATGCACTATAATATTCTTAAATAAATTTTCAAATGTATACTAATTATTGTGGAATTTAGAATTAGTCAGATATAGTAATACATTATATGTATAATTATCATAAATACATAAAAATTATATTTATAAGTATCTATTTGTACATGCGTATACAAGCAAAAAATTATATTTATAAATATTTGTTTATACATACGTACACACACACATTCATTAGACATTAATTTAATATAATAATGAACATATGATGTTCATCATATGCGATACATATAACTTAACTAAAATAACTACAATAAAATTAATTTTATTTCCAAACAAATTTATTATATAGAATTAAATCTTAAATACAGTACATATACAAAAATTTATAGAAAAAGCTTGGTTCGATTTATTGCTTTTCAAAATATATCATATTATTAACCACACTACGGTACGCTACTCAACTAACGTTGATCTACTTTCTTTGAATCGTATGTATATACAATAGAAAACAAATATAACATATAGAAATACACATACCCACTAAATACTATCCCCATAATTCTTTCTCGCTTCATGTGGGAATATAACAACTTCAACCATCATCTCAAGATGATCCTAACCAATAGTGTTTAAGTTTATTCTTAACAAGAGAGACAACTCCAAACTAATCATTAGTATTAGTCCTCTAAAGAGAAATAGGATGCAAACCCTACAGGTCCAATATTATGCTTAAAAGTTAAAACTCTAAAAGCCAAGCCCAATGGTTAAATAATTATGTTCAGTGGCCCATTAAAAGTTAAAGCAACATATTTTCGCATGTCCTTTTAACCGTTATCGGCATTCACATGATCTACATCGTGGTAACCGCCCACTCCCTCTGATAACCGCACCTTTGAGGAAAAATAATCGTCGTTCATCCCCGTCAGGAAACGTTCATGCTCCTTTTCTTATTTTCTCTACATATTCCTTCAGCTCATCCCACCTTTTCTTATTTTCTCTACCCGCTCATGCTCCTTACATCCATCATCGCTGCCCAGTAATTATGGACTTCTTCATGTACACCGTTATGCAACCACATGCCCACTTCCCATCAGTTAGCCTATTGGTGCGTTAGGATGAGAGCGTGAAACAGCTTTACGAATGTGAATGGAGATGCCACTTTATTCAGTTTTTCAGATCCAACATCATGAAACCCTTGCCTTAAGAACAACCCAAATATGATACCAAGTACACGAAATTTGAAGACTACCCCATTTTAATCCTCTTCCATATACACGAAGGTATAAATTTGAGACACGTCTTTAAAGTTGTCCTACTAGTCCTAAAAACAACGAGGAATTATAATTTTAGGGACCCATAGTGCGTGCACAGCCAATTTTTGAGACGTTGCGGTTCGCCTCATGATGCAGATGCATCTAACGTGTATTAAGTGAGATCCATAAAATGAACCGTTTGAACCAATCATTGAAAATGAACGATTGGCATCAAAGAATGTTGACCTATGAATCTTTCATTTCTACTTGCAACATCGTTGATTGGACCAAAGAATGAATGCTGGCATTTATTGAAATTTGCTATGAACACATCGTAGCTCGAAAAAGTTGGGTTGGCTATTTGTACTATGGTATCGCTACTGTCTTTAATACACGAATGTGCATCAATTACAATAACAGTCAAACGATGAACAAGTTTAACCACCTCAAGTGTAAATGTACCTATAAAACAAGCTACTACATATTGAAGGTGGGCTCTAGAATGTATAGGAAAACACCTCAGAGGAACCGATGAGTGGTAGGACTTGATAGATGGTAGATACATGAAGTTCAAAATGGGATTGCCTTCGAAATTCAGGGAGCTGAATGTGATATTTGAAGATTTTATCGAAACTCCAACTTGTAAGTTCGAGATTCTGATGATTTCACCTACCAATGCCCCATTCAACACCTATATGTACGATGACTTTCTCATGGGTAATACAATAGATATCAGCATTCATACTCCTCTAGCTTCTATACATCTACATCATTCAACTGCTACTTCCACTCGTAGATGTCAACTGAGTAGTGCTTCGTCTCATGAGGATGAGATAAAAGAGACCATTAGTAGAATTATGAATGTGCAACAGAAGATTGACCCTTATTTCGAATGTAAAATCACATATATTCTCACCCACAACATGTAACACTACGTAACTGTCTGTCTGTTGATAAATAAACCCGATTATCTTAGATGACTTGTTAGCTATTTAGTAGCGAGTTTAGGAGAGATGTAGATTTCTATTTGTATTTAGAACTATTAGTTTTTAATAAAAAAATCCTTCTTCATTGCATTTTTTGTATTCATAACTTATAACTAATGTAAATACATTTAATTCTATTAATTAAAAAAATTAAAAAACAAAATAATAACCAAAATAATTATTTATAATGAAATAATTAAAATGACCCTTTCAAAATGCCACTTTCGTACACAAGAACACATTCCGCTTTTGCGAACCATTCTCATTTTGTACCATTTTCCCGTGCTCCTTCATGTCATAAATAAACGCAACAATGGGTACAAAGTTAGACAATTATTGTAACAACCCGCATATTTTACGATTGTATATTTAAATATTTTATCTAAATATAGCATCGTTGGTCGGATTTAAGTCTGAAATGCTACATTTTGCAAACAGTCGAATTAGGACTCGAGACCACTTCCATTGAGTTCAAAATGGCATTTGCAACCTTTTTGAGTATAAATTATATTATGAACTGTAAATGTTGCAGTCCATAAAAGGTTATATTTAATTGTAATATTAATTATAGTGTTATTTAGTGATATTTACCTAAATCTATCATAAATGTTATTAATATGTTTATGAATAAGTCTAAGATATGTTTCCTAGTTTATTGGTCAAGAAATAGATCAGTGGCTTGAGTTTAGAAAGTGGTTTGTTATTTTATATTGCTATTTAAAGCCTATCGAACGTAATCATTTAACAGCCAAGTTAATAATAATGTAGTACTTTGTGATTATCGTTAAATCTCTCTATCTACTGTTAATAACATTGTAGTACTAAGAAAATCTTATATTTGATGCGAGGATGAATTGAAACCAAGTAAGAACCATAACAGATCCGAGTTTGAGAGCATATTTTGGACAATGCGCCATCGCTATTTGGAAAGCATGGCGTCCAAGGTTCAACACGACAAAAAGCGGTTACAATAACTGCATCGGTAGTGGAAAAAGAAGTATTGGTTTTGACTCTGCCACGTGGGATTGATTGGCCCAAAAGATGTTATTTTGGTCGTGCTGTGTGGGATTGATTGTGTTAAACGAGGTTATTTGACGCTAAACTGTGAAATTTTAAAATATTGAAGGGTCACATTTTAATTAGATGAAGTTACAATGGACAGAAAAGAAAAGCATGACTAACTCATGAAGATTCGTAGTTAACTTCTCGTTCTCGTCATAGTTAGAAAAGGAGCTGCTATGAGGAATTTAACACATGCAACCCGGACGGCTGTAGAAATTCATTTGAAGAATGTTACGAGAAACATCTCAAGTAGGTTAGAAATATGATGTTCAAAGATGTTTTTTTTATTCTCAGCAATTTGTTGGTCTGTTATTGCTGGGCAATTATCTGACTGTACTTTATCATTTATATAACAGCAACAAAAGGAACCCATTTTCAATAATAATAATAATAATAATAATAATAATAGCAATACACATTTTAAGGTTAAAATCGAATAAAACCCATTATATATACAAGGAATGAGCATAAATATATGCACTTGTCTATTCATATAAAATGAAAAATGATGTCATTGAGTATTATGAATACCCATCATTCCTCATACTTGATAACACTAATTATTATTACTTTAAAATCATAAATCTAAAATACAACTACTTTATATCGTTTACATTATAAAAGAGCACTGTACATACTATGTATATTGATGTTTATATTGTTACTAGATTGGTAATGTTATATTATGTGTAGATTGGCCAGTAAATCTTGCTACAAAGTAGCCAGAGTTTTATTGTATTTGCTACCTAGATAGAACATCTACTATCTCTGAATCATGGTCGTCTTACATGAGAAATTGAGACAACCACTCCTCATTTTATAATTGGTCTATAAATATCAAATCCTAAAGTCACTATTCAGAGATATGGACTTACTCGGTATATGCAATATTGTAAGGATCGTATATCGCAATACTCAAGTCATCTCTAAAAGCCACCAACGAGTTGATGTGTAACAACCTATAATTTTTGAGTCTTCAAATTTGAATATTTAATTTATTTACATATTCGAATTCGAATTTTAAATACAATAATCTATATTTTAAATAATTGCTTGATTTTTATGATGTATTATTAATTTAATTTACAGAAAAATTCCATAATTTTTAATTTGAAAATTGCTTGATGTATTTTACGGCAAACATTAGCATTTTTGAAAATTTAACAGAATTTGACAACTGGTACCCCATTGATTCACCAGTCGTCTACCCTGAACCTAAATCCAGCCCATGCTTCCCAAAGTCACCCCTTTCAAAATCCCTTAAAATGTGCCATTCTTCGGGAGTCTTAGCGTTGGCTACTTGGCAAGAGTCCTTACCTTTGCATCACACACTGTCCTGGCTACAAAAGGCAAAGTCCTTCCGCTTACCGCTTCTATTTCTGTTTTGTGATCGCGTTACATTTCTGTACATGATCACATTTTATTTTTTGTCGTCGTGGCCCGCACACGAACGGTACAAGAATATATTAAAATTCAAATCAAAGCATACACATATACACAACCCCTTTTTCTTCAATTAGAACAGTGCAGCCACCCTTGTCTCCTCTTCCACCCTATCAACCGCCATTGTTTCTTTGCCACTTTGCTCCTTTATCTCCTGCTATCATGCCTGTACCATCGTGTACACCCTTATATCTATAGTCTGAAACCAACTTGCTGTTTCTTCTTCATTCCGATTCCATTTTTGATTTCCTGAAACAAGAAAAAAAACTCCACCTTCCCTTTCAAAATCCATATCTCTCAACACAATCAATATTTGCAAATGGTTCCAACACTAAATATGTTTTTTTACTCTCTAGATTTGATTAAAAATAATCCGAATCATTTCATTTAGTATTGCGGCAGGAATTTCCCAAAATCAGTACCTGTCAAATAAAACGATCGTTTTCGATGATCGCAAATTGGATATTGAAGGGCATGGATGTGTGCGGGTCGATGATACATGATTTTTGGTGGTACTCACAAGATTTGTAGTGGAAGGGTTTGTCATGGAAGAAGAGATGAATGGTTTTGGTTCAAAAATTAATTTTCGACATCGAAAAGTATTCGAGGGGTTAATAGGTGGTGCCGGGGAGGAGGTTCGGGATGAGGTGGAGGTATTGGCCATGGTCGATTATTCTCCATTTAATAGGGTCACCATGTCGAACTCAAATTAGGGTTTGGGTTACTTTTATATTTGCGTTCGAACGCAAGGGTGCTAGTGATTGCACGATGGAGTGGGGGTGATGAGGCTGGGCACGGAAGTTGCGCCAAAGGATGGCGGTTCTATGGAGGTAGTGGCGAGGTCAAGCTCTAGGATCGATTTCACCCTAGAGGGGGGGGGGGTGAATAGGGTGATACTGATAATTATAAAAATTATTGCGGAAGCTTATAAAATTATTTCAACACAGATAAATCGAAATTATAGCAGCACAGATAATAGCAGAATAATAAATGCAGAAATAGAATGACACAGAATTTGCCCAGCTTCGGCAAAACCCTGCCTATGTTCCGCACCCAAGGTTTCTACTAGAAATTAAGTAGTCACACGCTTACACACGTAAACTCGCGACACCCGCTATTGACTAACCTAACTCTACGCTCGAAACCCTGCCACAACTCAGCCACTGAGTTGCGAATTCTCAAACTACGCCACGTAGTTTGTCTCCTAGTCACACGACTACTAATTACACAATTTTCAAAAGAAAATACAATTTAAAAACAATTTAAATAAAACAAAAACCTTAACAAAACCTTAATTAAATCAAAACAAGGCCGGCCCAATTTAATTTATCACCAAAAACAAACGCGACCTCTTTTATTTCTTTTATCAATGTCGGCCGTTCCTTTTTCTCTTTGTTCTGTATAATGACGGCTCGTTCCTTTTTTCCTTTGCTTGCAAATTAGGGCTTTGTACAAAATCGAAGAAGCCGACTTTAATTAGTTCGATCAGGTGGGTTATTCTCGTGATTGCTTGATGATCGATTGTATTTTTCACTTTGCATATGGCTGCTCCTTCTCGATCGAGTTCGGTGATTTGGTTTGTGATTTATTCCTTTTGCTTTACTGTTATGCTTGCTTGAAATCGATTGATCTTTAACGCCGATGATGATTGGGTTTATATAAGATTCGAATTCCTAGTTTTTTGTTCGTCTGATAGTTTGCTTGACTTCGTCTCGGCCACTTGATTTTGTTTTGATGCTGATGAAGATTTCTGACTTGTTCATATCGAGTAATTTTGGTTTACTTGATTGACACGGTTTTGATTTTGACTTCGCTCGATTCCTTGATTGCCATGGTTTCGATTTCTGGCATTTGACTTGAAATTCCTGACGCAAGCTATCTTTTTCTGGCTTATACTTTGATTATTTTGAAACTGCTACTTTGAGTCTTTTTTTATTTTAGTAAAACCTGCTACTTCGGTTACTTTAAATAAGTGATTTTTATTTCCTGGCTTTGGCATAGATTTGTTCGAACTTGCATCCTGCACATGTATAAATATATACATGCTCACGTATGTATATAATCAGTTATATGTTGCTTTGAGCATTTGTGTCTTTGATGTTGAGCCAGTGTCTTGCTTGATTTGAAATTTTGGTGGCTTCACTTGTGTATTTAGATTGCTGTTCTTTTAGCACTGCTTACTGTTAGTCTTCATGTAGCTTGATTTACACATATACGAAGCAGTGTTGCATTCCTGGTTTGAACCGTGACTTGATTTTGAGTTGCTGCCATTTACTGCTGCAATTTATTTACCACTTGGTCAAGCTTTTCTTGTGTGGTCAGTTCCACTTGCCGTTCTGATTGCACTCGAGTCTTGTTCAAGTTCTTCATTGCACTATGCACTGCTTGACTTGTGTCTGGTTCTATTGGTGGCTATGTGTTTGTTGTATATATGCATTGTGTATATACATGTGTGATTATACGTGTATATATGTATGTTGTATATGTTGGCTGCTGTGTTGATCTTGCTTGCTACCTGGTCGACACTTGCAGTTCACTAGCCTTGGCCTTGGTTTCTGTGCATAACATATTGAACTGTTCGAGTTGTTTTGTTGCATTCATTCTTCACTTGTGTACTGTCTAGTTCATATTGCATTGCTTCATCATTGATTGTTGACAGTTGTGTGTTTTGCATATCGGTTGTACTTGCTGTGTGGTTTCAATACATTTGAATAGTGTATGCTTGAATCTATACTTATTTGGTTTGATGTTGAAACCAATGTGGCATTTGTGACCTTATGCATGTGTATTCAGTTGCAGTTTCATTCATCTTCATATATGTACCTGTTTCACTGGTGCATCCCTTGACTTGTTGACATGTGCATGCCATTTGTGTCTTTAAGCCTTTGTATTCAGTTTTGTTCTTGTTAGCTGTGGGTCTGGTTCGCCTTTGGTTCATGTTGTACATATGTGCATTTGATGCTTTGAAAATCTTTCATTGTTGCCAGACAAAATAAAAGTGTAGCATTTATATGTCAATGATGCATTATGGTCAAGTTGCTCTGTTTTCATTTAGTACGATTGCACTTGAGTCATGTCTGATTGAGTCGCTGTCTTGAATCGAACTATTATGGTTCATGTGTACACTTGACTAGCTTGCTCCTGACCATTTTATTAAACTTGTATATTCAAACTGCATCTGTGTTGAATCCATCTTGGAGCTCGGGTTCGACCTTGTGCTGATATTGTGACATTATTTTTATTGCACCTGAGTTGAACCCGGCGTTTTGGGTTTGACCTGTGCTCACCTGTCCCTGCAATTATATCAAGTATATATATATATATATATATATATATATATATATATATATATCGGTGTGCACGGCCTTGTGGCGTATACAGTGATACACTGTGTATGTCACAAGCTGTTCGTGAATGATGAATTCAAAATTAAATGATGATGAACAACCCAAATAACTGAGGCAAATATTATTTTCAAAATCCACATTTTATTTTATACTGCAAAAGTATTTTATTTTCAATTTTACTGCGTCAATGTATATTTTTGCAGATTACTCAGATGCTGGATTCACATTGGAATGAAGTTGAAGATCAGTACGAGTTGAGTGAATGAGTGAGTGAATGAGTGATATGTAGTGAGGTGCAATGTAAATGTGAAATTGTGATGTAATCAAAATTGTATTGTAATTGAAGTTGTATATATATAGTGAGAGCTTGAAATTTGTACTATACAAAAATTGTAATAAATATTTGTTTGAATAAAATTTCTATTTGAATTCCAATTCTGTGTTATTTATTTTATTCAGCAAATATTTATTTAATCTATGAAAAATAAGATAGTACATTAACAAATACATTTAAATGAATATATATGTTTATTATCATCAAACAAAAATCATATAATCGTATATTCAACAATCTCCCCCTTTTGATGATAACAAACATATATTTAAGATTTTGAATATGTTAAATGTATTTGATTATTGATATACTCTAATTGCTCCCCCTATTTAAATGCTTTCTCTCTACACAAGCTCCCCCTTAATATATGCATACAATTAAAAATATGCAAATGAGCCTAGATGCAAATAGAAAATACTTGACCTTTGCTTGATTTTATTTGACAAAATCTTAACTTTCTCTCCTCCTTTTGTTATCAGCAAAAGAGTAACAATGTTAGAAAAATGGAGATAAAGTGATAGATATTAATCCAACATTAAAACTCAATTGAATATATATATTAAATTTCAATAAAAAATCAAACAAAAATCATAAATTCTTTGTTAGGCGCATATTCCACTTTTAAAATGATGGAAATGATGTCATCATATAAAACCATACAGTTGTGTCTATTTGTGGTATATTTATATCAGGAATTTGAATATCTACCAACTATGCATAACCGTTAGGATTTTTAAATGAGATTAGTAGTATTCCAATTTTATTTTTTTTAAAAATGAACTCAAGTATCTTCTAACCATGCATAACCATGAGGACTTTTAAATGGGATTAGAATCAACTTGTTTATTTAAAAAAAAATCAATTTTGATATGCGTTCCATACATGCATAACCGTGAGCACTTGTAAATGAGCATGGAAGCACGTAACAAATTCCAAGTACTTCACCCATGCATAACCATGAGGACTTTTAAATGAGAGTGAATACTTTGGATTTTATTTTAGTTTATTTTATTATTATTTTATTTTAATTTTTTTTATTAATAATAAATGTAAAATGAAAAACGAATGATGCCATTTTAAAGTACCACATATTGAAAAACAATATTGAATTTTGATGAGTGATGGTCGTTAGAAATATGATATAAATAGAGATGGTCATGGAATTTTTGCCAACAAAAAGTTTTATAACTCTTGTTTAAATTTCTAAAGAAATTTACTAATTATACCATCTCGAGTCATAATATATGATAAATATCAACACTCATCACTTTTTCAATCACTATTTATCTTTTTGATAATTATTAGGGAGTCAGATTAGTCAAAATAGTCATTTAAAATCAAATTCAAAAATAATTATAAAATCAATTTTTCAAAATGACTGATCTGAAAACATGGCCAAAAAATGATTTTCTAGAAGGGGTTATATGAGAAAATTTTCTACTATTTGAAAATTATTTGAAATGAAAAATATGTAGATATTTTCTTTGAAAAACGATGGAGTTACTAAATGTCTCAGCATATCACGTTTCACTAGTAATTTTCTATCAACTAGATTACCAATGTAATCTGCATCTGAATTTCTTTTTCACCCAAAATTATCATTAATTGAATTTGATAGACCAGACCATGAAATGTGCAACGAAATATCTCAAAATCAATTTTAATAGCTTCTTAAATGACATTCTCTTGAATTTGAATTGAAGCCGTGTAAATAATCAGAAACCGTGTATATAGAGTTAGCCGTACTATAACCAAATTTATTATCATCCAACAAAACACTATTATTAATCCAAACTAATATATATGAAGTAATTCAAAGGCTCTAGAGATTTTTATAGTGTTTTTGGCATATGAATATAATTGACCAACAATTTTAAATAAGTCAGAATCAGAATCATCATTATTTCATTATCACATTATTGGCTGATTTAACTCAGATTGCGGTGCAGATTATCACATTTAATATATCGTTCAAATAAATATACCATTACCTGTTTTACCTTTACGATATTTTTCATTGTTGTCCATTGTGATTCTGTCACCTTTGTATTAGGCTAAGGAACTTTGCTTTATCGCTCGTTGTGTCCTTGGAACAGCCAGAATCCAAGTAGCACTATTGTTGTTCCTTAGCCTGCCACCACACCTACACGGGAAAGATTTTTGTGACCTATTTGTTTTTATAGGTCCATGGTTGTTAGTGGCAAAATATTTAGAAAAATAATTTTGTGGAGACCCAAAACTATTTATATATGTTCCCTTCGGCACTCAAATTTGTTTAACTTTGAGAGATTTTATACTTATGCCTTTGGAAACCCAAATTGGTATAGTTTTCACGTGTTTGGATCTATACCAACAACTATTATGATTGTGTCCATATTTTCTACAAATTATGCACATAGAATTTACTTGATTGATCTCATTTCTAATATTTTTAGATTGATTATACCCAAGTCCTTGTCTAACTGTATTAACAGATTGTTTCCCTAAGAGCATATTCAACGATTTTTCACTTTTGGAAAATTCATCTAAAGTTGTTGACAGTTGTTGGACTTGTGTTTTGAGAGATTCGTTTTCGTTCAATAATTGTGTGCACTTTTTAATAGAGTTTTCTCTCTTAGTATTTTCACTCTCTTTCAAAATCATAATTTCATTTTCAAGTGATTTTATATTAATTTCTGATTTTTTAATTTCTTCTTCGAATGTTGGACACTTAGGGATCCTACTTTGATATGTTTTAACTAATTGGTCAAGTTGTTCATTTAAATCTATCAAAGTATCTTTTTGCAATTCAATTTTGGCATACTTCTCCCTAAGTCGTTCAAAACAGCCATTTACTTCGTGGAAATATATAAGTAATTCTGAGTAAGTGAGTTTTGATATCTCGCTTGGTTCGTCATCGTCGCTATCAGTTATATTACCTTGAAGGCACATATCTGCTTTCTCACTCTCACTGCTAGTACTTTGATTATCTTCATCACTTGTATTCCACGTGGCTGCAAAACTTCTCCTTTTTGATTTCTTTTCAAAGTCGCATCGGTTTTGAGGACAATTGGGCTTAATGTGTCGGGGTTGGTTGCACTTGTGACAAATGATCTCCCGTTCTTCTGGATCGTCTAGTATTTCGTTTATTCTGCTATTCAATTTTTGATTTAGAGCTGTATTTCTATATTTGCGGTTCCATCTTTTGAATTTCTTCATTATTAACATCAGCTCAGCTGCTCCATCATTATCGTCATCATCATCACTTTCAATTTTTCCTTTGAGAGCTATTGATTTCTTTCGAGTATCTCCTCCTTCATGCTCTTCCTTGAATTTTATTTGTAGCTCATAAGTGGTGAGATTTCCGATGAGTTCTTCAACTTTCATCTATTTTAAATCTTTTGATTCTTGAATGGCAGTCACTTTGGCTTTAAAACTTCGTGGAAGGACTCTGAGGATTTTTCGGACTATCTCCAACTCTGTGTATGATTTTCCGAGAGCTTTTGATTTGTATATGATATTGGAAAGTCATCCATACATCTCTTTGACATTTTCTTCCTTCGCCATTGTGAAGTTCTCGTATTCGCTGCTTGGCATGGCAAGGCGAGATTCTTTAACTTAAGATGTTCATTCATGAGTCACTTCTAGTGTGTGCCATATTTCCTGCGCAGTTAGACAATGTGAGACACGATTAAATTCAAATTGATCCAATGAACATATAATAGAATTCATAGCTTTTGCATTAGCACTTTGTAATTTATTTTCTAGTTCTGTCCATTGATCCTTTGGTTTATCTATTTCCTGATTATCTACAGTTATAGTTGGTGCTTTATAACCCGTCTCAACAATATTTCAAGAGTCAATGGTTTTCAAAAAAAAATTCATTCTATTTTTCCAGTAGACGTATTCACCATTGAACATTGGTGGTCTAACTATGGACTGACCCTCAGCAAAAGCATTATTAAAAGAAGCCATTTTAAAAATTCATTTCCTTAAAAGTTGATTTTTGAAAAATGATTTGTTTTTAAAAACAAAAGCTGACTTCTATTCCTAGTTCTGATACCACTTGTGGGATCGATTTCACCCTAGAGGGGGTATGAATAGGGTGATACTGATAATTATAAAAATTATTACGGAAGCTTATAAAATTATTTCAACACAGATAAATCAAAATTATAGCAGCACAAATAATAGCAGAATAATAAATGCAGAAATAGAACGACATAGAATTTACCCAGCTTCGGCAAAACCCTGCCTACGTGTTGCCCCCAAGGTTTCTACTAGAAATTGAGTAGTCACACGCTTACACACGTAAACTCGCGACACCCGCTACCGACTAACCTAACTCTACGCTCAAAACCTTGCCACAACTCAGCTACTGAGTTGCGAATTCTCAAACTACGCCATGTAGTTTGTCCTCTAGTCACATGACTAGTAATTACACAATTTTCAAAAGAAAATACAATTTAAAAACAATTTAAATAAAACAAAAACCCTAACAAAACCCTAATTAAATCAAAACAAGGCCGGCCCAATTTAATTTATCACAAAAAACAAACGCGGCCTCTTTTATTTCTTTTATCAATGTCGGCCGTTCCTTTTTCTCTTTGTTCTGTATAATGGAGGCTCGTTCCTTTTTTCCTTTGCTTGCAAATTAGGGCTTTGTATAAAATCGAAGAAGCCGACTTTAATTAGTTCGATCAGGTAGGTTGTTCTCGTGATTGCTTGATGATCGATTGTATTTTTCACTTTGCACACGGCTGCTCCTTCTCGATGGAGTTCGGTGATTTGGTATGTGATTTATTCCTTTTTCTTTACTATTATGCTTGCTTGAACTCGATTGATCTTTAACGCCGATGATGATTGGGTTTATATAAGATTCGAATTCCTAGTTTTTTGTTCGTCTGATAGTTTTCTTGACTTCATCTCGGCCACTTGATTTTGTTTTGATGTTGATGATGATTTCTGACTTGTTCATATCGAGTAATTTTGGTTTACTTGATTGACACGGTGTTGATTTTGACTTCGCTCGATTCCTTGATTTCCATGGTTTCGATTTCTGGCATTTGACTTGAAATTCCTGACGCAAGCTATCTTTTTCTGGCTTGTACTTCGATTATTTTGAAACTGCTACTTTGAGTCTTTTTTGATTTTAGTAAAACCTGCTACTTCGGTTACTTTAAATAAGTGATTTTTATTTCCTGGCTTTGGCATGGATTTGTTCGTGTAGGATCTAGATTAACCCTAGAGGGGGGGGGGTGAATAGGGTTATAGCAAATTTTCTTGAATTAAACACAGAAATAATCTGCAGAAATAAATATGCTGAAAAGTAAATCACACGCAAAATTTACCCAGCTTCGGCAACCCCTGCCTACTGCCGCATTCCCAGATTTCTATTAGAATTAAACAGTATCACGCTTACAAACACTCTACTAGACTCGCAAACATTTGCTCCTGCTCACAAACACTCTACTAGACTCGCAAACATTTGCTCCCGCTCACAAACACTCTACTAGACTCGCACACCCTGCTCCTGCCTATAGAGTTTCGTTTACTCGCAAACTCTGCTCCCGCCTATTAGGCTTTGCTTACTCGCAAACTCTGCTCTCGCCTATAGAGCTTTGCAAACTCGCACACCCTGCTCACTGAACTAATTCTAACTAGACAATCTGACACTACCTAAACCCTAGGTGGTGATTTACAAATTTTTTGATTTGAAAAATAAAAACAACTTCAAAAATACAAGCAGGAGCAAAAATTAAAATATAAACTTGAATGCCTAATTTTTTGCTCAAATAAAAAAAACCTCTTTTATAAAACCCTAAATAAAACACTAAACCCCTTTTATAATAAACAGGGCCGGCCCCTTGTGCTTTAACCCGTTCCTTTTATTTTCTTCTGTAAAAACACGGCCTCCCTTTCGTTCCTCTTTGCGCTTGAATTAGGGCTTGCGTCCTTGATCCAAATTAGGGTTTCGTGAAGCTGCCTATTGTTTGATCAATCACGTGGATAATGCACGAGTAGCTTTGATTGATCTCATCTCGTTGCTCACCGCGGCTGCTTCATTGATCGAATTCCTTCCTTGCTCGGTATGTAATTATATGCTTTTGCTTTTACTGATTTTATGCTTGCTTGAATTCGATACACAAAAATTGCCGATGATGATTGGGCTTTTATATGCGCTCGAATTCCTTGAATTACGTTCGTCTAAATATATTTGAATTCGTCAATTTACTTGCTCTGGCCGCTTGATCTTGTATTGATGCTTGGGATTCCACTGACTTGTTCGTTTCTTTACCACCACGTCTCTGACTTGTTCAATTGTGACTTCGGCCATGATTTGTTCATCTTGAAATTGTTTTGATTTTTGGATAAAGTCACGGCTTTGACTTTCTCAACATATTTTTGCTATCCTTGGCATATTGATTTCTGGCATTTTTACTTTGTTTGACTTGTTCATGACTGTGACAATTTCACTATGCTCATTCTGAAATCACTGACCATTGTAGCTGTGTTGATCTTGCTTGCTTCCTGTACTGATGCATTAGTTGTTGGCATATTTGCTTGTTGGTTTTCATGAGTGATCTTGTTCATCTGATTTTTGGTACTGTGTCACTGTGTTCATATTGCCTCGAGCAGTGATCATTTGGTCTGTCCATTGCCTTGTTGTATTGAGCTTTGATAGTTGCTGGCTTGTTTCAGTTGCTTAGTGTCAGTTGCATCGAGTTGTAGTTGTACTATCTTGAGCTCGTATCACAACAAACTGCATGTTTTATTTCTTGATCATGTTGGCCATTTGGTCGAGCTGTAGTCCAGTGCCCCCATGTCTTGTGTCTTGCCATTCTTTGTTTCAGTGCTTCTCGGCATTGAATTTGTAACATTTGGCTACTACTGTGAACTTGTGTATTTGGTCTCGTCTCCATGTAGTTGAAGCTTGCTGTCATATTTGCTGTGATGTCATATCTTTGGTTTGAGGTCTTTGCATTGCCACAATGAACTTGCTATTGAGTCTGATACTTCATACTGGATATTGTTGCTATATTCATAATTTGTGCTCGAGCTTGCATACTGTTTTCATTTGTTCAACATGTAGTTGCTCACTTGGTCTTTGTGTAGTTTGCATTATATTGGTCGAGCTTTGATTCTTTGTTGGCACTGGCTTGAACTTGATATTGTTGAACTTGTAGTTGATGTACTTGAGTTGACTGCATGTTCATTGATTTGAGGCTGTGTCATGTTTGAACATAGCATTCATGTGTACTTTTGATTTGCACCTGAGTTGAATCCAGTTTTAAAACTCGGGTTTGACCTTGTGCTGAGAGTTGTGACTTTTATTTTATTGCACGTGAGTTGAACCCGGCTTTTTATTTGGGTTTGACCTATGCTCACCTGTCCCTGTAAATCAATCAAGTGTATATCGGTGTGCACGGTCTTGTGGCATATACAGTGATACACTGTGTATGTCACAAGTTCTTCGTGTATGATGAATTAAAATTTAAATGATGACGAACAACCCAAATAACTGAGGCAAATCATATTTTCAAAAATCATATTTTATTTTATATTGCAAAAATATTTCTTTTTCAATTTTACCGCGTTAGTGTATATTTTTGCAGATTGCTCAGATGCTGGATTCAAACTGGAAGGAAGTTGAAGATAAATACGAGTGTGAGTGATATGTAGTGAGGTGAACTGTAAATATGCAATGTGATGTAATTGTAATCAAAGTTGTATAGTTATAGTGGGAGCTTGAAATTGTACTATTCAAGGTTGTAATAAATATTTGTTTGAATAAAATATTCGTTTGAATTCAAATTCTGTGTTATTTAATTTATTCAACAAATATTTATTTAATCTATGAAAACAAAATAGTATATTAACAAATACATTTAAATGAATGTATATATGCTTATTATCATCAAACAAAAAACATATAAGCGCAAAGCGCATATTCAACAATCTCTCCCTTTTGATGATAACAAACATATATTTAAGATTTTGAATGTATTAAATGTATTTGATCGTTCAATTTGCTCCCCCTATTTAAATGCTCCCTCTCTACACAATACTCCCCCTACATATATGCATACAAATAGAAATATATAAATGAGCCTAGATGCAAATGGAAAATAATTTGACCTTTGCTTGATTCTATTTGACAAAATCTTAACTTTTCTCTCCCCCTTTTGTTATCAACAAAAGAATAACAATGTTATAAAAATAGGGATGAAGTGACAGACATGAATCAAACATTTAACTCAATTGAATATAAATATCAAATTTCAATAAAACTCAAACAAAAATAATAATTACCCTTGTCAGACGCATATTCCACGTTCAGAAATGATGGGGATAAAATCATCAAAAAACCATACAGTTCTGTCTATTTGTGGTATATTTATTTTATTAAATTTGAATATCTACTAACCATGCATAACCGTTAGGACTTTTAAATGAGATTAGTAGTATTCACAATTTTTATTTAAAAAATGAAATCAAGTATCTTCTAACCACGCATGACCGTGAGGACTTTTAAATGGGATTAGAATCAACTTGTCTATTTAATCAATTAATTTTGATATGCGTTCCATGCATGCATAACCGTAAGGACTTTTAAATGAGCATGGAAGCACATAATCAAAAATCCAAGTAATTCACCCATGCATAACCGTGAGGACTTTTAAATGAGAGTGAATACTTTAGATATTTATTTTTATTGAAGAATATAATAAATTGAAGCACAGATAATTTCCTTTATAATAATAAATTGAAGAACGAATAATTTCCTTTGTAAACTACCACAAATTTACATGCTATATATGATTTTGATGAGTGATGTTGATAGAAAGATGATAGAAATAGAAATGATCATGGATTTTACCCAACAAAAAGTTTTTATAACTCTTGTTATGAAATTCTAAAGAAATTTTTCTAAATATACTGTCTTGAGTAATGTATGACAAATATCGACACTCATCACTTTTTCAATCACTATTGATCTTTTCGATAATCATTAGGGAGTTAGAGTAGTCAAAATTAGTCATTTAAAATCAAATAAAAATGACTAATCTGAAAATATGGTCAAAAATGATTTTATCGAAGGGGTTATATGAAGAAAAAATTCTGCTATTTGAAAGATTATTTCAAGTGAAATATATGCAGATATTTTCTTTGAAAAACGATGCAGCAAATGAATGTTTCAAAAATTAATCACGTTACACTAATAATTTTTCTATCAACTATATTACCAGTGTAATCTGCATCTGAATTTAAATTTCACTCAATATTCACTCGTTGGATGACAAAGACCAGATTTGTGAAATTTCAACAAACTATCTCAGAATGAAATTTGAAATGAAGCTATGTTAACACTCAAACAAATATCATAGTGTTAATTTCAGAAACCTTAGGATAAACAGTTATATTCATGAGTAATCAACAGTCAATCAACATCATAATTATTTCAAAAACCAATTTCTTGAAGTTTCAACAATTTCTTAAAATCCTTTTTAATAGCTTTCACATGAAATTTGAAATCATGCAAATTTACAAGCAGTGACCAAATGTCAAAACAAATATATCTACGTGTAGCATGAGTAATCAAAGATCAATAAAATACCATCATTTGACCGAACAAATTTATATGGATTAGTTCAAAGTTGAAAATCTGATTGGTCATCATTTAAGCACAAAACAAGGTCATAAATAAGAACAAGTCATGTAGGATCATATCAAGTAAGTCCGAATCAGTCAACCATCATAATTACTCCAAGTAATTCTATTTAAAGATGATTGGTCAATATTTTGAAAAAGTCATAGAATCAAAATCATCATCTTTTGTTCATCTCAATATTGGCTGATTTAATTCAGATTATGGTGCAGATTATCACATTTAATATATCGTTCAAAACATATTTACCTGTTTTACCTTTACGATAATTTTTCGTCGTTCTCCATTGTGATTATGTCACCTTTATACTAGGCTAAGGAACTTTTCTTTGTCGCCCGTTGTGTTTCTGGAACAGCCAAAATCCAGAGAACACTGTTGTTGTTCCTTAGCCTGCCACCACATCTACATGGGAAAAGATTTATGTGACCTATTTGTTTTTATAGGTCCATGGTTGTTAGTGGCAGAATATTTATAAAAATAATTTTGTGGAGACCCAAAACTATTTATAATTGTTCCCTTCGGCACCCAAATTTGTTTAACTTTGAGAGATTCTACATTTGTGCCTTTTGGAACCCAAATCGGTATAGTTTTCACATGTTTGGGTCTATACCAACAATTATTTTGATTGTGTCCAAATTTTCTACAAATTGTGCACATTGAATTGACTTGATTAAATTTTGTATTCTTGTTCCTATGACTACAATTTTCAACACGATGTCCAATTATTTCACATCTAGCAAAGACACACTTATTTTTTGCATTTTCACCAACTTGTGATTTCCCAAAACCTAGTCCTTTTCTGTTGTTAGCAAAGAGTTGATCTCCCATTAACATGTTAAATGATTTTTCACCTCTTGAAAAGTTGTTTAGAGATTTCTCAAGATTTTGGACTTTGGTTTTAAGTGATGTGTTTTCAGTTACAAGTGAGGTGCATTGATTTATAAAATCCTTTTTCCTAGTGTCGATGGTTTCCTTAAGATTCAAGTTTCCTTTTTCAAGATTCTCAAAGTTATTCCTAAGTTTTGATAATTCTGAATCTAAAATCTTACATTTTTTACATTCTAGGTTTTGAATATTTTCAAGTTCAGTTTTTAACCTAAAATTTTCACGAGCAAATTCTCTCCTATCAGATTTCAGTTTTTCAATTTTAGATTCAAGAGTATCCACTACCTTAGTAAGATCAAGACACATAAAAACAAGATCTCTATAGGAATACTCACCTGCCTCACTAGATTCCTCGGAGGTTGCTTCTGATTTTGATTTTGCCATACAACACAAGTTAGCCTCCTCTGAGCTGCTATCCGAAACTTCCTCTCCTTCTTCATCATCCCAAGTTGCTGCAAAAGCCTTCTTTTTCTTTTTCTTTCCTTTGTTGTATTTGAGAAGTGGGCATTCTGGTTTGATGTGGCCAGGCTTGTTGCAGTTATAACACGTCAGTTCATTATCGGAATTTTCAAAATCTTTTAACCTATTGCCCTTTGTTTTCTTCTTGCGTGGCTTGAATCTTGATGAGTTTCTAAGTTTATTGACAGCCATTGCAAGCTCTTCAATTGGATCTATTTCATCTTCATCGCTCCCTTGTTTGCTCTTTAAGGCAATCGTCTTCTTCCTCGCTTCGGAGTTGTTGCGTTCCTCCTTTGCTTTTAGCTCAAGCTCATATGTCATCAAGTTACCAATCAACTCCTCCATGCTTAGCTTACTCAGATCTTTCGATTCTTGTATTGCCGTGAATTTTGCCTCAAAGTTCATCGGTAGGACTAGTAGTATCTTCCTCACAAGCTCTACTTCAGTGAATACCTTCCCAAGCGCTCTAGCATTGTACACCAAGGTTGAAAAGCGTCCAAACATGTCTTTTATGCTTTCGCCTTTGTCCATCACAAAGTTTTCGTATTCATTGCTGAATAGGGCTAGACGAGACTCCTTGACTTGAGAAGTTCCTTCATGTGTCACCTCCAAAGTGTGCCA
Organism: Allium cepa; assembly: GCA_030765085.1. Lineage (NCBI taxonomy): Eukaryota > Viridiplantae > Streptophyta > Magnoliopsida > Asparagales > Amaryllidaceae > Allium > Allium cepa. The sequence goes on from CM060938.1 coordinate 515,422,751, forward strand.
AATTTCCTGTGCTGTTGTACAATGAGAAATTCTATTAAATTCATTTTTATCAAGAGCACATATCAAAGCGTTCATGGCTTTAGCATTTGTCGTTTTCAATCTCTTATCGTTAGCATCCCACCTATCCTTAGGTTTAGGAATTTCAATATCGCCAACGATTATAGTGGAAGATTTATAGCCAGTTTCAATAATATCCCAAACATCATAATCAACAGAACTAAGATAGATACCCATCCTAACTTTCCAATAAGCATAATCATTCCCGTTAAACATGGATGGCCTAGCAATAGATTGCCCCTCAAAAAAAGCATTATTTGGTGAATTCATGACTCTAGAGTTAAAAACAAAATACCTCGCTCTGATACCACTTGTAGGATCTAGATTAACCCTAGAGGGAGGGGGGTGAATAGGGTTATAACAAATTTTCTCGAATTAAACACAAAAATAAACTGCAGAAATAAATATGCTGAAAAGTAAATCACACACAAAATTTACCCAGCTTCGGCAACCCCTGCCTACTGCTGCATTCTCAGATTTCTATTAGAATTAAACAGTATCACGCTTACAAATACTCTACTAGACTCGGAAACATTTGCTCCCGCTCACAAACACTCTAATAGACTCGTAAACATTTGCTCCCGCTCACAAACACTCTACCAGACTCGCACACCCTGCTCCCGCCTATAGAGTTTCGTTTACTCGCAAACTCTGCTCCCGCCTATTAGGCTTTGCTTACTCGCAAACTCTGCTCCCGCCTATTAGGCTTTGCTTACTCGCAAACTCTGCTCCCGCCTATAGAGCTTTGCAAACTCGCACACCCTGCTCACTGAACTAATTCTAGCTAGACAATCTGACACTACCTAAACCCTAGGTGGTGATTTACAAATTTTTTGATTTGAAAAATAAAAACAACTTCAAAAATACAAGCAGGAGCAAAAATTAAAATATAAACTTGAATGCCTAATTTTTTTCTCAAATAAAAAAAACCTCTTTTATAAAACCCTAAATAAAACACTAAACCCCTTTTATAATAAATAGGGCCGGCCCCTTGTTCTTTAACCCGTTCCTTTTATTTTCTTCTGTAAAAACACGGCCTCCCTTTCGTTCCTCTTTGCGCTTGAATTAGGGCTTACGTCCTTGATCCAAATTAGGGTTTCGTGAAGCTGCCGATTGTTTGATCAATCACGTGGATAATGCGCGAGTAGCTTTGATTGATCTTATCTCGTTGCTCACCGCGGCTGCTTCGTTGATCGAATTCCTTCCTTGCTCGGTATGTAATTATATGCTTTTGCTTTTACTGATTTTATGCTTGCTTGAATTCGATACACAAAAATTGCCGATGATGATTGGGCTATTATATGCGTTCGAATTCCTTGAATTACGTTCGTCTAAATATATTTGAATTCGTCAATTTACTTGCTCTGGCCGCTTGATCTTGTATTAATGCTTGGGATTTCACTGACTTGTTCGTTTCTTTACCACCACGTCTCTGACTTGTTCAATTGTGACTTCGGCCATGATTTGTTCATCTTGAAATTGTTTTGATTTCTGGATAAAGTCACGGCTTTGACTTTCTCAACATATTTTTGCTATCCTCGGCATATTGATTTCTGGCATTTTTACTTTGTTTGACTTGTTCATGACTGTGACAATTTCACTATGCTCATTCTGAAATCACTAACCATTGTAGCTGTGTTGATCTTGCTTGCTTCCTGTACTGATGCATTAGTTGTTGGCATATTTGCTTGTTGGTTTTCATGAGTGATCTTGATCATCTGATTTTTGGTACTGTGTCACTGTGTTCATATTGCCTCGAGCAGTGATCATTTGGTCTGTCCATTACCTTGTTGTATTGAGCTTTGATAGTTGCTGGCTTGTTTCAGTTGCTTAGTGTCAGTTGCATCGAGTTGTAGTTGTACTGTCTTGAGCTCGTATCACAACAAACTGCATGTTATATTTCTTGATCATGTTGGCCATTTGGTCGAGCTTTAGTCCAGTGCCCCCATGTCTTGTGTCTTGCCATTCTTTGTTTCAGTGCTTCTCGGCATTGAATTTGTAACATTTGGCTACTACTGTGAACTTGTGTATTTGGTCTCGTCTCCATGTAGTTGAAGCTTGCTGTCATATTTGCTGTGATGTCATATCTTTGGTTTGAGGTCTTTGCATTGCCACACTGAACTTGCTATTGAGTCTGATACTTCATACTGGATATTGTTGCAGTATTCATAATTTGTGCTCGAGCTTGCATACTGTTTTCATTTGTTCAACATGTAGTTGTTCACTTGGTCTTTGTGTAGTTTGCATTATATTGGTCGAGCTTTGATTCTTTGTTGGCACTGGCTTGAACTTGATATTGTTGAACTTATAGTTGATGTACTTGAGTTGACTGCATGTTCATTGATTTGAGGCTATGTCATGTTTGAACATAGCATTCATGTGTACTATTGATTTGCACCTGAGTTGAATCCAGTTTTAAAACTCGGGTTTGACCTTGTGCTGAGAGCTGTGACTTTTATTTTATTGCACGTGAGTTGAACCCGGCTTTTTATTTGGGTTTGACCTGTGCTCACCTGTCCCTGTAAATCAATCAAGTGTATATCGGTGTGCACGGCCTTGTGGCATATACAGTGATACACTGTGTATGTCACAAGTTGTTCGTGTATGATGAATTCAAATTTAAATGACGACGAACAACCCAAATAACTGAGGCAAATCATATTTTCAAAAATCATATTTTATTTTATATTGCAAAAATATTTCTTTTTCAATTTTACTGCGTTAGTGTATATTTTTGCAGATTGCTCAGATGCTGGATTCAAACTGGAAGGAAGTTGAAGATAAATACAAGTGTGAGTGATATGTAGTGAGGTGAACTGTAAATATGAAATGTGATGTAATTGTAATCAAAGTTGTACAGTTATAGTGGGAGCTTGAAATTGTACTATTCAAAGTTGTAATAAATATTTGTTTGAATAAAATATTCTTTTGAATTTAAATTCTGTGTTATTTAATTTATTCAACAAATATTTATTTAATCTGTGAAAACAAAATAGTATATTAACAAATACATTTAAATGAATGTATATATGTTTATTATCATCAAACAAAAAACATATAAGCGCAAATCGCATATTCAACAGTTCGAACTTGCATCCTGCACATGTATAAATATATACATGCTCACGTATGTATATAATCAGTTATATGTTGCTTTGAGCATTTGTGTCTTTGATGTTGAGCCACTGTCTTGCTTGATTTGAAATTCTGGTGGCTTCACTTGTGTATTTAGATTCAAAATTTGGTTTTAAATTGAAATTTAAATGATTGAGCAAAGGGGTATTGTTTGAAACCATAGAAGGTTTTGGGAAGTTGGTTAAGGTGATAGTGGGTCTTTAATAAAGATAGTTGGCAGGATGTTGATAAAACTGTTGGTTTTGGGAGAAGGGTAAACGGGTAATGGTCCATTCTTCCGGACTAGTAATTTCGGGGACGAAATTCTTTTAAGGAGGGAGGAATGTGATGACCCGGAATTTCTAACAATTTAAATTTGAATAGTTAATTGATTTTAAATATTTAAAAGTTAATTTTAACTTGAATTCAAGATATCAATATTTACTTAATAATTAAATCATTGAATTGTTTAGTTTAATTGAATTTAATAATTGAAATTGGGTAAATTATTTAATCTGTGAGTCTAAGCCTGTTTAAAATAATTTGAAGGCTTATAAAATCTATAATGATGATACTGAAGATAATAGAATGATTGAAATTTAATTTAAAGGTCATTTGTTCAATTTTAATAATATATCGTTTAAATCGATATTTAAAAATAGCCTTCCGAGGCACAGTCTCGGAATTCGACGAAACCAGTTCCATTTGTTCCGTAATAGTTAGTTATTATTGGATTTCAATTTTCGTAGCAATTGGAGTTGTCATTTGACCTTGGCAGCTCGAAACGCTTAGAAATTATTTTAATCGTTTTAATTGAAATTTGATCGTTTTCTTTTGTAACCCGCACATACGATCAAATTAGCCTCCGAAACACGTTCTATTGTGATCGGAATGCGGGTAAAACCTTAAAATGTCTGTCGGCATGTTTGATTCGGGGTTCGGGATTTCGCGTTATACAACGCGAGATATTTTCACTATTTAATTAAATAATAAAATCTGAAGTACATTATTAGTCAGAGATATATTTTTTTTTAGTAAACAAGCTTACGCAGGAAGCGATCCCCAGCCCTATACCTTATCCTCGTTCCCTCACTAACCTTCGAACAGAAAACAAAATTCACGAAAAAAAAGTGGTGGTTGCGAACGAAGAGATTCCAAATCAAAAGATAAACGATCTCAAGATAATAATAAGAAAAAAAAAGAGGGCAGAAGAATTGAATCGCAGGCCGCCTTGTTTTCCCCCTCTTCAATGAAAATATAATCGTGATTTCTATTCTTTGATCCTATGACCAACTCAACGAGCCGAGGCATGTTCGAATTCGCGTGAGGCCGTGATGTATTCTTGTGGTGGAGAATCGATTTTCCTTTGGGGTTTCGCGATCTAAGGACCTCGACCACGACTGTGTGGCTTCACGTGTGTCGAGGGAAATACTTTGCTGGACTCGAGTATGGTTGAACGGCATCGGTGGTTAGGATTTGAGCATGAGGTGTTTGCGTGCGATGGAGGCTGGAGGCCGCTGCTGGAGGCGCCGCGAACTAGACAATGTGGGTTGGGGGTTTGACAGCAATCTTGACGTCGAGGTGAGTTTCTTTTTGTTTCTCTGCCCTATTTTAATTTCGCTAAATTATTATACATATGTAGAACTTTAAAAATAAAGAGAGAATTTTTACAGAAATAAAAGGGTATATTACATTTGTTTTTTTTTTGTAGAAATGGAAAATTTGTTTTTTATAGATAAGGTTTGGGATAGAATATAGGAATTTTATAAAGATTTAAAGGATTATATAAATTTAGACTTTTGAAAATCTATGGATTATTTTTCTGAGTGTACTAGTTGTTTTAAATAAAGAAAATTTGTTTAAAATTTAATTATTAGTTTAAAACCAAATTTATTAGTTTAGATTCAAATTAATAAATGACAACTGATTTTTCGATTTATTTCGAATATTAATAAAATCATATAATGTTCATATAAGGTCAGAATTTGGGAAGAAACAAGCTGGATTTGGGAATGGATGCTAGTAAAACAAAGGTGAGTAAATCTCACTCCAACAATCTCACTCTGTTGGATTTTTATTTAAATTTGAATGGTTAAATTTAAAAAAAATTGGTTGAGTGATTAAATTGATTGGATATGCACTAATGATGATGTGACTTTGGTTTTGGTTGGTTCTCGAGTTAAACGTGGTTTGACTCCAAGTATTTGGGTTTTAAATGGTTTTTAAACTTAAGTTATAAATAAGAAAATATTTTCATTTTAATATTGATAAGGACTAGATGATTTGTGATTCATCAAATTAGCAGGGTAATTAAAATGGACAATTAATTCAATTAATTAACGATTCGGGTTAATTAATTTAGTAATTGAGAATTTGAATTAATTAATTAAGGATTAAGTAAATTAATGAAGTTAATTAAATTAGAATAATCATTGGGCGGTTTAATAAGTAATTACTTAAAGTAATAAATAAAATATAATTACTTTATGAAATAACTCAAGAGGTTAATTAAATAATTAATTAAGATATAATTAATTTATTTAATGAAGTAAATAAAAAGGGTAGATAATTACAGGGCGAGGTTAATCGAGGATGATTAATATTGTGGTTGGACTAAAGTAATTGATTTAGATTAGAACAAATTAAAAATAAAATTGGAAATCATTAATTTATATAATTATTGATGTAATTAGAGATTGAGTAATGAAGATCGAATTAATTAAATAAATAATGACTTATGAGAAATTAATTAATATAAGTAATTAAGAATTAATGTAATTAATATCGTGATATTTATTAAGGATAATTACCTGAATGTAATTGAATATAATTAATCCAGGGTGATTAATTAAATTGAGTAATTAAGGGTTGATTAATTAATTGTTTTGGAATTAATTAATAAAGGAGTCCAAGTGATTGAAGTTTGAAGTTTAAGTAGAATCAATTGAATTAATTTGTATGTGATTAAGCATTGCTTATGGATGATTGAATGATATGAGATACTTTGAATGAGTTGATATCGCTGATATGAAATGTTGTTTTTCATTTGGATAATTTGGGATTAGGATGACATGAGATCCGAGTAGACCGGGATCGGGTATTAGGAAATACCTGAAACCACTTTGGATTAAAAAAGTAAATTGATGTATGAAATCAATAGACTGGAATGAAATAATTTAAGTGAATTGGATTATTTTATCTAAGTTTGGTACTTAGAAAGTTATATGTGAAATAAGCATTGTCTATAGCAAATTGTGAATTGGTTAAATTAATGAAAGTTACCCCGGGTTTATATAAGTTGTTTGTTTGGTACTACATGTTAGTTGGGTTTACTCACGCTGGTTTCCAGCCTGACCCCGGTGTTACTTTGATGTAATGCTCGGGTCAGACCGAGTATTACAGATTTTCAGGTTAGGGCGTTTTGGAGCTTAGGAGGCGAGCTGGATGGCAATATCGTATAGAGTATTCCACTGTATTTATACTATTGATAATTTGAGACTTGATAATTGTATATATTCAGTGACTGTATATATATGTGAAACTCTGATATATTAGAATGTAACTGACAATTATAATATTCTTTTGTACACTGTTATTATTTATTATTATATTTTATCCGCTGCGATTGTGAGATGTTTGGTGTTTCTGTTCTTCTTCTTCTTTCTTATTCTTCTTTTTCATAACTATCTGGAGTTTTCGGGTTAGAAAATTTTGGGTCGTTACAATATATGTATGTTGTATATGTTGGCTGCTGTGTTGATCTTGCTTGCTACCTGGTCGACATTTGCAGTTCACTAGTCTTGGCCTTGGTTCCTGTGTATAGCGTATTGAACTGTTCGAGTTGTTTTGTTGCATTCATTCTTCACTTGTGTACTGTCTGGTTCATATTGCATTACTTCATCATTTATTGTTGACAGTTGTGTGTTTTGCATATTAGGTAGTACTTGCTGTGTGGTTTTAATACATTTGAATATTGTATGCTTGAATCTGTACTTATTTGGTTTGATGTTGAAACCAATGTGGCATTTGTGACCTGATGCATATGTATTCAGTTGCAGTTTCATTCATCTTCATATATGTACCTGTTTCACTAGTGCATCCTTGTTTCACTGGTGCATCCCTTGACTTGTTGACATGTGCACGTCATTTGTGTCTTTAAGCCTTTGTATTCGGTTTTGTTCTTGTTAGCTGTGGGTCTGGTTCGCCTTTGATTCATTTTGTACATATGTGCATTTGATGCTTTGAAAATCTTTCATTGTTGCTAGACAAAATAAAAGTGTAGCATTTATATGTCAATGATGCATTATGGTCAGGTTGCTCTGTTTTCATTTAGTACGATTACACTTGAGTCATGTCTGATTGAGTCGCTGTCTTGAATCGAACTATTATGGTTCATGTGTACACTTTGACTGGCTTGCTCATAACCATTTTATTAAACTTGTATATTCAAACCGCACCTCTGTTGAATCCAGCTTGGAGCTCGGGTTTGACCTTGTGCTGATATTGTGACATTATTTTTATTGCACCTGAGTTGAACCCGAAGTTTTGGGTTTGACCTGTGCTCACCTGTCCCTGTAATTATATCAAGTGTATATATATCGGTGTGCATGGCCTTGTGGCATATACAGTGATACACTCTGTATGTCACAAGCTGCTCATGAATGATGAATTCAAAATTAAATGATGACGGACAACCCAAATAACTGAGGCAAATATTATTTTCAAAATCCACATTTTATTTTATACTGCAAAAATATTTTATTTTCAATTTTACTATGTCAATGTATATTTTTGCAGATTACTCAGATGCCGAATTCACATTGGAATGAAGTTGAAGATCAGTACGAGTTGAGTGAATGAGTGATATATAGTGAGGTGCAATGTAAATGTGAAATTGTGATGTAATTAAAATTGTATTGTAATTGAAGTTGTATATATATAGTGAGAGCTTGAAATTTGTACTATACAAAAATTGTAATAAATATTTGTTTGAATAAAATTTCTGTTTGAATTCAAATTCTGTGTTATTTATTTTATTCAGCAAATATTTATTTAATCTATGAAAAATAAAATAGTACATTAACAAATACATTTAAATGAATATATATGTTTATTATCATCAAACAAAAATCATATAATCGCATATTCAACACAAGCGTGGAGTGTGGATGTGTCTAGGTGGTAGCATTCGTGCCTAGGTCGAGTGTCAGTCGGATGTTAGCTTCACAGATGATGGTCGAAATTTGTTTGGATCCATTGGCGGTCGCGTTGATGGCGGTATCGTGATGAGCTGGCAGATGCGAGTTTGTAGGAGGTGTTAGGTTTTATGTGCGGTGGAGGGTTGTGCGTGCACATGCACGAGGGAGGTGTTGCAGGCATCTTGATTTGGGTTCTGAATGATTTTGGGAAAGAATGGTTTAGGCAGGTTCGAGTTTGTGAAGCTTGGGCTTGACCTATTTGCTATGTTGGGTGAGAATATTATTAATATTATGTATATAATATTTTGTGTTAGCTTATAAAAATCATATCTTGCTCTTATTAAACTTGATTGACACACAAATTTTTGGTATTGTACACATATTGAAAAGTACAATGTCTTAGTGTAGCTTGTGAATAGCTTTGTCCACGTGGAAATTTATGACATGTTAAAACAGACTAAAATTTAATTACGTTATTTAAATTAATAACGTCGTTAAATTTATATACCTTAATCGTGATATTTGTTTGGCCAAATAAACATCATACTGTTAAAGTAAATTGAATACCTATTTAGCGGAATAAAACACCGTTCCGCTAATTAAATAAACTGGTCATTTAATTAGCAGAATAAATCCCCATTCTGTTATTTTATAGATTTGGACATCTAATTACACATCGTTAATTTATATGCCAGTTTAAATGAGTGACGTGTTAACCAATGATACTTAAGTGTTGAATTTTGTTTACATAAATGTTGAATTATGTAAATACCAGCTATTATCTTGGAAAGTTAAATTGAATGACATGGTAGCTTGTTTAAGTACCATTGGGGTTGCTAAGCCTCTTTCTGAATTTAGAAAGCTTTAGATTTAAATCAACTCCAATTTTTAAACAATTATAAATTTTAATTTAATTATTATTTTAGTAAAGTGATTTATATAATAGTTATTTTATTAACAATGTTTTAAAGTTACTTATTTATATTCTAAATATCGTTTATAATTATTAAATTATATTCTAAATATAGTTTAAAGTTATTTTATTATTAATATTATTTAAAGTTATTTACGATAATTTGTTTTAAAAGTTAGTTATATTGTAAACTTAATTATTAAATTAAAGTTAAATTATTACTTTAAAATTGATTATTTAAAATTATATAGTTAAAGTTAATTATTTTATATTTAAATTTGATTATTTGACTTCAAACTTATTTGTTATACCATTAATATTGAAAATTTTATTTATTTTTGTTATCAAATAATACCGTTTTAAAGTTAATTTATTACTATGTTAATATTGTTTATAAGATTAATTTATTAATATATTAATGTTGTTTTAAAGTTATTTAAATATATTGTAAATATTATTCAAAGTCCTTAATGATGTTTTAAATATGATTTAAAGATAATTAATTATTTATTTAAGATGTTTTTAGATAATAATTTGTTTTACTTTAAGGTGTTTTAAATGATAAATTATTTTATGAAAGGGTGTTTAAAAATAATAAACGCTTTATTTAAAAGGAATCATTTTAAAGGGAAACGTTTATGTTGAGGTTTTTAATTAATAAGAGGATTCATTAAAGGAATTATAAATTTGAAAGAGATCTTGGAATTGGAAAAGAAGTTTGGCTTTAAAATGTTTAGAGATTTAAAAGGAATTTTTTTAAATAGGTTTTCAAGATTTATAAAAGAGTATTGTATAAATAGAATTGGAAATTTATAATTAGAATTTTGAGATTTACAAAAAGGAAGTTTTATAAATGGTTTTTAAGATTTATAAATAGATTAGGAGATTTATAAATAGAGTTCTATAAATAGATTTAGAGAGTTATAAAGGAGATATTTATACATAAACGAGATTTTTAATCATAATCGGGTTTAATCATTTTTATATGATTTGAAATAAGAAATCTTTCTTGAATGTTTTGTAAATATACTTATACCATTGTATAAGCATGTGGAAAAGTTTGCAAGTTTTAAAGTGAATAGTTTATGAATATACTTAAACCCGTTGAAAAGTGATTTCAAATTAATGAAAGATTAATTTAAGAGGCTTAGTATTTTCCATGGAAAAGATAATTTTTGCTTGAATGTTTGTTTAATTGATAGTCAAATAACCGACTATCAACATCTTGGCCTAAATAAAATAGTCCTTCTTAATTTTGGTGGTAGGGAAGCAATTCCCTACTTAACACCAAAGGATATAACTCTAGAAATATCTAGGAGAAACACGTGAGTTACTTGGCATAGTCATTTTCGATGACGTTTTACTGTGCTGTAAGTCTCCTTTTGTTCTTCTAGGGCTAATAATAGGGAGATCAATCCATTTGAATGGTTAGGGGGTGATCTTCGTTTCTATATATTGTCCGATTATTTTTGAAGAATCAAAGTTAAGTCTACTAGAATTAATGATTTAGTTTTTGAGGCGACCGATAAGTGGGAAGAGTGTAATTATATGAGATGACTCTATACTATAACCACCCTAAATCCATATGCACGTTCTACGTTTTGGAAGAGATTCGAGCTGATGGAATCAAGCCATTAAAGTGCGAGGGCTACTTGCTATAAATCTTGAGAGTGATTCCAAAATGGATGTAGTGGAAGTAGTGCATTTGGTTTGTTCTTATTCTGAATAACTTGTATGGATGAATGTGAGCATTGCACTGATGCCTAGAGGGAAGTGTTAGCATTCTAAGTGGGAATGCTAAGAGGAAAACGTAAAGCATGACCTCACAAGACTCACAACCCGAAAACGGAAAAAATAGGGGATACAATGGAGCTATATGGGTAGCTTCCACTGGAAGCATTGTTCTTCTATCTAGATCAGTTTCCTCGAGTTGGTACGCGCGTAAGCACTGAGGGTCAAATAAGGTAGCCTCGGTGTCGATGGATGATGTAATTCGGCCTGTTGTGTTAAAGGGGCAGCCGGCTCTGTGTAGCAAAGGTGCAACGGTTTTCAACCTTAGGTACATTTTTCTAGAGGTGTGCTTTTGGAAGGAAGTCCCTTACCTTGCCATGTTTGAATCCATTTCCTTATATGAGCCTTATGGTTTTGATTAAAAAACCTAGTATATTGGAATGTAATTAATGTAACCCTTTTAACTATGATTCAATATTTATTTTAAAGCCCTATACACTATTATAATATCATTAGATTTTATAATAAAAATGGTTTGGTTATCTAAGGTAAAAATATGTACGTATTTATGTGCGATGTGGTCTTACCAGATACCTTTTATTTTGAAATGGTTTTCAAATATAGTAATCAATTTGATTCAATTCAATTTTTTCTCACGCTGGTTTTACCAGAATGATCCATGCGTTGTCTTCTTATAATGATCGGGTCAGCCCGAGCATATTTTCCTGATTTAGCTGGATGCTTTGGAGCTTTTAGGAGACGTATTGGATTCTCCAAGACATAGTCACGTATCTTATATTTTTCCGCTGCATTGGTTGTTGTATTTATCAGCAGATTGTAAGGACAGGATGTTATATCCATCTAGGCTAAAAATAAATTAGAGTACTCTTACGTTATGTAAAATAAGGAATTTCTTTCTGTAAAAATCTTGTCTATATTATATGTCTTCTCGTCATGATGTGAGATTCTATTTTGTCTTCTATTTCATTCACCCCAACAATATGTCTTTTGTGGCACTTGGATATTTGGCACGTGAATACCGTGGATGCAAATGATAGGTTGTTACTGTTGGTATCAGAGCATAGGTTAAGCGAACACCTAGGCCTTGGTTGGGTAAACTCATTAGAGATGGGATTAGTAATATCCTACAATGAGTTTGAGTGTGTATATGTGTAATAGCATATTTTTTGTTTTCATAAAAATGTTTTATGTTGTGTTTTTTGATCGGTTGAGTGGTTTATGAATTTTGGTCGATGCATCTGGCCCACATTATCGATAGGGATTCCTAAACAATTGAATAAGGCCAAACCGACACAGTTTTGTTTTAAATTTGGTAAACGAAATAATTTTACCTGGGATTATATTTTATATATAAGGGAATAATTTATAAAAATATGTATAGTCATTTTGGATGTATTTGGTATTAAGAATGATAATATACCGTCGTCATCATCTAGGACTTGATTAGTCATTCTCGCCTAGTTCCGAGCATTGACTATTATTATTGATCTATCTAGAATCTTCCTTTTTGAACCTAGGTAGGGTAGATAGGAAATTTGGGAACATTGAACCGAATACCTTTTGAATTAAGTTTCACAATTTGACTATAAGGCGTTTGTTGAGAATGCTGGTTTAAAATTTGACTTCAATAAAAGTTAATTATTTTAGGAAAATTTAAGTATTTTAGAATAAATATTTAGAAATGATTTTATATAAATTTGATTTTATGAAAATTAAATTTTAGTAAATGATGATTTGATTAAAAAGGAAGCTATAATATTTTTGAAATAAATATTTGAGAAATGATTTTCTTCAGAAGGAGCAATTTTATAGATTTGATTTATAAAAATGTGTTTTATAATAAAGAAAGGAATTTGAGAATTTAAATTCCAGTATTTTTGGAAAATGGTTTTAAAGGTTTGAGGAAGTAATAATAATAATAGTATTGTTTGAAGATATTTATAGATAGAATAATTCAAAAAGGGATTTATTTTTTATTTAATTTTTTAAGTAAATATGTACCTTATTGTTTCAAATGATTTTAGAAATAGTAGAAATGGTTTATTTAAAAGTATTTTTAAGTACAAATATTTTGAAAAGAAAATTTTATAGGAAGATATGTTTTCTTTAGTTTGTACGGGGACGAGGCCCGATTTGTTTTATGATCACCGGAATAATCTTTTGAGGAAGTTTGCCCAGGCGAACATTATAGTGCACTTAGTAAATTATTCTCTTTGCAATTTTATGGTCGGGACGAGTTCAAAGCTGAACGAATCCAAAGATAATTGGAATTAGATATTTCCTTGAAATTATTTAGTTGGGGGCGGGGGGTGTGTATATAAATAGTATTGTTTCAAAAAAAAGGGATTTGAAAAGAAGAAAAGTGTTTTAAATTAACTAGTTCAAGTGGCTAAAAAATAATTAAAAATGGGCTAGAGATGTGTCCGGATAGTAGACACTTCTCTTAAGTGTTGCCCTTCTTGGTAAGCGAATATGTAGTACTATTTGGTAATACCCAATTCCTTGGTTTCATTTTGGGTTTACTGGGGCTATATATATATTTGTTATGGATTAATATATATATATATATATATATATATATATATATATATATATAGTATCATTTCAAAAGATTTTTGAAATAAAAATCGGGGTATTTGGCTGTTAAGTTTCCAAATATAAAGATATTTTGATATAAGAGTGGTTTAATAAATGAAGTTTTAATTAGGTTAAATTTATTAAGAAGGTTTAATAAACTTTGTTTTATTAAACTATGTCTTTTGATTTTAACATCTAGGAAGCTAAAAAATTATTTGATGTTATTGGGCCGGCTAATAAATATTTTTACCTCAGAATGTCTAAAGAAAAAGTAGACTCTAGGACAAAGTTTGGATACCAACATCATACTCTTCTTAGCTACTTACCAGACCGAACAGGTAAGGAAGTTATACTGGTCGACTTAGTTTTAAGACCCAAAATTATTTTGGACCTACATTCGAATAGTTAAAGTGAACATAATTAAAAATCAGATGTTATGTATATACTCTTAGGATGTAGGAGAGTATTATACAAATTAATAAATTAAGATGTTTTGTGAAAATGGTTTCATAAATAAAATTGTGTCATTTTAAAATGCTGAACCTGAATTGGAATTTTATGAAATATTTTAATAATTTTTTTAGGAGAGTTAAAAGTAATTATGAAAGTAAGAATCTTTAGATGAGTATGTAGGTTGTACGTAGATCAATTCCCTTTCTAATATAGTTCTCGATCCAGGATTCAAGTACATGGCTTAGGGTGTCTCACACCGTTCCGAATAAGGATCCATTACTCGATTTTTGATGGTGCACACTTGTTGAGGATTCTTAGTGTGGAACCAAATTTTTTCTAAACATAGCTTATGGCAATGTAAAAAGAACAGAGGTTTCTAATTAAGAAGCTTGATCAGAGTCCACACTAGTAAATCAGATGAGCGATGCTTTTTGGAAGTGGAGTTATGTATTCTAGTAGTGATTGAATCAGATTTTATATATGAATGATCTATGAACATCATGCAGACTTATGAATAGTATTGGATGTTCATGTGGTGAAATTCCCAGGACTAAATTCTTTTTATAGGGGGAGAGTGTAACGACTTGTAATTTTTGAGTTTTCAAATTTAAATATTTAATTTATTTACATATTCAAACTTGAATTTAAATATAATAAAATCTATATTTCAAATAACTGCTTGATTTTCATGATGTATTTTTAATTTAATTTGTAAAAAAATTCATAAATTTTAATTTGAAAAATAGTTAAATTTTCGTTTGATGTATTTTATGGAAAACATTGGCATTTTTGAAAATTTAACAGCATTTGATAACCAGTGTGTTTTATATCTATTTTGTGATCATGCCACATTTCTGTAAGCGGTTGCATTTTATTTTTTGTCATTTGCGGCTTGCACACGGATGCGATATTATGTGATGGGGTATAAGAATCTATTCAAATTCAAATCAAAGCATACATATATACACAACCCCTTTTTCTTCAATTAGAATAGTGCAACCACCCTTGTCTCCTCTTCCACGCCACCAGCCACCAGTGTTTCTTTGCCTCTTGCTCCTTTGTCTCCTACTGCCATGCCTGTACCATTGTGTACACCTTTATATATATGGTCGAAACCAATTTGTTACTTCTTCTTCACTCTGATTTCATTTATGATTTCCTGAAACAAGAAAAATAAACTCCTCCTTCCCTTTCAAAAATCCTTATCTCTCAACACAATCAATATTTGCAAATGGTTCCAATATGAAACATGTTCGTTTTGATCTCTAGTTTTGGTTAAAAATAATCTGGGGTTCTTTCGATGAGTATTATGGCAGCAATTTCCCAAAATCGGTATTTGTTGAAGAAAATGATTGTTTTCGACGATCGCAAATTGGATATTGAAGGGCATGGATGTGTGCGGGTCAACGATTCATGATTTTTGGTGGTACCCACGTGATTTTTAGAGGAAGGTTTTTCATGGAAGAAGAAATGAATGGTTTCGGTTCAAAAATTGATTTCCGGCGCCAAGGGGTTGATCGAAGGTGTCGGGGAGGAGCTTAGGGATAAGGCGGAGGTGTTGACCATAGCCGATTGATCTCTAGTGGGCGGGGTCGCGGTGTCGAGCTCAAAGTTGGGTTTCGGTTGCTCTGGTATTTGCGTTTAAAGACAAGGGTGTTGGCGGTCATACGATGCATCGTAGATGATGAGGCTGGGCTCAGAAGTTGTGTCGGAGGATGACTTCTATCGGAGGTGGTGGCAAGGTCAAGCGTGGAGTGTGGAGGCATCTTAGGGGTCGCATTCGTGCATAGGTCGAGTGTCAGGTGGATGTTGGCTTCGGGTTTGATGGTTGGAATTCGTTTAGGTCTAGCGGGGGATGCATTCATGGCGACATCATGACGAGTTGACGGAGGTGAATTTGTGGGAGGTGTCAGGTTTGTTGCGCGGTAGAGGGTTGGAGCATGCACGTGGACGAAGGAGGTGTTGCGGGCATCTTGATTTGGGTTTTGAATGATTTTGGGGAAGGAAGGTTTAGGCGGGTTCAGGTTTGCAAAGTTTGGGCTTGGCCTATTTTCTATGTTGGGTGAGAATATTATTAATAATTATGTTAATTATTATAATATTGCGTGTTAGCTTATAAAAATCATATCTTGCTCACATTAAACCCGATTGACAAGCGAGTTTTTAGCGTTGTACTCCTATTGATATGTAGTGTAACTTGTGAATAGCTTTGGCCATGTGGAAAGTTATGACATATTAAAATATATTGAAATTTAATTATGTTATTTTAAATAATAACGTCGTTAAATTTATATACCTTAATCGTGGTATTTATTTGGCCAAATATACGCCATTCCATACCATTAAAGTAAATTGACTAGGGTAATTTGGATACCTGTTTAGAGGAATAAAATACCGTTCCGCTAATAAAATAAATTTCTCATTTAATTATCAGAATAAATCTCCATACTACTATTTTATAGATTTGGACATCTAATGACATGTCGTTAATTGATATACCAGTTTGAATAAGTGATGTATTAACGAGGATGGTTAAGTGTTGAATTTTATTTACATAAATGTTGAATTATGTAAATACCAGTTATTAATTTGGAAAGTTGAATTGAATCATATGGCAGCTTGTTTAAGCACCATTGGGTCACCAAGACTCTTTCCGAATTTAAAAATTTATGTATTTAAATCAACTCCAATTTTTAAACAATTATATATGTATTATATACTTATTATTTTAGTAAAGTGTTTTATATAATAATTATTTTATGATCAACGTTTCAAAGTTACTTATTTATGTTCTAAATATTGTTTAAAATTATTAAATTATATTTTAATATAGTTTAAAGTGGAAAATAGGCACAAGGACGAACTTTGAAAAAAAAATAGGCCGAAGGACAACAAGTTTCATTTTTAGGCTGAAGGACAAACTTTGTAAAAAATTAGACTAAAGATAATGATACTTATAGTTAGCATTTTTACATCGTAAAACTGAATATAATGCTAGTTATAACTAGCATTTGTATAGTGTAAATACTAAACAAAATGCTAGTCATAACTAGCATTGTTCTTCGGTATAATTTTTTTCAAAGTTTGCCCTTCAGCCCAAAAATGGAACTCGTTGTCTTACAGCCTAATTTTTTCTCAAAGGTTGTACTTCTGCCTAATTTCCTCTAGTTTCAAGTTATTTTGTACTTTAATATTATTTACAGTTATTCGTGATAATTTGTTTTAAAAGTTAAATATTATTTAAAAATTAATTATTTTATTAAAGTTAAATTATTTTTTTAAATTTAATTTTTTTAAATTATTTTATATTTAAAGTTGATTATTTTATTTCAAAGTTATTTGTTATATCATTAATATTATAATGTTTATTTATTTTAATTATTACATATTGTTTTAGAGTTTATTTATTATTATGTTAATACTGTTTAAAAGGTTTATTTATTAGTATATTAATGTTGTTTCAAAGTTACTTAAATATATTTTAAGTATTGTTTAAAGTCCTTAATGATGTTTTAAATATGGTTTAAAGATAATTAATTATTTATTTAAGATGTTGTTCGATAATATTTTTTTTACGTAAAGGTATTTTAAACGATAAATTGTTTTATAAAATGGTGTTTAAAAATAATAAACTGTTTATTTAAAAGGAATCATTTTAAACAAAAAGTTTTATATAAAGGTTTTATTTAATAAAAGAATTTATTAAAGGAGTTACAAATTCAAAAGAGGTCTTGGAATTGGAAAAGAAGTTTACCTTTAATGTTTAGAGATTTAAAAGGGAAACTTTCACAATGGGTTTTCGATATTTATAAAAGAGTATTTTATAAATAGAATTGGAAGTTTGTAAAAGAATATTTTTAAATAGATTTTTGAGATTTACAAAAGGAGAGTTTTATAAATGATTCTGAAGATTTATAAATAGAGTTTTATAAACAGATATGCAGATTTATAAATGAGATATTTATTTATATAAGGGATTTATAAAAGGAATAGTGTTTAAGGTTATTTGTTATCTCTGTTTTAATCACACTCGGGTTTAATCATTTTAATATGATTTGGAATAAGAAATATTTCTTGAATGTTTTGTGAATATACTTATATCACTGTATATGGAAAATTTTGCAAGTTTTAAAGTGAAATGTTTTGTGAATATACTTATACCGATGAGATAAGTATATGAATATTTTAATAAATATTTGAAAAGTGATTACAAATTAGTGAAAGATTAATTTAAGAGGCTTAGTGGTTTCCGTGGAAAAATAATTTCTGCTTGAACATTTGTTTAATTGATATTTAAATAACCAACTATTAACAACTTGGCCTAAATTAAATATTCCTTCTTAATTTTGGTGGTAAGGAAGCAATTCCATCAAAGGATATAACTCTACAAAATATTGGAGAAGCACATGAGTTACATGGCACAACCATCTTCGATGATGTTGTGCTATGCATGTAAATCTCTTTTGTTTTTCTAGGACAAATGATAGGGAGATCTGTCCACTTAAATGGTTAGGGGGTGATCCCCATTCCTATTTATTGTTTAATTATTTTTGGAGAATCGAAGTTTATTTCACCAGAATTAACGATTTAGTATTGGGGTATCGGTAAGTGGGAAGAATGTACTTATATGAGAAGACTCTATACCATAAACACTCCAAAACCTTATGTATGTTCTACCTTTTGGCAAAGGTTCGAGCCGATGGAATCAAGCTATTGAAGTTCAAGGGCTACTTGCTACAAATCTTGATGGATTTTCCAAAATCGATGTAGTGAAAGTACTGCCTTTGGTCTGTCCTTATCCTGTTCAGCTTGTATGGACGAATGCTAGCATTGCATTGATCCATGGAGGGTCAAAGTGGGAATTTCTAAGAGGAAAAGGTAAAGCGTGACATCACAAGCCTAACAACCTAGGAATGGAATCCCATTAGGAGCATCATTCTTCTATCTAGATCGGTTTCCTCGAGTTGGTATGCATGTAGGCACCGAGAGGCAAATCTATATTTTTAATATTCTTAATCACTTTCAACCAAAATCTATATTTTAATATTCTTAATCACTTATAACCAAAATCTATATTTTGGTTAAACTATTTCCTACAAATCCAAGCAACACACTCACCATCATTCAAAGGAGATTATAGGAAAAATTGTACAAGCAGTCAATATCTGTGTTGTATTGAAAACAAGACTGTGAACAAAATACTTTTTTATAAACCTTTTCTTCCGAACGAAGCGAGGGTTGTTGCTTAGTGAAATACCGAAGGGGAGCTTGGGGACCGATGTAGGAGGGAGGTACAAAATAGTGTAAAAACTCTGGTGTGCACGTTTTTATACTTTGTTTTTTATAGCTCTGTTATATTACTATATTTAGCTTATATATTGGCATACATTCACATAACAATAGACTAGTCATATTAAATACGACCCATTAGACTTTCATTTAGTATCAGAGCATGGTTATTTCAATTTACAGTAACATGTGATTGATTTTTTTTAATATGGCAAGTGCATTTCAAGAAGGTCAACCAACTGCTTGTCCCCCACTATATACTGGTTCTAATTATGCTTATCGGTCAACACGTATGCGAATTTATATGGAAGCTAATGGTTTATAAATTTGGCGAACTACTCAAATTATATATGAAGCACCTACCACTGACATAAGCACTTGGACCTATGCATAAAAAAACACGGCAACTGATAATGCCAAAGCCATTAATGTTTTATTTTATTCACTTGATAAAAATGAATTTTCACAAGTTATGTTTTGCGCTACTACATTTGATATATGGCGCACTTTACAAGTTGCTCATAAAGGCATGATTAAAGTCAAGAAAATAAAGATTTCTATTTTACAAAATTAATTTTCATCATTTAAAATGAAAGAAAATGAATCTATTATAGACATGTAAGCTAGATTTCAAACTATACAACACGATCTTATGTCACTCGGGGTCAAATTCACTGATTTTGATCTAGTTACATGAATCTTAAATTCTTTGACTATCGAATGGGTAAGAATTTTTTTTATCCATTTAAGAAGATAACGATCTCTCCGAACTCAAAGTAGAAGAACTAGGAGGAAATCTGATGTCATACGAAGCTAATTTGCATGCGAGAAAGGAGCAAAATCAAGAAAAGAAGAACATTGCTTTTCAAGCAAATAAGGACAGTTCCGACTTGGACAAGGAAGAAATTGTATTCATAGCCAAGAACTATAATAAATTCAAGAAATTCAAAACAATGACAAAATTTCAGAATGATGGCAATTTAGTCTCATCAAATCAACATCAGTCAAATGTTAATGATGTGACAAGTTTGGCCATATGAATAAAGATTGCCTACAACTCAATAATGACAAAAGGAAAAATAAAATTCGAGAAATTAAAAAAGAAGCGAAGATCCTTTCAAGTAACTTTGGATGACCCCGGTTCTTCCTCTTCCTTTGGCAGTGATAGTGAAAGCGACTCAAAACAAGATAATGTCTGTTTTATGATTAATACTAATGAGGTACACCTGAATTCACATATGATGAAATTTTGGAAATTAGCATAGAGTAAGATGATAAATATGTAGAATCTAAGAAACTAAACAAGAAATATATAGGAAAGATAAATAGAGCAAAGCTAGAAATTGGTTTATCAAAAGATGATAAAAATAATATTAAAAGAAGAATTAGAAATGGCTCAAAAAAATTTAAAAAGTTATTTCTCAAAATACTATTCTATTACATGATTTAGAGAATAGTAAATTAGAACATACCATACCTGAAAAAGAAAAACTAGAACTAAAGGCAAGTTTAGGTTCCAGCAATACTGAAAGTTTTCACCCTAAGAACAAGTTAGATAAAATAACTAATAATATATCAAAGTTAATAAGAGAAAACAATACTTAGAATATTTGGTCAAAATATCAAGACCATCGGAAATCGAAATAGAATAGGATTTAAAGCTAAGCAAAAACATAAAAACTATAGTACACTATATACTAAGTTCAAGAAACCTATCTTTAAAATTAATATTAATACTCCGAAAATAAGTAGTGTCAAAATATTGATTCCTAAACCAAACAACAAATTTATTAGGTAAAAACATATAGACAAATACTTGAAAAATATTATTCATAATAATAATTATGTTTTTAAGGTCCCAAACCCACTTGGGTATGGCTTCCTTCACCCACTAACACATAGGACCCAACCAGAGGAAGTGGGTACGAATTAAACCTTTACTTTTTTGCAGGTACCAAAAAAAAAGTTAAAAACAAGAGGAGATGGATACTTGATAGTGAATGCCCCAAACATATGACAGGAAATGCACACATGTTATTAAATCTAACATATATCGATGGAGGCAATGTGACATTTGGAGATAGCTCAAAAGGGTTTGTCATCGGCATTGGAGATGCCATCAACGTCGGCATATCAACTTCTCCGCTTATTACTAATGTTTTGTTAGTAGAAAATTTAAAACATAACTTATTAAGTAAAGGTCAATTATGTGATAAAGTATTTAGAGTTGATTTAGAAAAAAAAGAAATGTAGTACATTTGATCGAAATAAAACTTTAATTTTTGATGGATTAAGAAAGCGAAATATTTATGATTTAAACATAAGTATTAAAAACAATAGTGATTTATGCCTTACCGCGAATCATAATGATCCATAGCTATGGCATAAATACTTTTGTCACATAAATTTCAAATATATAAATAAATTAGAAAAGAATGATTTAGTAATAGGATTACCCAAAATTAATTCTAAAGTTAAAAATCTATGTGATGCTTTTCAACTTGGAAAATTAAAAAAAGTTATTTTAAATCTAAGAAAGAAATTACCACCAATTAACCACTTGAATTACTTCCTCTAGATTTGTTTGGCCCAACTCAAATATGATCAATAAATCATAACAAATATGTAGTTGTTATCGTTGATGATTTTTCACAATTAACTTGGACATTATTTTTATAACATAAAATTGATATGTTTGAAATATTTAAAGTCTTTGATAAGAGAATTAAAAATTTAATGAACTTAAAAATTAAAAGTATAAGAAGCGGTCATAGCGGAGAATTCGAAAACTATTTTTTTGAAAAGTTTTGAAATAAAAAGGGAATTGGTCATAATTTTTCATTTCCGCGAACAACACAACAAAATGGTGTAGTAGATCGAACACTACAAGAATGTGCAAGAACATTACTTAGTAGCAGTAGTTTACCGAAGACTTTTTGGGCTGAAGTTATTGCTATCGCATGATTATGTATTTAATCTTGTAACACTCCGACCTATGACAAAGAATGCATGTTACGAAATGTTTTTCAGGAAGAAATCTAAAGAATCATATTTTTGTATTTTGGTTTTAAATACTTTATTTTGAATACTAAAGATAATATTGGAAAATTCGATCCAAAAGGGACAAAGGAAATTTTATTAGATATTCGGATCGTAGCAAAGCATATAGAATTTTTAATAAACGAACTAATACTATTAAAGAAAGTCTTCATGTTTCTTTTGCCGAAGATTTTAAGAGTACCAAAAATGACGACAACGACAAAGTTTTAAATAATAATAGTATTAATAATACTTCTATAACTGAAAGCAATAATACCATAAATAATAACGAAAATCTTTTGAGATCACCACCTCGAATCTTAAAGGATCATCCAATTAATAATGTAATTGGGGATTTAAACATAAGACTTTCAATTAGAAATCAATTAAACCAAAAAAGTCATGTTGCATTTATATCTAATTTCGAACCTAAAAATTATAAAGGAGCATCAAAAGATGATTTTTGGATTATCGCAATGCAAGAAGAACTTAATCATTTTGAAAGAAATGATGTATAAGATCTCATACCAAGACTAGATGATCAATTTGTAATAGGAACTAAATGGGTTTCTAAAATAAAGCAGATGAATATGGAAACATTGTTCATATTGAAGTTGGATTAGTTACTCAAGGATACAACCAAGAAGAAAGAATTGATTATGAAGAAGCACTCGTTCCTGTAGCATGTCTTGAAGCTATATGAACATTACTTGCTTTTGCCTGTCATCATAGTTTTAAATTATTTCAGATGGATATTAAAAGTGTGTTTGTAAATGGTTTCATAAAGAAAAGTTATATGTTGATCAACCATTTTATTTGTTCATGAAAAATATCCAGACCATGTTTTTAAACTTAAAAAGGCATTATACGGACTAAAATAAGCACCCCGTGCTTGGTATGAGAGACTAAAAACACGTTTATTAGATTATGGTTTTCAAATTGGGAAAATTGATTCTACATTATTTATAAAAAAATAAGATAATAATATACTAGTTGTATAAATATATGTTGATGATATCATACTTGAATCAACAACGAGAAACTATGTAACGATTTCTCTAACATAATGAAAAATGAATTCGAAATGTTTCATATGGGAGAATGAAATTTCTTATTAGATTTATAAATAAAACAACTAGAAAGTAAAATTTTATAAATCAAGAAAAATATTGTATAGAATTATTAAAATGATTTGGAATAGAGAGTACTTCAAGTAAACCAACTACAATGAGCACAAGTTTACATTTAGATAAAGATGAAAATGGAAAGTATTTCGATCAAAAGTTATACCGAAGTATTATAGAGTCTCTGTTATACTTAATGGCTAGTAGACCGAATATTATGATGCATGTTTGTCTATGTGCAAGATTTTAAGCATAACCTAAGGAGTCACAATATCGAGCGGTTAAAAGAATTTTGCGATACTTAACCAACACCAAAGATTATGGACTTTTCTATCTGAAAGGCAACTCTTTCGAACTTGTATCATATAGCGATGAAGATTTCGGCGGTTGCAAGATAGATAGAAAAGGTACAAGTGGCACATGTCATTTTATCGGTCAATCTCTGCTTTCGTGGCTTAGTAAAAAGCAAAACCACGTTTCTCCCTCGACATGTGAAGCCGAGTATAGCTCAACAGCCTTAGCTTGTGCACAAGTAATTTATATGCAACAAACACTTTGAGATTTGGTAAACTTATAACTAATTCTCTATATACCGTGATAATACCAGTGCTATAAATTTATCAAAGAATCCAATTAATCATTCTCGTATAAAGATATCGACATTCATAAGCATCTTTTAAGAGATAATGTAGAGAGAAAAAAAATTAGTTTCTCTTAAATTTGTTAACACTGAGAATCAAATTGCCATATTTTTCACTAAACCATTATATGAATCAACTTTTATAAAGCTACGACGAGACCTTGGTATATGTTCATTAATTAATTAGTATATGTGACATTTATTTGGCATTATAAGACTTTGAACACTATTTCTCTATATTAAATTTTAACTTGAATTAGTTTTAGTCAAATCTTTTAACAACCATAACAAAAACTATTAATAAATTTATGGTTAAAACAGTTCTACCCATGCAAAGGTTTTTACTATAAATGGACTATACATTCTATTTATACTTGGTTAAACAAAAATAGAAATAGAAATATTATTTATAAACATAGGAAAACTAAACATGTCTTCTGATCACAACTCCACTTACTCAACTATCGACTTTAGCTCACTTTCATCAAATAGCACCTACGTATCACCAAAAAAAAACCACACCTCCATCAAATCAATCGGCTTCACTAAATATCATGGCATCACCTACATATCACACCAACTACTCTCCCATGGAAATGAAAGCTAAACATGCGATTGATCTTGAATCAATGTCTCTCAATACTAAAGTGGATGCAATATATCATTATCAATAAGAAATGACGGGAGTTCAACGAGAATTGTATTATGAGCAATGACGTCAAGGATCTCATCTTAACTTTCTCGAAAAATGTATTCTATAAATTTACGGTCATTCACTAACAAAAATTGTTTACATAAAAATCTTCTCGTTTAATAAATACTGCTATACAAACTTGCAACATTACTTCAAGAAACTTGTGGAAGGCAGGGCCATCAAAACAAGACTGAAATGAAGCTCCAAATCGTCCAAGTTGGACTACACTTAAGCCTCAAGATAAGTGAACTGACACAAACTCATGGGATCAACCTAAATTCAAAAATTCACAATCTTCGGAAGATAAATAATTATATATATATATAGGTATTATGTTGCTTTATTATAGTAATCGTTTATTATGCTGTTTTTATAAAAATATGAAATCAAAAAAATCAAAAGTATAGAAAATATAATTAAAAATAAAAATTTACCTTTCTCAGACGTCTATGGGAACTTGATAAACGTTTGTTAAGTTTCTTGGAAAAAAATTCCTGATTGATCTCAAATGTCTGTCACCATTCCTCAAACGTTTAAGTCGAGTTTCGACTATTATAGGAAGCACTACATATAATTTTTTTCCAACCAACTCTTCATTTATTACCTAACTATTTCAATTCTTAACTCCAAATCAAAACCTCCCTCAAAACCTTAGTTCGTCAAAAAATGGCACCCAAAGCAAAAGATCCAGCCAACAAGATATCAAAGAGAGGCTAATCTTCTTCTTCATCTTAAATCCATCTTGTTACCGATGCACAAATTTAAGAATGGCTTCGGAATAGTCTAATCACTAACAAAAGATTCAAAGATCAAAATCAAAAATGACACCATTTTGGTCCCTTCTACTGATTATGCAAATTTGGAGAATACGATCTTCAAGAACTCATCATCGACTGTATGCCGTGAGCTAATTAAGTTCTACAATGAGGTACAAATCGATCAAATGGCCATATTTCTTTTTTACGCAAATTTATGTAATAATGATAGTTGGACCCTTGGAAATAAAGATGGATGGTTATAGACTAGTGTGTACGGATGTGTTTTAAAATTAGTGTAAACACAATTGGTCGTTTACACGATTGTTCCTCTACTGGAATCGATTTAAAGAAAATTCCTTACTATAGAAATTGCCATATGACAAAGTTATACACCCAATTTGGGAAGATAGAATTCCACAATGAAAATCGGTTAATCTACGACCAAAGGCTCAATTGTTAAATCGTATGATAATAAATACGATAATTCCTCGATTAGGAGGTCATGAGCAAATATACGAAAATGACCAGAAGCCCTATATGCTATATTTGGTGGAATTTGAGTAAACTGGGCTAAATTTATTCATGATGAAATCAAAATTTTTTGGTCTCACCATCGGCATACAACTATATATGCGTTATACATCATGTGTCTTTTACCAAGTCTCGAAGTACCTTCTTATATATCACATTTCGAAGAAATTCCGGTAAAAGACAGTGGTATATATTTTTTAATCCTTAATGCATCTTCCCGAAAGACCACCTCTAATCATGTCACTTACTCAATGGACTGATCAGCAGCAACAACAATTGCATCCGGTTCCTCCACAATAGGGTCAACCACTTCCTCCTCCACAGCCATCTGGTTCTACTCACCATACTACCGAATTTCATTCCAATTCGAAGATTTACGAAGCAAACACTAAACTTAATCAAAATGAACCAATCCAAAATTTAATGCTTCAAAATCAAAAATTGAACATGGTAAATCAAAAGGCTTTGGAGAAAAATGAAAAATCTTTACAAAATAAAATGATCATCTTGGAAAGATCTTTTCTACACGCATGACCAAAATGGAGAAAACTTTGTAAAAAGTTGTTTCCATTTTGAGTAAAGTAATGAGAAAAGTTCATGTTAGATAATCATCTAGATCATCCTTGTCTCCTTCTCTAATACCGCCTCCTTCAGCACAGAATCCTTTTTACCATACTCATAGATCATCTTCTTATGGAGGAAGTTTCGACCAAGATAGAGGATACACTATTGTGTAGGAACAACTGGAAGAAGAATAAGAAGATTGCAATGGTATATCTTGGCCTGATCCTTCAGCAACACAAAAAATGAATCTTTTGTCATTTCAAGGATTGTCTATTTGTGAAGATGAAGAATATACTCAATGGTTGGGAAATTATCAATCTACTTTGTCCGCCTACTATGACTATTCTGATAATTATGGTGATTTCTCTAGTTACAATTATCATGACTATCAGTGGTTGACCTTTGCATTTTTAGGATTATTTATTATTGTTTTTGTTGTTTATTTTCATATTCGTACAAGTACTACCTTTGTTATTGTTGTTTAACATTTTCATCCGGCTATACTGAACCGACTGCATAAGTCAGATTGGACTGCCATCGAGGCCGATGACCTCAGAGTGATGATTATAGGGCCCAGAAGTCAAGCACAGAAGGTAACATGAAGTCAGTGTTGAAGGAACTTGATTGATAGGAAAGGTAGAGTGTTCGAAATATGGAATATGGTTCAACTCCTAGGAGGGGTCAACATAAATTGGCTTCAATGATAGAGATCAACATGTTCTAGGGTATAAGGGTATTCCTGTAGAAAATAATTAATATCTTAAGATCCACAAGTCCAAAGCATATGAAATTTTATGAGCAAGACATGAGGATCCTAAGGAGCCTACCATAGAAATTGCACCTCAAAAAGATGAAGTTGGAGGGATCGGTATACTTACCTTGGAAGGGAGCGGTAGAAAGCAGAATGTGAACCATATTGAAGCAAAGATCAAGCAATAACTCGAACTCCACTAATCCAAATGGCATGAAATTTGGAGGCTAAGAATATTTAGCATTAGGAAGCCACTATAGGGATTGCAACCCAAAATTCAACGAAAGAAGGGATCGGTACTGGTCCCTCTTCTTTGGGAATTGGGCCATATGACCCCTCTTATGGGCCCATATGGTTTTGAGGGTCTTTCAGTCGAGTTTTCAGAGAGATATTTAGCCACCTTCATCTATAAATACCGACTTAATTGTTCATTTTCAGGACGAAAGGCTGCTAGTTGCTTTATACTCTTTTGTAACTAGGGATTTTGATCCGATCTCTCTTGTATTAAGATTATAAAGTAATTAATAAAGCAATCTATTCAAAGCGGATGTAAGCAAACAACGTCGAACCACTATAAATTGTTGTGTGCATGTTATTATTTCAATTAGTTGTTGTTACTTTATTATTATTGTAACGACCCAGAATTTTGGTCGTTAGATTTTGAACATTTAATTCATTTTAAATATTGAATGTGGATTATGAATTGATTTTGAAATAAGAAGATTTTGGTTAAACAAATAAAATTAGTTACAATTTCAAATATGGAAATTTAGTTGGATTTGAATAATAACAATTTTAGTATTTGAAATTGGGATAATTGGTGAATCTGGGGGTAAATAGATATGAAAATGGTTTTTGAAATTTATTTTAAGTCTAGTTGAATTTGAATTATAATATTGTACTTTTGGATGTAATCAAAAGTTGATATGTTAAAATTAGAATTTTTATATTAATTTAATAATAGAATTTAATATATAGTAGTGATGTAAGTAATCAGATTTTGATTTAAAATGAATAAGAATGATTTTTAATGTGATTATAAATTTTATATGATTTATAATTAAGTTAGTAAAGTTTTAAAAGTGAAGTTTTAAATGATTTCGACGATTTTGGAAATCGTTCGAATTAATCGACGAGTTAAAATAGCCTTCCGGGGCACAGTCTTAGAATTCGACGAACTAGTTCCATTGGATTCGTAATAATTAATTATTATCGGATTTCAAATTTCGTGGCGTTTGGAGTTACCGTTTGTTCATACGGGTGAGAAACGCGTTGAAATTTAAATCGGAAATTTAATATTTAAAGTCGATTTCAAAAGCTAACTTCCACATACGATCAAATTAGCCTTCGAAACACGTTCCATTGTGTTCGGAGTGCGGGTAAAACATTATAATCGCCTGTCGGCATGCGTCATTTGGAGATCGTTTGAAAGTTATTTAAAAATGAATTTAATATTAAAATAATATTTATAAACGTATATATATATATATATATTTTATAAACGTGTATATATATATATATAAGCAGGGAAACACTATTTTTCTTCCTTACGGCCGTCGTGTTTATTTCTATGGCCGATATAAAATTCCCTTCTTCCCAATTTTTCTCGTCATCCTTGCGATATTTGCCAAAACTTTCTAAACAAAGGTTGTAGAGCACTGCGAAGCGACCACATCCAACGGTGGAGATTGGCTTCGTCAAACGGAGAAGGAGTTTTGGGGCCGCATTTGTAAGGTATTGATGAACGAATTCTGGTGCATCGGGGAAGCCGAATTCGCCGAGTTGGGGGTCGGAGGTGCGCGAGACGTTGGGCTTCGCTATGGGCTTGGATGATCGACGTCAAGATGAACATTTAGGGTTCGACAGTCGATTCTTAAAATCGACGATGGGTTCGAGTTCATATCTGGAGCGAGGTAGAAGATGGTTGATTTCAGCGGCTCAATTTTTCTCTCATTTAAATCTACGGCCGTTGGTATAAAAAAAAATTTGTTTTAAAGTTATATACAAACTTTATTAAATCATATCTTTTGCATACATTATCAGATTCCGACGAAATAGGAAGCGCCGGAATCGCAGCGACACGGTCTACATGCTGTAATAGATCTGGAGATGATTGGAGCAAGTGGAGAATTTAATTAAATCTAATGGGAATGATGTAATTTAAAATTGAAACGCCGACTCAAGGTTAGTTAATCTCACTCACATCTAGAAAATCGGTTAAATTTAAATAGCTAAAATTTAAATTATTGATTGTTTGGTTGATTGTAAATGTCATTATCAGTTCGGATAGGATATTATATATAGTAGTATATATATTGGAGCGATTGATTTCCCGCATTATATAGCGGATGAGACCTTATGCGCCTCGCATAATAACGGATAACCCCATATACCGTGATATTCCACCTTGAAGTGGAATTGGTATTTTTAGATTGTGCTTACATCTGTGGATGCAGGTAGACAGGTTAGAGGGATCCGACTGGATTCCTCAAAATGTTGTAATTATTTTCATATCTGTGATATGTTATGTGATAGACTATATTTGAATTAAATTATTCAATGCTATGGTTTGGATGAATAGATAATTTGGTATTTTAAAATATAGAATATAATAAATTGGGTTTAAAGGAAATGGAAGAAATTTTTTAAGTAAAAAATTGGGAATTTGGTAAATCAAATAATAAACTTAAAGGGAATTTAAATTAGGAAATCAGTTTGAATTGACTAAGTGTTTTAGGAAACTGTGATTTAAAAGGAAATGAGGAATGGAAATTTGTAACTGGGTTTATAAATGAAGGGGAATATTTATTAGTAGATAAATTTGGAAGTATAAATTCCGGTGGGAATTTTTAAGGAAAGTAGCATTTCACTTTCAGAAATAAAATGGAGATTTTATTTTTAAAAGTAGGAAAATATATTTTCCTGGAAAACTAAATATATTTAAAGAAAAGATTTCAAAGTATAAATTAGAAGTTTAAAATGGTTTTGAATGATTTTAAAAATTTATTATTTTAATTGTCTTAAGTGGAAAGTAAATATTTATTTAAGTTGATTACGGTAGTAAATTATATTTAAAGGTAGATCAGTATTATGATTTAAAGGAGTGTTTTAACACAAATACTTGATATAACAACTTTATTTTTTTTAAAAAGGGAATTTTTTTAGTTAAGTTTACTTGGAAACTCTTATAGAATTTCTTAAGTATTTTATTTAAGTAATTTTAGTAGCTTTATTTTAAATAATTTAAGCATATATTTTTGAAAGTGATTACAAGGAGATGGAAATGAGTTTTAAAAATAAAAGTGATTTTATTTTTAAAAGTATTGAAAGAATTTACGGGATTGGGATGTAAATTAAATTGGGATAAATCAAGAAGGATTTATAAAAAGATTATATGGGTTATATTGGAATGGAAGTGTATTTCCTAGAAAGCCAGGTATGTTTTCAAAGTAGCTTTTATGTATAAATTAAAGTTTTAAAGTTGGTTTTAAAAAGAATGTTTTGGAAGAAATTATTATTTAAGTTGTTAAAATTTTAAAGGTAAATATTTATTAAATTAGTTATAGTAGTAATTGTTTTAAAAGGTTAATTGATATTATGTTTTATAAAAGATAATTATTAATACTTATATTTTCTAAAATAGTTTTATTTTAAAGATAGTTGGTTAAATTTTTATCTAAAAACTTGTATAGAATTTCGTAACCCTTATTTAAAATTTAGTTTGGTTTAACTTTTATTCTAAGAATTAGTTTTATATTTTATAAGCTAGTTATATTTTAAATATTTTTAAAGTATATATATTTTTGAATAAAGTGTTTAATTAGTTTTAATTTAAATGTTTTAAAGTATATTCTAGAATAAAATGATTTAAACAATTTTAAAATCTAAAGTATTTGGACTTGGTGCTTTTCAGTCGAAAAAAATAATATTTGGGAAATTTATTCCGTAAGAGAAAGGTGATTTGAAAACTGTTTTCAAAGGGCTGAAGTGTAGAGATATCTTGCGAAGATATTTTGAATAATACATAATTTGGAAAATTATTTAAAGTCTGATGATTGTTTGTGAATGCTATTTGATAGTTAAATAACCGACTTACTTCAATCCGATTTGAACGTTTCGTAAGGAAGACAAGAGCTGGGAGTCCAAGATGGGGCAGTGAAGTGCAAGTGCTAATAGCCACTAATCCTAAGGGTGATTCCAAAATGGATGTAGTAGGAGTAGTGCCTTCGGTGCCGTTCGAACCCGGAACAGACTTGTATGGACAAATGCTTTAAGAACATCGTCAAGAGGACGATGAGCATTCTAAGTGAATGTGTGCTAAAAAGATAATGCATAGCCTCGAGCCTCATCAACCGGGAATGGCTAAAACAGGAGAGGTGCACACAAGGCTAAGTTGCTAGCAACCAATTAGGGTAAGATCACCCCTGTCTATTTGTCCCTTTTACTTTTGCTTTGTGGGCGGTTGCTGATCCTAACCGTGAGGTGAACTTATTCGGACTATCCATTAAGGGGTAGCTCCGGTCTTGTGATGCAGGGGATGAGGATGGATCCTCGGTATGGTGATCTAGACTATATACTATGACGAGCAGTACCCCAATAGCCCTACCATCGTATGGTATCCAATCTCCAATAAGCGCCTTTACGGTTTTGATTGTGCCCAACTATGCTAAAACGTGAGATGCAAGCATTTCAGCTAGATTCTATTTTACTTTCTATAGACATTATTATAATATCAGATGGTTGATAAAAAAATTTTGGTTATCGTAAGGTAAAAACCCGACGTGTTTATTTGTGACGCGGTCTTACAAGATAACTTTGATTTTCAAAGGATTTTGAAAATTGTAATAATTAAATTGAGTGTATTTTTCTCACGCTAGTTTTCCAGACTAACTCTGGTGTTATTTTATTATAATGCTCGGGTCAGACCGAGTATTATAAATCCAGGATAGGATGCCGTGGAGCTTAGGAGACGAGCGGGATCGCGAGACGTATCATTCGTACTTGAAGTATGTTCCACTGTGTAGATTATGCTGTATATTCGGCTTTGTGAGAACAAGTTAGGATAATTGTCCAGTAATTGTTTTGATTGAGATGTATTCTGATGATGTAATATATAAATAGATATAAGTTTCGTTTTGGGTAAAGATCTGCTATTATCTATTATATTTTGTTCTGCTGCGATTGTGAGATTCTGATGTTGTTTGTTTTCTATTTCTTCTTCTACCTCCTTCTTCTTTAACCATAATGGTTCATATTTCCATTCACTTGAGTTGACATGATGGTGATAGTGTCGACTCAAAGGGTATGGGTTTGTGGGCTGTTACCGTTGTATCAGAGCTTAGGTTGGTGAAAACCATGGCTCTGGTGGGGATTACTCATTAATGATAGAGTCCATAGTACTCTAGAATGAGTTTGAGCATACTAATAGATATGAGCACGTATTTGTTAATGAATATAAAAAACTGTTTTTATATTGTTTTGACTTATCGGTTGAGTGTTTATGAATTTTGGTCGGTACGGGAAGTACAACCGTATCAATAGAGGTTTCTAATCTCTTAAACAAGATAAACCGACATAGTAATGTTTTTAAAGTGGGTAAATGAAATAATTTTATTCAAAATTATATTTTGATATAAAAGAAATAATTTTCTAAAATTATTATATATATTTGGATGTTTGGTTGTTAATATTATAATCAAATAAGAATCTAAAATTTGAAACGGCTATATATATTTATAACCAAATGGAATTATGTAAGTATGATTTATACAAAGGAGTATAACTAAAATTTGATTTAAACCAGAATTTAAATCCTAAAAAATTTCAAAAAGGTTTAACTGAATTTGAACAAAAAGCTGGAATTTTTAAATCTTGAAATTTTTTGACATGTTTTCCAAAGTGTTTGAAGAAAATAATGGGGTATTATTTTGGGAAATATTTTGAATAGAAATTGTTTTGAGATGATTTTTGAAAGTAAAGAAGCACTGAACTCACTTTGGTCGTCGGAAAATAATCCTGATGATGATGGCCACATCATCAGTATTCACTTTCGAGTTTCGAAGTGATGGATTGCTACCGAGTGGTTTGGTATAATCATTATTGGACTTGTTTGATAAACAAGTTTGTTTTAGAAAATTTCAAAGAAAAATTGTTTTGGCAAAACCAAGTTGTTTTGGAAATCCAGAAGTTTGATTTGATATACCATGTGGGTATGAGTTATTTATGATTTCAAAATGATTTTGAAATAAAAAAACTAGGTATTTGAATTCTGGGAATTCTATTTAAATAATATGAAAAGTTAAGATGAATAAACTATTGAACTTATAAAGTGAAGTTGATATAAATAAGAAAAGAAATGAAAATTTTAATCCTGGAATTAAAATTTAACTTGAGTAAACAAAACTGGATAAGATATATTTGAATTTAACTCAAGATGATTTAAGTAAAAAAATTGGAATTGAATTAAATTGGATATAAAGTTGAAATGTAAAATGATTATTTAATTATGGGTTACAACTGTGTAATGAAATTTATACCCTTAAGCTATTAAGTGTTATATATATTATCTAGAGTTGTGAATATAAGATTTTAAATAAATAAGTTGTGAACTTATGAATAGAGAAATGGAATTGCAAAACCAAAATAGATTGGCGAATTGAATCTAACTTAAATTAAATAAAATTTAGTTGAATTTGGATTGAATTGAAATCAAATTCAGTTGAGTTATAAATGATATTGAATGAATTAAATTCTTACTCAACTAAATTCAAAATAATAGTTTGAAGATAAATCTAGCTTAAGCTAAATTAAATAAAAATTGTATTGGAATTAATAAAATTTTGATAACTTATAAAAGTTTAAGAAGTCAAATAAAATCCAATTTTTTTTTAATGTTTTGGTAAATGGAAATAGGATTGATGCAAGAAGGGATGGAGTTGAAATAACTTAAGAAAATTGTGAAATGATTATTATCAAGTTTTTTGTAATGGTTTTGAATACAACTGTATGGATAATGAAATTTAAATGTAAGAGTTGGGATTTAATTTAAATTGTAATGAAATGAGAATGTGTGGGTTGTGAATAATTCAAAATGGAATGAAATTAATATGAATTGAGTTGGAATTAATTTAAAATGGTTATAAGCTTAAGTAATTATTATTTTCTTGAATAACAACAAATGTGCATAGAAATTTGTCATTGGTCATAAAAGGGAATCAATGAATTAAAATTGGGTGAATAAAATTGGTTTTTGAATCAATTGAAATAGATTGGAATGTAATAGAATGGATTTGCATA
Organism: Allium cepa; assembly: GCA_030765085.1. Lineage (NCBI taxonomy): Eukaryota > Viridiplantae > Streptophyta > Magnoliopsida > Asparagales > Amaryllidaceae > Allium > Allium cepa. Next base: position 515,457,501 of record CM060938.1, read on the forward strand.
TAATAGAAGTGAATTGTAAATGTGATGCAAATAAATTGATTTGAAATCAATTTGAAATTTTATAAGGGCGAATGCATGCAAGTAAAGTACATAGAAACCAGTTTGGAATGGATTTGAGTTTGTTGTTGCAAATATGTAAACTGAATGAGATAAACTTGATTGTAAATCAATTCGAGTTGAATAAAATGAAATATAATTAAATCCATGGAAAGAGATTTAATGGGTGTTGGAACCTTATGATTGTTGAAATATGTTTGTTTGGCATGTTTGGGCCATGTAGTTGTTGTGTTTTGTCAGTAAATAAATGAAATGTTATAAAATTTCATGGTTTTGAAAACTCATGTGCTTGCTTGAGTCAATACAGGTACGGAGGCTATTGGATAGAGTTTGGAGTGCGTAAATGCATATAAAATTAGCCGCTCGCTTAAAAATGCTAACGTGAGGTACGCCTACGCAATAAAATTTAGAAATGATAATATATTGTGATATATTTTGTTTTCCGACCATGTGGGTCGATGTATATATATTTATTATAATTATGATATTGTAAAACGCTCTCCTTACAAAGGAGACGTTGTCAAAAAAATTCAAAAATTTTAGGAGTTAGAATTTTTTTTGAAAGTTTTGGAAATTTGGTTAGAAAAGTTGATTTTTGGAATGATGTTGAAAACAAAGTTTTTGGGTTAGAAATAAAAGCAAATGTTTTGGATTGAGCTAAAAGGTTTTGAGAAATGAATGTAAATATTAATTAAGTATATTTTGGGTAAGTTAATGGGTGTGGAAGCATTTTCCTACCTTAGCAAATTTCGAGGACGAAATTTTTATAAGGGGGAAGGAATGTAACGACCCAGAATTTTGGTCGTTAGATTTTGAACATGTAATTCTTTTTAAATGTTGAATGTGGATTATGACTTCATTTTGAAATAAGAAGATTTGGGTTAAATTAATAAAATTAGTTAAAATTTCAAATATGGAAATTTAATTGGATTTGAATAATAATAATTTAGTATTTGATATTGGGATAATTGGTGAATCTGGATGTAAATAGATACGAAAATGGTTTCTGAAATTTATTTTAAGTTTAGTTGAATTTGAATTATAATATTGGACTTTTGGATGTAGTCAAAAGTTGATTGGTTAAAATTAGAAGTTTTATATTAATTTAATAATAGAATTTAATATATAGTAATGGTGTAAATAATCAGATTTTGATTTAAAATGAATTAGAATGATTTCTAATGTGATTATAAATTCTATATGATTTATAATTAAGTTAGCTAAGTTTTAAAAGTGAAGTTTTAAATGATTTTGACGATTTTGGAAATCGCTCGAATTAATCGACGAGTTAAAATAGCCTTCTAGGGCACAGTTTTGAAATTCGACGAAACCAGTTCCGTTGGATCCATAATAGTTAATTATTATCGGATTTCAAATTTCGTAGCGTTTGGAGTTGCCGTTTGTTCGTACGGATGAGAAACGCGTGGAAATTTAAATCGAAAATTTAATATTTAAAATCGATTTTAAAAGCTAACTTCCACATACGATCAAATTAGACTCCGAAACACATTCCATTGTGTTCGGAATTTGGGTAAAACATTATAATCGCCTGTCGGCATGCGTCATTTGGAGATCATTTGAAAGTTGTTTAAAAATGATTTTAATGTTAAAATAATTTATAAATGCATATATATTGTTAGCACCAGAATTGGTCACTAACACCCTTAAAAGAGATTGTGTAGAGAGATTAATGAAGAAAGTAAAGTTAAACAGAGGATAATATGCTGAATTAAACGCAGAAAATAAGAACACCAGATTTATAGTGGTTCGGCATAACTGCCTACATCCATTTTGAGGTTAATCTTTATTGCTTTTCTCTATAATCGATTACAGATGCAATCCATATCTCAACTAATTGATTACAATTATTGAGCAAAAATGGTAAGTCTTAAATGAGTCTTGAATGCGGTAGAGTCTCCCCAGTGTTCTCTAAAAAAGGTCCCTTTCACTGTCCCCCTGCCTCTCTATTTATAGACGAAGATGAGTTGGACTTCCCTGATGGGCCAGGTAACTAAGTAGCTTGGCCCAAAAAGAGTGATCTCTGTGTGCCGATCCATAGATGCCGAACAGAAAAATGCCGAACAAGGCATGAGTGCCGAACGATATCCTCATGCCGTCCAAAGTGATGCCGAACGATATCTTCATGCCGATCGAAGTGATGCCCAACACTCTAAATGCCGAACGAAGTGATACCGAACACTCTGAATGCCGAACGAATCATTTGTGCCGAACGACTTTGGAAGCCGACCCAGCGTGTTGTGCCGAACGACTCTGGATGCCGATCGATCTCGAATGCCGAACGAGATTTATGCCGAACGAAGTGATGTGCTGAACAAGGTTTGGATGCCGAGCAGTATGGAATGCCGAGTGCTCTGCCATGCCGAACATCCATAGATGCCGAACGATATACAATACCAAATGGCTCTCAATGTCGAACGCTCTTGCATGCCGATCGTCCCATAGATGCCGATTGAACTTGAGTGCCGAACGAACCATTTGTGCCGGACGACTCTGGAAGCCGAGCGCTTTCTAATGCCGAGTGCTCCTGAGTGTCGAGCGTTCTCTAATGCCGAACGATCTGGATGCCGAACGGCGCATAAATGCCGACTAATATGCAAATTCCAAGTACTTAGTTGCCCGATCAAACCTTCAGGTAACACTTGCCCCCCAAAGTGCATCATGTGGTTGAACGTGATGTGCTTTCAATCATGAGTCCACTGTACTTTGCTTCAAGCTGTGGCTTAGTTTCCTCGATAGCGACTTCCCTTGATTACCAGGTGAGGCGATCTGTGTCGAACGTCATGCAAATGCCGAGCAGTATAGCCGAAGCCAAACGTTCCATGTATGCCAAACGAATTTGAATGCCGATGTCGAATGATGTCGTTTTGACTGGTTCTACCGGTCATTGTCCCTTCGGCTCCCTCTCTTCCCCTATAAATTTCGGCACTTTCCTCCTTCCTCTCTTCTTCACTTTCACCTCTGCTATCTTGTACTCACGAACTTCGCCTTTCAACAAACTCCAAAAATTTAACTACCCTTCCCTCCTCTTGCATCATACATTGCCTCACTTCCTTCCCTAATCATTCGGAATTAATTAAAACCGCGCCCTCAACTCCAGAATTCTCCCGAGTTTCGATTCCTTTACTATGTATCGACCCCTTTTTTAAATGCTCTCCCTTGACCTAATAGTTTTAATACAAGGCTCAAATTCACAAATTTTGGTAGAACCGTAGCAAATAGGTGTTGCGTGGATGAAAGAATCGAAGTGGGATTTGGATATGTTCTAAGGTTAGATGATATGGATTAAAGGAGAAGTGGTCAGAGGTAAGCACATGAGGGAGTTATTGGGAGATGCACTATGGTTCAGTATGGTTCTCCCATGCCGAACAAGATTGGAGGGAAGAGTAGAGGAGGAGCAGGAATTAGCTAGAATGCCATAGTTCGCCACATGCCGAGTAGTGGAATGGAAAAATAGGAAGGAAGTACAAATTGGATAGGATGCCGAACGACATGGCTTGGCATGACTTGCCGAACGACTCGGACATGTCGATCGGGAGATGGAGGGAAAAAGGCAGATAATGTTAAGGGCAGAATGCCGAGCGGTATGGCTCGGCATAAACACGATTCGGCATTATTTTCCACGTACCGAATGACCAAGAGGAAGGGTTGGAAGAGTGATACTTATGCCGAATTACGCTTGTATTTAAGCCTAGTAGAATGAAGGCCGATCAATATTTAGGCCGAGTGGCGCTTAGGCCGAACAACATGAATGCCGACCGATACTTAGGCCGAATGATATTTTGGCCGAACGATACTTAGGCCGATCAATATTTTGGCCGAACGATATTTAGGTCGAACAACTATTCACTTTGCCTAATCTTATGACAAAAACAAGGACAAGGACGTAAGCAAACTAGCATATCGAACTAATCTGGACTGATAACTTCCTAGTGGCGGGAATCATCAGCTTTATAATGTTTTAATAATTGCTCATGCTTTTTTAATCACCATCACAAGCCTGAACTTAAATCGACCAAAACAGATAATTTCCTTTAACATATAGGCCAACGTCTGAGCCCGAAATTGAAAACGTCATAGTGCAGGCGTTTGGAGACGGTCAGCGATAACGGTCTTCGAAGGCGACAATTCAAAGCTCAACTTTATACCATCAACTCTGTGACTTTCAATTTCTCAGCACTAGTATTTGAATTATCACACTAGTCCACACACCACACAGGGGGAATACTTGTGTTGTTAAGTCTAAAGTCGATTGTTTTTCAAGTATAGTTCAAACAGGTGCTCTACTGGATTCAATCTCTATTAAAGATGTCTAGGAAATCTAGCTTCGCTACGATTTCAGACAGACCTGGGCCATCTTCTAGACAAGAACTCGCAGACACTTCAAACCCGTCGACTTTCCCTGCTCATAACTTAGCTCCCGACGCCCTGGAGGCATCAATTTTCTTGTACAACCCGTCGATTCACAGGCTTTGAAGATGAATGAAAGTGCACTCCGTCGGATATGCTCTGTCCACAGAATTCCCTTCGACGATGTGTTAGTTCCATCGGGGCACGATCGTCCACACTTGCCCCCAGTCGGATACACAGCTTGTAATAAGTTCACGTGCTGGGTTAGCAGCGTGCCACCATTCAATACATTTCTTCGGGACGTGCTGCAATACATCGACATTGCCCCGTCGCAACTACACCCGAACGGTCATGCCTTCATCTACGGTACCTACATCCTCTTCATGAATGTCCTCTCTAGGCCTCCAACCCCAGGTGACATCAGATATATATATATATATATATATCATCAACAAGCGGAGAGATAGCCCCTCTTTCATGTTTCTCGAGCCGCATAACAAATGCCAGATCTTGACTGGGGCATCTAGCAAGTTTGCCCCGTACAAACATGAATGGTTTTATGTGCGTTTCCCTCTTGGTTTTACGAGGAGATGGGTGGAAGGAAGTAAGTTTTTTCTCTAGATCGATATTTATGCTTGGCCAAAGCCGTGCCTTTTCTAACTCTTTTTTCTATCTTTTCAGGTACCAATCCACGTCCTGACGGCCGTAGATATTCTGAAGCCGTCGAAGATATTAGAGCCCCTCCTGCCGAAGAATGGGACATCCAAACTCTCATTTCGAATGAGTCACTTACAATGTTTGGACTGTTGGCAGAAGGCCATTGGATAAGCCTTCCTCAGGGCGTTACCATACCCAGGCCCACCTCTGGCAGAGGGAAAAAACAAGCCGAGTCTTCAGCATGTAACGCTCCTGGTGCACTAGAAGAAGGAGAGATCAAGGAAACCGTAACACCCGAAGCACAAGATGAGAACGTTGGTCCTACTCAGGACCCGATAGTCGAAGTTCACGACATCGAAACGTCATCTTCCCCTTCGAAGAGGAAAAAGAAACTGACGTACAAGATAAAGAGGGAAAAGTTGGCGCAACCTCTAAAGTTACTCTTATTCCGACAGAGAAAGAGGCTTCCTCACAACGTTTAGAAAGTTCGTTAAAGGGCCTCTCGAACCTCTCCATACTTGACGATCTACTTAATTATGATTTTGATGATCCGGAGGCACTTAAACTTCACTCGCCCATCAGAGGCGATGCAGGCGTTCAAGCCCAAACTTAGGGAGAAAAAACTCCCATTAGTAAAGAAACTGGTCCGTCGGGGGGAAACACTATGGGACACACAAACACATGCACTCCACCTTGCACTTAAATTTCCGTTGTCACACTACTCTTTGCTAATTCGTTGTTATTTAAATTCTATGTAGGTGACATGGGGCGTACACACGGAATTGATCGTCTCCGTGGGTCGTCTATCTTCCATCATTATGGATGGGACTCAGGTTTTGGAAGACGTCGGGACAGAGACGGTGATGGTGATAGGGATTATCATTCCTGGGACTTAACTTTTCTAGGCGAGGGCTATCTCGAATCTTTAGCCAAAGCGTGGAAGACCTTAATAGAAATAAAGAAGGCCAAACACGGTATCGAGGAGGTTGATGAGGGGGCTTTGATAAAAGAATTCCTTAAGGGAAACGAGCCTTCGGACCTGTCAGCGGCTAAAGCCCTTTATTACAAAGGCTCCCCCTCAACGAAAGGGAAAGAAGTTATCGCCGGTCTATCCGGGATCGAGTCTCCAGCTCATGTGCCTACCCAGCCGGCTGGCCGGCCGATACTCGATCCTTTTGAACAGCACATGGCTATGACCCGGAGGACCCCGACCTTGGCGTTCACGTTTTGTCCCCTATTCCATAGGGTGAGACCCCCCTGACGGGTGAGAGCCAGTCGGAACCTGGTAGGCAACTCTTTTGCTTTAACATTCCAAGAGTTTTCGTTTTTCACCAGAAGCTATCGCATTCTAATACTTACTTTTCATGATTTTGTGTAGGCCATTCTGATCTTGAGCCCACTCTGAGGAGCGATGTCGCCAAGGAGGTGAGGAAAAAAGGAGTGAAGCCACTCACGTAGGAGAGGCTCCCGGTCCAGATGCTCAGGTGATCAGAGCGCTTGATGAGGACAAATCTGAGACTTCCTCTCCCATCGATGGGAGTTATGAAGTTGAAATTATAGGCGCCTCTGAGCACACATCCGAACTGAGCATGAAGGAGCAGCTTGAGAAAGAGAAGGAAAAGACGGTGAAGATCAAGGTCGAACCTCAGGCTGTGGACCTGGACGATCCTTTGAACAAGCCGTTGAAGGTCATCCTCACAGGTGGGTCCAAACCCATGGATGTTCCTCATACTTCTTCAACTTTCACTCCCCCGTCAAAGAAAGCTATCAAGGGTAAATGCACTGGGGAGGAGTCATCTGGCAAAAAGTCGAAGAAGTCGAAGAAGTAGTCTTCGCTCTCGTTCAACAAGAGCTAGTTTAGATTATGTAATTATTTTTGTTTTCGTAGTTCATGTAAATAAAATTATTTGTGATGAATAAAACTTAGTTCTTTTCCCTCTCAGAGGACTGTTGTTGTTTGGTTTTTTGTATAACCGTGGTCAAAACCCGAGCTACTGCGAGTTACGTGAACTTCTCGATTCATCTTCAAACAAGTTGACAACCTTTTGGTATTGCACATTCTTTTATCCTACGCTCTGGGGACTTAGAATATTTTCCAATCCATACACCAAGGGCTCGATGACTTCAAGTCATTTGTATCTAGTCCGCCCTCAGGGGATTTGGACATTTAAATCGCTTATACTCTGGTCCGTAGTATGGGGACTCAGAGTACTCCAGTCCGCACCCCGTGGTCTTGGAGATTTTGAGTCATTTATACTCGAGTCCGCACTCTGGGGACTTAGAGTACTCCAGTCCGCACTCCGGGGACTTGGAGATTTTGAGTCGTTTATACTCGAATCCGCACTCTGGGAACTTAGAGTACTCCAGTCCGTACTCTGGAGACCTGGAGATTTTGAGTCGTTTATATTTGAGTCCGCACTCTGGGGACTTAGAGTACTCCAGTCCGCACTCCGAGGACTTGGAGATTTTGAGTCTTTTATACTCAAGTCCGCACTCTGGGGACTTAGAGTACTCCAGTCCGCACTCTGGGGACTTGGAGATTTTGAGTCGTTTATACTCGAGTCCGCACTCTGGGGACTTAGAGTACTCCAGTCCGCACTCCAGGGACTTGGAGATTTTTTGTCGTTTATACCCGAGTCCGCACTCTGAGGACTTAGAGTACTCCAGTCCGCACTCCGGGGACTTGGAGATTTTGAGTCGTTTATACTCGAGTCCGCACTCTAGGGACTTAGAGTGCTCCAGTCCGCAATCCGGGGACTTGGAGATTTTGAGTCGTTTATACTCGAGTTCACACTTTGGGGACTTAGAGTACTCCAGTTCGCACTCCGGGGACTTGGAGATTTTGAGTCCTTTATACTCGAGTCCGCACTCTGGGGACTTAGAGTACTCCAGTCCGCACTCCGGAGACTTCGAGATTTTGAGTCGTTTTGCACGCGTTCGTACTTCAGACAGAGTAATGTATCTCTTAGTCATTTATTACAGCGTTATCATACACAGGAACATCGGCAATTCATGGGAAAAAGAAATGGCTTCAAGCCTTTATTAATGCAAATCAGCTAAATTGTCTTTTTGCATGCCGTAAACTAGGAATAAAAACTTGCTGAAAATAAATGCAACTAAAATATGATAGAAATGAACTAAGTGTAATAATGCCGCAAATGTTCACCATTCCATGCTCAGGGGAGTGTCGCACCATTAACGGTCGCTAGCTTGAAAGTTCCTTCTCCAAGCTTCCGTTCAATGACGTATGGGCCTTCCTATGCGAGGCTCATGTGTGATGGAACTGGGAAAACTCGCTTCAAAACGAGATCACCCACGCCAAAGATTCTCGGTCGAACTTTTTCATTATAATATCGAGAAACTCGGTGCCTGTACGCGGCCGCTCTTAAATTAGCTTCTTTGCATTTTTCATCAATGAAGTCCAATGATTCCAGCAAGAGATCTTGATTTGACTCAGAGTCATAATAAGTTACCCGATGTGATGGAACTTCAATTTCCACGGGTATGACAGCTTCCATGCCATACGCTAATGCGAATGGAGTGTGGCTAGTCGCGGACTTGTGGGTGGTTCTATAAGCCCAAAGTGCTATCGGAAGCTCATCCACCCACTTGCCTCTAGCCTTTTCCAAACGTTTTTTCAATATGGATTTGATTATCTTGTTTACGGCTTCCACTTGTCCATTAGCTTTCGGGTGAGCAACTACTGCAAACTTCTTCTCAATACCATATTTTTGGCAAAATTACTTGAACTCTTTGCTTTCAAACTGAGTTCCGTTGTCTGTGACGATGGTTCGTGGAAGGCCAAAATGGCATATAATATTTCGTACAACGAAATTAATGGCCTTTTTGGTGGTGATAGTGGCCAAAGGTTCTGCTTTTGCCCACTTGGTAAAGTAATCGACCGCAACTATCGCGTATTTTGCACCACCTTTGGATAGAGGTAAGGAACCGACTATGTCGATTCCCCACATTGCAAATGGCCAAGGACTAACCATTTGTGTGAGTTCCATCGGCGGAGCTCTTGGGATTTTCGCATACTTATGACATTTGTCACATCTTCTCACGTAGTCTGTGGCATCCCGATTTACAGTTGGCCAATAGTATCCATAGCGGAGGATTTTCTTTGCTAACGTCTGCCCCCCGTATGGTCGCCACATTCACCTTCATGGACTTCCTTCAGGAATCATTTTATCTCATCATGGGCAATGCACTGGAGTAATGGGGTCGAGAATCCCCTCCGATGCATTATTCCATCTTGCATTACATAACGAGAAGCCTTACGAATGACTTGTCGTCTTTCGCTCCTTCTTTCGGGCGCGGCCCCATGTAATAAGTACTGCTTGAATGGAGTCATCCATGACTCCTTCTCGATTTCTGTCTCTAACATGAAATCTACCTCCATCATATTTATGCTCGGAACATGTAAGGTTTCAACGGGAAACAATCCCATCTGCTGCGCATCGCCAGTGCTTGCAAATTTTGCCAATGAATTAGCTGCTCTTTTTTGTTCACGTGGAACATGTGAAATATCATAATACTCAAGATTCGCTAGCAGCTCCTGAACTTGGGCCAAATACGGAGCAAGTCTTTTCCCCCTTGCTTGGTAGTCTACACGCACTTGATACACCACCAGTTGCGAGTCGCAAAAAATTTCAACCGATCTTATTCCCAGTTCTTTGACGAGTCAAAGACGGCAATCAATGCTTCATACTCGGCTTCGTTATTCGTTGCTGTGAATTCGAGCTTAGCAAACTGATCGGTTTTCAGCAGTTACAAGAACTATGCCAACCCTCGAACAACGGTCGTTAGATGCCCCATCGGTGTACATCTTCCATCGGACGAGAGGTATGGCATTGCGGCCGTTTGATTCGTCTGCCATGGTGAATTTAGCGATGAAATCCGCTAGCGCTTGTCCCTGTATGGCCTTTCGCGGCAGGTAAGTAATATCGAACTGACTCAGCTCGATATTCCATTTTAACATTCTTCCAGAAGTTTCCGGTCGTTGGAGTACCTGACGCAAGGGTTGATCAGTGTAAACACTGATTGGGTGTGCCTGAAAATATGGGCGAAGCTTGCGTGATGCGATCACCAAGCAGTAGGCTAATTTCTCGATCTTGGGATAGTTTCTTTCTGCCCCCGTCAGACATTTACTAACATAGTAAACTGGCTTTTGAACTCGGTCCTCTTCACAAACCAAAGCGTACTGATAGCATGTTGGGATACTGCCAAGTACACATACAACATTTCATGGTCTATTGGTTTCGATAGCACCGGACCAAATGCCTTACCAGAGCTCGGAATGCTTCCTCGCAGTCGGATGTCCACTAGAAATTCCTTTTTCCCTTCTTTATCACATCAAAGAAAGGAATGCACTTATCCTTGGCTTTGGATATGAATCGGCTCAGTGCTGCTGCCTTTCCGTTCAAGCTTTGTACTTGTTTTATAGTTCTGGGCACCTGTATGTCCCGAATAGCCTGAATCTTTTCCGGGTTAGCTTCAATTCCATGTGCATTCACAATGAAACCCAAGAACTTTCCTGATGCCACGCCAAAAGGGCACTTCAAGGGGTTGATCTTCATACCGTAATGTCTGAGTATATCAAACATTTCTGCTAAGTCTCGGATGTGGTCGTTTGACTGCCGTGACTTCACGACCATGTCATCCACATAGACATCCATTTTTTTTACCAATCTGGTCCTTAAAAATTCGATTCACCAGACACTGGTAAGTTGCTCCCGTGTTTTACAATCCAAAGGGCATTACTACATAGCAATATAGCCCCATATTTGTGACAAAACTGGTGTGTTCTTGGTCTAGAATGTGCATCGGGATCTGATTGCATCCTGAATACGCATCCATAAATGATAATAATTCGTGTCCGGCGGTAGAGTCGACGAGCTGGTCGATTCTAGGTAAAGGGAAACTATCCTTCGAGCATGCTTTATTTAGATCGGAGTAATCTACACAAGTTCTCCACTTTCCATTTGCTTTCTTCACTAGCACTGGGTTAGATACCCATTCAGGGTAGAGGGCATCGCGGACGAACCCAATGGCTTTGAGTTTGTGCACCTCCTCTTTGAGAGCCGCGAACCTTTTTGGGTCCATACCTCTCCTTTTTTGTTTTACGGGAACGTGTTTCGGGTTTATGTTCAACATATGACTCGCAATTGCTGAAGAAATCCCGCACATATCAGAGTATGTCCAAGCGAAAACGTCCAGATTCGCCCGGAGGAAATCAGTAAGATCCTCGGCCACTGAAGGGTCGAGTTGTGTTCCAATCTTAAGAACTCGTGATAGGTCATCCCGGCTGACTGGAATGTCCATTGTCAGCTCAGCCGGTGCTGCATTCGTTTCCCTGGGTTCCCCATCATCATCTCTCGGATCTATGTCTCTAAGGATCCGAGAATGCTGCCCGAGCCAGGGCTCAGGCTTTGCTTGTCAATCATGAGTCTTTAGGGTGTGGACGGAGATGTCTGCAACCTTCCCCTTCTCTCTCCGCTGAGCTTCTTTCAGTTCCACCACATAACATGCACGACCGGTCGCCTGATCGCCATGTACAACACCGACTCCTTTGTCTGTCGAAAATTTAATGTCAAACACCATGAGGCCAGAGCGGCCGTAAATTCTGCCAGGGCTGGACGACCCAAAAATACGTTGTATGGAGAGTCAACATCCATTACTACGAATGATAGGAATCGCACTCTCCTACGCTCACCTTCTCCCAGTTCAACTGGTAACTCTATGTACCCATTGCGTCGGTTGCAGCACCATTAATACCGTGAATACGGGCTTTGCATGGTTTCAAATCTTTTATCTCCATCTTCATTTGGTCATAAGCCTTCTTGAAGATGATGTTGACAGAGCTTCCACAATCAATCAAAATTCTTTTCATGTAAGCTGGCTCGATTGTTGCAGATATAACCATCGGGTCGATAATAGGAGCCTCCACCTTGTCCGCGTCTCGACTCCTAAACACTATATCGTCAGTCATCATGCGTTGTTGTTTTGCAGGGGTTCCATCTTCCACATTCGAACAACATTCATAATCCGCATGCCTCAAGGAGGTAGCATATCGTTCCATCTTCTGCCAATTCTTGTCTGCAGGATGAGGTCCTCCGATAATAATGTTTATGATCAATCTACCCACAGCTCGAGTAGGTTGTTCTGGTTGGCGTGGAGCCGGCCCGCGTCCGGGGTCCGACGTTCCTTGCCTTCCATCTTGTGGGTTTTTGACAAATTCCTGTAGTTTTTTCTGTCTGATCAACTTTTCTATGGCGTCATGGAGGTGTCTACACTCCTCAGTATTGTGCCCATGGGTCTCATGGAAGCGACGGTACTTCCCTGTCCGTTTCTGTTCTTCAGCGGACTCCTTTGGGCGTGGCTTTCTATATTCAAAGGCGTTACAGGTAGATAGATAAATGTTTTCAAGAGAAGTATTCAGCGGGGTGTATTCATTGTAGGTCGGAATCGTTGGCTTCCATTTCCCTGCTTCTCTTTTCTTTCCAGGATTTCCACCTCTGGATCCTTTGGACTGCCCAGGTTTGTTCTGGACGTTGACTTGAACTTTTCCCGAACTATCGCCGGACTGCTTCACGACGATGTTACTTTTCACAGTCTCCTAAACAGGCCCTGGTGCCTTATCTCGTCTCGTCCATTGAGCCTCCTCCCTCCGTATGAACTGATGAGCTTTGGAATAGAATCGTTCCAATGTAGCTAGGGGCTTTCCTGCCAACCAATCTCCAAACTCCTAGTCTGGATCTACACCTCGCATCACCGCCATCAAAATTGCATGGTTGTTAGGATTGCTAACTTCAGTGGCGGCAGCATGAAACCTCTGTAAGTATGCTTTCAAAGACTCTCCTGGAGCCTAGATTACGCTTGATAATGACATTACGTCCTTTGAACGGGTAGCATGTATCCTGAATTGTTCAACAAATTTCATCACTAACTCGTCGAAGCTGGATATAGATCGCAGAGGAAGCCGAGTAAACCACATAGTGGCGATTCTGGACAGAGTGATTGGGAAGCACCTACACTTAGTCGCGTCATTCTCCCTTGCTGAATCCATCATCCATTCATACCTCATCACATGTTCCCTAGGGTCAGTCTTTCCTTCGTAGGCTGGGATAGTCGGCATATTGAATTTCTTGGGGTATTCAGCCTGTAGGATAATATCTGTAAAGGGAGTCTGGCTCCTGGACACTCCCCAATCTTCGTGGGTCGGGCCTTGGTTCTCTCTCGTCAACTGCCTGACCATGGCTGATAAATCTGGAGTTTGTATGGACGGTGGGAGGTTGGGTTCCGCTCCATGGGACCGTGCGGGTTGATGTCCCGCAGCTGACGGTCGGTCAAACGTGCGTCCTGAAGGCCGGCTTGATTTGGGTCTTGATGAGCTGGGCGTCCGATCTCTTCACGTGCTTGATCCTTGGCGTATCGATCAGTGGCACCTACCTGTGTAGCATCTATCTTGCAGCGTCTACGCCTAGGAGGTTCGTCAACTGAGGTCAAACTATCAGATGAAGAATAAGGAGCAGGACTACTTTCAGCATTCTGATGCTGCTGCTGGGCAAGCTGAGTCATGAGATTAGTATTGGCTTGGATCTGCTCAGCAAGTTGCCTTCTACTTTCCTTGAGTTCACTTATCAAGTCGTTGAACTCTGTTCGGGAAACGACCTCCGCTTGGTTCTGGGTGGAGGTTCCTGCGCCTTGAATTGCTGGTTGGTTGCTAGGTCCTATCTGCTGTACACTAGCAGTTTCGTTGACATCTGCGTTGTGAGAGGCCGATCTAGTTCGTGGTCTTCCCATGATAGAGTCATCGGTTATAACTCTGAGTAGAATCAACAGATGTCTTGCGAATGATTTGGATCTCCTTCGGGGGATTTTTCAATCCAGTAGCTATAAAGTAGATCCTATCGTCCCGAGAATTTGATTCTCAGTGGAAGCACCAAAATGTTAGCACCAGAATTGGTCACTAACACCCTTAAGAGAGATTGTGTAGAGAGATTAATGAAGAAAGTAAAGTTAAACAGAGGATAATATGCTGAATTAAACGCAGAAAATAAGAACATCATATTTATAATTGATCGGCGTAACTGCCCTACATCCACTTTAAGGTTAATCTTTATTGCTTTTCTCTATAATCGATTACAGATGCAATCCGTATCTCAACTATTTGATTACAATTGTTGAGCAAAAATAATAAGTCTTGAATGAGTCTTGAATGCGGCAGAGTCTCCCCAGTGTTCTCTAAAAAAAGTCCCTTTCACTGTGCTCCTGCCTCTCTATTTATAGATGAAGATGGGTTGGACTTACCTGGTGGGCCAGGTAGCTAAGTAGCTTGGCCCAAAAAGAGTGATATCTGTGTGCCGATCCATAGATGCCGAACGACAAAATGCCGAACAAGGCATGAACGCCAAATGCTATCCTCATGCCGACCGAAGTGATGCCGAATGATATCTTCATGCCGATCGAAGTGATGCCGAACACTCTGAATGCCGAACGAAGTGATGCCAAACACTCTGAATGCTGAACGAAGCATTTTTACCGAATGACTCTGGAAGCCGAGCCAGTGTGTTGTACCGAACGACTCTGGATGCCGATCGATCTCAAATGCCGAATGAGATTTATGCCGAACGAAGTGATGTGCCGAACGAAGTGATGTGACGAACAAGGTTTGGATGCCGAGCAGTATGGAATGCCGAATGACTCTGCCATGCCGAACGTCCATAGATGCCGAACGATATACAATACCGAACGGCTCTCAATGTCGAACGCTCTTGCATGCCGATCGTCCCATAGATGACGATCGAACTTGAGTGCCAAACGAACCATTTATGCCGGACGACTCTGGAAGCCGAGCGCTTTCTGATGCCAAACGCTCCTAAATGCCGAGCATTCTCTAATGTCGAACGATCTGGATGTCGAACAGCGCATGAATGCCGACCAGTATGCAAATGCCGAGTACTTAGTTGCTTGGTCAAACCTTCAGGTAACACACACACACATATACACACACACACATATACATATAAGCATAGAAACCCTAACTTTCTTCCTCACGACCATCGTGTTTATTTATATGACCAATATACAATCTTCCCAATTTTTCTCGTCATCCTTGCGATATTTGCCAAAACTTTCTAAACAAAGGTTGTAGAGCTGTGTGAAGCGAGCACATCCAACGGTAAAGATTGGCTTTCGTCGACCAAAGGAGGATTTTTGGGGCCGCGTTCGTACGGTATTCATGCACGAATTCTGGTGCATCGGGGAAGCCGAGTTCGCCGAGTTGAGGGTCGGAGGTACGCGAGAAGTTGGGCTTCACTATGGCTTGGATGATCGACGTCAAGATGAACCTCTAGGGTTCGATGGTCAATTTTTAAAATCGACGATGGGTTCAAGTTCGTATCTGGAGCGAGGAAGAAGATGGTTGATTTCAACGGCCTGATTTTTCTCTCATTTAAATCTACGGCCGATGGTATAAAAAAATTTGTTTTAAAATTATATACAAACTTTATTAAACCATATCTTTTGCATACATTATCAAATTCCGACGAAACAGGAAGCATCGGAATCGCAGCGACACAATCTACACGCTACAATAGATATGTAGACAATCGAAGCAAGTGGAAAATTTAGATTAAACCGAATGGGCTCGATTTAATTTAAAATTGAAATGCCGACTTAAGGTGCGTTAATCTCACTCACATCTAGATAATCAGTTAAATTTAAATAGCTAAAATTTAAATCGTTGATTGTTTGATTGAATGTGAATGTTATTATCAGTTTGGACAGGATGTTATATATAGTAGTATATATATTGGAGTGATTGATTTCTCGCATTATATAGCAGATGAGGCCCTATGCGCCTCACATAATAGCGGATGACCTCATATACCGCGATATTCCACCTCGAAGTGGAATTAGTATTTTTGTATTGTGCGAACATCTGTGGATGTAGGTAGACATATTGGAGGGATCCAACTGGATTCCTCAAAATATTGTAATTATTTTCATATCTGTGATATGTTATGTGATAGATTATATTTGAATTAAATAATTCAATGCTATGGTTTGGATGAATAGATAATTTGGTATTTTAAAATATAGAATAGAATAAATTAGGTTTAAAGGAAATGAAAGAAAACTTTTAAGTAAATAATTGGGAATCTGGATAAATCAAATAATAAATTTAAAGGGAATTTAAATTAGGAAATCAGTTTGAATTGATTAAATATTTTGGGAAACTATGATTTAAAAGGAAATGAGGAATGGAAATTTGTAACTGGATTTATAAATGAAGGGGAATATTTATTAGTAGATAAATTTGGAAGTATAAATTCCAGTGGGAATTTTTAGGGAAAGTAATAATTCACTTTCAAAAATAAAAAGGAGATTTTATTTTTAAAAGTAGGAAAATATATTTTCCTGGAAAACTAAATTATTTAAAGAAAAGATTTCAAAGTATAAATTAGAAGTTTAAAAAGGTTTTGAAAGATTTTAGAAATTTATTATTTTAATTGGTTTAAGTGGAAAGTAAATATTTATTTAAGTTAATTACAGTAGTAAATTATGTTCAAAGGCAGATCAGTATTATGATTTAAAGGAGAGTTTTAACATAAATATTTGATATAACAACTTTATTTTAAAAAAAAGGAATTTTCGGTTAAGTTTACTTGGATACTCTTATAGAATTTCTTAAGTATTATTTTTATTTAAGTAATTTTAGTAGCTTTATTTTAAATAATTTAAGTATATATTTTTGAAAGCGATTATAAGGAGATGGAAATGGGTTATAAAAATAAAAGTGATTTTATTTGTAAAAGTATCGAAAGAATTTACGGGATTGAGACGTAAATTAAATTGGGATAAATCGAGCAGGAGTTATAAAAGGATTATGTGGGTTATATTGGAATGGAAGTGTATTTCCTGGAAAGCCAAGTATGTTTTCAAAGTAGCTTTTAAGTATAAATTAAAGTTTTAAAGTTGGTTTTAAAAAGAATGTTTTGAAAGAAATTATTATTTAAGTTGTTAGAATTTTAAAGGTAAATATTTATTAAATCAGTTATAGTAGTAATTGCTTTAAAAGGTTAATTAATATTATGTTTTATATAAGATAATTATTAATATTTATACTTTATAAAATAGTTTTATTTTAAAGATAGTTGGTTAAAGTTTTATTTGAAAACTTGTATAGAATTTCGTAACCCTTATTTAAAATTTAGTTTGGTTTAACTTTTATTTTAAGAATTAGTTTTACATTTTATAAGGTAGTTTTATTTTAAATATTTTTAAAGTATATATATATATATATTTTTGAATAAAGTGTTTAATTAGTTTTAATTTAAATGTTTTAAAGTATATTTTAGAATAAAGTGATTTAAACTATTTTAAAATCTAAAGTATTTGAACTTGATGATTTCAGTGGAAAAAAACAATATTTGGGAAATTTATTCCATGAAAGAAATGTGATTTGAAAACTGTTTTCAAAGGGTTGAACGTAGAGATATCTTGCAAAGATATTTTGAATAATAAATAATTTGGAAAATTATTTAAAGTCTAATGGTTGTTTTGAATGTTATTTGATTGTTAAATAACCGACTATCAATATTGGCCAATGCGCTGATCATTTTGAAGAGACCGAGATCAGAATTTATTTTCCGAAAACCACTTCGATCCGGTTTGAACATTTTCATGAGGAAGACAAGAGCTGGGAGTCGAAGATGGAGTAGTGAAGTGCAAGGGCTAATCGCTACTAATCCTAAGGGTGATTCCAAAATGGATGCAGTAGGAGTAGTGCCTTCGGTTCCGTTCAAACCCGAAACAGACTTGTATGGACGAATGCTTTCAGAACATCGTCAGGAGGACGATGAGTATTCTAAGTAAATGTGTGCTAAAAAGGTAACGCATAGCCTCGAGCCTCTTCAACCGGGAATGGCTAAAACAGGAGAGGTGCACATAAGGCTAGGTGGCTAGCAACTAATTAGGGTAAGGTCACCCCTGTCTAGTTGTCCCACTTATTTCGGCTTTATGGGCGGTTGCTGATCCCAACCGCAGGGTGCATTTATTCGAAATATCCAGTAAGGGGTAGCTCCAGTCTTGTGATGTAGGGGATCAAAGTGGATCCTCGGTATGGTGATCTAGACAACGTACTGTGATGGGCGATACTCAGTAGCTTTACCATCGTATGGAATCCAATCTCCAATAAGTGCCTGTACGGTTTTGATTGTGCCCAACTATGCTGAAACGTGATATGCAAGCATTTCAGCTAGATTCTATTTTACTTTCTATAGACATTATTGTAATATCAGACGGATTTGATAAAAATGTTTTGGTTATCGTAAGGTAAAAACCCGACATGTTTATTTGTGACGTGGTCTTACGAGATACCTTTGATTTTCAAAGGATTTTGAAAACTTTAATAATTAAATTGAGTGTATTTTTCTCACGCTAGTTTTTCAGACTGACTCGGATGTTATTTTATTATAATGCTCAGGTTAGACCGAGTATTATAAATCTGGGATAGGATGTTGTGGAGCTCAGGAAACGAGTTGGATAGCGCTATGTTTCATTCATACTTGAAGTATATTCCACTGTGTAGATTAAGCTATATAGTCAGCTTTGTGAGAACAAGTTAGGATAATTGTCCAGTAATTGTTTTGATTGAGATGTATTCTGATGTTGTAATGTATAAACAGGTATAAGTTTCGTTTTGGGTAAAGATTACTTATTATCAATTATATTTTATTCTGCTGCGATTGTGAGATTCTGATGTTGTTTGTTTTCTATTTCTTCTTCTACCTCCTTCTTTTTTAACCCTAATGGTTCATATTTCCGTTCACTTGAGTTGACATGATGGTGATTGTGTCGACTCAAAGGGTACGGGTTTGTGGGCTGTTACAATTGTCCACTGTTTCCATTTTATTCTTCATTTAATTCTCATCAAAAAGTTTCTATTGGGTGTTTGTGCCAACTTTTAGTGCGAATATTTTGGTGCTTTCATGGACAACCTTGATTCTCAGCTTATTAGGATCCCTTTGGTACTACTGGATTGCATAAATCCCCCAAAAGAGAGCTATAGTTATCTTCAGGAAGTTTGCTCGTTCTACCCAAATTTGCAAAAATCTAAGAAAAGCTACCAACAATGATGAGGAGCACTAGATCAACTTCTCAGAACATGGAAGGAAATGAGAATGCTAGTATGCAGCAAGGAAGCCCAAGCAGTCAACCAATGGTTGTGAATGCTAAACCCATTGAAGTCTAGAATCCATCTCATTCTATTACAAGAGCTGAAATCCAAAATCTAATGAGAAAGCCAATGGATATCCGTCGAAAATTAAATCAGCAGATTCAAATCAATATCAACCTAATGAACCATCTCAGTCAGCAACGGCAAGGAAGAGCTAGGAGGGACCTTACCCCTCACTCGGCATTAGAGAGTTCTAGTTCATTGGATGAGTATCATAACACAAGCACCGTAGAATAGACAGAGATCACGCAGAAACTACGGTGAATCCACAGGCAGACCATCATGGTCTACCAGGATCTATTGTTGCCGATCCCTCTACAGAGATCGGTACCAATCTCTCCTTTAGTGAAGGGAACTTACCTATGCTCCCTGGGATTCAAGATGGAGCTGTTGCAGCCGATTTGGATGATGGAGTTTAGTGAAATGCTAACCAAGTGCTTCCCCGGAATGACGATGAAGTGAATTCGAGATACACATCTGGAATATGTTGAACCAAGAAGGCATTAAATGGCCTGTAGACATCGACCGTGCCGTTCACGTGAGGTGGAACATGACCACTGGTTAGTACCAACTATCCAAATGCCAAACTTTTCGGCTATGGTCAGACAGTTAATGAGAGAGAGCCAAGGCTTGACTAATGATGACTGGAGAATCTCGAGAAGCCATACCTCGTTCATTGATAATAACCTATATTCAGAGTATCCAAGGAGGTTCAACATGCCGTCGATGCCTGCCTAGATAGAAAAAATGACCTTAGGTAGCATATCATGAGATATGAGTGGCTGATGGATTTTGCACGAGTAGATGATGCAAACAAGTGTAGATGTTTTTCCATAACTCTCTCTAGCATAGCAACGATGTGGTTCACAAGATTACTCCGATGGTCGATCTCTAGATTTGATGATTTGGAAAAAAGGTTTGTGGTGTAGTTCCGAATGCATGCAACTCACTCCAAAGGTGTGATGTCGCTGTCCAGGGTGATCCAGGCTTCGATGGAATCATTGAAAGGTATTTGGAGAGATTCCATATAGTTGTTATAGAAATCAGTAATTCGAATGACCATGCAATATTGATGGTCGTGACAAGAGGGATTGATCCAGAATCTGATTTTGGCGATTGATTAGCCGACAAGACACCCGTAATATTGGAACGCTTTTATGCAAAAGCGGCTTAGTATTTAAGGAAGGAGGAAGCCAGATCCTCTAGGAAGAAGAATGTTGTGGGACCAAGTGGAGAGGGAGCACAGAGTAATATTGCTGTAAAGCAATCTGATGGTAGCTCTGGAAAATTTCAAGTGAATGTCCAAAACAAAACCGAACGAACAAAAGAAAGGCGGAAATAGGAGCTGAGAACGAAAGATGGATTCTGGAAGAAGGATGCCTAGTATTCCGATGTTTAATACTTACACGCCATTGAATACGTCCTTGGGGAATATCTATTTTTTTACCTGCAATACCATGCAGTATAGAAAGCCGCCTCCAAAAGAATCATCAGAGTAGTAGAAACAAATTGGGAAATGTTATTAGTTTCACTAATGCTATAGGCGTAACACAGATGAATGCAGGCATCTCTAGGATATTATAGAAAAGCCGATACAAGAAAGGAAGCTGCAGTAGTTTGTGAAAACCTTGCTGGATGGCGGGTGGGGAATATCTGACCCCAACCAAGGACAAGCATCGAACAATGCCGAGGAGCATGTGTGGACCAGTGGAAGATTGGTGATCAATACAATAGTTGGAGGACCGCATTCGGCTAATAAGAGTTGGCATGAAATAGAGCGCTATGCTAGCGCAATTAAGCACGTGGATTTTCAAATGCTGTTCAAATACGAAAGATGGAGCTCTGAAAAATAGTATCCCACAACGGCAGATGATATCGTGTTTAGAAACAGAAATGCAGACAGGTGGAGGCTCCAACGATCGACCCAATGGTCATTTCGGCCGTGATTGACCCTGCTTTAGTGGGAAGGATATTGGTTGACTGTGGAAATTCTATAAATGTAATTTTCAAAAAAGCTTATGATTAGATAAGGATGGAAGCCAAGGACTTGAAACCATCTAAAGCCTGCATTCATGGCTTTAACGATGCTGCAACTGAAGTTATTAGTTATGTTGAATTACCTGTAGAGTTGGGAGAAGGTGACCGTAGGAGAGTGCATATTCTACCTTTGTTATTTCGGATATTGACTCTCCATACAATGCTTTTCTAGGCTAACCAGCCCTAGCTGATTTCTGGACAGCTCTTGCCCCATGGTGCTTAACTTTGAAGTTCCTGATAGATAATAGAGTCAGAGTTGTGTATGCCAATCAAGCGGCTAGATGTGCCTATTATATAGCTGAACCGAGGGATGCTCAACGAAAGGAGAAAGGTAAGGGTGTTACAAGTCAGTCCGCATCCAAGCCACTGAAGATTGACAGCTAGCGCCTAAGCCTTGGCTCAGGTGCCACAGTCGGCTCTATAGAGATATAGATCCAAGAGATGACAAGGAGGAACCCAAAAAGACTAAGGTTACACCGGTTGAATTGACGATTGACATAACAGTCAGCCACGATGACCCATCACGAGTCCTAAAGATCGGATCGCAGCTTAGCTCCCCAATGATGAAAGAACTTGTTGGATTTCTCTAAGCAAATCTCGACATGTTCGCTTGGACTTACCTTGACATGTACGAGATCTCGCCTGCCAATGCGCGCCATGCATTGAATATCGACCCGAGGCATGTCCCGGTGAAACTAAAAAGATATGGCATGGATACAGAGAGATCTATCACACTTAAAGAGGAGGTGGATAGATTAAAAGATAATGGTTCAATTCACGACATCTTATACCCTAAGTGCGTATCTAGTCTTGTACTTGTGAGAAACGTGAATGGGAAATGGAGGACGTGCGTTGATTACTTGGACTTGAATAAGACATGCCCAAAAGACATTTTTCCTCTTCCAAGGATTGGTCAGCTGGTAGACTCAATTGCGGGCATGAATTGCTATCTTTCATGGATGCATACTCAGGATATAACCAAATCCCGATGCACATTCCTGATCAAGAGCACAATAGCTTCATTATCGATATTGGATTATATTTCTATGGGGGATGCCATTTGAACTAAAGAATGAAGAAGTGACCTACTAGTGCCTAGTTAGTAGCATGTTTAAAGATCAGATCAAAAAACGATAGAGTTATATGTGGATGATATGCTCATGAAGTCACGATAGTCTAGCGACCACATTAGAGACTTGGCAGAAATGTTTGACATCCTCTGACATTATAAAATGATGATTAATCCTCTGAAATGCTCCTTTGGCATTGCATCAGAAAAGTTCTTAGGTTTCATTGTTAATTCCCATGGAATTGAAGTTAATCCCGAGAAGATCCAAGGTATTCGCAATATCCAAGCGTCAAAAACTATTAAGCAAGACAGAGCCTGAATGTGAAGGTTGATGCCTTAAGCCAGTTCATTCCAGAGCTATTAATAAATGCATTTCTTTCTTTGACTTGATTAGGATATAAAAAAGGAATTTTGAATAGACACAGGATTGTAAATATGCATTCCAAGCTTTGGTGAACCACTTAGAGAAACCCCATATCTCTAATCAAAGCTAATGGATCATGAAGATTTATATATCTACTTAGCCATGTTGGCACATGCTAAAAATGTCGCGTTGCTTCATGAGGAGAGTCGAATCCAGAGACCAGTCTATTATGTTAGCAAGAAATTGATAGGGCTGAAAGGAACACTCCAAAGATAGATAAACCGACATACTATTTGTTGACCGCATCACGAAAGCTCCGCCCTTACTTCAAGGAGCACCCTATAAATGTTTATACTGGCCAGCCGTTACAACAGGTCATACAGCGACCTAAGACATATGGAAGATTATTCAAATGGAATATCGAGCTCAGAGAATTCGACATCACTTATCTTCCCCGGAGGGCTATCCATGGTCAGGCACTGGAAAATTTTATAGCAGAATTTACCGCGCAAGATGATTTTCCAAAGAGCAGTAAAAACTCTACCATACGGTGGAAGTTGTATACAGATGGAGCATCAAATGAATGTTGTTCTAGGGCTGGGATTGTGCTTGTAACTCCCAAAGATCGATTAATTTGCTACACTTTGAAGTTTGATTTCCCTGCAACAAACAATGAAGCCGAGTATGAGGCTCTGCTTGCTGGACTTAAACTCTCTAGAGAACTGATAATAAAGTCTCTTGAGATCTTTTGCGCCTCATAATTGGTGGTACACTAAGTCAGGGGAGATTACCAAGTTAAAGGGCAATGGCTTGCTATATATTACCCAAGTCCAAGAGTTGTTGACTGACTTTGAGTACTACGATATTATGCAAATTGCACGAGATCAAAGCAAAGAGGCCGATTCACCGACAAAGTTTGCTAGTATCGGGGATGCACAACAGATAGGCTTAGTTCTAGTCGAAGTATCAAATGCCCCGAGTATAAACCTGATGGAAATTGACCAGGTACTAGAGACGGAGCCTGAGAGGGAATCATGGATGACTCTGATTAAAAACTATTTGCAGAACGGAGTCCTTCCCGAACAAAGGAATGAAAAGCAACAAGTCCTTCGTAAAGCTTAACGATATATCATATAGGAAGGAGTTATGAAAGGGTTTTCCCATTCCCTTACTTCTGTGTATCACTCATGATGAGATAAAATGATTCCTAAAAGAAGTTCATGAAGGAGAATGTGGTGGTCACACTAAGGGGCAAATTCTAGCAAAGAAAATGCTCCACTATGGGTATTATTGGCCAACCATTAATCGAGGTGCTGTTGATTATGTAAGCTGATGCGACAAGTGCCTGATATATGCAAAAGTCCTAAGAGCTCCACCAATAGAAATAATACAAATGGTCGGTCCATGGCCTTTTTCCATATGGGCCATAGTTATTATTAGTTCTTTATTGATCTCTAAAAGTTGTGCGAAGTGCGCCATCATCACAGTTGATTACTTCACCAAATGGGCCGAAGCAGAACCACTATCTACAATCACAATGAAGAAAGTAATCAACTTCATTTTTCGAAACATCATCTGTCATTTTGGTCTTCCACAAACTATTGTAATAGACTACAGGACTCCATTCGAAAGTGCTGAGTTCAAAGACTTTTGCCATCACCATCGTATTGAAAAACGATTTGTTGTAGTCGCTCACCCTTAAGCAAATGGGCAAGTCGAACTGTGAACAAAATCATAAAATCCATTCTCAAGAAGTGTTAGAAAAGGCTAGAGGCAAGTGGGAGGATGAACTCCCACTGGCACTATGGGCCTATAGGATCACCCAAAAATCTGCGACTGGCCATAATCAATTCGCCCTCGCTCACAATTCTAAAGCTGTTATTCCTGTTGAGCTTGAAGTTCCTTCCCATCGAGTGACTTACTATGATCCTAGAACAAATAAAGATCTCCTCTTGGAATCTCTGGACTTTATAGATGTGAAACGCGAGGAAGCTGATTTGAGGGACGCTGCACATTGACACTGAGCTGCCAAATACTACAACACTAAAGTTCGACCTAGAGGCTTTGAAATTAGTAATCTCGTCTTGAAACGGTTTTTCATGCACCGTCGCATATGAATCCAACCGGAGAAGGACCGTATGTCATTGAGCAAAGGCTTGGAGAAGGAACTTTCAGGCTAGCGTCTGTTGATGGCAACATACTTCCAAGGGCATGGAATAATAAACATTTACGACGTTATTTCACTTAGTTTGTTTCTTTTTCATCCAGTTGTATTTATTTTTAGAATTTGTTTTAGCATTTGATTTTTTGGATATGTGATAAGACAAATTATGCCATTTCCTTCCATTTAGCAAATAAAGTTTTAAACTTCCTTTATGTCTGTGTTTGCTATAGCATCGCCTGTTAGCTACATTAAAAACTGAATGATGATGGTATGTCTTAACAGGTTCCTCGAGTTTGGAACTAACCAATTACACTAGTCCTGATTGAATTAAACAAGATGAGCATAGTATGATCGTTCATTTGATAACCTTGTTCATAATCAAATGGACGGAATATGTAACGAGAATGGATGTGACTCAACTATCCGATGATTGAACATATCTCGCCAAGTGATGGGACTAAAATAAATCAAAAGCGATCGTGACATGACAAATCGCTCGCTAAATCAAACCCCAGACCTTGGGGGCAAATCAATAAATTAAGAAAAATACGATCCGTTTTTTTCTGAAAAACTCTAAGGCCCTAGATTTCGGACTGGAGTACAAACATATATCGGGTGTGAATCGACTACCCGTGAACTAACTCTAAGTCCCTAGAGTGCGGACTGGTGTATAAGCATAAGTCGGGTGTGAATCGACCACCCGCTAATCAACTATTATTCCCAGAGTGTGGCTATGAGTATAAGAAAATAGACGAGTGTGGTTCTACCACTCACTATTCCATGAACTCAGGCCTGAAACCGACAAAAGGAGTATAAACTCACAAAGGATGGAGTTCGACCATCCACCGTTTAACTCCTCTAACCCGAGACAGGGAGCATGAGTTTAATCCCTCAGACCGCTCCAACAGCATAACATTAGGGCTCAAGCCCCATGTTTGGTATGACTCAGGGCCACGACCGCATGAAGGCCTTGAGATAGAATTAACGGCATCCAAAGCAATGAGAAATGAGTTACAAGTACATTGAATGAGAAGTAATAGCTCAACTACTAAGAGAAAATTCACATGAGCATTCAACAAAAAACAAAAAGCTTTTATTCACGTAATAAGCTTCACAATTGTGATACGAGTTTATTCAGAAAATGGGGGCCATACCCATACAATCACGGCCAAACAATGAGAAAAATAGCTATACAAGCTATGTGCATACAGAGCCGAAATGATGGCTATTTCTTTTGTCTTCTCTCCTTTTTGGATTTTTTGGGAGTGGCGCCACCAGTGCTTCGACCTGTCTTTTTTCTTGATCCTTTACTACTTTGGCGGAGGCACTTTCAAAAGTGGGAGGGAGTTTTTCAAAAATCGACTTGCCAGGTGGGATGAATTATAATGGGCTGAGATTTGGATCGTCAATATCCACATCAAAGGATTCAAACTTGGCTTGTTTCTTCAACAAATCCGCCCTCTCGATACCCTCCTTTAAGCTAACTCATCGATGTGTATGGTAGCGCTGATGATCACAACATCATCAGATTTGTCCAACGGCAGTGGATCGTCAGCCTTGTCGTCATCGTGTGCTCCAAAAACTTGAGCATCGGGCCCTGGAGCATAGGTGGCCATCGGAATCTCAGTTGATGTCGATTGTTGCTCCATGATGGCACCACTTTATGAAGTTTGGTCAAAACTCGAAAGACCTGTAGATTCCTGGAAACAAGAAGATAATCCCATGACTATTGGACATAAAGGAAGAAATTGATCGAAAAGTGGAAGATAGAGTGAAATATCTACATTTGGCTGACTTTTAGTCGTTGCCAGGTTCCCCTTCCAGAATAGGAGTCGACACTTTAAATTGATAATCGGGTTTGTCCGGATCGTAGCTTAGATCATGTCCCAGGCTGAAAGAAACTGATGCTCCGCCCGCTTGAAAAGAAGTAGGGCCCATGGAATCAGAATCTGAAGATTTAGCAATATTTTTCCCTTTGTTAGAAGATGTTAGAGTGCCAAAGTATCGAAGTCTCATTGCAACAAGGTCTAGGGGTTCATTTCCATGAAGGATCCACCGCACTAATTTCTCTTCATCTAAATTGGCTTCACCAAGGTCTGTCCTTTTCATTTCAACAATATATTCCCAGGCCTCGATGAGTTACTCAAGATAACCCTCACCAAGAAAGATTAGATCATGGTGGAGAAGGACTTTAGCATTGTGTTCGACGGTTAGGGGATCGAACATGTCCTTGATTTTGTTCTGACTGGCTTCCTTGGCATCCTTTACCTAGGATTCGAGCTATTCTCTCATCTCGTTGCGTCCTGCTCCCTTCACCTCTTCTTTAAGGACTTCAATCTGAGCAAGTTGCTCATCAAATTTATTCTTTAAAGTCCGGGCCTCAATAGCTTCTTCGCAATATCTCTGCAATTCTTCTTGAGCTTCGATCTTCTCTTCCCTCTCTTTTTTAAGAAGCTTTTCAAGCTCCTCAACGTGGTGGGCCAAGATATTTTTCTCCTTTTGTAAGGAGTCTTTTTCCAAGGCGAGTGCACCACTGCGGTTGAAGGTAGCATCAAGTTCCTTTTTATGGGCAACTTCCAAACGACTCATTGCCTCAGATGTTTCCTTGGCACACTTTTCTGTCTTAGTTAGTTTTGCCTTTAACTCCAAGATCTCACTATCTTGGTGCTTAATTATATCTTTATCATGGATCGCCTCTAGATTGAGATGATCTATCTCATGCTATCGCTGAATTGACACCTCGGAAATTTTTTCTGCTAAGTGCTGGAATGATTCATACTGCATGAAAAAAATCATTGACGCATGTGAGAGAGCTTACTTTGATAGTCCTTGGTATTGTTGGATGGAGGAGAGGAACTTAAGCCCGTCAAAACAAATCTTTGGGAACATGATCTTAAGTTAGGCCAATTTCTCTACTGCGGAATCTTTAGGAGTAGTGGTCGGTAAAGACGGATTAGAAGCAATGATTGGACAATGCTCAACCTACGGTCATGGGATCGCTTGGAGCTGCATGAACTAAAATATTGCTTAGGCAGTACTGGAGTTAAACGACCGTGAAAAGAGGTCTGATCGCCACTATG
Source organism: Allium cepa (assembly GCA_030765085.1). Classification (NCBI taxonomy): domain Eukaryota; kingdom Viridiplantae; phylum Streptophyta; class Magnoliopsida; order Asparagales; family Amaryllidaceae; genus Allium; species Allium cepa. Next base: position 515,485,542 of record CM060938.1, read on the forward strand.
CACAGGAAGATTAGGTTTCACTTCCTGATGGGATGATCAGGATTGGAATTTATGCTTTGAAGATGAAGATTCCCTTGAGCGACGACTTCTTTCTAGGTCATCGTCCCTCTCTCTATGCCTACCTGATTCTGAATCACGTCTGGATCCATATTGCATCGTGGAACCCCTCAAGCAATCAAAAGCATAGGGTTGAGACATCAAACCTGCAAAAAACCAAATACCAGAGAATAAGTGACACAAAGGATAGATGGAAATCATGTGGTGAAGTGCACATGATTGTGAGTGTCCCAGTGTCTCCCCCAATGGATCGATTCCTACAGCCTTGCTCATGGGAGTTTTCTCTCCTTTGTCGGTAGGAAGAATGCCATCACCACTTTTGGTGGGTGAATTGATCCCATCGATGTTGGTGTTAAGAAAGTCATAAGTCATAATCTTATCTGGAATTTTGAGATCTGAAAACCCTTTCATTGAACTTTCTAAATGTTGGGAAGATGACTCTTCATTTATAGAAGTGATAACGAACTCTGGATTCTTAGTAGTTTTTCTCCCACGAAGCTTATATGCAAGCTTCTTTCTTCTCTTAGCAGGAGTGAAGGGTTACATGCCTTATGATAGTTTGAGCACATGCATCTTGTCTTGGACTGCATCAACATCGCCGGGCTCATTGATTTGGGTACACCTAATTTCGCCTTCTTCGACATCATCCCGAGTCCCCTCGATTGGGAGCATAGTAGGGTTATTGATATCCCCTTCTTGTTCGATATTGCTTTTTGGTAATGCAACAGTTCCAGGATACCCAATGCTGTGGCCTTCTTCTAGTAGCCTAAATAGAGATAACAACTTGTTGGTTACGAGGAGTATGATGTCCTTTGATAGGGGTAGCACGAATTGTGGAGATCGCTCTTAAAAAACAATACCCACTAGACATGGGTGGACATCTGTAGATATTTAGAATGTTAGTTGATCCAGAATATGAATCAGATTAGAGAATTTAAAATTAAACAAAGATGACACTTATGTCCTTCCAATCATCACCTTACAAAGCCAGGCGGACATCGAATGTAGACCATTCGTGTTTGAAGAAGGCAAGTTTGTTCCAAGCATCCGTTAAGACTTGATAGTTGGGTGAAGGCCCAGGAAAAAATATAGGAATGACTTCCTGACCGTCGTTTAAAGTTATAAATGAACTTTATGTCCTCATGAGTCGGCGGGCGGAATAGAACACACATGAATAGTAAAAAAAGTTCCACGGAGAAAGGCATGTATCTTCGAGGGAAGTTGAGTGGGGCTAAGATATCTTAAAATTTCTTGAATAAAAGAATTGAAGGGTGGCATGCATCCAGCCCAACACATGAATTTGTTGCATGCTCTGTACCCCTCCGGGGGCAAGTGAGCCCTGTCATTTATCGAAGTAGCCAGGACGTATTCAAAGGGAGTTCCATGTTCGGAACGTAGTCTGTGAAGGGCGGCCTCAGTAAATCAGGAAGCTCGAGAATCTTTCAGGGCATCTAAGAGTATAACACCTTTTACGGCATCGGGCATAGGACTTACATCTTCCACCGGGAGGACGGGAACATCAGAGAAAAGGTTGGCTGGTGGGCCAAAAACTTCCGTTTGTTCACTTTGATGGCTAGGGGAAAGTTTGCCAGATATGGTCGCGAAACTCGACTCGGCTTTGGGATTGCTATGTTGCGAGGCTGGTCCATAAGACATTGCAGCTAGATGCTCTAAATGTATGAAGTCCATGTTAACTATACTAAGTTGATAATCGAGGTTAGAAAAGTTTACCTGCCTCCTCGTGCTAAGTGTGAGCTAGAATGGTGCAGTGTGATGTGTTATAGAAATAAGCAGCTTAAAGTAAGAAAGGAAAGAGAAATGAAAAGACCTTGGGTTCCGATCAGAGTGACCATAATCGCTGACCATCTCAACTGGCGAAGAGTTGTGTAAGTTTGGTATCTACTATCGACATATCAGAGTGTGGGATCCGTTATTCAAGTCCATGTGCTAAGTTTTAGTTATGTTCTAAGTCATAGGATTTGATCGTTCAATTTCGAGTACAATAATGGATATGGAATTCCTTTTGTTCATCGTCGTCATATGTTCAAGTTCATCGAAAGAGGATTGGTTTTAATTTCTCGAATAAGCGATTATGGATTAGATTTCAAGTTCAATTCAAAGCCTAAGGATTACCCAAGTACATAAATACCGATCTCTGTATGCTGATCTATATTTTCCAATCCCTATTCCAAAGCAATGGTACCGATCTCCCTCTTCAAACAAATGATACCGATCCCTCTCCTTTAGAAAAATTTGCCGATCCCTTTACATTATCTAGCTCCACCGCTCCCCTCTCCAACTTAGATAGGTCCCACTACTTCGTTTGTTGTTAACCTCTCAATAAACTTCCGCTACCGATCTCTCCCATTTAACCAAATGACTGAATCCTCCATCCAACATAATATCCTTCAACTCGCTCAACTAAACCCTATGCTGTAAACTCCCTTCTTTCTCCTCCTTTTTTCTCTGCCAAACCCCTTCACACCCAACATTTCATATCCTACAAACAACTTTGGCCATTGCCCTATCGCTACTTCGAAATCCCCCCCAATCGTTGATGGTAGGGAACCTATTATCTTGTCATGAGATAAAGAGACAAGGACTAGAAAACTTACCTATGCGTATATATATGTTAGAAGAATTGGAGAATGACTTAGGGATGATTGAGATGGAAAGCAAGGGGAAGTCAATTTGTATGAACAAACTAAAACACAGGAGGATTTCATTTTGAAGCTAAGTAGGTAAAGGAAGGAGGGTTCGGTTTTAATAGAGGAACGAGAGGGTTCGGTGACATGAAGGATGGTAGGAAAATGAAGCAAGTAAGGATGGAAGGGGGTATGTTAGGTTATTTATGGGGACTAGGGGATCAGCCTATGTTTTTGATACGTAAAACATGGAGAGAATGGATCGACACTAAAGGTGTCGAGCCATGCGAATGTGAAGAAAGAGAGAGGGATCTGCTAGCAATATGCCGATCCCTGAGCATAAGAAATGGAAAGGGGGGATCGGCTAAGCATATATCGATCCCTACAAAAAATGATGCAATGAGGGATCGGTTATGAGCATGTATGCAAACTAATATGAGCGGGAATTATTAAAAGCATGCACGTACAAAATAAAATGAAAATTGGCGATGATCTGTGAAAATGCAAACAAGTCCAAGAGCCAACAACAAAGAATGTGTATATGAACATGCACGTGCATAATCCAAAAAGTTCAACTTTGAAATCGACAAAAATTTACATCGAAGCTTTCAAGCTCGAGGATGGACTAGATAACAAAGCTTGTCAGTATTATCGAACCGGACTTATATATGTCAACTGATGGAGTATAACCCTGGATTTATATTACTTGAAATAGACCAAGCATCATGACGATCAATGAGAAATACAACACCTTAAAAAATAATTCGACATATGGATAACAACTATTCAAGAAACCAGACGAATTTCTTTTTGATGACTCTAACTTGCTTCGATTCAAAGCATGTCATGTTCATTACAAGACGTACTTTGGTGGGCAAGTGTTATATGACATTTTAACCCAGCTTTATTGAACTGATTGCACAAATCAGATTGGATTTCCATCAAGGCCTATGACTCAGAATGATGATTGTGGGGGCCCATAAGTCAAGTACTGAAGGTAACATGAAGTCGGTGTTGAAGGAACTTGGTGTATATGCAAGGCAGAGTGTTTGAAATAAGGAATATGGTTCAACTCCTAAGAGGGATCGGCATATTCTTGGGTGTGAGAGCATTCCTATAGAAAACAATTAATATCTCAATATTCACAAGTCCAAAGCATATGAAATTTTGTGAGCAAGACATGAGGATCCTAGGGAGCATACCATAGAGATTGCACCTCAAGGGGATGAAGTTAGAGGGATCGGTATACTTTCCTTGGAGGGGATCGGCAGAAAGCATCATGTAAATCATATTGAAGCAAAGATCAAGCAATAACTTGAGCTCCACTTATCCAGTTGTCATGAAATTTAGAGGCTAAGCACACTTTAGTATGAGGAAGCCACTATAGGGATCACACCCCAAAATTCAACCAAAGAAGGGATAGGTACCGATCCCTCTTTCTTTAGGAATTGAGCCATGCGACCCTCTTGTGGGCCATATGGTTTTGAGGGTCTTTCTACCGAGTTTCCAGAGAGATATTGACCACCTTCATCTATAAATGCTAGCTTGATTGTTCATTTTCAGGACGAAAGGTTGCTAATTTCTTTATACTCTATTGTAACTAACTTTTTGATCTGATCTCTCTTGTACTCTGATTATAAAGTAATTAATAAAGCAATCTATTCAAAGTGGACATAGGCAAACAATGCTGAACCACTATAAATCGTTATATGCGTGATATTCTTTTAATTAGTTGTTGTTTCTTTGTTATTATCCATTATTTCTATTTTATTCTTCATTTAGTTCTCTTCAAAAATTTCTATTGGGTGTTTATGCCAATTTTTGGTGCAAATGGTTATTTCCTTCATAACCATTTCATCATAATTCTTATGGTTATTTTTTAATTCCATTGTTATTATTTTTGATAATGCCAAAGGGGGAGATAAATGTGTATATACATAGGGGGAGATAACATTTAGGGTGAGCTATTTTTTTACTTATTACTAACTATTGTATAGTTGCCATCATCAAAAGGCGATGAATGTTAGAACCTCTATTCTATGATTTCAATGACTACAACTATACAATCACATATAAAAGGTATATCTCCTCATATTATAGGTATATACTAGAAGAAGATCACAATGCACAACCAAACCATGGCCCAAAGACACTTGAAGAAAGATGGATCATACTATTTAAAAGTAAGGTCATGTTATTGTATTATAGTTATAGATATACGTTGTACAATCTCCTTGAGTGATCATAACACACAATTTCACATCAAAAAATCTTAATAACAAATTGCCTAAGTTTTACATGTTAAATAGTGACAGACGTCTATCTTTCTTCCCCAGACATCTGTGACATATTTCCGTTTATTGTTTTTCAGGCATCCACAGACGTCTGTAACATAAGGACATACATCAATGACATGTCTCAGCCTGTAAGCATAAAACTGCAACTATCATATTTTGAACAAACACTTCTCTCTTTTTAGAACAAACCTCTTTCTTGTTCAACAATTGCAACCATCAATAAAAGAGCAATTTTTCTAGAAGTCATAACTTTTAAAATACAACTCTTTGGATTTTAACTTAACTTGATTTGGTACTCTCTAACTTCTATATTCATGTACTCTTGTGCTATCATTGATTTAATATTCACAATCACTTACAACCAAAATCTATATTTTGGTTAAATTATTTCCTATAAATCCAAGCAACTCACTCACTATAATTCAAATAGATTATAGGAAGAATTCTACTAGCAGTCAATATCCGTGTTGTATTGAATACAAAATTGCCAAAGAAATACTTTTGTATTAGCTTATTCCTTTGTACGAAGCGACGATTGTTGTTTACTGAAATACCAAAGGGAAGCTTAGGGACTAGACGTAGGATGGGAGGTCCGAACCGGTATTAAAACTCTATTGTGCTCATTTTTATACTTTGCTTTTTATAACTATATTTTATTTCTATATTTATCTTATATATTGGCATACACTTACATACTAATACACAAGTCGTACTAGGTAGATCCATTAGACTTTCAAATATTATTTTAAAACCATAGATGCTATTATAATATCACTAGATTTTATAATAAAAATGATTTGGTTATCGTAAGGTAAAAACCTGTCCGTGTTTATGTGCGATGTGGTCATCTGAGATACCTTTTACTTTGATAGGATTTCAACTATAATAATCAATATGATTTGATTTGATTTTTTCTCATGCTGGTTTTACTAGACTGACTCGGGCGTTGTTTTCCTATAATGTAAGGAAAGATCGAGCATATTTTCTAGATTTAGCTGGATGCTTTGGAGTTTTCAAGAGATGAGCTGGATTCTCCAAGACGTAGTCATGTATCTTATATTTTCTACTGCATTGGTTATTGTATTTATTAGAAAATTGTAAGGGCAGGCTGTTATAACCGTCCAGGCTAAATATAAATTAGCGTACTATGATGTTTCGTAAAAAAAAGATGTTTTTTTTTTGTAAAAATCTTGTTTATATTATATAGGAAAATGGGCTGAAGGAAAAACACATCATGTTTTTTTGCTTGAGAGACGCACAGATTTTTTTCTTTTTTAAGGACGCGGGTTTTATAATTTCGGCTGAAGGAAAAACTTGAACAAAAATTAAATCGTGCATCTTCTTCAATCTCGTTCCTCTTCAATCTCGACCTCAAATCATGCCGACTATCAAAAATTAAATTGATCTTTGCTTCTCCTTGAATAAAACTCCCCGCTCCGTCTTCCCGAACTCACTGTTGCTATTCACCTGAAGATGCCGACTCGAAAATACATCTCACTTCACCATTTCTCTCAAATGAAGATCGAGATCGTCGCTCCTCCATTCTAGATTGCTTGAGTCGAGTTCGCCATTCTCGTTGTTCTTTGTGATATCGAGAATAGGAGATGCCGCTGTGAGCGCTTTGAGTTTGAGTGCATCGCCACCTACTTGTGAACGCTATGGAGTTGTAATACGATTTTGATCTTAATTGGATGTTTGACATGTATTGGAATTATTGATGATTGGTAATGTTTTTTGATCAGTTTTTTGTTTCTGCGTGTGATTACTGTATCTTTCATATTATTATGCCATATGAAACTAGCATTTCTGTGTATATTATGCAATTTAGTCTTTTATTGTTTTATTATTTTGTATTTGATGTGGAATGTTGCTCTTGTTAGTTTCAGATGGTGTATTTAATGTTGATTGTATTTCTGGTAATCTTTAAGCTGTTGTTCATAATTATAATGCTATATTGAACTATCATTTTGCATATTGTAAACATGACATTGGACTTCATAACTCAAATGCTATGTTAGGCTATCATTTTGTATGTCTGAAGTATGCTAGTGGACTTTGTGATTAAAATGCTACATTGGATATCGTTTTGCATACTGTAAATTTGATATTGGACTTTGTAAGTAAAATGCTATATCAAACTATCACTTTGCATATTTTAAATGAGATAGTTGACTTCATAACTTAAATGCTACATTAAACTATCATTTTGCATATTATAAACATGGTAGTGGACTTTGTGATTAAAATGTTACACTAAATCCCAATTTGCATATTGCAATCATAATATTCGACTTTATAATTAAAATGCTACATTAAAGTACCATTTTGTCTATTTTGAACATGATAGTAGACTGCATAACTCAAATGCGACATTAAACTATCATTTTGTATATCATAAACATGGTAGTGAACTTTGTGATTAAAATGTTACATTAAAAAACACAGATGCTATATGCAGTTATCATTTTGTATATTCTATTTATGGTAGTTCTCTTTAGAAATACTTATTTCATTTTATATATTCCATTCATGCTAGTTCACTTTAAATATACTTATGCTATATTCAAGTATCATTTTGCACTTTTTTCATCATTATTCAGTTGAAATATGCTTATGCTATATCCAACTATAATTTTGCATAGTCAGATAATGATACTATATTTAAAAGTACAAATGCTATATTAGTCTATCATTTAGCATATTAAACCCAATCTACCGTGTATCAAATATAGAAATTCTATATCTAAATATCATTCGAAATTCATGGTACTTTTTAGACTGTTTTCTTCTTCTTCTAGATTTTGCTTTTCCATTCGTTTCTTAGATCTTGAATTTGCAGCTCTTGAATTCAAAGGTCGAATAATTTCTGACATAGGTTTGGGTTGAGGCGTCAAGTTAAGTTTTCTCGATTTTGGAGAAATCGACATCGACAACGGAAGATCCAATTCGATTCGAACATCGGCAAGAGAGAGGTTTGGACGATGGTGGCTTGGACGACAACGGCTTCAGATGACGATTGCTTGGACGGTGGCGGCTAGGGCAAATAGTAGCTGAAAGTAGACGGCGGCTGGGGTAAACTTGGATGAAAGCGGAGGAAACAGTTGAAGTCGGAAAATTGAAAAAAGGTGCTACTGTCCTTCTGCCTAAATTCTAAATGTTGCGTCTTTGGTTTAAAGTTTTTCCTTTATACTAATTACCACTATATTATATATCTTCTCATCACGACATCAGATCCCGTTTTATCTTCTATTTCTTTCACCCCAACAATTTCTCTTTCTGGCACTTGAAAACTTGGCACATGAATACCGTGGATGTATTACTGCCAATCATAAGGGTCAAAATGGCAGATCATACACTATGAAACACCATACAAAGCAGATTATGTCTCGAACCATCACCGTAGTCTTTGTACCGCCTATCACCCTTCGCATGTTTTCCAACACAAGGCGTACCATCCTCGAACTCATTATATTTTTCTATACTCACTTTATACCTTACGAGCATCACATGGGTCTCTAAAAAAAAACCAAACTCCAAAAAATTACGTCACTAGACACAAAACTTCACTGCCAATCCTACAACTGTTCAAACATTTGATCTTGAATATCAGACGTCTGACTTCAATTTTAGATGTCTACTTAGGAAATCCAAACATCTAAATTCCTATTTTTACACTTGAATAATGCAGGATAAAATCCCTGAGATTCAGATGTCTTCAGACATCTAAATACATGTTATGGTTGAAAATGAACTTGAATGAGAAAATTTCCCTAGGGGGAAATTCTTCCCATATTTTCTCGTTTTTCTTTCTTTCTCCCACCTTCGAAATTCAACTTTGAATCATCGAGATACTCCGCAATAACGTCTCTGAAACATCCCCTATCTAGAGGCCCATATCTAAGCACTACAAATGTTGCAGTCATCTATAGTATTAACTTCCAATGACTAAATACGGCTATGTTAATGGTATCCATATTATCAAAAGCACTTGAATATGAAATGAAATCATAGATTTCCAAAAAACAACAATATACTGATTACATTTCAAAAAATATATTTCATATTCAAATTACATAATCCCATAATCTTTTACCAAGTTCAGATAAAATATAATTATTACATAAATACGCCAATAGCGACATATGATGATGCCCTCTTGGTTGACTATAATACAATATTGACATAATTGTTTTAAATACAACACAGCAGAATAAAACAAAACAAAACATCAGCTCCTAAATAGCTATCCGTCAGCCACCTGCTCATCTCTGGAAGCTTTATTCATCAACCTATTAAAACCTGCATAACCTCAACCCTCAGCCTACTCAAATTAATTTTGAGCACCCAAGAGTTTAAGGGGAAAGCATAAACTTCGAGTCAGACATAAATCCTGGTGTGAATAATACTATACATCTTGGTTGTTTGATATTAAGTGAGACCACATCGCTTAGCAGGACGGGTTTCCCCTTACTAATATCCTTTTAAAGCATATCTTTTTCAAACCTTTATTCTACATCCAAAACTGGTTAAAACCTTAAAGCATTATTACATAAACATATATATCAGGTAACAATCAAACTATCTGTCCGAGCACTATAGTTTTGTTTGGCTAACTACTAACCTTTGGTTGACTTCGGCCTACCGGAAAATATAATCAACAGACACTCCTCTTCTGAAATTTCTGTCCCTAACTATCTATTAAATACTCCTTTTATAGATGGTCTATCCCTAACTTATCATCTTCCAGGGTCACCTGATATCTGAGTCATTTTACTTGAATTTTCCTTGAAAACCTTTTCATCTCAAATTGATTTAAACCTTTAAACCAAACTTAAACCAGGAAAATATATACTCCATGCGTTACTCAAAATCACCTTTCCTGCTATATATACTTTACCCAAATCTTGGTTGATGAAAACAATTAAAACCTTTGAAAGTACCCCTTTCGACCCCATTGAAAGTATCCCTTTCGTAACCAAATAAACCCTTTCGTTCATCTAGACTAAAAGGGAAAAATCTTCCTTTAAAAACCATTTATATAAACCTTCCGAAACCATTAAAATGCCTTTTCCTTCGAAAGCTAAAAACCTTAGACATCCCATCTTTAAAACCTATAACCATAGCCTTTCGAAACCATTGGAAAAATCATTCCTTTAAACCTTTCGAAACCATTGGGAACCACCTCTTAGAAACCTTCCTTAAAAACACGGTATCGAGGAGGTTGATGAGGGGGCTTTGATAAAAGAATTCCTTAAGGGAAACGAGCCTTCGGACCTGTCAGCGGCTAAAGCCCTTTATTACAAAGGCTCCCCCTCAACGAAAGGGAAAGAAGTTATCGCCGGTCTATCCGGGATCGAGTCTCCAGCTCATGTGCCTACCCAGCCGGCTGGCCGGCCGATACTCGATCCTTTTGAACAGCACATGGCTATGACCCGGAGGACCCCGACCTTGGCGTTCACGTTTTGTCCCCTATTCCATAGGGTGAGACCCCCCTGACGGGTGAGAGCCAGTCGGAACCTGGTAGGCAACTCTTTTGCTTTAACATTCCAAGAGTTTTCGTTTTTCACCAGAAGCTATCGCATTCTAATACTTACTTTTCATGATTTTGTGTAGGCCATTCTGATCTTGAGCCCACTCCGAGGAGCGATGTCGCCAAGGAGGTGAGGAAAAAAGGAGTGAAGCCACTCACGTAGGAGAGGCTCCCGGTCCAGATGCTCAGGTGATCAGAGCGCTTGATGAGGACAAATCTGAGACTTCCTCTCCCATCGATGGGAGTTATGAAGTTGAAATTATAGGCGCCTCTGAGCACACATCCGAACTGAGCATGAAGGAGCAGCTTGAGAAAGAGAAGGAAAAGACGGTGAAGATCAAGGTCGAACCTCAGGCTGTGGACCTGGACGATCCTTTGAACAAGACGTTGAAGGTCATCCTCACAGGTGGGTCCAAACCCATGGATGTTCCTCATACTTCTTCAACTTTCACTCCCCCGTCAAAGAAAGCTATCAAGGGTAAATGCACTGGGGAGGAGTCATCTGGCAAAAAGTCGAAGAAGTCGAAGAAGTAGTCTTCGCTCTCGTTCAACAAGAGCTAGTTTAGATTATGTAATTATTTTTGTTTTCGTAGTTCATGTAAATAAAATTATTTGTGATGAATAAAACTTAGTTCTTTTCCCTCTCAGAGGACTGTTGTTGTTTGGTTTTTTGTATAACCGTGGTCAAAACCCGAGCTACTGCGAGTTACGTGAACTTCTCGATTCATCTTCAAACAAGTTGACAACCTTTTGGTATTGCACATTCTTTTATCCTACACTCTGGGGACTTAGAATATTTTCCAATCCATACACCAAGGGCTCGATGACTTCAAGTCATTTGTATCTAGTCCGCCCTCAGGGGATTTGGACATTTAAATCGCTTATACTCTGGTCCGTAGTATGGGGACTCAGAGTACTCCAGTCCGCACCCCGTGGTCTTGGAGATTTTGAGTCATTTATACTCGAGTCCGCACTCTGGGGACTTAGAGTACTCCAGTCCGCACTCCGGGGACTTGGAGATTTTGAGTCGTTTATACTCGAATCCGCACTCTGGGAACTTAGAGTACTCCAGTCCGTACTCTGGAGACCTGGAGATTTTGAGTCGTTTATATTTGAGTCCGCACTCTGGGGACTTAGAGTACTCCAGTCCGCACTCCGAGGACTTGGAGATTTTGAGTCTTTTATACTCAAGTCCGCACTCTGGGGACTTAGAGTACTCCAGTCCGCACTCTGGGGACTTGGAGATTTTGAGTCGTTTATACTCGAGTCCGCACTCTGGGGACTTAGAGTACTCCAGTCCGCACTCCAGGGACTTGGAGATTTTTTGTCGTTTATACCCGAGTCCGCACTCTGAGGACTTAGAGTACTCCAGTCCGCACTCCGGGGACTTGGAGATTTTGAGTCGTTTATACTCGAGTCCGCACTCTAGGGACTTAGAGTGCTCCAGTCCGCAATCCGGGGACTTGGAGATTTTGAGTCGTTTATACTCGAGTTCACACTTTGGGGACTTAGAGTACTCCAGTTCGCACTCCGGGGACTTGGAGATTTTGAGTCCTTTATACTCGAGTCCGCACTCTGGGGACTTAGAGTACTCCAGTCCGCACTCCGGAGACTTCGAGATTTTGAGTCGTTTTGCACGCGTTCGTACTTCAGACAGAGTAATGTATCTCTTAGTCATTTATTACAGCGTTATCATACACAGGAACATCGGCAATTCATGGGAAAAAGAAATGGCTTCAAGCCTTTATTAATGCAAATCAGCTAAATTGTCTTTTTGCATGCCGTAAACTAGGAATAAAAACTTGCTGAAAATAAATGCAACTAAAATATGATAGAAATGAACTAAGTGTAATAATGCCGCAAATGTTCACCATTCCATGCTCAGGGGAGTGTCGCACCATTAACGGTCGCTAGCTTGAAAGTTCCTTCTCCAAGCTTCCGTTCAATGACGTATGGGCCTTCCTATGCGAGGCTCATGTGTGATGGAACTGGGAAAACTCGCTTCAAAACGAGATCACCCACGCCAAAGATTCTCGGTCGAACTTTTTCATTATAATATCGAGAAACTCGGTGCCTGTACGCGGCCGCTCTTAAATTAGCTTCTTTGCATTTTTCATCAATGAAGTCCAATGATTCCAGCAAGAGATCTTGATTTGACTCAGAGTCATAATAAGTTACCCGATGTGATGGAACTTCAATTTCCACGGGTATGACAGCTTCCATGCCATACGCTAATGCGAATGGAGTGTGGCTAGTCGCGGACTTGTGGGTGGTTCTATAAGCCCAAAGTGCTATCGGAAGCTCATCCACCCACTTGCCTCTAGCCTTTTCCAAACGTTTTTTCAATATGGATTTGATTATCTTGTTTACGGCTTCCACTTGTCCATTAGCTTTCGGGTGAGCAACTACTGCAAACTTCTTCTCAATACCATATTTTTGGCAAAATTACTTGAACTCTTTGCTTTCAAACTGAGTTCCGTTGTCTGTGACGATGGTTCGTGGAAGGCCAAAATGGCATATAATATTTCGTACAACGAAATTAATGGCCTTTTTGGTGGTGATAGTGGCCAAAGGTTCTGCTTTTGCCCACTTGGTAAAGTAATCGACCGCAACTATCGCGTATTTTGCACCACCTTTGGATAGAGGTAAGGAACCGACTATGTCGATTCCCCACATTGCAAATGGCCAAGGACTAACCATTTGTGTGAGTTCCATCGGCGGAGCTCTTGGGATTTTCGCATACTTATGACATTTGTCACATCTTCTCACGTAGTCTGTGGCATCCCGATTTACAGTTGGCCAATAGTATCCATAGCGGAGGATTTTCTTTGCTAACGTCTGCCCCCCGTATGGTCGCCACATTCACCTTCATGGACTTCCTTCAGGAATCATTTTATCTCATCATGGGCAATGCACTGGAGTAATGGGGTCGAGAATCCCCTCCGATGCATTATTCCATCTTGCATTACATAACGAGAAGCCTTACGAATGACTTGTCGTCTTTCGCTCCTTCTTTCGGGCGCGGCCCCATGTAATAAGTACTGCTTGAATGGAGTCATCCATGACTCCTTCTCGATTTCTGTCTCTAACATGAAATCTACCTCCATCATATTTATGCTCGGAACATGTAAGGTTTCAACGGGAAACAATCCCATCTGCTGCGCATTGCCAGTGCTTGCAAATTTTGCCAATGAATTAGCTGCTCTTTTTTGTTCACGTGGAACATGTGAAATATCATAATACTCAAGATTCGCTAGCAGCTCCTGAACTTGGGCCAAATACGGAACAAGTATTTTCCCCCTTGCTTGGTAGTCTACACGCACTTGATACACCACCAGTTGCGAGTCGCAAAAAATTTCAACCGATCTTATTCCCAGTTCTTTGACGAGTCAAAGACGGCAATCAATGCTTCATACTCGGCTTCGTTATTCGTTGCTGTGAATTCGAGCTTAGCAAACTGATCGGTTTTCAGCAGTTACAAGAACTATGCCAACCCTCGAACAACGGTCGTTAGATGCCCCATCGGTGTACATCTTCCATCGGACGAGAGGTATGGCATTGCGGCCGTTTGATTCGTCTGCCATGGTGAATTTAGCGATGAAATCCGCTAGCGCTTGTCCCTGTATGGCCTTTCGCGGCAGGTAAGTAATATCGAACTGACTCAGCTCGATATTCCATTTTAACATTCTTCCAGAAGTTTCCGGTCGTTGGAGTACCTGACGCAAGGGTTGATCAGTGTAAACACTGATTGGGTGTGCCTGAAAATATGGGCGAAGCTTGCGTGATGCGATCACCAAGCAGTAGGCTAATTTCTCGATCTTGGGATAGTTTCTTTCTGCCCCCGTCAGACGTTTACTAACATAGTAAACTGGCTTTTGAACTCGGTCCTCTTCACAAACCAAAGCGTACTGATAGCATGTTGGGATACTGCCAAGTACACATACAACATTTCATGGTCTATTGGTTTCGATAGCACCAGACCAAATGCCTTACCAGAGCTCGGAATGCTTCCTCGCAGTCGGATGTCCACTAGAAATTCCTTTTTCCCTTCTTTATCACATCAAAGAAAGGAATGCACTTATCCTTGGCTTTGGATATGAATCGGCTCAGTGCTGCTGCCTTTCCGTTCAAGCTTTGTACTTGTTTTATAGTTCTGGGCACCTGTATGTCCCGAATAGCCTGAATCTTTTCCGGGTTAGCTTCAATTCCATGTGCATTCACAATGAAACCCAAGAACTTTCCTGATGCCACGCCAAAAGGGCACTTCAAGGGGTTGATCTTCATACCGTAATGTCTGAGTATATCAAACATTTCTGCTAAGTCTCGGATGTGGTCGTTTGACTGCCGTGACTTCACGACCATGTCATCCACATAGACATCCATTTTTTTACCAATCTGGTCCTTAAACATTCGATTCACCAGACACTGGTAAGTTGCTCCCGTGTTTTACAATCCAAAGGGCATTACTACATAGCAATATAGCCCCATATTTGTGACAAAACTGGTGTGTTCTTGGTCTAGAATGTGCATCGGGATCTGATTGCATCCTGAATACGCATCCATAAATGATAATAATTCGTGTCCGGCGGTAGAGTCGACGAGCTGGTCGATTCTAGGTAAAGGGAAACTATCCTTCGAGCATGCTTTATTTAGATCGGAGTAATCTACACAAGTTCTCCACTTTCCATTTGCTTTCTTCACTAGCACTGGGTTAGATACCCATTCAGGGTAGAGGGCATCGCGGACGAACCCAATGGCTTTGAGTTTGTGCACCTCCTCTTTGAGAGCCGCGAACCTTTTTGGGTCCATACCTCTCCTTTTTTGTTTTACGGGAACGTGTTTCGGGTTTATGTTCAACATATGACTCGCAATTGCTGAAGAAATCCCGCACATATCAGAGTATGTCCAAGCGAAAACGTCCAGATTCGCCCGGAGGAAATCAGTAAGATCCTCGGCCACTGAAGGGTCGAGTTGTGTTCCAATCTTAAGAACTCGTGATAGGTCATCCCGGCTGACTGGAATGTCCATTGTCAGCTCAGCCGGTGCTGCATTCGTTTCCCTGGGTTCCCCATCATCATCTCTCGGATCTATGTCTCTAAGGATCCGAGAATGCTGCCCGAGCCAGGGCTCAGGCTTTGCTTGTCAATCATGAGTCTTTAGGGTGTGGACGGAGATGTCTGCAACCTTCCCCTTCTCTCTCCGCTGAGCTTCTTTCAGTTCCACCACATAACATGCACGACCGGTCGCCTGATCGCCATGTACAACACCGACTCCTTTGTCTGTCGAAAATTTAATGTCAAACACCATGAGGCCAGAGCGGCCGTAAATTCTGCCAGGGCTGGACGACCCAAAAATACGTTGTATGGAGAGTCAACATCCATTACTACGAATGATAGGAATCGCACTCTCCTACGCTCACCTTCTCCCAGTTCAACTGGTAACTCTATGTACCCATTGCGTCGGTTGCAGCACCATTAATGCCGTGAATACGGGCTTTGCATGGTTTCAAATCTTTTATCTCCATCTTCATTTGGTCATAAGCCTTCTTGAAGATGATGTTGACAGAGCTTCCACAATCAATCAAAATTCTTTTCATGTAAGCTGGCTCGATTGTTGCAGATATAACCATCGGGTCGATAATAGGAGCCTCCACCTTGTCCGCGTCTCGACTCCTAAACACTATATCGTCAGTCATCATGCGTTGTTGTTTTGCAGGGGTTCCATCTTCCACATTCGAACAACATTCATAATCCGCATGCCTCAAGGAGGTAGCATATCGTTCCATCTTCTGCCAATTCTTGTCTGCAGGATGAGGTCCTCCGATAATAATGTTTATGATCAATCTACCCACAGCTCGAGTAGGTTGTTCTGGTTGGCGTGGAGCCGGCCCGCGTCCGGGGTCCGACGTTCCTTGCCTTCCATCTTGTGGGTTTTTGACAAATTCCTGTAGTTTTTTCTGTCTGATCAACTTTTCTATGGCGTCATGGAGGTGTCTACACTCCTCAGTATTGTGCCCATGGGTCTCATGGAAGCGACGGTACTTCCCTGTCCGTTTCTGTTCTTCAGCGGACTCCTTTGGGCGTGGCTTTCTATATTCAAAGGCGTTACAGGTAGATAGATAAATGTTTTCAAGAGAAGTATTCAGCGGGGTGTATTCATTGTAGGTCGGAATCGTTGGCTTCCATTTCCCTGCTTCTCTTTTCTTTCCAGGATTTCCACCTCTGGATCCTTTGGACTGCCCAGGTTTGTTCTGGATGTTGACTTGAACTTTTCCCGAACTATCGCCGGACTGCTTCACGACGATGTTACTTTTCACAGTCTCCTAAACAGGCCCTGGTGCCTTATCTCGTCTCGTCCATTGAGCCTCCTCCCTCCGTATGAACTGATGAGCTTTGGAATAGAATCGTTCCAATGTAGCTAGGGGCTTTCCTGCCAACCAATCTCCAAACTCCTAGTCTGGATCTACACCTCGCATCACCGCCATCAAAATTGCATGGTTGTTAGGATTGCTAACTTCAGTGGCGGCAGCATGAAACCTCTGTAAGTATGCTTTCAAAGACTCTCCTGGAGCCTAGATTACGCTTGATAATGACATTACGTCCTTTGAACGGGTAGCATGTATCCTGAATTGTTCAACAAATTTCATCACTAACTCGTCGAAGCTGGATATAGATCGCAGAGGAAGCCGAGTAAACCACATAGTGGCGATTCTGGACAGAGTGATTGGGAAGCACCTACACTTAGTCGCGTCATTCTCCCTTGCTGAATCCATCATCCATTCATACCTCATCACATGTTCCCTAGGGTCAGTCTTTCCTTCGTAGGCTGGGATAGTCGGCATATTGAATTTCTTGGGGTATTCAGCCTGTAGGATAATATCTGTAAAGGGAGTCTGGCTCCTGGACACTCCCCAATCTTCGTGGGTCGGGCCTTGGTTCTCTCTCGTCAACTGCCTGACCATGGCTGATAAATCTGGAGTTTGTATGGACGGTGGGAGGTTGGGTTCCGCTCCATGGGACCGTGCGGGTTGATGTCCCGCAGCTGACGGTCGGTCAAACGTGCGTCCTGAAGGCCGGCTTGATTTGGGTCTTGATGAGCTGGGCGTCCGATCTCTTCACGTGCTTGATCCTTGGCGTATCGATCAGTGGCACCTACCTGTGTAGCATCTATCTTGCAGCGTCTACGCCTAGGAGGTTCGTCAACTGAGGTCAAACTATCAGATGAAGAATAAGGAGCAGGACTACTTTCAGCATTCTGATGCTGCTGCTGGGCAAGCTGAGTCATGAGATTAGTATTGGCTTGGATCTGCTCAGCAAGTTGCCTTCTACTTTCCTTGAGTTCACTTATCAAGTCGTTGAACTCTGTTCGGGAAACGACCTCCGCTTGGTTCTGGGTGGAGGTTCCTGCGCCTTGAATTGCTGGTTGGTTGCTAGGTCCTATCTGCTGTACACTAGCAGTTTCGTTGACATCTGCGTTGTGAGAGGCCGATCTAGTTCGTGGTCTTCCCATGATAGAGTCATCGGTTATAACTCTGAGTAGAATCAACAGATGTCTTGCGAATGATTTGGATCTCCTTCGGGGGATTTTTCAATCCAGTAGCTATAAAGTAGATCCTATCGTCCCGAGAATTTGATTCTCAGTGGAAGCACCAAAATGTTAGCACCAGAATTGGCCACTAACACCCTTAAGAGAGATTGTGTAGAGAGATTAATGAAGAAAGTAAAGTTAAACAGAGGATAATATGCTGAATTAAACGCAGAAAATAAGAACATCATATTTATAATTGATCGGCGTAACTGCCCTACATCCACTTTAAGGTTAATCTTTATTGCTTTTCTCTATAATCGATTACAGATGCAATCCGTATCTCAACTATTTGATTACAATTGTTGAGCAAAAATAATAAGTCTTGAATGAGTCTTGAATGCGGCAGAGTCTCCCCAGTGTTCTCTAAAAAAAGTCCCTTTCACTGTGCTCCTGCCTCTCTATTTATAGATGAAGATGGGTTGGACTTACCTGGTGGGCCAGGTAGCTAAGTAGCTTGGCCCAAAAAGAGTGATATCTGTGTGCCGATCCATAGATGCCGAACGGCAAAATGCCGAACAAGGCATGAACGCCAAATGCTATCCTCATGCCGACCGAAGTGATGCCGAATGATATCTTCATGCCGATCGAAGTGATGCCGAACACTCTGAATGCCGAACGAAGTGATGCCAAACACTCTGAATGCTGAACGAAGCATTTTTACCGAATGACTCTGGAAGCCGAGCCAGTGTGTTGTACCGAACGACTCTGGATGCCGATCGATCTCAAATGCCGAATGAGATTTATGCCGAACGAAGTGATGTGCCGAACGAAGTGATGTGACGAACAAGGTTTGGATGCCGAGCAGTATGGAATGCCGAATGACTCTGCCATGCCGAACGTCCATAGATGCCGAACGATATACAATACCGAACGGCTCTCAATGTCGAACGCTCTTGCATGCCGATCGTCCCATAGATGACGATCGAACTTGAGTGCCAAACGAACCATTTATGCCGGACGACTCTGGAAGCCGAGCGCTTTCTGATGCCAAACGCTCCTAAATGCCGAGCATTCTCTAATGTCGAACGATCTGGATGTCGAACAGCGCATGAATGCCGACCAGTATGCAAATGCCGAGTACTTAGTTGCTTGGTCAAACCTTCAGGTAACACACACACACATACACACACACACATATACATATAAGCATAGAAACCCTAACTTTCTTCCTCACGACCATCGTGTTTATTTATATGACCAATATACAATCTTCCCAATTTTTCTCGTCATCCTTGCGATATTTGCCAAAACTTCCTAAACAAAGGTTGTAGAGCTGTGTGAAGCGAGCACATCCAACGGTAAAGATTGGCTTTCGTCGACCAAAGGAGGATTTTTGGGGCCGCGTTCGTACGGTATTCATGCACGAATTCTGGTGCATCGGGGAAGCCGAGTTCGCCGAGTTGAGGGTCGGAGGTACGCGAGAAGTTGGGCTTCGCTATGGCTTGGATGATCGACGTCAAGATGAACCTCTAGGGTTCGATGGTCAATTTTTAAAATCGACGATGGGTTCAAGTTCGTATCTGGAGCGAGGAAGAAGATGGTTGATTTCAACGGCCTGATTTTTCTCTCATTTAAATCTACGGCCGATGGTATAAAAAAATTTGTTTTAAAATTATATACAAACTTTATTAAACCATATCTTTTGCATACATTATCAAATTCCGACGAAACAGGAAGCATCGGAATCGCAGCGACACAATCTACACGCTACAATAGATATGTAGACAATCGAAGCAAGTGGAAAATTTAGATTAAACCGAATGGGCTCGATTTAATTTAAAATTGAAATGCCGACTTAAGGTGCGTTAATCTCACTCACATCTAGATAATCAGTTAAATTTAAATAGCTAAAATTTAAATCGTTGATTGTTTGATTGAATGTGAATGTTATTATCAGTTTGGACAGGATGTTATATATAGTAGTATATATATTGGAGTGATTGATTTCTCGCATTATATAGCAGATGAGGCCCTATGCGCCTCACATAATAGCGGATGACCTCATATACCGCGATATTCCACCTCGAAGTGGAATTAGTATTTTTGTATTGTGCGAACATCTGTGGATGTAGGTAGACATATTGGAGGGATCCAACTGGATTCCTCAAAATATTGTAATTATTTTCATATCTGTGATATGTTATGTGATAGATTATATTTGAATTAAATAATTCAATGCTATGGTTTGGATGAATAGATAATTTGGTATTTTAAAATATAGAATAGAATAAATTAGGTTTAAAGGAAATGAAAGAAAACTTTTAAGTAAATAATTGGGAATCTGGATAAATCAAATAATAAATTTAAAGGGAATTTAAATTAGGAAATCAGTTTGAATTGATTAAATATTTTGGGAAACTATGATTTAAAAGGAAATGAGGAATGGAAATTTGTAACTGGATTTATAAATGAAGGGGAATATTTATTAGTAGATAAATTTGGAAGTATAAATTCCAGTGGGAATTTTTAGGGAAAGTAATAATTCACTTTCAAAAATAAAAAGGAGATTTTATTTTTAAAAGTAGGAAAATATATTTTCCTGGAAAACTAAATTATTTAAAGAAAAGATTTCAAAGTATAAATTAGAAGTTTAAAAAGGTTTTGAAAGATTTTAGAAATTTATTATTTTAATTGGTTTAAGTGGAAAGTAAATATTTATTTAAGTTAATTACAGTAGTAAATTATGTTCAAAGGCAGATCAGTATTATGATTTAAAGGAGAGTTTTAACATAAATATTTGATATAACAACTTTATTTTAAAAAAAAGGAATTTTCGGTTAAGTTTACTTGGATACTCTTATAGAATTTCTTAAGTATTATTTTTATTTAAGTAATTTTAGTAGCTTTATTTTAAATAATTTAAGTATATATTTTTGAAAGCGATTATAAAGAGATGGAAATGGGTTATAAAAATAAAAGTGATTTTATTTGTAAAAGTATCGAAAGAATTTACGGGATTGAGACGTAAATTAAATTGGGATAAATCGAGCAGGAGTTATAAAAGGATTATGTGGGTTATATTGGAATGGAAGTGTATTTCCTGGAAAGCCAAGTATGTTTTCAAAGTAGCTTTTAAGTATAAATTAAAGTTTTAAAGTTGGTTTTAAAAAGAATGTTTTGAAAGAAATTATTATTTAAGTTGTTAGAATTTTAAAGGTAAATATTTATTAAATCAGTTATAGTAGTAATTGCTTTAAAAGGTTAATTAATATTATGTTTTATATAAGATAATTATTAATATTTATACTTTATAAAATAGTTTTATTTTAAAGATAGTTGGTTAAAGTTTTATTTGAAAACTTGTATAGAATTTCGTAACCCTTATTTAAAATTTAGTTTGGTTTAACTTTTATTTTAAGAATTAGTTTTACATTTTATAAGGTAGTTTTATTTTAAATATTTTTAAAGTATATATATATATATATATATATTTGAATAAAGTGTTTAATTAGTTTTAATTTAAATGTTTTAAAGTATATTTTAGAATAAAGTGATTTAAACTATTTTAAAATCTAAAGTATTTGAACTTGATGATTTCAGTGGAAAAAAACAATATTTGGGAAATTTATTCCATGAAAGAAATGTGATTTGAAAACTGTTTTCAAAGGGTTGAATGTAGAGATATCTTGCAAAGATATTTTGAATAATAAATAATTTGGAAAATTATTTAAAGTCTAATGGTTGTTTTGAATGTTATTTGATTGTTAAATAACCGACTATCAATATTGGCCAATGCGCTGATCATTTTGAAGAGACCGAGATCAGAATTTATTTTCCGAAAACCACTTCGATCCGGTTTGAACATTTTCATGAGGAAGACAAGAGCTGGGAGTCGAAGATGGAGTAGTGAAGTGCAAGGGCTAATCGCTACTAATCCTAAGGGTGATTCCAAAATGGATGCAGTAGGAGTAGTGCCTTCGGTTCCGTTCAAACCCGAAACAGACTTGTATGGACGAATGCTTTCAGAACATCGTCAGGAGGACGATGAGTATTCTAAGTAAATGTGTGCTAAAAAGGTAACGCATAGCCTCGAGCCTCTTCAACCGGGAATGGCTAAAACAGGAGAGGTGCACATAAGGCTAGGTGGCTAGCAACTAATTAGGGTAAGGTCACCCCTGTCTAGTTGTCCCACTTATTTCGGCTTTATGGGCGGTTGCTGATCCCAACCGTAGGGTGCATTTATTCGAAATATCCAGTAAGGGGTAGCTCCAGTCTTGTGATGTAGGGGATCAAAGTGGATCCTCGGTATGGTGATCTAGACAACGTACTGTGATGGGCGATACTCAGTAGCTTTACCATCGTATGGAATCCAATCTCCAATAAGTGCCTGTACGGTTTTGATTGTGCCCAACTATGCTGAAACGTGATATGCAAGCATTTCAGCTAGATTCTATTTTACTTTCTATAGACATTATTGTAATATCAGACGGATTTGATAAAAATGTTTTGGTTATCGTAAGGTAAAAACCCGACATGTTTATTTGTGACGTGGTCTTACGAGATACCTTTGATTTTCAAAGGATTTTGAAAACTTTAATAATTAAATTGAGTGTATTTTTCTCACGCTAGTTTTTCAGACTGACTCGGATGTTATTTTATTATAATGCTCAGGTTAGACCGAGTATTATAAATCTGGGATAGGATGTTGTGGAGCTCAGGAAACGAGTTGGATAGCGCTATGTTTCATTCATACTTGAAGTATATTCCACTGTGTAGATTAAGCTATATAGTCAGCTTTGTGAGAACAAGTTAGGATAATTGTCCAGTAATTGTTTTGATTGAGATGTATTCTGATGTTGTAATGTATAAACAGGTATAAGTTTCGTTTTGGGTAAAGATTACTTATTATCAATTATATTTTATTCTGCTGCGATTGTGAGATTCTGATGTTGTTTGTTTTCTATTTCTTCTTCTACCTCCTTCTTTTTTAACCCTAATGGTTCATATTTCCGTTCACTTGAGTTGACATGATGGTGATTGTGTCGACTCAAAGGGTACGGGTTTGTGGGCTGTTACAATTGTCCACTGTTTCCATTTTATTCTTCATTTAATTCTCATCAAAAAGTTTCTATTGGGTGTTTGTGCCAACTTTTAGTGCGAATATTTTGGTGCTTTCATGGACAACCTTGATTCTCAGCTTATTAGGATCCCTTTGGTACTACTGGATTGCATAAATCCCCCAAAAGAGAGCTATAGTTATCTTCAGGAAGTTTGCTCGTTCTACCCAAATTTGCAAAAATCTAAGAAAAGCTACCAACAATGATGAGGAGCACTAGATCAACTTCTCAGAACATGGAAGGAAATGAGAATGCTAGTATGCAGCAAGGAAGCCCAAGCAGTCAACCAATGGTTGTGAATGCTAAACCCATTGAAGTCTAGAATCCATCTCATTCTATTACAAGAGCTGAAATCCAAAATCTAATGAGAAAGCCAATGGATATCCGTCGAAAATTAAATCAGCAGATTCAAATCAATATCAACCTAATGAACCATCTCAGTCAGCAACGGCAAGGAAGAGCTAGGAGGGACCTTACCCCTCACTCGGCATCAGAGAGTTCTAGTTCATTGGATGAGTATCATAACACAAGCACCGTAGAATAGACAGAGATCACGCAGAAACTACGGTGAATCCACAGGCAGACCATCATGGTCTACCAGGATCTATTGTTGCCGATCCCTCTACAGAGATCGGTACCAATCTCTCCTTTAGTGAAGGGAACTTACCTATGCTCCCTGGGATTCAAGATGGAGCTGTTGCAGCCGATTTGGATGATGGAGTTTAGTGAAATGCTAACCAAGTGCTTCCCCGGAATGACGATGAAGTGAATTCGAGATACACATCTGGAATATGTTGAACCAAGAAGGCATTAAATGGCCTGTAGACATCGACCGTGCCGTTCACGTGAGGTGGAACATGACCACTGGTTAGTACCAACTATCCAAATGCCAAACTTTTCGGCTATGGTCAGACAGTTAATGAGAGAGAGCCAAGGCTTGACTAATGATGACTGGAGAATCTCGAGAAGCCATACCTCGTTCATTGATAATAACCTATATTCAGAGTATCCAAGGAGGTTCAACATGCCGTCGATGCCTGCCAAGATAGAAAAAATGACCTTAGGTAGCATATCATGAGATATGAGTGGCTGATGGATTTTGCACGAGTAGATGATGCAAACAAGTGTAGATGTTTTTCCATAACTCTCTCTAGCATAGCAACGATGTGGTTCACAAGATTACTCCGATGGTCGATCTCTAGATTTGATGATTTGGAAAAAAGGTTTGTGGTGTAGTTCTGAATGCATGCAACTCACTCCAAAGGTGTGATGTCGCTGTCCAGGGTGATCCAGGCTTCGATGGAATCATTGAAAGGTATTTGGAGAGATTCCATATAGTTGTTATAGAAATCAGTAATTCGAATGACCATGCAATATTGATGGTCGTGACAAGAGGGATTGATCCAGAATCTGATTTTGGCGATTGATTAGCCGACAAGACACCCGTAATATTGGAACGCTTTTATGCAAAAGCGGCTTAGTATTTAAGGAAGGAGGAAGCCAGATCCTCTAGGAAGAAGAATGTTGTGGGACCAAGTGGAGAGGGAGCACAGAGTAATATTGCTGTAAAGCAATCTGATGGTAGCTCTGGAAAATTTCAAGTGAATGTCCAAAACAAAACCGAACGAACAAAAGAAAGGCGGAAATAGGAGCTGAGAACGAAAGATGGATTCTGGAAGAAGGATGCCTAGTATTCCGATGTTTAATACTTACACGCCATTGAATACGTCCTTGGGGAATATCTATTTTTTTACCTGCAATACCATGCAGTATAGAAAGCCGCCTCCAAAAGAATCATCAGAGTAGTAGAAACAAATTGGGAAATGTTATTAGTTTCACTAATGCTATAGGCGTAACACAGATGAATGCAGGCATCTCTAGGATATTATAGAAAAGCCGATACAAGAAAGGAAGCTGCAGTAGTTTGTGAAAACCTTGCTGGATGGCAGGTGGGGAATATCTGACCCCAACCAAGGACAAGCATCGAACAATGCCGAGGAGCATGTGTGGACCAGTGGAAGATTGGTGATCAATACAATAGTTGGAGGACCGCATTCGGCTAATAAGAGTTGGCATGAAATAGAGCGCTATGCTAGCGCAATTAAGCACGTGGATTTTCAAATGCTGTTCAAATACGAAAGATGGAGCTCTGAAAAATAGTATCCCACAACGGCAGATGATATCGTGTTTAGAAACAGAAATGCAGACAGGTGGAGGCTCCAACGATCGACCCAATGGTCATTTCGGCCGTGATTGACCCTGCTTTAGTGGGAAGGATATTGGTTGACTGTGGAAATTCTATAAATGTAATTTTCAAAAAAGCTTATGATTAGATAAGGATGGAAGCCAAGGACTTGAAACCATCTAAAGCCTGCATTCATGGCTTTAACGATGCTGCAACTGAAGTTATTAGTTATGTTGAATTACCTGTAGAGTTGGGAGAAGGTGACCGTAGGAGAGTGCATATTCTACCTTTGTTATTTCGGATATTGACTCTCCATACAATGCTTTTCTAGGCTAACCAGCCCTAGCTGATTTCTGGACAGCTCTTGCCCCATGGTGCTTAACTTTGAAGTTCCTGATAGATAATAGAGTCAGAGTTGTGTATGCCAATCAAGCGGCTAGATGTGCCTATTATATAGCTGAACCGAGGGATGCTCAACGAAAGGAGAAAGGTAAGGGTGTTACAAGTCAGTCCGCATCCAAGCCACTGAAGATTGACAGCTAGCGCCTAAGCCTTGGCTCAGGTGCCACAGTCGGCTCTATAGAGATATAGATCCAAGAGATGACAAGGAGGAACCCAAAAAGACTAAGGTTACACCGGTTGAATTGACGATTGACATAACAGTCAGCCACGATGACCCATCACGAGTCCTAAAGATCGGATCGCAGCTTAGCTCCCCAATGATGAAAGAACTTGTTGGATTTCTCTAAGCAAATCTCGACATGTTCGCTTGGACTTACCTTGACATGTACGAGATCTCGCCTGCCAATGCGCGCCATGCATTGAATATCGACCCGAGGCATGTCCCGGTGAAACTAAAAAGATATGGCATGGATACAGAGAGATCTATCACACTTAAAGAGGAGGTGGATAGATTAAAAGATAATGGTTCAATTCACGACATCTTATACCCTAAGTGCGTATCTAGTCTTGTACTTGTGAGAAACGTGAATGGGAAATGGAGGACGTGCGTTGATTACTTGGACTTGAATAAGACATGCCCAAAAGACATTTTTCCTCTTCCAAGGATTGGTCAGCTGGTAGACTCAATTGCGGGCATGAATTGCTATCTTTCATGGATGCATACTCAGGATATAACCAAATCCCGATGCACATTCCTGATCAAGAGCACAATAGCTTCATTATCGATATTGGATTATATTTCTATGGGGGATGCCATTTGAACTAAAGAATGAAGAAGTGACCTACTAGTGCCTAGTTAGTAGCATGTTTAAAGATCAGATCAAAAAACGATAGAGTTATATGTGGATGATATGCTCATGAAGTCACGATAGTCTAGCGACCACATTAGAGACTTGGCAGAAATGTTTGACATCCTCTGACATTATAAAATGATGATTAATCCTCTGAAATGCTCCTTTGGCATTGCATCAGAAAAGTTCTTAGGTTTCATTGTTAATTCCCATGGAATTGAAGTTAATCCCGAGAAGATCCAAGGTATTCGCAATATCCAAGCGTCAAAAACTATTAAGCAAGACAGAGCCTGAATGTGAAGGTTGATGCCTTAAGCCAGTTCATTCCAGAGCTATTAATAAATGCATTTCTTTCTTTGACTTGATTAGGATATAAAAAAGGAATTTTGAATAGACACAGGATTGTAAATATGCATTCCAAGCTTTGGTGAACCACTTAGAGAAACCCCATATCTCTAATCAAAGCTAATGGATCATGAAGATTTATATATCTACTTAGCCATGTTGGCACATGCTAAAAATGTCGCGTTGCTTCATGAGGAGAGTCGAATCCAGAGACCAGTCTATTATGTTAGCAAGAAATTGATAGGGCTGAAAGGAACACTCCAAAGATAGATAAACCGACATACTATTTGTTGACCGCATCACGAAAGCTCCGCCCTTACTTCAAGGAGCACCCTATAAATGTTTATACTGGCCAGCCGTTACAACAGGTCATACAGCGACCTAAGACATATGGAAGATTATTCAAATGGAATATCGAGCTCAGAGAATTCGACATCACTTATCTTCCCCGGAGGGCTATCCATGGTCAGGCACTGGAAAATTTTATAGCAGAATTTACCGCGCAAGATGATTTTCCAAAGAGCAGTAAAAACTCTACCATACGGTGGAAGTTGTATACAGATGGAGCATCAAATGAATGTTGTTCTGGGGCTGGGATTGTGCTTGTAACTCCCAAAGATCGATTAATTTGCTACACTTTGAAGTTTGATTTCCCTGCAACAAACAATGAAGCCGAGTATGAGGCTCTGCTTGCTGGACTTAAACTCTCTAGAGAACTGATAATAAAGTCTCTTGAGATCTTTTGCGCCTCATAATTGGTGGTACACTAAGTCAGGGGAGATTACCAAGTTAAAGGGCAATGGCTTGCTATATATTACCCAAGTCCAAGAGTTGTTGACTGACTTTGAGTACTACGATATTATGCAAATTGCACGAGATCAAAGCAAAGAGGCCGATTCACCGACAAAGTTTGCTAGTATCGGGGATGCACAACAGATAGGCTTAGTTCTAGTCGAAGTATCAAATGCCCCGAGTATAAACCTGATGGAAATTGACCAGGTACTAGAGACGGAGCCTGAGAGGGAATCATGGATGACTCTGATTAAAAACTATTTGCAGAACGGAGTCCTTCCCGAACAAAGGAATGAAAAGCAACAAGTCCTTCGTAAAGCTTAACGATATATCATATAGGAAGGAGTTATGAAAGGGTTTTCCCATTCCCTTACTTCTGTGTATCACTCATGATGAGATAAAATGATTCCTAAAAGAAGTTCATGAAGGAGAATGTGGTGGTCACACTAAGGGGCAAATTCTAGCAAAGAAAATGCTCCACTATGGGTATTATTGGCCAACCATTAATCGAGGTGCTGTTGATTATGTAAGCTGATGCGACAAGTGCCTGATATATGCAAAAGTCCTAAGAGCTCCACCAATAGAAATAATACAAATGGTCGGTCCATGGCCTTTTTCCATATGGGCCATAGTTATTATTAGTTCTTTATTGATCTCTAAAAGTTGTGCGAAGTGCGCCATCATCACAGTTGATTACTTCACCAAATGGGCCGAAGCAGAACCACTATCTACAATCACAATGAAGAAAGTAATCAACTTCATTTTTCGAAACATCATCTGTCATTTTGGTCTTCCACAAACTATTGTAATAGACTACAGGACTCCATTCGAAAGTGCTGAGTTCAAAGACTTTTGCCATCACCATCGTATTGAAAAACGATTTGTTGTAGTCGCTCACCCTTAAGCAAATGGGCAAGTCGAACTGTGAACAAAATCATAAAATCCATTCTCAAGAAGTGTTAGAAAAGGCTAGAGGCAAGTGGGAGGATGAACTCCCACTGGCACTATGGGCCTATAGGATCACCCAAAAATCTGCGACTGGCCATAATCAATTCGCCCTCGCTCACAATTCTAAAGCTGTTATTCCTGTTGAGCTTGAAGTTCCTTCCCATCGAGTGACTTACTATGATCCTAGAACAAATAAAGATCTCCTCTTGGAATCTCTGGACTTTATAGATGTGAAACGCGAGGAAGCTGATTTGAGGGACGCTGCACATTGACACTGAGCTGCCAAATACTACAACACTAAAGTTCGACCTAGAGGCTTTGAAATTAGTAATCTCGTCTTGAAACGGTTTTTCATGCACCGTCGCATATGAATCCAACCGGAGAAGGACCGTATGTCATTGAGCAAAGGCTTGGAGAAGGAACTTTCAGGCTAGCGTCTGTTGATGGCAACATACTTCCAAGGGCATGGAATAATAAACATTTACGACGTTATTTCACTTAGTTTGTTTCTTTTTCATCCAGTTGTATTTATTTTTAGAATTTGTTTTAGCATTTGATTTTTTGGATATGTGATAAGACAAATTATGCCATTTCCTTCCATTTAGCAAATAAAGTTTTAAACTTCCTTTATGTCTGTGTTTGCTATAGCATCGCCTGTTAGCTACATTAAAAACTGAATGATGATGGTATGTCTTAACAGGTTCCTCGAGTTTGGAACTAACCAATTACACTAGTCCTGATTGAATTAAACAAGATGAGCATAGTATGATCGTTCATTTGATAACCTTGTTCATAATCAAATGGACGGAATATGTAACGAGAATGGATGTGACTCAACTATCCGATGATTGAACATATCTCGCCAAGTGATGGGACTAAAATAAATCAAAAGCGATCGTGACATGACAAATCGCTCGCTAAATCAAACCCCAGACCTTGGGGGCAAATCAATAAATTAAGAAAAATACGATCCGTTTTTTTCTGAAAAACTCTAAGGCCCTAGATTTCGGACTGGAGTACAAACATATATCGGGTGTGAATCGACTACCCGTGAACTAACTCTAAGTCCCTAGAGTGCGGACTGGTGTATAAGCATAAGTCGGGTGTGAATCGACCACCCGCTAATCAACTATTATTCCCAGAGTGTGGCTATGAGTATAAGAAAATAGACGAGTGTGGTTCTACCACTCACTATTCCATGAACTCAGGCCTGAAACCGACAAAAGGAGTATAAACTCACAAAGGATGGAGTTCGACCATCCACCGTTTAACTCCTCTAACCCGAGACAGGGAGCATGAGTTTAATCCCTCAGACCGCTCCAACAGCATAACATTAGGGCTCAAGCCCCATGTTTGGTATGACTCAGGGCCACGACCGCATGAAGGCCTTGAGATAGAATTAACGGCATCCAAAGCAATGAGAAATGAGTTACAAGTACATTGAATGAGAAGTAATAGCTCAACTACTAAGAGAAAATTCACATGAGCATTCAACAAAAAACAAAAAGCTTTTATTCACGTAATAAGCTTCACAATTGTGATACGAGTTTATTCAGAAAATGGGGGCCATACCCATACAATCACGGCCAAACAATGAGAAAAATAGCTATACAAGCTATGTGCATACAGAGCCGAAATGATGGCTATTTCTTTTGTCTTCTCTCCTTTTTGGATTTTTTGGGAGTGGCGCCACCAGTGCTTCGACCTGTCTTTTTTCTTGATCCTTTACTACTTTGGCGGAGGCACTTTCAAAAGTGGGAGGGAGTTTTTCAAAAATCGACTTGCCAGGTGGGATGAATTATAATGGGCTGAGATTTGGATCGTCAATATCCACATCAAAGGATTCAAACTTGGCTTGTTTCTTCAACAAATCCGCCCTCTCGATACCCTCCTTTAAGCTAACTCATCGATGTGTATGGTAGCGCTGATGATCACAACATCATCAGATTTGTCCAACGGCAGTGGATCGTCAGCCTTGTCGTCATCGTGTGCTCCAAAAACTTGAGCATCGGGCCCTGGAGCATAGGTGGCCATCGGAATCTCAGTTGATGTCGATTGTTGCTCCATGATGGCACCACTTTATGAAGTTTGGTCAAAACTCGAAAGACCTGTAGATTCCTGGAAACAAGAAGATAATCCCATGACTATTGGACATAAAGGAAGAAATTGATCGAAAAGTGGAAGATAGAGTGAAATATCTACATTTGGCTGACTTTTAGTCGTTGCCAGGTTCCCCTTCCAGAATAGGAGTCGACACTTTAAATTGATAATCGGGTTTGTCCGGATCGTAGCTTAGATCATGTCCCAGGCTGAAAGAAACTGATGCTCCGCCCGCTTGAAAAGAAGTAGGGCCCATGGAATCAGAATCTGAAGATTTAGCAATATTTTTCCCTTTGTTAGAAGATGTTAGAGTGCCAAAGTATCGAAGTCTCATTGCAACAAGGTCTAGGGGTTCATTTCCATGAAGGATCCACCGCACTAATTTCTCTTCATCTAAATTGGCTTCACCAAGGTCTGTCCTTTTCATTTCAACAATATATTCCCAGGCCTCGACGAGTTACTCAAGATAACCCTCACCAAGAAAGATTAGATCATGGTGGAGAAGGACTTTAGCATTGTGTTCGACGGTTAGGGGATCGAACATGTCCTTGATTTTGTTCTGACTGGCTTCCTTGGCATCCTTTACCTAGGATTCGAGCTATTCTCTCATCTCGTTGCGTCCTGCTCCCTTCACCTCTTCTTTAAGGACTTCAATCTGAGCAAGTTGCTCATCAAATTTATTCTTTAAAGTCCGGGCCTCAATAGCTTCTTCGCAATATCTCTGCAATTCTTCTTGAGCTTCGATCTTCTCTTCCCTCTCTTTTTTAAGAAGCTTTTCAAGCTCCTCAACGTGGTGGGCCAAGATATTTTTCTCCTTTTGTAAGGAGTCTTTTTCCAAGGCGAGTGCACCACTGCGGTTGAAGGTAGCATCAAGTTCCTTTTTATGGGCAACTTCCAAACGACTCATTGCCTCAGATGTTTCCTTGGCACACTTTTCTGTCTTAGTTAGTTTTGCCTTTAACTCCAAGATCTCACTATCTTGGTGCTTAATTATATCTTTATCATGGATCGCCTCTAGATTGAGATGATCTATCTCATGCTATCGCTGAATTGACACCTCGGAAATTTTTTCTGCTAAGTGCTGGAATGATTCATACTGCATGAAAAAAATCATTGACGCATGTGAGAGAGCTTACTTTGATAGTCCTTGGTATTGTTGGATGGAGGAGAGGAACTTAAGCCCGTCAAAACAAATCTTTGGGAACATGATCTTAAGTTAGGCCAATTTCTCTACTGCGGAATCTTTAGGAGTAGTGGTCGGTAAAGACGGATTAGAAGCAATGATTGGACAATGCTCAACCTACGGTCATGGGATCGCTTGGAGCTGCATGAACTAAAATATTGCTTAGGCAGTACTGGAGTTAAACGACCGTGAAAAGAGGTCTGATCGCCACTATGCACAGGAAGATTAGGTTTCACTTCCTGATGGGATGATCAGGATTGGAATTTATGCTTTGAAGATGAAGATTCCCTTGAGCGACGACTTCTTTCTAGGTCATCGTCCCTCTCTCTATGCCTACCTGATTCTGAATCACGTCTGGATCCATATTGCATCGTGGAACCCCTCAAGCAATCAAAAGCATAGGGTTGAGACATCAAACCTGCAAAAAACCAAATACCAGAGAATAAGTGACACAAAGGATAGATGGAAATCATGTGGTGAAGTGCACATGATTGTGAGTGTCCCAGTGTCTCCCCCAATGGATCGATTCCTACAGCCTTGCTCATGGGAGTTTTCTCTCCTTTGTCGGTAGGAAGAATGCCATCACCACTTTTGGTGGGTGAATTGATCCCATCGATGTTGGTGTTAAGAAAGTCATAAGTCATAATCTTATCTGGAATTTTGAGATCTGAAAACCCTTTCATTGAACTTTCTAAATGTTGGGAAGATGACTCTTCATTTATAGAAGTGATAACGAACTCTGGATTCTTAGTAGTTTTTCTCCCACGAAGCTTATATGCAAGCTTCTTTCTTCTCTTAGCAGGAGTGAAGGGTTACATGCCTTATGATAGTTTGAGCACATGCATCTTGTCTTGGACTGCATCAACATCGCCGGGCTCATTGATTTGGGTACACCTAATTTCGCCTTCTTCGACATCATCCCGAGTCCCCTCGATTGGGAGCATAGTAGGGTTATTGATATCCCCTTCTTGTTCGATATTGCTTTTTGGTAATGCAACAGTTCCAGGATACCCAATGCTGTGGCCTTCTTCTAGTAGCCTAAATAGAGATAACAACTTGTTGGTTACGAGGAGTATGATGTCCTTTGATAGGGGTAGCACGAATTGTGGAGATCGCTCTTAAAAAACAATACCCACTAGACATGGGTGGACATCTGTAGATATTTAGAATGTTAGTTGATCCAGAATATGAATCAGATTAGAGAATTTAAAATTAAACAAAGATGACACTTATGTCCTTCCAATCATCACCTTACAAAGCCAGGCGGACATCGAATGTAGACCATTCGTGTTTGAAGAAGGCAAGTTTGTTCCAAGCATCCGTTAAGACTTGATAGTTGGGTGAAGGCCCAGGAAAAAATATAGGAATGACTTCCTGACCGTCGTTTAAAGTTATAAATGAACTTTATGTCCTCATGAGTCGGCGGGCGGAATAGAACACACATGAATAGTAAAAAAAGTTCCACGGAGAAAGGCATGTATCTTCGAGGGAAGTTGAGTGGGGCTAAGATATCTTAAAATTTCTTGAATAAAAGAATTGAAGGGTGGCATGCATCCAGCCCAACACATGAATTTGTTGCATGCTCTGTACCCCTCCGGGGGCAAGTGAGCCCTGTCATTTATCGAAGTAGCCAGGACGTATTCAAAGGGAGTTCCATGTTCGGAACGTAGTCTGTGAAGGGCGGCCTCAGTAAATCAGGAAGCTCGAGAATCTTTCAGGGCATCTAAGAGTATAACACCTTTTACGGCATCGGGCATAGGACTTACATCTTCCACCGGGAGGACGGGAACATCAGAGAAAAGGTTGGCTGGTGGGCCAAAAACTTCCGTTTGTTCACTTTGATGGCTAGGGGAAAGTTTGCCAGATATGGTCGCGAAACTCGACTCGGCTTTGGGATTGCTATGTTGCGAGGCTGGTCCATAAGACATTGCAGCTAGATGCTCTAAATGTATGAAGTCCATGTTAACTATACTAAGTTGATAATCGAGGTTAGAAAAGTTTACCTGCCTCCTCGTGCTAAGTGTGAGCTAGAATGGTGCAGTGTGATGTGTTATAGAAATAAGCAGCTTAAAGTAAGAAAGGAAAGAGAAATGAAAAGACCTTGGATTCCGATCAGAGTGACCATAATCGCTGACCATCTCAACTGGCGAAGAGTTGTGTAAGTTTGGTATCTACTATCGACATATCAGAGTGTGGGATCCGTTATTCAAGTCCATGTGCTAAGTTTTAGTTATGTTCTAAGTCATAGGATTTGATCGTTCAATTTCGAGTACAATAATGGATATGGAATTCCTTTTGTTCATCGTCGTCATATGTTCAAGTTCATCGAAAGAGGATTGGTTTTAATTTCTCGAATAAGCGATTATGGATTAGATTTCAAGTTCAATTCAAAGCCTAAGGATTACCCAAGTACATAAATACCGATCTCTGTATGCTGATCTATATTTTCCAATCCCTATTCCAAAGCAATGGTACCGATCTCCCTCTTCAAACAAATGATACCGATCCCTCTCCTTTAGAAAAATTTGCCGATCCCTTTACATTATCTAGCTCCACCGCTCCCCTCTCCAACTTAGATAGGTCCCACTACTTCGTTTGTTGTTAACCTCTCAATAAACTTCCGCTACCGATCTCTCCCATTTAACCAAATGACTGAATCCTCCATCCAACATAATATCCTTCAACTCGCTCAACTAAACCCTATGCTGTAAACTCCCTTCTTTCTCCTCCTTTTTTCTCTGCCAAACCCCTTCACACCCAACATTTCATATCCTACAAACAACTTTGGCCATTGCCCTATCGCTACTTCGAAATCCCCCCCAATCGTTGATGGTAGGGAACCTATTATCTTGTCATGAGATAAAGAGACAAGGACTAGAAAACTTACCTATGCGTATATATATGTTAGAAGAATTGGAGAATGACTTAGGGATGATTGAGATGGAAAGCAAGGGGAAGTCAATTTGTATGAACAAACTAAAACACAGGAGGATTTCATTTTGAAGCTAAGTAGGTAAAGGAAGGAGGGTTCGGTTTTAATAGAGGAACGAGAGGGTTCGGTGACATGAAGGATGGTAGGAAAATGAAGCAAGTAAGGATGGAAGGGGGTATGTTAGGTTATTTATGGGGACTAGGGGATCAGCCTATGTTTTTGATACGTAAAACATGGAGAGAATGGATCGACACTAAAGGTGTCGAGCCATGCGAATGTGAAGAAAGAGAGAGGGATCTGCTAGCAATATGCCGATCCCTGAGCATAAGAAATGGAAAGGGGGGATCGGCTAAGCATATATCGATCCCTACAAAAAATGATGCAATGAGGGATCGGTTATGAGCATGTATGCAAACTAATATGAGCGGGAATTATTAAAAGCATGCACGTACAAAATAAAATGAAAATTGGCGATGATCTGTGAAAATGCAAACAAGTCCAAGAGCCAACAACAAAGAATGTGTATATGAACATGCACGTGCATAATCCAAAAAGTTCAACTTTGAAATCGACAAAAATTTACATCGAAGCTTTCAAGCTCGAGGATGGACTAGATAACAAAGCTTGTCAGTATTATCGAACCGGACTTATATATGTCAACTGATGGAGTATAACCCTGGATTTATATTACTTGAAATAGACCAAGCATCATGACGATCAATGAGAAATACAACACCTTAAAAAATAATTCGACATATGGATAACAACTATT
Organism: Allium cepa; assembly: GCA_030765085.1. NCBI lineage: Eukaryota > Viridiplantae > Streptophyta > Magnoliopsida > Asparagales > Amaryllidaceae > Allium > Allium cepa. Next base: position 515,521,225 of record CM060938.1, read on the forward strand.
CAAGAAACCAGACGAATTTCTTTTTGATGACTCTAACTTGCTTCGATTCAAAGCATGTCATGTTCATTACAAGACGTACTTTGGTGGGCAAGTGTTATATGACATTTTAACCCAGCTTTATTGAACTGATTGCACAAATCAGATTGGATTTCCATCAAGGCCTATGACTCAGAATGATGATTGTGGGGGCCCATAAGTCAAGTACTGAAGGTAACATGAAGTCGGTGTTGAAGGAACTTGGTGTATATGCAAGGCAGAGTGTTTGAAATAAGGAATATGGTTCAACTCCTAAGAGGGATCGGCATATTCTTGGGTGTGAGAGCATTCCTATAGAAAACAATTAATATCTCAATATTCACAAGTCCAAAGCATATGAAATTTTGTGAGCAAGACATGAGGATCCTAGGGAGCATACCATAGAGATTGCACCTCAAGGGGATGAAGTTAGAGGGATCGGTATACTTTCCTTGGAGGGGATCGGCAGAAAGCATCATGTAAATCATATTGAAGCAAAGATCAAGCAATAACTTGAGCTCCACTTATCCAGTTGTCATGAAATTTAGAGGCTAAGCACACTTTAGTATGAGGAAGCCACTATAGGGATCACACCCCAAAATTCAACCAAAGAAGGGATAGGTACCGATCCCTCTTTCTTTAGGAATTGAGCCATGCGACCCTCTTGTGGGCCATATGGTTTTGAGGGTCTTTCTACCGAGTTTCCAGAGAGATATTGACCACCTTCATCTATAAATGCTAGCTTGATTGTTCATTTTCAGGACGAAAGGTTGCTAATTTCTTTATACTCTATTGTAACTAACTTTTTGATCTGATCTCTCTTGTACTCTGATTATAAAGTAATTAATAAAGCAATCTATTCAAAGTGGACATAGGCAAACAATGCTGAACCACTATAAATCGTTATATGCGTGATATTCTTTTAATTAGTTGTTGTTTCTTTGTTATTATCCATTATTTCTATTTTATTCTTCATTTAGTTCTCTTCAAAAATTTCTATTGGGTGTTTATGCCAATTTTTGGTGCAAATGGTTATTTCCTTCATAACCATTTCATCATAATTCTTATGGTTATTTTTTAATTCCATTGTTATTATTTTTGATAATGCCAAAGGGGGAGATAAATGTGTATATACATAGGGGGAGATAACATTTAGGGTGAGCTATTTTTTTACTTATTACTAACTATTGTATAGTTGCCATCATCAAAAGGCGATGAATGTTAGAACCTCTATTCTATGATTTCAATGACTACAACTATACAATCACATATAAAAGGTATATCTCCTCATATTATAGGTATATACTAGAAGAAGATCACAATGCACAACCAAACCATGGCCCAAAGACACTTGAAGAAAGATGGATCATACTATTTAAAAGTAAGGTCATGTTATTGTATTATAGTTATAGATATACGTTGTACAATCTCCTTGAGTGATCATAACACACAATTTCACATCAAAAAATCTTAATAACAAATTGCCTAAGTTTTACATGTTAAATAGTGACAGACGTCTATCTTTCTTCCCCAGACATCTGTGACATATTTCCGTTTATTGTTTTTCAGGCATCCACAGACGTCTGTAACATAAGGACATACATCAATGACATGTCTCAGCCTGTAAGCATAAAACTGCAACTATCATATTTTGAACAAACACTTCTCTCTTTTTAGAACAAACCTCTTTCTTGTTCAACAATTGCAACCATCAATAAAAGAGCAATTTTTCTAGAAGTCATAACTTTTAAAATACAACTCTTTGGATTTTAACTTAACTTGATTTGGTACTCTCTAACTTCTATATTCATGTACTCTTGTGCTATCATTGATTTAATATTCACAATCACTTACAACCAAAATCTATATTTTGGTTAAATTATTTCCTATAAATCCAAGCAACTCACTCACTATAATTCAAATAGATTATAGGAAGAATTCTACTAGCAGTCAATATCCGTGTTGTATTGAATACAAAATTGCCAAAGAAATACTTTTGTATTAGCTTATTCCTTTGTACGAAGCGACGATTGTTGTTTACTGAAATACCAAAGGGAAGCTTAGGGACTAGACGTAGGATGGGAGGTCCGAACCGGTATTAAAACTCTATTGTGCTCATTTTTATACTTTGCTTTTTATAACTATATTTTATTTCTATATTTATCTTATATATTGGCATACACTTACATACTAATACACAAGTCGTACTAGGTAGATCCATTAGACTTTCAAATATTATTTTAAAACCATAGATGCTATTATAATATCACTAGATTTTATAATAAAAATGATTTGGTTATCGTAAGGTAAAAACCTGTCCGTGTTTATGTGCGATGTGGTCATCTGAGATACCTTTTACTTTGATAGGATTTCAACTATAATAATCAATATGATTTGATTTGATTTTTTCTCATGCTGGTTTTACTAGACTGACTCGGGCGTTGTTTTCCTATAATGTAAGGAAAGATCGAGCATATTTTCTAGATTTAGCTGGATGCTTTGGAGTTTTCAAGAGATGAGCTGGATTCTCCAAGACGTAGTCATGTATCTTATATTTTCTACTGCATTGGTTATTGTATTTATTAGAAAATTGTAAGGGCAGGCTGTTATAACCGTCCAGGCTAAATATAAATTAGCGTACTATGATGTTTCGTAAAAAAAAGATGTTTTTTTTTGTAAAAATCTTGTTTATATTATATAGGAAAATGGGCTGAAGGAAAAACACATCATGTTTTTTTGCTTGAGAGACGCACAGATTTTTTTCTTTTTTAAGGACGCGGGTTTTATAATTTCGGCTGAAGGAAAAACTTGAACAAAAATTAAATCGTGCATCTTCTTCAATCTCGTTCCTCTTCAATCTCGACCTCAAATCATGCCGACTATCAAAAATTAAATTGATCTTTGCTTCTCCTTGAATAAAACTCCCCGCTCCGTCTTCCCGAACTCACTGTTGCTATTCACCTGAAGATGCCGACTCGAAAATACATCTCACTTCACCATTTCTCTCAAATGAAGATCGAGATCGTCGCTCCTCCATTCTAGATTGCTTGAGTCGAGTTTGCCATTCTCGTTGTTCTTTGTGATATCGAGAATAGGAGATGCCGCTGTGAGCGCTTTGAGTTTGAGTGCATCGCCACCTACTTGTGAACGCTATGGAGTTGTAATACGATTTTGATCTTAATTGGATGTTTGACATGTATTGGAATTATTGATGATTGGTAATGTTTTTTGATCAGTTTTTTGTTTCTGCGTGTGATTACTGTATCTTTCATATTATTATGCCATATGAAACTAGCATTTCTGTGTATATTATGCAATTTAGTCTTTTATTGTTTTATTATTTTGTATTTGATGTGGAATGTTGCTCTTGTTAGTTTCAGATGGTGTATTTAATGTTGATTGTATTTCTGGTAATCTTTAAGCTGTTGTTCATAATTATAATGCTATATTGAACTATCATTTTGCATATTGTAAACATGACATTGGACTTCATAACTCAAATGCTATGTTAGGCTATCATTTTGTATGTCTGAAGTATGCTAGTGGACTTTGTGATTAAAATGCTACATTGGATATCGTTTTGCATACTGTAAATTTGATATTGGACTTTGTAAGTAAAATGCTATATCAAACTATCACTTTGCATATTTTAAATGAGATAGTTGACTTCATAACTTAAATGCTACATTAAACTATCATTTTGCATATTATAAACATGGTAGTGGACTTTGTGATTAAAATGTTACACTAAATCCCAATTTGCATATTGCAATCATAATATTCGACTTTATAATTAAAATGCTACATTAAAGTACCATTTTGTCTATTTTGAACATGATAGTAGACTGCATAACTCAAATGCGACATTAAACTATCATTTTGTATATCATAAACATGGTAGTGAACTTTGTGATTAAAATGTTACATTAAAAAACACAGATGCTATATGCAGTTATCATTTTGTATATTCTATTTATGGTAGTTCTCTTTAGAAATACTTATTTCATTTTATATATTCCATTCATGCTAGTTCACTTTAAATATACTTATGCTATATTCAAGTATCATTTTGCACTTTTTTCATCATTATTCAGTTGAAATATGCTTATGCTATATCCAACTATAATTTTGCATAGTCAGATAATGATACTATATTTAAAAGTACAAATGCTATATTAGTCTATCATTTAGCATATTAAACCCAATCTACCGTGTATCAAATATAGAAATTCTATATCTAAATATCATTCGAAATTCATGGTACTTTTTAGACTGTTTTCTTCTTCTTCTAGATTTTGCTTTTCCATTCGTTTCTTAGATCTTGAATTTGCAGCTCTTGAATTCAAAGGTCGAATAATTTCTGACATAGGTTTGGGTTGAGGCGTCAAGTTAAGTTTTCTCGATTTTGGAGAAATCGACATCGACAACGGAAGATCCAATTCGATTCGAACATCGGCAAGAGAGAGGTTTGGACGATGGTGGCTTGGACGACAACGGCTTCAGATGACGATTGCTTGGACGGTGGCGGCTAGGGCAAATAGTAGCTGAAAGTAGACGGCGGCTGGGGTAAACTTGGATGAAAGCGGAGGAAACAGTTGAAGTCGGAAAATTGAAAAAAGGTGCTACTGTCCTTCTGCCTAAATTCTAAATGTTGCGTCTTTGGTTTAAAGTTTTTCCTTTATACTAATTACCACTATATTATATATCTTCTCATCACGACATCAGATTCCGTTTTATCTTCTATTTCTTTCACCCCAACAATTTCTCTTTCTGGCACTTGAAAACTTGGCACATGAATACCGTGGATGTATTACTGCCAATCATAAGGGTCAAAATGGCAGATCATACACTATGAAACACCATACAAAGCAGATTATGTCTCGAACCATCACCGTAGTCTTTGTACCGCCTATCACCCTTCGCATGTTTTCCAACACAAGGCGTACCATCCTCGAACTCATTATATTTTTCTATACTCACTTTATACCTTACGAGCATCACATGGGTCTCTAAAAAAAAACCAAACTCCAAAAAATTACGTCACTAGACACAAAACTTCACTGCCAATCCTACAACTGTTCAAACATTTGATCTTGAATATCAGACGTCTGACTTCAATTTTAGATGTCTACTTAGGAAATCCAAACATCTAAATTCCTATTTTTACACTTGAATAATGCAGGATAAAATCCCTGAGATTCAGATGTCTTCAGACATCTAAATACATGTTATGGTTGAAAATGAACTTGAATGAGAAAATTTCCCTAGGGGGAAATTCTTCCCATATTTTCTCGTTTTTCTTTCTTTCTCCCACCTTCGAAATTCAACTTTGAATCATCGAGATACTCCGCAATAACGTCTCTGAAACATCCCCTATCTAGAGGCCCATATCTAAGCACTACAAATGTTGCAGTCATCTATAGTATTAACTTCCAATGACTAAATACGGCTATGTTAATGGTATCCATATTATCAAAAGCACTTGAATATGAAATGAAATCATAGATTTCCAAAAAACAACAATATACTGATTACATTTCAAAAAATATATTTCATATTCAAATTACATAATCCCATAATCTTTTACCAAGTTCAGATAAAATATAATTATTACATAAATACGCCAATAGCGACATATGATGATGCCCTCTTGGTTGACTATAATACAATATTGACATAATTGTTTTAAATACAACACAGCAGAATAAAACAAAACAAAACATCAGCTCCTAAATAGCTATCCGTCAGCCACCTGCTCATCTCTGGAAGCTTTATTCATCAACCTATTAAAACCTGCATAACCTCAACCCTCAGCCTACTCAAATTAATTTTGAGCACCCAAGAGTTTAAGGGGAAAGCATAAACTTCGAGTCAGACATAAATCCTGGTGTGAATAATACTATACATCTTGGTTGTTTGATATTAAGTGAGACCACATCGCTTAGCAGGACGGGTTTCCCCTTACTAATATCCTTTTAAAGCATATCTTTTTCAAACCTTTATTCTACATCCAAAACTGGTTAAAACCTTAAAGCATTATTACATAAACATATATATCAGGTAACAATCAAACTATCTGTCCGAGCACTATAGTTTTGTTTGGCTAACTACTAACCTTTGGTTGACTTCGGCCTACCGGAAAATATAATCAACAGACACTCCTCTTCTGAAATTTCTGTCCCTAACTATCTATTAAATACTCCTTTTATAGATGGTCTATCCCTAACTTATCATCTTCCAGGGTCACCTGATATCTGAGTCATTTTACTTGAATTTTCCTTGAAAACCTTTTCATCTCAAATTGATTTAAACCTTTAAACCAAACTTAAACCAGGAAAATATATACTCCATGCGTTACTCAAAATCACCTTTCCTGCTATATATACTTTACCCAAATCTTGGTTGATGAAAACAATTAAAACCTTTGAAAGTACCCCTTTCGACCCCATTGAAAGTATCCCTTTCGTAACCAAATAAACCCTTTCGTTCATCTAGACTAAAAGGGAAAAATCTTCCTTTAAAAACCATTTATATAAACCTTCCGAAACCATTAAAATGCCTTTTCCTTCGAAAGCTAAAAACCTTAGACATCCCATCTTTAAAACCTATAACCATAGCCTTTCGAAACCATTGGAAAAATCATTCCTTTAAACCTTTCGAAACCATTGGGAACCACCTCTTAGAAACCTTCCTTAAAAACACGGTATCGAGGAGGTTGATGAGGGGGCTTTGATAAAAGAATTCCTTAAGGGAAACGAGCCTTCGGACCTGTCAGCGGCTAAAGCCCTTTATTACAAAGGCTCCCCCTCAACGAAAGGGAAAGAAGTTATCGCCGGTCTATCCGGGATCGAGTCTCCAGCTCATGTGCCTACCCAGCCGGCTGGCCGGCCGATACTCGATCCTTTTGAACAGCACATGGCTATGACCCGGAGGACCCCGACCTTGGCGTTCACGTTTTGTCCCCTATTCCATAGGGTGAGACCCCCCTGACGGGTGAGAGCCAGTCGGAACCTGGTAGGCAACTCTTTTGCTTTAACATTCCAAGAGTTTTCGTTTTTCACCAGAAGCTATCGCATTCTAATACTTACTTTTCATGATTTTGTGTAGGCCATTCTGATCTTGAGCCCACTCTGAGGAGCGATGTCGCCAAGGAGGTGAGGAAAAAAGGAGTGAAGCCACTCACGTAGGAGAGGCTCCCGGTCCAGATGCTCAGGTGATCAGAGCGCTTGATGAGGACAAATCTGAGACTTCCTCTCCCATCGATGGGAGTTATGAAGTTGAAATTATAGGCGCCTCTGAGCACACATCCGAACTGAGCATGAAGGAGCAGCTTGAGAAAGAGAAGGAAAAGACGGTGAAGATCAAGGTCGAACCTCAGGCTGTGGACCTGGACGATCCTTTGAACAAGACGTTGAAGGTCATCCTCACAGGTGGGTCCAAACCCATGGATGTTCCTCATACTTCTTCAACTTTCACTCCCCCGTCAAAGAAAGCTATCAAGGGTAAATGCACTGGGGAGGAGTCATCTGGCAAAAAGTCGAAGAAGTCGAAGAAGTAGTCTTCGCTCTCGTTCAACAAGAGCTAGTTTAGATTATGTAATTATTTTTGTTTTCGTAGTTCATGTAAATAAAATTATTTGTGATGAATAAAACTTAGTTCTTTTCCCTCTCAGAGGACTGTTGTTGTTTGGTTTTTTGTATAACCGTGGTCAAAACCCGAGCTACTGCGAGTTACGTGAACTTCTCGATTCATCTTCAAACAAGTTGACAACCTTTTGGTATTGCACATTCTTTTATCCTACACTCTGGGGACTTAGAATATTTTCCAATCCATACACCAAGGGCTCGATGACTTCAAGTCATTTGTATCTAGTCCGCCCTCAGGGGATTTGGACATTTAAATCGCTTATACTCTGGTCCGTAGTATGGGGACTCAGAGTACTCCAGTCCGCACCCCGTGGTCTTGGAGATTTTGAGTCATTTATACTCGAGTCCGCACTCTGGGGACTTAGAGTACTCCAGTCCGCACTCCGGGGACTTGGAGATTTTGAGTCGTTTATACTCGAATCCGCACTCTGGGAACTTAGAGTACTCCAGTCCGTACTCTGGAGACCTGGAGATTTTGAGTCGTTTATATTTGAGTCCGCACTCTGGGGACTTAGAGTACTCCAGTCCGCACTCCGAGGACTTGGAGATTTTGAGTCTTTTATACTCAAGTCCGCACTCTGGGGACTTAGAGTACTCCAGTCCGCACTCTGGGGACTTGGAGATTTTGAGTCGTTTATACTCGAGTCCGCACTCTGGGGACTTAGAGTACTCCAGTCCGCACTCCAGGGACTTGGAGATTTTTTGTCGTTTATACCCGAGTCCGCACTCTGAGGACTTAGAGTACTCCAGTCCGCACTCCGGGGACTTGGAGATTTTGAGTCGTTTATACTCGAGTCCGCACTCTAGGGACTTAGAGTGCTCCAGTCCGCAATCCGGGGACTTGGAGATTTTGAGTCGTTTATACTCGAGTTCACACTTTGGGGACTTAGAGTACTCCAGTTCGCACTCCGGGGACTTGGAGATTTTGAGTCCTTTATACTCGAGTCCGCACTCTGGGGACTTAGAGTACTCCAGTCCGCACTCCGGAGACTTCGAGATTTTGAGTCGTTTTGCACGCGTTCGTACTTCAGACAGAGTAATGTATCTCTTAGTCATTTATTACAGCGTTATCATACACAGGAACATCGGCAATTCATGGGAAAAAGAAATGGCTTCAAGCCTTTATTAATGCAAATCAGCTAAATTGTCTTTTTGCATGCCGTAAACTAGGAATAAAAACTTGCTGAAAATAAATGCAACTAAAATATGATAGAAATGAACTAAGTGTAATAATGCCGCAAATGTTCACCATTCCATGCTCAGGGGAGTGTCGCACCATTAACGGTCGCTAGCTTGAAAGTTCCTTCTCCAAGCTTCCGTTCAATGACGTATGGGCCTTCCTATGCGAGGCTCATGTGTGATGGAACTGGGAAAACTCGCTTCAAAACGAGATCACCCACGCCAAAGATTCTCGGTCGAACTTTTTCATTATAATATCGAGAAACTCGGTGCCTGTACGCGGCCGCTCTTAAATTAGCTTCTTTGCATTTTTCATCAATGAAGTCCAATGATTCCAGCAAGAGATCTTGATTTGACTCAGAGTCATAATAAGTTACCCGATGTGATGGAACTTCAATTTCCATGGGTATGACAGCTTCCATGCCATACGCTAATGCGAATGGAGTGTGGCTAGTCGCGGACTTGTGGGTGGTTCTATAAGCCCAAAGTGCTATCGGAAGCTCATCCACCCACTTGCCTCTAGCCTTTTCCAAACGTTTTTTCAATATGGATTTGATTATCTTGTTTACGGCTTCCACTTGTCCATTAGCTTTCGGGTGAGCAACTACTGCAAACTTCTTCTCAATACCATATTTTTGGCAAAATTACTTGAACTCTTTGCTTTCAAACTGAGTTCCGTTGTCTGTGACGATGGTTCGTGGAAGGCCAAAATGGCATATAATATTTCGTACAACGAAATTAATGGCCTTTTTGGTGGTGATAGTGGCCAAAGGTTCTGCTTTTGCCCACTTGGTAAAGTAATCGACCGCAACTATCGCGTATTTTGCACCACCTTTGGATAGAGGTAAGGAACCGACTATGTCGATTCCCCACATTGCAAATGGCCAAGGACTAACCATTTGTGTGAGTTCCATCGGCGGAGCTCTTGGGATTTTCGCATACTTATGACATTTGTCACATCTTCTCACGTAGTCTGTGGCATCCCGATTTACAGTTGGCCAATAGTATCCATAGCGGAGGATTTTCTTTGCTAACGTCTGCCCCCCGTATGGTCGCCACATTCACCTTCATGGACTTCCTTCAGGAATCATTTTATCTCATCATGGGCAATGCACTGGAGTAATGGGGTCGAGAATCCCCTCCGATGCATTATTCCATCTTGCATTACATAACGAGAAGCCTTACGAATGACTTGTCGTCTTTCGCTCCTTCTTTCGGGCGCGGCCCCATGTAATAAGTACTGCTTGAATGGAGTCATCCATGACTCCTTCTCGATTTCTGTCTCTAACATGAAATCTACCTCCATCATATTTATGCTCGGAACATGTAAGGTTTCAACGGGAAACAATCCCATCTGCTGCGCATCGCCAGTGCTTGCAAATTTTGCCAATGAATTAGCTGCTCTTTTTTGTTCACGTGGAACATGTGAAATATCATAATACTCAAGATTCGCTAGCAGCTCCTGAACTTGGGCCAAATACGGAACAAGTCTTTTCCCCCTTGCTTGGTAGTCTACACGCACTTGATACACCACCAGTTGCGAGTCGCAAAAAATTTCAACCGATCTTATTCCCAGTTCTTTGACGAGTCAAAGACGGCAATCAATGCTTCATACTCGGCTTCGTTATTCGTTGCTGTGAATTCGAGCTTAGCAAACTGATCGGTTTTCAGCAGTTACAAGAACTATGCCAACCCTCGAACAACGGTCGTTAGATGCCCCATCGGTGTACATCTTCCATCGGACGAGAGGTATGGCATTGCGGCCGTTTGATTCGTCTGCCATGGTGAATTTAGCGATGAAATCCGCTAGCGCTTGTCCCTGTATGGCCTTTCGCGGCAGGTAAGTAATATCGAACTGACTCAGCTCGATATTCCATTTTAACATTCTTCCAGAAGTTTCCGGTCGTTGGAGTACCTGACGCAAGGGTTGATCAGTGTAAACACTGATTGGGTGTGCCTGAAAATATGGGCGAAGCTTGCGTGATGCGATCACCAAGCAGTAGGCTAATTTCTCGATCTTGGGATAGTTTCTTTCTGCCCCCGTCAGACGTTTACTAACATAGTAAACTGGCTTTTGAACTCGGTCCTCTTCACAAACCAAAGCGTACTGATAGCATGTTGGGATACTGCCAAGTACACATACAACATTTCATGGTCTATTGGTTTCGATAGCACCGGACCAAATGCCTTACCAGAGCTCGGAATGCTTCCTCGCAGTCGGATGTCCACTAGAAATTCCTTTTTCCCTTCTTTATCACATCAAAGAAAGGAATGCACTTATCCTTGGCTTTGGATATGAATCGGCTCAGTGCTGCTGCCTTTCCGTTCAAGCTTTGTACTTGTTTTATAGTTCTGGGCACCTGTATGTCCCGAATAGCCTGAATCTTTTCCGGGTTAGCTTCAATTCCATGTGCATTCACAATGAAACCCAAGAACTTTCCTGATGCCACGCCAAAAGGGCACTTCAAGGGGTTGATCTTCATACCGTAATGTCTGAGTATATCAAACATTTCTGCTAAGTCTCGGATGTGGTCGTTTGACTGCCGTGACTTCACGACCATGTCATCCACATAGACATCCATTTTTTTACCAATCTGGTCCTTAAACATTCGATTCACCAGACACTGGTAAGTTGCTCCCGTGTTTTACAATCCAAAGGGCATTACTACATAGCAATATAGCCCCATATTTGTGACAAAACTGGTGTGTTCTTGGTCTAGAATGTGCATCGGGATCTGATTGCATCCTGAATACGCATCCATAAATGATAATAATTCGTGTCCGGCGGTAGAGTCGACGAGCTGGTCGATTCTAGGTAAAGGGAAACTATCCTTCGAGCATGCTTTATTTAGATCGGAGTAATCTACACAAGTTCTCCACTTTCCATTTGCTTTCTTCACTAGCACTGGGTTAGATACCCATTCAGGGTAGAGGGCATCGCGGACGAACCCAATGGCTTTGAGTTTGTGCACCTCCTCTTTGAGAGCCGCGAACCTTTTTGGGTCCATACCTCTCCTTTTTTGTTTTACGGGAACGTGTTTCGGGTTTATGTTCAACATATGACTCGCAATTGCTGAAGAAATCCCGCACATATCAGAGTATGTCCAAGCGAAAACGTCCAGATTCGCCCGGAGGAAATCAGTAAGATCCTCGGCCACTGAAGGGTCGAGTTGTGTTCCAATCTTAAGAACTCGTGATAGGTCATCCCGGCTGACTGGAATGTCCATTGTCAGCTCAGCCGGTGCTGCATTCGTTTCCCTGGGTTCCCCATCATCATCTCTCGGATCTATGTCTCTAAGGATCCGAGAATGCTGCCCGAGCCAGGGCTCAGGCTTTGCTTGTCAATCATGAGTCTTTAGGGTGTGGACGGAGATGTCTGCAACCTTCCCCTTCTCTCTCCGCTGAGCTTCTTTCAGTTCCACCACATAACATGCACGACCGGTCGCCTGATCGCCATGTACAACACCGACTCCTTTGTCTGTCGAAAATTTAATGTCAAACACCATGAGGCCAGAGCGGCCGTAAATTCTGCCAGGGCTGGACGACCCAAAAATACGTTGTATGGAGAGTCAACATCCATTACTACGAATGATAGGAATCGCACTCTCCTACGCTCACCTTCTCCCAGTTCAACTGGTAACTCTATGTACCCATTGCGTCGGTTGCAGCACCATTAATGCCGTGAATACGGGCTTTGCATGGTTTCAAATCTTTTATCTCCATCTTCATTTGGTCATAAGCCTTCTTGAAGATGATGTTGACAGAGCTTCCACAATCAATCAAAATTCTTTTCATGTAAGCTGGCTCGATTGTTGCAGATATAACCATCGGGTCGATAATAGGAGCCTCCACCTTGTCCGCGTCTCGACTCCTAAACACTATATCGTCAGTCATCATGCGTTGTTGTTTTGCAGGGGTTCCATCTTCCACATTCGAACAACATTCATAATCCGCATGCCTCAAGGAGGTAGCATATCGTTCCATCTTCTGCCAATTCTTGTCTGCAGGATGAGGTCCTCCGATAATAATGTTTATGATCAATCTACCCACAGCTCGAGTAGGTTGTTCTGGTTGGCGTGGAGCCGGCCCGCGTCCGGGGTCCGACGTTCCTTGCCTTCCATCTTGTGGGTTTTTGACAAATTCCTGTAGTTTTTTCTGTCTGATCAACTTTTCTATGGCGTCATGGAGGTGTCTACACTCCTCAGTATTGTGCCCATGGGTCTCATGGAAGCGACGGTACTTCCCTGTCCATTTCTGTTCTTCAGCGGACTCCTTTGGGCGTGGCTTTCTATATTCAAAGGCGTTACAGGTAGATAGATAAATGTTTTCAAGAGAAGTATTCAGCGGGGTGTATTCATTGTAGGTCGGAATCGTTGGCTTCCATTTCCCTGCTTCTCTTTTCTTTCCAGGATTTCCACCTCTGGATCCTTTGGACTGCCCAGGTTTGTTCTGGACGTTGACTTGAACTTTTCCCGAACTATCGCCGGACTGCTTCACGACGATGTTACTTTTCACAGTCTCCTAAACAGGCCCTGGTGCCTTATCTCGTCTCGTCCATTGAGCCTCCTCCCTCCGTATGAACTGATGAGCTTTGGAATAGAATCGTTCCAATGTAGCTAGGGGCTTTCCTGCCAACCAATCTCCAAACTCCTAGTCTGGATCTACACCTCGCATCACCGCCATCAAAATTGCATGGTTGTTAGGATTGCTAACTTCAGTGGCGGCAGCATGAAACCTCTGTAAGTATGCTTTCAAAGACTCTCCTGGAGCCTAGATTACGCTTGATAATGACATTACGTCCTTTGAACGGGTAGCATGTATCCTGAATTGTTCAACAAATTTCATCACTAACTCGTCGAAGCTGGATATAGATCGCAGAGGAAGCCGAGTAAACCACATAGTGGCGATTCTGGACAGAGTGATTGGGAAGCACCTACACTTAGTCGCGTCATTCTCCCTTGCTGAATCCATCATCCATTCATACCTCATCACATGTTCCCTAGGGTCAGTCTTTCCTTCGTAGGCTGGGATAGTCGGCATATTGAATTTCTTGGGGTATTCAGCCTGTAGGATAATATCTGTAAAGGGAGTCTGGCTCCTGGACACTCCCCAATCTTCGTGGGTCGGGCCTTGGTTCTCTCTCGTCAACTGCCTGACCATGGCTGATAAATCTGGAGTTTGTATGGACGGTGGGAGGTTGGGTTCCGCTCCATGGGACCGTGCGGGTTGATGTCCCGCAGCTGACGGTCGGTCAAACGTGCGTCCTGAAGGCCGGCTTGATTTGGGTCTTGATGAGCTGGGCGTCCGATCTCTTCACGTGCTTGATCCTTGGCGTATCGATCAGTGGCACCTACCTGTGTAGCATCTATCTTGCAGCGTCTACGCCTAGGAGGTTCGTCAACTGAGGTCAAACTATCAGATGAAGAATAAGGAGCAGGACTACTTTCAGCATTCTGATGCTGCTGCTGGGCAAGCTGAGTCATGAGATTAGTATTGGCTTGGATCTGCTCAGCAAGTTGCCTTCTACTTTCCTTGAGTTCACTTATCAAGTCGTTGAACTCTGTTCGGGAAACGACCTCCGCTTGGTTCTGGGTGGAGGTTCCTGCGCCTTGAATTGCTGGTTGGTTGCTAGGTCCTATCTGCTGTACACTAGCAGTTTCGTTGACATCTGCGTTGTGAGAGGCCGATCTAGTTCGTGGTCTTCCCATGATAGAGTCATCGGTTATAACTCTGAGTAGAATCAACAGATGTCTTGCGAATGATTTGGATCTCCTTCGGGGGATTTTTCAATCCAGTAGCTATAAAGTAGATCCTATCGTCCCGAGAATTTGATTCTCAGTGGAAGCACCAAAATGTTAGCACCAGAATTGGTCACTAACACCCTTAAGAGAGATTGTGTAGAGAGATTAATGAAGAAAGTAAAGTTAAACAGAGGATAATATGCTGAATTAAACGCAGAAAATAAGAACATCATATTTATAATTGATCGGCGTAACTGCCCTACATCCACTTTAAGGTTAATCTTTATTGCTTTTCTCTATAATCGATTACAGATGCAATCCGTATCTCAACTATTTGATTACAATTGTTGAGCAAAAATAATAAGTCTTGAATGAGTCTTGAATGCGGCAGAGTCTCCCCAGTGTTCTCTAAAAAAAGTCCCTTTCACTGTGCTCCTGCCTCTCTATTTATAGATGAAGATGGGTTGGACTTACCTGGTGGGCCAGGTAGCTAAGTAGCTTGGCCCAAAAAGAGTGATATCTGTGTGCCGATCCATAGATGCCGAACGGCAAAATGCCGAACAAGGCATGAACGCCAAATGCTATCCTCATGCCGACCGAAGTGATGCCGAATGATATCTTCATGCCGATCGAAGTGATGCCGAACACTCTGAATGCCGAACGAAGTGATGCCAAACACTCTGAATGCTGAACGAAGCATTTTTACCGAATGACTCTGGAAGCCGAGCCAGTGTGTTGTACCGAACGACTCTGGATGCCGATCGATCTCAAATGCCGAATGAGATTTATGCCGAACGAAGTGATGTGCCGAACGAAGTGATGTGACGAATAAGGTTTGGATGCCGAGCAGTATGGAATGCCGAATGACTCTGCCATGCCGAACGTCCATAGATGCCGAACGATATACAATACCGAACGGCTCTCAATGTCGAACGCTCTTGCATGCCGATCGTCCCATAGATGACGATCGAACTTGAGTGCCAAACGAACCATTTATGCCGGACGACTCTGGAAGCCAAGCGCTTTCTGATGCCAAACGCTCCTAAATGCCGAGCATTCTCTAATGTCGAACGATCTGGATGTCGAACAGCGCATGAATGCCGACCAGTATGCAAATGCCGAGTACTTAGTTGCTTGGTCAAACCTTCAGGTAACACACACACACATACACACACACACACATATACATATAAGCATAGAAACCCTAACTTTCTTCCTCACGACCATCGTGTTTATTTATATGACCAATATACAATCTTCCCAATTTTTCTCGTCATCCTTGCGATATTTGCCAAAACTTCCTAAACAAAGGTTGTAGAGCTGTGTGAAGCGAGCACATCCAACGGTAAAGATTGGCTTTCGTCGACCAAAGGAGGATTTTTGGGGCCGCGTTCGTACGGTATTCATGCACGAATTCTGGTGCATCGGGGAAGCCGAGTTCGCCGAGTTGAGGGTCGGAGGTACGCGAGAAGTTGGGCTTCGCTATGGCTTGGATGATCGACGTCAAGATGAACCTCTAGGGTTCGATGGTCAATTTTTAAAATCGACGATGGGTTCAAGTTCGTATCTGGAGCGAGGAAGAAGATGGTTGATTTCAACGGCCTGATTTTTCTCTCATTTAAATCTACGGCCGATGGTATAAAAAAATTTGTTTTAAAATTATATACAAACTTTATTAAACCATATCTTTTGCATACATTATCAAATTCCGACGAAACAGGAAGCATCGGAATCGCAGCGACACAATCTACACGCTACAATAGATATGTAGACAATCGAAGCAAGTGGAAAATTTAGATTAAACCGAATGGGCTCGATTTAATTTAAAATTGAAATGCCGACTTAAGGTGCGTTAATCTCACTCACATCTAGATAATCAGTTAAATTTAAATAGCTAAAATTTAAATCGTTGATTGTTTGATTGAATGTGAATGTTATTATCAGTTTGGACAGGATGTTATATATAGTAGTATATATATTGGAGTGATTGATTTCTCGCATTATATAGCAGATGAGGCCCTATGCGCCTCACATAATAGCGGATGACCTCATATACCGCGATATTCCACCTCGAAGTGGAATTAGTATTTTTGTATTGTGCGAACATCTGTGGATGTAGGTAGACATATTGGAGGGATCCAACTGGATTCCTCAAAATATTGTAATTATTTTCATATCTGTGATATGTTATGTGATAGATTATATTTGAATTAAATAATTCAATGCTATGGTTTGGATGAATAGATAATTTGGTATTTTAAAATATAGAATAGAATAAATTAGGTTTAAAGGAAATGAAAGAAAACTTTTAAGTAAATAATTGGGAATCTGGATAAATCAAATAATAAATTTAAAGGGAATTTAAATTAGGAAATCAGTTTGAATTGATTAAATATTTTGGGAAACTATGATTTAAAAGGAAATGAGGAATGGAAATTTGTAACTGGATTTATAAATGAAGGGGAATATTTATTAGTAGATAAATTTGGAAGTATAAATTCCAGTGGGAATTTTTAGGGAAAGTAATAATTCACTTTCAAAAATAAAAAGGAGATTTTATTTTTAAAAGTAGGAAAATATATTTTCCTGGAAAACTAAATTATTTAAAGAAAAGATTTCAAAGTATAAATTAGAAGTTTAAAAAGGTTTTGAAAGATTTTAGAAATTTATTATTTTAATTGGTTTAAGTGGAAAGTAAATATTTATTTAAGTTAATTACAGTAGTAAATTATGTTCAAAGGCAGATCAGTATTATGATTTAAAGGAGAGTTTTAACATAAATATTTGATATAACAACTTTATTTTAAAAAAAAGGAATTTTCGGTTAAGTTTACTTGGATACTCTTATAGAATTTCTTAAGTATTATTTTTATTTAAGTAATTTTAGTAGCTTTATTTTAAATAATTTAAGTATATATTTTTGAAAGCGATTATAAGGAGATGGAAATGGGTTATAAAAATAAAAGTGATTTTATTTGTAAAAGTATCGAAAGAATTTACGGGATTGAGACGTAAATTAAATTGGGATAAATCGAGCAGGAGTTATAAAAGGATTATGTGGGTTATATTGGAATGGAAGTGTATTTCCTGGAAAGCCAAGTATGTTTTCAAAGTAGCTTTTAAGTATAAATTAAAGTTTTAAAGTTGGTTTTAAAAAGAATGTTTTGAAAGAAATTATTATTTAAGTTGTTAGAATTTTAAAGGTAAATATTTATTAAATCAGTTATAGTAGTAATTGCTTTAAAAGGTTAATTAATATTATGTTTTATATAAGATAATTATTAATATTTATACTTTATAAAATAGTTTTATTTTAAAGATAGTTGGTTAAAGTTTTATTTGAAAACTTGTATAGAATTTCGTAACCCTTATTTAAAATTTAGTTTGGTTTAACTTTTATTTTAAGAATTAGTTTTACATTTTATAAGGTAGTTTTATTTTAAATATTTTTAAAGTATATATATATATATATATATATATTTTTGAATAAAGTGTTTAATTAGTTTTAATTTAAATGTTTTAAAGTATATTTTAGAATAAAGTGATTTAAACTATTTTAAAATCTAAAGTATTTGAACTTGATGATTTCAGTGGAAAAAAACAATATTTGGGAAATTTATTCCATGAAAGAAATGTGATTTGAAAACTGTTTTCAAAGGGTTGAATGTAGAGATATCTTGCAAAGATATTTTGAATAATAAATAATTTGGAAAATTATTTAAAGTCTAATGGTTGTTTTGAATGTTATTTGATTGTTAAATAACCGACTATCAATATTGGCCAATGCGCTGATCATTTTGAAGAGACCGAGATCAGAATTTATTTTCCGAAAACCACTTCGATCCGGTTTGAACATTTTCATGAGGAAGACAAGAGCTGGGAGTCGAAGATGGAGTAGTGAAGTGCAAGGGCTAATCGCTACTAATCCTAAGGGTGATTCCAAAATGGATGCAGTAGGAGTAGTGCCTTCGGTTCCGTTCAAACCCGAAACAGACTTGTATGGACGAATGCTTTCAGAACATCGTCAGGAGGACGATGAGTATTCTAAGTAAATGTGTGCTAAAAAGGTAACGCATAGCCTCGAGCCTCTTCAACCGGGAATGGCTAAAACAGGAGAGGTGCACATAAGGCTAGGTGGCTAGCAACTAATTAGGGTAAGGTCACCCCTGTCTAGTTGTCCCACTTATTTCGGCTTTATGGGCGGTTGCTGATCCCAACCGTAGGGTGCATTTATTCGAAATATCCAGTAAGGGGTAGCTCCAGTCTTGTGATGTAGGGGATCAAAGTGGATCCTCGGTATGGTGATCTAGACAACGTACTGTGATGGGCGATACTCAGTAGCTTTACCATCGTATGGAATCCAATCTCCAATAAGTGCCTGTACGGTTTTGATTGTGCCCAACTATGCTGAAACGTGATATGCAAGCATTTCAGCTAGATTCTATTTTACTTTCTATAGACATTATTGTAATATCAGACGGATTTGATAAAAATGTTTTGGTTATCGTAAGGTAAAAACCCGACATGTTTATTTGTGACGTGGTCTTACGAGATACCTTTGATTTTCAAAGGATTTTGAAAACTTTAATAATTAAATTGAGTGTATTTTTCTCACGCTAGTTTTTCAGACTGACTCGGATGTTATTTTATTATAATGCTCAGGTTAGACCGAGTATTATAAATCTGGGATAGGATGTTGTGGAGCTCAGGAAACGAGTTGGATAGCGCTATGTTTCATTCATACTTGAAGTATATTCCACTGTGTAGATTAAGCTATATAGTCAGCTTTGTGAGAACAAGTTAGGATAATTGTCCAGTAATTGTTTTGATTGAGATGTATTCTGATGTTGTAATGTATAAACAGGTATAAGTTTCGTTTTGGGTAAAGATTACTTATTATCAATTATATTTTATTCTGCTGCGATTGTGAGATTCTGATGTTGTTTGTTTTCTATTTCTTCTTCTACCTCCTTCTTTTTTAACCCTAATGGTTCATATTTCCGTTCACTTGAGTTGACATGATGGTGATTGTGTCGACTCAAAGGGTACGGGTTTGTGGGCTGTTACAATTGTCCACTGTTTCCATTTTATTCTTCATTTAATTCTCATCAAAAAGTTTCTATTGGGTGTTTGTGCCAACTTTTAGTGCGAATATTTTGGTGCTTTCATGGACAACCTTGATTCTCAGCTTATTAGGATCCCTTTGGTACTACTGGATTGCATAAATCCCCCAAAAGAGAGCTATAGTTATCTTCAGGAAGTTTGCTCGTTCTACCCAAATTTGCAAAAATCTAAGAAAAGCTACCAACAATGATGAGGAGCACTAGATCAACTTCTCAGAACATGGAAGGAAATGAGAATGCTAGTATGCAGCAAGGAAGCCCAAGCAGTCAACCAATGGTTGTGAATGCTAAACCCATTGAAGTCTAGAATCCATCTCATTCTATTACAAGAGCTGAAATCCAAAATCTAATGAGAAAGCCAATGGATATCCGTCGAAAATTAAATCAGCAGATTCAAATCAATATCAACCTAATGAACCATCTCAGTCAGCAACGGCAAGGAAGAGCTAGGAGGGACCTTACCCCTCACTCGGCATCAGAGAGTTCTAGTTCATTGGATGAGTATCATAACACAAGCACCGTAGAATAGACAGAGATCACGCAGAAACTACGGTGAATCCACAGGCAGACCATCATGGTCTACCAGGATCTATTGTTGCCGATCCCTCTACAGAGATCGGTACCAATCTCTCCTTTAGTGAAGGGAACTTACCTATGCTCCCTGGGATTCAAGATGGAGCTGTTGCAGCCGATTTGGATGATGGAGTTTAGTGAAATGCTAACCAAGTGCTTCCCCGGAATGACGATGAAGTGAATTCGAGATACACATCTGGAATATGTTGAACCAAGAAGGCATTAAATGGCCTGTAGACATCGACCGTGCCGTTCACGTGAGGTGGAACATGACCACTGGTTAGTACCAACTATCCAAATGCCAAACTTTTCGGCTATGGTCAGACAGTTAATGAGAGAGAGCCAAGGCTTGACTAATGATGACTGGAGAATCTCGAGAAGCCATACCTCGTTCATTGATAATAACCTATATTCAGAGTATCCAAGGAGGTTCAACATGCCGTCGATGCCTGCCTAGATAGAAAAAATGACCTTAGGTAGCATATCATGAGATATGAGTGGCTGATGGATTTTGCACGAGTAGATGATGCAAACAAGTGTAGATGTTTTTCCATAACTCTCTCTAGCATAGCAACGATGTGGTTCACAAGATTACTCCGATGGTCGATCTCTAGATTTGATGATTTGGAAAAAAGGTTTGTGGTGTAGTTCTGAATGCATGCAACTCACTCCAAAGGTGTGATGTCGCTGTCCAGGGTGATCCAGGCTTCGATGGAATCATTGAAAGGTATTTGGAGAGATTCCATATAGTTGTTATAGAAATCAGTAATTCGAATGACCATGCAATATTGATGGTCGTGACAAGAGGGATTGATCCAGAATCTGATTTTGGCGATTGATTAGCCGACAAGACACCCGTAATATTGGAACGCTTTTATGCAAAAGCGGCTTAGTATTTAAGGAAGGAGGAAGCCAGATCCTCTAGGAAGAAGAATGTTGTGGGACCAAGTGGAGAGGGAGCACAGAGTAATATTGCTGTAAAGCAATCTGATGGTAGCTCTGGAAAATTTCAAGTGAATGTCCAAAACAAAACCGAACGAACAAAAGAAAGGCGGAAATAGGAGCTGAGAACGAAAGATGGATTCTGGAAGAAGGATGCCTAGTATTCCGATGTTTAATACTTACACGCCATTGAATACGTCCTTGGGGAATATCTATTTTTTTACCTGCAATACCATGCAGTATAGAAAGCCGCCTCCAAAAGAATCATCAGAGTAGTAGAAACAAATTGGGAAATGTTATTAGTTTCACTAATGCTATAGGCGTAACACAGATGAATGCAGGCATCTCTAGGATATTATAGAAAAGCCGATACAAGAAAGGAAGCTGCAGTAGTTTGTGAAAACCTTGCTGGATGGCGGGTGGGGAATATCTGACCCCAACCAAGGACAAGCATCGAACAATGCCGAGGAGCATGTGTGGACCAGTGGAAGATTGGTGATCAATACAATAGTTGGAGGACCGCATTCGGCTAATAAGAGTTGGCATGAAATAGAGCGCTATGCTAGCGCAATTAAGCACGTGGATTTTCAAATGCTGTTCAAATACGAAAGATGGAGCTCTGAAAAATAGTATTCCACAACGGCAGATGATATCGTGTTTAGAAACAGAAATGCAGACAGGTGGAGGCTCCAACGATCGACCCAATGGTCATTTCGGCCGTGATTGACCCTGCTTTAGTGGGAAGGATATTGGTTGACTGTGGAAATTCTATAAATGTAATTTTCAAAAAAGCTTATGATTAGATAAGGATGGAAGCCAAGGACTTGAAACCATCTAAAGCCTGCATTCATGGCTTTAACGATGCTGCAACTGAAGTTATTAGTTATGTTGAATTACCTGTAGAGTTGGGAGAAGGTGACCGTAGGAGAGTGCATATTCTACCTTTGTTATTTCGGATATTGACTCTCCATACAATGCTTTTCTAGGCTAACCAGCCCTAGCTGATTTCTGGACAGCTCTTGCCCCATGGTGCTTAACTTTGAAGTTCCTGATAGATAATAGAGTCAGAGTTGTGTATGCCAATCAAGCGGCTAGATGTGCCTATTATATAGCTGAACCGAGGGATGCTCAACGAAAGGAGAAAGGTAAGGGTGTTACAAGTCAGTCCGCATCCAAGCCACTGAAGATTGACAGCTAGCGCCTAAGCCTTGGCTCAGGTGCCACAGTCGGCTCTATAGAGATATAGATCCAAGAGATGACAAGGAGGAACCCAAAAAGACTAAGGTTACACCGGTTGAATTGACGATTGACATAACAGTCAGCCACGATGACCCATCACGAGTCCTAAAGATCGGATCGCAGCTTAGCTCCCCAATGATGAAAGAACTTGTTGGATTTCTCTAAGCAAATCTCGACATGTTCGCTTGGACTTACCTTGACATGTACGAGATCTCGCCTGCCAATGCGCGCCATGCATTGAATATCGACCCGAGGCATGTCCCGGTGAAACTAAAAAGATATGGCATGGATACAGAGAGATCTATCACACTTAAAGAGGAGGTGGATAGATTAAAAGATAATGGTTCAATTCACGACATCTTATACCCTAAGTGCGTATCTAGTCTTGTACTTGTGAGAAACGTGAATGGGAAATGGAGGACGTGCGTTGATTACTTGGACTTGAATAAGACATGCCCAAAAGACATTTTTCCTCTTCCAAGGATTGGTCAGCTGGTAGACTCAATTGCGGGCATGAATTGCTATCTTTCATGGATGCATACTCAGGATATAACCAAATCCCGATGCACATTCCTGATCAAGAGCACAATAGCTTCATTATCGATATTGGATTATATTTCTATGGGGGATGCCATTTGAACTAAAGAATGAAGAAGTGACCTACTAGTGCCTAGTTAGTAGCATGTTTAAAGATCAGATCAAAAAACGATAGAGTTATATGTGGATGATATGCTCATGAAGTCACGATAGTCTAGCGACCACATTAGAGACTTGGCAGAAATGTTTGACATCCTCTGACATTATAAAATGATGATTAATCCTCTGAAATGCTCCTTTGGCATTGCATCAGAAAAGTTCTTAGGTTTCATTGTTAATTCCCATGGAATTGAAGTTAATCCCGAGAAGATCCAAGGTATTCGCAATATCCAAGCGTCAAAAACTATTAAGCAAGACAGAGCCTGAATGTGAAGGTTGATGCCTTAAGCCAGTTCATTCCAGAGCTATTAATAAATGCATTTCTTTCTTTGACTTGATTAGGATATAAAAAAGGAATTTTGAATAGACACAGGATTGTAAATATGCATTCCAAGCTTTGGTGAACCACTTAGAGAAACCCCATATCTCTAATCAAAGCTAATGGATCATGAAGATTTATATATCTACTTAGCCATGTTGGCACATGCTAAAAATGTCGCGTTGCTTCATGAGGAGAGTCGAATCCAGAGACCAGTCTATTATGTTAGCAAGAAATTGATAGGGCTGAAAGGAACACTCCAAAGATAGATAAACCGACATACTATTTGTTGACCGCATCACGAAAGCTCCGCCCTTACTTCAAGGAGCACCCTATAAATGTTTATACTGGCCAGCCGTTACAACAGGTCATACAGCGACCTAAGACATATGGAAGATTATTCAAATGGAATATCGAGCTCAGAGAATTCGACATCACTTATCTTCCCCGGAGGGCTATCCATGGTCAGGCACTGGAAAATTTTATAGCAGAATTTACCGCGCAAGATGATTTTCCAAAGAGCAGTAAAAACTCTACCATACGGTGGAAGTTGTATACAGATGGAGCATCAAATGAATGTTGTTCTAGGGCTGGGATTGTGCTTGTAACTCCCAAAGATCGATTAATTTGCTACACTTTGAAGTTTGATTTCCCTGCAACAAACAATGAAGCCGAGTATGAGGCTCTGCTTGCTGGACTTAAACTCTCTAGAGAACTGATAATAAAGTCTCTTGAGATCTTTTGCGCCTCATAATTGGTGGTACACTAAGTCAGGGGAGATTACCAAGTTAAAGGGCAATGGCTTGCTATATATTACCCAAGTCCAAGAGTTGTTGACTGACTTTGAGTACTACGATATTATGCAAATTGCACGGGATCAAAGCAAAGAGGCCGATTCACCGACAAAGTTTGCTAGTATCGGGGATGCACAACAGATAGGCTTAGTTCTAGTCGAAGTATCAAATGCCCCGAGTATAAACCTGATGGAAATTGACCAGGTACTAGAGACGGAGCCTGAGAGGGAATCATGGATGACTCTGATTAAAAACTATTTGCAGAACGGAGTCCTTCCCGAACAAAGGAATGAAAAGCAACAAGTCCTTCGTAAAGCTTAACGATATATCATATAGGAAGGAGTTATGAAAGGGTTTTCCCATTCCCTTACTTCTGTGTATCACTCATGATGAGATAAAATGATTCCTAAAAGAAGTTCATGAAGGAGAATGTGGTGGTCACACTAAGGGGCAAATTCTAGCAAAGAAAATGCTCCACTATGGGTATTATTGGCCAACCATTAATCGAGGTGCTGTTGATTATGTAAGCTGATGCGACAAGTGCCTGATATATGCAAAAGTCCTAAGAGCTCCACCAATAGAAATAATACAAATGGTCGGTCCATGGCCTTTTTCCATATGGGCCATAGTTATTATTAGTTCTTTATTGATCTCTAAAAGTTGTGCGAAGTGCGCCATCATCACAGTTGATTACTTCACCAAATGGGCCGAAGCAGAACCACTATCTACAATCACAATGAAGAAAGTAATCAACTTCATTTTTCGAAACATCATCTGTCATTTTGGTCTTCCACAAACTATTGTAATAGACTACAGGACTCCATTCGAAAGTGCTGAGTTCAAAGACTTTTGCCATCACCATTGTTATCCCATTTTTTGGACAAAACCGGAATATCAATGTTGTATGCATTTCCACCACGACCGGAACAAGAAGAAGCAAGCAAGCGTACATAAGTCAAGGGTTTCACGCAAGGATCAAATATCAAAGTTCATTCGGCCGAAGCCATACGAGAGCTCATTCGGCACTACAAATGTTCATTCGGCATTCCCTACTCCCTTGGTTCATCCAGCATATCAAACTTCTAGAGCTCATTCGGCATACCCCTCCCTGCCGAACCAACTAGAAGTCACCACCATCCATCTCATTTAAACTCATCCGGTAAGCACACACCTTCAACCCATTCGGTACCGGATCATTCGGTACCGGACCAAGCACCCACTCCACCAACGCCGGTCCATAGCATTGCCAAGCCAACTCCCTTCTCCACATAGCCGAATCAACCACCTCTCCTTACCACCGAACCAAGCTCCACTTCCATGCTCCACCGAACAACATACCACCAGACCAAGCTCTCACTCCACCAACACCGATCCAACCCTCTCCACATGGCCGAACCAAGGAACGCCGAACCAAGGTTGCCAGTCCAGATTGCATCAGCCCAGGTCCACCAGCAGCTATAAACATCCAAGACCCCTGCCCCCAGCCTCACTCTATAAATAGAGGGGCAGGGGTACAACAATGGCAGACAAGTTTGAGAGCTCAAGCCTGGAAGGAACTCTCAAACAACTTTAGATACTTGTAATCAAAGCTTTGTACTTGTAATCTGAAGGAAAAAGGAGAATAACATATAAAGTGGACGTAGGCACGTTCTGGCCGAACCACTATAAATCTGTGTGTCTTTTACAGTTTAGTCCCTGCTTTTTATATATTTGCATAAATCACCCAAATCACTAAAAACAACATAAAATCAACCAACTCATATGCCTTTGGGTGTTTGCGGCCATTTTTTACGCAAACATTTTGGTGCTTTCACTGAGAGGAACCAGCTCCCGCTACATCGGTTAGAAGTTGAATTTGAAAGTCTAAGAGTTCAGATCTAAGAATTATGACGAGACAAACAAGTAGAAGGCAAAGGCCAGAGAGAAGTGAACACCAAGGAAGTCAAGAGGCTTCCTCAGGAGGGAATCAAGCATCGATCTTTATCACTAGGGATGAGATGGAGGCCATGATGAGAAGACAAGAAGAGATGATCCAGAACTTACTTCAACAAATTGGGCAAATTGGAGCACAAATCCAAGGAGCAACTGGGGTTCAAAACGGAGCAGGACCATCTGGCGCAGCACCTGAACTAGGGGGCACTCACGCAGAGCATGTTGATCCAACCCCGGGAAGAGAGATGGGGGCATCCGAGCCACCTGGTAGCAATAGAGGAATGAACGTTCAGCCAGGGGGGCATACACATGAAAACTCCCGTGGACTTGGGGGGCAGGTCGAAGGCAGTGAACAAGGACTACAGCTTGGAGACAATGACAGATTAGCAGAGATGGTTAGAAGAGCTATGAGAGGCGGTTTAGTAAACAGAGACTTGGAAGATGTAAACAGGAGTCCTTTTTCTTCTGCAATTAGGATGGCTAGGAACCCACCAGAATTCAAGCTACCGTCATTGGACATGTACAACGGGAAAACGGACCCCACGGTTCATCTAACGAAGTATATGAGACATATGGAAGTGCTGGGGGCATCAGAGGAGGTTATGGCCCGGTGCTTTCCATTGTATTTGACGGACATTGCAGCGTTATGGTTTAGGCAACTGAAGAGCGGCTCCATAGGAACATGGGCAGATTTGACTGAGAGATTCATGAGGCAATTCAGGGTTCATATTGCGAGACCCAAGAATGTGATGACTTTGGCAACTTTGAAACAGAAAACTGGAGAGACTTTGAGGAGCTTTCTAACGCGATTTAATGCGGCGGCAACATCAGTGGATCGACCAGATCCATCTATGGTCATGATGGCGGCTGTATCTGGAATAGCTGGTAATACAGAATTCAAGAATTCATTAACCAAGGACCCGCCTATGAATCTGGGAGAGTTCTATCATGAGGCTGAAAAGTTTCTGCGTTTGGAAGATGCTAGTGCAGAAAGAGAGGAAGAAGATGACGTTTACGTAATCAAGAGCGGAAACCCACCTGGAAAGGGTGCGGAGACTAGCAAAGGAAAAAGAAAGGCTGAGGATAATGATGACAGGGCAAAGTGGCTACGAAGAGAACCACGCTTCACCACCTATTCAGAGCTGAATGAGAGTTTGGAACGGATTTATCAGGATACCAAGGGACAGGCTCCGTATCGTAGACCAATGCGAAGGGATCCAACCTCTGACGAAAGAAAATCAGATAAGTTTTGTGTATTTCATGAATTGAATGGTCATAACACTAATGATTGTAGGCATTTGAAGGACGAGGTAGAACGGCATATCAGGAACGGTATGCTCCTTCAGTATGTGAGGAGGCGAACTCCAGCGGTGGAGCCAGAGCGACCACCGTCTACCTCGGCTAGAGGTGACCCTAGATCGGGGCACCATTTGATTATCTCTTGATTGTTTGATTAAAATAACGATGAATAGGTCGTAAGCTTCCACTAACGCAATTAAATCGTTTACACATGTACGAGATCGCGAACGATCTCCAGGCATGCTCTGAATGATCATTGACTGCTTCGGAATGGGAACTTACACTTTGACATCCTTGCTTTGCTTTTGTTTCGATTTGAACATTTGAATTCTTCCTGTTTGGACATTTCTGCTGTAAGGTACTATTGCTTTAACATTTACAATTCTATGAAAAAAATTATTTACTTGTATGCCCGTTGGATCGCGAACGGTCCACGAGCACCTATTGCATGGCAACGAACTGCTGAAGTCTTTGATTCGAAAACTCCCCCAAACAATAACTCCAACACTGATAATATTAAGTCCCCCCCGGGCACACTCCTTCGCCTCGAACGGCACCCGACTTCGAACAGTCACAATTCGCCTCGAACGGCACCCGACTTCGAACAGTCACAATTCGCCTCGAACGGCACCCGACTTCGAACAGTCACAACTCGCCTCGAACGGCACCCGATCGCGAACGATCACAACTCGCCTCGAACGGCACCCGATCGCGAACGATCACAACTCGCCTCGAACGGCACAACTCGCCTCGAACGGCACAACTCACCTTACCTCAAATGGCTCGATCGCGAACGGTCGCCATTTGAGGTCCGCCACCTGATCGCTGACTATTACACCTTACCTCAAATGGTTTGATCGCGAACGGTCGTCATTTGAGGACCACCACTTGACCGCGCACTGTCGCACTTTACCTCGAATGACTCGATCACGAACGATCGTCATTTGAAGTTAAGCGCTTGACCCTGAACGGTCCCCACTCGACCGCGCACTGTCGCACTTTACCTCGAATGACTCGATCCCGAACGGTCGTCATTTGAAGTAAAGCGCTTGACCTTGAACGGTCAAATTTCACTGCAGATGACTCGATCCCGAAGGATCGACGCACGGATTTATGCGCTTGACCGCGCACGGTCGCACTTCACCGCAAATGGCTTGATCACGAACGATCGTCATTTGAAGTTAGGCGCTTGACCATGAACGGCCGCGCTTCATCCCAAATAGCTCGATCCCGAACGGTCGTCATTTGGGGCCATATAAAATATCAAGCTCTTTACAGGTTGTCAACAGGATACGAACATCCAGCTCATGGCATTACAAAACACGCCTTCCTACCGCAAGGCATATTTTGGGGGGCAAAGTGTTATCCCATTTTTTGGACAAAACCGGAATATCAATGTTGTATGCATTTCCACCACGACCGGAACAAGAAGAAGCAAGCAAGCGTACATAAGTCAAGGGTTTCACGCAAGGATCAAATATCAAAGTTCATTCGGCCGAAGCCATACGAGAGCTCATTCGGCACTACAAATGTTCATTCGGCATTCCCTACTCCCTTGGTTCATCCAGCATATCAAACTTCTAGAGCTCATTCGGCATACCCCTCCCTGCCGAACCAACTAGAAGTCACCACCATCCATCTCATTTAAACTCATCCGGTAAGCACACACCTTCAACCCATTCGGTACCGGATCATTCGGTACCGGACCAAGCACCCACTCCACCAACGCCGGTCCATAGCATTGCCAAGCCAACTCCCTTCTCCACATAGCCGAATCAACCACCTCTCCTTACCACCGAACCAAGCTCCACTTCCATGCTCCACCGAACAACATACCACCAGACCAAGCTCTCACTCCACCAACACCGATCCAACCCTCTCCACATGGCCGAACCAAGGAACGCCGAACCAAGGTTGCCAGTCCAGATTGCATCAGCCCAGGTCCACCAGCAGCTATAAACATCCAAGACCCCTGCCCCCAGCCTCACTCTATAAATAGAGGGGCAGGGGTACAACAATGGCAGACAAGTTTGAGAGCTCAAGCCTGGAAGGAACTCTCAAACAACTTTAGATACTTGTAATCAAAGCTTTGTACTTGTAATCTGAAGGAAAAAGGAGAATAACATATAAAGTGGACGTAGGCACGTTCTGGCCGAACCACTATAAATCTGTGTGTCTTTTACAGTTTAGTCCCTGCTTTTTATATATTTGCATAAATCACCCAAATCACTAAAAACAACATAAAATCAACCAACTCATATGCCTTTGGGTGTTTGCGGCCATTTTTTACGCAAACAACCATCGTATTGAAAAACGATTTGTTGTAGTCGCTCACCCTTAAGCAAATGGGCAAGTCGAACTGTGAACAAAATCATAAAATCCATTCTCAAGAAGTGTTAGAAAAGGCTAGAGGCAAGTGGGAGGATGAACTCCCACTGGCACTATGGGCCTATAGGATCACCCAAAAATCTGCGACTGGCCATAATCAATTCGCCCTCGCTCACAATTCTAAAGCTGTTATTCCTGTTGAGCTTGAAGTTCCTTCCCATCGAGTGACTTACTATGATCCTAGAACAAATAAAGATCTCCTCTTGGAATCTCTGGACTTTATAGATGTGAAACGCGAGGAAGCTGATTTGAGGGACGCTGCACATTGACACTGAGCTGCCAAATACTACAACACTAAAGTTCGACCTAGAGGCTTTGAAATTAGTAATCTCGTCTTGAAACGGTTTTTCATGCACCGTCGCATATGAATCCAACCGGAGAAGGACCGTATGTCATTGAGCAAAGGCTTGGAGAAGGAACTTTCAGGCTAGCGTCTGTTGATGGCAACATACTTCCAAGGGCATGGAATAATAAACATTTACGACGTTATTTCACTTAGTTTGTTTCTTTTTCATCCAGTTGTATTTATTTTTAGAATTTGTTTTAGCATTTGATTTTTTGGATATGTGATAAGACAAATTATGCCATTTCCTTCCATTTAGCAAATAAAGTTTTAAACTTCCTTTATGTCTGTGTTTGCTATAGCATCGCCTGTTAGCTACATTAAAAACTGAATGATGATGGTATGTCTTAACAGGTTCCTCGAGTTTGGAACTAACCAATTACACTAGTCCTGATTGAATTAAACAAGATGAGCATAGTATGATCGTTCATTTGATAACCTTGTTCATAATCAAATGGACGGAATATGTAACGAGAATGGATGTGACTCAACTATCCGATGATTGAACATATCTCGCCAAGTGATGGGACTAAAATAAATCAAAAGCGATCGTGACATGACAAATCGCTCGCTAAATCAAACCCCAGACCTTGGGGGCAAATCAATAAATTAAGAAAAATACGATCCGTTTTTTTCTGAAAAACTCTAAGGCCCTAGATTTCGGACTGGAGTACAAACATATATCGGGTGTGAATCGACTACCCGTGAACTAACTCTAAGTCCCTAGAGTGCGGACTGGTGTATAAGCATAAGTCGGGTGTGAATCGACCACCCGCTAATCAACTATTATTCCCAGAGTGTGGCTATGAGTATAAGAAAATAGACGAGTGTGGTTCTACCACTCACTATTCCATGAACTCAGGCCTGAAACCGACAAAAGGAGTATAAACTCACAAAGGATGGAGTTCGACCATCCACCGTTTAACTCCTCTAACCCGAGACAGGGAGCATGAGTTTAATCCCTCAGACCGCTCCAACAGCATAACATTAGGGCTCAAGCCCCATGTTTGGTATGACTCAGGGCCACGACCGCATGAAGGCCTTGAGATAGAATTAACGGCATCCAAAGCAATGAGAAATGAGTTACAAGTACATTGAATGAGAAGTAATAGCTCAACTACTAAGAGAAAATTCACATGAGCATTCAACAAAAAACAAAAAGCTTTTATTCACGTAATAAGCTTCACAATTGTGATACGAGTTTATTCAGAAAATGGGGGCCATACCCATACAATCACGGCCAAACAATGAGAAAAATAGCTATACAAGCTATGTGCATACAGAGCCGAAATGATGGCTATTTCTTTTGTCTTCTCTCCTTTTTGGATTTTTTGGGAGTGGCGCCACCAGTGCTTCGACCTGTCTTTTTTCTTGATCCTTTACTACTTTGGCGGAGGCACTTTCAAAAGTGGGAGGGAGTTTTTCAAAAATCGACTTGCCAGGTGGGATGAATTATAATGGGCTGAGATTTGGATCGTCAATATCCACATCAAAGGATTCAAACTTGGCTTGTTTCTTCAACAAATCCGCCCTCTCGATACCCTCCTTTAAGCTAACTCATCGATGTGTATGGTAGCGCTGATGATCACAACATCATCAGATTTGTCCAACGGCAGTGGATCGTCAGCCTTGTCGTCATCGTGTGCTCCAAAAACTTGAGCATCGGGCCCTGGAGCATAGGTGGCCATCGGAATCTCAGTTGATGTCGATTGTTGCTCCATGATGGCACCACTTTATGAAGTTTGGTCAAAACTCGAAAGACCTGTAGATTCCTGGAAACAAGAAGATAATCCCATGACTATTGGACATAAAGGAAGAAATTGATCGAAAAGTGGAAGATAGAGTGAAATATCTACATTTGGCTGACTTTTAGTCGTTGCCAGGTTCCCCTTCTAGAATAGGAGTCGACACTTTAAATTGATAATCGGGTTTGTCCGGATCGTAGCTTAGATCATGTCCCAGGCTGAAAGAAACTGATGCTCCGCCCGCTTGAAAAGAAGTAGGGCCCATGGAATCAGAATCTGAAGATTTAGCAATATTTTTCCCTTTGTTAGAAGATGTTAGAGTGCCAAAGTATCGAAGTCTCATTGCAACAAGGTCTAGGGGTTCATTTCCATGAAGGATCCACCGCACTAATTTCTCTTCATCTAAATTGGCTTCACCAAGGTCTGTCCTTTTCATTTCAACAATATATTCCCAGGCCTCGATGAGTTACTCAAGATAACCCTCACCAAGAAAGATTAGATCATGGTGGAGAAGGACTTTAGCATTGTGTTCGACGGTTAGGGGATCGAACATGTCCTTGATTTTGTTCTGACTGGCTTCCTTGGCATCCTTTACCTAGGATTCGAGCTATTCTCTCATCTCGTTGCGTCCTGCTCCCTTCACCTCTTCTTTAAGGACTTCAATCTGAGCAAGTTGCTCATCAAATTTATTCTTTAAAGTCCGGGCCTCAATAGCTTCTTCGCAATATCTCTGCAATTCTTCTTGAGCTTCGATCTTCTCTTCCCTCTCTTTTTTAAGAAGCTTTTCAAGCTCCTCAACGTGGTGGGCCAAGATATTTTTCTCCTTTTGTAAGGAGTCTTTTTCCAAGGCGAGTGCACCACTGCGGTTGAAGGTAGCATCAAGTTCCTTTTTATGGGCAACTTCCAAACGACTCATTGCCTCAGATGTTTCCTTGGCACACTTTTCTGTCTTAGTTAGTTTTGCCTTTAACTCCAAGATCTCACTATCTTGGTGCTTAATTATATCTTTATCATGGATCGCCTCTAGATTGAGATGATCTATCTCATGCTATCGCTGAATTGACACCTCGGAAATTTTTTCTGCTAAGTGCTGGAATGATTCATACTGCATGAAAAAAATCATTGACGCATGTGAGAGAGCTTACTTTGATAGTCCTTGGTATTGTTGGATGGAGGAGAGGAACTTAAGCCCGTCAAAACAAATCTTTGGGAACATGATCTTAAGTTAGGCCAATTTCTCTACTGCGGAATCTTTAGGAGTAGTGGTCGGTAAAGACGGATTAGAAGCAATGATTGGACAATGCTCAACCTACGGTCATGGGATCGCTTGGAGCTGCATGAACTAAAATATTGCTTAGGCAGTACTGGAGTTAAACGACCGTGAAAAGAGGTCTGATCGCCACTATGCACAGGAAGATTAGGTTTCACTTCCTGATGGGATGATCAGGATTGGAATTTATGCTTTGAAGATGAAGATTCCCTTGAGCGACGACTTCTTTCTAGGTCATCGTCCCTCTCTCTATGCCTACCTGATTCTGAATCACGTCTGGATCCATATTGCATCGTGGAACCCCTCAAGCAATCAAAAGCATAGGGTTGAGACATCAAACCTGCAAAAAACCAAATACCAGAGAATAAGTGACACAAAGGATAGATGGAAATCATGTGGTGAAGTGCACATGATTGTGAGTGTCCCAGTGTCTCCCCCAATGGATCGATTCCTACAGCCTTGCTCATGGGAGTTTTCTCTCCTTTGTCGGTAGGAAGAATGCCATCACCACTTTTGGTGGGTGAATTGATCCCATCGATGTTGGTGTTAAGAAAGTCATAAGTCATAATCTTATCTGGAATTTTGAGATCTGAAAACCCTTTCATTGAACTTTCTAAATGTTGGGAAGATGACTCTTCATTTATAGAAGTGATAACGAACTCTGGATTCTTAGTAGTTTTTCTCCCACGAAGCTTATATGCAAGCTTCTTTCTTCTCTTAGCAGGAGTGAAGGGTTACATGCCTTATGATAGTTTGAGCACATGCATCTTGTCTTGGACTGCATCAACATCGCCGGGCTCATTGATTTGGGTACACCTAATTTCGCCTTCTTCGACATCATCCCGAGTCCCCTCGATTGGGAGCATAGTAGGGTTATTGATATCCCCTTCTTGTTCGATATTGCTTTTTGGTAATGCAACAGTTCCAGGATACCCAATGCTGTGGCCTTCTTCTAGTAGCCTAAATAGAGATAACAACTTGTTGGTTACGAGGAGTATGATGTCCTTTGATAGGGGTAGCACGAATTGTGGAGATCGCTCTTAAAAAACAATACCCACTAGACATGGGTGGACATCTGTAGATATTTAGAATGTTAGTTGATCCAGAATATGAATCAGATTAGAGAATTTAAAATTAAACAAAGATGACACTTATGTCCTTCCAATCATCACCTTACAAAGCCAGGCGGACATCGAATGTAGACCATTCGTGTTTGAAGAAGGCAAGTTTGTTCCAAGCATCCGTTAAGACTTGATAGTTGGGTGAAGGCCCAGGAAAAAATATAGGAATGACTTCCTGACCGTCGTTTAAAGTTATAAATGAACTTTATGTCCTCATGAGTCGGCGGGCGGAATAGAACACACATGAATAGTAAAAAAAGTTCCACGGAGAAAGGCATGTATCTTCGAGGGAAGTTGAGTGGGGCTAAGATATCTTAAAATTTCTTGAATAAAAGAATTGAAGGGTGGCATGCATCCAGCCCAACACATGAATTTGTTGCATGCTCTGTACCCCTCCGGGGGCAAGTGAGCCCTGTCATTTATCGAAGTAGCCAGGACGTATTCAAAGGGAGTTCCATGTTCGGAACGTAGTCTGTGAAGGGCGGCCTCAGTAAATCAGGAAGCTCGAGAATCTTTCAGGGCATCTAAGAGTATAACACCTTTTACGGCATCGGGCATAGGACTTACATCTTCCACCGGGAGGACGGGAACATCAGAGAAAAGGTTGGCTGGTGGGCCAAAAACTTCCGTTTGTTCACTTTGATGGCTAGGGGAAAGTTTGCCAGATATGGTCGCGAAACTCGACTCGGCTTTGGGATTGCTATGTTGCGAGGCTGGTCCATAAGACATTGCAGCTAGATGCTCTAAATGTATGAAGTCCATGTTAACTATACTAAGTTGATAATCGAGGTTAGAAAAGTTTACCTGCCTCCTCGTGCTAAGTGTGAGCTAGAATGGTGCAGTGTGATGTGTTATAGAAATAAGCAGCTTAAAGTAAGAAAGGAAAGAGAAATGAAAAGACCTTGGGTTCCGATCAGAGTGACCATAATCGCTGACCATCTCAACTGGCGAAGAGTTGTGTAAGTTTGGTATCTACTATCGACATATCAGAGTGTGGGATCCGTTATTCAAGTCCATGTGCTAAGTTTTAGTTATGTTCTAAGTCATAGGATTTGATCGTTCAATTTCGAGTACAATAATGGATATGGAATTCCTTTTGTTCATCGTCGTCATATGTTCAAGTTCATCGAAAGAGGATTGGTTTTAATTTCTCGAATAAGAGATTATGGATTAGATTTCAAGTTCAATTCAAAGCCTAAGGATTACCCAAGTACATAAATACCGATCTCTGTATGCTGATCTATATTTTCCAATCCCTATTCCAAAGCAATGGTACCGATCTCCCTCTTCAAACAAATGATACCGATCCCTCTCCTTTAGAAAAATTTGCCGATCCCTTTACATTATCTAGCTCCACCGCTCCCCTCTCCAACTTAGATAGGTCCCACTACTTCGTTTGTTGTTAACCTCTCAATAAACTTCCGCTACCGATCTCTCCCATTTAACCAAATGACTGAATCCTCCATCCAACATAATATCCTTCAACTCGCTCAACTAAACCCTATGCTGTAAACTCCCTTCTTTCTCCTCCTTTTTTCTCTGCCAAACCCCTTCACACCCAACATTTCATATCCTACAAACAACTTTGGCCATTGCCCTATCGCTACTTCGAAATCCCCCCCAATCGTTGATGGTAGGGAACCTATTATCTTGTCATGAGATAAAGAGACAAGGACTAGAAAACTTACCTATGCGTATATATATGTTAGAAGAATTGGAGAATGACTTAGGGATGATTGAGATGGAAAGCAAGGGGAAGTCAATTTGTATGAACAAACTAAAACACAGGAGGATTTCATTTTGAAGCTAAGTAGGTAAAGGAAGGAGGGTTCGGTTTTAATAGAGGAACGAGAGGGTTCGGTGACATGAAGGATGGTAGGAAAATGAAGCAAGTAAGGATGGAAGGGGGTATGTTAGGTTATTTATGGGGACTAGGGGATCAGCCTATGTTTTTGATACGTAAAACATGGAGAGAATGGATCGACACTAAAGGTGTCGAGCCATGCGAATGTGAAGAAAGAGAGAGGGATCTGCTAGCAATATGCCGATCCCTGAGCATAAGAAATGGAAAGGGGGGATCGGCTAAGCATATATCGATCCCTACAAAAAATGATGCAATGAGGGATCGGTTATGAGCATGTATGCAAACTAATATGAGCGGGAATTATTAAAAGCATGCACGTACAAAATAAAATGAAAATTGGCGATGATCTGTGAAAATGCAAACAAGTCCAAGAGCCAACAACAAAGAATGTGTATATGAACATGCACGTGCATAATCCAAAAAGTTCAACTTTGAAATCGACAAAAATTTACATCGAAGCTTTCAAGCTCGAGGATGGACTAGATAACAAAGCTTGTCAGTATTATCGAACCGGACTTATATATGTCAACTGATGGAGTATAACCCTGGATTTATATTACTTGAAATAGACCAAGCATCATGACGATCAATGAGAAATACAACACCTTAAAAAATAATTCGACATATGGATAACAACTATTCAAGAAACCAGACGAATTTCTTTTTGATGACTCTAACTTGCTTCGATTCAAAGCATGTCATGTTCATTACAAGACGTACTTTGGTGGGCAAGTGTTATATGACATTTTAACCCAGCTATATTGAACTGATTGCACAAATCAGATTGGATTTCCATCAAGGCCTATGACTCAGAATGATGATTGTGGGGGCCCATAAGTCAAGTACTGAAGGTAACATGAAGTCGGTGTTGAAGGAACTTGGTGTATATGCAAGGCAGAGTGTTTGAAATAAGGAATATGGTTCAACTCCTAAGAGGGATCGGCATATTCTTGGGTGTGAGAGCATTCCTATAGAAAACAATTAATATCTCAATATTCACAAGTCCAAAGCATATGAAATTTTGTGAGCAAGACATGAGGATCCTAGGGAGCATACCATAGAGATTGCACCTCAAGGGGATGAAGTTAGAGGGATCGGTATACTTTCCTTGGAGGGGATCGGCAGAAAGCATCATGTAAATCATATTGAAGCAAAGATCAAGCAATAACTTGAGCTCCACTTATCCAGTTGTCATGAAATTTAGAGGATAAGCACACTTTAGTATGAGGAAGCCACTATAGGGATCACACCCCAAAATTCAACCAAAGAAGGGATAGGTACCGATCCCTCTTTCTTTAGGAATTGAGCCATGCGACCCTCTTGTGGGCCATATGGTTTTGAGGGTCTTTCTACCGAGTTTCCAGAGAGATATTGACCACCTTCATCTATAAATGCTAGCTTGATTGTTCATTTTCAGGACGAAAGGTTGCTAATTTCTTTATACTCTATTGTAACTAACTTTTTGATCTGATCTCTCTTGTACTCTGATTATAAAGTAATTAATAAAGCAATCTATTCAAAGTGGACATAGGCAAACAATGCTGAACCACTATAAATCGTTATATGCGTGATATTCTTTTAATTAGTTGTTGTTTCTTTGTTATTATCCATTATTTCTATTTTATTCTTCATTTAGTTCTCTTCAAAAATTTCTATTGGGTGTTTATGCCAATTTTTGGTGCAAATGGTTATTTCCTTCATAACCATTTCATCATAATTCTTATGGTTATTTTTTAATTCCATTGTTATTATTTTTGATAATGCCAAAGGGGGAGATAAATGTGTATATACATAGGGGGAGATAACATTTAGGGTGAGCTATTTTTTTACTTATTACTAACTATTGTATAGTTGCCATCATCAAAAGGCGATGAATGTTAGAACCTCTATTCTATGATTTCAATGACTACAACTATACAATCACATATAAAAGGTATATCTCCTCATATTATAGGTATATACTAGAAGAAGATCACAATGCACAACCAAACCATGGCCCAAAGACACTTGAAGAAAGATGGATCATACTATTTAAAAGTAAGGTCATGTTATTGTATTATAGTTATAGATATACGTTGTACAATCTCCTTGAGTGATCATAACACACAATTTCACATCAAAAAATCTTAATAACAAATTGCCTAAGTTTTACATGTTAAATAGTGACAGACGTCTATCTTTCTTCCCCAGACATCTGTGACATATTTCCGTTTATTGTTTTTCAGGCATCCACAGACGTCTGTAACATAAGGACATACATCAATGACATGTCTCAGCCTGTAAGCATAAAACTGCAACTATCATATTTTGAACAAACACTTCTCTCTTTTTAGAACAAACCTCTTTCTTGTTCAACAATTGCAACCATCAATAAAAGAGCAATTTTTCTAGAAGTCATAACTTTTAAAATACAACTCTTTGGATTTTAACTTAACTTGATTTGGTACTCTCTAACTTCTATATTCATGTACTCTTGTGCTATCATTGATTTAATATTCACAATCACTTACAACCAAAATCTATATTTTGGTTAAATTATTTCCTATAAATCCAAGCAACTCACTCACTATAATTCAAATAGATTATAGGAAGAATTCTACTAGCAGTCAATATCCGTGTTGTATTGAATACAAAATTGCCAAAGAAATACTTTTGTATTAGCTTATTCCTTTGTACGAAGCGACGATTGTTGTTTACTGAAATACCAAAGGGAAGCTTAGGGACTAGACGTAGGATGGGAGGTCCGAACCGGTATTAAAACTCTATTGTGCTCATTTTTATACTTTGCTTTTTATAACTATATTTTATTTCTATATTTATCTTATATATTGGCATACACTTACATACTAATACACAAGTCGTACTAGGTAGATCCATTAGACTTTCAAATATTATTTTAAAACCATAGATGCTATTATAATATCACTAGATTTTATAATAAAAATGATTTGGTTATCGTAAGGTAAAAACCTGTCCGTGTTTATGTGCGATGTGGTCATCTGAGATACCTTTTACTTTGATAGGATTTCAACTATAATAATCAATATGATTTGATTTGATTTTTTCTCATGCTGGTTTTACTAGACTGACTCGGGCGTTGTTTTCCTATAATGTAAGGAAAGATCGAGCATATTTTCTAGATTTAGCTGGATGCTTTGGAGTTTTCAAGAGATGAGCTGGATTCTCCAAGACGTAGTCATGTATCTTATATTTTCTACTGCATTGGTTATTGTATTTATTAGAAAATTGTAAGGGCAGGCTGTTATAACCGTCCAGGCTAAATATAAATTAGCGTACTATGATGTTTCGTAAAAAAAAGATGTTTTTTTTTGTAAAAATCTTGTTTATATTATATAGGAAAATGGGCTGAAGGAAAAACACATCATGTTTTTTTGCTTGAGAGACGCACAGATTTTTTTCTTTTTTAAGGACGCGGGTTTTATAATTTCGGCTGAAGGAAAAACTTGAACAAAAATTAAATCGTGCATCTTCTTCAATCTCGTTCCTCTTCAATCTCGACCTCAAATCATGCCGACTATCAAAAATTAAATTGATCTTTGCTTCTCCTTGAATAAAACTCCCCGCTCCGTCTTCCCGAACTCACTGTTGCTATTCACCTGAAGATGCCGACTCGAAAATACATCTCACTTCACCATTTCTCTCAAATGAAGATCGAGATCGTCGCTCCTCCATTCTAGATTGCTTGAGTCGAGTTCGCCATTCTCGTTGTTCTTTGTGATATCGAGAATAGGAGATGCCGCTGTGAGCGCTTTGAGTTTGAGTGCATCGCCACCTACTTGTGAACGCTATGGAGTTGTAATACGATTTTGATCTTAATTGGATGTTTGACATGTATTGGAATTATTGATGATTGGTAATGTTTTTTGATCAGTTTTTTGTTTCTGCGTGTGATTACTGTATCTTTCATATTATTATGCCATATGAAACTAGCATTTCTGTGTATATTATGCAATTTAGTCTTTTATTGTTTTATTATTTTGTATTTGATGTGGAATGTTGCTCTTGTTAGTTTCAGATGGTGTATTTAATGTTGATTGTATTTCTGGTAATCTTTAAGCTGTTGTTCATAATTATAATGCTATATTGAACTATCATTTTGCATATTGTAAACATGACATTGGACTTCATAACTCAAATGCTATGTTAGGCTATCATTTTGTATGTCTGAAGTATGCTAGTGGACTTTGTGATTA
Organism: Allium cepa; assembly: GCA_030765085.1. Taxonomy (NCBI): domain Eukaryota; kingdom Viridiplantae; phylum Streptophyta; class Magnoliopsida; order Asparagales; family Amaryllidaceae; genus Allium; species Allium cepa. The sequence goes on from CM060938.1 coordinate 515,561,668, forward strand.
AAATGCTACATTGGATATCGTTTTGCATACTGTAAATTTGATATTGGACTTTGTAAGTAAAATGCTATATCAAACTATCACTTTGCATATTTTAAATGAGATAGTTGACTTCATAACTTAAATGCTACATTAAACTATCATTTTGCATATTATAAACATGGTAGTGGACTTTGTGATTAAAATGTTACACTAAATCCCAATTTGCATATTGCAATCATAATATTCGACTTTATAATTAAAATGCTACATTAAAGTACCATTTTGTCTATTTTGAACATGATAGTAGACTGCATAACTCAAATGCGACATTAAACTATCATTTTGTATATCATAAACATGGTAGTGAACTTTGTGATTAAAATGTTACATTAAAAAACACAGATGCTATATGCAGTTATCATTTTGTATATTCTATTTATGGTAGTTCTCTTTAGAAATACTTATTTCATTTTATATATTCCATTCATGCTAGTTCACTTTAAATATACTTATGCTATATTCAAGTATCATTTTGCACTTTTTTCATCATTATTCAGTTGAAATATGCTTATGCTATATCCAACTATAATTTTGCATAGTCAGATAATGATACTATATTTAAAAGTACAAATGCTATATTAGTCTATCATTTAGCATATTAAACCCAATCTACCGTGTATCAAATATAGAAATTCTATATCTAAATATCATTCGAAATTCATGGTACTTTTTAGACTGTTTTCTTCTTCTTCTAGATTTTGCTTTTCCATTCGTTTCTTAGATCTTGAATTTGCAGCTCTTGAATTCAAAGGTCGAATAATTTCTGACATAGGTTTGGGTTGAGGCGTCAAGTTAAGTTTTCTCGATTTTGGAGAAATCGACATCGACAACGGAAGATCCAATTCGATTCGAACATCGGCAAGAGAGAGGTTTGGACGATGGTGGCTTGGACGACAACGGCTTCAGATGACGATTGCTTGGACGGTGGCGGCTAGGGCAAATAGTAGCTGAAAGTAGACGGCGGCTGGGGTAAACTTGGATGAAAGCGGAGGAAACAGTTGAAGTCGGAAAATTGAAAAAAGGTGCTACTGTCCTTCTGCCTAAATTCTAAATGTTGCGTCTTTGGTTTAAAGTTTTTCCTTTATACTAATTACCACTATATTATATATCTTCTCATCACGACATCAGATTCCGTTTTATCTTCTATTTCTTTCACCCCAACAATTTCTCTTTCTGGCACTTGAAAACTTGGCACATGAATACCGTGGATGTATTACTGCCAATCATAAGGGTCAAAATGGCAGATCATACACTATGAAACACCATACAAAGCAGATTATGTCTCGAACCATCACCGTAGTCTTTGTACCGCCTATCACCCTTCGCATGTTTTCCAACACAAGGCGTACCATCCTCGAACTCATTATATTTTTCTATACTCACTTTATACCTTACGAACATCACATGGGTCTCTAAAAAAAAATCAAACTCCAAAAAATTACGTCACTAGACACAAAACTTCACTGCCAATCCTACAACTGTTCAAACATTTGATCTTGAATATCAGACGTCTGACTTCAATTTTAGATGTCTACTTAGGAAATCCAAACATCTAAATTCCTATTTTTACACTTGAATAATGCAGGATAAAATCCCTAAGATTCAGATGTCTTCAGACATCTAAATACATGTTATGGTTGAAAATGAACTTGAATGAGAAAATTTCCCTAGGGGGAAATTCTTCCCATATTTTCTCGTTTTTCTTTCTTTCTCCCACCTTCGAAATTCAACTTTGAATCATCGAGATACTCCGCAATAACGTCTCTGAAACATCCCCTATCTAGAGGCCCATATCTAAGCACTACAAATGTTGCAGTCATCTATAGTATTAACTTCCAATGACTAAATACGGCTATGTTAATGGTATCCATATTATCAAAAGCACTTGAATATGAAATGAAATCATAGATTTCCAAAAAACAACAATATACTGATTACATTTCAAAAAATATATTTCATATTCAAATTACATAATCCCATAATCTTTTACCAAGTTCAGATAAAATATAATTATTACATAAATACGCCAATAGCGACATATGATGATGCCCTCTTGGTTGACTATAATACAATATTGACATAATTGTTTTAAATACAACACAGCAGAATAAAACAAAACAAAACATCAGCTCCTAAATAGCTATCCGTCAGCCACCTGCTCATCTCTGGAAGCTTTATTCATCAACCTATTAAAACCTGCATAACCTCAACCCTCAGCCTACTCAAATTAATTTTGAGCACCCAAGAGTTTAAGGGGAAAGCATAAACTTCGAGTCAGACATAAATCCTGGTGTGAATAATACTATACATCTTGGTTGTTTGATATTAAGTGAGACCACATCGCTTAGCAGGACGGGTTTCCCCTTACTAATATCCTTTTAAAGCATATCTTTTTCAAACCTTTATTCTACATCCAAAACTGGTTAAAACCTTAAAGCATTATTACATAAACATATATATCAGGTAACAATCAAACTATCTGTCCGAGCACTATAGTTTTGTTTGGCTAACTACTAACCTTTGGTTGACTTCGGCCTACCGGAAAATATAATCAACAGACACTCCTCTTCTGAAATTTCTGTCCCTAACTATCTATTAAATACTCCTTTTATAGATGGTCTATCCCTAACTTATCATCTTCCAGGGTCACCTGATATCTGAGTCATTTTACTTGAATTTTCCTTGAAAACCTTTTCATCTCAAATTGATTTAAACCTTTAAACCAAACTTAAACCAGGAAAATATATACTCCATGCGTTACTCAAAATCACCTTTCCTGCTATATATACTTTACCCAAATCTTGGTTGATGAAAACAATTAAAACCTTTGAAAGTACCCCTTTCGACCCCATTGAAAGTATCCCTTTCGTAACCAAATAAACCCTTTCGTTCATCTAGACTAAAAGGGAAAAATCTTCCTTTAAAAACCATTTATATAAACCTTCCGAAACCATTAAAATGCCTTTTCCTTCGAAAGCTAAAAACCTTAGACATCCCATCTTTAAAACCTATAACCATAGCCTTTCGAAACCATTGGAAAAATCATTCCTTTAAACCTTTCGAAACCATTGGGAACCACCTCTTAGAAACCTTCCTTAAAAACCTTTTGAAAGCGTTATAACCTTAAAACTTTCAAAAGAATTTAGGCTCAATTTTTTTAAAACATGTGAAAATACCTTTCAAAACCATTCAAAACAATCTCTTTCAAAACCTTTGGGTTAATCTTTGAAAATTTCTAAGGGTCACAAACACAGGGTCGAAAAAAACTCTTTCGAAAGCCAAAACCTAAGTAAAGAAGTGATGGTGTTGAAACCACCCGTCCGAAAGCATTGAAAAAGCGACAGCAAAAAGGCTACGACCTAGTCGAAAGCATATACTTAAAAACCAAAGTGCAACCTCTTCCAAACCATTCATTTAAAACCATTGACCTAGTTGAAAGCAAACCAAGTCGAAAGCTACACCGTCGAAAGTAAAGCAGGCGCATTTTTATTTAAAACAAAGCAGCGCTTTGATCCCTTTGGAACCCGTCGTTTCGACCTCATACCTTCCGCCTTCTTTCCAATTCATTGCTCAACAAGTCTTTGATGCCATGTGCATTAGTTTCGATAATGATAGAGGCGGAGGAACTAAGTCAAAAGCCATCTAAGTCGGAAGTAGGGTGCTGAAAGCGGCGAAACATACATTTTACATGTAAAACTAATTTTTAACATTTTAAAGAATTTTTTTGACTAACCTGCCTTGTTTGTCTAAATCTTATTGGTTGCCAATTTACTTTTCTAAAAGCACTGCCAAAATTTTAGAAATAAACACTTTAATTTGTTTACAATGTACCCCTTCTCCTTTTATAAATATATAAAATATTTAAGTCCCATACCTTAAATAATTTCATATATTCATCAAAACATTTAGGAAAATTCTACAAAATTTTTCAAAAAGTCATTTTTAATCCGTTTTCTAACATATATTAATTTCAGACCCAAATTATTTATAATTTAACCATAAATCATTTATAATCCAATAAATCATTTTCTTTATTTGAGAATTAATAAAAAATCCGTATTAATTCAGAAAATTATGAAAATTGAAACACATCTCTAAAATATAATCTCTGCACTATATATAAAATCGTAAGGTATTTGGATGTCATTAAATAGGGTTTTCACGTCAAAACATGTCATACAATCTGTATGAATAAGCACAAATCATCAACAAGCATATATAAACATTTTGTCCTTCAAAATCATGGCTAAACCATGCAAGATAAATTCAGATTCCCTTAAAACCAAATACATTTAAGAAATAAGAGATGTAATAATTATTCACCTTAGCTTTGTGATTTAGGATGTGAGATTTAATCTCGATTAAGTGGTTTAATTCTTCCTCTTGAATCCTAGCTTTATCTTTTTCCTCTTTGCTAATGGTGGTCAGCCTTAGACTTAAAATTTTGATAATGAAATGAACGTATGAATGAGTTCCCAAGGGTTTAGGGTATAAGTATATTCGTATTCCAACTTTTCCCTTATCTATTTCCTTTGTCTATTTTGTTTCATGTTATCTTGTTTTGATTTACTCATTAACATGGCACAACTACCCTTGTAAATCGCAAATCTCAATCCATTAAAACAGTTAGTGATGGTAAAACTCATTAACCATGCAAGGTAAAACTCATTAACATGGCACATGATTTCTAGCATATTTAGTGATGGTATATCACAGTTAGTAATTCACTCACCCAATATATAGAAATCCAAGAAAACATTAACCCAACTTCGAAGCTATCCTGATTTTTGAAATATGACTCTAGTCTTCTTTGAAATTTAAACCAAAGAGCTAGATTTATAGAGAATCCCTCAACTTGAATTTAGATATTTAATTTAGAATTCTTGGTTAAGTAATGAATGAGTTATGATGATTAAAGTAAAAAAAAAGCTGGTTTTCTTTTTTTTAAGAAGATAGGTAAGAAGTGGAATGAACCAAATGAAGAAAGAGGGCTTATTTTAAAAATTAATAAGGCAACTCTGGCTGAATCATTATTTTGCCTCTAGCTTCTCTTTTCTTCTCATTCTACCTATTTTATCCAATTGACAAAATTTATATGTTTCATATAAATACAACATTATGAATGTAATTGAATAGATCTCGAGTCCTAATTCAATCTTTAAATATTTTCCTATTAAGCCATTAGTTCATTTAAGTCATTTAATTCATCTAAAATGACTTATCTTATTAAGTACTAATTATTAAAATATGGGCTGTTACATTCTCCGCTCTTAGAAAAATTTATCCTCCAAAATCATAAATAGCAGAACAATGTGTCGTGTCTAGCACCTCATATACACATCACTAACATATAGCATCAAAATACCAAAACCAACAATCGACCATAAAAACTCGAAGCGACTTCTATGCTAGCATGCAATTCTACTCAACTATATGGAAATATTATTCACTTAAAATAGATGGAATCATACCAGTAAAAAGTGTCGAATTGGAAATAGACATCCTATATTCCATCTCTAAACTATTATTTATGAAATCCATGCCTTATTAGGCTCGAACAAGCTTAACAATGTAGTACTTAAGTGTCTTGACTCTACTCTCAATAATAAGAATAGGTCCTCTAGGAATATAAACTTTTGGTTCAATATCTACTTTCACTAGCTGACCTGGTTCAATCACTATACTTAGGACATGAACACAGTTGCGTAAGTGTGAAACATAAAGTACATTATGTACTTCAAACATCTTCCATGAAGATCACTTATAAAGGAAATCTTTCAAATTTGTTTCACGGTAAGAAATGGTCCAACGAGTCTTGGTGCATGTTTCCTCGAATTCCCATATGTAACAACTCTCTTCAAGTGTGATGTTTTCACAAATACCGTATCACACATTTCAAATTCAAGGTCAATACGTCTCTTATCAAAATAAGATTTTTTCTAGCCTTGAGACACCTGCATTATTTTTCGAATTAGCTCGACTTTTTGTAAAGTACTACGGATAAAATGGTCCAAATATTACATTTTAGTGGCAAGTAATTCTCCCACGATCCTCCAAAATAAATTACACAAGCTATCAACAAGTCCCTAAGCACATGGTTCACTATCTTGGTTTGCCATCCATTTAGAGATGATAGGTCATACTCAAGTTCAACTCTGCCAAACATATATTGCAAGCTCTTCCAAAACTCATGAAGAGTGGATCTTGATTACACAAAATACTATAGGATACACCATGCAACCTCACTACTACCTACACATACATGTTTCTTAACATGGAGTGATCCTAGGAACCTTCACCAGAATGAAATGAGTGATTTTCTTTGAGCGGTTGCAATTACCCAAATGCACTCATTTTCTCTCCAACTCCATGTTAATACATCTATGAAATTGAAATCCATAGAAATATGTTCCTACTTACAATGCAGGGACTCTAAAGGTAATAAAAAACCATCTGGCTTCTTAGTTTGGCTTTGACTCATTGAAAAGTCAGGCACTTCTCTATGAACTTTGAAACATGCCACTGGAATTAATAGTCATTCTAGAATGATGGCAATCTCAAAATACTCCGTCAACCAAATCTTCCACTTTATGAATACACAACCTCTCATCTCTATGAAACCAATCCTTCACATCAATAGCAACCAATCTATATCACTATTCTACTCTCCCTTCCCAATCCATCTTAGATCTTTACTGTTATTGTATCAACCCTTTAGCTATATCTAATTTAATCTACAAGTGTAGGCATAACCTTTACAATCAATAACAAAACCATCAACACATCTTAAGATAGTAGAAAATTGAACTCCAAAATATACTCTAAGCCCTTCCACTCTACAAACATAGAACCAAATATCGCATGCCTCCTACACAATGAATTCGCTACAACATTCCCCTCTTTGAGAATATAGGAAATACCAAAGTAGTACGACGTAGGAAATTCCATTAACCTTTGTTACTTAAGATAGAGTTTTTTTGAGAAAATATAATTTCAAAGGTTTGTGGCTGACAAACTACTTAAAGCTCTCACCCAAAGCATAATGCATTCATATTTTCAAAGCAAAACAATAGCTACTAACTCTAAATCATGATTTAGTTTGAGTTGCCTATTAGTGTAAAAAACCACTTTTCCTTCTTGCATAAGAACCACACGAGCCTTATACTATAAGCATTGTTGTGTATCGAAAATAGTTTAAATTCTTCTAGTACAAGGAGCACTAGTAAATTATTGTTTCATCTTACTAAAGAGTCTTCACTACATGTATCCATCAGAAGAATTGTTTCTTCTTAGTTAGTCATTTCAAAGGTGTAATAATCTTTGTGAAGTCCTTTATGAACTTTGGTCGCATTATCAAATCCATTCAAATTTGCATTATGACAACCTTACTTTTATCAATAGAAATTCCATGCTTGGATAGAACTTCTCTTCTCTTCTCCAAAGTGACATTTACAAAACGTCATTCTTAAGTGATATTTCCTCAGTACTTCCAGCACTTCTTTTAAATGTAATTTCTTTCCTCTTTACTTTTTGAAAAGCTCACTGTATCATGTACGAATAGCACCATGAATTTATTAATTTAGTTCTAAAAGATGTGACTCATAAGATCAACAAAACATGTCAGTGCATTCTAAGAAAGAATGATATTACCAACCATTCATAAGATGCATCGAGAGTTCTATAGGCAGTTTTCAAAATACTATTTATAGCTACCCTTAGTTGAAAAAACCCATAGTGAGATTGATTGAAAGAAAATATTTGCTATTCTTAGTTGGTCGAATAAATCATCAACACATGGTAAGGGATATTTATGACACCCCATATTTTGGAGTGTCATAATATGTGATTTAGTTAATAATAAAAATTTGAAAGAATAATTAAGAGAATTTGATTAAAGGAATTACTCAAGGAAAATTTAATTAATCAAGTATGGAATATTTAAAAAGGTTAATCAAGGGAACCATTAAAAATCAGTGCATTTAAATTCGGTCATGAATAACTAAAAGAATAAAATAAAATATTATGCTGGATGGATTTTATCTTAAGGGGAAAGAATTACTAAGATGGGATATGAAGAGATTTAGCCTAAGCCCAAATTATTAACCCTAATACCCCCTAAAACATAAGCATTCTCTTTATTCACATTCATTTTATATAAACAGATAAAACAAGATGGAGGGCAGCTTTATTAGGAAGAGAGAATAAAGAGGAAAATAAACTAAATGGAGATCCAAGCTTTCATTTTAAAGAGAAGAAAAGGATTTTTATCAAACTTCTAACCAAGTGAGCAATTCTTACTCTATTTTCATGTCCAATTTTGTTTAGATTCATATTTTACATGTTTTTGATGTTTTAAATATAGAAAAACATGTTTTAAGGGTAATAAAATAATATATACATATTTGGGCATTAAATGTCATTGTGTGCGATATATTTAAGGGTAAAACATGAATTAACCTTCTCCAAACAATTTGAAATTTTAATATGATATTTATAAAATAGAGAAAGGTTTTAATTTTTATTATTTTCAACTGTGAAATTTAGTTACAAAGAATTTTCTAAGATGAGAATGGATAGTTTTGGCCATTAATTAATATTTAAAAATATTAAAATTTAATATTTTGCTTCAAAACTTTTATTGATGGTAAAGGAAAGTGTTCATGAATTTCTATGAAGTTTTAGAAATTTTCCCATAATTTTTAAATTAATACGAATTAAATGGAAAGGTAGAAAATTTCCTTAATTGATAAATTAAATAAAGAAAAATATTAACTATGGAGTAATTAAGGGAACGAATCATTACATGTAGCAAAGATTTCTACCACATAACAAAAGCGATGAATAAGCATATGACATGTGTAAAGAATTATTCAAAAGTAGTTACTTTATCATTGAAAATACTATTTTTGTATTTAATTATAGATTTTCCATTTAAATACGCGATAACTTTTTAAAACTCGATAACCTTAACTTACATATGTGATAGCTTAGACCTTCAACATCATATACTCGGTAGCCATTTTAAAAGCACGATAGCTTCATAATTTATGCGATAACTACTTTAGAAGTGCTATAGCACTAGATCTTCGATAACTACTTTAAAGTTATGATAGCACTAGACCTGCAATAGCAAATATGTTAAACTTTCGACAGTTATCGAGTTAGGCTCGCAATAGCTATAGATATGTGATTGCTTTAGACATGCAACAATTATAGACATGCGATAACTAGTCCTTGAAATCTGGTAGTGTAGACATGTGATAGTTACAGACATCGATAGCTTTAGAAATGTGATATACATAGACATGCAATAGTTGCCCTTAAATTGTGATAGTTTAGACATGCGAAAACAAGCCTTTGAAGCTTGATAAATTAAATATGTGATAGCTAGCTTTGAAGTTCGATAGGTTAGATATGCAATAGCTAGATTTGAAGTCCAATAGTTTAGATAAGCAATAACATGGGCTTAGAAGTTTGATAGCTACGAGTATGATAGCTATGGTAATAAATTCATTACTTCAAATTTATGAATTTTAGAAGCATTTTGGATGTCAAATTCCAGTATGTTTAATTTGAATTCTAAAACAACGAAATCAGAAAAACAAATGGTAGGTTAAAATGCAATAACTTACATGAAACTGAGAAACAGAGCTATGCTTAGGGTAAGCTAAAAAATTATTAGTTGTATTATTTAAAAAGAAAGATTAAAAAGTTTTTTCTATAAAATTAGAGATTTTGATTTAAGCATGAAGATTTATGGAATATATAGGGTACACGACTAATAAATGAAATAATGGATGGAATCGAAGATCTTAAAATATACAAACTCATAAAGTTTTGAATGGTAGGGGTGTTAAGGCTTAGTGAAGTTTAAATTCAAGGGGTATATGGTAGAGGGCCAAGACTTGGGAAGTCTATTGAGTTCGATTCAGAAAATTTAATAGTATTGTAAGTAATAATATAAAATAGGATGTAATCTAATAAATGAATCGACAACATGAAATGAAAGTATTTCTAGGATTATGAGGGGATACTGACACTTAGTAAGGACACCTGTTAGCATGTATTCTGAGTGCATACATTTAACCTCCTAGGGAAATTAGGGTAACTCCTAAGGTGGATGGGTAGCCATTTCTTTGATGACGTTATTTGACTAAAACATGAATCAGTAATAAGTAGACCAATGGAGGTAATCATCAACTAAAGTTAAGGATAATATTGAGATTTAGACCTAAATAAGAGTTTACGTGATGCATGTGAATGTGACTAACAATTATATGACATGGTTCATAAAATATTGATAAGTATAGGTTATGCATAAACTAGAAGGAATGAAAGTATGACATGATTCATAAATAGATAGTGTAGGGTGAACTTATATTTGAAATGATGCTTATATGCATGTTGATGATATGATATCCAGATGTTACATGACAGGTTATAATTGTCCTTAATAATCCAATGAAGGGAAACCTCACTCCGCTAGGCGACATGGTCTCACTATATCTCATGTTTAGAAGAATGCATCACTTACAGTAGGCCTTATGTTTAACCCATGTTTCTATGGTTGTTTTCCACATAAACTCATGGATACTCATTCGAGTATCCTAAGTTTACGAGATTAACCAGGTAGCATGTAACACCCCTAATTTTGTTCAACATTATTCAGGACATTTAATTGGGTAGATTAAATAGGATAATGTAGATAATTAAGGAGAATGAGATTTGGTCAATTAGTCAGGTCGTGCCTTAATGAATTAAGATAAGTATTTAAAAATTTAACATATAAAAGATTGACTAAGATAAGCATCTTAGGAAATAGACCTAAACCCTTTGCCTGAAACCCTTACCCCTCATTCCATTCTCATTTCCCGTCATTCACAAAACAACTAAAAACTAAAGAAGGCCGACCATAGAATTCACAAAACAACTAAAAACTAAAGGAGGCCGACCATAGAAGGAAGTCAAAATCTAGAGATTCAAGCGAAAACGCTTATGAAATCAAAGAAACACTAAATCTCAAACTCCAACCATCAATCTAAGGTGAATAATAATATTTATCATCTCTTTAATCGTTGTTTTGATTCGGATATAGGTAATACCCAAATCTTATATGTTTGATTGGTCAAGTTGTGATCAAATAATCATTTTTTGGATAAAATAATGGTTAATGGATGTATTTGGAATTGATTGGAATTTTTTTAATTAATTTTGGGATTAAATCCAAAATTCTTGTCCACCAAATGATTTGAAATTTTGATATGTTAAGGAAAATACTATTTTAGAGTTGGGTTTTAATTTGATAATTTTCCAAAGTTATAGGAATTTATTATGAATTTCCTAAGATAAAATAGGCATAAATTTGGGTTTAATTTATTTATGATAATTAAATGTAGGTTTTGGACCCGAATATTTTTATATGTCAAAAGACTTTGGAATTAATGTAAATTTTTAGGATTTTTTCCCCTATAATTTTGAGTTATGGAGAATTATATATACTAAAATATGCAAATAAAAGTTTAATTAATTATGGTTAGTAATTAATTATTTGAAATAATGTTTTGTATCTTGGAAATATGGTATGGTAGTTTTTCAGTAAACAAAATTGATAAATTTTTGCTAGCCAATAAACTTTTGACAAATTATATAGGTTCGATGAAAAATAATATTTTTTATAGCAACGAAGCAGTTTTCAAGTTAATTACTCTTCTGCCATGTCGACATCGGCCATGTCGAGCCACATCTCACCACATTCCATTGTCATCGACACGGAACAAACCAATATGCATGATGCCAATGAGTTTGGCATAAAGCAAATTGGGTTGGAACCTCGTCGAGGTTATAATAATAAAGATAGAGAGATGGTCTTCGATATGGACGTGTCAAGGTGCAAGCATGCCACATTTTTGCTAAGAAGCATGATGCTGCATACACTTCTTAATGTTTTTGCATTGCCGACCAGATGGTCATTGAGCCTAACCTATGTCACATTTAAATTTTCATCGAGCCTATGCCACTTTTAACTTATCATTAAGTTTACCCTATGCTTCTTTCAATATTGTTATTGAGCTTTGTCAAAACCTTTAACCAGTCTTCTTGTTTTTAAATAAGTGGATAACCTATGTATCGTGAGAATAAATGACTTCATCGTCATCAAGGCTCATGATGTCGCATATTTATTCTTCGAGTTTAAATAGGCAGAAAGCCTTATTTTTTACATCAACGTGATATGATGTCAACCTTGATCAAACTAAGATATTTTGGAAGCAATAAATCTTATATCATTTTTAGTCATGACATGGCAATACAAAAAGGGTTTTACAAATGGAATTAGACTTTGAAAATACAAAGATACGATTTCCTTGTTTAAACCATGGGTTAAGGGTATTAACCATACATTATTAAGAAAAAGATTACAAGGACTTTATTTATGGATGTCAATGTTAATGCATATCGAGATTATAAATAGTGGAGAGGCATTTATTACTTGATTTTAACTTCGAACCTTAGGGATACTAAGGTATATCTTAATGTGTTTGACAAGAAATCTTTTGGGGTTATCAAAGTATGTCACCATGAAATTTAAATAACTAAGGGAAACAACTTAATTGGGACGCAAATAGAAATATATTAAACATGTAGATAGCATGGATTAATGTTGAACTTGTGGGTAACATAGAGTAAAGTTAAACATGTGGGTAACATGGGATAAATAGAAACATGTGCACAACATGGATTAATTTTGAATATGTGGATAACATGAAGTAAAGTCAAAACATGCGGGTAACATGGGACAAATAGAAACTAGTGGATAACATAAGCTAAATGGCCAAGTGATGGGTTCATAATCATTCTAGGAAATATATGGGATGTATGATGGATAGCCTACATCATGTTGGAGATGGATAGTCCCTAATTGGTTAATTTAATGGTTCATAGTCATCATAGGGAAACTATAAGATGTGAGATGGATAGTCCACATCAGTTTCAAGGACAAAATGTAAGATGGATAGTCCATTTAAGTTTAAGTAAAATAAAATGTGGGATGGGTAGTCCTTCTGAATATAAGACGAGTAGTCTAATAAATGGGGGATGGGTAATTCGATGTATATGTAATGTTTACATATGATTATGTTATTTTGTTTTAACCATTGTGGTTGCAGGTGCACAGTATGTGATTAAGATGTTTAATTGGGTACTAGTGAGGGGAACCGTTTCGCACAGCGACATGGTCTGATTAAATACCTATTAATTTGAGATGGTCGATTATTATTCACACTATACTTTGTTTGACCTGAAGTTTTTATTTTCCCCTTAAACTCTCGGGTACTCATTTGAGTAGGTTGAGAGTAAGGGCTTTTCAGGTTCCCTTTAGACGAATAAGCTTCTACAGACGTGAAGAAAGCAATCTAGCTAGTAGGAGCTATATATCTATTTTCCACTGTGTTTTTGTATTATATTTGTGTTGTATTGACAAGTTGTATTAAATACCAAATATTTGACTATGATCATCCAAGGGGGCATCTTCATATGACGCTCTTGGAATATACTGTAATAATATTTTCTTTAAATGTGATTTGCGAATTGGGATTATGTAATAAAACTGAAATCTTATTATGAAATGAAATGAGAAAATTTAATTTAATTAAAATTTTCATATTTATATGTTTCTGGTATTATCAAAAAGATTAACATAGCTGCATTTTGTCATTGGAATTTAATAACTGCGGGTAATTAGCACTAAGTTTCGGGCCTCAAAATGAGGGATGTTACAGTTTGGTATCTGAGCATAGTTTTATGTAAACTTAAAGGAATTTAAACATAAAAGATTTTGAAAACATAATCCAATGAATCTAAGAATAAGATTAGGGTTAGGATAGCTCTATAATAACATACTTGTATTTTTCTATATATGAGTATGTATTCCCCTCTCTTAGACCATTCTTATGTATCTTACTAAGGCTCGCATGCTGACCTACGAGAAAGAAAGGTATGGAAGCAGAAAACAAAAGAGTGAATCTAGGTGGAGGAAGCACTACAACTAATGAAAATGCTTGATCCAATACTAGGAGAAACCAAGGTCGACAAACATATGTAAATAAAAATGCAAATGCCAATGTAGGTGCTGGAATCCTACAAGTAGATATGGGGATGATGTATCAGTTCTTTGTTAACATGATGCAAGCTAGAGCGGCTGTATGACTAGCTGGAGGACATGCTATGAGTGAGGTAGGAGAAAATCCCATGGCACAAGTTGGCAATAACTGCCAACCTGAGTCGAGACTATACCAGTTAGGGTGGGAAGTCTTATCTTAGCACAGAGGATGTTGTAGAGGTGGAGAATTGGCTTTTGCGTTATGAGAGAATCTTTGCTGATCTTGGTTTGGATGATGTGCAAAAGAGAAGATTGCCATCGAGGAAATTGCAAGGTGCAACATTTTTCTGGTGGAACGGAGTCATCGTAGGTGTGCCTGAGGAGGAGTTGACTTGGGCAGAATTTTGAAGGAGGTTCGAAGAGAGATTTTATCTAAGGTTGCCAAGTCGGCATTGCTAAGGAAGTTTATGGACTTGGAACAAGGAGTAATGTTGGTAGTTGAGTATGCCACTAAGTTTGATGAGCTATCTAGATATGGATGTGCTACCATTGACACTGTCATTAAGAGGAATGAAAAGTTCATCCAGGGTTAAGGCTGGAATCGCTAGAGTAACCATGCCACATCTCCGAGATCCACTAAATGTAGTAGTGGAGATGGCGATTAGAAATGAAGAAATGCTTTCTACCTTCAGAAATGAGAAGTCTGGGGAGACTCAAGATTCCCACAATAAGAAGAGGAAATTCTTTAAGATGAAGGGTGCTCAGAAAGGAGGAGCAGCTAAGAAGGGAAAGATATATATTGTCTATTATAGTACGATAAGAAGCTAACGAGTATGCTCGGGTGATGGAAACGTGGTTGTGGGGAAGCATAATGTGAATGCTTTAACTGCAACCAAGTGGGGTCATTATAAGAACAAGTGTCCAGAAGCAGCCTAGGCTGTAAAGGGTAAGTCTATGCTTTGGAACCATCATCCTCTAGACCAACAATAACTGAGAAGAAAAAATCTGTAATGGAAGGTACACTTTTGATCCATAGTATACTAATTAGGATTCTATTTGATACCGGAGCACCGCATTCATTTATATTTCAGTGTTTAGTGGATAGATTATGCTAAGAACCTTTATACCTAGTTACTTCCTTAAGGGTTGAAAATCTAATAGGAGGGAATTCAACTCTGGGGACGAGATGTGACCAGTTAGAACTTGATTTGTTAGGTCGTAAGTTTGCATGAAGTTTGTATGTTTTTGATTTCGTAGGCTTGGGGATAATTTTGGGTATGGATTAGTTAGATAGATATGATGCTAGGATATTTTTCCAGGATAAGGAAATATCATTGAGACATCTAGTAGTAGTGACCGAATAATATACCTAGTCCAGAATTCGAGTCCAAGAATTTGTGCTTTTCTCAATGCAATGGAAGTAGAATAAGTGTTGAATTGGGTTTCGGTAGCAAGAGAATTTGCAGATCTTTTTGAGGTAATCATAGGATTACCACCGAAACAAGCTATCAAGTTTCGAATAGGTTTATGCCAGGAGCAAAACCCATAATTAGACCACCTAGCAAGATGACACCTAATGAGATAAAGGAGTTAAAGGTGCAGCTAGTGGACTTAGAAGGATAGAGTTTTATTAGACCAAGTAGTTCGCCTTGGGGAGCGGCCACGGTGTTATTGAAGAAACCAGACGGATCATTGAGTTTATGTACCGACTACTGTAAGTTGAATGAGAAGACGATCTAGAATAGGTATCCTTAGACTAGGATTGATGTGCACGTAAATGTGCATATTTTTACCACCATATTTATTCTATTTAAATTAAATAAATGATCATATTGGGTATTTTAACTTGTTTTAACCAAAATTCATATTAATTCCAAATTTTCACATATTCATCTTCATATAAGGGCAAAATGGCCATTTGTGCGCGTTTATTAATTTGAGAGAATTTAATTGGAAATTTCTATAATATTTTGTAGGAATTTAGCTTCTCATATTAGTGGGTTCATGAAGAAACATGCATGCACAAAATGGATATAAAGGAATGAAGATGGAAATAATTAAAAGTGAAGATCATGGAGGACCCCACCTACCCACCTACCTTAATGTACAAATTAAAGGCTAATGCACATGCTTATGGAGTTAATTGTTTCATGTACACTTAATGGGGGATTAAGACATGTTAATGATTACTTGGCCTCCACACTTCCTAAAGGGCATTTTGGACATTCCCCAAAAAGTGAATTAGGGTTTTAAAACTTGTATATATACCCCTTATGTTTCATGTAATCCCATATCTTTTCTCTTAGTCTCTCTTAGACCTCCTTCTCTTTAGTTTAGTTTAGATCAAAAATAAAATGAAAGCTCCTCTTTCTCTTTTCATGACTACTTAGCCATTTTTATTTTATGTAATCTTTTTTATTTTATGCAATTTAATACATGCACTTTCCTTTTCATGTTCATTTACTTTCATGTTGTAGTGTAGATCTCTTCTCTTTTATGCAAGTAGAATAATTTTCCTTTCATTTTGCTCTCTTTTTCCTCTTCTTTTTATTCAATGTTGCTTGCTACATTTGTTCATATGATAACAAATATGAGAGGCTAAACCCCTTCAATTTAGGGGTAATGAAGCTCTCTAGTTACTGTAGCTTCAACATTTTGTCAATTCATGCTCTCTTTTTATGCTTAATGACAATGCTTTAAGTGGTTTAATGATGTTGTTTAGCTTTGAATTTGATAGTCTATGTTGTTTATAACAAATAGGCTATGCTTAAACAAACAAAACACAAATTGCCTCTTCATCTACATATGATTATGGCAAAGAAGTGATCGTTGAAATTAAAATTTTATGGCTTATATTTCTATTTAATAGTTAATAGGCCATGCTTAAAATAGATTTTGCTTTCAACTTTGTTGTCATATTTTATGAGATTTAAAAGTGTATTAGTGGTTGTGTTATAGTTGATGGTTTATATTGAGCTAATTAATAGCACAAATATACCATACTTATGATAAACACATCAACTAATTCACTAATGACAAGAAAAGAGAGATCATAACTTCATTTTGTTGATCTATGTGATCTAGAGAGTGGAAATTGCCTCTAAATTGTCTTAACACTCATATTTTTATCAATTTTCTTTTGCTTGTTTTTCTTCTTTTCTAATTTAACATTCTCTTCAACCTTGGTTTAATTTGACTGAATAGATTTTTAAAATCATCAATTCCCTGCGGATCGACCCGTATTCGCCACGTGCTACATTCGTACACCGTGCGCTTGCGGTATAAATTTTATTATAAATTCGTTCGACGGTTTTCTAAACCGACAGAATTTCCATCGACGAACAAGTTTTTGGCGCCGTTGCCTAGGATCGACAACTTATTCAATCAATTGAGTGGAGAAAATGTGTTTCCCAATTGGATTTGGCTGCAGGGTTCCATCAGCTAAGGGTGGCGGAGGACATATTCCTTTGACGTCGTTTTAAATGAGATATGTTCATATGAGTGGTGGTGATGCTATTCGGGTTAACTAATGGGCCAACTTTTTTCATAGATTTGATGAATCAGATTTTCCAAAAGCACTTAGATAGGTTCGTATTAGTGTTCATAGATGATAGTTTTATATATTCTAAGAATGAAAGAAAGTGTGAGGTTCATTTTAGAATAGTGTTAGACACACTGTGCCAGCTTCAGCTAAAAGCAAAATTTTCGAAGTGTCATTTCTTGAAGAAAGAAGTTAAGTTTTTTGGCCTTGTAGTCTCAGGAGAAGGGTTATCAGTTGATCCAGCTAAGATTGAAGCGATTAAAAGTTGGTAGAGACCCGAGACAGTGACCGAGATAAGAAGTTTTCTTGTATTGAGTGGATATTACCAAAGATTTATCAGGGATTTTTTATGGATAGCAGCACCCCTGAATAAGCTAGCTAGAAAGGATGTTAAGTTTGTTTGGTCCGACAGATGTGAGGAAGCATTCCTTAAGTAAAAGCGTTTATTGACCAATGCGCTCGTGTTAGTTATGCCAGACGGTAATTAAGGTTAGTAGTGTATACAGATGCATGTAGGACTGGATTAGGAGTTATGTTGAAACGGAAGGATGAGGTAATTGCCTACGCTTCTCGACAGTTCAAACTGCATGAAGTAAGGTATCCAACCCATGATTTAGAGTTGATAATGACGATCTTCGCATTGAAAGAAAAAATGTTTTTTTAGAAGAAAGATTTGAGTTGTACACGGATTATAAGTCTTTCAGGTATTTATTCTCTTAGAAGGAGTTGAATATAAGACTGCAGGGGTGAATGGAGTTATTAGCAACTTATGATTTTAGTATAGATTATACACCTGGGAAAGGTAAAAAAGTAGCAAATGTTCTCGGTAGAAAACATCATAATGTGGTATTATCTATGTTGGCAGAATTGAAGGATCTTGAGGCACTGACTATGTGTAGTGTGCAGTTAAGATTGACTACTAGTTTGTCAAAGTATTGCCATGATATCCTGTTTGGAAGTTTGACCAGTTTTGATCAAAAGGATTACTTCTAAACAGATACATGATCCATTGTTTGCTGAGAAGAATTGAAAAATTGAGACTGGACTGAGACTGATGATTTGAAAGATTTTATTCTTGACCGGAAGGGATTGTTGAGAAAGAAGGGATGATTGTGTATTCCGAATGTTGGAGACCTAAGGAAAGAAGTTCTTATGAAATGTCATCGATCAAAGTTCACAATTGAACCAAGATGTATCAGAATATGAAGATAAGTTTCTTATGAGAAGGTATGAAGAGGGATGTTGGCTTATAAGTAAAGCAATGTTGCCAGCAAGTAAAAGTTGAACATCAGAAGTTGAGTGGGTTGCTTTAGCCTTTAGATGTACTAGTATGGAAATAGGATTTGATATCCATGGACTTTATTGATGGGTTGCCAAGGTCTAATCAAGGAAATGAAAGTATATGGGTCATAGTAGAGAGATTGACCAAAAGTGCCCATTTTATCCCAGTTAAGTCAATAAGGATGATGCCTGTTTTGGCTAAGTTATTTATAAAGAACATAGTTAGACTGCATGGGATTCCTAATACTATGGTCAGTGATAGAGATACATTGTTTACTAGTGAGTTCTAGAAGAGTGCATAGGAAGTGGTAGATACCAAGCTTAAGATGAGTAATGCTTATCACCCTCAGACAGATGGGCATACAGAGAGTGTCAATAAGGTACTTGAGGATTTTTCGAGAGCCTGCGTACTATATTTTGTTGGATCATGGAAAGACCACCTACACTTGGTTAAGTTTTCCTATTATAATAGTTATCAGGCTAGTATAGGAATGGCGCCTTTCGAAGCTTTGTACGAAAGGCCATTAAAGTCACCAGCATGTTGGTTGAAAATAGAAGATAGGTCAGTCTTAGGTCCGGATCTGGTGAGAGAAGCAACAGAGAAAATTGAACGATCCGAGGTAGGATGAGAGAAGCTCAGTCTAGATAGAAAAGTTACGCGGACATAAGGCATAAGGATCTGGAGTTCTTAGTTGTAGATAAGGTTTTATTAAAATATCATCGATGAAAGGTGTGGTACGTTTTAAAAAGTTAGGGAAACTAGCATCGAGATGTGTTGGATCATTCCCGGTTAGAAAGAAGATCTGAAAGCTCACGTATCGAGTAGAGTTGCCGAGCAGTTTGGCAAGTGTTCACAACATTTCATGTTTCTCATCTATTGAAGCATGTACGTGATCCAGAGACTATTATTACTCCGATTGCATTAGAAGATTTAGTAGTAGAATCAGATCAAACTTTCGTTTGACAACCGGTTTTATTTGTAGCGAGAGATGAGAAGAGTTTAAAGAACAAGATAGTCAGGTTGGTGAATGTTCAGTGCAGCGACAACGAAAAAGACCATGCTTGGGAGATAGAGGACAAGCTTAGGGATACTTACCCTGAGCCGTTGTGAGGGTATGTTCTATATTTGTTGTATATGGTTTTATGGCTGGTAGGATATACTAGCATTGGTTGCATGTTCATTGGGCTTGTTTTGTAGTCCTTAATGAAATTCAAGGATGAAATTCTTTGAGAGGGGAGCTTAATTTTTATTCAACATTATTCAGGACATTTAACTAGATATATTAAATAGAATAATGTAGATAATTAAGAAGAATGAGGTTTGGGTAATTAATCTGGTCATGCCTTAATGAATTAAGATATGTGTTTAAAAATTTAACATATAAGAGAATGATTAAGATGGGCATCTTAGGAAATAGACCTAAACCCTTTTCCTTAAAGCCTTACCTCTCATTCCATTCTCATTTTCCACCATTCGCAAAACAGCTAAAGAAAACTAAGGGAGGCTGGCCATAGAAGGAAGTCAAAATCTAGAGATTCAAAGGAAAAAGCTTAAGAAACCAATGCAACACCAAATTTCAAACTCCAACCATTAATCTAAGGTGAATAATAAAACTTATCATCTCTTTAATTTTTGTTCTGATTCAGTTATGGGTAATTCCTAAATCTTATGTGTTTGATTGATTAAGTTATGATCTATTAATCATTGTTTCGATAGAACAATGATTAATGAGAATTTTTGGAATTGATTAGAAATTGTTTAAATTGGATTTGGGATTAAATCCAGAATTACTGTTCTCTAAATGATTTGCAATTAGATATGTTAAGGAAAACACTATTTTAGAGATGGTTTGAATTTCCTAAGGTTAAATAGGCATAAATTTGGTTGTAATTTATTAATGATAATTATATGTGGGTTTTGGACCCGAATATTTTGTATGTCAAAAGAAACATGACTTTGGATTTATTGTGATATTTTTCTCCTGTAATTTCGAATTATGGAGAATTACTTATGCTAGAATATGCATATAAAAGTTTAATTAATTATGGTTAGTAATTAATTATTTGAAATAATGTTTTGGATCTTGGAAATAGGGTGCGGCAGTTTTTCCGTCAGGAAAATTGATAAAGTTTTGCTAGCCAATAAGCTTTGAAAATTATAGAGGTTTTTGAAAAGTAATATTTTTTATTGACAATTGATAGTTTTTAAGTCAATTACTGTTCTGGCATGTCGACATCGGCCATGTCGAGCTATATCTCACCACACTCCATCATCATCGGCACAAAACAAACCAATATGCACGATGTCAATGTGTTTGGAATAAAGTGAATTGGGTTGGAACCTCGTCGAGGTTATAATAACAAAGGTAGAGAGATGGTTTTCGATATAGGTGTGTCGAGGTGCATGCATGCCACATTTTTACTAAGAAGCATGATGCCGCATACACTTCTTATTGTTTTTGCCTCGCCAACCAGATGGTCATCGAGCCTAAATCATGCCGCATTTGAATTGTGATCAAGACTAATGCTATAAATTATCGTCGAGCCTAAGCCGCTTATAACTTGTCATCTAGTTTACCCTATGCCTCTTTCAATATTGTTATCGAGCTTAGTCAAAACCGTTAACTAGTCTTCGAGTTTTTAAATAGGTGGATAAAATATGTATCATGAGGATCGATGACTTCATTGTCATCGAGGATCATGATGGCGCATATTTAGTCTTCGAGTTTTAATAGGTGAAAATCCTTATGCTTTTTCATCAACGTGATATGATGTTGATCAAACTACGATGTTTTGAAAGTAATAAACTTTATATCATTTCAATCATGTACATGGCAATATAAAAAGGGATTTACTAATGGCATTAGACTTTGAAAATACAAAGATATGATTTCCTTGTTTACATTATGGGTTAAGGGTATTAACCATGCATTATTAAGAAAAGATTACAAGGACTTTATTTATGGATGTCAACATTAATGCATATCGAGCATGTAAATGGCAGAGAGCCATTTATTACATGATTTTAACTTCGAACCTTAGGGACACTAAGGTATATCTCAATGAGTTTGACATGAAATCTTTTGGGGTTACCAAAGTATGTCACCGTGAAATTTAAATAACTAGGAGGAAATAACTTAATTGGGGGCACCAATATGAATAAGTTAAACATGTGGATATCATGGATTAATGTTGAACATATGGGTAGCATGGAGTAACGTTAAACATTTGAGTAACATGGGATAAATCGAAACATGTGGATAACATGGATTAATGTTAAACTTGTTGATGGCGTGGAGTAAAGTTAAACATGTGAGTTACATGGGACAAATAGAAACATGTGGATAACATGAACTAAATGGCCAGGTGATGGGTTCATAGTCATCCTAGAAAACTATAGGATGTATGATGGATAGTCTACGTCATGTTGGAGATGGATAGTCTTTAATAGTTAATTTAAGTGTTCATAGTCATCCTATGAAAACTATGGGAGGTAAGATGGATGGTCCGCATCAGTTTCAAGGATAAAATGTGAGATGGATAGTCCACATTTGTTTAAGTAAAATAAAATGTGGGATGGATAGTCCGCACGAATATGAGATGGGTAGTCAACCAGAACTTAGATGGGTAGTCTACTAAATAGGGGATGGGTAATCCGATATATATGAAATTTTTACATACGATTATGTTATTCTGTTATAACCATTGTGGTCTCACTAGATACCTATTGGTTTGAGATGATAGATTATTATCCACACTAGACTTTCTATCTGATCCGAAGTTTATGGTTTCCCCTTAAACTCTTGGGTACTCATTTGAGTAGGTTGAGAGTAAGGGCTTTTCAGGTTCTCTTTAGACGAATAAGCTTCCGAAGACATGAAGGAGACAATCTAGCTAGTAGGAGCTATATATTTATTTTCCTCTCTGTTTTGATTCTACTTTTGTGTTGTATTGGCAAGTTGTATTAAATCCTAGATATTTGACTCCGATCATCTAAGGGGCATTTTCATATGTTGCTCTTGGAATATGCTGCAATAACCATATTTTTTCGAATGTGGTTTGCGAATTGGGATTATGTATTGAAATCTTATTGTGAAATGAAATGACAAAATTTATTTTAAAACTGTGTTGAATTTTCCATATTCATATTTTTCTGGTATTGTCAAAATGATTACCGTAGCCTCATTTTGTCATACAAAATTAATAATCATGGATGACTACAATATCCATAACACTTAGTTTCGGGCCTCAAAATGGGATAGCATTTTAAAGATGAATAAAAGCTTCGAAGAAGAAACATGAGGCTTAGTAGATAATAAAGTAATTGTGAATTTCATTGTTGTTAATCTAGGTTACATAACTTGTTATGTCATCATCTTCATATGTCGGGCATAACACGGTTATCAACGTTTCTATTATATCGACCCCATTTGAGAATGAATTTGGAAATAAAAATGTAAGGACAACTTGTGTAATGAACATTATTTAACTACTTTGTTCACTTAATGTTGTTGAAAAAAATGATTCCATCCCGTCACTTGAAAATATTTCTATTGATGACTATAGCATCATCGTCATTCATTATTGAGTCTCGAAATGGGGGACGTTAATACTTAAGTATAACAATGCTAAGTAGATACCTAAATAGAAGCTTAATGTTAGGGAAGTAACACCTTGGGGAAGAATATATGCTATATATGATGTACTTTTAATTTTGATGTGGATATATTGGTGGATATATTATCAGTCTACTATTTCTTTCACTCCCTTTACTTCAATTTCTTATAAGCACTTACTTACACCGAAAGAAAGAATGAAAACTAGAAGTAGATGTTAGGAGGTGTTAGGGAAAACTCTAGTAAGGGAAATGCAAGTACGCAATGACCAAGGTGGGGAGACAACCCCAAATGTTGGTGTAGAAACTAATGCTTCCAATGCCCTCCCGACAGTTAGAGTAATGGTTATGAACGCTCTTTTTCGCTAATACATGATAAAAAAAATGAGTCAACAACTAGCTGAAGTTGTTGAGCCGAGACCGATTGTAGAGGAAAATTTGGAACTATCCCGTTTTGGTAGTGGGTGAAATGGGTAAATAAAATCCCTATTTAGACCTTAATGGCATATGTGACCGTTTTGCTAGCAATAGATCCAATCTATTTATTAAAATAAAATCATATTTTATTTTAAAAAAAATTCATATTTATTTAATTAATCATATTTAATTAATTTATTTGATACTTATTCTAAATATATCTAATATATTCATGCACTAACTTGATAACATAGTAATAAATGAGCATTTGTGTGTGTGTGAATACAGATATATAGATATTGTGATTTATATATATTGTATATACATGTATTTTATACTTATATATACATATGAAAAACTCATATGCATATTGGGAATATAACTACTTAAGTATAGAGATATGTTTGAATATACTATAATATACGCTTATGGTTTGTATACACATACCAATAGGCACAAACATGCATGCACATATATTATGTGTCTCCAATTGTTTATTTGCATAATTATAATAATTTTAAAATAAACTTATATAATTAAATTAGATATCTTTGAATATACGTGGAAGATTTGGTGTTTAAAAGGAAATGGAATTATGTTTAAATAATTCCACCCTCATCTTTACAAATTCCTAATTAAATCTATATCTAATATAAAGGTGATAATATAATTCCTTAGTTATTTCCTATCTCTTCCACAAACTCCTAATTAATCTTGATCTAAATTCATTTAGAAACCTATATATATGCAATTAATATCAATTTTGGTTTAATGAATGATTTGCAAATAAGTATATGCATGTCTACATATATAAGTATTATATATATGCACACACATACACATACATATATGTACTATATATATACATATACACATAGATATAAATATATCAAATTTTATTATTATTTAATTATGAAATTTCTTTTTATCTAATAATTCGTAGGTTTGAAACTAATTTATAGGTAAATATTAAACATGTAAATTTTCCCTTTTCCAACAGCTTAATACTAATTTGTCCAACAATCCAATAAATATGTATATTATATATATACACATATATAAATTATTTTTATTTTTGAACTAATATTTAAATGGAATAAATTTTAATCTATACTTGCATGAAATTTTGTGGCCATATTTAAACATTATTTGTGTATAGATATTTATTCATTTGCAATAGTAACCGTTTATGATTTGAAGCAGAATAAAAACTTGCATTCAAATTTCAATGATTAATTGAAAATCATATAAACATGTATTTGACAATAGAAATATATACTATGGATTTATGGACTTACGTAAAAAAGGACATGAATCTATACCTTTAAGATCTAGCAAAATTATCACATTTCTATCTGTGAATTGTCTCCTAGATTCCTTGAATCACCAGTTGATGTTGCAAAGATTTAATGAACCTTTTTTTGGGTAAAAATAAATTTTTTCCATGGAAAAAATGAAGGAGATGGTAGGCGTAAATGAAAGAGAGAAAGAAGAAAAAAGATTGAATTAATGAGGAGGATTTTAGCGTAAGGCCTTGGTGGCAATCTAATAAACTGTCCATGATACACTTGAGGGAAAATTTGATTAAACATCTAAGTGATAACCACAATGGTCTAATATCCTCGTTATACTAATAAGAGTAAGATCTAAGTGGCAAATCAAAAAATATGAAGCCACTACAAAATTTATCAAAAATGTTATGAAGGGAAACTCACCCTTATGTTGAAATTGATGATTTGTGTTTGATCATAGTTAGAAATCATTGCATTATATGATGTAACCGATGAATTTAAAATAGTGAAGGGGAAACCCATCTTATGCTCTAGCGGCATGGTCCCACTACGTGACTGTTTGCTTATTGCATTACTCATACCATGCTTTATGCCTGACCCATGTTATTACTATTTCCCATATATTCATGGGTACTCCTTCAAGTAGGCTGAGTTTATGTAACGACCCTGACTCGACCTTCGAAAATCGGCATCGAATACATCACCCGTATTCGAATGCCGATTTTCGAAGGTCGAGTCAAGGTCGTTACATTTGGTATTAGAGCTGAAGGTTGAAACTTTAGCTCAGGAGTATAACACATTAGGTAACTCATTAGAGATAGGGTGAAGTATACCCTAGAATAAGTATCCCTAAGATATCTGTCAGTATGCCTCAGTAAATTCTCTTATTATCCACTGGTAACAAGTATGAGTGCAAGAAGTGGACGAGATAGGGGACAGGGAAATACCACTGCTAATGGTCAATACCCCGCAATAACAAGCAATAGATTTTCTCTATCAATCTCTTTTGTTCATAATCTCTTTCCAATTCTTTGATGTCTTCGTGGCAACTCGAGGGAGAAGCTTTGGTAGGAGATTATTGTTTTGGTTAGCATGGGACACAAACTCCAAAAAAGTCAGAATTGTTTGTTTGGATGAATTGGTTGCTTTGGTTACTATGGTTGATAGTTATACTTTGGTTTCTAAACTAAAAAGTTTTGGAACTGTATTCATATATTTGTCTATTCTTTGGGGTCCCGATATATTCTACGAATGGTTAGTTATTCCTTCGACCTAACAAGTGCCCTTGCATATTTCGTAGATCTGGTGACCCAAGTATCTTGTGTAGTATTAAATGAGTTTGTTCTCATATTAGTGATATTCTGATTTGGTAAGCCAAATACATAATAGATAATCGGCTTGATTGATGAGTCGATTCTCTATCTTCGTGTATCCATCTATTCTTTGTTGTCTCCCTGGCAAATTTCGAGGATGAAATTTCTTAAGGGGGGAATTTGTAACATTCCCGTTTTAAAATCAAATTCAAATTTGTAATTAAATTGTGAACGTATTTGGTATTTTAAATTTTATAGATATTTGTTTGTTTATTAATGTAAATGAATATAAATATGATTTTTAGAATAGAATTTCTAATACAGAAATAAGTAATTTGAATGATATATTAATTATAAATTTGATTATGGATTAATTTGAAAGTTTTTGAATAAATAATTTTATGAATATACATAGATTGATTTTGAATTTTTATTTTGAATTTGAAATTCTAAGATAAATATTTTTGAAAATAAATTGAGTTTAACTTGGGAATCCAATTGTAAATATTTTACAAATAAATTGAATTTGAAAATAGGAAAATAAATGTTTTAAATAATATATATTGGATTTAAAAAATTTATATTTTGAAATATATATATATATATATATATATATGTATATAACTAGAATTAGAAATATAATAAGATATTAAAACAAGGTTTAATAAAAGTATAAAATATACATATCTTTTGGAAATTAATAAAATTGGTTTGTAAATTTATAAAATAAAATTTAATGTAAAGGTTTAAGGTATTCTCTTTTTCTAATTTTACTTAAAGTAAAAGTAGTTGTGTGTATACAAATTGTAAAAAATTAAAACCATATTTGTAAGAAACATATGTTAATATAGAAAAGAATGTATTGTAAATAATACTATCTAATGGCTTAAACACAATTTTTTTTCATATTAACATTTGTAAGGTGGAGATTTTAGGACTTAACAAGTGTAGGTTAAAGAATTATGAATTGAACAAGTGTTTATTTAATTGGCAAGTAATTTAACAAGTGCTAAAAATACACTTTCCTTTTGATTTGAATTAAGAAACTATGCATAAGAAAAGAAAAAAATTTAGAGACCAAGCTATTTTCACTTTTCTTCTCATACCTGAAACAAATTCAAAAACTAAAAACCATTTTTCAATCAAAAATCTAGAAATCAGATCAAAACCAAAGATTAAATGTAAAGTAATTAAAGCCTGGGAAAACTTGAAACTTTAGGCAAGGAAGTTCAAACATCAAGACATCTTAAAAATCTGAAGTATGCAAAAGTATCAGAATCAACCAAACCTGAGCAATAGCAGATCAGGAAAAGATCAGTTTCAACAAGCTAAGAATAAATACAAGTTTCAAAAACAATTCAAAGATCCAGATTTTAAAAGAAGAAAAGGGGGCTGTTCTCTGTTCAATATAAATCAGGTGAGTAAACTACATTTTTTTAAAAACGCATTCTCTTGATTCTAATATCTGTGATGATAATTCCCCGAAAAATAATAAATGTTTGTGGATTTGTTTGAATGCATATAAGTATGTATATATCTGTGTGCATGCCTGATATACCGGCAGAGTTGCCTCTGTTGATAACAGGTTTCAGCAACCTGTTTTGAAAATCAAAAGGTCCTCTTCAAATCCTTTTTGGTGTTAGATGTTTAAATGAAATTTGTTCGAATTAACATGACCTCAATTCTAAAAGTAGTTACAGGTAAAGATAATTAGTAAATATTGTAAAAATGGTAAATTACAGTTAAAATTAAATATGCATCAGAAATTAATGATCACGGTTTCATGTTTTAATTCTATAATCTGGTTTGTACTGTAAATTGATGAATTTTAAAATCAAATCAAGATTTTTAGAGTTGTATTGAAGGAGAACGTCGGAATTAAATGAAATGGTTGAAATCATAAATTCCCGATGATCAAATGGGAATCAAGCCTCGAGTTTGAATCTGAAGGGAGATGAAGTGTTGTAGATTGAAGGAAAAATGACTAGATATTTTTTTGATAATCGTAGTAGTGTTGCGACGCGAATTTAGGGTTTGAGTGTAGTTTTTGCCAAGTGTGTTGTCGTTTTGTTCTCGGCGACAATGGAGCTTTGGGCTCGATCGCGATGGTTGCGATCGCGACGTGATGATGTGAGGCTACTCTGGATGGAGTGCAGTGGGTTCCAGCCAACGTGGTTATCATCAGCGTTGATCTCTGTGGTCGTTTTGGGTTTCAGACGAAATCGAATGACTCGATTTCGATCTGCTATCGCTTGCTTCAAGATAGGTGGTCAGAAGTTTCAGCATGGCCGCGAGTGACTCGAAGGTGGTCGGAACAGCGATCGAAGATGGTTGGAGGGTCAGTGCACGTGCACAGTGCACATTTGGGGTGCTGGAATTGTTGAAGTTCGGGAAGACGATAATGCGCTCGGGTTTGACTCGAGGGATTCATGAAAATACTCGAAGCAAGTAGTGTCACGTGTAACCCGAAGTCGTGCTCGAGTTTTAAGTGATTTGGCTCGGGTTTGTAAGACCACGTACAATACAGGTTTAAACCTTTAAAACAAGTTAGGTTAATTTAAAACAATATTTTGTAAAAGCAAGTTCCCTTGGTAAATAATAAAGTTCTATCTAAGTTTGAATCAGTTTAAAGGTTTTTGAATAAATTTTTTTAACCAAGTTTTAAAATGGTTTAAAATATAACTTTTATTTTGAAAGTTTATTTTAATAACACTTAATAAAATTAAAGGTAGTTAATTAACATAAAGAATGTTCTGATGGTTAATTAACTTTTAAAGGTTAAGTTAAATTTATTTGTTAAAGGAAATTAATTACTTGTAGTTAATTATTTAATAAAAGCAATTAAGATAAATTAATTAATAATTTAAGTTAATAAATCAAGTAATTAATGAATAATTAATTAAAAATAATTGCTTAATTGAAAGTAATTAAGAATGGATAATTAATGATTAAAAATTTGATTAATCAATTGTTTAAAGGTTAATTAATTTAAAGAAAAATTAATTAAGGAGGTTAATTAATTAAGGTAATTAATATGAAAATAATTTATTAATTAAAAGTTAATTTATTTATGAAAGTGATTAAGGGATGATTATTAAATAAGGGTTAATTAATTAATTATTGTAATTAATATAATTAATTATTAATATAAGGTTAATTAATTTATAATTAAGGATTAATTAATTAATGTAATTAATTAATGAAAATTAATTAATAAAAGCAATTAAAGGTAATTAATTGCTTAAAGATAACTACTTAATTAAAAGTAATTAGTTAATGATTAAAGGTGGATTAATCAAGTGATTATCATTGATTTAAGATTAGGGATAGCCACTTATCGTAAATAGTTAAGGATAATTAATTTAATGGTAATTAATTAATTAAGGGTTAATTAATTAATTAAAGATAATTAATTAAATGGTGAATTAAATAATTAAAGGTTAATTATTTAATAATTAAAGGTTGATGGATTATAATTAAAGGTTAATTAATATTATTATTTATGGTTAATTAATAAATGTTTAAATAATAATTAATCAAAATGATTTGTAATTTATTAATGTTAATTAACCAGGATTAGTAATTCATAAGTAATTAATCTGATTTGAATTAATCAGACAATTAATTGATCTTACTTATGAATGTATGGATTGAATTGGATGCTTTGAATTGTGTAATATCCCTGATATATGATGTTCTGTGATATGATTAAGCTGTGAAATGTAACTTATTATCTGTGATGAATGTAATTTATTTATCTGCGATGTACCTATGTTATTTATCTGTGATATGTGAATAAAGATAAGCGTTATAGTTTATACCGCTTATCAAATATATTGTTGTATTTGAATCTGTGCTAATTGATGATCTTTCACTTTTACCGTGTAAAACCCCTGGACCACACTTATACACACACAAATATGGATTGCACGAGGAAATTGGTTAAGTCACAGAATTTTGTAATGGTTTTAAAATTGAATCTTGAATCCAAATGGTTTTCAAAATGGATTGGGTTTAAAGTGGAAAGCTTTTGAAAAGGTGTTTTAAAGATGAAAGTTATTTGAATAACTTAATAAAGTTTTGAAATTTAATAATTTGATTAAAATTTAAATTCAAAATTTGAAATTGAATTCTGTGTTTGGAAACCATGGTTTAAAGATGTTATACAAGTTATATATGGGTTAAACCATTTTAAAGGTATTGATTTGGGAATTGAATTTAACTCAAGGGCTTTAACTCGTGCAAACATAAATAGATTTTTTTCGAAACGAAAACTATTTGTTTTCAAATAATAAAAGCTTTCATAAAAGGAAAGGATTTCCAATTTGTGTTGAAAAGTTTCAAGTTTGAAATGAAATTGTGAATTGCTTAAAGGCTATAAATGAACCTTTGTGAAAGATTATTAAACTTTGTTTGAAATCGAATAGGATTTTAAATGGTGTATCTTTTATAAAAAGGATTTGAATTGGAAACGAGTTTGAAAGTTATTAAATCTTTGATTTAAAGATTGAATGAGTTAATCCAAATTGAAATGGAAATTGTTTTGAAAATCTGTGAATGAATCTTTGTGAAATGAATCTTTTATTTTAAAGATTTGAAATGGTAATTTGTTTAAACCATTTGAAGAAAGTTTTGGATTTTAAAGTTCTGACTTAACTGAAATCCCAATATCCATATGTTTTTAAAATATTGCGTTCATTATTCGGTTTAGCCGGGAGAGGACCTTGTGTCATATTACCCATTCCGAATAATGATACGACATTATGGATTGCATTTGAAGACCGATGGTGAAGACCGGGTATTTACGAGAACGATAGGATAACCTATCGATTGTCTCTGCACTGAGTAGCTATGGTATAAAGATTCCCTAAGTGATGGGGAGTCCGATCGGGATTGTGAATACCCGAATTGCAAGGGCTTCTTTGGAAGTGCCCTCGATTCTGTTCTAACCCGGAATAGACTTGTATGGATGTGTGTCTGACATTACACTTTGAGATGTAAAACCGATTTCTATCAAATACATTTCTGTTTGGTGGCGGAGATTTATTCTCTTAGCTTAACACCCTTCTTTGAGACATACGAGCTCAGAGGTTATGTAGTTGATGGTTACTAGTGATACATTCCCAATTTGGTAATGTGGCATACGAAGTGCTGCCAATCATTTGTTGATCAAAGCATTACTTTGTGAAAAAGCGTAGCTTTGTGGACGAGACTGCATCAGGACCTCACAACCCGATAATGATCGAAACAAGAAAGATGCGGCAAGGTTACAGGGGTCGCACCTCTAGGATATGTCCATTCCTTCTGAAAAAGGGTGGTATCATGGTATGGAGCCCAGAAACATACTCCTGTGGACACTGTATATTCATTACTGTGTGATGTTGTTGGTGTAGAGGTACCTCGAATAAAGGTCGCAAACGACCAGGGGTGGCATATCTTAGGTGTTACTCTCGGGAAGGGGGTGCACCGGCCTTGTGTTGGCAGAGAGCTGGGTAAGTTCTCGGGGCGTCCCTCCAGAGGCGTTCCCATATAGAAGTAGGAAGTTCCTTACCTGACTATTTGTTGAAAAATCCAATCTCCAACACGCGCCTTGTACGGTTTTAGTTGTAGAACCTGCCATTTAGCATGGTAGCTATAGTAGGCATACTATAATGGTACGTATGCTAGCTAAGATTAATATTATTCTTGCAAATGTTTTCCACTATGCACTAATAATTATATCAAATGATTTTTGCATATCAAGCATTTTTGACTATCATAAGGAGAAATCTCCCCAAGTGTGCGATTGCATGGTGTGTTCCGGGAGGCCTTATGGTAGTTTCATTTTCCAAAAAGCATTGCGGTTTTCAATGTTTTAAAATCTTTTGTTGTTTGTTTTAAAGACAAACTATTTTTGTTTGCTCATACCAGTCCCATGACTGACCCAGAGTTTATTGTTCCCTTCATAAACTCTGGGTGCCCACAATTTTCCACACAGGCAAACTAGAGTTGGGTTTTTCAGATAGTGTATATCGATTCAGTAGCTTTCAGCTTTCTCTTTGGAATTCTATGGAGACTTTGGATATTGAAGTCTTTGGTTAGGACGACTGACCTTGCTTAGCTTGGTACAACTTGATGGTGGTTCGAGCTATCTATGGAGATTGCTGATATTGGTGTTTCTTCTGGAGTTTCAAGTTCTAATTGTTTCGGTTGCTAGTTCATTGGTGTTTCCGCTGTAGCTATTCATCGTATCTCTAATATTGATCATTGTTGAATATTTGGATATTGTATCATTGGAATTGTTTATGATATATACTATCCATTTCTTCCGCTGTGTTGTACTTAATGTGTTATAAGCTCCGGCGAACCAGATTCGACATTTGAATCTACGACATTCGAAGGTCGAGTCGGGGTCGTTACAGTTTAAGGTGTAGATAGGTAGCTTTTAGAAAAGATGAGCAAAGACTCCGAAGATGAAGCAGGAGGCTAATTTTGTAAATAAAAGTTATCTTGAAATTCCGCTATGTAAAACTAGATTCTATAACTGGTTAAGCGTCTATGATGGTATCATCGTATGTCGGGCAAAACACTCTATTTAGATCTTATTATATAGTCTCCCCTGCGTGGGAACGACATGGGTTAAAAATTGATGTATTGGCTTTTGTAAAACATTTTGATGTAATGAAATCATATAGCATCTTTTTTTACTTAATGTTATGAAAAAATTAATACTAATCTCGCTTTTTCCTTGGAAATAATTCTGCTGATGACTACAGTGCTCATTTTCGACTCTCAATATAGGGATGTAAAAATTTGATATTAGAGCTTAGGTTAAGGAACACCTAAGTGAAACAGAGCTAAATATAAGTTAGATAACCAGAAAACAAATGTCTTAGGGAGGGTATATGCTACATATAACATGTTTGTATTTTGATATCGATATATAGTGGATATCTCTATCCCTCTATAATTGTTTTCACTCTTGTTTACTTCGACCTCTTATGAACGCTTACTTACACTGAAAGAGAATGGATATGCAAAGTGGACATCTGACTTTTGGAAGAGAAAGGACAAATGCTAGTATAGAAGAAATGCATGCACTGATTGTTGTGAATATGGATATGAATATACTCTTTCAGTAGTTTTAGCAAACTTGGCACAACTGCAAGTACAATTGCAGGCCTAGAATGTAAAAAGGGACCCGGTGCAGCTAGATATAGTGGAGTTTGCCAAAATGAATGAGGATTTCTAGAGCCTAGAAGGCGAAATGTTTGATGGGACAAAATAGGCATTAGAGGCTGGTGAATGGATGATGATGAGACGATTTGTGAAGACTTAGAGTTGATGGATGCTCAAAAGGAGAAGCTTGTATCTAGACAGTTCAAAAGGCTGACAAGTGTCTGGTGGGAAACTAAGAGGCCAGAGATTACTGAGCAAGAAATTACTTGAGAAAGGTTAGGGAGATGTTTGATGAATAATATATTCTTGGATAAAAGTTGTCAGCAATATTTCGGGAGTTTGTAATACTATAATAGAGGAATTTGATAGTGCCGGAGTATATGCATAAGTTTAATGCATTGTCTAAGTATGAAGCTGATCCGATTAGGATTTCTAGGAAAAAGGTAGAGAAGTTCACCTTAGAGTTGAAGCCGAGATTGAGTGACCGGATAGTGGCACATCTAGCACTTCCATTCAATGAAGTGGTATATATAGCAGGGAGGTATGAACTGCTGTATGCTGAAAGGCGAGGTATGGGGCAGAAGGTTTAGATTGACAAAAAGAAAAAAAGTTTACTCCACATCAAAAAGGTAAGAAAGGCCAGATAGGGAAAGCTTAGAGTGGAGGAGAATGGAAGGAAGCTGCTTATGTAACATGTTACAATTATAGGAAAAAGGGGCACTATTCAAATATGTATCTGGAGCTTGCTGGGGGTGGTAAAGGTCAAGTGCTTTATCTATGACAAACCCGGGCTAAGAAGAAAGACCATCCTGAGCTAAAGAGGCCAAAAGTTTTTGCTTTATAAAGACCGTTAGCCAAACTGACAGTTGAAGAGAAGGGGAAGAAAGTTGTGCTAAGAGGTATGATCTCGAACTCTAGTGCTTCAGTTAGAGATCTTTTTGATATAGTTGCTACCCGTTCTTTTATTTCAAAAGATGAAGCGGAGAGATCGGGGTTAAATACTACCTATTTAGTCAGTTATTTATGTCTAGTTAATCCAATCTGTGGGTATGCTAGTCTTGGATTAAGGTGCGCCGACCTTATGTTTGATTTGGGTGGTCATTTGTTTTTTCCAACCCATATGTGTTTGACATTGCATAGTATAGGGTAATCTTAGGTATGGACTGGTTAGCCTGTAATGATGTTAGGATATACGATGCTGATACAATTATCAGTTCATGAAATCTAAATAATGAGGAAAAGATCTTTATGGCACTAGATGTGATGGACGAAAAGGTACGCGTAGCATTATATGCATGGAGAATTAATATAATGACCCTGAATTTTTCACATTTCAAATGAGAATATTTAATTTATTTAAATATTCAAATTTGATTCGAAAGTGATAAATAATAAGATAATCAATTTTTAATAAAACAAATAAATTTTTATTAACTTGTTTTTGTTTTAATTTATAGGATTTTTCCATGATTTTTAATTTGAAAATATTTAAATTATCATTTAATGTATTTTTCTGTAAGGATGGTATTTTTGGAAATTATACAGAATAAGATGATTAGTGATTTTATTATTGTTTTGTGATCGTATTGTATTTTTGATCGTACTGTATTTTTGATCGTACTGTATTTATGCGGCCAATTCTAAACTAAGTTATACACTAAAACAAGTCTCATTTTCACCACTTTTCCTACTTCCCTCTTTAAATTTCATTAACGTAGAATTTTAACCTAGCTGCTACCAAAAATTCAAAATAAAATGCTAGGGTAAGTAAAAAATCACGATTTTGGATTCGTTGGAATCATGTAAGGACGTGCTCCAAATCTATAGTCTTTCTGTAGAGTGCAATGAGGTTTGGTCGAGCTCAAGGTTTGTAGGATTATCTCAGGTTAGATATTGGGGAAGATTTAGTCAATGGAAGGTTGTGGCATCAGTTCCATCATGATTGTCGTGCGTAGGAGCTTTGGTATGGAGATTTTAGGGAGATGTAACAATCTGCCTTTATTATACCTAAAGACGACATTTACACATTCTTGGTATTCGTTGCCAATTACTTAAGTATT
Source organism: Allium cepa (assembly GCA_030765085.1). Lineage (NCBI taxonomy): Eukaryota > Viridiplantae > Streptophyta > Magnoliopsida > Asparagales > Amaryllidaceae > Allium > Allium cepa. The sequence goes on from CM060938.1 coordinate 515,597,479, forward strand.
CGAAAGACAGATCATTTGGGGTTAAAGAAAGAAAAGATAGAACAGAATCACATAAACTTGATGAGAAATATATAATATAACAATGATCTTTACAAAAGGAAAGAACTTTATTATATAATCATCACAGAACACTAGTGTGATAACCCTGATTTGATGAGCAATTTTATGATTTAAATTAGGTTATGATTGTTTAAAAATTGTATTGAAAAAAAATAGGAATAGAAACCTGTTGCCAATAGATGGTTAAAACATGTACAGGTGCACAAGATAGTGCACACACATGCACACATTTTTCTGCAAGATAAAATAGGCAGAAATTAATTTGTAAGTTAGAATAAATAAATCACAAATACATAGGCATGCAGACATGATTGTTGCAGACATGATAATGTCTTTAAAACAAGTTTAGCATAAAGAAAATAAATATAGGTAGGCTGGAATAAATATATGCAGAAGATAGTAAATACTTAAAATTAAAAAAAGAAAAAAGAAAATAAAAATAAAGACATAGGCAAGAATAGGCACACATGTATTATACATGTACACCAAACAAATGCTTGTTGAAATAAAATTAAAATTGCATGGAAATGGTATGAACTTTTGAACAAACACTTTATCCATTTTTAGCAATTCCCTTTGCTTTAGAAAACAGAAATCATGCAAATGACATGACCGGGGTAATAAGGCATATTTTCTGAAAATAAAAGCAAGAACCACTTACCCATTTTCTCTAGAACAATAAAATGAGAGGCAGATCATAGTTGATAGGGCAAAAAGGACATTGGGTAATTTCCTTAAACCCTAGTAGCAGCCAGGGTTTATATAAGAAGGCCTGGTGCAGTGAGGTTTTTACATTGCTCTGCCTCATAAGAGAAAAAAAATATACAAAACAGAAGTTAGAGGAAAATGTGGAGCACCAGCCATTAGAGTAGGAAGAGGGCAGAAGATCAAAAGAAAAAGAAAAACTTAGTGAAAAAAAAGGGGATTAAGGTGAGTAATCTCACCGAGAATTTGGCATTAAGTCCGGAATATTGAGGCAACCTAATTGATTTTATATTTCATTTTTGCAAAATGTGTTCATTTTATGACTTGATGCTTCTGGTATGTGAATGATTTTTTTAAATATGAAATTCTGCATAGTGATTTATCCAGTATAAAAGAGTCATGTATTTCATGTTATAAAATGTCTATCTGATTATGGATTAACTTTGAGATGAAGTGGTTTCTTTTCATGGGTTTTCTTCATTTAAATACTTATTTAAATTCCAGGATTTATGTGGTAAATAAATGGTCTAAAATGGAAAGAAATATGGGGTAGTAACATTGTGTTGTTGCTTATGTCTCATATTAAACTGAGAAAAAAAAAATAGAAATGCAATGTTATGAATGTGCTGAGCTTCTATTATTTTATAAACTATCCAAATCAAAGCTTAAACTTATGGTTTAACCAGATCTAAATTAATAAGGATCTGATTGAACCAGAAGTAAAAAGGAAGTAACCAGAAAAATCATTTATGACCATATGTTTATGACTTAATCTATCAGAACCCATAGGCAAAATAATATGCAAAGTAATCATATCTATTTGCATGATTAAACAGTTGCTTCTGAGCATATGATTTATGCATCTCTGAAAGAATACATGATTGGATGAATTGTTTATTTTCCTCTGATTGAAGTGTGACCTATAGAAGAGATTAGCACAGTTAAAAAAAGGGAAAATAACACTTAGTAATTTAACTAAGGACTTTGGATCTTAGGGCTACAAAATATGGCTTGGCAAGGTGAACATTGCAAGCTCACACATGGTATGTTTATACCTAGGGGCCTGAGTGTGCTGGGTTAACAAAGATTTGTCCCAGGCAGTGTGTGATTTAACAGGAGAAAGTAGCTAAAGACCATAATATATATACTTGATTGTAGACAATAGAAATAGGTTGAGGCTTGGGTAAAGTCCCTGATGGCCAGTAAATTTGAAAAAGGGGGCTGGATGATTGAATCGAGGATTGCATTGGTTAGTTTATAATGTTTATTTGGTGAATCTTATGATTGTTTTTTTCTCTGAACTAAACCATTTGGGTTATATAAAAGTTAATTTTCTCTGATGAGAATGCACATGCCTTACAAAAAAAATGGACAAAAATGATACTGAGTTTCTTAATTCATTTAAAGTATTTGCATATAAATAAAGTCATATAAAATCATATTTTCAGGAAGATTACTCATACCAGACATTAGTCTGACCCATGTGTGTTGATGCACTATTGGGTGTCTCATATTTTTAAGAGGCAGTCCATGGTGATTGTGCAGGTAAATAGGCACTTCATTGATCAAGCTTTGGATGAGTTGGCTGCTTAAGAATTTGGATGCAATAGTTACAGATTTTCTGAAATGAAGAATAGAAGTTTAAGTCAAATCTATGTTATGCTATGTTGTTCAAGTTGCTTAGAAAGAAACTATTGTAATGTCATTTTCTGTTTTGTAAGTATTGAACTTAAAAGTGTAATTCAGTTGAAACTTGTGAGTTGCTCTTGAAAATGTTTTTAACTGGGTAATGTAGTTTCTTCTTTTAGCTTTTAAAATGATCAAATTTATAGCAATAGAAAATCTGAGATGGCAAGTATGTATGAACTGAATAAATGATCCAGTAGTTGATATGAGGAATTCAGGTTTAAAGATGAAGTAAAAAAAAATCTGGCATATACAAGTTTTGAATTACCCTAGGAAGAACCCAAAATAACATGCACTTTGTTTAAGAATAAATGCAAGATGAAAGGCTAACCTGACCATTTTACCAAGCCTGGGTTCAACCATTTTTCAATTGTTTTAAACCCAGTTTGCAGTAAAGCTTAATAACTCAAATATATAAGGTAGGTCTCATCATTTTAAGTAACAATTATTTGAAAAGAATTTAAGCACTCAAAAGTCTTCCCAGTGAATAAACATACACAGAAACATGCACACACATATACAAATTTAAAGGCACAGTCCATACAGAAATGAAATTATGAGAAATATAAACAAATGCTAAGTCTAGAAAGCATAAAATCAATGGTTATGTAGAAATAAGTATGCCTAGAAATAAAAATCTGATTTCTAGAAATCATATAGCTATGTGGGAAATTATTATTTCTAACAATTTCCAGACAGATTTCTACTTATAAATTTTTATACTCTGATTTAAGTAGAAAGTAACTTATATATCTTCATATATGTAAGTTTAAGATGATTTAAAACAAACCAATATTTATTGGCAGAAAGATCCTGGAAAGGAGAAAAATAAGAGAGATTATTATTTTCTTATTCTAGATGACCACTTTTCATATACAAAAAAAATTAAGTTGAAGAAAGTGGGTCATCTCATTTGGTATATGAGCTATGTTGTTAAATAACATAGCAAAATTTTGGATGAACTTGTTTGCATTGAACGTATGGAAGTGCTGACTACCTTGGATGCTTTGCTTTATTAATGCTTACACTAGCAATATCTATTATGACTAAATAGTGATAGATTAAAATGAGTTAATTTATAGTATATTAGACAAAATGGACTAACTCAAGTGTCATATCCATAGAGCTATGGTAGGACCCAGACATCCAAATATAGGACCAAGTGAACCACCTATGGTGAATATGCAAGAATTTATGAGAGCCATAAGGGATGGAATAGGCAACAGGCAAGAAAATCCACATGAGGAACTTTCCAAACTACTCAAGACCTTTACCAATCTTGGAGGCAAAACTTTTGATGGTACAGAAGGGATCATGTGAGTTCAAAATTGGCTCAGAATTTTGGATAGAATCTTTGTAGATATGCAAGTTGATGACCAAAGGAAGAGGCAAATAGCATCTAGACAATTGAGAGGAGCAGCTTTGGATTGGTGGGAGGTTATCATAGCTGGAAGACTTGAAGGAGATGTGACATGGAATCAATTTAAAGAAATGTTGGAAGGGAGGTTTGTACCTGCATCAGCTAAGGAATCTTTGCTAGAGGAATTCATTAAATTAAGGCAGGGGACTATGAGTGTCACTGAGTAGACACAGAAGTTTGAATCATTAGCAAGGTATGGTGCAGTGCTTATCACAACTAGGGAAGCTAAAAATGGTAGATATATTCAAGGACTGAACCCAAGCCTTAGTAGAGCTACGTTTCCATATAAGGACAGGACATTTGATCAAGTTTTGGATCTGACTTTGAGCATTGAACAACATGATAAGGCCAAAGAAAATTTTAGGGCATTCAAGAATAACCAAAACAAGAAAGGAAAGGGTAAGTTTCACCCTTTTGATAAAAAGAAAAAAGACACAGCTTCCACCAAGAAACCAGAAGTAGTCAAGGCTACTGAAATTAAGAAAAAGATTACTTGTTATAATTGTGGTCAAGAGGGACATATGAAGAATAGGTGCGCAAATGTTAGGCCAGCATCCTTCAAATGTTACCATTGTGGGAAGGAAGGTCACATAAAGAGGAATTGTCCAGATTTTAAGCAAGGAAAAATAGGAACTTTGGAAGGGAAAGGCAAAGCAACTGAGGGAACAAATGTTGAGAATCATGGCCAAGTTGAAGGTACTTTGCTTATTCACTCAATACCTTTTGCAGTAGTGTATGATACTGGGGCTACACATTCATTGATTTCTCATGATATTGCACAACAATTAAAATTGAATTGTATGATTATTGATAAGCCACTGCTTATTAGAAGTCCTATAGGTAGTTCATGTGTTCTGGGTATGATGTATATGCAACTGGAATTAAATATAGGGGGACATGTGTTTAGTTCAGACCTATATGTGTTGCAATATCCGGGCATAGGGATTATTCTAGGAGTTGATTGGTTAAGAAAATATAAGGCTATTATAAATATGGAAACATCTACCATATCACTGAAAATTCCTGAAGGCAAAAGGGTAGTTGTTCTTTGTGAGGCAAACAAGAATAGAAATATAGCCAACGTTTTTACACTGTCTAGTGAGAAACACATGCCTGCACTAGAAGAAATCCCCATAGTGAATCAATATGCTGATGTGTTTGGTGAAGTTAGGGGAGTTCCAAACCATAGACCAATTGAGTTTTCAATTAAATTAATTCTAGGAGTTAACCCAGTAGTTAAAAGACCAACCAGAATGAGGCCTAAGGAATTGATAGAACTGAAAAAGAATTTGGTTGAACTTGAAGAAAAAGGCTTTATTAGACCTAGTAGCTCATCATGGGGAGCACCAGCAGTCTTTGTTAGGAAACAAGATGGATCCCTCAGATTATGTATTGATTATAGGGAATTAAATAAGGTCACAATTAAAAATAAATACCTCTTACCAAGAATTGATGATCTCTTTGATCAATTGAGTGGTGCAAAAATATTTTCTAGACTTGATTTAGCTTCAGGATTTTATCAGATGAAAGTAGAAGAGGAAAGCATAAAATATACAGCCTTTAACACTAGATATGGACTTTATGAATTTTTAGTAATGCCATTTGGCTTGACAAATGCTCCTTCCTATTTTGTTGATTTGATGAATAGGATTTTTAGAGAATACTTGGATAAATTTGTATTGATATTTATTGATGATATACTAATTTATTCTAAGTCAGTTAGAGAGCATGAGAATCATTTGCATATAGTACTCCAGAGACTGAGGCAAGAAAATTTTAAAGAAAAATTTTCAAAATGCACTTTTTGGCAAAACGAAGTAAATTTTCTAGGTCACATTATATCTGAAAAAGGAATATCTGTGGATCCAAGAAAAGTTATTGTAGTGCAAGCTTGGAAAAGGCCTACCAATGTTACTAAGGTCGGATCATTCATGGGAATGGCTGGCTACTACAGGAGATTTATAAAAGACTTTGCAAAAATTTCAATCCCATTAACCAGATTGACTAGGAAAAATCAACTATTTGCTTGGACAGAAGAGTGTGAAAAAGCCTTTGGGAAGTTAAAGGAAGAACTAATACAAGCTCCAATACTTAAAGTACCTGAAGGGAATGAGAACTTGGTGGTGTATACTGATGCAAGTGGATAGGGGCTCGGGGCAGTATTGATGCAACAACATCAAGTGATAGCTTATGCCTCTAGGCAGTTGAAACCCAATGAGGTAAGATATGCTACACATGACCTTGAATTGGCTGCTATAGTGTATGCTCTTAAGTTATGGAGACACTACTTGTTAGGGGCAAGATTTGAAGTTTACACAGACCATAAGTCACTTAAATATCTGTTTTCACAAAAAGAATTGAATATGAGGAAGCAAAGGTGGATTGAACTCCTAGCGTCATATGACTTTGAAATATTGTACACACCTGGTAAAGCTAATAAAGTAGCAAATTCCTTGAGTAGATAGATGTTTGCACAAAAAATGGGCAAACACCTCCAAGTCGTATGATTTAGTCGATTTTATGTTGTTCTTAGTGATTTGAGTGATTTATGCAAATATGTAAAAAGTAGGGACTAAACTGTAAAAGACACACAGATTTATAGTGGTCCGGCTAGAATGTGCCTACGTCCACTTCATATGTTATTCTCCTTCACTATCCGGATTACAAGTACAAAGCTTTGATTACAAGTGTATGAAAGTCGTTTAAAAGTTCTGTCCGTGCTTGAGTTCTCCCCTCGTCTCCGCCATTGTTGTACCCCTACCCCTCTATTTATAGAGTGAGGCTGGGGGTAGGGGTCTTGGATGTATATAGTTGCTGGTGGGCCTGGGCTGACGTGATCTAGCCTGGCAATGTTGGTTCGGTAATGTCTTGGTCCGGTGGTGAGTAGAGCATGGGTTGGTCCGGTAGTGAGTGGAGCGTGATCTGGTCCGGTAGTGGGAGGAGCGTGATTTGGTTCGGTAGTGCCTTGGTCGTGCCTTGGTTCGGTCGTGCCTTGGTCCGGTGGTGAGAATACACCCAACATTTGCCCCCCAAAGTGGGGCATATGCCTGCATATGTCGCGCTTTGTTTTAGATCATTCGGTTCGGACACTCTTATTCGGCCCAAGTGCCAAACCAGTTGGTCCGGTTATCCTACGCTCGCCTATAAGTATGGGCTTCACGCCTTTGTCATTCTTTACTGTTTGAAATAGCCGAACCAAACCTTTGTCTGCCGAATCGTGTCACTGAACCAGATTTTACTGCCGGACCAGGTGAGGCTTTCTTCTGCCGAATAAACTTTATGCTTGAACTACCGAATGAACTTTAGGGAGTATGAGCGCCGAATGGACTCTTAGCCTCGAACTACCGAATGAAACTTAGGGAGTATGAGTGCCGAATGGACTCTTAGCCTCGAACTACCGAATGAAAATTTTGTGCTTTGAATTATGAATGAGATTCCAGACTGTATGTACTTGTTTGTTTATATCTCTACATTCCTGGTTCTAACGACATGCTTTCTCGTGTTGCAGATAATGTCTCATAAAGTAGAAACTCGCTCTGACAAGAAGAAATCCAAGGACAAAGGAGAGTCCTCCATAGTGCCCTCAATCCAGGCAGAATCAGAACGACATGGACCAACCCCGAGATCATTAGTAGACGGGTACGGTCCTCATGAGCTCCTGAACTCACTGCCTGACTGCTTTCCCAGCTCCCTCAAAGATGAGCAGCTTGATGTTATATCTAGATCTTTTGGGATTGACAGAGCGCATATGATATTGCCGGAGAAAGGGGTGATGCCGTATAACCCCCCAGAAGTGTATTTTGCTTACAATAGGTATCACTGCATGTGCGGAGCCATCCCTCTGATCAACGCTTGGATAGTCAGCTTCCTCGCATACTTGAAGGTGGCCCCTTTCCAGCTTCATCCCAACTCTTATGCTATCTTGGTGAGTCTGTTCATTATCTTCCAGAGAAAATATGGGCGTCCCCCTTCTAACCGGGAGATCCGGTACCTGTACAACTTGAGAGGCTACAAGAAGGGGTCTCCTTATATTAGCTTAGAATCGGCCGTGTCTTTCAAGCCAGTCCTGGACTTATATTCAAAATTTAGCATGTTCAGGAAGGAATGGTTCTTTGTCAGAGATGACTCTGTTTCTTTCCACCGCTTCACTTCTGGCTGTAAGTTGAATCTCATTTATAATTTCCGTTCTGACCGCAATGCTCCTCCTTATGTGATTTACTTCTTGCTAGCGATAGGTGGCTTTGTGGTTGTAGAGAACGATCGCCTGGTTCAGATGGCTGAGGAAATAGAAGCCATTCCGGAAAATGAGAGGGAAGCCTCTTATCTGATCAGGAATGCTACTCTTTTGGGGCTCAACTTGATTCTGCCATGCCAGTCTGTGGTCAAGCAAAGAGACACAGCTGAGGAGAAGGCCACCAAAGCTAAAGGAGGGGCTACGGCAAAGAGCAGCAAAAGGAAACCCTTCTCGAAACATCCAATTGTCGGGGGGAAGAAACTTAAGAAGTCCAATGGACCCTCCCCCAGCACATGTCCAGATATCCCAAAGGAGGAGGAAGATGTGGACGAGGAAAGAGGTGAGGATGAAGGAGGTGAGGTGGAGAGCGAAAGTGGTGGAGAAGGTGATGGTGATGGTCATAGTGATGATGGTGGCGACGGACAGAGTGGTGATGGTACAGGGGCTTTGTCTTCTAAGCAAGTAGGTGTGATCCAGGAGTGGACAGACGATGATCTCCGCCTAGCTCTTGAAGGGTTGGAGGGAGGACCGGCTGCAGTAGAGAAGCCTAAGAAAGCTGACAAGGCCGAGACCGGCGTCGATTCATCTTCCAAGAGCGCTTTAGCTGAGGCAACTTCTGCGATTCAAGGTGAATTTTTGACTCCTGCAGACTCTATTTATGATAAGGATTTAGGAACATTTTATGGCCAGCTCCCATCCTGGAGTGAGATCCAGGACTTATTGCAGTATTCTACTCCTTCCCAGGGTTTGTATAACAAAGCATCTCTTTACTCTTCTTAACTTGATATATTTCTTGAATTATAGTTCAATGTATGCTTGTAACACTTGGTTTTTATCCCAGAAGCGGGTAAGGCGGCCAAGACATCAGATGTCCGGCACCGTCTTGAACAATACAAACTTCTCAAGGCTTCTACTAAACCAAAGCCTCCGACTGACCGTCCTGGAGACGTAGTCGGCTACCGCCCTCTTCTTGGAGTTATCGAAGAGGATATCCAAAGGAAGAAGAGAGTCGTTCCTTGTTTGAATCCTCACCTGGTCCTCAGTCCCCAACTCAGCCTCTTCGGGATACCACGAAGAAGAATACTGAATTTATACCTTCTCCGCACCTGTCTGAAAATCCTACCGTTACCCGGATAGGCCATCCCGGCTTGGCTCGTAATCCGTTTGCAATTCATCCGGATCTGGATCCGGGTTCTTGTGATATTACCTTTGATGAGGCTACCGGTGAGCACTTTCTTCCCCGTAATCCTATGGTAAGAGTATTGGATGAAGCTAAGTCTTTGGACCTTGATTTGCTTGCCACTCGGATTGTAACTTTGGGGGACGAAGCTAAGGAAAATATTGACCGGGTTGCTGAGGGAACCAAAAAGCTGATGGGGCATCATGCCCGACTGGTCAAGGCTAGAGAAGAAATTGGGAGTGCTAACATTCGACTGCGGTTAATGGTTTCCGACCAGGCCAAACAACTCGCTGATCAGGCCATCCAGATCTCCCAACATGAGGCCGCCTCAAGGCAACTAAAGAAAACCATGGAAAAGGCCAGCAGAGCAGAGTTACGGAAAATGGAGGCTGCTTGTAAGGAACGGACTGATATGGCTATTGCAACGGTGGATGAGGTCCGGAAAGCGGATCTCGAGCGGGTACGGGAGCTATCCGGGAAACTTGAAGCCGCAGAACTTATTCAAACCAAGCTGAAGGAGGAGATGGAGGCGATGAGGAAATCTTTCCAGGCTGACTGCTCGCGATACCAATCAGAGAGGGATGCTTCTACTGTAAAGTTGTTGGCTTCTGAGGACCGAATAAGGGAGTTCGAGGAGAAAGAGGGGATAATGGATGAGATGCTTCAGGACATATACTTTCGCACTTGGAAACAGGGAAACTTATCTTGGATGGATGATTATCCCCGAGTCATGGCCAGGATTTATCTCAGGGCCTTGGAGGTGGCTAAGGCCAATGCAGATAGGGAGGGTGGCGTGGCCTTTAGAATGGATGTGGTCACGGCTCAATTCACCAAGGAGGAGAAAGCGGCGGTGAAAGATGGTATGCAGCTGCTAACTGTTGAGGAGGTTGGTGTTCAGTTAGAGGATGATGATCAAGGAGCAGATGCTGGTAAGTCTTCCCTTTTAGCTTCTCGTAACTTGATTGCTTATTGTTTATGACTATTAATGGATTCTCTCCCGAATTGGACAGGCGGGACCTCTGGAGCACCAACCACATCTGCTTAACATGTTGAGAGTTCCAATCGCGCAATCAAGGAGTTCTCCGAGGGCCAGTAGGATAGAGGTAAAGCTCTGACACAGCCGATTCCTTGACTTGATCTGGATATATTTTGGTTTGTTTGTCATTGCTGCCTATGTCGGTCCCAAAACATTCGTGTAACCTTTAAGCTGTAATTGTGTTATTGGTAATGAACGACTTTACTATGTAATTTCAAACTTAGACTGATTCTGTCATATTTGAATGCTTTTGTTATTTTGGTGTGTTGCATAAGAAATACAGCTGTGCACACGCCCGTGACTCAATTGTGTTTGATGTCAAGTTCTTGCTTAAAATATAATTTCATATCTCGCAATGTTAGTGTGATGTGCGAATAAATTATAGCTACGTATTCACATACAAAAGAAGAGAGTACCGCCTTTCATGTTTTAGTCGTAGATGGTTGCTTTGAATGCCTTGTATGACTGAGTATGGAATGCAGCTGAGTGACCTGTCATCCAATTGCGAGTTCCCGTCCCATTAGTGAGCGTCTCCTATTTTGTGTCCTGTACTTTAGGGATCGTTATAGAGGATAGGAGGAAAGTTTTTAAATAAAATAGAAATATATGAAATAGTAAAACTTTCAATCATGGAAGGCGTGCGACGTGCTTAAGTTCGTGGCGAACGGGTTTTGTAGTCACTTTCCCTAGCTGTGGGTCTTGGAGACATTTGTCACCCATCTTACACCTCTACGGGGAGTTTCTCTTTTTTTACCACAGCCGTACTTAAGACACTCGGAGCCGAGATCGCGCACAATAACTACCCGGGCCATTATGGTCCGTAATCGTGGGTATTATTCGATTTACCGTGGTCGGCTAGCGTGGGTGCCGATCGTCAACTGTGAACTACCCCTGGCTGGCCACACCTTATGTTGGGTTTAAAGTAGGTTCACGGTTGTCGGCGAGCCGAATGCCGTAATGAGCTGCCTAGGCTATAGTCGGCCTACTCGGTGGCTCATAATCGGCTCATTACAGTTGGCATTAAGGGCCAATCGTAAGCAATGAGTTAACCTGAAGCAGAGGGATGCTGGAGCAAAAGTGTCCCATTGGCCAGGGCATAGATTCGCATAGGACCTGTTAGGTCTTGTCCAGGTGAAGTTGCGCTTTGATGTGTCTTGAATGGAAATGCCATTACACAGGATTTTGTTCAATAGAAAAGGATAAAGTTAACAAGCAGCCAAGATATAAAGGAACAAGTTAAAAAAGAGACAAGTTTTTAAAGTGGTTCGGCACGAAAATGCCTACGTCCACTAATTCTCTTTGTTAATTCACTTAATATGGGCGTACAAGTTAAGAAAAGTATCGACGAAGGTGATGGATGTTCCATGCCCTCTAGAGCACCTCTCCGTCCACTGTTGACAAAATATAAGCTCCGTTGTGGAGATCTTTATGAATTACATATGGTCCGTCCCAGATTGGATCTAGCGCTCTGGGACGCGGGAAGACTCGCTTAAGGACAAGATCTCCTTCTTGTAAGCTGCGATGCTTGACTTTGGAGTTGTATTGCGCTGCCACTTTTTGCTTGTGAGCTGCTGCTTTAAGTGCTGCATCATTTCTTCTCTCTTCAATTAGATTCAAAGACATGTGAAGGAGTTCTTCGTTCTCTTCTGGGTTGTATTGGATCCTACGGTGGGAAGGCACTATAGTTTCGACTGGGAGCATGGCCTCCGATCCGTATGCCAAAGAGAAAGGAGTATGCCCCGTTGATGTTCTGAAAGATGTTCAGTAGGCCCAAAGTGCCGTAGGAAGTTCATCCACCCAAGCGCCTTTTGACTTTTCAAGTTTCTTCTTGATTAGAGTTTTGAGAATTTTGTTGACAGCTTCGACTTGTCCGTTTGCATGGGAATAAGCTACAGATGAGAAGCTTTTGTGAATTTCGTGCTCTTGGCACCAGTCGGCGAACTCTTTGCTGTCAAACTGAAGCCATTGTCCGATATGATTTTGAGCGGAACTCCGTACCTGCATAGAACATTTTTGATCAAGAAGTTAATAACTTTTGCCGAATATATCTTATTTAGAGGTTCCGCTTCCACCCATTTGGTGAAATAGTCGACTGCCACTATAGCATATTTGGCTCCGCCTCGGCCCACCGGCAGTTCGCCAATCAAGTCAACTCCCCATACTGTAAAGGGCCAAGGGCTGGTTATTTGAGTAATCTCATTATTTGGTAGTCGAGGAATCTTAGCAAATTTCTGGAATCTGTCATATTTTTTGACGAAGTCTAAGGCGTCTTTGTTTAAGGTAGGCCAGAAATACCCATATCGAGTATCTTCTTTGCCAGAGTCTGCCCTCCAGTGTGATCTCCGCAGCTTCCTTGATGGATGTTTGATAAGATTTCCTTGGCTTCCCTTCCAGCGACACACCTTAATATGGGGTTAGAGAAGCCGCGCCGATAGAGGATGCCTTCTTGAATTGTGTGGCGGAAAGCTCTCCTCAAGATTTTCTTGACTTCGTTACGCTCGTCGGGCAGTGTGCCATCTTGTAAGAATTTTCGGATGGGAGTCATCCAAGTTTCCTCTTCGGTTGCAGATATCAGATTCACTTGCTCGAAACTCAGGGTTAGTTGCCTTGAGATGGCTACTGTTCCGGAAATGGTGCCGTCTTTCATGCTATCTTGCTTTGCCAATTCTTCGGCCTCTTAGTTCTCTTCTCGAGGAATGTGTTTGATTAAATAATGATCCAATTGATCGAGTAGCAGCTTGGTCTTCTTTAGATATGTTGTGAGTTGTTCTCCTCGAGTCTGAAATTATCCTAGTATTTGGTTTACAATAAGTTGAGAATCACTATGAAGACATAAAGAACTGACTCCAATCTCTAAGGAAAGTTCTAATCCAGCTATTACTGCTTCATATTCCGCATCGTTGTTGGTGGCAGCGAATTCCAACCTTAGAGCATAATGTAGCTTCCTTCCCCTGGGAGTGATTATTACAATACCTGCCCCCGAGCCTTGTTCGCTTGATTCTCCATCAACAAAGAGATTCCACTTGATGTCTTTTGCTATTTCAGTTTGCTCCTTACCTTCGTTGGTAGTGAATTCGGCAATGAAATCGGCCATGGCTTGTCCCTTGATGGCGTTGCGAGGATGGTAGGTGATATCATATTGACTTAATGCAATGCACCATTTAAGTAGCCGCCCAAAAGTGTCGGGACGATGGAGTACCTGTCTTAGCGGTTGATAGGTTAGAACTCTGATCGAATGAGATTGGAAATAGTGTCGCAGTTTCTGTGATGTGATTAGTAAACAGTATGCTAGCCTCTCAAGTTTAGGATATCTGGCTTCTGCTCCCGTAAACCTCTTGCTTACAAAGTATGCCGGCCGCTGCGCGCGGTTGTCTTCTCTCACCAAAGCGGCGCTTAGAGCATGAGATGACACAGCAAGGTATAGGTATAGCTCTTCGCCTTCGTTTGGAGTTGAGAGTACTGGTGGTCTATGGAGGTGTTCGATTAGGTTAAGGAAGGCTGTTAACATTCGTCAGTCCATTCGAACTTTCCTTTGTCTTTCTTTAGAGCTTCAAAGAAAGGGATGCACTTGTAAGTCGCTTTAGAGATGAATCTGCTTAGGGCGGCAATTTTCCATTTAGGCTTTGCATTTCTCTTCGAGTGGAAGGTATCATGATATTTTTCAGAGCTCGGACTTGTTCGGGGTTTGCTTCAATCCCTCTGGCATGGACGACGAATCCCAAAAACTTTCCTGATGATACTCCGAAGGAGCACTTTAGAGGATTCAGCTTCATTCCATATTGGCGAAGTACTTGAAACATCTCGCCCAGGTGGCTTACGTGATCGTTGGCTTTCCTCGACTTTACTAGCATGTCATCCACATAAACTTCCATTGTTCGTCCTATTAGTTCCGCAAACATCTTGTTGACGAGGCGCTAATAAGTAGCTCCGGCGTTTTTAAGTCTAAAAGGCATTACTTTGTAGCTGTACAATCCCCGGTAAGTGATGAAACTAGTGTGGCCTTGATCGGAAACGTGCATAGGAATTTGGTTATATCCTGAGTATGCGTCCATAAAAGATAAGAGTTCATGCCCGGCTGTGCTGTCCACAAGCTGATCGATTCGGGGGAGTGGGAAGCAATCCTTCAGGCAAGCGTCATTTAAGTTGGATAAGTCAATGCATGTTCGCCACTTCCCATTAGCCTTCTTTACTAGTACCGGGTTAGCGATCCACCCTGGGTAGATGGCTTCTCGTATGAAGTTATTGGCAAGTAGGTTCTTTACTTCTTCATCGAGGGCCGCTGATCGTTCTGCCCCCATACTTCTCTTTTTCTGCTTTACTGGCACCTTGGTAGGATCGATGTTCAGTATGTGGCATGCTACATCTGGGAGATTCCAGTCATGTCAGTGTGCGTCCATGCAAATACATCCAAGTTGTGGCGGAGAAAATCAATGAGTCGATCCTTCAATTCTGCTTTTAGCTGAGATCCGATTTTCAATAGTCTACTTGAGTCATGTTTGTCTACAGATACAAACTCCACAGCCTCTGCAGGCTCGACGGTGGCCTCCTCCTCTTCATCTCTGGGGTCTAATTCATTGAAAGGATCACTGGTATATCGAAGAGGAAGGGCTTTCTTTACTTGCTATGCTTCCAAGTTTTTCATGCAGAGAGTAGTCTCTACATTCTTCCCTTTATTCTTCCTGCGGTTATTGCGGAGTTCAGTTACATAGCAATCTCGAGCAGCGTCTTGATCTCCCTCTACTTCCCCTATTCCATTGTCTGTCGGAAATTTCATCTTCAGGCACCATGAGGCCAGGACAATTTGGAAGTCAGACAAGGCTGGTCTTCCCAAGAAAGCGTTGTAGGCTGAGTGGTTTTCTATCAGCATAAATGTTTGTTTCCGCACGACGGAGCGGGGATGACTTCCTATTTCAACAAAGAGGTTCAGTTGCCCGAGGGGCATCTTCGTACTTCTAGTGAAGTCGTGTACTGACTTGTTGCAGGGAGACACATCCTTCATTGACAGCTTCATTCTGTCGAAAGCATGCTTGAATAGGATATTTACTGAGCTTCCAGTGTCTACTAGAATTCGAAAAACTTCGGCTGGACCGAGCCAGGTAGAGATGACCATAGGATCCATGTGAGGGTACTGCCTTCCCTCTAGGTCACGCCTATTGAATGTGATGTCATCATTCTCTTTCCGCTTCGGGTAGCGTTCTTCCATAACAGAATTAACACAGTCTTCACTGTTTCTAAGTGACTTTCCATATCTTTCCATCTCTGCCCAGCTTCTGTCGGCGATGTGTGGTCCTGATATGGTATGGACCACGATCTTCTCTTGACTGGAGCCGCTGGTGTTACGATTTCCTCCGCCTATTTTTGGGGAGGGTAGCCTTGGGTTCTCATTGGCAGGAGCTGGAGTCCTGTTCTGATCCTTTACATAGCGTTCCAGTCTCTTCCTTCTGATGTGTTCTTCAATTAAGTCCCTGAGATGATGGCATTCATTGGTATCATGCCCATGAGATTCATGGAAATGGCAGACTTTCCAGACTTAATTGCGTTATCTGATTCCTTCTTGTGCGGGGGGCGTCTGTATTTAACTTCGTCTTGGGTGGCCAGGAAGATGTTTTCGATTGTTTCATTCAAAGGAGTGTAAGTGTCAAATCTCGGTCCTGGCCGATATAGACGTCTTTCTCCCTTCTTGCCCCCAGCATTGTCTCTAGAGTCATTTCTTCGAACGTCCTTTGCTACGACGGGTGTGTTGCCATGAGCTGCCTTAGTTTGTTGCCCTGTATGCCTTTCAGTGGCAGCGTCTTCAAGTCTCATATACTTCCTGGTTTCATGGAAGAAATCAGGTAAGGTAGCTGGTTTTTCTTTCGTTAATATTCTAGAAAATTTAGTATCCGGATGCACACCACTACAGAGGGCCATTAAGATAAGTTTCTCATCGGCATCTTGGACTGCGGCCGCTGCGGCATTGAATCGGGTTAGATATTGTTGCACTGTCTCTCCAGGCTTTTGTTTGATATTGGATAAGGAATAAGCGTCCTTGGGTTGTTCCACATGAATGCGGAACTGGCTGATGAACTTCTCTTTCAACATTTCCCATGAGCTAATGGATCCTTATGGTAAATGGCAGAACCAGGAGGTAGCTAGATCTGCCAAGAATAGTGGAAAGCATTTGCATAATACTCCTTCTGTTGCTCCACTCATGAGCATATGCTGTGTGTATCTCTGCAAGTGTACAACGGGGTCATAGGTTCCCCTGTAAAGTTCCATTGTTGGCATTTTCCATTCTCGGGGGGTGATGGCAATTTCGATATTGCAGGTGAAAGGGCTGGTTACCCTAGCGCCCATCCCTCGATCTCTTTGATCCCGTTGGATGCACTCTCTGAACAATCGTGCCATCCTTTCATCAAAATTTGGAGCAGATAGAAATGAGTTTGGTTCTTCTCTGCGGGATTGATTCCGTCCAGATGACCTGTAGGGATGGTATCGTCTACCACTCCTAATATTTTCTAGTGGCTGCCTCTGGTCTTCTGGGATCATGCTAGGGTCAGCTACAGTCGGCCCTTGCCTTGATCTTCCCCTGCTGGGTTCTGTTCCAAGCACTTCCTCGAGTCCAACTTTGGGCTGGACTCTAGCTCAGCCCCGTTCATTGGTGTTTCCATGGCTAGGTAGCATGACCGGCTCAGCCACAGCCGACCCTTGCCTGGTACCTCCCCCGTTGGGTTTGGTTCCAAGTGTTTCCTCGGGTCGGGGTTCGGGCTGAGTTCGGGCTCGGCTCCTATCATTGTTGTTCCTGTTGCTAGTTTCTTCGAAGAAGAAAGATCTTTGTCGCCTCCGAGATCCTCCCGACTGGGACTCATCCCATGATTCAGTGTTGCGGTTGGATTCTTCAACATCACTTAAGCGTGACATGAGTGGTCTACCAATGCTTCCTGTTGGGATGTGAAGCGGTTAGTCAGTTCAGCCACAACCCTGTCTAGATCTGCCCTAGCAATTGCTGCTGGCTGTTCCGTGGCAGGGGCTGTCGGATTTGCCTGATTTCCATTTTGTACTGCTATTTGTAACGACCCAGAATTTTGAACAATTTAAATTGAAAATATTTAATAAATTTTAAAATATTTGAATGATGGTTTGACTTGAATTTCAAATTATCAAAATGAATTTGGCGATTAAATTTTAGAATTTAATCTATTGAAAGTTGAATAAAATTTGAATCTTCAATTTTAAGCTGGTTAAAAATAATTTAAAGGCTTAGAAAATTCACATTGATAATACTGAAGATAATAGAAGCTTCAGAATTGAATTTGAAAGTGATTTGTTCAGTTTTGAAATTTTATCGTTTAAATTGAATTTAAAAATAGCCTTCCAAGGCACAGTCTCGGAATTCGACGAAACCAGTTCCATTGGGTGCGTAATGTTGAATTATTACCGGATTTCAAATTTCGTATTTATCAGAGTTGTTGTGTAAACATACGACGTATAAACGCATTGAAATTAAATCGAATTCAATTTACATTTAAAAATTTAAATGGTTCAACATCAGCACTCTTTGGCCTTAAATCAAAACACTGTAGAGGTAAGGTAGGCACGTTAATATCAACGACTTTTCTCTGTTAATCACGTACGCTGTCTCCTCTTTTTATTTTCAACCGAGCTTCCTTTTCACTTCATCGTTAAAAAAAAACAATTCGAAAGAAAAAAATGGTGGCGGCCTCGTACATCTTTTCCCTTGCTAGCAAATTAGGGCTTGATTAATTCGAAGGCGGCCGACCTCAGTAGTTCGATGGATCGATTTGATTCCTTCACCTCGCTCGCGACTGTTTCAAGCTAAGGTGAGTGATCCACTCACATCTAATTCATACCTCGTGCTTATTTTTAAGGTTCGAATTCTGTGATTTTCGTTCGTATAAAACTAGGTTGTTGATTTTTGTGACTTCGGCCATTTGAATTTGTCGACTTTTGCTTGGTTGGCAATATTATGCTTCGGCAATCGATTTTGTTTTGAAGCTGATGATTTATTCTGGCTATTTGATTTTTGTTTTGATGCTAGAGATTTATTTTGATTTTATCAATTTCGTATACCTATGATTTCTTGGATGACCACGGCTTTTGAATTCGAACTGTTTGATTCTTGATAACTACGGCTCGTTGATGTTGGTCCCTATGATTACGTCCATGGCTTATAGTTTCATGTGATTTTCGAATTTAAATTTTTGAAAAAAAATTGATTTTTGTCTGGATTGCTTTGAAACCACTGTTACCTGATAATTAATTTGCTTATCTGAGTTTTTGACTTAGTTTGATGTTTATTTCGTGACCATGTTACTTTCTCTGTTTGGCATCAGCTGATATTTTTTTTTTGTGATTGTTGCATTTGGACTTTAAGCATAATACATTGGATTATGCTCAGGTTGCTTCACCTAATTTAGTGCCTGAGTCATTTGTTGTTAGCTTTGAGCATGTTGTAGTTGCTGGCTAGCCTCTACTGTTGTGTTGTCATATCTCTGGTGCACTTCATACTATGTAACCACTTGGTCGTAGATGTTAAGGCTGATGTTGTTCTTCACGCATGTATATTCTCAAGCCTTGTTTATGTAAATGCCTTACACTGTTGTACTGTGTATGTACATTTATTTTTAATTGTGTTGGCACTGTCCAGTTTCAATTAGTGATTCACTGTCGCATATTGTGGTATTTTTTTTGGAGCTCAAGTTGTTCATTGTTGTATTAGTTGCCAGTTGCCTCTAGTTCCATTTGTTTCAAACCTTCATATAGAGGCTATATTTGTCATATAATTTTGGGATTTGCTTTGATTTTGGTTACTGTAGCTTCCTTGTAGCTGTTAGAGCCATTTGAACCAATTTGGTTACCAACCCTGATCAGTTGCATTTAGCCAAATTATGGCTTGAATTGCTTTGCTCATCATGGTTTTGATTTTTGCTGCCTTGACTTTAGCACTGACTTGTTTAGTTAGGACCTTGATGTGTTATATCATGTAACTGATGATGTTGGTTTTAATCTTATTTCCTGCCTTTGTGTGCATGACTGCATTTGCACATGTGCTTGTCCATGTGCCTTGTGCTGACCTTGTTTTACTGCTACAATTGTTTGCATATCCATCATTGTTTACTTTCACTTCCATTCTGCAGTATCTTCCTGTTGGACCAATGCATGTGCACTTGGTCAATTTGAGCCTTTGTGCTCTGTGGGTTCGGGTTGCATGCAAAATTCAATTGTTGTCAACCTGTGGCCATTACGCCTTGATGCTATTCATTTATGTGTATGATGTGCATTTGTTTTCAAGTATAATTGCAACATGTTGTAGTTGCAGTTTGTATTTGCTGTGCCCTTGTATTTAGGTGGTGGTTGCATTTTCGTTGCAGTCTTGCCCTTGAATACTTGTAGTGGTTGCAGTTTCTTTTGTTGCAGTCTTACCCTTGTATCCTTGTGGTGACTGCAGTTCCATTTTTGTTGCATTTTTGGATTATACTGCCTTGAGCTCGAGTACTTGTATCCTTTGACAGTATTTGGTCTGTTTCACATGTACACCCTGTGCATGTCATTTGGCTATCTGCTTGATACATCTTTGTTAGAACTGATGCATTTTATTTCCTTATGCACTGAGTCAATTCTCATGTGCACTGAAGCATTCATTTTCGTTTGCACTGTGATGGATCATCTCGGCTGTGACTTGGTCTTTGATGATTTCATTTGCATTGCGTTGTTTGGCCTAGCCATTCCTTGTTTCAGACCTGTAGCATTATGTTGATTCTGTTTTGATGAAAAAAAAATATTTGATGTGCTCCTTTTTAACTTGTACCTGTGTTGAATCCAGTCGAATACTCGGGTTTGACCTTGTGCTCGTTTGGAACTTCCGTTGATCTTTTGTGCATTTCATACTGTAGTGGCGAGGCAGTACACGCGTGCATGTACTGCAGCCCTACTAGATCTGATGTTTTAATTGATGTTTTCTATTGATGGAAATTTTTTTATGTTGCCAATTCAATATATTTTGAATCGCATTTTGATTTGGTTAAATTTGATGATTTTGTTGTTAACTGCCGTTTAGGCAATTTTGATGTTTTTTCTAAATTACCTTCATTAATAATCCTTTCATATATCTTCGTTGATAATTTGAATCTACTGATTTATTGTTTAGCACTGTTAAGTGTTATATTTACAGTTATCCGATTTCTTGTTGAAAGATCGGATAGGTGAATTTATATTTGACTGTCGTCTAATTGTTATTTGATTATTATTGCCTCTATGCACTAATAACTAAGTTTGAATTAGACTGATCCGTGTATTATTTTCTTTTGAATGTAATACTCGGGTCAGACCGAGTATTTTACAGCTTGAAGGTTTCCGGGCATCGAAGTTAGAGAGAGAGGGGGAAAACGCTCACTTTATTTCTGGGATTTTGTACTTAAAGAAATATTCCGTTGTATAAATTTAATGCATTGTATAAACTCTGATATTTGCAGAAAAAATTTCTTTCTTGCGAAATAATAATATTATTATTCTGTGATACTGTGGATGATTCTGTTTAAACTCTATAACAATCTGTCATTTTGAACGTTTCAAGTTGGTTTAATTACCGACTAGGGGCGGTCAAAAGGGCGGGATGTTACAAAAGTGGTATCAGAGCTTTGGTTTATACAAAGCTTAATTTATGATGTTTAATATGAATAGTCACTAGGATCACTTAAACAAAACGTTTTTCAAATCTAAAGAAGTATAAAATTGTTTTTTTTGAAAAATAAAAGGTATTTTGAAAATTCAAGTCCTTTTCAAAAATCCCCCTCTCTAAATTTAGGTTTACGATAGTTTCTCTTCGGTAAGGTCTCCTTAGATTTGAGTCCCGATCATTCGAAACCCATTATCGAATTACTGAGATTTATGAAAAATATAAGTTAAGTGAATTAATGAATTGGTTTAAATTAAATATTTTAAATATCTCCAAAGTAATAATTGGGAGATAAAATGACATGTCAATTTAGTTATAGCCTAGGGGATCATTGAACTATAACTTGGGAATTTGATTCTGAATCCTTTTGAAAATTGATTTCAAATGTTTTGAAGAACAATACTAGTAGTATATACAGGAAGAAAAAATTTCAAGTAATTTTTCAAAATATTTCGAAAATAATAAAATAAAATAAATTTTGTTTTTATGTTTCAAGCAAAGTTTAATACGCAAGTATGTATATATATGTATATTTCAAATGTTTGAAATAAAATCCGGAGTTGAATCTCAAGTTTGGTTGAATCATAATCCTATATATCAGGATAATGTAAATTTGCAAATTGTCTTGGGGAAATAATTGAATAATCCAACCTCTGCTAATAAGGATTGCAAATATTGATAGGAAACTTCGAAAACATCTTGTTAATTAAAATGGCGAAAACTGATGAACAAAATGCAGCACGCCGTGAACAAAGAGCAATTGCCCGTAGAGAAGCAGAAGTGGCATGTGCGGAAATCGAAAGGAAAATCAATGAAAGGCAAGGACCTGGTCCCTATGATGATGTTATCTGTTATCGATGTCATAAAAAGGGACATTATGCCGTTATGTGCCGAGAGAAGAGAAAGAAAAGGAATGTGGATGACCGGTTCGCTCGTCCTGAGATTGTGTGTTTTAAATGTCAGGGGAAAGGGCATTTTCTTAGTCATTGCCCTAAAGTTAAAAGGAAGAAGCGCGCACTCGATTTACTTGTCGACGGATTGATAATCTGCTACCATTGTTGCCAGACTGGACATATAGCCAAAAAACTCATCGAAAGGCAGCATGGAAAGCAAGCTATAGCCCGATCAGCTAGAGCGAAAAGTGTAAGGATGATAGATAAGGATGGAAACATCTCATATTTTTGCGGGAACTGTAGGAATTGGGGACATGTTGAGTTTGAATGTGTTAATCCTCCTTTAATACAACCTGAAATAGTGCAAACCGAAACGGAAGTTTGGCAAAGATGCGTACTACCAGACAGGAAGGCGATAGTCCTCAATAATTCTGAATCTTAAACCAATCAGTATATTTGAAGCAATTAATGTATTTTGTAATACTATCTTTTGTAATCCAAAATCTTCTATGTACGTATTTTAAAAGTATTAATCTATGTATAGTTTTGTACGAAAAGAAGTATTTTAGTAAAATAGCGCCTTGGGAAGGAAATTTATTTGTTGACTTAACTCTATGAATCAAACTAGTTTTAATGTAAAGCTTATATTTCAAGTTTAGACTAATGCCTAAAATAGTTAATGTGGAGATATAAATCTAATGGAACCAAGTCGATGAATGGTTTACTAAAGAAATAGTTGATTAATTTGGAAATAGAAAGCAAATGCAAAGTTCAAATGGAATTTAGATTTCAAATTTGAAGTTTGTCAACATGATAATCCATAATAGGTTTAATAGATTCAGTGATGAATTTGAATTTAAACGTGCGGAGAATTAAGTTAAGTGAAAAACTTAATATTGGAAAGTTTGAAGTCGGTTTAAAACTAATATTGTGAAAAGTATAAGGAATTCAAGCTATGAATTAAGTCGAAGTTGAAAAAGTTAAATGGGAAATTTGAACAATTAGTTCAGCTTGAAATTTTTCAAAAAGATTGAATCTTGAGTTAAATTGAGTTTAACTTCGACACCAAAAACAATATAAGTTGAGTTTTGAATTTGGGATGATCGATTTGGATTGTATGTCTAACATTGTAAATTGATGACATAGCAATTGACCTCTATTAAATATATATCTGTGGTGGCGGAAAATTTATTCTCTTAGCTATATACACCCTTCTCTGAGACGTACGAGCTCAGAGGTTATATATCGGTAGACATCAATTATGTGTTGAGAATTGACGATGTAACGTGAAATCGAAATCGAATATGAAGTCGATAATAAATTGAATTATGAATATGAATTGGGTTTGAGATAACCTTAAATTTCAAAATCGACTTAGAGGAAATTTTTTAATTGGTAACGAGATGGAAAATTCAGGAATCCTCTATTTGTTATGGGTATGGGATACAGAGGTTTTTGAAACTTATATATGAGAATGTAGTAATTCGAAAACCATCAGTTTGGAAAGTAATTGTTATGGAAATCTTATGTAAGTTTACATAGATATGATATGTACGAAATGTGAAATGAAGTACTATATGTATATGACATATGTTTTCTAAACTGAGGATATGGAAAAGTACCTTCCATTTAAAATTTTTGAAGGTGTTGGAACTCGGTATGAGTGTCCATTTGAAATTCGTAGCTACGTAGAATTTCCATAAGTTGGAGTGTCCATTTGGATTAGAATCCCTCGGATAGGATCGTGTTGATGGGATCATGTTGATTGATTATGATGTATGCTAACGTAATTTGAGGGGCGTGATGCCTACAGTTACAAGCGATTCCACAGGGATAGCGGCGCAACCGCCGCGTAAACTGCGATCTAGATGCCAAAGCGAAATTTGAGGGATGAGATGCCTATGGTCACAAGCGATTCCACTAGGATAGTGGCGTAACCCCGGGTGAACTGCGATCTATGGCAACAACCGTGGCGAAATTCAAGAGATGTGAAATCTACAGATTACAAGAAATTCTACTGGGATAGTAGCGTAACCGCCAGATAACTGTGATCCATGGGGGAACGTGCTTTCCATATCCATTTTTAAAAGATTTTTAAGTATTTTCACTGGGAGTTGAAGCAAGTATATTTAGTACTTGGAGATTTTTAGTCCTGCGCCTGGCCAGCGTATGCCTAATGTCTGTAAGAACGACGATAGACTTGTTAAACTTCGAGTTAGTAAGTATTTTCAAAACTTTAAATAGCAAATCAATAATCTGAAATTAAAATTACATAATTCCAACCTAATGAACTAAGGAAGAAGATCTTTAAAATATCTTGAAAGTCCACAGCTTTGGAAAAGATATAATATGCTAATCTCTAACATGAAGAATTTCAAGTTTAAATCTGAGTTTTGTAAGTCGAAAATTTTGGTAAAAGACTTTTGCGTCTTGATTGTAGAAATCAATGAACAAAAGGAGATAATGAACAAAGCTAGTGAGATAAAACAAATGGAATGAATCCTATATTTATTTATTTTAATAAGTTTCGAGCTTGGTAAAATTGTGTAGGGTATAAATATCAGTGAGATTTTAACAATCATTTTTCCTAACTTATAATTTCGGGACGAAATTCTTTTAAGGGGGAAGATTGTAACAACCCTGAATTTTGAACAATTTAAATTGAAAATATTTAATAAATTTTAAAATATTTGAATGATGGTTTGACTTGAATTTCAAATTATCAGAATGAATTTGGCGATTAAATTTTAGAATTTAATATATTGAAAGTTGAATAAAATTTGAATCTTCAATTTTAAGCTGGTTAAAAATAATTTAAAGGCTTAGAAAATTCACATTGATAATATTGAAGATAATAGAAGCTTTAGAATTGAATTGAAAGTGATTTGTTCAGTTTTGAAATTTTATCGTTTAAATTGAATTTAAAAATAGCCTTCCGAGGCACAGTCTCGGGATTCGACGAAACCAGTTCCATTGGGTCCGTAATGTTGAATTATTACTGGATTTCAAATTTCGTATTTATCAGAGTTGTTGTGTAAACATACGACGTATAAACGCGTTGAAATTAAATCGAATTCAATTTACATTTAAAAATTTAAATGGGTCAACATCAGCACTCTTTGGCCTTAAATCAAAACACTGTAGAGGTAAGGTAGGCACGTTAATATCAACAACTTTTCTCTGTTAATCACGTACGATGTCTCCTCTTTTTATTTTCAACCGAGCTTCCTTTTCACTTCATCGTTCAAAAAAAAAACAATTCGAAAGAAAAAAATGGTGGCGGCCTCATACGTCTTTTCCCTTGCTAGCAAATTAGGGCTTGATTAATTCGAAGGCGGCCGACCTTAGTAGTTCGATCGATCGATTTGATTCCTTCGCCTCGCTCGCGACTGTTTCAAGCTAAGGTGAGTGATCCACTCACATCTAATTCATACCTCGTGCTTATTTTTAAGGTTCGAATTCTGTGATTTTCATTCGTATAAAATTTGGTTGTTGATTTTTGTGACTTCGGCCATTTGAATTTGTCGACTTTTGCTTGGTTGGCAATATTATGCTTCGACAATCGATTTTGTTTTAAAGATGATGATTTATTCTGGCTATTTGATATTCGTTTTGATGCTAGAGATTTATTTTGATTTTATCAATTTCGTATACCTATGATTTCTTGGATGACCACGGCTTTGAATTCGAACTGTTTGATTCTTGATAACTATGGCTCGTTGATGTTGGTCCCTGTGACTACGTCCATGGCTTATAGTTTCATGTGATTTTCGAATTTAAATTTTTGAAAAAAAAATTGATTTTTGTATGGATTGCATTGAAACCACTGTTACCTGATAATTAAGTTGCTTATTTGAGTTTTTGACTTAGTTTGATGTTTATTTCGTGATCATGTTACTTTCTCTGTTTGGCATCAGCTGATATATTTTTTTATGATTGTTGCATTTGGACTTTAAGCATAATACATTGGATTATGCTCGGGTTGCTTCACCTAATTTAGTGCCTGAGTCATTTGTTGTTAGCTTTGAGCATGTTGTAGTTGCTGGCTAGCCTTTACTGTTGTGTTGTCATATCTCTGGTGCACTTCATACTGTGTAACCACTTGGTCGTAGATGTTAAGGCTGATGTTGTTCTTCACGCATGTATATTCTCAAGCCTTGTTTATGTAAATGCCTTACACTGCTGCACTGTGTATGTACATTTATTTTTAATTGTGCTGGCACTGTCCAGTTTCAATTAGTGATTCACTGTCGCATATTGTGGTATTTTTTTTAGAGCTCAAGTTATTCATTGTTGTATTAGTTTCCAGTTGCCTATAGTTCCATTTGTTTCAAACCTTCATATAGAGGCTATATTTGTCATATAATTTTGGGATTTGCTTTGATTTTGGTTACTGCAGCTTCCTTGTAGCTGTTAGAGCCATTTGAACCAATTTGGTTACCAACCCTGATCAGTTGCATTTTGCCAAATTATGGTTTGAATTGCTTTGCCCATCATGGTTTTGATTTTTGCTGCCTTGACTTTAGCACTGACTTGTTTAGTGTAGGACCTTGATGTGTTATATCATGTAACTGATGATGTTGGTTTTAATCTTATTTCCTGCCTTTGTGTGCATGACTACATTTGCACATGTGCTTGTCCATGTGCCTTGGGCTGACCTTGTTTTACTGCTGCAATTGCTTGCATATCCATCATTGTTTACTTTCACTTCCATTCTGCAGTATCTTCCTGTTGGACCGCTGCATGTGCACTTGGTCAATTTGAGCTTTTGTGCTCTGTGGGTTCGGGTTGCATGCAAAATTCAATTGTTGTCAACCTGTGGCCTTTATGCCTTGATGCTATTCATTTATGTGTATGATGTGCATTTGTTTTCAAGTATAATTGCAACATGTTGTAGTTGCAGTTTGTATTTGCTATGCCCTTGTATTTAGGTGGTGGCTGCATTTTCGTTGCAGTCTTGCCCTTGAATACTTGTAGTGGTTGCAGTTTCTTTTGTTGCATTCTTACCCTTGTATCCTTGTGGTGACTGCATTTCCATTTTTGTTGCATTTTTGTATTATACTGCCTTGAGCTCGAGTACTTGTATCCATTGGCAGTATTTGGTCTGTTTCACATGTACACCCTGTGCATGTCATTTGGCTATCTGCTTGACACATCTTTGTTAGAACTGATGTATTTTATTTCCTTATGCACTGAGTCAATTCTCATGTGCACTGATGCATTCATTTTTGTTTGCACTGTGATGGATCATCTCGGCTGTGACTTGGTCTTTGATGATTTCATTTGCATTGCGTTGTTTGGCCTGGCCATTCCTTGTTTCAGACCTGTAGCATTATGTTGACTCTGTTTTGATGAAAAAAATATATTTGATGTGCTCCTTTTTAACTTGTACCTGTGTTGAATCCAGTCGAATACTCGGGTTTGACCTTGTGCTCGTTTGGAACTTCCGTTGATCTTTTGTGCATTTCATACTGTAGTGGAGAGGCAGTACACGCGTGCGTGTATTGCAGCCCTACTAGATCTGATGTTTTAATTGATGTTTTCTATTGATGGAAATTGTTTTATGTTGCCAATTCAATATATTTTGAATCGCATTTTGATTTGGTTAAATTTGATGATTTTGTTGTTAACTGTCGTTTAGGCAATTCTGATGTTTTTTCTAAATTACCTTCATTAATAATCCTTTCATATATCTTCGTTGATAATTTGAATCTACTGATTTATTATTTAACACTGTTAAGTGTTATATTTAAAGTTATCTGATTTCTTGTTAAAGGATCGGATAGGTGAATTTATATTTGACTGTCGTCTAATTGTTATTTGATTATTATTGCCTTTATGCACTAATAACTGAGTTTGAATTAGACTGATCCGTGTATTATTTTCTTTTGAATGTAACATTCGGGTCAGACCGAGTATTTTACAGCTTGAAGGTTTTCGGGCAGTGAAGTTAGAGAGAGAGAGGGGGGAAAACGCTCACTTTATTTCAGGGATTTTGTACTTAAAGAAATATTCCGTTGTATAAATTTAATGCATTGTATAAACTCTGATATTTCTAGAAAAAAATTCTTTCTTGTGAAATAATATTATTATTATTCTGTGATACTGTGGTTGATTCTATTTAAACTCTATAAACTAAATAACAATCCGTCATTTTGAACGTTTCATGTTGGTTTATTTACCGACTAGGGGCGGTCAAAAGGGCGGGATGTTACACTGTTGGAACGGGATAATTCTCTTGATCTGTGACCGCTGGATCTAGAATACTATTAGTTGCAATGTTCTTTCCTTTGTTAACATCTTTCTTCTGCCTGGGAGGTATGTCTTCCAAGCAATGAGCGATGCTGTTGGGAAGAAGGTTAAGTGGAGGAAGCTGAATCTTCGAGCTCCTTCTCAGTGAAAGCACCAAAAATGTTTGCACAAAAAATGGGCAAACACCTCCAAGTCGTATGATTTAGTCGATTTTATGTTGTTCTTAGTGATTTGGGTGATTTATGCAAATATGTAAAAAGAAGGGACTAAACTGTAAAAGACACATAGATTTATAGTGGTTCGGCCAGAATGTGCCTACGTCCACTTCATATGTTATTCTCCTTCACTATTCAAATTACAAGTACAAAGCTTTGATTACAAGTGTATGAAAGTCGTTTAAAAGTTCTGTCCGTGCTTGAGTTATCCCCTCGTCTCCGTCATTGTTGTACCCCTACCCCTCTATTTATAGAGTGAGGCTGGGGGTAGGGGTCTTGGATGTATATAGTTGCTGGTGGGCCTGGGCTGACGTGATCTGGCCTGGCAATGTTGGTTCGGTAATGTCTTGGTCCGGTGGTGAGTAGAGCATGGGTTGGTCCGGTAGTGAGTGGAGCGTGATTTGGTCCGGTAGTGGGAGGAGCGTGATTTGGTTCGGTAGTGCCTTGGTCGTGCCTTGGTCCGGTCGTGAGAATACACCCAACAGTAGACAACATGCTAATGTAGCTAGATTAATGATAGAAGAATTTAACGCTTTATCGCTGCTGATTGACTCAGAGGTAGGAAGTGAGAGTGCAGAAAGCATGAGCATATGCAGTGAGAATGTAGAAATGGGAAAATTAAGTTTTATCACTCTGGGGTCAGAATTGAAGAATAAAGTTGTAATGCTACAAGACCAAGATCCATTTTTATTTGAAAAGAAAACTCAGATATTAAATGGTGAGGCAGTGGAAGGTTTTCAGTTGAATGAACAAGCCCATTTGAAGAAAGGAAAAAGATTATGTGTTCCAGCAGTTGATGAGTTGAAGCAAGAAATCTTGGATGCTTACCACAAAAGCAAATATACCATACATCCAGGAAGAACAAGGATGTACCACAACCTCAAGAGAGATTATTGGTGGACTGGTATGAAGAGTGCAGTGGCAACTTATGTATCTAGGTGTATGGTTTGTCAACAGGTGAAGGCTGAATATCAAAAACCCTCAGGGATGCTTCAACCTTTGCAGATACCACAGTGGAAATGGGAAGACATATCCATGGATTTTATTGATGGATTGCCTAGAACCAGGAGGGGAAATGATAGTATTTGGGTAATGGTTGATAGGCTAACCAAATCAGCCCACTTTATACCAGTGAAGTCAGAAAGGAATGCATGTACACTAACTCAGTTATTTATTAAGGAAGTAGTCAGATTGCATGGGATACCAAAGACTATAGTAAGTGATAGAGATACCATCTTCACTTCAAAATTTTGGCAAAGTTTTCACAAGGCAATGGGGACTGATTTATGCTTAAGCACAACATACCATCCTCAATCTGATGGTCAAACAGAAACTGTGAATAAATTGCTTGAAGACATGTTGAGAGCTTGTGTATTGGATTGGGGAGGAAGTTGGGAGGATCATATCTTTTTAGCTGAATTTGCATACAATAATAGCCATCACAGTAGCATAGGCATGGTACCCTTTGAAGATCTCTATGGGAGACCATGTTTGTCACCCTCAAGTTGGCTTGAATCTGGGGAAAGAGTGGTTTTATGGCCAGAAAGTGTGAAGGAGACTTCAGAGAAAATATCTTTAATTAGAAAAAGAATCACTTCTGTTCAAGATAGGCAAAAGAAATATGCAGATCAAAGAAGGAAGGCAGTGCAATATGATATTGGAGATTATGTATTTATCAAAATATCACCCATGAAGAAGGTTCTAAGGTTTGGGACAAGGAAAGTTGATTCCTAGATATATAGGGCCATATAAATTTTTAGAAAGAATAGGAACTGTGGCTTACAAGTTAGAGTTGCCAGAAGAAATGAGAGCAATGCATGATGTTAATCATGTATATCAGTTAAGAAGATGGGTTCATGACAAAGAGACAATCTTAAAATCCCCTAAGGATGTACAGATAAATCCCAGGATGATCTACGAGAAGGAGCCAGTAGGCATAGTTGCTAGAGAAATCAAGAAATTAAGAAACAAAGAAATTAAATTAGTAAAAATGCAATGGAGTATTGACTCAAATGATTGCACATGGGAAGTGGAAGATAAAATCAGAAATGATTATCCACAGCTGTTTGATTGAATGAAAGGTATAATATATAAATACTGATGGATGTTTTGATTGAATATGCATTGTGAATTGTTGTTTTGATATGCATAGAGTTTAATTAAGTGATTGGTTTGAAAATGATTGATTTTCTGGATTAATGATAATTGAGCTAAATATGAAAGAATTGTGGGACACAATTCCTGAAAGGAGGGGTATATGTGATAACCCTGATTTGATGAGCAATTTTATGATTTAAATTAGCTTATGATTGTTTAAAAATTGTATTGAAAAAAATAGGAATAGAAACCTGTTGTCAATGGATTGTTAAAACATGTACAGGTGCACAAGATAGTGCACACACATGCACACATTTTTCTGCAAGATAAAATAGGCAGAAATTAATTTGTAAGTTAGAATAAATAAATTACAAATACATAGGCATGCAGACATGATTGTTGCAGACATGATAATGTCTTTAAAACAAGTTTAGCATAAAGAAAATAAATATAGGTAGGCTGGAATAAATATATGCAAAAGATAGTAAATACTTAAAAAAAAACATAGGAAAGAATAGGCACACATGTATTATACACGTACACCAAACAAATGCTTGCTGAAATAAAATTAAAATTGCATGGAAATGGTATGAACTTTTGAACAAACACTTTATCCATTTTTAGCAATTCCATTTGCTTTAGAAAACAGAAATCATGCAAATGACATGACCGGGGTAATAAGGCATATTTTCTGAAAATAAAAGCAAGGACCACTTACCCATTTTCTCTAGAAAAATAAAATGAGAGGCAGATCATAGTTGACTGGGCAAAAAGGACATTGGGTAATTTCCTTAAACCCTAGTAGCAGCCAGGGTTTATATAAGAAGGCCTGGTGCAGTGAGGTTTTTACATTGCTCTGCCTCATAAGAGAAAAAAAATATACAAAACAGAAGTTAGAGGAAAATATGGAGCACCAGCCATTAGAGTAGGAAGAGGGCAGAAGATCAAAAGAAAAAGAAAAACTTAGGGGAAAAGGGGGGATTAAGGTGAGTAATGTCACTGAGAATTTGGCATTAAGTCCTGAATATTGAGGCAGCCTAATTGATTTTATATTTCATTTTTGCAAACTGTGTTCATTTTATGACTTGATGCTTCTGGTATGTGAATGATTTGTTTAAGTATGAAATTCTTCATAGTGATTTATCCAGAATAAAAGAGTCATGTTTTTCATGTTATAAAATGTCTATCTGATTATGGATTAACTTTGAGATGAAGTGGTTTCTTTTCATGGGTTTTATTCATTTATATACTTATTTAAATTCCAGGATTTATGTGGCAAATAAATGGTCTAAAATGGAAAGAAATATGGGGCAGTAACATTGTGTTGTTGCTTATGTCTCATATTAAACTGAGAAAAAAAATTAGAAGTGCAATGTTATGAATGTGCTGAGCTTCTATGATTTTATAAACTATCCAAATCAAAGCTTAAACTTATGGTTTAACCAGATCTAAATTAATAAGGATCTGATTGAACCAGAGGTAAAAAGGAAGTA
This sequence comes from Allium cepa, assembly GCA_030765085.1. Lineage (NCBI taxonomy): Eukaryota > Viridiplantae > Streptophyta > Magnoliopsida > Asparagales > Amaryllidaceae > Allium > Allium cepa. The sequence continues at coordinate 515,629,425 of CM060938.1, forward strand.
ACTAGAAAAATCATGTATGACCATATGTTTATGACTTGATCTATTACAACCCATAAGCAAAATAATATGCAAAGTAATCATATCTATTTGCATGATTAAACAGTTGCTTCTGAGCATATGATTTATGCATCTCTGAAAGAATACATGATTGGATGAATTGTTTATTTTCCTCTGATTGAAGTGTGACCTACAAAAGAGATTAGCACAGTTAAGAAAAGGGAAAACAGCACTTAGTAATTTAACTAAGGACTTTGGATCTTAGGGCTACAAAATATGGCTAGGCAAGGTGAACATTGCAAGCTCACACATGGTATGTTTATACCCAGGGGCCTGAGTGTGCTGGGTTAATAGAGATTTGTCCCAGGCAGTGTGTGATTTAACAGGAGAAAGTAGCTAAAGACCATAATATATATACTTGATTGTAGACAATAGAAATAGGTTGAGGCTTGGGTAAAGTCCCTGATGGCCAGTAAATTTGAAAAAGGGGGCTGGATGATTGAATCGAGCATTGCATTGGTTAGTTTATAATGTTTATTTGGTGAATCTTATGATTGTTTTTTCCTCTGAACTAAACCATTTGGGTTATATAAAGTTAATTTGCTCTGATGAGAATGCACATGCCTTACCAAAAAAAACATGGACAAAAATGATACTGAGTTTCTTAATTCATTTAAAGTATTTGCATATATATAAAGTCATATAAAATCATATTTTTAGGTAGAATACTCATACCAGACATTAGTCTGACCCATGTGTGTTGATGCACTATTGGGTGTCTCATATTTTTATGAGGCAGTCCATGGTGATTGTGCAGGTAAATAGGCACTTCATTGATCAAGCTTTGGATGAGTTGGCTGCTTAAGAATTTGGATGCAATAGTTATAGATTTTCTGAAATTAAGAATAGAAGTTTAAGTCAAATCTATGTTATGCTATGTTGTTCACGTTGCTTAGAAAGAAACTAATGTAATGTCATTTTCTGTTTTGTAAGTATTGAACTTAAAAGTGTAATTCAGTTGAAACTTGTGAGTTGCTCTTGAAAATGTTTTTAACTGGGTAATGTAGTTTCTTCTTTTAGCTTTTAAAATGATCAAATTTATAGCAATAGAAAATCTGAGATGGCAAGTATGTATGAACTGAATAAATGATCCAGTAGTTGATATGAGGAATTTAGGTTTAAAGATGAAGTAAAAAAAATCTGGCATATACAAGTTTTAAATTACCCTAGGAAGAACCCATAATAACATGCACTTTGTTTAAGAATAAATGCAAGATGAAAGGCTAACCTGACCATTTTACCAAGCATGGGTTCAACCATTTTTCAATTTTTTTAAACCCAGTTTGCAGTGAAGCTTGATAACTCAAATATATAGGGTAGGTCTCATCATTTTAAGTTAAGAATTATTTGAAAATAATTTAAGCACTTAAAAGTCTTCCCAGTGAATAAACATACAAAGGAACATGCACACACATATACAAATTTAAAGGCACAGTCCATACAGAAATGAAATTATGAGAAATATAAACAAATGCTAAGTCTAGAAAGCATAAAATCAATGGTTATGTAGAAATAAGTATGCCTAGAAATAAAAATCTGATTTCTAGAAATCATATTGCTATGTGGGAAATTATTATTTTTAACAATTTCCAGACAGATTTCTACTTATAAATTTTTATACTCCGATTTAAGTAGAAAGTAACTTATATATCTTCATATATGTAAGTTTAAGATGATTTAAAACAAACCAATATTTATTGGCAGAAAGATCCTGGAAAGGAGAAAAATAAGAGAGATTATTATTTTCTTATTTTAGATGACCACTTTACATATAAAAAAAATTAAGTTGAAGAAAGTGGGTCATCTCAACTAGCCTATTATCAGCCTGAATAGTTATGACATCCTGTTCTTAAAATTATTGATAAATACAGAAAAAAACAAATAAAAACAACGGAAGATGGAAAATATGAGAATACGTCTCGGAGAATCCAGCTCATCTCCTGAAAGCTCCAAAGTATTAAATTAAATCTAGAAAATATGCTCGGGCAGACCCAAGCATTATAAAAAAATAACGTCCGCATCAGTCTGGTAAACCAGCGTGGGAAAGCCCAATCAAATTATATTGATTTCTACATTTGAAAACCTTTTTCAAAATAAAAGGTATCTTGTAAGACCACGCTCCTTATAAACATGAACGCATTTTTACCTTATGATAACCAAACCATTTTATATTATAAAATCCAGTGATATTATAATAATGTCTATGGGTTTTAAAATAACAATAATCAAGTAGCTGTGATGTGTGTACATCACAACAATAATAGGTATACAATCGAAAATCGAAGGCGCTTGTTGGAGAATGGATTCCAACAAATGGCAAGGTAAGGGGAGACTTTCAAAAATGGTACACCTCTTGATAAAATATACCCAAAGATGAAAACCTTTCGACCTCTACAAACATAAAAATGGCCTACCCCTTACTGGATAGTACCTAATATGTCATCACCTTGCTTGTTCCTAACCTTTATAGAGAGCTCTCATCCACAACCAAATCCATTATATGTTAATCTTAGAAGGTGACGACACACCTTATGGGAGCGACCCTAATAGCCCTTTTGCATCTACACTATTTTAACCATTTTCGAGGTTTGAGGTTCGTGAGTTAACGGTTTACCTTCCTTTAGAAATTCCTACTTGGAATGCTAACATTGCCCTCCTAGCAAAAATGCAATGCTAGCATTCATTTATACAAGTTCATTTTGAGTCTGAATGAAATCGAAGGCACTACCTTTACTATATCCATTTTGAAATCACCCTCAGGATTAGTAGCAATTAGCCCTTGCACTTCAAAGAACTACTCTTCAAAACATCACCTGGATGTCTACCATTCAAATGCGTATGTTAGTTCAAAGTGGTTTTCGAATAACATATTTGATCCCGGTCTCTTCGAACCAACCATCGAGAATTTCCGGTTGAATCATTTTGGTTCTTTCAAAGGTAAGCAGACTATACCAGAGTCCCAAAGGAATCTCTAATATATCCCTTAAAGCTAGAGACATTTCACCCGAATGAGATCTCCCAAGGGAACTCGAGCCTTATGAACATGCGAAGCTTCTATTTACTTCCTAAGCCAAAACTGGCCAAGATTTGATAGTCGGCTATTTAACTATCAAATACACAATCAAACAACAATCCAGAGATTTAGTTATTTCCATAGCAACCCTTAAGCCTCAAAATAAATCTTCCATTTATTTAAATCTCTTTCCAAAATATTTATCAAAATATTCATATACTTATCTAACTGGAATAAGTATATTCACAAAACACGGTGAAAGATTTCTTATTTCAAAATCATATTGAAGGAACAAACAAAGTTATTTAAAAGAAACAAAGATAAGGATAACCTTAAACACTATTTCTTTGGTAATAAGTGTGGAACGAATGTTCTATATCATTATAATTAGGAAGGTCAGTTTAAGCAAATCAAATCTCAATTTCTTATATCAAATTCTTCTATAATATTTTTTGAAAATAAATCTCTTTCATTTATGAATTCCCCTGAACTAAAATTCCAAATCAATTTATGAAAATTATTTATAAACCTCCAAGTTTATTTGTAAAACTCCATCATGAGTATTCAAAACCATTTATTAAACTTTTTTAAAATTTGAAAATCACTTTCTAATTTATAAAGAAATTTCATGAATTTCCTTATTTAAAACAAAACTCTTTTAATAAACCTTAATTGATAAAGTTCCTTTGATAAACAAAGTCTTTTTTTAAAACAGCTTTAAGTAAATACGTTGTTATCCAGAACATCCTTTTTAAAATGTATCTTTAAATCGCATTAACAAAATAACGACTTTAAACAATTATTTAAAAAGTACAAAATTACTTCAAAACACTTTAATAAAATAATTTCTTAATTATCCTTTATATATCATATTTAAAATTGTAAGAAACTTTAAGCATCGTAAATAAGTAATAACTTTACTTTAAAATCCTTTAAATAATATAACAATTAACTTTAAATCATTAATAAAAATTTATTTAAAATGACTGATTTCACAAACTTAGAAAGAGGCTTAGTGAGCATAATTATTCTCAATTAATTAAGTTTAACTTTTCAGTTATAACATGAGTATTTACATAACAAGTAGATATGTAAAGGGAATCAGCCAATAATAATCAATCAACATATAGGTAAATGTCCAAGTTACCTAAATAGCATAAGTGGAATTTTATTTTGCTTAATAGATGTCAAACATAATCTATTAGGTGAATTATAGCAGAATGACTATTTATTCTGTTTAAAAGATGTCATTAGGTTTCATACTCATTCAGAGTTACTTAAGGGTAACCGACAAAGAAATCCATTGGATTTAAAACATATTTTTAAAAGAGAATTTGCTTTAAAACAAAAATCGACCTTTGGAAATAAGTGATTTAAAATCAAAAACCTTTATTCAGTAATTACATAACGATTAAACGCCTTATGTAATAATGATTGAACATTTAATTAATCATTAAACCATAATTAAATTTAATTAAATAATTAAATAATAACCAACCTTTTAAATACGTAATTAAATATTAACTAGTATCAATTAATTATTAACACTACTTAAACCTCAATTTAAAATCGAATTATTCTTTAATCTACAATTGATAAATAAATAATAAGTTAAACCTTTATTTAGTAATAATTTAATTTTAATTAAGTCTTAATTAAGTTTTAACTTTAAAGTAATTAAATATTTAAACTCTTTCTTAAATAATAAAATAATGTTTAAGCTTTAATAGATTATTAATTAATAATTAATCTTTAATTAACTAGCTAACTATATTTTACTTAATTTATACTTAAGTTCAAATTTCCTTTATTAACTAACGATTAAGTACTAGTCACCTTACTTAATTTATCAATTTAATAATCATTAAATAAATAAATAAAATAATTCATTTAGATAATTCATTTTCCATATCTGAAATAAATTTGAAATACTTCTCTAAGATATACTTAAGTGAAAAATACTTTTAGATTTTAAAAAATAATTCTTTTTTAGGAACTGCACCCATAGGGAGTATCGCTATACGACACGTAATTTCAAAACTTGATTTTCATTCCAAATTACCTTTGAAGCTTTAAATTTTTCTAATTTGTTTTTATCACTTTGTGAATAGAGTTTGGAAACAAAAAGTAAAGTTTTTTAGAAACTTTTTAGAAAATATTTAAGTAAACTAGTTTTTAAAAACAAGAGATTTTCTTTGTCGCAACATAAAAAATCAAGTGCTAACTTGCTTTAGCCTACAACATTATATGTATGATTACAAAAAATATATATGACATAACATCATAATGTAAGCAATGGTCGTAACTTGAAAAACTTTGCTAACTTTAACCTTACTTTTCAAAGTTTTTAATAAACCATTACATCCAACACATATATATCCAAGCGAAACAATATCAGGCACCCAACAACAGACATATTTAACAACCAAGTAAGTAATAATTATTATCCACATTACAGTTTATAACTTTAAGTAAAAGGCGAGCTTTTCTTACCTAAAAATTAACCAAATAACCTAGAATTTCCATTATAACTCGAACCAACCTAGATCCTTGCTCTCTTCTTAGCAAAAATGGAATTTTTTTTAAAGCCTAAGGGGCTATATGGTTCAACCGTGAAGCACAAGGGGCTTAGCCATGATGTGGCGATGATGTTTAAGGGCTTATTTTGGAAAGAGAAGAGGTAAGAAAGGAAGCAGGAGGTTAAGTTTAAGAAATAAAAAGTGAACAAGGTTAAGGTTTTCAAATTTTTAAATTTTTTGTGAAAGCCATTAAAACTTTTTGAAAAGGTTAAGGAGGAGGAAACAAATTTTTAGAATAAAGAAAAGAAATGAAAAACGAGAAGAAGAAATTATGAAATTGGTTTTATATATAATGTACTTAGTAAATTACCAAAATGCCCTTATGTACCCTGCCGACCACTATATTTGCTCCACCTCATCATGCCTTCTGTCCCCTTGTACCATGCGTATGACTTGTCCCCCTTCTCCCAGATGTATTTAATACCCAATGTACTTATGTTTCGTATGACATGACATTTATTTTTTAACCTCTTTTTCCATTTTAAATTTAATATTATTTTCATAAAAGTCACATCACTTTTATACATGCTTAAGTGTGTTTATGTGTGTGTATATAATCCTACTTGTTTATAAATGAATGTGTATACTTATATTAAAGTGCTCATAGCATTTTTGATAATTTTTAGTTGATGAAAAGTCGAAAAAGTTGGAAAACGAATTCTAGTCATATTTTCAATTTTTCTTCGAACTAAATATTTTTGTAAACTAATTTTGAAAAATATTTCACCATCACTATTTATTATTTAAAGAGTTTTATTTTAATTATAAAATCTACTATACGAATATTTATCAAAGTGGTGAAATTCATGGTCGTTATAGAAGGTCCGATTGAGAATTGGGGAAAGCGACAATTGCATGGTGATATGAGGTGAAGCGGATCTTGAATATCGAGAGGCGATCAAGTTCAACGTCGTTTGATGCAGGTGGAAGCCTGCGCGAGGAGGAAGTTAATGTGAAGTCGGAGGGTGATTTCGTGACGTGTAGAGGGAGCTAGGGGGAGGAGATGTGCATGGTAATGAGTATGTGCATGCATGCGTCTATAGGAAGGAGATTTGGAAAGGGGGAAGGAGGATTATTTGGGAAATTAGTGGATTAAATTGTTAATTCTCCAGTCTTATAAATTGAATGTCTTTCTTATATGAGGTCTAATTGACACATGGTCTTTTGTGGTACACTTGTAGGATTGGTATCTATGCACCGGAATTGATTTCGTCAAGTTTGGAGAAAGTGAAATTTTGAGATAAAATCGAATGCCATTCGATTTTAGATCGAATTGGAAAGCTTAAGCGTCCTTTGGAATTTTGGTGAGTTAACTCACCTTTGAATTAATACTATAATGATATACAGTAGATATAAATTATTGTTTTTATGTTTGAATAATTTATTGGTTTGGTTTGGTCAAATTTCTGCTTTGAAAAGCAAATTACGTATAAAATGAAATATTGAGAATTTTCTAGAGGAATCCAGATTCCTCACAATTGTTTATTTTCATTTAAGATATATACTTTGTTACCCGGTTGCTTGGCCCGGCTACAAGATGATAATTTTAGAGGCTTTGATTGAATTGAGACCAGACTCGAGCTAGTGGGAGGTTGGAAATATATGGAATTGATTCAATCTAAGTGGTTCGGCCTACATACACGGGTCGGCCTGTATGCATGGTTCGACCGAGGAAAGGGGGACGTGTGTCGTTCGGTTTCATGAGATAGTGTGCGTCGCTTGGTTGGGGAAAGGTGTTGGTACAAACTCAATGCATATCGCTCGATCGAAAAAGGGAAAACAAGATGTCTCGGTCTAGGTGCTTAGTAGATGCTGCTCGGTCTTAATTGTTCGACATGCCTCGTTCGGTCGAGGTAGCTCGGCATTTCTCGTTCGGTCCCAGAAAGTTTTTTTTAAAGTGGCTCGGCCAGTTTGGGAAGGCATAGCGGTTCGGTCTGGATGGTCCAGCAAATAGCGTTCAGCCTGGACGAGCTAGCAGGCATCGTTCGATCGTGGTTGAAAGGATGTTGTCGTTCGATCGGGAGTGGTTTTCCCTGGGTGATTCATTTTATCTGGTTCGGTGCAAGGTGAATGAGATAGGCCACTCTTGAAGTCAACAGCGAAGTGAGGAGTTTGGCATTGTTCTGCTTCGTGACTCACTGCAAGTTGTCTCGGTCCTATGGAGGCTTGCTTCGAGCCATTTGCTAGACTTCCACTAACAAACTGCACTTGTTCGGCATTTCTAGACCGGCCGAGAGTCGTTCGACGCGCCAGGACCGGCTAACCTGAGATTACCGTATTTGGGCTGAGTCATCTTGGTCATAGGCCCATGCAGGTGAACCAACCTATTTTCATCTGTAAATAGAGGGGCATGGGTGCGGTGAAAAGAGACCTTTTTTCAGAAACTCCAGGGATACTCTGCCATTTTTGATACTCGCTTCTTTCAGTTCAAACTTGTGTACGAGTTATTGGTTTACGGATTGTATTTGTATTCAAGTCATTGAGAAAAGAAATAAAGATTACATAAACAACGGAAGTAGGCAGTTATGCCGAACCACTATAATTCTGGTGTTCTTGTTTCTGCAGTTAGTTTTGCATACATACCTTTATTTTAATATATTATCTTCATTAATCACTCTACACAAATCTTTTCTTGAATGTTAGAGACCAATTTTGATGCTAACATTTTGGTGCTTTCACTGATAATAACTTTCTCAGGCTGTTAGGATCTACTTCGTCGCTACTGGATTGAAGAAATCCCCCAAAGAAGATCCAAGTTCATTCACAAGAATTTCATAGATTCAACTCATAGTTCTGACCGATAACTCTACAATGGGAAGACCACGTACCATATCAGCCTCCCACAATGTTGATGTCAACGAGACCACTAGCGTCCAACAAGTAGGACCCATCAATCAGCAAGCTAATCCAGGGGTAGGGACCACCACCGTCCTGAACCAAACAGAAGTTGTCACTAGAACAGAGTTTAACGAGCTAATGAGAGAACTCATGGAAAGTAGGAGACGGCTTAATGAGTAGATTCAAGCTAGCTCCAATCTCATGACATAGCTTACTCAACAACAACAGCAGAATGCTGGAGGAAGTCCCGCTACCTACTCATCATCTGAAAACTTCGCTTTTTCTAGTGAACATTCCAAGCGTAGGCGCCGTAGAATTGAAACAACGCAAACAGGTGCAATAGATCAATCCAATAGGAATGGTACAGGTTCCCTACCTGGAGTCGTGCCCCCTCACTTGCACCTAGGAAATTGGACTCAAGTTGGAGGGGGAATGTAATGACCTGCAAATCCGTACCCCTTTGATTCGACACTATTCTCCATCAATCAACTCAAGATGAACGGAAATACGAACCATTAGGGTTAAAGAAGAAGAGGTAGAAGGAGAAAATAGAAAAAAACATCAGAATCTAACCATCGCAGCGGAATAAAATATAATAGATAATAAATGATCTTTACATAAAATACAAATCTGTTTATACATTACATCATCTGGGCATACATAACACACAACTGGACAGTAATCATAACCTGTCCTCACAATCTGAATACACAGCGGAATATTTAACACAAATACGAAAGTACATATCGCCATCCAGCTCGTCTCTTGAGCTACACGGCATCATTTCCTATATTCTATAATACTCGGTCTGACCCGAGTATTATAGTTAAATAACACCCGAGTCGGTCTGGAAAACCAGCGTGAGAAATCACACTCAAATTGATTATTAAAGTTTCAAAAATCCTTTGAAAAACAAAATCATCTCGTAAGACCACGCCACAAATAAACATGTCGGGTTTTTACCTTACGATAGCTAAAACATTTATTATAAAATCCTCTGATATTATAATTATGTCTATATACAAACACTTATTCAAATAGCCGAAATTGTTACATTTATTAAATTCCAGCATACTAGCCACAAAGTGGGTTCTACAAACAAAACCGTAAAAGGCACGTAGGGAGAATGGATTTCCAACTAATGACCAGGCACTGGGGTACCACCTGTCACAGTATCTGTTCTAGATCAGCGTACCGAGGAGCCACCCTAAATCCCCTGCAACACAAGACCGGGACTACCCCTTACTGGATAATCCCGAGTAAGATCACCCCGCGGTTGGGATCAACAACCGCCCACTAAGCCGAAATAAAAGGGACATCTAGACAGGGATGACCTCACCCTAATGGGCGCTACCCACTTAGTCTTGCTGCATAACCCCTAATTTACAGTCATTCTCGGTTGATGAGGCTCGAGACTAAACGTCACCTTTTTAGAACATTTCACTTAGAAAGCCCACCATCCACCCGACGATGTTCCGAAAGCATTCATCCATACAAGTCCGTTTCGGGTTTGAACGGAACCGAAGGCACTACTCCTACTACATCCATTTTGGAATCACCTCAGGATTAGTAGCGACTAGCCCTTGCACTTCACTGTTCCACCTTCGAGTCCAAAATCTTTTTTCCACACGAAAACGTTCAAACCAGATCGAAGTGGTTTTCAGAAAATAAATCCCAATCCCGGTCTCTTCGAAACGATCAGCGCATTGGCCAATATTGATAGTCGGTTATTTAACTATCAAATAATATTCTCAGACAACCATCAAACATAAGTAATTTCACCTAATTATTTATTAATCTCAAAAATCTTCACAAGATATATTTCCACTTTTCAACCCTTTGAAAACAGTTTTCAAACCACACTCTTCTCATGGAATGAATTCCCAAATATTTATTTCCACTGAAAACACCAAGTATAATACTTTAGATTTTTAAAATAATTTAAAACACTTTATTATAAATTATACTTTAAAACATTTAAAATAAAAAATACTTTAATACCTTATTCAAAAATATATACTTTAAGAATATTTAAAATAAAGCTAGTTTATAAAATATAAAACTAAAATTTTTTCTTTTAGAAACATAGTACGAAGCCACCTTTAAATAATTACTACTATAATAAATTTGAAAAAGACTTATTTTAAAATTTAAACATTTAAAAATAATAAATTTTCTAAAACATATTTTTTGAAACAACTTTTAACTTATACTTATAAATTTGTTTTGAAAACGTACTTGGCTATCCAGGGAAATACGCTTCTCCTTCACATCTTTTAAAAATAAACCACTATTTATTTTTAAACAAATTTACCCATTCCTTTAATAAATTCCCACCGTGAATTTATTCTTCTAAATATCCACTGATACATTGCTTTACTTTTATAAACCAAGTTTATAAGTTTCATAGACTCAACTTCCTATTAAAATTCCGATTCCAGACACTTAGATCAATTTCCAAATTGATTCCTAATTTACACCATTTTGAAATAAATTTCTTTACTTACTCAATTTATTTCAAAATCCATTAACTTTAGATTTTATTCCTTAATTATGACATAAAAACCTTTTTAACTGAAAACACCAATTTCAGATTTCCTATATTCCTTCTTTATCCTTTTAAATAAATTCAAACCTTGAATTGTTTAAAATAAATTCTTCAGTCCTTTACATAATATCACTTTAGTTTTTAAGAAAATCACTTATTTCCATTTATTCAAAAATCTCATTTCTCCATATTTGGAATTTTATTTATTTAGAATTCAAAAATCAACTTTTATTCTTTCCCAATTCCTTCTATAATTTATTTAAATTCCTATAATCGTTTGCTTAAAATTCTCTCTTTTATTTTCTTTCAAAAATCCAAATCTATACAATTTGATAACTCGATATATCCAAATACATTCAACCAAACCATAACATCCAACATTTGAATTTCCAACATAATCTATCACAGATTATCACATAAACCATATCACAGAGTATTGAACAATCTAAATAAATTTGAGGAATCCAGTTGGATTCCTCCAACCTGTTTCCTTGCATCCACAGATGTTAGCACAATACCAATTCAACTTCGAGGTGGAATATCGCGATATATGAGTTTATGAAAAATCATCCGCTATTAGACGGTGCATAGGGTCTCGTCTTCTATATAATGCGGGAAATAAATCACCCCAAATATACTAGGTATACTACTATATATGATATAGCACATCAAATCAATTCAATCATTCAACCAATTATTTAAATTTAACCATTTAAATTTAAATAGCAATCTAGAAGAGAGAGATTAACTCACCTTTATTTTTGTTTGCAATCCACTTCCATTCCGGCTTGTTTCTTTACAATTTTAGACCTTGTATAAATATTTATACAGTTTTTAATATTTGAATTGATCGAACAATTAATTACCATTTAATAAATGTAATTAACTAATTATAAATGATGGTTTTACTAACCCAGTTTACATTTTTTTTCCAAGACTACAATTAGATTTAGTAAAATAGCCTAGGTTAAATAAACGACCAGTAACTAAAAATGTGTAGATATATTTTTCGAATCAAAATATGTTTTCGAAACTTTGTTTAAAAATTCTCTTCCTTTCCCAACAGTAAACATTATTAACATAAATCTATATGAAAGAAAATATTTACAAAATCAACTACCTTGACATTTTTTTCTTTTCCAGTAGAGATATCCAAAAATAAACATTTACGTCACCGTTAAAATTTTCCTATAACTAATCTATACATATATACGTATATTAGATTTAAAAAAAAAGAATTACTTACCTAATTACCTCGCTAAACCACGACACACTCACCCTCTGCAGCAATCACAATCCTGCCTTCGACTAGCTCTCAGCAACACCATCGAACATTCCAAACTTCGGCCTTCACAGCATGCTAAACTCTCCTCTTCCGACTGACGCCTAAAATCGCCGCCCTCATCCTGACAAAACGCACATCCTCAATTGCATCATGCACCCATACTCCTTCAACAGCATACACGATGCCACTCCCTCCCTATGCCGATCGACTTTACCCCTTCCGCGACGTAGTACGCTACCTCTCCGCCCCTACCGCTTCAGGCCACCGCTGATTCGCGAGGACCCCGTTGTTCGTTTCCGGCTACGATTTTGATTTAAGAAAAGGGCGAGGGAAAAATCACGATTTCGTCTAAAAGAGGAAGACTAGAAGAGGAAGACAGGGTTTCGATTTTTGTTTCGTTCGTTCTTCCCTCTTTTATTTTCTACCGAGATTTCTTAAAAAAAATGAAGGCGCTCGGCTGTTTTTGAAAATTTTTGCAGAGGAAGATTGCTTGTTTTAAGATGGGAATGGGGAATAAGAAATCTTCGTGCTTTGAAAAGGCGGGAGACAAAGTAGGCAGTAGGGTGGCTGAGAGAAGACATAAGGTAAAACTGATGTGAATAGCATTTTGACCAGTCAACAATGTACACAATATTATTTAAATTTAAATTTGAATCGTCTCGAAATCACCACTTAAAATTTTGACTTCCTATCGAGACGTGCCGCTAGGCGTTTATAATGTTATACCCCTATTTCGAACGCAATGGAAAAGGTTTCGAGTACTAATTCGATCGTATGGAGAAGATAGCTTTTTGGATTGACTATTAAAATTTATTCAATTAATTATTATCCAAGCGTTTATATCTCGTACGATCACACGATAACTCCGAAAGCTACGAAATTTGAAACTCGATAATAATATAATATTATGGATCCAATGGAACTGGTTTCGTCGAATTCCGAGACTGTGCCTCGGAAGGCTATTTCTAAATATCAATTTAAACGATATAATTTCAAAACTGAACAAATCACTGTTAAATTAATTTTTAAAACTTCTATTATCCTCAGCACTATCAATATAAATTTTACAAGCCTTTAAATTATTTTTAACAGGCTTAAAACTCCAGATTCGACGTTTTACCCAGCTTCAAGTTATTTAATTTTATAATTAAATTACCCAATAAATATTGATATTTGAATTCAAATTAAAAATTAACTTTAAATATTTTAAATCAATTAAATATTCTGATTTCAAACATCCAAAAATTCCGGATCGTCGCATTCCTCCCCCTTTAAAAGAATTTCGTCTCGGGAAATTTCTAAGGCAGAAGAATGTCCCAAACCCACTAACTTACTAAAACCCATTTAGTGAAAATCCCATATTCACTTTTCCAATCCTTTAGTTCCAACTAAACAATTAGTTTCGACCAAAAAAATTTGTCCTCAACTCCATTTCCAAAATCCTTTTATCTCAACTCCAATTTGAAATCGTTTTGTCGCTAACAAAAAATTTTCCAAAATTTTTTCTAACCCCCAAAATTTTCGAATTTTTTTGGCAGAGTCTCCTTTGTACGGAGGAGCTTTTGCAATTTGACAAGAGATATAAATATATATACATCGACCCACACGGTCGGAAAAACGAAAACAGTTCATATTTCCTATTTTTATTGCACATGTGTATCTTTATTTAGCATTTTTAAGCAAGCGGCTTATTATTTTAGCAATTAGCGCGTCCAAATCCGGCCAAACGGCTTCCTAACACTTGTACATACTCAATTCAAACATGTAAGTACTAAATGTACGAAATTTATTAACATTTCACTACTTTCAATAGCTAAACACATGCATTTCATAAGCAACATGCACCAAACACTTTCCGTAAGCAATTTATATGATTTCAAAACTAATTCAATTGCTTTCAACCAATTCATATGCCATTTCATTCAATTTTAATGGTTTACAACTCAATTTCTTACATTCGATTCATTTTTAACCCAACAACTCACATTAATTTCAATTGATTCCAAAAATCAATTTTATTTACTTCTACCATTCCATAGAATTTTTATTTACTTCCGTTTAAGTCGAATGACTAATTTATTCTATGCAATTCGACGATATTCACTTAATAGAGTATATATTTTAGTTTTTATCCACATCCAATTGATTCCAACTCATTTTATTTTAAATTCCATCCCATTTCTAGTTTATTCACCAACCATACATTTCCATTTCATCTCATCTCCGCATTGGTTTCATTTTAAAACCATTTCATTGAGCTTGACAGCATTCAATGCTTATATCAATAACCATTTTCCAAATTAATTTAAGCCAAACTTTTATTTACTGAACTTTTACCCTTCCTCGAAGCCAAGCTTCTATAAATTTTAAACTTAAGTTAATTTACTTTAATTTATTCCAACTTCAAACTTAAGTTCACTTCTATTTGATTCTCATCTAATCAAATTCCATTTAATTCAGTTAGCCCGTCCATTTTATTTTAATTCACCTTCTCAATTTATCAAAATAATATCCAAGCACATACTTAACTCATTTATACTCGAATTGGATTTTATTTGTAACTCAAATCATTTCTATTATAACCCAATTCCATTTTTATTTTACAACATCTCCACTTATTTTAATTCATTATCAATCCAATTCGAATTCTATTTATAATTCCAGTTTATTTCCAAACTTCATCATTAACTTACAATCCTTTTTATTTGACCGCGTTAAATTTTATTAACATACTCTATCAAATAATTTATTTAGCTAATTAGCTTACATCCAACTTTTAAATCAATATTCGATTTTATTACAAAAAATCACTTCATTAAATTTTCCTGAGTTAAATTTTTTTTCTTTTCATAATTCCAGTTTGGATTTTCTTTCATTTTCTACAATTCCAACACTTTTATTTCAGCTTATTTATTCCCTTTTTACATTTTATGAGCTACTCACTTATTAATATTCATACTTCTCCATCCATTAATAGTCAATCACGTTTTCACTTTACTTTTAACTAGGGATTATATTTTTATTTCAATGCTTTTCAGTTCTTTTATAAGCTTCCAAGGCTTACTTATCCCAATTCAATACTTACTTAGTTTACGCTTATTTATTTAAGTAAGAATTTTAGTCCATTCAGTATTATCTATAACTCAACTGAGTTTATTTAAATTCAATTTTATCCCAACCTAACGCCAGTTAAATCTAGCTACATAACATTCTTTTGAATTTTGTTAAGCAAGGACTTAAGTCCATTTAATATCATCCCACACAATTTACTTTTATTTCATTTCAATTCTTTTTAACTTACTTCAAATCCAACCCATTATTATTAACTTTGCTTAAGTTAATTTAATTCTAATTAATTTTATTTCTCAATCCAAATTTAATTTTTATTTTCCCATTCCAATCACATTCAAGATTTACTAATTTATTTCTTTCAATCATCAATTAAATTTTCCATAATTTAATTTTTCCAAATTAAATTTATTTAACTTTTTCACTTTAAATTTTAGTTCCAACATTCAAACTCATATTCTCCTCCCTTATTTAAAAATCATCTCAAAGTTACAAGTTTATAACTTACCTCATCAGGATTTTCAATTCAAATAAGGATTCAGGATTTCAAACACCCGGCTCTTGGTTCAAATCATTTTACAACCACCATTATCCCAAAATCACATTTCTCAAATTTTTAAACCAATCCTGGCTTTTATCCCCAACAAATTTCCTTGGAAATTTCAAAAGCAAAACTAGTTCTTTTGGACGAATCAATTTGGCAGCAATCCGTCACTTAGAAACTCGAAAATGAACATTGATGATGTTGTAGTCATCACCGAAATTATTTTCCAGTGACTGAAGTGAGTTCAATGCTATATCCCTTCCCAAAATTTATTTGAAACAATTTCTTTTCAGAAATACTTTTAAAATAATAATGCTATTATTTGTCTTCAAAACACTTCGAAAAACACTTCCAAAATTTCTGGGGTTTTAAATTTTCAAATTTAGACTTAAATCAAATTTTAACTATAATTCATTTGTATAATTTATGCTCATACAAATTCCCATTTGATTATCCAAGTCATTCCAATTTTTATAATCTTATTTGTTTAAAATATTATCATCCAAACATCCAAGTTATATATCAGTTTAAGAAAATATTTTCTTTATATCAAAATATATTTTGGGAAAACTATTTCATTCACCCACCTTTAAAACAATACTGTGTCAGTTTATCGTGTCAGGGGTTTATAAACTCTTCTCGAATAGCGGCCAACTTACCCGATCAAAATTCATATTCCACTCAAACAATAAGTCAACACAATATTAAAATAATTTATATTCACTAAGAAAACTCGCTCATATCTATTAATATACTGAAACTCATTCTAGAGTGCTACTGACTCTATTTTCAATGAGTAATCTCCACCAGAGCCAAGGTTCTCGCTTAACCTTCAGCTCTGATACCAACTGTAATGACCCGCAAATCCATACCCCTTTGAGTCGACACTATTCTCCATCAATCAACTCAAGATGAATGGAAATACGAACCATTTGGGTTAATAAAGAAGAGGTAGAAGGAGAAAATTGAAAACAACATCAAAATCTAACCATTGCAGCGGAATAAAATATAATAGATAATACATGATCTTTACACAAAAAACAAATCTTTTTATACATTACATCATCAGAGTATACATAACACACAACTGGATAGTAATAATAACCTGTCCTTACAATCTGAATACATAGCGGAAATTTTAACACAAATACGGAAGTACGTATCGCCATCCAGCTCGTCTCCTGAGCTTCACAGCATCCTTTCCTATATTCTATAATACTCGGTCTAACCCGAGCATTATAGTTAAATAACACCCAAGTCAGTCTTGAAAACCAACTTGAGAAATCACACTCAAATTGATTATTAAAGTTCAAAAAATCCTTTGAAAAACAAAAGCATGACCACGCCATAAATAAACATGTCGGGTTTTTACCTTACGATAGCTAAAACATTTATTATAAAATCCTCTGATATTATAATGGTGTCTATGTACAAATACTTATTCAAATAGCCAAAATTGTTACATTTATTAAATTCCAGCATACTAGCCATAAAGTGGGTTCTACAAACAAAACCGTAAAAGGCACGTAGGGAGAATGGATTTCCAATTAATGACTAGGCACTGAGGTAACACCTGTCACAGTACCTGGTCTAGATCAGCGTACCAGGGGTCCACCCTAAATCCCCTGCAACATGAGACTGGGACTACCGCTTACTGGATAATCTCGAGTAAGATCACCCCGCGGTTGGGATCATCAACCGTCCACTAAGCCGAAATAAAAGGGACATCTAGACAGGGATGACCTCACCCTAATGGGCGCTACCCACTTAGCCTTGCTACATAACCCCCGATTTTCAGTCATTCTCGGTTGATGAGGCTCGAGGCTAAGCATTACCTTTTTAAAACATTTCACTTAGAATGCCCACCGTCCACCTGACGATGTTCCGAAAGCATTCATTCATACAAGTTCGTTTCGGGTTCGAAGGGAACCGAAGGCACTACTCCTACTATATTCATTTTGGAATCACCTCAGGATTAATAGCGACTGGCCCTTGCACTTCAATGCTCCGTATTTTAAACCAAACTCTTGTTTTCCACACGAAAACGTTCAAACCGGATCGATGTGGTTTTCAGGAAATAAATCCCGATCCTGGTCTCTTCGAAACGGTCAGCACATTGGCCAATAATGATAGTCAGTTATTTAACTATCAAATAAAATTCACAAACAACCATCAAACACAAATAATTTCACCTAACTATTTATTAATCTCACAATATCTTCACAACATATATTTCCACTTTTCAACCCTTTGAAAACAGTTTTCAAACCACACTCTTCTTATGGAATGAATTCCCAAATATTTATTTCCACTGAAAACACCAAGTACAATACTTTAGATTTTTAAAATAATTTAAAACACTTTATTATAAATTATACTTTAAACATTTAAAATAAAAACTACTTTAATACCTTATTCAAAAATATATACTTTAAGAATATTTAAAATAAAGCTACTTTATAAAATATAAAACTAAATTTTTCTGTTTTAGAAACATAGTACCAAGCCACCTTTAAATAATTACTACTATAATAAATTTGAAAAAGACATACTTTGAAATTTAAACATTTAAAAGTAATAAGTTTTCTAAAACATACTTTTTAAAACAACTTTAAACTTTTAACTTATACTTATAAAAAAAATTTAAAACGTACTTGGCTATCCAAGGAAATACGCTTCTCCTTCACATCTTTTAAAAATAAACCACTATTTATTTTTAAACAAATTTACCCATTCCTTTAGTAAATTCCCACCATGAATTTACTCTTCCAAATATCCACTGCTATATTGCTTTACTTTTATAAACCAAGTTTATAAGTTTCATAGACTCAACTTCCTTTTAAAATTCGGATTCCAAACACTTAGATCAATTTCCAAATTGATTCCCAATTTACTCCATTTTGAATTAAATTTCTTTACTTACTTAATTTATTTCAAAATCCATTAACTTAAGATTTTATTCCTTAATTATGATTTAAAAACCTTTTAACTGAAAACACCAATTTCAGATTTCCCAAATTCCTTCTTTATCCTTTTAAATAAATTTAAACCTTGAATTATTCAAAATAAATTCTTCATTCCTTTACATAATATCACTTAAGTTTTTAAGAAAATCACTTATTTACATTTATTCAAAAATCTCATTTCTCCATACTTGGAATTTTATTTATTAGAATTAAAAAATCAAATTTTATTCTTTACCAATTCATTCTTTAATTTATCCAAATTCCTATAATTGTTTACTTAAAATTCTCTCTTTTATTTTCTTCCAAAAATCCAAATCTATATAATTTGATAACTCGATATATCCAAATATTTCCAACCAAACCATAACATCTTCCAACATAATCTATCACAGATTATCACATAAACCATATCACAGAGTATTAAACAATCTAAATAAATTTGAGAAATCTAGTTGGATCCCTCCAACCTGTTTCCCTGCATTCACAGATGTTAGCACAATACCAATTCCACTTCAAGGTGGAATATCGCGGTATATGGGTTTATGAAATATCATCCGCTATTATGCGGTGCATAGGGTCTCATCCGCTATATAATGCGGGAAATAAATCAATCCAAATATACTAGCTATACTACTATATATGATATAGCACATCAAATCAATTCAATCATTCAACCAATTATTTAAATTTGACCATTTAAATTTAAATAGCAATCCAGAAGAGTGAGATTAACTCACCTTTGATTTTTATTTGCAATCCACTTCCATTCCGGCTTGTTTCTTCATAATTTTAGACCTTTACATGATGGTTTTAACAAATGATCGAACAGTTAATTACCATTTAACAAATGTAATTAACTAATTTTAAATGATGGTTTTACTAACAAGTTTACATTTCTTTTTTTTCCTTCCAAGACTACAATCCAATTTAGTAAAATTGCCTAGGATAAATAAATGACCAGTAACTAAAAATGTGTAGATATATTTTTGGAATCAAAACATTTTTTCAAAACCTTGTTTAAAAATTCTCTTCCGTTCCCAACAGTAAAAATTATTAACCTAAATCTAAATGAAAGAAAATGCTTCCAAAATCAACTACCTTGACATTTTTTTTTCTTTTTCGATAGATACCCAAAAATAAACATTTACTTCACCGTTAAAATTTTCCTATAACCGATCTACATATAGACGTATATTAGATTTTTTTTAAAAAAAAGAATTACGTACCTAATTACCCCGCTAAACCACGAAAACACTCACCCTCTACAGCAATCGCAACCCTGCCTTCGACTAGCTCTCAGCAACACCATCGAACAATCCCAACTTCGGCCTTCACAGCACGCTAAA
Source organism: Allium cepa (assembly GCA_030765085.1). Taxonomy (NCBI): domain Eukaryota; kingdom Viridiplantae; phylum Streptophyta; class Magnoliopsida; order Asparagales; family Amaryllidaceae; genus Allium; species Allium cepa. The sequence continues at coordinate 515,649,670 of CM060938.1, forward strand.
CTCTCCTCTTCCGACCGACGCCTAAAATTGCCGCCCTCATCCTGACAAAACGCACTCCCTCAATCGCGTCGTACTCGACCTATACTCCTTCAATAGCACACGCGATGCCACTCCCACCCTATGTCGATCGACTTTACCCCTTCCACGATGTAGTACCCTACCTCTCCACCCCTACCGCCTCAGGCCACCACGGATTCGTGAGGACCACTTTGTTCGTCTTCGGTTACGATTTGGATTGAAGAAAAGGGCGAGGGAAAAATCACGATTTCGTCTGAAAGAAGAAGACTAGAAGAGGAAGACAGTGTTTTGATTTTTGTTTCGTTCGTTCTTCCCTCTTTTATTTTTTACCAAGATTTCTTAAAAAAAATGAAGACGCTCGGCTATTTTGAAAAAATTTGTAGAGGAAGATTGCGTGTTTTAAGATGGGAATGGGGAACAAGAAATGTTTGTGCTTTGAAAAGGCAGGAGACAAAGTAGGCAGTAGGGTGGCTGAGAGAAGACATAAAGCAAAACTGATGTGAATAGCATTTTGACCAGTCAACAATGTATACAATATTATTAAAATTTAAATTTAAATCGTCTCGAAATCACCACTTAAAATTTTGACTTCCTATCGAGACATGCCGCTCGACATTTATAATGTTGTACCCCTATTTCGAACGCAATGAAAAAGGTTTCGAGTCCTAATTCGGTCGTATGGAGAAGATAGCTTTTTGGATTGACTATTATAATTTATCCAATTAATTATTTTCCAGGCGTTTATATCTCGTACGATCACACGATAACTCTGAAAGCTACGAAATTTAAAACTTGATAATAATACAATATTACGGATCCAATGGAACTGGTTTTGTTGAATTCTGAGACTGTGCCTCGGAAGGCTATTTCTAAATATCAATTTAAACGGTATAATTTCAAAACTGAACAAATCACTGTTAAATTAAATTTTAAAACTTCTATTATCCTCACCACTATCAATATAAATTTTACAAGCCTTCAAATTATTTTTAACAGGCTTAAAACTCCAGATTCAACATTTTACCCAACTTCAAATTATTTAATTTTATAATTAAATTACCCAATAAATGTTGATATTTGAATTCAAGTTAAAAATTAAATTTTAAATATTTAAAATCAATTAAATATTTTGATTTCCAAAAATTCCGAGTCGTCACAGGGAAACTTAGGATCTGGAGCACGAGTGGATGCTGACCGACCGGCTCACTAGGGACGCAATGAAGCAGGTTCTCTGGACACTCGTTTGGGAGATCACCAATCAAGGAGGCACCAGCCAGGACAGTCACGCAGGACGGAGTCCAACTTTCCACCTTCCAGACCTTGGACTTGTCAGCCATGGTCAGACAGTTGATGAGGAAAAATCAGGGCTTATTCAACGATGATTGAGGCATAGATATAAGTCATACTCCATTCATAGATGCTATCCTATAGATTGAATACCCTCGAAAGTTTAGTATGCCAACTATTCCAGCCTATGAGGGGAAGACTGATCCACGACAGCATGTAATGAGATATGAGTGGATGATGGACTCGGCTAGGGAAAATGATGCGACTAAATGTAGATGTTTCCCAATAACCCTATCTGGAATAGCTACCATGTGGTTCACCAGACTCCCTCCGAGATCGATCTCCAGATTTGACGAGTTAGCAACGAAATTTGTGGAGCAGTTCAGAATCCATACCACTCGCCCAAAGGACGTGATGTCTTTATCTAGTGTAATCAGGCACCAGGGGAGTCCTTAAAGGAATATTTGCAAAGATTCCACGTTACTACTACTGAAGTTAGCAACCCGAATGCCATGCTATTCTCATGGCTGTGATGCGAAGGGTAGATCCGGACTCGGAATTTGGTGATTGGCTGGCAGGAAAACCTCTGGCTACCCTAGAACGTTTTTATTCAAAGATGCACCATTTCATGAGAAGGGAGGAAGCCAGGTGGACAAGGTAAGGCAGTGCGTTAGGGCCTGGCAAAGAGATAGCGCAAAGCAACATTGCGATAAAACAAGCTGGCGACAATTCTAGAAAGGTCCAGGTTAATGTTCAAAACAAGCCAGAGCGGTCTAAAGCATCCGAAGAGGGAAATTACAAAAGAAAGAGGGAAACCAAGAAGTGGAAACAAGGATCACGACCTGCAACGAATACACTCCTTTGAACAAATCTCTGGAGAATATTTATTTGTCAACTTGTAACACCTTCCAATAATGGAAGCTACCCCCAAAAGAATTCACTAAGGAACAAAAGTAGACTGGGAAGTACTATCGGTTTCACGAGACCTACGGGCAAAACATTAAGGAGTGTAGACACCTCCATGATGCTATAGAAAAACTGATTTGGAAAAAGAAGTTACAACAGTTTGTTCAGAATCCACAGGTAGGCGGACAAGGAAAGTTCGACCCCGATCACGGGCAGGCTCCATATCATCCTGAGGAACCGTCTTAGACCGTAGGTAGACTAATCATAGACACGATAGTCGGTGGGCCTCATCCAGTTGACAAGAGTTGGCAAGAAATGGAACACTATGCTAATTCCTTGAAACATGCGGATTTTGAATGCTGCTCGAACTCAAAAGATGGGACTCCAGTGAAACAGCAATGAACGATGACGGATGATATTGTATTCAGAAGTAGAGATGCCGATTAGGTGGAGGCACCTACCATTGTGCCGATGGTCATCTTAGCCACGATTGGGCCAGCGTTTATGAGAAGGATATTGATTGATTGTGGGAGTTCTGTCGGTGTTATATTTAAAAAGGCATACGACCAAATGAAGATGGTGGCGAAAGATCTAAAATGATCTAAATCACATATTCATGGTTTTAATGGTGCAGCAACTGATGCGATAGGTTTTGTAGAATTATCAGTTGAGTTAGGAGAAGGTGAACGTAGGAGGATACAGATCCTACCATTCATTGTTTTGGATGTTGATTCCCCATATAATGTTTTTCTAGGCCACCGGCCCTTGCGGAGTTTAGGGCAGATTTGATCCCATGGTGTTTGACTTTGAAATTTTTGACCGATAGAGGAGTTGGTGTTGTGCATGGCAATCAAGCAACTGGTCGTGCATGTTATGTGGCTGAGCTTAGAGAGGCCCAATGAAGAGAGAAGGGAAAGGTTATGGACAACTCTGTCTGCATCCACGTTGCTTAAAATTGATAGGTAATGCCCGAGTCTTGGCCCGGGCAACAGAGTCGGATCTACAGAGACATAGATCCGAGAGACGATGATGAAGAACCTAAGGATTCTAAAGCAGCACCGGTTGAATTGACGATTGAAATTCCAGTCAGCCATGATGACCCGTCACAGGTGTTGAAGATTGGATCACAACTCACCCCCTCGACGATTGAGGATCTTACTGATTCCCTTCGAGCGAATCTAAATGTTTTCGCTTGGACATATTCCGATATGTGTGGAATTTCTCCCGCCATAGCGATTCATATGTTGAACATAGACCCGAAATACGTGTCAAGCAAAAAAGGAGAGGTATGGACCCAGAGAAGTCTGCTGCTCTCAAAGAGGAAGTGGAAAAACTCAAAGCCAATGTGTTTGTCCGCGACGCCCTCTATCCAGAATGGGTCTCTAACCCTGTACTTGTGAAAGAAGCGAATGGGAAATGGAGTACCTGTGTTGATTATTCAGACTTGAACAAAGCATGCCGTAAGGATAGTTTCCCTTTACCTCGAATTGACCAGCTGGTTGACTCAACAGCCATGGATGTCGGACTGTATTGTTATGTGGTGATGCCTTTTGGGTTAAAGAGCGCAGGAGTGACTTATCGGCGCTTGGTAAATCGGATGTTTAAAGACCAAATTGGTAGAACAATGGAAGTTTATGTGGATGACATGCTCATGAAGTCACGATAGTCAAATGACCATATTCGAGACTTAGCGGAGATGTTTGATAAACTTAGATACTACGGAATGAAAATTAATGCACTGAAGTGTTCGTTTGGTGTTGTGTCAGGAAAGTTTTTGGGCATTATTGTTAATGCATGGGGAATTGAAGCTAATCCAGAAAAGATTCAGGGTATTCGAGACATACAAGCGCCCAGAACTATAAAGCAAGTACAAGGCCCGAATGGAAAGGTCGCTGCGTTGAGTCGATTCATATCCAGAGTGACCGACTAGTGTATTCTCTTCGTCGATGTGATAAAGAAAGGGAAGAGAAATTTTGAATGGACGCCCGACTGTGAGGATGTGTTTCGAGCTCTGGTAAGACAATTGGAAAGTCCTCCGATTCTATCAAACCCTGTAGACCATAAAGTATAGTATGTATACTTGGCTGTGTCTCAGCATACCATCAGTATGGCCTTGGTTCATGAGGAGGACCGAATTCAAAAGCCAGTGTACTATGTCAGTAAACGTCTAACGGGGACAGGGAGATATTATCCTAAAATTGAGAAGCTAGCCTACTATTTGGTGACTTCTCATGCAAGCTTCGTCCATATTTTCAGGCACACCCGATCAATGTTTATACCGATCAACCTTTTCGATAGGTGCTCCAACGACTAGAAACCTTTGGAAGATTGTTAAAGTGGAAGATTGAGTTGAGTCAATTCGATATCACCTACCTGCCACGGAGGGCTATCCAAGGGCAGGCGCTAGCGGACTTCATTGCAGAATTCATGATATCAAACGAGCCAAACAGTGATGATGTTATTCCCCCCATTCGATGGAAACTATACACCGATGAGGCATCCAACGACCGTTTTTCTAGGGCTGTTGTTATTCTTGTAACTCTCGAAAACCGATCAACTTGTTATGCTTTGAAGCTCAATTTCCCAGCTACGAATAACAAAGCCGAGTATGAAGCATGGATTGTAGCCTAAAACTTACCAGGGAACTTGGATTAAAATCGGTTGAAATCTTTTGTGACTCACAATTGGTGGTGTACCAAGTGCGGGGAGACTATCAATCAAAGGGGCAGAGACTTGCCCCGTACCTTGCTTGGGTTCAAGAGCTGGTGGCAGACCTTGAATATTACGATATTTCACACATCCTATGTGGGGAAGCTGATTCATTGGCAAAATTCGCAAGTGCTAGTGATGCACAATAGATGAGGTTGGTTCCCATTGAAATCTTACATGGTTCGAGTATAAACAAGATGGAAGTAAATTTTGTGTTGGAAATGGAAACTGAGAGGGAGTCATGGATAACCCCGTTCAAACAATACCTATTACATGGGACTCTGCTTGAGAGAAGGAGCGAAAGACGACAAGCCATTCACAAAGCTTCATGGTACATAATGCAGGATGGAATAATGTATCGGAAAGGATTCTCAGTTCCCTTACTTTGGTGCATTTCCCACGATGAGATAAAGCGGGTCTTGAAAGAGGTTCATGAAGGAGAATGTAGCGACCATACTGGGGGCATACATTAGCAAAAAAGATCCTCGGCTTTGGATACTATTGGCCAACCGTGAACCGGGATGCCACAGACTATATAAGAAGGTGCGATAAATGTCAAAAGTGTGCAAAAATCCCAAGAGCTCCCCCGACGAAACTCACGCAAATGGTTAGTCCCTGGCCATTTGCAATACGGGGGATCGATATAATCGGCTCCTTGCCGATCTCCAGAGGTGGTGCAAAATATGCAATCGCTGCGGTCGATCACTTTACCAAGTGGGCGGAAGGAGAGCCCTTTACTACAATCACCACCAAATAGGTCATTAATTTCGTTGTACAAAACATCTTATGTCGTTTTGGCCTCCTATGAACTATCATTACGGACAACGGAACTCAATTTGAAAGTAGAGAGTTCAAAGAATTCTGCCACAAAAATCGCATTGAGAAAAGGTTTGCGGCAATCTCTCGCCCTAAAGCCAATGGATAATTTGAAGCCATAAATAAAATAATCAAATCGATATTGAAAAAATGTTTGGAGAAGGCTAGAGGAATGTGGGTAGAGGAACTTCCGACAGCACTCTGGGCTTACAGAACCATCCACGATTCCACGACTGGCCACACTCCATTCGCTTTGGCATACTACATTAAAGATGTTATACCCTGGAACTTGAAATTCCTTCTCATCGAGTGACTCATTATGATCCTAATACGAATCAGGATCTCTTACTGGAATCGTTGGATTTTGTCAATGAAAAAAGTGAAGAAGCTGATTTAAGGGCGGCTGCATATAGGCATCGAGTCGCTCGATATTATAATGAAAAAGTTCGACCGAGAATCTTTGATGTGGGCGATATCATTTTGAAGCGAGTTTTTCGGACCCCATCACATATGAATTCCACATGGGATGGTCCATACGTTATTGAATGGATGCTTAGAGAAGGAACTTTCAAACTAGCGACCTTCGATGGAAAAACGCTCCCCTGAGCATGGAATAGCGAGCATTTGCGCTGTTATTACACTTAGCCTATTTCTTTTGCATTTTAGTAGCAATTGTTTTCAATATATATTTCTTTTGTTGTCCTTTGTTTTCGGCATGTAATAAGACAATTCAGCTTGTTCCTATTTGTTATGATCAATAAAGGCTTGAAGCCATTTTTCTGTGAACTGATGATGTTCCATGTGTTATAATTCCATGGGTAAAATTAAATTACATTATTCCGTCCGGCATATGAACGCACACACAAAATTAAAAGTCAATCGATAAAATAAAAATCTCTAAGTCCCCAAAGTGCGGACTAGAATACTCTGAGTCCCCAGAGTGCGGACTCGAGTGTAAACGACTTAATAATCTCTAAGTCCCTAGAATGCAGACAAGAGCACTCTAAGTTCCCAGAGTACGGACTAGAGTATAAATGACTTGAAAATCTCTAAGTCTCTAGAGTGCGGACTAGAGTACTTTGAGTCTCCAGAGTGCAGACTAGAGTATAAACGACTAAAAAATCTCTAAGTCCACAGAGTGCATACTAGAGTATTCTAAGTCCTCAGAGTATGGAATAGAGTGCAAACAACTTAAAAATCTCTGAGTCTCCGGAGTGCGGACCAGAGTACTCTGAGTTCTCGGAGTGTGGACTGGAGTACTCTGAGTCCGCGGAGTGTCGAATAGAGTATAAACGACTTAAAAATCTCTAAGTTCCCAGAGTGCGGACTAGAGTACTCTAAGTCCCCATAGTACGGACTAGAGCATAAATGACTTAAAAATCTCTAAGTCCCCAAAGTGTGGACTAGAATACTCTAAGTCCCCCGAGTACGGACTAGAGTATAAATGACTTAAAAACCTCTAAGTCCCTAGAGTGCAGACTAGAGTACTCTGGGTCCCCGGAGTGTGGACTAGAGTATAAATGACTTAAAAATCTCTAAGTCCCCAGAGTGCAAACTAGAGTACTCTAGGTTACGGACTAGAGTATAAATAACATAAAAATCTCTAAATCCCTAAAGTGCAGACTAGAGTACTTTGAGTCCTCGGAGTACGGACTAGATTATAAATGACTTAAAAATCTCTAAGCCTCCAGAGTGCGGACTGGATACTCTAAATCCCAAGAGTACGGACTAGAGTATAAACGACTTAAAAATCTCTAAGTTCCCAGAGTGCGGACTAGAGTACTCTGAGTCTCGGAGTGTGGACTGGAGTATAAACGACTTAAAAATCTCTAAGTCCTCAGAGTGAGGACTAGAGTACTCTGAGTCCCTAGAGTACGGACTAGAGTATAAACAATTTAAAAAAATCTCTAAGTCTCCGGAGTACGAACTAGAGTACTCTGAGTCCCGAAGTGCGGACTAGAGTATAAACGACATAAAAATCTCTAAGTCCCTAGACTACGGACTAGAGTACTCTAAGTCCTCAGAGTACGGACTAGAGTATAAACAACTTAAAAATCTCTAAGTCCCCAGAGTGTGGATAGAGTACTCTGAGTCCCCGGAGTGCGGACTAGAGTATAAATGACTTGAAAATATCTAAGTCGCCAGAGTGTGGACTAGAGTACTCTGAGTCCCTAAAGTATGGACTAGAGTATAAATGGCTTAGAAAATCTCTAAGTCCTCAAAGTGCGGACTAGAGTACTCTGAGCCCTCGGAGTATGGACTAGAGTATAAACGACTTAAAAATCTGTAAGTCCTCGGAGCGTGGACTAGAGTACTCTAAGTCCTCAGAGTGCGGACTAGAGTATAAATGATTCAAATAATCTCTAGGTCCTCTCGGAGTGCGGACTAGAGTACTCTAAGTCCTTGGAGCATGGACTAGAATAATTACGATTCAATAAATTTCGAAGTCATGTGTAAGTGGACCATAGCTTATGTAACCCACAAGAATTCAAATTTCGACTACAAGTTTAGACAATAAGCTAAACAGTGAGAATCGTGGAAGATAAAGAACAAAATTTTATTTAGTAATCCAAAATAAATTTCCATTACAACTTTTCTGGAGTTTGGAGCAAAAGATTATTCACAATGACTATAAAATAAGTAGAAACAACTACATGATCTGAGTTCATTTAGGATGAACGAGGCACGGCTGGATAGCTACCTTTTTGATTTTTTCTTCTTCTTCCGCCTCTCCGAAGGCTCCTCACCCGAGCGTTTTCACTTGGATGCCTTGCTTCCAAGTGAGGCAGTGCCCGGACAAGGAGGAGGAACTTCCAGTGGCATGGTCCCACCAGGGAGAATGGCCTTCAGGGGCCTGTTCAAAGGATCATCAAGTTCCTCCACCTGAGGCTCGCCTTAGTTTCAGCCTTCTTCGTCCCCTCTTCCATAGTTTGCTCCTTCATGCTCAGTTTCGAAGTGTGCTTGGAGGCACCCATGATTTCAACCTCATCATGTTCTTCTGTAGGTGAGAGAATCTCGAGTTTGCCCTCATTGAGCACCCCGATCATTTGAGCATCGGGGCCGGGAATATTCCTAAAGTGAGATGGCTCTTCCAATTTCTCCTCCTTCTCTGTGGCGACATCGCTCCTTGGAGTTGGTTCGGGATCAGAATAACCTACTTGAAGTCATAAAAGACAAATGTTAGAATACATCTATTGTTCATCAAAAGTGATTTCCCTTCAACCCTAGACAAATGTTAGAATACATCCCATATGGAGTGGTGGAAGATAGAAGACTCGCGAAGGCGGTCAAATCCGTGAGTGCGCCCCATATCACCTGCCCAGAAATCAAGTGAGGATGAATTAGCAAGAATAATATAATGTCTAAAATTTAAGTGTAGGGTGAAGTATGAGTGTTTGTGTGTGTCCTTGTGTCTCCCCTCGACGGACTAGTTTCTTTTGCTTTACTTATTGGGGCTGTCTCTCCCTATTGACAAGCCGGATCGCCTACATCGCCTCTCGCAGGCGAATTAAGTTCCATATCTTTGGGTCGTTGAAACCATAATTCAATAGGTCATCGGGGATGGTCAGGTCTGAAAGACCTTTTAGTGAGCCCTTTGGGTGTTAGGGAGACGTCTTTTTCTCAACTGGAGTGATTGTAACTTTAGAAGTCCCGCCTACTATTATCTTTTTCAATTGATAGGCTAAGCTTTTTTCCCTCTTCAAAGGGGAAGCGATTTGGCAATGGCAGATGCATCGGTTATTAGTGCGATATCGGAACCTAAGTTCTCATCAGTCGTTTTTGGCACCTTGGCCTCCTTTATTTCACCTTCCTCGGGTATATCAAGGGTTCCTCCTGCAGAGGGCATCGAAGGCCGAGCTTGCCCTTTTCCTTTTTCCGTGGAGGATCCAGTTATAGCGGCACTAGTTAGGAGACTAGTTTGACGACCTTCCGCCAACAATCCAAACTTTAAAAGCGATTCATTGGAAATAACGAATTTGATCTCCCGTTCTTCCATGGAAATAGCTCGAATGGCCTCGACGGCCTTAGAATACCCAGTACCATCGAGACGTGGGCTGATACCTGTAAAAGTCGAAAGAAGTTCAGAAAGAATGCACTTCGTGCCACAGACAAATATTGGTCCGGAAATGGAACTTACTCCCTTCCAGCCATCTTCTCACAAAGCCCGGGGCAGCGTACATAAAACCATTCCTGCTTATATTGGGAGAATTTACTCCATGCCCCTGTAAGGATATGACACTTGGAGTATGGCTCAAGGAATATGAAGGATGGACTATCAGACTGTCTTTTGAAGCGATAAATGTAGCGGATATCATCGGGAGTGGGGAGCCTGAATAAGATGCTCATGAAGAGAATACAAGTGCCATCTTTTCTTTGCTTCACCCCAACAGTCTGTCTTTTCGACATTTGGATGCTCGGGACATGACTACCATGGTTGTATTTGTATTAATTTTTGATGGTCGGAAAGGCTGGTCGTTATAGTGTGGTATCAGTTCTTAGGTTGAGCGAACACCTAGGTTTTGGTGGGGTAAACTCATTAGAGATGAGTTAGTAATACCCTAGAATGAGTTTGAGTGTATTATTAAGAGCGTATATTTGTTAGTGCTATAAAAATATATTATATTATGTTGATTGGTCTGTCGAGTGGCTTATGGATTCTGGCCAATACAAGTAGCTAACATATTGATAAGGATCTCTAAACACTTGTACAAGGCAAACTGATACAGTATTGTTTTTGAAATTGGTAAATGAAATAACTTTACCTAGATTTTATATTTGGCATATAAAATAATAATCTTTAGAAATTGATATAGTTATATATGATGTGTTTATTTGTTAGGAAATGATAATATTCCATTATCATCATTTATTGTTTAATTAGTTGTGCTCGACTAGTGGAAAAGCATTTATTGTTTGATTAAATTGAAAAAGAACACCTTGTGAATTCATTTCATGGTTTGACTACAAAGTATTCAAGGATAAGGTTGGGTTAAAATTTGATTTTAACAAAAGTTGTTTATTATAATTTAAACAGAGATTAATATTTGTGAAATGTTTTTATATAAGAAAGTGAAATTACATAAATATGATTTATAAATATGGAATATAAATAAAAAGGATTTAACTTGAGAATTTGGAAACTTAAATCCCGATGTTTTGAAAATTGTTTTTCGAAGTTCGGAGAAAATAATGATAGTACTGTTTGAAAGTATTTTTGATTAGGAATATTTCAAAAGGATTTTAAAAGAGATAGAAATCACTGAACTTACTTCTATCGCTGGAAATTAATTCTGGTAATGACTGCAGCATCATTGGCGTTTATTTTCGAGTTTCTATGTGAGGGATTGCTATTGTAGTAGTTTTGTTTCACACTTGTTTTGGTAAACTAAATTTTGATTTAATCCCAAAAGTATGATTTGATATAAAAAAGAAGATATTATTATTATTATTTCAAATAGAGTTGAAATAAAACCCGAGTGTTTAATTCAGAAGTTTTCAGTTAAGTAATTATATGAACTTATGTGTCCTATGCATTAGGATAGTTGTGTTTGTGCATCTCGTTATGATATGTTGTTTGATAGTTTAGAATTGTTGAAACGAATGGAATTTTCGACGATTTTGGACCGTTGAAAACTTCTATATTAATTAAGAAATTAAAGCTAAGTTTTTTATGAAATTATAAGAAAATAAGTTTTTGTAACTCAGAAATTTGAGGAGATAGTAAGTTAAAAAAAGTTTAAATTTGTTGAACTTCTTGGCTAAGTAAATCAAATCTGATATTGTACATATACTCTTTAGATGTAGTGGTGTGTTATACAAGTATGAACTTATGTTTTAAAGCGATTAATAAACATAAATTGTGTTTAATAAGATATTTATAAACTTAAGAAAATATTATGAAATGGTTAATAAATGATTTTATTATTAAATAGTAATACTATTGATCTAAGTAAATGAAAATTAAAAATAATTGGTTTAGTTTAGAAACCAATGGAATAAATACGTAAGTTTAACATAAGTCATTTTATTTGCATAACTGATCTTGATCCAGATTTAGGTACATGAATTCAAGGTGATTTACAACGATCCGAACAAGGATTTTTCACCCGACTCTTGACGGTGAACACAAACAAATTTTCAATATGATTCTAAAGTTTTCTATCATAGTGTATTGCTATGTAAGGAGAATAGAGGTTTCCAATCATGCAACCTGATCAGAGTCAGCACTAGGGAAGTTCAATGACCAATACTAGTTCGGAAGTGAAGTTTGTGTATTTGAGCAGGTAATCGGATTTGATATTACATATGGATGACATAGGTGCATTGTACGAGCTTTAATGTAATTGTATTCATTTGACATTAGAAATGCAAGTTATATGGTTTGATGGAACTTGTAAGTGAGATACAGGTTCATGGAAGCAAAGGCTTGTTTGCTGCTTTTGGTTTCATGGGTAGAATTTGTTTGCTCGACAAATAGGTACATGTTTATTGCTTAAAGGGTGTGTTTGCTATGTGTCATACATATTCAATACGATATAACGTAAGTATATATTGCTGTTATGTTGTCCCCAATATGGGAGGCCCCAAATATGGGATTATATTGATATTATGATTTTTTTGGGACCTTACCGCATAAGGAAGGTGTGGTCGAAATTTTCCTCAACATATAGGATTACAAAAGATTAATAACTTATTTTAAGAAATTTTATAAGTCTAAGGGTACGAGACATTTTTTTCTTTGGGAATTCGAAGACAAAATTCTTTTAAGGAGGGATAAATGTAATGACCTGGAATTTTTAACTTCTTAAATGAGAATGTTTACTTTATTTAAATATTCAAATTTGATTCAAACGTGATAAATAGCAAGAAAATCAATTTTTAATAAAAGGACATGATTTTTCATGATGTATTTTTATTTTTATCTATAAGATTTTTCCATAATTTTTAATTAGGAAAATATTTAAATAATCATTTGGCATATTTTTCGGCCATGATGGTATTTTTGGAAATTTTACAGAATAGGATAATAAGCGTATTTTATTGTTGTTTTGTGTTTTTATCACATTTTAATGCGCGTTCATATTTTGTTTTGTCCTTCATGGTTTGTTCACGAACGAAATTCTTTACGCGACGTATCGGAAATCAAATTACAAACTAAACTAAACACTTAAATAGTTTTCATTTTCATCACTTTTCCTACTTCCCTCTTTTATTTTCATTACCTGTTGTATTTTAACCTAACTACCACAAAGAAAATTCAAAATTAAAAGCTAGTGTTAGTTAAAAATCATGATTTTGGATTCGTTGGAATCGCGTAAGAACATGCTTAATATAGTCTTTTTGTCGAGTGTGGTGAAGTTTGTTGAGCTTGACTTGAATAGGCCGATCTTGTAGGATCGATTTCACCCTAGAGGAGGGTAAATAGGATGATACTATTAATTATAAAATTTAATGCGAAAATATATAAAATAACCGCAGCACTGATAACAGCATAATAATAGCAGCACAGATAATAGCACAATATAAAAAGCAAAAATAGAACAACACAGATTTACCCAGCTTCGGCAAAACCCTGCCTACGTGCTGCCTCCAAGGTTTTTACTAGAAATTAAGTAGTCATACGCTTACACACGTAAACTCCCGACACCTACTACTGACTAACCTAACTCTACGCTCAAAACCCTACTACAACTCAGCCACTGAGTTGCGAATTCTCGAGCTACACCACCGTAGTTCGTCTCCTAGTCACACGACTAGAATTTACAAATGTTTAAAACAGAAATACAAAATAAAAACAACTAGAATAATAAAACCCTAATTTTAAAAATTAAAATCCAATAGAAAAGCCCGGCCTATAAAAATAGTATAGTGATAAAATATGTTCCCCCTTTTCTCTTTTTATTCTATCGGCCAGTTTTCTTTTCTTTGTTCAAAATAGTTGCTTCCTTTTTCGTTCATTCCTCTTCAAATTCGTCGAGTTCGGTATGAATTTGGTATGTGATTTTCTATATTATTTCGTGAATATGCTTGAACTCAATTACCTTTAGACCAATGATGTTAATTGTTTATATAGGGTCCAAATTCCTATAAATTCATTCGAATATATTTACTTGAATTCGTCAATTGATTTTTCCCGGCCATTGATTTTTGATTGAATGCATGTGTTGTTTTCTGACTTCTACAATTCGTATAATTTCTTGCTTGATTATCATGGCTTTGAATTGCTTTGACGATGTTTTCTTAATCATCACGGCTTTGATTTTTGGCTTGACATTGACTTGGATTTTTTGAAATTGCTACCTGGAAAAATGTTTGACCTGGAACATTTTATCATTTGATTTATTTTATTTTTAAAACCTAGAACTTCGGTCATTTGGAAATTTCTTTGAGATATTGTTTCGTTTGCATTTAGTTGATGTGCACTTGCTATTGGTCTTCATGTAGCTTGTCTGCACTTGGGTTCACTGCATATATATATATGTTCATGCATGTATATATTCAGTTATATGTTGCAGACTTGAGTCTTGTGTACTGGATGCTTTATTGACTTCATAGTTGTTGTTCTCTGGTCTACCTGATCTTGTTGGCAGAGTTGTCATACTGCCTATGTGGATGTGTTATTCATGTAGTCTGCTTTAAACTTAGTTTTGAAGTTGTTTCATGACTCCACTGTATACATTTTCTTAAGTCTGGTTCCATTGGCCATTATTAAACTTCATGTAGTATGGTGGCTTCACTTTGGTATTTGCAGTCTTCATTTCTATTTGGTTGTCAGGTCTAGTTGCTTCACTTGCATATTGAACTATGTTGAGTAATGGCTTGTTCAATTTAATAGTTGCAATTTGGTTGAACTGTCTAGTCTCTGTTTTCTTGTATCCGCACATCTCTGATTGTATTCTATTGTTCATTGTTTTTTTGCATTGTGTGGTGAGTTTCTTGTACATGCCGAGCCAGTATATTATCTTCACCGGACTTGTAAGTCTGGTCATTTGAACCATTCCTTTCACTTGACAATTTGGTTGTGTTATCATATCATACATGTCACCCGGTCTGGATGTAGCTTTGTATTCATACTTCATGTTTTAGTTACTGAATTTGCATTCATCGTATACATACGTACATACATACATATGTATGTGTGTGTATGTGTTGTTGAATTGCACTGCACTTGTATTAGTTAAGCTTATATACGCACTGTTGTTGTGTTTGTGCTTGTTTCACTTCACTATTCACTGGTCTCTGGTATGGTGCATTTGTGTCATCACTGTTTATCCATGCTTATGTTTCTGGTCTAGTTGCATATGTACACCGATCTTTATATATTTGCAGTCTTCATGTTGCATTTGTATCCTATACACATGTCTCAGTGATGCATTGCATTTGTTTGCATATTGAGTTGTTGAGCCACTTGGTTGAACAAGTGCTCTTTTTGCCTGACCCATTTCCACTGAATTGTTGAGTTGTATGGTTGCATTCACTATATACATATGTGAACTGCATTGTTATTACTTCGACTACTTGCTTTCATGTGGTAGCTGAACTTGTTCGATTGGTGTCAGACCTGAGTTGAATTCTGATTGACTTGGGTCTGGTCTTGACCATGGTTGATGTTGTTGTCTTTAATCATAGCATTCATGTGGACATTTGGATTGCACCTGTATTGAATCCAGCTTATAGCTCGGGTTTGACCTTGTGCTACTATCATGACTTTATTTGCATTTCACTTGAGTTGAACCCGGCTTTTGATTGGGTTTGACCTTGTGCTCACATGTCCCGGCAATTTTATCAAGTTTATATCGGTGTGCACAGCCTTATGGCATGTATAGTGATACATTATGCATATCACAAGTTGTTCGTGTATTATGAATTCAAAATAAATATGATGACGAACAACCCAAATAACTAAGGCATATAATATTTTCAAAACACATTTTATTTTACACTGCAAAAAATATTTCTTTTTCAATTTTATTGCTTCAGTGCTTATTTTGCAGGTCGCTCAGATGTTGGATTCAATTTGGAATGAAGTCGAAGATAAAATACGAGTGAATGAGTGATATGTAGTGAGGTGCAAATGTAAATTAAAAATTATGATGTAATCGAAATTGTGTATATATACATAGTGAGAGCTCAAATTTGTGCTATTCAAACTTGTGATAAATATTTGTTTATATAAAATATCTGTTTGAATTTTAAATTCTGTGTTGTTTATTTTATTCAGCAAATATTTACTTATGTGAAAATAAAATGGTACAATAACAAATACATTTATTTAAATATATATGTTTATTATCATCAGACACAAATCATATAATAGCATATTCAACAATCTCCCCCTTTTAATGATAACAAACATATACTTAAGATTTTGAACATATTAAATGTACTTGATCATTTAATTTGCTCCCCTATTTGAATGCTCCCTCTCTACAACAAAGCTCCCCCTTCATATATGCATGAAAATAAATAATGTAGGATTGATTTCACCCTAGAGGAGGGTGAATAGGGTGATGCTATTAATTATAAAAATTTAATGCGGAAGTTTATAAAATATTTTCAACACAAATTTATTATAATAGCATAGATAATAGCAGAATAATAAAAATAGAACACACATATTTACCCAGCTTTGACAAACACTGCCTACGTGTTGCCCCCAAGGTTTCTACTAGAAATTAGATAGACAGACGCTTACACACGCTAACTTACAACACCCGCTATCGACTAACATAACTCTATGCTTAAAATCTTGCCACAACTCAGCCACTGAGTTTCGAATTCTCGAACTACACCACTGTAGCTCGTCCTCTATTCACACGACTTGAAATTTCACAGTAGTTTAAAAGGAAAATAAAAATTAAAAACAAATTGAAATCAAAACCCTAATTTTAAGCTAAGGCCTTATATAATTATAAATTATAAACCAAAGCTAATAGAAAGGACGACCCAAATATTATTCCCCTTTTCTTTTATTGCTTCGGCCGGCTTTCTCTGTTATTTGTGATAATGGTCGTCTTCCTTTTCTTGCGTTCTCTTTGCTCTGAAATTAGGGATTCGTGGAATTCTTTGAAGCTGCCGCTTTCAGTGGAAGATTGAATGATGCTTCATGCTTTCTTCGGTTGATTTCTCGGCTGCTTCAAATTGTCGAGTGCCTTCGCTTTATTGAAAGATTGGTACGTGAAATTCCTTTTTCGATTTATACTGTACTCGACTTGATTCGAATCCTAATTGATGTTGTGATCTGTGATATGCTTGAACTCGAACACCTTTGCTGCCAATGATGATTACAGGTTTTTATAGGATTTGAATTCCTATATTTTCGTTCGTTTATTCATTTGATAATTTTTGACTCGGCCCTTTGATTTTTCATTGATGATTGTGATGATTTCTGACATTTTCAATTCGTATAATTTGTTTACTTGACTAACAAGGTGTTGATTCCTTTCGTGGCCACCACGGCTTCAATTTCTGACTTGTTCAACTTCAGCACCGACTGTGCGATGATATTGTTTGAATTGGGCTGATGTCATGTTGAACTGTTCTGTATAGACTTTGACTTTGGCCTACTGTTCCATGGCTTCGGGATTAATTGAGTTCTTCGATGTAGCATACTTGACCTGTTCTGTTCTTTGTGCTTGTTGACCTCATCTTCTCTGTCTTGTTCAAAACTGATACTTGCATTTGTTGGTTTCTGACTTGTTAAACTTCCTCGATTGACTTACGGCTTTGACTTGATTTGACTTCCTTGTGGTTTGGTTTCACTGTTTAGTTTCAATGCACTACATATATATGTGTGTTCACATTTGTAGCGTACTCGATCTAATCTTGGCAATATCATTCATTGATTATTCTTGTGTGTCTGCACATGTGTACTTGAGTCTGATTCATGTAGTCTTGCTACTTGCTTCGAGGCAATGCATTGAGTCCTCATTTACTTCGAGACAGTTTGCATTCCAGTTGCATTGTGGGTCTTGTAATTGTTTTCGTATGCTTGACATGCTATTTCACTTGTTGTTCATTGATCTTCGAGACAGTTCCTGCAGTGTCCGCATGTAGATGGTCTTGCATATTTTCTGGTTGCCTCGAGTTTTGCTGCATATATATATATTCATGTCCACTCATGTATATATACATGTCTTCACTGTGTACATTGTTTTCATTTGAAGCTATATTGCAGTTTCATTCATCCTTGAGTTTGCACTGTGTGTATATATATGTGTGTGTGTTGGCTGCTGTGCATTTGTAGTTGTATCGAGTACATTTGTGTTGTGTTCATTGTGTAGCTTGGTTGACACTTGCAGTTCACTAGTCTTGGCCTTGGTTTCTTTATAGTTTGTTTGAGATTGGATGCACTGTTCTATGATTGGCCTTGGTTCTTGTGCACAACATATTGAACTGGCCGACTTACTTGTATCAGTCCTTTGTCGTGTTGTGTGTGGTATTATTGTATTTGTATTTGCATGCTTGCTGCTGCTATGCACATGCTCCGGTTCATGTATACTTGGTGCCTGGTCTTTGACTTTGTCTTTTTCGACATGAAATCTGGTGCTTGAATTTGTAGTGCACCACTTCGTATGTGCATGTTGCATATTCACTTATACTTGACAATTTTCTTGAGCTTGTACATTTTAATTGCACCTATGTTGAATCCAGCTTGCAACTTGGGTTTGACCTTCTGCTCGTGTTGTGACTTTATTTTTATTGCACTTGAGTTGAACCCTGCTTTTCATTTGGGTTTGACCTGTGCTCACCTATCCCTGTAGATTTATCAAGGTATACTGGTGTGCACGGCCTTGTGGCATGCACAGTGATACACCGTGCATGTCACAATTTGTTCGTGTATGATGAATTCATAATTAAATGATGATGAACAACCCAAATAACTGAGGCAAATAATATTTTCAAAATTACATTTTATTTTACACTGAAAAATATTTTCTTTTCAATTTTACTGCGTTAGTGCTAATTTTGCAGATTGCTCAGATGCTGGATTCAATCAGGAATGAAGTTGAAGATCAATACGAGTGGATGAGTGATATGTAGTGAGGTGCAAATGTAAATGATAAATTATGATGTAATCGAATTTGTATTGTAATTGAAAATTGTATACATATAGTGAGAGCTCAAATTTGTACTATTCAAAATTGTAATAAATATTTGTTTGAATAAAATATCCATTTGAATTTAAATTCCGTGTTACTTATTTTATTCAGCATATATTTATTTAATTATGTGACAAATAATATGTGAAAAATAAAATAATACATTAACAAATACATTTAAGTGAATATATATATATATATATGTTTATTATCATCAAACAAAAATCATATATTCGTATATTCAACAATCTCCCGCTTTTGATGATAACAAACATATATTTAAGATTTTGAATCTATTAAATGTATTTGATTATTCAATTTGCTCCCCCATTTGAATGCTCCATCTCTACACAAAGCTCCCCCTTCAAATATGCATGTAAATAAAATTATGCAAATGAGCCTAGATGCAAATAGAAAATATTTGACATTTATTTGTCAAAATCTTAACTTTTCTCTTCCACTTTTGTTATCAGCAAAAGAGTAATGGTGTTAGCAAAATAGAGATAAAGTGATAGACATTAATTCAACATTATTACTCAATCGAGTATAGATATTAAATTTCAATAAAAAATAAAAAAAAATCATAAGTACTTTGTTTGACGGATATTCCACTTTAGAACGATAGGGATGGTGTCATCATATAAAACCATATAGTTGTGTCTATTTGTGGTATATTTATATCAGGGATTTGAATATCTACTAACCATGCATAACTGTTAGGACTTTTAAATGAGATTAGTAGTATTCCAATTTTTTTATAAAAAAGTGAATTCAAGTATCTTCTAACCACGCATAACCGTGAGGACTTTTAAATGGGATTAGAATCAACTTGTCTATTTAATAAATCAATTTTGATATGAGTTCTATACATGCATAACCGTGAGGAATTTTAAATGATCATGGAAGCACATAATCAAAAATTCCAATTAATTCACCCATGCACAGCCGTGAGGACTTTTAAATGAGGGCGAATACTCTGGATCCTTTAAAAAAAAAATATAATGAAAAAACAAATGATTTCCTGTTTAAAATACCACATATTGACAAACTGTATTGAATTTTGATGAGTGATGGTCGATAGAAATATGATAGAAATAGAGATGATCATGGAATTTTTACTAATAAAAACTTTTTATAACTCTTGTTCAAATTTATAAAGAAATTTACTAAATATACTATCTCAAGTTATAATATATAATTAATATCAACACTCATCACTTTTCTAAATCACTATTTACCTTTTCGAGAATTAGTAGGGAGTCAGATTAGTCAATGTAATCATTTAAGATCAAATTATAAAATAATTATAAAATCAATTATTTTAAGATGACTAATCTGAAACATGGTCAAAAAAATATTTTCTGGAAGGGGTTTTTATAAGAAAAATATCTGCTAATTTGAAAATTATTTGAAATTAAAAAATATGCAGATTTTTTCTTTGAAAAACGACGAAATTACTGAATGTCTCAACATAAATCACGTTCCACCAGACATTTTTCTATCAACTAGATTACAAGTGGAATTTACATCTGAATTTTTCTTTCACTCGAGATTATCATTAATTGAATGTTACAGACTAGACTGTGAAGTTTCAACAAATTTCTTAAAATCATTTTTAATATTTTTTAAATGAATTTCTCTTGAATTCGAATTTTAAGTCATGTATACAAGCAAACAAAAAATACACTGTCAAGTCAAATATATCCACATGTATCTAGAGTGATCAAAAATCAACATTTTTCCACAAATCAGTTTCAAAAATAAGAACAAGTCAAATTATAATATATCAAATAAGAATAAGTCAGAATCAAGATCAACATTTATTTCATTATCACATTATCGGCTGATTTAATTTAGATTACGGTGCAGATTATCACATTTAATATATCGTTCAAAATAAATATACCATTACCTGATTTACCTTTACGATAATTTTCATTGTTGTCCATTGTGATTCTGTCACCTTTATACTAGGCTAAGAAACTTTTATTAGTCGCCCGTTGTATGTCTGGAACAGCTAGATCTAGGTAACACAGTTGATGTTCCTTAGCCTGCCACCACACTTACACGATAAAAGATTTTGTGACCTATTTGTTTTTATAGGTCCATGGTTGTTAATGGCAGCAGATTTTGAAAAATATGTTTATGGAGACCCAAAACTATTTATATATGTTCCTTTCGGCACCTAGATTTGTTTAACTTTAAGAAATTTTATATTCGTGCCTTTTGGAACCCAAATTGGTATAGTTTTCATGTGTTTGGGTCAATGCCAACAAATATTTTTATTGTGTCCAATTTTTCTATAAATAGTGCACTCGGATTTAACTCGATTAATTTCATTTCTAACATTTTCGGATTGATTATATCCAAGTCATTGTCTAACTGTATTAACAGTTTGTTTCCCTAATTGCATATTCAACGATCTTTCACTTTTGGAAAATTTTCTTAAAGTCGTTGTTAGTTGTTAGACTTGTGTTTTTAGTGATTCATTTTCATTCAACAATTATGTTCACTTTTTAATAGAGTTTTCACTCCTTGTATTTACACTTTCCTACAAAATCAGAATTTCATTTTCAAGCGATTTTATTTAATTTCTAATTTTTTAATCTCCTCTTCGAATGATGGATACTTATCACACTTAGGGATCCTACTTTGGTAGTTTTTAACTAATTGGTCAAGTTTTTATTTAAATCTATCAAAGTATCTTTTTGTGATTCAAGTTTGGCGTACTTCTCCCTAAGCCATTCAAAATAGCCATTTACTTCATGGAAATATATAAGTAATTTTGAGTGAGCCTTGATACCTCGCTTGGCTCATCATCGTCGCTATCAGTTATATTACCTCGAAGGCACATATCTGCTTTCTCACTCTCACTACTGTACTTTTATTATCTTCATCACTTGTATTCCATGTGGCTGCAAAACTTCTTCTATTTGATTTCTTTTCTTGGCTGTGTCGATTTCAAGGACCATTGGGCTTGATGTGTCCGGGTTTGTTGCACGTGTGACAAATGATCTTCCATTCTTCTGGGTTGTCTAGTGCTTTGAATATTCTGCTTTTCAATTTTTGATTTAGAGCTGAATTTCTGTATTTGCGATTCCACTTTTTGAATCTCTTCATTAGTAGCGCCAGCTCAGCTGCTCCATTATCATCATCCTTTTAACGACTCGAAAATTTTTAATAATTAAATTTGCTGATTTATTAAGGTTTTGGAAAATAAATTTAGAAAGAAATAAAAACTTTATAATTTATAATGAAGTGAATGTTAAAAATGAAACGTAGCAATGGTAATTTAACTAATTATTGACAACTAAAGTGAAATCCCAATAATGAAATAGTGTAAATAGTTGCACTTGGTTATAAATTTTTAATAAATATTAATAAATGTTACATTGATGGGAAATGTAATACAATGTTTAGGAGTTGTTAAATTGGAGTATATTAAGGTAACAAAAGGTTAAACAAACATTAAATAGGTTATAGAGTAGTAATGAACTTAATGAAAAGATTGGAATTGAAACAAACCAATTTATTGAAATTAAATTTATAATAAATGGAATTATTGTAGCCAACGAAGTTAAATATCACGCAAATGAAATAAAGATGAAAAGGGAAAATATTAATGTATTAGAATATAAAACAATGTAAATGGTACCTAAGATGATAATATGATAATTGAATTAATATAACAAGATTGGGAAATCAAATAAATGGATTTATTGGAAGTCCAATTGATAATTAATGAATATATTGAAATTGAAATTTAGCACTATAATAGGTAAAATAATTTATATTGAATTGATATAGAAATTTGTTATAAGGGATTATAAATTTCTAGAGTAATCCAAGATGATAAGAATTATAGATTTTAGAATTTGAATGAAAAATGATTTAATTTAATTTAATTTAATTTTAATTTATTCAATTAATAGAAAATTAGCCATTTTAGCTACTGACTCGGATTTTGACAAAACCAGTTTCATCGGATCTGTAACTATGAATTATTGTAGGATTTCAAGTTTTGTAGCGATCGAACTTGTCCTTTAATCGTACAGACTCGAAACGCCTAGAAATCAATTTAATTGAAATCAATTTAAAATAAGCTGATTTTGGCATAACTTCTTCATACGATGGAATTAGGACTTGAAACCTAGTCCATTGAATTTAAAATATTTAAAAACATCTATTTTGATACATGGGTTGACCCATTTTCGTTCCGGAGTCGAAGCGGGCTTTTCGGGTCATTATCGTTCAACTTTCCAAACCAATCAAGCCCAGTCATCTCTTTTATAGCATGCCTATATATATCCGGTTATAAACTCTAACAGCCTTTCTATTTCACATTTCTGTACGTACAGAAATATTTTTTGCTCCTCTTTCTCAATGGCAGACAAACCTAAAATTTCACAATCCAATTTCAATTCAAAATTCAACTTTAAAATTCAATTCCTCAATATATATCGAATTATATATCGATTTGAAGCTCTCGACGAGCATATCTCAGATCTATAATTAGTTTTTCAATTTGAATCATCGGTTGCCCAGAAATTGATGACAATTCTCGACCGTTCATCACGCGACGATCAACTTCGACAGATCGTCGAATCGACAATATAGTATTGTAGAGGGGACCGAGGGGAGTGCAGCAGCATCGTTCGTTCGTTAAATTAACGACTGGATTTGCATGAAAAATTCGATAGGGTTTGATATAAAATGGTGGCGCATGGGGTTTTCTCGGCATTCACACATGTTGGTGGTGTCGCGCTCGTACATGGGGTTGTCTGTGGTCGACGTCTCGATGGTGGTGGCACGCAAGCCCGCAGTTGGCGGTGGGCGGCGCACGTTTGTGCTGTAGGTGGCAGCTGCTTCAGTTGTTCTCGTTCGATCATTGATATGCTAGGGTTCGATGCCTCTGTGTGTGTTGCGCGTGGTCACTTGAAGGAGCTGACGTGTGAGTTTGTTTTTTTGTTTTGTTTTATTTACTTATTTGAATTTTCCATTCAAATTTGTTCTAATATTAATAACTTTCACATACGATGTCCGTTTCACGCATGGTTTTCTCTGCTAGGTTCGTATCGAAATTTTGGATATTTTGATGCTGGTTTGGACAAAATCTGAGACCGTTCAAATTTTGGATTTAAATTGCATTTAAATTCGATTTAAATTCAAAAGGTGAGTATTTTAACACACTCACAACTTCTAAAATTTCTTATGTTTGTTAAATTGATTTATGATGTGACTAGAAATTTATTTATGACTGTTTGGCATATTTTGAATCATCATCTCAGTTTATTTGATTTATTTGGATAAAATAGTTATTTAATTTATTATTGAATATAAACTGCCAGTAAATACCTGTTATTTATTATCTGTTCTATATTGATGTTATTGATTGAATTGGATGATGATTATGATAAATATTTGATGATTGATATTGGATGAATGGATGTTGTATTTTTATTTCATTCGGGGTTGCGGTTTGAAATGATATTCAACCGTATTTATATTT
The DNA here is from genome assembly GCA_030765085.1 of Allium cepa. Classification (NCBI taxonomy): domain Eukaryota; kingdom Viridiplantae; phylum Streptophyta; class Magnoliopsida; order Asparagales; family Amaryllidaceae; genus Allium; species Allium cepa. The sequence continues at coordinate 515,674,018 of CM060938.1, forward strand.
TAAATTATGGATTGAAATGATAAATGTCCGTACCACTTGACCATAGGATAGAAAATTATATACAGACACCATGGTCTGTATATAAAAATATTTTGAAATGATTTCTATGGTTTTGTAAAGAAATATATGGTTTTATATAAATATTGATTTAGAAATTTTATATAAGTTTATTCTTGATTTTAAGCTATGTATAATTTGTTTTAATATAGAATAAGTTTAATAATAAAGTTAGATTTTGTGGATGATAATATGGTTAAGTATTTAAATTATATTTTAATATAGAGTTTATAATGATTTAAATAAATTAAGGTTGGAAGATAAATTGGAAATTTATTTGAAATTGAATTTATTTAAGAATTAAACTCAAATAAGTTGATGTGAAATTTATTAAATTGAAAATTTTAAAAGGTATGATTATTATAACTTGATTTTGGGATTAAGGTGAATTTAATGAGTATTTCAGGTGTAAATAAATTGAAGGAAATATTTAGTTATTTGTAATTTGGGATTTATTTAAATGATAACGGATTTATTAAGTAAAATATTTCAAAACTAAATAATAGTAAATTGAATTTGATATGTATATATGAAATTACCAAACTTAGTTTTGAAATTATTGAATACTTAAAGTTTGAAATATATTGAATTTGGAATGGTTTATTCTATGGACCAAATCTGTTTTGAAATCGATATAATTTGGAGTAGCTTATTTGGAAACTGAATTGAATTGAATTTATGATTCAGGATTTGGTTAAATTTAAAATATAGAAATTTGAGTTGCTTTGGAATTGATTTGTGTAATTGAAGAAGCTATTTTATTATATAAATTATTTTAAATATTTAAACCATCTAAGTGGGGGAAGTTATGAGTTTCAAGGTATTATAATTTGAAAGTGTTATATTTAAGTGTTTGATTTCGAAATGTTATAACTTTGAAAGTGTTATGATTTTAGAAAAGGATATATTTGAAATGAAATGATATCGTACTGAATTTGGTTTTGAAAAGACAATGATATTTGGTGGTAAAGTATAAACTATTTTGAAAATGACCACGGTGTTATAATAATGTTGGGTTGTTAAAGAGACCGGGATCGAAAGTTGTCGTACTCTCTGCCAACTCCGAAAACCACTTTAACAACCATGTATGTAACAACCCGCATATTTATCGAGTTTGTATTTAAATATTTTATTTAAATATTAACTCGTTAATCGGATTTTGGTCCGAAAAGCTACTTTTTGCAAACGGTCAAATTAGGACTCGAGACCACTTCCATTGAGTTCGAAATGTCGTTTACAACTTTTTTAAGTATAAACATTGATAGGTTTGGAGTTAGTGAAATTTCACTAACTTTTCCCGCTTTGGACTTTGGGTTAGTTTAGCCTATTAAGCCCAAGTTCCAACCCTCTTCTCCTCACTCTTCATAAATTTCCTAACTAATCAAGCTTTGGCATTAATGGTGGAGGGAATGGGAAATTAAAATTCCAAAACTCAAATTCAATTGCAATCCATCTTTCTACTCCAAATTCAAGAAGAAGACATTGGATTCAAGCTTCTTGTGCTTAGATAGAAGAAGGATTGATTCTTGCTTGCTTAAAACTTCATTTTCATTGATATTTGGTGCAAAGGTGAGATTTTTATCTCACAATTCTAGCCTATAACTATATTGGACTGTTGGGAATGATTCCCTATCATTTTTGCATGCATGTTAGCATTTGGTTTGGATTGGATTGGCGAAAAACTCCAATTTTTAGCGTTTTGTTGAATTTTCTGCACTTGAGTCGTTCTGGCCATTTTTAGGTCGTTCGGAGTTAAGTCGTTCGTCCATAGGTCGTGAGTCGTTCACGAGTTAACCCTGAGTCGTTCTGGCCATTTTTAGGTCGTTCGGAGTTAAGTCGTTCGTCCATAGGTCGTGAGTCGTTCACGAGTTAACCCTAGGTCGTTCTGGCCATTTTTAGCTCGTTCGGAGTTAAGTCGTTCATCCATAGGTCGTGAGTCGTTTACGAGTTAACCCTTAAGTCGTGCAGCCCTTCAGTCACGCAACCCTTAAGTCGGTTACGAGTCATCCCGATAGGTCGCTGGACACTTAACTCGTAGGTCGTTGGACCTTATCTCGTTAGGTCGCTACTGGCCTAACCCTTAAGTCGTTAGACCCTTGAGTCGTTAGGTCGTTAGACCCTTGAGTCGTTAGGTCGTATGACCCTTGAGTCGTTAGGTCGTATGACCCTTGATTCGTTAGGTCGTTAGACCCTTGAGTCGTTAGGTCGTATGACCCTTGAGTCGTTAGGTCGTATGACCCTTGATTCGTTAGGTCGTTAGACCCTTGAGTCGTTAGGTCGTATGACCCTTGAGTCGTTAGGTCGTATGACCCTTGAGTCGTTAGGTCGTATGACCCTTGAGTCGTTAGGTCGTATGACCCTTGAGTCGTTAGGTCGTTAGACCCTTGAGTCGTTAGGTCGTATGACCCTTGAGTCGTTAGGTCGTATGACCCTTGAGTCGTTTGGTCGTATGACCCTTGAGTCGTTAGGTCGTTAAACCCTTGAGTCGTTAGGTCGTTAGACCTCATTTTGTCTTCACTAGGTCGTACCGTTTTGGTCGGGGCGCTGCCCCGCACCCCGCCGGGGGCGCTGCCCCCTGGACCCCCGCGACCTGACCGGGCAGGTCGAACCCCGTAAGCGGTGGCGTTGCCCCCGCACCCCCACCTTGGGGGGTTGCCACCCCCCCTGGACCCCCCTCCGTAGGCGATCTTATCTGAAAAACATTCAACAGAACTTGCTTTGTTGAGATGCTGAGTTGACCATTCTTCGAGACAAACCATCTCTGGTTATCTCGGCCACGTTTGGTCGTTGGGGAACTTCCACTTTGATGCTTTTGAGCTGATTTCCTTGGATTTTATTCACATCTCCGAATGTGATCTTCGTGATGATTGTTTCTACAATCTCTTCTGTGATTTGTCATTTTAAAAAAAATATAAAGGTTTCAATACTAGTAGTAAATATCAAAACTCTTTTAACAAACAATTTCAACTCTATTTTTAGTAACAAAGCTCTTTTCTTAAACCGTTTTCCAATCTATTAGTATATACAAACCTTTACCTCACTCGGATGAGAAATCTAATTAAACGACTTAGTAAAACAAGTGGTATGAAACGCTTGCGTTCACTTCGTCGGTTAATTCCTGGACTTGTTCGATTGAACCTCTTGTGACAATTTTATTAGTGAAGATTTACAGTTTGTTCGTAAATATTTAAGTTAAGCAAGTGGTTATGGGACATGAAGCTAAACTTCTATATTTACTAGCTTAGTGTAATTGACACTTCTCGTTGATCATGACGATCATTCTGATGATTTAGACTAGCAACTGTGCGATGTCTCTTGTTGCGAGGTTAGACTAGACACCACTTGTGTGATTCCACTCACACATACCTTTTTGTTTTTTGGTTAGTCTGGACCTTAATCTGTGTGATTCCATTCACACATGTTGGGTAGCTCCCCTTGGTCTTCGGACCGTCATGTGATAGGCCTCTTTCTCTTTTCTATGATTTCTGGACTTCTTGCATTGATTTCTAGAATTTATGTCATTGACTTGTTATGAGTACAAGTTTGGGGTATGATGCCCTTTCCGAATCTTTGAGAAGATTCTTGTGATATTGATTATCTCTTATTGATTGATCTTCTGTTGATCATTATTTACATACTTATAGCGGTATGTCATTATGGATGTTTATGTTTATGCCATATCTTTTATGTTATCTCATGTCATCTGATATTTATAGCTAGACTGATCCGTTTATTATTTTCTTAAATAATACTCGGGTCAGACCGAGATGTTACAGGTGCTTCTGCTTGACTTCTTCCCAGGGATTCACCACTCTGACTTTTGGGCTAACTGTTTAGATTAGCAGTTTTTGTTGTATACACTTGAGATATAGACTCATAGTTGTATTCTTTTGTATAGCACGTGTTGCTATTCTTTTGTATTATCGTGGATCTTACTGACCACTACTCTGATGTACACTTTCATGTGTTAGTTATATATTCATATCTTCTTCCGCCTTTGTGATATGGATATCTGTGACTGATTTGTGATATGATTATTTCTATGTTTGTTTTCGAAGATTATTTATAGCCACCGTGTGATAAGCAATTACATGGATGGTCGCTCCTCAACAGCCTTATTCTCCGTGCTAGTTCACAGCACTACTCCGGAGTGTTCTTGGCTAGCGTGGGTATAGAGGTGGGGCGTCACAATGTACGTGGTGGAGATTTCAGAATGAAGTAGGATGGTGGTGACATTCCTTTGAGGTATATACGTGGACCCGACTCCCTTGAATTGGCATAAGGTGGCTAAAACAGGAGCGATTGACGAGCTAAGAAGGTAGCACCTTTTATCGGACACACTCATTCGATACCATTCTATTACTTTGTGATTGATTGGTCCCTTTTGATTTTGGGGGTGTGGCTCGAGGTGGGCGGTAGTAGCTGCTATGCGTTACCACCGGTCTGGAAGCGTAATTGGTATATGTACACTGGCAATGCCTAGTTGTGCCGTGTCACCTACCCTAGCGCGCCTTATACGAGTTTGGTTTTCTCCTGTACCCCATGGAGTATCCTCTGGTGGCTTCCCAATTGGGAGGGACTATGATACTGGATGGACTACTTAGCTATTACGTGTTAAGGGCTATATGGGTAACCCCTTAACGCTATTTAAAAGTAAGTTTATTTTACTATTAGACATTATTATAATAGCGTATATTACTACATAGTAAATAGTTTAACAGATCCTTAGGAGATGTGAATCCCGAGCATCTCTTAAGTTACTGCACTCATGTTAGATATTGGATAGGGCATGTCAAATTCCGTAAACATCTCTAACGCTGTTCCACTCATATTTATTTCTGTTGATTTAACTCACATAAGATCTTTTAGTTCTAACTCGAGTGTTTTGTCTTTTCAATCCGCTCAGGCCAGCCTGAGCATTTCAGGATTTTAAGACCTTACTTCTGGAGGGCGAAGATGAAGATTGTATTACTATTATTTATTATATTATTCCACTACATTCATACTGTTCCGCTGCATTATTTGTTATTCTTTGGTATGTGTAACTCTGATTTTGTGTTGTAAAGTATAATCAAATGTTTTGTAAAACAATTTCACGAACTGTTATTTGATTATTATGTTTTTTGTCATTCCGCTACGAGATTTTGTTTTTTCCTTCTTTCTTCCTTATTCTTATTCACCCCCAACAACAATTCGTCCTTTTGTATGGTTGAATCTGATATGTGTGGTCTATCGTCGATTTAAAACGTACAAAAAGGCGAGATATTACATTTGGTATCAGAGCTTTATTTTAGCAATAAACCTAAGCTTTGTGGGGTCTGACTCTTTATTAATAGGGTAGTAATATCCTATGATTAGTTGTTGAGTGTATATACATGAGAGAGCGTATTTGCTAGTGTTATAAAAAATTTATATTGGGTTAATTTGTTCCGTTTTGTATTTATAAATTCTGGTTGGAACATAGGAAGCTATGACATCAATAGGGATTTTTAAACACTTAATATGAAAGATCGATACAATATTTGTTTTGAAATATAGGAAATGAAATAATTTTGCCTATTGTCCATTTTTATATATAAAATAATAATTTTATAAATGATATATTTGGTCGTAATATATATTTGTTGGTAGGTAGTGAAATTTATAAATAATGGTTGTAAAATAAAATTCAGAAATAAAAATAAAGTAAAATTGGAAATTTAGAACTTAAGTTCCGGGGTTTTGAAACTTTCTTTCGAATAATTTTGTGATATAATAATAATATTATTTAGAAGTATTTTCTGATATAAATATTTCAACATGATTTGAGAGAATTGTTTTAAAGAAATTTCGAAAAGAAATAGTTCTGTAATCCCCTCTCTATCGCTGAGAAATAATTTCGATGATGAGTGCATGCATCATCGACATTCATTTTCGAGTTTCTAAGTGGGAAGGCCACTGTAGTAGTTTTACTACAAGATTTATTTTGATAAACAAATATAAATTTCAAGTTGTTTTAAAGGTAATTGGATATATAAATTATAAGTGTATACATCTATCTATTATTTTAAGATGATTTGAAACTAAACCCGGTATTTAGTTCTTAAGTTTCCATTAATTAATAGTTCCAATTATTGTAGTGAAATGGATTGTGATTAATTAGTAATTGGAACCTTGCTAGGTTATAAATGAAATTTCTAGAAAATTGAAATTTATAACCTATAAAAACGGAAGATATGATTATTGAACATTAAATTAATTAAAAGAAATGAGAAAAACTTGTATAACTTCCAATTGCATTCTTAAAGCACATATATATAACTTACCAAATATTAAAGTTGTAATGTCTAATAAGAAAATGTAATAGGATATTGTACAAGTAATACTTGATGTAATGAAAGTATTCGATGAAATTCTTTAATAAATATATAATTGTTATAAACTTAAGCTATAATGGAAATCTTACTATAATAAAATACGATAGAAGGTAAATGTTGTAAGTAAATATAGACTTAAGTAAATGTTGAAGTTATTTATTATAAAAATAAGTAGGAAGATGAATACAGTAAGTGAAAGACTATAAACTTTAGTTAATATTTGAAGCTATGTATAAATAAAGGTAAATAAATAAATGTAAATTAAAAAGATAAATCATTATATGAATGAAAAGGAAATCAAACAACAAATGTTATGAAATGAAATTAACAAAAATGAACTTGATCTATTGTTTGGAATTGTTGTTTGTTTGGTTTAAGGTTGTTGGGAAAGGATACTTTAAAATTGTTTGGATGAATGAATAATCTAATTAGTTCCATCTAAGACTGTTGAGTAAATGGTGCACATAATAGTTTATTTTTCATTTTGTACAATTTAAAGTTTTTGAACCCGAAACAACTATTTGTTTTGTTTGGCATGAATGGATAATTGATTTGTGTTGATTTATATGATGATTGTATATCGGTTGCAAGTGATTGTTGTTATATTGATTTGTTTATTGGTGGTTGAAACAACTTTAAATATTTCATTTTATATAATTGTTAACCTTTTTGGGATTATATAAGTGAAATACAGGTAATGGAAGCAATTGCTACTGCTTTTGGTTTCATAAAATAAGTGTTAATTGCCCGACAAATTGGTATGTTCTCGGATGACGGTTTTCTAGCGGTATATATTTTTCCGTTGTTGGGATATATTATTTTGGAATATTGTGATATATATTTTTATATTTGATATTATGATTTCTCCCGAGCCTCTCCGTACAAAGAAGACTCTGCCGATATTTTCCGTAAATTTGGGACTTAGAGAAATTTTGAAAAATGATTTCCAAACTTTATTACTTTGAATATAAAAATATTAATGGTTATAAATGGGCATATTTTGTTTAAATTAATTAATTTTATAAATTTATTTGTTTATAAAGTTAATATTTTTGAATAAAATGTAGTGTTTACTTAAATCTCTCTTTTCCCTTCTTTTTCCTTTTCGGGGACGAAAAGTTTTGAGTGGGGGAGAGCGTAACGACCCGAAAATTTTCAATAATTAAATTTGTTGATTTATTAAGATTTTGGGAAATATATTTAGAAAGAAATAAAATCTTTATAATTTATAATGAAGTGAATATTAAAAATGAAATGTAGCAATGGTAATTAAAACTAATCATTGACAATTGAAGTGAAATCCCAATAATGAAATAGTGTAAATTATTGCAATTGGTTATAAGTTTTTAATAAATATTAATAATTGTTACATTGATGGGAAATGCAATACAATGTATAGAAGTTGTTAAATTGGAGTATATTAAGGTAACAAAAGGTAAAACAAAGGTTAAATAGGTTATAGAGTAGTAATGAACTTAATAAAAAGATTGGAATTGAAACAAACCAATTTATTGAAATTAAATTTATAATAAATGGAATTACTATAGCAAACGAAATTAAATACTACGCAATTGAAATAAAGATGAAATGGAATATTAATGTATTAGAATATAAACCGATGTAAATGGTACCTAAGATGATAATATGATAATTGAATTAATATAACAAGATTGGGAAATCAAATAAATGGATTTATTGGAAGTCCAATTGATAATTAATGAATGTATTGAAATTGAAATTTAACATTGTATGTTGTACGGGAATATAAATTTCTAGAGTAATCCAAGATGATAAAAATTATGGATTATAGAATTTGAATGAAAAGTGATTTAATTTAATTTAATTTTAATATATTTAATTAATAGAAAATTAGTCATTTTGGCAACTGACTCAGATTTCGACGAAACCAATTTCATCGGATCTGTAACGGTGAATTATTGTAGGATTTCAAGTTTTGTAGCGATCGTACTTGTCGTTTGATCGTATGGACTCGAAACGCCTAGAAATCAATTTATTTGAAATCAATTGAAATCAATTTGAAATAAGCTGATTTTGGCATAACTTCTTCATACGATGGAATTAGGACTTGAAACCTATTCCATTGAATTTAAAATATTTAAAAACATCTATTTTAATATATGGGTTGACCCATTTTCGTTCTGGAGTCGAAGTGGGCTTTTCGGGTCATTATCTTTCAACTTTCCGAACCAATCAAGCCCAGTCATCTCTTTTCTAGCCTGCTTACATATATCCGGTTATAAACCCTAGAAGCCTTTCTATTTCTTATTTTTATACATACAGAAATTTTTGTTGCTCCTCTTTCTCAATGGCAGACAAACCTAAATTTTCACAATCCAGTTTCAATTCAAAATTCAACTTCAAAATTCAGTTCCTCAATATATATATCGAATTATATATCGATTTGTAGCTCTCGGCGAGCGCATCTCAGATCTATAATCTTTTCCAATTTGAATCATCGGTTGCCTAGAAATTGGCGATCAATTCTCGACCGTTCATTACACGATGATCAACTTCGACAGATCGTCGAATCGACAATACAGTATTGTAGAGGGGACCGAGGGAAGTGCAGCAGCATTGTTCCTTCGTCAAATCAATGGTTGGATTTGCATGAAAAATTAGACAGGTTTCATATAAAATGGCGGCGCCTGGTGTTTTCTCGGCATTCGCACACGTTGGTGGTGTCGTGCTCGTACAAGGGGGTTGTCTGTGGTCGACGTCTCGATGGTGGTGGCGCGCAAGCCCGTAGGTGGCGGTGGGCGGAGCGCGTTAGTGCTGTAGATGGCGGCTACTTCGGTTGTTCTCATTCGATCATTGATCTGCTAGGGTTCGATGCCTTTGGGTGTGTTGCTCGTGCTCATATAAAGGAGCTGACGCGTGAGTTTGTTTTTTGTTTTGTTTTATTTACTTATTTAAATTTTCAATTCAAATTTGTTCTAATATCAATAATTATCACATACGAGGTCCGTTTTACGCACGCTTTTAACCGCTAGGTTCGTATCGAAATTCCGGACAATTTGACGCTTGTTTGGATAAAATCTGAGACCGTTCAAATTCTAGGTTTAAATTGAATTTAAATTCGATTTAAATTCAAAAGATGAGTGTTTTAACCCACTTACAACTTCTAAAATTTATTATGTTTGTTAAATTGATTTATGATGTGATTAGAAAGTTATTTATGACTGTTTGGCACATTTTGAACCATCATCTCAGTTTATTTGAATTTATTTGGATAAAATAGTTATTTAGTTTATTATTGAATATAAACTGCCAGTAAATACCTGTTATTTATTATCTGTTCTATATTGATGTTATAGATTGAACTGGATGATGATTGTAATAAATTTTTGATGATTGATATTGGATGAATGGATGTTGTATTTTATATTGTTATAAAATGCAAGTTGTTATGGATTTTTATTTCATTCAGGATTGCGGTTTGAAATTATAAATAACCGTATTTATATTTTAAATTACGGATTAAAATGATAAATATTCGTACCACTTGACCATAGGATATAAAATTATATACAGACACCATGGTCTATATATAAAAATATTTTGAAATGATTTCTATGGTTTTGTAAGGAAATATATAGTTTTATATAAATATTGATTTAGATATTTTATAAATGTTATTTTATTCTTGATTTTAAGCTATGTATAATTTGTTTTAATATAAAATAAGTTTAATAATAAAGTTTGATTTTATGGAAGATAATATGGTTAAGTATTTAAATTATATTTTAATATAGAGTTTATAATGATTTAAATAAATTAAGGTTGGAAGATAAATTGAAAATTTATTTGAAATTGAATTTATTTAAGAATTAAACTCAAATAAGTTGATGTGAAATTTATTAAATTGGAAATTTTAAAAGGTATGATTACTATAACTTGATTTTGGGGTTAAGGTGAATTAAATGAGTATTTCAAGTATAAATAAATTGAAGGAAATATTTAGTTATTTTTAATTTAGGATTTATTTAAATGATAAGGGATTTATTAGGTAAAATATTTCAAAACTAAATAATAGAAAAATTGAATTTGATATGTATATTTGAAATTGCCAAACTTAGTTTTGAAATTGTTGAATACTTAAAGTTTGAAATATACTGAATTTGGAATGGTTTATTCTTTGGACCAAATCTGTTTTGAAATCGATATAATTTGGAGTAGTTTATTTGGAATTGAATTGAATTGAAATTTATGATTTATGATTTGGTTAAATTTAAAATTTAGAAATTCGAGTTGTTTTGGAATTGATTTGTGAAATTGAAGAAGCTAGTTTATTATATAAAGTATTTTAAATATTTAAACCATATAAGTGGTGGAAGTTATGAATTTCAAGGTATTATAATTTGAAAGTGTTATATTTCAAGTGTTTGATTTTGAAATGTTATAACTTTGAAAGTGTTATGATTTTAGAAAAGGATATATTTGAAATGAAATGATATCATATTGAATTTGGTTTTGAAAAGGCAATGATATTTGGTTTTAAAGCATAAACTATTTTAAAAATGACCGTGGTCTTACAATAACGTTGGTTTGTTAAAAAGACCAGGATAATAAGTTGTCATACTCTCTGCCAACTCCGAAAATCACTTTAACAACCGTGTACGCGGTGGAGATTCCAAAATGAAGTAAGATGGTGGCGGCGTTTCTTTGAGGTATATACATGGACCTGACTCATGTGAGTTGGCATAAGGTGTAAAACAAGAGCGATTGACGGGCTAAGAAGGTAACACCTTTTATCGACACACTCCTTCGGTACCATTCTATTACCTTGTGATTGATTGGGCCCTTTTGATTTTAGGGGTGTGGCTCGAGGTGGGCAGTAGTAGCTGCTACGCGTTACCACCGGTCCGGAAGCATAATTGGTATATCTACCCTACAATTGCCTAGTTGTGTCGTGTCACCTACCCTAGCGTGCCATATACGAGTTTGGTTTTCTTCCGTAGCCCGTGGAGTATCCTCTGGTGGCTTTCTGATCAGGAGGGACTATAATACTGGATGGACTACTGGGACTATTACGTGTTAAGGGCTATATGGGTAACCCCTTAACGCTATTTAAAAGTAAGTTTATTTTACTATTAGACATTATTATAATAGCGTATATTACTACATAGCAAATAATTTAACGGATCCTTAGGAGATGTGAATCCCGAGCATCTCTTTAGTTACCGAACTTACAATAGACACTGGATAGGGAATGTCAAATCCCGTAAACATCTCTGATGCCATTCCACTCATATTTATTTCTGTTGATTAACTCACATAAGATCTTTTAGTTCTGACTCAAATGTTTTGTCTTTTCAATTCGCTCAGGTCAGCCTGAGCATTTTAGGATTTGAAGACCTTACTTCTGGAGGGCGAAGACAAGATTGTATTACTATTATTTATTATATTATTCCACTACATTCATACTGTTCCGCGGCATTATTTATTATTCTTTGTTATGTGTAACTCTGATTCTATGTTGTAAGTATAATCAAATGTTTTGTAAAATAGCTTCATGAACTGTTATTTGATTATTATATTTTGTCATTCCGCTATGAGATTATTTTTTGTTTTCCTTCTTTCTTCCTTTTACTTATTCACCCCATTAACAATTCACCCTTTTGTATGTTTAAGTCCGACGTGTGTGGTCTATCATCGATTTAAAACGTACAAAAAGGCGGGATGTTATAATCTTCATCACAACTGCCTTTTACCAATCTTGTTAAGCACATTTCTTTAACTGAGTCGGTGTTGGAGGATTTCTCATTGCTGTTGACTTTTTCACTATATATTGCATCAAAAGTATTCCAGATTTCCTATGCATTTTCACAATGAGAGATAAGGTTAAAATTATCTTGATTAATATAGGAATATATTATATGCATAGCAAGAGCATTAATCAGGATAATTTTCTCATCTATTATATCACACCCATTTTCAATAATATCCCAACATTTAACATTAAAGATTTAAAATAAAATTTCATTTTTAATTTCCAATACAAAAAATCTGTTCCATCAAAAATAGGAATAATATTGAACCGACGCTCATTAAAAGAAGCCATTTTAAAAATAAAAATTTGTAAAACAAATATTGGACTTTGAAAAATCAAACTTTTTAAAACAAAAATGGCTTTTGTTCCTAGCTCTGATACCACTTGTAGGATCGATTTCACCCTAGAGGGGGAAGGGTGAATAAGGTTATGCTATTAATTATAAAAAAAATTATTGCGGAAGTTTATAAAATATTTTCAACACAGATTCATTATAGCAGCATAGATAATAGCAGAATAATAAAAATAGAACACACGGATTTACCCAGCTTCGGCAAAACCCTGCCTACGTGCTACCCCCAAGGTTTCTACTAGAAATTAGATAGTCATACGCTTACACACGTAAACTTGCGACACCCGCTATCGACTAACCTAACTCTACAGTCAAAACCCTGCCACAACTCAGTCACAGAGTTGCGAATTATCGAACTACACCACCATAGCTCGTCCCCTAGTCACACGACTAGAAATTTCACAGAAGTTTAAAAGGAAAATACAAATTAAAAACAAATTGAAATCAAAACCCTAATTTTAAGTTAAGGCCTTATATAATTATAAATTATAAACCAAAGCTAATAGAAAGGTCGACCCAAATATTATTCCCCTTTTCTTTTATTCCTTCGGTTGGTTTTCTCTGTTATTTGTGATAATGGTCGTCTTCCTTTTCTCACATTCTCTTTGCTCCGAATTAGGACTTTATGGAATTCTTTGAAGCTGCCGCTTTCAGTTGTAGATTGAATGATGCTTCATGCTTTCTTCGGTTGACTTCTCAGCTGCTTCAAATTGTCGAGTGCCTTCGCTTGATTGAAAGATTGGTATGTGAAATTCTTTTTTCGATTTATACTGTACTCGACTTGATTCGAGTTCCTAATTGATGTTGTGATCTGTGATATGCTTGAACTCGAATGCCTTTGCTGCCAATGATGATTATGTATTTTATAGGCTTTGAATTGGTATATTTTCATTTGTTTATTCGTCTGATAATTTTCGACTTGGCCGTTTGATTTTGCATTGATGATTGTGATGATTTCTGACATTTTCAGTTCGTATAATTTGTTTACTTGATTAACACGGTGTTGATTTCTTTCATAGCCACCACGGCTTCGATTTCTGACTTGTTCAACTTTGACACGGACTTGTTTATGTGATGATATTATTTGAATGGGTTGATGTCATGTTGAACTGTTCTGTATAGACTTTGACTTTGGCCAATTGTTCCATGGCTTAGGCATTGATTGAGTTCATCGCTGTAGCATACTTGACCTGTTCTATTCTTTGTGCTTGTTGACCTCGGTTTCTCTGTCTTGTTCAAAACTAATACTTGCATTTGTTGGTTTCTGACTTGTTTGACTTGCTTGATTGACTTACGGCTTTGACTTGATTTGACTTCCTTGTGGTTTGCTTTCACTGTTTAGTTTCATGCACTACATATATATGTGTGTTCATATTTGTAGCATACTCGACCTGATCTTGGCAATATCATTCACTGATTATTCTTATGTGTCTGCATATATGTGCTTGAGTCTGATTCATGTAGTCTTGCTACTTGCTTCGAGCTAGTGCATTGAGTCCTCATTTACTTTGAGACAGTTTGCATTCCAGTTGCATTGTAGGTCTTGTAATTGTTTTCATATGCTTGACATGCTGTTTCACTTGTTGTTCATTGATCTTCGAGACAATTCCTGTAGTGTCTGCGTATAGATGGTCTTGTACATTTTCTGGTTGCCTCGAGTTTTGCTGCACATATATATTCGTATCCACTCATGTATATATACATGTCTTCACTGTGTACATTGTTTTCATTTGAAGCTATATTGCAATTTCATTCATCCTTGAGTTTGCATTGTGTGTGTATGTGTATATATGTGTGTGTGTGTGTGTGTGTGTGTTTGTGTTGGCTGCTGTGCATTTGTAGTTGTATCGAGTACATTTGTGTTGTGTTCATTGTATAGCCTGGTTGACACTAGCAGTTCACTGGTCTTGGCCTTGGTTTCTTTATAGTGTGTTTGAGATTTAATGCATTGTTCAATGATTGGCCTTGGTTTCTTTATAGTGTGTTTGAGATTTGATGCATTGTTCAATGATTGGCCTTGGTTCTTGTGCAATCATATTGAACTGGTCGAGTTGCTTGTACAGTCCATTGCGTGTTGTATGTGGTCTTGTTGTATTTGTATTTGCATGCTTGCTGCTACTATGCACATGCTTCGGTTCATGTATACTTGGTGCCTGGTCTTTGACTTTGTCTTGTTCGACATGAAATCTGATGCATGAATTTGCAGTGCACCACTTCTAATGTGCATGTTGCATATTCACTTATACTTGACAATTTTCTTGAGCTTGTACATTTTGATTGCACCTGTGTTGAATCCAGCTTGCAGCTCGGGTTTGACCTTGTGCTCATGTTGTGACTTTATTTTTATTGCACTTGAATTGAACCCGGCTTTACGTTTGGGTTTGACCTGTGCTCACCAGTCCCTGTAGAATTATCAAATGTATATTAGTGTGCACGGCCTAGTGGCATGTACAGTGATACACCATGCATGTCACAAGCTGCTCGTTAAGATGAATTCAAAATTAAATAATAATGAACAACCCAAATAACTGAGGCAAATAATATTTTCAAACTTACATTTTATTTTGTACTGCAAAATATTTTCTTTTCAATTTTACGGCGTTAGTGTTTATTTTGCAGATTGCTCAGATGCTGGATTCGATCTGTAATGAAGTTGAATATCAATACGAGTGAATGAGTGATATGTAGTGAGGTGCAAATGTAAATGATAAATTGTGATGTAATTGAATTTGTATTGTAATTGAAAATTGTATAATGTATATATATATATATGTATATATATATATATATAGTGAGAGCTCAAATTTGTACTATTCAAAATTGTAATAAATATTTGTTTGAATAAAATATCCGTTTGAATGTAAATTCTGTGTTATTTATTTTATTCAGCAAATATATATTTAATTAGGTGAAAAATAATATGTGAAAAATAAAATAGTACATTAACAAATACATTTGAGTGAATATATATGTTTATTATCATTAAACAAAAATCATATATTCGCATATTCAACAAATAAAAATATGAAAATTAACCTAGATTCAAATAGCAAATACAAAATAAAATATTTGACCTTTATTTACCAAAATCTTAACTTTTCTCTCTTTCTTTTGTTATCAGCAAAAGAGTAATAGTGTTTGAAAAATAGAGATAAAGTGAAAGACATAATACAACATTGATACCTAATTAAATATAAATACTAAATTTCAATAAAAAATCAAACAAAAATCATAAATACTTTGTTAGGTGCATATTCCACTTTAGAATGATAGGGATGATGTAAAACCATACAACTGTGTCTATTTGTAGTATATTTATATCAGAAGTTTGAATATCTACTAACCATGCATAACCGTTGGGACTTTTAAATGAGATTAGTAGTATTCCAAATTTTCAAAAAATTAAATCCAAGTATCTTTTAACCATGCATAACCGTAAGGACTTTTAAATTGGATTAGAATCAACTTGTCTTTTTAATCAATCAATTTTGATATGTGTTCCATACATGCATAACCGTGAGGACTTTTAAATAAGCATGAAAGATATAATCAAAAATTCCAAGTACTTCACCCATGCATAACCGTGGGGACTTTTAAATGAGAGTGGAAACTTTGGATGTTTTTATTTCTAAAAATAAAATAAATTAAAAAAATTCCCGTTTAAAATGCCACATATTGACATACTATATTGGATTTTGATTAGTGATGGTCGTTAGAAATATGATAGAAATAGACATGGTCATGGAATTTTTACCCATCAAAAGTTATTATAAATCTTGCTTAAATTTCTAAAGAAATTCACTAAATATGTCTCAAGTTATAATATATGATTAATATCAACACTCATCACTTTTTCAACCACTATTTATCTTTTCGATAATTAGTAGGGAGACAGATTAGTTAATGTAGGTATTTAACATCAAATCCAAAAATTATTATAAAATCAAAATTTCTAAACTAACTAATCTGAGACAAGGTCAACAAAAACTATTTTCTAGAAGCGGTTTAATAAAAGAAATGTATGCAAATTGAAAATTATTTAAGATGAAAAATATGCATATATTTTCTTTGAAAATGATGCAACTACTGAATGTCTCAGCATAAATCATGTTCCACTAGTAATTTTTCTATTAATTAGATTACCAGTGTAATCTGCATTTGAATTTCTCTTAGACTCAAGATTATCATTAGACCGATGTCATAGACTAGACCATGAAGTGCGCAACAAAATATTTAAAATCATTTTTAACAGCTTTTAAATAAAATTGAACTGAAAATAAACAAATAGTATTATGGCCTATTTCTTAATGATGCCTTGCAAATGACGGCACTCAATAGTATTATGGCCGTAACAATCGTGGTATCTATAGAATTTCCTGGTTTGAATTTGTTTTTCAGATGATTGTTTTAGAGCTGGCTTCTTGGACTGTCTGGTATTATAAGTCTGCAAATAAACATTTTCCAACGATGTATTTAAAGGGGTATATCGGTCGAACATGGGAGCTTTGGGTCTCGGTCTATGATTTGAGTCTCTTTTCTTCCCCTGACCTCCATTTCCCTTCTTTTGACCTTGCTTGTTCTGTATGTTCAATTGTACTTTGCCCAAATTCTTACCGGTCTGTTTCACAGCAACATTACTCTGAATGCCTTCAACACTTAGCCCCACATCATCCTGCTTCCTAGATCGTCTAGTGTCTTCTCTCCTTAAAAACTGGGCCATCTTAGCATAGAAACGATCCAACTATGCAGGCGGTTTCCCAGCCAAACAATTGGCAAACATGGAATCGAGATCGATCCATTTAGTTAATGCCATCAAAATAGAATTATCATTGGGGTTGCTAACCTCAGCACAGGTAGCATGAAACCATTCCAAATAATGTCTAAGAATCTCTCTTAGAGATTCGGTAACACTAGACAAGGTGTTGACATCATTTGGCCTTGTAACATGCATATAGAACTATTCGACAAACTATGTAGCCAGCTGATCGAAACTTGAAATGGATCTGGGCGGTATTCGAGTGAACTACATAGTTGAAATGCCTCCCAAAGAGATAAGGAAACTCCTATATTTGACTACATTGTCAGCTCGAGCGGCGTTCATATGCCATTCATACTTCAAGATGTGCTGGTTAGGATTCGAACTTTTTTGGTATACGGACAAGGTAAGCAGCCTGAATCGATGAGGTGGCTCAACGTAAAGAATGTCATTGGTGAACGGAGTATGACTTCGGGAGATTCCTCAATCATCATTAGTAAGACCTTGAATTTATCGGATCATTTGGTGGATCATGGTTGGAATGTCAGGCACCTGGATGTTCGGGGCCAAGGCATGGTCGGGTTCCATGTTGCAGGGTTGGTCTAAGCATTGTTGAAGGCCCGTTCCTTACCTCTTTGGCTCCTGGCCTTCGAGAACGTAGGGTTCATGAGCATGGATGTGTTGACGAAGGGTTGGATCTTCCTGGTTCAGGTTCTCAGCTTCCAGATCTATAGCAGCAGCAGCTGTATGGTCATGGATGGTGTGATAAGAAAGCGCCCCTCCTTGGAAGGATGGTCCAGCTTAGTGCCCTGTAGAAGGACCAACCCCGGCTTGTCCGAGATTCACAGCACGTTGATTCCTGGAGGCTTCTACATTATTTCCATCCAACCGATGGTATGTAGATTTGTGGTTGAAGTTAGATGTAGCCGAACTTTCAGTCGAGGAATGTGAGACATGATCCCTCCTAGATCACCTCCGTCTTTCCACATTTAGCTAGTTCGCGAGCTCAGTGTTGGCATGGATCTACTGAATGAGCTGTTGACGGCTCTGAGTTATCTCTTACATGAGGGTCTGAAACTCCTCTCTAATCACATGACCTTGTGGATCTAAAGCTCCAGCTGATGTCTGGCCTACGGTAGTTAGCTGCATGGGATTTTTCCTATCCCTTCCTTCTAGATCTACAGCATTTGAAGTAGTTTTGGTAGTACGCGTCATGGTTGATATTGCTCTTTCCTAGATCTTGAGTAATCTAAGTAGAATGGAAGGAACCACGAGAAGATGTATCTGGATCTCCTCCTTAGATTTTAGTAATTCAACAATGGCAGTAGATCTAATGAATCAAAGAAAGATGAAGTTTTCTTAGTGAAAGCACCAAAGAATTTGTATCAAAATTGGGAATAACACTCTTTGGATGTGATTGAAGAGATTAGTATAAGAAATTAAATGGAAAAAGAGGCTAATCTAATAATCACACTAATAAAAGAATGCAAAAATAGAAAAAGACAAGAATTTATAGTGGTTTGGCATTGTAGCCTACATCCACTTTGAATGTTTTTCTTTTTTATTGATGATTGATAACTGATTACAATAGTACAACACTCTAACACTCGAATCTCAATGGAGTTGCGGTAGAGTAATGACATAGTGGAATCAAAAGTCCTTTTTTCTGTAGGCGTAGGGGCGCTATTTATTGGTGTAGAACTGAAATATCTGCCACTGAACTCGGAATACCTCTTCTCACTCATGGGTGGGTCCACCAAATCGATCTGGGGTCATTTGGGATCAATTTGGATCGATCCCCATCATCTTTGTATCGATCAAGATTGCGTCAATTTGGGTTGTGATCGATCGGAGACATTTTTGAGGTCGTAAGCAAGCTTCTGTGAAAATTTCATAGCATTTGGACTTATAGATTTTGATTTATGATCGATCCATGGTTGGTTTTTCAAGTAGGCTGGTGGTTGCGTATCGATCCCTATTCGTATCGATACTCCTTCGTACCGATAGGCTATGCATCGGTGACGTGGAGCGGGGTTCACGTGGAGATCCGCCTTTCATGCTAGTGGACCACTTCTTATGTTGACCATGCCTTCTTCGTATTGATCTAGTGTGACTCCTTTCGTGTCGATGCTTGCACGCTACTTTATATTGATGCTTATATGCTCCTTCGTATTGATGCTTGGTGTTGGTTTCGTATCAATCTATTGGCTGATCGATACGAAATGGAAGTGGTTGATGGATACGAAGTGAACATATGGACTATGATCGATGCTATCGATCGATGGATACGAACATAATGGATAAGAAGCAAAGTGATGTATGTGAACCAGATGGATACGAAGCCAACGGATACGAAACAAATGTACTTCCCATGAAACTTGATCACTCCATAACTTGAGCATACGAACTTCGATTGATCTGAAATTTCGAATGTTGTCTTTCATAGCTTTGTTTGTCATGCCGTGTTAATTGTAGCTTGATCCGAACTCGGATCAAATTTTCCAGTATCCATAGTGGACCTGTGTATAACCGATCTTCGTGACAGATTGTATTTAGTTTCTAGTCAACTCCTTGGTGTCACGGCCTTGCCAAAAGGCAGGATAAAGTTGCGTAGCCTGAATCAAAAGTAGTTAACACTGCATTATCGAATAATCATACGAGTAATGTCAGAGTTGTCGAGAAGGTAGGTGTCAAACTTATTTATATTTAATTCAATTATTTTTCGTCATACAAATTATTGAAGCACATTTTAAAATAACCTCTTTGTTTAATTGATAGAGTATAAATTCTATGGAAAAAAGTAAATGCAAGATGAGCAATTGGTCGGGAAAGAGAGAAATAGTTGCATTAGGCCGCGTGTCTTTAACCTGTCCAACTTCAATGGTTCCTTGTGTTCGTTTGGGAAAAGTGCAATTAAAGTTTGGGTAGATATTGTAAAAATTCCAAAAGCACATTTATGGAGAACAAATTTTGATTTAGAAGTCACTGAAGATGCTCTTGGTACTACGATAGCTTGGCCAGTTGTAAATGTTATAATGGAATCAATTTCTAGTAAGTATAATTCAAACTTTGTTTAGATACTATCTATTTCTTACTAGCTTTTGGAACATGCTTGTGTGATACGATCACCATGATTGGGCCTAATATCCCAAAGCTAGCGTTAGGTTGGTTATATGCTTATAGCTCCTAACGACGAATAAAGACACAAGATTTTTGTTATATGCTGGAGAGAAAGCTTGTTATTGCAAGCTTACTGGCACTGGACATGGTGCAGTGCCACAACACCATAATATATGCAGTGTAGGGGTGCCACATCACCATGATTGCACTGGACTGGCATTGGACATGCTGGCACTAGGCTGGACATTGTGTAGTGCTACATCACTGTGATTGAACCAAATTGATTTAAGAAAAAACTGATCACCTAAGGTATTTTCCAAGTTGATTATCTCTGTGTCATATCCTAAACTTTTATTCTCCAATAATCAATTCATTTAAAAAAAATTATGGAAATGAATGTATTTCACTTTAACATATTTGGATTATTGTTTAAGCATAAGCATTCAAAAATAATAATAACCGATCACATATGCTTCACACATGGATTTTGCTGTGAACATTGCATTATTGTTTTAGCGTATTGATTAAATGATTCAGGTTTTTGCAATTAGTAAGCGTTGGTGCCTTAAAAATAGTGTGAAACTTATACTTCGTTGATTTATATTCAGTCTGGAAATGTATTACGTAGATGTAGCATTCATCCATATATCTTGAAAGACTTGCATTAGTGTTCGCATACAAAAAATTACAACTAACTTGTAATTAGTGTAGTAAAGTATGATTATTAAGTAGGATAAATGTATTGGAGTGAAATAAAATGTACATAATTCCATACAAATGAATAATTTTTTAACGGAAGACTTTATAAATATTCATATTAGAATATTGTATCATTTGTTTATATAACAATTAGATTTTTCTGAATTTATACATGCCACATACCAAATAAATGAATATTAGGAAGAAAAAGCCAAATAGCTATAGTTAAAATTGCAAGTTGAAGTCGTCGTTCATCTTTAACAGTGTGATTTATCATTTTATTTGGAAAGTTTGAATTTTTCTTCCATGCATTTTAACGTGTAGAGTGATATAAAACTAGAATTATTTTATTATTATTAAAGTATGTAGGGATGAAAATAAATTGCTACTTCTCTTGACAGTTTGCATATAGTTTTTTTTTTTGCAAGTTTGGTAACATCTATAAACAGGGATGGACATAAGATTAAAGAGATAAATGGACATGTTAAAGATTAAAGGGCGAATTACTAAAATACGGTAAATTGATGGAACAGAATTACTAAAATATCATAAATAATTTTAAAATCATAAATTATATTAACACTTGAGAATAATCTTGGAATCAATGTGAAAGCATAAAATTCTTTTTCTATACTGTTATTATTTACAGGGCAATCAAAGACCACTGTAAATGGTTTTTGTTCATTAGTGATTTGTTTAATTTTTAGTAGCAATTTATTTTTTAGAGACAATAATCACTAAATTTTAAATTTGATAGTCTTAGCAGAGGAGTTTTAGTATTTGTGCAACGACCGAATAATCGAAATATGTTCAAGTGAATTATTAGATCCAAACGTTATCTCATTTACAGCTATGTGAAGCTAAGTGTAAGGTTGAATGACACGTCTGGTATGCTAAAAAATCTATGATGCCTCAACATATTTCAGAACTACCATACATTCATGTATTTAGCTATGACTATGACATGTTGTTTCTTACCTCTTGGTGTATACTTGTCCAACTGTGCATTGAGTCATTTTTCATTACCTTTTTCTAATCAATCATTCTAATAGCATGTTCATTAACTTATTATGGGTGATCTGACTGTGAATCATTCTAATTAGGCCTAATATCCCAAAGCAAGCGTGCTATTAACGTACTCTCGTACTATGATAACTTGCTGTCAAGTAGAATTAAAGCCTATAGTATTACTGTCAAGTAGAACTAAATTTATGTACCCATAGTTTATAACTGAGCGCCTGAGACAAGTAGTATTGTTGGTCTGTACAACTAAAGCCGATGGTATAACATAAACCAAAGCTAAAGTAAATTTATGTAAACTAGTATTGCAAGCACCTAAGACAAGTAGAACATGGATATGCCCCAGGTATATGAAATTGAAGCACACCTGAGATAAGTCATGTTCAACATAGTATATTGAGATAGTGAACATGCTCAACTGACCTGTAGGTGAGCAAAGTAGAGCGAACCAAAATGCTGAGATGCTAAGCATTGTGCACTGTTTCTATACTACATAAGCGGATTTCTTCGACCTTTTTATATGTTGTAATGAAAACTGACAGTTGCAATCCTAATGTTATATCAGTGCTGCAATAGTAGTGTAATATTTATGTTGAGAGTTGAGATGTGTCACACTTGGGTTAGATGCATGATGATCTGATATGAAGATCTGAAAGTTATGGACTGTCACACTTTGAGTTAACCTTTGTGGATGTTTCTTAGTTTTTTTTTTACAATAAAATAAATAAATAAAATAAGCACCAATAGCTGCCAACAAGCCTGGCAGGTAACTACAGAGAGCAATAATTGACAGAAGAGAAAGAAGAAAAACCCAAAAATACAGCGGAAACAAAGGCAGAAGGGAACAGTCAGCCCAACACCATATCAGATACAGGAGAAGTATGTAGACAAGCAAGAACCAAGACCACTCGAACAGCCCCAAAAACAAAGAAGACCCTGATAATAGAACGACCGCAACCAAGCAACACCATGAGAGAGCAGTCAAAGCCAAGCAAAGAGGGTCACGGGCCGATGAAGAGTCCACAGACACCTGGACCTGGCAAACAAGCAACCACATGAGATGGGAGGGGGGGTCGAGAACGCGGCGGGAGAGCCAGCGCCCCAAGTACAGGATTCATCCAATGCCTAGTCTAGCAGTAGACTGGACAGATGAAATAGAAAGAAGGTCCACAAGTCTCCTTGAGCGGGAGCCCACGGGTCCCCTGAAGGGTCGACCGCGGAAGGCCAGGAAGACATCATTCCTGACACGCCGGATAATAGTCGGGGGGTCCATGGGGGTACTATCAAAGATTGCTTTATTCCGCACGCACCATAGGTGCCAACAGATCAGACAGGGTAGCAATCTGAATATAATCGAACGAAGAGATTTACCAGAGAACCCAGCCCATCAGATTGACTGAAGTTCAGGGGGAGATGTGGCTAAGTCACGAACTCCAACGAGGTTGCCGAAGTAATTCCAGCACGCTCTGGCTGATAGACCAACAAAAAACAAGTGGGACAAGGATTCCGAGTTCCCACCCCTGCAGCATCTACAACGGGAGACGAATGGGATGCCGATCTTTTGAAGATTCTCGTCGAGCGGCAACCCATTGTGAAGGATACGCCACATCAGCATAGAAACCTTAGGGGGTATTCGAGAATCCCAAATGAAGGAAAACAAAGGTCGAATAGGACTTGAAGAGCGAACCGAAGTCCAAGCTTTTCGAACGGAGAACGAACCACCATCCCAACCCGTGAGCCCGTCGTGAGAGTCAGAGAGCGGTTTAACCGACTGCATGTGCTTCCAGGTCTCACTAGCATAGGACGGAGAGCCAGAGAAATTAGTGCCCGCAAGCCTGTGGTACTTAGCACGGAGAAACGACGCCCACAAAGAGTCGTTGGCCCCAAACCTGTTCCACAGTTTACAAGCAAAAGACGCACAAAGGTCCTTAGGATTACGCAGTCCCAGGCCACCTTCATTCTTCGGTCGACAAATGGCGTCCCAAGATACCCAATGGTGACGGCGGGTATCGTCCTTGGAACCCCAGAAGAAGGACGAGACCAAAGAATGATAAGATCGGAAGAAGGAAGAGGTGGGGGTCATAGCGGCGAAAACATGGGTTCCCATTAAGTCAAGAACCGACTTAATGAGAACTAGTTTAACTGCTTGGGACAGAAGAGATGCATTCCAGCGGATAATCTTGTTTCTCACTTTATCAGTCAAGGGGTCCAAGATAGCGTTAAGTTTTCTACCTCGGTAAAGGGAGATACCCAAGTAAGGGAGGGGAAGGGAAGCTTCCTTGAAACCAGAAATGGTCTCGATCCATGAAGCACGAGTAGGGGACAAGTCCTTGCCATGGACAAAACAACTTTTGGAAGGATTAACGAGTTGGCCCGAACACCTCTCGTATTGGTGAAGGAAACGAAGCAGCCGTCGGACAGAGGAGCGACTACCATTAGAGAAAATGACAATGTCATCAGCAAAGGATAAGGAAGAGATAAGAGGGCAACCACGCGGGATTCCAAAGCGCTGGATCTGACCGTATATTGTCAGGGACTGAAGACTGCGAATGAAAGCCTCCGCCGCAATGACGAATAGAGAAGGCGAGAGTGGGTCTCCCTGACGCAGACCCCTTCCCCCCTTGAAATACCCATTAGACGACCCGTTAATGAGCACAGAGAACCAACAGTTCGAGATGAGCCTCCACACCAAGTCAATAAGGGTTTCCGGGAACCCGAAAGCCCTAAAGACCTTTAAGATGAAAAACCAGGACAAGCGATCGAAGGCCTTATCCATATCAAGTTTGAACACCACATTAGAACCCCTAACTTTCCGATCTAGTTGGGAGATCAGTTCCTGAACTAGGAGGACGTTATCAGTGATTAAATGTCCCTTAACAAACCCCGCTTGAGAGGGAGAGATAATGCGATCAAGGATTGGGGCCAAACGACTAGCCAAGATCTTTGAAATAACTTTATTCGAGAAGTTACAAAGACTGATGGGACGGAAATCCTCGCAAGACCGTGGATTTTCGCACTTAGGAATAAGAATCAAATTGGTGGAAGTCCAGCCAGAGGGAAGAGACCCACCGGCGAAGAAGGATTGAACCGCGAGGCAGAAATCAGCCTCTATAATAGGCCAAGCTGACCTATAAAAGACTCCATTGAAACTGTCCGGACCACTGGCGCTATCCTTGTTCAGGGCAAAGACACTTGTTTCTTAGTTATTTTTGGTGATCAATTTATAAAGTTTTTATTTGAAACCATGATGTTTAGTACTTATACATTTCTACATTTATGACTAGCATACGCACGTATGTGCTTCTTTTTGACAGGTATTGTATGATGATTTTTTTAGGTTGCTACATGATGTCGCACTCCTTCTCCTTCAAATCGGTCATGCTTGCATTAATATATTATCTATCGATGTTCATACGTCTTTATTTTTAGTATGCATCGTTTTGGTTGGCTATAGTTGTATGTATCGTTACTTTTTGTCATAAATATTTATATGCTCAATACTCTATGTATGAAACACATGGATATATACATATATATTTTGTGGTTTGGCTTATGACTACATTTGATTACGTGCATTACAATGTGACAAGTGTAGTTTTTTGAATTGTTATAATATATTAGTTGAAATAAGATTAGTAGAATTGAAAATTGTAAGCTAGAATGTATATGACAATAAAAAATGCAATGGAAATTTTTTACAGTGTTTTAACTACGGTGTAACGACCCGTAAATTATAACGGTTTGATTAACGTAAATAACTGAAAATTTATGAATTTTTAAATAATTGAATTTAGAAATGAAAATTTGGTATTTGGAATACATCTATATAAACATAGCAAATAGTAAATTTTCATCAGATAATATGGAAGTTTGTTTTATTGTGTAATTTTATTTAAATTCAAATCAGTTAATATTAGATGATAATAAAATATTTCTCACACCTGAATATTTTTATATAATAAATTTGTAAATCATCTTCTGAGTGAGACATCATATTTTGTTTCTTCAAATTTGGACTGCTATTGCTCCGCTTATCTTATTTTCGACGTTTAAGCAGCGTTTTCGGTACCGAATATCGACTTTCGATAGGATGGTCGTATCATTGAATTATGTATACCGTTCAGTTCATCATGTCTTGTTGATCTCCATAGTATATTCATATGTGTGTTTTGGTGTCTGATACGTGGCGAAAACCGCGAATCGATCGACATTATCGGTATCCGTTCGAGTCCATTTGTTTTCCATGACCATTCATTTATCTACCGTACAAAATCAACAGCCTTTAGCCTTTTAATATTCCCACCACTGAATTTTGGTTGTTGACTGTTTCAATTCATGTATGATGGTTCATTTCTTTTCCCGCTTTCTTCGTTCTCCATTTCTTCTCTGACTCTGTACCGTCCTTTCATTTTTCTATCTCCTTTGTTCCTCTTTCTATTTTCCAATTTGTTTTATAAAAAAAGAAAAAAAAAAGAAAAAAAGAAAAAAAAAGGAATCTCTGCTTCATTCTTCTCGAGTTAACCTTGCTTGTGTACGAGCTATGTGGCTTTCCCACCTCACCTTTGCTTAACCCATGCAACAACAGCACAACATGAGCTTCACACGCCCTACTAATCACCAACACCATCTAAACACCCAGACCCGCAACCACATCAACCGAAGCTGCCCTCCAATCCAAGGCCGACCAAGCTACCAGATCCGCCGAGCTCCACCAAGCACTTGAAAAGCCGCGTCCAACCCTTTCCAAGCTTCCAACCATTGCTCGACCGCATGCTTTTGCCAGCCACCAAACCCAGCCTCCACATTCCCGATGCATGCTCGACCTTACCAACCACCCTCGCTGCCTGCTTCTATTTTCTTTTGTCGAAGTCTTGCCCTTGACCACTGTTGCATGGAGGTTTTCGAATAGGGCGCTGTCTCGTTATATATATATATGTTTATAACAGCAATTTATAATAATATGAAAAGTAAGTTTTATACATATGTTTTTCCAAAACATTTCGCATAGTGGATGTGTCTTGTTCTACTTATATATGTTATAATTATATATACATATACATATATACATACATACATATATATATATATATTAGTAATATTGATTTTGAAATATATTATGAAGATTTTATTTATAACGTGTTTTTATAAATTATATAAATCTGATTTGTCATATAAGTTTTAACCGGTTAGTGTGTGTGTATATATATACATACATATATATATATATACACATATATATACATATATATATATATATATGCAAGCTTTATCACGTGTTCTATGCTAAAATAGTAATGTGAAAGTATGTATATTATTTAATGTATTTCTATTTGTGTATCCAGCTAAGTTTGTTTGTGTTTGGTTCATATTGCCAGTATCTTATGTAGGCAAGCTTATATATGTTTGCAAATATATGTATTATCATATACTCGGATTTGTTATGCATATATATGAGAATTTTTGGTAGTACTATATTAAGTTATATATATATATATATATATCAGTTATATAAAACTGTTGAGTTTAATGTATAGATTTACAATAGATTTATATATATATATATATATGTGTGTGTGTGCTGCTGTTTGTATAGTTGTATATGTAATCTGTAAAGTATTATATATATTTCATTATAAAGTTGTTATCAGTGCATTTAAAACTCATTTCAACTGTCCTTTTTCCTCTAATGGCCTCTCCCCCTCGTCTTTTTTCTTCCTCTTTCCCGAATCTCTCTTCTTCCACCATCCCTCCATACTTTCCTAGCCATGCTTCCTTTTCCTCTATCGTACCTCAGCCTCCTGATCCTCCTCCGTCTCCTCAACATCTTGTCAACTGTCCTCCTCGTCTTGCCATCTTTCCACCTCTCCTACCAACACCCTCTGCAGTTCCTTTGTCTTGCCCTTCATCTTCTTCTCCCTCTCAACCTCTTTCTAGTCCTTCTTCACATGTCGTTCCTTGGTGCTCACTGTTCAAGTTCAGACCACGTAATGCAGGGAAATTCATCCCGGTGAATTTTCCTCTCGTCTATGATGGTGAAGCTCTTGTTCCTCCTTCTGAAGTTATTCAGGCTGGAAATGATGTGTGGGGCCAGTATCTTGTTGGCTTCTTCCTCGACAAGCCCCTACTGTATCTTGTTATGCTGAATCATCTTAAGAAAGTTTGGAAGCTCAAAGGCTCCATTCAAGTTAAGTCTGATGGGAACTTGTTCCTCTTCAATCTGACCTCTGATGAGGATAGAAGGAAGATAATCCAGGCAGACCCTATAGTAATGAGGAACAAGTTGTTTATTGTTAAAGAGTGGGATCCCTCCATTGGCAATAGTGTCAGTACCATAAAATCTGTTCCAGTGTGGTTAAAGCTGTCTAATATTCCCCTCTACTGTTGGTCGCATTTAGGCATAAACTGGTTGGCAACAAGACTTGGACGATTCCTCTGTATGGATGAATCAACTGAAAAGCTAGACAGGATTGGGTATGCAAAGTGCTTGGCTGAGGTTACTGCTTTGTTTGAATTACCGGAGTCGTTCTCGGTGAAGTTGTTGGATGGCTCGATGCAAGTGGTGAAGGTAGAATATTTGTGGAAACCAAAGATTTGTGGGAGTTGCAAGGAGTTTGGGCATGATAAACAAGATTGTTTGGTGCATAATAATATGAGTGGTAAGATAGAGGTAGATTTAAGTAAAGAACAAACTGGAGTTGGTAAGTCTGATATCATGAATAATAATGATGCAAGAAATGTTAATGATGATAAGGTTACAGTAAGGAAAGGTGGGTGGAGAAGGGTTACTTTCAGGAAGGAAAGGGTTGGTAATTTTGATAAAAGGAAAGGGATTGAAAAAGAAAATAGGAACAACCTAGGAAAAGTGACATTTGTGGCAGGGGAATCAGTAGTGGTGGAATCTGTAGTCGTGCCCGATGATGACCCCATTATTTCTCGAGTAGATCCAGTGCAGAATGAGGGTTTACTCGAAGCAACCATGAATCCTAATCCGTTTAATATTTTACAGTGTTCTGGTATTGGTGATAAATAAGACTTGAAATTAAGCTCCAATTTAGAGGAAGGTGAACTTGATCCATCATTTCTTCTGGCAGATAAACTTAATTCCTCACAGTATCTCTCTAAAAACGACAAAGCACCAAGTCAAGGTAATAATGTTCAAAGCTACATGGATGGTGATGGATCATCCATTGATATTAGTAGTACTACTGTACAACCACCTTCTAATATACAAGTTTCCCATGCAAAGGTGACACCCAATCCAAACTCTATGCTTCCTATTGAGCTAGAATTCATGCAATGTATTTAAAAATCCGTCCAACTCCTCTTTCAATCCTCAACAACCAACCTGCCTCCACTTCAGGAAACCATCCTTTCGTCTTCTTCTTCCATCCCCATTGCCTCCCCATATATATTCATAGGATCCATCCCTGGTTGAGTGTCACCACCAGTTGATCCTCCCTCTGTCATCCACACAACTGCTAAGTCTCCCTCACTTTCTGCAAAGCTCAAGTCAGTTAGAGTTGATCCTCCTTCAACAAGGAGTAGGGCAGGAGTGTCTCATCTCTCATTGTAGTTTTCAATGATGAACAAGATCGTTGCTTGGAACATTAGGGTGCCCATAATTTTGGGAAACTTGATCATGTTAAATCCTTAATCCATGACCATAATATCAAAATATTTGCCATATTGGAAACCAAGCTCTCTCTTCCATTAACTATCAGAGCTGCAAACTATATTAATCCAACCTGGGTTTTCAATCACAATTTGATGGAATCCCCTTATGGACGTATCCTTGTTGTTCATGATCCCTCAGTTTTCTCTCTCACACAAATTCTCTCTTCCACGCAAATGATTCATTTCCATGCCTTTTTTCTTCCTTATCAGCTTTCTTTCTATATGACCTTCATTTATGCGCATAATGTCGTTTCCATGCGACAACCTCTTCTCAATACTCTCCCTACATTACGGCAATCCTCCCATCCATGGCTTGTGTTGGGGGATTTCAATTGTTGCTTGAATTTATCTAATAAGTTAGGGGGTCTTCCTCTGTTGCCAAGGGATATTGCTCCATTAAACATCTCAATAACTGATTCTGATCTTCTCCCTGTTGTTCATTCTGGTGTACCATTTTCTTGGAACAACAGAAGTCGATCTGGCATACGTACTTTCTCCAATATTGACCATACCTTCTGCAATGCTGCTGCCTTCTCTCTCTGGCCTTCCCTCTTTTCCTTCATGCCTCATCCAATCTTATCTGATCATTCCCCTCTTATTCTTTCTCTTTCTAGTACGTCCATTAAAGGAAAGAGGGCTTTTAACTTTTACAATGCTTGGGTTTCAGACCCTGAATATACTAATATTATTTCTACTACTTGGTCCATTATTATTCATGGTAACCCAATGTTTGTTCTCTGCAGGAAACTAAAGGCAACAAGGAATGCTCTTCGTCAATGGGCTCATGGAAAATTCGGGGATGGTTCTCTCCAAATCAAGAATATCAAGGTACAGTTGAAACATGCTCAGGTGATGCTTAATGAGGACCCATCCAATCCTATCCTTGCTCAGAATGAATCCAAGCTGTTTCACCAGCTCAATGATGCTCTTATTGTTGAAGCTAGTATGAGGAAGCAGCAGTATCATCAGAAATGGGTTTCTGAGGGGGGCAGGAATACTAAGTTCTTCCATGCTTCTATCAAAGTCAAGCGTGCTAGAGATCGTATTGCCACGCTGTGGGATGATTCTGGGGTCCTTCTTAACTCTGATGAGGATATTGACAACTATCTCCTTTAATCTTTCTCTGATCATCTTGGTAACACCACAAACTTTATTCTCGACCTTGATAAGCTCAATAACGTCCCCCTTCCCAAGCTTCAAGCTGATATGAAAGAAATGCTTGTTGCAAAAGTGACTAACCTTGAAATTAAGAATGCTTTATTTTCTATGAATTCTAACTCCTGTGGCAGGCCAGATAACTTTAACATGGTGTTCTTCAAGACTAGCTGGAATGTCACTAGTTCTGACTTTTATGCTGCTGTGCACAACTTCTTTGACAAATTTAAGCTGTTGAGAGAAGTAAATGAAACTAACCTTGTCCTCATCCCGAAGGTTAGACCTGTTTTAAATGCTACTTCCTTTAGACCTATATCGTGTTGTAACGTTGTTTATAAATGTATATCTAAAATTCTTGCTTCAAGGCTTGTCCAAGTTCTGTCTTCTATTATTTCGACAAACCAAACTGCATTCGTTCCTAACAGAAACATTCTTGACAATGTTATGATGGCTCATGAGTTAATTAATGGTTATGGTAGGAGACAGTCCTCTCCTCGTGCTATGATGAAGCTAGATATTAGTAAGGCCTATGATAGCATTCATTGGTCCTCAATTGTTCGAATAATGTCTACTATGGGATTTCCTAAAGCTTTTGTGGCCTGGGTGTACGAATGCATTTCTAGTCCCACTTATTCCCTCTGTTATAATGGGAAAACATCGGGGTACTTCAGAGGAAAACAAGGGGTGAGGCAAGGGGACCTTATATCATCATACTTATTCATTATTGTCATGGAGGCTCTCTCCATCATGCTATCCTCCAAGTTTGCCGATAAAAGTATTTTATATCCCCCTAAATGTCAATCCCTTCATATATCATCCCTTTTTTTTGCTGATGATATCATGATTTTCACTAAGCCTACTGATAGTTCCATTATTCAAATTCTTGACATTGTGCACACCTTCTACTTAGCCATTGGTCTCAAGCTAAACACCTCTAAATCTCAGATTCTTATTGCTGGAATTGATAGGGTGAGGATTGAGGTGTTGTCTGGTCTTCAATCAATGGATAATAATATGACCTATTTAGGTCTTCCTCTGTGCACTTCGAGGGTTACCAAAACTGCTTGTCTACCCCTATTTGATAGGATCACTAATAGGCTGAACTCTTGGTCAACTAAGTTTCTTTCAATGGCGGGAAGACTTGTTCTCATCAAAGCAGTGTGCTTTTCTATGACTGTTTATTGGGCCAAAAGCTTCATTCTTCCTTCCAAGCTCCTTCACATGATCAGAGCTGCTATGATGAGATTCTTATGGACTGGAACAATTCATAACAGTAAGCTAATTCCTGCTCCCTTCTCTTTTTTGGAAAGGCCTATTAGTAAAGGGGGCCTTGGTATAATAAACATTAAACTTTGGAATATTTCTGTTGTGAGTGCTCATGTCAACGCCATCTTGGTTAAGAATGATAGCCAGTGGGTGAAGTGGACATGGAGATATCACATTAAGGATAAAGACTTTTGGTCAATGGAGGTCTCTCAGGGTAGTAGTTGGATATGGAGGAAAATATTGGGTATTAGAAATTTGCTTCTCCCCCTAATTAAATTCAATTTGTCTCCTTCCAGTTCTGTGAACTTTTGGACGGACCCTTGGATAAGCTATGGTTGTGTATTATCTCGAATGTTATCTATGCAGGATCGGGTTCAATCTATGATTGGATTCAATGCTAGAGCTGTTAATTTTATTGCTCATGGGAAATTGCACGTTCCACATTCTAGTAATCAGACTGTTAACACTCTATTGAGAAACTTGGCACACCATAATGTTATCATTACTGATGAGGAGGCTCTTTCTTGGAGGGGAAAGTCTCACTGCATCAGTGCAGTATATGATCTCCTTACCAAGGTTGAGGAAATGCCTGTTTCCCTATGGGCTAAAGTTGCTTGGACTTCGTATTCGTCTAGCTCTGACAATCTTTTGTTATGGAAGGTCGTTAACAATGCTTTGATGACCAGGGATAGGCTTGTGGCTGTTGGAATGGACGTGGATAATATGTGTGCCTTCTGCAATATAACTCCTGAATCAGTTGAGCATATTTTCTTTGAATGTACCTATCTTATTAATTTGTGGTCAAGTCTCATGCAAAAGGTTGGGGTTAATGGCATTATGGGTGTCTCCAATTCTGACTGGACAATTCTTCGTAAGGCTACAAGGTGGTGATCCAGTAGATGGGACATTGTCTTCTACGTCCTGAAAATATACATACGAAATGTTTGGATGGAGAGGAACAAACGATGCTTTCACAAGGTTGCTCTTCCTGCTCTGTCTATGTGGCAGAATATGATGAGAGAGATTATAAAAGGTATTCGTGCATCTGGGCATTGCTTCTCCCCCCATCAAACAGATTTTTGGAGGTAGCTCTCTGATTTCTCGTGCTGTTTTTTCTTTGTGCTTCGGTCTGTGCTCGCTCTTCTGCCGTGGGTTTCTTGTGTTTTCCTCTTTTTCATGTCGCTGTCGTGTTTTTCTCTGTCATGTGTTGTTGTAGTATGGTGATGTTGTTTTCTTTTTTTTATGTTTTTTTGTTTATGTGATGTGTTGTAGTTTTCCTTGCTTTTTGGACTGGCACATTTTTTTTTGTGTGTCTCTCCTTGTGTGTTTTCTCCTTGCTTTTTCTGTCTCAATAAAATCTGGTAGGGGCACAGTCAACCTCGCTGTCTATTCCAAAAAAAAAAGTTGTTATCAGTGGTGTATAGACAAAGCTTATATATGTGTTGAAAATGATTTTGAACAGAACATGTAAGGTTTTATTTTTATGTATGCGTTTTAAAATATATATTGATTTTGAAAAATTATATAATGATATAATTTACATTTCATTTTAATTTATATCAAACTGATTCTAACTGTTTCATCGATTCCTTATCTATCAGCTTGTCCGTGGAATTCGTACCAATCTTTCTTCGCTTTGGAATTCATGATTGGTTTCGCAACTCATTCCATTGTCGAATTTCTCTAGCCTTGAAAGATGAGCAACCGCTCACGATTAACATTTTTATATTTATTAGATTTGATTTCATTTGAAACGACAATTAAAATATGTTGTTGCTAGTTATTTAATTGCCATATATATGATATGCCATTATCTGTAACTGTTCATCTATGACATCTGACACCATAATATGTTATTTATATTTAATTGGTACTGATGATATATGCATGTTATTGATATGTTATATTATATTCATAACTGTTATCACTCTACAAGTTCCTTGTTAGTATAGAATTCCCTATAGGTTGAAATGATACATACCAAACGATCTTATAGAATAAGAGAAAATCGTTATGGGTTGAAATGATAAACCTAAGCGATCTTCGTTTGAGTTGAATTTTAGGATTGCAGGTTGAAATGATATATACCCATAGATATTTAAATTATGGATTGAAATGGTAAATATCTGTATCACTTGACAATAGGATAGAAAATTATATACAAACACTGTTGGTCTATATATATTGTGAAAATGATTTCTAAGGTTTTGAAAGGAAATATATGGTTTTAATAAATAGCGATTTTAAGATATTATATATATGTGTAATTTTATAAAGGTTTTAAATTTTAGAATTTTAAAATTATATGTTTGAAAATTTTAATTTTATAACGTAGTTTTGAAATTTTAAATTTTAACATTTTACTTATAATTTTACTATTTTGATATGTATATATATAGCTTTAATATAATATAAATTTAAAAATAAGATTTGACTTAATAAAATTAATTTAATCTATATGTATATGTTAAGTATTTATTTAAATTTATATTCTAAAAATAGATTTTTATAGAAATTTTAATAAATTAAGGTTTATTTGATATTGAAATTGTATTTGTTAAGAATTTTTCTTAAATAAAATTTATTAAATTTGAGATTTTAAAGATACGATTTTATAACTTGATTTTGATTCAAAGCGATTACATGAATATTTCAAGTTTATAACTTGTTTTTGCCGCTTATTGTTATATTACACCGCGTCTGTGATTCTGTGATTGATTATCTACTGTATACGAAGAGTTTTGCCAAATATAAATTAACAATCTGATATTTTGAGCAATTTAAATCTGACATGTGTGGATGCGAATGGCACGAAATACTGGGATGTTACATGTGGTATTAGAGCTCTGGTTTTTGGCAAAACTTAACATATAGAGTAAATTTAATTATGGAATCACCTTCGTTCGAGCTTAAATCTCTCCTTTTTGACTCGGGTTTCTTTGAGTTTCGGAATTTTTTCCTTCGTTCTGAAATTCATTCTTGTCCTCCCTATTCGTATTTTTTTTAATTCTGGAGTATCCTGTAACTCCACTTTGGTTGATCTCTATAATGAATCGATGTCTCACTAATCTTAGAATGTTTTGTAAAGGGGGTGAAACTCCTTTACAAAAGGCATCGATTCGCTGAAGATTTCTGTATCATCGTTTAGATGCTGCTATCTCTTGTTATACCCTAATGTTTCTATAGTAGACGACCAGGGTAATTCTCTTGTGATCTGATGTCGATTTGCTTCAAAATTCTGTAGTGATCAGATTCTTGAAGTCACGGTTGATCCGATTAAGGTCACCCGTGATTGATATAAGTCTATCCATCTTTTCTCTTTTGTGGTTTAATTATTTTATCTCCCATTCAAGCCTATCATCTTAGTTGGAATTCTATTTGATTAGGGTTCCTCCAATTTTGGATCTCTA
Organism: Allium cepa; assembly: GCA_030765085.1. Lineage (NCBI taxonomy): Eukaryota > Viridiplantae > Streptophyta > Magnoliopsida > Asparagales > Amaryllidaceae > Allium > Allium cepa. The sequence goes on from CM060938.1 coordinate 515,709,674, forward strand.
TCCTTGTTTTGAAATCCATTCGGGAATCATCGAGTGAGGGAGTGTATTTGCAATTAATGTAAAATATTTTAGTGTGTTGTTTCAGTTGTTAGGTTGTTTTGGGGTTTCGATCGATCTGTCTGGCCAACGCTATTGATAGGAATTCCAAAACACTTGAACAGAGCAAACTGACACAATAGTATTTTCAAATTTGGTAAATGAAATAAATTTTATATGATTATAATATATATTAGTACAAATTTTATGAGATTAAACAGTTAACTGAATTGGTTGTTAGAGATGATAATATTTGATTTCTATTTATTGTTTTGTAAACCATTGATTATTGACACATGATATAAATAAATGAAATTATAAACATGGTTTATAAATTGATTTGAAAAATGAAATGAATTTAAATTAAGAATTTGAGAATTTAATTTCTGACGATTTTAAACTTTGGTTTAAAGTTTTAAAATGTATATTATTTAAAGTATTTTCAAATAGAAATTGTTTCCAAAGAATTTTAAAAGTTTTAGAATCAGTACTCTACTCCATTGTCGCTAGAAAATAATTTCGGTGATGACTGCAGCATCATCGACGTTCATTTTTGAGTTTCAGAGTGGAGAGACCACTCAGTAGCTTTGCTACACTTTTATTTTGGGAAAATAAATTTGACTTGAATTTTTTATGCATGACTTGATGTATAATATATATAGGTATGTTAATTAATTTAATTTGATAGATAAAATATATATGTATACATTTATCTCTAAATGTTTGAAGTGAATCAGAAATTTAACTCTTAAATTTATGTTAAGGGATGATTTCAATTATAAAATGAAGTCAAAATTTTGAATAAATATTTAAACCTGAAAAAAATTGAATTATGTAAAATTTTACTTGTATAATACTCAATTGCATTTCAACATATAAATTATTCAGAAGTTGAATATGTAATTGAATAGTATACAATATAAAATGATGTTAAAGTAATTTATAAATAAATTTTGTTTTAAAAGAAACCTTTTTGTAACCAACATTAATAAAAGTGAAGTTAAGTCAACTGAATGAAAATACCTGGAATTGAAATTAATTAATTGAATTAAACCAATTTAAAAATAAATCAAATTTATATGGTTTTGAATTTATTGTTGTATTTTTTTCATTTCAATCTATCTTTCCTTCTGGTTGTTTCTGTTCTCCTATCTCCTTCCTTTTCGAGGATGAAATATTTTGAGTGGGAGAGAGTACAACGACCGTAAACTTTAACGGTTTTAATATTGTAAATAACTGAAATTTTATGATTTTTAAATAATTGAATTTAGAAATGAAAATTTGATATTTGGAATACGTCTATATAAACATAGAAAATGGTAAATTTTCATCAGATAATATGGAAGTTTATTTATTGTGCAATTTTATTTAAATTTAAATCATTTTATACTAGATGATAATAAAATATTTCTCAAACCTGAATATTTTTATACAATAAATATGTAAATCATCTTCTGAGTGAGAGGTCATATTTCGCTTCGTCAAATTTGGACCGCTATTGCTCCTTTTATCTTATTTTTGGCGTTTTATCTGCGTTTTCGGTACCCATATGGACTTTAGATAGGATGGCCATATTGTTGATATCTGTATACCATTCTGTTCGTCCCATCATGTTGATCTCTGTAGTATATTCATCTGTGTGTTTTGATGTCCGGTACGTGGTGAAAACCGCGAACCGGTCGGAACTATCGATATCCATTCGAGACCATTTTTTTTCCCATGACCATTCGATGATCAAAAACCTTTAGCCTTTTTATGTACCCACCACTGACTTTTGGTTTTTAATTGTTTTAATTCATATATAATGGTTCATTTCTTTTCCCACTTTCTTTATTCTTCATTTCTTCTCTGACTCTGTACTGTCCTTTCATTTTTCTATCTCCTTATTCCTCTTTCTATTTTCAGTTTTGCTTTATAAAAAAAAGAAAGAAATAAGGGAATCTGTGCTTCATTCTTCTCGAGTTAACCTTGCACGTGCCCGAGCTGTGGCTTTCCCACCTCACCTTTGCTTAACCCATGCAACAACACAACATAAGCTTCACACTCACCTACTAATCACCACCACCATCTAAACACCCACACCTGCAACCACGTCAACCGAAGCGGCCCTCCAATCCAAGGCTAATCCCGCCACCAGATCCACCACGCTCCACCAATCACTTGAACAACCACGTCTAACCCTTACCAAGCCTCCCACCATTGCTCGGCCCGCATGCTTTTCCTCACTACCAAACCCTGCGTCCACATTCCCCATGCATGCTCGACCTCACCAACCACCCTCGCTGTCTGCTCCTGTTTTTTTTTGCCGAAGTCTTGACCCTGACCACTGTTGCATAGAGGTTTTCAATAAGGGGTTGTCTCGTGTGTGTGTGTATTTATATATATTCATAATAGCAATTTATAATAATATGATAAGTAAGTTATATACATATGTTTTTCCAAAACATTTCGCATAGTGGCTGTGTCTTGTTCTACTTATATGTTATAATTATATATATTTTAGTAATATTGATTTTTAAATATATTACGAAGATTTTTATTTTTAATGTGTTTGTATATTATATAAATCTGATTTGTCATATAATTTTTAACCGGTTACTGTGTGTGTGTGTATCTGCAAGCTTTATCATATGTTCTATGCTAAAATAGTAATGTGAAAGTACGTATATTATTTAATGTATTTCTATTTGTGTTTCCAGCTAAGTTTGTTTGTGTTTGGTTCATATTTCCAGTATCTTGTGTAGGCAAGCTTATATATGTTTGCAAATATATGTATTCTAGTATTCTCAGATTTTTTATGCATATATATAAGAAGTTTTGGCAGTTTTTTTGGGAAAAATGCGTGCTAGTAAAAGAGGAGAGCACACATGATGCTATATATATAGAAAATAACAAGATGCTGCCAACATGCCTGGCAGGTGATGGAAACAAAAAAACAATGAAATAACCAGGTACCCCTATAATGAGCTCCGGTAAAGCCACCGTCCATAACACCTCAAAATCGAGCTCCGACAAGGCCACCGCCCGAGAGTAAGGTTTTAGAGATACCTAGAAAAGCTGAAAAGTATCAGAAGCCACTCTGAGAGGTCAAAGGTACTGAAAGTCAGCTCAATCAAAAGTATGAAGTTGCCTCAGCTGATGATCCAGTAAGAAAAAAACCACTCTGAGAACTCTAGAAGTATCTCCATCCTCGGTCAGCAATTCTGGAAAAAGCTATCCTACATACCTGAGAATAGACACAAACATCCTATCTAACCCAAACCTGAAACAAAACTAGGAAAAAGAATTAGAATGAAACACGTATATGTATATAAGTAAAATTTATATACATATATGTGTAAATAAGAATAATAAGATATAATAAAGCAAAATAATCAAGAACAAAACAAACAGTTTTAAAGGGTAAGGGAAATATGGTCCAGACGGAAGAAAATAAACAAAAAACAAAAATAAAAATAACTAATACAAAGACAAAGATAATTCTATAATTATCTTTGTGGACCATCAATCAAAAGCAAGTTATGGAGCACTAAGGGATCGTCATTTAAATTTGCAAAGAAACTAATACTATTATTATTAGAGTCAAAAATATTATTGTGTTGTTTAAAAATATTGATATTATTACTAACTTTGTTAAAATATTCCTGAAAAAGATAGTTTTTGGCTAATTTATATTTAGGATTTGAGATCCAATTAAGCAAAAAGGCGAAATTAAAAAAATCAATTTATTGAAATGGTTTTTATTGTTACTAAAAGTACGCTGATTTCTTTCAAACCAAATAAACCAAATAGGATATAGTGAATAAAGTATCAAGCAAGTATCGATTAACTTTATTAAACTTAAATTTAAAATTGTTCCAATAGAAAAAACAATCAGAAATTCTAGATTTAATATTAAAGTCAAAAAATAAATTAAAGGTGGTCATGAGAATAAAGTGAGTAACCATACAGTCATAGTAAATATGTTTAATATCCTTCAAATGTCTATTACAAAAATAACAATTATTGTCAATATGAATATATTTTTTCTTTTTAAATGTTATATAGTATTTAATTTTCCATGCATAATTAGCCACATATGGATTTTAGATTTAGGAGGAGCATTTGATTTCCAAATAAATTTAAAATAATTATAAGTTACACTTGAAAAATTAATAAATCTATAGAAAAAATTTGAAGAAATTTTTTTACTTTTATCCCACTCCCAACTAATAAAATCATTATCATTATCAATAATATAAAGATTTAATCTAGCGATGAGCAAATTAAACTGCTTAAGGGTTGAACCTTCTAGAATTCTGCTAAAACTAAAAGTTCAAGGAGGTTCATTATCAGAAGAAAAATCTTCTGAAATAAATGCATATTTAAAGTTACAAATATCATATAACTCTCTAAACTCAATCTTAAGAGGAATGGCGGAAATCCAACTATCGTGCCAAAAGAATGTATTATTACCAGAGTGAACAATAATACTAATGCCTAAATTAAGAATCTCATTACATTTTAAAACGGATTTCCAAAAATAAAATTGTTTACATGAAACCGATAGGCTAATATGATAAAGATTATTACTACCATGCATTATAATAATATTAGAAATAATTTCTTTCCAAGTGGCATTATGATTAAAATCTTTAAACTTCCATAGCCATTTACCAAGAAGGGATAGATTCATATTATGAAAATTAATAGCTCCTAAGCCTCCATCCTTTTTGGATTTACAAACAGTATCCCAATTAACTAAACTTTTAATGCAGCTACTAGAGAGATCGCCATTCCATAAGAAATCTTTTCAAATTTTATCTATTTTATCAATCACCTAATCAGGGAAAAAGTGCATTGACATCCAATAGATTGGAAGAGTTGATAAAACAAAACTAATTAAAACAAGTCTGCCAGCTCTAGATAAAAGTCTACCATTCCAATTAGAAATCCTATGTTTAATTTTATCTATAATTATAAACCAATCATCATGTTTTAACTTAGTAGACCGAATCACAAAACCAAGATAGTCAAAAGGAAAATTCATAGTTTTACAATTTAGATTATTGGCCACTAAATTTTCAACTTTATCAAAATCATTTAAAATTAAGACTGAACTTTTATCGAAAATTATCTTCAAGCCTGATAGAAGTTCAAAACTATATAAGATAAACTTAAGAGTGATAATGTGTCGAGGAAGATGAGAAGAAAAATGCAAAGTATCATCTGCAAATTGAAGGACAGATATACCATTACGCGATATATCATTACCTATATAACCCAGAGAACCATTATCAATCGCTTTTTTAATAATCTTAGCAAAAACTTCTGCAACTAAGTTGAACAAAAGAGGCGATAAAGGATACTCCTGCCTTAGACATCTCTTAGATTGAATTTTATTACCCAAAATACCATTAAACATAATACTAGAGTTACCTGTTTTAAGCAAATTCATGATCCAGCTAATCCATCTAGGACTAAAACCTCTAGCATGAAAAATATCTACTAGAAAATCCCAATCTACCGAATCAAAAGCTTTTGTAAAGTATAATTTCAAAATGGCACAGGTAATGTTGTTCTTACAGCAACAATTAATGTATTCTCGAACGACTGCCACACCATCGGTGATATTTCTCCCTTTAATGAAAGAAGATTGCGAATAATCTATTAGATTATTCATTTTGGAACTAAGTCTATTAGCTAAAAATTTTGAGAAAATTTTAACTGAACAGTTGATTGAAGAAATAGGCCTAAAATCTTTTAGGTTATTAGCATCTACTTTTTGTGCAATAAAATAACATTTGCAAAATTAAATCTACCCAATTGTAAGTTGCCATTGTAAAAGTCATTAAACATGTTAATTAAATCTAATTTTAAAACAACCCAAAAAGTTGTATAAAAGAAAATTGGAAAGCAATCCGACCCCGGGGATTCATCACCTGGCAAATCGTTGATGGCTTTTCGGATTTTCTCTTTAGTAAAAGGAACATCTAATTCCGAGAGATTAATATTGGAATTAGTTGGGTAAAGTTCATTCCAATTAACATTAATTCTATGATTGTTTTTTTTACCAAAAATATCTCTATAATAGTCTGTGAAAGCCTTATTGAGATCTCTTTGGTCAACTATTTCTACATTAATAATTAGAATGGAATTAATCGTATTACAACGTTTTCTTCCATTTGCCATATTATGAAAAAATTTAGTATTATTATCTCCTTCATTGATCCACTGATCTGGATCTTTGTTTCCACATAACTTCCTCCTTTTATAAAATAGAGTTAAGTTCGAGAAGTTTTGGCAGTTTTATATTAAGTTATATATATATATATATATATATATATCTGTTATATAAAACTGTTGAGTTGAATGTATAGATTTATACATACATATATATATATATATATATATATATATATAGATAGATAGATAGATGCCGCTGTTTGTATAGTTGTATATGTAATCTGTAAAGTATTATATATATTTTATTATAAAGTTGTTATCAGTAGTGTATAGACATAGCTTATATATGTGTTGAAAATGATTTTGAAACAGAACATGTAAAGGTTTTATTTTTAAAAAGGAAAATTTAAAATTTATATTGATTTTAAGAAATTATATAACGGTATAATTTACATTTCGTTTTAATTTATATCAAACTGATTCTAATTGTTTCATCGATTCATTATCTATCAGCTTGTCCATCGATTTCATGCCAATCTTACTTCGCTTTAGAATTCATGATTGGTTTCATTACTCATTCCATTGTCGAATTTCTCTAGCCTCGAAAGGTAAGCAATCACTCACGATTAATATTCTTATATTTATTAAGTTTGATTTTATTTTAAACGACAATTGAAATATGTTGTTGCTAGTTATTTAATTGCCATATATATGATATGCCATTATCTATAACTGTTCATCCGTGACATCTGACACCATAATCTGTTATTTATATTTTACTTGTTACTGATGATATATGCCTGTTATTGATATGTTATATTATATTCATAACTGTTCTCGCTCTGCAAGTTCCCTACTGGTATAGAATTACTTATGGGTTGAAATGATACATACCCGAACGATCTTGTAGAATAGGAGAAAATCATTATGGGTTGAAATGATAAACCTATGCGATCTTCGTTTGAATTGAATTTTGGGATTGCAGGTTGAAATGATATATACCCGTAGATATTTAAATTGCGGATTGAAATGATAAATATCTGTATCACTTGACCATAAGACATAAAATTATATACAAACACCGTTAGGGTGTGTGTGTGTGTGTATATATATATTGAAAATGATTTCCAAGGTTTTGAAAGGAAATATATGGTTTTAATAAATAGTGATTTTAGGATATTATATATATAAATGTAATTTTATAAAGGTTTTAAATTTTAGATTTTTAAAATTATATGTTTGAAAATTTTAAATTTATAACTTAGTTTTGAAATTTTATATTTTAATATTTTACTTATAATTTTACTATTTTAATATATGTGTAAATAGTTTAAATATAATATAAATTTAAAAATAAGATTTGACTTTATAAAATTAATTTAATTTGTATGTAATATATTTAAGTATTTATTTAAATTTATATTTTAAAAATAGATTTTTATAGAAATTTTAAAAAAATTAGATTGCGAAGGTAAATTGAAACTGATTTGAAATTTTATTTGTTAAGAATTTTCTTAAATAAAATTTATTTGTAATTAATTAAATTGAGATTTTAATGATATGATTTTATAACTTGATTTTGATTTAAAGTGTTTAAATGAATATTTTAAGTTTAAATAAATTGAAGGGAATATTTAGTTTATTTAAATGGTAATTTAAGGTTTTATTTAAATGATATTGGATTGACTAAGTGAATATTTCAATATTAAATAATGGTAAAGTTGAATTTGAAATGTAAATGAAATTTATCAAAATTGAGTTATTGTAAAGGTTTAGATATTTGAATTTTCAAATTTATATTTGAATTCGATATAAATTAATAGTTATTGAGATGTTGAATTAAATTGAAATTTTGTGAATTATGATTTAATTATATTGAATTTTTGAATTCAAGTTGATTTGGATCGATTTGTGAAATTTGAGGAAACTATTTATTTTTATAAAGTATTTTTAATATATATTAAAAACTATTTTAATACATAAATTATTTTAATGTATATAAACTATTTAGATAAATTATTTTAATATAAACTATTTTAATATATTTAAATTATTTTAATATATTTAAATTATTTTAATATATAAACTATTTTTAACATAAACTATTTTAATATACTAATTATTTTAATATAAACTATTTTAACTTATAATTCTTTTTGACATATAAACTATTTTATTATATATATGTGCTATTATTAATATCTAAACTGTTTAAGAAGAAAGTGTTATGATTTGCAGAGTGTTACGGTTTCAAAGGTTTATAAATTAGAAAGAGTTATAATTTTGGAAAGTGTTATTATTTTGAAAATGGAAATATTTTAAGTGATAATGATCTCGAATCGAAATGGTTTTGAAATGAACATGATATTTGGATATGGAAGCGATATTTTGAAATGACCACGGTGTTATAATAACGTTTGGTTGTTAAAGAGACCGAGAACGGTTATTGTCATACTCTCTGCCAATACCGAAAACCACTTTAACAACTGTGTACGCGGTGAATATTGCAGAATGAAGTACGATGGTTGATGACGATTCTATAGGAGGTATGTACGTGGACCTGACTACCATGAGTTAGCTTAAGGCTAAAATAGGAGCAATTGACGGGTCAAGTGAGTTAGCTTCTCCGATCGGACACACTTCTTCGATATCATTCTATTACTTTGTGATTGATTGGGTGCACCCTCGGATTTGGGAGTGTGGATCGAAGTAGGCGGTAGCTGCGGCTATGCGTTATCACTAGTCCGAAAGTGTATTTGGTATATCTACCCTAACATTGCCTAGTTGTGCCGTGTCACCTACCATGTCAAGACCACTACAAGTTTGTTTTGTATCATACCTATGGAGTACCCTCTGACGACCTCCAATTTACGGAGGGGATTACGGTACTGTATAGACTATGGGAATATATAAAATGTGTTCAGGGGGATATGGGTAATGCCTTAACGCTATTTTAATACTTTTTACTTTACTATAGACATATTATAATAGCGTATTGTACTATATAGTAGATAGTTCCACGGATCCTTAGAGGATGGGTATCCCAACCATCCGTTGAGTTACTTGTATTTCAGTTGATATTTCACTTGAGTTGGATTTATTAATATAAGAATGTTAATCCTGACTCGAGTGTTTGTGTTTTGCTTTATGCCCAGGTCAGACTGAGTGTCACAGCATTTGAGACTCACCTTTGGAGTTGGAGCTTCGCTTGGAGATCCATCTACATCTATTCAACTTTCAGTTGTTCAGTTGACTCCTGTGATATATTCAGATTTTGTTATTTGACTATTGTATTGAGACTTCTATGTATTCGAGACTTCTGTTGTATCTTGTTTTAACTTTGTTATACATATAGTAACTTCATGAACTCTTATTCATTGTTTCCGCTGCTTATTGTTATATTACTCTGTGTCTATGATTCTATGATTGATTATTTACTATATATGATGAGTTTTTCCAAATATAAATTAACAATCTGATATTTTGAGCAATTTAGTTCTGACATGTGTGGATGCGAATGGCATGAAATACCGCGATGTTACATATGGTATGAAAGAAAAAGTTATTACAGTTTGTTATATTATAGCATTACGCTAGTGCTATACAAAATATTATGCAAGGATTAAACAGTTTTTATAGTAAAAAACAATGCTGCTATAGATAGTAATGAATTTTCTATAGCGTGTCAATGCATAATAAAATATTGACAGAATATTTCCCTAGCCTTTTTTTACGCTATAATAATATGACATGTCAACATATTATAGCAATTAAATGATGTCATAATTGTTAGTACCATAAAACACAACTCTATGTAAAAGTTCTATAACAAGCTTCAAAACATTAGAAAAGTAGTTGTACCGGTCCGGCCTGTCTAAGATGGCAACAAAAACGCTGTTAAAAGTCTGTATTCCATTGCAATTTTGAAATGCTATTGTATCTATCAGACTTACTACAACTTGTTGACCTTTGGCGTTTATATAAACACTATAGAAGACTTTTATAGCAGTTTTAAAACGCTATAAAAAGATCTGTTTGTTATAGTGTTGTTAATCTTCAGAACCTAAATTTTTATAGTTCTAGACTTAGTTTGTTTCTTTTGTTTGTTATTTTTCTTTTTGAAATTAGTATATATTAAACTATATTGTTTAGATTTAGTCTAAACTTCTTTCCTAGGTTTGTCATATCTTAATCCCTTTTTGTTAGAAGTAGATTGTGAATTTTCTATAATTTTTTACTCTCTACCGTTATTACAATTAGAAACATTTTTAACAATGTTTTCTAACTTAGCTTTAAGACCAACTACTTCTAATTCTATTATTCTATTACTAGAATTTAAATTGTGATTCTAATTTATTAATACATCATTCTTATTTTGCTGAGTTTCTATTTCGCTACTGAACGTAGTAAGTTGTGATGATATATCAATATAAGAATCGTGAGATTTTACTAATTCCTCTTCTAGTATTTTCTTCTTGTCGTTTACTTCTAGTTCACTTCTATTCAATTTTCCTAATGTATCTTTATATTTTCTATTCAAATCTTCTAGTTTATCTAATAACTCGGAATTTATTTCAACTGAATCATCGAATGAAAGTTCACTTATATCGTCATTAGTAGCCATGAAGGATACATTTGCTTGTTCGGAGTCAGCATCACCATCTAACGAATAAGATGAGTCTGAATCATCACAAGTTACCGAAAAGACCTGCATTTTCTTTTTATAAATTTTCTCGCTCTTATTTTTGAAATTATTCTTCTTTCGTTCTAGGTAGTCTCTCTTTATATGGCCCACTTTATCATATTTATAACACTTGAGTGAGGAAGTTGACAGATTGTTGTTTCTATTTTTGTTGTTGCCAAACTTCTTATTCCTTTTCAATTTTGGAAATTTTCTAAAATTTTTAACTAAAAAGGCAATGTCGTCGTCATCTTCATCGGAATCTTCATTTTTTTGTTAAAACACAATCGTTTTTCTATAATGAGCTTGTACTCTTTTTGCCTATAAATTCACTTCATATGACATAAGATTTTCCATTAACTCTTCTGGTTTAAGAGTTGAAATGTCATTAAATTCTTCAATAGTTAGGATTTTTCGTTCTCACTCATCCGTTAAAGAGCTTAGGATTTTTGAAAACAATATCAAAATCAGTATAGTTTTTTCTTAGTGCAAGAAGTGAGTGATATATGTCTTAAAATCTAGAATACATATCATTTATAGTTTCATCGTGCTTCATTCTAAAATTTTAAAATTAATTTTTAAGCATTAAGATCTTGCTTTGTTTGATCTTTTTTGTACCTTCATGGGTTATTTTAAGATTACGACAAACTTCATATGCTAATGTGCACATACTAATTCTATTAAACTCATTTTTATCTAAAAAGCAAAATAACATATTCCACAACAAGAAAAAGAGTCATCCATAGCGGCATGTAACCGCTATAAAAGAAAACACCAGCGGTTCGATAAACATTATATATCAATATGTTATAAAAACCAGTGGCGTATTTGTAATACAAAAATACCGCTATAAAATAGTAAACTTTCATACGCATATATGCCGCTACAATATTCTTTTTCGGTAACGTTATATGTCCGTTATTTACATATTACTACAGCGTGTATATGCCGCAATGAAATGCATAGATACAATGGCGCATTTAATTCGCTATCCTTCAATTGCAAGCACCTGCATTACATTATCTATTTATAGCATTTATATTATATAACTACAAAGCTTTTAAGCGCTATGGTATATTATTCTATGTGTTTGATGTATCCTGCTATCTATTACAGTTTAGTAATAACATACCAAAAATGAATCTTCCGTAAACACATAACAATATGAACAATGCAAGAGCTGAAGAATATAACAATAAAAAAATGTGATGCATTATATCAAACATACCAAATATCCATAGACATTGTATTAAACATGATCAAACAAACACATAATATCTATTACATATATTTTTAGCACATACCAAGATCATTTGTGCATCCAACCCCTCACCCCTTAGCCACAACTCCACCAAATATCAATAATTTCTTAGCAAATGAAACCAAAAGAAGCCCTTCCACTTGGTTGCATGCATTTCCATCTCCAAGATTAAATCTTCTGCATTTTCTACTGTAGTAACCAAAATCTGCCTTATTGAGTCTTCAATGAATCCCTCATCTACTGCCTTGTCAAATAGTGCAAGCAAGTTGTTATAATAGACATCAACAATTAATAACACCACCTGCACAGGAAATGTTTTCATATATTAGTTATAATCCATCCTATCTCAACATTCATTAGTGTATCAATTTCTTGTATTAACACACATTTGTAATATAACACAATGACATGAAAAAAATACTTCACTTTTGGTATTTTTATTTTTATGCAAAGTTTTGTAGTTGAGTGAACATAAATAAGTAGGAAGGTAGAAAAGTATCAACTTACGGGTTTCTCATGGATTCCAAGCTGGGCCTATGTTATCACTTCCAACAACTCCTCCAATGTACCATAACCACCTAATATTATTTTTCTTTTAGTTTCCAAGCTAATTAGCCAACAAAATATTATAATGTGGGGAATCTTATCTTTATGTTCCCTTTAATTTGTACAAAAATGAGAAGAAAAAAACTTATGCTTCAATGATGAGAAAAGGAAAAGCTAACTAGGAAGAGCAATGAAAGCAGCTAAGCTTTTGGCCATTTCTGATTTCCTTTCGTGCATGTCCACAGCTATCTTCACTTGCCCTATGTCATCTCCTGAAATATGCTCATTTTCATGGTGCGTTGTTAATTTTTGAACTTCAAATATAGATTATCTTTGCAAGGATCCTTCATTTACCTCATGTGCTAGTAGAGCCTTAGGTATAACCCTACCACGTTGTATTTTTTTAAAAAGTCGTATGTTAGATGAAAAAAGAATAATTGCTGCTAACCTATGTAAAATATTAATTAGTATAGGGTTCAAATTAAATACCCAAGAACATGACAGACAACGTTAAAAACAGTTTGTGATATCAACCCCATTAGACCTACACTTCGACCACCATATACCATGTCTATTTTTTTCTGAACCTGAAATAAAAAATTAAAAAAATATGATAATACATTCGTTGCTCTATGCTTTTTTGCTCGAGATTAAGAAGTTTTTAACTATTTTATGTCCATCCTCTATTGATATTCTATGCTAGATGTTACATGGAAGAAAAAGTCTGCAATGGAAACAAAGAGTATGACCTTAATGTTCATGTAACAAAGCTCAGACATACACATTGGACAGAAATATTAAGTCACTAGAACGAGTTTAAAAACACGAACTTGTAGTTAAATTGATACACGTACCAAATTGCTAGAATTGATCTTGTTGTAGTAACTATACTAAACTGGAGTGAGGAAGAATAATGCAGATGTGACCAAACCAAGGTTCGAAGTTCCGGATTCCGTTTCTGTTCCGGTCATCTGAAAAATTCAAAATTCGGTCCCGTTTCGGGATTTTCGGAAATTCCGTTTTAAATCCGGTTTGTGAATTCCGGTACATTTTTATTATAAATACGCAAATATGTACGCAATACTAATAGTCAATTACACTAAATTATTCAAGTGACATAGAAATTACAAAACATACAACATAAAAGTTTAATACTAAAAGCTATTTCTCTGAACATCATATAAATTTTGTCCATCGCTCTCTTCATCTGGCGTCGGATTATAATATGCCGAAAAAGCATACTGTTGTATCTGATCCGAACTTAAAAATGTCGTCGTCATATTATCAATGAGTGAAGGTTCATCTTGGCTACTTGATGCCTCAGCAGCATACGGTTGATTTAACCCACAATACGAATAACCTCCGGTACAGTCAAACGTAGAATACATAAAACTAGGGACATTGTTAGAAGTATATCTGCCATCATAATCCCCTTGATCTTCATGTACAACGTTCAAATTTTTATCTCTTCGTCGACTATAGTCATCTGCTTCATAATTTTAGATACGTCTTTGAGACTAATCAAAAGTGGAACCAACGTCATAACCACTAGAACCAATACCGTCACCACCAGCATTACCTGAATCATCATTTGATGAACTATCATTTTCAGTATTTTCTGCAAATACATTATCATTGTCCGACCAAGGATTATCGCTTGCATTATCAAGTAGTGGATTCTCAGCTTCTCTAGTCTATGCTGCAAGTGGATCCTCCGATGTAATCCAAATCAATAAGTTGGTCGGTTGTTTGTCGGCGTTTAGCATGCCGTACTCTTAATCGCATATTATAATGTACAAATACCAGTTTTTCTAAGTTCTCCATTTTTATTCTGTTTCTTAACTTCGTATGAATCATTGCAAATGTTGTCCAATTTCTTTTACAATTTGAAGAAGAAACTATTTGGCTAAGAATACGCATAGCTATGCGTGTTAAATTTGAAGCAGCTTCCCTACCAATTATTGACCACCACATAGCTAGAAGACATGACTTAACTGCACGTTTCGCTTTTGCAGAACCAAATACATCAAGTTTCATTCTATATTTTTCAACCTACAAATCATTCATAATAAACCAAGTTATTCTTTGCGTTAAACATAATAGCAAAAATCATGAGTAGTTTAATAATTTGTTTATTACCTCTTTTGAAATTTCAATTTGCATAGCAATATCAGGTACCATTTTTTCAAGAACATTTATCCATCCATTTAAAACATTGTCATCGTTTGTTGCATTATCTCTGTATTGTATATGAGGATTGAGAAAATAACCTAAAACAATTTGATAATTCAAGGAAATATTGACATGATATGTACTTTTATAATTGTGCAATAATTAAAAAAATTACCTGCTGCATGAATAGGTCGATGCAATTGTCTTTCCCATATTTTATCGATTATATTCCACCGCTTTTGACACTGTCTTACACCGACATTTTTCTCAATTGATTCCTTCGCTCGATCGATTGCTTCATATAGATATCTCATATCTGCTTTATCATCATTGTCCACCATTCTTAAATCTTTTACAAGTGGACCAAATACGAGAATAATAGCAGCAACGTTGACCCAAAATTTATCACTGTGGATCAAATTATAGATAAGAATTGCAGTTTTTTTATCTTTAGGACCGAGTTTAGGAATCTTTGTGCTCCACTCCCTCGAAGAAATCATTCTTCTTAGATTCTCTTTATGTGTGTGGATTCCAATACAATAAACTGAGTGGCAAACCTGATTACTGCTGGCCGAATCAATTCTTTATTATTAGTTTCTTTTCTCATTATAGTAAGCAACCAACCATAATTGTATATGAATGTTGTTATTGATTGACAATTTAAAATTATCGATTTCACCTCAGTTTCTTTTGAGATATCTTCAAGAATCAAATCAATACAATGTGCTGTGCATGGTGTCCAATATAGTTTCCTTCGTTTTTCCATCAGTAGTTGGCCAGCAGCTTTGTAATTTGCTCCATTGTCGGTTACTATTTGCACAATTCTATCTTCTCCAATACATTATCCATTAGACCACAAATATACTCAGCACTTTGAAATTTGTCGGTAGCATCTACAAATTTAAGAAAAACAGTTCCTCGATTAAAATACACAAGAAAATTTATGATTTTCTTCTATTTTGTGTGCTCCAACCGTCGTACATCAACGTACAATCATACTCATCCCAAAAGTTGGAATAAGTGTCGATGTGTTGTTTGATTTCAGTGCACTCTAAATCTAAATATGTTTTTTATAATTCATGTGCTGTGGGTCCTTTAATTCCAGGACCAACTTCTTGAATGGCATCTACCATAGTTTCATAGTAAGGACTATTAGCAGCATTGTGTGGGATATTATTAAAGTAAAAAAAATTGATATTGTATGACCTATGTGTGTTTTGGCATCTTTAATGTCTTTTATTGCAGTTGTAATAGAAGGTTGAGTTCTACCTCCTCGTCTTTGTACATAAGGATCAATCCTTCCAGCTGCCAATGTTGCCAAATCGTCATCTATTCTGATTGATTTAAAACGGTCATTGCGTTTTAGTCCGCTAAGTCGTATACCTGTTCCACTAGATCCTACACCTGAGTTCATATAACTTTGTTTACTTTCTTGCAAGACGCATCGCAGCTCTATGTCATCTTCACCTCCATCATTGTCGGTATCTTCATTATGTTGTTCATGCATGCTCATTAGCTCTTC
Organism: Allium cepa; assembly: GCA_030765085.1. Lineage (NCBI taxonomy): Eukaryota > Viridiplantae > Streptophyta > Magnoliopsida > Asparagales > Amaryllidaceae > Allium > Allium cepa. The sequence goes on from CM060938.1 coordinate 515,726,057, forward strand.
TTGCACACGTTGTTTTTCGAGCTTCACTTGATTTCGCTCACTTCTCTTTTTATTCAGATGTTCTCGTATAAGTTTCCTGACTTCTCTGTGAACAGTCGGACATACTGCTACGTCGTCTGTTTGTTTTGCTAAATGTTCTTTCATACGTGTTATACCACCACCAGAAATTATTTTATGACAATAATTACATTTATTTTTTCTTTTTTCACCAATAACTGCCGTACAATAATTCCAAACGATATCACGATTTGTCATAATCAACCACCTAAATAAGAAACAAAATAATTTAATATTTAATTACTTAACGCTAATACATTTTAATGCAAACTAAACAATATATTATTTGCATTATACAACTTTCATTCATGGTTATTCATTATCAAACTAAAGTAACCAATATATTTTTTTACATAATAATTTTTATGACAATATATTTTCAAAATTGCTTTTAGCTTTAGCAATTGCATTATAGAACTTCCATTCACGATAACTATTTCATTTCTGCCCATTAACTATATTTCAATAACAATGACAGTGGCTTCCATTAACTATCACAATAGCAATTCCATTAACTATCACAATATATTTCATTTCTGCCCCCATTAACTTCCATTCACGGTAAATAGGTATAACCGGCCCATTAACTATTTCATTTAGGAAAATGCTACTCTACCCGAAACAAATACCTGAAAAGTATACCCGAAACCATCCAAGCACACAAATTTTCAGGCCCCCTAAAATCTGGCCGTTGAATCAATTCCCGCATGGTTTCGTACCATGTTTTCCGGGTGCTGTAACAAAGCCCTTTCATTTATGCCCTACCAAAACGCAAAACAAACAGACGAAAGGGGGTACAGGTCGTCATTGCCAAGCTCGAGCAAGATCGTCAGAGCTGACGCTAATGAGGAGGCGCAAGGATCGTCGTTTCTCGAGCAAGGCTCGTCAGAGCTCGAGCAAGGATGGTTTCTGCCGCGAACTGCTTCTGCCACGCTCGACCTGCTGCGTTCGTTTCTGCCGCTGCCAAGCTCGAATCGTCAGATGCGACACGAAGAGGAGGTTAGTTTTATTGTCATTATATTGTATGAACGTCACTGATTTTATAGAGCATAAATCGATTCTTGTTCACGTGAATTTTTTGTTTGAATTTGTTTATGGCAGACAAAACTGTGATTGATTGGATTGAATTTTGTTTGTTTGCTTCACATGCGTTCTCTTTGATTTTGTTGTTTTCATTTTTCTCTTCTTTTTTTTGTCGAAGATGAAAACCGCGAAAACGGTTTTCTGCCCTAGTCTCGGTCCGGCCCACACCGGAACCGGGCCGAGATGGCCGGAACTCCAACGTGCCGGCCGGACTTTAATACCTTGGACCAAACCAAAGCAAAGCCAGATTGAACTAGGGTGTAAAATTTGTAGTTGGTGTCACACTACTACCCTAGCTTTAGTTGGTAACCAACCCGAAACAAGTTATCTGAACTGCACACTGATAGGAAATGCACAACATCAATTAAGGAAAGATTATACTGAAAGGCACTAAACTGAAACAAGACTGGAGCAAAGCGGAGTAAGCTTCCAGAAGCATTCTGAATCGAAACTACATGGAATGAAACAAGACTGCATGCAGCGAAGCAATGGCAGCAGACCAGTTGAACTTGACCAAAGTAGCCTAAATCAAAGCTGTTTGAAGTGAACTAAATGAATAAATTGAGCGCTGCTATACTGATGTAGACTGAAGATAAAAATTAAGATAGCGATCATATCCACCGAGATTGGAGAGAAATCCACTGAGGCGAAAGTGAAGGCAAACAATGTGAGAGAAAGTTCACCATCAATGAGCAGGCACTAGAAAAGAAACAGCATGGCATAACAGATGTATACATAGCTTCAAATAGCTGAAGACTTAAACAAAAAACTGAAGGTCTACAGCCAACATTCTAAACCAATTGCTAGCAATCTACTCTGACATGTGATGAATGAACTGCATTGAGTGATAATGAGCACTTGAGAATGGCAGTGCAGGTTTATTTAAGTAGATGGGAGGGCTGCTTCGAGTGTAGTGGATGATGCAGCAGCAAGTTAGTGCTCTAGTTTTGTAGAAGTAGAGAGAGATTAACCGGACTTGAGAGTAATGTGGGTCCTCTATGTCCAAGGCTAATCGTCGTACAAAACTGCTTTCTAATAACAGCCATAATCTGGATTTTGTTACACAATTTGCTTATAACGTGGACCTTTTTGGTACTGTTTTCATTCTATTTGCATAAATAAATGTTTGAGGACGGAACCCTAAAATTACTGCTAGAGCAGATCTACAGCAGCATCTAAAATTTTAGACCAAAAAAGTTGACATTAAAATCGTGTGAATCTGCAATGTCATTTTAATTTGTTTGCGTTCAAACTTCTGAAAATTATTTTACGTAGCAATCATTTTAATCTAGTTTCCTGGTGGTAACAACTATTTTTACAGTTATGATTGTAAGATTAGAGCATCTCAAATATTCTCTTTATTTTCTCTTTACCATCCAATATCAACTGAGATTTTATCTTTGTTTTTCAACCAATGTATGTTCCACATTTTAAAATAATATACGTGGTCCATCTTGCCTACAAGATTTTATCATACAATGATGCAATGAATGGTTTAAAAACAAAAGGTTACTGTTTGTTGCTCTACCATAACTCAAAAGCATAAGTTGATAGTTGATTAGTAATTTAGACATTGCAAATGAAGTTGCATAAATTTATACTAGTAGTCCCAATTTGGGTAAATATTTTCTTCCAGGTCATTCGAATTGCATAAATTTAAAAATATTTTCTGCTTAATCATCTCAACGCTTTGTTCTGACTGAATGAAGATAACATGATTGCAAGCAAACTACTTGATTGTTCTTGTGCAGTAAAGAGAATCTTGTTTAAATATTTGGTCTGGTAATGAACATTCATAAATAAAAACAGTTCACAAATATATGTTACCATGTATGCAATCCATGCAACATGAACTTGAAAGAAATAGTTTTGCCTTGGATGAGTATATAGGCAATGTTTACAGTAGATAGTCTTATAATTATTAAGATTGTGAAATCAATGTTCATGCAATTATGACAACCGTAATTTTGACATGATTTCCTTTCTAAAGAAATATAGCTTATGCAATATAAATATATATCACCCTAGCAAGCCTAGTTTATAATGTAAAGGATTGGTAATAACTTTATCCACTGTCAAGCATACCCACACAATATATAAATAACAGAGCGTACCCTTGTGTCTAAGAGATTTAATGATATTGAAGGTTGGAAAATGACAAACTACATTGAGTATGTAAACCACTTAAAGAAACCAAGTATGAGTACTAAACACAAGGGACCTATTTTAGATTAAGATATGTTTCATAATCAAATTTGGGCCTAACAAAGCTTTGGAACAATTTAAAGAAGCCAACAAAGCAAAAAAAAAAATCATACCAAATCTCAAGTTGAAGTTTGTGCATAAGTTTGTAATTCATGAGCCCCTTCTTTGTAGTACACCATTATTTTCTTTGTCTTTTGTTCCAGTCACCTTAGAAACGGGTTAACATTGAAGGAGATCTAGGAAACTGCAAAAAAAATATAATGAAGCCTACGGTTTTGAAGACTAACACATTAAAGGTTGATCTCATATTGTATATTCTAACTGTAAAGTTATTAAAGAAAAAGAATAAAATCTACACTGTTATCTGATGCATGCAACTTTTGCATGTATTTAATGGGGAAGGCTCTTCTATGCCTAAACCTTCCACTTACAGAGCCATTTATAACTCATTTTCATAACACACATCTCAAACTACAATATGTAGTTTATATACGATCAAATGTAATCAAATATAGAACAAGTACACATGAAACAAATCACATTACACATAGAACTATAATAAAATTTTAAATTATACAAATAAAACCTAATGCGAATAAAAAAGTACACAAGCATATTGTCAATTGCGCATCTTTACTGAAATATTCCACTCTGTTTCCTGCACTTATGTCATGGCATGCTCCAACTTCTATTGTGCTGCTAGTATTTATTTCACATTGAAAAAACACACACATAAATAACTACATAATCAAACTTGCTTCTTGAAAAAATGGTACCATATAAATCAATATACCTATAACGCTACTTTTTCTACCCTGCCTTCTTGCCTTATGCACCCATATCCAAAAATTGCATAAACCATCAGCCAACAACCACTGCACCTGGATCCACCACCTACCCTGCCTTACTGCCCCATGCAGCAGCACCGCACACACCAAGGCAACCTTTCCACCCTCACTATAATGAAATCATCCCTACCATCATCGTATTACTCGAAACAATAGAGGAGAAACTATCAAGCTAAAGCTCAACTCAGAAGCAAACAAAATGGTATGTGGCTGTGTAACTAGGGCGAATTTGGAAGGAGGTGAAAGAATTGGGAGGTGGAAAAATAGGATATGGTCAGGTCGTTGATTTCGACACTAATTAGAGATTTAAAGCATGAGAGAAAATTGAAGAAGAGTGCAGGTTGCTGCTTGTTCTCAGATCTAGAGTTGACATCGGCCAGCACACAAACTCCATATCTAAGCCAGAAATCGACCAAGAGTTGTCATTTCTTATCGACACTCTATCTCGAGATCTATACGTAGTAGTCATCTGATCGCAAATTGATGGCATGTTCCTTGATTCGAGCATGCATAGGCATTGAAAATCCAAGCGACAGCTTTTTCAAGGCGTTCGAATATCAACGACAATAGAGATTATCATATTTTGTGTTCGAGGAGAGGAAATAATTTGAAAAAAAGGGAAAGCTAAATTAACTAGAGAAAGAGGCGACCTCGAAGATTGATTGGAGGGAGCGTTACGAAGTCATTCCCGTCTCTAGATGAAACAAATCAAAATAAATAGCATATTGTTATTAATTGGCGTTATAAAAGACAAATTTTTCTATAGTGTTCATAGCTTTAGCATTAACAGTTGCATCTAGTGTGTTTGACCATTACGCATAAACAGTGGTAGAAACAATGTATTCGTGTTGAGTGATATTCCAAATGTTATAACCATTAGCTTGCATATATATCATCGTCCTAACTGACCAATAATTATAATTTAATCCGTTAAATAGCAGTGGCTGTGTAGTAGACTATCTTTTAACAAAACTTGATGCAGTTTATCTATATTACTAAAATATCAAAAAACTGAGTTACGGTTATATAATTGACCTGCTCTGATTCCAAATGAAAGTCTATGCGGATCGAGTAATATGATTATATTTACTAAATAAAACTTATATTATACTAGCAGTATAAAATTTACAATAAGTAAAGTGCACCAAAGATTTTATACTGGTTCAAACTCACGTTCTATATCTAGTCAGACTCTTGAATTTAACTAATAAATGTCCTCACTTAACCTGAAGGAAATGTATTACAGACCGCCTGAGCTGCCTAACAGAACTTCATGCCTGAAGATCTCCAAAGGGACTTTAACTATGACAAATAGTTGAGTTTGTGACTTTGTATGCTCTTTGAATAGCACAAACGAGCCAATATGTACACTCTTCCTATAATCTTCTTCTTGATGATATAATGTGTGTTCGTGAAGAAAATAAAAGTAGATTGATCGCTATAGAAATAGATTTGTAAGAGCTCAAGTGATCATAGAGCAATTGAATATTTTGAATGATCAAAGAATTCAAACAAGTTGTAGATAGAAAGTAGCGGATTAAGTTATGAATTCAAGAATGGAGATTGCTTTATACAGAAATGAATGGTTGCGATATTTGTGAAGAATGATAACCACTAGAAGAGTTGCAGCCATTATTGAGAGGAAGTGACTCTACATGAAGAAGAGAACCCCTTCAGTATTTTAAATAAAGAATGACAATAGCAACATTCAGCTGGCTAAAAAAAAAAAATCGGTTGACTAAATTATAGATATAAATTTCCTCAAGAAAACAATGTAAAAAACATTTGATTCAGTCGACTGAAAAAGTTCATTCACTCGACGAATTTATTTTTATAAATATGATACATGTAGGATTCAGTCAACTAAATTGAATATTTTAATCAATTGAATTCTGTATCTTTGTACTTTCAAAACTTTGAAATATATGTTAATTGCATGTAAGTGCGTGTATACCATTTTGAAGAGATTTTAACATATACATACTATAGACTAATGACTCTATGAATGATATTATAGTTTTTTGTCATCGTCGTCTTGTCTTCGTCAGGTTGATTTTCTTGCATAGCTAATTTCCTACAAATGTCGATAGTATACATAATATTTTCTTGTATATTCATCACTATCAAAATATGAGGTTCTAACAGTATATGTTAGTAAGAAAGCACTGTAAAGGTGTACTAAAGTATTTCAAAGCTACAAGTAAACAACTAACGATGCAATCGTGTTAAAATCATTTCTGTTTGGCTATTTATTTCTCAATATTGGATCTGAAATTGACATCTTTTGTAATCAGTAAAAGGATTTTTGGATTGTCCAAAGAAATATACATGAACATCATATTAAGATGTAATATATGAAGCATGTAAGATGGAATGCTTATGCATTGGCAATAGGAATTATCTTATATGTTTTAGTTTCTATAGTGTCGTATTTTGCTTATGTATTTGATACATGGGCTAGGTATCAAATTGGAATTAAGATCATTAAACAATAGTTTAGAATATTCTTTAAGTATTTACGAACTGGAGGATTGTTTATGAAAACTATGAACTCCTTTTAAAGGAGTGTACACACTCGTACATTATAAGTGATATCGAATGCAGTATGTCAATCTAAATTCATGTTTAACCTTAAGTTAAAAAAATTAATTTGGAAATGTCCAAACAATAATTAGTGGCTTATTTAAATAAAGGCTAATTACATTGCCTTGAATAACGTTATGATAAAAGAAGTATAAATAAGTGTGCAAATTTATAATTGGGCTAGGTTGTAATCCAAATGTTGGGAAACATAAGACATTGTTATAGATAACAATAATGTGAAACAATTCATGAAAGAATCTAAAGTTCACTAGAAGTCGAAAAATACCCTAAAGGATTCCACATGATAAAGACAGATTATAGGCATTAGAGAGAGTTAATCAACAGAGAAGATATAAATAATATAGCATACCCGTTTACTAAGGGATCGACCCGATTAGTTTTTGAAAAACCCGATCGAAGGAGTTGGAATAAGATTCCATAATTTGTTAGCACCTAAGTATTTGGTTTTGATGACAGCTACTTTAGGAAATCATATAAATATAAATACTAATGTTTTATTAAGGTATATAGTGCAGAATAGTAGATAGGTGTTGATAAAAGAAGAACATATGGTGTAAAGTAAAGATTGAAGAGTTAAAGATGTTGATATAGAGACTCAAGAATGAAGACTCATGAGTATTCAAGAGTTCAAGATTCCAAGATATTCCAGATAAGTTATAGAATCTAGAATGTTTGTTAAAATTCTGAAGGCACTTGATATCTCTCTCTATTTTATGTTTTAAAATAGTTTTAAAATGTTTTGGTTTTTAAATATTCTTTTCAAAATAGCTCTTAACAGTTTTTAAAATTCTTTTACTTATTATTTTAGTATATTTTACCAAGTTATTTTATTATGGGATTTTGATTTATATTAGTCTATTTTTCAAAATTCTTATCATATAGTTTTGCTTAAGTTTTGTTATAATTATATTGTATATATATTATATTTACACATACTTATAAAGTATAAAATTATTTCACAAAATAATACATTTTCAAAATAATATTTTAAAGTGTTTTTCAAAATTACAAAGAGTATGTCGACATACTCTAACCCTATATCTTGACATACTAGTCGTGAATTTTAAAATTCAATTTTCAAAAGAAGCGTATATCCGTTGTATCTCTTCACGAATAGAGATGACCATTATTCCTCTGTAAATACCTGTGTTTCCAATGAATTTTTTAATTACTTTTCATTGTTCTTCTCTCCTCCTTCTTCTCTCTCATTTTCTAAAACAAGTTCTAATCATACTTTACCACATTTCAACCAGAATCAAACTCCATTGCCATAGTTTGATTCTCAATCATTTTCTCTCTGATTTCTATCATCTCTCTCGCTCTAGTTAAGATCTAAGTGTTATTTAAGGATTATAGGATCATTTGTAATCAAGATTGAACTTCTGAGTTTATAAATCTCTATCACATTAAACCAATATACTTAAGGGTGTAAATTGTAGCCCGTGAAATCAATTGGGTATGGTTAGTAGCCCGTAAATCTAGTGGGTGTGTTTATAGCCTAAAATCAAGCGACTCTATCCAGAGGCCGGGATTCTGGAGGGTGTATCTCTTAGCCTTGTGTATTCTTTTCTTTTACTTTTATTGCATTTACTATTTATTTATGTTCTGATTCTGTGATTGCTAATCTCATTATTCTAAGTATAATTTCAAAATGTTTTAAAATTGACTTATATAAATTAGAAAACACTATTCATCCTTCTTCTAGTGTCAATTTAGCCTTAAGATCCATATTCCACAATCTTATATTTGGTATTAGAGCATTGGTTTTCAAAGTATTCATAAACTGATTTTTGAAAACTTTTAATGGCACTATTTAATGATATTTTTAACACTATTTTTGAAAGGATAATTTGATAAATCATCATTACAATGTTTCGTAAATTTGCATCTATTCATTGTGAAAAGTCACATGATCTATTGAAAAGGAATAAATTGCAGGAACATATGTATTACATCGCTTTTGATGAGCAAACATTTGATAATCAGACATTACAGATCAAAAAGGATAAATGGATATTGGATAGTGGTTATTCAAGACACATGACTGGAAATCCGAAGATTTTGAAAAATATAGTTTACAAAGATAGAGGATTAGTCAATTTTGGCGATAATTCTAAAGGATATGTGATCATTATCGACAATGTCAGTAATTCTAAAACTTCTGCTATTTCCAATGTTTTGTTAGTTAGGAATTTAAAACATAAACTTGGAAAACGTTTTGTTAGATGCATGTCAACTTGGTAAACTTAGAAAAAGTTCATTTAAATCAAAAGATATGATTTCTACTTCTCATCCCCTTGAACTTCTTCACTCAGATCTTTTTGGTCCCTCTCAAATACAATCTATAAATCACAGTAGATTTGTATTTATAATTATAGATAACAATTCTAGGTTTACGTGGATTGTTCTATTAAAACTTAAAAGTGATGCTTTTGGAATGTTTAAGATCTTTGTTAAATGAACTCAAAATCAAATGTCTAGAGAAAAAAAATATTTGAAGCGGTCATGGTGGAGAATTCAAAATTGAAAATTTTGAAATTTTCTGTAATAAGAAAGGTATAACCCATAATTTTTCATTTCCAAGAACACCACAATGAAATGGAGTAGTAGAATGTAAAAATATAATGATTGAAGAGTGCACCGGAACTATGCTAAATGATAGTGATTGACCTAAGAATTTTTAGGTTGAGGCAATTGGTACCACATGTTATATATTGAATAGAATTTTAATAAAACCATTAACTAAGAAAATTCCTTATGAACTATTTTATAATAAGAAATCTGAAGTATCGTATTTTAGAGTTTTTGGTGGTAAAGGTTTTATTTTAAATACTAAAGATAATTAAGATAAATATGATGCTAAATTAGATAAAGGAATATTTATTGGATATTCAAATAGGAATAAAGCTTATAGAGTTTTTTTTTTTTTGGAAAAAGGTACTTTATAAATGAAACAGATAGCATATATTTCTTTGATATGCCTCATTAAAACCTTACAACCCCCCTAACCTATATGGGTACCTTGTAAGGAAAAAGAGTACATATCAATTCCATATATTAACAATACAACAGACCCATAACTGGACCAGTCTGTCAAACAGATGGAGGAGACACAAAATAGACAGACTCACTCTCAAAACCATCCGTACGAGCAGCTGGACCCAGAAACAAACAAAGCAAGAACAGTTCTATAACAATTACAAAACAAGACCAAACAAGAAAGCACGACAGTAAAGCAACACAAAAACCAATGTTGCCTTAACTAGAACAAAAGGAAACCTAATCCCCAAATACTCCGAAAAAATTTTCAAACGACAAGATGGAAGAAGAAACATCCGGCACCAAAGGTAGTGAGATCTCTATTGCCACAAGATCTCAAAACATTACACGCTGTAGAAGATTAGGGGGGCCAAATCTGGGCAGAAGACCTCGGCAGCATGTTGAGATTGATCAAGATAAGTTGTTCTTCTGGATTTAATTCACCATATTGAATTTTATGCTCAATAAGGTGTTTGCTGTCAAGTAGGATGTGCTTGATTCGTAGCTCAAATGGTTGTTCGATTCCATTAAAGACACGACTATTACGTTCTCGCCAAATGTTCCAAACTATGTTGGTGAAAATGATACTAAAAATATTAGCATGGGGAGATTTCACTTGCTCTTGAGCTGAATTGAAAGCAGACAGAGTTGAATTAATATCGAAATTATATGAACTTGTAAGCTTAATCTTAGGAAGAATATCCATAAGGATATTCTTCGAATATGAACACTGAAAGAAAAGATGGTCTCTGTCTTCATTATGATTGTCACAGAGAACACATTTCTGGTTTATGTTTGGAACCCATTTGCTAATTCTGTCTTTCGTGTTCAGTTTATTATTAATGGCAAGTAAGGAGTTTATAGACATCTTAGGAGCACATCCTTTTTGCCAAATGAATTTAGCCCAGTCATGTTCAACATTTTTGCTTCTAAAAGTATTCCAAGCTGATTTCAAAGAGAATTGGCCTTGATTGCTAGGAAGCCACCACCAATAGTCTTGGTCCATGTGATGATGAATGATAGTTTTCTTTACAGCATTATGTTTTTGCATGGGTATGAAATTAAGGGTTTGTTTCCAATTACCATTCGAGATAAGCTGAGAAACTTGTTTATGGCAGCCATTGAAAGTTCTCATGCAATTCCAGCCATATGAATCAATTAAGGAATAGCCTTGTAACCATGGGTCAAACCAGATGTCAGTGTTAACACCATCCACTATTTTCCTGTCTACATAGCCTTTACACCATTGTCTAGCACGAAGTATAGTTTTCCAAGTATGGGAAGCGTTGTTATCTATGCTGATAGTCCAAAAGTTCTTCTTTTTGCAGTATCTATTGTGCATCCATTTTGCCCATAAAGTATTTCCATTTAAGAAATTCCAAAGAAGTTTAGTAGAGGCAGCTGTGTTTAAATCCTCAATTTTTCTGATGCCCATACCACCTTCATTCTTGGTTTTGCATACATCATTCCAATTCATGTTATGTGACTTTGATTTCCACAAAAAATTAGAACAAATAGAATTAATCCTTTGAACAATTGATGCAGGGAAAGGAGAGATTTGAAGCCAGAATATCAGCATTGGTTGGATTACATTTTTGATGAGTTCAGCTCTGCCACCTATGTTGAGTAATCTGGTTTGCCAATGATTAATTTTCTTGTTAATTTTGTCAATAAGGCATCCAAAATCTCTAGACTGCAGAGAATTGTTTGAAAAAGGGATTCCCAAATACATGATAGGCAGATTATCAATTTTGAAGTTGATGATATCTGCTATTTCCTGTTTAAACTTGGCCCCTTTACTAAAAAAGATTTTAGATTTCTCATTATTTAATTCAAGGCCTGTGAATTTTTTCATGTCTTGAAGAATATGGTAAATAGTTTCTGCATTGATAATGGATGCTTTGGCCATAATTAAGATGTCATCAGCATACAATAGGTGGGTAATCATTGGTTCGACTTGGTATACAGGTCTGATGTTTCCCTTAATATATTCTAAATCCAAATTAATGGAGAAGAATTCCATTGCCATAGCAAATAAGTACGGGGACAGAGGGTCCCCTTGTCTTATACCTCTTGTACTATGGATGAGACCATGGGGTGAACCATCAATTAAAACAGAGAAAGTGGGGGTGGATATGCATTCATATATAATATTAGCAAAAATGATAGGGAACCCCATGGATATCAGCATATGATGAATAAATTCTCTGTTGATCTTGTCATAGGCCTTATGTAAATCAATTTTCAAACAAAAATTGCTTGAATTTTTTCTGTTAAAGCTTCTGACCATTTCATAAGCAAGTAATGAATTTTCAGTGATGGCTCTATTGGGAATAAATGCATTCTGATTCATAGAGATTAGATCATTCATAAAAGCTTTCATTCTGTTGCAAAGCAAGTTGGCTAGGATTTTATATGTGACATTGCAAAGAGAAATAGGTCGAAAATCAGTAATATTCTTAGCTTCTGGAAATTTTGGGATAAGACAGATGAAAGTGTGATTTATTTCTTTGATGATTTTTCCAGATTGCAGAATACCATTCATAGCTTCCCAAATACTAATGTTAATGCTATTCCAGTGGAGTTTATAAAATTTTGAATTAAAGCCATCTGGCCCAGGGGAGCTGTTATCATTGATTTGAAAAAGAGCTACTTTAATTTCATCCATTGAAAATTGTTTGCACAAATTAGTTTTAGCAGTCTCAGTTAACACTTTCTTGCAAATGATGTTAGGAAATTGTTGTGTGACTTGTGGCAAGTGAAAAAGATCAGAGAAATAAGAAGCAGCTTCATGTGCTAAATTATCTGATGCTGATATCCAGTTACCTTGACTGTTAATTGACCATTTGTTTCTTCTATAAGATTTGGACGTTGAAATTTTATTGTAAAAGAAGTGAGTAGGTCTATCCCCTTTGAGTAACCAATTGATCTTCATTTTTTGCTCATTATCAATGGCAATTCTTCTCATCATTTCATGCAAGGCATCATAACCATTCGAATAAATATGCAGAAGATTAGCATCCAGAGGGTTGCTAATTAATTGGTTATAAATGCTGTTATTATGTTGTTTCAGATTCTCTATCATACTATGCATATTAGGTTTAGAACATAACCACTTTTTCAGATAGCTTTTCACCTGTTTCATTTTGCAGATCAATTTGAACAAGGGACTGCCAGGAGGATTGATATCTATTGCTTCAGAGTTTTTAATACTAGAGCTAATACTATTGAAGAGACGTTACATTTCTCATTTGATGAAAATTTCAAAATTCATACTCAAAATATTGATGGAGAAGAAAACATTGACAATGAAATTGAAAGTAATGAGAACACTGAAACTTATAATAATAATGAAATTTTATATCCAAATAAAAGAACTAGATACTTAAGAGACCATCCTATAGAAAATATACGTGGTAATATTGAATATGTTGTTAAAATTAGAAATTAATTAAACAAAACAAGTAATGTAACTTTTATTTCAACTATTGGACCTAAAAATCCAAAGAAAGCATCAACTGATGATTCATGTATTCTTGCTATTCAAGAAGAATTAAATCAATTCACTAAAAATGATGTATGAGAGTTAGTCCCAAGAACTGAGGATAAGTCTATTTTAGGCACTAAATGGGTATATAAGGATAAAATGAATGAAAAAGGAGAGTCGTAAGAAATAAAGATCGATTAATTTCACAAGGTTATTGTCAAGAGGAGGGTATAGACTTTGACGAAACATTTGCACCTATAGCAAGGTTAGAGGTTATAAGAATCTTACTTGCTTTCGCTAACCATAATCATTTCAAATTATGTCAAATGGATGTTAAAAGTGCATTTTTAAGAAGATTTATATGTAGAACAACAGATTTATATGTAGAACAACCCCCACTTTTAAAATATGAAAATTTACCAAATCATGTTTACAAATTAAATAAAGCTTTACATGGTCTAAAACAGGCTCCCGGAGCATAGTATATAAATTAAATCCTATTTATTACAATCAAATTTTGGTATAGGCAAAGTAGATAGCACTCTCTTTATTAAAAGGAATAAAAAAGATATCCAATCAATACAAATATATGTAGATAATATTATTTTTGGATCTACTAATGAAAATCTAAATAAAGAATTTTCAAAATTAACGACTAAGGAATTTGAAATGAGTCATATAGGAGAAACAAATTATTTTTTAGGATTACAAATTAAACAACTAAGTAATAAAAAATTTATTAGTCAAGAAAATATGCTAAAGACTTAGTTCAAAAAATTTGATATGGTAAATACTAGCGGTAAACCAACTCCTATGGCAACTAATGAAAAATTAAATGAAGAAGAAAATTCAAAATACATAGATCAAAACTATATAGAGGAATGATTGGATCACTATGCAAGATGTCAATCTCGACCTAAAGAAACTCATTTAAAATTTGTAAAACGAATTTTAAGATATGTTAATAACACGTCAGACTATGGACCCTTTTATCCAAAAGATGATTCATTTGAATTAATTTCATATAGTGACGTTGATTATGCCAATTGTAAATTAGACTGAAAAAGTACAATTGGAGCTTGTCATTTTTTGGGACATTCTTTGGTTTCCTGGTTTAGTGAAAAGAAAAATACCACCTCTTTGCCTATGACAAAATCAGAACATATTTCAGCAGCATTAGCCTATTCACATGATATCTATATGCAACAAACTCTAAGATATTTTAGTTTAAATTTTACTAAATCACTAATATACTATGGTAATAAGAGCGCGATTAATCTGTCTAAAATCCAACTCATCATGCTCGAACTAAACATACTGATATAAGATATTATTTTCCAAGAGATAATGTAAATAAAGAAGTTATATCACTTGAATTTATAAACACTAAAAATCAAGTAGGTGATATTTTGATGAAACCATTGTATCAAACATCTTTTACTAAGTTAAAAAGAGAATTAGGTATTTGTTCTCTATCGAAAATTTAAAAACTATAACATAAATTTACATAACTAATAAGAAAAATAAAATAAATAAAATTTTCCAATGTATGCCGACATACATGACCACTTTATGTCAACATATAATGGAAAAATTCATTTTTGAAATTTTCCCTCTAAAATTTATTTTGGTAGTTATATAAACACCAAATTCGACTTTCTTCTTCATTTTCTACCTTTTTACTATTCTTAACTTCTGAAATAAATAAATTATGGCATCCTCTTCAAATCCAAACCATAATTCAACATTTTCCTACCATTCACTACCACGGACCCTTCCAAAACACTACTTTAGAAAAAGTTATTAAATTGTAGGAAGATATGAAGAATCTTCTAGAGGTGTTGGCTGAAATTCAAGTCATACAACTTCAAATGTTGAAGGAAGAAGAGAAATAAAGCAAGATTCTACGTAATCTTCAAAAATATCTATATGATAACCCTACGAATCCAATAATTATTGAAAATGGTTCCATGAATTTAGCTACTTATAATCCTCTTCAAAGTAGCGAAGAAGAAAAGGAACAATATATGGAGGAGGACGAAGAGGTTACATGAGTTTGGGAAGTTTGTTACTACCGAGATGGAAACCTCGTCTAATGAAAGGGAAACTTTAGCCTTCTTTATCCTCATTGTCCTATTCATAAGTCTCCTATCATTAAGAATTCTCGTTAGAATAGGACTTCTTCTTCGTCTAATTACGAATAGTTTGTATTTTAACTTTAATTTGACTTTATTATATGTATGGATTGAGTGGTTTGTAAATATGATAATTAAAGGAATATATAGTATGGTTTGGTTACTATTAATGGTTTATAGTTTTAGTTAGTTATTTTTGTTTACGGCTGGGGAAGAAATATATAAAATTTAGGCATAGATTAAGGGAGAGTTTTACAACTCGAGGGGAGGTTACATTATATTTTATATACAAAGTCGCCATCATCAAAAATGGAGAGATTGTTATGGTTTTGATGACAACTTTAGAAAATCATATAAAATGTAAATACTAATATTTTACCAAGGTATATAGTATATAGTGCCGGATATTAGACAGGAGCTGATATAAGAAGACTGTACGGTATCAAGTAAAGGTTGAAGAGTAAAAGATGTTGATATAGAGACTCAAGAATGAAGACTCATGAGTGTTCAAGAGTTCGAGATTCCGAGGTATTCCAGATAACACATAGAGTCTAGAATGTTTGTTAAAATTTTGATAGCACGACCTCTTTCTCTATCTCTATTTTAAGTTTTAAAATAGTTTTAAAATGTTTTGGTTTTTAAATATTCTTTTCAAAATAGCTTCTAATATTTTTTAAAAGCTTATACTTATTATTTTAGTATATTTTACCAAATTATTGTTTTTATTAGATTTTTAAATATACTAGTTTATTTTTCAAAATGCTTATCATATATTTTTACCTAATTTTATTATGATTATAATGTGTATATATTCTATTTAAACGTACTTACAAAGTATAAAATTATTTCTCAAAATAATACATTTTCAAAATAATATTTTAAGACATTTTTCAAAATTACAAAGAGTATGTCGACATACTCTAACCCTATGTGTCGACATACTAGACGTGAATTTCAAAATTCAATCTTCAAAAGAAGTGTCTATTCAGCATATCTCTTTACAAATAGATATTACCGTTATTCCTCTATAAATACCCATGTTTCCAATAAAAAAATTAATCACTTTTCTCTCTCCTCCTTCTCTCTCATTTTCTAAAACAAATCATAACCGTACTCTATCGAATTTCAACCAGAATCAAACTCCATTGCCATTAGTTTGATTGTCTATCCTTTGCTCTCTAATTTCTATTATCTCTCTCACTCCAATCAAGATCTAAGTGCTATTCAAGGATTATAGGATCATTTGTAATCAGGATTGAAATTTTGAGTTTGTAAATCTTTATCAAATTAAACCGAAATATGTGTGGTTGTGATTGTAGCCAATGAAATCAATTAGGTGTGCTTAGTAGCCCATAAATCCAATGTGTGTGCTTATAGCTCGAAAATCAAGCAGCTCTACCCAGAGGCCGATATTCTGGAGGGTGTGTCTCGTAGCCTTGAAATCGAGATTGTATTTGCATTTACTAGTTGTAAAGAAATCCATATAAGAAATTATACGGGACTGGATGTAGAGTAACTCCGAACCAATATAAAATCCTGATGTGTTCTTTCCTTTTACTTTTACTGCATTTACTATTTATCTTTGTTTTGATTCTATGATTGTTAATCTCACTATTATAAGTATAATTTCAAAATATTTCAAAATGATTCATATAAATTAGAAAACACTATTCATCCCCCTCTAGCATTAATTTAGCCTTAAGATCCCTATTCCGCAATCTTACATATTTGACCCCAAGTGCGAGTGGGAGATTGTTAGAGTTAAGGTTATGTTCTAGGGCAATTATATAATTTGTTACATGCATCTAACTCTGTAACCAGTCTTATTCATAATAACGGTGTTTGATTGCTATAACATGCTTTCTTATATTATGATATAATTAATTAAGTAATCAATTTAAAGTATATTACATAGAAAATTATTAAACAATATGTCATGTTATAGTAATTGCAATGCGTTGTAATCATGAGAAATTCACCACTAAACTAACATATTATTTAAGATATTCCTAGTCAAGATGTTTCAAGAAAGAATATCGATTCATCCATTGAGACTAGAATACGTAACGCTGCCCAAATGTTGGGCTATGTATTACTTATGGTTGCAGGTGGCACCAGCGGGTTATGTACTAATAGTTATTGGATAACATGGATAACTCACTCAGGAGTTTTCTGTTAGTTAATATAACTAAGATCAAACGGGAAGTCTCGAAGTGACGATGTTACATAGCTCCCTAGACATTATAATATGGCGAAACTTCAAAATGGACACACCACTTTGATTATCATCAAATTATGGCGTAGCGATCCATCAAGCAACTATATTTGGGTCGGAGCTAAAGCATTGGAAGGGGAACACTATTCAATGAGGAATTCGTCTTTTTGGTTATAAAGGGGTTAGTATCACGGTCAACTATAGTCAATGTGTCCAGCTAGAACATTATGAGGTAATAATTGTTATTGTTGAACCTGTAGGATTTTGTATCTAGACTAATCAAGTTGAATGTGGAAGATATTTGAATTTTGATCAAATTCAAATTCCATAAGTCCTAAAATAGTATAGTTTTGAAGAATAGAATTGGTGCAAATAATCATTACTACAGGGTATCGCTTATAATAGTAAATTTTGTATTTTACCAAAAAGATGTGTAAGCAATAAATTCGGCTGAAATGTTACATCACTAGCTTAGTTGATGTGTAAATGTTAATATTCGAGTTATTCAATATTAATCACAGATTGAATTTACACCTTTGAGTTGCATAACCATAATGATGAATACTTTGAAAAACCACATGATTAATTAAGTTATAATCATTGTAAATTAATTAATACTTTCGAAATACTAATTACTATATTTTATTCTATTTGACATGTGAATGCCATTAGTATTTAATAAAAATTAATATACATATAGTTATGTATGTGTGGATCGATATACGATGTCAATTTTCTATTTAAATTTGATTTAAAGGCGTTAATTACTAAATAGTCTTGGAAATTTATGGGACCAAATAGCCTTTATCTTGGTCAGCCATGTATCGTAAGTTGGGGGGATTGATTTGATAAGGAATTAAAGATGCAATTGGAAAGGTTTCATTTATTCCTTTAAAATAAAGTTCCTTTTCATTCATTTATTAATTCCCCTAACAATTCATTTTCTCCTGCTCTCCTCTCTCTATAATGGACGAAAATTCCATGGTTTCATGGAAATAAGTATTCATAAAACAAAGTCTAAACAAATCAGATAAAATAAATACAAAAATGGTGCTTCAAATTGTTGTGATTTTTGAAAGTGATTCAATCGGATCTAGGAGTTTCAATACATTCAAGGTGTAAATCATAAGGACTTTCTTTTGGTAAGTTATCAATCTTAGTTTTGTTTACATACATCATAATGTTAAGGTAGATTAGATCTCATATGCTTTATAATGAATTTATATGTTCCATTGTTGTTAGATCTAATATATACATATGTTTAGATGTTCAGTTGATTTAAAACATTAAAAAACATTACAATCTTAATGTAATATGTGCGTGTGTGTATGTATCAGTCATTATAGTTTATTTAAGAAAATCATAATTTTGATTTAAAACAATTTCATTGCATAAAATAATTTTACAACATTTATATGTGTATAAACACACACATCAAACATATTTAAATAGATACAAATTGTATCTATAAATATGTTTACGAATTAAAAATAATTTGAATTTTATTTTAACATGTACATTCATTAACATATGTTAATGCGTGTTTTATTTTACAATAATGTTGTCTTGTTTATGAATAATATACATCTATATGTGTGTGTACATATTAAAATTCCATACACATTGATTATAATATCTAATTCAAACTTTAGAAAGGTATGTTTCTTGAAATTACAAATATAAGTTTGATTCTCAAAGATGAAAATTTGATTTCGAAGATATCGCTTTAATTTCAAAATATGTTATTTATCAAAACTGGTTTTAAAATATGTTTTTAATTATTATTTTCATCACAGTTGGAAATTTATTTTTTATTGTGTGTGTTTGTGTAACAACCTAGAATTTTAGTCAATTGATTTTGAAATATTAAATTTATTTTAAATATTGATATATAAATTCTAAGTCAAATAGCTTAAATTTTCAGTATTGGAATTATTTAATAATTGAATCTTGGATTTAGTTTGAATAAAAATGATTTTGAAAGTCTAAATAAGAATGCTAATAGTGAACGTTTAAAATTAGAATTAAAAGTGATTAAATTGGCTTTAATAATAATTCGTTTAATTAACAAGTGATAATAGACTTTCGAGACATTGTCTTGGATTTGACGAAACTAGTGCCATTACATATGTAATAGTAAATTATTATATGATGTCGAATTTCGTGACGGTCAGATGTATCATTTGGTAGTGTGAGCTCGTAATGCATAGAATTTGTTTATGAGTTTAATTTAATATAATTAAATTTAAAAAACTAACTTTAATGTATGATCAACTTAGGTTTCGATAATAGTCGCATTGGGTTCGGAATAGGGGTATTTAGTATAGAGTGTCAGTCAGCATGCCTTGTTTGGAGTTCGAGATTTTAGATGCTTAGAGTTGATACTTTTAGAATTAAATAATTATTCACCATATTCAGCCCATACTCTCCAACTATTCACCCCATCCATCTCCCCTACTTCAGTCCATAACTTTCCCATACCATCCGTCCTATTTATAATCCCCCATTCATTTTACTGTGAATGATTTTTCAACACCTCCATTCAAAATTCATTTAAAATTCTACATTCCATCAAAAATCATGAAATAGGATTTGTTAGAATCGTATTATTGAGGTCTTCCTTCCCTTATGCATCAATTTTCGTTCGAAAAAATGGTCGTGAGTGTTTTAGGAAGGCTGAAGTTGATTAAGCACTAGGGTTTGGGTTAGTTGGAATTTAGGCGACGTTAGTGGTTGGGTATGGTGGCAACGTGCTCGTCTTGGCTAAGGGCATCGCGCAGCAGTGTTGGGTGGACAAAAATGGAGTGTAGGGAATTGTGTCCTATGTACGGATGAGATAAATGCAATCAGGTCGGAAATTATCAGGGGCCAGGGACATGGATTTGAGGGGTCGGGGAGGTAATGCTAGCGAGGGGAAAAGCGTTGGAGGTGACAGTGTTGAATTTCATCGAGCGGTTAGGGAGAATTTGGTGGTTGAAATGCAAGTCCATGGTGGGTTTGGTCTCTGGAAACAAATGGGATTTAAATATGACGAAGGATGGATTAATTATTTGAAGAGGGTAATTAGTTAATAATGCTATAATTAGTGGATTTAATTATATTATTTAAATCATAATCTTATAAATGCGATAACATATCCATATTAGATCGGAATTTGTTTGGCCAAAATTGGCCGTAAATACCCAATCGCAGATGAAAGCCGATTCACGGTCGTAGACCACATATAGAATATGTGAAGAGGATATAAATATGAAAAACAACAAAAAATAAAATGAAAGTAGTAAAAAGACAAGATTTATAGTGGATCGGCGTTGTAGCCTACGTCCACTCTGAAGAGTTTGTTGTTTATTGATGATTCTCAACTGATCTAGCACCTGATCAATAAGAAGCATGCTGCTAATGAATGATGAGGTTAGTCCAAACTCGATGGATATGAAATGGATAGATGTGAAGGAGATGGATACGAAGCAGATGGATACGAAATGATGTGAATCATATGGATATTGATCGATCCATGACTCTGACCTGAAGTAACTACCTCCTTGACCCGAAGTAACCCTTCCAGTGACTCGAAGTAAATGCTGAGATGACCCAAAGCAAGATAATGCTGATCCAAGATGGTCCAATGCCATCCCCTTCAAGGAATGCCCCATCGTGACCCAAAGAAAATACCTCTTTGTCTCAAAGGAATCCTCCTGAAAACCTAAAAAAACCCATTCTGATCCTAAAGCAGCTCGACCTTTGTCAAAAACCCATACTCAAGTATCTTATAGTGCTTGTCCATTGACTATGCTATATCATGGCCTCATAATCATGTTTATTATCCATGATTGATCATCCTTCCATTTGTCTGAACCAAGCCTATGATAATCCAGCTTCGCTGTGCAGTCGATTAGGTTGAATCCACCTGTATACTGTCTTGCCAAAAGGTGGGTAAATAGAATTGAACATGGATTTTTGCGTTATGTTCTTAGCAACAAATACTACGTGATGGGATTGGGTTGGAGATAATTGGAGATAGTATAAATTTCGCACTAAATCGAATGTCGCTTGAATTTAGACGAAACCAAAACGCATTGGCGATAACTAGTATTTCGACGAGTTAAACTCACATTTTTGGTTAACCAACATGTTATATAGTTGATAAAAATTATTAATTGGATGTTTAGATGGTTTACTATTTATCAGTTGGTTTAGATTTTTTCCCGCCCTAGAGCGGATGACTTTTTATATATACTTGCTAATGGTGGATGACCCATATTACATAATCATATATTGTTTGTGATGAAGGGGGACAGGTTGAAGGGATCTAAGGGGATTCCTCGCTATTGTTGATTTATTCCAAAGAAATTCCTGTTATATGATTATTGAATATGAAACCTGATTTTTTGACACTATTGGTTATGACATTGTTTATATTCAAAACTGAAACCCAGTAGCGATAGAAAGTCAATAACAATATTGTTTAAGAGTTCGGTAGTTATTATCCTTAAATTAGTAATTTGAAATACTATAAATTGCCATTTGGGTTGGAATTGGGTTTTGAGATGGAGAAAGATTTAAAACCTGAATTTGAGATTTTCATAAATATTTTATTTTAAATGGATTTAGTTTCTATTTTACACCAACCTTTTTGTGACGACCCGAAAATCCGTACCCTTTGAATCGACAATAATCCACACATGTCCGACCCAAAACGCATAAACTGACGGAAAGTCAAGAGAAAGAAAAGAAGTGAGAAGAAGAGAAGAGAAGAAAGAGAGAAGATAGAACCAAATAAAACAATACAGAATCTCACATCGCAGCGGAAAATATATAATATCATATCAATGATCTTTACAAAACAGAAACTGTATATACATACATCAATCAGAGTTCAACAATCAATCAGAGTTATCGGCTTGAACAGTTATAATAACCTGTCCTCACAATTGCCGATAATAAATAACAACTAAGCACAGCGGATAATCAAGCAAATACGGACGTACGAAAATGAAGATCTTCAGCTCGCCTGCTGAAGCTCCAAAAGCACCAAAGCATAACCTGTACATATACTCGGTCTAAACCGAGCATTAAAAGGGAAGAACGCCCGGATCAGTCTGGTAAACCAACGTGAGAAACACACTCAACTGAATTTATTAAATTACCAAACGTTTCCTTAGTTTTCAAAACAAAAGTATCTCGTAAGACAAGTCCACACATAAACACGGACATGTTTTTACCTTACGATAACTAAAACATTTCATATCAAGTGTCATGTTATATTATAGTAGTGTCTACTATATACAAATAATATTAATCATAACCGAAATTGTTACATTGATTAAATTCCAGCATATAGCCCAATCGGGTAATACAATCAAAATGACGGGTACGTAGTGGAGTTTGGATTTCCATACAAATGACCAGGTGAAGGGACTACCTTCCAAAGGGGTACACCTCTAGATGGATGTCCCGAGGCACAGAGCATCTGCCCTCTACCAACACAAGACCGGCCCACCTCTTACTAGATGGTACCGAATATGTCATCCTTCGGTCGTTACTGACCTTTCCGAGGGCCCTCTAGCATACAAACCACAATAATCAGATACACGACATCATAGCGTGCAAAGATATATCTAGAAGAGGATGATCATATCCTGATGGGAATGACCCACTTAGCCCTGCTGCATCTAACCCTGTTTTGGTCATTTCCGGTTGATGAGGCTAGAGGTAACGATTACCTTTTACAATCACATATCACATCACTTAGAATGCCACACGGCTATTTCCGTTGACTACTAATTGCCTTCCACAAAAATACAACCCTTAAGCACATACGTCTCAAGGAGGGTGTTAAGCTAAGAGAAGTTGCCTTCTCCGCCACCACTGATGTACGTTTGTAGAAACCAATGTTCATAATCATTAGAAATGCAATGTCAGACAAACATCCATATAAGTTGTCCAGGAACAGGACAAACCGAAGGTACTTTCCTACCACATCCTATCGGGAAATCCCTAGGATTAGTAGCAAATAGTCCTCGCATTGGACATTTCATAATGAAGAGACCACTGCTACTGGATGTATATTGGTATTTTAATCCCCAAACGATCAACAAGCAGTCCCCCACTATGAAACTCCGAAAATCAATATCATCACAAGCAACCTGCATAATCATCGCATATACGTTGGTCCGAAGTGGTTTTCAGATAGATCTAATCCCGGTCTCTTCGCACCAACAACGCAAAAGCGTTTCTCAACCTCACACAGCAACTAAGTCTCGTAGACTTATCACGTTTCCAACTTTCAACTTGCTATCCTTCGGGCCAAGAAGGAAGCTCGATAGATTGGAGTAATACTCCGCACTATACGAATCAACACCCTCAACACAAACGATAATCAAGCCTACACAGAAGACTACGTACTAAGTATACGATTAAATAGTTCCCACATCAAGTCGAGGAACTAAATTTTTGGGCAATTTGATAGTCGGTTATTTAATTATCAAAGCAAACAAACAAATATTTAGCACTATAACAATCACTGGGCCCTTCAATTAATCTTTTATTAATTAAGTCACTTGCCAAATATTCACTTCAAATTATCTTTAAAAAGATATAATTCTCAAAACATTTCAATCATTGGAAAACATTTCCAAATACTTATTTAATAGTAATTCACAATTCAATTTATTTTCAACACTTAGAAAATATTACATATACTTAAAATGCGATTAAGTATATATTTTATTCTTTAAGGAAATCATTCTCTTAAACATCTTTATTCGGGTCAAACGAATGTTGCGTAAAACATCGTTACGACAACCCAAAATCAATAGTGTAGGGATTCGAAATTAAGATAGATATATAAATCCCAATACTATACAAAAACATTTCCTTTCGGAAATCATTTACTATAACAACAGTGTTATAGTCCATCATTTCCTTATTTCTCGAAAACGTCTATTTCAACAATGAATGTTGAAATCTATGGTTTCGATTCTTAACACATTTTAAAACAACTTCAAACCGTTTTAATTCTATTTAATATATCACTTCCCAAAATATTTATATAATTTTAAAATATTATTCGCTGTCCAAAATCGTGAATATAGTCCATTTACCAAATCCAATATTTCTACACATTTTATTAAAGATAATCCACTGTCCAAAATCGTGGATATAAATCTCTAACCACATTCAACACTTCTACATAATTAATTAAAGGATTATCCACTGTCCAAAATCGTGGATATATCTCCTTTAATAATTTCTATACTTACTTATTAAATTTATTTGACTTCGGATTTATGAAACCATGTTTATAAATTCCATTTTCTTTTTATAATAACTACTATATATAAAGTCTCTTATTAACCAATTTCATTTATAACTCAATTTTATACCCAAAAACCCAAATTATAAGTTAATTACTTATAAATCATTCACTTATAAAATTCATTCGTTTAATAACTTCACAAATTATAAATCTTATTCACTTATAAAAATCCATTTAAATTTGGAAATCATCACTTTAATATTTTTATTATTTCAAAATAGGCCAAATGATGCAACGGCACCAAATACATCAATCACGGCATCCAAACGTCATATATCATATGATAATAACATATATCACAAATATCTGTAAATAAAATCAATACTGTTGAGGAATCCAGTTGGATCCCTCCAACCTGTCGCCTGCAACAAATATACATATTAGAATATGTGTACAATGTCCGCTACAAGGCAGACGCACGTACAAAGGGTCATCCGCTCATACACGGGAACGTATAGGGTCTCATCTGCTCCAATAGGAAGGTATATATCTAAATACCAATCAATATATCATATATCATCCAAAAAATCATCAATCATCATATAATAAATTATTTCTCACTTATATAAAATATCAGTGAGTCAGAAAGAGTGAGTTGTACTCACATTGCTTGTAGTCGTCGCGTTAGCGATTTATTCCGATTAAAATTAAACGAGCGTTTAATTTCAACCAAAATTTTCACTAGCTCAAATAAATCCCAATCCAGCTCCATAATATAGTGCTCGTTAATACGAACCCAACGTAATTCGTTTCGTGCGAAACGGACCTCGTATGAGCAAGTTATGCTATTTTAAAGTTTGCACGAATTATATAATATAATAATTCAATTTCTATTTTTATTTTCTAACCCTAAAAGCAAATCTGGCCATTGATTTCTGCTCCATCAGATCTGGGCCGCTGGTATCCTTCTTCCTCCATCAGGTTTGCACGTTCAAACCTAACCCATAGCCACCACTCTTCAACGAATTATCGCGGCCACCACGTTGAAGTTGAAGACGATCGGCGACCTCCGTTGCGAAGCTCACCTCGACCCCCATCATCGGCCAAGGACCAGCCGAGCTCGGTCAAACCTATGCCTAGATAAACGTGCATGAAGGCAGCATGAACGTGGCCATTTTAACGATGATCCATAGCTCCAAATTCGATCGTAGCCGTTGATCTTGTAGATCTCGTCGTGCTCTACGACTTTGCTGTTGGAAGTTTCTTCTAATTGTTTATAGATTTGGAGATTTAGAGGGAAGAAGATTGACAAATTCTGGCCATTAAAAGGCTTAGTGGCGGCTAGGGTTTCTAATCCTAGGGTTTGTGTAAATTAGAAAAAATGTTGGCCTTTTATAGAAAATTTACGCGCACTATTCATCCGAAAATTTTTCGAACTCCAAACGAAGCATGCCGCCTGGCATTTATAATGTTTTACCCCTATTCCGAACGCAATGAAATATATATCGAAAGCCAATTCGATCGTATTTGAAAGATAGGTTTTCGAATCGACTATTTTAAATTTAGAATTCACTTAAACCGATTTCTATGCGTTTTAGCTTGCCCCGGACAAACCGTACATCCGATTGACACGAAATTTGAAATCTTACAATAATATAATATTACGGACCCGATGAAACTAGTTTTATCAAAATCCGAGACTGTTTGAAAAATGGCTATTTTTACTCGTCAATTAAATATTAAAATATTCAATTTCTACAATTTAACTTTTAATTCAATTTTAAAAGTTACATAACATCATTCTAACTCCAATATGATTTAATATAACTTTATAAATCATTTTTATTCATTTTAAATGCAAATTCTAATTATTTACGCAATTTCAAATATTAAATTAACAATTTAATTATCCAATTAAATCTAGATATTCGAAATATTATTTATTCATCTTATAAATTTTGCTTGTGCATATTTAAAATTAATTAAATATACGAATTTCAAATGACTGAAATTCTGGGTCGTTACATTCTCTCCTACTTAAAAGAATTTCGTCCTTGAAATTACAAAGTAAGAAAAAGTCACTAAATCCATTAAATTTTTTCAAAACAATTCGTTCAATTTAGATTTACCAAAATCACTTTAGTGTTTAACTTTTCCGAAATCCACTAGTTAAACTTCTTATAAAAACTTTACTAAGTTTCCGAATCCATTCATAGTTATCGTTTTCAAAAGCAACTATATCGTTTAACTTTTCACTCAATATCAAACTTTTAGTTTTCACAAAATTTTTCCAATTTTCCAAAAATTTTCTAACGCCTTAAATTTTCAAAAAAAATTCGCCATAGTCTCTTTTGCGCGGTTAGATCCGAATAAAAAATGGCAATATATATATATATATATATATATATATATATATATATCACAAATATACATCTCATCAAGTAATGAGGCATCCCGAAGAGAAAAAAGTGTAAAAGTACGATATGTAATCCGAGATATGTACCTTATATATTATAGCGAGCATATACGGCTAATATAGCGCGAAAGCGAGCTCCAAATGCGAAGCAAGCGCAATCCGCACCTACTAAACACTCAACAACAATGAGAAACATGTATATATGAAAGTAATATCAATATACAACATATACCATTGCAACAACTACATATGCCACTATAGCAAATGCAACAAATCCAACCATCAAACAACTATCATCCAACAAACCATATCTATCCAATCTATCCATAACCATATCAATATAAATTCACTTCTCATTAATATTCATTGAATTGGTTTTCAATTTAATCGCATTTGATTCATTAACATTGGATTTACTAACATTCATTCATTCGAATTAGTTTACATTCACTAATTTATATTCAAGTTAGTTCACTTTTAAATCAAATCACATTCAATTCTATTTATTCGTACTTCACTTTCAATTTGGATTCAACTATTTATAGCTTTCATTTTCATTAATTTAATTTCATTAACACTTAATGAATCTCTATTCAATCAACTAACATTCATCTAACAATCAATGCATATCCAACACAACCAAATTTATTTACTTTACATTCATTCAATTTGGTCCAACACGTTTAATTTCAAATTGGTTTAACATTCAATTGATTTTCATTCGATTATTTAATTTCAAATTTCATTAGCTTAATGAATTAACACTTGCACTCACTATTCCATATCAATTTATTTACATTAGATTGATTAACATCCAATCCATTTATTAATTCAGTTGCTAATTCATTTTATCATTAAAGTTGAATTTCTTTATATAACTCAAGTTCACATTCATCACTTCATTTTATTCACTTTACAATTTAATTCGATACCAAAATCAATTTTATTTAACATCACTTAAGTTATCTTTCATTTCAACTTCATTTACCTTCACTTTCACTATACAACTTAAGTTTACTTCTAATTTAATTGAAATTCTATTTTATTTAACTTTTTTACTTAAGTCAAATTCCATGTCACTATTCAAACTCATATCTTGTTTTACTTAACAAAATAGTTTAACCACTTTAGCTATTGGTTTTACTTACCTTTTCACATTTTATAACTTATAAATCTTATTTATTCAACTTCCATAAACATTTACCTAAGTATACTTCCATTCACATTTTTATAATTCAAATCATGGTTATATAATCACTTTACACTTAGGTTCAACTTCCATTTCAATAACTTATCTAATCAAGTTAAAGTCCAATTCAATTATATTTAACTTTCCTTCAGTTAAATTTCAAATCATATAATTCACTTACTAACTCAAATTTCTTTCAACTTTACCAAAGTTAAATTTATACTTCATATTATAAATACAAAACTCGTTTCACTCATTCTTATCAATTTCAACTTGGATTTTTAAATCAAATTAGTTTATCAAAACAAAACTTCAACTTCAATTTATTATTGGTAGCAAATCCATCACACAGAAACTCGAAAATGATACCGATGATGCTGCAGTCATCACCCTTATTATTTTCCAGTAACAGTAGTGAATTCAGTGCTTTATATACTTTTCAAAATTATATTTTCTTTTATTCTTTATAAATCACATTTATAAATCTTTTACTTATATGATTTCACTATTTCACTTTACTTATATAAGATCATTCCAGATTTATTTATCTTACTTAGATTTATAATAGTATAACATCTTTAACTTTGAAAAACAATTTTCAAAGTAAACGCGATTCAAATTTCCCCAATTCTTAATTTAAATCCCTTTTCATTTACAACTCAAATAGTTTCATTTCTTATATATAAGATTATTTCACAATTGTAAATCATATTAATTATAATTCCATACTATATAATTCATTTGCTTATACAATTTATTATCTTACAATTGTTGTTTTTATTTAGATTATTCAACATCTTTCATTAACTTACATATATTTTCATTTTCAAACAACCAAACAATCAATTTATATACACTTTAATAATTTCTGAAAAATTATTCATATATAAAATATAATCTAGGTAAAATTATTTCATTTACCCAATTTTAAAATAATACATGTCGACTTGCCTCGTTTAAGTGTTTGGAAATCCCTATCAATAACATGGCGTCCCACATACCAACCAAAATTCACAAACAGCTCAACGGATAAGCAAACACAATATAAAATATTTTATATTCACTAACAAATACGCGCTCATATATATAATACACTCAAATTCAATCTACGATGCTACTGTCCCTATCTATATTGAGTACACATCAAAGCTTAGGAATATACAAAATCTAAGCTCTGATACCAGCTGTGACGACCCGAAAATCCGTACCCTTTGAATCGACAATAATCCACACATGTCCGACCCAAAACGCATAAACTGACGGAAAGTCAAGAGAAATAAAAGAAGAGAGAAGAAGAGAAGAGAAGAAAGAGAGAAGATAGAACCAAATAGAACAATACATCGTAGCGGAAAATATATAATATCATATCAATGATCTTTACAAAACAGAAACTGTATATACATACATCAATCAGAGTTCAACAATCAATCAGAGTTATCGGCTTGAACAGTTATAATAACCTATCCTCACAATTGCCGATAATAAATAACAACTAAGCACAGCGGATAATCAAGCAAATACGGACGTACGAAAATGAAGATCTTCAGCTCGCCTGCTGAAGCTCCAAAAGCACCAAAGCATAACCTGTAGATATACTCGGTCTGACCCGAGCATTGAAAGGGAAGAACGCCCAGATTAGTCTGGTAAACCAACGTGAGAAACACACTCAACTGAATTTATTAAATTACCAAACTTTTCCTTAGTTTTCAAGACAAAAGTATCTTGTAAGACAAGTCCACACATAAACACGGACATGTTTTTACCTTACGATAACTAAAACATTTCATATCAAGTGTCATGTTATATTATAGTAGTGTCTACTATATACAAATAATATTAATCATAGCCGAAATTGTTACATTGATTAAATTCCAGCATATAGCCCAATTGGGTAATACAATCAAAATGGCGGGTACATAGTGGAGTTTGGATTTCCATACAAATGACCGGGTGAAGGGACTACCTTCCGAAGGGGTACACCTCTAGATGGATGTCCCGAGGCACAGAACATCTGCCCTCTACCAACACAAGACCGTCCCACCTCTTACTAGATGGTACCGAATATGTCATCCTCCGGTTGTTACCGACCTTTCTGAGGGCCCTCTAGCATACAAACCACAATAATCAGATACACAACGTCATGCGTGCAAAGATATATCTAGAAGAGGACGATCATATCCTGATGGAATGACCCACTTAGCCCTGTTGCATCTAACCCTGTTTTGGTCATTTCCGGTTGATGAGGCTAGAGGTAACGATTACCTTTTACCATCACATATCACATCACTTAGAATGCCACACGGCCATTTCCGTTGACTACTAATTGTCTTCCACAAAAATACAACCCTTAAGCACATACGTCTCAAGGAGGGTGTTAAGCTAAGAGAAGTTGCCTTCTCCGCCACCACTGATGTACGTTTGTAAAAACCAATGTTCATAATCATTAGAAATGCAATGTCAGACAAACATCCATACAAGTTGTCCAGGAACAGGACAAACCGAAGGTACTTTCCTACCACATCCTGTCGGGAAATCCCTAGGATTAGTAGCGAATAGTCCTCGCATTGGATATTTCATAATGAAGAGACCACTGCTACTGGATGTATATTGGGATTTTAATCCCCAAACGATCAATAAGCAGTCCCCCATATGAAACTCCGAAAATCAATATCATCACAAGCAACCTGCATAATCGTCGCATATACGTTGGTCCGAAGTGGTTTTCAGATAGATCTAATCCTAGTCTCTTCGCACCAACAACGCAAAAGCGTTTCTCAACCTCACACAGCAACTAAGTTTCGTAGACTTATCACGTTTCCAACTTTCAACTTGCTATCCTTCGGGCCAAGAAGGAAGCTCGATAGATTGGAGTAATACTCTGCACTATACGAATCAACATCCTCAACACAAACGATAATCAAGCCTACACAGAAGGCTACGTACTAAGTGTACGACTAAATAGTTCCCACATCAAGTCGAGGAACTAAAATTTTAGGCAATTTGATAGTCGGTTATTTAACTATCAAAGCAAACAAACAAATATTCAGCACTATAACAATCACTGGGCCCTTCAATTAATCTTTTA
The DNA here is from genome assembly GCA_030765085.1 of Allium cepa. NCBI lineage: Eukaryota > Viridiplantae > Streptophyta > Magnoliopsida > Asparagales > Amaryllidaceae > Allium > Allium cepa. Next base: position 515,757,678 of record CM060938.1, read on the forward strand.
TTAATTAAGTCACTTGCCAAATATTCACTTCAAATTATCTTTAAAAAGATATAATTCTCAAAACATTTCAATCATTGGAAAACATTTCCAAATACTTATTTAATAATAGGTAATTCACAATTCAATTTATTTTCAACACTTAGAAAATATTACATATACTTAAAATACGATTAAGTATATATTTTATTCTTTAAGGAAATCATTCTCTTAAAATCTTTATTCGGGTCAAACGAATGTTGCGTAAAACATCGTTACGACAACCCAAAACCAATAGTATAGGGATTCGAAATTAAGATAGATATATAATTCCCAATACTATACAAAAACATTTCCTTTCGGAAATCATTTACTATAACAACAGTGTTATAGTGCATCATTTCCTTATTTCTCGAAAACGTCTATTTCAACAATGAATGTTGAAACTATGGTTTCGATCCTTAACACATTTTAAAACAACTTCAAACTATTTTAATTCTATTTAATATATCACTTCCTAAAACATTTATATAATTTTAAAATATTATTCACTGTCCAAAATCATGAATATAGTCCATTTACCAAATCCAATATTTCTACACATTTTATTAAAGATAATCCACTGTCCAAAATCGTGGATATAAATCTCTAACCACATTCAACACTTCTATATAATTAATTAAAGGATTATCCACTGTCCAAAATCGTGGATATATCTCCTTTAATAATTTCTATACTTACTTATTAAATTTATTTGATTTCGAATTTATGAAACCATGTTTATAAATTCCATTTTCTTTTTATAATAACTACTATATATAAAATCCCTTATTAACCAATTCCAATTATAACTCAATTTTATACCCAAAAACCCAAATTATAAGTTGATTACTTATAAATCATTCACTTATAAAATTCATTCGTTTAATAACTTCACAAATTATAAATCTTATTCACTTATAAAAATCCATTTAAATTTGGAAATCATCACTTTAATATTTTTATTATTTCAAAATAGGCCAAATGATGCAACGACACGAAATACATCAATCACGACATCCAAACGTCATATATCATATGATAACAGCATATATCACAAATATCTGTAAATAAAATCAATACTGTTGAGGAATCTAGTTGGATCCCTCCAACCTGTCGCCTGCAACAAATATACATATTAGAATATGTGTACAATGTCCACTACATGGCAGACGCGCGTACAAAGGGTCATCCGCTCATACACGGGAACGTATAGGGTCTCATCTGCTCCAATAGGCAGATATATATCCAAATACCAATCAATATATCATATATCATCCAAACAATCATTAATCATCATATAATAAATTATTTCTCACTTATATAAAATATCAGTGAGTCAGAAAGAGTGAGTTGTACTCACATTGCTTGTAGTCGTCGCGTTAGCGATTTATTCCGATTAAAATTAAACGAGCGTTTAATTTCAACCAAAATTTTCACTAGCTCAAATAAATCCCAATCTAGCTCCATAATGTAGTGCTCGTCAATACGAACCCAACGCAATTTGTTTTGTGCGAAACGGACCTCGTATGAGCAAGTTATGCTATTTTAAAGTTTGCACGAATTATATAATATAATAATTCAATTTCTATTTTTATTTTCTAACCCTAAAAGCAAATCTGGACATTGATTTCTACTCCATCAGATCTGGGCCGCTGGTATCCTTCTTCCTCCATCAGGTTTGCACGTTCAAACCTAACCCATAGCCACCACTCTTCAACGAATTATCGCGGCCACCACGTTGAAGTTGAAGACGATCGGTGACCTCCGTTGCAAAGCTCACCTCGACCCCCATCATCAGCCAAGGACCGGCCAAGCTCGGTCAAACCTATACCTGCATAAACGTGCATGAAGGCAGCACGAACGTGGCCATTTTAACGATGATCCGTAGCTCCAAATTCGATCGTAGCCGTTGATCTTGTAGATCTCGTCGTGCTCTACGACTTTGTTGTTGAAAGTCTCTTCTAATTGTTTATAGATCTGTAGATTTAAAGGGAAGAAGATTGACAAATTCTGGCCATTAAAAGGCTTAGTGGCGGCTAGGGTTTCTATCCCTAGGGTTTGTGTAAATTAGAAAAAATGTTAGCCTTTTATAGAAAATTTATGCGCACTATTCATCCGAAAATTTTTCGAACTCCAAATGAAGCGTGCCGCCTGGCGTTTATAATATTTTACCCCTATTCCGAACGCAATCGAATATATATCGAAAGCCAATCAATCATATTTGAAAGATAGGTTTTCGAATCGACTATTTTAAATTTAAAATTCACTTAAACCGATTTCTACGCGTTTTAGCTTGTCCCGGACAAACCGTACATCCGATTGACACGAAATTTGAAATCTTACAATAATATAACATTGCTCATCCGATGAAACTAGTTTCGTCGAAATCCGAGACTGTTTGAAAAATAGCTATTTTTACTCGTCAATTAAATATTAAAATATTCAATTTCTGCAATTTAACTTTAAATTCAATTTTAAAAGTTATATAACATCATTCTAACTCCAATATGATTTAATATAACTTCATAAATCATTTTTATTCATTTTAAATGCAAATTCTAATTATTTACGTAATTTCGAATATTAAATTAACAATTTAATTATCCAATTAAATCTAGATATTCGAAATATTATTTATTCAGCTTATAAATTTTGCTTGTGCATATTTAAAATCAATTAAATATACGAATTTCAAATGACTGAAATTTTGGGTCGTTGCACTTTTTATATATCTTCTCTAAATTATTAGAAATGATTTGAAGTGTTCAATTATTGTTTAAGAATGTTTTAAAAGTTGTTTACCTATATTAGTAATGTTTTAAAAGTTGTTTACTTATATTAATAATGCTTTTAATGTTGTTTATTTATATTAATATTGTTTTAAAGTTGTTTATTTATATTAATTTTGTTTTAAAATTGTTTATCAATATTTTTTAACATTTTGCAAAGTTAATTGTTTAAATTATTAATATGCTTTAAAATTAATTATAATTATTTACCAATAAAATTTTGAAAATTACTTATTATTATTTATAACAATGTCAAAGATTAATTATTATTATTTTACTAATAATGGTTTTGAAGTTATTAATTATTATTTTTAAGATATTTTAAAGGTAATAACTATTATTAATTTGAAATGTGCATTGTTAATTATCATTATTTAATAGTGTTTTGAAGTAAATGAATAGAATTTATTTATAGACGTTTTTGTGATTTGTAAATAGAGTTTTATAAATAGGCTTGGGTTTATAAGAGGGATTTTATAAAATGGTTTGGAGGCTTAAAGGAATATTATTTACAATGTACAAACAGAATTTTATAACTGTTTTTTTGATATTTATATAAGAATTTTATAAATGGGTTTATAGATTTATAAAATAAGTTTTGTAAACCGTTTAGGGATTTATAAAGGAGTTTATAAATGATTTTTAAATTGTATGAAAAGGGGAAATCTTTCTCGGTGTTTGTAAATATAATTATACCGTTGAGGTAAGTATATGGATATGATCTAAGTTTGAATATATAAGGGTTTGTGAAAGGATCTTTGTAAATGTATTTTGATACAAGTAATTTACAATGTGATTTTAATTAATGAAAAAGTTAGTCAAGGAGACCAGTGGTTACTTATATGCTTAACCAGTGTTAGTTTTCCGTATGGAATTAGATCCTTGATTTGAATGTGTGTTTGTTTGATAGTTAAATAACCGACTATTAAATATGGACCCAAAATGTAACTTTGGAAATATCTATGAGGAACACGTGAGTTATATAGAACAATCATCTCCAATAGTGTTGTACAATGCGTATAAATCTCGTTTCATTCTCCTAGGACAAACGATAAGGAAATCTTCCACTAACAGCTAAGAGATGATCTCCGCTCTTTTCTTGGATCGTTTATTTCCTAAAGAACCGGGTTGGAGTTTACCAAAAACTGTGGAATGTTGTTTTGAAGTGACCAAGATCGGATATGTTATCTAAAAACCACTTCAATCCAACTCAAGTGTTTCGAAGTGAAGACATCTTGAAGATGATGGCATTAAAGATGGATCTCTTTGAAGTGCAAGGGCTGCTTGCTACTAATTTTGAGAGTGATTCCCAAAAGGGATGTAGTAGAAGTGGTTCCTTCGGTTTCATTCAGTCCCAAAATGAACTTGTGTGGATGAATACTGGCATTTCATTGCTGCCTGGAGGGCAATGTTAGCATTCCAAGTAGGAAAGGCTATATAAAAGGAAAAACATAGCCTCAATCCTTATCAACCGGGAAATGACAAAAATCAGGCATGCAGTAGAACTATGTGGGTCGTTCCCATCAGGGTATGGTCATTTCAAATCTAGATCAATTACTATGTACCCATGTATGCTTCGGGGCCCATTAAAAAAAGGGTGATCATATTCGGTACTACTAGTCAAGTAATAGGCCAGTCCTAAGTGGCAGGGGTGCAAGATGTTCTTATCAGACCTCGATGCATTTAATCTCTAGATGTACCATCGGAAAGTAGCTCCATACCTTGTCATAGTATGGAATCCATTCTCCTACACGAGCCTTTACGATTTTAATTGTATGATTATTATGCTGGAATTTAATTAATGCAACAATTTCGGCTATGAATAATAAGTATTTGTATCTTAGATACTATTACAATATCAGAGAATTTCATATGAAATGATTTGGTTATCATAAGATAAAAACCTGTCTGTGTTGATGTGAGGCTTGGTCTTATGATATACATTAGATTTCAAAGGTTTTTACAACTTTAAAAATCTAATTGGGTGTGTGTTTCTTACGCTAGTTTTCCAGACTGACTCGGGTATTATTTTATTATAATGCTCAGGTCAGACCTAGCATATTTACATATTGCTTTGGATGCGTTGGAGCTCAGGATTCGAGGTGGAGGTCCAAGACCTATCTACGTATTTCTTGTGTTCCGCTGTGTTGGTTTATTTATCAACAACTGTAAGTACATGCTGTTATAACTGTCCGGGCTGAAATAGGTTAGTATACTCTGATTGATGTATGAAAATTACATTCTATTTGAGTAAATATTTTTTGCATATATAGATTATTCGTTCCGCTGTGAAATTATATGTTGTCAGTTTTCCTTTTCTCTTCTTTCTTCTTTCTTTTCTCTTTTCTCTTTTTTACCTAATTATCCGCCTTTTCGTTCAATTTGAGTGGGTCATGTATGGTTGATTATCTGCTTAAATTGTATGGAAAAGTGGGTCGTTACATCGTGGCATCAGAGCGTAAGGTTAAGCAAGAACCCTGGCTTTGGTGGGGTAACTCATTAAGAGATAAGGTAATAGAATGCCTTATCATGAGTTTGAGTGTATATATGAGCGCATATTTGTTAATGATATAAGAATGTTTATATTATTTTGATTGGTTAGTTAAGTAGCTTATGGATTCCGGTCAATATGAGTAGCCAACGTTATTAATAGGTGTTAACCCACCTTTTGTCAAGGCGGTATATAGGCGGATTTAACCCAATAGACTTCATGGTTATCAAGGCTGGGATATCATGGATTTGGCTTAAATGGATGGATGGACAATCAACTGCAGATTATAATATAAATCCATGATTAAACGAAGTCGGTGGATAAATGACGTAGGGCGCTTGAAATGTGGACATTGGCCTAGAAAAGGAAGGATCGGCACGGTCGGTTCTGGAGGGATCAGCGAGCTCCAATAGCTTGGCAAGATGGAAGGGTCAGTATATGAGAAGGATCGACGTGCTCCAATAGCTTGGCAAGATGGAAGGATCGGTATATGAGAAGGATCGGCGTGAGGGGTTCGGCATAGTTTAGTTCTTAGGATGGATGGATGTGCTCCAATGTGTATGTATAGGGATCGACATAGGAGGGTTCGACATATGAGGGATCATCATAGGGAGGATTAGTACATGAAGGTTTGGCATAGCATGGATCGACATAGGAGGAAGGATCGGTTAAATATGGTTCGACATGATATGGGATGGTACTCTATGGATCGACATAGCATTCTATGCATGAGGGGTTGGCAAAGCATGGATCAGCTTTGTACATGATGGATGGATCGGCCTTGATAGTACTCTTAAGGGTCGGCATATTAGAGTTTGGTGATAGGGATCGATATATCATGCACTAGAAAGAGTTGGATCGGCATAATACCTTAAAGCTTTAGGGATTGGCGAAGTAACCAAAGTGCCAAGGATCAACATAACTTAGAGGTATCGCGATACTTTCATGGATCAGGAGGATTCAGCATACCTTTATGGGGGAGATGGATCGACATACTTTGTGGAGGATAGGTCGGTATGGGACATTGAGAGGAGTTGGTTAGGCATAGTGACATGGAAAGGAAGTGATCAGCATGAAGGACTCATTGGAAGCGATCGACAATGATTTGATGGAGGAAAAATGATCGGTATGACTATGTTGATCGTTATTTATTGACGAATTAGGCATGTCGATCGTTATGGTGCGCTCATGTAGGTGAGAAGACCCTATAGCTATGCTTCACCTACAAATATAGTAGGGTTGGCTTCGAAAAAAGGACCTTCATTCTATTCCTCTTCATCTTCTTCCTAAGGGATACTCTACCATTTTTCATTCTGGAATTTTGCACTGTAACTGTAATCAAATTTCAATATAATAAAAAGGATTGTTTTGGAGTGGACGTAGACCGGAGTTAGCCGAACCGCTATAAATCTCATCACTTTTGCATGCTTTCATTTTAATTTGATTATTCTTTATATTATCTTCTCTACATCATATACTATCTGTGATCTATGATTGGATTTTGGTGCTTTCACGTATAATTGGGTGTTGGTGGTCAATTTTATCGCGAACATTTTGGTGCTTTCACTGATAAAGCTTGCATTCATAGATTTGGAAGTTAGGATCTTAGATTTGAAAGCTTGGAAACTTGGATTTAGGAAGCAATGGCTAGGCAATCAACAAGGAGATATAAAATAGATAGGAGCCATCATAAAGGAAGTCAGGAAGCTTCCTTAGGAGCTAATCAGGCATCGATCTTCATTATCAGAGACGAGATAGGAATAATGATAGATGCTATGCAGGAAAGGATGCTAAAGAGACATGAGGAAATGATACATAACCTATTTCGATAGATTGGACAAGCTGGAGTGCAAAACAGTGGAAATGGAGTAGCAGAGAATGCTGGAAATATGGATTACGGCGTTGGTGCAGCAGGTGTTGAGGAAGTCCAGAATCAGAACCAAGCAAACGAAGCAAACATGATGCGTGAGAGAGTAAAGCCACCAGGAGCGGCCCTTGACCAACCAGGAATGATCGACCATACTATATTCGATCATTATAGAACGATCAATATCGATCGTTCCATGCTCTAGGGCATACCCCCGGGTCATATTGGCTCGACTCCTGGTAGGATACCAAGTGGTGCTGTAAACTTTGGCATTGATTGGGATATGGGTGCTCGTCCAAAAGAGCAGTTTACAAGATTCCCTCGTAGACTTTGGGAGACGGTTGGAGACAACGGACAAAGACTGCCACTTGATGACAATGATAGGTTGGCGGAGATAATCAAACGAGCCATGAGAGGAGGATTGGTAAATAGGGATTTGGAAGATGTGAATACGTACCGCTTTGCTCCCATGATTAGACAAGCCAGGAATCAACCGGAATTCTAACTACCAATGCTGGAGACATATGATGGAAGGACAGATCCCGATGTTCATCTGACAAAGCACATGAGGCATATGGAAGTACCGGGGGGCATCGGAGGAGGTCATGGCACGATGCTTCCCTTTGTATTTGATGGATATAGTTGTGTTGTAGTTTAGACAGTTGGAAGGTGAGTCTATTTGCTCATGGACAGAATTGATTGAAAGGTTTATAAAACAGTTTAAATTTCACATCTCGAGACCCAAAAATGTGATGAGTTTGGAGACAATGAAACAGAGGACCGCAGAGTCCCTGAGGAGTTTTCTAACATGGTTTAATGCTGGGACGGCATCGGTGGATCATCCAGATCCATCCATGATTTTGATGGCAGCGGTATTTGGAATTGCTAATGGCATTGAGTTCAAGAATTCACTAGCACGGTATCGACCTATGGATCTAGGGGATTTTTACCATGAACCAGAAAGTTTCCTGCGACAAGAAGATGCACGAGCGAACAAATTGGAGGTGAACTTGTGCAGAGTGAAGGATCATCAGCAGATGTGAACAAGAATGATAAAGGCAAATGAAAAATGAATGATGGAAGTTTTATGTTGAAAAGGTAGTGGAGAGAACCGAAATTTTCTTCCTATATGGATTTGACCGAACCTTTGGAAAGGATCTATTTGGATACTTGAGGACGCCTTCAGTATCGAAGGACGGCGAAAAAGGAACCCTCCGAATATGAGCGGGCATTAGGAAAGTATTGCCTATTCGGTGAGCTGGATGAGCACAATACGAATGACTACAGGCATTTGAAGGATATCATCGAGGAACATGTGAGAAATGGTCAGTTACAACAATATATAAGGACTCGAGCTGCGGCGGTGGAATAGGAGCAGCCACCGTCCGCCTCGAATGAAAATGGCACTAGATCACGACATCATCGTCATCTTATCATTAACTGATTGGATTTATGGCATGGAATAAGTAATAAACCGCACAGTAGTATGACTAAGTCACTTACACATGTACGAGATCAAGGTCGATCCCTTGGCATGTCTGAGACGACGATGAACCGTGATGCTCGGTTTAATAAAACTTTGACTCTAGTTTTTCTGATACTATGACTATTTATTTTTCTCGATTGTACAGCTTTTATTTTATGTTACTAACTGGACTTTGGAATGATTAAATCTGGATTAATGAAATAAATAACATAGGTCATGGTTATGGCCTTGACCGGAGAGACAGGGCAATAACCGTGGGTTACGAGTCCCTTTCACCGGAAAGCGACAGGATGGACTTGAACACGGATTGAGTCCTCGACTGGGGATTGAGGCCGGAGTAGGATACCCCATGGTTTAAGTCCTTGACTGGGTTTGAGGCCAGAGTAGGATACTCCACAGATTAAGTCCTTGACCGAAGAGTCGAGGTCGGAGAATAGAACCCAACAGATCATCGGGTATAGACTATGCCTGGTAAGGGGTAGGCTGCTTCGCTGGAGAGCGACAGGATCGGCCTACTCAGGTCATCGAGTATGGATTGTGCTCGGCAAGGACCTGAAGCAGTCCCAGATTTGGATTAAATGACCCAAAGAGGTCTAAGGATTTGGATTTGGACCCGGAGTGGCTCTGATTTGGATTAAATGACCCGGAGAGGTCTAAGGATTTGGATTTAGACCTGGAGTAGTCTCGGATTTGGATTAAATGACCCGGGGATTTGGATATGGACCCGGAGACCTAGAGAGGTCTAAGGATTTGGATATAGACCGAAGCGGTGCCGGATTTGGACAAAACGACCTAGAGAGTTCTATGGATTTGGTATGGACCCGAAGCGGTCCCGGATTTATATAAAACGATCCGTCGAGATCGTGGATTTGGTTAATGGATTTGGGATTGATTTGGAATTGGGTATCGATTCGGAGCGTTCATGGGTTGATTCGAGAGAATAAGAAATCGAATTGGCTATGGATTGGATTATGGATCGGAAATTATGGCAATCAATGGATTACGGACTTCAAATTTTGGATTTAAAGCAATTCAAAACACGCCTTCCTATCGCAAGACATATTTTGGGGGGAAAAGTGTTAACCTATCTTTTGTCAAGGCAGTATACATGCGGATTTAACCCAATACACTTCACGGTTATCAAGGCTGGGATATCACAGATTTGACTCAAATGGATGGATGGATAATCACCTACAGATAATAGTATAAAGCTAGAGTTAAACGTGGTCAGTGGATAAAAAAGGTAGGGTGCTTGAAATGTGGATATTGGCCTGGAAATGGAGGATCGACACGGTTGGTTCTGGAGGGATCAGCATACTCCAATAGCTTGGCAAGATGGAAAGGTCAGTACATAAGAAGGATCAGCATGGAGGGTTCGACATATTTTAGTTCATGGGATGGATGAATCTGCTCCAATGTGTATGTATAGGGATCGACATAGGAGGGTTCGGCATAGTGAGGGGTCGGTATAGGGAGGATTAGTATCGGAAGGTTCGGCATAGCATGGATCGGTAGAGGAGGAAGGATCGTCATAGGAGGAAGGATTGGCTAAATATGGCTCGGCATGATATGGGACGGTACTCTATGGGTCGACATAGCATTCTAAGCATGAGGGGTCGGCAAATCATGGATCGACATTGTACACGATGGATGGATTGGCCGTGATAGTACTCTATGAGGTCAGCTGTAGCGACCCGCTGTTCCGTACCCCTTGAGTTGATATTAATTCTTCCTCTTTTCAACCTAAAGTGTACGAAAGAGTGAATAACTAGGGTAAAAGAAGAAAGAGGTAGAATAAGAAAATAGAAAACAACATCAGAATCTTACAATCGCAGCGGAACAAAATATAATATATAGAAACATCTTTAAATACAAAGAAACCTGTACTGTTATATATACTATATATACTATTATCAGAGTACAACAATCACCCATTTATTTGGACAGCTTATTATCTGTCCTTACACAGTGGAAATAATAATTCAACTACGGAGATATGTCTCTGTCATCCAGCTCGCCTCTGGAGCTCCACAGCATAATATCCTGGATCTGTACAACTCGGTCTGATCCGAGCATCATAATAAAACAACACCCGAGTCAGTCTGGAAAACCAGCATAAGAAAATCACACTCAATTGGATTATTATATTTACGAAAATCCTTTTAAATAAAGGTATCTCGTAAGACCATGCCACAAATAAATATGTCGGGTTTTTACCTTACGATAACCAAAACATTTTTATCCAAACCGTCTGATATTATAATAGTGTCTACAGAAAGTAAAATAGAATCCAACTGAAATGCTTGCAACTCACGTTCAGCAATAGTTGGGCAAAATCAAAACCGTACAGGCACTTATTGGAGATTGGATTCCATACAATAGTAGGGCTACTGGGGTACCGTTCGGTCATAGTACCTGGTCTAGATCAAAGCACCGAGGACCACTCCCGATCCCCTACAATATAAGACCGGAGCTACCCCTTACTGGATAGTCCGAATAAGATCACCCTACGGTTGGGATCAGCAACCGCCCACACAGCCGAATAAAAAATGACATCTAGACAGAGGAAATCTTACCCTAATTGGGTGCTACCCACTTAGCCTTGCTGCACCTTCCATGTTTTAGCCATTACCGGTTGATGAGGCTTGAGGCTATGCGTTACCTTTTTAGAACACATTCACTTAGAATGCTCATCGTCCTCCAACGACGATGGTCTGATAGCATTCATCCATATAAGTTGTCCTAGGTCTGGACAAACTTAATCACCATCTTCATTATCTTCACGGTCTTCATTTGCTACATTCAAACTGAATCGAAGTGGTTTTCGAATAATTAAATCTGATCCCGGTCTCTTCGAAACAATTAGCTCATTGGCCAATATTGATAGTGGGTTATTTAACTATCAAATAACATTCACAAGCAACCATCAGGCCTTAAATAATTTTCCAAATTATTTATTTCAAAATATTTACATAAGATATCAATTCCCATATTTCAACACTTTGAAAATAGTTTTAAATTCTTTTTCTTCTCACGGAATTTTTTTTAACCTTTGCCCAATACTAAGAATATTTTTCCACTTCATTAGTTACTCAACACTTGGAAAATATTCCTTTTATTTTATATTTTCTTTTCTAAAAATCGTTTACAACTTAATACGTAAATTCCAACTCTTTTTACACGAATTCTATAAATCCCAGAACTCTTTAGTAAATTTCCTTTAATATCTCTAAAGCTATTTACGCTTATTTAAAATTCCAGTTTCACTTCTACTTTCCTTGTGAATTTTATTTCCCCTTCTGCAGTTTACTTGACTTTTGCTTGGATTTTATTTAAATTTCCATAATGCCTCTATAAGGATCTTTCCTCTAAAGTCTTATCCGTTTTTATTAAACTTCGCTTTCCATCTCCAGAGGATTTTATAATTGAATTTACAAAGCTGATTATAAAGTTAGAACTTATTTCAATAAATATTAAGTATTATAATAACTAACCTTTTGGAATATTCTAAATTCAAATAGTAGTTTAAAATTATATGGTATAGTAGATTTTTAAAAATTCCCTTTAAACAATTTCTATTTACTCAACAAAAGTCTATTTTAGCAATTCAAATATTCACCTATTTGACTCATAATGCGGGAATATCAATTACTTATATATATATATACACTATTATATATATAATATCATCCAATAGATAAATTATAACTTTATCAATCAAATCAGGCATCCAATAATTTAAATTTAAATTTTAACAAGGTAATCCAAATGAGTGAGAAAATCTAACCTTTGCTTTTTTTGCAACGCATATCCATTCCGGCTTGTTTCATGATTTTTGACCATGTATAAACATTATATGGTTTATTAATATTTGAAATAATCGAACAATCAATTGCCATTTATTTATTTAATTTAAACTAATAATTTGGTTTTAAACTAATAATTTAAATTTTAAACTAATTTTTTCTATAATAAATAATTCTTAGTAAATAAAATAATTTAATAAGTTAATTAAACAAATTAATCTCCATTATTTCAAAATTAAACCCTTAAGGGAAAATATGTATATGTATATTTATTTTATTAAAAATACATATATACTTGAAAATAACCAATATGAATTAAAATCTTATTTTTATATGAACCTCCATATTTTCCTAAATCTATAATAATTATGTGTTTTTCCTATATATGTTAAAATATGTGTGTATTTATTTTATCTTCATATTCTTCTATGTATATATATATATATTTATATATATATAATTTAATAAAATTAAATATAAAAGAATACCTCACTGCCTTAGCCACTCCTCGACCCTAATCTTGACCTCGACACTCGCGTGAGCAACACCGAACCGCAAATCGATGCAGAGCATCACCGACTCCCTTACTGTCATGCCTCCGACCAAAGCCGGCACCTCTCATTTGCTTACCAAAATTGCACCTAAGGCCACCAGTTCCCGCCTCTATCGTGCTCGCAACCCCACCTTATGTTAATCGCCGATCACTGCACTGCTTTTACTCTCTGCTGCGCCCACGCACACCATTTGCCGCCCACCATCGCACATATTCACATGACTTCACGTACCCCCCCTTTATGTCGATTCCCTCGATCGCGGCCATTTCCTAAGTCGCCTACTCGACTACGCGTTCCTTTCCTTTCAAATTTCGCTTTCAATCCGTACGATTTCATCCTCCATATTTTTTAATAATATACGAATTCGATTTCGAAGGAAGAAAGGGAGTTTCGTGATTTGAAATGAAGAGCGCTCCCATTTTCTTCCCTGGTTTATCTGTTATATAAAGAACGAGATTTCGTTCGTATACTTCTTTGCTTAGAGAACGATTAAATTTGAAAGAGGATGACATTCTTTTGAGGAATGAACTGTCTTCGATTTTGATATAAAACTTTCATGAACGAAGATAAGGGTGAGGTTGGGTTTTAAATTTTGAAGGTGGCCTGCTACGAATGATTTCGAACCGACTCTGGGAATAGAATATTGCGTGATCTAAAGATAGTAGCGTGCTTTGAATGCTTTGCGTGCTGGATGAGATATGTATAGTGCTAGGTCTACTTGCTTGGGTGGCTAATGGATGGAATGGCTGATGAAAGGGAAGGACAGATGTGAAGGGTTGAAGAAGCCAGCTATAGTGATTTGAAAAGGTTCTGATGTGAAGGGAATTTCGGCTGTTGGCTAAGGTATATAAATATATATATTAATTAAATACAAATTATCTCGATTTACGTAGCTTAAAATCATGAACCTCTACCGAGGCATGCCGCTAGGCATTTATAATGTTAAACTCATATCCCAAACGCAATGGAAAAGGTTTAGAGTGCTAATTCAATCGTATGAAGAAGATAGCTTTTTGAACCCAGTTATTATATTGAATTTTCGATATAAATTTCAACATGTTTACATTTCATACGGCCACATGATTACTCCACAAGCTACAAAATTTGAAATCCAATAATAATACAATATTACGGATCCAATGGAACTAGTTTCGTCGAATTCTGAGACTGTGCCTCGGAAGGCTATTTTTAAATGTCGATTTAAATGATATATTTTTAAAACTGAACACATCACTTCCAAATTCAAATTCAAAACTTTTATTACCTTCATTACTATCAATACAAATTTTACAAGCTTTTAAATTATTTTTATCACACTTTAAACTCCATATTCACTATTTTAACTAATTCTCCATTATTAAATTCAATTATCCAATAACCCGCTATATTTAAATTCTGCATTTATTTAATAAATGAGAACCAAAATTTTCATATTAAAAATCAATTTATAATTAAAAATAAATATTTAAAACCATTTGTATATTCCAAATCCAATGTTGAAAAACCCGGGTCGTTACATTCCTCCCCCCTTACAAGAATTTCGTCCACGAAATTTGCTAAGGCAGAAAGAACACCCCAAACCCATTAACTTAACAAAACCCACTTAATGAAAATCCCATATTCACCTTTCTAATCCTTTAGTTTCGACCAAACCAATTAGTCTTCAATTCCAGTTCCAAAATCCCTTTATTTCAATTCCAATTTGAAATCAATTCGTCGTTAACAAAAATTTCAAAAAATTTCAAAAAAATTTCAACTCCCAAAATTTTCGATAAAATTGTGCAGAGTCTCCCTTGTACGGAGGACCTTTTGCAATTTAACAAGAAAGATAAATATATATACATCGACCCACACGGTCTGAAAACCAAAAATACAACAATATTTCATATTTTCTTTATTTTTATTACATAGGCATACCTGTATTTAGCATTTTTAAGCAAGCGACTTATTTATTTAGCAATTGGCATGATCAAAATCCAGCCAAATGGCCTACCAGTACCTGTACTTACTCAATTTAAACATGTAAGCACGAAATATATATAACTTAATAATATTTCACTTATTTAAACAACTATAACACATGGGTTCTATAAGCAATGCACACTAAACAATATTCATAAGCAATTTTAAGATTCCGACTTCAATTTTAATTGCTTTCAACCAATTCATATATCATTTTCATTTATTTTGAATGGTTTATAACTCACCTGCTTACACTTAATTCATTTTAAACCAAACGAACTCATATTCATTCCAACTGATTTCAAAATCAATTTTATTTGCTTCTATCAATTCATAGAATTTTATTTACTTTCGTTTACGCAAAACGACAGATTTTCTTATGAAATTCGACGATATTTATTCAAGTAAATAATCCCTTAAGCTTATAGTTCTCTTTAAATTGATTCCAACTCAATTTATATTTAATTCCGTTCCATTTTAATTTTATTCACACCCAATATAATCACATTCCATTTATACTCCTTTTCATTCCAACTGTCCGTGGGTAATAGTCGGGTGGTGGGGGTGATACGCCTCCCAAGTGAGAGGTTTGAGGTTCGAGTCCCATCTAGAGGGAGTGGAAGGAGAAATGCCTTTTCACATGGTAGGTTTGAGGTTCATTTTCCGCCCCCTGCACCATGCCAACCGAAAGGTCTAACTTACTTGGAATAGTGGTTGTGGCGGACCAGCCGTCTATTCCCTAGGTTTACTGTTCAGGAATCGCATGTCGATAGTGATTGAACAAGTTTCCCAAGTTTCAAAAAAAAATATAATCACATTATATTTATACTCCTTTTCATTATATTAAAAATCTATTTCACTTAGCTCAAAAAACTTCCATGCTAATATGTTAAAGAACTATTTCACATATCCACTTAAGCCAAGCTTCTAATCAAATATTTACTTAAGCTGTTTATTTACTTCAAGTTATTTCAACTCCATACTCAAGTTTATTTTTCTGGTAAACAGTTTCCAATTTAAATCCTTGATTTGATTTTTATTTAGTCAAATCTCATCCATTTTACTAATTTATTCGATTAGTCACTTCACTTATTCCCATTCACAATTTTAACTTCCCATCTTAATTCATTCTCGAGCTCGTTTAATTAGTATCGAGGCCATTTTTCATCATTTTGCACTCTAATTGGATTTATTTGCTACACAAACCATTTCTATTTTATTTCCAATCTCATTTTATTTGACAACAATTCAAATTTTATATTTAATTCCCTAATAATTCAAGTCAAATTTTATTTATAACTCGAGTTTATTTCCAAATTCCATTATTAACTCAAATTCAACCTTTATTTAACCAGTTTAGGTTCCACCTCCATATTTCATTAACTAATTAATTTCCTAATTAGTTCACTCCCAACTTATAATTCAATATTTGAATTTTATTTCAAAAATCTCTTCATTTAATTTTCTTGAGTTCAAATTCATTTTATAATTCAGGTTTGGATTTTTATTTCATTTTCCAAAATATCAAACACATTTTATCTTCGGTTTTCTATTTCTCTTTTTAACTTTTATCCCTTTTTTATAAGTCACCTACTTATATTTCATATTTCCATCAAGTTATAATCAAGCATATTCACATTTCATTATTAACTCAAGACTATACGTTCATCTATAGAATAAGCATATTTTTATTCAATGGATTTTCAATTTTTTTTATAAGCTATCAAAGTTCATTCATTCCAGTTCAATTTTTATTTAACCTAGCTTACGCTAAATTCAACTTCATACTATTTTCTTTAAATTTATTTAAGTAAGAATTTTATTCCATTCAATATTTTCAACCCCTCAGTTCAATTTCATTTTTATTTCTTACTTCAATTTAAATTTCAACAATTTAATTTCTTCCACTTAATCTAAGTTAAACTTTATTTTTAATCTCCTCATTTTTAATTTTAATCTCAAAATTCAAATCTCATACTTTCCTTTCTTATCTAAAACTCATTTCAATTTATAAGCTTATAACTTATTCCTGGATGATTTTTAAAAGATTCCAATTTTTCTATTCAAACTCCCCAAAATTTAAACTTCCAGCTTCTGGTTAAGTTCAATTTCAATTATAAACCATTTGTATAAATTATTTATACAAATTCTCATAATAGTTATGTAAATTATTTCAGATTTATAATCCCGTTTGACTATAATATTATCATCCAAACACCCCAATTATATATATAATAATTTCAAAAAATTATTTCTTTTATATCAAAATATATTTTTGGGTAAGATTATTTCAATCACCCACCTTTAAAAACAATTCTGTGTCAGTTTATCATGTTCAAGTGTTTATAAATTCTTATCGAATTAGCTGCGCTGCTACTCGATCAGAATTCATATAGCACTCAACCAATAAGTCGACACCATATTAAAACCATTTATATTCACTAAGAAATACACGCTCATATCTATTAATACTCTCAAAATCATTCTAAATCACTACTGACTCTATCTCTAATGAGTAATCCCCACCAGAGCCAAGGTTCTCGCTTAACCTTCTGCTTTGATACCAACTGTAGCGACCCGCTGTTCCGTACCCCTTGAGTTATATTAATTCTTCCTCATTCAACCCAAAGTGTACGAAAGAGCGAATAACTGGGGTAAAAGAAGAAAGAGGTAGAAGAAGAAAATAGAAAACAACATCAGAATCTCACAATCGCAACGGAATAAAATATAATATACAACAACAGCTTTAAATACAATGAAACTTGTACTGTTATATATACATACCATTTTCAGAGTACAACAACCATCCATTTATTTGGACAACTTATTATCTATCCTTACATAGCAGAAATAATAATTCAAGTACGAAGATACGTCTCTGTCATCCAGCTCGTCTCTGGAGCCCCACAGCATAATATCCTGGATCTGTATAACTCGGACTGACCCAAGCATCATAATAAAACAACACCCGAGTCAGTCTGGAAAACCAACGTGAGAAATTCACACTCAATTGGATTATTATATTTTCGAAAATCCTTTGAAACCAAGGTATCTCGTAAGACCACACCATAAATAAATATGCCAGGTTTTTACCTTACGGTAACCAAAACATTTTTATCAAAACCGTCTAATATTATAATAGCGTCTATAGAAAGTAAAATAGAATCTAGCTGAAATGCTTGCATCTCACGTTCCAGCAAAAGTTGGGCACAATCAAAATCGTATAGGCACTTATTGGAGATTGAATTTCATATAATGACAGGGCTACTGGGGTACCACCGTCACAGTACCTGGTCTAGATCAGAGTACTGAGGACCACTCCCGATCCCCTGCAACACAAGACCGAAGCTACCCCTTACTTGATAGTTCGAATAAGATCACCCCGCGGTTTGGATCAGCAACCGCCCACATAGCCGAATAAAAAGGGACATCTAGACAAGAAAAATCTTACCCTAATTGGTTGCTACCCACATAGCCTTACTACACCTTCCCTATTTTAGCCATTCTCGGTTGATGAGGCTTGAGGCTATGTGTTACCCTTTTAGAACACATTCACTTAGAATGCTCATCGTCCTTCAATGACGATGGTCTAACAGCATTCATCCATACAAGTTGTCTTGGGTCTGGACAAACCAAATGACCATCTTCATTATCTTCACGGTCTTCATTCGCTACGTTCAAACCGGATCGAAGTGGTTTACGGATAATTAAATCCGATCCAGGTATCTTCGATACGATCAGCGTATTAGCCAATATTGATACTCAGTTATTTAACTATCAGATAACATTCATAAGCAACCATCAGGCCTTTAATAATTTTCCAAATTATTTATTTCAAAATATTTACACAAGATATCAATTCCCATATTTCAACACTTTGAAAATAGTTTTAAATTCTTTTTATTCCCACGGGACAAATTCCCAACCTTTGTCCAATACTTAGAACATTTTTCCCACTTCATTAGTTACTCAACACTTGGAAAATATTCCTTTTTATTTTCTATTTTCTTTTCTCAAAATCGTTTACAACTTAATTTGTAAATTCCAACTCGTTTCACATGAATTCTATAAATCCCAGAACTCTTTAGTAAATTTCCTTTAATATCTCTAAAGCCATTTATGCTTATTTTAAATTCCAATTTCACATCTACTTCCCTTGTGAATTTTATTTCACCTTCTGCAGTTTACTTAACTTATGCTTGGATTTTATTTAAGTTTTCATAGTTCCTCTATAAGAACCTTTCCTCCAAAGTCTTATCTGTTTCTATTAAACTTTGCTTCCCATCTCGAGAGGATTTTATAATTGAATTTACAAAGCTGATTATAAAATTAGAACTTATTTCAATAAATATTAAGTATTACAATAACTAACCTTTTGGAATATTCTAAATTAAAATAATAGTTTAAAATTATATAGTATAGTAGATTTTTAAAAATTCCTTTTAAACAATTTCTATTTACTCAACAAAAGTTTATATTTAGCAATTCTAATACTCATTAATTCGATTCATAAATTCCTCATGATTTGTATCCTACCGACTATATCCAAATTAATCATCATTTCTCTTATTTGAAATATATTCCACTATTTCTTTTCAAAATAATTTCCATTTCCCGATATAAGTTCACACCATTAACTTATATTTCCACATATCCACTGATATCATTCTCTTTTATTTATAAACCCCGTTTATAAATTTATAAAACTCCCTTGAGCTTTTATTCTATTTACAAAACAAATTATATTTACAAATCCATATTATAATTTATCTCTTAATAAAATTTCATTTTATTCAAATCTATTTATCGATTCCAATATCACTTCAACCCCTTAATATATTTTAATTTCAAATCTTTACTTAAACCTATTTACAAATACTTAAGTATAACCCAAGTTAGTTCATATATTTTTATACTACTTAATTCCCTTAGAATAAATCCAATTTTTAATATAATTAATTTCTTTCAAATTTTCTTTTAAATTCCTTCACTTTAATCATTTACGGTATTAAAAAAAATACCAAATTCAGTTCCCGGGCTATTTAACGTTTGACAATTCAATTCACGCAATCCATATCAATTTATTCATCATATATATATATGTACATATATATATAAACAATAAATATTTTTTAGGAATCCAGTTGAATCCCTCCAACCTGTTTTTTCCTACATCCATAGATGCTAGTCAATAAATAAAAATACCAATCCCAGTTCGAGGGGGATATCGCGGTATATAGGGCCACCCGCTATTATGCGGGACGCATAGGGTCTCATCCGCTATATAATGCTGGAATATCAATCACTCCAATATATATATATATATATATATATATGCACTACTATATATATAATATCATCCAACTGATAAATTATAACTTTATCAATCAAATCAAGCATCCAATAATTTAAATTTAACATAAAATTTTAACAGGTAATCCAAAAGAGTGAGAAAATATCACCTTTGCTTTTGTTTGCAATCCATTTCCATTCTGGCTTGTTTCATGATTTTTGACCTTGTATGAACATTATGTGGTTTATTAATATTTGAAATAATTGAACAATCTATTGCCATTTATTTATTTAATTTAAACTAATAATTTGGTTTTAAACTTATAATTTAAATTATAAACTAATTATTTTCTATAATAAATAATTCTTAGTAACTAAAATAATTTAATAAGTTAATTAAACAAAATAATCTCCATTGGTTTAAAATTAAACCCATAAGGGAAAATATGTATATGTATATTTATTTTATTGAAACTACATATGTACTTTAAAATAACCTATATAAATAAAAAAATCTAATTTTTATATGAATCTCCATATTTTCTGAAGTCTATAATAATTTTCTGTTTTTCCTATATATGTTAAAATATGTATTTGTGTTTATATTTATCTTCATATTCTTCTCTGTATATATACTTATACATATATAATTAAACAAAATAAAATATAAAAGAATACCTCACTGCCTTGGCCACTCCTCGACCGTGATCCTGACCTCGACACTCGCCTGAGCAACTCCAAACCACAAATCAATGCCGAGCATCATCGAATCCTTTACCGTCACGCCTCCGACCAAAGCCGACACCTCTCCTTCGCTTACAAAATCACACCTAAGGCCACCAATTCCTGCCTCTATCGTGCTCATAACCCTGCCTTACGTCAATCGTCGACCATTACCACTACTTTCACTCTCTATTGCGCCCACGGAGCCATTTGCCGCCCACCATCGCACACATTCACATGACTTCATGCAATCCCCTTTATGTCAATTCCCTCGATCGTGGCCATTTCCTAAGTCTCCTGCTCGACTACGCGTTCCTTTCCTTTCGAATTTCGCTTTCGATCCGTACGATTTCATCCTCCACTTTTTTTTTTAATAATATACGAATTCGATTTCGAAGGAACAAAGGTAGTTTAGTGATTTGAAACGAAGGGCGCTCTCATTTTCTTCCCTGGTTTCTCGATTATATAAAGAATTAGATTTCGTTCGTAAACTGCTTTGCTCAGAGAATGATTAAATTTGAAAGTGGATGCCATTTTTTTGAGGAATCGAACCGTCTTCGATTTCGATTTAAAACTTTCATGAACAAAGATAAGGGTAAGGTCGGGTTTTTAATTTTGAAGGTAACGTGCTATGAACGATTTCGAACTGACTTTGGGAAGAGAATACTACGTGATCTAAAGATAGTAGCGTGCTTTGAATTCTTTGCGTGTTGGATGAGATGTGTACAATGCTAGGTCATCTTGCTAGGGTGGCTGATGGATGGAATGGCTGATGAAAGGGAAGGACAGATGTGAAGGGTTGAAGAAGCCAGCTATATGATTTGAAAAAGTTCTGATATGAAGGGAATTTCGGCCGTTGGCTAAGGTATATAAATATATATATTGATTAAATACAAATTGTCTCGATTTATGTAGCTTAAAATCATGAACCCCTATCGAGGCGTGCTGCTAGACGTTTATAATGTTATACCCATATTCCAAACGCAATGGAAAAGGTTTTAAGTCCTAATTCAATCGTATGGAGAAGATAGCTTTTTGAACCCAGTTTTTTTGATATAAATTTCAGCGCGTTTATATTCCGTATGGCCATACGATAACTCCAAAAGCTACAAAATTTGAAATCCAATAATAATACAATATTACGGATCTAATGGAACTAGTTTCGTCGAATTCCGAGACTGTGCCTTGGAAGGCTTTTTTTAAATGTTGATTTAAACGATATATTTTTAAAACAGAACAAATTACTTCCAAATTCAAATCCAAAACTTTTATTACCTTCATTACTATCAATAAAAATTTTACAAGCTTTTAAATTATTATTTTCACGCTTAAAATCCAGATTCACTATTTTAGCTAATTCTCCGTTATTAAATTCAATTATCCAATAATCCGCAATATTTAAATTCTGCATTTTTTTATAAATGAAAACCAAAATTTTCATATTAAATCAATTTATAATCCAAAATAAATATTTAAAATCATTTATATGTTCGAAATACAATGTTGAAAAATCTGGGTCGTTACATTAGCATATTGGAGTTTCGTGATAGGGATCGGTATGGCATGCACTGGAAAGAATTGGATCGGCGTAATACCTTTAAGCTTTAAGGATCGATAAAGTAACCTAAGTGCCAAGGATCGGCATAAATTAGAGGGATTGACATACTTTTATGGATCAGGACGGTTCGGTATACCTTCATGGGGGAGATGGATCAGCATACTTCGTGGAGGATTGGTCGGTATGGGACATTGAGATGATTTGGATCGGCGTAGTGACATGGAAAGGAAGGGATCGACATGAAGGAATCACCAGATGCGATCAACATTGATTTGGATGGAGGAATAACGATTGGTATGACTATGCCGATCGTTATTTATTGACGAATTGGGCTATTTGATTGTTATGGTGGGCCCATGTTGGTGAGAAGATCCTGTACCCAAAGTTTCACCTATAAATACGGCAGGCTTGGCTTCAAAAAATAGGACCTTCATTATGTTCCTCTTCATCTTCTTCCTAAGTGATACTCTATCATTTTTCATTCTTAAATTTTGGATGTAACTATAATCAAATTTTAATATAATAAAAAGGACTGTTTTGGAATGGACGTAGGCCGAAGTTAACCGAACCACTATAAATCATGTCTCTTTTGCTGCTTTCATTTTTATTTGATTATTATTCATATTACATTCTTTACATCATATACTATCTGTGATCTGTGACTGAATTTTTGTGCTTTCACGTATAATAGGGTGTTGGTGGTCAATTTTAGCGCCAACAATAAGGATCTCTAAACACTTGAACATGGCAACTCGATCAATATTTTTTTGAAATTGGGTAAATGAAATAATTTCACCTAGATTATATTATATCAAAAGGAATAATTTTTCAAAATTATTATAGTTATATAGGTATGGTTGTTGGATTTGAGGTAAAATGTTAACTAAAGTTGCTTACTATAATCCCAAAAAAAATACATTTGTAAAAATGAGTTATATAGGAAAGCAAATTTATAAATGTGAGTCATAGAGTATTGATTATAATTAAAATAAGAAACAAGAAAAAAAATTATATATGTATGATTTATAAATGTGATTTATAAATAAAAAGGAAATGAAATTGTATAAGATTATAAAAATGGATTTAAAACAAGAATTGAGAATTTAAATCTCGGTGATTTTGAAAATTGTTTTTCAAAGGTTTTGAAAGAAATAATAATAGTATTATTTGGAAAGTATCTTGTCTAAAGATATTTTTAAAAGGATTTTAAAGAAATAAGAAAGCATTAGACTCGCTTCGGTCGTTGAAAAATAATTCTGGTGACAATTGTAGCATCACCGGTGTTCATTTTCGGGTTTCTAATTGATGGACTGCTACCATAGTGATTTGCTATTAGTATTCTGTTTTGTTAAAACAAGTTTTGATTTAAAAATTCAAAAGTATGATTTGACATACAACGGAGTTATGTGTGTGTGTGCATAATTTCAAAATGTTTTTTTTTTGAAATAAAATGTAACTTAAGTTATGTTAAACGAAATGATTTTTGGAATGAAATTTATTGTGATTTAAAAAGAATTATTGAAGTGAATTAATGAAATGGATATGAACTTGAGTTAGAAATGAAATTCAACTTAAGTTGTTAAATGAATTGAATATGTTTTGGAATGTTGATTGATAGAATTGAATATAAGCTTAAGTAATGGTTTTTAAATAATAGTAGTATTGAAGGTTTATAATAAACTTAACTAAAATTTGATGGAATGATTCTAAAATGATCTTAGTATTGTAGGAAATATACTAAGTAATAAATGAATATGAATAAACCAATGTGAATAATGATCATGAATCAATGAATATAAATAAAAGAATCTGAATAGTGTGAGACCAATTGAAATAAGTACATAACTTGTATGTATATTTCTTTATTTGCATAACTATTTGGTCTAGATTTAAGTACATAATTTCGAGAAGATTTACATCGGTCCGAGTTACAATTTTTCACTCGATTCTCAATGGCGAACCCTGGATATGGATTTTTGATTGATTTTGGAGTTCTCTATCATAGTTTATGGCTATGTAAGGAGAATATCAATTTCTAATCAAGGAATCAGATTTGAGTCCGCACTAGAGTGGTTGTGTGAATGATACTAGTTCGGAAAAATTGTATGATCGAGCAAGCGATCGGATTCGATATTGCATATGGATGATATATGTATATCACACAGGCTTTAATAAATTAAATATTGACACTGGAAAATGTAAATTGATATGGATATGAATTAATTGAATGGGTATTATTTATTTGATGGTTTCTCTGGTTACATTTGCTACATTTGCATATAGTTATTGTATAGCCTATATTATATATTGATATTACTTTATATATACTTGTTCTCATAGGTTGTTGACTGATTAGTAGGTGCGGATAGCATAGGCTTCACGTTTGGAGCTCACTTTCGCATTATGTTGTATAGACTTGCTACTACTGATAAAAGGTACACATCTTGGATTACATATCGTATTTTTATGTTTTTCCCTATGGGATGCCTCGTACTTGAAGATGAGATGTATATGTGTGATTATATATGTATTGTACTTTCGATCGACACACGCAAAGGTGTTGTTGCCGAAATTTTCCGTAATTTTAGAAGTTGGAAAATTTGATAACATTTCAACAATTGATTTTGGAAGGTAAAGGGTTTTGTGGCATTATTCCTACGTTGGAAATTTCGAGAACAAAATTCTTTTAATGGAAGAAGAATATAACGACCTAGAATTTTAATTAATTTATTTTAAAATATTTAGTTTATTTTAAATATCGATACATAAATTTCTAAGTCAAAAAGCTTAAATTTCAAATGTAGGAATTTTTTAATAATTGAATCTTGGATTTAATTTGAATAAGAATGATTTTAAAAATCTTATTTAAATTCAGTTTAAATAAGAATGATAATAGTAAACTTTTAAAATTAGAATTAATAGTGATTAAATTGGCTTTAACAATAATACATTTTAATTAACAGGTGATTATTGCCTTCCTAGACATGTCTCGGATTTTGACGAAAACAGTGACATTAGATATGTAATAGTAAATTATTGTATGACGTTGAATTTCATGTGGTCGGACATATTGTTTGGTCGTGCGAGCTAGAAATGCGTAAAAATTAACTGTAGGAGCTTAATTTAATATAATTAGATTTTTAAAGCTAACTTCCGTATATGATAGAATTAGGTCCCAATAATAGTTCCATTAGGTTCGAAATAGGGGTATCTAATATAGAACGCCAGTTGGCATACTTTGTTTGGAGTTCGAGATTTTGGGTGCTTATAGCTGTTTTTAGAATTAAATAATGGTTACCATACCTTATTCACCATATTCAACCGATACTCTCGAACTATTCACCCTATACCATCTCCCATACTTTAGTACATAACTTTCCTATACCATATGTCCTATTTATAATCCCTCATTCATTTTACGGTAAATGATTTTTCAACACCTCCATTCAAAATTCAATTAAAATTCTACACTCTATTAAAAATCGTGAAATAGGATTTGTTAGAATCATATGGCTAAGATCTTCCTTCCCCGTGCATCGATTTATGTTCTACGAAGGTGCTCATGAGTGGTTTAGGGAGGCCAAAGTCGAGTAGGCCATTTGGATTAGTTGGAATTTAGGCAACGTTAGTGGTTGGGGATGGTGGCAACGTGTTCGTCTTGGTGAAGGGCATCACACAGCAGAGTTGGGTAGACCAAAATGGAGTGTAGGGAGTTGCATCCTATGTATGGATGGGTTGCATGCCATCATGTTGGAAATTATCGGGAGGTGCAGACATGGATTTGAGGGGTCGGGGAGGTAATGCTCGCGAGGAGAGACACATTGGAGTTGATGGTGTTGAATTTCATCGAGCGGTTAGGGAGAATTTGGTGGTTAAAGTATACGTCCATGGTGGGTTTGGTCTCTAGAAACAAATGAGATTTAAATGTGAGAATTATGGATTAATTATTGAAGAGGGTAATTAGTTAATAATGTTGTAAGTAGTGGATTTAATTACATTATTTAAATCATAGTCTTATAAATGCGATAACTTGTCCATATTAGAGCGGAGTTAAACGCAGTTTTTGCATTATGTTCGTAGCGACGAATACTATGTAATGGGATTGGATAGGCAATAATTAGAGCTAGTAGAAATTTCATGCTAAATCGAATGTCGTTCGAATTTAGACGAAACCAAAATGCTTCGACGATAATTGGAATTTCGCCGAGTTAAACTCACCTTTTTGGTTAACCAATATGTTATATAGCTGATAAAAATTGTTGATAGGATGTTTGGATGATTTATAGTTTTATCAGTTGGTTTATTTTATTCCCACCCCTAGAGCGGATGACCTTTTTTATATACCCGCTAGTAGTGGATGACCCATGTTATAAAATTATATACTATTTCTGATGTAGGGGGATGGGTTGGAGGGATCCAACAGGATTTCTCATCACTGTTGGACTTTATTTATATATATGTTTATACATACATACATACATACATATATACATATATTAGTTGTGATGTAGGGGGACGGGTTAGAGGGATCCAATGAGATTCCTTGCTATAGCTGATTTATTTCCAATAAAATTTCTGTTATATGATTATTGAATATGAAACCTGATTTGTGGACATTATTGGTTATGACATTGTTTATGTTCAAAATCAAAACCCAGTAGTGATATAAAATCAATAACAATATTGGCTAAGCATCAGGTAGTTATTGGCCTAAAATTAGTAATTTGAAACATTATAAGTCTCCATTTGTGTTGGAATTGTGTTTTGAGACGGAGAAAGATTTAAAATCTGAATTTGGGGTTTTCGAAAATATTTATTTTAAATGGATTTAATCTCTGTTTTACTCCAACCTTTTTATCTGTCTTTTCTAAATTATTAGAAATGATTTAAAATGTTCAACTATTGTTTAGAAGTGTTTTAAAAGTTGATTGCTTATATTAATATTGTTTTAAACATTGTTTACTTATATTAATATTGTTTTAAAAGTTATTTACTTATATTAATAATTTTTTAAAAGTTGTTTATTTATATTAATAATGCTTTAAAAGTTGTTTACTTATATTCATAATGTTTTAAAGTTGTTTATTTAAATCGATATTGTTTTAAAATTGTTTATCAATATTTTAACATTTTGAAAAGTTAATTTTTAAAATTGTTAATATGCTTTGAAATTAATTATAATTTTGGAAATTAATTATTATTATTTGTAATAATGTTGAAGATTAATTATTATTAATAATGTTTTTGAAGTTATTAATTATTATTTTTAAGATGTTTTGAGGTTAATAACTATTATTAATTTAAAATGTGTATTATTAGTTATTATTACATAATAGTGTTTTGAAGTAAATGATTAGAATTTATTTATAAATGTTTTCAAGATTTATAAATAGAGTTTTATGAACAGACTTGGGATTATAAGAGGCGTTTTCTAAAATGGTTTGGAGGCTTAAAGGAAGATTATTTGCAATGTATAAAAAGTGTTTTATAATTGTTTTCTTAACGTTTGTAAAGGAATTTTATAAATGGGTTTATAGATTTATAAAAGAAGTTTTATAAATTGTTTAGGGATTTATAAAAGAGTTTATAAATGATTTTAGAACTGTATAAAAAGGGAAATCTTTCTCAGTGTATGAGAATAAAATAAAACCATTGAGATAAGTATATGGATATTTTCTAAGTATTGAAAATATAAGGGTTTGGTAATGGATCTTTGTAGAAATATTTTGATAGAAGTAATTTACAAAGTGATTTTATTTAATGAAAAGATTAATTAAGGAGATTAGTGGTTACTTATATTCTTAACCAATGTTGGTTTTCCCTATGGAATTAAATCCCTGATATAAATGTGTGTTTGTTGAAAGTTAAATAACTGACTACCAAATATGGACCCAAAACGTAACTTTGGAAAATATCTAGGAGAAACGCATGATTATATAAGACAAGCATCTCTAATGATGCTGTACTGTTCGTATAAATCTCATTTCGTTCTCCTATGAAAAACGATAAGGAAATCCGTTCACTAACGGTTAGGAGGTGATCTTCGCTCTTATCTTTGACTGTTTATTTCCTAAAGAACCGGGGTTGATTTTATCGAAATCTATCGAATGTTGTTTCGAAGAGACCGGGATCAGATATTGTATCTGATAACCACTTCGATCCAACTCAAGCATTTCGAAGTGAAGACTCTTGAAGATAACAGAATTGAAGACATAACTCTTTGAAGTGTAAGGGCTACTTACTACTAATCTTGAAGGTGATTCCCAAAATGGATGTAATAGAAGTGGTGCCTTCGGTTTCGTTAAGTCCTAGAACGAACTTGTGTAGATGAATGCTAGTATTACATTGCTACCTGGAGAGCAGTATTAGCATTCTAATTGAGAAGTGCTGTATAAAAGGTAAAACGTAGCGTCAAGCCTCATCAACCAAGAAATGACAAAAATCGGGCATGTTGTAGGGCCGTGTGGATCGCTCCCATTAAGGTATGGTCATTTCAAATCTAGATCGATTACTTTTTGCTCACGTGTGCTTCGGGACCTATTAAAAAGGGTAATCATATTCGTGCTACTAATCAAATGGTAGGCCATTCCTGTATGGAAGGGATACAAGATGTTCTTGTTAGACCTCGGTGCAATTTATCTAAAGATGTACCATCGGAAGGTAGTTCCTGATCTCGTCATAATATGGAATCCATTCTCCAATAGGAACCTTTATGGTTTTAGTTGTATGCCTATTATGTTGGAATTTAATTGATGTAACAGTTTCGGCTATGAATAATAAGTATTTGTATCTTAGGCACTATTATATTATTACAGAATTTCTTATGAAATGGTTTAGTTATCTGAAGGAAAACCTCGTCCATGTTTATGTACCGCATGGTCTTAAGAGATACTTCTGATTTCAAAGATTTTTATAACTTTAAAACCCAGTTGGGTGTGCTTTTCTCATGTCGGTTTTCTAAACTGGCTTGGATGTTATTTTATTATAATGCTCGGGTTGGATCAAGCGTATTTACAGATTTTTTTAGATGCATTGGATCTCAGGAGACAAGTTGGAGGTCCAAGACGTATCTTATTTCTTGTGTTCCGCTATATTATCTGTTTGTTGTATTTATCAACAATTGTAAGAAAAGGTTGTTATAATTGTCCGGATTGAAATATGTTAGTGTACTCTGATTGGTGTATGAAAATTACATTTTTCTTTGTGTAAAGATTTGTTGTATGTTATAGATTATCTGTCCCGCTATGGGATTCTATGTTGTCGGTTTTCATTTTTCTCTTCTTTCTTCTTTCTTCTCTCTTCTTTTTTTCCTAACTATCCACCTTTCCATTCAATTTAAGTGGGTCATGTGTGGTTATTTGTCTGCTTAGACTGTATGGAAAAGTAGGTCATTACAGTTTGTGTGTGTATTTATAATTTTGTATAATAAACGAGGACAATAATGGCATCAAAAGATGAAATGTGTGTTATGTTGTAAGTCCCATTACTTATTAACGTTCACATTTAATATAAACACTTTCTATTTATTACATATGCATTATACACATAGGTGTATTTGATACACTTGTAATGTCATAACCAAATTTAAACTGAAATAATACCTTTTTAACAAATTATGTAAAATATAATGAATTGTTTGTAAATGTTGTAAGTATAACTCCTAATTAATTACACTCTCTTAAGATTTTTCATATTAATTTTCCTTCTATATATAACATCTTGACTTTTCATTCACCAAAGTAATAATATAAAACAAGTAACTGATACAAATATATACTCATAAGAGTATATTTGGTATGCTATACTTTACATTAATTAAAAATTGATTAAAACATAAATTAATTAAATCTTCTTTCACACATAACTAAATAAAATAAGGTTCATTTAAACTATGTTAGATAGGACTAATAAAATACTTAAGACTTCATTGGCCCAATAGATCAAAAAAGGAAAGTAAATCGAAACCTATCATCTTACCAATTTCCAACTAGCTTGGTTCCTTCAAATACATATATGCATATGCGTGTTTTGATGCACACACAGAGGCATAATATTTACACATGTTCATTCATTATCGTGATACCATTTTAGTGTGTGAATATATACCAAACATATTTCGATTAAATATCAATAAATTTATTTAACAGTATTAATAAAATAAATATGAAATAATTTATTAATGACCTACCACTTTAATTTGCTAATATTTAATTAATTTTAAATATTCAAATATTTATAAAATAAAAATAATATGACTATTTTAAATAATAACAATTGATGGTAAAATAGATTTGTAACGACCCAGGATTTTACCAGTTTGAAATAGGCTATTTAAATATATTTTATATAATTAATAGATGGATTTTTATTAGCAAATAAACCTATTTTAATTAATTGTAATGATGATAAAATAGTTTCCAAATTTGTTTACCAATATAGATAGTTCAAATAAAAATAGAAAATGTGACCGATAAATGTTTTCCGAAATTTTGAATCATCAACATCCGAAAGTCATCAGGAACATTTCGCACACTTGGTGGATCATGCATACATATTTACAATGGGATTAATAATAATAAAACACTCTTGTTTACATACCAGCACAAATTGAATTAAGCATAAAAGTGGATGTGATAATTATGTTATAAAAGGCATATATACATACAAACACACGTATATATATATAAATCCTATGCCATACCTTAAGAACCCTACAACATGGCCTATTATTGGGGGGGAGGGGGTAACATGTGTATGTAAGGGAGAGGGGAGGTATGGATGCGCGCATGCATACATGTATTATTTTATTAAGTCACTTTACATATTTACATAAATTTCTAAGCTTATAAATACCTCTTTCATTCCTACATCCTCTCCTTTTTTATCATTTACATTATCATGTCAAAACCCTTTTCTTATCTTTATGTATTTCAATGGCTTCTACCTCTAAATTCCTAAGAGAAAAGACAGACAAAATAATGTAAAAATATAGTTAAACTCCTCCATTTCACTTCCAAATCCATTCTCTACAAAACAAAAACCATATCCACCAAAAACCACCAAGGTCAAGCCTTGTTCTAGCCATGGCCAAGCCTAAACACATGCATGTCCAATCATATTTAGCCTTCCAAGGATCCATATCTTCACATTGTTGAGCTAGGAGCAAGCGAGATAGTTCGAGAGAAAGTTTAGTTTGATTTAGATAAGTTACGGTGAGTAAAGTTCATGTTTTAAACTCAAGTTACTAACTTTTTAAAGTTTTAAAGTTTATGAGTTAAAATGTTACTTAAGTATATGGTAATGTTATATGTTGTGTATGCATGCACATATGTTGATTTGGTGTTGATTGCTTATGCCGAAGTTTGAGTAGGCGATAAAAATTATACATTAAATTTTGGAAAAGTTAGTTAGTATTGTGAGGTAATGCTTTGTTTATGATGGTGCTATAATGTTATGATGTGATATTATGTGTGAATGTTATATTTGTTGTATGTGGGTTCATGACACAATGGTAGTGATTCGCTAACCAAAAGCGATGTAGAAATCCTCTTTTTGTCGAAAGTTTGATTTTTGTTTCAAAGCAAAATGTTTTCAAGTTTGAAACTTTGATTTTGATTTTCAAAAGTTTATTTTCATGTTTTAAAGAAGATAAGAGTTCAAAGTTAAAGTATTCAAAGTTCAAAAATCAAAATTTCAAGTCTTGGAAATATGGACCGTATAGTGATAGTCGCTATACGTCCAGTTTGGAATATCAAACTATTTTTCTAATCTAAACTTGTTGTCACTTAGAATTCTTTTAGAAAATGTTTTCTAATTTTAATTGAGTAACTTAAGAAGAATTATCTATTCATTTAATGATTATTTAA
The DNA here is from genome assembly GCA_030765085.1 of Allium cepa. NCBI lineage: Eukaryota > Viridiplantae > Streptophyta > Magnoliopsida > Asparagales > Amaryllidaceae > Allium > Allium cepa. The sequence continues at coordinate 515,790,090 of CM060938.1, forward strand.
TTGAAATAATTTGTTAATAATGATTTTAAACTTAAATGTTAATCAATTAAGTTAATCATGATATGTTACTTAACTAAAGTTGATTATTATTTAATTATCAATTAAGGATTAATTAATTAGTATTTAATTATGTATTTAAGATAATTATTAATTAATTATTATTTTAAAAAGGTGTTTCATTTAGTTAATCTTTGATTAAAGTTAATTGTGTTTTAATAAGGTTTACTTACCTTTAATTAGAGTTTAGTTACTATTTAACAAGGATTTGATTCTCATTTACACGGGGTTTAATTTATTTTAAAATATTTTTGAGTTTAAGTAAACTGTTTTAAACTGTTTTCGTTTCAAATTTGTTTCAAATCAAGGGATATCCATGTCACTTACCCTTAAGTAACCCCATACAATCAAGAAAACTAAATGATACCTATTAGCAGAATAAAACACCATTCTGCTATTACAATTAACTTGGACATTTACTTATGTTGATTGATTGTTATGTGCTGATCCCTTATATACTTATTGTTATGTGATGCCATGCTAAATTAGATAAGTAAAACCAAATTAAAAGCACCATTGTGGTCATTAAGCCTCCGTTTGATTTGTAAGGATTCATTTTCTTTTTGAAACGATTTCAAATTATTGCATTTTGAACAAGATATTTAAAGAATGATTTGATAAATGGTTTTACTAAAGATGTTATAACTAATGGGAATAGTTTTCCATGTTATAAAAAGAATTTTTTTATAAAGAGTTTTATAAAGGAATTTGGAAATTTGTAAAGTGTTTTGGGTAAATGGATTTGAGTTTTTAAACAAAGAAGATTGCATAAATAAGGGAGATTTATAAAATGGATTGCTTATTAAAGGAAGTTAAATTGATTTAAGGTTAATTAAGAAGTTGTTAAACAGGAAAGGTTTATAAAGAAGTTTTATAAATAATTTTGGGGTATTATAAAAGAATTTTTGGGATATGATTTGGATATTCATAAAGGGAGTTTATAAAAGGGTTTAGATATTTATAAGAAATTTATGTAAAAAATTCGGATATCTATGAAAGCAATTTATATAAATGATTTTGCATATTTATAAAAGGATTTTATAAATGAATTTGGGAGTTTGGAAATTATTTTGAAATGGATTTGGATTTCAAGTAAAATAGATTTCATGAGTTAATCGAAGAAGTAAATAAAGAATTTGAGATGTGGGTTTCTCTAAACTGACATTCTAAAAATGGTGGTATGGAACATCCATTCCACACTTAGCACCGATGGGATAGTGCTTAGGGTTGTCCTTAGCTCCAATTTAAACCACATTTGTTAATCTTTTTAACATGATTTAGAAGTAAGAAGTTATTCGCCAATGTTTTATGAATATACTTATATCAGAGAGATAAGAATATGAATGTTTTAGACAAACGTTTTTTGAAACGGATTTATTAAATAAAGATTGTTTTGAGGCTTAGTGGTTTCTATGGGTGAATAAATCTAAATGGAAATGGTTATTGTTTGTTTACTCAATAGTTAAATAACTGACTATCAGATTTGGACCCAAAATACAACTTTGGAAATATCTAGAAGAAACACATGGGTTATATGGCACAGTCGTCTCCGTTGATGTTGTACTGTGCACATAAATTTCATTTCATTCTCCTAAGACAAATAATAAGGGAATCCATCCGCTAACAGTTAGGAAGTGATCTCCGCTCTTATCTTGACTGTTTATTTCCTAAAGAACTGGGATTGAGTTTACCAGAAACTATCAAATGTTGTTTTGAAGAGACCGGAATCAGATATGTCGTCCGAAAATTACTTCAATTCAACTCAAGATTTCGAAGTGCAGACATCTTGAAGATGATGGAATTAAAGACGGAGCTCTTTGAAGTGAAAGGGCTGCTTACTACTAATCCTGAGGGTGATTTCAAAATGGATGTAGTAGATGTAGTGGCTTAGGTTTTTTCATGTGTTGAACAACTTGTATGGATGAATGCTGGCATTGCATTACTGCTTGGAGGGCAATGTTAGCATTCGAAGTGGGAAGTGCTATATAAAAGGTAGAAGGCAGCCTCAAGCCTTATCATCGGGAAAATGAAAAAAATCAGGCATGCTGCAGAAATAAGTGGATCGCTCCCATCAGGGTATGGTCATTCCAAATCTAGATCGGTTACTATCTACTCATGTAAGCTTCTGGCCCAAAGTGGGGTGATCAAATTCGGTGCTACTAGTCAAGTGGCAGGCCGGTCCTATGTGGTAGGGATACAAGACGTTCTTGTCAGACCCCAGTGCATTTTACCTAGAGATGTACCATCGAAAGGTATTTCCTTGCCTTATTATAGTATGAAATCCATTCTTTAATATGTGACTTTACGGTTTTAGATGTACCCAGCTATGTTGAAATGTGAGATGCATGCATTTCAGCTATATTCATATTTTACTTTGACTCCTAGGTATTATTATAATATCATTTAATTTTATATAGAAATATTTTGGTTGTCGTAAGGTAAAAACCGTCCATGTTTATGTGGGGCGTGGTCTTACAAGATGCCTATGATTTAAAGGTTTTTATAAAGCTAAAGACTTATGCTTTACTCACACCAGACTCATGTCTGACCCGAAGTTTATTTTCATTTTTCCTAAACTCTTGGGTGCTCAAATTTGAGTGGGCAGCCAAGTAGTCTGGGTTTTTCCGCAGATTTAACTTGGAGGAGCTTGGAGCATGTGGCTTCATCGATAGCTAGTTATTTTTCCTGTTTCCACTGTATTATATGCATATTGTATTAATTATGTAAGGACTGGCTGTTATAACTGCCATAGGCTAGAATTTGTGTTAGTATGACTCTGATGTAACATTTTGAAACGACTTTCTAATATATTATGTTGAGTAGTATATATTATCCCGTTACTTATAAGATTCTGTGTTGTTTAGTTTTTTTCTCTTCTATCTTTTCTTTCTTTCATCCATAATGACCAGTCTTTCAGATGACTAAATGATCGGCACAAGAATACCGAGGATGTGTATGTATCATCTTTAGTAGTAACAAAGGCGGATGGTTACATTTGGTATCAGAGCTTAGATTGAGCGAACACCTAGGCTTGGGTGGGGGTAAACTCATTATAAATAGGTCAGTGGTGCCCTAGAATGTGTCTGAGTGTGATATATATGTCTGTGTCTATATATATATGAGTGCGTATTTGTTAGTGGATAAAAATATTTTATATTGTGTTTTTTGACATGTTGAATGGCTTAAGAATTCTGGTCGATGCGCCTGATCAACGAGGAATTTCCTAAACACTTGAATAAGTTAAATTAACATAATATTGTTATAATTTTGGTAAATGAAATAATCTTACTTAGGAATATATTTTCTATATATAAAAGGAGATGATTTTCACAATCTATGTAGTTATCAATGTGTAGAGTGGATTAGGAGCTAATAATATTTAAATAATTAGCATTTAGGGTTTAACTAATCATGCTTGTCCAGTTTTTCATTTTGAGCATTGACTACTGTCAGATTTGCTAATAGATTTTCTTTTTCCAATATGGGTTGGGTAGATGGAATTTGTAGAAACATTGAATCGAACATCCTATGAAGTAAGTTTCATAATTTGACTATAAGGCGTTCGACGATATGTAGGTTTAAAAATTTAATTTTAATAAAGGGGTTTATTAAAAGAAAATCGTCAGATAGTTTTATAAGATGAAGTAAGAGAGACAATTTTACAAATCAGAACTATTAAATGTGTTTTAAAAATCAAAAGGGTTTTGAGAATGTTAAATCCGGTGGCTCTGGTAAATTCCAAACGATTTTAGAAAATAATAGTAATCTTTCTTAAAGATATTTAAGATATAGATATTTTAAAATGAAGTTTGAGAGTGAGGTTTTCTTTGGATAGTTCGAGAATAAGTCTTGATTTGTTTTGTGTTAATCGGAATAATCTTCTAAGTGACAATCGAATGTTTGCTTAGGCAGATATGATGGTGCAATTAATAAATTATCCTCTTTGTCATTATATAACTGGGACGAGTTCAAATCCGAATGAATCCAAAGCAAGTGGATGATTTTTTTAAAATCTATTTGTCTATAAACAGTATTGTTTCGAGAAGAAATTTGGAAAAAGATGAAATATTTTTTTATTAACTAGTTCAAGTATCTCGGAAATGATTAAAAATGGGTAAGAGATGTGTTCAGATGGCAAAAACTTCCCTTGAGTATTGCCCTTCTTAGTAAATGTGTATATTGTACTATTTGGTAGCATCTAGTTCCTTGACATTGTTTAGAGTTATTCGTGCTATATGTATATTGTCAAAAGGTTTTTGAAATAAAACCCCTATATTGTGTTCTTGGATCTCTTAAAAGGAAGAGTTTTTAAAATAAAAAGATATTTTGATGGTAGACAATTAAATGACGTTTTAATTAGGTTAAATTTAATAAGGAGGTTTAATAAACTTTGTTTATTTAAATTGTGTCTTTTGATTTTAACATCTCGGATGTGAAGAATTATTTTATGTTATTCTAATAGACATTTTTACTTAGTAGTTTCTAAGGAAAAAGTAGAATCTAAGATCGAGTTTGGATACCGGCATCCTACTCTTCTTAACTGCTTACCAGACTAATTAGGCAAAGCGGTTGGTTTGATCGACTTAGTTTCAAGACCCAAATTATTTTTAGCCTACATCTAATAATTAAAAAATTAAGTAGAATTAAAAAATCAAATGTTTGAATATGATTTTAGGATGTAGAAGAGTATTATGTAAGTTAATAAATTTAAAAATTGATTTTTATGAAACATGGTGGGAGGGTAGAAAGTAGTTATATAGTAAGAATCGTTAGATCAGTACGTAGGTTGTATAAAGACAATTTCTCATTTTCACATATTTGTCGACCGTAGGTTCGAGTGTATGACTGGAGGTGTTTACACCATTCCAAATAAGGATTTATCACTTGATTTTTGATGGGGAGTGTTGTTAAAGATTCTTAGGTGGGACCAAAAGTTGTCTATCATAGTTTAAGGCTATGCAAGAAGAACAGAGGTTTCTAACTTAAAAGGCTAGATCAAAGTCCGCACTAGGAAGTCGGTTGAGCGATACTAGTTCGAAAGTGAAGTTATGTGTTCAAGTGAATGATCAAAATCAGATTTACATAGGAATGATCTATGTACATCATACGGACTGATGAATAGTTTAAGTGTTTATAGGAATTACGGTTGTGGTACAATTTCGGGGACAAAATTCTTTTAAAGGGGGAAAGTGTAACAACCCGGAGTTTTACCTCCTTGATTTGAAAATATTTAATAAATTTTAAATATTAAAATAATAGGTTTTATAAATTAAAATAATATGACTTTTTAAATAATAACAAATGATTGTAAAATAGATTTGTAACGACCAAGGATTTTACCACTTTGAAATAGGCTACTTAAATATATTTTATATAATCAATAAATGGATTACTATTAGCAAATAAACCTATTTTAATTATTTAATAATATTGAAATAGTTTTCAAAATTTGTTCACCAATATAGATAGTTCAAATAAAAATAGAAAATGTGACCGAAGAACTTTTTCGAAATTTCAACTTCTCGACACTGGAAAGTCGTCGGAAACGTTGTGCACACTTGGTGCATCATGCACACATATATATGATATGATTAATAATAATAAAACAACACATACTAACACATAGTTAACTAAGCATAAAAGTGCATATGACAAATTATATCATAAAATGCATATAAGAACACACTTATATATATATATATATATATAAATCCTATGCCATACCTTGGCCTATGAGGGGGGAAGGGTAACATGTATATGTGAGGGCGAGGGGAGGTATGGGTGCATGCATGCATGCATGTATTATTTCATTAAGTTACTTTAGATATTTTAATAAATTCCTAAGCCTATAAATACACCTCTCATTCCTACATCCTCTTCTTTATTTTCATTTACATTCTTATGTAAAAACCCTCTACTTATCTTCATGTATTTCAACAGATTCCATCTCCCAATTCCTTAGAGGAAAGATAGAGAAAACAGTGTAAAAATATAACTAAACTCCTCCATTTCACTTCTGTAATGAACCGGATTTTCAACCCTCAAAAATACATCCTTGGTATTCACGTGCCGCAAATCAAAGTGCCGGAAAGATCGATCGTTAGAGGAAAAAGAAAATAAAAATAGAACAGAATTGAAAAAAGAATCTCACAGGAATGGAATAACATATATTATTTCAGTGGAATTTTTTGAATATAATATGAGAGTCTAACCTAGATTCAGCTTGGACAATTATAAATCCTCTTTCCTTAAAATGTTAAAAATAAAAAATGCAATAGATACAACTAACTGAGTACGTCCATACGTAGATAAAGGTCTCCAGCTTTCCTTTGGAAACTCCAAACATCTTCAACTAAACCTGAAACTACTCGGATCTGACCCGAGTATTCAAAATACCCAGATCTGGTTTGATAAACTAGCATGAGATATTCAAACCACAAACATATGACGGAGTCATAAATGGGTACTAAACAAAATCTTGAAAAGAATAATATCTCATAAGACTACGCCGCTCATAAAAATGGATGTGTTTTTACCTTATGATAACCAAAATACTTTATATGGAAAACCACTTTGATATTATTATTATTGAAATTAGTTTTTGAAAATGCTCTCAAATTTAATATACATACAAAGAAAGTATCAATACCCGGACCATGGTAATATATCCAGACTAGGTCAACGGAATATACCGGATGGAATATATGATACCAAAAGGAGTAGTAGAAATGTTTGCAAAGCATTTCAGCTATTTTAGGACTACAATCAAAACCATAAAGTTCGTATTGGAATTGGATTTCCAACATGATAGAGTGGCCTTTTCCTTCCTCTGCGGATTTCCACATATAGCAACCATCGTACCTGGTGGCTTCTCGTGTAAGGACTCACACACCACTGTACTTGGTACACTACTACATATTCGGTGGCTTCTCATGCAAGGACTCACACACCATTATACCATACAATATAAGGGTCCACACATCTTCCATCCCATAAGGCAACATGGCCTAATCCTTCCGATTCGCTCATAAACCGATAGCCTGAAATATATGTCCTGCAGACCACATACTTACCCGTATCATTACTTGGATGTGAGGCTTGAGAGGCAACTGCTCATGATTTCCACAAAGCCATGCTTGCTTTTCACAAAGCCACACTTTGCCTTTATCATAACAGGTTCCACTTTGAATGCCACATTGCCATTCCATAATCACACAATTGATTTCTACAAATGTTTAACTCTTGAGCTCGTAAATCTCAGAAAAAGGTGTTAAGCTAAGAGAAGTTTCCTTCTCCATCACTAAGAGATAATATGTTGATAGAGGTCAACTAATATGATCAGAAATGCACTGTCAGACATTTTCCATGCAAATTCATTCCGAGACTAAACAAAACCAAAGCACTCCTCTTACCACATCCAAGGATCGGTAGTGAGTAGTCCTTGCATTACGAAGATTTCAAAACATGAAAGGACCACTATTATCCAGGTTTTTAACCCAACACGACCCACTAGAATGTAGAACAACCTCATGACATCGAATGGCTTAGAACTTAACCAGAAGGTTGAGGCAAGGAGTGAACAAGAGCCAAGCTATATTACTAAGGCAATTATCGAGATTGACTAAACAAAGAGACCATCATTCTTTCAGCCCAATCAGTAATTGAGTGCAAACAACTAGTAAATTGTCACCAAAACGGAACTACAGGCAACAAGACTATATGAACGACATTGACATATGGCCATATAAAAGCTACCTAAAATTGAAACCTCAGAAACAATCAAAGTGCTTGGATTGTTAGCAACCCATATATATGGATCGCTAGCAACCCATGCTAGCAAGTTAGTTTAACGAGAAAAGCAGGGATAAGGAGTCTTGGAGACATAAGCATAAAAAATTATAAGTGTATGGATCGCTAGCGATCCATACATGATGGATCGCTAGCGATCCATATGAATCCAAATTCCTTACGACCTTGCATATTAGGGCATGAGATGATAGCAGCAAAGCAATTAGCTCGCGAGCGAGCCAACTCTATGGGTCGCCAGCGACCCATAGTTTTGGCTCGGGTCATGAGCTAAACCCCCCTTGGTCGTTCTATACCTACCTGCAAGCAGTTGGTGAAGTTGTCTGGCCTAGAAGCTCTTCGATCCCTATAAATATCATCCTACCTGCAACACAAATGGGATCTTCTCCGGACTGGTTGTTGAAGCTCTACTGGAAACATTCTTTGCTCTCTACCTCCCTAACAACAATCTCCCAAGGGATTCACTATGATTCTCCAGTGGATTCCTACTCTGGGGATTCAATCTACTTAAAGATAATCAAAGTCTTGTAACAAGACACTTCTTGCAACAACAATCAGTCTATAATAAAACTATAAAGTGGATGCATGCTTCATTAACAGCCGAACCACTATTTCTATGATCTATGATATTGCACTGTCAGAATAGTGCTGGTGCTTTTAAACTCAAACCAGGGTGTTGATCTATTTTTTGGGTTAACGTTTTCGTGCTTTCACTGGTAAATCCAACCCAGGATCCAGATCTAGCTATCTACTTTGGATCCTATAGGTCCAGAAGTTAGATCCTCAATCTTTGCTTGAAGAATCTGCTGTTTAGAATCAATGGCCCCAAGAAGAAGAAGAACTGCCTCTGGAAATCCATAGGGGCAGTAGTAGTTGGAGAGGAAGTTATTTCCTAACAAACTAAAGTAAATGGTGCTAATTTAGGAAATCAGGCGCCAGCATCCTCCAGTCAACATGAAGTTGTCATTAAAGATGAGTTGAATAAAATGATTGATGAGATCAAACAAAAAATGAAAAATAGCCAAAAGGCTCTAATAGATAAATTTAATGCTCTCCTAACCCTACAGTCAAACCCTGCTCCAAAGTCAATGCCTGAACCCACGACTGCTGTAGAACAAGAGAATTCCTCCATTTCTGGTCTACACAGAAGAAAAGGAAAACAACCGCAAAAAAGGGTGACGACTAGACTTAACATGGATGGAAATGCAAGTATTCCTCTCACTACAAGGCAATCTATTCTGAACTTGAATCAAGGGGTAAAGACCCCATTGGAAGACATAGCTATGAATCTCTCCGTCTCTGAGGACGGAGAGAAAGAAGACAAATTGGAAGAAAATGCCAATGCATTAAAAAATGATAGGAATACTCAAACTGCTCTAGTTAAGCCAACTGCAAGCCAACGGGACCCTACAGGAGTGGCTCTCCCCGAAGAAAGGAGAGCCTAGGTTTCAGTCCACTCACTAAGATCGTTTGCAAAGCCAAACACTGGGTGTAGTGACTGATTACCATCCCTAGGACTACTGGACATCAGAGGCATACATAGCTGATATGGTTAAACGATTAATGGAGGAGAGTAAAAGTAGAAGAGATGATGAATGGGGATCTGTTCACCGATGAAATCTTGAATGATAAATATCCAGAAAAATTCACAATGCCAACCATTCCATCCTATGACAAGACGAAAGGCCCTAAACCCCACCTGTATAAATACTGTTGATATATGGACGTAGCTAATGCTTCCGAAGCTATTTGATGCAGATGCTTTCCTATCTTTCTCGAAGGAGTTGCATCAATGTGGTTTACTAGGCTTTTGCCAAGATATATCTCTACTTTTGACCAACTGCTGACAAGGATCCTTGATCAGTTTAGACTCCATACTGCGCAACCAAAAGATGTCATGTCCCTATCCGGATTGTTCCAAGGGTGTAATGAATAACTGAAATCTGAATAGATTTAACACTGCAGTGATGGAAGTAAGCAACCCCAATAAAAACATGAATTTTATGGCATTAGTCCGTGCAATTCACCCATAAACTGAATTCGAAAAGCGGGTTAAGATGAAGCGTCCCACCACTAGGAAAGATTTCAATCGTAAAGAAAGTCAGTACATAGGGTGGGAGGAAGTGTAGGAATTAGAGAGGAAGTCTACTAGTGTGCAACCGACGAACGTCGGGCAAAGCGATGTAACAATTAATCAAAATGCGTATGATTTTGGAATTGTAACATCCCAAATTTTTTAATTTAAATATGGTGACTTATTTGAACTTTTGAAATTTAATTTGAAAAGTTTCAAAAGAAATAAAATATTATTAATATTAAATACTACAAGGATATATGGATATAAATAAAATATTTGGTAGTTTAAGCTTTATATAAATATATGTAACAAACCAGAATTTGTGTTAAACCATAAAATAAAATATATGTGATAAATTAAATGTTGATAGTTAAACTTTAAATAGAAATAAAATTTAGAGTTTATGTTAGTGATAAGATTTTATGATTATATAGCAACATAAGATAAACTTAAAAATAAACCATAATGAAGTACATATAGATTTGCATGTGGATTTGGTGTATGCAAGAAGATAAAAAAAATGTATGCAAGGCTGAGAATAAATATCTATAGATAAAAATAAAAAAATGTACATACAAAGCTCAATTAGATATGCATGTAAACTTAGATGGAAACATAGCTTTTAATGCTATCTATTCTTAGCACAACATAATAGATTATCAACCGAAATAAACCTTGCTTAGTCAAAGCAGGAGGATCAAACAAAAAATAACAAAAAAAAATCAGATCAAAGAAAAAAAATTGTACCAGGTAACACATACTTATACAAAGCCGCCTTCTTTGTTTATACATCCATATTCATTTCATTTCGTTCAAACAAACATAGTAAACCAAAATATAAACATCACCATATCTTCAAGTTCAAATATAACCTGCTGAAAAAAAAGAGAAAAAAAAGAAGGATCAAAACTGTTTTTTTTTTTCAAAACACAGAGCAGCTCTCTGTTCAATCTTGTTTCCAAGTGAGTAAACCTATTTTTTAAAATTGAAATACAAGTATTTAGTTCATGAAATCTTGTGTTTTGTTGTATATTGAAAGAAATTTGTTCTGTATGTTTTCTATGTTACTGGAAACTCTTATATGGTTTGTTCTTCAATATTTTGGTTTCAGAGCAAAGTGAATTAGGGAAAAATCAAATAAACCTTCATACAAACCTTTTTAGCTTAGGATTTTTAAACAAAATAAGTTTGTTTAAACTTGAACCACATACTAAAATTTGTTCAAAGCTTAAAATTGAAGTGTGACTTTGTAACTTTTAGTTTTGTTGTAAAAGGTAAATTTTTGGATAAATTTGAATGTTGTAAAATATTGATTTGATTACATAACTTGAATAAACATACAAAGAGAGGATTTTTAAAATTAATATGATAATTTTTAGTTGATATTCCAAGAGCAGATCACGGTTGAACAAAATTTGTTCTTTTTCCATTTTCTGATGTTCGATCAAATATTGGGTGATGAAATTTGGGTTGAAGCTAGTATATCACAAAAATTGTCGAATTTTTTTTCTATTGTGTAAATTGATGAGTCGAGAACAATTTAGGGTTATGTTTGAAGTTTTGCAGTAGGTTGGAAATGTGGTGATTTCTTCACCACGGAGTGATCGAGTTGCTTGAGATTGAGGGGGATGGTAGTGCATGGGGTGACGTGGTGTGGACGGAGTGGTAGCTCCTCTGGTGGTTTGAGACGTGGCGGCGAGGCATTTTCGTTTTGGTGAGTTCGAGTTGCAGTGTCGAGCAAAATCTTATTTTCAATTTCGAGTTTGTGGTGTCGAATCGAGTGTCGATTTCGAGAGTGGGTCAGGTTTGCGACTTGCCGTAGATTTTGGAGTTTGCCAGAATGGCGGCTCGACGACGTGCACGTGCACGACGTTGTTTTGGGTGTCAGGAAGTTCTGTGGTTGACAGCTCGAGTTGATACTCGGGTAAATGGTAGATTTGCTTCTAGTTGGATTTGGGTGCATAAGTATGTTCTCCTGTATTAAAGTTTAAAACTTAGACTTGGCTGAAGAAAGAAAGAAAAAGAAAGAAAAGAAGAAGAAGAAGTAAGTACGAGAGGAGGGGAGGAAGAACTCGGGGAAACATAGGGGGAAACTCAAGTTTAACTCGAGTAAAAAAAAACTGGGAGGCTCGGGTTTTGTTTAAAAAATGGGTTAAGCCCAATAAATTTTAAATTAAGGATGTTTAACAATTTCAAGTATCTAATGTTTGACCATTTTAAGTTAAGTGATTATTTCAAGTTTTAATTAATTAAGTAAATACGTAAGAATGCTTTAAAATCGTAATTAATATTTTAATTAACTTAACTAAGGTATTAAATTTAATTACCATTAAAGTTTTCAAATTAGTAATAAATTGATTTCAAAGTTCAAGGGAGATTTTTAAATGTTAATTAAGGTAAATAATTTTTATTAACTAATTGTTTTGAAAAGTAATCAAGGATGATTTATAATAGTAATTTCAGATTGGTTAATTAATAATTAGGTGTTTAAATTAATCTGTAAATTAAGAATTGTTAATTAGATAATTTAAGTTGGTTAATTATAATTGGCAGTTAATCAAAATAATTAATTAAGAAATAATTAATCAAGTTAATTAAGGTTTAATTAATTTATCAAATTTAATCATTGATTTAAAATAATCAATGAAATTAATTATGTGGTTAATTTATTAAATCACACTCACATTGATTGAAAATAATTAACTATTGTTGTGCACTGAATTGATATTTCTGTTGTGATTATGATGCTTTGTGATGTGAATTGTTCTGTGCTGAACTGTGATTTGTGATTTAATTCTGTATTGATGTGAAAATCCTTTTGTCCGTAAAATGGCATTCAAACTTCGATGCGACAGGGAGTCGGATTCCAGTTGATTATCCGAAACCCACATCGAACACTGAATGTGAATCTTTGTGATTGATATATCCACGTGTTTCAAAATTAAACGCTCACTATTGGGTTTAGTCGGGAGAGGACCTTTGTGTTATATAATCCATTCTGAATAGTGATACGTCGAAATGGATAGCATTTGAAGACAGTGTTGAAGACCGGGTGTCTTCGAAAATGATAGGATAACCTATCGAATGTCTCTGCACTGAGTTGATCCGGTATAGAGATCTCCATATGGATGGGGAGTCTGATCGGGATTGTGGATACCCGGATTTGCATGTGCTTCTTCCTTTATTGGACGAAGTGCCTTCGGTTCTATTCGAACCCAGAACAGACTTGTACGGTTGTATGTCTGACACTACACTTTGAGGTATAAAGCAGATTTCTTTCAAATACGTATCTGTTGGTGGCGGAGAATTTATTCTCTTAGCTTAACACCCTTCTCTATGGCGTACGAGCTCAGAGGTTGTGTAGTTGAAGGTTATCGGCAATATACTCCCAATTTGGGAGTGTGGCATGCTAAGTGCTGCTGTGTGTTGATGATCATTTGTTGATCATTTATGATCAAAGCATGGCTTTCGTGCAAAGCGTAGTTTTGTGGACGAGACCTCATCGGACCTCACAACTTGGAAATGGTTGAAACAGGAATGACGCGGCAAGGTTATGAGGGTCGAGCCCTCTAGGGTATGTCATTTCCTTCTGGAAAAAGGTAGTATCATGGTATGAAGCCCAGATATTTACCTATGTGGTTGCTTCAATCTCATTTATTGTGCGGTTGTTGCTTTGTGGTAGAGGGCCCTCGGATAAAGGTCCCAAAGGACCGGGGAGTGACATACTCGAATAGTAGTTACCTAGTTATAGAGGTAACCTGGACTTGTGTTGGCAGAGAGACGGGTAGGTTCTCGGGACGTCCCTTAAGAGGCGTACCCATGTGGCATAGGAAGTTCCTTAGCCTGGCCATTTGTTGGAAATCCAAAGAAACAATACGAGCCCCTTACGATTGCAATTTGTATAACCTGCCACCTCAGGTAACGGCTATAGTAGGCATAGTATAATGGTACCTATGCTGGCTAAGATTAATATTATATTTTCGAAATGTTTTCACACTATGCACTAGTAATAATATCAAGAAGTCTTTCTCGTATTAAGCATATTTAACTATCATAAGGGGAAATCTCCCCCAAGTGTGTGATTGCATTGTGTGTGTGCCGGGAGGCCTTACGAAAGTTTCATTTTCCAAAAGCATGAACGGTTTTCTTTTATAAATCTTGTTTATATAAAAGCAACTGTTTTTTTTGTTTACTCATACCAGTCCCATAACTGACCCGGAGTTTATTGTTTCTTTTCTAAACTCTGGGCGCCCATAATTTCCACACGGGCAGCCTAGTAGCAGGTTTCCATGTTCTGGTTTTAGCAGTATTTTGGAAGCTCTTATCTTGGAGATATTTTAGAAGCGTTTGGAATTTCAAGATGCTTAGTTTTTGGAAGTTCGTTATCGCTTCATTTCATTTGAAGACTTTTGGCATATGATCACTTGTTGTACTATTATGATGTTCTATTTGGAGTTGTGATATATGGATAAAAATACTCTGATGTAGTAATGGATATTATGATGATGTGTATCTGTGATGTTATGCATGATATTCATTTTGTTTCCGCTGTTTTATATTCATCTGATGTTGTTATAAGCTCCATCCGACTGGAGTTTGATGTTTGAATCTTTGGCAGTCGAATACAAGTGAGGTATTTAGTGTCAAATTTCGAACATTGGATTTCGGATTGTGACAAGTGGTATCAGAGCTGAAGGTTGAGTAAGAACTTTAGCTACGGTGTATAAAACATTAGATGGCTCATTAGAGATAGGGTGAAGTATACCCTAGAATGAGTATAACCAAGACCAAAACTCCAAATTTTCTTAGTCTATTTACTGTTGATATTCCTTAAGATATATCATCCGAATATCTGAATCAACTTTCTTACTAATTACAGATAGTAAGAATGAGCGGACAAAGAGGAAGAACTTGGGGGGGGGGAGGAAATGCCACAACACCTAGTCAAGTTCCCCTAACAGCAGTAGCAGCAATACCTATTCAGCAGTAGCCGAATCTGGTTGATTTATATAAGAATTTCTCAAGGCTTGGTGGTAAGCCGTTCACTGACAAGGAGTCGATTGTTGAGGCTCAAGCATGGATCAGATCATGTGAGAAAATCTTTAGAGGGCTAAAGCTGCAAGACGATCAGAAGCGACTCATAGCTTCTTGGCAACTTCAAGGGGAAGCCTTAGCCTGGTGGGAGACAGTCACTGTAGATAAGCCAGAAGACGAGTTTACTTGGGAAAAATCCAAAGAAGTATTTGAGAAGCGCTGTCTTCCATCAGCTGGAATTTCTCGCATGTACAAGGAATTCATGGACTTAAAGCAGGGGAGTTTGTCATTCGAGGAGTATCTAAACAAATTCAATGAATTGTCTCGTTTTGGTCCAGAATTGGTGAACACGCCTTTAAAGAAGAATGAAAGGTTCATTCGTGGGATGAATAAGAATTCCATGAAAGGATGACTGGCCACGTCAAAGAATCCTTTTCAGATTTGGTTGATATGGGGTACAGATATGCTACACTTGACATGCAAGAAGCCCCGGTAGAGAAAGGAAATTCGGGCAATCAAAATTGGAAGAAGAGGAAATTTGGAGGCATGAAACCATAGCAGGGTAAGCAGAAGAAGAAGAGTAATCAGGGAAGCACAACAGAGAATGTCACTTGCTATAGTTGTCAAGAAAAAGGCCACTACTTGAACAGTTGCAAGAAGCCAAAGAGAGATCAATCTGTTCAAGCGAAGCCTAGAAATGTTATTATTGTCAGAAATTGGGACACGAAGTTAAAGACTGCCCAACCATGAAGCAAGCTCAGACAGCTAAGGTGTACGCAGTCAAAGACCAACCTGCATCTTCCAAAGCAGAAAAGGGGAAAGGAGTTCGGGAAGGTAATCTCACTATTTATGATAACATTGTTAGAGTTCTATTTAACATGGGCGCTACACATAGTTTGATCTCTCAACAAGCTATAAATGAATTAAATCTTGAACCCGATTTTGTTGATGAGCCTATATGCGTAAAGAATCCAGTTGGAGGTCCCGCGAACCTTTGTCTTCGATGTAGAGACGTTCCTATCTCATATTCTTGTTATAAATTCCCTATTGGTCTCTTTGTTCTTGATTTTAACGAGTTTGAAGTCTTACTCGGAATGGATTGGCTAACTAAATATGAAGCCAAATTGGATTGTAATAATCGATTGATTTCGATTGAAATCGAATTTGGAGATTTCATCGAGATTTTTTGTGAGGACCCTAGTCCAAAAGGAGAAGGGTTAATGTATAATTTGGGTTATCCCGAACCTAGTTTAGAGTCCATACCCATTGTTAGAGATTTTCCAGACGTGTTCGAAGAAGTGAAATCTCTACCTCAACATTTGAAAATAGAATTCAGAATTGACCTAGTACCCAATGCTCATCCTGTCGTTCACGCAAGTCGCAGGATGGCACCCAGGGAAAGGGTTGAATTAGTTCAGCAAACCAAGGATTTACTAAATCAAGGGTTAATTTGACCTAATGTTTCTGAATGGGGTTCAGTCGTCGTATTTGTTGCTAAATCGGACGGATCTTTGAGATTGTGTGTAGATTACCGCGATCTCAATAAGTTGACTCTCAAGAATAAATTTCCACTGCCTAGAATTGATGATCTATTCGATAAATTGCACGGCCCTCGTTTCTTTTCAAAGATGGATCTAGCTCAAGGATTCCATCAATTATGAGTCGTCGAAGATTGTGTCCATTTGACTGCTTTCAGGGGTCCTAATATGTTCTACGAATGGTTAGTCATGCCTTTCGGGCTAACTAATGCTCCAGCATACTTCGTAGATCTTATGACTCGTGTGTTCCGAGAAGTATTGAATAAATTTGTGCTTGTGTTTATTGATGATATTTTGATCTATTCCAAGACCGAAGAGGAGCATGCCGAGCACCTTAGAATCGTTTTGGAGATTTTGGGGAGGAATATTCTATTTGCAAAATTTTCCAAATGCCACTTTTGGGTCAAAGAAGTTAAATTTCTCGGCCATATTGTTAATGAAGAAGGAATTTCTGTTGATCCTAGCAAAATTTCCGCTATTCTTGATTGGAGAAAACCCACTACCCCAAAAGAAGTTCGAATTTTTTTGGGTTTAGGAGGTTATTATCGAAAGTTTGTTCAGGACTTTTCTAAGATAGCTAGTCCGTTGACTAAGCTAACAATGAAGGATGTAAAATTTAATTGGACTCCGAAATGTGACGAAGCTTTTCAGGAGTTGAAGAAGAGATTAACCACCGCTCCTGTTCTCGCTATTATCAACGGGAATCAGGGATTATCTGTTTATACCGACGCTTGTGGTGATGGTCTGGGTGCGGTACTAATGTAAAATGGGAAGATAATTGCCTACGCGAGTAGAAAATTACGTCCTCATGAAAGAAATTATCCAACCCATGATTTGGAACTCTTAGTTGTTACCTTCGCTTTGAAAATATGGCGACATTATCTTCTGGGTAAGAATCTTTTCAGCTTTCTTAACAATTTACGAATTCAATTTAACTTAATAAATATACCTAATGAACTCTCTTTCTCTAGGTGAAAAATTTGAATTATTCACCAACCAAAAATCTTTGAAATATCTCTTCACCCAGAAAGATTTAAATCTACGACAACAACGTTGGTTGTAATTTCTGGCATCTTATGACCTAGATATTCTATATACACCCGAAAAAGCCAATGTAGTTGTCGACGCCTTGAGTAGAAAGCATGCTATTCTTTCTCATCTTGTCATTGCTCCTACTCTTCTTGAGAAATTCGCCAGTAAACAAAAAGAAGATGAGTTCCTTCATCAAATTTATGAGAAAATGATCGTGGTGAAAATACGAGTTTTGAAGTCGACGACAATAAAGTTATAAGATTGAAAGGAAGGATATGTGTCCCATACTTCCCTGATCTAAAACGTGAAGTTTTAGATGAATGTCACAAATCTAAATTCAGCATCCATCCAGGAGTCAACAAGATGTATCGTGATATCAAAAGAACTTTCTGGTGGATGACAATGAAAAGGGACATATTTATATATGTGAGTCGCTGTGCTACTTGCCAACAAATCAAAAGCGATCAAAAGAAATTGGCGGGTTTACTTCAGCCTTTAGAGGTACCCAAGTGGAAATGGGACCAAGTATCGATAGATTTCATCGACGGGTTGCCTCGTACTCGAAAAGGCAATGAAGCAATTTGGGTTATTGTAGACCGTTTGACTAAGACAACCCACTTCTTGCCAGTGAAATCTACCCACACGGCTGCAAGTTTAGCCACATTATATGTGAAAGAAATTGTTCGTCTCCACGGTATTCCCAGCAGTATAGTGAGTGATCGTGATCCAATCTTCACTAGTAGATTTTGGAAGGCATTTCAAGACGCATTGGGAACAAAACTAAATTTCAACACCGCTTATCACCCACAATCTGATGGGCAGACTGAGAGGATTAACCGAATCTTAGAAGACCTATTGCGTGCTTGTGTACTTGATTTTGATGGTTCTTAGGAGGATCATTTACATCTGGTCGAGTTCTCATATAACAATAGCTATCGGGCCAGTATAGAAATGGCTCCTTTTGAAGCTTTATATGGTCGTTTGTGTCGATCACCGGCATGTTGGATTGAGGCAGGTGATAGACTCGTCCTTGGACCGAATATGATTAAAGAAGCCACAAAAAAGTTGATTTTATACGGAAGAAATTGAGGACAGCTCAGAGTCGTCAAAAGAGTTATTATGATCGCAGAAGAAGGGATTTGGAATTCCAGACTGGAGATTCTGTCTTTCTCAAAGTATCTCCTATGCGAGGTGTATTAAGATTTGGGAAGACCGGTAAGCTAGCACCATGATATATTGGTCCTTTTCCTATTCTGGAGAGGATCGGTTCTTTAGCCTATCGAGTGCAATTGCCTAGCTGGTTGTTTGGCGTGCATGATGTGTTCCACATTTCTAATATTAGGAAGTATGTGCACGATCCATATAGTATTATTGAAGAAGCTGCTCAGTAGGATCTTGAAATCACTCCCAATTTAACAGTTAAAAGAGAACCGATAAAGATTGTAGATCGTGATGAAAAGCGACTGAGAAACAAAGTTGTGAAACTGGTTAAAGTTCAGCGGAGTGGCAATCCAAAGGACTGCACTTGGGAAACCGAAGATAATATGCATAAATCACATCCCAATTGCAGAGTGGATATCTCGACTTAAACTGGTAAGCCATTTCCTTATTTTTTTTCTTCTGAATTCTTATATTCTTTGTTTGCTTTTCTCTCTCTTTCAAATTTCGAGGACGAAATTTTCTTAAGGGGGGATATTTGTAACATCCCAAATTTTTTAAATTAAATATGGTGACTTATTTGAACTTTTGAAATTTAATTTGAAAAGTTTCAAAAGAAATAAAATATTATTAATATTAAATACTACAAGGATATATGGATATAAATAAAATATTTGGTAGTTTAAGCTTTATATAAATATATATAACAAACAGGAATTTGTGTTAAACCATAAAATAAAATATATGTGATAAATTAAATGTTGATAGTTAAACTTTAAATAGAAATAAAATTTAGAGTTTATGTTAGTAATAAGATTTTATGATTATATAGCAACATAAGATAAACTTAAAAATAAACCATAATGAAGTACATATAGATTTGCATGTGGATTTGGTGTATGCAAGAAGATAAAAAAATGTATGCAAGGCTAAGAATAAATATCTATAGATAAAAACAAAAAAAATGTACATACAAAGCTCAATTAGATATGCATGTAAACTTAGATGGAAACATAGCATTTAATGCTATCTATTCTTAGCACAACATAATAAATTATCAGCTGAAATAAACCTTGCTTAGTCAAAGCAGGAGGAATCAAACAAAAAATAACAAAAAAAACTCTGATCAAAGAAAAAAAAATTGTACCAGGTAACACCTACTTATACAAAGCTGCCTTCTTTATTTATACATCCATATTCATTTCATTTCGTTCAAACAAACATAGTAAGCCAAAAATATAAACATCACCATATCTTCAAGTTCAAATATAATCCGCTGAAGAAAAAAAAGAGGAAAAAAAGAAGGATCAAAACTGTTTTTTTTTCACAACACAGAGCAGCTCTCTGTTCAATCTTGTTTCCAAGTGAGTAAACCTATTTTTTTTTTAATTGAAATCTAAGTATTTAGTTCATGAAATCTTGTGTTTTGTTGTATATTGAAAAAAATTTGTTCTGTATGCTTTCTATGTTACTGGAAACTCTTATATGGTCTGTTCTTCAATATTTTGGTTTCAGAGCAAAGTGAATTAGGGAAAAATCAAATAAACCTTCATACAAACCTTTTTAGCTTAGGATTTTTAAACAAAATAAGTTTGTTTAAACTTGAATCACAGACTAAAATTTGTTCAAAGCTTAAAAGTGAAGTGTGACTTTGTAACTTTTAGTTTTACAGTAAAAGGTAAATTTTTGGATAAATTCGGATGTTGTTAAATATTGGTTTGATTACATAACTTGAATAAACATACAAATAGAGGATTTTTAAAATTAACATGATGATTTTTAGTTGAGTATTCCAAGAGCAGTTCACGGTTGAACAAAATTTGTTCTTTTTCCATTTTCTGATGATCGATCGAATATTGGGTGATGAAATTTGGGTTGAAGCTAGTTTATTAATCAATGATTGCAGGAAAATTGTCGAAAAATTTTCTATTGTGTAAAATTAACGAGTCGAGAACAATTTAGGGTTATGTTTGAAGTTTTGCAGTGGGTTGGAAATGTGGTGATTTCGTCACCGTGGAGTGATCGAGTTGCTTGAGATTGAGGGGGATGGTAGTGCAGGGGGTGGCGTGCTGTGGACGGAGTGGGAGCTCCTCCGGTGGTCTGAGACGTGGCGGCAAGGCATTTTCGTTTTGGTGAGTTCGAGTTGCAGTGTCGAGCAAAATGCTTATTTTCGATTTCGAGTTTGTAGTGTCGAACCGTTTGTCGATTTCGAGTGTGGGTGAGGTTTGCGACTTCCGCAGATTTTGGAGTTCGCCAGAACGGCGGCGCGACGACGTGCACGTGCACGATGTTGTTTTGGGTGTCAGGAAGTTCTATGGTTGACAGCTCGAGTTGATACTGGGTAAACGGTAGATTTGCTTCGAGTTGGATTTAGGTGCGTAAGTATGTTTTCCTGTATTAAAGTTTAAAACTTAGACTTAGCTGAAGAAAGAAAGAAAAAGGAAAAAAAAGAAGAAGTAAGTACGGGAGGAGGGGAGGAAGAACTCGGGGAAACGTAGGGGGAAACTCGAGTTTAACTCGAGTAAAAAAAAACTGGAAGGCTCGGGTTTTGTTTATAAAATGGGCTAAGCCCAATAAATTTTAAGTTAAGGATGTTTAACAATTTTAAGTATCTAATGTTTAACCATTTTAAGTTAAGAGATTATTTCAAGTTTTAATTAATTAATTAAATACGTAAGAATGCTTTAAAATCGTAATTAATATTTTAATTAACTTAAGTAAGGTATTAAATTTAATTACCATTAAAGTTTTCAAATTAGTAATAAATTGATTTCAAAGTTCAATGGAGATTTGTAAATGTAATTAAGGTAAATAATTTTTATTAACTAATTGTTTTGAAAATTAATTAAGGATGATTTATCATAGTAATTTCAGATTGGTTAATTAATAATTAAGTGTTTAAATTAATCTGTAAATTGAGAATTGTTAATTAGATAATTTAAGTTGATTAATTATAATTGGCAGTTAATTAAAATAATTAATTAAGAAATAATTAATCAAGTTAATTAAGATTTAATTAATTTATCAAATTTAATCATTGATTTAAAATAATCAATGAAAATAATTATGTGGTTAATTTATTAAATCACACTCACATTGATTGAAAATAATTAACTATTGTTGTGCACTGAATTGATATTTCTGTTGTGATTATGACGCTGTGTGATGTGAATTGTTTTGTGCTGAACTATGATTTGTGATTTAATTCTGTATTGATGCGAATATCCTTTTTGCCCGTAAAACGGCATTTAAACTTCGATGCGACAGGGAGTCGGATTCCAGTTGGTTATCCGAAACCCACATCGAACCCTGAATGTGAATCTTTGTGACTGATATATCCACGTGTTTCAAAATTAAACGCTCACTATTGGGTTTAGCCGGGAGAGGACCTTTGTGTCATATAACCCATTTCGAATAGTGATACGTCGAAATGGATAGCATTTGAAGACGGTGTTGAAGACCGGGTGTCTTCGAAAATGGTAGGATAACCTATCGAATGTCTCTGCATTGAGTTGCTCCGGTATAGAGATCTTCATATGTGATGGGGAGTCCGATTGGGATTGTGGATACCCGGATTTGCAAGCGCTTCTTCCTTTATTGGACGAAGTGCCTTCGGTTCTGTTCGAATCCGGAACAGACTTGTACGGTTGTATGTCTGACATTACACTTTGAGGTATAAAGCAGATTTCTTTCAAATACGTATCTGTTGGTGGCGGAGAATTTATTCTCTTAGCTTAACACCCTTCTCTGAGACGTACAAGCTCAGAGGTTATGTAGTTGAAGGTTATCAGCAATATACTCCCAATTTGGTAGTGTGGCATGCTATGTGCTGCTGTGTGTTGATGATCATTTGTTGATCATTTATGATCAAAGCATGGATTTCGTGTAAAGTGTAGCTTTGTGGATGAGACCTCATCGGACCTCACAACCCGAAAATGGTCGAAACAGGAAAGATGCGGCAAGGTTATGAGGGTCGCGTCCTTTAGGGTATGTCATTTCCTTCTGGAAAAAGGGAGTATCATGGTACGGTGCCCAGATATTTACCTGCTTCAATCTCATTTACTGTGTGGTTGTTGCTTTGTGGTAGAGGGCCCTCGGATAAAGGTCCCAAAGGACCGAGGAGTGACATACTCGAGTAGTAATTACCTAGTTACAGAGGTAACCCGGCCTTGTGTTGGCAGAGAGCCGGGTAGGTTCTCGGGACATCCCTCCAGAGGCGTACCCATGTGGCATAGGAAGTTCCTTAGCCTAACCATTTGTTGGAAATCCAAAGAAACAATACGAGCCCCTTACGATTGCAATTTGTATAACCTGCCACCTCAGGTGACAGCTATAGTAGGCATAGTATAATGGTACCTATGTTGGCTAAGATTAATATTATATTTTCGAAATGTTTTCAAACTATGCACTAGTAATATTACAAGAAGTCTTTCTCGTATTAAGCATATTTAACTATCATAAGGGGAAATCTTCCCCAAGCGTGCGATTGCATTGTGTGTGTGCCGAGAGGGCTTATGGCAGTTTCATTTTCCAAAAGCATGAATGTTTTCTTTTATAAATCTTGTTTATTTAAAAGCAACTGTTTTTTTTGTTTACTCATACCAGTCCCATGACTGACCCGGAGTTTATTGTTTCTTTTCTAAACTCTGGGTGCCCTTAATTTCCACACGGACAGCCTAGTAGCAGGTTTCCGTGTTCTGGTGTTAGCAGTATTTTGGAAGCTCTTATCTTGGAGATATTTTACAAGCTTTTGGAATTTCAAGGTGCTTAGTTTTTGGAAGTTCGCTATCGCTTCATTTCATTTGAAGACTTTTGGCATATGATCACTTGTTGCACTATTATGATGTTCTATTTGGAGTTGTGATATATGGATAAAAATACTCTGATGTAGTAATGGATATTATGATGCTGTGTATCTGTGATGTTATGCATGATATTCATTTTTTTCCGCTGTTTTATATTCATCTGATGTTGTTATAAGCTCCATCCGACTGGAGTTCGATGTTTGAATCTTTAGCAGTCGAATACAAGTGAGGTATTTAGTATCAAATTTCGAACATTGGGTTTCGGATCGTTACAGGAATTGTTTAAGGAGACGTGGGAAAAGACGAGAATCAAAAGAGGAGAAATCAAAACTATAATAGACAAATAGAAATGGAAGCAACAAAAGATT
This sequence comes from Allium cepa, assembly GCA_030765085.1. Classification (NCBI taxonomy): domain Eukaryota; kingdom Viridiplantae; phylum Streptophyta; class Magnoliopsida; order Asparagales; family Amaryllidaceae; genus Allium; species Allium cepa. Next base: position 515,813,965 of record CM060938.1, read on the forward strand.
TAAGGAGTTTAGACATGAAGAGTGCACCCCTCTACTTGACACTCCGGAAAACATCTTTCTCGCAACTCAAGGGACAGAGGAATACAAAAAGCCCCCCATAAAGGAAGCAACTGAGCAACAAAAGCGCTCAGGGAAATTATTTCGGTTCCACGAGAAACATGGCCACAACACAAACAAATGTCGCCACCTAAGGGACCTCATTGAAGGGTTGATCCGAGACAATAAGCTTCAACAGTATGTGAAAAAGCCACAGAAACCCAATCAACTTGCAGCCCCTCAACCTCCTACCAAACGAAGGAATCAAGATGGAACTAGTGAAGAAGGGTCGAAATGAACCGACCAAAGGCATATTTTGGGAACAATATCTAGGGGACCATACCCTACACAAAGAAGTTGGGGGGAAATGGAGCGATATGCAAGTTCGTTGAAGCATGCTCTGAAGGAATACTGTTTAGCTTTAGAAGATGAGACTCCAGCCTAGTTGCAAAGGGTTTTGAATGACGAAATAGTGTTCCATAATCAGGACATCCAGGGATTGAAGCTCCAACACTCGATCCGATGGTGGCGACGGTAGGAATTAGAGCTACTGTAGTCTGAGAGTGTTGGTCGATAGTTGCAGCTTTGTTAACATACTTTTAAAGTGCACTTTTGACCAAATGAAAATTGGATGAAAAGCGTACCTGCATGCCAAACAAAGGTCCAAGGGTTCACTGGCAGGCCCAAGCAGCCTGTGGGAACAATTGACCTGCCAGTGGAGCTTGGAGAGGGCGATTGTAGAGTCTCCTCATTCAAAATTTTGCGATCGTGGATGAAATATCAGCATATAATGCCTTCTTGAGACGGCCTGCATTAGCCAATTTCAGAATAAGTATTGGTCCAGTCGTGCCTTATAATGAAGTTCCCTATAGAGCATAGAGTCGGAATTGTGCAAGAAGACTACTATGTCATCGGGGAATGCTATATCGCAGAACTGCGTGAGTCAAGAAGAAAGGGGAAAGGAAAGGATGTGGGGAAAATTCCCACATCCATGAGCCCATCGAATAGTAATTATAAAGCCACCCATGGCTCGGGGACCATAGCCGATTTGACAATGCTTTGGACCCTAGGAAGAAGAGCTTAGGGGAGCACCAGCAAAATTGACGGTGTCTATCCCAGTTTGCATGGACGACCCAACTCGGGTCTTGAAAATTGGATTGCACTTTGGAAACAGGATGCAGTCAGAACTAACCAAATTCCTCCATGCCAATTTGGACATATTTGCTTGGACACACTCAGATATATGTGGGGTATCACCCGAAATTGCCTACCAGCACTCAACATTGACCCCAAATTTACACCAGTAAAGCGAAAAAGGCGCAGCTTGTCCCTGAACGGGCCAAGGCACTGGTAGATGAAGTAGATAAACTGATGGCTAATGGCTTCATCCAAGATGCAACTTACCCCGAATGGATATCAAACCCAGTCTTAGTCAAGAACTCTAATGGAAAATGGCAAACTTGTGTTGGTTTATTAGATTTGAACAAAGCTTTCCCGAGGGATAGCTTCTCGCTCCCCAGAATCGATCAACCGGTAGATAGAACGACAGGACATGAATTGCTCTCATTTATGGATGCATACTCGAGCTACAACCAAATCCTGATGCATGAGCCAGATCAGGAAAACACCAACTTCATCACCGATTAGGGGATGTACCGCTGTAGAGTGATGCCATTCGGTTTAAAAAACACCAGGGCAACATACCAAAGGCTAATAAATACTATGTTCAAACGTCAAATCGGAAAGGCAATGGAAGTTTATATGGATGACATGTTGGTCAAATCATAAGTGGCTGCCAATCATCTAGAAAATCTCGATGATATGTTCAAAATACTCTAGAAGTACTGAATGAAGCTCAACCCATTCAAATGCCACTTCAGAGTAGCCTCTGGGAAATTCTTAGGATTCATAGTAAGTGCCCCAAGCATCGAAGTGAATCCAGAACAAATAACATCGCTTCAGAGGTCCAAGCCCCGAAAAACAAGAAGGAACTTCAGAAGCTTGAATGGAAAAGTGCCAGCACTGAGACAATTTATCTCAAAAGCTTTAGACAAGTGCATACCATTCTTCGACGTGCTAAAGAATGTAAAGAAGAACTTCGAATGGAGTGGAGCTTGTCAAACACCATTCGAAGAATTGCTGCGACACATGGAGGCTCCGCCAATCCTATCAAAACCCATGGATGGAGAAGATTTGTTCATTTACTTAGCAGTCTCACTTCATGCATTGAGCGCCACTCTTGTGCGGGAAGAAGTAAAAATAAAACGACCCATGTATTACATTAGCAAGTGGTTTACTGGAGCAGAGAAAAACTATCCAAAATGGAAAAGCTAGCGTATTGCCTCCTGATCACATCTAGGAAGATATGGCCGTACTTTTAGGCCCGTCCAATTAAAGTGTTGACTGACCAGCACCTGATGCTATACCGATCGGAAACCATCGGACGACTACTCAAGTGGAATACAGCGTTGAGTTAATACGATATCACATAGCACCCAAGAAAGCCATTAATGAGCAAGCATTAGTAGACTTCTTTGCTGAGTTTACCATATGGGACGACGAGGAAGAAACACTGCCAGAGGGGAGATTTGATGGAAGCTCTTTGCCAATGGCCCATCTAACAACCTCTATTCGGGGGCAGGAGTAGTGCCCGAAACACTCGAAGGGCGAACCATTAGCTATGTTTTGCACCTGGAATTCCCTGCCACCAATAAAAAATAGAATATGAAGCACTGATCATAGGACTGAAGATTGTAAGAGAACTCAAGATAAAATCTATTTACATATACAACGACTCCTAGCTGGTCGTCTGTCAAGTAAAGGGGGAATACCAGGCTCGAAGTGAGAATCTGGCCCCGTAATTGTCCAAAGTATAAGAACTACTTAGTGACATCAAATACTACACTATAACTCACATTCCGCAGGAGCAAAATACTAAGGAAGATTACTTGGCTAAACCAGCAAGTTCTATAGAAGCTCAGTCATTGGGACTCATCCCAGTTGAAACTCTAACCAACCTAAGCATAGACGAAATGGATGTTGATTGGATTCTCGAAATCATCATCGAACCAGACACATGGATGACGCCGATAAAGAACTATCTACTCGTAGGAACCTTTCCAACTGACCGGAATCAACGGAAGAATTTCCTCCGAAAGGCGCCACGGTTCATCATAAATGATGGAATACTCTATCGAAGGGGATTCTTAACCCCTCTCCTTAGGTGTGTGGCCATGGACAATGCATCATGGATCCTAAAGGAGGTACATGAAGGTGAATGCGGAGACCACACTAGGGGGCAGACCCTTGCGAAGGAAGTCCTTCGATATGGGTACTTCTAGCCAACCATAAATCGCGACACTACAGATCATGCTACAAGATGAGATCGTTGCCAAAGATTTAGCAGAATTAAGAGAACTCCTTCAATGAAGCTAACACAGATGGTCAGTCCATGGCCGTTTGCAATATGGGGGATTGACCCGATTGGCGTCCTGCCAATAGCAAGAGGAGCCAAATATGCTATAGTTGTAGTAGATTATTTCACAAAATGGGCCAAAGCGGAACTGTTGGCCATGATAACCACAAAGAAAGTTATTAACTTTGTTACTAAAAACATCATTTGCAGGTTTGATGTACCGCAAAAAATCATCATTGACAATGAAACCCAATTCAAAAGTACAGGGTTCAAATACTTCTACGACGCTTCAGAATTGAAAAGAGCTTTTCCTCAGTGGCTCATCCACAAGAAAAAGGGCAAGTGGAAGCGATAAACAAGATCATCAAGTCCACTATCAAAAAACGACTGGCAAAAGCCAAAGGAAACTGGGTTGATGAACTTCCACTCGCACCATATGCTTACAGAACTTCCCATAAAGAGGCAACTGATCACACTCCATTCGCTTTGGCATATGGTTCAGAAGCAATGATTCCTGTTGAATTAGAAGTCTCCTCACACAGAAGGCAGAATTTCAATCAAAAACAAAACAAGCAGCTCCTACTTGAATCGCTAGATATGGTTGATGAAAAAAGAGAAGAAGTAGAGCTGAGAACTGCCACCCACCAAAAAACAGTCTCATGGTACTTCAACTCCAAAGTCCACAACCAAACCTTCGATGTGGGAGACCTTGGGTTCAAGTAAGTTCACCCCGTTCCAGGGACCACGGGCTAAATTAGGAAGGACCGTACCTCATAATTCAAAAGCTCAGAGACGGGACTTTGATGCTAACAACTATCAATGGAATTTAGATTCCAAGAGCCTGGAATATCGAATCACTTCGCCATTACTTCATTTGATAACTGCCTTATGTATTCTCTATTTTTCAGCAAATAAGCCATCCCGAAAATGATGGAGGCAATATAAATAGGCAAAGAATCTGCCATGCTTACCTTAATAAAATTTGATTCGCTCTTTCTAACCGACAAAACTGTGTCCACAATAAATACCCACCGGGTCGATGGAAGCAAATCGACTCAAACCATTGGATCGGCGGAACCGAATTCTTTTGCTTCTAAAAACCGGTATTGCCCTGGCAACATCAATAAGGCAAAAAAAACTAACTCCTCGCGTTTCCCGAAGATAGGCAACAACGAGGAGTGCCGAAAACTAACTCCTCGCGTTGCTCGGAGACAGGCAATGCCGAGGAGCACCAAAAACTAATTCCTCGCATTGCCGTGACATAGGCAAGGCCGAGGATCGCCTAAAAAATAACTCCTCACATTGCCCAAAGATAGGAAACGCCAAGGAGCACCGAAAACTAACTCTTGCTTGGAGATAGGCAACACCAAGGAGCACAAAAAAATGACTCTTCGCATTGCCTGGAGATAGGCAATGCCGAGGAGCACCGAGAACTAGCTCCTTGGGTTGCCCGCAGGTAGGCAAAGCTGAGAAGCACTAAGAACTAACTCCTCGCATAGTCGGAGATAGGTAACGCCGAGGAACGCCTAAAAACTGACTCCTCACGTTGACCAAAGATAGGAAACACCGAGGAGCATGAAAAACTAACTCCTCGTGTTTTTCGAAGATGGGCAACGCCAAGAAGCACCAAGAACTAATTGCTCACATTGTCCAGAGGTAGGCAACGCCGAGAAGCGCATAATAACTAACTTCTCGCATTTTCCAGAGATAGGTGACTCCGAAGAGCACCAAGAACTAATTGCTCACGTTGTCCGGAGGTAGGCAACATCGAGAAGCGCATATTAACTAACTCCTCATGTTGCCCAGCGTTGGCAATGCCGAGAAGCACCTAAAAACTAACTCCTCACGTTGCTTGGAGATAGGCAGCGCCAAGGAGCATCGATAACTAACTCCTCGCTTTGCTAGGAGATAAGCAACACCGAGAAGCACCTAAAAACTAACTCCTCGCATTGCCCGGAGATAGGCAATGGCGAGGAGCACCAGAAACCGCTCATCCCATAACCAGCGCCAATTCCAACAAAATTGGAATGCTACAAACCAACAATAAAGTTTCGACTAAGGACACTTAACGATCAAAACTGCCCTCAGTTAACCCACGTAACGTGCATCTCTCAAATACGCATATTGCACACTTGTTGGAATATTACAAGAAACTTGCATACTGCACACTTGCACACATGCTAAAGTTGAAAAACTTCCGTAGAAAGGAAAACAGAGCTATAACGTAGCCAAATTTCGAGTTTAATATGAAAATTATCTAAACCCTAATTTACCAGTCATTAGAAAATTGTTTGAAGTAAACATCCCTACGAACTGGGGGTTATACACTGGTACTTGAATAAAAACATATGAAACAAAAGGTTCACAATTTCTATCACTCCAAACAAAAAGTTTGCAATTTCTATCACTCCAAACAAAGAATTTTTAAACAAAGAATCATAAATAGTTCTGTTAATTTTTATGTTCTGTTACTTCAAATGAAGGATTTTGGCAGTAATCACCGGACTAGATAAGTATAAAATAAAATAAGAATGAGTGCACATAACATATATGAGCAGACAGATAAGAATACAGTCAAAGTATCAATATATTCCTTATAATTTTCTTTACACAGGGTTAAAATATGGGGGCCATACCCACACAACACCGGCCAACAAAAAAGAAAATATAGACTTCACAGCAAAAAACTAAGTGTAGACTCCACACATGTACAAAATGACTCAAAAAAGGAACCAAAATCAAAGTGGTCTTCACATAAGCTCCTCAACGCTTCTTTCCACTACTTCCCTTTCCGCCTTTTGTCGGTGGCTTCCGTCTTATCTTAGGAGTGCTACCACTGCCGGTAATGTCAACAAACACTTCAGTGGCGATGTCCTCTTCCTCCCTCCAGCCTTCTCAGAAGAGTCTCCCTTCCCTTTGCATTTCTGTGATTTGCGTGAGCTCTTTTATGTTCTGATTGCTTCAACCTTTTCCTTCTTGATAGCAACCAATTCGTGCTATGTCTTATGAAGCTGATCGGTCTAAACTTCCTTCTCCCTAGTTTCTACCACTCACACCTCGCCTTCTAAAGACACCGAAGGAACAGGAACAAAGATGACCACGGAGGCTGTAGGAATAGCGACAGGCCCGGGAGCTGAAGAAGCTGGCATGTCAACAAGAAAGGTGGATGGACCTATAAGAACAAAAATGAAAGCATTAAATTCTTCCTGCTCTTGCAACGTGAGTTGGAAGCTCCCAAACTCGGTGGAAGTGAGAACATTACCTGCGAGAGGAATGGTCAAGAATGTCTACTCCTTACACTCCACCTTCGCCCTCTTTCGATGGCTCCACTACCTAAGGGAGAGTTTCAAGCCCTGAACTTGCTGGCAGGTTGTAGGGCTGCTCTAAAGATTTGCCCACGCCAGAAATAAAAGGCTTGGTGAGCGCTTCGGCGGCGGTCGTGAAGGCAGCATTGGTAGCCTCCTGTTATCTTTCAACTCGAAGAATTTCGCTGCCTTTGAGCAATGCCTTCTTTGATTAGTCGTTAGGATAGGCATCCTACAACTCCTACTTGGAATAGACATCATCGCTATCGACAAAATGAGACAAGATTTCCTTCCAAACCAAATCGAGAGTGCATGGAAACTTCAGACCCAGATAGCAGAGACTTCCTTGATGCAATAGAGAGTTAACATACATAATCAGAATGGTCACATCTAGCTTCTCCATTTTTCTCTCGAAGGCATTTTGGAGTTCTAATTCATCCACTCCACAACAGCTTTCTCAACTTCAGTAGCATGACTTATCGGCACTGCGCTGCATGACCTAAGCCTGTAGCTTGGCATTGGTCTCGGCTTGGTCAGAAATAGTTTTGTTTTTCCCCTCAACGATGAGGTAGTGATTGGCGATAGTTTTCATTGAGCCTCAATCATTGCGCTACAGACAGTCACTTCTTGTTTTAGTTTCTCCTCCTCCGCATGTGCCTTTTTTATCTCATCTCTATAGTTGATCTCTATTTGGGTATGCGCCTCTTTCACCACCTTTAGCAAGTCAGCGTTTATTTTACTCTCTTGCAGCGCCGCTGCATTCTCTTCCTCTAGTAATTTAATTCTAACGTCACGTTCAAATAGCGCTTTCTCAAAATAGTTCTTCTCTAAATCGAAAGAAAGGATTTCTTGGTAATTGTTGGTGTTCGCCAACTGTTTACACAACTTTTCCCATCCTTCAGTCTGTTCTAAATCATGTTGAATAGCTTGGAGACGAGGCATATATGATTGGACCGGATGTAGATGTCGATCAAACTTAACCCCCTTCAGGAATCACCCATGGAGTGCTGCCTCAAGCTTAGGGGCCCTAAAGGAAGAAGATAGGTAGGTCTCCGGTAGGGACGAGAAGCAACGGGGGTGGTAATAATAGAAGATGATGGGATATGAGTTGAAGGCAGAATCGAAGCAGAAGTTGCGGGAATTTCTTGCATTGCTGAAGAATGTGTTGGAGCGAACTCTGAAGAATGAGAGCAATGATAAAACTTCAATCTTTTCGATGGTTCATCCCTTTCTTTGAAAGATCTCCTCTTCTCATACCCGCCTTTATATGATCAGCCTCGACCTCTTTCTTTTTCGCAGCGGGTTTCGGCTTTAAGGTCCTTCCTCCCCTATATTCCTCCTCAGTTTATCGGGATTGATGACAACCGAAGGTGCACTTGGAATACTATTGCGAGTAGGTAAATTCTTCAAAGTCATCATAGAAACCTCGCCCTCTCGTCACACCTGGCACGGAGCATAATAAAGGATTTTAAAAACAAAAAACAGGCACAGAAAGAGTATAGGAAAGTGAGTATAATCCTAGCGAACGTGTAGTGTGTTTCTAAGGTAGGCCTAGAAATGCATCACAAACCAGATCGGACAGTTTTCATAGGTGGAATTAGACTAACTTCGGATATCGTAGGTAGTGTCGGGCTAACTTCTTGCGTAGTTCTGCTCGAGCGGGGAGGCACCTCATTGAATTTAAAATCTCCTTTCATGAGCGCGTCAAAGTCGACATAAACGTTGCTAAAATCCCCGAACTCTGCTCTGACGTCTTTACTCGGGGAATCCCGATGCCCCCCGGTCTATGGAGGTTTGTCTTTATCGTTTACATCAGAGAGAGGCGAGCTCGGAAGAACGGGCTCATACCCGGAGTTTTTCACATGATTCCGAATCCTCGTCACCATATTCTGTGTAGAGATCATCACTTGCAGTAGACTCATCACTACTACTCTCAAACTCCCTCTCTTCCTTTTCTGAGTCTAATGTGGCTTTACCTTCTCTTTGCTTGACTCTTCTTCCCTTTCCTTTAGGATCGGAGGCATTATAACTAGGCCACTGAGTCCAGTTGTAGTAACATCTCCTCCTTCACGGCCCTCCTCAGTTGATCCTCCGGACAGGCTCTTTCTCTCTCTATCTCTCGAGAGGTGCCTTCCTCAGAATTGTGGGAGGAAGAATTAGATCTTGTATGAACCTTGGTTCGGGCAGGAGAGGGAATTTCAACTTGAACGGTAGATCTACCCAGATCCAGTAATCCATATCGATGCAAGTTATCATTGGTCAGTAACACTTTAACACATCTCTCCTGGGCATTAATAGTCTTTAGAGTCTGAAAAATTTCATCAAGACCCACGTCTCTATTTGGCCTTGGAATAAACGTAAGAGACATACGGCTAGTTAGAAACTCCATTATAACGCATTGGGGCTCGATAAATGAAAAAAGAAAACTTACCCCATGTCGTCCACCGACGATCGAACCCCTCAGGGCATCTAACAAAGAAATATTGCATCTTGAATTGCGGTAAGTTGCTCTGCAAGCACAGGACGATTTTCAAGTTTCTTTGAGCTTTGATTATGCTCAAGGAGGGGCAAACATTTCTCCTCTTGAATGCCAGGAATTATCGCAACTCATCAAAGCTTGAAGCGCGGTTGAACATCCGCATAAAAAAAACATTTCGACAAGTCAAGACAGCATAGCCGTTAGGATGAAGCTGAAATGGGGCAATACCCATGTTTGAAAGAGTCTCGCATAGAAAATCATTAAAGGGAGGCACGACTCCATTCAAACATATATACCGGTGGCAAGTGGTGTACCCTAAGGGAGGCATATGAGCAAACTCGTCCTTCTACGGCAGATGCACATCCTATTTGGGAAATCCATCTTGCGCGTAGATGATATGAAGAACCATAGGAAAAACCACCAAAGAAGCTTTCTCGGGTGGATTAAGTAGAACTCTAAAGTTGGAAGGCGTTCGATCCACGATTGGCCTAACCGAGACCAACTGGCAATACTGAGCGTGTGATGTGGTAGAAGGAAGAGTGACAGATGATGACTCGACTTCTAAGAGTGTCAGGCTTCCCCCGCTTGACTTACGATGCACGAATGGCTGCTTCATTCTAAATAACAGAACTCTGTCTGAAACGGTCAGGTAAATTTATCATAAACTAAAAGTTTCCCCTACCACACTTGAATTCCAAAGAGACATATTCATGACTAGCACATTGGATTTCAAATGTGAACTGGGGAAAGTGCAGTGTGCTGTCTATATGGGATAAACTCGATGCCCGAAACACTACAAATGCTCTATCCCGTGTAGATAGTTCGCTCGCAGTGGAAGTAGAAAAGGACTTTCTGCATCAATTTTTTTTTAGTCTCCTATACTTACCCGTTATCGATCAACGATCGATAATGGATCCATTGTCCGACACAACACGGAAAACCCTTCTAACTATAGGGATGTCGAGCATGCAACAAGCAAGCAGGATAAATCCGAATTCTTCGAAAGAATCGGTATCGACTAGTGACATGTCGTGCAGTAACGGCTATGAAAATGGACACAGGTCAATTTTGTCCAAATGGACGAAGATAGAAAAACGCGTCAAGCATTTGGCCAAAGCCGAATATCGTTCCAGAAGAAAACTCAGGACTCGATTTACTATCTTCCCTCATTATAACGCAATCAAGCTGAACTTCTAGCAACCAACATTGCAAATGCAAACTCGCCATCAAATTTAACTCACACGCTGTAATTCGCAAACCCACCTTGGATTAAACTTTAAACACGTAACTGGTTGAAGACTTGAATCAACAGTCCAAAGGCAAGATAGTAACAAATCAGTCAAGTCGGCGATGAGCTAATGATATGCCAATGGCAGGCTGATGGTAGGTCGAGGCGACTCAAAGGCGAACTTGGGTTTAGTCTCAAAGTGAGCCGAGGAAGCACGGCGGTGTGACTAGAAATCAAGGCCGTGAACTTAGACCAGATGAATTCAAGGAAACAATGAATCAAATCGAGCAAACTAGGTTAAATCACCTAAGAGCTTCAGATCACATAAAAGAATTGTTCGGCTCATGTGAAAGTAGGAAGAAGGGATGGCTCAAGTGGCCATATATACAGGCAGAAATGAGGAAGAAGAGAAATTTTTTTTGCTAAGGCATTGGGTCACCTGCAATCCATCATGGATCGCTAGTGACCCATCCTTTAGAAAGGAAATTTCATCAAGAGGTCAGGTCACTAGCGACCCATCACGCATGGATCACAGCGACCCATACGGTTGGAGGCGACCTTTTCTCGAACTAGAGCTCCGACACCTATTCATCATTTTGAAGTATACCAGGAAGCTGTAAGAAGAAATCTGATCAGTTACGGCAAGCAATAGCAATCGACCAAAGCTAGGTGTCCAACAGCATGACCTACGGCATATTCGTAAAACTCTAATGCGATCGCTTGGAATTCAACGGACAAACATTAAAAGGATAACTTCTAGAGCATACATTGTTTACAACGAAGACGTACTCTGGAGAGCAAATGTTATCTAGGTTTTAACCCAGCAGGACCCACAAGAAAGTAGAACAACCTCATGACATCAGAATGGCTTAGAACTTAACCAGAAAGGCTAAGGCAAGAAGTAAACGAGAGCCAAGATATATTACTAAGGCAACTACTGAGATTGACTAAACAAAGAGACCAACATTCTTTTAGCCCAATCAGCAGTTGACTGCAAACAGCTAGTAAATTGTCACCAAAATGGAACAACGGGCAACAAGACTACACGAACGTCATTGACATAGGGCCATATAAAAGCAACCCAAACTAGGAACCTCAGAAACAATCAAAGAGCTTGGATCGCTAATGACCTATGTCTTTGGATCGCTAGCGACCCATGCTAGCAAGTTAGTTCAATGAGAGAATTAGGGATAAGGAGCCTTGGAGACAGAAGCATTAAAAATTCTAAGTGTATGGATCGCTAGCGATCCATACACAATGGATCGTTGGCGATCCATATGAATCCAAATTCCTTGCTACCTTGCATATTGGAGCACGAGACGATAGCGCTAAGCAATTAGCTCGCAAGTGAGCCAACTCTATGGGTCACTAGCGATCCATAAACCATTGGTCACTAGCGACTCATGGTTTTGGCTCGGATCACGAGCTAAACCCTCTAGTCATTCTATACGTACCTGCGAGCAATTGATTATGTAGCCCGACCCAGATGCTCTCTGATCCCTACAGATACCATCCTACCTGCAACAAAAACAGGAACTTCTCCGAACTGGTTGCTGAAGCTCTGCTGGAAACATTCTTCACTCTCTACATCCCTAACAACAATCTCTAAAGGGATTCATTGCCAGAACAGGGTTGGTGCTTTCAAATTCAAACCAGGGTGTTGATCCATTTATTGGGTTAGCAAACACTTCTATAAGAAATATCTTTATATTGGTAGCGACCTAGAGAATGTCAACAAGTAGTCCTTCCGCTATGAAGATCTTTGGTCTTCAATACAATGAATATTTAAAAATGCGAACAACACTATCACATAAATATAATATGGGGTAAACCCCTGGGACTCATGAAAACAATCCCCACATTCTGAAGTTATATAGTCTTCAATAATTATCATCTTCAATGAACTTCACTTCTGAACGTATACATGGGTCCGAAGTGGTTTTAGGATAGGAGTTACCGAAATCCGACCCCGGTTCCTCTGAACCAATCATCGATTAAAAAGATGTTAAGTTCATATGTGATTGTGAATCATTATTCAATTTAATTCATCTTTTTATTGATTCATAAATATCTCAAAGGGACATATTATTTTAAATTATTCCATTTATCTTCTTAATAGTATATGGAATCATTAAGCCTCATTTATCGAATCATTCTAGTTAATTAAACCTTTCCAAATCGTGGAATAATTCTAAATTGTTTCATCCTTTACTTAGGAAAATATTTCTAAATCATTTATTTAAATCTCATATTGGAAAACATTATTGAGTAAAAAGGATCATGGAAATTATACTAATTATGCTCAATATCAATTTCAATATTCAAACTTTACTATTCGTCGAATAGCATTGAAATCACCTTTTATATATATATATATATATATATATATATATGGATAGCACAGGTTCCCTCCTTGGAATTTAAGACCAAGTGTAAGAAGATTATCTCCATGCAATACAAGTTGTTTAAATTTGGAAAATTTAATCCTTTATACCTAACTCATTTTTGAAATTTCGACCATATCTGTCCCTCACCTAGGAGAGACCAGGTGAGCTAGGGCATTGGTTGCTCCTGAAAATCTCCTTTTTTTAAGCACCTTATCCGGATCTCGTGAATGGAAAATCCAGTCTACTCATCGGCTTTTAGAGCCAAGATTAAATCACTTGATTTTAACGGTTTTTCTTTAAATCATTTATTTAAACTCCTTAAAATAAATTATAAAATCCTCAAATCATCTTTAAAACACTTAATTATCTACTTTGAATTTTTTATAAAAGATTTGGGAAAGAATACTTAAGTTTAAGTTCATATTTCAAAAGTTATCAAATGCTGTAAAAAGTGCTGCGAATAGTACTCCGAATAGTGTTTTCAAAGCTTATTTGATTAAAAAAAAAAATTCGATCATTTATAAATCCACTTTTATAACTCAAATATCTTTTAAAAAATTAAAATATTTTTAGAATTTATTTCATATTTTTAAACATTTTAAAAATATATATTTAGAACATTTGCTAATTTGGCCACCGAACTGCTAAGCGTGATTTTATCGAAAACTTGATTTGCTCATATTTTAAAATCTATTAAATGAAATCCCAATATTTTTATATTGTTTGAAAAATATAGTCATAAGAGTTCGAAAAAAATTTATTGCAAGGAAATCCGACTCCAATTCCAATCTATAAAAGGATTTAACTTTAACGGCGCGAAATCGCGAACTGTGGTTCCGCGATCCATCTATTTTTGACTTCAAATTCATTAATTGTCAAAACTTCTCCAAATTGAATCTGAATGTTTATAAAAAAATTAATAAACCATTTTCAAACAATTAAACCAATATTTTCCATATTAAATCTCTTTTTCACTTTTAAATCATTTCATAATGTTATATTATTATTATATTCATTTTCAACCTTCTTATATTCTTAAAGCGATTAGGAGGCTAAATAATTTCATATACACATCCATATGGATTTATTTTCCATGAAATAACTATGGTTAATTAATTTATCACTTCAATTATGGTTTTCTTTTCATCATTCATCAACCAAGCTATCAACCATCTTAACATCCATATAATCAATCAAATAATCGTCCAAGCATTTAAATTTATAATTTAAACATTCATATAACTATTTTCTAAATCGAGTACTCATATCACAAATGCTCCCTCCTTCCCAAGCTCTACAAAATTCATCAGAGCTTTCACGACATTTTGAACTTTCTCTTATCTTCTTGGAATGAAACCGGCGACACTTCCTTCTCTTTTTCTTGCTTCGGAGCTTCTCGAACTCCTCCTTCTTCTTCCTAAATGGCACGACCTTGGCTAGGGGAAGTGGAGGTCGAATGCATAAGAGGAGGAGAGGAAGCGATTGCACTTGTTTTTGAAGTGAATTAACATTGATTTCATATTTTTATATTTTTGTATTATTTCCTTATAACTTCTCTATTTATGTCCTATGAACAAGAGGCCATTAGAGAGGCTCCTAGAAATCTTAAGAAGAAGGAAGAAGTAGTAGAAGAATGTGTTAGGAATTTATGAGAAGAGGTGTGGTATTTATAGGAAAAAAATATGGGAAATATCTAAATGTGCATGGACCAAACACCCCTTACCCACACCCCCTCTTTAACAGCATCATACACGTTACCCCCTTCCCTCCATGTGCTACCATGTGTCACCATCACTTCACTCTTCTCATTGCATATGCATTTGACTTTTGATGGCTTATGGGTTAAGTTTTGGAAAATATCTCTGATATTTTTAACTTTATGTATATATAAATGTACAAATGTGTAGTGTATACATATATGGATATATGTATATGCTAGGATGTGTATTTATGTGTTAAATATGTGTACATGACAAATAAACAACGTTGCATTGAATCCAAGCAACTTCAGTTCGATAAACCGTTACCAATCGGAGAACCGATTCTCGGTCACATTTTCACTTATATATTAAATTACATATATATTTAAACAAAGTTTGTAAATAAATTTATAACCATTTTTAATTAATAAATCTTAACAATTATTTACAAAGTTTGCAATTATACAGATAAAGTGATATCAATTTTATTATATTTTCAAACTGATTATATATCTTTACAAAACTATTATAAGTTATTTAGTATTACTTTAAACTATTTAAAATGAATCATTATCATTTAAAAACAATTATTTGAATAAGTATAATAATTATTAAATCGTTAAATCTTAATTTTAAAATTATAAATCAATTATTAAATATAATGGCATCACTTATGATGTCATAAATACATTTTATTTCCAAAAATAAAATAATTAAGTTTATTTCATATTCTTTTTCAATTATAAAAATAAGTGTAAGCACCCAACTTCACGCGTGACGTTTTATGATTATAGAGCTGTTTATTGATAAAATTATATTTGGTTATTTTATCGCTATTTCCCCAAGTATATATTATTGTTAATAATTATTACCATTATTATTTATTGTTCAAAACATCATAATCTATGTTAAAAAATCTTATATTTGAATATTTTTAAAATAAATATAATTTATTGAATTGATAAATTTGCGGTCTTTACATACTTTCCCCTTAAAGAATTTCGTCCTTGAAATTACACCAAAACAAAACCCACAGGTATTTTCCCAAAATATTTGTTTTTGAACTTAATTCATATGATGTATGCAGCTCGTCCAATTTGATCTACTATTTTAATCCACAACTTTACTTCTGAGCTAGTATTGATCCATGGATCCTCTAGTACGGACTCTGATCTGGCTTTCTAAATAGAATTTTTAGTTTTCCTTTCATAGCTCTCAACTATGATAGAAAACGTAAGTATCTAAAGACAAACCCTCATCAATGTTCATCATTAAGAATCGAGTGATATATCCTTCTTCGGACACGTGTAAACACCCCCAAGCTCCGTACTTAAAACTTAAATCAAATCATGCGATGAAATGTCCTATATATAACATCCACAATTTATTTAATTTTTCAAATCTTTATGAGAACATTTCATAAAACTATTATCTTTTGCTTTAAATAATTTTATAAACCCATTATTTCTTCAAAATATTATACATCAAATATTTCTATCTCTTTTCCAAAAGAACCATTTATCTTTTATTTGGAATAATACATTATAATCTTATTCAAAATTCCCTTGAAATTTCTTTATTAATAAATTTTATTGTAAACTTAATTCCAGAAATTATTTCATATTACAAAACTTTCCCTTTAATACTTTTTCACAACGTTAGGATTTGATTCTCGTGTTTGCACCAAAATTGGTCACGACACTCTTCGGGAGTTGTTGAAGAGATAATAATGAAGAATGTAAACTCAAAACAAGTATTATCTAAAAAAACTCCAATCAATAGTAAAGTAAATGCGTAGACAAGCGATTTATAGTGGTTTGGCGTGTTGCCTACGTCCACTGTGAAGTTTTTTGCGGTTTTATTGATTCTCTTTCAATGATTACAAGTTGTTACAACAATCAGCAGCAAGTTACAATTGGAAATTCGAATTCAATAGCAGGAATATGATGTAGGATGATGGAGATCTCGATCCGGCAGAGTCTAGGCGCTTGAGAATCCAAAGATCCTTTTTCCGTTGGCTCTGGGGCTCTATTTCTAGGCGTAGGATGCTGATATTTCGCTGAAAACTCGGAAGACCACTTATGGCACGTGAGGAGGCCCACACGCCCGGCCTCAGGAAATTTGGGCCCACTTTGGGATCGATTCGAACTCCATTCGAATCGATCAGAAAATTATCCAATCGAGGTGAAATTTGGTGTGGATATTCTTCAACATGTATGCAAGCTTCAGTGAATATTTCATGGCACTTGGATCAGTAGATTGAGAGATATGATCGATACGAAATGGGATTCTTCGAGTGGCTGTTTGGTTCGAATCGATTCGTTCGAACCGATCGCTTCGAACCGATGGTGGCACGCGCCTTCGTGTTGACGTGGAGAGCACACTTCGCCTCGATCCGAATTTTTCTCCGAGTTGACCGCTTCGACTCCATGTATCTCGGCGCATTCGCATCGATGGATGACACGTCACCAAGGCTAGTTGACTCGATGGATACAAACAAGTGATTGTTCATGGATTCGAACAAAGACTTATGATGGATGCGAAGTTAAACTTTCCGATGGATACGAAGTCACTTGATGAACTCGAGATAGATGGATGCGAGGGACTTGTGCCTCTGATCGATACGAGGGAAATGGATTCGAAGTGAGGCCATGCTTATGGATTCGAACAGTAGTTGCACCAGTGGATACGAACCAATGACAATCGATGGTTACGAAATGCTCTGCCTAGATGGTTTCACAGAGGGACTTCCATGATGGATACGAAGCAGGGGAAGCCGATGGATTCGAACGTGATCGAGTTGAACCGATGGATTCAAAGTCGATCGATACGAACGAGATCGATTCGAATTGCAGCGTGAGGGTGGATACGAAACTGAGGCCTTTTCCCTCAAATTTAATCGATCATAACTTAAGCATATGAACTCGGATTGACTTGAAATTTGAGAGGCTGACTTCTATGATCTTTCTTGTCATGTCCTATCAATTGTAGCTCAATCTGGACTCGTACAAAATTCAGCGATATCCATAGTCAAACGAAGTATGACCAATCTCTGAGACAAACTGTCCTTTGTTTTCGATCGATCTTTTGGTATCACGGCTTTGCCAAAAAGCGGGATAACATTTGCCCCCCAAAGTACGTCTTGTGGAACATGACGTGCTTTGAAAAGCTGCGATTTCTCTCTTAACAATCATTGCTCTTTTGTCGAAGGTTGTAATCTTGCTTTGATATGATTGATTGCTGCAGGATATTGCTTGGCTGCTGGTTGTTGTAATCAGCACCAGATGAGTATTCGATCCCTGTGAATATTTAAAATCGAATGTTAGTCCGACATATATGCACATATGTTAATTTGACCCTCGTTAACGTTGTGTGTCCACGAGTCGTTGTCTGTTTTTGTTTGCTATTGAATTTCGTATCGATTCTCTCCTGAACCGATTTGGAAATTTGAGTTGAGACAACGCTTGATGGTTGTTTTGAGAAGTCCCTTCGTATCGATCCTCTCCTGAACCGATATAGAAGGTTGTAGGAACCGACTTTGTGTTGCGCGAATGTAATATTTCGAATCGATGGGTATGAGCATCGATGGATACGAGATCAACATTCGTATTGATGAAGTATGCTTATGCTATGACGGGTATGAAATCGACATTCGTATCGATGGCTTGGATGAGTACGAATCACCCATTCGTACCGATGATAAAGGATGGATACGAAATTGCTGTTCGTATTGATCGGTTTTGATGGATACGAAATTGCAGTTCGTATTGATGAGAAATGATGGATACGAAATTTCTGTTCATATCGACAGGTTTTAATGGATACGAAATTGCTGTTCGTATCGATAGGCTGTGGATGGAGTCGTGAACTTGTTGATGTGAACGTGGGCTTTGAGCTGATGGAGTTCACAACCTTTGGCTGTCCCTGCTGCCTGTTTCGTATCGATGGATCTGTGGTTTATTTCGAATCGATGGAAGTTTTTGGTGACGGATTCGAAACTATCGTTTGACTTGAATGTTGGGGGTGACCGGTGGTGACTGGTCACATGGACCTGGAGGCGAATCGACCCGGTTCTCCTATGGCCTCATATAAATAGCGTGGGCTTCGCCACTTTTCACCTTTTTACTTTTTTACTGCTGCTTTTTACTTTCGAATCGATAGAGAGGAAGAACCGTTAGCCTTCGAAACGACTCAATCCTTCTGTCTTTCAGAGTCAAACATTAAAATCAGGTGATTTAATGGGTAGAATCTTGCTTAGAACGATGAAACTCGGAATCTTAACCCATCTTTCTTGCTTTCATGATCGGTTTCGGTGAATTGAAGATCTAGGTGAGTGAGAGCAAGGTTGGGGATGGATGCGTTGCCATGGAGTCGAGGCCCTGTTTTGGAGAAGAAGGGTTGTGGCGCTTTCGAATCGAAGGAAAGCATGCGATTTCGTATCGATATGAATGTGAGAGCGGCGATCGATGCGAAGCCGGTGTTCGCGGATCGATGCGAAATGGTGTGCCTTTGATCCAAATGAAACTCATCGTTTCGAACTGGATCGATACGAAACTCATCGTTTCGAACTGATCGATACGAAACGTATCGAGTCGAACGCGATCGATGTGAAGCGTATCGATTCGAAAATGGTCGATACGAAGCGTATCGATTCGAAAATGGTCGATACGAAGCGTATCGATTCGAACATGTTTGATGGCATTTCTTCAATTCGATACGAATTTGAACTGCAGCGATCGATTCCAAGTTGAAACCAAATGAACTTAGAGAATTTTTGGCACATAAAAATACTTGACTCCGACGAGCTTCTGGTTTGCATGATTGAACTTGACCGTAGAACTGCATATTGACTACCTTTCGAAGCTCGCCAATGGAACTGTAACTTAACAAAAATGTAACGAACTTCAACTTGGGTCGATTGTTTGCACGTGGATAGCACAGTTGTGACGGTCAGCGATGACGGTCATTTCTTGTTTGATTTTCGGAGTTTTGTCGTTCATACATTACAGTTTATTTCATAGAATCTGTTCAAGTAATGCACTGCACCGCACGACACATGCACTTTACACCGGGGAATGCACGGGCTTTTAGCATCTAATGATGATTTCTCGTGAGTTAGCTAGTTATGGAAACTTCAAGTTCACAGCCGCAAGAAACTAAGAGTTCAGTCCCTCCCGTGCTCGAAGTACCAGAGATTGAGATTGAAGTTATCGGTCCAGCTCCGGACGAGTTACCTGACGCATCCTTCATTAATAACCCATCAGATTTTGTTCCATCCAATATTTCGAAAGACATGCTAGGAAGAATATGCTTAAGGCATGGTTTGTCGATGGATGACGTGCTACTGCCGGGGCCAAATGATAGACCGCACAATCCACCGGAGGGATATACCGCATTCACTCTCCACGCGTGCGCAGCTGGGACACTCCCTCCGTTTAACCAGTATATAAGAAAAGTATTGTCGTTTTTGAGGATCGCCCCCTCTCAACTGCACCCGAACGGATACGCGTCGCTCAATAGCTTGTTCATTGCATTTATGGAATATCTCCATCGACCGCCACTTCCGATCGAGATCAGATACTTGTTTAACTTCAAGAGTCGGGTCGATAGTCCATCTTTCACATTCTTGGAGGCGGTAAGAAATTGCCAAGTGATTACGGGGGCTTGGACTAGACTGAGCTACTTCAAAACGGAATGGTTTTATGTCAGATGCCCTCCAGGGTTCGCTCGACGATGGCTATTTAGACGTAAGTATTGCTATCTTTTCGGGTAGTTGATAGAACTGATGTATTTGAAGTCGAACTCACATCTATTTTCTTTTTCAGCTGTAATTCAGCGATCTGAAGGTGAATGTTTCAAAGAGATAGTTCGGGTATTTCAAGAAATCCCAAGTGAAGAGAGGAATATCGAGCTGCTATTGACAGATAGGAATCTTAGGATTCTCGGACTGATTGAAAGAAGACAAAGCATAATGCTCGATGGTGTCTTAAGAACCGTCTCGAAAGAACGAGTCAAACGGAGAAAGCCTAAAGTTATCGTGATTGAGGAGGCTGACTCGGAGAGAACTCATACTGATGATGAGCCCTTGGGCGAATCCGTGGATGTGGCCCAAGATACCGAAGAACCAAGAAAAGGCAAGGCAACTGTCGTTAAACCACCTAAAAAGGGAAGATGGAAATCGGTTGCCACGGCTCGATCCGCTCCCGGAGTTAGAATTTCGGAGGTGTCTCCTTCGAGAACTGAAAATCTTTATGAAGGGCTTGCCGATATCCCAATTTCGGATGATGTGTCCTTGCAGCATGATGTCGGATTGGAAGAATTTTCTGAAGCCTTAGTTTTGAGCGAGTCTCTACCTACCAGTGCGGTTGACACATCTGGTTGGTCGGGGGGTTGCACTCACATTCACACTTCACGGCACTACACGATTTCTAAGTGTAATAGGTTCACTGTGAGAGATCACTAATTTCGCTTTATGTTTTGCAGGTACTATGTCTGGTAGAGGTTCGATGCTCGGCAATCTCCGTAAGAAACGCCAGTCCTCTTCGTATTATGAGCCCTATAGGAGGGAAGGAGACATAGATTATGACTATGGGCGCTCGAGTCATGAGCGCTCTGATAGAGAAAAAGATTACAGGCGGCGGTCTCGATCTCGCACGCCACCTCCTAGAGCTCACGCACCGCCTCCAGAAACTTCATGGCCCAAGCCGTCTTCCCAACCACCAAGGTCTGATACTCACCACAGAACGGAAATCGGGGCCTCCCCGTCAACGGAGCAGACATTGACGGAGCCTTCGGGGGAAGGAGCGGTTAGGCTTGCTCAACCGAGGAAGGAGTTTCCTGAAATTTGTTTTGACGGGTTCGTCTTCCCCCCCCCCCCCCGCATCTTAAGAGGATACCGTCGACGGTTGCACCTATGATGCATGACTATCTCTTAGACGTATTCTTTCAGTATCAAGAATGGTCGAAGACCGCTAAGAAAGCATCAAAAGTGGCCTTTGATCGAGCGTCTACGATTGAAAAGTTGGAGAAAGAACTCGGTCAAAAGGACTGCATTGTTCAAGCGATCGGAAGTGAGGCCGAATCTTCTCGAAAGTCAGAGATTGAAGCTCTCAGAAAAGCGGATGAAGCTCAGGCAGCGATGGATAGGATAAAGCGTGAGCATTATGCCACGGTCGAGGACATGGGCCACCGAAATACCATCGTGACTGTTGAGCGGGATGCGGCCTTGAAAGAGCTAAACGAGCTCAAGGCCAAAGTTGCAGAGATTGTGAAGGAAAGAGACACCGCTAACGTTTCCGCACATGAAGCATGTGACCAGGCGGTGGAATTTCAGAAAGAGAGAGACGCGGTCTTGGAGAGGGTCCGCGAGACAGAAGCCAAAGTCGATGAGAGAGTTCGTCAAGCAGAGACTAAGCTGGAGACGGAGATAGAAGAACTCTTCATCACTTATAATGCTAATGTGCTGAGGCACAGAAATCTGACATGGCTTGATGATTATCCGACGCATTTGTTCAACCTTGGAATTTACTAGTTGAAGAAGAGAAAGCATCACAACCAGGCGAAGTTTTTGATGAATTTGAGTTGGAGAATCGCATATTGACTGATGAAGAGAAGAAGGTTCTCCACGATTTCACGGTCTCTCATGCTAGAGAGAAGCTGGGTACCCAACACTTGGAAGTTGGGGAAGGGTCTGGCATTGCGCATCCAGCTACAAGTTCAGAGTTGATCACTTCATCCGGAACGGAGCCGATGCCAGCGACTGAGCCGCAGTTGATCCCAGGCTACGACCCTGAGCAGCCACACTTATCTCCCATCCGGGAGCACTCTTCTGAAGCTGCTCAGTCAGCTACAAGTCAAGTTGAGGAAGGTACTCTGCACAAATCTACTATGTGTTCGAACTGAAGTACTTGTATTGAAGCATGTTCTGACACTTCTTTTCTTTCTTGTTCAGTGAATAAAGTAACATCGACAGCGCCTCCTGCAGTCCAAGGGCCACATCAAGAACATGAGGCCATTATCAACGAAGCGATCGCCACGGCGATAGCCGCGCCGACTGAGGTGACATAAGGGGTTCAATTACTTTTGACGAACAAATGATGAATGAACTCTTGAGCCAGCATAGTGACCCCTTTGTTAACATGTCATTTGTTCTTGGCATATTCCCACCTGCTTCTATTGCATCATCACAGTCCACCGCCACCTATCGTGAGTCTTGTGCTGCCCATGAGGCTGAGATACTCGCCCAAATCGAAGCAAAGATGGAAGCGGCAGCACACGGCGGTAATTCTGAATGTGCTACGACGGCGGTTGATCCCACTCCTCTTGCGGTGACATCTTCTGGGGACACGCTAGTCGGAACCAGCGCGCCTGTTCCTCCCCCGGTGGTAAACCCGACTCCTCCGACTTCTCGAGAAGAGAATATTCCTTTAAGTTCAAGTTCGGAGGAATACATCGATATCATGCCCTCGTCAGAGGAAGATCCGCCAAAGGGTACAGGGTCGAAGCGGAAGACTGCTAGTGGTTCCGCGTTGAAGAGGAGGCCGAAGAAAAAGAAGTAGATGATTCCCTCTAGTGCATTTTTGGCAGCTAGGAAGTCATTTTTGTTTTCCTTTCATAGGCTATGTATAAATGCAGGCTTGGCCCCATGCTAGTAGGAATTTTTTCGTAAGGACTTGTACATGAATCTTCACATACAGTTAGTTGAAATAAAATTCAATTTCTTTGTTTCAATTCTCATTTCTTTTGTGCTTAAGTGTTTGCAGTGTTTAGCTTTCAGTCCGGTGTACTTGTGGTGTTTTTACCGTCAAGTAGAGTTCGTTTTATTTGCCAAGTCTGAAAATCTTGGTCACATGTTGTGATCGATGAATAAGTTGAACTTTGGATATTGTATCACTTTGGTTAGTGATTAACACTTAGCTTTTTTACCCCCCAGTTTTGGGGAACAACATTTGTATTTCGGTGGTTGATTACATCTATTGCAAATCTTAAGCACATGTCCACGCTCTGGGGACTTAGGATAATTTGCGATCGATAATCTGGTTCGCACTCTGGGAATTTGAGAGTTATCGATGTTTGTAATACGGTTCGCGCTCCGGGAACCTGGAATCGATGTTAATACTCCACTTCATGCTCTGGGAACTTGGATTTAGTATTGATATTTTGGTTCGCACTCCGGGAACTTTGACTTGGTATTTGTGCTCCAGTTCACACTCTGGGAACTTGGAGAAAGCATGTACGTTTGAGTTCGCACCCCGGGAACCTGTAATTTATGTTTATACTCCATTCACGCTCTGGGAAGTTGGAGTTAGCACGGATGCTTCGATTCATGCTTCGGGGACCTGTAATCTATATTTATACTCCAATTCACGCTCTGGGAAGTTGGAGTTAGCATGGATGCTTCGGTTCGCGCTCCGGGAACCTGCAATCTATATTTATACTCCAATTCACGCTCTGAGAAGTTGGAGTTGGCCGGTAGATGGTCAGTCACACCTGTTTGGGCTTTTTAGGAATTCGTTCACACTCTGGGAATGATGGCTTTGATGTTCATACTCCAATTCGCACTCTGAGAATTTGGAGTCCGTTCACACTTTGGGAACGATTTGTTGGATGTTTATACTCCAATTCACACTCTGGGAATTTGGAGTCCGTTCGCACTCTGGGAACGGGTTATTGGATGTTTATACTCCAATTCCCACTCTGGGAAGTTGGAGTCCATTCGCACTCTGAGAACTATTTATTGGATGTTTATACTCCAATTCGCACTCTGGGAATTTGGAGTCCGTTCGCACTCTGGGAACGAGTTATTGGATTTTTATACTCCAATTCGCACTCTGGGAATTTGGAGTCCGTTCGCACTCTGGGAACAAGTTATTGGATGTTTATACTCCAATTCGCACTCTGGGAATTTGGAGTCCGTTCGCAGTCTGGGAATGAGTTATTGGATGTTTATACTCCAATTCGCACTCTGGAAATTTGGAGTCCGTTCGCACTCTGGGAACGAGTTATTGGATGTTTATACTCTAATTCGCACTCTGGGAATTTGGAGTCCGTTCGCACTATGGGAACGAGTTATTGGATGTTTATACTCCAATTCGCAATTTGGGAATTTGGAGTCCGTTCGCACTCTGGGAACGAGTTATTGGATGTTTATACTCCAATTCGCACTATGAGAATTTGGAGTCCGTTGTAGGACTGTCGTGTGTTGGTCCAGTTCAGCCTTTGATGTGATGGCTTGCCCCCGAGCTGGGGTTTCACTTAGTGAGTGGCCGGTCGTATCACAGTCACTCGCTATTTGAATAAATTCCATTGTTTGATGGAACTTAGCTCTTCGTGTGTCGTGATTGTTGAATGTTGCATTCGGTGAATCACAGCTCTAGCTTGAAGAGATAGTAATTTATTGCTGAAATAAGAAAATATGGAAAAGTCGGTGCCTTATTACAAGTTCAAATTTCAGAATGTAAAGGAAATTGCAAAGTATTCATAGATTGAATAGAGCCGGTGATGCGTAGCAATGGCGAAGGTTCTCGCTGCTCCAGGCTCCTGGCAACATAGGACCGCCCATGGTCGACAGCAAGAACAAGTCATTCTCGAGTTGTTGTTCAATCATACATGGCCCTTCCCACGTTGGTTTCACGTGCGAGTGTATTGAGTGTACTCTTCTGTAGACAAAATCACCAATTCTGAAGGTTTGGGGTTCGACCTTGACATCGTGCAACCGAGGAACTCGCTTTTGGAGTATGACAGTTCTCAAGTCGGCCCGGTCTCCCATAACAACACCAACTCCTTCGTCAGTGGGGAATTTTAAGGTTAGGCACCATGGGGAAATAACAACCCTGAATTTAGCAAGGGCTGGTCGGCCTAAGAAAGCATTGTACGGCGAATCTATGTTCATCACCACGAATTGCAATGTCCGGAATCTGCAACACTGCCCAGTTCCCAACTCCATTGGTATTTCTAGCATTCCAACAGGTATGGCCGCGCTCCCATCGAAGCCGCAAAGACTGGATTGGCATGGTTTCAAGTCTTTGGCATTTAGATTCATTTGGTCGTAGGCTCGCCTAAATATTATATTCACGGAACTTCCGCTGTCAACCAGAATCCTTTTCATCCACACATGGCCTACCTGAGCTGATATGACTGGTGGATCGGTAGTCGGGACTATGAATCTGTCAGCATTACTACACTGAAATACGATGTCGTCAATCATTGCTTTTTGTCGTTTGATCGGAACTCTATCTTCCAAATTTCTATAGCATGCAAAATTCGCATGCCTAGTGGGACTGGCATATGACTTCATCTCATCCCAGCTTCGCTTTGTTGGGTGAGGGATACCTCCAACAGCATTTACTACTAACCTTCCACCGGTGGGGGTGGAGTTTTCCTGTATCGGTTGATTAGGTTCATTATTTTGATTTGATGGGCCTGCTTCTCTATGCTGCGGTGCCCGCACAAAATGTTCCAGCTTCCTTTCTCTGATCAGTTTTTCAACGAGATCTTGTAAGTGACGACACTCGTTCGTATTGTGCCCGTAGCTTTCATGGAACCTGCAAAATTTTCCCGTCTGGATTTGCCTCTCTGACGACGGTTCTGGTGTGGGTTATTGGTATTGAATTGTATTACAAGTTTGTAAGTACAAGTCCTCCAGTGATGTATTCAGAGGAGTGTAACTATCAAACATTGGATTCTTGCGCTGTGGGCCACGATTTTGATCTTGTTTTCTAGTTTGATTCACGCTCTCTCTTCGCCGAGCTTGTTTGTTTTTAACGTTCAACTGAACTTTTCCGAAGCTCTCATCGGACTGTTTGATTGCAACATTGCTTTGGATCCCTTCCGTACTTGGTCCTACATCAGTTTGCTTCCTAGACTGTTTCGCGTCTTCTCTTCTCAGGAATTGAGACGCCTTAGCGTGGAAACGGTCCAATGATGCAGGTGGTTTTCCAGCTAACCTGTTGCCAAACTCAGAATCGGGATCGATCCCCTTAGTCAACGCCATAAGGATGGAGTTATCGTTCGGATTGCTGATCTCCGCATATGCAGCACGGAATCTCTCTAAGTAGTGTCTGAGCGTCTCTCCAGGAGCTTAGGTGACGCTGGACAGAGTGTTGACATCTTTTGGCCTTGCGACGTGCATGTAGAATTGTTCAACAAATTTTGTGGCCAACTGGTCGAATGAAGAGATGGATCGAGGTGGAAGTCGAGTGAACCACATGGTAGCGATGCCCCCAAGGATATGGGGAAACTACGACACTTCACTGCATCGTCGGCTCTGGCAGCGGTCATCGACCATTCATATTTCAGAATATGTTGGTTGGGGTCGGAGTTTTCCTCGTACATGGGAAGAGTTGGTATCCTGAATCACCGTGGGGGTTCAGCAGTAAGAATATCGTCCGTAAAAGGAGTGTGGCTTCGGGAAATTCCCCAATCATTATTCGTGAGTCCCTGGCTCTCACGGATCATCTGTCGTATCATAGTTGAAAGATCCGGCATTCACGCGTTTTGTGCGGCTGGCGCCGGAGTATGATCACGTTCCATTCTTTGGGGTTGGACCGGATGTTGTCGACGGTCCAAGTCTTGCCTTCTTGGCTCATAGTCCTTTGGGACGTACGGTTCAGGAGTACGTCCGTTATGACGACGGTCAAGGTTCGACTGATCTTGGGCATCGACCCCTGGTTCAGCCGCAACGTTAGTGGTGCGGTGTTCTGCGGTGTGGTGAGGAATGGAACCTCCTCGGGAGGAGGGTCCGGTTTGGAAACTGGCTGATGGACCGACTCTCGGTTGTCCAACGTTCATTGCCGGTTGATCTCCAGCGGTTGGTCTCTCTTGGATCTCTTTCGCTTCCGGCGATCCTGCTGGTTGATCAGCTCGGCATTAGCGCGTAGCTGTTCTGCTAGTTGTTGCCGACTCTGGGTCGGCTCTTGGAGTAGCAACTGTAACTCTTGTCGGGTAATCGGACCTGATGGTTCCGAGTGTCCAGTAGCATCTTGATTAGATGGAGGTAGTGGAGCGGGATTCTGTCTATCCTGTTCTTCTTGATTGATAGCATTAGAGGTGGTCCTTGTGCTAACCATCTTGAAGGTTGAATTCCTTTCCTAGACTGTGCGCAAATCTGAATAGAAGGGAAGGAAGTTGGATTTGATGATCTGGATCTCTCTTAGATTTATTCAATTCGGTATCGACGATAGATCCAAAGAGCAGGAGAAAAGCTGGGTTTTCTCAGTGAAAGCACCAAGTGTTTGCACCAAAATTGGTCACAACACTCTTCGGGAGTCATTGAAGAGATAATAATGAAGAATGTAAACTCAAAACAAGTATTATCTAACAAAAACTCTAATCAATAGTAAAGTAAATGCGTAGACAAGCGATTTATAGTGGTTCGACGTGTTGCCTACGTCCACTGTGAAGTTTTTTGCGGTTTTATTGATTCTCTTTCAATGATTACAAGTTGTTACAGCAATCAGCAGCAAGTTACAACTGGAAATTCGAATTGAACAGCAGGAATATGATGTAGGATGATGGAGATCTCGATCCGGCAGAGTCTAGGTGCTTGAGAATCCAAAGGTCCCTTTTCCGTTGGCTTTGGGGCTCTATTTATAGGCATAGGATGCTGATATTTCGCTGAAAACTCGGGAGACCACTTCTGGCACGTGAGGGGGCCCACACGCCCGGCCTCAGGAAATTTGGGCCCACTTTGGGATCGATTCGAACTCATTCGAATCGATCAGAAAATCATCCAATCGAGGTGAAATTTGGTGTGGATATTCTTCAATATGTATGCAAGCTTCAGTGAAAATTTCGTGGCATTTGGATCAGTAGATTGAGAGATATGATCGATGGGATTCTTCGAGTGGCTGTTTGTTTCGAATCGATTCGTTCGAACCGATCGCTTCGAGCCGATGGTGGCACGCGCCTTCGTGTTGAAGTGGAGCGCACACTTCGCCTCAATCCGAATTTTGCTCCGAGTTGACCGCTTCGACTCCATGTATCTCGGTGCATTCGCATCGATGGATGACATGTCACCAAGGCTAGTTGACTCCATGGATACGAACAAGTGATTGTTCATGGATTCGAACAAAGACTTCTGATGGATGCGAAGTGAAACTTTCCGATGGATACGAAGTCACCTGATGAAATCGAGACAGATGTATGCGAGGGACTTGTGCCTCTGATCGATACGAGGGAAATGGATTCGAAGTGAGGCCATGCTTATGGATTCGAACAGTAGTTGCACCAGTGGATACGAACCAATGACAATCGATGGTTACGAAATGCTCTGCCTAGATGGTTTCGCAGAGGGACTTCCATGATGGATACGAAGCAGGGGAAGCCTATGGATTCGAACGTGATCAAGTTGAACGGATGGATTCAAACTCGATCGATACGAACGAGATTGATTCGAATTGGAGCGTGAGGATGGATACGAAACTGAGGCCTTTTCCCTCAAATTGAATCGATCATAACTTAAGCGTATGAAATCAGATTGACTTGAAATTTGAAAGGATAACTTCTATGATCTTTCTTTTCATGTCCTATCAATTGTAGCTCAATCTGGACTCGTACAAAATTCAGCGATATCCATAGTGAAACGAAGTATGACCAATCTCTGAGACGAACTGTCCTTTGTTTTCGATCGATCTTTTGGTATCATGGCTTTGCCAAAAAGCGGGATAACATCTCAAATCCATCTTTCTCAAACATTTTATTTTTGTTAATTACACTTTATTTTATAAAATATGCTTTCATAAAATATATTATTAAATAATTTCTTAATTTAACCATTTTTATAAAGATAAGATACCATTATACTTCTTTATATTATATAATCTTTTTATTCCAAAATATTATATTAAATTTGGTCGGATATAAGGTAGAAGAAGTGCTCCGGATGATAATTCAAAGAAAAATTATTAATTAACATCATACTTATACATTCATTACAAACCCTGGCTTGTGTTACAAACTTTTAGAGATAACCTCTATGGAATACAGCCTATCATACGTCACTATCTTATATATAGATACTTGAACTGTTATACATACTATTCTTTGACTCCCATTAAGGTGGATGGTGCTTTATCTTTGGTACCAAAATCAACCAACCCTAACTTTCACTTTGGACATTCTATCCATAAATATTCCTCTCTATCATATGAACTGCAAACCCACGTTCTCACTCCAGTCATAGCAACGACTAGAGGGGGTGTTGTTTGAAGGGTACATGTCTTAGCCTTCTCTTCCCCTTCCCTTAAAGAACATTCCCTGACTAAATGTCCTACTTCCTTGCAACGATAGCAGCTCTTCTCCTTCCCTATTGGAAATTTTGGTTTCTTCTTCATTTTAAGGTACTCATGTAGAAAATGCCATATCCTTTTGCATTTGAAACAAACTATCATTTCAAATAGGTTTCTCGTTCTTCCTTTTTATCCTGTTCTTACATAGGACTGCCAAATGTCCTTCTTTAAAACACCTAAAGTAGTAAATTCCATCATAATATCCTAGTTTTAATTTTTCTTCTGCTTCATTTTATGCTCGTATTCTACGTGCCTGCTTTGAAGTCAACCAAAACTCATTGCCCGCCATATGAGAAGTCATCTTTACCCTAAGTGATATACCAAAACATCATCAGAAGCTTCATACCATTTTATTACTTGACTTATCCAAATTACTTGATTTACTTGTTAGGATTTGAACTAGCCTAGATTATAAAATGATAAGAAGAATAATATAGCAAGCATTCAATACAGTTCGTCCAAGCCAACATATGATCGATACTTAGAAGATTATTCCCACCATCACCAAACAGATCAAAACTGTTAACCCGCCTTTTGTCAAGGCCATAAACATGTGGATTCAACCTAACCAACTTCGCGATTATCAAGCCTAGAAAATTGTGGATTCGGTTTAAATGGATGATGTTCACTTGAATAGGTCGGTCAGCATTCATTAGAGGGTTCGATCTCTAGTGGATCGGCATGAAGGTGTGGTTCGACACTTGGAGGTGGCTCGGCCTGTGGGTTCGACATTTTGGTTCGGTCAGGGTGGCTCGCCATTGTGGTGAGGCCAGGGTAGCTCGCCATTGTGGTGAGGCCAGGGAGGCTCGTCATTGTGGTTCGGTCAGGGTCTCTCGGCATTGTGGTAAAGCTAGGGTGGCTCGGCATTGCGGTGAGTTCAGGGTGGCTTGGCAATGTGGTTCGTTCAGGGTCGCTCGACATTACGACGAGATCAGGGTGGCTTGGCATTGTGGTAAGGTCAGGGTGGCTCAGCATTATGGTTCGGTCAGGGTCGCTCAACAATGTGATGAGGCCAGGGTGGCTCGGCATTGTGGTAAGGCTAGGGTAGCATGGCATTGTGGTTCAGTATGGGTCACTCGGCATTGTGGTGAGGCCAGGGTGTCTTGGCATTGTGGTAAGGCCTAGGTAGCTTGGCACCGTGGTTCGGTCGGGGCGGCTCGATAAAGGTGGTTCAGCACTTAGGCTCGTCGAGGTGGCCCGGTCGTGGATAAGGAAACAAGGTGGCTCGATCATCGGTGGAGTTGTTCGGCATAGGCCGGTCGGTATGGCAGTATGGGTTGGTCATGATGAAGGATGTTGTCTTAGCTATGGTCTTGATGTGCCTGAACAACTCAGAAAACCCAGTAACTCGGGATTTGCCTATAAATACAGCATGTGTGTCTCCAGATGGTGGATCTTCTTTCTGCTCTCTAGCTATCTCTTTTCTAAGGCTAAGGAACTCAGCCATTGTAAAACTCTAGATTGTATCTCTAGTTGATTCTAACATCAATAAAAAGGAAAATTTTGAAGTGGACGTAGGCCGGAGTCAGCCGAACCACTATAAATTCTGTGTCTTTACTGCTTTCTGTTTAATTTTTACTGTTCTTCATATTTATACTCTCTACATATATTCTATCTGCAAGTCGCGACTGGTATTAGGTGCTTTCACTTGGATTTAGGTGTTGGTGACCAATTTTTGTGCTAACATTTGGTGCTTTAACCGACAAGGCTAGCACTCGGGGATTTTGGAGCTAGGAACTTGGATTCTAGGAAGCAATGGCTAAGCCACCAACAAGGAAGCAAGTGACGGAAAGGAGCAATCAAGAAGGAAGTCAAGAGGCTTCCTCTAGAGCTGGAGCAGGTCAAACATCTACCTACATCACCAGAGATGAGATAGAAGCGATGTTAAAAAGGCAAGAGGAGATGATGTAGACTCTTCTCAGACAACTTGGACAAGTAGGAACTGCAGGAGATCAGATCCATGGAGTTGGATCAGAGAAACTCAACCAGCAGGAAGATGGAGTGGTTCGGTAGGGGGTAGTCCCCAATTAGCAAACAGCTATCAATCTGGGTGGACCCAGACTCAGGGACACGCCACCAGGAAATGCTGGACCAATCCATGGAGGGATACCAGATGACGCTCTATAGCACGACGCCAATAGGAATACTGGAGTATGCGATGAGGAGTATGTGTCAGGATTCCCTCATGAACTCGGGGGACAGATCAAAGGCAGTAGATAAGGATTACAGCTTGGCAATAATGACAGATTAGCGGAGATGGTCAGATGAGCTGTGAGAGGTGGACTGGTAAATAAAGACTTGGAGGATGTGAGGCAAGCTAGGAACCCATCTAATTTTAAGCTACAATGTTGGAGATGTATGATGGGAGAACGGATCCCGCCGTTCACCTAACGAGGTACATGAGGCATATGGAGGTACTAGGGGCATTAGACGAGGTCATGGCTCGATGCTTCCCTTTGTATTTGATGGATATCACAGCTATGTGGTCCAGACAACTGGAGAGCGGTTCTATTGACACTTGGACGGAGCTGATTGAAAGGTTTATGAGGCAGTTTTGGGTCCATATAGTCAGACCCAAGAACGTAATAATCTTGACATCGATGAAACAATGGAAGGGAGATTCACTCAGGAATTTCTTAACCAAATTCAATGCGGCGGTGGCTTCGGTGGATCGGCCCGGTCCATCGATGGTTTTGATGGCGGCAGTTTCAGGGATTGCAGATATTCGAATTTCAAGATATCATTGGAACAGAACCCACCAAGGGACCTTGGGGAGTTCTTCCACGAGGCCAAAAGGTTCATGAGGTAGGAATGTGCGGGCTGAAAGAGTAGGAAGAGAGGCTGAAGCTTATGCGGTAAGGGGTGGAGGTCCACCCAAGGAGGATCCAAATAAAGACGATAAAGGAAAAAGGAAAACGAATGGCAATGGAAGCACTTCGAAGAGGCCTCGGAGGGAGTAAAATTTTTCTTCTAACACAGATTTAACTGAGACTTTAGAAAGAATTTACTTGGATACTCGAGGGCGCCTCCAGTATCGAAGGCCGACAAGGAGGGAACCTTCTTAATATGAGCGGGCATCGAAAAAGCATTGCCTATTCCATGAGCTAGATGGGCACAATACACAAACGATTGTAGGAATTTGAAAGATATCGTGGAGGAGCATGTAAGGAATGGTCGCCTACAGTAGTACATAAGGAATCGAGCTATAGCAGTGGAAGGGGAGCGGCCATCGCCTACCTCGAATGAAGGTAGCGCTGGATCTAGCCACCGCCGACTTATCATCAGCTGAATGGTTTTATGATTCTAAATAATAATAGAACTCAAAGTTATATGGCTAAGTCACTTACACATGTACGGGATCGAGGATGGTTCCTAGGCATGCTCTGAGACGATGATAAACCGAGTCACTCAAATCTATGAAATCTTATTTTTCTTTTCGTTCCCTTGAAAACTTTGATTTCTCCCTTGGAGATACAGGCGTTTATTTGGTTTTTCTTGGATGTAAAAAACTCTTACTTTGAATGATTGGATTCAGATCAATGTAATAAATAGAAAAGATCTCACGATCACGGTCCCGACCGATGAGACGAGGAAGTGATCGCAAGTTATGAGCCCCTTCGTCGAAGAGCGATGGAATGGACTCGAACAGAATATAAAAAGTCCTTGACCGTAAAGCCAAGGCCGGAGAATATAAAAGTCCATGGCCGGATAGCCGAGGTCAGAGAATATAAAAAGTCCTTAGCCGGAGAGCCGAGGCCAGAGAATATAAAAGTCCTCGACTGGAGAGTTGAGGCTGGAGAATATAAAAGTCCTCGGTCGAAGAGCCTAGGCCGGAGAATATAAAAGTCCTTGGCCGGAGAGCCGAGGCCAAAGAATATTAAAGTCCTTGACCAGAGAGTTAAGGTCGGAGAATATAAAAAGTCCTTTGCCAGAGAGCCAAGCCAGAGAATATAAAATGTCCTTGGCCGGAGAGCCGAGGCCAGAGAATATAAAAGTCCTTGACCGGAGAGTCAAGGCCGGAGAATATAAAATTCCTCGGCCAAAGAGCCGACGCTGGAGAATATAAAATTCCTTGGCCAGAGAGCCGAGGCTGGAGAATATAAAAAGTCTTTGGCTGGAGAGCCAAGACCAGAGAATATAAAAGTCCTTGACCGAAGATTCGAGGCCGGAGAATATAAAAGTCCTTGGCCGGAGAACCGAGGCCGAAGAATATAAAAGTCCTTGGCCGGAGAGCCGAGGCTGGAGAATATAAAAGTCCTTAGCCGGAGAGCCGAGGCCGAAGAATATAAAAGTCCTTGGCTGGAGTGTCAAGGCCGGAGAACATACAGGCCCTTAACCGGAGACTCGAGGCTAGGACTGGATAAGGTGACCCGGAGAGGTCCATGGATTCAAAGTTAAACCCGAAGAGGTCAGGGATTCGGATTTCGGCTTAGGATAGATGGACTCGATGAGGTCCTGGATTTGGCAAAGGGCTCGGAGCGATCCCGAATTTGGATATCGACCCAAAAAGGTCATAGATTTGGCTATTGGATATGGATGGATTAGAACTCGGTTGTCGGGTTCGGATGGATATGGAATTGGATAAGGATTTGTTCATTGGATAGGAATCGGATATCGACTCAGAGCTGTCGTAGTTTCGGATAAGAATACAACAATGGCACTCAGATAAAATGGATTGGACTATAAATCGGAAGGTATGGCTATGGATAACCTGTGGACTTCGAACATCGAATTTGAGTTTATTCAAAACACACCTTCCAATAGCAAGGCATGTTTTGGGGGCAAAAATGTTAAACCGCCTTTTTCAAGGCCATAAACAGGCGGGGATTCAACCTAACCAACTTCGCAATTATCGAGGCTGGAAAATGATGGATTCGATTTAAATGGATGATGTTCACTTGAATAGGTCGGTCGACATTCATTAAAGGGTTTGGTCTCTAGTGGAATGGTAGGAACATGTGGTTCGACACTTGGAGGCGGCTCCGCTTGAGGGTTCGACATTGTGGTTTGGTTAGGGTGGCTCGACATTGTGGTGAGGCCAGGGTGGCTTGACATTATGGTAAAGCTAGGGTGGCTCAGCATTGTGGTTCGATCAGGGTCGCTTGGCATTGTGGAGAGGCCAGGGTGGCTCGGCATTGCGATGAGGCCAGGGTGGCTCGGCAATGTGGTTCGGTCAGGGTCGCTCGGCATTACGGTGAGGTCAGGTTGGCTCGGCATTGTGGTAAGGTCAGGGTGGCTCAACATTACGGTTCGATCAGGGTCGGTCGACATGTGGCGAGGCCAAGGTAACCCGATATTGTAGTGAGGCTAGGGTGGCTCGACATTTGGCTCGTTCAGGGTCGCTCGACATTGTAGTGAGGCCAGGGTGGCTCGGTATTGTGGTGAGGCCTGAGGGGATCTGCATTGTGGTTTGATCGGGGCGGCTCGGCAAAGGTGGTTCGACACTGTGGCTCACCGAGGTGGCCTGTTCATGGATAAGGAAACAAGGTGGCTCGGTCATTGGTGGAGTGGTTCGGCATAGGTCGGTCGGCACGGCAGTTTGGGTCGGTCATGGTGAAGGATGTTGGCTTGGTTATGGTCCTGATGGGGCCGGATGACTCAGGAAGCCCAGTAACTCAGGATTTGCTTATAAATACAACTTATGGGTCTCCAGGTGGGGGATCGTCTTTCTGCTCTCTAATTTTCTCTTTTCTAAGGCTAAGGCACTCAACCATTGTAAAACTCTAGATTATATCAGTAATTGATTCTAACATCAATAAAAAGGAAATTTCTGGAGTGGACTTAAGCCAGAGTCAGCCGAACCACTATAAATTCTGTGTCTTTACTACTTTCTCTGTAATTTTTACCGTTCTTCATATTTACACTCTCTACATATATTCTATCTACAAGCCGTGACTGGTATTTGGTGCTTTCACTTGGATTTGGGTGTTAGTGACCAATTTTGGCGTTAACAAAAACCTTATTCTTTGAACTTTTCAAAGGGGATAACATCTTATAAATTTTCCAAATCACATAAATATTTATAATTTTGTATGTATAAAATATACTCCTTTTAAAATGGTGTGTCGATTCGCCTTGTTTAAGTATTTAGGAATTCCTATCGATAACACGAAGCTCTTCATGCACCAAGCAGAATTCATAAACCACTCAACAGATTAATCACCAAAAAACTGTTATATCAAATAACAAATATGCGCTCATATATATAATACTCTCAAACTCATTCTAGCGTGTTACTAACCCTATCCCTACTGAGTTTCTCACCCTACGGTGTTACTAACCCTATCTTTGATGAGACTTACCCCAACAAAGCCTAGATGTTCGCTCAACCTAGGCTCTGATACCAAATGTAATGATCTAGGATTTTCAACCATCGATAGTGGGTACACCTCCACTGTAGCTCACTTTGGTACCTTGAATTTTCTTTTACTGCCAGCTTCTCAATTGTAATCCCACCTGGCTAACCAACCCATAAATGGGACATGTATGGGTAAGAGTCATCCGTCGCTACCTAATAAGAAGTAAGAACCCCCTATCATGTTGCACCCATTGTGACAAAGAAAATCTGATCCCAATTCCTACAAATACAATCATTGATTAAAAAGATGTTAAGTTTATATGTGATTATCAATCTCTACTTAATTTAATACATCTTTTTATTCATTCATAAATATCTCAAGGAGATATATTATTTTAAATTATTCCATTTATCTTCTTAATAGTATATGGAATCATTAAGCCTCGTTTATCGAATACTTTTAGTTAATTAAACATTGTTGAATCATGGAATAATTCCAAGTTATTTCATCCTTTACGTAGTAAAATATTTCCAAATCATTTATTTAAATCTTATATTGGAAAACATTGTTGAGTAAAAAGGATCATTGAAATTATACTAGTTCTATTCAATATCAATTTCTGTATTCAACCTTTACTATTCATCGAATAACGGTAAAATCACCTTTTAAACTTATACGGATAGTAAGATTTCCCTCCTCGAAATTTAATAACAAGTGTAAGAAGATTATCTCCATGCAATTGAAGTTGTTTAAATTTGGAAAATTTAATCTTTTATACTTACCTCATTTTGATATTTCGACCTTATTTATCCCTCGCCCAGGAGAGACTAGATGAGCTAGGATACTGGTTGCTCCTAAACAACTCCTTAGTTTAAACACCTCACCCAGGTCTCGTGAATAGAAAAATCCAGTCTACTCGTTAGCTTTTAGAGCCAAGATTAATACAGTTGATTTCGATAGTTTTTCTTTAAATTATTTATATAAACTCTTTAAAATAAATTATAAAATCGTCAAATCATCTTTATAAAACTTTATTATTTATTTAAAAAAATTTATAAAAGATTTGGGAAAGAACATTTAAGTTTAAGTTCATATTTAAAAATTTATCAAATGCTGCAAAAAGTGCCGCGAATAGTATTACGAATAATGTTTTCAAAGCTTATCTGATTTCGATCATTTAGATTTTATAACTCAAATCTATTTTAAAACATTTTAAAGGATTTATAGAATTTATTCCATATTTAAAAAATATATTTAGAACATTTTCTACTTTGTCCATCGAACTACTGAAGCGCAATTTTATCAAAATCTAGGTTTGCTCATATTTTAAAATCTATTGAATAAAATCTCGAACTTTTTATTTTTATTGAAAACTAAAGTAATAAGGGTTCAAAGAATTCTTATTGCAAAGAAATCCGACTCTGATTCTATCTTATAGAAGGATTTAACTTTTACGATGTGAAATTGCGAACTGCCATTACGTGACGCGCCTATTTTTGACTCCAAATTCATTATTTGTCAATAATTCTCTATAACAACCCAAAAAATTAGAGTAATAATAAATATTAACAAACTAATTGAATAATAAAATATGTTGTGAAATTTTCAGAATTGAGCCATGGAAGTTGCACCATTGGGTCCATGGTAATTTTTTGATCAATTCCGTATATAACATGTGGAAATCCGACTCATTATGGAGAAGTTACGAGCGAAAAAAGAAATCAAAATTATATTATAATTAAATGAAAAAAAGAGAAAAAAAGACCCATGGGGGTCGACCTTTGCTAGGATCGGGTCGACCTATAGGTCGACCTGCAAAAAGCTCAAGTCGACCCGCATTTTTGCCTGGATGATTTTTCGTCGAGGTACGAGCTGAAGACTATAAAATTTGATTTTAGTGAAATCCTATGCATTTATTGCTGCATCCAATGGTTCCTAGTAAGCCTTTGATGTGGTTGCACCAAATTAAATCTTAAAATCCGACGGCTTGAGATCCTTAAGCCATCCTATAAATAGTAACCTAGGCCTAGCTATTTTTCTCATTCATATTTTCTCCTAATTGGGTTCATTGCCTGAGGCTGAACCCTAAATAGAAAACTTTTCTAGGGTGGAAATATTTTTAATAAAAATATTCTACACCCTAGAAATGGATCCAGGAAGGCCTAGGACTAAAGCCAAGGGCCACAGGTGAGTGTTTTGTAATTATTTTAGATTTGTAAGCAATTTAATATAATAGGGTTCTCAATAGTTGTAGTTTTTTACAATTTTGAGATGGTTTTTAAGTAATTTTTTTTTATAATTAGTTATTTGGTAAATTTCAGAAGTTATTTTTAGTTTATGTTTATTCAGCTATTTTATTCAATTAAAGTTGGAATTTAGCCTGTAAATGTTAGTTTCTTTTTGTAGAAATTTAATTCTTTTTGACATGAATAATATATTAAATAAAGAAGAATTCACAAAAATGGATTAAAATATAAGAACACTAAATTTACAGAAATCAGGTGTAAAATGTGAAAAGCTGAAATAAAATAGAGATGGACTGAAATAGGCAAATTTAAGATATTTGAAGGCATGATTATAACAAATGGTTATAACTAAAAAGAGAAATTAGAAAAGTAAAGGTTGCAAGAACAATTATAACATGTAGGTTATAGTTAGAAAGAAATAACAGAAGGGGCTTATTTTAAAATTTAGATCTTGGATTAAGTTAACAAGAAAATATAGCAGTAGTTGCCCATACCGGTAGTATTCCCTTTTAGGTTTAGGACCGATGGTCTCACACGTGGGTGAGGCTGGGCATGCTTATCCAGATTAGGGTAAATAAGTGGCCAATAGATAGAGGCTCAAATCTGGGGATTAGGGCAAGGGGCGTAAAGTTAGAACTTTTTTTGTAAGGACCAATACTGGCAGCACTCACTTTTAGGTCAAGGACTGATGGTCCCACATATGGGTGAGGCTAGACACACTTATGCTGATTAGGGTAAATAAAGGGTCAAGTAGAGGGCGACAGTAAGTGTGTATTGACGATGACCGAGCGTGCGGCATTGATTAGGGTAAATAATTCGCTACTGTGTCCTAAGCGCTAAGAGATGTCTTTTGCTGTGGGACGAACAGGTGAGACGACCCGACTTCCAAACACCAGAAAGTCCCATCGCTAATTAAGAAAGAAAGGGATAGAAGAAGAAAAGAAAGAGAAAGAAGAAACACAACAACATCAGGTAACTCACAGCGGAACGAATGAAATATAATATATCACATAAAATATTACATAGTATCATATTACATCAGAGTACACAACATATACAACACAGATTAGACAGTTATAATCATCTGTCTAACTATACAACTCAAGTACACAAGATAAAGATACAAACAAACACAGCAGAAACATATATGTCTACACGTGGAAACTCCTGCTCCATATCTCCTCCAGAATTCGTCAAGCTAACCTGAATCACTTGACTACTCATACATAATATGAGTACCCAAGAGTTTAATAAAACAGAAAATAAACACTCGGGTTAGACAGGGGTCTGGTGTGAGTAAACGGGTTAAAATTGCTTAACTTTAGAAAAACCTTTGAAAAGAAAAGGTATCACGTAAGACTTCCCACACATAAACATGGAAAAGTTTTTACCTTACGCTAACCAAAACATTTGATAGGAAATCCAGTGATATTATAATAGTGTCTAGGGTTTGCAAAATACATTACAGAAATAGCTGGAATGCTTACATCTCATGTTCCAACATAGTTGGGCACAATCAAAACCGTACACGCATTTATTGGATTTTGGATTCCATTAATGGCAGGGCTACTGGGGTACCGCCCGTCATAGTAGTGGCCTAGATCAACGTACCGAGGAGTACGCCCGCTCCCCTGCAATACAAGGCCGGAACCGTTCCTTACTGAACAGTCCCGAACAAGACCATCCCGTGGTTGGCGCGACCAACCACACACTAAGCCGAAATAGAAAGGGACCTCTAGACAGGGGTAAATCTCACTCTCCAGTGGGGGCTACCCACGAAGCCTTGCTGCACCTCCCCTGTTTTAGCCATTCCCGGTTGATGAGGCTTGAGGCTGCGATTACCTTTATAGAACACATCTATATTAGAATGCTCATCGTCCGCCTGACGATGTTCTGAAAGCATTCAATCCATACAAGTTCGTTTCGGGTTCGAACGAAACCGAAGGCACTATCTCGTTGCACTCATTTTGAAATCACCCTCAGAGTCAACGACCATAGCCCTTGCACTCTAAATCACCATCTCGAACCTATAAGTACTATCCCGTCAAACTCATCACGGAAACACCCACAGAGTTATACTGACGTATAGTTCTTACACCTCGAGTCTTCACTTGCACTCCACTTGGATTCACGACCCAACGTTTAATTAGAATCGATGTGGTTCTCGGATATCCAAATATGGAAACCCGATCCCGGTCTCACCGAAACCAAACGCCATTTTAAATGTCCAAGTTGTTTAAGGGTTTTAAACAATTAACTTATATTCAGGATGATATAAACAAATAGATGAATCACATTATCACAATAGATAATTCATCACAAACATTCATCTCACAAACAGCATATCACACATCATAAATATCCAAATCATCCAACATCCAATATCAATCATCCAATATCAAGCAATCATCCATAAACATATTTGATTAACTCTTAATCAATTGGATTACTTAAATCCTTCTTCATTAATTTATTCCAAATTAATAAATTAATCAGTCATCTCTAAATGATCTTCCTTAATTAATCTTCCTTGATTAATTACCCTTTAATTACATTCAAGTAATTATCCTTAACCATATTCAGTAATTAACCTTTAATTACTATCATTAATTACAATAATTAATGATCCTACATTTACTTCTATTAATTAACTAAAATTAATTACATTAAACCTTAATTAATACAATTAATTAATCATTCTTAAATTAATTACTTTTATTAATCTAATTCATTAATTAAATCTCTAATGATCCTTATTAATTAATAATTACTTTAATTAAATAATTAACTTGTAATTAATTATCTCATTAATCATAAATAGTAATTAACAACTTGTAATTACTTGTCTTAATTAATTAACTTTTTAATTAATTATATCAACCCTTTGATTAATTAATCTAATTAATTAATCTTTAATTACTTCATTAAGTAGTTAATTATTCAATTTAAAATAATCAATAAATCTTTAATTAATTACTTTATTAATCAATTACATTTTTAATTAATTACCTTTAGTAATTAATCATAAATTAATCACATTCATTAATTAATTAATCACATTAATTAATTAACTAAAATAATTAAGTAATTAACTCTTAATTACTTGCATAAGTGATTATCTTCTAATTACTTCATTAAAAAATCTTGATTACTCTCTTAATTAATTACTTAACAAGTAATTAATTCCATTATTAAATAATCTTAAACTCATTAATTAATTACTCCATAATTAAATAATTTCAAATAATTATATTAATCAGTCCTTAGATTAATAACATCATGTGATTATCTAATAATCACTTCCATATAATTACTTCCATGAGTAATTCCTCTAATTACTTCCAAAAGTAATTACTATTCTTAATTACATTCAATAAATAACCATTAATTACTTCATTAAGTAATTATACTTAATTAATTCATAATTAATTAATTATTAAAAATTAAATAAACAATTAACTAATTATTTAAAATTAATTAAATAATTAATTAATTAACTTATTATATTTTAAAATCCTTAAATAATTAAGAAAACGTTAATCCTAATTAAACTCACTTATTAACAAATCATATTTAATTTAGTATTTTTAAGTTAATAACAAAGATAAATTAACCCTATTTATCTTCATAATTAAATTATTTGAATAAATCAAATTTTTAATAACTTAAAACAATTTATCTTATTTGGATTTCAAAATCATAAAAATAACCTTATTTTGAAAATAAGAAATTTAGATATCAATTTGAAATTAAAAACACTTTAATTATCCAATTTAAACTTATTTATTTTTAAAATAATTTGAAAACTTTGTTATTAAAAAACATTACTTCAATTCAAAATTTAGTATTTTTCACCTTTTTTCTCCAATGGCCTCTCCCGCCCATATCTCCCCCTCATCCCCTGTCAACTCAAACTGCCATTCCCATACCTACAACTGCACTCTCTTCTTCTCCTAGCTCGACTATCTTGTCCACCTCGCCTCTTTCCTTACCACCGCCGGTCCCTCCCCCTCCCCCTGTCCCATCTTCATCCCGTGTCTCCTTTGAGCCCTCTTCTTTGCCTTGGTCCTCTCTTTTTAAAAATCATCCTCGCAACGCTGGCCAATATATTCCTGTTGATATCCCTCTTTCTTTCGATGGGCCAGCCTTGGTTCCTTCCGAAGTGGTTATGGATGATGGGAATAAGGTGTGGGAAGATTGGCTAGTTGGATTCTTCCTTGATAAACCACTCTCTTATATGACAGTTATCACCGACCTGAAGAAACTTTGGAAACTTAAAGGTGAAATTAAAATCAAGTCTGGTGGTATCTTGTTCCTGTTCCATCTTTCCTGTGCTGAGGATAGAAGGAAGATTGTGGAATCTGACCCTATATTCCTGAGGAACAAGATATTCATTATTAAAGCATAGGATCCTTTTATTGGTAACAGTTGTAGTACCATCAAATCAGTGCCTGTTTGGATAAGATTATCGAACATTCCACTCTACGCGTGGTCTCACCTTGGTATTAATTGGCTTGCGACGAGAATTGGTAAGCTCCTCTGTCTTGACTCTTCCTCTGTAAGGATGGAGAGAATAGGTTATGAAAAGTGTCTGGTTGATGTCACGCCTAACCAAGATTTGGTTGATGAGTTTCCTGTTAAGTTACTGGATGGATCCATTCAAATGGTAAGGGTCGACTACCTATGGAAGCCTGAAATATGCCACTTATGCAAGGAATTTGGTCACATGATAGATATTTGTTTAAGAACAAGTGGGGAGAAGGAAAAGGATAAGGTAGAGGTGGTGGTAAAAAGGAATAATCATGTAGTGGTATTGAATGAGCAGAAGGATGGAAAGCAAGCAAGTAAAAGCATTCAAACGTGGCGGAGAGTTGTTAATAAGAAAGCTAAAGAGGGAATTGGACATAATTTAAAAGAGCAAGTATCAATTTAAAAAAACAATAAAATTAATCATGCTGATGCCTCGATTGATTTGCAGCAGCAAAAAGAGGACAGTAATTCTGGTGGAACAAATGGAAATGGAATGCTATTGGTTTATGGTGATACTGTCAATGACTATGGCACAACAACCGTTCATAACAATTTTGATGTGTTGAATGATTTACATAACGTGGAAGATGATGGTGCTGTAGTTAATGCTTGTGGAGACCAAACTGATGTGCATGTCAGTAGTATACTTGGTTGTGATGACCATGGCACAGCAACAGTTCATGATGAGTTGAATAATTTACAAAACGGGGAAGATGTTGGTGCTGCAGTTAATGCTTGTGGTGACCAAACTGATGTGCATATAAGTAGTATACTTGGTTGTGATGCTAATACTCTGAATCAAAATCAACACGGAGGTATTCACCACGTGCATGACACTGTTACACTTAATTGTGCATATAAACCCAACACCGATCCAACGACAAAACAGCAACTTGGCAATTGCTACAGCAAACTCAATTCAGTTACTTCTCTTCCTTCAGAAGGAAATGTGCAAGTCATGATACTTGCATCTGATGATGGAACGCAAGGGAACCTGAAACAGGGGGAGGAGTGTGACGATGTGCATGTCCCTGTAACATCACTGCATACAAATGATACCATGATACCTCAACAATCTGAAAACACTCCCTCAAATCTTTTTTCTTTATATTCAAAACATCCCAAAGCCATCACGTCCCAAAACTATCAGGAGGAATCTTTCTGCATCTCAATGCAAACCCAAATTTTTGATTTAGTTATGAAATCTTCTTCGATCCCTGCTGCCTCCCCTTTCATCCCATCCCCTCCTCCCCCTTCCATTTCAAATTCAAAATAACCGTATATTTTTCAGGGATCAATTCCAGGTTGGAAATCACCCCCGCTTGATCAAACTTCAAACCTGAGCCTATCATCAACTCTTGACAAAGGCAAAAGGGGTAAGAAAAATAGGATACAAAATCCCAGTATTAACAGAATTAATTCTCCTATTACTAGGAGCATGAAAGAAGGGGATCATCAGTCATTAGTTTAATAATGTCACACAATATTGGAGCTTGGAATATAAGAGGATCCCATAATTTCCTCAAACTTGAGAAGGTTAAGCAATTAATCTCCGATCACCAACTATCTA
Source organism: Allium cepa (assembly GCA_030765085.1). Lineage (NCBI taxonomy): Eukaryota > Viridiplantae > Streptophyta > Magnoliopsida > Asparagales > Amaryllidaceae > Allium > Allium cepa. The sequence continues at coordinate 515,858,447 of CM060938.1, forward strand.
TTTTTGCTATTCTCGAAACCAAATTGAATCTCTCCCTAACAATTTCTGCTGCTAATTTCATCAATCCAACTTGGATTCTGTCACATAACCTACCTGAAGCTAACTATGGCAGTATTCTGGTGATACATAACCCTGTCCTCCTTTCCCTAGAGCTTATTCTTTCCACTCCTAAGTTAATGCATTATCATGCTAAATACAACAATCCTACCTCTTCTTTCTACATCACCTTCATTTATGCTCATAATTCCCCCTCCTCTAGGCTTTCTGTTCTTCGGCTTCTTCCAGCTTTAAGGCAAGAATCACATCCATGGGTTGTTCTCGGTGACTTTAATTGTTGTCTCTCCTTAACTGATAAGCAAGGTGGCCTCTCTCTTATGCCAAATGACATCCTTCCTCTCAACACTGCTGTATTTGATTCGAACCTTATTCCTATCAGTAGAAATGGTGCTTTATACTCCTGGAACAATAGGTCGAGGAGTGGTACTCATATATTCTCCAACATTGATCACTCCTTCTCCAATTTCAAAGCTCTTTCTTCATGGCCAAACCTCTCCACTCGTCTACCCTAACCAATCCTATCTGACCATTCTCCTCTTATCCTTACCACTGGCAAGGTGCCAATTGGAGGCAAAAGGGGGTTTAAATTCTATAATGCTTGGGTCAATGATCCTGAGTAAATAATATAATTAAAAATGTTTGGTGTTATAACTACTATGGAAATCCAATGTATGTTTTTTGCAGGAAAATTAAAGCAATTAAGGATAACTTAAGGGCTTGGTCTAAAGCGAAGTTTGGCAACGGCAACCTACTATCAACCAAATTAAAGGAGCAACTTAAGGAAGCCCAGGAATATATGATGGCTCAACCTGATGATGCTGACAAGGCAGAAAGGGAAGCTGTTCTATACAATGAACTCAATCAAGCTCTAGCCTTAGAAAGAGAGATGAGGAAGCAACAACTAAGGATCAAGAAGGCCGCTGATGGCGATAGGAACACTAAATTCTTTCATGCCTCCCTGAAGGTCAAGCACACAGCTAGCAACATCTCCTCCATCATTGATGAAGCAGGTATTCTGAACACAACCCCTGAATCTGTTGATAAGGCCTTTCTCCTATATTACACTGGTCTCTTTGTCAATTTGAGTAACTTTGAGCTGGAGCTGGATCTTTTGTCCTCGATTGCCCTACCCAAAATAACTCTGGATGAAGCTAATGGTCTGGTTGCCAAAGTAACTGATACTGAAATTAAGAATGCTCTATTTGCAATGAATAAGAACTCCTCTGGTGGTCCCGATGGTTTCAATGTCGTTTTTTATACATCAAGCTGGGATATAGTGGGTAGCCAATTCTCCTTAGCAGTGCATAATTTCTTTAACAAGTTTAAAATGCTAAAATCAGCGAATGCTACTAATTTGGTGCTCATCCCCAAGTGTAAGCAAGCCTCTTCTGTCACCTCCTTCAGGCCAATCTCTTGCTGTAATGTGGTCTACAAGTGCATTGCAAAGATCATTGCTTCTAGGCTTGTCTCTATTCTTCAAAGAATCATATCCAACAATCAAGTGGCATTCTTGCCAAATAGAAATATACTAGATAACATAACGCTAGCTCATGAGCTCCTACTTGGTTATAATCGCGTGAATAATTCGCCGCGTGCCATGCTTAAGCTGGATCTTATGAAAGCCTATGACTCGATTCAGTGGAAGTCAATAGTTATGATAATGTCTCTGATGGGCTTCCCCAAAATCTTTGTTGCTTGGGTTTACGAGTGTATTTCTACACCAACATTCTCTCTGATAATCAATGGTTCTAGCACAAGCAACTTTGTTTCTAGGCAGGGAATAAGGCAGGGGGATCCCCTCTCTTCCTATCTCTTTATCATGGTTATGGAGGTATTCATCTGTATGTTAAGGCTACTGTATCATAATAAACAAATACACTACCACCCAAAATGTAAGGAACTTCAAATTACATCCCTCCTCTTCGCGGATGACATCATGATCTTCACTAAGCCTAACCTGCAATCTATAGAGTGTATTAAGAGTGTTCTTCACCTTTTTTACAGGTTTACTGGTCTTAAGATTAACTACACCAAATCAAGCATTTTATTCTCAGGGATATCTAGCCTTCAGGAAACCAACCTCACGACTGTAGCTGGTATGCGGTCTATGGCATCTGATATGATTTACCTGGGGTTGCCTCTGTGCTCCTCACGTGTCACTCATGCTAACTGCCTGCCATTGTATGAAAAAATCACTGGTACCATGGATTGTTGGGCTAACAATTTTTTGACTCAAGCAGGTAGGTTGGTTCTAATTCAATCAGTGAGCTTCTCTGTTATGGTTTATTGGGCTAGGCTGTACATGCTTCCAACAAGGCTTTTGAAAATGATAAGACGTGCGATGTTAAGATTTTTTGGTTTGGTACTATTCACACGAGGAAATTACTGCCTTGTTCGTTCTCCTCCATCGAGAAGCCGAAGTGCAAAGGTGGATTGGGGTTGCTTAATATTGAGAGTTGGAACAAGGCCGCATTCAGTCAACACTTCAATGCGTTGTTAAACAAGCATGACTCTTTATGGGTGAAATGGACCATCAGGTACAATATTGGGACTAATAACTTCTGGTGTATGGAGATACCCAATTCATGCAGTTGGATATGGAGGAGTATCTTAAAGCTCAGACACATTTTCTTACCACTTGTTCGTATTAAACTGTCTGCTGCGAGTCAATGTAAGTTTTGGTCAGTGCCTTGGATTGGTAATGGAGTCGTGCTTGATCATCTTTTCTCATTTCAGCAGAAGCAGCAATCTGGAATTGGTTTTAATGCTCTAGCTATGCATCATGTGGTTGATGGTAAGCTTGTTGTTCCTTTCTCTAGCAATCAAGATGTCAGAGCTTATTGGAAGCTTCATGAACCATGTACTTTGACCACCCTGAACATGACACTGTGCTGTGGACTGATCGTGCACATTCCATTGGTGGTGTGTACAATGACTTGTGGGGTATTGACGCAATGCCTGATTCCAAGTGGAATCAGGTCACTTGGTCTCATGTCTCATCTGCTAGTGATAATCTTGTATTCTAGAAGGTTACAAGCAATGCCCTGATGACAAAAGATAAACTGGTTCGATTATGTATGCCAGTCCTTCCAACTTGTGTGCTGTGTGATCAACAAAGTGAAAGTGTCGAACACTTATTCTTTGACTGTCCATATGTGCTTCACTTATGGAACAGGCTGCTATGTTGTGTGTAAGGGATGTTTCCTACTCACAGCAACTTGAACCATTGGTTGCTGATTGAGCATGCGACTGGATGGAGGGAAGACTTTAGATTATACTTTTTCTTTTTGCTGAAAAAGCTTCTTAAGGCTATATGGTCAGAAAGAAATCAGAGGGTATTTGAAGGGAAGTGCAGTAGTAGGGAAATGGTGTGGGCATTGTTGAAGAATGAAATAGTTAAGGGGATGCATGACAGTAGGCACTCATTTCACGTCAACCAGTTTGATCCCTGGATTCCGTAGTTTTCCTTTTTTTTCATTTTTGGTTTTTTACTCCCTGTTATGTTTGTTTCCCATTGTTGTTGTGTATTTGCACTTTTTTCCTTGTCATTTAGTTCTCCCCCCGTATGTCCGTTTCATTAATAAACCTGGTAGGGGCCCAGTTTAACCCCGCTTAACTTGCAACAAAAAAACATTACTTCAAAAATTTAACTTAAAATTTCGATTAAATAATTAAATTCAAAACACTCTTCTTTAAATTTAAAATTTAATAAAATTATTTCCAAAAGAAATCCCCTCAAAACATTTTAAATTTAAGAATAAATTCAATTAACATTTTTAAAGTTAAATTAACTTTTCTTACAAAGATCATGTTTTTATAAACTTGTTTACTTTCATAAACTTGTTTTATAATTCAAATACAAGTTAACATTTGCAACTTTATCAATTACAGGTTTTAAATTAGCAACTTATAACTTCCCAGATCAACTAGAAAAGCAACACCTAAAACCCCGAGACAAACTCGGCAACTACACGAGTTTACTCCGAGAAATTCCAGCTTCCTACAATCTTCGAGTCGCCATCGAAAAAAAACATGAGCATCACCCGAGCAGATTACGTCTTCTCCAAACACCACATTCCTGAATCAAAGCCGTGCACACATCAAACCACGGTGCACGTGTACCTGAGACTCCGGCCGCTGTTGTACGCCGCGCCTATCGCCGACGATCACCCAAACACCCACGAACTCAAACGTAAACCCAGATTCAAGAATGAGATCGAGAATCAAAATTCGACCAATCCACGGAAAAACGTAGAAACAACAACCACCAATTTCCCCCACGGCCATCTACCACGACGCCGACGATCTCTGTCGTCCACACCATTGAAGCGCCACGACAAGAGCTACCTTACCCCCACGTCGCGATCGACTCCAATCAACCCCTCAAGTCGCAAAAACCACAACAGCAAAGCCAAACAAAACCAACACAAAACCCTAAACCACCTTCGATTGCTCAACATGATCCTTGGAAAAATAAATGTGTATTTTTCCATCAATCTACCATCCTCCAACCTCCTCCGTGTCAAATCTCGAACCACCAGCCATTGCCGATCAGCGGAAATACACCAAAAACCCAAAAACGAACAACCCCGAACAACTCCTCGAACTCTAAATTAAAAATCATAATTTTACCTTTAAAATTCCTAATTTTCGAAGACAATACAGATCATATAAGTGAATTCGAAAATCATCATGCTTGAATTTTACCTATTTCCTAATTTTCACTGTAACTTCAAATTTTACAGTATATTATCAAATATAATCACTTATACTTATTTTTTAAAAGCAAGAATACATTGTTATTTACCTTTTCTTTCTATAATCAAGGTCCAATTTTTATTTTGCAGAGATATAGGGATTAATTTGTAGTTAAACTTGAAGCAGACAATTACAAAGAACATACAACAGGCATGCATTCACATTTATACAACACAAACAGATTCTAGATGAAAAATTTAAGCAACAATGTTTATCAAATCATCACACAGATCAATCAATACCAAAGGATTTGTTTTTCAAAAAGTTTACTCACAATCATGCAGAGCAGAGGACAAGATTTGTTTTCCAAGAAACTGTGTTTTTATAAGAAATTTACTCACTTGTTCATTTTGCAGAGCAGTTTCTGTAACGACCCAGAATTTTGAAAATTTTAAATTTGAAAATATTTAATTAATTTTAAATATTTGAATGATGGTTTGAACTGAATTCCAAATTTTCATAATAAATTGGCGATTAAATTCTAAAATTTAATCTATTGAAGTTGAATAAAAATTTGAATCTTCAGTTTTGAGCTGATTAAAAATATTTCAGAGGCTTATAAAATTTATATTTATAATATTGAAGATAATCGAAGCTTCAGAATTGAATTTGAAAGTGAATTGTTCAGTTTCGAATTTATATCGTTTAAATTGAATTTGAAAATAGCCTTCCGAGGCACAGTCTCGGAATTCGACGAAACCAGTTCCATTGGGTCCATAATATTGAATTATTACCGGATTTCAAATTTCGTATTTTTCAGAGTTGTTATGTGAGCACACGGCGAGTAAACGCATTGGAATTCGAATCAAATTCAATTTGAATTTAAATATTTAAATTGTCAACATCAGCCACCCTAATATACCACAGCCACCCTACTCCTGAGCACAATCTTTCGTTCGGAAAAAAAAAGGAAATCAAAACGCAGAGGGAAAGTCTCAAACAGAATCAATGGCCATCGTCTCCTTCTTCCCTTTATTAAATCATAGCCGAGTTTTAAAATCCATCGTTCAAGGGAAATGGCTGCCATCCCTCTTCAATAAATTAGGGCCGAGCGTTTTAGAAAAGTCAAAAAAAAAATTCCCTCTTCCCTTCAGTAAATTGAAACCCTCCCTCTATTCGAAATCAAACCGTGTAAATCTCGAACCTGCCCTCAGTTTCGATTCCAGTTCATTGTGGAGGCGAAGGTAACTCGACCTGGGGGGGGCGACGCGGTGGATGCAGTGCCGCGCGACTTCGAAGAAGTGGGGGGCATCACGATTAGGGCTTGAGGCCAAGTGGGGGGGGGGGGTCGCGGTAAATCGTGGCGCGCGCTCGAGGCTGCTTTTGGCGGCGAGTCGATCGATGGCGGCGCGATGGCAGATGTGGCAATGTGAGTTCGTTCGCAAGCTCGAGGCCGTGGCAATCTGACGGCGATTTTGGTGGTCGCGTGGTCTCTGGGATTGAGGTCGAGCAATGGCCTGTGTTCGTGATTTTCAGTAAGTTCTTTGCTAATTCTATTTTTATTTAAATTTAGGATATATAGATATATATACGTATATGTATATACAGTAGAATGGAACTGTTGTTTTATATATAAAAAAAATATTATAAAACAGAAAATAATGAAAGTAGTTAAAGAAAAATAAATGTTGGTGGTTAGTTTATTTTATTTATCTATTAAGTCATTTTAACTACTAAAAATAATTTATTATAAAGGGATTAGTTAAAAATCACATTTTGAATTTTTAAATGAAATTATTGGTTGAGTTAATAAATTTAAATAGAAAAAAATTTAGTTTAAAATTTATGATTCGTTTAAATAAAATCATTAGTATAAAATTTAAATTTATAGGATAAAATGATTTATTTAAAGGGAATTTAGATTAAAACTTAATTTTTTATAATTATTTAAAAGAAATTGATTTAAAAAGAAAATTTAGATTGAATGAGATTATGTAAGGAAATTAGTTTAAAATTTAATTAAATTTTTAAAACGATAATAAATTATTCGATCTGTTCGAATATTAATAAATTGTGTAAATATTTATACAAGGTATAAATCAAGAAAATCGAGTCAAGAAGGAAATGGATTGCAAAATAAAAGGCAAAGGTGAGAACTTCTCACTCAAAAAGGGTTTATTTAAATTTTAAATAGTTAGATTTAAAATTTGTTGATTGAATGATTGTTTGCTTGAATGATGATTGTTATATATATATATATATATATATATATATATATATATATATATGTATGTATATGTATATGTATTTATATTGGATTGAAATAGACCCTATACGCCGTTAGTAAGCGGAGGTTATTTATTACACACATATACCGCGATATTCCACCTCGAAGTGGAATTGGTATTATAGTAGTATATAGCAATATATATATATTGGCATATGTATATATTGCAATTGATTGATTTCCCGCATTGTATAGCGGATGAGACCCTATTGCGCCGCCTATTAAGCGGATAATATTTTATAAATCCCATATACCGCGATATCCCGTCTTGAAACGGGATTGGTATTGTGCTAACGTCTGTGGATGCAGGGAAACAGGTTGGAGGGATCCAACTGGATTCCTCACAAATATTTATTTGTTTATAAATATTGTGATGATTGTTGACTATCATATCGATATATGATGTTGTTCCCGTGATTGACTGTTGGATGCTGTTGCATCATCGGATTCATTTTTAAAGTTAAAAATAACGATTTTTATTCTAAAAAGGGTTTTAAAGTGATTTTTCCAAAGTATATGTTTTATTTAATTTTTGAATTGATTCACTTTAAAATAAATAAACGTATAAGCTTTTATGTTATAAAAATTAATGCTTTTATAAAATATAACCCAAAAGGAAAATTTTAAAATAAATAGATTTATAAAATAGTTAAACTTGAGTTTTGAATAATTATCATAAATAGTTATATGAGAGATTTTATAAATTGATATTTATAAATTAAATTTATTGGGAATTATAAAATGAGTGTTATAAGTATTATAAAAATGAATAGATGTTGAAAATAAAAGATTTATAAGTAATTAACTTATAAAACTGGGGTTTGGGCATTTAAATAGGATATTTCTAGAAATTGTAAATAAGAAGATTTTATAAGTTGAAGTTGTTATAAAATATAAAAGAATCTTATAAGCAATAAGATTTGGAATTTGTGAAGCTTAAAAGAACGATTTGGTAAATGAATGAATGAATCATAAGTACTTAACTTATAATATGGACTGTTGGTATAAAATTGAGTTATATAATTTGAATTGGATTGATAAAGGAAATTTATAAATCGAAGTTTATAAATAGGAATAGAATTTATAAACATTGTTTATAAATTCGTAATCAATTGAATTTGATCAATTGAATATAAAAGTTTATTAAAGGAGTTATATTCACGTTTTTGAACAGTGAATATATCGTTAAATAAAATGGATATATTTTGGGAAAGGAATGTTTTAAATGGAATTTAAAACGATTTAAAGGTGCTTTAAAATGCATTAAGTATCGAATACCTAGATTTCAACATTCATTGTTGAAATAGACGTTTTCGAGAAATAAAAGGGAATGGAAACATAGATTTCAACATTTATTGTTGAAATAGACGTTTTCGAGAAAATAAGGAAATAATGGACTATAACACTGTTGTTATAGTAAATGATTTCCGAAAGGAAATATTTTTGTATAGTATTGGGATTTATATGTCTATTTAATTTCGAATCCCTATACTAGTGATTTTTGGGTTGTCGTAACAATGTTTTACGCAACATTTGTTTTGACCCAAATAAATGTGAATAAAAGAATGATTTCCTTAAAGAATAAAATATATACTTAACTATGGTTTAAGTATATTGAATATTTTCAAATTGTTGAAAATAAATAAGATTTATGAAATACTTATTATTAAATAAGTATGGAAATGCTTTTCCAATATGAAACGAGACGTTTTTGAGAATTTATCTTCTTGAAGATAAATTGGAATTGAATAATTGAACCTATTGAAAACTGTAGATCAATAGATAATTTGAGATATAAATTCACTATGGAATTTATAAAATGGAAAGGGAAAATTGGTTTCAAAATAAACGTTGTTTATTTTTAAAGTGTGGAAGTTTATATCTAGTAAAGATATTTTTGGGAAAATAAATAATTTGAGAAATTATTTGGAATCTGATGATGTTGCGCATCTTTATTGATAGTTAAATAACCGACTATCAATATTTACCTTTAAATAGGTATTTGTTGTGATTGCTTGAATTGGATGCCACACTTATTTTTAAAAATAAGCGCTCACTATTCGGGTTAACCGGGAAAGGACCATGGGGTCGTATAACCCATTCCGAATAGTGATACGTCGTTATGAATTGCATTTGAAGACCGGTGTTGAAGACTGAATAATTGTGAAAACGGAAGGATTACCGTCGAGTTACTCTGCATCGACTGATCTCCGATACAGAGGTTTTATCACCCTTAGTGACGGGAAGTCCGGACGTGATTAATGAATATCCGGATTGCAAGGACTTCTTTGTAAGTGCCTTCGGTTCTGTTCGATCCCGGAACGGACTTGTATGGATTGTATGTCTGACATTACAAGTTGAGATATAAAGCTGATTTCTTTCAAATATATTTCTGTTGGTGGTGGAGAATTTATTCTCTTAGCTTAACACCCTTCTCTGAGACGTACGAGCTCAGAGGTTATATAGTTGATGGTTATTAGTGATATACTCCCAATTTGGTAGTGTGGCATGCTGAGTGTTGCTGTGAAATGATCGTTGAATGATCATTTGTGATAGGATCATTTGTTTGATCGTCTATCTTGATGATCATTGCTTTGATCATTTGTTGACCCAGAGCACTGCTTTTGTAAAGCATGGCTTTGTGGACGAGACTTCATCGAGCCTCACACCCCGGAAATGGTCAAAACAGGAAAGATGCAGCAAGGTTATTAGGGGGTAGCACCCCTTTAGTGTATGTCATTCCTTCTGGATGGAGGTGGTATCATGGTATGGAGCTCAGATACTTAACCTATGTGGTTACTGCAAATTTGTTACTTTGTGGTTGTTGGAAATTGGGGATCCTCGGATATAGATCGGTTACGATCGGGGAATGACATATTCGTGTCAGTTGTTACCCAGTTAGGGGTAACCCGACCTTGTGTTGGCAGAGATCCGGTTAGGTTCTCGGGACGTCATTCCAGAGGCGTTTCCATGTGGCAATGGGACGTTCCTTGGCCTGACCATTTGTTGGAAATCCAAAGAAACAATACGAGCCTTGTACGGTTTTAGTTGTAGAACCTGCCATCTAATATGATAGCTATAGCGGGCATAATATAATGGTACCTATGCTGGCTAAGATTTATATTCTACTTTCGAAAAGTTTTCTACACTATGCACTAATAATAATATCAAAAATGTTTTGATTTTTGCGTAGTAAGCATCTTTGACTATCATAAGGAGAAACCTCCTCCAAGTCTGCGTTTGCATTGTGTGTGTGGCGGGAGACCTTATGGTAGTTTCATTTTCAAAAAGCATTGCGAATTTTCTTTTAAAATTTCTCTTATTCTTTGTTTAAAAGATAAATAACTGTTTTTAGTTCTCACACCAGTCACATGACTGACCTGGAGTTTATTGTTCCCTTCCTAAACTCTGGGTGCCCACCAATTTTCACACGGGAAGTCTAGAGTTAGGTTATCAGGTCATTCTGGATTCAGGTGTTGCTACAGATATCTAGAGGCGAGCTGGATGGCGTAGTATATTATATTGTATATAGTATTTCTTTTCCGCTGTTTGTTGTTGTTTGTTGTTGTACACTCTGATGATGTAATGTAATGTAATAACTGATATATTTCTTTGTTTTAAAGATTATTCATTTGTCTATTATATGTTGTTCCGCTGCGATTGTGAAATTCTGATATTGTGTTGTAACTTCCTGTTCTGTTCTATCTTTTTCTCTCTTCTTTTACCTCTTTCTTCTTCTTAAACCCTAAAGATTCGGAAGTTTGTTCCCCTTTGGTTGGATGGTTGTGGAATGTTGTCAGCTCAAAGGAGTACGGATTTTCGGGCCTTTACAAGTGGTATCAGAGCATATGGTTAAGCGACAACCATGGCTCTGTTGGGAGTTACTCATTAGAGATGGAGTCAGTAGTACTCTAGAATGAGTTTGAGTGTAATAATAGATATGAGCGCGTATTTGTTAGTGAATATAAAATGATTTTATATTGTGTTGGTTGATTTATTGAGTGGCATATGAACCTTCGTCAGCGCGGTCTGCAAAACTGTGCCGAAAGGGTTTCTAAACACTTGAGTAGAGCAATTCGATACAGTATTGTTTTAAAAATAGGGTAAATGAAATAATTTTGCCCAAACTATTTTTATATAGAAAAGAAATGATTTTCTGTAAATTATGATAATATATGGATGCTTGGTTGTTAGTAATAACATTGAAATATTATCATATGAAAATTTAATAAGAAATAATGGGATAACCGAAAATTTGAAAATAAATTCATTTAACAAATGAAATTTATAAATATGAATTAAAAGTATAAGGAAATGAATTCATATACAATTGGGATTTGTAAAATAAATTGTAAATGAGAATTTATAAATGAGTTCTCTAAATTAAAATAAAGTGCCAGAGTTATTGTTTAAAAAACTTTGGGATTTCTTTAAATTGTTTTGGAATGAAAATAAGCTGATAACTTATAGAATATTTGAAATTTGATTGGAATGGGACTTGATTTGAATCAAGTTGAATAAAACCCAAACTTGGAAAATAAAATAAAGTGGATTGAATTCAAGTAAATTAACTTGATAATTTATTAATTTGTGAAATAATTTCAAATGGAATGAATATGAATATGGAATGTAAATAAAATTGAATAGAATCAATTGGAAAATTAAAATAAATTGAATTGGTATCAATTTAAATTAGTTATAAACTAGAATGAATATGAATTCGTTTTGCTTAGAAATGAATAAAATTAAGAAAATGAATTGTAAACTATTGAATTAAATGGAAAATGGCATATGAATTGGTCGTAAGCAACTAAAGATGAATTGAAACTTTAGGAATTCCAAATGAAATTGAAATGCAAAATTGATTGAAAATGAATGAAATTGGATATGTAACTTCAATAGTAAAGCTAAAGATGGTATAAGTAGTATATATTGAAAATTTTGTAAAGGAAAGGTGCAAAATGATATTGAATATTGGAATTGGATACTACTGCTAGCAGGATATACAGGTGTATTAAAAGAAATGGAATTGGGATTTTGATTTCAAAGATAAAAATTGAATTGCTCGACAAAAAGGTACGTATTTCAATTTTAGTATGAGATTTGATGATTTCCTTCTCCAGCCACTTGGCTTTCTCTTTTCTTTTTGATTCTGAGGGGCCGTGGTGCCATTTTGTAGCCGTACCGATCGAGCCGTGCAAAGGAGACGCTGGCGAAATTTTTCGAAAATTTAGGGTGTTAGAAAATTTTTGAGAAATTTCGGAAGTTTGAAATTTGAATTTGAATTTAAATTTAACTGGTGAAGTAAACGATATTGTTTGAAACTTATAATTGAAATTGGAAAGCTAGTTGCAATGATAATGGATCTCTAATAAAAGATTTAGGTTAGTAAGTTGGTAAAACAATTTTGATTGAGAAAAATAGTAGACGAGTTAAGGACCATTTCTTCCTAACTTGCAATTTCGGGACGAAATTCTTTTAAGGGGGGAAGATTGTAACGACCCAGAATTTTGAACAATTTAAATTTGAAAATATTTAATTAATTTTAAATATTTGAATGATGGTTTGAACTGAATTCCAAATTTTCATAATAAATTGGCGATTAAATTCTAAAATTTAATATATTGAAGTTGAATAAAAATTTGAATCTTCAGTTTTGAGCTGATTAAAAATATTTCAGAGGCTTATAAAATTTATTTTTATAATATTGAAGATAATCGAAGCTTCAGAATTGAATTTGAAAGTGAATTGTTCAGTTTTGAATTTATATCGTTTAAATTGAATTTGAAAATAGCCTTCCGAGGCACAGTCTCAGAATTCGACGAAACCAGTTCCATTGGGTCCGTAATATTGAATTATTACCGGATTTCAAATTTCGTATTTTTCAGAGTTGTTATGTGAGCACACGGCGAGTAAACGCATTGGAATTCGAATCAAATTCAATTTGAATTTAAATATTTAAATTGTCAACATCAGCCACCCTAATATACCACAGCCACCCTACTCCTGAGCACAATCTTTCGTTCAGAAAAAAAAAAATCAAAATGCAGAGGGAAAATCTCAAACAGAATCAATGGCCATCGTCTCCTTCTTCCCTTTATTAAATCATAGCCGAGTTTTAAAATCCATCGTTCAATGGAAATGGCTGCCATCCCTCTTCAATAAATTAGGGCCGAGCATTTTAGCAAAGTCAAAAAAAAAAATTTCCCTCTTCCCTTCAGTAAATTGAAACCCTCCCTCTATTCGAAATCAAACCGTGTAAATCTCGAACCTGCCCTCAGTTTCGATTCCAGTTCATTGTGGAGGCGAAGGTAACTCGACCTGGGGGGGCGACGCGGTGGATGCAGTGCCGCGCGACTTCGAAGAAGTGGGGGGCATCGCGATTTGGGCTTGAGGCCAAGTGGGGGGGGTCGCGGTAAATCGTGGCGCGCGCTCGAGGCTGCTTTGGGCGGCGAGTCGATCGATGGCGGCGCGATGGCAGATGTGGCAATGTGAGTTCGTTCGCAAGCTCGAGGCCGTGGCAATCTGGCGGCGATTTTGGTGGTCGCGTGGTCTCTGGGATTGAGGTCAAGCAATGGCCTGTGTTCGTGATTTTCAGTAAGTTCTTTGCTAATTCTATTTTTATTTAAATTTAGGATATATAGATATATATACGTATATGTATATACAGTAGAATGGAACTGCTGTTTTATATAAAAAAAATTTATAAAACAGAAAATAATGAAAGTAGTTAAAGAAAAATAAGTGTTGGTGGTTAGTTTATTTTATTTATCTATTAAGTCATTTTAACTACTAAAAATAATTTATTATAAAGGGATTAGTTAAAAATCACATTTTGAATTTTTAAATGAAATTATTGGTTGAGTTAATAAATTTAAATAAAAAAAAAATTAGTTTAAAATTTATGATTCGTTTAAATAAAATCATTAGTATAAAATTTAAATTTATAGGATAAAATGATTTATTTAAAGGGAATTTAGATTAAAACTTAATTTTTTATAATTATTTAAAAGAAATTGATTTAAAAAGAAAATTTAGATTGAGTGAGATTATGTAAGGAAATTAGTTTAAAATTTAATTAAATTTTTAAAACGATAATAAATTATTCGATCTGTTCGAATATTAATAAATTGTGTAAATATTTATACAAGGTATAAATCAAGAAAATCGAGTCAAGAAGGAAATGGATTGCAAAATAAAAGGCAAAGGTGAGAACTTCTCACTCAAAAAGGGTTTATTTAAATTTTAAATAGTTAGATTTAAAATTTGTTGATTGAATGATTGTTTGCTTGAATGATGATTGTTATATATATATATATATATATGTATGTATGTATGTATGTATGTATATTGGATTGAAATAGACCCTATACGCCGTTAGTAAGCGGAGGTTATTTATTACACACATATACCGCGATATTCCACCTCGAAGTGGAATTGGTATTATATTAGTATATAGCAATATATATATATATTGGCATATGTATATATTGCAATTGATTGATTTCCCACGTTGTATAGCGGATGAGACCCTATTGCGCCGCCTATTAAGCGGATAATATTTTATAAATCCCATATACCGTGATATCCCGTCTTGAAACGGGATTGGTATTGTGCTAACGTCTGTGGATGCAGGGAAACAGGTTGGAGGGATCCAACTGGATTCCTCACAAATATTTATTTGTTTATAAATATTGTGATGATTGTTGACTATCATATCGATATATGATGTTGTTCCCGTGATTGACTGTTGGATGCTGTTGCATCATCGGATTCATTTTTAAAGTTAAAAATAACGATTTTTATTCTAAAAAGGGTTTTAAAGTGATTTTTCCAAAGTATATGTTTTATTTAATTTTTGAATTGATTCACTTTAAAATAAATAAACGTATAAGCTTTTATGTTATAAAAATTAATGCTTTTATAAAATATAACCCAAAAGGAAAATTTTAAAATAAATAGATTTATAAAATAGTTAAACTTGAGTTTTGAATAATTATCATAAATAGTTATATGAGAGATTTTATAAATTGATATTTATAAATTAAATTTATTGGGAATTATAAAACGAGTGTTATAAGTATTATAAAAATGAATAAATGTTGAAAATAAAAGATTTATAAGTAATTAACTTATAAAACTGGGGTTTGGGCATTTAAATAGGATATTTCTAGAAATTGTAAATAAAGAAGATTTTATAAGTTGAAGTTGTTATAAAATATAAAAGAATCTTATAAGCAATAAGATTTGGAATTTGTGAAGCTTAAAAGAACGATTTGGTAAATAAATGAATGAATCATAAGTACTTAACTTATAATATGGACTGTTGGTATAAAATTGAGTTATATAATTTGAATTGGATTGATAAAGGAAATTTATAAATCGAAGTTTATAAATAGGAATAGAATTTATAAACATTGTTTATAAATTCGTAATCAATTGAATTTGATCAATTGAATATAAAAGTTTCTTAAAGGAGTTATATTCACTTTTTTGAACAGTGAATATATCGTTAAATAAAATGGATATATTTTGGGAAAGGAATGTTTTAAATGGAATTTAAAACGATTTAAAGGTGCTTTAAAATGCATTAAGTATCGAATACCTAGATTTCAACATTCATTGTTGAAATAGACGTTTTCGAGAAATAAAAGGGAATGGAAACATGGATTTCAACATTTATTGTTGAAATAAACGTTTTCGAGAAAATAAGGAAATAATGGACTATAACACTGTTGTTATAGTAAATGATTTCCGAAAGGAAATATTTTTGTATAGTATTGGGATTTATACATCGTTTAAGTATATTGAATATTTTCAAATTGTTAAAAATAAATAAGATTTATGAAATACTTATTATTAAATAAGTATGGAAATGCTTTTCCAATATGAAACGAGACGTTTTTGAGAATTTATCTTCTTGAAGATAAATTGGAATTGAATAATTGAACCTATTGAAAACTGTAGATCAATAGATAATTTGAGATATAAATTCACTATGGAATTTATAAAATGGAAAGGGAAAATTGGTTTCAAAATAAACGTTGTTTATTTCTAAAGTGTGGAAGTTTATATCTAATAAAGATATTTTTGGGAAAATAAATAATTTGAGAAATTATTTGGAATCTGATGATGTTGCGCATCTTTATTGATAGTTAAATAACCGACTATCAATATTTACCTTTAAATAGGTATTTGTTGTGATTACTTGAATTGGATGCCACACTTATTTTTAAAAATAAGCGCTCACTATTCGGGTTAACCGGGAAAGGACCATGGGGTCGTATAACCCATTCCGAATAGTGATACGTCATTATGAATTGCATTTGAAGACCGGTGTTGAAGACCGGATAATTGTGAAAACGGAAGGATTACCGTCGAGTTACTCTGCATCGGCTGATCTCCGATACAGAGGTTTTATCACCCTTAGTGACGGGAAGTCCGGACGTGATTAATGAATATCCGGATTGCAAGGACTTCTTTGTAAGTGCCTTCGGTTCTGTTCGATCCCGGAACGGACTTGTATGGATTGTATGTCTGACATTACAAGTTGAGATATAAAGCTGATTTCTTTCAAATATATTTCTGTTGGTGGTGGAGAATTTATTCTCTTAGCTTAACACCCTTCTCTGAGACGTACGAGCTCAGAGGTTATATAGTTGATGGTTATTAGTGATATACTCCCAATTTGGTAGTGTGGCATGCTGAGTGTTGCTGTGAAATGATCGTTGAATGATCATTTGTGATAGGATCATTTGTTTGATCGTCTATCTTGATGATCATTGCTTTGATCATTTGTTGACCCAGAGCACTGCTTTTGTAAAGCGTGGCTTTGTGGACGAGACTTCATCGAGCCTCACACCCCGGAAATGGTCAAAACAGGAAAGATGCAGCAAGGTTATTAGGGGGTAGCACCCCTTTAGTGTATGTCATTCCTTCTGGATAGAGGTGGTATCATGGTATGGAGCCCAGATACTTAACCTATGTGGTTACTGCAAATTTATTACTTTGTGGTTGTTGGAAATCGGGGATCCTCGGATATAGATCGGTTACGATCGGGGAATGACATATTCGTGTCAGTTGTTACCCAGTTAGGGGTAACCCGGCCTTGTGTTGGCAGAGATCCGGTTAGGTTCTCGGGACGTCATTCCAGAGGCGTTTCCATGTGGCAATGGGAAGTTCCTTGGCCTGACCATTTGTTGGAAATCCAAAGAAACAATACGAGCCTTGTACGGTTTTAGTTGTAGAACCTGCCATCTAATATGGTAGCTATAGCGGGCATAATATAATGGTACCTATGCTGGCTAAGATTTATATTCTACTTTCGAAAAATTTTCTACACTATGCACTAATAATAATATCAAAAATGTTTTGATTTTTGCGTAGTAAGCATCCTTGACTATCATAAGGAGAAACCTCCTCCAAGTCTGCGTTTGCATTGTGTGTGTGGCGGGAGACCTTATGGTAGTTTCATTTTCAAAAAGCATTGCGAATTTTCTTTTAAAATTTCTCCTATTCTTTGTTTAAAAGATAAATAACTGTTTTTAGTTCTCACACCAGTCACATGACTGACCTGGAGTTTATTGTTCCCTTTCTAAACTCTGGGTGCCCACCAATTTTCACACGGGCAGTCTAGAGTTAGGTTATCAGGTCATTCTGGATTCAGGTGTTGCTACAGATATCTGGAGGCGAGCTGGATGGCGTAGTATATTATATTGTATATAGTATTTCTTTTCTGCTGTTTGTTGTTGTACACTCTGATGATGTAATGTAATGTGATGTAATGTAATAACTGATATATTTCTTTGTTTTAAAGATTATTCATTTATCTATTATATGTTGTTCCGCTTCGACTGTGAGATTCTGATATTGTGTTGTAACTTCCTGTTCTGTTCTATCTTTTTCTCTCTTCTTTTACCTCTTTCTTCTTCTTAAACCCTAAAGATTCGGAAGTTTGTTCCCCTTTGGTTGGATGGTTGTGGAATGTTGCCAGCTCAAAGGAGTACGGATTTTCGGGCCTTTACAGTTTCAATTTTATTCCAGGCTTCAAATCTTTAAATATGAAAAGTGTTTTTTTATTGTTGAAGAAATTGAATGCATGCATGCTTTAAATTGAAGTTGAACTGCAGATAACTTGCTGTTGATCTTGAACTTTGAAATGCAGGTTGTTGAAGTTGCAGATTTTGAAAAATGCAGATTCCACCTTTGATTTTCTTTGCAGATTGATCTTGTGGATTTTAATTCTCAGGTTTGATATTCATTTGAAGTTGTAGATTTTTTAATCTCAGATTTGTATTTGATTTTTTTTTTAGGTTTTTGAATTAATTTCTGGTTTGCCATTAGAATTTGAAAGAATGAAGAAGAGATGAAAAATATGTTTTATAACTTAGTTATGATTTAATAAAAATCAAAGAAAGTAAATTTTAAATTAAAGACACTTGTCACTTAATTTCTTAATCTTCTTACATGTGTTTTAAGATATTAACACGTTTACACATGTCCTTAAATATTTTAATTAATTTTTCATTTAATTTAAATGTAATATAAACTTACATATTTAAATTCCTTAATTAATAAATGTTTTCATATGTATTTATAAATTTACTTTTAAGAGAAAATATTCTAAAACTAATTAAAATGCAAATAATTCTTATACGTGTATTTAAAAATCTAGACACTTATACATATATATTTGAAACCATTTTAAATTCAAACATTTTAAAGAAAACAAAAAGAAAACTTTGATTAAATCCTATTTTAAACTATCATCTTAAAAATAAATAATTATCTTATATTTTGAAACAAATTGAAGTAATCTAAATTAACCTTTTGAAAAAATATAAATTAAAACAAAGCTTAAAAATTACAATATTCATTCATACATAAATTATCAATAGATTAAGTTAAATTTCCAAAACAATATCAAATTATAACATATACACACATATATATTACAATTTGAAAATTCAACCTTTATTTAAAACAAAAGATATTCTATTCACAATATATATTAAATATATATATTATAAATAGAATAAAATCTCATTAGCTTTGAAAAATAAATTCTTATCAATATTGCCAGATTAAAAATATTTATTATCCTTAAAAAGATTAAATTTATCAAATTAAATTAAAATTATAAAGAAAAATTATCAAACCAATTAAATTATTAATACAGATTATTAAATTGTTATTGCCTAAAACTCTGAGTCGTTACGATCCTCCCCCCTTAAAAAAATTTCATCCCCGAAATTTAAAAGCAAAGGTAATTTAATAACCCTTAAAAGATTTTAATTTCAAACAGCAAAGCATACCTATCAACTAGTTACTAACAACCATAGCAATCAATCAAACAAACAAACCTGACCAATTATCCTGACACAAATCAGAATAAATCTTACTAACACTATCTAGAGTTTCCCAAGTATAAATTACTGGGAGACTCGCTCTACAGAAGCTCAATTAACTACGGCACCAAAATCCAGAGCTTCTCTCATCTCTAGATCCATCAATCTGAATAGCACATCAGACTATACTCAAGTCTAGCTCAACTTCCAAATCCAGCTGAACTACATATTCAACACGTACTCCCTCAGAGATACGTGAAATACAATGAATTCCAGCTATCCAAACTGGCAATTCAATCTTATCCTATCAAAACACAGATAAGAAATCCCAAATACCTCAGAACTAGCCATCCAATCTTATCCAAATACTGCTCTCTTAACCAGAGAAAATCTTAACAACAATGAAGTCTTCAACTTCGAATTCCAAGCTCCTTATCTCATATCTGCATAACTTAACAGACAATCTTGGGCTGCCCATCTTCTTCCTGACCAGCTCAGCCTATGCTGATACTTCCAGAAACAACTAGACCAAAGCAAATCAATCCCTGGATCCTATCCAACGGAAAAGACTTCTAAAATCCATTGAAATCCAGAACACAAACTCTTCTTCCCAAGCAATAGCAAACTGAACTTGCTTCCTTTCTTGCACAGGTGCTACCTCGCTTCCGCTGCACAACTCTGATTCTGAAATAGATGAGAATATTGTTGATGAACACGTATACAACTTATCTAATATATCCGGAAACTTTGTTCATCAAGTCCATAAAATCCGAGTGACACATCTGACTCGGTCACACAACCTTACAACAGAATCCAACTCAAAAACTAGATCTGACAAAATCCAAACTCAAAAATATTTCTGAGCTGCCACACCAACTCTTCTACTAGGCTAACTACCAAAATCGCTTCTGGAACCAAAACAATACAGAACTCAACTCCAGATGCAGACAAACTTCTGATTACATCAGTAGCTCCTACTTCCACATGAGAACCCTCAGTCTCAAACAAAAGATTGCTCAAGAAAAACTCCCAAACTAATCGCAAGTCACTTTTGCGATCCAACCTAATTCGGATCCCAAAGAAACTGTGCTCTCTTTACCAATTAGAACAGCTTTAAGCTTTTCCAAACAAAGTTAACCTTCAAGAGAACTTTCACCACCTGCCCGGACCACTGAAAGAAAAACCACCAAGATTCCTGAACCATCGGATAAACGAGCCACACTGTTGCTTCCAAACTCTACCTCAATGATACTGCGAAGCCCAAAAGACCTTCTCGACAGCACACCGAACACTTCGAGTTGCACTGCTACCACAGCTAACCAAAAACTTCTAATCCAAAGGCTTTTCGAAAACCGAAACCATCAACAAACTACACAACGGACCTACGAGATGGCAGACAACCTCTCAAAAATTCGGCCTCCAAACCAAGCATCAACATCTCGCTCTCCTTCGGGAATGACAAATGAGACTATGCCAAAGCAAAACAATTCATAGACCTTAGTCTTATATTCCAAAACAGCCAACCTCCTTGCTAAAGATCCAGACAACTTCCACTAGAGGAATCTTCCCTACGGCAGGTAAAGACTGGTCCTCAACCACTTCTAAAACTGCTTCAAGAGAAAACATTTCCAAAAAATATCCATGGATATTGCATCTCATCACGCAGTTATCGAGATATCATCACTCACTTCTGCACTTCCGACAGATCCAAATTTACATTTCAAAGATAAACTCTGAATCTTTTAAAAAGATTTTCTTCGGATATCAGAGAAATCCTTACTCCAAACTACAAGTCTTACTCGAGACGGTACCTGGTCTACAGTCTCGACAAAATATACTTCCAACCTCAAACATATGGACCTCTTCCATTAGTGGTGGTCGTGTTACACACACACACACCACTACTCCATCTACCTCTAAAATTTATGTTGGAAAATCCAAACAGATAACCCAACAAATTTAGGCAGATATATATATATATATATATATATATATAAATTACAAGTACGCTCTCTCAAGAAAGACACCACTCCAGAGCCTAGGTATTCACTCAACTTAATGCTCTGATACCAAACTGAAACGACCCGACTTCCTAACACCAGAAAGTCGCATCGCTAATTAAGAAAGAAAGGGATAGAATAAGAAAAGAAAGAGAAAGAAGAAACACAACAACATCAGGTAACTCACAGCGGAACGAATGAAATATAATATATCACATAAAATATTACATAGTATCATATTACATCAGAGTACACAACATATACAACACAGATTAGACAGTTATAATCATCTGTCTAACTATACAACTCAAGTACACAAGATACAGATACAAACAAACACAGTGGAAACATATATATCTACACATGGAAGCCTCCTGCTCCATATCTCCTCCAGAATTCGTCACGCTAACCTGAATCACTTGACTACTCATACATAATATGAGTACCCAAGAGTTTAATAAAACAGAAAATAAACACTCGGGTCAGACAGGGGTCTGGTGTGAGTAAACGGGTTAAAATTGCTTAACTTTAGAAAAACCTTTGAAAAGAAAAGGTATCACGTAAGACTTTCCACACATAAACATGAAAAAGATTTTACCTTACGCTAACCAAAACATTTGATAGGAAATCCAGTGATATTATAATAGTGTCTAGGGTTTTCAAAATACATTACAGAAATAGCTGGAATGCTTACATCTCACGTTCCAACATAGTTGGGCACAATCAAAACCGTACAGGCACTTATTGGATTTTGGATTCCATAAATGGCAGGGCTACTGGGGTACCGCCTGTCACAGTACGTGGCCTAGATCAACGTACCGAGGAGTACGCCCGCTTCCCTGCAACACAAGGCCGAAACCATTCCTTACTGAACAGTCCCGAACAAGACCACCCCGTGGTTGGCGCGACCAACCACACACCAAGACGAAATAGAAAGGGACCTCTAGACAGGGGTAAATCTCACTCTCTAGTGGGGGCTACCCACGAAGCCTTGCTGCACCTCTCCTATTTTAGCCATTCTCGGTTGATGAGGCTTGAGGCTGCGATTACCTTTATAGAACACATCTATCTTAGAATGCTCATCGTTCGCCTGACGATGTTCTGAAAGCATTCAATCCATACAAGTTCGTTCCGGGTTCGAACGAAACCGAAGGCACTATCTCGTTGCACTCATTTTGGAATCACCCTCAGAGTCAACGACCATAGCCCTTGCACTCTAAATCACCATCTCGAACCTATAAGTACTATCCCGTCAAACTCATCACGGAATCACCCACAGAGTTATACTGACGTATAGTTCTTACACCTCGAGTCTTCACTTGCACTCCACTTAGATTCACGACCTAACGTTTAATTGGAATCGATGTGGTTTTCGGATATCCAAATATGGAAACCCGATCCCGTCTCACCGAAACCAAACGCCATTTTAAATGTCCAAGTTGTTTAAGGGTTTTAAACAGTTAACTTATATTCAGGATGATATAAACAAATAGATGAATCACATTATCACAATAGATAATTCATCACAAACATTCATCTCACAAACAGCATATCACACATCATAAATATCCAAATCATCCAACATCATTCAACATCCAATATCAATCATCCAATATCAAGCAATCATCTATAAACATAATTGATTAACTCTTAATCAATTGGATTACTTAAATCCTTCTTCATTAGTTTATTCCAAATTAATAAATTAATCAATCATCTCTAAATGATCTTCCTTAATTAATCTTCCTTGATTAATTACCCTTTAATTACATTCAAGTAATTATCCTTAACCATATTCAGCAATTAACCTTTAATTACTGTCATTAATTACAATAATTAATGATCCTACATTTACTTCTATTAATTAACTAAAATTAATTACATTAAACCTTAATTAATTACAATTAATTAATCATTCTTAAATTAATTACTTTTATTAATCAACCTTGATTAATTCATTAATTATATCTCTAACGATCCTTATTAATTAATAATTACTTTAATTAAATAATTAACTTTTAATTAATTATCTCATTAATTATAAATAGTAATTAACAACTTGTAATTATTTATCTTAATTAATAAACTTCTTAATTAATTATATTAACCCTTTGATTAATTAATCTAAGTAATTAATCTTTAATTACTTCATTAAGTAATTAATTATTCAATTTAAAATAATCAATAAATCTTTAATTAATTACTTTATCAATTAATTACATTTTTAATTAATTACCTTTAGTAATTAATCATAAATTAATTACATTAATTAATTAATTAATCACATTAATTAATTGACTAAAATAATTAAGTAATTAACTCTTAATTACTTGCATAAGTAATTATCTTCTAATTACTTCATTAATAAATCTTAATTACTCTCTTAATTATACTTAACAAGTAATTAATTCCATTATTAAATAATCTTAAATTCATTAATTAATTACTCCATAATTAATTAATTTCAAACAATTATATTAATCCGTCCTTAGATTAATAACATCATGTGATTATCTAATAATCACTGCCATATAATTACTCCCATGAGTGATTTCTCTAATTACTTCCAAATGTAGTTACTATTCTTAATTACATTCAATAAATAACCATTAATTACTTCATTAAGTAATTATACTTAATTAATTCATAATTAAGTAATTATTAAAAATTAAATAAACAATTAACTAATTATTTAAAATTAATTAATTAACTTATTATATTTCAAAATCCTTAAATAATTAAGAAAACATTAGTCCTAATTAAACTCACTTATTAACAAATCATATTTAATTTAGTAGATAAATTAACCCTATTTATCTTCATAATTAAATTATTTGAATAAATCAAATTTTTAACAACTTAAAACAATTTATCTTATTTGGATTTCAAAATCATAATAATAACCTTATTTTGAAAATAAGAAATTTAGAAATCAATTTGAAATTAAAAACACTTTAATTATCCAATTTAAACTTATTTATTTTTAAAATAATTTGAAAACTTTGTTATTAAAAACATTACTTCAAAAATTTAACTTAAAATTTCGATTAAATAATTAAATTCCAAACACTCTTCTTTAAATTTAAAATTAAATTAAATTATTTCCAAAAGAAATCCCCTCAAAACATTTTAAATTTAAGAATAAATTCAATTAACATTTTTAAAGTTAAATTAACTTTTCTTACAAAGATCATGTTTTTATAAACTTGTTTACTTTCATAAACTTGTTTAATAATTCAAACACAAGTTAACATTTGCAAATTTATCAATTACAGGTTTTAAATTAGCAACTTATAACTTCCCAGATCAACTAGAAAAGTAACACCTAAAAACCCGAGACAAACTCGGCAATTACACGAGTTTACTCCACGAAATTCCAGCTTCATACAATCTTCGAGTCGCCACCGAAAAAAAACACAAGCATCACCCGAGCAGATTACGTCTTCTCCAAACACTACATTCCTGAATCAAAGCCGTGCACACATCAAACCACAGTACACGTGTACCTGAGACTCCGGCCGCCGTAGTACGTCGCGCATATCGCCGACGATCACCCAAACGCCCACGAACACAAACGTAAACCCAGATTCAATAATGAAATCTAGAATCAAAATTCGACCATTCCACGGAAAAACGCAGAAACAACGACCACCAATTTCCCCCATGGCCATCTACCACGACGCTGACAATCTCATCCGTCCACACCATTGAAGCGCCATGACACGAGTTACCTTACCCCCACGTCGCGATCGACTCCAGTCAACCCTTCAAGTCGCAAAAACCACAACAGCAAAGCCAAACAAAACAAACACAAAACCCTAAACCACCTTCGATCGCTCAACACGATCCTTGGAAAAATAAATGTGTATTTTTCCATCAATCTACCATCCTCCAACCTCCTCCATGTCAAGTCTTGAACCACCAGCCATCGCCGATCAGCGGCAATACACCAAAAACCCAAAAACGAACAACCCCGAACAACTCCTCGAACTCTAAATTAAAAGTCATAATTTTACCTTTAAAATTCCTAATTTTCGAAGACAATACAGATCATATAAGTGAATTCGAAAATCATCATGCTTGAATTTTACCTATTTCCTAATTTTCACTGTAACTTTAAATTTTACAGTATATTATCAAATAAAATCACTTATACTTATTTTTAAAAGCAAGAATACATTGTTATTTACCTTTTCTTTCTATAATCATGGTCCAATTTTGATTTTGCAGAGATATAGGGATTAATTTGTAGTTGAACTTGTAGCAGACAATTACAGAGAACAAACAACATGCATGCATTCACATTTATACAGCCCAAACAGATTCTAGATGAAAAATCTAAGCAACAATCATGTTTATAACATCATCACACAGATCAATCAACACCAAAGGACTTTTTTTAAAAAAAATTACTCACAATCATGCAGAGCAAAGGACAAGATTTGTTTTCCATGAAACTGGTTTTTTAAAAGAAATTTACTCACTTGTTCATTTTGCAGAGCAGTTTCAATTTATTCCAGGCTTCAAATCTATAAATCTGAAAAGTGTTTTTTTTATTGCTGAAGATATTGAATGCATGCATGCTTTAAATTGAAGTTGAACTGCAGATAACTTGCTGTTGATCTTGAACTTTGAAATGTAGGTTGTTGAAGCTGCAGATTTTGAAAAATGCAGATTCCACCTTTGATTTTCTTTGCAATTGGTCTTGCAGATTTTAATTATCAGTTTTGATTTTCATTTGAAGTTGTAGATTTTTTTAATCTCAGATTTGTATTTTATTTTTGTTTTCAGGTTTTTGAATTAATTTCTAGTTTGCCATTAGAATTTGAAAGAATGAAGAAGAGATGAAAAATATGTTTTATAACTTAGTTATGATTTGATAAAAATCAAAGAAAGTAAGTTTTAAATTCAAGACACTTGTCACTTAATTTCTTAATCTTCTTACATGTGTTTTAAGATGTTAACATGTTTACACATATCCTTAAATATTTTAATTAATTTTTCATTTAATTTAAATGTAATATAAACTTACATATTTAAATTCCTTAATTAATAAATGTTTTCATATGTATTTATAAATTTACTTTTAAGAGAAAATATTCTAAAACTAATTAAAATGCAAATAATTCTAATACATGTATTTAAAAATCTAGACATTTATACATATATATTTGAAACCATTTTAAATTCAAACACTTTAAAGAAAACAAAATGAAAACTTTGATTAAATACTATTTTAAACTGTCATCTTAAAAATAAATAATTATCTTATATTTTGAAACAAATTGAATTAATCTAAATTAACCTTTTGAAAAAAATATAAATTAAAACAAAGCTTAAAAATTACAATATTCATTCATACATAAATTATCAATAGATTAAGTTAAATTTCCAAAACAATATCAAATTATAACATATACACACGTATATATTACAATTTGAAAATTCAACCTTTATTTAAAACAAAAGATATTCTATTCACAATATATATTAAATATATATATTATAAATAGAATAAAATCTCATTAGCTTTGAAAAATAAATTCTTATCAATATTGCCATATTAAAAATATTTATTATCCTTAAAAAGATTAATTTTATCAAATTAAATTAAAATTATAAAGAAAAATTATCAAACCAATTAAATTATTAATACAAATTATTAAATTGTTATTGCCTAAAACTCCGGGTCGTTACAACAGGATTGACTCACAATGGCACAACAGAGATAGGTAAGACCGATCAATGGGTAGGATTAGGATTTTAGCCTAATCCGGTTAGAAGTTGAGATGGGATTAGAGTTTTAGCCTTATTACAACAGTTCAAGACAAGTGCAAACAATCAAAGCAAACAGTCAAACAGAATCAGAAATAATATTTTATGTGAGTTTTATCTTTTCTATATCTTCCTTTGTTGCTATAACTATTGCTTAGTCTATTATCTTTATCTTCGTTAGAAATGCTTGTAATTACTTCCAGTCACTAGACTTATTGTCCGACACACTTATCTATCTTTCCTTTTTCCCCTGTAGGCCAACAGAGTTGAGGATAGTTGATCCAGGTTGCTTGGAGATTCATTTTTGGATTTTCCTCATTTCAGATGTATTCTTCTGCTTTTCGTCTTTTTCATTTGGCTTATGATGGATTGGCACTTGTGAGAGGGATTATTATTACTACTTTTACTCTGATTATACGAGACTAAGATTTATTTCCATAAGACATGAGAGATTTTGAGTTTTTGAGACATGTTATGTTTTTATAACTTATTTTGAGATGAAGATTAATTCTAGATGATAAGTTATTATTTAAATATTTTCCGCTGCTTTTACTTATTTGTCTTATGAATCCTAGTCTCTTTGATGCTTTAGCTATACCTATAACGCACCATGTCCTTTGGTGTGCCCTTTTTGAGAATACTAAGGGGTGTGGAGTGTGGGGTGTTTCATTCGTATCAGAGCCAGTTTACATGATTCCTAAAAACATGTTTTAAAGTAAAGTATTTTTCAAAAGTAACATATCTCCAAACTAAAATTATTTTTTAGGAAGAAACTCTTATTATAGAAATAGTTTTCAAGTATAAGAGAGTTTTTATAAAAATCCCCTCAAAGTCCAGTTCAACCTTCTTTCAATTCTTTCGAGCCTAAATTTTCTTTTCTTTGCATAGAATGGCATACGCCCCAAATCTTCCAGAGGGTGTCCAAGTCCCTGGCTAGTTCTGTAGATACCTCTAAGCTATGGCACCAAAGGTGCAAGGGCAAGTGCCTATTGCAACATTGGCGGGAGGAGGTCTCGTTAATCCACCTGTAGTAGCCAATTTTTATAAGCTATGCAAGGACTTTGCTAATCTAGAAGGCAAGATGTTTTCTTGCAGGGAGGATTTCATAGAAGCATGAATTTGGTCGAGGAATACAAAGCGGATATTTGGGCTGTTAGGATTGGAGAACCGACAGAGAGTTCATCTTACATCTTGGCAGCTGAAATTACTGGTGTGAGATTATAGAGATGAAGGGTAGAGACATTGGATGGGTTGGATTTCAAGAAAGGTTTGAGAGAAAGTTCTTGTCACAAGTCGAGGAAAGTATGGAATTGGAGAAGTTCATTAGTTTGAAGCATGTGATCTTTCGGTGAAAGAGTATATAAATTAGTTTAATGAGTTATCGAGTTCGAGATGGAGCTTGTTAATGCACCGCATAAGAAGGCCACCAAGTTTGCTAAGGGTTTGAACCAGCCCCTCCAAGGGTTGGCATTGACATACATACCTATGGGTGCGATGTATGAATTGTTTGTGGAAGCGGTCCTCATATCAGATGTTGCTAAAGAAGAAGAGGTTAAGGAGGTTTCTAAATCAGAAAGCTCTAAGAAGCACTAGTGGAAAAATAAGAAGGATAGGGACAAGAAGAAAGGAGGAGGACCTCAAAAGGGACAGATTAAGAAGGGCGAGAAGTGTCATAATTGTGGATTGGTTGGGCATTACTCAAAGGACTGTAAGAAGGACATGATGAAGGGGAGGTGTTACAGTTATGGGCAACCTGGATACCTTAGTAGAGCTTATATTTAGAGGACAGGGCAGAAAGCAGGCGCACCTATGGCGCAAGTACAGGCTTTGGATGCAGCACCTTCTAGTAGTGGACCGGACTGAGGTAGGAAAGTCTCTATAGAAGGTTTGATCTCCATTTTGGATTTTCCTATTCGGATTTTTTTAACTCAGGAGCGTTGCATTCTTTCATTTCTAGTTCCTTGGTTGATTGTTTACACTTATATATCTCTTTAGTTATAGACCCTATAGTTGTTTCAAACCCAATAGGAGGATCGTCATATTTATCCATGATTTGTAAGGGTTTGAAATTTTTTATACTAGGCGCAGAGTTGAATGTGACACCTATGTACTGGGATTTTTGGGATATGGGATGATTTTGGGGATGGACTGGTTATCCACTTATGGTGCTATGTTGGACTGCGAGAGAAGACTCGTCAGGCTAGGGACATGTAGCAGATGGACCCTCGAGGTTTCTTACGACCCACATGGGTCAGTCATGTTGAGCTTCCTTTATTCCCTTGATTTATCGCTAGAAGAGTTAAATTTAGTCCTAGTTGTTAGAGATTTCCTAGATGTTTTTAAGGAGGTTAGAGGCTACCCCCTAAGAGAGAGATCGATTTTAGGATCTATCTAAATGACAATGCTAAGCTAGTGGCATTTCTCGTGAGACATATGGCTCCTAGGGAGAGGAAGGAGTTAAGTAAGCAGATCGGTGAGCTATTAGAGAAAGGCTCCATCAGACGAAGCATATCTGAGTGGGGGCACCAGTCGTCTTCACTACAAAGGCGAATGGTTCTCTTCGACTTTGCGTAGGCTATAGAGAGTTAAATAAGCTCACGAAGAAGAACTGTTACCTACTTCCTAGGATAAATGATCTTTTCGATCAGTTGATTGGCTCTTCAGTATTTTCTTAGCTTGACTTAGCCACTAGATTTCATCAGCTTAGGGTCACTGATGTTGGCATCGATAAGACAACATTTAGGACATCTAATGGATTCTTTGGGTGGCTGAATCTGCCATTTCGGCTCACCAATGCCCCAATCAATCTTGTAGATCTGACGAGTCATGATTTTCGAGATGTCTTATAAGTTCATTGTAGTGTTTGTAGACTACATTCTAGTGTTTTCCAAGAGTATGGAAGAGCATGCTATTCATCTTAAGAAGGTTCTTCTTACACTTTATTTTTATCAGTTGAAGCAAAATTCTCGAAGTGTCATTTTGGCATGAAGAGGTGCATTTCTTGGGGCATGTAGTCTCAAGAGAGGGTCTAGCTATGGATCACGCTACAGTAGCAGCGGTACAAGATTAGAAGGCCCCAAGAATGCTACCGAGCTGTGACGCCCCACCTCTATACTCACGCTAGCCAAGGACACTACGGAGTAATGCCGTCAGCTAGCACGAAGAATAAGGCTGTTGAGGAGCGACCATCCGTGTAATTGCTTTGTGCGAGCACAAATATGTCAGATAGTATAACATGCATTTCAACTTAAGGGGAAATCCGACATACTGATACAAACTCAAAGCTACTACACAGTGGCTATATAATCTTCGAAAACAAATATAGAAATAAGCATAACACAAATCAGTCACAGATATCCATATCACAAAGGCAGAAAAAGTTATGAATATAACACATTGTAGTGTATATCAGAGTAGTGGTCAAACAAGATCCATAATATCACAAAAGAATAGATACAAGTGCTTCATAAAAGAATAAGTACACATCAATGAGTCTCTGTCTCGAATGTATAAAACTACTAATCTAAAGTAGTTAGCCAAAAAATCATGCGACACTACCAGATAAGAAGTCAAGTAAAGCACCTGTAATATCTCAGTCTGACCCGAGTATTATTTAAGAAGAAAATAATAAACAGATCAGTCTAGCTATAATTATCAGATAAAATGAGATAGGATAAGAGATATAATAAAAATGTATGATAACCAAAATTGTCATACTGAGACAAGCATACATTAGAAAATCAACAAAAGTCATACAATATCTCAAGAATCTCACAACATCAAAAAGAATGCCATATTCTTTATTTAATTCACCAAGCCATAATAATGACATACAGATCAATGCCAATTGTAAAAGTTGGTGAAACACGAATTTCAGAAATCAACAATTAGAAATCCAGAAATCAAATAATTAGTAACAACGACATCGTACAGCGAAACATCCGATGAACCAGAAACACAATATATCGGAACAACGACGTCGTACAGCGAAACGTCCGATGAACCAGAAACACAATAAATCGGAACAACGACGTCATACAGCGAAACGTCCGATGAACCAGAAACACAATAAATTGGAACA
Source organism: Allium cepa (assembly GCA_030765085.1). NCBI lineage: Eukaryota > Viridiplantae > Streptophyta > Magnoliopsida > Asparagales > Amaryllidaceae > Allium > Allium cepa. The sequence continues at coordinate 515,889,692 of CM060938.1, forward strand.
ACGACGTCGTACAGCGAAACGTCCGATGAACCAGAAACACAATAAATCGAAGCAACGACGTCGTACAGCGAAACGTCCGATGAACCAGAAACACAATAAATCGAAACAATGACGTCGTACCGCGAAACGTCCGATGAACCAGAAACACAATAAATCGAAACAATGACGTCGTATGGCGAAACGTTCGATGAACCAGAAACACAATAAATCGGAACAACGACGTCGTACAGCGAAATGTCTGATGAATCAAAACAAAGAGATATCGCGCATTGCTAGTCTAAACCATAAAATGATCATCATCGATCATCAAGAAGTGTCAATTACACTAAGCTAGTAAATATATGAGTTTAGCTTCATGTCCCATAACCACTAGCTTAACTTAAATATTTACGAACAAATTGTAGATCTCCACTCGAAAGTTGTCACAAGATTTCAATCGAACAAGTCCAAGAATTAACCGACGAAGTAAACGCAAGCATTTCATACCACTTATTTTACTAAGCCGTTTAATTAGATTTCTGATACGAGTGAGGCAAAGGTTTGTATATACTAATAGATTGGAAAGTGGTTCTAAACAAATGAGCTTTGTACTAAATTAGTGTTGAAATCGCTTTAATGAAAGAGTTTTGATATTTACTACTAGTATAGAAACCTTTTTATTTTAAAGTGAAAAATTACAAAAAAATGATTGTAGAAACAATCAATCATCAAAATTCATATACGAAGACGCGAATCAAATCCGAAGAAATCGATACCGAATCCATCAAAATGGATGTTCCCAAAAATCCAAAGAAAAAAGTCATCAAAGACGATAATAAGTGATAACAACTAACCGGATCAAAAAAAAATCAATAAACCTTGGAAATTTACTCAAAAATAGCCAAAATAGCCAAAATAAACAGTTCCAGACATCTGGTAGGTGTTCTCAGACGTCTGGCCCTAGGTTCTGGAAGTATATATGTTTTTTTCCCTTCTATTTCTAATTCCTGGGCCATTTCAGACATTTGAAATTTTCAACCAGACGTCTGAATTTGATTTCAGACGTCTGGATTTTGTTTTAGACATCTGGATTTAGTTTCTGCCTCTTCCAGACCATTTTCAGATGTCTGGATTTTTCAACCAGACGACTTTCAGACGTCTGAAATTAATTTCAGACGTTTAAAATTTTCTGCTAGGCAAAAAAAAATAGCCTAGACCAAAAATAACAAATCTAAACCGAAATGCGATCGAACGAGTGATGGATGCTAGGGATTTATGCCAATCGACAACCCGGCACTATAGGCTCTCCGATACACCACAAATAACATGTTCAAACATCCAAGATAGGATCTTTAAAGATTTTGACTTCAAAACACCAAAATTGAAAAATTCACCAAATCAATTCAAATCAAAAGCAAATGAGCATGAATAGATGTTAGGAATTCATACCTTACAATAATGAAAGTTATAGACGTAGATGTGAGTTAAAAAACTCACCTTTAAACTCATAATCACAAGAGAGAAGCATAGAGCAAGGCATGAACAATCACTCTTCAATTTTAACCTAAGAAGCTTCAATCTAAGCTCAAAAGAAAAACATTTCCTAAGTTAGGGTTTAGGAAATGAGATGGAGAAGATGAAAAGAATGCTTACATAAGCTTCTCCTAGAGTTTGGAGCTAGAACTTGGATTTGCAAATGAAACTAGGGCTTAGGGATTTCCATTTCCAATCTTTTCCCTCATTTTTGCTAAAGCTTGATTGTATTAGGAAATGAAGAACGAATGAAGAGGAGTGGAGTGGAGTTAGGGTGTTATGTTGGGGTAATGGGCTGAAACCCAAACCACAAACCCTAAGTGAAAAGGTCGAAATTTTTGCTAGCTCCAAATATATCGATGTTTATACTCAAAAAGGTCGCAAAGGCCATTTTGAACTCAATGGGAGTGGTCTCGACTTCTAATTCGACTGTCTGCAAAAAGTTTCCTTTTGGACTTAAATCCGACTAACGATGCCATATCTAAATAAAATATTTAAATATGCGATCATAAAATATGTGGGTTGTTACAGACTCCCCTCCTAAAAGAAATTGCATCCTCGCAATATTTAAGAAGAAAATAAAAAGTAACAACCATAAAAGTATGTCAATACAAAAGAAATTTGAAATAAGAAGTTCATTATAAAGAGCACGAAAGAGTAAGTCCGAACGTGTTCGCTCGATGAATTCTCAAGATTCCCAAGAGCAATCCTTAAGGTTCGAGAACCATTGAACCTTCACAAAAGGAACATCTTTATTTCGAAGGCGCTCAACCTCCGAAGCAATGATGCGAATAGAATGTTGCTCATAAGTCAAATCTGGTAAAACTTCAATTTCCTCAATAACACCGGGCTCAAGAGTAAAATTAGAATACCAAAGGCATTTCCGTTGTTGAGGGACGTGGAAAATGTCATGAATAGCAGAAAATTGAGCCGGTGCAACGACTTAGTACAATAACGGTATGCCCGAGAAACTAGAAACTCGAATACTTTGGAACAACGGTGTAGTACAATAACGGTACGCCAGATGAACCAAAGCCCAAATAATTCGGAACACCGACGCAGTACAAATGGTACGTCAAATGAACCGAAGTTCAAATAATTTGAAACACCGACGCAGTACAAACGGTATGTCAAACGAACCGAAGCTCAAATAATTCGAACCATTGACGCAGTACAAACGGTACATCAAATGAACCGAAAAATAATTCAGAACACCGACGCAGTACAAACGGTATGTCAAATGAACCGAAGTTCAAATAATTCGGACCATTGACGCAGTACAAACGGTACGTCAAATGAACCGAAGTTCAAATAATTTGGAACACCGACGCAGTACAAACGGTACGTCAAATGAACCGAAGTTCAAATAATTCGGACCATTGACGCAGTACAAACGGGACGTCAAATGAACCGAAGTTCAAATAATTCGGAACACCGACGCAGTACAAACGGTACGTCAAATGGACCGAAAAGTCGGGATATCGATGTAGTACAATAATAGTACATCCGATGAACCGAACACCATAAAAGAACATCGGACGCTAGTCCATAAAAGAAATGAAACGAAGCTCAATAAAGCAAGGTACATCGAAACATCCGACGAACTTGGTAAAAAGATCATTCCATTCAGACATCATCAAAGAAATAACCACTTGTTGCTCACGACTAAGTGCATTGGCAAAACGATTTTCCCTTTCCGGGAGTATAAAGAATTTCAAGATCATAAGATGCAAGGAACTCGAGCCAATGTTGTTGACACAAATGAAGTTCCTTTTAAGAAAATAAATATTTCAAAGATTTATTATCGATATGGAAAACGAATTTCTCTCCCAAAAGATAATGATGCCAAATTCTAAAAGCGAAAACAACGGCCGCGAGCACTAGATCATGAGTGGCATACCTAGTCTCGATAGGCTTTAATTATATCGAAGCATAAGTGATAGCACGTTCCCTTTTTCAAGAGAATGACACCCAAGCCAATACGACTAGCATTGGTACAAACAGTGAAATCTTGGTTCCCTTCGGGAATCACAAGAATAGGAGTATCGAAAGAAAGAGTTCTTTTAAATAATCTTCTTTCCCGAAAAGCTAAAACTTTCAAAATTACAATTATCTTTTTGTAATCATCTTTCTAGAAAAAAATTACTTATTCCAAGTCAATTTACCGTGTCTGATTGTCTCATTAAAGCGTTTAGGAGATTCCTACCGATAACGTTGATCAAGTGCATCGACCAGAATTCTTAAAGCACTTAATGGGCAAAATAACACAAAATCATCTTCTATATGATAAAAATATCTCTTAAAAATTTTACGAATATTCTGTGCTTGTTTTAAGAACAAAAGTCCAATTATACTTACAAATAAATCTTATGAAAAAGATTTGCAAAATTTAAATTACTGTTTTCATCCATAATCAATAAATTCAAAAAAAGACTCATCGAGATATAAGTAGAATACTCGATTAATAAGATGGATGAAATAAGCTGAACAACTCGAATGACATCATGAGTCATTCATAAAAATCATAACGAGTGCGGAATACGGAAAAAGGGGAAAGCTATCCTCCGCAACTCGTAGCTAATGAAAACTGGTGGTAAAGTCGAACTGAAAAGACCTTAGCACCACATAAAAGATTACTTAGGTGATAACCCTAAGACAAGCTCGAAGATACCGAAAAATTCACGAACTACTTGAATGAGGAGGATAACATCTTCCTCAACAAGTGGGTCTAGAAAATAAAATGGTGCCACCAAATTGAAATCAAAATCATTTTAGAAAAGTAGAAATATGCTTAACAGATTGAGAATATCGAAGATGGATAGTCCACTCGATACATAGGATATGGCTTCATAATAATTAAGCCAATCCTTTCAGAAAAATCAATTCCGAAACCTAAGATCGGATCAGAAAGCATAGTCACATAAAAATAATCTCAACATTTTTACAAAGTAAACTGAGTGTTGCGGATCCACCAACCAGATTCGCAATTCCCAGTGTATTCATCAAGCCCAAAAGGTTTAAAGAAAAAGACTCAACAAGTTCTTTTGATATAAAACTAATAAGATGTACTCATATCAATAAGAACTCGAATAAGATAATCATAAAACAAATGTCATCAAGGACCGAATGAGAAATACCTTGACCAAGAGAAGTGTCACTAGGAGTTTGCATAACATTCAACTCTCCCTCTCTCCTACTTTGAAGTATGGGACATGTAGATATAAGATGACCTGAACTTTTGCAATAACGACAAAAAAGAGGTTTCAGACACTCCCTTGCATAGTGGTCCATGGAACCACAATTGTAGCATTGTCCACGACTAGAGGTAGGAGACTTTGCTACCGGAGTTTGTTGCTTCCCTTTCTTGTTGGGATTGGGGCGTTTGAATTTAATAGGCCTCTTCATGTTATTATTGAAGTTCTGTTTGGCATCCACAACTTCGACATTGCTTTCTTTATCGGCCTCTTAAAGTCAAAGAGCGATATCAATAAGCTGATCAAAAGAAACTTCTAGTTTCAGAAGTAATGGCTTCTTGAGGTTCTTATTCAACCCATAGACGAATCTTTGATTTTTCTTCAATGGGGTATTAATATATTCGACCCCATATTTAGAGAGAGATTCGAAAGATGCGACGTAATCTGTCACAGAAGATTTTCCTTGAACAAGGTCAATAAAATGTCGGGCTAAAGTTACTTTTTCAGCTTTCGGCACAAACTTCAGTTCGAATCATTCCCAGAATTGCTCCCAAGTAAGATCCGCTTTGATAATCTCCGAAGTCAAGAGCTCATATCAATCTAATGTTCTTTCTTGGAGCATGCTAGAAGCCACTTGGACTCGATGTAAATCAACAAGATTCATGCGAGAAAAGATGAGATCGCACGATTTGAGCCAAGCTTGAATTTCTATAACGCTCTCGGATCCCTTGAATGGCCTTCCACCCAAATCGGTATAGTCTCTGCACAAGCGTGCAACCCCGGATCTAGGACGAGTGGGCTCTGGAATGGGTCCGGCAGCTTGAGCATTCTTTATAAGATCTAAAAGCTGCTGGGCAGACATAAATACTCCCTCCTGAGGAGTCGCACTAGATTGTCCAGCACTGGGACGGTTTGACCTAACCATTTCTCTTCTTTAAGAAAGAAAGAAAGAAGAAGAAAAAGGTTATTCTGAGAATGAATATCAAACAATCATGATTGATAAAACAAGGCATCATAAAAGAAATTAGGATAGAACGGGTCCTAAGACTCGGATAAAATCCTAAAGCACGACTCCTAAGAAGGACTTAGGACAATGATCCTTGCTAGATTATTCTACATTGTTTCGAAGTTTGGCTCTGATACCAAGCTGTGACGCCCCACCTCTATACTCACGCTAGCCAAGGACACTACGGAGTAATGCCATCAACTAGCACGAAGAATAAGGCTGTTGAGGAGCGACCATCCGTGTAATTGCTTTATGCGAGCACCGATATGTTAGATAGTATAACATGCATTTCAACTTAAGAGGAAATCCGACATACCGATACAAACTCAAAGCTAATACACAGTGGCTATATAATCTTCGAAAACAAATATAGAAATAAACATAACATAAATCAGTCATAGATATCCATATCACAAATGTGGAAAAAGATATGAATATAACACATAGTAGTGTATATCAGAGTAGTGGTTAAACAAGATCCACAATATCACAAAAGAATAGATACAAGTGCTTCACAAAAGAATAAGTACACATCAATGAGTCTCTATTTCGAATGTATAAAACAAAAACTACTAATCTAAAGTAGTTAGCCAAAAAAATCAGGCGACACTCCCAGATAAGAAGTCAAGTAGAAGCACCTGTAATATCTCAGTCTGACCCGAGTATTATTTAAGAAGAAAATAATAAACGGATCAGTCTAGCTATAATTATCAGATAAAATGAGATAGGATAAGAGATATAATAAAAACATATGATAAACAAAAATGTCATACTTAGACAAGTATACATTAGAAAATCAACAAAAATCATACAATATCTCAAGAATCTCACAACATCAAAAAGAATGTCATATTCTTTATTTAATTCACCAAGCCACAAATAATGACATACAGATCAATGCCAATTGTAAAAGTTGGTGAAACACAAATTTCAGAAATCAACAATTAGAAATCCAGAAATCAAATAATTCGAAACAATGACGTCGTATAGCAAAACGTCCGATGAACCAGAAACACAATAAATGGGAACAACGACGTTGTACAGTGAAACGTCCGATGAACCAGAAACACAATAAATCGGAACAACGACGTCGTACAGCGAAACGTACGATGAACCAAAAACACAATAAATCAAAACAACGATGTCGTACAGAGAAATGTCCGATGAACCAGAAACACAATAAATCGAAGCAACGACGTCGTACAGCGTAACGTCCGATGAACCAAAAACACAATAAATCGAAACATCGACGTCGTACAGCAAAACGTCCGATGAACTAGAAACAAAATAAATTGAAACAATGACGTTGTACAACGAAACATCCGATGAATCAGAAACACAATAAATCGGAACAACGACGTCGTACAGCGAAACGTCCGATGAACCAGAAACACAATAAATCGGAACAACGACGTCGTACAGCGAAACGTCCGATGAACCAAAACAAAGAGACATCGCGCATTACTAGTCTAAACCATAAAATGATCATCATCGATCATCAAGAAGTGTCAATTACACTAAGCTAGTAAATATATGAGTTTAGCTTCATGTCCCATAACCACTAGCTTAAGTTAAATATTTACGAACAAATTATAGATCTCCACTCGAAAGTTGTCACAAGAGTTTCAATCGAACAAGTCCAAGAATTAACCGACGAAGTAAATGCAAGCGTTTCATACCACTTGTTTTACTAAGCCGTTTAATTAGATTTCTCATATGAGTGAGGTAAATGTTTGTACATACTAATAGATTCGAAAATGGTTTTAAATAAATGAGCTTTGTATTAAATTAGTGTTGAAATCATTTTGTTGAAAGAGTTTTGATATTTACTACTAGTATAGAAACCTTTGTATTTTAAAGTGACAAATTACAAAAAAATGATCGTAGAAACAATCAATCATCAAAATTCACATACGAAGACATGAATCAAATCCGAAGAAATCGATACCGAATCCATCAAAATGGATGTTCCCAAAAATCCAAAGAAAGAAGTCATCAAAGACGATAATAAGTGATAACAACTAACCGGATCAACAAAAATCAATAAACCTTGGAAATTTACTCAAAAATAGCCAAAATAGGCAAATTAAACAGTTCCAGACGTCTGGTAGGTGTTCCCAGATGTCTGGCCCTAGGTTCTGGAAGTATATGTGTTTTTCTCCCTTCTATTTTTAATTCCTGGGCCATTTCAGACGTCTAAAATTTTCAACCAGACGTATGAATTTGATTTCCGACGTCTGGATTTTGTTTCAGACATTTGAATTTAGTTTCTGCCTCTTGCAGGCCCTTTTCAGACGTCTGCATTTGGTTTTAGACGTCTGAAATTTTCTGCTAGGCAAAAAAATAGCCTAGACCAAAAGTGACGAATCTAAACTAAAATGCGATCGAATGAGCAATGTATGCTAGGGATTTATGCCAATCGACAACCCAGCACTATAGGCTCTTGGATACACCACAAATAACATGTCCAAACATCCAAGATAGGATCTTTAAAGATTTTGACTTCAAAATACCAAAATTGAAAAATTCACCAAATCAATTAAAATCAAAAGCAAATGAACATGAATAGATATTAGAAATTCATACCTTACAACAATGAAAGTTATAGATGTAGATGTGAGTTAAAAAACTCACCTTTAAACTCAAAATCACAAGAGAGAAGCTATAGAGCAAGGCAAGAACAATCACTCTTCAATTTTAACCCAAGAAGCTACAATCTAAGCTCAAAAGAAAAACATTTCCTAAGTTAGGGTTTGGAAAATTTCTGAAATTGAAGAGGAAATGAGATGGAGAAGATGAAGAGAATGCTTACCTAAGCTTCTTCTAGAGTTTGGAGCTAGAACTTGGATTTGCAAATGAAACTAGGGCTTAGGAATTTCCATTTCCAATCTTTTCCCTCATTTTTGCTAAAGCTTGAATGTATTAGGAAATGAAGAATGAATGAAGAGGAGTGGAGTGGAGTTAGTATGTTATGTTGGGGTTAATGGACTGAAACCCAAACCCAAAGCCCTAAGTGAAAATGTCGAAATTTTAGCTAGCTCCAAATATATCGATGTTTATACTCAAAAAGGTCGCAAACACCATTTTGAACTCAATGGGAGTGGTCTCAAGTTCTAATTCGACTGTCTGCAAAATGTAGCTTTTTGGACTTAAATCCGACTAACGATGCCATATTTAAATAAAATATTTAATACGCAATCATAAAATATGATGGTTGTTACACGAAGTTAGAGGCTTTCTAGGTTTGGATGGTTATTATAGGAAGTTTATCAAAGATTTTGCTAAGATTTCACCACCGCTTGCTCCCGTCACTAAGAAGAATGCGACATTTATGTGGGACATAGATTGTAAGGATTCCTTCATGATCCTAAAGAGGGCCCTTACTAGCGCACCAATGTAAGTTTTACTCGACGGAGCTAAGCCTTTCACAGTATACACTGATGCACGTTATACTGGCCTTGGGGCAGTATTGATGCAGGAGGGGAGGGTAGTATGCTATGGGAGTAGACAGTTGATAATTCGTGATAAGAACTACCCCACCCATGATTACAAGCTGGCTGCTATTGTTTTCACGCTCAAGTCTTAGAGACTTTACTTGTAAGGAGAGAGGTTCGAGTTTTTCACTGACCATAAATCATTGAAGTACCTGTTCCTGCAAAAGGATTTAAACTTGAGGCAGCAGTGATGGATGGAGTTTCTGGCATCATATGACTTTGATAGCTTACACCCCTAGTAGGGGGAACGTGGTTGAAGATGCGTTAAGTAAGAAGAGAACAACCCTTAGCCCAATGTTTATGGAGTAGAAAAGTCTAGATTTTATTTTCACCTTTGACTTTAAGGCCTCTACGGACATTACTCCTGGATTATTGGCAGCACTTAAGGTTAAGCCTAGCCTCATAAAATAGATTGACTTAATGCGGCAAGAGGATTCAGAGCTTGTGGATATTCTAGATAGGATTAGTAGAGGAGAGGTCTCTAGACATCTCCAACACTATTCAGTCGATGGTAAAGGGTGGCTAAGGAGAGATGGAAGACTTTTTGTCCCCTGCACTAGTGATTTGATGAGTGTAGTTCTAATAGAAGCACATCATTCTAGGATGACCATTCATCCGAGTGGTGATAATATGTATAGGGACATGAAGGGAGTGTTTTATTGGAGTGGCATGAAGAAGGATGTAATAGAGTTTGTAGCTAAGTGTCTTGTGTGCCAAAGGGTTAAGGCAGAGCAAAAGAGACCTAGCAGATTGCTTCAACCATTGGATGTACCTGAATGGAAGTGGAATAGTGTTTCGATGGACTTTATAGATGGTTTACCCTGATCTAGGAAGGGGAACATCAGCATTTGGGTGATTGTAGATCGTTTGACTTAGAGCGCCCACACCATTCCGGTCAAGAGTAAGAGGATAGCACCTTATTTGGGATCCATATACATCCTTAAGATAGTCCAACTTCATGAAGTTTCCTCTAGCATAGTGAGCGACAGAGACCCTATATTTACTAGCAAGTTTTGGAGGAGCTCGCAAGAGGCTTTAGGGACACAGCTTAGATTAAGTACGGCCTATCACCCTCAAACGGATGGTAAACAGAGAGAGTTAATAGAGTTCTTGAGGATTTGTTGAGGATGTGCATTCTTGATTTTGGAGGGACTTAGGAGGGTCACCTTCCTTTAGTGGAATTTTCTTATAATAATAGTTTTCAGGCTAGCATTGGGACGGCTCCTTTTGAAGCCCTTTATGGAAGAACTTGCAAGTCACCTTCGTATTGGTTGGAGTATGTAGAAAGGTTGCTACTTGGTCCCATGGTTATAGAGACTTCGAAGAAGATTGATTTGATTAAAAGAAGAATGAAGACGACCTAAGATAGACAGAAATCCTATGCAGATAAGAAGAGAAGGGATATTGAGTTCAAGGAAGGAGATTTGGTTTTCATTAAGGTGTTTCCGCTGAGAAAGGCAGTAAGATTTGGATCAAGTGAGAAACTTGCTTCCAGATTCGTAGACGGTTCCCCATTGTGGAAAGGTAGGGAAGATGGCGCATCAGATAAAGCTACAGGAGAGGCTCACGGGAGTTCATGATGTTTTTCATGTTTCGCACTTGAAAAAGTACTTACATAATTTGGCAGAGGTAGTGGAACCTAGCCAACTTGAGGAAGTTGAAGCGGAGAGAGAAGCATCGGTTCGTCGCACTCCTACCAAGATCGTTGGACATGATATCAAGAAGCCTAGGAATAAGGAAGTCACTTTGGTTAAGGTGCAGTGGGGAGATAGTATTGAGGACTCTATGTGGGAGGCTGAGGAGAAAATAAATATCTCTTATCCACATCTCTTCGATGGTACATCTTGAATTTCCTATTTCCATCTTTGGTTTTGAATAGGTTCTTTCTTTTAGTATCATTTGGGATGGTATTTCTTAGGATTTGACCTATGGATGGTAGGACTGAATGCAAACATGTTACTAGAACATGTTATGTATGTTGGATGCAAGTGGTTGCAATTGTTTGCTAGTAAATGCTAATGGATGCATATGCACACACTAGGCACTATTATCTCTTAGCAATCGACCTAACAAGGTCACTAAAGCATATCCATATGGATGTGTGCGCACTTGCATTTCTATTTCGTGGTTGCTATGAATGGGTGATTATCATATGATTGTTGCATTTGGATGATGACTGTAGCATGCATATAGAACTATCAGTTGTCATTATGGAATTTGCTTTTGTTTGGATACATGGCATAGACATGAGCGCATAAAAAGGAGGTCGACTAAATCGGTAGACCGCATAGTCTTTTGCATTAGTTAGGGACATTGACACTACACTATTGCATATATCATAAATTGCATTGAAAATCTTAAGGACAATGGATGTAATGGATGATGGTTGAATATGTGGTTGTGGAATTTGGACGATAATATTTATTTCATTCGTCTGTCCTTGAAGATTATGGGGACGAAATCCTTCAAGGAGGGGTGAATGTAACAACTCGAAAAATTAGAGTAATAATAATTAATTAACAAATTAATTGAATAATAAAATAGGGTTGGGAAATTGTCAGAATTAAGCCATGGAAGTAGCACCATTGGGTCCATGGAAATATTTTGATTAATTTCCGTATATAACTTGTCGAAATCCGAGTCAGTATAGAGAAGTTACGAGAGAAACAAGAAATCAGATTTATATTATTATTAAATGAAAAAAAGACCCGTTGGGGTCGACCTTTGCTAGGGTCGGGTTGACTTATAGGTCGACCCGCAAATAGCGTAGGTCAACTTGCATTAGTGCCTGGACGATTTTTCGTCTAGGTACGAGCCGAAGACCATAAATTTTGATTTTTTATGAAATACTGTGTGTTTATAGCTGCATCCGATGGTTCTTAGTGAGCATATGACATGATTGCACCAGATTAAATCTTTAAATCCAACGGCCTGAGATCCCTAAGCCACACTATAAACAGAACCCTAGGCCTAGCTATTTTTCTCATTTAGATTTTCTTTCAATTGGGTCCATTGCCTGAGGTGGAACTCTAAATAGAAAAAATTTCTAGGGAAGAAATCTTTTTAATAAAAATATTCTACATTCTAGAAGTGGATCCAGGAAGGCTCAAGACTATTCTAAGGACCGCAAGTGAGTGTTTTGTAATTATTTTAGATTTGTAAGTAATTTAAAATAATAGGGTTCTCAATAGTTATAGTTTTTCTATAATTTTGAGGCAGTTTTTATGTAAGTTTATTAACAGTCAGTTTTTAAGTAAATTTCAGAAGTTCTTTTCAGTCTATTTTTATTCAGCTATTTTATTCATTTATCTGCAGTTATTTACATTTATTTGTAGTTATTTGCAGTTATTTACATCTGTTTTAAGTTGGAATTTAGCCTGTAAATGTTAGTTTCTTTTTATAGAGATTTAATCCTTTTTGACGCGAATAAAATATTAAAAAGAGAAGAATTTGAAAATATGGATTGAATAGAAAAATACTAAATTTACAATAATATGATGTAAAATGATAAAAAAAACGAAATAAAATAGAGATGGACTGAAATAGGAAAATTTAAGATATTTTCAAGCATGAATATAACAAGTGGTTATAAGTAAAAAGAAAAAATAGAAGAGTAACAGAAGGGGCTTATTTTAAAACTTAGATCTTGGATTAAGTTAATAGTAATATAGCAGTAGTGGCCCATACCGGCAGCATTCCTTTTTAGGTTTAGGACTGATGGTCTCACACATAGCTGACGCTGGGAACGCTTATGCTGATTAAGGTAAATAAGTGGCTAATAGATAGAGGGTCAAATCTAGGGATTTGGTCAAGGGGCGCAAAGTTAGAAGATTTGTTTGTTAGGACCAGTACCGGCAGCATTCCCTTTCAGGTCGAAGATTGATGGTCTCACACGTGAGTAAAGCTGGACAAACTTATGCTGATTAGGGTAAATAAAGGGTCAAGCAGGGAAAACAGTTAGTGTGTACTGGCAATGACCGAGCGTGCGACATCGATTAGGGTAAATAATTTGCTACTGCGTCCTAAGCGCTAAGAGGTGTCTTTTGTTGTGGGACCAACAAGATTGGCTCACAGTGGCACAATAGAGATAGGAAAGGCCGATCAATGGGTAAGATTAGGATTTTAGTCTAATCAAATTGGCCATTGAGATAGGATTAGGGTTTCAGCCTCATTATAGCAGTTCAAGGCAAGTGCATACAATCAAAGCAAACAGTCAAACAGAATCAGAAACAATATTTTATGCGAGCTTTATCATTTTCATATCTTTCTTTTATGCTACAACTATTGCTTAGTCTATTATCTTTATCTTGCTTAAAAATGATTGTGATTACTTCCACTCACCAGACTTCTTGTCTGACCCACTCCTCTATCTTTCCTTTTCCCCCAGTAGGCCAGCAGAGTTGAGGATAGTTGATCTAGGTGGCTTGCAGATTCATTTTCGAAGTTTCCTCATTTCAGATGTATTCTTCTGCTTTTCATCTTTTTCATTCTGCTTATGATGGATTGATGCTTGTGGGAGGCATTATTATTGCTACTTTTACTCTGATTATGTGAGACTGAGATGTATTTTCATAAGACACGAGAGATTTTGAGTTTTTGATATACGTTATGTTTTTATAACTTATTTTGAGATGAAGATTAATTTTGAATGATAAGTTATTGTTTAAATGTTTTCCGCTGCTTTTGCTTATTTATTTTATGAATCTTAGTCTCCGTGATGCTTTAGCTATACCTATAACGCACCACATTCTTGGGTGTGCCCTTTTTGGGAATACTAACAGGTATAGGATGTTTCATTCTCCAAATTGAATATTAATGTTTATAAAACATTTATAAACCATTTTCAAACATTTAAACTAATATTTTCCATATTAAATCTCTTTTTCACTTTTAAATCATTTCATAATATTATATTATTGTAATATTCATTTTCAACCTTCTTATATTCTTAAAACCATTAAGAGACTAAAAAACTTCATATACGCATCCATATGGATTTATTTTCCATGAATGATTAATCACTTAATCATTTCAATTATGATTTTCTTTTCGTCATTCATCAACCAAGTTATCAACAATCTTAACATCCATATAATCAATTAATTAATCATCCAAGCATTTAAATTAATAATTTAAACATTCATATAATTATTTTCTAAATTGAGTACTCATTATCACAAATGTTGTGACGACCTATCTTTTGGACCCCAATAAATGGCAATTAATACATCCTCGGTGTTCATGTGTCGTTGCCCAAGAACCGAAAAGAAGAATCGTCATGTGCTAAAATAAAGAACATAATAGAAAACCTCACAACGGAACTGTTGAATAAAACATAACAATCAATAGTTTATAAGGTTACTCCTTAACAAGGAGTTATCAAAGTTACACAAAGTACTACAAATCAGCTTAGGAAGTTATAACATCCTGCCTTTGCAAATGCTAGAACAAAATACAATTACACAACCAAGATAATATAGCAGAATGGATAACTACGAAGATAAAAGCCTCATGCATGATCACTGTCTTTAAAACAGACCAACAAGAAATCTGCTACTGTCAGAATACTCAAATAAAATGAGTACCTAAGAGTTTAGGGAAAACAAATAACTCGGGTCAGATGATATGTTTTGTATGTGCGATACTTTTTAAATAATAGTAGTGAAATTAAACACAAACATGTGAGACAACACCACTGAACATGGAACAGGTTTACTCCGACATAAATCAACATCTAAACGTAAAGAATGGATAAATAATTAAACACCGTGAAGAGTGGTTGTCTCTTCCTAATGCAAATAGGGGAATAAATTTGAAGGTTCGAATCAAATAAGAAAAGGAAAATCTCCAACAAATGACTAGAAAGCTGCACCACCATTGAAGTATAACTCTAGTAATATACTTCTGAGAAGCTCATATACTCCATGATGCTTCTTTGACAATATGAAACCGTACCCCACCAAACCTTACCTAGTATCCGAATATGTCACATCTAATAGCGCCACTGAATCCAATCAAGATGAGATGTGAAAGTACCCTAATGGGAGCAACCGCACATAGCTTGGTTCCTTCCACGCTTTGGTATTATTCATTTCTGAAAAAGAATATCAGTGCTCAACGGAGCAACATGTCATCTGAGAATGACGATAATAAAGAAGCTAAACAATCGACAGCCGAGAAGCCAACTATCGAGGATATAAAAAAGATCATATATGAAAATTAAGTGTTGTAAACTTATCACCACTCATCGAATCCAAACTTGTACTATTCTTTGGTTAACAATAATACCAGATAAGTCAAGGTAATATTACCTTAAATTCATGTCTCATGATTATTCTTAACTTTTAAAATAGTGAAAAGTCTACTTCTTTGATGTTTAGTGCTAGTTATACAAATAAATCATTTTCATACAAATGAATCGCTTTACAGAAATTAATTCATTTCCATAAACAATTCAAACTTTTCTTTTTCATAAACCCAAATTCGTACTTGGCTTCACATTACAAGTTTTAACTTCAAAACACTTTGTTAAAAGAGTTTACTAACTTTGAAACATCATTATAAAAAGGATTTAATAACTTAAACACATCCTTATTATATTGATTAATTAACTTTAAAATTTTGTTAATTAAGTTAAATTAATTTACCTCAAGAACCTGTAAATTCAATTAATTAATAATATAATTAATTAAATTAGTTCATAATTAAATACTATTATCTAAAAGTGATTAATTAATTCAAAATTTTATTTTAGGAAAGAGTAACTAAGGTTAAACAGATTTATTAACTTTTAAAAGTCATTAATTAAAAATGGTTAATTAATTTTAATTTTTAATTAATTTTAAAACATCGTTAATTAATAAATTAATTAATCTTAATCCATAATCATCAAAACATTAATTTTCCTTAACATCATTAGATAAATTATTAATTAAATTTAAAACCTAATTAATTAATAAATTGGTTAATTTTAAAATACATCATTAATAAGTTAATTAGTGAACCTTAATCCATATTAATTAATTAATTAAATTAATTAAATAATCATTATTAAAATAATTAATTAGTTTTGAAAACATCACTAATCAAAAACTCGCTTAACTTGTAAAATAATTCCAAGCATGATAATGAAACCAAACGGTTTTGATAAAAGGTGGTTTTCTGAAAGTGCCGATATAGCGACTATCGCTATACAGACAGTTTGGAATTCGAGCATATGACATTTGCAACACAACCATACATCACATAACAAAGGAATGAGCATACATACATGATGATTTACAAAATTACAACATATATCAAGCATTTATTTTCAATGGAATTAGTTTAATCACTGGATTTTCATATGACCAAAGATTTACTTACTTTCCAAAGCGACTAACTTTCAAGCAACAAACCAATCCAACAACCAAAACGTTATCACAACTATACAATAAATATGAGCATGAATATAAATTAAACTTTATGGTTCAAAGGTGGAAGTTTCACACACCAAAACGCTTACTAACTTGAATCAAATCGCACTAACTCTTCGAACAATAGTAGAACTATGCTTTCCTATGCATTTGACTTGATTTAGTGGACCTTTTGTGGGATTTTGGGCTTGGCCTAGATCATATGGGCTTGGTCATAGTAGATATGAAGGGCATAAGGTCTTATTTTGGTGAAGAGACGTTTGTTTGAAGAGGAGTGGATGTAGTGAGCTTAGAAATGAAGAAGGTCTAGCTTTTTAAACTTGTTTTAGTATTTTGAGTGCATGGAAGCCATGGATCATTCCATGAACATGAAGTAATGGTAATGAACTTAGGAAATGAGGATGCAAAGTGAGAAAAGAGTATGTATGGTGGTATTTATAGGCAATAAAGTGGAGTACTATTTAATTTAACTTAAACATTTAAATAATATAAATGTTATCATGCAACATGGAAGCCATGCCTCTTCAACAGTCCTAGTACACACAATAGCTCCCTAGGTCCACCTACACCATGCCTTAGATCTTATTTAGGTGATAGTTTGGGTATTTAATTAATTTCCAAAGGTTATTTAATGTTTTTTATGCATATAATGTCAAATCAAGTCTAATATTTAATCTAAGCTTGATTATTAACTTCAACGCATTGATTATATTATCACATGACATATGTGCATGTGTGTTGCATGTGTATATGAGTGATACAAAAATGTGCATAACGTTTTCAATGACTTTTCAAAGCTGAAAAGCCGAAATTTCAGGAAAAATGTTTTTCGGTCACATTTTTTATTTTTATTTGAACTAATTATTTTGATAAAGAAAATTTGAAAATGATTTTAATACATTAATTAATGTTTAAAATATGTTTATTTATTGAAATCCATTATTTAAATGTTCAAATACAAAGCGACTAATTTACGGGTCGTTACACTCTCTACCCCTTAGGAGAATTTCTCCATGAAATTAATACACAAAAGACAATCTAAAAGGTATGTATTATACCTAAAAGTTCATATAATAATGCAAAGTAATGATGTCATACAAGAATATTCATATAATGCATTCAAACAACAAACAACTAACCTGACATTACATCCGGATAAGTTTCATTAAAATGGTCCTCTGTCTCCGAAGTACAATCGTGCGGGTCATCACTCCACTGGACCTTCACAAGTTCAACCACCTTCCTTACATCTCAATCTACAATATGAACTAGGTATCAAACAACTGTCAAATTCGATTCTATCTCTAATTCTTCCGAAACAGACGTCTTAACAATCAAAGATGGATCATAAACGTGCTTTCTCAGATGAGATACATGAAAAACATTATGAACTTGTGACAATCTTCAAGGAAATTCTACTGTATAGGCCAAGATCCAATTCTCTCAAGGATTATAAATGGTCCAATGAATCTGGGTGCTAGCATTCCTGCTCTTCCGAATCTTAAACTTCTTTCATCGGGGAAACATTCACAAATATCAAATCCCCGACCGCAAACTCTAAGTCCCGTCTCCACTGATCGACATAATTTTTATGTTGATCCTAGAACTCTTTCATCCTTCCCTTGATCATAGCAACTTTCTCTGATGCTTCTTGAATCATCTCTGATCCAAGAATTAAACGGTCTCCGGTCTCAACCAAACATAAGGTGATTTACATGGCGTCCATACAAAGCATCATAGGGCGCCATGTTAATGCTAGCTTGGTAACTGTTGTTGTAAGAGAGCTCTACCAAATGTAGATGATCTTACCAAGAACCTCCAAAATCCAAAATACATGCTCTCAGGAGATCCTCCAAAATCCGGTTCACACTTTCGGTTTGTCCGTCTGTCTATGGGTGATAGGCTGCGCTCAACTCTTTCCATAAAGCGGCTTGCAATGCTCCCCAAACACGACTTGTGAAGATAAGATCTCGATCACTGACTATAGTTACTGGAATTCCATGCAGTCAAACGATCTCCCTTAAATAAATCCCTGCTAAAGAAGTTGCGTTCTTGTAGACTTCACCAAAATAAAGTGGGCGTTCTTTGTTAATCGATCTACAATGACCTAAATGCCTTCATTACCTCTTCTCTTTCTAAGAAATCCATCAATAAAGTCCATAGATACTTGCTTCCACTTCCAATCCGGCATCTCCAGTGTTGGAGTAACCCAGTAGTCTTTTGCTGGTCACTCACCTGTTGACAATTTGCACACCGACTCATGAAGATCGAAATATCTCTATTCCTCCCTTTCCACTAAAAGATCTTCTTCATATTTTGAAACATTTTGGTCACTCCTGGGTGGATAGATAAACTTGACCGATGGCACTCTGTCAGCATATCTTCTCTAATTCCATTAACATCTGGCAAACAAATCTGTCCATTCATTCTCATAAAATGCCTCGGAAGTCAATCTGAAAACTAGAAATAATTCTATTTTCAACATCCTTCTTAAGTATAGCTAGAATAGGCTCTTCTTCTTGGAAATATGCAATTATCTCCCTTAATGCCAGCTTAACTTCCAAATTTGCAGTTGTCGCCACATTCCTACTTAATGCATCTGCAACGAAGTTTGCTTTCCCTAGGGTATAAAGAATCTCTAGGTCATAAGACGTGAGGAATTCTAGCCATCTTTACTACCTCAAATTCAAGTCCTTTAGGGTAAAAAGATACTTTAATGACTTGAGGTCCGTATATAACTCAAATTTTTCACCCAAAAGATGGTGCCTCTACACCTTCAATATGAAGACAACTGCCAACAACTCCAAATCATGCCTTCTTATGAGGTTTCAATTGTCGACTCGCATGTGCTATTACTTTACCATTCTACATCAGAACTAATCCCAATTCAGTCCTACAAGCATCCGTGTTACCTGTTAATCCTTTATTCCCCTCTGGATTAGTCAAGATAGGTGCGCTTGTTATTTTCTTCTTTAACTCATTGAATGCTTGATTGCACTTAGGTGTCCAAATAAACTTAGCATCCTTCTTTGTCAGTAGATGAGAAGAAATCTTTGAGAAATCTTTAATAAATCTTCTATAGAAACCTGCCAATCCCAAGAAACTCATGACCGCAGTCGCACTTTCGGGTTTCTTCTAATCTTGAACCACGACTACTTTAGTCGGGTCCACTGATATGCCTTCACCCAAAACTACGTGCCCTAGAAATCTAACTTCGGATTTCTAGAAATGGCACGTAGGAAACTTTGCCTTTAAAACATGACTTCCTAAAGTGCTTAGAATAACGATGGCACTTATGCTCTTCCTGTATTTTTGAATGAATAATGATGTCATCAATGAGGACTAGAGCAAATTTTTTAAGAAAATCTCGAAACACTATATTCATCAAATCCATGAAATAAGCGAGTGCATTAGTCAACCCGGATGACATGATTAACCACTCGTAAAAACTATCAAGGGTTCGAAAAGGTGTTAAGGGTAAACTCTCTTCTACTACCCTTAATTGGTGAAAACCAGTGGTAAGATCTAACTGAGAAAATATCCAAGCTCCATGGAGTTGGTCATACATTTCATTAATCCTAGGTAAAGGTTACCTATTCTTGATAATCCTCTTATTTAATTCTTGATAATCCATATATAATCTAAGAGAACCATCGCCCTGGTAACGAATACTACTGTTGATCCCCAACTTGATGTGCTACGTCTAATCAAACCTTTCTGCAACAAATCAAACGTCTTCTTCTCTAATTCTTTTTTTCCTTTGGAGCCAACTTTCGAGGAGGTTGTACAATCGGTCTGGTTCCTATAATAAAATTAATACAAAATTCCACTTCATGGTGAGGAGGTATACCTTGCACTTCTTCAAAAATATCCTTAAAATCCCGAACAGTTGGTATATTCCTTATCTCCTCTTTGGGTACTTTGAGGGAATACAAAAAACAACCCATTAACACCCTAAGCTCTCCATAGCTTATATCAACGCTTCTACCTATTACATATTTTACTATGATCACCCTACTAAAACAGTCTAAATAGCTTTAAACTTAGATAACCAATCCATTCCCAATAATACCCCAAAACCCATGAATCCGAAGACAAGCAACTCAGAAAAGAAAGGCCGATCTCGATAAGAGATAGATACGTTCAAACATTTGGTGTCAGGATTGGTTGGACCTCCAATTGGGTTCGACAAACAAAGAGAATTATGGAGAATAACATTTCTAAGATTCAACTGGTTCATTAGGTCATATGAGATAAAACTATAAGATGCATGGGTTTCAAATAACACTCTAACAGGAATATTAGAAATGGATAGTGCATCTTGCAACACCTGCTTTCCTTTTGGGTCCGTAGAAGTAGATGGTATTTCCTTAATATCAAAAACTTGTCCATGTAATCCCTTCTTTGGAAAAGGGCACTGGTTCTTCATATGTGCATGTCCACTGCAATTGTAGCAGAGTGGTCCACTAACCGGGATCGGGCACTGATTTGAAAAGTGGCCCATTTGGTTGCACTTATATCAAAGGATCTTGGTCAAGTCTAATTTCTTATTCTGAACTGGAACTCCACCTCCAGGCTTCTTTCCTGACCACTTCTTTCCTTTTTGCTTGAAAAATGGCTTACCAGTAATAGATATCACTGACAAAGGTTGGGAATTATATGCTGGCAGTACTCCTTTTTAAACACCTTGCTCAATATCAAGAGCTTCAAATCTCAAAGCCATACTTATCAGATTGGTAAAGGTACCAGTAAGATGAATGGTCATTTCCTGATGAAATTCTAGTTGCATTCCTTTCACAAACATTTCATTCCTTTAAAGTGGGTAATCAATCAATCTTGGTCCAAAGCGAGACAATGCATTGAACCTACGCTCATACTGGTCATTATTATCTCACCCTGTTTCAAATCCATAAAACTTATAAACAACCAAGTCCTTCCCGCCTCAAGGATAAACTGAGCTTCAAAAACCTTTTTAAACTACGCCCAAGCAAAATCTTCTTCTGGTGTATTCAAGGTGATTGAATCCCACTAATCTGTTGCTGCTTTCTGGAGCTGACCTCGTGCTAACAATCTCTTTCTATAATCGACAAACTGAAGATCCTCGAATATCCTTTAACAAGAGTGGAGCCAGGTCTGAACTCCCAAAATATCTTCAATTCCATAGAAAGGCTTAACACTTAAAGCAATGTAATTCTTTCACAAGGTCACAAAGTTCTAAAGTGGCTGAACTTGCATCACTGCTTCCACTGCTGGTTCTACAACTAGACTATTTCTAGGAGCTTTGACATTTTGTAGCCATGCTGGTTCCATATCGCTTCCCTCTTCTTCCTTTTGTACTCATTTTTAGCAAACTGGATAAATGAAAAGTATCATTAGAATACGAAGATAAGGTCAGAGATGAAAAATGGGAAACTGTAATAAAGGATCTAAAACCAGACTTTTAGGTGTGGAAAGGAAACTGCTCTCTTAAGATTAACTCATTCTAGGGCTCGACTCATCTTAAATGTAACGAGTTGTACCCCAATCATGCTAAAGTATTCACTTACTCGAAGCTCTAATACCAAGTGTGACGACCCATCTTTCGGACCCCTAGGAAAGACACTTAACACATCCTCGATGTCCGTGTATCGTTTCCCAAGAATAAAAAAGATGAATCATCGTGGGGTAAAATAAAGGACAGAGTAGAAAACCTCACAACCGAATTGCTAAATAAACATAACAGTCAATATTACATCAGGTTACTCCTTAACAGGTAGTTACAAGAGTTCCACAAAGTACTACAAATCAGCTTAGGCAGTTATAACATCCAGCCTTTCCAAATGCTGAAACAAAATACACTTACACAACCAAGATAATACAGTAGATTAAATAATTAAGAAGATGAAGGCCTCTTGCTTTGATGCTATCTTCAGAAGAGCCCAATAAGAAACCTGCTGCTCCTGGACAACTCAAATAAAATGATTACCTGAGAGTTTAATAAAAACAAACAACTTGGGTTAAATGGTATGTCTGGTATGAGTAAAAAAATTGAAATAATAGGTGTGAAATTAAATCTAAAATTTGATTGTTGTTTGTTTACTCTATGGTTAAATAATGGACTGCCGAATTTGGATCTAAAACGCAACTTTAGCAAAATCGAGGTGAAACACGTGGGTTATATGGCATAATTATATTTGATGATTATATACTATGCGTATATATCTTATTTCATTCTCCTAAAATAAATGATGAGGAAATCCATCCACTAACGATTAGGAGGCAATCTATGCTCTTATCTTTGACTATTTATTTCCTAAAGAATCGGGGTTAAGTTTATTGGAAACTATCAATTGTTGTTTCAAAGAGACCGGGATCAAATATGTTATCCAAAAACCACTTCGATCCAACTCAAGCATTCGAAGTGAAGAAATCTTGAAGATGATGGAATTGAAGATGGAGCTCTTTGAAGTGCAAGGGCTGCTTGCTACTAATCCTAAAGGTGATTTCATAATTGATGTAGTAGAGGTAGTGCCTTCAGTTTTTTCATGTCCTGAACAACTTGTATGGATGAATGCTGGCATTGCATTGCTGCTTGGAGAGCACTGTTAGCATTCCAAGTGAGAAGTGCTATATAAAAGGTAAAACGTAGCATCAAGCCTCATCAGCGGGGAAATAACAAAAATCGAGCATGCAGCATGACCAAATGGGTCGCTTCCATCAGAGTATGGCCGTTCCAAATCTTGATCAATTACTATCTACTTATGCATGCTTTGGGTCCAAAATAGGGTGATCATATCGGTACTACTAGTCAAGTGGCAGGCCAGTTCTTTGTGGAAGGGGTACAAGATGTTCTTGTCAGACCTCGGTGCATTTTATCTAGAGATGTACCATCATAAGGTAGTTCCTTACCATGCCATAGTATGGAATCCATTCTCCAATACGTGCCTTTACGGTTTTAGATGTGCCCAACTATGTTGAAATGTGAGGTGCAAGCATTTCAGCTATATTCATATTTTACTTTCAACCCCAAACATTATTATTATGTCACTGGATTTTATATACGAATGTTTTGGTTATCATAAGGTAAAAATCCGTCTGTGTTTATGTGCGGCGTGATTTTACGAGATGCCTTTGATTTAAAGGTTTTTATAAAGTTAAAGACTTATGATTTATTCACACCAGACCTATATCTATCTTGGAGTTTATTTCCTTTTTCCTGAACTCTTGGTGCTCAAATTTGAGTGGGCAACTAAGTAGTTCAGGTTTTTTCGTAGAATTACCTCGGAGGAGTTGGAGCAAGTGGCTTTATCAATAATTGGTTATTTTTCTTGTTTCCACTATATTATATGTATATTGTATCAGTTAGATAGGGACATGCTATTATAACTACCCTAGGCTAGAACTTGTATTAATGTGACTCTGATGTAACATTTTGAAATGACTATGTAAAATATTATGTCGAGTAATATATATTGTTCTGTTGCTTTGTGAGATTAAGTGTTGTTTTGGTTTCTTCTCTTCTATCTTTTGTTTCTTTCACCCTTATTGACCTTTCTTTCGGATGACTAAATGATCAACACACAAATACCAAGGATGTATTAAGTGTCGTCTTTGGTAGTAAGAAAGGCAGATCGTTATAATTTAAAACAATATGATTTTGTTTTAATAAAACAGATTATATCTAATGCTGGTTAAAAGACTTCATAGACCCCTTAAGATCCAAATAGGTAAAAAAATTAAAGCTATCTATTTCACCTGCTATGAAATGAAAAGGATTCCAACAATGGTATCAAAGTCCATATGGTCTATGAGCTCAAATTAACCAGCATTTAAGGCAACTAATAAACTTTTATATTTGATGGGTGTCTAGAATAGTAGTTCATAGGCTTGGAGTTGAATAAAAAGTATTTTCCCCTCGGTTACTAGTCTAGCTTGATGGGTGGAGTAGGTCCAAAAGGTTGGCTCAGATGTTAGGCCAAGAGTTATTTGGGCCTTGGGCCAATTTTAAAATCAAGATTTATAAAATATATTGTAAATTTAAATCTTATATTTAAAAATATACCAGAAAGTTTAATAAATATTATAAATAAACTTAGAATTTTCAAAATATTTAAAGAAATTAATTTAATATTTTTCAAAAATTTTATAAATATTTAATTTATTTATTGATTAAATATAAAATTAATTAAAAGTTAATTAATTAAAATTATATATATGTATGTATGTATATGTATATATTGGTATATGTATATAACTATAAAGGTTATAGTTGAGAATTTATCTTCAAATTGTTTAACATAAATTAAATCAAATTTTAGAAAATTATTAATATATTTAATTAAATTCTTAGTTAAGTAAATAATTTATTTAAGAATTAATCAATTTAATGTGTGTGTGTATTGATATATACAGATACATACATATATATATATAAACAAAAATATAAGTGTTATTGTTTAATGATTTAAATTTTTTTATTTTCTTAATTTTTTGAGAAATTAAACTAATTTACGAAATTTATTTAATGTGTAATTAAAATGTTTAATTGAATAATTAATTGATTAAATAGTTAATGTACATGTATAAATCTTTTATGTTTATAGTTAAATATGTTTTTATTTAATTTAAAATGAATAATATAAAACTTTTGAAGTTTTAAAATAAAATTTAATTAGACTAGTTTTGCAAATTAAAGAATTAAAATTAATCCAATATGGTTAGTTAATAAGATACGTATTAGTATAATATAAGGTAATTAAATTATGATAGCTATAAATAAATTAAACTTGTATAAAAATATACATAATCAAAATATAAATGGAATTGATATAAACCATAAATAAATTTTTACAATAAATGCATACGTATGGTATGTCTACCGTGAGGGTGTTTCATAAGAAATACATTATTCTTTAAATTAATATCACTCGGAATATATTAAGAGATTATGAATCGTTAATATTAGTTAGCATCTATCATTTATATATTGATGGATTACTTGCATACACAATAGTTCAACAAACTCAAGCTAGAGTCATCTGTGTTGTATTATTAACTATCATCTTGACGTGGAAAGATACATGCATGTAATTGTTGAGAAAACTCAAGGTATATACATTATACTTCGGCCATTAAGAAATGATAAGTAAGAATGTACATTTTATTTGTTGAGTAAACTCAAGGTAAATATCGAGATTGAGAAAACACAATGGTTAGAAGTTATATGTGATATAATCGATCAAGAGTTATCCATCACTTGAAGGCCTATGGTTTGTTGAGAAAACTTTAGGTTAGAATCCCAACACTAGTGAGTTCTAACACTCACTAAAGAAATTAAATGATTTTTAGTTTTTCTCTTAGGGTTTCAAGGAATATAAAAATCTAACGGAAGCTTTATTAAAAATGAAATGATTAAATTTAACCTTTCTAATATTGTAAGAATACATGTTGTACAAGGTTAAATTATCCACTTCATTAAATTTGTGAAACTAATGAAATTGGTATAGTGGTTTATCAATTAAAATATCCAAGTGAAAAATATTAGGACTGACAAAGAAATATTAAATATACTTACTAGTAAATCATTTGGTATGTTGTCACTTCAAGATCCATGCAAGAGGCAAACTATACAACTACTAAATACATTCATACCTTGGCCACGTAAGTGTTTATTTGTCTAAGGCTGTGTATTTATTTTATGAGTTTTGAACTTTAAAGAAATACATGAATATGGATATTCGATCCCTGTTCGGACATATACAATAGGCTATAAATTGAATGGATATGTCCGCGTTATGTGAAATCTCGACAAAAATGTTTTGCTCGAAACGAGCAAGTTAACCATAGTGCACATTGTGATAACCCGGATTTTTTTATATCTGTTGGTTGATAATTAATTGGGTTAATTAATAAGAAATGCCGATTCTAACCATTAAAATACTGATTGTTAAAATTTGAAACAAATAAATCTGATAATTAATATTCATATCTGGGAAAATATTATTTGATAACCTCCTAATATAATTATTTAAAATGGACAAACTTATTATTTTCAAACAAATTAAGCATATATATATATATATGAGTGGATTTAAATTGAATTTGAATTTGAAATTGAAAAGATAAATATCTTAAAGTAAATTGGATTTAAAAATAATATATATATGATTTTATTTGTATAAAATTTGTTTTATGTTATTTTCTTTTAAAGGATTTGCTACATATGAATTAAGAAATATTAACTAAATAGAAATTAAATATAAAAATTTATAAAACATTTAAATATATTTAGACATGCAAAATACAAATGTTGAGATTTGCAACATCCCGCCTTTTCGCACGCTTTAAATCGACACACGTGCCAATTTGAACCATACGGAAGGGCGGATTGTTATGGGGTAAATAAAAAAACAAGAAAGAAATAAAAACAAAACTGAATCTCACAGCGGAAGGATAATTTATAATAATCAAATATACAGTTTATAAAGCTGTTTATAAAACATTAGATTATATTTATATAATACATATCAGAGTAACACATACCAATAATAATGCAGCGGAACAGTATGAGTGTAGTGCAATAATATAAATAATAATAGTACAAATCTTCGTCTTCGTCCTCCAGAGCAAATCTTCAGATCCTGAAAGGCTCGGACTGACTCGAGTGAATTGAAAAGACAAAACACTCGAGTCAGAACTAAAAGATCTTATGTAAGTTAAATCAACAGGAATAAATATGAGTGCAGTAACATAAAAGATGCTCGGAATTTACATCTCTTAAGGATCCGTTAAACTATTTACTATGTAGTATATTTCGCTATTATAATAGTGTCTATAGTAAAATAAACATACTTTTAAATAGCGTTAAGGCTTTACATTTTCCACCTTAACACGTAATAGTCCCAGTAGTCCATCCAATATCATAGTCCCTCCTGATCGGGAAGCCACCAGAGGATACCACACGGGCTACGGGAGAAATCCAAACTCGTACAAGGCGCGATAGGGTAGGTGACATGACACAACAAGGCAATGCCAGGGTAGATATACCAATTACGCATCTGGGCCAGTGGTAACGCATAGCTGCTACTACCGCCCACCTCGGACAAACTCCCCCCTAAAATCAAAGAAATCAAAAGTGGCCACCGAAACAATCCAAAGTCAGAGTACAATATCGAAGAGGAGTATCCGATCAGAGGAATGACCTCATTGGCCCGAGAATCGCTCCTGTTTTAGCCACCTTATGCCAACTCACGGGAGTCGAGTCCACGTAGTTACCTCAAAGGAAAACGCCGCCACCATCCTACTTCATTTTGGAATCTCCACCGCGTACACGGTTGTTAAAGTGGTTTTCGGGGTTGGCAGAGAGTATGACAACTTCCGATCCCGGTCTCTTTAACAACCAAACGTTATTACAACACCACGGTTATTTCAAAATAATTTATACTTTAAACCAAAATATAATATCTCTTTGAAACCATATAAATACGATATCATTTTTATATTTTTTTTAAAACCCCAAATCAATATGATATCATCTTTATTTTATAAATATCCCTTTCCCAAAATCATAATATTTCCAAATATATACCTTGAAACCATAGCTTTGAAACATAACTTTAATACTTAATGGTTTATACACTATATTACTTTATATATGTAATAAAACAGCTTCTTTAAATTTCTCAATAAAATCCCAATATCAATTGAACCTCCAAATAAACCATTTTAATTCCCATATATTTTCACAGCTTAAATATTCTATATTTCAAACTTAAATTTTTATAGTTCATATATTTCCCTCTTTAAATATTCCACTATTTCAAAATGGATCCTTTGAAAATTTAATATATATCAAATCCAATTCCTATTATTTAAATTTGAAATATTTAATTACTAATAAACATTATTCAGGTAAAATTCTTAAACTTCAATAACAGGATATTCTTTAAAATTAAAATATTTGATTATATCCTGTAAATCAATTTGTTATTCATTAAAACCTCTAATCAAAATCAGGTTATAAAATCATACCATTTTAAATCTTACTTTATTTACATTTCAAACAAATTTTACGAGGAAAATTCTTAAATACTTTAAATTCAAATCATATTCACATTTATCTTCAACCTTACTTTTTATTAGAGTTACTATAAACTCTATATGCAATAGAATTTCAAATATATTCTTAACCATATTCTATAAACGAAATCGACTTCATCATTTGGTTTATTTAAAAATTCGGAACAAATTTATACATAGCTAAATTCAAGAATTTTACTATATATATCAAAATTTAATATTTATTAAACCGTATTCTTTTCAGAACCATAGAAAATCATTTCAAAAATAATTTTATGTGTATATATATACCGCGGTGCCTGTATAAAATTTTCTACCCTGTGGTCAAGTGATACAAATATTTATCATTTCAGTCCGCAATTTAAAAATAAAATGTGGTTGTATATCATTTCAAACCGCAATCCCGAATGAAATGAAAATGCATAATAACTTGCAGTTTATACAATATAAATACAGCATTCATTCATCCATCATATCAATCATCAAACATTCAACAATTTGTCATCCAATTCAAACAATCACATCAATAAATAATAATTAATTACTGACAATTAATTTTTTAATAATTAATTTAATACTGTTTAACTGTAGTTTATATGCAATAATAAATAATTTAACTAGCAGTTTATATGAAAAATGAATTAAATAACACGTAAATTAAATGAATGCAATTTAACTGAGAAAATGATGAAATATATGCCAAACAGCTATAAATAAAATTTTAAACACATCATAAATTAATCTAACAAACATAAGAAATTTTAGAAATTGTGAGTGGGTTAAAACACTCACCTTTTGGATTAAATTGAATTAAAATCCAATTTAAACCCAAAAATTCAACAGCCTCAGAATCTACCCAAACAAGCATCAAAATGTCATAAATCTCAATACGATCCTAACAAAAAAAAATCGCGCGTAAATCGGACATTGTACGCGAAAGTTATTCAAGTTATAAGATGACTATTGCCATAATAAAGTGTATATATATAGTGATATTAAAATAAACAAAATAAATACTAAATTTCACGTTTTGGGATGAGCAGACTAGGGTACCTGCTAACAAGGTGGTGGCAAGGCTTGGGTGAGGTGGAGAGGCTTTCACGCAAGTCAAAGCTTCAAGAAGGATTAGGAAAAAGTGTTGCAAGCATGTGAGGGAGAAAATGAAATAGGGTCATGTTTGCATAATGAAGTTCAGTGAGATTGGAAAATTGAAATGAGGCTAATGGAGGATGGAACCAATGAAATGAATGCTTTAGGTAGCAACAATAAAAATTTATACATTTCAAACAAAGAGGTGGTAACGAATAAATATAAAGTAACAAATGGACCAGTTGTACTAAAACTTTGAGATCCAATTTCAAAACGTCTACTCCGCTAAATTAATTTCTATTAACCCTAAATATACACCCTATTAACACCCAATTAAATTTTATTAACACACATTAAATAAAATGTAACACTCCAATTTATGCCACTGGGGACAGCCGCTGCACACAATAAAAGATGAACCGAGACTGGAAGTTCAAATTTAAAAACGGCGTTTTTCTCAGCTCGCAATCACGATTCAAAATATTTGATTTACTTTAAAATATAAGGTTAGCATTAAAATCACTTCTATACTGCCTCCGATTGTTATAAAATGAATGTAAAATGTTGTTTCAAAATTCAAATTTTTCCTTTTTTATAAAATTTTACTTATCTTTAAAATGAAACGTTCATTTTATTTTCATTAAAAATGCTCTTCCTATTTAACCCAAAAATGTACGTTTCTTATATTAATTGCCATAAATTTCAATTAACTTCTCTTTCCTTTTAATTTAAAGATTCCTCGTATGGATTAGATGTTGCAAATTCCACACTTTCAAAGCTTTAACTTCTATTTCAATTGTTTATAGATTATACATTAATTCTTCCAAAATTTTCAAAGAAATTAGCTTTCCATTTATTTTCAATACATTCTTCTTATGGTATAATTATTTTGTTTCATAACTATTATTCAATTCATTATTCTTAAACGGATAAAATTTTCCATTGAATTTGCAAACTATCATAATATTCTTACATTCCATCTAAATTTCTATTAACGTAAAAATTAAGTGTTACATTTCATTTATTTGCCATAAATCCAATTATTGAATTTTTCTACACTTCAATTAAATTAAAAATCTTACTTTCCATTCTTTTAAATTCAGTCAATCATTATCTTATGGGTACATTTTACATTACTGTAAATCCAATTCCCTAATATTTTCCAGTAATCAACTAAATTTATATCAACGTAGTGATTAATTACGTTTATTTCAATGGATTTAGATTTAGTTCACTAAATTATATACATAGGCAAACAATTAATAGTTATCACAATAAGCCAAATCTACTCCCATTCATACCCTATTATCAATTGACAAAAATAAAATTTCTTACCTAACATTGATTATGTCAAATTACATTTTACTGCGTATTATTTCATCAATTGAATTTATTTTCCAATTTGCCGATTTCAATCAATTAAACTTTCCATCTGTTTCGATAAATTGGGTATGCACAAATTTAGCTATTCAATCAAATTTCAATCTACGGTACAATTATCATGGTTTATATCATATTGCACTAATATTCTCAAATTTCCTTCGTAATTTTCATTAATGTAGTATTTTAATATTAAATTCCACTTTTTTAAAAGCTTACCCTTGTTATTCGAGTCTTATTGAATTTTATATTTCAAATAAATAAACAATTTTCATTTTATAACTAAAATTAACATTTATTACATCTTATAGAATTAATCATTTCAAATGACCAATCACATCTACCATAACTGCACAAATTATAAAGTAGTAGATTTTTGTCATTTTTAATCCCTTAGATACTTAATATAGCTAAAAGAAAATTCACATATAATTTTAGTGTCAATTATTCCAGTAAATACAGTGTTTAAATGTCAACTGCAATTAATCCAATTAATTGCAAATTAATTCCATTTTTTTTTGATTTTATTCGATTACAACTTAATATTCACTCAATTATTACTCAACTAACATAGTTAACATTGTTTCATATTTCATTACATTAATATTTATATATACATCTTAGATTTGTATCAACGATTATACTTAAAAAAATGTGAATCTTGTCAATTACGCGTATTAATTAAGGTTTTCAACTCAATTAACAAAATTTCCTAAGTCAAGTCCCTTTTTACCAGATTTGACAATCCCTAACCATTTGTACTACATCCCATATTAATGTAATATTTATTAGATTTTATTTCAAATTAACGTACAACTTAATCTCCCTTAATTGAGATCTGATTCCTAAATTTTTTTTATTTAACATACTAAATGAATAAATAACCTAAATAAATGGTCACCTACTTACTTCTTTCATTTATAAGTTTACTACCCACCTAGGTATAAATTCCATATATAACACTAATTAATTTCCATTAACACTGCATTATCCAATTATCATAAATTTGTTCAATATATACTCTTGTTTACTTAAAAATAAATTTGTGTTTCCATAAATTCTCATTCACTCTTCCGTTACGAAATTAAAAATCATTAAGAAATGTTTATTATCAAAACAAGATTAATTTATTACCTTTCACATCCCACTATAAATCAGTGTAACCATTAATACCACACATATTGCAATTCCTTACACCGTACTGATCTTATTTAATTACCATTAACTATCTATTTTGTACAATAACTAAATGTTTACATTTGTTGCTTATATTTAGTTTTATAACCAAGCATAGCATGTTTAGATACAATGAATTGGAGTTTCATTAAGATTGTTGACATTTAACTTGTATTAACAGTGTCTTAGTTTAAATTTAGTTATTATTCCATTATAAAATTGCAACATTTTATTTCTTTCAATATTAACTCATAAAATATTATTAAAACCACAAAATTAAAACATCGAAAATTATGGGTCGTTACACTCTCCCCCACTCAAAACTTTTTGTCCCCGAAAAGAAAAAAAAAGGAAAAGAAGAAATCGATATATCTTACTTAAAATATTAAAAAAAAATAAGTTTACAAAAGATAGTAATTTAAAATAAAATATACCAATTCATGCCCATTTAAATTTTTATATTTTTTTTTTAACTTAAATTATTAAAGTTTGTAAAACATTTTCAAATTTTTCTAAGTCTAAAATTTTCGGAAAATTTTGGTAGAGTCTCCTTTGTACGGGGAGGCTCGGGAGAAAATATAATATCAATAATACAATATACAACATATATTTTTCAAAATAATATATATCCCCCGGAAAAATAACATAACAGCGCTATACCGTAATCTGAAAACGTACCTATTTTTTGGGCAATTTACGCTTAATTATGAAACCAAAAGCAGTAGCAATTGCTTCCATAACCTGTATTTCACTTATATAATCCAAAAGAGTTAATAATTATACAAAATGAAATATTTAAGCGTTGTTTCAATCGATAACAAACAAATTCATACAAACATCAATCATTGCAACCACAACATAAAATCATCACATAAAATTAACACAAATCAATCAATCATACATATCAAACACAAATAGTTGTTCGGGTTCAAAACTTTTAAATTGCACGGAATGAAGAATAAACTACTAGCGCATCATTTACTCAACAACCTTAGATAAAACTAAATAGATTATTCATTCATCCAATCCAAATTTAAAGTTTCTTACCCCAAACAACCATAACCCAAACAACAACAAATCCAAACAACCATCAACTTTACTTATTATTAATTTCCTTTCATACCTTTGTTGTTTGATTTTCCTTCTATTTATACAATGATTTATCTTTTTAATTTACATTTATTTCTAACAAAGTTTTAATTTCATTTACTCATTCAGTGTTTGTTTCATTTAATTTCACTTATTACTTATAATTATTCATTTTCATTAATTCAGGCCATGTAAGTTTCTTTTATTGTATTACATTTATGCATTTCTCCATTTCATTCATTTATTTAATTCTTACATTTCTATTTTATTTAATTATAGTAACCCTTTTTAATTACACTTAAATTTTTTTAACCTTATAACATCAATTCTTATAAGTAAAGGATTTCATTAATTCATTTACTAAGGTTTGCAATCATTTATTTATATTACTTACTTTTTCTATTATATTAAATTAGTAGCATTTCAATCATACTTAAGTTTATAACCCTACACATCAATTCTTATTTATTAAAGAATTCCATTAATTATTTTCATTATCTCAAGTTAATTACTTGTATAATATCTATTACATTTTCTTATTAACATTTTCAACTTTTATATATTTTGGAAAGTTATATATATGCCTTTAAGAATGTAATTGAAAGTTATACACGTTTTTCCTCAATTCTTTTAATAATTTAATGGTTCAATAATTCCATCTTTGTTTTATAAGTTACAATTTCAAATTTACCTTTAATTTCATTCATAACCTAGCATTAAATTCCTTATTTTAATTAAAGACTCCAATTATTAATCGGTTACATTTCATTTCACTACAATAACGGAAACTATTAATAAATCGGAAACTTAAGAATTAAATAGCGGGTTAAATTCAAAATCATTTTAAAATAACAGATAAATATATACTTATAACTTATGTATATATCCAATTATATTTGAAACAATTTAAAAATGATATATTTTCTCAAAATAAAACTGTAGCAAAATTACTACGGTGGCCTTCCCACTTCGAAACCCGAAAATGAATGTCGATGATGCGTGCACTCATCACCGAAATTATTTTCCAGTGACAGAGAGGGGAGTACAACTTATTTCTTTCCAGAATTTCTTTAAAACCATACTTTCAAATTATATTGAAATATTTATATCAGAAAATATTTCTAAATACTATTATTATATTTCAAAATCCTTTGAAAGCATTTTTTTCAAAATCCCGAACTTAAGTTCTAAAATTTCCAAATTTCGTTGATTTTATTTTCAATCTTATTTTACCTATTATTTATAAATTTTATTCCTAACAAACAATATACTGCAACCAAATATAATCTTTATAAAAATTTATTACTTTATATATAGAAAATATAACAGGCAAAATTATTTCATTCACCGATATAAAAACAAATATTATGTCGGTCTGTCCTATTAAGTGTTTAGAAATTCCTATTGATGTCACAACGTCTCATGCACCAACCAGAATTTATAAATACAAAACGGAATAGATTAACACAATATCAAAACCTTTTTATAACACAAACAAATACGCTCTCCAATATATATATACTCTCAGCGATTCCCATAGGGTATTACTACCCTATTAATAAAGAGTCAGACCCCACAAAGCTTTCGTTTACCACGTTATAACATCCTGCCTTTTCGCACGCTTTAAATCGACACACGTGCCAATTCGAACCATACGGAAGGGCGGATTGTTATGGGGTAAATAAAAAAAACAAGAAAGAAATAAAAACAAAACAGAATCTCATAGCGGAAGGATAAAATATAATAATCAAATATACAGTTTATAAAGCTGTTTATAAAACATTAGATTATATTTATATAATACATATCAGAGTTACACATACCACTAATAATGCAGCGGAACAGTATGAGTGTAGTGCAATAACATAAATAATAATACAAATCTTCGTCTTCGTCCTCCAGAGCAAATCTTCAGATCCTGAAACGTTCGGACTGACCCGAGCGAATTGAAAAGACAAAACACTCGAGTCAGAACTAAAAGATCTTATGTAAGTTAAATCAACAGGAATAAATATGAGTGCAGTAACTTAAAAGATGCTCGGGATTTACATCTCTTAAGGATCCGTTAAACTATTTACTATGTAGTATATTCGCTATTATAATAGTGTCTATAGTAAAATAAACATACTTTTAAATAGCGTTAAGGCTTTACATTTTCCACCTTAAAACGTAATAGTCCCAGTAGTCCATCCAATATCATAGTCCCTCCTAATCGGGAAGCCACCAGAGGATACCATACGGGTTACAAGAGAAATCAAAACTCGTACAAGGCGCGATAGGGTAGGTGACATGGCACAACTAGGCAATGCCAGGGTAGATATACCAATTACGCATCCGGGCTGGTGGTAACGCGTAGCTGCTACTACCGCCCACCTCGGACAAACTCTCCCCTAAAATCAAAGAAATCAAAAGTGGCCACCGAAACAATCCAAAGTCAGAGTATAATATTGAAGAGGAGTATCCGATCAGAGGAATGACCTCATTGGCCCGAGAATCGCTCCTATTTTAGCCACCTTATGCCAACTTACGGGAGTCCGGTCCACGTAATTACCTCAAAGGAAAACATCGCCACCATCCTACTTCATTCTGGAATCTTCATCGCATACACGGTTGTTAAAGTGGTTTTCGGGGTTGGCAGAGAGTATGACAACTTCCGATCCCGGTCTCTTTAACAACCAAACGTTATTATAACACCGTGGTTATTTCAAAATAATTTATACTTTAAACCTGAATATAATATCTCTTTGAAACCATATAAATACGATATCATTTTTATATTATTTTTTTAAACCCCAAATCAATATGATATCATCCTTATTTTATAAATATCCCTTTCCCAAAATCATAATATTTCCAAATACATACCTTGAAACCATAGCTTTGAAACCTAACTTTAATACTTAATGGTTTAAATACTATATTACTTTATATATGTAATAAAATAGCTTCTTTAAATTTCACAATAAAATCCCAATATCAATTGGAACCTCCAAATAAACCATTTTAATTCCCATATATTTTCACAGCTTAAATATTCTATATTTCAAACTTAAATTTTTATAGTTCATATATTTACCTCTTTAAATATTCCACAATTTCAAAATGGATCCTTTGAAAATTTAATATATATCAAATCCAATTCCTATTATTTAAATTTGAAATATTTACTTACTAACAAACATTATTCAGGTAAAACTCTTAAACTTTAATAACAGGATATTCTTTAAAATTAAAATATTTGATAATATCCTGTAAATCAATTTGATATTCATTAAAACCTCTAATCAAAATCAGGTTATAAAATCATACCTTTTTAAATTTTACTTTATTTACATTTCAAACAAATTTTACGAGGAAAATTCTCAAATACTTTAAATTCAAATCATATTCACATTTATCTTCAACCTTACTTTTTATTAGAGTTATTATAAACTCTATATGCAATATAATTTCAAATATATTCTTAACCATATTCTATAAACGAAATCAACTTCATTATTTAGCTTATTTAAAAATTCGAAACAGATTTATACATAGCTAAATTCAAGAATTTTACTATATATATCAAAATTTAATATTTATTAAACTGTATTCTTTTCAAAACCATAGAAAATCATTTCAAAAATAATTATATATATATATATATATATATATACCGCGGTGCCTGTATAAAATTTTCTATCCTATGGTCAAGCGATATGGATATTTATCATTTCAATCCGCAATTTAAAAATAAAATGCGGTTGTATATCATTTCAAACCGCAATCCTGAATGAAATGAAAATGCATAATAACTTGCAGTTTATACAATATAAATACAGCATCCATTCATCCATCATATCAATCATCAAAATTCAACAATTTATCATCCAATTCAAACAATCACACCAATAAATAATAATTAAGTACCGACAATTAATTTTTCAATAATGAATTTAATACTGTTTAACTGTAGTTTATATGCAATAATAAATAAATTTAACTAGCAGTTTATATCCAAAATGAATTAAATAACGCGTAAATTAAATGAATGCAATTTAACTGAGAAAATGATGAAATATATGCCAAACAACTATAAATAAAATTTTAAACACATCATTAAATTAATCTAACAAACATAAGAAATTTTAGAAATTGTGAGTGGGTTAAAACACTCACCTTTTGGATTTAAATTGAATTAAAATCCAATTTAAACCCAAAAATTCAACAGCCTCAGAATCTACCCAAACTAGCGTCAAAATGTCATAAATAACAATACGATCCTAACAAAAAAATCGCGCGTAAATCAGACATTGTATGCGAAAGTTATTCAAGTTATAAGATGACTATGGCCATAATAAAGTGTATATATACAGTGATATTAAAATAAACAAAATAAATACTAAATTTCATGTTTTGGGATGAGGAGACTAGGGTACCTGCTAACAAGGTGGTGGCAAGGCTTGGGTGAGGTGGAGAGGCTTTCACGCAACTCAAAGCTTCAAGAAGGATTAGGAAATAGTGTTGCAAGCAGGTGAAGGAGAAAATGAAATAGGGTCATGTTTGCATAATGAAGTTCAGTGAGATTGGAAAATTGAAATGAGGCTAATGGAGGATGGAACCAATGAAATGAATGCTTCAGGTAGCAAAAATGAAAATTTATACATTTCAAACAAAGAGGTGGCAACGAATAAATATAAAGTAACAAATGGACTAGTTGTACTAAAACTTTGAGATCCAATTTCAAAACGTCTACTCCGCTAAATTAATTTCTATTAACCCTAAATATACACCTTATTAACACCCAATTAAATTTTATTAACACACATTAAATAAAATATAACACTCCAATTTATGCCACTGGGGGCCGCCGCTGCACACAATAAAAGATGAACCGAGACTAGAAGTTCAAATTTAAAAACAGCGTTTTTCTCAGCGCGCAATCACGATTCAAAATATTTAATTTACTTTAAAATATAAGGTTAGCATTAAAATCACTTATATACTGCCTCTAATTGTTATAAAATGAATGTAAAATGTTGTTTCAAAATTCAAATTTTTCCTTTTTTATAAAATTTTACTTATCTTTAAAATGAAACGTTCATTTTATTTTTCTCAAACTGTTCTTTTATTTTCATTAAAAATGCTCTTTCTATTTAACTCAAAAATGTACGTTTCTTATATTAATTGCCATAAATTTCAATTAACTTCTCTTTCCTTTTAATTTAAAGATTCCTCATATGGATTAGATGTTGCAAATTCCACACTTTCAAAGCTTTAACTTCTATTTCAATTGTTTATAGATTATACATTAAATCTTCCAAAATTTTCAATGAAATTAGCTTTCCATTTATTTTCAATACATTCTTCTTATGTTATAATTATTTTGTTTCATATCTATTATTCAATTCACTATTCTTAAATGGATAAAATTTTCCATTGAATTTGCAAACTATCATAATATTCTTACATTCCATCTAACTTTCTATTAACGTAAAAATTAAGTGTTAAGTTTCATTTATTTGCCATAAATTCAATTATTGAATTTTTCTACACTTCAATT
This sequence comes from Allium cepa, assembly GCA_030765085.1. NCBI lineage: Eukaryota > Viridiplantae > Streptophyta > Magnoliopsida > Asparagales > Amaryllidaceae > Allium > Allium cepa. The sequence goes on from CM060938.1 coordinate 515,928,646, forward strand.
AAATTAAAAATCTTACTTCCCATTCTTTTAAATTAAGTCAGTCATTATCTTATGGGTACATTTTACATTACTGTAAATCCAATTCCCTAATATTTTCCAGTAATCAACTAAATTTATGTCAGCGTAGTGATTAGTTACGTTTATTTCAATGTATTTAGATCAAATTCACTAAATTATATACATAGGTAAACAATTAATAGTTATCACAATAAGCCAAATCTACTCCCATTCATACCCTATTATCAATTGACAAAAATAAAATTTCTTACCTAACATTGATTATGTCAAATTACATTTTACTGCGTATTATTTCATCAATTGAATTTATTTTCCAATTTGCTGATTTCAATCAATTAAACTTTACCATCTGTTTCAATAAATTGGGTATGCACAAATTTAGCTATTCAATCAAATTTCAATTTACGGTACAATTATCATGGTTTATATCATATTGCATTAATATTCTCAAATTTCCTTCGTAATTTTCATTAACGTAGTATTTTAATATTAAATTCCACTTTTTTAAAAGCTTACCCTTATTATTCGAGTCTTATTGAATTTTATATTTCAAATAAATAAACAATTTTCATTTTGTAACTAAAATTAACATTTATTACATCTTATAGAATTATTCATTTCAAATGACCAATCACATCTACCATAAATGCAGAAATTATAAACTAGTAGATTTTTGTCATTTTTAATCCCTTAGATACTTAATATAGCTAAAAGCAAATTCACATATAATTTTAGTGTTAATTATTCCAGTAAATACACTGTTTAAATGTCAACTGCAATTAATCCAATTAATTGCAAATTAATTCCAAAAAATTTGATTTTATTCGATTACAACTTAATTTTCACTCAATTATTACTCAACTAACATAGTTAACATTGTTTCATATTTCATTACATTAATATTTATATATACATCTTAGATTTGTATCAACGGTTATACTTAAAAATGTGAATCTTGTCAATTACGCGTATTAATTAAGGTTTTCAACTCAATTAACAAAATTTCCTAAGTCAAATCCTTTTTTACCAAATTTGACAATCCCTAACCATTTGTACTACATCCCATATTAATGTAATATTTATTAGATTTTATTTCAAATTAACGTACAACTTAATTTCCCTTAATTGAGATCTGATTTCCAAATTTTTCTTATTTAACATACTAAATGAATAAATAACCTAAATAAATGGTCACCTACTTACTTCTTTCATTTATAAGTTTACTACCCACCCAGGTATAAATTCCATATATAACACTAATTAATTTCCATTAACACTGCATTATCCAATTATCATAAATTTGTTCAATATATACTCTTGTTTACTTAAAAATAAATTTATGTTTTCCATAAATTCTCATTCACTCTTCCTTACGAAATTAAAAATCATTAAGAAATGTTTATTATCAAAACAAGATTAATTTATTACCTTTCACATCCCACTATAAATCAGTGTAACCATTAATACCACACATATTGCAATTCCTTACACCATACTGATCTTATTTAATTACCATTAACAATCTATTTTGTACAATAACTAAATGTTTACATTTGTTACTTATATTTAGTTTTATAACCAAGCATGGCATGTTTAGATACAATGAATTGGAGTTTCATTAAGATTGTTGACACTTAATTTGTATTAACAGTGTCTCAGTTTAAATTTAGTCATTATTCCATTATAAAATTGCAACATTTTATTTCTTTCAATATTAACTCATAAAATATTATTAAAACCACAAAATTAAAACATCGAAAATTTATGGGTCGTTACACTCTCCCCCACTCATAAAATATGATAAGTAGTTTGTTTGCCTGTTTGTTTAGGGATGAAAACATATATATAAATATATATATATATATGTATGTATGTATGTATGTATGTATGTATGTATGTATGTATGTATGTATAATAATATTGTATACATGTCTGTTAACAAAATGTACCAACTCTGTTTTCAGTATACAGGTGAGTAAACTTCCTTCACAAGGTTTTAAATCTATTTTAATTTGTTTATATGGGATGAATATTTGAGATTATGTGTGAGATTTGCTTGTATGGCTGTAAATATTACCTATATATATATTTAAGAAAATTGAATGCATGTCTGTGACCAGGTTTACACATGCCCTGTTAAATTTACAGGATTGATTAAATTAATTTTTTTAATCCCTTTCCCTGATCTCTTTGAAATCATGTTGTTTAAACGAAATTTGTTTGTGTTGACACCATACAAGATTTAAAAATGAAAACAAGTAAAATTATTAAGCAATTTAGCTGGAAATTGGAAATTTACAGTGGAAGCTTATTCAAATCAAAAACACAATTTATAAATTTTCAAGTTTTGATTCTTAATTTGGATTCGTATATGGATAACTTGATTTTTGATATCAATATGGTGATTTTTAGTTTGTAAATTTAGAGAATATGAGGGATGAACATTTTCGGTTTAAAAATTAAACTCTGGCGATCTCATCGCCGTGGGAAGGTTCAGCCGGTTCTGGTAGATGCTGGGGGACTTAAGGGAGGTGCCGACCATGGCGGAATCTTAGTTTTGGATTGGGATTGTATGATTGAATGGATTGTAGGGTTTTGAGGTGGCAATGGGAGGTTAGCGAACGAAATCAATTTGGGAAGAAAGGACGCAACCGAGACCTTCGAGGTTTGGCAGAAAGGAAGTGTCAGAGTAGAGCTTCCGATCGGTGGGAAGGCTGTTCCGATCGATGGTGTGTGGTGGTTGCAATTCGTCGATCAGGTAGCATGGGTTTTCCCTGGGTCCACGAGAGAGGTTGAGTTCTCGTGTGAGTGGTCGTGGGTCATCGACGAAATGGCAAAATGGATCAGGGGATGATTGGAAATTTGGCTGGAATGTCGCGATGGCGAGTTAGTCAGAAACGTGGGTGTACACATGTACGGCGTGCATGTGGAAGCTTCCATGGCTGAAAGGAAACCAAGATAGCGGGATGGGTTCGTTTCTGGCTGTGTTTGTTTTGTGTTCTAGTTTGGATTAGTTTTGAAAGAGGCAAGATGATAGGGGCCTTTTCTCTTCTATTCGAGGCTTCAGCTAGGTGGTTTATCGGAGGATGTGGGGGAGGTGTGGAAGAAGGATTTATTGGGTTTTGTTTTCAGGTTCGACCCTGTGCTTTGCGTGATGGACTTCGGTCCAACTATATTTGTACAGTTGTTTTTTTGTATTTTTGGTTTCAATTGTTTTAGTCTTGGGCTTTTAGGCTTTGGCCTGTTGGGTTTGTTTGTTTAAAACAGAATTTGATTTGTTTTAAAAGAAAATTGTTTTAAAGAGAAATAAATCTATAGCCAATTGAAGAATAAAATCAAGCATGTTGATTTAAAGTAAAACATTTAGGAACCGATTTTCTTTAATGTAAATGTTTATTTTAAGTTTATATAGACAAAGGAATTTTAAAATATTTAAAATTGTTTTACTTTAGGTCTATTTAATTTAGGAAATTTAAATAAGTTATTATAAATTAGCCAAGCTTTTGAAAATAATTTATTGTTAATCCCTGGGTTCATTTGAATAAATTAAGGTATATTTAGGGAATTAATTAAGGAGTAGTAATTAATAGAAACAATTAAAGGGGTTATTTACTCAATATAATTAATTAATTAAATGTGACTAATTTAAGTTAATTAACTAGTTATAATTAGTCATTTGACAATTGATTAAATATAATTACTTAATGTAATTAATAAAGTGTATTTACTTAGTGAAGTAATTAATGGGTAATTACAAATGCAATTAATTAAAGGAGGATAAGTATAATTAATGAGAATGGTGAAGATTAAATAAATTTGTGATATTAATTAAGGCTTAATATAATGGAAGGATAAGTAATCCAGGGTGATTAATTAAGATGGATAATTGAGAGATGATTAATTAATTGATTTGAAATTAATTAATGTTAAGTAAAGGAAGTCTAAGTGATTAAAGATTAGTAATTAATTCAATTAGAGATAAATTGAATTATTTTGGAAGAGATCAATTTTGCTTATGATGTTTGAATGATGTTAAATGCCTTGAATTGGTTGATATCTCTGATATGAAATGTTTTGTGATATAATATGTTTGAGTGGAAAATGATGATATGGTTATCTATCGATGATGAATTGCCGTGTAAAAGTGACATCCTGTATTTAAAATTAAATTGTATTTTACTTGAATAAATGGAGTTATGATGGTACTGAATTCGAAGAGACCGAGGTCGGGCATTAGTAAATACCCGAATCCACTTCGATTTGTCACATACAGTGATTCTTTATAAATTGATATGCGAAATCAATAGACTGGAATAGAATGACTTAAATGAATTGGACCTTTTAATCTAAGTTTTTGGTACTTAGAAATTGATTTGTGATGTCTATATCCAATTGTGAATTTGTATATTGATGCGAGTTATCCCGGGTTTCAAAATGTTTAAACATTGGAATTTCATGTTAGATGAGTTTACTCACGCCGATTTCTAACCTTACCCGAGTGTTGCTTTGATGTAATGCTCGGGTCAGACCAAGTATTATAGATTTTCAGGTAAGGACGTTCTGGAGCTCAGGAGGCGAGCTGGATGGCAAGAACGTATTGAGTGTTTCCGATGTATTATATTGTTGTATATCTGAGACATGTTGATTGTATCTGTCCAGTGTTTGTATATGTGTTGTAACTCTGATGTATTAAAGTGAAATTTGACAAGTATAGTTTCCTTTGGATAACTGTTATTATTTGTTATTATATTTTATCCGCTGCGAATGTGAGGTTGGTGTTTCTGTTCTTCTTTTTCTTCTATCTCTTTCTGCTTTTCCCTATCTATTTGGGATTTATGGAATCGAAAATCCCAGGTCGTTATATTTAGTATCAGAGCTGAAGGTTAAGCGAGTACCTTGGCTCTGGTGGATTTACTCATAAAGGATAGGGTAAGTGGAACCCTAGAATGAGTTGAGTATGTATGTATGTGTGTGTGTGTGTGTATATATATATATATATATATATATATATATATATGCGAGAGCGTACTTGTTATTTTCTTATATAAAGATTTTAAATGGTTTTAAAAATAATGATTTTATATAAGAATATATTTTGATATATAAAGCAATATTTCTTTCTAATGAATATTAAGGTAATTGGTTGTTAAATTATTGGAATTAAATTAGGTGGTAATAGAAATACAACCAAATTGAAATTAAATAAAGATAAGTTTGAAATGGATTCAAACTGAAATTAAAATATTGAATTTGGGGAAGAATTTCAAAAAATGATAATAATGAATTGGTTTCCTTGATTATTTTATTGTTGTGTTTGATAATGAAATGTGTATTAATGAGTAAGCGAAATAAAATGTTTTAGGGAAGTAAAACATTTAGGCAAGTATGACTTATAAATTGGAACTGAAGATGACCTAAATTGTGAAGTTTTAAAGCTGGATCCAGAATTTGAAAATTGCTTCAAAGTGATAAAGAAATGTTATTTAATATATTTGAATGAATGGGTCCTATTTCAAACAAGAGTTGTTTGAAAATTTAAAGAAATTTGTTTCAAATTAATAACCAAAGGTGGTTTAAAATAATATGTATATATGTGGATATATATAATATCAAAGGTGATTTAAACTAAACTCTGAAGTGATGAGTTTTGATTTTCCCTGGGAATGGGATGAGAAAACCCGAAGTGATAAGTTTTTGAACTTACAAGTGGGAAGATTATTAATGTGAAGTTTAAAATTTGAAATGGGAACTCAAATTTGAGTAAGGTTAACAGGACTTAATTGAATTTAACTTAGAAGAAGTTAAATAAGTTTGAATGAACAACCTGATTTGGAAATTTCAAGATGAAATTGGGATTTAACTTGGGAAGTTAAATGATTAATTTGAATTAGGAGCTTGTGTGATCTCAAAATGGGTTTGAGATCTGGAAATTGGAAATGGATGGATGTTTTAAAATAAATTGGGATGATATCATCCTGTTGTTATTAATAATCTTCAAAATTGTGAATTGGATTTGTTTAAATGAATGAAGAAATGAGGTGTAGTAATACATCCATTAATAAGATAAAAGGAAATCATTTTGGACTTAAGATTTGAATGTTTAAGATAAAAACTTCAAAGGTTTGGTTTCAAAATTGAAATTTGGTGATAAATTAAATTTCAAAAAATTTAGTTGTTTAAAAAGGATTTGAATTCTTATTTGAACCTTGAAATAAGTTAAGTAAAGATAAATTAAAATGGAATTTTGGGAATTTGGATTCAGAATTAAATGGTTTAAAGATTTACGCTGTTAATTTAAAAATAAAGGTTGGTTTGATTTAAAGAAATTAAATCAACAATTGAAAATTTAACTCGAATTTATATAATTCAAGATGACTTAAAAAGTGGAGATTGAAATTTGGTTAATTCAAACAGAAATTGAAATGATTGAAGTTGGTTCAATTTGAAATTAGTCCAAATTGATCTGAATAATTTGGAATTGTCATTAAAGTTGAATAGGTTTAAAATCAAATGGAATTTGATTTGAATTTGGGAAGAAGTTTAGGTTAATTCAACTTGAATTGAAATTAAATCAATTTCAATGGAAATTGAAGTTAATTCAAATAGAATTGGAATTGAGTCAATTTAAATGGAAGTAGAAATTTAAATTGAATTAATTGGAAATGGAGGTTGAGAATTAAATAGTTTGACTCTGGACTATTTTCAAAATAAATTGTTCTAATATAAATTTATTTTTCCAAACTATTTACTATACAACTCTTCTTTTTAAACCTAAAACTATCTTATACTTGTTTTACAATTATTTTTGGAACTATTTAACAATTTTTAAAAAGTTTTATAAATTGATTACTATTTTTCATCTATTTTACAAATTAATTACTATTTTACAACTATTTTGCAATTATTTAAATTTTCTATAACTATTTGACTATTTTCCAACTATTTTATAACTACTTAACTATTTTATAACTACTTAACTATTTTATAGCTATTCTACAAAATAATAATTATTTTTCAACTACTTACCTATTTTTAACTTTTCAAACTATTTTATAAATTTAAGCTAGACAAAGTTCAAACTGTTTATGATTAAATATCCATTTGAGATAAGAATTGAGGTGATAATCCTAATGAGGATTTAAGCAACTGTGAGTAAGTGAATGAAAATCAAAGTGAATGTGAATAGAAAAGGAGGTTGATTTGGCTAATAATCAATAAAGATAAATACGTAGGATGTACGTATATTATTCTATTTGCATAATGATTTAATCCGGATTCGAGCATAGAATTTCGAGATAGTGTATCAATCCGAGATAGGATATTTTCACTCGATTTTTGACGGCGAACCTGGATATGGATTGTTGATTGGTTCTGGATATTCTCTATCATAGTTATGGATATGCAAGGAGAATGACGGTTTCTGATCAAGAAACCAGATCTGAGTCCGCACTAGGAAGTCGAGTGGACGATACTAGTTCAGAAGTGAAATTGTGTGATCGAGTGAGCGATCAGATTGATATAGCATACAGATGATATGTGTACATCGTACGGGTTTGAATGAAATTGATACTGGGAATTTAGGGATAAGAAATATGGAATGGTTTTTGAAATGAATGGTATAATTTGTGAAATATATGATGAAATAAAATGGAAATTGGGTATTTCCATGATAGAAATTTACTTTACGAAAGTAAGTAATATGGTAAGTGACTGTATAGAGTAATCAAATTTGAATATTTGATTTGAAATAAATAAAGTTATATATCTTTGTTATATAAGATAAATCTCCCCTTGTTGAATCTAGCCAGAATAAAAGAGTTTTTGAACGTATTTGAAGTATAAAAAGGGAATTTATACAAGTTTGAATTGATTCAAAGATTTTTAAAGTTATATATATATATAAAAGATCTTATAAGAATGATTTTGAGAAAAGTTTTTTGGAACCAATGAATTTGGAAAGGCTTTGATTTTTGGAAAAAATCAATTTTGGAAATTTGGAAAGCCTAGTTGAGAATTATCGATTTTGTGAAAAGGAGATTTATATGAGATTCATACTAGGTGTATGATTTGGAAGATACTATATGTGTGTAGTATAAAGTGTTTTGAAAATGGCTCTGGAGAAAAAGGCGCTCCCTTGGAATGAACTTCTTAGGAGTACCACAAGGTGGTACTGCCTTGAACCCTAAGGAGGGTTCTAAACTTGATCCTGTGAGGAGTCTGGACAAACTAGTTCCTGAGGATTATGTGTAGTGTGTAGCGAAACTCGAGGGCGCTGATGCCTACAGAGGCATTTGGGTTATGCTGTGACGACGGTTTAACTCGATGTCACTGCGATCTACTGCAGACCATAGCGAAAGTCGTGTGTGTCATTGAGAACCAGCAGTCGACATTTGATTTTATATCAGTAGACTGCAACCTATGGTAATATAGCGAAAGTCGTGTGTGCTGCTGAGAGCCAACAGTCTACGTTTGATTTTACATCGGTAGATTGCGACCTATAGAGACATAGCAAAAGTCGAGAGGCCGTGAGAGCCTAAGGCTACATTGGTACTTGACTGATATAGTCTGCGACCTATGTGGGAGTGGAGAAGTTTCATTCTTTTGGCAGCGAAATTCGAGGGCGCTGATGCCCACAGTTATATGGACTTTTGTTGCGATGGCAACGTAACCCTGGATGTAACTGCGATCTGTAGCGGGTTCCATGGCGTAATCGAGGGGCACGGAGGCCTATAGTTATCTATGATTTTGCCAGGATGGCAACATAACCATCGGGTTAAATGCGGCCATGGATGGGGGTGATGATTTCCAGAGCATTCTCACCAAAGATATTTCCTCTATTTTCAAAATATTTTCTATATTTTCAATAAAATTATTTTTCAAATATTTTCATTGGGTGTTGAAATCGGGTCTGCGAAGTACTTATAGATTTTCAGTCCTACGCCTGATCAACGTATGACTGAATTTCTGTGAGAACAAGGATGGATTGGTTGAAACATCGAGTTATAAAAGTATTTTAACAAAACTATTTTGGCAATAATATATAGATTTTAAAGTGTTTTAAAAATGATCAAAAGTGATTTAACTAATATTAAGTATTTTAACAAATACTGGCTTCGTTTCTTTTTGGGGACGGAAAGATTCAAAGGGGGGAGGGATGTGATAACCCGGATTTTTTTATATCTGTTGATTGATAATTAGTTAGGTTAATTAATAAGAAATGCTGATTCTAACCATTAAAATACTGATTGTTAAAATTTGAAACAAATAAATCTAATAATTAATGTTCATATTCGGGAAAATATTATTTGATAACCTCCTAATATAATTATGTAAAATGGACAAACTTATTATTTTCAAACAAATTAAGCACATACATACATACATATATATATATGAGTGGATTTTAAATTGAATTTGAATTTGAAATTCAAAAGATAAATATCTTAAAGTAAATTGGATTTAAAAATAATATATATATATATATATGATTTTATTTGTATAAAATTTGTTTTATATTATTTTCTTTTAAAGGATTTGCTACATATGAATTAAGAAATATTAACTAAATAGAAATTAAATATAAAGATTTATAAAACATTTTAATATATTTACACATGCAAAATACAAACGTTGAGATTTTAGCATATAATTTTAAAAATGTAAGTAAATGAATAAGGTTTAATGACAAGTGTCTTTTAATCTCTTTTTATTTTTCAAAATAATTAATAAATGAGAAAAACCAAGTTATACAAGCATCTCTTTACTTCTTTCTTATCTTCATTTTACAAGCATAAGTGTAACGACCCAGAATTTTTATTAATTAAAATTTGAATATTTAATTAATTTTAAATATTAATAAGTGAATTTATAAGTCGAATAAATTTTTATTTTGAATTATTGGATTTAATTGAATAATTAAATCGATAATTTAATACGTTAAATTATAGAAATAATTGAAAATTGGGTTAAATATGATTGAAATTAATTTGTAAAATTTTATTTTATCATATTGAAGTTAGAATGATATTTTAGAACTTTTAAAATCGAATTAAAAGTTAATTTGTGAAAATTGAATATTTTAATATTTAATAATTGACTGTAAAATAGCCAATTTTTGAACAGTCTCAGAATTGAACGAAACCAGTTTCATTGGATCCATAATAGTTAGTTATTACCGGATTTCAATTTTCGTGTCAATCGGAGTTATCGTTTGATCGTGGCAGCTCGAAACGCATCGAATTATTTTTTAATTTAAATTTGACGAGTGAAAATAGCCATTTTTCAAAAAGTCTCGGATTTCGACGAAACCAGTTTCATCGGATCCGTAATGTGATATTATTGCAAGGTTTCAAATTTCAAGTCGATTGGATTTACCGTTTGTCCGGTACAAATTAAAACGCCTAGAAATCGATTTAAATCGGTTTAATTTAAATTGAGCGTTTATAGCCATAACTCGCACATACTTCCGAATTAGCTTCCAAAACCTGTTCCATTGTGTCCGGAACGCGGGGTAAACCTTAGAAACGCTGGTTACGGCGTCTAAATCGGAGTTCGGAATTTCCGGGATGAATAGTGTCGCTCGTTCTCTTATTAATAGACCCACCTCTTCATAATTTGCTAAAATAAGAAACCCTAACCCTAATTCAAGTTGCTAGCCGCCACTTTATAATTCTAAGGCCAGAAATCATTCTTCTTCATCTCTTAATCTCTTCCAATCCATCAAGAATTGGCCAAAGTTGTTAACTACAACATTGAAGAGCATGGAGAGAGCTTTAATTTCATACGGTGATGATCGAGTTTGGAGTTGCGTAGAGGGAGCTAGAGGTGGCCGTTCCCATCAGTTTTCGCACGCATTCCCGTGCTCTACAGGTGGCCTAGCTTCACCTAGGGGGGGGCGAGTATAGAGGAGGAGGAGAGCTTCGACATGGGAGTGGTATGATGATGTATAGTTGAGTAATTGGAGTGCAAATGCTAACCCTAATCTACATGTTGGGTTCGGCCTCAATTTGCACGGCCTGGAGATGATAACGTGATTTGGGAAGATGCGCAGGGGCCGTTGGATCTGGATCTAGTGGCTAGGATGAGCTGTAGGTTATAATTTTAAAAGTTATGTTGAAATTATGTATATAAATTGTGTACAAACTTGTAAAATGCATAACTTTTTCATACGAGGTCGAAAAAATGCAAACTCAGTTGCGTTGGAATCGTATGGACGAGCACTACGCGATGGAGTTGGTTTGGAGTCGTTTGGAGTTAGTGAGCATTTCGGGTAAAATTAAACGCGCGTTTAATTTTATTCGAAATAAATCGCTAAAACGGAAATTAAAACCAAGGTGAGAACTTCTCACTCAATCGAATAGGTTTCGATTTTTATTTTAAATAGTTAGATTTAAAATATTTGAATGCATGTTTGAATGATGATAATATCTATTGATTGTTAAAATAGACATTATACGCCGTTAGTAAGCGGATGTTATTTAATATAAACATATACCGCGAATATTTCATAAACAGTGAAATTGGTATTATATATAATATCAATATATATATATATTGGCATATGTATATATTACAGTTGTTGATTTCCCGCATTTTTTGTTTAGCGGATGAGACCCTATTACGCCGTTATTAAGCGGATAATATTTATTAAAAACATGTACCGCGATAATTTCGTACTGGAGCGAAATTGGTATTGTGCTAATGTTTTTGGATGCAGGAAACAGGTTGGAGGGATCCAACTGGATTCCTCAACAGTTTTTATTTTATTTCAGATATTTTGATATTTGATGGATTATCATATCAATATATGATATCATTGTTAGTCGTGATTGACTATTTGGTGTGTAGCATCATTGGACCCAGATTTTGGGATTTTAAAATGGTTTTAAAGTGATTTTTGAAAATATACTATATTTTTGGAATTGATCCATTATAAATAAATAAACGTTATAATTTTTAAAGTTATAAAATTATGGTTTTTGTGAAATATAGTAAAAGCTGGTTTTTGAGAAATATGAACTAATGATTTTATAAAATAATTTAGATTGGATTTTTGAATATATGATAAAAGTTTAAAATATAGGATTTATAAAATTTGATTATTTTATAAATCGAAATGATGAAATTATAAAGGAATTTAAAGACGTTTTAGAATAATAATATAAACTGATTTATATTAAGAGATTTATAAATGGATATTTATAAATTGAAATATAGACATTATAAAACGAGTTTTTATAAGTGTTTGAAGGTAGTGAAAATGAATTTCATAAATGAATGAAATTTATAGAATTATAAACTGTGAAGTTATAAATGAAATTTATAAATAGTAAGATTTATAAATTTGTGAAGTTAATTGAAGAATAGATTTGGTTAAATAAATGAATCTTATAAGTTATAAGATTTATAATTATGAAGTTTAAAGAACGATTTTATAAAATAATCGTTTTATAAGGATTTAACTTATAATATGAACTTTTAGTTTATGATTAAGTTATAAACTGGAATAGGTTAATAAAGGAATTTATAAAAAAGAAGTTTTTATAAATAAATAGAAACGGAATTTATAAACGTTGTTTTATAAATCCGCAAACGACTTATTTTGATAAGTTAATTGTTATAACCTATTAATGGAGTTATATTCACGTTGTAAACAGTGAATAATCCTTTAAGTTAAAAAGAATAGAAATAATGGAATTTGTGAACATAGTATATTCACGTTTTTGAATAGTGAATAAGACGTTAAAGAAATGTTTTGAATGTGATATTTTAAATAGAATTAAAACGATCTAACGATGTTTTAAAAGGTGTTGAGATTCGAAACCATAGATTTCAACATTCATTGTTGAAATAGATGTTTCGTGAAATAAAAGGAAATGGTGGACTATAACACTGTTGTTATAGTAAATGATTTCCGAAAGGAAATGTTTTGTATAGTATTGGGATTTATATATCTATTTTAATTTCGAATCCCTATACTAGTGATTTTGGGTTGTCGTAACGATGTTTTACGTAACATTCGTTTTGGCCCAAATAAATATGTTTAAGAGAATGATTTTCTTAAAGAATGAATTATATACTTAATTCGATTTAAGTATATTGAATATTTTCCAAGGTTGAAAATAAAAAGATCTGTGAATTACTTATGAATAAATAAGTATGGAAATGTTTTCCAATAAGAAGTGAATATTAGAATTTATCTTTTTGAAGATAAATCGAAATGAATTATTGAAATCGTATATGCATAGATATTTTGGAAATATAAATTCATTATGGAATTTATATGTGAAAAGTGGAATTTGTATAAAAATAAATATTGATTTATTTTTGAAGTGTTGAAATTAAATATCTTGTAAAGATATTTTGGAAAATAAATAATTTGGAAAATTATTTGGAATCTGGTGATGTGTGCATATCCAGTGATAGTTCAATAGCCGACTATCAATATTTCCCTTTGAATGGGTATTTGATGTGAATTGATTGAAATTGAATGCACACTTATTTTTGAATAAGCGCTCACTATTCGGGTTAACCGGGAAAGGACCATGGGGTCGTATAACCCATTCCGAATATGTGATACGTCGTTGTGAATCGCATTTGAAGATCGGTGTTGAAGACCGGATATTTGCGAGAGCGATAGGATGAACTATCGATTGACTCTGCACCGAGTTGCTCCGGTATTGAGTTCTCCATATGTGATGGTGAATCCGATCAGGATTGTGGATATCCGGATTGCAAGGACTTCTTTGTAAGTGCCTTCGGTTTTGTTCGATCCCGGAACAGACTTGTATGAATTGTATGTCTGACATTACAATTTGAGATATAAAGCCGATTTCTTTCAAATATATTTCTGTTGGTGGCGGAGAATTTATTCTTTGCTTAACACCCTTCTTTGAGATGTACGAGCTCAAAGGTTATATAGTTGAAGTTATCAGCGATATATTCCCAATTTGGTAATGTGACATGCTGAGTGATGCTGAAATGATCATTGTGTTGATTATTTGCGATAGGATCGTTTATTTGATCGTCTATCCTTGTGATCATTGTGTTGATCATTTGTTGACCCAAAGCATGGCTTTTGTATAAAGTATGTTTTTGTGGACGTGACTTCGTCGAGCCTCACACCCCGTGAATGGTCAAAACAGGAAAGAAGCAGCAAGGTTATGAGGGGTAGCACCCTTTAGGATGTGTCCATTTCCTTCTGGAAAAGGGTGGTATCATGGTATGGAGCCCAGATACTTACTCATGTTGAAAACACTTTATGATTGTGTGAATTGATTACGAGCGCTCGGTTGATAAAGGTCCCAAAGGACCGGGGGATGGCATATTCGGTCAGTTGTTACTCAGTTAGGAGTAACCCGGCCTTGTGTTGGTAGAGATCCGGTTTGGTTCTCGGGGATGTCCATCCAGAGGCATTCTCATGTGGCAATGGGAAGTTCCTTGGCCTGACCATTTGTTGGAAATCCAATTCCCAATACGAAATTTGTACGGTATTAGTTGTAGAACCTGCCATTCACTTATGGTGGTCACCACTGTTTGGATGGTAGCTATAGTAGGCATACGATAATGGTCGTATGTTGGCTAAGATTTATATTCTACTTTCGAAATGAATTTTTCCTACACTATGCACTAATAATAATATTAAATGTTCTTTTAAATGCGTATCAAGCATCTTTGACTATCATAAGGAGAAATCTCCTCCGATTCTGCGTTTGCATTGTGTGTGTGTGCGGGAGGCCTTATGGTAGTCTCATTTTTAAAAGCATTGCGAATTGAATTTAAAAATATTCCTCTATTTTGATTTTAAAGATAAATAAACTGTTTTGAGTTCTCACACCAGTCACATGACTGACTTGGAGTTTATTGTTTTCCTTCCTAAACTCTGGGTGCCCACCAATTTTCCACACGGGCGGTTAAGAGTTAGGTTTATCAGGATATTTTGGATATTCTGGAGTTGCTGGAGGCAAGCTGGATGGCATGGCGTATTACTAGTTTATATAGTATTTCTTTTTCCGCTGTTTGTTGATGTATGTTGTTGTACACTCTGATGATATGATGTGATGTAATATGATGATAATGTAATAACTGATATAGTCCTTTGTTTAAAGATTATTCATTTATTATTATATGTTGTTCCGCTGCGAATTGTGAGATTCTGTTGTTGTTCTGTTGTTTCTGTTCTATCCGTTCTATTTTCAAATTTTCTTTTTCTCTTTTTTCTCTATTTCTATCTTCTTCTTGCTTTTTATTTTCTCAAATTCTTTTTAAAAACCCATAACATCTCGGTTTTCGGCCTTCGATTTCTCGGCAGTCGATAAAGTGAGTATCGATGTCGGACTTTCGAAGAACGAAAATCCTTGACGTTACATTTGGTATCAGAGCTGATGGTTAAGCGACAACCATGGTTCTGTTGGGTATAATTCATTAGAGATAGAGTCAGCAGTACTCTAGAATGAGTTGAGTGTAATAATAGATATGAGAGCGTATTTGTTAGTGAATATAAAATTGTTTTATATTGTGATGATTGGTTTATTGAGTGGCATATGAACTTTCGTCAGCACAGCCTCGAAACTGAGCCGAAGGGGTTTCTAAACACTTGAATAGAACAATTCGACATAATATTGTTTTAAAATTGGGTAAATGAAATAATTTTGCCTTGATTATATTTTATATGTAAAGGAATAATTTTTCAGAATTATTAAAGTGTATATAAGTTGATTGTTAGGTTGTTTGAATAATCTAAATAAAAGAATAATTGTATAAGTAAAAGAATTATAAGAATATGAATTATAATTAAAGTGATTTACAATTGTGAAATAAAACTTATATATATAAGTTGATATTGATATCAAACTAAATTAATAAAGTTAAATGATAAATGTGAACTTAAGTTATATAAATAAAATTCAACTTTTGTAATTGAATGAATAAATTGAATGTTAATCAATTGAATGTGAATAAATTGGAATGGAATAATTAATGAAAGTGTTAATTCATTAAAATCTAATTTTATTGGAAGTTGAATAAAATTGAATGAAAATCAATTTAATAAAACCAATTGGAAAGTAAAGATGTTAAACCAAAATGAATGTAAGTGAAGCAAAGAAATTTGGTTGTAATTGATATACATTGGTTGTTATATGATTGTAGTTGATTGTATATAATTCATTAAGAGTTAATGAAATTGAATTAATGAAATTGGAAGCTATGAAATTGAATTCAAATTTGAATAGAATTGAATGTGAATTAGATTTAATTAGTAAATGTAAACTAATTGAATTGAGAATGAATGTTAGTAAATCCAATGTAAATGAATCAAATGTAATTTAAATTGAAAACCTATTTCATTGAATATAAATGAGAATATGAATGAATATTTATTGGTTATGAATGTTAGTTGGTTGATGTTTGAATATGTTGCATTTGCTATGTGACATATATAGTTGATATGTTGCTATATGTTGTACATGGAGATTATTGTCTATATGCATGATTCTCATGTTGTTTGTTGAGTGTTTAGTAGGTGCGGATCGCGTTTGCTTCGCATTTGGAGCTCGCTTTTGCGCTATATTAGTTGTATATGCTCGCTAATAAAATATAAGGTACATATCTCGGATTAAATATCGTACTTTTACACTTTTTTCCCTTCGGAATGCCTCATTACTTGATGAGATGTATATTTGTGATATATATACTGTCATTTTTTTTTCGGATCGAGCCGCGCAAAGGAGACTATGGCGAATTTTTCCGGAAATTTAAGGCGTTAGAAAATTTTGAGAAAATTGGAAAATTTTGAAAACTTTAACTTTGATTTTGGAATTGAAAGTTAAACAATAGTAGTTGTTTTTGAAAAGATAACTAAGTATGATTTGAAAACTTAGTAAAGTATTGTAAGAAGTTTAATTATGGATTTTGGAAAATTAATAGATTCTGTAACCTTTCTTACTTGTAATTTCGAGGACGAAATTCTTTTAAGTGGGGAAGATTGTAACGACCCAGAATTTTTATTAATTAAAATTTGAATATTTAATTAATTTTAAATATTAATAAGTGAATTTATAAGTCGAATAAATTTTTATTTTGAATTATTGGATTTAATTGAATAATTAAATCGATAATTTAATACGTTAAATTATAGAAATAATTGAAAATTGGGTTAAATATGATTGAAATTAATTTGTAAAATTTTATTTTATCATATTGAAGTTAGAATGATATTTTAGAACTTTTAAAATCGAATTAAAAGTTAATTTGTGAAAATTGAATATTTTAATATTTAATAATTGACTGTAAAATAGCCAATTTTTGAACAGTCTCAGAATTGAACGAAACCAGTTTCATTAGATCCATAATAGTTAGTTATTACCAGATTTCAATTTTCGTGTCAATCGGAGTTATCGTTTGATCGTGGCAGCTCGAAACGCATCGAATTATTTTTTAATTTAAATTTGACGAGTGAAAATAGCCATTTTTCAAAAAGTCTCGGATTTCGACGAAACCAGTTTCATCGGATCCGTAATGTGATATTATTGCAAGGTTTCAAATTTCAAGTCGATTGGATTTACCGTTTGTCCGGTACAAATTAAAACGCCTAGAAATCGATTTAAATCGGTTTAATTTAAATTGAGCGTTTATAACCATAACTCGCACATACTTCCGAATTAGCTTCCGAAACCTGTTCCATTGTGTCCGAAACGCGGGGTAAACCTTAGAAACGCTGGTTACGGCGTCTAAATCGGAGTTCGGAATTTCCGGGATGAATAGTGTCGCTCGTTCTCTTATAAATAGACCCACCTCTTCATAATTTGCTAAAATAAGAAACCCTAACCCTAATTCAAGTTGCTAGCCGCCACTTTATAATTCTAAGGCCAGAAATCATTCTTCTTCATCTCTTAATCTCTTCCAATCCATCAAGAATTGGCCAAAGTTGTTAACTGCAACATTGAAGAGCATGGAGAGAGCTTTAATTTCATACGGTGATGATCGAGTTTGGAGTTGCGTAGAGGGAGCTAGAGGTGGCCGTTCCCATTAGTTTTCGCACGCATTCCCGTGCTCTACAGGTGGCCGAGCTTCACCTAGGGGGGGGGCGAGTATAGAGGAGGAGGAGAGCTTCGACATGGGAGTGGTATGATGATGTATAGTTGAGTAATTGGAGTGCAAATGCTAACCCTAATCTACATGTTGGGTTCGGCCTCAATTTGCACGGCCTGGAGATGATAACGTGATTTGGGAAGATGAGCAGGGGCCGTTGGATCTGGATCTAGTGGCTAGGATGAGCTGTAGGTTATAATTTTAAAAGTTATGTTGAAATTATGTATATAAATTGTGTACAAACTTGTAAAATGCATAACTTTTTCATACGAGGTCAAAAAAATGCAAACTCAGTTGCGTTGGAATCGTATGGACGAGCACTACGCGATGGAGTTGGTTTGGAGTCGTTTGGAGTTAGTGAGCATTTCGGGTAAAATTAAACGCGCGTTTAATTTTATTCGAAATAAATCGCTAAAACGGAAATTAAAACCAAGGTGAGAACTTCTCACTCAATCGAATAGGTTTCGATTTTTATTTTAAATAGTTAGATTTAAAATATTTGAATGCATGTTTGAATGATGATAATATCTATTGATTGTTAAAATAGACATTATACGCCGTTAGTAAGCGGATGTTATTTAATATAAACATATACCGCGAATATTTCATAAACAGTGAAATTGGTATTATATATAATATCAATATATATATATTGGCATATGTATATATTGCAGTTGTTGATTTCCCGCATTTTTTGTTTAGCGGATGAGACCCTATTACGCCGTTATTAAGCGGATAATATTTATTAAAAACATGTACCGCGATAATTTCGTACTGGAGCGAAATTGGTATTGTGCTAATGTTTTTGGATGCAGGAAACAGGTTGGAGGGATCCAACTGCATTCCTCAACAGTTTTTATTTTATTTCAGATATTTTGATATTTGATGGATTATCATATCGATATATGATATCGTTGTTAGTCGTGATTGACTATTTGGTGTGTAGCATCATTGGACCCAGATTTTGGGATTTTAAAATGGTTTTAAAGTGATTTTTGAAAATATACTATATTTTTGGAATTGATCCATTATAAATAAATAAACGTTATAATTTTTAAAGTTATAAAATTATGG
The DNA here is from genome assembly GCA_030765085.1 of Allium cepa. Lineage (NCBI taxonomy): Eukaryota > Viridiplantae > Streptophyta > Magnoliopsida > Asparagales > Amaryllidaceae > Allium > Allium cepa. Next base: position 515,947,828 of record CM060938.1, read on the forward strand.
TTTTTGTGAAATATAGTAAAAGCTGGTTTTTGAGAAATATGAACTAATGATTTTATAAAATAATTTAGATTGGATTTTTGAATATATGATAAAAGTTTAAAATATAGGATTTATAAAATTTGATTATTTTATAAATCGAAATGATGAAATTATAAAGGAATTTAAAGACGTTTTAGAATAATAATATAAACTGATTTATATTAAGAGATTTATAAATGGATATTTATAAATTGAAATATAGACATTATAAAACGAGTTTTTATAAGTGTTTGAAGGTAGTGAAAATGAATTTCATAAATGAATGAAATTTATAGAATTATAAACTGTGAAGTTATAAATGAAATTTATAAATAGTAAGATTTATAAATTTGTGAAGTTAATTGAAGAATAGATTTGGTTAAATAAATGAATCTTATAAGTTATAAGATTTATAATTATGAAGTTTAAAGAACGATTTTATAAAATAATCGTTTTATAAGGATTTAACTTATAATATGAACTTTTAGTTTATGATTAAGTTATAAACTGGAATAGGTTAATAAAGGAATTTATAAAAAAGAAGTTTTTATAAATAAATAGAAACGGAATTTATAAACGTTGTTTTATAAATCCGCAAACGACTTATTTTGATAAGTTAATTGTTATAACCTATTAATGGAGTTATATTCACGTTGTAAACAGTGAATAATCCTTTAAGTTAAAAAGAATAGAAATAATGGAATTTGTGAACATAGTATATTCACGTTTTTGAATAGTGAATAAGACGTTAAAGAAATGTTTTGAATGTGATATTTTAAATAGAATTAAAACGATCTAACGATGTTTTAAAAGGTGTTGAGATTCGAAACCATAGATTTCAACATTCATTGTTGAAATAGATGTTTCGTGAAATAAAAGGAAATGGTGGACTATAACACTGTTGTTATAGTAAATGATTTCCGAAAGGAAATGTTTTGTATAGTATTGGGATTTATATATCTATTTTAATTTCGAATCCCTATACTAGTGATTTTGGGTTGTCGTAACGATGTTTTACGTAACATTCGTTTTGGCCCAAATAAATATGTTTAAGAGAATGATTTTCTTAAAGAATGAATTATATACTTAATTCGATTTAAGTATATTGAATATTTTCCAAGGTTGAAAATAAAAAGATTTGTGAATTACTTATGAATAAATAAGTATGGAAATGTTTTCCAATAAGAAGTGAATATTAGAATTTATCTTTTTGAAGATAAATCGAAATGAATTATTGAAATCGTATATGCATAGATATTTTGGAAATATAAATTCATTATGGAATTTATATGTGAAAAGTGGAATTTGTATAAAAATAAATATTGATTTATTTTTGAAGTGTTGAAATTAAATATCTTGTAAAGATATTTTGGAAAATAAATAATTTGGAAAATTATTTGGAATCTGGTGATGTGTGCATATCCAGTGATAGTTCAATAGCCGATTATCAATATTTCCCTTTGAATGGGTATTTGATGTGAATTGATTGAAATTGAATGCACACTTATTTTTGAATAAGCGCTCACTATTCGGGTTAACCGGGAAAGGACCATGGGGTCGTATAACCCATTCCGAATATGTGATACGTCGTTGTGAATCGCATTTGAAGATCGGTGTTGAAGACCGGATATTTGCGAGAGCGATAGGATGAACTATCGATTGACTCTGCACCGAGTTGCTCCGGTATTGAGTTCTCCATATGTGATGGTGAATCCGATCAGGATTGTGGATATCCGGATTGCAAGGACTTCTTTGTAAGTGCCTTCGGTTTTGTTCGATCCCGGAACAGACTTGTATGGATTGTATGTCTGACATTACAATTTGAGATATAAAGCCGATTTCTTTCAAATATATTTCTGTTGGTGGCGGAGAATTTATTCTTTGCTTAACACCCTTCTTTGAGACGTACGAGCTCAAAGGTTATATAGTTGAAGTTATCAGCGATATATTCCCAATTTGGTAATGTGACATGCTGAGTGATGCTGAAATGATCATTGTGTTGATTATTTGCGATAGGATCGTTTATTTGATCGTCTATCCTTGTGATCATTGTGTTGATCATTTGTTGACCCAAAGCATGGCTTTTGTATAAAGTATGTTTTTGTGGACGTGACTTCGTCGAGCCTCACACCCCGTGAATGGTCAAAACAGGAAAGAAGCAGCAAGGTTATGAGGGGTAGCACCCTTTAGGATGTGTCCATTTCCTTCTGGAAAAGGGTGGTATCATGGTATGGAGCCCAGATACTTACTCATGTTGAAAACACTTTATGATTGTGTGAATTGATTACGAGCGCTCGGTTGATAAAGGTCCCAAAGGACCGGGGGATGGCATATTCGGTCAGTTGTTACTCAGTTAGGAGTAACCCGGCCTTGTGTTGGTAGAGATCCGGTTTGGTTCTCGGGGATGTCCATCCAGAGGCATTCTCATGTGGCAATGGGAAGTTCCTTGGCCTGACCATTTGTTGGAAATCCAATTCCCAATACGAAATTTGTACGGTATTAGTTGTAGAACCTGCCATTCACTTATGGTGGTCACCACTGTTTGGATGGTAGCTATAGTAGGCATACGATAATGGTCGTATGTTGGCTAAGATTTATATTCTACTTTCGAAATGAATTTTTCCTACACTATGCACTAATAATAATATCAAATGTTCTTTTAAATGCGTATCAAGCATCTTTGACTATCATAAGGAGAAATCTCCTCCGATTCTGCGTTTGCATTGTGTGTGTGTGCGGGAGGCCTTATGGTAGTCTCATTTTTAAAAGCATTGCGAATTGAATTTAAAAATATTCCTCTATTTTGATTTTAAAGATAAATAAACTGTTTTGAGTTCTCACACCAGTCACATGACTGACTTGGAGTTTATTGTTTTCCTTCCTAAACTCTGGGTGCCCACCAATTTTCCACACGGGCAGTTAAGAGTTAGGTTTATCAGGATATTCTGGATATTCTGGAGTTGCTGGAGGCAAGCTGGATGGCATGGCGTATTACTAGTTTATATAGTATTTCTTTTTCCGCTGTTTGTTGATGTATGTTGTTGTACACTCTGATGATATGATGTGATGTAATATGATGATAATGTAATAACTGATATAGTCCTTTGTTTAAAGATTATTCATTTATTATTATATGTTGTTCCGCTGCGAATTGTGAGATTCTGTTGTTGTTCTGTTGTTTCTGTTCTATCCGTTCTATTTTCAAATTTTCTTTTTCTCTGTTTTCTCTATTTCTATCTTCTTCTTGCTTTTTCTTTTCTCAAATTCTTTTTAAAAACCCATAACATCTCGGTTTTCGGCCTTCGATTTCTCGGCAGTCGATAAAGTGAGTATCGATGTCGGACTTTCGAAGAACGAAAATCCTTGACGTTACAATAAGAGAGGTTTGAATAAAACCTCTAACAAATTTTGAAATCAGAAAAATTAAGCAATCTCTTCACTAAAGGCTGGAATAAAAGAAATCAAGCAAGATTAACTCAGTTCTATTATACAACAAGCAAGGTCTGAGGCATGCAAACTCATTTTAAAACAAAGTTGATTCAAAGATTCATTTTCTAGTTAAAACAATTTCTAGAACAAGATAAACCATAGATTCCTTCTCTGACCAAATTAAACAGCAGTTCATTAATCTAATGCAATTTCAGCCTTCAAAATTTCCAAGCTACTCCTATGTTCCCCGTAAACACCAAAGATGAGAAACCTTTATCTTTAAGCTTGATCTGTCTATTTGTGTGAATGCATGAAATAATCCTTGAAAAAATGATAAGTAGTTTGTTTGCCTGTTTGTTTAGGGATGAAAACATATATATATATATATATATATATATATATATATAGTAATAATAATATTGTATGCATGTCTGTTAACAAAATGTATCAGCTCTGTTTTCTGTATACAGGTGAGTAAACTTCCTTCACAAGGTTTTAAATCTATTTTAATTTTTTGTATGGGATGAATATTTGAGATTATGTTGAGATTTGCTTGTATGGCTGTAAACATTACTAAATATATATATATATATATGTATGTATGTATGTATATGTATATATGTATGTATATGTATATATGTATGTATATGTATGTATATGTAAGAAAATGGAATGCATGTCTGTGACCAGGTTTACACATGCCTTGTTAAAATTTACAGGATTGATTAAATTAATTTTTTAATCTCTTTCCCTGATCTCTTTGAACTCATGTTCTTTAAAAGAAATTTGTTTGTGTTGTCACCATACAAGTTTTAAAAATGAAAACAAATAAAAGTATTAAGCAATTTAGCTGGAAATTTGAAATTTACAGTGGAAGCTTATTCAAATCAAAAACATAATTTATAAATTTTCAAGTTTTGATTCTTAAATTGGATTCATATATGGATAACTTGATTTTTGACATCAATATGGTGATTTTTAGATTTGTAAATTTAGAGAATTTGAGGGATGAACCTTTCCCGTTCAAAAAATAAATTCTGGCGATCTCATAGCCGTGGGAAGGTTCGGCCGAGTCTGATAGATGCTGGGGGACTTAAGGGAGGTGCCGATCATGGCGGAATCTTAGTTTTCGATTGGGATTAGAAGATTGAGTGGATTGTAGGGTTTTGAGGTGGCAATGGGAGGCCGACGAACGAAATGAATTTGGGAAGAAACGACGCAACCGAGACCTTTGAGGTTGGCAGAAAGGAAGTGTCGGAGTAGAGCTTCCGATCGGTGGGAAGGCTGTTCCGATCGATGGTGTGTGGTGGTTGTAATTCGTCGATCAGGTAGGATGGTTTTTCCCAGGATCTGCGAGAGAGGTTGAGTTCTCGTGTGAGTGGTCGCGGGTCATCGACGAAATGGCAAAACGGATCAAGGGATGATTTGAAATTTGGCTAGAATGTCACGATGGCGAGTTAGTCAGAAACGTGGGTGTACACATGTACGGTGTGCACGTGGAAGTTTCCATGGCTGAAAGGAAAACAAGATAGTGTGATGGATTTGTTTCTGGCTGTGTTTGTTTTGTGTTCTAGTTGGGATTAGTTTTGAAAGAGGCAAGATGATCAGGGCCGTTTCTCTTCCATTCGAGGCTTCAGTTAGGTGGTTGATCGGAGGATGTGGGGAAGGTGTGGAAGAAGGATTTGTTGGGTTTTTTTTTTGGGTTCGACCCTTTGCTTTGCGTGTTGGACTTCGGTCCAACTATATTTGTACAGTTGTTCTTTTGTACTTTTGGTTTCAGTTGTTTTAGTCTTAGGATTTTGGGCTTTGGCCTGTTGGATTTGTTTGTTTAAAACATAATTTGATTTGTTTTTAAAGAAAATTGTTTTAAAGAGAAATAAATCTATAACCAATTGAAGAATAAAATCAAGCATGTTGATTTAAAGTAAAACTTTTAGAAATAGATTTTCTTTAATGCAAATGTTTATTTAAAATTTTATATGGACAAAGGAATTTTAAAATATTTAAAATTGTTTTACTTTAGGTCTATTTAATTTAGGAAATTTAAATAAGTTGTCAAAAATTAGCCAAGCTTTTGAAAATAATTTATTGTTAATCCTTGGGTTCATTTGAATAAATTAAGTATATTTAGGGTAATTAATTAAGGAGTAGTAATTAATAGAAATAATTAAAGGGGTTGTTTACTTAATATAATTAATTAAATAAATGTGACTAATTTAAGTTAATTAACTAGTTGTAATTAATCATTTGACGATTGATTAAATATAATTACTTAATGTAATTGATTAAGTGTAATTACTTAGTGAAGTAATTAATGGGTAATTACTAAATGTAATTAATTGAAGGAGGATAAGTATAATTAATGAGAATGGTGAAGATTAAATAAATTTGTGATATTAATTAAGGCTTTATATAATGGAAGGATAATTAATCCAGGTGATTAATTAAGATGGATAATTGAGGGATGATTAACTAATTGATTTGAAATTAATTAATGTTAAGTAAAGGAAGTCTAAGTGATTATAGATTAGTAATTAATTCAATTAGAGATAAATTGAATTAATTTTGGAAGAGATCAATTTTGCTTATGATGTTTGAATGATGTTAAATGCCTTGAATTGGTTGATATCTCTGATATGAAATGTTTTGTGATATAATATGTTTGAGTGGAAAATGATGATATGGTTATCTATCGATGATGAATTGCCGTGTAAAAGTGACATACTGTATTTAAAATTAAATTGTATTTCACTTGAATAACTGGAGTTATGATGGTATTGAACTCGAAGAGACCGGGGTCGGGTATTAGTAAATACCCGAATCCACTTCGATTTGTCACATACAGTGATTCTTTATAAATTGATATGCGAAATTAATAGACTGGAATAGAATGATTTAAATGAATTGGACCTTTTAATCTAAGTTTTTGGTACTTAGAAATTGATTTGTGATGTCTATATCCAATTGTGAATTTGTATATTGATGCGAGTTATCCCGGGTTTCAAAATGTTTAAACATTGGAATTTCATGTTAGATGAGTTTACTCAAGCTGGTTTCCAGCCTAACCCGTGTGTTACTTTGATGTAATGCTCGGGTTAGACCGAGTATTACAGATTTTCAGGTAAGGACGTTCTGGAACTCAGGAGGCGAGCTGGATGGCAGGAACGTATGGAGTGTTTCCGCTGTATTATATTGTTGTATATCTGAGACATGTTGATTATATATGTCCAGTGTTTGTATATGTGATGTAACTCTGATGTATTAAAGTGAAATTTGACAAGTATAGTTTCCTTTAGATAACTGTTATTATTTGTTATCATATTTTATCCGCTGCGAATGTGAGGTTGGTGTTTTTGTTCTATGTCTTTCTTCTTTTCCCTAACTATCTGGGATTTACGGAATCGAAAATCCCAGGTCGTTACACACATCATCTGTTCAACACGATAGAACACGATGAGATTCCTATCGTATTAAAAATTACATTAAGCTAAGGACTAAAGACCGACCTAGGAGTTTGAAAGTTGAAATGTCGGTTTAGACCAGTTTACTTAAGTGCAACACAGTCGATATCCTTAAAAATGTTGAGGATGTTTGAACGCACTTTTGAAAGAATTGTATGATATCTTGTAGCATGGGTTTCCTTTTGAATGATCTTCCATTTAGAAGGGAAAGCGAATGTATGGTAGTGGATGCAAAATAGGCATGGATGGGATGAAGAGAGTGAATGCTTAATTCTGCTTGAATAAATATTGTAAACGAGAATTGTGTAAAATATTAAGTAGATACTTAATATGGAATGATAAATATGATTTATATTCCAAATGTGATTTTAGTACAGAAAATTGTTTTCTATAAGGTTATTTTTGTGAGTTTAATATAATTGATCAAAACTCTTAATTGTAAACTAGCTACACTAGACGAAATAAATGACCCATAATACTTGATTAAATGAAGCTTTGTATTACATGCACCATTTTAGTGATGGTGGAAATAGCAGGAGCTTAACATATGATATTAATGGTGAATAAAGTTAAGAAAATTGCTTTCTAAATATACCAAATATTATTTGTAAAATAATACCATGTTTCAATATTGACTCAAAATAGTATAGTTTTATTTTAGTATGAATATTCGGTATAAAATAAATACATTATAATGACTATATTTTTTATAACAACAGTTATCCATTAGCTAGAAAAAACGCTGAAGTATCTAAACTTTTCTATAATTGTCTTGGAATTATAAACTAAGCCATATCTTTAAGAAATAATTGTTTAATCATATGATTAGTAATCAAATGATGCCGGTGAATTGCATCTCAAGAGATTAAGGGAAAGTCATCAATTCATTGGGAGTGGAAAAAGAGTAAGTAAACTCTTCAAATTAATATATATCCCAAATTTTCTGTATGTATATATGTGTGTGTATGTTTAGTTATTAACATGTTTATTCATTGTTGTGATATCATGTTATTGTGTGAATATATACTAGACATGTTCAAATTAGATATTAATGAAATTTAACTATTATGATTAATTAAATAAATGTGAAATAAAATATGATTTTACTTTAATAAAATAGATTGGATATAATGCTAGTTAATAGACTTCATATGCCTATTAATATCCAAACAAAGATTTTACGCCCTACTCTGAGACCCACATTAGCAAAGAGTATTACAAGGTAATACCGTCTGCTAATACGGAGAATAGAGATGGATAGGAGCGACCATCTATAGCCTTGTCTTAACTATCTACTGAATACGTCGATAAATGTAGCATTTTTTTTCATGTGGATCAACATATCCAATAGATACTTAATACAAAACTATGATGACTATAAGATCTAACAGAACAAAATATAACAACTCAAATGTAAACCACATCACACAATAATAGATCATCACATACATATACACATATATAGATACATCACAGAGTATACAAAATGATACATGTCAAGTGGTATAACAACCACAATATACATGCGAGTCAAAGAATATACATATCAGAGTTACAACCAAAAAGGACTATACAAAAAGCTATAAAAAAAGGAGATAGAAGAATAGTCCATGCAAAAGCAGAATAGGCTAAGTCCGAATGTACCTAACCTGAAACACCTCGGTCTGACCCGAGTATAAAAATACACGGGTCAGTCTAGCTAAACAAATCAGTTAGATAAACTAAATGATAATGAACATGCAAGGTCATAAAGTACCATAAATATCTCTAAAAGAAATAACTCGATCATCTAATAAAAGCTGAATCATAACAAGCCTCATATCATCGGCAACTCAATAAACAAAGGATATGATTATCCCAAATCAAGCCAAAAAGGCAAATAACAAATACCAATGAAGGTAACACAAGTTTCCACAAGGTAATCGCTATGTATCGAGTGGTTCCAAAGACCTACTCCGAAAGGCGATGCTCTAGGGAAATATAAATATCAATGAAACAAAAGATGCACATGCTCAGCACTTATAAACAAGGATCCACAAGCCCGAAGGCGACAAACCCAAGTATCTCTCGAGCGGTGACGAAGAACCAATTCTAAAAGGTATACTATAGGGCAACAAACCCGAAGGCGACAAACCTAGGTATCTCTCGAGCGGTAACGATAGACCAACTCCAAAAGCGATACTATAGAGTAACAAACCTGAAGGCAACAAACCCGAAGGCACAAACTTGAAGGCACAAACCCGAAGGCAACAAACCGTAGTGGCGAAGGTCCGGAGGCCCAGTACTGGACACCACTAACTGGAAATATGCGTCACAAACTCTCGAAAAGGAACCCGAAACGTGTTAACACGTGTCCCATACCACAAGTTCGCACTAAACGGTTTACTAACCGTTAGTATGTTCCACACTCAAAGCAGTACAAAGTTTACCTCATCTCATCGGTAAACCAGACCCGAAGGTCAAAACGATCAAACGAACAGATGAGGAATTAACTGAAAAGATAAGCGCACGTGTTCATAGCACGTGTTTTATCCAATCATTTAATTCTCCTCCCTCTCCGCTCGAAGTGCAAAATTCTGTGTTTTATATAGAAATTAAGTTGAAGAAAACAAGTTTTAGAAACGCTTCGAAATCGTTTTAGAAATTGCCTTTGAAATTCTCTTATTATAGCGTATATAATTTTTATACTTAAAAAATATAATAATAATTTCAAAAGCCCATTTATTTGAAAAACATTTTAAAACACATTATAAACCCCGTGTATGAATTCAGAAAGAAATATCAAGAGAACATCGAAATAACGGAAATTACACCAAGTATTATCCGTTTAAAACAAGCTGCGACTCAAATTCGACAGCAGGTTTGAACAAGTTAATAGTATCAAAATGAATTCAAATTATACAGGAATGTAGTTCAACATTCCTATTTCAATTTTTAAAAAGAATCATTCAATTCTGATTTGAAACGAAGAATCTGCGTCGTTTCAAAGTTGGACTAAAACGAGGTTAAATCGCTGAATTTCAGCATGCTGCGAATACAAGTTCGACAGCAGATATATACAAGTTAACATGCTCAGAATGACCTGAAAATATGTAGAAATAAATTTCTATATTTGTACTTTAAACTACAAAAAGAATCACTGAGTGATAAGAGACGAACAAACTGCGACGTCTCAAAGTCGCACTCATGCAAGGAAGTGAATACATAGGAAAAACAAAGGTCAGCGGCTTGTTTAGCCAGTTCGCCTCTATTCAACCCAAAATATGAGAAAGCACAAAACATAAAAGTTATAGAGGATATTATAAGCATTCCAGAACATTAAAATTTGTTGAATTCCGATAAGAAATGAAAACGTTATGACCAAAAAAAATTCAGATCTGAAGTTCACTACGGCTGTCGTTTTAGTCTCGCACTAGAATGAACTTTTGACCATGTAAACTTCATAATTTAACAAAACTCAAAACATAAAAGTTAAAGTAGACAATCTATGATTTTCATAATATCAAGAATTGTCAAATTTAGACAATAAATGAGAAAGATATGCTCAAATTACCAATGACATTTATCATAGAAAATTATGGTTTTACAGTGACAGGGCATCAAGTTTACATCAGGTTTTTCGACATTCTATGCTTAGTATTTTTGAAAGTGTTTAACATAAAAATTGTCACACTCTTTTAAATTTTTTTGGAATATTAACATCTAAATCCTATAAGAAACGAGAAAGATATGCCTAAAAGAATTTCTGTGTTCCAAAGCTAAGATTAAAACAAAGGATAGAAGGGTTACATCTTCTTCAAACCCAAATTACTCTTAGTTAACTGCTTAATCAAAAAGGCAACGAACATAAAAGTTGTTCCTTATAAAAACACCTTCCAACTGAAAAAAAAACCTAACTCAATTTCAATCTACCATTTCAAAGTTATGGTGATTTTAATATCAGGTTTCAACAAAAATATTGCATAGAGCAGAGCTGTGTACATCAGTTTCAAACCCAATTTCGACCCTCTAAACCACAGAATTTCTTAAAGTGATTAAAAGAAAACTTGTAGCTAATAGAATTTTCTTTCAACAGCAATAATATTGAGCTAGTTTGGATAAATTAGCACTAAGATATCACTGTTTTACTACAGTGATATTTTTACAAACAATTTTCAGCAAACTACAACCAAACAATCATTCAAATTCAAGTAACCAATTCACAACTAATTTGAAAGCAATTCAATCAACAAACCATCCAATTCAATTCAATTATCAACTGAAAATTATTCTCATAGATTAAAGGTAGTAGTGTGAGTGATTAACTCACATTTCAATTTATCAAAGATGCAATGCCTAGAACAACATATGTGCACTCCTCTTCTTCTACAACTCCTATGCTATACATACTATAAGAATCACCCAAAGCCCTCTCATTCAAAAATTTCATAAATTAGAAATCAAATAAAACTGAAATTAAATGCTAGATTCGGATAGAGAAGAGGATTAGGAGACTTACCCATATCTTCTTTTACTTTCTAGATTTTTTTCTTCTTTTTGTTTTCTAGTGATTTTCCAAGGAGCTAGTTTCTTAGTTTTGAAAACCTAGTTTTTACTTTCTTCATAGTTCAAATAAATATACCAATCCTTGTCCAATACAAAGAAGATAAGAATTCTCCTTTATTTTCATAAATGGGCTAAATTTTATTAAGCCCAAACTCAAGTTTTAATACAAAGAATTAAAACTCTATGTCACCTCTTTACTTAGTCTAATAAAATGATTAGATCATTTTTTTTTCCAATTAATTTATCCTCTTTTCCTAATTAACCACTAATTTAATTAAAATCACATTTTAATTTAGTAACAGGTAATCACAAAACCGCAGGTTGTTACAGACTTCCCCCCTCAAGAAAATTGCGTCCATGCAATTTCTATAATGGAAGTCATCTATAACATCTATTTCATCATAACAAGATTCAAATCAAAAGATAGGATCATAGATATTAACCCTAAACAAAGGATGAAAGGATTAGGACAAGTTTGCTCGGCAAATCCTATGGTTTCCCAAGTACAATACTTAGGGCTGGCGGACCATAGAATTTCATAAGCGAAACAATACACAAGTGGTGAGACTCGTGATCATGCAACACAAGAGAATTAACAATCGAGATTAAATCTTGAAGATACAACAATTGGGTTACCAAAAACATATCATGAATACCCAAATCTGAACAGAAAACGATGCATGAAAGCAATAATCAAACTAAGGCGTTCAATAATAGTAGATGGTCCTATATAACTAGGAGCCAACTTTTCGAATATATTGGAGTGCACTTTACTCCTTTAAAGGTGTAACACAAATAAGCACAATCATCAAAATAGGACTCAACAAAAGATACGTGGTATTTCAAGCTACCACCATAACACATGACAGCATGAATGCAAGTCATTACAAGAATCACACTAAGGCAAGACACACAAGAATGGATCACAAGAAATTTTCTCAAAAATTTGTTATAAGAGTTTTCACTCAAATTCATTTTCTTTATACACAAAACTCAAACTTCAATACTTGAAATTTTTTAAAGTCCCTTACTTAAATTTTCAATTCAATCATCTTTACTTTAAATTTAAAGTAAATTAAATTAGAGTTGTTAAATACTCTAATTTCAAAAATAAATATACTATAATAAGTAATATATATTATTACTATTTTTTCCACTAAATTTATTAAATTTTAAACCAATTTACTTTTTGTTTTAAAAGGAAACTTATTAGAACATTCATCGATGGCTCTAATATTCACTAATTAAATTTTCTCAAAATTTTTCTAAGTGTTTAATTTTTCGAAAAAATTCGGCAGTCTCCTTTGCATGAAGAGCCCTTCACAATTTAATAAATACGAATTATAGATATACATCGACCAAAAGGTCGGAACACAATATATATATATATATATATATATATATATAATTCATAACAAATAAACACTTAGCAATTTATATCTTTCAATTTAAGCATTTAAAATGCAAGCATGCTTACTTTCATACTTTTTATTTGCTAATTAATCTTTCAAATATCCTCTTTCACCTACACTTAACTTATTGAAACATATTAGCATGCACTTATAAACATATGAAGTACTAAAATCATAGTTTAAATAAGACAACAACTCAAAACTTCAAATTCAAGCCTGCTACAAAGACTCAGGCACCCATTATGAAACAAATAGGGTTCCAACATCCTTCACCTACACTAAAGAATTCTCCCTCCTAGAATGATCACCTCCATTTCACTCTGCATGAATGTTTCATCCAGGAACATAGCGCTGAAACCATAATAATATTAATTAATCACTATATCAAGTCATATAATCCATAGAAACATTTGAAGAAACACCTAACATGTATAATCATATTATCTAAGACATCTAAAATCATTAAAATACTATTTGTTTCACTTTTTGAATCATCTTAGATCTAAAAAAAGGTTACAATGGATCCAAAACATATTTTATTTTCTCTAAAAAAAGGGGATAAACACCCAATCAAACAATAAACAAAAATTACAGACATTTAACAATCTAAAGAAAGTAAAAAACACAAGTATTTAGAGTGGTTCGACCAAAACAATAGCCTACATCCACCATTAACTTTGTTTTTGATTATATTTTTCTTTTAGAAGAGATTACAACAACACGGTATTCGAATAGTGCGGGTATGAATTCAGTAGAGTTTGGATGCAAAGATGAGTTAACCAAAAGGAGATCTCCTTTCCAATGCACTAGCCTTGCTATTTATGGATGAAATTACCCATCAAAATCGTTGGAATTCTCTCAGACATGTTCTCCACTCCATATTTGAAGTTTGAGCAAGAAGATCTAGTCAAAATTGAAGACATCACGAACTTAAAATGATCGAGATTGATCGTTATGGATCAGAATCGAGTTATCTAGTTCTACCAAGTTGTATTTCTCTTTGACTTTAGCTTCATCTTTGACTAACCCATGTTGACCAACAATATGACCCAATAAGGATTGGTACCGACCAAAATGGATTGGTACTGACTTATTACATGTCTTGAGTAATAAAATAAAACGGTATTTTCTGAATAATAGTAGAAGTAGTAGTAAAGAAATGCATCCCAAAAGTGTCTTTGGGAAAAATAATTTCTATTTTGATATGAATAGAAATCATGAATTTTGGGTGATTTTAAATAAAATATTATCATTATTGAGATAAATAGTAATAGATTGGTTTGGGATATATTATAACAACCTTAAAATATATTATTGTTTTGACATATGATAACAATACTATTACTTTGGAAAGTAATTTGATGTAAATTATTACTTCTTTGGAAACATGATGTTTTAAGGATTTGAAGTAATGAGATTAAAATGAAGTATATATGAAGTACTTTATCGTTTTGAAGGAGTATTATTATTTTAAGATGTTATAAATGAATCAAGTTTATAATAAACAATAGTAAAACGATCTCATACCCAAGAGAATTAATAATGCTCATGAATATATCATTCAATGGTTGTAGAATGTATGATTGATTGTGGAATGTAATTATCACATATATTTGATGTTTGATGATGGTATCGCATTTTGACGAGTGTCCAATATTTTACCATTATTAGCACTAGATGATGGGTATATAATTTTGGTTATTTGATGAATGATGTTGTGTTAATAATGTTGATTAGATTAGTGCACATTTGATGATTGATTTTATGTCACTAATGTCGACTGAATCAGCACACAATTGATGATTGATGTTGTGTTGCTAATGTTGATCGGATTAGTGCACATTTAATGATTGATGTAGTGTCACTACCGCAGGATGTGTAGTACACATATATGACTTATACCTAAATAGATGGTGCATTACTATAGTTGATGATTAGTATTTATGCAATTATTATTTTTTATTTTATTGTTTGATGAATTGAGGTTGTCATTGAGTATTGTTGATGTTTGATGGTAGTGTGCTATTATTGTTGTTACTCCATAAGATGGTTTGATGTAATTGATGAGCAGGAGTAATGTTTTTTGCGTGTACTATTTCAATTGTTGCATTAATTGCATCGATGCTATGGCTGTTATGCACTAAAGTATTTGGATGTAGAAGTAGAGCTCGAAATTGTACTATGTGGGCATGATCCTTGAAATTGGGAGCATATGTAACTTTTTTATATGCAATAGCCCATGGTTCCCTTATGGTCAGGATGTACATAAATTAGCATTGACCAAAGATAGTTGACACCTTTTTCCATTTATAAGTATCTTTACAGGTGGAAGCAAAGAAGGAAACAAAGAATCAAGAATATGCCACATCCATAGGAATGATCCCGTATATCTCTTGCATCATAGTTATATAGCTGTTGTTGTAAATTAAAGGATTAATGTATTGAATATGTGTATTATCTAATATTTTTTTGAATTTGTGTAAATTTTTTTGCTTAAATGATATTAAAGTTCTAAATTCCATTGTGAGATTTTCCTTCTTATGTCTATTTTAGACTTTTAATTTTTTTATTTTTATCTACCCATGGTCCACTATTTTTCATATATGAAATTAGGTGTAAGTGTATTTTGACATTGTTTATAATTTATTTCAGATGTAAAAAAATAGTGGGTTATCACATCAAGCATGCAAACACTTTTGGGCCTTAATGACAAAAATCTACCTAAATTTGCCAAAACTTCGAGTTGCAATATCACACAGACGACCGAGTCAAAATACTATTATGTCTAGTCTACGAAATAAGAAACTATAAAATATTTCATTTTGAAACAGGAAACATGTCCAAATTCGTATCATATCAAATGTTATGGCCGTTATATTTTTTCTAGGCCAAAAACGTCCACATTTTTTTATAAAGTCCAAACATACCATAATATGACATTAACCAAAGTTGTAGCTCATTTTAAAGTT
Organism: Allium cepa; assembly: GCA_030765085.1. Lineage (NCBI taxonomy): Eukaryota > Viridiplantae > Streptophyta > Magnoliopsida > Asparagales > Amaryllidaceae > Allium > Allium cepa. Next base: position 515,963,662 of record CM060938.1, read on the forward strand.
ATTTTGTTATGTAAATTATATTTCATGTAAAAGTGTTGGTCGTTACAAGTGGCACTAGTGTATCTTGTGTTAAGATATGATTATATGTTAGTAGTTGCAATAATGCAGCATGATTTATGATTTTACATTAGTAGCTTGCTAGCGTATGACATGTGCTTTTATGTACATTTGTATAGATGACAGCGATCATTTCACTACCTTATTTGAATTTCAATGATGAAATTCCTGTAAGGATGAAGGATAGTAGCAACCCATGTTTTAGAGCTCAATTGTACTTTTAATACCATATGTATTGGTTTTTATGACAATCGCTATATAAATATTGCGATTAACGATTTTTCAAGTTCTGTAGAGTACAGGGTAGGAAATATAGGTGCACTACTCAAAAATATTGTAGGATATAAAAGTATAGATGAATTATACTTCAAAATGGATCAATATAAGGAGTTAAGAAGCATATTAAGGAGATCAAAAGGAACAAAGGTTACGAGGACAAAAACAAGACTAGGAGAATATAAAACATTCAAGGACAAGGCTAGAAGGACACAAGAGACTCAAGAAACAAAGATTGGAAGAGCACAAGACATTCAGTTAATAAGGACTCTGTGCAAACAGTCTTAGATATACTTGTTAAAGTCCTCATAATACATTTTGGAAATCTCTCTTTATTTTGTCTCTAAAAACCTTTTCAAAATTTATAAGTTTTAAAAAAAATTTATAAAATGTTTTCAAAATCAACTATAATATATCGACATACCTTTAGACTATATGTTAACATACCGGACCTTGATAAAATTTTAAAATCAACATGGATATATCGACATATCCATGAAGCATATTTCAACATACTACCAGTTAATGTGACTTTTGAATTTAAAGGAATGGACACATTATTTCACCCATTCACCCTTTCACCAAAAGACACTTCTCTTTGTCTTCTGTATAAAGGTCATGAAAAACAATTTTTTGTAACAATTCTCGTACATTTCTCTTACTCATTCTTCTCTACTACTGTGGGATAACGTTATCTTACTACTTTACACGTGTACTTTGCAAATCCACATTCTATCACTGTCATTCTTAACGGATTTGCAAAATACAAAAGGCTAAAGAGTTCTTACTTAAATTTTATATCATTATATCTCTGATTTCATTTTATTCCTCTCGGATTTCAATTATAAACTGCTAGCAGAGGTTTATAGGATCTATGTAGTGAAGACTACGATATTTTGTATTTGATAGATACGATTTTTTATAAAATTACTCTTCTACTTGAACTATAAGGGTGTACACAAAAATTCAGGGTTCATAAGTGTTCGTTCATTCATTTGTTCGATACTTGATTTTTGTTTGCGCCAAAATTGGTCACAAACACCCAATATCACGAAAGCACCCGTTTATGTACTCAACTCGATGATAATCAACACAGAACTCAGCAACAATCAATATAGAATTCAGCTCTAAGTAACAAATCACAATAATTCACAAACAACAATCACAAACACAGGATTTATAGTGGTTCGGCGTTCGTGCCTACGTCCACTTTGATGGTTTTCTCTTTATTGCTTTGCTTGATTAAATCGATTACAACAGATTACAGTTGATAATAGCTTTGAAATCTGAATACAACAGTGATTCTGATGAATAGATTTGAATCCGGCAGAGTCTTGGTGTTCAATGGCAGAGGTTCTTGGAAGATCTCCCTTTCTGAAGGCTTCAGGGTGCTATTTATAGGCGTTGGAGGCCCAGATCTTGCTGAAACTTCGGGAGACCTCTTCTGGCACGTGAGTGGGCCCACGCGACCGACCCCACCAAGTTTCGTCTCGATCTGACATCGATTCGAAGTCATTTCGAAACCATCAGGAAATGGTCCAATCGAGCTGAAACTTGGCAGGAACAATCGTTATCTTGTATGGAAGCTACTGTGAAAATTTGGTTGCATTTGGATCAGTGGTTTAGGAGATATGATCGGTTCGAAATAAGGATTCTCGGTTGGCTGTGTGGTTCGAACCGATAGTTTCGAACCCTTGAGTTCGAATCCATGAGTGCACGTGGGTCTGCAGTGACGTGGCGCATATCTCTCGAATCGATCCTAATTTATCTCCGAATGGACCGCTTCGACTCCGTGAACTATGGCGACTTCGTATCGATGGAATGACACGTCATTCAAACCAGCTGACTCGGTGGATTCGAACAAAGGAGTATCCCCGGCTTCGAACGCGACCGGTTCGAATCAGGGAGTCCCTATGGGTTCGAACTCGATCGATTCGAACAGGGTCGGTTTGAAGTGACATGGACTCAGAGCTAGAGGGTTTTCTATGGACTCAGACATACTGGTGAGGATGGATTCGAAGTAAGGGCTTGCATGGATTCGAAGCAAAGGTTTAGTTCATGGATTCGAAGGTGAGTCACTGTGATGGTGTCGAGGCTGATGGAGTCGAAGCAGGGATTGTTTCAGTTGGATGGAGTCGAAGGAAAATGTTAGCTGATGGATTCGAACGTCACCTCTTCGTATGGATTCGAACATGATGGGTTCGAACTAGATGGGTTCGAACGTACGAAAGGTGATGGGTTCGAACTGAGCAATGTCCATCCCTCTTAACTTGGATCCATCATAACTTGAGCATATGACCTCGGATTGACTTGAAATTTGAAATGACGACTCCTACAATCTTTATTGTCATGCCCTATCAATTGTGGCCCGTTCCGGACTCGGACAAAATTCATCGATATCCATAGCAAAGTGAAGTATAACCAATCTCTGAGACGAACTGTCTTTTGTCTTCGACCAATCTTTTGGTATCACCGCTTTGCCAAAAAGCGGGATAACATTTTGCCCCCCAAAACATGCCTTGCGGTAGGAAGGTGTGTTTTGTAATGCTTCGAGTTGGACGTTCGTATCCGATCATCAACCTGCAAAGAACTTGATAGTTTCATATGGCCTCAAATGACGATCGTTTGGGATCGAGTTATTTGAGATGAAGCGCGGCTGTTCGTGGTCAAACGCTTAACTTCAAATGACGATCGTTCGTGATCGAGTCATTCGAGGTGAAGTGCGACCGTGCGCGGTCGAGCGTATGAATCCATGCGTCGATCGTTCGGGATCGTATGCTGTTTGAGGTGAATTGGGACCGTTCGCGGTCCGTGCCGTTCGTGGCATAGGATGGAATATGACCGTTCGCGGTCGATGCCGTTCGCGGCAAATGATGAGATGGGACCGTTCGCGGTCGACTGCTGTTCGTGGCAAATGATGATCGTTCGCGACCAAGTGTCGTTCAAGGCGAATGGTGACCGTTCGAGGTCGGATTTTATAATTAGTGAACCATGACCATTCGCGGTCGGTGCCATTCAAGGCAGAAAGTGATCGTTCGCGATCGTGTGCCGTTCGAGGCGAATTTGTGACCGTTCGCGGTCGGGTGTTGGACCTCAAGTGACGACCGTTCGCGATCGAGCCATTTGAGGTGAGGTGAGTTGTGACTGTTCGAAGTCGAGTGCCGTTCGAGGCGAATTGTGACCGTTCGAGGTCGGGTGCCGTTCGAGGCGAATTGTGTGCCCGGGAGGGCTTGGTATTATCGATGCCAGGGTCACGTTCAGGTGAGTTCCTGGATCGTTTGTCAGGGCGGTTCATCGCCATCTCAGAGCATGCCTAAGGATCGTTCGCGACCCCATACATGTGTAAGTAGCTTAGCCATTCCAGAGTTATCAGAATCAAATATCTATTACACGGATGAGTTTTTAAAACAGAAATGTCCAAACAAGCAAAGTTTAAATGTTCAAATCAAAATGAAACGAAAGCAAAGCATGGATGTCAAAGTGTAAGTTCCCACTACGAAACGGTTAATGATCACTCAGAGCATGCCTGGAGATCGTTCGCGATCTCGCACATGTGTAAATGATTTAACTGTGTTAGTGGAAGCTTACAACTTGTTCATCGTTATTTCACTCAATTGATAACCAAACGGTGCCTTGATTCAGGGTCGCCTCTAGCTGATGTGGACGGTGGCCGTTCTGGTTCCGCCACAGGAGCTCGCCTCCTTACATATTGAAGGAGCATACCGTTCCTGATATGCCCTTCCACCTCGTCCTTCAGGTGCCTACAATCGTTAGTGTTATGACCATTTAATTCATGGAATACACAGAACTTTTCTGATTTCCTTTCGTCGGAGGTTGGATCCCTTCGCATTGGTCTACGATACGGAATCTGTTCTTTGGTATCCTGATAAATTCGCTCCAGGCTCTCATTCAGCTCAGTGTAGGTGGTGAATCGCGGCTCCCTCCGTTGCCGCTTTGATCTGTCTCCGTTATTCTCAATCCTTCTTTTACCTTTATCCTTGTCCGAGTCCCTTCTAGGGGGCTTTTCGTCTTTGAGTGCATAAACTTCTATCCCATCTCCTTCTTCTCTTTCCGCATTTGCATCCTCTAATCGTAAAAACTTTTCTGCCTCATGATAGAATTCTCCCAGATCTATGGGTGGATCCTTAGTTAATGAATTTTTGAACTCCGTTCCGTCTGCTATTCCGGACACAGCCGCCATCATAACCATGGATGGATCCGGTCTATCCACCGAAGCTGCCGCCGCATTGAACCGTGTCAGGAAACTTCTCAATTTTTCTCCAGCCTTTTGTTTTAAAGTCGCCAACGTCATCACATTCTTGGGTCTTGTAATATGAACCCTGAATTGCCTCATAAATCTCTCAGTTAAATCATTCCATGTTCCAATGGATCCACTATCTAATTGCCTGAACCATAACGCCGCAATATCCGTTAAATACAATGGGAAGCACCGGGCCATAACCTCCTCTGATGCCCCCAGCACCTCCATATGTCTCATATATTTCGTCAGATGGACCGTGGGGTCCGTTCTCCCGTCATACATATCCAACGATGGTAATTTGAAATCCGGTGGGTTTCTAGCTCGTCTGATTGCCGGAGTGAAAGGACTCCTATTAACATCCTCTAGGTCTTTGTTCACCAAACCGCCTCTCATTGCTCGCCTAACCATCTCTGCCAACTTGTCGGTGTCTCCAAGATGTAACCTTCGTTCGTTACTTTCATCCTGCCCCCCGAGTTCGTGAGGGAACTCTGGAATCTGCCCCCTTGACTGAGGTTCACTCCTCTACTACTCCTAGGTTGCGCAGATCCTTCTCTCTCTCTTTCCAAGATTGGGTCAACATTTTCCATATGCGTGCCCCTAGCTCGGGTGCTATGCCGGATGGTCCTGCTCCGTTCTGGACTCCATTGGCTTCTCTATTCTGTGCTCCAAGCTGTCCTATCTGTTGAAATAAACTCTGGATCAACTCCTCTTGCTTCTTCATCATTGTCTCCATCTCGTCCCTAGTGATGTAGATCGATGGTTGATTCGCTCCTGAGGAAGCCTCCTGACTTCCTTGCTGTTCACTTCTCTCTGGCCTTGGCCTTCGGCTTGATTGTCTCGTCATAATTTCTCAAATCTAAACTTTCAAATTTTCTCTGAATTTGCTATCAATTGGTAGAACTTCCGAGTTAGCGTTTCTCAGTGAAAGCACCAAAATGTTTGCGCCAAAATTGGTCACAAACACCCAATATCACGAAAGCACCCGTTTATGTACTCAACTCGATGATAATCAACACAGAACTCAGCAACAATCAATATAGAATTCATCTCTAAGTAACAAATCACAGTAATTCACAAACAACAATCACAAACACAGGATTTATAGTGGTTCGGCGTTCGTGCCTACGTCCACTTTGATGGTTTTCTCTTTATTGCTTTGCTTGATTAAATTGATTACAACGGATTACAGTTGATAATAGCTTTGAAATCTGAATACAACAGTGATTCTGATGAATAGATTTGAATCCGGCAGAGTCTTGGTGTTCAATGGCAGAGGTTCTTGGAAGATCCTCCTTTCTGAAGGCTTCAGGGTGCTATTTATAGGCGTTGGAGGCCCAGATCTTGCTGAAACTTCGGGAGACCTCTTCTGGCACGTGAGTGGGCCCACGCGACCGACCCCACCAAGTTTCGTCTCGATCTGACATCGATTCGAAGTCATTTCGAACCCATCAGGAAATGGTCCAATCGAGCTGAAACTTGGCAGGAACAATCGTTATCTTGTATGGAAGCTACTGTGAAAATTTGGTTGCATTTGGATCAGTGGTTTAGGAGATATGATCGGTTCGAAATAAGGATTCTCGGTTGGCTGTGTGGTTCGAACCGATAGTTTCGAACCCTTGAGTTCGAATCCATGAGTGCACGTGGGTCTGCAGTGACGTGGCGCGTATCTCTCGAATCGGTCCTAATTTATCTTCGAATGGACCGCTTCGACTCTGTGAACTATGGCGACTTCGTATCGATGGAATGACACGTCATTCAAACCAGCTGACTCGGTGGATTCGAACAAAGGAGTATCCCCGGCTTCGAACGCGACCGGTTCGAATCAGGGAGTCCCTATGGGTTCGAACTCGATCGATTCGAACAGGGTCGGTTCGAAGTGACATGGACTCAGAGCTAGAGGGTTTTCTATGGACTCGGACATACTGGTGAGGATGGATTCGAAGTAAGGGCTTGCATGGATTCGAAGCAAAGGTTTAGTTCATGGATTCGAAGGTGAGTCACTGTGATGGTGTCGAGGCTGATGGAGTCGAAGCAGGGATTGTTTCAGTTGGATGGAGTCGAAGGAAAATGTTAGCTGATGGATTCGAACGTCACCTCTTCGTATGGATTCGAACATGATGGGTTCGAACTAGATGAGTTCGAACGTACGAAAGGTGATGGGTTCGAACTGAGCAATGTCCATCCCTCTTAACTTGGATCCATCATAACTTGAGCATACGACCTCGGATTGACTTGAAATTTGAAATGACGACTCCTACGATCTTTATTGTCATGCCCTATCAATTGTGGCCCGTTCCAGACTCGGACAAAATTCATCGATATCCATAGCAAAGTGAAGTATAACCAATCTCTGAGACGAACTGTCTTTTGTCTTCGACCAATCTTTTGGTATCACCGCTTTGCCAAAAAGCGGGATAACAATTTTGATGCTACAATGAACATTTTTGATGGTGAAGCGATTACATGATGCTTCGAGGTGATGGCTAGGAACTTCAATAAGATGATTCTATGAAATATGAGGGGTGTCTAGAGATGTTCCAATGATGATTACTCGATGGTTGGAGTTGTGACGATGATTCATAAGGATGAGTTCAATAAGGGGAACTCTTGAGTGGAATTATGACTATGTTCCACTATAAAGATGAATGGAATAGAACATTGACTATGTTCTACTATGAAGGCATGTGCAAAGGGACTATTGATACTCAAAGGTTTCCAAAGCTCTCAAATAGAGGGGAAAATAGGGATGTCCATTGGGATCATGACTATATCTTGGTCTCATAACAATGGATTACCCTTGACTTGAAAATTATGAGGACTAGTTCCCGGCCTTATGAAGGGGGATGGATTTTAACATTGAGAAACCGAGAATATGATTAAGTATTTGGCTAATGATTAGGTCGTATGAGTTATCTTATATCCAACGCACCCGGGTGATGTGAGGATTATTTGGTGAATGCTATGTTTGTTATATCTTTTCTATCACCCTAGGGATGTCACATGACGTAGGCATTGTTACTTTGATACACAAACACCTAACATTGTACATAGACTTGTAGTACATCCATATGACGACGACGATGGTATATTAGCATATATTGATGTTATGTGCTAACTCTTCCGATGCATGGGATATGTCAAACATGATTCTCCTTACCTTTTTCCATATTTACCTTATTGATTTTCATAATATTTTGAGATTGCTTATCGCTCACCAGACTATTGTCTAACTTAAGGTTTAATGGTTTGCTTCTTATTATCTTGGATACTCTTAAATGAGTAGACTATATAGCATGTGTAGGATAGCACGTGGTGTTGTGTGGATGAACTAGTAGGAGGTTATGCATTCACATATTACTATTGGGCTTATTATTACTTTATTCCATTATGTGGCACTATGGTGCTTCACTAGTACTTTCTTATATTAGAGAAAATTTATCATTGAGTTAACATTATACGTATAAACTTTGTGATATGCTTTTATAACTATATTGAACCTATGCTCGATCTATGATAGTTCATATAGTTATATTTCGATTTGCTCATTTTACGTCTGTTTGCCTATTTTACTTTATTTGCTGCATCATGGGATATATGATATGTTATCCATGGGTTTGATTATTTTACCTACTTTGGCAATCATCCTACATTGGTTGGGTACAGTTATAATGCACAATACATGTATATTGGGTACCCGAGTTGCACAGCGGTCATCACATCCTCTTAGATTTCAATTATAAATTGCTACAAGAGGTCAAAGAATATGTGTATCGAAGACTATGGGGTTTTGTATTCGAAAGATAAGATTTCTTGTAGAAATACTTTACTTCTACTTGAATTCTAAAGGTGTATCTTACCACCCACAGAAATTCAGGATTATATAGGTAGTCTTGACCACTAGTGGAATGTAAAGAGTTGGGTATTAATAGAGTTAGAGGTATGCCATAGAGGCAATTATATAATTTATTACATATTTCTAACTCAATAACCAATCTTGTTAAAAATAAAAGGTGTTTTCTTTCTATTATATACTTGATATGGTATGTTATATTAACTAACTAATTTAACAAAAAGTATATTTTAATAGAATATATATATATATATATATATATATATGATATATTTGTGATAGTAGTTATAAAGTGTTGCAACCATGAGTAATTTATCACAGTGAAAACAAATAAACCATTTTAAATATTCCTAGTCAACATGCATCGAGACTGGATATCAATATACCCTTGAGACTAAAGTACATAATGCTATTCAAATATTGGACAGTGTATTACTCATAGCTGCTTGAGACATTAAGGGGTTAGGTACTAATAGTTATTCGATGGCTATGGAATGGATCGCACGATAGCTTTCTATCGGTTAATATAACTAAGGTCAAACAAAAAATATTAATGTGATTGATTTACACAATTATCTTAACATGAAAATACCATTCATCTTCAATATGAAAGCTACACTTTGATTAGTCAAATCATGGCACGACGTCCATTGAGTTATTACAGTTAGGTCGAGTTGAAGTATTGGAAGTGAAAAACTATTCAAGAGAGGATTCGTACCCACAGTTATATGAGGCTAGTATCACAGTCAGCTCTAAGTTAAATTCTCTGACCAGAGTAGTTTGGTGATAATAATTTTTATTATTAAACCAAGGACTTTGTATTTAGGCTATGGAGTTGAATATTGATGATATTGGAATTTTCACCATTACTAAATTACATGTACAAAGTGATATATTTTTGACGAAGAGAATTGGTTTGAATAAAAGTCACAACCAGGTAACACTTAGCAAAGTAAAAATGGATTTTACCGAAACTAGGTGAGCCATAAATTTGGTCAAAATGTTACACCACCTACTAAGTAACGTGTGAATGATGATATTTGAATTGTTCGATATTAATTGGCGACCAAATTTACAACTAACGGGTCACACAAACCGAAACGATGAATCCTCCTTTGACCAAACGATTTAATTAATTTATATTTTTTATAAATTAATTCAATTAATTAATATTATTGAAAAATTATTTATAATTTGTTTTTGATTTTATAAACAAATATTATGAAATGTATTTATAATAATTATAAATATATCAATCCTTATGCGATATCGATAAGCGTTTAAATTAGATTTAAGTGCAAAATATTTGTTCGGTATATAAATGGGTTCAAAGCCCAAAGGTGGGTGGTAGGTTTAGCTCCAAAAAGGGGTAATAGGCGAAGAAATAATGGCTAGAGAGGCTTTGATTTGGATAGCTAAGATGGAAGGAGATTGAGTAAAGATCGGATCCTGAATTTTCTCCTTTTCCTCCTCTATATAAAGATCTCTACCCGGATTTGTTTGAAGACTACTGAAGCTTCCAAACCAACCTATTTCTAGTCGAACTTAATCCCTTTCATCCTCCAACAATTCAAGTTCAAATCAAATCAAGTGTTATTCGATAGTCAGTGGACAACGGTTCCGGGACCAGCAATCTAGTGGATTGGAAATTTGTTCTAAGAGCAAATTCATCATTTCAAGGTGTAATTACAGGTTTGGCTATAAGGTTTTCTTCTAACATGTTTATGAGTATTGATCAATATATAAAATGTTTATTTATTATATATTATATTGTTAGTTAGGCGAAGATTCCAATATATGAATATATTGTCACAATTTGATTGGTTGTGTGTATGTGTATGTTTTATATTTAGAAAAAAATGTTAGTACGTAAACCTATATGCCACACCTTCATTGATTAAAAAATTATATTTTTTATTATAGATAGTTAATATATTTTATTTATATATATGTATATAGTTTACATTGTTAATACTACATTATACTTACGTTAAATATAGTAATATAATGTTATACATAAAGTTTAATAAGTATAATATTTTCGATACGATTTTTTTTTATATGTTATTTTTAAATAACATTTAGATCAATTAACTATATGAATAAATCTATAAATAAATATATGTATTATAAATTGAGTTTTATGTTTTATAAAATTATGTTAAAGCATATTACACTCTTAACAAAAAAACACTTATTTTATAATTTTAAAATATTTAATTATCAGCCGAGATTTAAAAATAGATTTTTAAATGGTTTTAAACTATAAAATTGTATAATAAATTTTCAAAATATAAAATTAACATTTAGTATTTTATAGAAAATTTAAAATTCAAATTTTAGTCTCGTAAGATATTTTTTTATTATTTTTAAAAAAATATGTATGGATTTTATTGTAAAATATATTTTAAATTAAAAAAAATTATTTATGAACCCTATGCAAGACTTGGTATAACATATTTATGAAAATTATATATGTATATTTTATAAGTGCTAAACCATATTTATTATTATATTATTGTACATACATATATAATTATTTAATATAAATATATATATACAATAAAATGTATACTTATATATATACTAGTTTTGGTTTTATAGTAAAAAAGGAAATTATATTTAATTTATTTTATAATTAATTTGAATATATTTAATATAGTAACAAATGTATACAATATTGATATTTCATACTTATGTTTATAGAAAATCGATATATTTACGTACAAAATTATTTAAATAAAATTTAGTTTATACACACACACTCACACATATATGTATGTATGCATTTGTAACATTTATATTTATATAAAATATATAAACATACATTTGGATAATATATTTGTATATATTGGATGAGTTAACGTGTACATTGCGATGTAAATCTCAACACATATACAAGGGCATGTTATACCTTATACAGATTGATACGTTTAACATGCACACACATATATATTTATGTGTATATGATACATACATACATACATATATATAATATAACATAAATTAAATAATACAATATCATTTTATAATGTTAAATATAATAATGATTTTATTTAAAATAAATTTAGAAATGTTTTAAATAAATTAGTCTTCATAAGCCCAATAAAGATACAATATGGAAAAAAAATTGAAATTCACCTATAACTTCAACTACATGCTGACCTAGTTCAAACAATCGTATCATAGCCCAATCGCCTATGCGATCTAAATTAATCATGCTAGGGTTAACTATTTAAGCTCACATTCCAGTTAGTAGGGTGTTGGGAAAGGTAGTGCCTAAAATTGAATTTGGGTAATATAGTGTTCTGCCCTACCTGGTTACCGGCTTAGCCTGAACATATACATGAGCCCAAAAGGTTGCCCTTAATAGAAGATATGTGATCTGAATTGGGCCTTGAAATAACTTTCAAAATTGTTTGAAAATAAAAAATATAATATTTTAAAATTAAAAATAAAATACTAACATATTATAAATATCATAATACAATGAAAATTTTCAAAATGTTTGAAAATTAATATAAATAAAACTTCATAATTTATAAATGTTTATTAACGAGGTTACTAATATATATTACTTAAATAAGGTTAATTAATTAATAAATATATACATGCGTTATATATTGTGATATATGTTATGTTGTTTTAAAATGTTGTAATAACATAAGTATGCATATCTTATATATAAAGCACATATTTAGTCAAAGTGAAGCCTTTTGGCATTTTCGAAAATAACCTTTTTGCCAAAGTTCATAGACAATTTTATAACGCTATTTCCGTCATTTAACAAAAGAATAGTGGTAATTGTAATATAATCTCATGTTCTCATCCATTTACCGTAAGCATAAACCCTACTTCATCATCTTCCAATCGAACCATCAGGAGGAAACTCGATTTTTTCTTCTTTAGTCAATCTTGACGATGCAAGCCAGGTTACTTCGCTCTAATCAAAGATTTCGACTTTAGGTTTGTATAAATTTTGATCTGCTTTCTTTCCTCTTTGAATTCTCCTCTTTTTACTCCATACTTACTCTGTTCATGGATTATATTTTATTCCTGCTGATTGTTCAACAGTTTAACTGTGTTCGATTATTTGATTTATTGCATTAATTTTGAGTTTTATTTCTTTGATTGTAGGGTTTGATTATTAAAGGGGAATTGATTTTCAATGTCTACATAATGTCATAACTTATTGTAAGTTTATTAATAGAATAGAAGCTACTTAAAGAATATTTATATATGAAAAAGAAAGTTCAATTTCTATTATGATTTAAAATTTTCTCCTTGCTAAGCGATTAGGAATCTTGGTTTCTAACTTCTTAAAGGAACTTAGGCTCCAGGTTATTTTGTCCAGTAAAGCTATAATATTTGAAAGGGTAGTTAAGTTTTTTTGTAATGCAGTGGAGATCTTTTGCAATAGGAACATGACAATCATATTCATTTACTTTCTAGACCTTATTTAATGTTAATGCTAACCAACTCCACCACTAGACCTTTTAGCGTACGTGTTTTACAGTTTCATCGAAGGGCGTTGTCATTTATGCCCTAAACCAAACCATTGATTTTTTTTTTTCATGAAATAAATGAATTTGAAGGTAATGTGTCATCTCAGTTTTTGTAGCTAATTACCATAGTGAACGAGTATGAAAATTTTCTTATTCATTATCTTAAACTTGCATTTTCTTACTTCAGTTATCATTTACCTATTTGATTTTGTATAACAGCTTAGAAATGTGTGTTGTCAAATGTATTCTTTTTCATTTTCTGTCTTTAACACAGAGTTTTTGGAGACAAAGTGGACATGAGTTGGAGAGGAGTTTAAGGCAGGTATGTACTTGACGAAGGAAAAGATGATAAAGGATATTTTCAAGTTAATTGTGAGGTAATGTTTTGTCAGTTTATCCTTTTTGAATTATTTTTGTATATAGTATCAATGTACATTTTTCATATTATATTCAAATTGGTTGAATTAGTGTATAATTGGTGATACCAAAGATTTAAATGCTCATAATTTTTGTACATAGACATGTGTTGTCATCATGAATTTTTAGATATAGGCTATTCGCATTATCAGCTTTATGCATGATTAGTTGGTTAAATATTTAATATAAAGATGTATACATGCTTCAACTTAATTTGTTTTGATTAGTAATAAGCATGTGTAGTGTTTCTAATTGTCACAATACATTAAATTAAAAGGTTTAGCTATTTGTATAAATTAAATATATTGTCATATTTACTATATTAGTAAGGGGAATTAATTTAAAGGACAAAAATTTGTATATTTTTAGCCTCAAGGACACGACCTCAATATTTTAACCATAAAGACAAACATTCTCTTAAAAATTAATCATAAGGACAAACATTCTTCCAAATTTATTCATAGGGACAAACATTCTTCCAAAACTGCTACTGAACTAAAAACTGATACCTAAAACTGCCACCGATAACCACAAACTGATACAAAATACTGCTATCAATAACTAAAAACGATACCTAAAGAAAGTTGTCTTTCAGGCTAAAACATCGATGGTCTGTCCTTGAGCCTAAAAGGCTAAGAAATTTTATCCTTAACAATAATTTCCTACATTAGTAATTAGTAGTAGTCTATTTAGCATAAATATCTTAATTTTATAGATGATAAATGCTTTTATGGTTTAACCTAAATGGTGTTATTATGTTAGGTAATAAATAAAAGCCGCTAACATAGTTAATCAACTACTACTATATTAGTAAAGGTTTATCAATTGCTTCGTTACCTATTATGAATATACATTCAATGTGTGTTAATATATTGATGGTAAAAAGCACATTTCTTTTTAGTTGGTGGAGCATCTATTTGTTTCCAAACATTCATGATCTTAGTATAGTAACTTTTATTGACAAATATATATCGCATGACTTTTCAGCAAAATATAAGAAATCTAATAAACCTTAAAGATACCAAATCATCAAACAATATGAAATTTTATATGTTTCTAACTTACAAAAATATATAATAATACAAGAAGGAAAGAAAACTTCATTTTCCTTGCCTTCTATATTACATAAGCTTTACTAGAAAAGGCAATAGCACATTGAAGCAATTGCCCAAATGAAGTACTTAAAGATCAATATCCAACGAAAATTTTCAATATTGAAGCAACAGATCTATGAGTAGCGATGGTCCAATTCACGTTCATTTCCAAATTTCATCATATTTTCTATGCATGCCCAACAAACATGCATGTGGATAATTTACCATCAAAATATCTGGAACTTTGCTATTTAGATTCAAGGTTTATAAACATAAATATATGCTGAGAATGTTGCATCTCTATGTTCAAGGTCCAATAATTTATTTCAGGATTTACAATGTACTGCAACAGTATTTGCAACCTTATGGATACTTATTAATGGATATTAGTACTTATTTTATTGCTAGAAAGATGTATATGTACAAAAATGTAAGCATGCATAATTGTTGTCTACTGTAGTTAGTTTTCCATTTAACGTGAACAAAACTTAAACCTTCCTTGCAGAATTTACCTACTATATGCATGATTTTGTTGTATATGCTATAGTAATTAGTGTTAGAAAATACTGCACATGATTCATGAATCAGCATTATTGCAGAGTCCTTTCATTTTTAATTCTAGTCAAAGAGTCATCTTGTTTTTGTTGCCTGTTTATTCTTGCAGCCATTCATACGTAACCATTTAATATAAATAGGTGTGTTAAGAAAGCAATGAAATGATCACAGTTTTATCTTCTTCTTCCTCTGTGTGCATGTTATATATATAAGCATATATATAAATAGTTATAGGTAACTCATTTTTCCTCGAATGTCCAACTAATGCCCCATATTTATTTTCAGTTTAATTGAAAGTGTAACTATTGTAAAAAAATAATTGTTATTTGCACGCTTGAAGCATGCTCCATTGTTATAAATGGTTTACCTTCCGCTGCGTGAAACACGTCCTTAGAACACAACGATGCTTCATTTATAGTTTTATCAGATTCCAAAATTCAGATTTGGTTTGAGTTATCACCTAATATACAACAAACCCAATGAGCTCAAACTTTCTTTATTGAATTTTTGGTTTCTTTGTAGTCTAACAAAATCACCACAAGGCACATAAGTTGAGACAGGGACCAAACCTTGTGATGAATTCAAAATAGAAGAATCAGAGAATGATTCGAAAAATCAAAGAAAAATTCAAAGAAGTTACTATAGCAGGCAACAGAAGCAAAATTGGCTGCTCCGATAATTCGGAAGGTGGGGGCAAAGGGAAAATTTTCCATTTGTAAGCAGCAAGGAGGAAAATATGATAATTGCGTGTAGGATTCGTTGTGGATTTGCTACCTAAAGTAGTTCAGTCTTAGTTGTTTGGTTTGTTAGTCGGATATGATAATACTACTTCTATTTGTTAGTAAATTTTTTAGTTGTTTGGATGGGCGACAGTTTACATTTGCGTTAGTTTTTCTTTTTGTTTCAAGATATGTAAAATTTGCATGTATTTCAACGTGGATAATAACGTTGAGGTCTCATTATTTATATTTATAATACTTTTCATTTTTCCTATTTCATGCTATTTTCATTGTAGTATACAAGACATATAGTGCATCATGCACTGAACGTATATAATTTCAGGCACCTTACCTAAGTTTCGGTAGATACCATTTCACTTTCTATGGGTTGAGTTTAAACAAACATAGTTCCAGAAGGATGATTTTTGGATATTTTCTACCCAATGTCTGTTTAGTTGTGGTTTTCAAAACATACCATAATATGAAAATTATTGCAACAAAGAGTGCTCAAAGAAACAAAAATTCAAGTTTTGGTTATAGGAAAATCTAACCATCCTTTATAGTAGTCACGTCACTGATAAAATGAATTAGCTCTCTTAATATTCTTTTAAGCAAAGCTAAGCGGTGTGGCCTGGGCTCCTACAAGTTTATTGTAAACACAATAAAAACAAAGAAAATGATCATAACATGCTATGATCAAAAAAGAGACAAACACGAGAAGAGATTACAACACAGGAGAGGAAGGAAACAAAGACAAAAGAAAAAAAACAGGAAGAGACTAACACCACATTTCCAAAACAGAATCATCAAAGGAGGAGGACCACAAGTTAACTCCATCCTTTATGGCCTGCATGATTTCTTTCCAAAGTTGATTTTCATTCTTGCTTTTCCTATTGAATAGTTTATCATTTCTCTGCTTCCATACCACTCTTATGTACTTTTTCACAACAATGAGAAGCAATATAGTTTTTTAGTCTTCCACCCTGTTGCTTTGTAGATTAAGTTCCATTCAATCAAGCTATCTCTTCGAATATCATTCTATCCAAGCTTTAGCATTAACCTTTTCCATAGAGGAAAAAGATATGTACAGTTGTAATATGAAGGTTAGTTTCTAGCTCATCACCACAATACAAGAAAGTACCATTAATCTGCATGCCTAATCTCAACAGCTTAGCCTTCGTTTTCAAAGCATTTCTCATCACTTTCTAAAGTAAGAAGTTGTCACTTTCCTTGCAGAATGAATTCCATATCCTTTTGTTCCACGCCAAGGTTCTATTCTCAGAGGGTTTTGTAATTCACTTGTACACCACAGTAGTTGAATACACCATGTTCTTACTAGACCACAAAACCATATCATACTGAATAGTAGGGATGTGAATCTGTTGTAGGTCATTCCATATTATTCTAATGGCTTTGTTACTGGAGTAAGGAAGGGAGACATTACCATTAATGATGTACTCATTGGCTAAAGCATCAAGAGGGATCTGAGTTTGCATTATCTGTTTGTAAGACATAACTTTAGATAGAATTACATCGTGTTTAGCTCATGGGTCAGCCATAATCTTGCTTTGCCACAAGCAGCAGGGATAACTTCAATTAACAAGGGGAAGCAAGGAAGGTCTCAAATCCAAAATCAATCTCCAAACCCAACTGCAATTACTGGGGACCTCCATATCCAAAATTCCTTGGATTTTAAGTCATATTTAACAAACCAATTAACCCAAATATTATTTTTCCTGTTCAGAAAGTTATCAAAGTGTTTACTATAGGCTGCCTTATTCCAGTTATATATATCAATGATTCCCAAACCACCATATTTTTTTTTGAACTCCACCTTATGAAAGGCAATGGGTTTAGGTTTGTTGGATGAATATTACCAGTCCAGAGAAAGTTCCAGACTGCTTTCTTGGTCATAAGAAAGAGTTTTTTTGGAAGCAAGAAGGTCCTACACCAGTAGGAGGAGTAGGCAAAAATGACAATTTTTTGCCAATTGATTAACACCACACGACCCGCTTGAGATAAAAGTCTATTCGACCATATATTCATAGACCTAGTAATTTTATCATAAAGGCCAAGACATTGGGAAGTAGTGATTTTTGAGCTTGATAAATAATTCCAAGATAGGAAGATGAATCCAAACCCATTTGCAAACCAGAAATCTCTTCTATATGATTTGCATGGTCTAAAGTGACACTTGCCATCTGAATATTCAATTTCCCAACATTAATGCAAAGACCAGAGAACCTATAAAATTCCTTCAGAATAGAAAAAATACACTGATTGAATGGACAGTTGGCTTGGTGAAAATAATTAGGTCATCAGCAAACATTAGGGATGTGATCAAAGGATCTTTGCATTTTAGATGAATAAGAACTCATTTTTCTGGCAACACTTTGGTTTATCATGCAGGTTAGACCTTCCATGACAAGAATAAATAAGTAAGATGACATCGGATAACCTTGCCTAATTCCTTGACTGCTCTTGAAATACTCATAGGAAACTCCATTGAACGTGGAGATAAGTGCACTGTAGACAGATAGGTATAGATCCAAGCAACAAAATAATTTGGGAATTTCATTTTTGCCATCATCCTAACAATGGCAGTCCATTGAACATAATCATATGCTTTTCTTATGTCTAATTTCAGTAAGGCTCTAGGAGACACATTCACCTTGTTGTAGTCTTTCAGCAACTTATGGCTAATTAACACATCGTCCAGAATACTTCTTTTAGGCATGAAGGCAGCCTGGTTGCTAGATATCAAGGTTGGGAGAGCACAACTTTCTATCTTGAGGCAATTATTTTGGAGATGCATTTATAGATTATGTTGCAACAAGCAATTGGTCTGTAGTCCATAACATCACCAGGATGGTCAGATTTGGAGATTAGAGTGAGATTAGTAGCATTTATTCCAGAGAGCATTGAGTTATGATTGGAGAAATGAGTGATTGCCTTACAAGTAACCTTACCAATAATTTCCCATCAAGTTGTAAAGAAGAGAGAGTTAAACCCATCTGGGCCTCCACAAGAGTCCTTATTCATGCTAAATATACTTATTTTAATTTCCTCCTCGGTAACAACATTAGATAGCCTTTTAATTTGGTCATCATTGAGTGTAGGAAGAGGCAGATCATTTATAATGGATAGATCAGGTGAAAATTTTGAAATATTATCTAGCAGGCAAGAGAAATAGTCTAAGAAGGCTTTACCCACTTAATGGGGGGTGCTTGTTTGTTGCCCATATTGGTTATGTATGCTATATATATGAGACTTAGTCTGCTTGATCTTGAGAGAATCATGATAATAGCTTGAATTTCTATCCCCTAAAGCATCCCACTTTTGCCTAAGATTTTGTTTCCTCACGCTGTCTTCAAAATTAAGGGCTTTTTTTGTACTGGCCAGAAAGATCTGATTCAATCATAGTAGCATTCATATCATCAGGATGGTTCATTGTTTTGTCCTGGGATTCTATCAGCCCGACTTTCAAAGTATCTAACAAGAGCCTTCCACTTCCAAATTTTGCCTTTGCCCATGCTCCTAGATCCCTTTTGACCTGCTTCATTTTCTGTTGATAAATAAACATTGGATTACCATAAAAAAATTTATTCCAAGCAATTGAGATAATATTTAAAAATTCTAGGTCTTGAATCCAAGCATTAAAATATTTAAAAGAGGAAGCCCTCTTAATGGTACATCCCCAAAGAAGATTAATTATGGAGAATGGTTTGAAATCAAAGAAGAAAGGTAGTTTGATTTAATGGCAGGCCAGGAGGTTATAGCAGCCATGTTGCAAAAGGCATTGCTGAAGATTCTAAACCCAAATCTGCTTCTGTTATTCCTGGAGAATCTTGCACCAATAAAAGGAATTTGGATAAGAGAGGAGGAGGCAATTGAATTTCTGAGAGGAGTAATATCATTTAAAGTGATGGGTTCCCTCCATGTCTGTCATCCAGATTGAGAAGATAGTTAAGGTCACCTAAAACAATCCAAGGATGAGATTTGTCTAGTGCTCGCTTGATTAGCAACATATATAATAGTGATATACATGGATTTCATGGTTGGAAAGTGAAGCATTTGACAATGGATGAATTCTTTGTTGGAGAGAATGGGGTTGATAGTGTTGGAATATATGTTTAGAAAAAAAAAGGTTGGAGACAAGAGAGAAGAAACTTGTTCTCACTAATCCACACAACTCACACACAAGAGAAGAAACTTGTTCTCACTAATAATGATTTAATATTATTTTCTTTGCTTGATTGCATTCATACAGACGAGGAGAGCTCCTCTATTTATAAGCCCTAATAGATTATTCTAGAATTACTTGATTACAAAGAAAACGTAATTCTAGAAACGCCTTTACTTGATTACAAATAAAACGTAATTCTAGAAACGTCTTTACTTGATTAAAAAAAACGTAATTCAATAAATCAAGTTTATATTCTAACACCCCCCTTTAAACTTGATTTGCCTCTCTTTGAGTTAAACTTTTACGCATACCAAGTTTCTTCTTTAACTCCTTGAAAATCTCCAACTTCAAAGGCTTTGTTAAAATATCAGCAATTTGATCTTGCGTCTTGCAATGCTTGACAACTACTTCTCCTTTCCCAACCAAGTCTCGAATGAAATAATACTTGATTCTTATACGCTTGCTCCTTCCATGAAAAACTGGATTTTCGGTGAGAGTTATAGCAGAATTGTTATCACAATATATAAGTGGACTTTCTTTTGGAGTATGCTTAAGTTCTTCTAGCATCCATTTAATCCATAAAGCTTGACAACTAGCTAAAGATAGTGAAATATATTCTGCCTCGGCGGTTGAGAGAGGCACAACTTGTTGTTTCTTTGACATCCACGTGATTGCACTTGATCCAAAGTAGAAAACATTTCCCGAAGTACTTTTACTATCATCAACACTTCCAGCCCAATCACTATCACAATATCCAAGCACCTTAGGATCATTTATCTTTTGATAATAAATTCCATCCCCAAGTGTTCCACGCACATATCTCAAAATTCTTTTTCCGGCATCCCAATGTGTCTTCTTTGGTTGCTCCATGAACCTACTAATCAAGCTCACACCATATGTAATGTCCGGCCGAGTGGCTGTCAAATACATCAAACTCCCAACAAGATTTCTAAATAATGTTGGATCAACATATTTAGAGTTGTCATCCATACTTAGTTTCAAGCCAATTTCAACTGGAGTGCTAATTGGCTTTGCCTCTTCCATTCTAAACTTCTTCATCAAATCTTTTGCATACTTTTCTTGAGAAATAAATATACCATCATTATCTTGCTTTACTTCAATACCAAGAAAGTAATGAAGTAGACCCAAGTCGGTCATCTCAAATTCTTGCATCATACTTCTCTTAAATTCTTTAATATTATCAAGACTATTTCCCGTAAAAATCAAATCATCAACATATAAACCAATGATGAGAATGTTACCTTTGTTCTCGTTGATGTAAAGAGTATGCTCAAATGGACACCTCTTGAATCCCATCTTCACAAAATAGTCATCTATGCGACTATACCATGCACGAGGGGCT
This sequence comes from Allium cepa, assembly GCA_030765085.1. NCBI lineage: Eukaryota > Viridiplantae > Streptophyta > Magnoliopsida > Asparagales > Amaryllidaceae > Allium > Allium cepa. The sequence continues at coordinate 515,984,945 of CM060938.1, forward strand.
TGCTTAAGGCCATACAATGCCTTCTTCAACCGATAGACTTTATGCTCTTCATCCTTTATCACATAGCCGGGAGGTTGATCAATGTACACCTCTTCTTGTAGTACTCCATTCAAGAAAGCAGATTTAACATCCATTTGATAAACTTGCCACTTATTTTGAGCGGCCAATGAAATTATCAAACGAATTGTTTCAAGACGTGCCACGGAAGCAAAAACTTCTTTGTAATCAACACCATACTTTTGCTTGTAGCCTTTCACAACTAATCGTGCCTTATGTTTTTTAACTTTACCTTGTGCATTCAACTTTGTCTTGTAAACCCATTTGACTCCAATGGGTTTCTTCCCTTCAGGTACTTCAACCAACTCCCATGTTTGGTTCCTTTCAATTGCATCAATTTCTTGATCCATGGCTTGTCTCCATTTGTCTTCCTTGGCGGCTTCTTCAAAATCAACTGGATCCGCAGTTGCATATAAAGCAAAATCAACAAATTCATCTTCTAAAATTCATCTTGTTTCTCCATAAATCTCCGCAAGAGATCTTGTCCTTCTAGGTGTTGATTCTGAACTTGAAGATAATGAGCTTGGAGGAGAATCAGATGGTAGAGTAGGTGGAGTCGATACTTCTTCTTCAATTGGCTCAAATGCATCATTATCAAGCAAGATACTTGTACTCTTTTCCTCATTTTTCCATTCTCATCCTTCTTCCTTATTGAAAATTACATTAATTTTCAATGGGAACATTTTTGTTGGTGTCATTTTCACTTTTGCAATAAGAACACCAGTTTTGTCTTTGATCTCACATAAATCATTTTTGAAATTCACATTACGTCTCTTCTTTAAAAGTTGTCCAACACTCAAAAGATTGTATTTAAGATCAGGAACATAATAAACATTAGAAATATAATTTGTACCTTGCTTTGTCCGTATCGGAATATCGCCACTGTCTTTGACAATGAGCCTTTTGTTATCACCTGTCTTGACTTCTCTTTGGACACTTTCATAAAAATTTCACAAAGCAACTTTTATTTTCAGTCATGTGGTTACTACAACCACTATCAAAATACCATATATCATCAAAAGAAGCTTCTCGAACATTCAAAGCAAAAAGCATACTTTCATCTTGTGTCTCCAAATTCTCATGTAGAAAATTAGAATTATCTTTTTCATCATTAATTCTTTTAAAACAATCCTTTTGCATATGCCCATATTTATGACAATAATGACATTGAATATTATAAGAGTTACATCTTCCTCTTCCACTGTATCCTCCACGACCTCTTCCTCTTCCTCCTTGAGATGAGTTTGAATTTTCACTTTGAATTTGGCCTCTTCCTTGTCCTCTACCACGGGTTGATCTTCCACCTCTTCATCTAAAACCACCATGGTTGGTGTCTCCAATTTGAAAAGCTTGCTCGGAAGGAGAGGGATCAAATTGTTTGATGCGAAGCTCATGAGATTGTAGTGAGCCCAACAATTCTTCAAATGAGAAAGTATTTAAATCTTTTGATTCTTCAATAGCAACAATAACATGCTCAAATTTCCTTGTCATACTTCGAAGAATTTTTTCAATAATTCTTTTATCCGAAATTTCTTCACCATTGATTCGAAGTTGATTAGCAATAGAAATAGTTCTATTATAAAATTCCTCCACCGATTCACTTTCTTTCATTTTGAGTAAATCAAACTCACCTCTTAGAGCTTGAAGTCTTACCATCTTTACCTTTTCTTCACATTTGTACGCTTTGTTGAGGATGTCCCATGCCTCCTTTGATGTTGATGAGCCTTCTTGTCCTTCTTTCGAATCTCTTTCAAAGTATTCAATTGTTGTGTTGAAAGTGTTGCTTGATTCTCCGGTTCTTCGTATCCATTTTCAACAATCTCCCAAAGATCTTGAGAGCCATACAAGACATTCATTTGAATGCTCCATTGATTGTAATTCTTTCTCGTCAAACGAGGAAATTGAGGTTGCAACATATTGTTGGAAGTCATCCCTAAACCTTGCTCTGATACCACTTTGTTGGAATATATGTTTAGAAAAAAAAAGGTTGGAGACTAGAGAGAAGAAACTTGTTCTCACTAATCCACACAACTCACACACAAGAGAAGAAACTTGTTCTCACTAATAATGATTTAATATTATTTTCTTTGCTTGATTGCATCATATAGATGAGGAGAGCTCCTCTATTTATAAGCCCTAATAGATTATTCTAGAATTACTTGATTACAAAGAAAACGTAATTCTAGAAACGCCTTTACTTAATTACAAATAAAACGTAATTCTAGAAACGTCTTTACTTGATTACAAATAAAACGTAATTCTAGAAACGTCTTTACTTGATTAAAAAATACGTAATTCAATAAATCAAGTTTATATTCTAACAGATAGAAAAGGTATTAGGATTAGAAAGCAACATGATGCGGCTATAAGGAGCCTCAGGGAGATTGTGGTGAAGGGTCCAGAGGGGGTTGATTAGATTAGCAACACGAGTAGTTAGGGATAAGTTCAATTTAGTTTCCAACACAGCAAACAAGTGGAGGTCATTTGCTACAATAAGGTGTTCTATTTGATTAATCTCTATATCACAATAGGCACCACGCACATTCCAAGTATCTATGTTATGTAATATATCACTTATTTGGTTGAGGAGTTTTCATACTTTGCTTTCTCCTAGTTGCAGGAGAACCATCTTTATCATTTTCAGGGATGGTGGAGGCGGGGAGAATAATGTTGGCTTCATTGAGATCAGAGAGGATGTGGCATTAGGTGGTATGGCAGGGTCATGATAACCAGGGGGAGCGGGGATCAGCAAGTAAGGTTCTAGGGAGTAAGATTTGACATTGAGTATAATGTCATCATGGTTGGATATGGACTTTGAATGTGGATTGAGGTTACCAGCAGAAGATGGGATTGAAGAATGGGGAAACTGGCTTGTTTGGTTTGAAGAGGGAAGTGGGACATGGGAATCAAAGCAGGTGGAGGCATTTATTTCATTGTTTATTGTTGCATCAAAAAAGGTTGGATTTATTTGGAGGAAAAGGAAGGATTGGTTGTGTCTTTACATGCATGCATGGTATCACGTTATGCTCCATGGGACTCCGAGACACAAGATTCCAATGCAGCATTATTTTCATTGTGGATAAAGTTTTCTTCAGTTATGCCTTATTCTTCTTCATCAATTTCACCCAGGCAATGGAATTTATTGATAGAAGATTATCATCAATTAATCCATCATAATTTTACGTGCCAGCATTTGCTTTGTCATTTCCCAAAGTGTTACTAATTGTACCCTCTTCAAATTGGGTTTCAGCCTCTTTATCATTTATATGCTCTTTGCCTTGTTCATCAGCACTTGATAGATTATCTTTATCACCTCCTTTGCCCATTTTAACTTTTCTATTCACCTTTTGCCAATTTTGCCTCTGCACTTCTTATCTGTGTCTAAAGTGTTACTAATTGTACCCTCTTCAAATAGGGTTTCAGCCTCTTTATCATTTATATGCTCTTTGCCTTATTCATCAGCACTTGATAGATTATCTTTATCACCTCCTTTGCCCATTTTAACTTTTCTATTCACCTTTTGCCAATTTTGCCTCTGCACTTCTTGTCTCTGTCTACCCTTATTTTTATTCTGACCACTAACTTCACTTTTCTTCGTCTTATTGTGTTCCATATCAGTATTTGATTCTCTCCTTTCACTATTTGTTTTCCCAATTGCAAGAATGCAGTGTTCAGTTTTATGACCAAAGGCAATACAACTTGTGCATACATTTGGTTTCCATAAGTACCTAACTTAAAACAATCTGAACTTTTCCATCAAGCAGTTTTACAGGGGATCTATTAACAAGTTCTTGGTTTGGTTTAACTTCAATCATACATATTTCATACGATATTCTATCAAACTTTTCAGTGTACTCATCCATACACAACAACTTCCCTAACCTTGATGACAACCAATTTATCCCTAAGTGTGACCACGCATAGATTGGGATATTAGAGAATTGAACCCAAATTGGAACTGAAGTTATACTTATACTTCCATTTCCAACCTCTGGATTCTATTGCTGAATTATAAATAACTTATTGTTCATAATTATGGGATCCCCCCCTTAATATTTTGGCTTTATCCTCACTGCAAGAAAGGAGAAATAGAAATACAAACCCATCAAATTTCATTTTAATCAAACCTTTCAATCTCCATACTCTTTTCAGAAGCTCCACCGCAGCAATGTACGACAACGGCTTGTCAAGGAAGAAGCCAACGATGTAATTTTCCACACCGATTTTCCTGCTTCGATGACGTTAGATGGGGGACCGGAGCATCACCCTGAATAGAAGGTTCAATATGAACAGGGGTGTAAGACCCAACATTTCTTGGTTTATTTTTGAAAAGGTTAGACCAATAGGGTGCACTAGGTGGAGACACATCAGGTACATTGGTTAGACAAAGGTCAGTGGAAGGGGAAGAAAGGGTCGCACGAGTAGGAAGAAGAGGAGGTAAAGCTGAAGAAGAAGAAGGGATGGGAGTAGAAAAGGAAGTGAGGGAGGCAGGCAACGAAGGATATGGACGAGAATGCTGAGGGAAGGATAGAGGCTTGGGTAGAGGAGGGGGCAGACGTGGGGGTGGATGGGACATTAGGCAGGAAATTTAGATTTTAGGTTAAAGGAAAGAGGCAGGAAGAAGGGAGCTACCATTAAAAAAGGAAAAATAGGAACTGAATATATGGAATGAAGGGAGATCTCTTAATTTTACTCCATAGTCAGAATGTTTATAATGTTGTTTTCCTAACAATCAAATATGCTGCATAACAACCTGACTATCAATGATCTCACAATACCTTCAATTTCTGGACTCCCTTAACCTAAAAAATGTATCAAATGCTAAAGTTGCACATTAACCTACCAACTACAGCAAGAAAACTAAAAGCAAAATAGTTCAGCAACAAGCCGATGCAGGCTGATAAACTTATTCAACCTTACAAACATTAGAAAAAAAATTTCAAATTTGGATGAGCAAACTATGTTAATTTACTAAAGCAAAATAGAACCATTAATATGAATTCGATACTAATCAAATTCCCTTCATGTATATATAATCTGAAGATAAATATCAGTTACCATCAACCATTTAATGCTGAAATTTTAGGAATTAGGTAAAACAAAAGTTAGGTAAACTCAACGAAGCTTTTTGTATTAACACCAAGATAATATGAAATATGATTGAAATATATCCTAACATACTATTATCTATTTTATTAAATATTAGTTCCTATGGATTAGTTACAAGCTTCTTCTACTGATATCAACCTTGAAAAGGCATTGTGAAAAATTATTGCATAAATTTAAGTCTTACAAATTTTTATAATGATATTAATGCAAAGGAAAATTCGAAATCTTTACACTGGCATCAACTGGTTTTATACTTCAACAAGTATTGAGGGTCTGTGAGGAAGGGAGTATCATAGGTAATGCGATGTTTACGATGGAAAAGAAAATTTCTCTCTATATTAATATGGTTTTATAATAGAGATGATACAAGATTTTTAATTTATAAACTACTGGAAATGCTAATTTTAATATTTGTTACATTTATCTAGATATTGATATAATAGTTGATTACTTTCTTAAGTTGTTCAGTTATTTCCTAAAATAACTTAGTTTCATTCATGTTTTGATAAATGGTTGATTTGTGCATGTACTCACATAAAAAATACAACATTACGCACAAGTCAAAGTCATTTTGTAAGATACAAAAAAAAAATCTTACAAACAGTATTTTATAATACCAATTCCTCCGAGCACGTACATCGTACTCGTATGTAAATAAAATGAATTTTTATGTGTATAAAATGAATTTTTAAATTAATATAATTTAACTTAAATTTTTTTAATTAAATAAATTAATTAAAGGTCAACTAATTAAATAATATACATACATATATATATAGGACATATATGTCATACTATAGCGCTCGTAGTGTATAAACATTCAATATAAATATTATAGTGGAATAATATAAAATTAATTAAAGAATTCATTAATTAAATAAGATTCAGTTAAAATAATGTTATACGTAAAACTATTATATAATTTAACTAAAATATAAAAGTTGTATAATAATAAAACTTATATAATATAAATGTATAAACTAAAGGTGGAATATTAAAGAAACCTTAAATAGACTTAAGGAATAAAAACATACGTATATGATACAACCGATAAGGAGTTACCCACTGCATGCAGGCCTATGATTTGTCGAGTTTTCCTCAAATTTAGATTCCCAAGGCATAAGAGTCCTAACACCTACTATTGAAGTTGAAAGACTTCTATGTTTCACTTAGGGTTTGGAAAAACATAAAAGACTAGTGGAAGCCTTATTAGAAAGGTGAAATGGTAACATTTAATCTTTCTAATATTGTAAGAACATATGCTAAATTACATTGTAATTATCTACAATGATAAATTTATACATTTAATATGATTAATAAAACGTTTATCAATTAATATATACAAATGAACTGAATTGAAAATTGAGAAATGGAAATATAACATATACTCACTATTAAATTCCCATTGCATGTTAATGTTTCAACACCCATGCAAGTGCTTGATATTACAACTATTTGTATTTTTGGTCACTTATGCATTTATTTGGTCCACACCATGTATTTGCATTATAAGGGTTTTGAACTCTAAAAGCAATGCAAGACTATGGGTATTTGATCCATATACATTCACATATAAATGTTATATAGTGAAGGGTCAAAGTTTGTAATGTAAAATATTTCAATGGAATTAGTTCATCCGAAAAACCAAATAAACCTTAGTGCAATTTAAAGTATTCAATTTGATTGATTACAAGAGGTCATAATGTGTTAACTATAACACTAGACCAAAACTATAAGATAATCGATCATTGAAACGTCAGTCTGATCCGTTGACGCAAAGGGCAACAAATTTGATGTCCTTAAATGTTAAGGATGATTGAGTGCTCTTTTGTAAAGAGTTTATTATGATATGGTAGTAAGAGATTCTTTTGAATGGTTTGACAATTTAAAAAGAATAATAAATATACAAGATTAAATGTGATTTAAAGTACAGTTGAGATGAAGAGAGTGAGTAATCACTTCTGCTTCTTAAAGAAACATTGAAAATGTAAACTGTAATAATAATGATTGATACTTTATTGGAATAAGAAATATGATTTTTATTTTAAAATGTATTTTAGTTAGAAAATTATTTTTTATGAGATTTGTTTCTATGGGTTCAAGATAATTGATCAAAGAACTCCCTGCTGTAAACTAGGTGCAATACGTGAAATAAATCAATATTAAGTGAATGACGGACCTCATTATAGTATGCTATTATTGTAATGGCAAAAATAGTGGGAGCATGCCATATAGCACTTATTAATTACATCATATTATGAAAATTGTTTTTAGTAAAATGTACCGAACATTGATTATGAAATAATGACTATTTCTGTATCAACAAAAAATAGACATAACTATATTTCAATATGAATATAACGAATATTCATTATGAGATAAAACTATAATGCGTTATTTGTTTCATAACAAAAGTGATGCAATGGAAAATACAAAAGTATCTAATATTATTTATAGTTATTTTGGAGTAACAGAATAAGCCATAGTTTTGAGAAATAATTTTATTATACGATTATGGTTCATATGATACTGGTTAATAATATCTCAAACAATTAAGAGCTATGCATCCATTCAGTGGGAGCATCATAAGAGTTAATGAACTCTTTGAATTGATACATATAGATATATGCAATCATAAGTCTATTAATACCAAAATAGTTCCATGTACTTCGTTATATTCACCGATGAGTTACCATTGAAATAGGCATTTGTATAGTATGTCTATGGTAAATTCACAGAGTACAAAATAAAAGTAAATAAAATAATATGCAATAGAAATGATTTAATTTGATCGAATGAGTGAGTTTATTTGAAAGGGTTCTAAACGTACGTAAAAAAGAATAAAAATTTAATCTCAAAAGTCACTTCTCCATGTGATACATAATAATGCGTCGACAAGAAGTAATCAAACTTTGTTAGACAATGTACAATTAATTGTAAGTGGAGTTGAATTAGTTTCTTTCTATAAGGTCATGTACCTAAGAGTAGTACACAAGGTTAATTTTATCTTATCTAAATAAAAGTTTACAAAATCATGCAAGATAAGGGTTTATAAAAAACTCCAACATGTCCTTGGCCAAGGAGTTGGTAGGTCATGCGAGCCGAAACATTGCACGTAATAATTGTTCATGAGCGGTCTTTTATGAATCTACCCAAAAGGATTTTGGAAAAGACTTTCATTGGATGACAAATTTATGTTTTGAACATAAGTTTTGTAAACTAAAACCAAATTAGTTTTATAAATTAAGAAATTCATAAAACGTTTATGAATACCTATTTTACTTCACTAAGAAACAATTTTTGTTTCAGGAGATACCATCTTCATTGTGAAGGAATTTCTTTGGGGAATTATTGGTAGTAAAATGGAATTGGATACGATCCATAAATATAACTGATTAGACAAGATGAAATGAAATTAACTAATCTAAACAAACACATTGTATTAGAGTGTCTAATAAGTATTCTCACACATTGAAGAAAAATTATGGTTTCATATCAATGTCAAAAAGTATATAATCCTTGGTTGTTTATTTAAACCATTAAGAGTGTTGACTTACGATATGATATGTTGCACAAATCCGAAAGAATTCCAAGTATGGTATCAAAATATGATTTTGGTAGGTGTAACCAAAGGGACGTGATCCATGGTCGTGATTGTGTCGTTATGAACAAGACTAATGCGGTTGGAATTAAATAAGCAATCTTGATAAGAACAATATTTCAAATTTCAATTGTTGAAATTAATGTAGTAGATTTAGATTTATTCACAAAATTACCACTTAGTATGACTTTATGTTTGGTACACATGCATTGAAGCTGAAAATTATAAATAATGGTTTAGAGTAAAATGTCTGCACATAATAACCAAAAATGTTTCGAAGTCAGTGGGAACGATATTGAGTTTTGTGAGTCTTTGGAAATGATCCAAGAAATGATAGAAATTATCATTTTATAAGCATCAAAATTGATCAAATATTTTGATAGAAATATCAAATAGTTTAATTATCAATCAAAATGCAGAGGAAGTGTAAAGACCTGGAGTTTTATCATCTTGAGTTGTGAATATTTAATTTGAATATGTAGATAATAGGGTTCATAATTAAAACAAAATGCTTTTAGACGATAAGTAATGATGGTGTAATAGTTTTTAAATTTGTTAAATGAAAATTATTAGCTCGAGGAAAAACTGGAAACGTGACCGAAACTCGTTTTCTGGATCTTCAATTTTTATCAAATGGAATTTTTTTAGAAAGATAAAAAATACCCTTGTATGTATTTTAAAAACCCACGCTTACATTTTTTTAGTGGGATATTTCATTTTGAAAAATGAAGGGGTAAAGTAAGAATAGAAATGGTAAGTAGTAAATGGTAAAAAAAGAAGTTAAAATGACCTTAATTAAATGTAGTAGACAAGAAAGTGGCTTAAACACACAAAACCACTTCAACAACCACCATTGTGTTGTAAGAAGGCACTTGGTGACTACTGTCTACTCTTGTTTCCTCTTTCTCCTTTCATACATACATACATACATACATACATATATACATACAAAGAACTATCAAGTTCTTCACATTAAAAACTCTTTCCCAATTAGTTATATTTTATCTCCACTCTAAGTATTAAAAAGAAGAAAAGGAAATCACAAATTTATACTCTAGCCTGGAATTTGCACTGGAAAGGATAGTATGTGACGACACGTCCTTCACCTCCTAGAAAGACGTATCATGAGTAAGAAAGAAAGGGATAGAGAAGAGAAAGATAGAGAAGAAAGAAGGAAAAACAACATCAGAATCTCAACAGCGGAACAAATAAATTATATTAATAACATAAGTATTACATAGTATACAACCATTATCAGAGTTACACATATTAAACATCACATACTAGACAGTTATAAACACCTATGTAGTTATTACAACTCAATACAATACAGAGATACCAATCACAGCAGAACACTATAAATATCTACAACGCTGAAGCCTCCTGCTTCATTGCTCCTCCACAATTCGTCAAAGCTAACCTGAATCCCTTGGCTACTCAAACATAATATGAGTACCCAAGAGTTCAACAAAACAGAAAATAAACACTTGGGTCAGACATGGGTCTGGTGTGAGTAAACGGGTTAAAGTTGCTTAACTTTGAAAACCTTTGAAAACAAAAGGTATCACGTAAGACTTCCCACACATAAACATGGGTAAGTTTTTACCTTACGCTAACCCAAACATTTGATAGGAAATACAGTGATATTACAATAGGGTCTAGGGTTTACAAGTAAATAAGAAATAGCTGAAATTGTTACATGATTAAATTCTAGCTACCAGCCACAAAAGTGGGTAATACAATCAAAATCGTAAGGGCACGTAGAAAGAATGAGTTTCCATCAATGGAAGGGCTACTGCGTATCGCTCGTCACAGTACGTGGCCTAGATCAACGTACCGAGGATCCACCCTAAATCTCTTACAACACAAGGCCGGAACCATCCCTTACTGGATAGTCTCGAACAAGACTACCCCAGCAGTTGTCACGACCAACTGCCCACACAGCCGAATAAAAAGGGACCTCTGGACTGGGAAAAATCTCGTCCTACTTGGGCATGACCCACTTAGCCTTGCTGCACTGTTTTAGCCATTCCCGGTAGATGAGGCTTGAGGCTACAATTACCTTTATAGAACACATCTATCTTAAATGCTATCGTCCACCTGACGATGTGCTGAAAGCATTCAATCCATACAAGTTCGTTCCGGGTTCGAACGAAACCGAAGGCATTATCTCGTTACACTCATTTTGGAATCACCCTCAGAGTTAACAACGATAACCCTTGCACTCTGAATCTTCATATTCACTTCAGATTCATGCCCTATCATTAATTTGGACCGATGTGGTTTTTGGATATCCAAATCTAGAAATCTGATCCCGGTCTCATCGAATCCAAAATGTCACCTTTTAGGTCCAAGTTGTTTCAAAGTTTAAAACAATTCAATTCATTATCTATATACACACAGATAGATAATTCACATCATCACATAAGTAGATAATCCATTTTATCATCACAAATAGATAATTCACATTATCATCATATTTCAACCAAAGCATCCATATCACACAATATCACCTATCTCATAGCTGAGATCTCAAACCATTCAAGGCAATCAATATCATCCATTCATACATAAGCAAGGATTAATTAATCACACTATCTCTAGTTAATTTAAAATGAATTAAATTAATTACTTCATCACTAATTAATTTAAAATAAATTAAATTAATTACTTCATTATTATAATCTTGCTTACTTAACCATTAATTGATTACAGATCAATTAATTAATCACCATCTAATCATTTATCTAAATTAATCATCCTTGATTAATCATTCTCTAATTGCAATAAGTAATTAGTCTTTAATTGATTACACAAATTAATTATTCTTAACCAATCACAGTAATTAAACTTTACTTACTTCATTAGTTAATTTACTGTAATTAATTACATTTATCCTTAATTAATCACATTAAATTAATTACTTTATAATCACTTATTATTGATTAATTAATCTTAATTAACCAACCCTTAATTACATCATTAATTATATTAATTAATGATCCCTAATTATATTTTAATTAATTATTCTATTTAAATTAATTACATTAAGTAATTAATCATAATTAAACCAGATCTATTAATCACCCTTGATTAATCTCATTCAGTAATTAACCACCCTTAATTACTTCATTAAATAAATTAATTACTCCATAATTAATTATCTTAATTAATCCCTTGATTGATTACATAAAGTAATTAAACTCAAATTACTTTCATTAACAAATCACCATTTAATTAATTACATCCAGTAATTATCCATTAATTACTTCACTAAGTAATTATACTTTATTAGTTACATTAAGTAATTACTTATCAAACCATCCAATGGTTATTCTAAATTAATTAAACTTAATTAATTAACTTAAACAAATCAAATTTATTTAATTAATTACCTTGAGTAATTAATTCCTTTAGTTACTTTCATTAAGTAATTATACTTAAACAATTTCACAAATGATTATCCTTAATTAATTAATCTAATTAATTATTAAAATTAATCACATTAATTAATTATTTAATAATCTCAAGTTAACGACCTTCATTAACTATTAACAATTCTTTAATTACTTCTTTTACGTAATTAAACTTAAATTAATTATTATTAATTACAAATTAATTAACCTTTAATAACCATTTAATAAATCTTTAATTATTTAATTAATTAAGTACTTAACTGTAACTTAATTAATCTTTAATTACTTGACTAATTAATTCCTAATCATTAATTAAAATCTAATCTTATTTAATTAATGATCCTTACTTACAATTTAATTACTCCTTAATTAATTAACTTAAACCTTAATTAATTAATTCAAACCCTTAATTACTAAATTAATTAACCCAAATCATTAATTAATTGAATTAATTAATTATCCATTTTAGTTACCTTACTAATTTAATGTATCACAATCATTAAGTCTTTATTAACTTTTAAAATAATTTTTTTTTCTTATTAGTGATAATTGTCATTCACAAACACATTTGAAAACATTTAACTTTCAAATTTACTTTTAAATTCCATTTTAAATTTCATTTTAAATTTAAGATTTAAAATGAATACAAAATTAACTTTAACAAAATTAAAACAAATTAAAAACCTTTTAAAACACATGTTAAAGAAATACTCATCTTATAAAAGAAACTTAAAGAATTTAAACCAAATTTACTTTTAAATTCTAACCATTTAAAATACACTTTAAACAATTAAAGTTGTTTAAACAATTTAATTTATAAAACTTAATTCAAATTTTAAAATTAGGATATAATCTCAGTTTTGAATCCATACTTTAAATTGGGTTTAAAACTTGGTTTAAATCTTTGCTTCAAATTTAAAAATTCAATTTAAAATTTAAAACCACAGATAGTTAAAAACCTGAAACCACACAAGAGACTCGAGGCCACCCTCAAAAGCTTCGAGTCAACCTACCCAAAACTTCGAACAAAACACACTACTGACTCGAGAAGCTCGAGTACCTCCTCTTCTTCCTTAAACCCAACTACCAAACGCCAGACACAATCGTGCACGTGCACGATAACTCTGACAACCGTAGGTCGACGCCGATACCCCCACCAAGTCAAAGACTACTCTAGCGTCACGAACGATCACCCTGATTCGCTGGTTGGGCAACGAATCAAAATCGAACCCATTCGAATGAAAACTGGAATCAATTTCACCAGCTAAAACTACTCACCGGCGACGATTCCACCCACCGTAGCATCCATCCCTATAACCACAGCTACGTCACATCATCATGTTACTAATTCCCCCATAGCGATCTAGCCTGATGCGTCACCGTCATCGAACAAGGCTCGACATCCTCCTCAACAATAACCAGAACCAAAACCCTACATCAACGATTTTTGACCTTCCCAGCCATCGTTAAACAACTTTGCCAATTTTCCTATGATCGACAACACTAAATCCATCCTCGATCAAAATTCCGAGCTTCAACTCGACATAGATCATCGACAATTGTCGATAATCCCAAAACTAAACAACTCAGGATATCTCATCAATATCCTATCTAAAAATCATGATATTAACATCATAATTCATAATTTTCAACCACAAATCAGTTTATGTAATCCAAACCTGAATTTGAAAACATTGATCTTTGACTTAAATATGATTTTTACTGTCATTCTTTATTTCCAGAATATTTACTGTATATTCTTGCTTGAAATTATTTTTAAAAATAAGTTTAGATTGTCTCAACTATTTTTCATTTAGGAATCTAAGCCTATTACTGAATGTGAGAAGAGAATTTGAAATTTTGAATTGTTCTTAAGCCTGTAATTTATAAACAGAGATGGAATATATTAACACACAGGCACATTCACAAATATAAAATGCAATGCAAACTATACATTTATTAAGATCATTCATGCAGACCCTATTTCAACTTTACTTTATAATCTTTCCTCTAGCATCAAGCATACATCCAGATTTAAAGTTTTTATATAAGAAGATATACTCATTGGAAAACTAGAACAGAGGAGCATTTTATATACGTACAGATATATTCACATATAAACAAAGCAATTCATATATATCCAGATAAAATCAATCATGCAAACAACTTCTTCATTTAGGATTATCACATGCAATAGAGCAAGCAACCATATCACTATTTTTTTTAAATTGTTTACTCACCAAAACTAGAAGAAGCAGAGAACATTGTTATATCTTGTTCTTGGACTGTTGAATTGATTTGGCATTTGAGATCTGGCATTAGAATCTGTTGTTTGAGTTTGCTTGAAAGCTACTTGAATTTGGTTGAAAATATTTTTTGTTGAGTTGATTCTTTAGTTTGCTTACCGATTTCATTGATCTCCAGATTTTCTCCCAGATTTTCTCCGTTTCATTCTTTTTCTTTCAGGTTTTGCATTTGATTTTTTGATTTCAGTTTTCTTTTTAATTTTAGAAAGAACGAGAAGAAAAGAAGATGAAGGAAGAAAGATATTGGACTGAAAAGAATTAAATGTTTTTATCTAATACATTTTACTTATTTTCCATTAAAAGAGAATTTGCCACTTGTTTCTCAAATGTGATAAATATATCATTCATTTATTCCTTAATTGACAATTGTATTTCTCTTTGGTTCTTAAGTTGACAAGTGTTTTAGATTTGATTAATATATAAATTTCTATTTTTACACACACACACACACACATATATATTATGTGTTAGAGTTTAATTTATATATACAATTATTTTATACATATATCTTAAAAGTTTATATACTTACAACTATGGTTTAAATGTATGAATATAAAATAGTACTTCATTCGTGGGATGTTTTAAAAGAAAGAATAATTTAAATATATATATATATATATATATATATATATATATTTATAAACTTCAAATCACAATATATACAAATACATATATATATATATTATAAATTTAAAATCATATTTAATATTAGCTTTAGAAATTATTTTATTGAATTTAAAACAAAACTACAGATCACAATATATACAAACATATATATTATAATTTGAAAACTCATCTTAAATTAAATAAATACCAAAGACTTCCTATTTATAATATATATAAATACATACCTTATAGATATAATATTTTTATTAGCTTTAAAAGATAAAATTTACCAATTTATTAATTTTATAAAGAGATTATCTTATTATTAATAATTTACTTATCTTACTAAATCATATTTATCAAACTATATTTAAAAGAAAATAAAACAAACCTTTTGTTAATCTTATTCAAATTTAACTTAAGTTATAATTTAAACAATTAAACATTTATTTTAAGTACTTAAAACCATATAGTTATTTATTAAATAGTTTTGAAAAGTTATATATTAAATAAATCATAATTTCCAAATTACCAAAAATATATTAGAATTTAAAAACAAGATTTATTTGTTAAATTTTTAAACCAAAGCTTATTTATTTACAATATATATCAATATATTCACATTATAGATAGAAAACATTTTATTAGCCTTTTAAAAAAGATAAAATCCACTAATTAAATATTTATTCAATTAGATTATTAAATTAAATTCAAATTTTATTACAAAGATTATCAAATCAATTTAATTTTTAATACAGATTATTAAATTGATATTGCCCAAAATTCCGGGTCATCACATTCCTCCCCCCTTAAAAAAATTTCGTCCCCGAAATTTAAAAGCAAAGGTAATTTAATAATCCATCTAAGATTTAATTTTAAATCACAAGCATATATTAACAATCATATGCTAACAATCATAACAACCAATCATCCAAATAAACAAATCTAACTACCCAGACAAAAATTCTGGATAGGACTTCCTAGAGTTTCCTAGGTATAAATACCAGGATACTCGCTCTACAGAACCCAAACAATATATACTACTAAGCTACAAAGCTCCTACTCATCTAGATCTACAAAACTAAATAGGAAATCAGACCACACTCAAGTCTGACTCAACAACCAAACCTCCTGAACTGCTGGTTCCACAACCAGAGATAAATCAAACCCGTACTCCCTCAAAGATACGTGAAACATATCGAATCCCCAGTCATCCAAACTGGCAATTCAATTCCTAAAGACCAAACACTTATCCTCACAAGAACACAGAGCTAAAACACCTCGGAGCTAGCTTCCCAGTCTTACCCAATCTTATAGCTCCTTGGATCGGAGAAAACTTATCCAAAATCAAATTTCCGACTCCGGAAACCAAATTCCTCCATCTCTTATCTTTAAAATCTTTTGACGATCCTGGGCTGTCTTCAACCTTCCTGATCAGCTCAACCTTTGCTGATGCATCTAGATACAAACGGCACAAAAAACAACCCTTCGAAATGATCCCCTCAAGATCGACCAAGATCAAGAACATAACTCTATTCCATAAATATCATAAGACTGAACTTACTTCTCCTATCCGGAAAAGACAAAACAAAAGCTCTCCCAAACTGCTTCCGCTGCACAACTCTGATCTAGAGTAGATGAAAATGCTGATGATGAACACGAGCACAAACTAGACAACACATTCTAGAAATATGGTTCAACATATCCATAAAGAAACTCAGAAATTCCATCAAATCCTGAGTTGCCTCACCAAAACCTCTCTAGAAACCATCCTTCTACAAGGCTGAACCACTGGTATCACTCCTGGAATTCTAGTCAATAAAAAAACTCAATCTCCAGATGCGGACAAACCTCTGTCTTCCTCGAAGACATCCGAAAAATCTCTAATAACCCAAGAGAACACTCAAACTATCGCAAGTCACTTTTGCTATCAACCCAGCCTAATTATAAAGAAAACTGTTCTCTTTTTACCAATCAGAATAGCTTACGCTTATCCAGCCAATCCATCGAAGAAATGGATCCACTCTGCTGCTTCTGAACTCCACCTCTAGAAAAACTGCTAAACTAGAAGACCTTCTGCTGGAACACAGAACACTCCGAGCTGCACTGCTGACACAGATGCCAAAGGATTCCTAATCCAAAACTCTTCGAGAAACTCAGACCTCAAACCAAACAGAAACACCTAGCTGAACCCAGCCACAACATCGAAGCAGACACACTTCCTTCACTTGTTCCAAAGAAAACATCTTCAGACACATCCATAGTCACTGCATCTCATCACACGGCTACTACTTCCTGAGGTATCAAGATATCATTACTCGCTTCTGCCTAACCGACATATCCAAACTCTACTCATCCAAAATTGCTCCTTAAAGATGGACTCCGAACCTTAACAGGTTTCCTTCAGAGATTGGTGAAATCCTTACACCACTGCAAAGCTTACTCGAGACGGTATTAGGTCTACAGTCTTGACAAATACGCTTCCAACCTCAAACATTCAAACTCCAACCATTTGTAGTCGTGTTACACACACCACTACCCTATCAACCTTTAGAACTCATACTGGAAAACCCAAACAGGTAACCCAACAAATAAGTAGAAATATATATATATATATATATATATATATATATATATATATATATATTCAAATTATGCACCTTTTGACTAATGGCGACCGAAAACCCTAATTTGAATCCGATTCCTGCTTCACCACAACTTTCGATCCTGGAGACGCTGACTGGGTGGAGGTGAGACGTAAGGGGAAGGGGATGGAGAAAGAGGGAAGTAAGGAAACGTTTGCGGCAATTCTACAGAGGAATCAAAAGTCAAACCCTAGATCATGGATTGAAGCGATTGGAAAACATGTTGAAATTAAAGGCGATTTGAATTACATAGAACTAATTGTGGAAGGAGAAGACATCTATCAACTAATAGATGAGGAAGACTATGCTGAAGCTCAAAAAATCTGGGAAAACTCTATATACATCTATATGTCGGGAAAGAGACCGTATATTGTCCACTTGAACGCTTACATAAAACGTGTCTGGAACCCTAAAGGAACGTGGGACATTTTTCCTAGAGATAATGGCTTTTATCTTATAAAATTTGAAAAATAAGAAGATTTTGAAAAAATTCTAAAAGGTGGACCATGGTTCATGGATAGTAAACTTATTATAATGAAAAGATGGGAGGTTGATTTCAACTTTGAAAAAGAAATGCTATCATCTTATCCAGTTTGGATTAAAATGCATAAACTCGACCTAACTCTATGGAATACAAGATGTATTACCAAACTTGCAAGCATGATTGGAAAACCATTGGCAATATATGAGAATACAAGAAAGGTGAAGAGAATTAATTATGCTAGAGTCCTAGTTGAAATAAAGGCAGACAGTTCTCTACCAGCAAATGTTAAAGCTAAAAACAATAAGGGTGTAGTATACACACAGGATATAGAGTATGAGTTTGTTTCCACTAGATGTACTGATTGTAAGTGCTTTGGCCATTCTACTGTATATTGCAATATTAACAAAGACAAACCAGAACAATTATGGGTAGAGAAAAAAAAATACAAAATTCCCCACCCAGTAACCCAAAAATATTACAGCTACAAAAGATTACATACAAAATGATGCTACTAGTCATAAGATAGTCAGTGCTGAGGGCTCTGCAATAGTGCAAGCAATTCATCCAGTTCAGGATCTGGAGTCAAATCAGCCTGCAAACCTTGGGGTGGATCAAATCCAGGAGGATGATAAGTAGCCAGAATCTCTGGAGGAAATTCAGAAGATGAATATCCAAATAGAGTCGTCTGCAGAAGAAAGTGATGATGATATAGAAGGTATCGGCAAATATACAGAAGCCAATGAGAATTACAATGATATGTTTAGTAACAAACCAAATGCAGAGACTTCTAAAAAGGTTATGGTTGGAGATGCTCCAATTACTAGGAGCAAATCCAATAAAATTAAATGACGGTTCTATGTTGGAATGTGAGAGGTATTAACAATGACATTCGTAAGTTTGACCTCCACAATATAATGGCTTTTCATAAGCCATCTATAGCAGGATTATTGGAAAATAAATTTTCAGACAGTAGTTTGGAATTATGTAAAAATCAATTAGGAAATCAGTGGAATATGGAACTTAATATCACACAGCATGTGAAGGGGAGAATTCTTGTGCTATGGGAAAAGAGTACATGGACAGGAATCGTTATTGATAATAAAGAGCAACAACTGACTATGTTTTTAAAAAATATAGGATGTTTGGAACTATATATTACGTTTGTGTATGAAAAAAATTTGGCCTCTGAAAGAATAGTGTTATGGCAGCAAATAATAGACCTTTCTCGACAAATTACAAAGCCATGGTTAGTACTGGGAGATTTCAATGCTGTTTTAAAAACCAAAGAAAGAGTAGGAGGAAATACACTGACCGTGGCCCAATTAGCAGAATTCAATGAATGTGTACTTGCAAGTGGATTACTGGAAACATCCCATACTGGCCTGCATTTCACATGAAAGAGTGGTGAGGGTACAAATATCTCTTCTAGAATTGACAGATGTTTATGTAATTCAGAGCTAATAAACACAATCCCTGTGTTACAAACTATAGTTCTTCCTAGTTCGACTAGTGATCAATGCCCTTTACTTGTTAAGTTTAATAATGACAGTAATAACAGTAAAGGCAAGCCATTTAGATATGCAAATAATTGGCATCAGCTAGAAGGATATAAGGAGGCTTTAAATATAGAGAATATCATACATCCTCCAGGCAACAATATGTATAAATACATAATGATGCTCAAGACTATGAAGCATAGACTCAAGGAATGGAACAGAAAGAGGCCAAAAAACAGGGATATTATTGCGAATACTCAAAATCAGCTTCAGGTTATTCAAGATTCTCTAGAAAAAGACCCATTAAATGAGGAACTCAACAAACAATTCTATCAGTTGAAGGGTAGACTTAAAGAGGAAATTCACAAACAATCAATGGAAATCAAACAGAAGGCAATAGAAAACTGGATAACACGGGGGATGAATGCATTAAATATTTTTACACCAAAATGTCTCAAAAATCTCAATACAATAATATCCTGAATTGTTTAAATGAGGAAGGAAACTTAGTGAATGATTTGAAGGAAATGGAAAACAAAGCTCTTGCATACTTCACAGATTTATATAATTGGAATTCACTGCAAGTCTTACCTGTAGTTCAGTGTAGAAGGAAAATTTCTCAAGAGGGTTGCGCCATGCTCACAGCTAGGATTTCAGAAAGGGAACTGAGGAGAGCTATTCAGTCCATCCATATTGATGCCATCCCTGGACCAGATGGTATGGGGGCAACTGTTTTAAAAATGCACTGGGAACACCTGAAAAATCACATGATGGAAGCATATCAGGAAGCTTTGGACTGTGGTGAGTTTATACAAGAAATTAACCACACTTTTATATCTCTAATTCCAAAAATTAAAAAACCAAACAGAATTGAAGATTACAGGCCTATATCTCGCTGCAATGTTTCTTACAAGATTCTGAGTAAAATTATATGCTCTAGACCGAACAAGGTTCTCCCAAATTTGATTGCTCAAAACCAAAATGCATTTATAAAGGGGAGATTAATTTCAGAAAACTCTCTGTTAGCTCATGAACTTATTAGAGATTTTAATAAACCAGGAGCAGACAAAATGTGTCTTAAAATAGACTTACATAAAGCGTATGATAAAGTGAATAGACACTTTTTTATTCACATGCTCAACGAAATGGGGGTGTCAGAGACCCTCTTAAAGCTGATAAAGTGTTGTATTTTCTCCCCAACTTTCTCAATTCTGATTAATGAAATTCCTAGAGGACACATTTCTAGCAACAGAGGTCTAAGACAAGGGGACCCTCTATCCCCTTACCTATTTGCTGTGGCAATGGAGTGGTTTTCCCTACAAATGGAAATAACATGTCATAATAATAAGATTATCCCTGTGCACAGAATTTCACCAAAGGTAACTCACCTTGTATATGCAGATGATCTACTAGTAGTCATGAAAGCTACTACACATGCAATTGATGAGCTTAAAGAAATATTCCATCAAATAGAAAAATATGCAGGGTTGAAACTCAATGAAGGTAAAACTAAATGTTATTTTAACAAATTTTGCAAGAACAAGCAGACTCTGTTAAATAGAGTTGGAGTAGCAGAAGGGACTCTCCCAGTTAAATACTTGGGCATTCCATTATCTACTAATTCAATTACAGATAAAGAATGTGCAAAACTGATAGATAAAATAAGAGAGCAATTACAAGGATGGAGATCCAAACTTTTATCATTTGCGGGAAGGGTGGAGCTAGTCCACACAGTGATCACTTCTAAAGTCAGATACTGGCTCCAAATATTTCAGATTCCAGACTGCTCTCTTGGGAAAATCAATTCAGTATGTGCTGATTTCATTTGGAGGGGAAAACTACACAAAATCAGTTATAAAGATTTGTGCAGACCTAAAAAGGAAGGTGGAGTGGGTCTTAAAAATCTATTTGAACTCAAAAAAGTATATGGAATCAAATTGGCATGGAATATAATGTCATTAGAGAATTTATGGCCAAAATGGATGAGAGCCAAATACATTAAACAAATTTCTAGATAGATTCACTAGATAGCAATGCATCCGTAATATGGAAGAATATCCTGAAACACAGAGAATTTTTGGAACCTCTAATTGAAAGAAAAATAGCCAATGGAAATACAACTGATCTTTGGAGAGATCCTTGGTTCAATAATAAAAGCCTAATTGATAGATTAGGAATGGAAGGTTTCTCGGATTATGGTCAACCTAACTATGCTGTTTCAAGTATTATTGAAGGAGGAGCTTGGAGATGTGAAAAACAAATTGTTATAAGAAACTTTACTCAGGAAATTCGGAATCTTCCCATATATCCAGAAAGAGAATGTGATGAATGGAGCATAAAACACTCAAAGACAGGCAAATTTCAATTCAGTAAAACAATGGAGATAACTAGATATAAGCATCAAAAAGTTGAGTGGTACAGTTTAATCTGGAGTAAATTGGTTACCCCAAAAATGGCACACACAACATACAAAGCCATACTTGAAAGACTTCCCACAAAAGATCGTTTAAAAAATTGGGAGATTATAGAAGAAATCACATGCAGCCTATGCAATGAACAGAATGAGAGTCATGAACACTTATTTTTTAAGTGTAATTTCACTAAGTTGGTTTGGAGTCTTCAGAAAATGAAGTGTACGGGGTCGACTGAAGTTAAAACAATAAAAGATGAAATTGTTTACCTGAACAACCGGAAAAACAGTGCGAACTTTCTGCATGAAATATTCAAATTTTGTTTCGCAGCTACCATTTGGAACCTCTGGCGTGAGAGGAACAACAGGACTTTCAACAGAAAAGAGACAAACATTCAATCAGTGAATGCGCAAATAGATCGAGATGTTAAAATGATGATTCTGCGAATAAATAAGAAACTGCTTACCAGCCTAAAGGGACAAGAAAAATCACTACTGGAGAAGTGGAAGTGGAAGGCAAACGATGAAGGAACTCTATCAGAGATTCGGGAGCCGCCATGAATGGATAAAGTGATGCTTAAGGAAGTAGATTAGATATGGAATGTTCGAGTTTTACATTTAGTATTAAATATTCTTTGTAACATTGGGCTTCGGCCTGTTTCTGTAGTAATAAAGGAATTAACCAATTTTCAAAAAAATATATTCAAATTACAAATACACTCTCTCAAGATAGACACCACTCCAAAGCCTAGGTATTATCTCAACCTACCGCTTTGATACCACTGTGACGACCCGTCATTCACCTCCTAGAAAGACGTATCACCAGTAAGAAAGAAAGGGATAGAGAAGAGAAAGATAGAGAAGAAAGAAGGAAAAACAACATCAGAATCTCAACAGCGGAACGAATAAATTATATTAATAACATAAGTATTACATAGTATACAACCATTACCAAAGTTACACAGATTATACATCACATACTAGACAGTTATAAACACCTGTCTAGTTATTACAACTCAATACAATACAGAGATACCAATCACAGCGGAACACTATAAATATCTACAACGCTGAAGCCTCCTGCTCCATTTCTCCTCCACAATTCGTCAAAGCTAACCTGAATCTCTTGGCTACTCATACATAATATGAGTACCCAAGAGTTTAATAAAACAAAAAATAAACACTTGGGTCAGACATGGGTCTGGTGTGAGTAAACGGGTTAAAGTTTATTAACTTTGAAAACCTTTGAAAACAAAAGGTATCACGTAAGATTTCCCACACATAAACATGGGTAAGTTTTTATCTTACGCTAACCAAAACATTTGATAGGAAATACAGTATATTATAATAGGGTCTAGGGTTTTCAAGTAAATAAGAAATAGCTGAAATTATTACATAATTAAATTCTAGCTACTAGCCATAAAAGTGGTAATACAATCAAAACCATAAGGGCACGTAGGAAGAATGGGTTTCCATCAATGGCAGGGCTACTGGGTACCGTCCATCATAGTACGTGGCCTAGATCAACGTACCGAGGATCCACTCTAAATCCCCTAAAACACAAGGCCGGAACCACCCCTTACTGGATAGTCCCGAACAAGACAATCCCAGCAGTTGTCACGACCAACTGCCCGCACAGCCGAATAAAAAGAGACTCTAGACAGGGGAAAATCTCGTCCTACTTGGGCATGACCCACTTAGTCTTGCTGCACCTCCCCTGTTTTAGCCATTCGCGGTTGATGAGGCTTGAGGCTACGATTACCTTTATAGAACACATCTATCTTAGAATGCTCATCGTCCACCTGACGATGTGCTGAAAGCATTCAATCCATACAAGTTCGTTCCGGGTTCGAACGAAAACGAAGGCATTATCTCGTTACACTCATTTTGGAATCACCCTCAGAGTTAACGACGATAACCCTTGCACTCTGAATCTACATATTCACTTCAGATTCACGCCCTATCGTTAATTTGGATCGATGTGGTTTTCTGATATCCAAATCTGAAAATCCGATCCCAGTCTCATCGAATCCAAAACGCCATCTTTTAAGTCCAAGTTGTTTTAAAGTTTAAAACAATTCAATTCACTATCTATACACACACATATAGATAATTCACATCATCACACAAGTAGATAATCCATATTATCATCACAAATAGATAATTCACATTATCATCATATTTCAACCAAAGCATCCATATCACACAATATCACTTATCTCATATCTGAGATCTCAAACCATTCAAGGCAATCAATATCATCCATTCATACATATGCAAGGATTAATTAATCACACCTTCTCTAATTAATTTAAAATGAATTAAATTAATTACTTCATCACTAATTAATTAAAATAAAATAAATTAATTACTTCATTATTATAATCTTGCTTACTTAACCATTAATTGATTACAGGTCAATTAATTAATCACCATCTAATCATTTATCTTAATTCATCATCCTTGATTAATCATTCTCTAATTACAATAAGTAATTAGTCTTTAATTAATTACACAAATTAATTATTTTTAACCAATCACAGTAATTAAACTTTTATTACTTCATTAGTTAATTTACTATAATTAATTACATTTATCCTTAATTAATCACATTAAATTAATTACTTTATAATCACTTATTATTGATTAATTAATCTTAATTAATCAACCCTTAATTACATCATTAATTATATTAATTAATGATCCCTAATTATATTTTAATTAATTATTCTATTTAAATTAATTACATTAAGTAACTAATCATAATTAAACCACATCTATTAATCACCCTTGATTAATCTCATTCAGTAATTAACTACCCTTAATTACTTCATTAAATAAATTAATTACTCCTTAGTTAATTATCTTAATTAATCCCTTAATTAATTACACGAAGTAATTAAACTCAAATTACTTTCATTAACAAATCACCATTCAATTAATTACACCCAGTAATTATCCATTGATTACTTCACTAAGTAATTATACTTTATTAGTTACATTAAGTAATTACTTATCAAACCATCCAATGATTATTCTAAATTAATTAAACTTAATTAATTAACTTAAACAAATCAGATTTATTTAATTAATTACCTTGAGTAATTAATTCCTTTAATTACTTTCATTAAGTAATTATACTTAAACAATTTCACAAATGATTATCCTTAATTAATTAATCTAATTAATTATTAAAATTAATCACATTAATTAATTATTTAATAATATCAAGTTAATGACCTTCATTAACTATTAACAATTCTTCAATTACTTCTTTTAATTAATTAAACTTAAATTAATTATTATTAATTACAAATTAATTAATCTTTAATAACCATTTAATAAATCTCTAATTATTTAATTAATTAAGTACTTAATCGTAACTTAATTAATCTTTAATTACTTGATTAATTAATTCCTAATCATTAATTAAAATCTAATCTTATTTAATTAATGATCCTTAATTATATTTTAAGTATTCCTTAATTAATTAACTTAAACCTTAATTAATTAATTCAAACCCTTAATTACTAAATTAATTAACCCAAATCATTAATTAATCGAACAAAATAATTATCCATTTTAATTACCTTACTAATTTAATGTATCACAATCATTAAGTCTTTATTAACTTTTAAAATAAAAACATTTTCTTATTAATGATAATTGTCACTCACAAACATAATTGAAAACATTTAACTTTCAAATTTACTTTTAAATTCCATTTTAAATTTCATTTTAAATTTAAGATTTAAAATGAATACAAAATTAACTTTAACAAAATTAAAACAATTTAAAATCCTTTTAAATCACATGTTAAAGAAATACTCATCTTATAAAAGAAACTTAAAGAATTTAAACCAAATTTACTTTTCAATTCTAACCATTTAAAATACACTTTAAACAATTAAAGTTGTTAAAACAATTTAATCTATAAAACTTAATTTAAATTTTAAAGCTAGGATATAATCTCAGTTTTGAATCCATACTTTAAATTGGGTTTAAAACTTGGTTTAAATCTTTGCTTCAAATTTTAAATTCAATTTAAAATTTAAAACCATAGACAGTTAAAAACCTGAAACCACATAAGAGACTCGAGGCCACCCTCAAAAGCTTCGAGTCAACCTACCCAAAACTTCGAACAAAACATACCACTGACTCGAGAAGCTCGAGTACCTCCTCTTCTTCCTTAAACCCAACTACCAAACGCCAGACACAATCGTGCACGTGCACGATAACTCCGACAACCGTAGGTCGACTCTGATACCCCCATCAAGTCGAAGACTACTCTATCATCACGAATGATCACCCTGATTCGCTGGTTGGGCAGCGAATCAAAATCGAACCCATTCGAATGCAAAATGAAATCAACTTCACCAGCTAAAACAACTCATCGGCGATGATTCCACCCACTGGAGCTTCCATCCCTCTGACCACAGCTACGTCACATCATCACGCTACTAATTCCCCCATAGCGATCTGGCCTGATGCGTCTCCGTCATCGAACAAGGCTGGACATCCTCCTCAACAATAACCAAAACCAAAACCCTACATCAACGATTTCTGACCATCCCAGCCATCGTTAAACAACTTTACCAATTTTCTATGATCGGCAACCCTAAAGCTATCCTCGATTAAAATTCTGAGCTTCAACTCGACATAGATCATCGACAATTGTCGATAATCCCAAAACTAAACAACTCAGGATATCTCATCAATATCCTATCTAAAAATCATGATATTAACATCATAATTCATAATTTTCAACCACAAATCAGTCTATGTAATCCAAACCAGAATTTGTAAACATCGATCTTTGACTTAAATATGATTTTTACTGTCATTCTTTATTTCCAAAATATTTACTATATATTCTTGCTTGAAACTATTTTTAAAAATAAGTTTAGATTGTCTCAACTATTTTTTATTTAGGAATCTAAGCCTATTACAGAATGTGAGAAGAGAATTTGAAAATTTTGAATTGTTCTTAAGCCTGTAATTTATAAACAGAGATGGAATATATTAACATTCAGGAACATTCACAAATATAAAATGCAATGCAAACTATACATTTATTAAGATCATTCATGCAGACCCTATTTCGACTTTACTTTATAATCCTTCTCTAGCATCAAGCATACATCCAGATTTAAAGTTTTTATATAAGAGGATTTACTCATTGGAAAACTAGAACAGAGGAGCATTTTATATATATATACAGATATATTCACATATAAACAAAGCAATTCATATATATCCAGATAAAATCAATCATGCAAACAACTTCTTCATTTAGGATTATCACATGCAATAGAGCTAGCAACCATATCACTGTTTTTTTTTTAAAATTGTTTACTCACCAAAACTAGAGGAAGCAGAGAACATTGTTATATCTTGTTCCTGGACTGTTGAATTGATTTGGCATTAGAATATATTGTTTGAGTTTGCTTGAAACATCTACTTGAATTTGGTTGAAAATAGTTGTTGTTGAGTTGATTCTTTAGTTTGCTTACTGATTTCATTGATCTCCAGATTTTCTCCCAGATTTTCTCTGTTTTATTCTTTTTCTTTCAGGTTTTGCATTTGATTTTTTGATTTCAGATTTCTTTTTAATTTTAGAAAGAATGAGAAGAAAAGAAGATGAAGGAAGAAAGAGTTTGGACTGAAAAGAATTAAATAATTTTCTCTAATACATTTTACTTATTTTCCATTAAAAGAGAATTTGCCACTTGTTTCTCAAATGTGACAAATGTATCATTCATTTGTTCCTTAATTGACAATTGTATTTCTCTTTGATTCTTAAGTTGACAAGTGTTTTATATTTGATTAATATATAAATTTCTATGTTTACATATATATATTATGTGTTAGAGTTTAATTTATATAAATATTTTATACATATATCTTAAAACTTTATATACTTACAACTATGGTTTAAATGTATGCATATACAATAGTACTTCATTCATGAGATGTTTTAAAAGAAAGAATAATTTAAATCAATATATATATTTTTATAAGCTTCCAATCACAATATATACAAATACATATATATATATATATATATATATATATATATATTATAAATTTGAAATCATATTTAATATTAGCTTTAGAAATTATTTTATTGAATTAAAAATAAAACTAAAAATCTCAATATATACAAACATATATATTATAATTTGAAAACTCATCTTAAATTAAATAAATACCAAAGACTTCCTATTTACAATATATATAAATATATACCTTATGGATTTAATATTTTTATTAGCTTTGAAAGATAAAATTTACCAATTTATTAATTTTATAAAAGAGATTATCTTATTATTAATAATTTACTTATCTTACTATATCATATTTATCAAACTATATTTAAAAAGAAAATAAAACAAACCTTTTGTTAATCTTATTCAAATTTAACCTAAGTTATAATTTAAACAATTAAACATTTATTTTAAGTACTTAAAACCATATAGTTATTTATTGAATAACTTTGAAAAGTTATATATTAAATAAATCATAATTTCCAAAGTACCAAAAATATATTAGAATTTAAAAACAAGATTTATTTGTTAAATTTAAACCAAAGCTTATTTATTTACAATATACATCAATATATTCACATTATAGATAGAAAACATTTTATTAGCCTTTTAAAAAAAGATAAAATCCACTAATTAAATATTTATTCAATTAGATTATTAAATTAAATTCAAATTTTATTACAAAGATTATCAAATCAATTTAATTTTTAATACAAATTATTAAATTGATATAGCCCAAAATTCTGGGTCATCACATAATATATGGAAGGTGAGATCTTTATTTCTAATTACTGGTCCTTTTCTTATGTTGTAAATGATGAATGTAAATTTAGTTAAATGGGATGTTGTTTAAATCTATGTATATCCTATGTTAGACAAGGAAAAGAGAAAAATTTGGATTTAAATTAGCTTCCGGAACATGGTTTTAACCCTATGTTCTTGTTAAATGGAAGAAAATTATCCATTTCATGGTTTCAAAAATCAAATCAACTCAAACCGGTGAGTTTTATCCATAGCAACCTAAATGAAAATCGTTTGTATCGGCCTTTGGTATTTTTAGAAATTCGTTGATCAAGATTTCATCAAGTTAGACCAAATCATAAAAATTCAGAGAATGGAAACATGTACATCAAACATAAAAAAATTAATTCTCTTAATTCATTTGAATCATTCGACGATGCTAGCACCGTCGTCGTATTAAAGCATCGCATTTTTGGTGTAACTTCGGCACGATTTGGTGACGACATTTGACGTTCATTGAAAAATAGGGTTGCGGTTGACCGATGCTTTGGTTGTCGATTCGCGAAATGGAGGGTGCTATGATGTCGATCTTGGGGAGTGTTCCGTTGTGGCAAATTTTGGTAGAGATCGAAAGAGAAAAGTGTCGCTTCTTTCGTAGATAATGTCGTGTTTTTTTTGTTATTGTTGGGCTCGGTTTGTCGATTAGAATTTGCATTAGAAGGCAGAAGCGGTGGCGAGGAGGTGCAATTGGATGATGAGGTGATGGCGGATATGTTGGTGGCTTCGACTGGTCATTTTGGTGGGCCGGTTGGTTGTTCACGTGCACGAATTCATGCACGTTGATGGCCTAAGTTCGAAATTAAATTAGTGGAAGAAGAGGGAAGATGGCGCTGTGCGTTTTGGAGTGGTGGACTTGCTTTGGGCCGAGTTGGTAATTAGACTTGGTGAGGAAATATTAGCATGCCTTGTTTATTTATATATTTATATAACATGTTAACTTTGAAATCCATATCTTGTTATATTAAAGCCGATTAACTCGTGGATTTTTACGTTGTACTCGTATTGAGGAGTATGACATTATAGTGTAATTTGTTTGTAGATTTCATGGTGTGTAAAATTATGATATATTAAAACGAACCAAATTTAAATCACGTTATTTTAAATAATAACATCGTTTAAATTTATAATATTGATGTTTATTTGGCCAAATAAGTTATCGTTGAGTTAAATTAAACTAAATATGGTAATTGTACATTTGTTAGCGAATTAAAATGTTGTTCCGCTAAATAAAATTAATTCGGCAATTAATTAGCAGAATAATTCCTCATTCTGCTATTTTATAGTTTTAGGCATTGGATTAAATATATCAAAAATTGATATGCCACTTTGAATAAGTGATATGTTAACCAATGATGGTTAAGTATTGGATTTATTTACATAGTCGTGGGTTATGTGAATATCAGTTGTTAACTTAAAAACGTAAATTAAATAATATGGTAGCTTGTTTAAGTACCATGGTCACCGTTAAGCCTCCATTAAATTTGAAAAGCTAATTATTAATTTGAAAGTTATTTTAAGAATAATTATATTATTATAAGGTTTAAAGATAATTATTCTTTAGTAATAAGATTTGAAGGTAATAACTTACTTGTAATAATATTTTAAGAATAATTTATAATTGTTTTCATAATGATTTAAAGTTAATTATTTTATTAATATGATTTTTAAAAGTTATTTCTTAAATGTTATTTAAGAATGTTTAATTATTATTATAAAGTTATTTAGTTACTGTTTTTAAAATGCTTTTAATTTTATTTTAATTATTTATTTAAAGTGATTTAACTATGCATTAAATTTTAGTTAAAGTTATTTATTTATATTGATTTAATTTATTTAAATATATCTGTAGGTTAATTAATTATCATATTAATATTAATTAAAAGTTATTTGATTTTTATTTTAATAACGCTTTAAAATTAATTAATTATTATATTAATAGTGTTGGAAGTTAACTTATTAATACAATAATAGTGTTTAAAATTAATTTAGTATATTTAATGAGATTTTAAAGATATTATTTTAAATGAGGTCTAATCTGAATGGAAGCGAAAGATGTTTAAATAATAACTTATTATTTAAAGCTATTTTGAATAATTTATGGTTTACCAATTGAATATTACTTATTTGAAATTTAGTAAATAGGTTTGCTAAAATATGGGAAGAGCTTTATAAATGATTTTGGATATTTATAAAAGAATTTTATAAATGAGTTTTAAAGATTTGAAAAGAAGAAGTTTTATAAATGGAGTTTTAAGATGTATAAAAGATGTTTTAAAAATGGATTGAAGATTTATAAAGAAGCTTTCCAAATATACTTGGGAATATTTATAAGAATTTTTTTTGAAAGAGGTGGTTGATATTCATGGAGTAATTCGAGGGGCGGGGATTGCCTATATTTTATTATGGATTTGCTGGGATACCGACGTGACCATTGTGTAAACTGCGATCCATGATTGATACTAAACAATACTTTCAAAAATCTATTTTTTAGAGTTTCCAAGTTTCTAAGTTTTGGAAGTGAAATGCTTTGTAATTATACTTATAGCATTGAGATAAGTATATGGTTATATTTTCTAAGAATCAAAATATAGTGTTTGTGAATATAGCTATCAAGTTGAGATAAGTATATGGAAGTGATTTCCAAGTATTTGTAAGGTGACTTTTAAATAATGGAAATTTAATTAAACGAGGCTCAGTGACTTTCCATGGGAAATATAGTCTTTGTTTAGAATGTTTGTTGATTTGATAGTTAAATAACCGACTATCGATTTGGACCCAAACCTAACTTTGGAAATATCTAGGAGTTATATGACATAGTCATGTTGTACTGTGCGTGTAAATATCGTTTCATTTATCTAGGATAAATGAAAAGGAAATGCATCCACAAACGGTTAGGAGGTAAACTCCACTCTTATCTTTTGTATGCTTATTTCATAAAGAACCGAGGTTGAGTTTACGAAACTATTGGAAGTTGTTTCGAAGAAACCGAGATCGAATAAGTGCTAATCATCCGAAAACCACTTCGATCCAACTCAAGTGTTTCGAATTGAAGATATCTTGAAGAAGATTGAAGATGGAGCCTTTGAAGTGCAAGGGCTACTTCCTACTAATCCTAAAGGTGATTCCAAAATAGATGTAGTAGATGTAGTGCCTTTGGTTTCGTTCGAACTCAAAACGAACTTGTATGGATGCATGTTGACACTGCATTTCTGCTAGAGGGCAGTGTTAGCATTCCAATATAGTCTGCAAAGAGAAAAGGTAAAACCTTTGCCACAAGCCTCACAACTCGGCAAATGGCTAAAACATGGTAGATACATCAGGGCTTTGTGGGTCGCTCCCATTAGGGTGTGTCATCACATTTCGAGATTATCATATTTATGTTTTTGATTATGCATGAGAGATCTCGATAAAGGTTGAGAACAACCGTGGTGATGACATATTCGGTGCTATCAAAGTTCAGGGGTTGGCTGGTTCTTCGTTGGTAGAGGTGGACCAAGTTCAGGGTCTGACCCCAGGTACATTTTTTGTAGAGGTGTATCGTACAAAAGGTAGCCCCTTACCTTTCCATTATTGGAATCCGTTCTCCAGTAAGCGTCATGCAAACTTGATTGTGTACCTATTATGTTGAAATTTAATAATTTAACAATTTCAGCTATAACTAATAAGTATTTGTATTTTAGACATTATTATAATATCACTCGGTTTTTGATAAATGTTTTGGTTATCGTAAGGTAAAGATCCGTCCGTGTTTATGGAGGCGTGGTCTTACGAGATACCTTTGAATTTAAAGGTATTTACAGGCTATAATAAATAAAATTTCTTGTGATTTGAGTTTCTCACACTAGTTTTACCAGACTGACCTTGGCTTTGTTTTCTTGTAATGCTCGGGTTAGATCGAGCATATTTCCAGGTTTAGTAGGACGTTTTGGAGCTTTAGGAAATGAGCTAGAGAGCCTGAGACGTATTCACATTGATGATTATTTTTCTTCCATAGCATACATTATTGTATATTATTCACCAATTGTGAGGACATGTCATTATAACTGTCCGGTTGAAATAGATTAGTATACTCTAGTTAATGTATGTATATTCATTTATTACAGTTTTGTTTTTGTGTAAAGATTTGTTATCTATTATAGATAATTCGTTCCGCTGTGAGACTCTATGTTATTTAGTTTCTTCCTCCTTTTCCCTAACTATCTGGCTTTCCGTTCAATTTGGTTGGTCATGTGTGGTTTATTAACCATGTAACTGTATGGAAAAGTGGGTCATTACACGTGGTATCAGAGCTTAGGTTGAGCGAACACCTAGGCTTTGGTGGGGTGGACTCATTTGAGATAGGGTAAGTGGGACCCTAGGATGAGTTTGAGAGAGAGAGAGAGAGAGAGAGTGTGTGTGTGTAAAAGCGCAAATTTGTTATTTTCATAAAAATGGTTTATATTATATTGTTTGATTTGTTGAGTGGCTTAAGAATTCTGCTCGATGCTCTTAGCCAACGTTATCAATATGGATATCCTAAACACTCGAACATGACCAATAAACACAATATTGTTTCAAAATAGGCAAATTAAATAATTTTACCTAAGAATTATATTTTATATATAAAAGAAACTTTTTTTTTCAAAATATAGTTATTCTTTACGGTGCTTGGCTGTTAGGAAGGATAATATTCCATTATCATCATCTAGGGATTTGATCAGTCATACTCGCCCATTTTTGAGCATTTACTATTATCAATTAATCTACCTAGAGTCTTCCTTTTGAAACATAGGTAGGATATATAGGAATTTTGAAAACATTAAAATAAACATCTTGTGAATTAAGTTTCACAATTTGAATGTAATGCATTCGTTAATATTATTGGGTTAGAATTTGATTTCTAAGGATTGTTTATTTAAAAGGAAATTTGAATATTTTAGAAATGATTTTATATAAAGGGTGATTTGATAAAATTAAGTTTCAATAAATGTTGATTTAAAAAAAGAAATTGGAATATTTTGATATAAATATTTTGGAAATGATTGAATATAAATGTTGGTTGTAATTAATCGGGGTTTTATAAAAGAAGTTTATTTAACGAAAACTTAAATATTTCTGAAATGATACTTGTAGAATGATTTATATAAGGAAGTAGAATGTTTTAGAAATAAATATTTGAGGAATGATTTCCTTTAAAAGGGGATATTTTATAAATTTGATTTATTAAAATGTGTTTTATAAATAAAAGAAATTTGAGAATTTAAATTCTGGTATTTCATGGTTTACAAGCTAATAACAATATTTGGAAATATTTTTAGGATAAAAATATTTCTAAAGATTTTCAAAGGGATATAAGTAGTGAACTCACTTTGGTCAATGGGAAATAATTCCAACGAAAATTGCATTGTCGTTGGTGTTCATTTTCGAGTTTCTAAATGGGGACATGTTACCATTAAGATCTCGCTATATAATTGTTTTGGTAAAACAAATTTTGATTTGGTTCCAAAAATATGAATTGATATACTATAAGGTAAATGTGTATATTACTATTTCAAATTATTTTGAAGAAAAGAAATAATAATTTTATTTGAGATAGTTTTAGAGTATAAATGCTTTTGGAAATGGTAAAATAATCTACTTAAAAACATTTTCAACTAATAAATACTTTTGGGAGGGAAAATTATAAAGGAAAGTGTGTTTTCTTTGGTTGGTTCAGGAAACGCGTCCTGGTTTGTTTTGTGATCATCAGAACAATCTTCTAAGTGACGATCAGATGTTTTCTTAGGTTAACGGTGTTGTGCATTGAGTAAATTATTCACTTTCATTGTACAGTCAGGACGAGTTTGAATCTGGACGAATCCAAAGTAAGTTGGGAATTGATAATTGTTAAAAATATATTTATTTGGTAATATATATGGTTCATTTCAAAGGATGTTTTTGAATAAAAGAAAAAAATAATTGGAATCTACATTTCAATGGAATGAGACAAGTAGGATTTAACAACATGATGTTTTGTGTATATAATTAGGATATAGGAGATCCTATATAAGTTAGAAAATTTGAGTCATCTTTTAAATTCTTTGTTTTATATTCAGACCTTGGTAGGACTTGAAATCTTATTCTAAGGATTTTGGTTGTTTTATTTTAGAGGACTATCATTGTCATTAAAGGAGAACGTATGAAGGCTAGAAGGCTTTTCGACCAGGGCATGGCTAGCCGAGTTTTGGAGGATATTAACCATCTGTCACTAGAAGAGGAGTTTGAGAAGGCAATCAAGGAAAGGTTCCATGAGGAATCGGAGCAAGAGAAAGGATTCGAGGAAGAGGAGTTAGAAGAAGAAGTGGAATCCATTCGAGGGGAGGAGCTGGAATCAGAGAATGATGAAATTATCTAGGAGAGGGAGGAAGTCATTGACAAACTGATTGAAGTGGAGGATTGGGACGCCTTTTAGATGATGCTTGGTGGGGAACATAGATGTTGTTTCCTAAGGATCAAGATCTAGAGATCATACGGATTCTCGATGATGACATCGAGTCCATAGTATTAGAGGGACCCGAGGTAGAGGACTTCAACGGATAGAGTCAACTTTGAGGAGTCGCTTTGGATGCTCGGATTAGTTCTTTTTATAAGTTATGTGTACCCTCTTATGTTGTGTTGATAGTTTGTGGATGTTATGTTGTGATTATAATTGTGAAGCATCTTAGTAGATGCTCATGTATATATGTGGTATTTCTAGTATATTTGGCCGTTGGGATATAATAAATTTATTGGAAAAAAATTATATATAAATTGTTAGTAATTGAAGGGTTTATGGTTTTGTTTAGCCTTGTTTTTACTGGTTTTTGTGTGATAAAATTTTAGGGTCGAAATTCTTTTAAAGGGGAATAGTGTAACGACCTGGAGTTCTATTACCTTGAGTTATGAATATTTAATTTGAATATTCAGATAACAGGGTTCGTAATTAACATAAAACTATTTTAGACGATAAGTAATGATGGTGTAATAGTTTTTAAACGTGTTACAAAGAAAATTATTAGTCTGAAGAAAAACTGGAAACATGGCCGAAACACATTTTTCTGGTTCTTCAGTTTTTTGAACCAAAAAATTGTAGAAAAATAAAACATACCCTTGTATGTATTTTAAAAAGCAACACTTACATTTTTTTAGTGGGATATTTCATTTTGAGAAATAAAAGGGTAAAGTAAGAACAGAAATGGTAAATAGAAAAAAAAAGTTGAAATGGCCTTAATTAAATGTAGTAGATAAGAAAGTGGCTTAAGCACACAAAACCACTTCATCATCCAACATTGTGTTGCAAGAAGGTAGTTGGTGACTACCGTCCACTCTTGTTTCCTCCTCGTCCTTTCATATCTATATATAGTTATCAGGTTCTTCACATTAAAAACTCTTGCCCAAGAAGTTATATTTTGTCTCCACTCTAAGTAATAAAAAGAAGAAAAGGAAATCAAAAATTTAAACTCTAGCCTGGCTTTGCACTGGAAAGGATAATATGTGGAAGGTGAGATCTTTATTTTTGATTACTGGTCCTTTTCTTATGTTGTAAATGATGAATGTAAATGTAGCTAAATGGGATATTATTTAAATATATGTATATCTAACGTTAAATAAGGAAAAGAGAACAAATTTGGATTTAAATTAGCTTCTGTGATATGTTTTAATCCCTCTATTCTTGTTCAATGGAAGAAAATCATCCTTTCCATGGTTTCAAAAATCAAATCATCTCAAACCAGTGAGTTTTAGCCTTAGCAACCTAAACAAAAATTGTTCGTATCAACCTCTAGTATTTTTAGAAATTCGTTGCTCGAGATTTCAGTGAGAAACGACTAAGAAACCATAATAATTCAAAGAATGGGAAATATGTATTTCAAACTTCAAAAAATTAATTCTCACAATTCATTTCGAATCGTTCGATAGTGCTAGCATCGTCGAGTTCGTATCGAAGCAAAGCATTTTTGGTGCAAGTTCGGCGCGATCTGTGATGACGCTTGACGTTCATCAAAAACTATGGTTGCAGTTGATCGACGACTTGGTTGTCGATTCACAAAATGGAAGGTGCTATGATGTCGATCTTGGAGAGTGCTTCGTTGCGGCAAGTTTTGGTGGAGATCAAAATAGAAAAGTGTATCCTCTTTCTTAGGTAATGTCGCGAATTTTTTTGGCTGCTGGGCTTGGTTCGTCGATCATAATTTGCATTGGAGGGCCGAAGCAGTGGCAAGGCGGTGCTGTTGGATGGCGAGGTGATGGAGGACATGTTGGTGGCTTTGACTGGACGTTTTGATGGGTCGATTGCTTGTGCACGTGCATGAGTTCATGCACGTTGATGGCCTGGGTTCGAAATTGAATTAGAGGAAGAAATGGGAAGCTGACACTATGTGTTTTGGAGAGGTGGACTTGCTATGGGCCGGACTGGTTATTAGACCGTATGAGGAAAAATTAATATGCCTTGTTTAATTATATAGTTATAAAACATGTTAACTTTGAAATCCATATCTCGTTCATATTAAAGCCGATTAACTCGTGGATTGTTACGTTGTACTCGTATTGACAAATATAATGTCATAGTGTAATTTGTTTATAGATTTTGTGGTGTGTAAAATTATGATATATTAAAACGGACCAAATTAAAATCACGTTATTTTAAATAATTACATCGTCTACATTTATAATATCGATGTTTATTTGGCCAAATAAGTTACCGTTGAGTTAAACTGGACCGAATAAGGTAATTGGACATTTTTTAGTGGGATAATACATTGTTCCGCTAAATGAAATTAATTGGGCTATTAATTAGCAGAATAAATCCCCATTCTGTTATTTTCTCATTTTGGGCATTTGATTATATATATCATAAATTGATATCTCACTTTGAGTAAGTGATATATTAACCAATGATGGTTAAGTGTTAGATTTATTTACATAGTCGTGCATTATGTGAATATCTGTTATTAACTTGAAAAGTTATACTAAATAATATGGTGGCTTGTTTAAGTAACATGGTGATCGCTAACCTCCTTCAAATTTTAAAAGCTAATTATTGATTTGAAAGTTATTTTAAGAATTATTATTTTATTATAAAGTTTAAAGATAATTATTATTTAGTAATAAGATTTATAAGGCAATAAATTACTAGTAATAATATTTTAAGAATAATTTTTTTTTAATAATGATTTAAAGTTAATTATTTTAAAAATGATGCTTAAAAGTTATTTCTTAAATGTTATTTAAGAATGTTTAATTATTATTTTAATTTATTTAGTTATTGTGTTTAAATTTTTTTATTTTATTTTAATTATTTATTTAAAGTGATTTAACTATGCTTTAAAATTTAACTAAAGTTATTTGATTATATTGGTTTAAGTTATTTAAATATATCTATAGGTTAATTAATTATCATATTAATATTAATTAAAAGTTATTTGATTTTTATTTGAATAACATTTTAAAATTAATTAGTTATTATATTAATATATTTAATATTTAATTAATATATTATAAAATAATAGTCTTTAGAATTAACTTATTATATAAAATGAAGTTTTAAAGATATTATTTTAAATGAGGTTTAATGTGAATGGAATCGAAGGATGTTTAAATAATAAC
The DNA here is from genome assembly GCA_030765085.1 of Allium cepa. Lineage (NCBI taxonomy): Eukaryota > Viridiplantae > Streptophyta > Magnoliopsida > Asparagales > Amaryllidaceae > Allium > Allium cepa. The sequence continues at coordinate 516,023,523 of CM060938.1, forward strand.
GTATTATTTAAAGCTATTTTAAACTACTTATGACTTGCCAAGGGAATCTTACCAATTTGAAAGTTAGTAAATAGGTTTGTTAAGATATGGAAAGGGTTTTATAAATGGTTGTGGATGTTTATAAAAAATATTTATAAATGAGTTTTAAAGATTTGAAAAGAGGAAGTTTTATAAATGGAGTTTTGAGATATATAAAAGATGTTTTAGAAATAAATTAAAGATTTATAGAGAAGCTTTCCAAATAGATTCGGAAATATTTGTAAGATAAATAAATTTTGAAAGAGATGGTTGATATTCATGGCATAATCGAGGGGCAGGGACTGCCTACATTTTACTATGGATTCGTTGGGATAACGACGTGCCATTGTGTAAAATGAAATCCATGATTGACACTACTTTCAAAAATCTATTTTTAAGAGTTTTCAAGTTTCTAAGTTTTGGAAGTGAAATTCTTTGTGAATATACTTAAATCATTGAGATAAGTATATGGTTATATTTTTCTAAGAATCAAAATATTGTGTTTGTGAATATACATATCCTGTTGAGATAAGTATATGAAGTGATTCTCAAGTATTTGAAAGGCAACTTTTAAATAATGGAAATATAATTAAATGAGGCTTAGTGACTTTCCATTGGAAATATAATCCATGTTTGGAATGCTTGTTGATTTGGTAGTTAAATAACCGACCATCGAATTTGGACCCAAACCTAACTTTGGAAATATCTAGGAGAAACATGTGAGTTATATGGCACAGTCATGTCATACTATGCATGTAAATTTCGTTTCTTTCTTTTAGAAAAATGATAAGGAAATCCATCCACAAACAGTTAGGAGGTGAACTTCACTCTCATCTTTTCTCTACTTATTTCCTAAAGAGCCGAGGTAGAGTTTATCGGAAACTATTGAAAGTTGTTTTGAAGAGATCGTGATTAGATAGGACTAATCATCCGAAAACCACTTCGATCTAACTCAAGTATTTCGAAATGAAGATATCTTGAAGGGAATTGAAGGCGGAGCCTTTGAAGTGCAAGGACTACTTGCTACTAATCTCAAGGGTGATTCCAAAATGGATGTAGTAAAGGTAGTGCCTTCGGTTTCGTTTAGACCCAGAACAAACTTCTATGGATGAATTCTAACATTGAATTTCTGCCAGAGGGCAGTGTTAGCATTCCAAGATGGTCTACTAAGAGAAAAGGTAAAAGCGTTGCCTCAAGCCTCACAACCCGGGAAATGACTAAAAGGGTAGATGCAGCAGGGTTATGTAGGTCGCTCCTATTAGGGTGTGTCATCACCTTTCTAGATTATCATATTTATGGATTTGTTTGTGCATGAGAGATTTCGATAAAGATTGGTACCAACCAGGGTGATGACATATTCCGTATTATCCAATTTCATGGGTAGACCAGTTCTATGTTGGCAGGGGTGGATCAAGTTCAAGGTCTAACCCTAGATACGTTTTGTTTAGAGGTGTACTGTATGGAAGGCAGTCCTTTACCTTGCCATTATTGGAATCCATTCTCCAATAAACGCCGTGCAGACTTGATTGTATACCTATTATTCTGGAATTTAATAATGTAACACTTTCGGCTATGATTAATAAGTATTTGTATTCTAGACATTATTATAATATCATTGGATTTTTGATATAAATGTTTTGATTATCGTAAGGTAAAAACCCATCCATGTTTATATGTGGCGTGGTCTTATGAGATACCTTTGATTTTAAAGGTTTTTAAAAGCTATAATAAATAACAATTTCCTGTGATTTGAATTTCTCACGCTGATTTTACCAGACTGACCCGGGCGTTGTTTTCCTGTAATGCTTGGGTCAGACTGAGCATTTTTTCAGGTTTATTAGGACGTTTTGGAGCTTCAGGAGACAAGCTGGAGGGCTTGAGACGTATTCACATAGATGATTATTTTTCTTCCATGGCATATATTATTGTATATTCTTCAGTAATTATGAGGATAAGTCATTATAACTGCCCGGGCCGAAATAGGTTAGTATACTCTGATTGATGTCTGTATATTCATATATTGCAGTTTTGTGTTTGTGTAATAATATGTTATCTATTATAGATTATTCATTCTGCTGTGATATTCTATGTTGTTTAGTTTCTTCTTCTCTTCTTGTCTTCTTTCTTTTCCCTAACTATCCACCTTTCCATTTAATTTGGGTTGGTTATGTGTTGTTTATTGACTATGTAAATTGTACGAAAAAGTGGATTGTTACACGAAGTGTGTATTCATAAGAAACAACGTTAAAAGGTACAGTGATATTTCTAAAGTAAGTAAACAACATGTGTTGATTGTAACATGTACTTGTGTTAAAATCAATCTTAGTTGTTGTAATACTCAACTTTGTATTGTAAATTGTGTCATTTATAGCGAGTACAAAAGATATTGGGAATGTTCCAAATTGGTATGCAAAGACATCTTATCAAATTATTTAATACGGAACATGTGAGCTGAGTTCCTTATGCATTGGCAATAGGAATTATTATACATCTCATGTTGTCTATGATATCGTGATTTGTCTATGTATTTAATACATGAAGCAAATATTAAATTCAAATTTATATAACTAAATAGTTGTTTGAAGTGATCTCATGTATTTATGAAATACTAGATAATTGTTTATAGAAACAAAAACTCCTTATGAAGGAGTGTTCAGAATCAAACTTCATAAGTGACATTGAGTATAGTATGTTAATAATAAATTCAAGTTAAGAATCTTTAAGTTGGAAATGTTCCAAATGAAAGATCATGGTTGATTCAATGAAAAAGGCTAAGTACATCGCTTTGAATACCGCCGCAAAATAAAAACAATGTATATAAAATTTAAAATTTATAACTGAGCTATTTTCAAATGTTGAGAATCTCATAACATTGTTATATGATGACGATGTCGCAATATAGTTGATAACAGAACTTATAGCTCACTAGAAGTTAAGAGACATACTCTGAATTGTTCCATATGATAAAGTAGTTTATCATCGTTCGGAGAGAACTACTTGACAGAGTAAATAATTAAAACATAAAAGCAAACCCGTTCACAAAGGGACTGACCCACTTGGTTTTGAGAAAATCGATTGGAGAAGTTTAAATAAGATTTCATAGTTGACCCCAAGTGCAAGTGGGAGGTTGATAGAACTAGGGATATTCCCTACGGGAAATTATGTAATTTGTTATATATATTTAACTCATTTTTCTATTTTCATCAAAATAAAGGTATTTTCTTCAATTACATAGTATAATCTGGTTATATTAATGAATCGATTTAATTAAAAGTATATTTAATATAAAATCCATAAATGGTTTGTTTTGTGATGGTAGTTACAAAGTATTATAACCATGAGAAGTCTATCAGAATGAAATAAATATACCATTTTAAATGTTCCTAGTCAAGATGCATCGAGACGGGATATCAATGTATCCGTTTAGACTAGAGTACGTAATGCTCTCTAAATGTTAGGCAATGTATTACTCATGACTACTGGGGCCACTAAGAGGTTATGTGCTGATAGTTATTCGATAACTATGGAATGATTCACTTGCTAGTTTTTAACTGGTCAATATAACCGAGGTCAAGCAGAGAATATCAATGTGACTAATTTACACGGTTCTCTCGACTTGAGAATACTGTTGATCTTCAATGTGAAAGCTCCACTTTGATTATAGTTAAATCATGGCATGGCGTCCATCGAACGACTATTATTGGGTCAAGTGGAACTAGTGGAAGCGAAACATTATTCAAGAGAGACTTGTCTTCTCAATTATATGAAGTTATTATCATGGTCAACTGAAATCAACTCAAAGTCAAAGCCTCTGGCTAGAGTATTGTAGTTAATAATAATTGTTATTATTGAATCAAGAACATTGTATTTTTTGGACTATAAAGCTGAATATGGATGATATTGGAATTTTGACCATTACCAAATTCCATAAATCCAAAGTGATATAGTTTTGACGAAGAGAATTGGTGTAAATAATTGTCGCTATCGAGTACCGCTTATAATAAGTAAAATATGATTTTACCAAAAAATGTATAAGGATAAATTCAGCCAAAATATCGCACCACCTGTTAAGTGCACGTAAACATTAATATTCGAATAGTTCGATATTAATCTGTAACAACCCGCATATTTATCGAGTTTATATTTAAATATTTTATTTAAATATTAAATCGTTAATCAGATTTTGGTCCGAAAAGCTACTTTTTGCAAACGGTCAAATTAGGACTCGAGACCACTTCCATTGAGTTCGAAATACCGTTTACAACTTTTTTAAGTATAAACATCGATAGGTTTGGAGTTAGTGAAATTTCACTAACTTTTCCCGCTTTGGACTTTGGGTTAGTTTAGCCTATTAAGCCCAAGTTCCAACCCTCTTCTCCTCACTCTTCATAAATTTCCTAACTAACCCAAGCTTTGGCATTAATGGTGAAGAGAATGGGAAATTAAAACTCCAAGCTCAAATTCAATTGCAACTCCAACATTCAACTCCAAATTCAAGTAGAAGATATTGGATTCAAGGTTTGGATTGCTTCTCCTTGCTTTCAAGCTTCATCTTCATAAATTTTAGTGCAAAGGTGAGATTTTTATCTCACAATTCTAGTCTATAACTATATTGGACTGTTGGGAATGATTCCCTATCACTTTAGCATGCACATTTGCATTTGGTTTGGATTGGATTGGCGAAAAACTCCAAATTTTAGAATTTTTGGTGAGAAACTGCTGTTAGGTCGTTTTGGCCGTTTTTGGCACGTTCGGAGTTAGGTCGCTTCAGTTGGGTTGCTCGCAAGTCAACACTAGGTCGTTCTGGCCATTTTTGGTGTGTTCGGAGTTAGGTTGTGTAGGGATAGGTCGTAGGTCGCTCGGCCTCACTCACTTCGCTAGGTCGCTAGCTCGTAGCTCGCATTTGAGCTTAGGTCGTAGGTCGCATCACCCTTAAGTCGTTCGACTCTTAGGTCGTAACACTTAGGTCGCTCGCCTCTTAAACCGATATGTCACATGACCTTTATACTTTTAGGTCGTTAGACCCTTGAGTCGTTAGGTCGTTAGACCCTTGAGTCGTTAGGTCGTTTAGCCTTTAGACCGTTAGGTCGTGAGCGTTGGGTCGTTAGACCTTACCTTCCTTAGGTCGCTTGACCGGTTAAACCTTTAGGTCAAACCCCGTAGCGGTGGCGTTGCCCCCGCACCCCCACCTTGGGGGGTTGCCACCCCCCCGGACCCCCCTCCGTAGGGGATCTTATCTGAAAAACATTCAACAGAACTTGCTGAACTGATTTCCTTGGATTTTTATCACATCTTCGAATGTGATCTTTGTGATTGATTGTTTCTATAATCGCTTTTGTGATTTGTCACTTTAAATTATAAAGGTTTCAAAACTAGTAGTAAATCCAATCTATTAGTATATACAAATCTTTACCTCACTCGGATGAGAAATCTAATTAAACGGCTTAGTAAAACAAGTGGTATGAAATGCTTGCGTTTGCTTCGTCGGTTAATTCTTAGACTTGTTTGATTGAACCTCTTGTGACAATTTTCTAGTGAAGATTTACAGTTTGTTCGTAAATATTTAAGTTAAGCAAGTGGTTATGGGACATGAAGCTAAACTTTTATATTTACTAGCTGAGTGTAATTGACACTTCTCGTTGATCATGACGATCATTCTTATGATTTAGACTAGCAATTGTGCGATGTCTCTTGTTTGCTTGGTTAGACTAGACACCACTTGTGTGATTCCACTCACACATACCTTTTTGGTTGCTTGGTTAGTCTAGACACCACTTGTGTGATTCCACTTACACATATCTTTTTGTTTGCGAGGTTAGACTAGACACCACTTGTGTGATTCCACTCACACATACCTTTTTGCCTTCTTGGTTAGTCTAGACCTCAATCTGTGTGATTTCGACTCACACATATGGGGTAGCTCCCCATGGTCTTCGGACCGTCATGTGATAGGTCTCTTTCCCTTTTTATGATTTCTGGATTTCTCGTGTTGGTTTTTGGAATTTATGTCATTGACTTGTTATGAGTACAAGTTTAGGGTATGATGCCCTTTTTGGATCTTTGAGAAGATTCTTGTGATATTGATTTACCTCTTATTGATTGATCTTCTGTTGATCATCATTTGCATACTTATAGTAGTATGTCAGTATGGATATTTTATGTTTATGCCATATCTTTTATTTTATGTCATGTCATCTGATATTTATAGCTAGACTGATCCGTTTATTATTTTCTTAAATAATACTCGGGTCAGACCGAGATGTTACAGACCGAGATGATGAATACTCCGAATAAACCAAATATTTTACCAGTTTATAAATTGTTGTAAATTAATTAAATTAATTATTATTTATGAAATGTTAATTATTAAACTTTATTTGATTCGTTTGAATAGATTAGCACTTAATAAAGTGTGCCTATAAAAGTCAAACCTGCATGTATTGATATTCAATATCAGTAAAATATTTAAATGGATTAATTGCTAAATTTTTTGGAATGTTTTTATTGAGACTCGCATGCATGATGAGAAAAAGGCAGAATTCTCAAATGAGATTTGAGAATCTAAAGGAGGAGTTAAAAGAGGGAAATAAATCTCCTCTTTATGAATCACTTAAATATCATTTATAAATTTTGTCCTTTTCTCTTTATTTTATTTTATTCTACCAAAAATATGAAGAGGATGGAATAGGATTTGGTGATTTAATTTTGAAATTAAATGGTAAATGTTTTAAAGTAGAAAATTGAAAAGGTTTTAATTTTCCATTATAACATACTCTGTCTCTCATCCTTTTGCAGGTTCTTTTTCAGATAGACAATTTTTTTCTTTCTCAAGCTCCCATCCTCTCCCTTAATGGCTTCCAAAAATTCCATAATTTGTTTTAAACAAAATAAATAAATTGAAGGTGGTTCTTGTCTCTAGATCCTTACAAAATCTAGAGGCCGATTCAAGCGAATCAGGGTTTTCTTCTTCATTCTAGGTGCAAATCATTGGCTACATTTTTGGTAACTCTAATTTCATTTATTTGTATATTCATCATGTTGAAATGGCCCAGATTTATTCATATTATATCTCTTCCGTCTCATCATGTTCAAATGGTTTAGATTTATTCATATTATATCTCTTCTATCTTATGTATTCATCTTGTAATATAACTCAGATCTTCTTTTTTAAATCTCATTTGATTAAATAATCATCATGTAGATTTAATTTGAATCTCTTCTTTTTTACATATCCATTGATTATATGTTTACTCTGGCTAACATAGTTCAAATCCTTTATCTCTTTTACTATCTGTCCCTTATGCATAGTCAGATCTGATTTATCAGACAACAAATTTGTATATGCCAAAGTTATCTGATATTTTTTGTCATTGTTTTGAGGAAAAGAAAGTGTTTAAATATTTTATTATGTTATATATAAAATTTTGTAACATATGTATACATACACATTAATAAACTACATTTTTTGGTTGTTTAAAACCACGTTAAAATTAATTTCCAGTATTGCATTGTTACTTTCCACAATGATTTCTTTTTACTTTTTTCAGTCATAAAAGTAAATGTTTTCTTATTTGTTTTAGAATTCACAAGTGATCATTTATGTAAAGTTTTAGACTTTTATTTCATACCTAAGATTAAAATATTGAATCATTTTGTTAGCATTAAATTTAAACATATATGTTACTTAAATTGCAATCTTCGTATGTATGTATGTATGTATGTATGTATGTGTGTGTGTGTATATATATATATATATATATATATATATATATATATATATATATATGAGCGTGTATGTGCGCGCGCCTGTGTATGTGCGCACGCGCATGTGCGTGTGTACATGTGTGCGTGCGTGCATGTATATGTGTTATTTTAAACTTAATATATAACTTCGATTATTTATGCACATAGATACACATATGTTTATGTTATTTTAATATAAGTTAAAACAGACTTTTGTGTGAAACTGTAGAATTTAATTTCCGGCTCTTCCTCAATTGAAACCATTATTGCAATTGTTAATTCTTCTTTTAACAAACTTATATATATAAACTTATTTTAACGTGTATATGTGTAAACATATCAACTATTATACATGTTAATGATATTACTTAAATAAAAAAAAGAATAAAATCCTTGTGCAGCAAAGGCATATGCAATTCTATTGTAAATTGCATTTAATACGTCATTTAATGTAATTAGACAGAGAAAGGAAAGGGTTGCTCTCCCATATTTTTAATCTCATCTTTTTAAATTTTTTTATACATGTCAAGAGAAAGACTCTAAAAATTTCTTATTCTTAGTTAAACAAATATACACTTCTTATACGTTACATTCGTATTTCACAACATAAATGTATTTGATATATTCCTTACATTACATACATATTTAAATTTAAATTTAAACTTTATTTCTAAATCTAAATAAAATAAATATTTTATTTAAAAGAAAATTTAGAAAAGTTTCACGTATATTGAGACTTCATAGGCTCATTAAAGATCCAAAATGGTAAAAAAATTGAAATTCACCCATTTCTTCTGCTGCGAACAAGCCCAGTTCCAACAAGATTACTTGCATACTATTTAATTATTGAGCTATCCTCAAGCTAAGGATGTTATGTGTGATACTTTTAATATATTGAATAGACGAGGTAAGATAACTATACGTATTTGTTGAGCTTTTCTCAAGGTACGTGCATTATACTTAGGCTATTGCGAAATGATAGGTCGAAGTGAATTATCTCACTTTACTTGTTAAGCTTTCCTCAAGGTAAAGGTGGGATCAGGATAAGGAACCTTGAGTTAGGAGTTGTATGTGATACAATCGATAAAGAGTTATCCATCGCATGTGGGCTTATGATTTGTTGAGCTTTCTTCAAGGTCAAAATCCCAAGACATACGAGTCCTAACACCCATTAGAGAAGTCGAAAAACTTCTACGTTTCACGTAGGGTTTAGTGAAATATAAAAGACTAGTGGGAGCTTTATAAAAAAATGAAATGATAACATTTAACTTTTCAAATATTGTAAGAACATATGCTATATGATGTGATAGTAATCTACATTGAGAAATTTGTGCATTTGTCATAATTGATAAAACGTTTATCAATTAAGATATACAAATGAACTGAATTGAAAATTGAAAAATAGGAATATAATATATATATATATATATACACTGACTATTAAATACTTCTCGCATGTTAATGTTTTTTATATTCATGCAAGTGCCCAATTTTACAACTACTTAATACTTTCATAATTTGGTCGAAACGTGGTTATTTGGTGGAGACCATGTATTGCATTTAATGAGTTTCGAACACAAAGGAATACAAGACCATGGATATTTGATCCATATACTATCACATTTAAGTGTCATATGTTGAACAATCATAGTTCGTAATGTGCAATACTTCAATGGAATTAGTACATTTGAAGCAAATAAACAAAACCGTACTATGAGATCAAGCATTCACTTTAACTGATTATAATAAATATCATATTGTGTTAAATATGACACTAGACTAAATCTACAAGATAGATCTAGGAACTCGATCCTTGAAATGTCAGTTTGATTAGTTTACACAAAGTTCAACATATTTAATATCCTTAAATGTTAAGGATGATCAAGTGCGCTTTTTGTAAAGAGTTCATTATGATGTTGTAGTAAGGGTATTATTTTGAATGGTTTGACCATTTAGAAAGAAAAATGAGTGTATGAGAGTAGATGTGATTTAAGGTATAGTTTGGACGAAGAGAGTGAATACTCACTTCCTCTTTATAAAGAAACATCAAAAACGAGAATTGTATTAATATTAATTGATACTTAACATTCGAATGAGAAATACGATTTCTATTCCAGAATGTATTTTCATATAAAAAAATATCTATGAGTTTTATTTCATTGAATTCAAGATATTTGATCAAAGAACTCCTAACTATAAACTAGTTGCCATATAGCACTCATTGATTGCATCGAATTACCAAATTATTTTTTCGTAAAACATATCGAATATAATGACTATTTTTCGGTGTCCATTGCAAAATAGACTATTTATATTTCACTATGAATATTGTGAATATACGTTATGAAATAAAACCATAATGCGATATTTATTTTCACAACAAAAGGGATGCATTGGAAACTACTGAAGTATCTAAAATCATTTACAATTATTTTGAAATTATAGACTAAGCCTTAGTTTTGAGAAATAATATTTGTTATATGATTATGAATTATATGACACTGGTTGATTATATCTCAAACAATTAAGGGCTATGCATCCATTTAGCGGGAGCGTCACTAGAGTTGATGAACTCTTCGGATCGATATATATAGATGTATGTAACCGTTGCTCTATTAGTACCAAAACCATTCCACGTACTTCATCATATTCACTGATGAGTTATCATAGACATGAAAAAGTGTATTTGATATGCATGTATAAGTCTATGATAAGATCATAGAACATAACACGAAAGTGAATAATAAAATATGCAACATAAATGATTCGATTTGATCGAATATATGAGTTTATTGGAAAGAGTTCCATATTTACCCAATTTGAATAAAGACTCAATCTCAAATGTCACTCCTCCCTATAATACATAAAATATATTGATAAGGAGCAATCAAACTTTGTTCGACAAAGTGCAATTAATGATGAGTGAAGTTGAGTTAAACTCTTTTAATAAGGTGCGTGCTTAAGAGTAATACACAGAGTCAAAATTAATATCATCCAAAGCATACTTTACAAAACCATACGAGATAAGGGTTTGTAAGAAACTCCTACATATCCTAGCCAAGGAGTTGGCAGGTTATGTGAGTCGAAAGACTGCACGTAATAATCGTATATAAGGGAACTTATATGAATCGTCCTAATAGAGTTTTGGGAATAATAGCCATTAGATGACTGATATATGTTTCTAACATAAATATATTATGAACTAATGCCGAATAGATTTATATAAGGCAGTTCACAATATGCTTATGAATGCCTATTCCGTTGCACTGAGAAACAACTATTGTTTCAAGAAAAATCAGCTTCGTACTGAATGAATTTCTTTAAGAAATTATTGGTATAAAATTAATTTGGATACAATCCAATGATAAAACTGATTATAGCGGATGAAATGAAAATGGCCAAACCCTAAATGAACACAAATACATTAGAGTGTCTAATGAGTATTCTTGCACATTAAAGGGAAGCCATGAGTTTCTTGTCAATGTTAAGAATAAATGATCTGTAACGACCTGCTTTTTTGTATAGTTCATGTTGAAAATAATCCACATGTGTCCAATTCAAACTGAACGGAAGGGCACATTTTTAAGGGTGAAAAAGAAAATAAGACATAATAAAATAGAAAATAGAATCTCACATGAATGGAATAACATATATTATTTCAACAATAATCTTTACGGTGGAAAATTTTGAATACAATATCAGAGTCTAACCTAGATTCAGCCTGGACAATCATAAACCCTCTATCCTTACAAATGCTGAAAAATAAAAAAATGCAATAGATATAGATGATAATAGAATACGTCTATATGTAGATGAAGAACTCCATCTCTCCTCTGGAAACTCCAAGCACCTTCAACTAAACCTGAAACTACTCGGATCTGACCTGAGTATTTAAATACTCGGATTGGGCTTGATAAACCAGCGTGAGATACTTGAAATTTTAAATGTATGATTATGCTGTTGTCAATCAGAACCTTTGAAAAAGAAAGGTATCTCATATGACCATGCCCATACATAAATATGGAAGGGTTTTTTATCTTATGATAACCAAAATACTTTATACTGAAAACACTTTGATATTATCTTTAATGACATTGGTTTTGAAAATATTTTTCAAGTAAATATAAATAAAAAAGCATCCATACTCGGACTTAGTCTATGGTAATATATCTGGACTAGGTCAAATGGAATACACCTGGACGAAATATATGATACCAAAGGGGTAGCTAGAATGTTTACAAAGCATTGCAGCTATTTTGGGACTACAACCAAAACCGTAAAGCTCGTATTAGGATTGGATTTCCATCATGACAAGGAACTAGTGGCCTAATGCATTGTTTTAGTTATAACAAACACATATCCAATGGCTACACATCCAAGGACTCAGATGCCACTATAATGCTATTAACAGCCGACGGGAATCAATATCAATGGCTACTCATCCAAGGATTCGGACGCCACTTATTCTGTCCATAGAAGGTTGTGGCCATCCACATTTCATCCGATAGCTCGTAATTGTGTCTTGCAAACCACATAGTATCCCATATCTTACCGGTTGTGAGGCTAGAGAGGCTGCACTCTTCTTTTCATAAATCCATACTTCGTTTTCACAAAGCCACACTTTATTTTTCCACAAATCACATTCCACTTAGAATACCACACTGCCATTCCTTCGATTATTATTGAATTCCATGAACACACAACCTCTGAGCCCATATGCCTTAGAGATGGGTGTTAAGCTAAGAGAAGTTGCCTTCTCCGCCACCAAGCAGATGTATGTTTGTAAAAGTCAATGTTTGTGATCTCAGAAATGCAATGTTCGACATTCGTCCATACAAGTTCATTTTGGGACTGAATGTAACCGAAGGCACTCCTCCTATCACATCCTTTTGGGAATCACCCCTAGAATCAGTAGTGAGTAGTCCTTGCAATATGAAGAGTTTAAAACACGACAGGACCACTTCTGTAATAAATATCTCTATATTAGGAGTGATCCAGAGAATGGCAACAAGCAGTCCTTCCGTGACGAAGATCTTCGGTCTTCAATAATCATCATCTTTAACATGTCTTCACTATCAAGATGTCTTCATTTCCGAACATATACCTTGCTTCGAAGTGGTTTTCAGATCGAAGTTACCTAAATCTGACCCCGGTTCCTTCGAACCAATCATCGAATAAAAAGATGTTAAGTTCATACATGACTATAAATCATCATTCAGTTTAATTCAACTTTTTATTCATTCATAAATATCTCTTAGAGATATATTCATTAAATCATTTCTTTATCCTTTTTAGAGTATATGGAATTATTAAGCCTCATTTAACCAATACTTTGGTAAGTTAAAACCTTTTAAACTAAGGAATAATTCTAAATCATTTCACCCTTTTACTTAGGAAAACATTTCCAAATCATTTATTAAATCTTAATTAAAGATTTCATACTCCAAAAACATAACTATTAAATGGGTCAAAAACATGTTATTTAAGGGATAGTTTGCTGCAAACCCAACAAAATTAATTTCAAGTATAGGAATTAAAATAATTCAAAAACATATATTTAAATATCATATTGGAAAACATTATTTTAGAGCCAGGATTTCCCTTCGACATGTTCCGTCACTCGCCCAAGTCCCTTGAATCTCACAGACGAAACAATTGTATTAGTCGTTTTTGCATACTTCTTTTACTTTTAGAAACAATTTATAAAACTTCCAAATCATTATTTAATACACTTAATTATTGTTTTAAAACAATTTATAAAGGATATGAAAAAGAATGGTTAAGTTTAAAAACCATATTTCACAAGTTATTTAAAACTGCTTAGAAAATTGTTTTAAAAGCTATATTGACCAAAACGACTTTTCTATCTTTTGGAAATTGATTTATCTAACTCAAATTTCCTTTAAAACATTTTAAAAGATTTATAAAATTTATTTCATATTTTAAAACATTTTAAAAATATATATTTAGAACATTTGCTACTTTGGCCATCGAACTGCCAAAGCGCGATTTTATCGAAAACTAGATTTTCTCATATTTTAAAGTCTACTTAATGAATCTTAATTATCTTTCTTCATTTAAAACTGTGGATACAATAGTCTGGAAAATTCTTATCTCGAAGAATTTCGAGCTTATTCCATTTCGTATACTCATTTGAATTCTTCGGCGTGAAATCACGAATTACCGTTACGCAACACGCCTAGTTTTGATTTGTTTTTCAATTTATTTTCAAACTTCATGCAAACAATTTTAAAAGTTTATAAAATGTTTCTAAACCATTTTAAACTCATTTAAGCAAATACTTTTCATATTTCAAACCCATTTTCCATTTCATTTCATATTATAATATTATATTACATTAATATTCATTTCTACCTTTTTTGATGTTTAATACCAATAAGAGGCTAAACAACTCCATAAACATCTTTATACGGATTTAGCTATCATTTGATTAACTATGTTTAATTATTAACCATTTCTCCTATCATTTATCAAACTAAGCAATCATCCATATAAACATACGACGTCGATTTGTCAACGTGCAACGAAATTTATCAATCTTTATAAAGCAAGTATTTTTATACTTATAAAACTTTTATTAATCGATTATTATCATTAAATAACAATTTAAAATGAATTATTTATCATTTAAAATAATTATTTGCATGTATATCAAAATTTATCGAAAACTGGCTTTCCTCAATTTTACGATGAAACTACAAAATCTCTTAATTTTATGAACCAATTCTAAAAATAAGTTCACCATTCTTATTTATCACATAAAGCATGATTATCTAAGTTTTAAAATTCAATTTGAATATTTAAATTAATTAAATATTCCGTTTAAAAGTGGTAAAATTTCGGGTCGTTGCATACTTCCTCCTTAAAAGAATTTCATCCCCGAAATTAAACCAAAACCCAAAACCCGATAATACTTACCCAAAACAATCTTTAAACTCAATTCTGTATACTATACATATATCATCCATATGCAATATCTTATTGATCCAGTGCGGACTTTGATTAGGCTCTTTGATCAGAAACCATCGTTTCCCTTACTGCGAATCCCGTAAATCCATCCCCAGTCTCTCCGGATCAACAACGATAAAGAGGCCAAATTTGACAGTCAGTTTATTAACTATCAAAGCAACAATAAAATCTAGCACCATAAGCAATCACTAGGCCCATTTAATTAATCTTTTATTACTTAAATCACTTTCCAAATTATTTGCTTCAAGTTGTCTTTAAAAATGATATATTCACATAACCATTTCAATCTCTTTATATTGGAAAACATTTCCATATACTTATATCAACATTATAAGCATAATCAATAACACTACCATTTAGAGACACGCCAAATAGATTTCTATAACTGTATAACTCCAGAGTTTGTATGCCCCCGGATAGTGTTAAGTATAGGAAGCAAAGCTTATACACCACCAAGCCTGTAGTATGATCATAAGAACCGATTCGTGTATTTAATGATGGAAGGTCAAAACAAATTTATTGAGTCAAATCGAATGTTGCGTAAAACATCGTTACAAAAACCAAAAAAATAGTAGTATAGGGATTCGATTGATTAACATATATAAATCTCGTATACGAATAAAATATTTCCTTTCAGAAATTATTTTATAATAACAATAGTATTATAGTCCATGCCTTCCATACTTCCAAGAAAACATCTATTGCAACAATAAATGTTGAAATCTATGTTTTCGACACTTATCTCATTTTAAAATAATTTTCAAAACCATTTAAATTCCTTTGGACTATTATTTTCAAAACCTTTACTTCAAAAAGATAAATTACTTTCAAAACCGGTAACTCCATCAAAATATCACTTCTCAATTTTCTTTTAAATAAAAATCCATGTTTAAATCTCAACATAAATCATTTTCATATTTATAGAACTATTTTTATAATTCTCCCTTCGATTTTATGAAACTTCTATTTATTAAAGTTCCCTTTATTTACAAAACTCTATTTATAAATCATTCCTTTATAAAACTAATTCTATTATCAAAATCCATTTCTTTGTAAATCAAATTTATTTATAAAATTCATCTATAAAATATTTATAAATTAAAATTACAACCCTATTTCTTTATTTACAAAATACCACTTCTGTAAATCCTTTTTTTATAAACTTGTTCAAATATCCCAAATCAATTCTCAAAACTGTATTTTAATAACATCAAAAATCATAACGTTTTATTTATTTAAAAACAATATAACACCTCTTGTTATTGATAACATTATTCAAAAGATTTAATTAGATAAACTAAATAGAATAATGTGAATAATTAGAGTGGTATGGGGATTGAGATATGAAAATAAATTATGGGTCGTGCTTAATAAGACAAATAGGCTTATAAATGGTTATATATGATAATTAATTAATGTGATGATCCAGAATTTATGAATATTTGAATTGAAATATTTAATTGGTTTTAAATATTTGAAAGTTAGTTTAACTTGAATTTCAAATATCTTCATTTATTTGATAATTAAATTATTGAATTTAATTTTTGGGAATTTGGGCAAAATATCAACTGTTGAGTTTTAAGCCTATTAAAATTATTTCAAACGCTTATAAAATTTATATTAGAAATACTGAAGATAATAAAAGTGATAGAATCGAATTTAAATGTGATTTATTCAGTTTTAAAAGTATATCGTTTAAATCGATATTTAAAAATAGCCATCTGAGGCACAATCTCGGAATTTGATGAAACTAGTTCCATTGGATCCGTAATAGTGTATTATTATCAAATTTCAATTTTCGTAATGTTAGGAGATCATTGTGAGGTCATATGATATATAAGAGCGCTGAAACTATATCGAAAATTCAATATAAATACTGGGTCCAAAAAGCTATATTCTCCATACAATCGAGTTAGGACTTGAAACCATTTCCATTATGTTCGTAATAGGGGTTTAACATTATAAATGCCTAGTTGCATGCCTCGATTGGAGATCGAGATTTTTGAGTTGCGGAAATCGTGACGATTTGAATTTGAATTTAAGTTAAATATATAGACAAATTAACACGTTTCGACTACAATACGCCATTTGTCACACATGCCTCATTCTCTTTTGTTTTCTTTTTAATCAAACCAAACTGAAGGATTTCCTCTCCAGTTCTATTCTTTTCAAAATCAAAATCGAATTCTCACCCAAAAAAGTGAAATCATATCCCAAACC
Organism: Allium cepa; assembly: GCA_030765085.1. NCBI lineage: Eukaryota > Viridiplantae > Streptophyta > Magnoliopsida > Asparagales > Amaryllidaceae > Allium > Allium cepa. The sequence goes on from CM060938.1 coordinate 516,040,494, forward strand.
GAGAACGGCCGAAATGAAAAAAATGGGGAAGCTTAGTATCGAAATCAAATTTGAATTTACAAGCAAACATGTCGACCTCTTTCCCTTTTTGAAATCGGTAGTTCAAATAAATCGAAGCTCGAATTTTCTCCACCTCAGCTCGGTTGCGGTCGATTTTGTAGTGTAATTGCGATTTGAGCGTTAATATGGTTCTTTGGCTTTTTTGCATGCGCTCGCATTCGACTCGAGTTTGAAGGGGGGAAGATCGAATCTGTTAGGTTCGTCAGTAGGGCATCGGGACGAGGGTTGGCGATGGGGTCGCGGTGGCGATGATGGCGGTCATGTCGAAGTCGCCATTGAGTATCGCGTGCTTGCGAGTGATTTGGGACGAGGCTGAGAGCTTGCGATCGAGTTTCTGAGGCGCTGCTGCCCCGAGAGGTGGTTGCGATGGTGGCATGTTCGAGTGCTACGGTAAGGTATAATTCTGTTTTAATTATTTAATTTAATTTAATCTAAATGTGTGTATATATGTGTGTGTGGATAGTGTAGATAAACAAGAATTCTTTTTACACTAAGTTTAAATTTGTTAATTTTGAAATAGTGCTGTCTTTACTTAATATATATATACATATATATGTTAAAAGAATTTTTATTTCAATAGGTATAAGATAATATTTGTTTTAATGTATATCCATATGCATGTTCTATTTTAAAACAGAAAATAATATATATATATATATATATATATATATATTTGTACACATATCTATTTTTAATATATATACAAGGAAGAATTTATAAAAGTTAAAATTTTGGAATCTATAAATTATTATTTTTAAGGTTATACCTAGTTTCAAAAGAAAAATAAATATACATACCTACATTTTAAATTTACTAATTTATTTTAAAGCAAGGTACTAATTTAATTAATTTGTTTATTTGATTCATTTAATTATTTTAGCCACCAAAAATAATTTATTCAAGGAGAATTTGTTAAATTAAATTATTAAATGCTAATAGATTGTTCAATTAGCCAAAAGTATTAATAAACTGAATAAATGTTAATACAAGATCAAAATCTGAAAGGAAGCAAGCCGGATTGGAAATCGGTTGCATGCACAGTCAAAGTTGAGTTAATCTCACTTTTAGAATACCATTAAATTTAAATAGTTAAAATTTAAATTGTTGATTGTTTGTTTGAATTGATAACTTATTATCAACTTGGTGTGATATGTTATATATATATATTGGAGTGATTGATTTCCCGTATTATATAGAGGATGAGACCCTATAGTCCCCGCATAATAGCGGATGACTGTTTATACCGTGATATCCCGCTTCGAAGCGGGATTGGTGTTTTAAATTGCTGTGCTAACATCTGCGATGTAGGGAAACAGGTTGGAGGGATCCAACTGGATTCCTCAAATGTTTGAATTTATTTCATATTCTGTGATATGATTTATTGATAATCTATGATTGATTATATTGGTAATTGAAATTATTAAATGCTATGGTTTGGCTGAATATATTTTGGTGTTTTAAGATATCAGAAGTACGAAAATTGGATTTTTGGAAGGAAATTAAAGTAGAGAATTTTAATTAAAATAATTTTAGATAATTGGATAAATTAAAATAAGAAATTTAGAAAAGGATAAAAGTTGATTTTTGAAATCCTATCGAATAAATTCCAAGTATGGGGAAAAAGATTTTGATAAATGGAAATAAATGGATTTTGAGAACTTAAGTGGTATTGTTTAAATATTGAAGACTTTATTTTAATTTTAGAATTTGAAATGGTTTGGGAGAAATAAAGGGAGAATTTTAAAATTAAGTATGAAATTAATATTTTAGATTTTAAATAAGGTTTTAAATCATAAATATAGAAGTGAATATAATTTATTTTTAAAATGGAGTAAATTTTGGAAATCGATTTGCAAATTGGTTTAGTGTTTGAAAATGGGTTTTTAAAAAAAGAATGAGATTATGGAATTTATAAACGGGTTTTATAAATAAAGTGAAATATTTATCTGAGGATAATTTGAAAGTATAAATTTAGGATGGGAATTTATAAAGGAATGGGTAATTTGTTTTAAAAATAAATAGTGGTTTATTTTTAAAGATGTGAAAGGAAGGTGTATTTCCCTGAAAAGCCAAGTATGTTTTCAAGCAGATTTTTAAGTTAAGTAAAAGTTTTAAAGTTTTTTAAAAGAATGTTTTTGAGAATTATTATTTAAGTTGTTTAAAATTTTAAAGGTAAATATTTTATTAAATTAGTTATAATAGTAATTATTTTAAAAGGTAAATTGGTATTATGGTTTAAAAAGATAATTATTAATATTTATATTTTATGAAGTAATTTTATTTTAAAGATAGTATGGCTAAAGTTTTTATTTGAAAAACGTGTATAGAATTTTGTAGTAACTTTTATTTTAAAATTTGTTTTGGCTTAAGTTTTACATGAGAAGTTACTATAAAATTTCATAACTAGTAATTTAAATAAAGTAAGATGTTTTTATTTTAAATGTTTTAAAGTGTGTGTATATATATATATATTTTTGGGTAAAGCGATTTTAAATTATTTTAAATCTAAAGTATTTACACTTGGTAATTTTCAGTGGAAATAAACAATGTTTGGGAATTTATTCTGCGAGAGGAAAGTGATTTGAAAACCGTTTTCAAAGGGTTGAAGTTTGGAAAATATCTTGCGAAGATATTTTGAAATAAATAATGTGGAAAATTATTTAACGTCCGATGGTTGTTTGTGAATGTTATTTGATAGTTAAATAACGGACTATCAATATTGGCTAATGCATTGATCGTTTCGAAGAGACCGGGATCAGGAATTATTTCCCAAAAACCACTTCGATTCGGTTTGAACGTTTTCGTGAGGAAGACAAGAATTTGGAGTTGAAGATGGAGTAGTGAAGTGCAAGGGATAATCGCTACTAATTCTAAGGGTGATTCCAAAATGGATGTAGCAGGAGTAGTGCCTTCGGTTCTGTTCGGACCCGGAACGAACTTGTATGGATGAATGCTTTCAGAACATCGTTAGGAGGACGATGAGCATTCTAAGTAAATGTGCCCTAAAAAGGTAACACATAGCCTCAAGCCTCATCAACAAGGAATGGCTATAACAAAGGAGGTACACGCAAGGCTAAATGGCTAGCAACCAATTAGGGTAGAGTCACCCCTGTCAAGATGTCCCTTTATTTCGGCTGTATGGGCGGTTGCTGATCCCATCCGCGAGGTGATCTTATTCGGACTATCCAGTAAGGGGTAGCTCTAGTCTTGTGATGCAGGGGATCAGGGTGGATCATCGGTACGACGATCTAGACCACGTATTGTGACGGGCGTACCCCAGTAGCACTACCATTGATGGAAATCCAATCTCCAATAAGTACCTTCGGACTTATTTGTATACCTATTGTGCTGGAATTTAATGAATGTAACAATTTAGGCTATTTGAATATAAGTATTTGTATATAGACACTATTATAATATCAAATGATTTTATAAGAAATTTTTTTGGTTATCCTTAGGTAAAACCCGACATGTTTATTTGTGGCGTGGTCTTACGAGATACCTTCGACTCAAAAGGATTTTGAAAACTTTAATAATCCAATTGAGTGTGTTTTCTCACGCTGGTTTTTCAGACTGCCTCGGGTGTTATTTTATTATAATGCTTGGGTCAGACCGAGTATTATAGAGTACAAATTTTGGATGGACTTCTTTGGAGCTCAGGAGACGAGCTGGGTGACGAGGCATATTTCCGTATATTTATATTTCCGCTGTGCAGTGTAAGCTATATATTCAGCTTCAGGAGGACAAGATATTATAACTATCCTGAATTGTGTTGTTGATTTGTATTCTACTCTGATGATGTAATATATAAATAGATATAGTTCTTTTTGTTTAAAGATCGGTCATTTATCTATTATATATTGTTCCGTTGCGATTGTGAGATTCTGAAATTGTTTTCTATTTCTTCTTCTACCTTCTTCTTCTTTACCCTGATGATTTGGTTTCCGGCATTCGATTGTTTGACATTTGATACAGTGGACGTATTGATGTTGATTTTCGGGCGTCGAAAAATTGGGTTGTTATACTTGATATCAGAGCTGAAGGTTAGGCGAGAACCTTGGCTCTAGTGGGGATTACTCTAGAATGAGTTTAAGTGTATTAATAGATATGAGCACGTATTTGTTAGTGAATATAATTTTTTTTTGTTATATTGTGTTGACTTATCAGTTGAGTATTTTTGGATTCTGGTCAATATATGGGACGCCATGTCATCGATAGAGATTTCTAAACTCTTAAACAAGATAAACCGACATAGTATTGTTTTAAAATAGGGTAAATGAAATAATTTTATCCAAATTATTTTTGTATATAAAAAGAAATAATTTTCCGTAAAGTATTATAGTTAAATATGGTTGCTTGGTTGTTAGGAAGTGATAATATTAATTTATTATCCTTTATTGTATGGAAATTGAAATAAGGAAATGAATTCATTAATAAAATGGAATTTGCAAATGTGATTGATAATTTGAAATAAGATGCCAGAGTAATTTCTGAATAGGGATTGAAAGGATTTGGAACTTAAAAATATTTGGAAGGGTTTTAAAGGGATAAAAGCACTGAACTCTTTTTGGTCGCTGGAAAATAATTTCGATGATGATCGCGACATCATCGGTGTTCATTTTCGAGTTTTCAAAAGGGGAATTACGGTCTAGAGATTTTGAATTGGTGTTGTTTGCAAAATTGGAACTGATTTTGCGATGCAAAGGAATAATTTGGTTTGTGTATATAATTGATTTCAAAAATGATTTTGAGATGTTGAGTACTTGTTTAAAAGACTCTGGAATCTTATTTAAAATATTTACAAAATATAAATAAGTTCGATAATTTATAAAAATTTGAAATTTGTTGGAATACGATTCAACTTGAAAAGAGTTAAATAAAAGTAAGTGTGAAACCCAAATAAGTTGGAAGGTAAGCTAATTAATAGAAGTGAATTAAAAGAAGTTAGCAAATGTAATTAAATTTGGAAAACTTATATAAGTTTAAAATTTAAATTGAATCGGAGTGTAATTAAATATAGTTAAGTAAAAGTGAATTTAAAGAAAAGTCTAAGGAGACTAAGTGAAATGGTTACTTAAATAAAAAGTTAAAAGTTAGAAATAAAATTGTGGATTGACAAATGAATTTGTATTTGTAAGTAAATAGGATTGAAACTGAATATTTGAATTATGTAAAATGGTAAATTAGTCATGTTGGACTAAATAAAACAAAGTATTGAAATTAAAATCAGTAAGCAAACTGATCGATTTAAATGGTAAGCAAATGAAATGAAATTGAATATTGGATGATACTTGATTTAAATTGTGTAAAATGAAGTTTAGAATTTGTTCGAATGGACTAAAAATAATTAAAGTTTGGAAATAAAATACATTGAGATTTAAAAATAAATTAGTAAGTGGAACTAATTAAAGGAATGATTAATCAAGTATGGTTTGAGATGAATTGAATTCAATATTTAATATTGGAAGGCAAATTGAATTCAAAATGAAATTGAAACTTAAGTTAAATAAAAATAGATATAAAGGCTTAAGTGATAAAGTGAAAATGAATATATGAAGTTTATAAAATAGTTATATTGAGTTTAAGAAAAGGATGGTGAAATTTTTAAGTAAATTGGTATTGGGAAAATATTCTAAGTTAATATTGAAAGAAGTTTTAATAAGGGCGGTAAGAAAGAATATTTATGAATAAGTGAATGGGAATCAAGATAAATGTGAATAAAAAGAGAATTGATATAGCTAATAATCAATTGGGATAAATACGTAGGATGTACGTATATTGTCTTATTCGCATAGCAATTCGATCCAGAATTCGAGCACAGAATCTCGAGGTAGTTATACCGTTTCGAGTTTGGATTTTTCACTTGATTTTCGACGGCGAACCCTGGATGTGGATTTTTGATTGATTCTGAAAATTCTCTGTTTAGGACTATGCAAGGAGAATGATGGTTTCTGATCAAGAAACCAGATCCGAGTCCGCACTAGAAAGTACTAGTTTGAAAGTGAAATTGTGTGATCGAGTGAGCAATCAGATTTGATATTGCATATGGATAATATGTGTATATCATAAGGGTATGAATGAAATAAATATTGAAAATTTTGTAAAGAAATGTATAAAATGATTTTGGATTCTATGATTGGATATTATTGCTAAGTAGGATATACAGGTAATTAAAGGCAAAGGATAAATTGAAGTTTTCAAAAGATAAATTTTGAATGGCCCGACTGCGGTATGTATTTAATTTGTCATATGAAATTTGATGGTTTTCAGATCAAGCCACTTGGCGTTTTGTTATGTTTTGAAATTTGGGGATCCATAAAGGCATTTTGTAGCTGTACCGAGCAAGCCGTGCAAAGGAGACGTTGGCGAAATTTTTCGAAAATTTAGAGAGTTAGAAAATTTTTGAGAATTTTTTGATAATTTAAAATTTGGTTTTAAATTTGAATTTGAATTGTTGACTAAGTAATATTGTTTGGAACCTATGGTTGAGTATGGAAAGTTAGTAAGGGTGTTAGTATGTCCTTAATAAAAAGATTGTCTTGGAGAGTGTCAAAACTATTTGGTTTTGGGAAATGATGAACTGGTTATGAACCATTCTTCTTAACTAGTAATTTTGGCGACGAAATTCTTTTAAGGGGGGAGGAATGTGACGACCCGGAATTTATGGATATTTCAAATGAAATATTTAATTGATTTTAAATATTTGAAAGTTAGTTTAACTTGAGTTTCAAATATCTCCATTTATTTGATAATTAAATTATTGAATTTAATTTCTAGGATTTTGGGCAAAATAACAACTGTTGAGTTTTAAGCTTATTAAAAATATTTCAATGGCTTATAAAATTTATATTAGCAATACTGAAGATAATAAAAGTGATAGAATCGAATTTAAAGGTGATTTAATCAGTTTTAAAAGTATTGTTTAAACGATATTTAAAAATAGCCATCCGAGACATGATCTCGAAATTTGACAAAACTAGTTCCATTGGATCCATAATAGTGTATTACTATCGGTTTTCAATTTTCGTAATGTTGGGAGATTGTCGTGAGGTCATACGATATATAAACGTGCTGAAACTATATCAAAAATTCAATATAAATGTAACAACCCGCATATTTATCGAGTTTGTATTTAAATATTTTATTTAAATATTAACTCGTTAATCGGATTTTGGTCCGAAAAGCTACTTTTTGCAAACGGTCAAATTAGGACTCGAGACCACTTCCATTGAGTTCGAAATGTCGTTTACAACTTTTTTAAGTATAAACATCGATAGGTTTGGAGTTAGTGAAATTTCACTAACTTTTCCCGCTTTGGACTTTGGGTTAGTTTAGCTTATTAAGCCCAAGTTCCAACCCTCTTCTCCTCACTCTTCATAAATTTCCTAACTAATCAAGCTTTGGCATTAATGGTGGAGGGAATGGGAAATTAAAATTCCAAAACTCAAATTCAATTGCAATCCATCTTTCTACTCCAAATTGAAGAAGAAGACATTGGATTCAAGCTTCTTGTGCTTAGATAGAAGAAGGATTGATTCTTGCTTGCTTAAAACTTCATTTTCATTGATATTTGGTGCAAAGGTGAGATTTTTATCTCACAAATCTAGTCTATAACTATATTGGACTGTTGGGAATGATTCCCTATCACTTTTGCATGCACATTTGCCTTTAGTTTGGATTGGATTGGCGAAAAACTCCAATTTTTAGCATTTTTGGAAATTTCCTGCACTTAGCTCGTTCTGGCCACTTGACTCGTTCGGTGATAGGTTGCAAGATCACTGGGTCGTAGGTCGCAGGGCTTTAGGTCGTTCTGGAAGAATTGGCACTTCGGAATTAGGTCGCTCACGAGTTAAGTCGTTAGGTCGCTCGCGAGTTAGTACCATAGGTCGCAGGGCTTTAGGTCGTTCTGGAAGAATTGGCACTTCGGAATTAGGTCGCTCACGAGTTAAGCCTTAAGTCGTAGGTCGCTCACGAGTTAGGCCTTAAGCCGTAGGTCGCTCGCGAGTTAAGCCTTAAGTCTTACGTCGTTTCCGACCTATAATCTCTAGGCAAACGTTAAGTCGCTCGCCCTGGTTTATCTCGTAGGTCGTCTCCGACCTAAGCTCCTGATAAGTCGTTCGAGTTGGGTCGTTGGACCATTTACCTTAGGTCGCTCGTCCACTAGGTCGGCCTGGTTTATCTCGTAGGTCGTCTCCGACCTAGGCTCCTGATAAGTCGTTCGAGTTAGGTCGTTGGACCATTTACCTTAAGTCGCTCGACTCTGTTAAGTCGTAGGTCATTAGACCTTAGGTCGGTCGCCTTCCTTAAGTCGCTCGACCCCTCCACACTAGGTCGCTCGGCTTGCTTGAGTCGTAGGTCGTTGGACCTTAAGTCGCTTGCCTCCCTTAACTCCAGTTAAGTCGCTCGGCCATTGTGTTAGGTCGCGTCAACCCTTAGGTCGTTAGACCTCATTTTGCTTTAGGTCGTAGGCCGCTTGTCTTCACTTAGGTCGTACCGTTTTGGACGGGGCGCTGCCCTGCACCCCGCCGGGGGCGCTGCCCCCTGGACCCCCGCGACCTGACCGGGCAGGTCGAACCCCGTAAGCGGTGGCGTTGCCCCCGCACCCCACCTTGGGGGGTTGCCACCCCCCCTGGACCCCCCTTCCGTAGGGGATCTTATCTGAAAAACATTGAGCTGATTTCCTTGGATTTTATTCACATCTCCGTATGCGATTTTTGTGACTGATTGTTTCTACAATTGCTTCTGTGTTTTGTCACTTTATAATATAAAGGTTTCAATACTAGTAGTAAATATCAAAACTCTTTTAACAAACAATTTCAACTCTATTTTTAATAACAAAGCTCTTTTCTTAAACCGTTTTCCAATCTATTAGTATATACAAACCTTTACCTCACTCGGATGAGAAATCTAATTAAACGACTTAGTAAAACAAGTGGTATGAAACGCTTGCGTTCACTTCGTCGGTTAATTCTTGGACTTGTTCGATTGAACCTCTTGTGACAATTTTATTAGTGAAGAATTACAGTTTGTTCGTAAATATTTAAGTTAAGCAAGTGGTTATGGGACATGAAGCTAAACTTCTATATTTACTAGCTTAGTGTAATTGACACTTCTCGTTGATCATGACGATCATTCTGATGATTTAGACTAGCAACTGTGCGATGTCTCTTGTTGCGAGGTTAGACTAGACACCACTTGTGTGATTCCACTCACACATACCTTTTTGCTTTTTGGTTAGTCTGGACCTTAATCTGTGTGATTCCATTCACACATGTGGGGTAGCTCCCCTTGGTCTTCGGACCGTCATGTGATAGGCCTCTTTCTCTTTTCTATGATTTCTGGACTTCTTGCATTGATTTCTAGAATTTATGTCATTGACTTGTTATGAGTACAAGTTTGGGGTATGATGCCCTTTCCGAATCTTTGAGAAGATTCTTGTGATATTGATTATCTCTTATTGATTGATCTTCTGTTGATCATTATTTACATACTTATAGTGGTATGTCATTATGGATGTTTATGTTTATGCCATATCTTTTATGTTATATCATGTCATCTGATATTTATAGCTAGACTGACCCGTTTATTATTTTCTTAAATAATACTCGGGTCAGACCGAGATGTTACAGGTGCTTCTGCTTGACTTCTTCCCAGGGATTCATCACTCTGACTTTTGGCTAACTGTTTAGATTAGCAGTTTTTGTTATATACACTTGAGATATAGACTCATAGTTGTATTCTTTTGTATAGCACGTGTTGCTATTCTTTTGTATTTTCGTGGATCTTACTGACCACTACTCTGATGTACACTTTCATGTGTTAGTTATATATTCATATCTTCTTCCGCCTTTGTGATATGGATATCTGTGACTGATTTGTGATATGATTATTTCTATGTTTGTTTCCGAAGATTATTTATAGCCACCGTGTGATAAGCAATTACATGGATGGTCGCTCCTCAACAGCCTTATTCTCCGTGCTAGTTGACAGCACTACTCCGGAGTGTTCTTGGCTAGCGTGGGTATAGAGGTGGGGCGTCACAATAAATACTTGGTCCAAAAAACTATCTTCTCCATACGATCGAGTTAGGATTCGAAACCTTTTCCATTTCGTTCGGAACCGGGGTTTAATATTATAAACGCCTAGCGGCACGCCTCGATTGGAGATCAAGATTTTTGAGTGGCGGAAATCGTGATGATTTGAATCTGAATTTAAGTTAAATATATAGAAAAATTAACACGTTTCGACTCCAACACGCCATCTGTCACACATGCCTCATTGTCTTTTGTTTTCTTTTTATTAATCAAAACAAAATGAACAATTTCCTCTCCAGTTCTATTCTTTACAAAATCAAAATCGAATTCTCACCAAAAAAATGTGAAATTATATCCCAAATCGAGAACGGCCGAAACGAAAAAAGAAAGGGGAAGTTCAGAATCGAAATCAATTTCGAATTTACAAGAAAACCTAGTGACCTCATTTCCCTTTTTGAAATCGAAAGTTCAAATAAATTAAAGCTCGAATTTTCCCCACCTCACCTCGGTCGCGGTTGATTTTGTAGTGCAATCGCGATTCGAGCGTTAATATGGTTCTCTGGCTTAAGGATTTCTTTTCCATGCGGTCGCGTTTGACTCAAGTTCGAAGGGGGGAAGATCTAATCTATTGGGTTCGTCAGTAAGGCATTGGGGTGAGGGCTGGCAATGGGGTCACCGTGGCGATGATGACGGTCATGACGAAGTCGCGATCGAGCATCGCATGCTCGCGAGTGATTTGGGATGAGGCTGGGAGCTTGCGACCGAGTTTCTGAGGCGCTGCTGCCTCGAGAGGAGGTTGTAATGGTGGCGTGTTCGAGTGTTGCGATAAGGTATAATTCTGTTTTAATTATTCAATTTAATTTAATCTAAATGTGTGTATGTATAGTGTAGATAAACAGGAATTCGTTTTACAGTAAGTTGAAATTTGTTAATTTTGAAACAGTGTTGTCTTTACTTAATATATATATATATATATATATATATATATATGTTAGTAGAATTTTTATTTTAGTAGGTATAAAATAATTTTTGTTTCATTGTATATTCGCATGCATGTTCTATTTTAAAACAGAAAATAATATATATATATATATATACACATACCTATTTTTAATATTTATACAAGGAAGAATTTATAAAAGTTAAATTTTTAGAATCTATAAATTATTATTTTTAAGGGTATATGTAGTTTCAAAAGAAAAATAAATATACATACCTACATTTTAAATTTACTAATTTATTTTAAAACAAGGTATTAATTTAATTAATTTGTTTATTTGGTCCATTTAATTATTTTAGCCACCAAAAATAATTTATTTAAGGAGAATTTGTTAAATTAAATTATTAAATGCTAATAGTTTGTTCGATTAGCCCAAAGTATTAATAAACCAAATAAATGTTTATACAAAGTCAAAATCTGAAAGGAAGCAAGCCGGATTGGAAATGGGTTGCATGCCTAGTCAAAGGTGAGTTAATCTCACTATTTCGGAATACCATTAAATTTAAATAGTTAAAATTTAAATTATTGATTGTTTGCTTGAATTGATAACTTATTATCAACTTGAATGTGATATGTTATATATATATATATATATATATATATATATATATAGGGGTGATTGATTTCCCGCATCATATAGTGGATGACACCCTATGTGTCCCGTATAATAGCGGACAACCCTTTATACCGCGATATCCCGCCTCGAAGCGGGATTGGTATTTTAAATTATTGTGCTAACATCTGCGGATGTAGGGAAACATGTTGGATGGATCCAACTGGATTCCTCAAATGTTTGAATTTATTTCATATTCCGTGTTATGATTTATTGATAATCTGCGAATGATTATATTGGTAATTAAAATTAATAAATGCTATGGTTTGGATGAATATATTTTGTTGTTTTAAGATATCAAAAGTATAAAAATTGGATTTTTTGAAGGAAATTAAAGTAGAGAATTTTAAGTAAAATTATTTTAGAGAATTGGATAAATTGAAAGAAGAAATTTGGAAAAGGATAAAAGTTAATCTTTGAAATCCTATTGAATAAATTCCAAGTATGAGGAAAAAGATTTTTAATGAATGGAAATAAATGGATTTTGAGAACTTAAGTAGTATTGTTTAAATATTGATGACTTTATTTTAAATTCAGAATTTAAAATGTTTTGGGAGAAATAAATGGAGAATTTTAAAATTAAGTATGAAATTAATATTTCAGATTTCAAATAGGATTTTAAATCACAAATATAGATGTGAATATAGAATTAATGGATTTCAAAATAAATTGAGTAAGTAGAAGAATTTATTTTTAAAATGGAGAAATTGAAGAATCGATTTAGTGTTTGAAACTGGGTTTTAAAAAAAAGAGAATATGGAAGGTCAAAACATAAATTATTAGGTCAAAATGAATGTTGCGTAAAACATCGTTGGAATAACCAAAAAATAGTAGTATGGGGATTCGATTGATTAATATATATAAATCTCGTATACGAATAAAATATTTCCTTTCAGAAATCGTTTTATTTTAACAACAGTATTATAGTCCATGCCTTCCATACTTTCAAGAAAACATCTATTGCAACAATAAATGTTGAAATCTATGTTTTCGACACTCATTTCAAAATAATTTTCAAAACCATTTAAATTCCTTTGGATTATTATTTTCAAAACCTTTACTTCAAAAAGATAAATTAATTTCAAAACCGGTAACTCCATTAAAATATCACTTCCAACATTCTTTTAAATAAAAATCCATGTTTAAATCTCAACATAAATCAATTTTACATTTATAAAACTATTTTTATAATTCTCCCTTCGATTTTATGAAACTTCTATTTATTAAAATTCCCTTTATTTACAAAACTCTATTTATAAATCATTCCTTTATAAAACTAATTCTATTATCAAAATCCATTTCTTTGTAAATCAAATTTATTTATAAAATTCATCTATAAAATATTTATAAATTCAAATTACAACCCTATTTCTTTATTTACAAAATATCACTTCTGTAAATCCTTTTTTTATAAAAATTTTCAAAAATCCCAAATCAAAGTGTTTCTTAAAACTGTATTTTTATAACATCAAAAATCATAACTTTTTATTTATTTAAAAACAATGTAACACCTCCAATTATTGATAACATTATTCAGGAGATTTAATTAGATAAACTAAATAGAATAATGTAAATAATTAGATTGGTAAAGGAATTGAGATATGAAAATAAATTGTGGGCCGTGCTTAATAAGACAAATAGGCCTATAAATGGTTATATATGATAATTAATTAATGTGACGACCTGGAATTTATGGATATTTGAAATTGAAATATTTAATCGATTTTAAATATTTGAAAGTTAGTTTAACTTGAATTTCAAATATCTCCATTTATTTGATAATTAAATTATTGAATTTAATTTCTAGGAATTTGGGCAAAATATTAACTGTTGAGTTTTATGCTTATTAAAAATATTTCAAAGGCTTATAAAATTTATATTAGCAATACTGAAGATAATAAAAGTGACAGAATCGAATTTAAAGGTGATATGTTCAGTTTTAAAAGTATATCGTTTAAATCGATATTTAAAAATAGACATCCGAGGCACAGTCTTGGAATTTGAAGAAACCAGTTCCATTGGATCCGTAATAGTGTATTATTATTGGATTTCAAATTTCGTAATGTTGGAAGATTGTCGTGAGATCATACAATATATAAACGCATTGAAACTCTATTGAAAATTCAATATAAATACTGGGTCCAAAAAGCTATCTTCTCCATACGATCGAGTTAGGACTCAAAACCTTTTCCATTGCGTTTGGAATAGGGGTTTAACATTATAAACGCCTAGCGCCATGCCTCGATTAGAGATCGAGATTTTTGAGTTGCGGAAATCGTGACGATTTGAATTTGAATTTAAGTTAAATATATAGACAAATTAACATGTTTTGACCCTAACATGCCATCTGTCACACATGCCTCATTCTCTTTTGTTTTCTTTTTATTAATCAAACCAAAATGAATGATTTCCTCTCCAGTTCTATTCTTTTCAAAATCAAAATCGAATTCTCACCAAAAAAATGTGAAATCATATCCCAAATCGAGAACGGCCAAAACGAAAAAAAATGGGAAAGCTCAGAATCAAAATCAAATTCGAATTTACAAGCAAACCTAGCAACCACGTTTCCCTTTTCGAAATCGGCAGTTCAAATAAATCGAAGCTCGAATTTTCCCCACCTCAGCTCGGTCGCGGTCGATTTTGTAGTGCAATCGCGAGGTATTCGAGCGTTAATATGGTTCTATGGCTTGAGGATTTCTTTTGCATGCGGTCGCGTCCGACTCGAGTTTGAAGGGGAGAAGATCGAATCTGTTGGTTCATCAGTAGGCCATTGGGGTGAGGGCTGACGATGGGGTCGCAGTGTCAACGATGGCGGTCACGACGAAGTCGGGATCGAGTATCACGTGCTCGCGAGTGATTTTGGACGAGTCTGAGAGCTTGCGACCGAGTTTCTGAGGCGCTGCTGCCTCGAGAGGAGGTTGCGATGGTGGCGTGTTCGAGTGCTGTTGTAAGGTATAATTCTATTTTAATTATTCAATTTAATTTAATCTAAATGTATACACACACACACACACACACACACACACACATATCTGTGTGTGTATAGTGCAGATAAACAAGAATTCTTTTTATAGTAAATTTAAATTTGTTAATTTTGAAACAGGGTTGTCTTTACTTAATATATATATATATATATATATATATATATATATATATATATGTATATGTTAAAAGAATTTTTATTTCAATAGGTATAAAATAATTTTTGTTTTAATGTATATCCATATGCATGTTCTATTTTAAAAAAGAAAATAATATATACATATATATATATATTTATACACATACTTATTTTTAATATATATACAAGGAAGAATTTATAAAAGCATAATTTTTTGCATCTATAATTTTTTTAAGGGTATATGTAGGTTCAAAAGAAAAATAAATATATATACCTACATTTTAAATTTACTAATTTATTTTAAAACAAGGCATTAATTTAATTTATTTGTTTATTTGGTTCATTTAATTATTTTAGCCACCAAAAATAATTTATTTAAGGAGAATTTGTTATATTAAATTATTAAATGCTAATAGATTGTTCGATTAGCCAAAAGTATTAATAAACCGAATAAATGTATACACAAGGTCAAAATTTGAAAGGAAGTAAGCCGGATTGGAAATTGGTTGCATGCATAGTCAAGGGTGAGTTAATCTTACTCTTTCGAAATACCTTTAAATTTAAATAGTAAGAATTTAAATTATTGATTGTTTGCTTGAATTGATAAATTATTATCAACTTAGATGTAATATATTACACACACACATATAAGTGATTGATATCCCGCATTATATAGCGGATGAGATCCTATGCACCCCGCATAATAGCGAATGACCCTTTATACCGCGATATCCCGCCTCGAAGCAGGATTGGTATTTTAAATTGTTGTGCTGACATCTGTGGATGCAGGGAATAGGTTGGAGGGATCCAATTGGATTCCTCAAATGTTTGAATTTATTTCATATTCTGTGATATGATTTACTGATAATCTGCGATTGATTATATTGGTAATTAAAATTATTAAATGCTATGGTTTGGCTGAATATATTTTGGTGTTTTAAGATATTAGAGGTATAAAAATTAGATTTTTGGAAGGAAATTAAAGTAGAGAATTTTAAGTAAAATAGTTTTAAAGAATTGGACAAAATAAAAGAAGAAAATTAGAAAAGGATAAAAGTTGATTTTTGAAATCCCATCGAATAAATTCCAAGTACGGGGAAAAAGATTTTTAATAAATGGAAATAAATGGATTTTGCGAACTTATATAGTATTGTTTAAATATTGAAGACTTTATTTTAAATTCAGAATTTAAAATGTTTTGGGAGAAATAAAAGGAGAATTTTAAAATTAAGTATGAAATTAATACTTCAGATTTTAAATAAGATTTTAAATCATAAATAATTAAGTGAATATGGAATTAATGGATTTTGAAATAAATTGAGTAAGTAAAGGAATTTATTTCTAAAATGGAGTAAAATTTGGAAATCGATTTGGAAATCGATTTAGTGTTTGAAACTTGGTTTAAAAAAAGAGAATGAGATTATCGAATTTATAAACTGGCTTTATAAATAAAGTGAAATATTTATCAGAGGATAATTTGGAAGTATAAATTCAGGATGGGAATTTATAAAGGAATGGGTAATTTGTTTTAAAAATAAATAGTGGTTTATTTTTAAAGATGTGAAAAGAAAGTGTATTTCCTTGAAAATCCAAGTACGTTTTCAAGCAGATTTTAAGTTAAGTTAAAAGTTTTAAAGTTGTTTAAAAGAATGTTTTTGAAAACTATTATTTAGGTTGTTAAAATTTTTAAAGGTAAATATTTTATTAAATTAGTTATAGTAGTAATTATTTATAAAGGTTAATTGGTATTATGGTTTAAAAAGATAATTATTAATATTTATATTTTATAAAGTAGTTTTATTTTAAAGATAGTTTGGATAAAGTTTTTATTTGAAAAACTTGCATAGAATTTTGTAACTTTTATTTTAAAATTTGTTTTGGCTTAAGTTTTAAATGAGAAGTTATTATAAATTTCATAAATAGTAATTTAAATAAAGTCTTCTAAGTGGTTTTTATTTTAAATGTTTTAAAAAGTGTGTGTGTATATATATATATATATATTTAGGTAAAGCTATTTTAAATTATTTTAAATCTAAAGTATTTAGACTCAGTAATTTTCAGTGGAAATAAAACATATTTTGGAATTTATTCTACGAGAGGAAAGTGATTTGAAAAATCTTTTCAAAGGGTTAAAGTATGGAAAATAGCTTGCGAAGATATTTTGAAATAAATAATTTAGAAAATTATTTAAAGTCTGATGGTTGTTTTTGAACGTTATTTGATAGTTAAATAACTGACTATCAATATTGGCGAATGCGCTGATCGTTTCGAAGAGACCGATTCGGGATTTATTTCTCGAAAACCACTTCGATCCGGTTTGAACGTTTATGTGAGGAAGACAAGAATTTGGAGTCGAAGATGGAGCAATGATGAGCAAGGGCTAATCGCTACTAATCCTGAGGGTGATTCCAAAATGGATGTAGCAGGAGTAGTGCCTTCAGTTCCGTTCGGTTCCGTTCGGACCCGGAATGGACTTGTATGGATGAATGCTTTCAGAACATCGTCAGGAAGATGATGAACATTCTAAGTAAACATGTGCTAAAAAGGCAACACATAGCCTCGAGCCTCATCAATCGGCAATGGCTAAAATAGGGGAGGTGCACATAAGGCTAAGTGGCTAGCAACCAATTAGGGTAAGGCCACCCCCGTCGAGATATCACATTATTTCGGCTGTGTGGGCAGTTGCTGATCCCAACCGCGGGGTGATCTTATTCAGACTATGCAGTAAGGGGTAGCTCCAGTCTTGTGATGCAGGGGATCAGGGTGGATCCACGGTGCGGTGATCTAGACCACGTACTGTGACGGGTGGTACCCCAGTAGCCTTGCCATTGATGGAAATCCAATCTCCAATAAGTGCCTTCGGACTTATTTGTATACCTATTATGCTGGAATTTAATGAATGTAACAATTTCGGCTATTTGAATAAGTATTTGTACATATACACTATTATAATATCAGAGGCTTTTATAAGAAAATGTTTTGGTTACTGTAAGGTAAAAACCCAGCATGTTTATTTGTGGCGTGGTATTACGAGATACCTTTGATTCAAAAGGATTTTGAAAACTTAATAATCCAATTGAGTGTGTTTTCTTACACTGGTTGTGACGCCCCATCTCTATACCCATGCTAGCCAAGAATACTATGGAGTAATGATGTCAACTAGCACGGAGAATAAGGCTGTTGAGGAGCGACCATCCGTGTAACTTCTTTGTGCGAGCACCGATATGTCAGATAGTATAGCATGCATTTCATTTAAGGAGGAAGTCCGACATACCGATACAAACTTAAAGCTATCACACGGTGGCTATAAATAAATCTTCGGAAACAAATATAGAAATAGACATAACATAAATCAGTCACTGATAATTCATATCACAAAGGCGGAAATAGATATGAATATTCCACACATAAAAGTGTACACCAGAGTAGTGGTCAGAAAGATCCACAATAATACAGAAGAGTAGCAACACGTGCTATACAAAAGAATATAACTATGAGTCTATATCTCAAGTGTATACAACAAAAACTGCTAATCTATGTGGTTAGCCAAAAGTCAGAGTAATGAATCCCTGGGGAGAAGTCAAGCAGAAGCACCTGTAACATCTCGGTCTGACCCGAGTATTATTTAATAAGAAAATAATAAATGTATCAGTCTAGCTATAAATATCAGATGACATTATATAGAATAAGAGATATGGCATAAACATATGATAACCATAATGGCATACTACAGTAAGTATGTAATTGAAAATCAACATGAGATTATCAATATCACAAGAATCTTCTCAAAGATCCAAAAAGGGTATCATACCCAAAACTTGTATTCATAACAAGTCAATGACACACGAATTCACCAAGGCACAAAAATTGACAAAGCTTATCAATAGAAATCACAAAAATAGGTGAAGCATAAAATTTCCAGAAATCAACACATGAAATCCAGAAATCATAAAAAGGGAAAGATGCCAATCACATGACGGTCCGAAGACCATGGGGAGCTACCCCATATGGGTGAGTCGGAATCACCCAGTTGAGGTCTAGGCTAATCAAAAAGCAAAAAGGTATGTGTGAGTGGAATCACACAAATGGTGTCTAGCCTAACCTTGCAAACGGAAAAGATATGTGTGAGTCGAAATCACACAAATGGTGTCTAGACTAACCTCGCAGATAAAGAGATACGTGTGAGTCGAAATCGCACAAATGGTGTCTAGTCTAACCTTGCAGTCAAAGAGACATCGCACAATTGCTAGTCTAAATCATAAAATGATCGTCATGATCAAAGAGAAGTGTCAACTACAGTAAGCTAGTAAATATATGAGCTTAGCTTCATGTCCCATAACCACTAGCTTAACTTAAATATTTACGAACAAATTGTAGATCTCCACTAAATAATTGTCACAAGAGTTTCAATCGAACAAGTCCAAGAATTAACCGACGAAGTAAACGCAAGCGTTTCATACCACTTGTTTTACTAAGCCGTTTAATTAGATTTCTCATACGAGTGAGGTAAAGGTTTGTATATACTAATAGATTGGAAATCGTTTGATAAAACGAGCTTTGTAATAAAATAGTGTTGAAATCATTTGAAGAAAGAGTTTTGATATTTACTACTAGTATAGAAAACCTTTGTATTTTAAAGTGACAAATCATAGAAGTGATTGTAGAAACAATCAATCATCAAAATTCACTTTCGAAGACGTGAATAAAATCCAAAGAAATCGATACCGAATCCATCAAAATGGATATTCCCAAAAATCCCGATATAAAAGTCATCAAGTCCATAATAAATGATAATCAACAAATCGGAATCAACATAAATCGATCAAAGTTGCAATTCTCAAGCAAATAGGCAAAAGAGTGCAGATTCAGACGTCTGAAATAAGGATTCAGACGTCTGAATCTGGAAAACCAAAAGTTTTCCAGAGTATATTTCAGACGTCTGAACCCTATATTTCAGACGTTTGAAATAGGCAATTTTTAGCCTATTTCCTTTCTGGCCCAAAACAAACTAATTCAGACGTCTGAAATATAGATTCAGACGTCTGAATCTGGGAATACAAATCTTCCCAGTATAATATTCAAACGTCCGAATACTACGTTTCAGACGTCTGAAACTGGGGCTGAGGGCATTCCTTGAACCTAGGCCAAAAATGGCCGAAATAAATACCGGAAGCGATCGGACGAGCAACGACGACTAAGGATTTACGTCAAGCGACAACCCAGCCTTAACGGCTCTTCGATACGCCTCAAATATCAATGTCCAAATATCCATAAAAGGATTTTCATAGATTTTGATTTTAAAACATCAAAAATTGGAATATACACCAAATCAATCCAAACCAAAATTAATTGCACAAGAACAAGTGTTAGGAATTCATACCTAACAATCGAAGATAATTATAGACAAAGATGTAAGATAAAAATCTCACCTTTTCGCAAAATCAATGAAGAAGAAGCTATATAGCAATGGCAAGAACAATCACTCCTCGATTCCAACCCAACAAGCTTGAATCTAAGCTTAAAGGAGAAACATTTCCTAAATTAGGTTTAGGAAATTTCTGAAATTGAATGGAGAAAGAGTTAGAGAAGATGAAGAGAAGGCTTACCAAAGCTTCTTCTTGAATTTGGAGGTAGAAGCTTGAATTTGCAATAAAGATTAGGGCTTGGAGTTTTAATTTCCCTTTCCTCCCACCATTGTTGCTAAAGCTTGAGTATTAGGAATTAGAAATGAAGTAATGAAGAGTTGGAGTGGAGTTGGGTTCATATGTTAGGTTAATGGGCTGAAACCCAAACCAAAGCCCTAAGTGAAAAAGTAGCAAAATTCTACTATCTCCAAACATATCAAAGTTTATACTTAAAAAGATCGCAAACGGCGTTTTGAACTCAATGGAAGTGGTCCCGAGTCCTAATTCGACCATATGCAAAAAGTAGCTTTTCGGACTAAATTCTGAGTATCGATAAAATATTTAAATATAAAAATCGATAAATATGCGGGTTGTTACACTGGTTTTCCAAACAGACTCGGGTGCTGTTTTACTATAATGCTCGGGTCAGACCGAGTATTATAGGGTACAGATTTTGGATGGACCGTTGTGGAGCTCAGAAGACGAGCTGGGTGACGAGGCGTATTTCCGTAGATTTATATTTTCGCTATGCAATGTAAGCTTAATATTCAGTTCTGGGAGGATAAGATATTATAACTGTCCTGAATTGTGTTGTTGATTTGTACTACTCTGATGATAATGTATAAATAGATATAATTCTTTTTGTTTAAAGATCTGTCGTTTGTATATTATATATTGTTCCATTGCGATTGTGAGATTCTCTATTTCTTCTTCTACCTTTAACCCTAATGATTCGGTTTTTCGGGATTCGATAGTTCGGCATTTGACATAGTGGACGTATTGATGTCGATTTTCGGGCGTCGAAAAATCGGGTCGTTATAATTAACCTAAGGGCTTATTAGGAATTAGCTGCACATAAACTATCACCTATATATATTCCTATTTCCCTTTATTCACATTCATTTGTGCAAAACAAAAATAAAACGCAAACATAAGAAGAGGAGTTAGCCATTACTAGGAGAAAAAGGAGAAATTAAATCTAAAGCTAAGGATTTAAAGAGAGGGGAATAAATCTCAATATCAATCCAATTTCCTTACCTAATCAAGGTGAATAATAATTATACCATCTCTGTTTTGTTTATAATCATTTGTTTTCGGGTTTACGATTAAATTCGTCTTAATGATGATTTGGATGATAATATGCTTGAATTTATAACAAGTTTTATTTAAATCAAATTGTCCATATGTGGTTTTATTTGGTTTTTAGGATAAAACCGATTGTAAATGATTTCGAATGCCATGAGAAAATTATACGTCATGTAAAATATGATTTTGGAGTTGAGTTTAATTTTCATAATTTTCCAAGTTATGGAGAATTGATTATGAATATTCAATGGGAATTATGGTTATTTGGGTTTAGAAATTTATTTCAGAAATTTTATTGAGAATTTGGATCTGATATTTATATATGTTAGATAACATATTAAAAATGAATTTCCGTGATTTTTGGGAATTTTTCCTAAGTAATTTACTATGAAAATTAAATTAATTTGAAAGGAGAACCAAAATGATTTATTTGTTTTGCTTAATGGAAGGGCTTATTTGTTAAATTAATCATGGTTAAGATCTGAAACTATGCAGCGGTTATTTTTTAAAAAAATTTCGAAAAGTTGAGGCAACCAATAACATGTTTACACCTTGGCAGATTAGTAAGAAAGCATTGCCTTAATTGGCGTAAATCAACTTTTACCCAGAAAAGTGGGTTTCTCCTCTATTAGAAGCACCTTTTGACTCATAGCTTCTGCCTTCAATCAAGTCGAAACCCCATAAAACCCAAATCAATACACAAATCAAAATTGGTACATAGTGGATTGGAGAAAGGAGGAAGGAATGGTGTCGAAACTTAGCTTTCGATGGGAACAAAACCATTGCTTTGCTTCTAAATGTTAAGCGCATGCCTTTATTTTACTAAAGCTTTTGAAGGAGTCGAAACATATGCTATCGAAAGGGGTTTTCCAACTAGCTTTCAAAGAAGGTTGCTATCTTTCATTTTTAAGTATAAGCTTTGGAATGAGTTCCTTGTTTATAAAAGAATGCTTTCGAAAATGGTGGTTCGGACCTAGTCGAAGCCCTACTGCCGTTCTTTTTCCTTTCTAGTGTGTTGAAGTCATCGAGGCTTTTGAAGGGTAGCCTTTGTTTTAAACTTATATTAAGCCACATCCTAAATGCTTTCGAAAGGGTTCAATAGTTTCGAAACGGTTTCGTAAGGGTGTTTCGATACGATCCTTCAATGTTTTACTTAAATGTTTTGAATCTTTCAAATGCATGGTGCCGACGCCATTAAACTTTCCCTAAACAATTTTATATGAAGATTAAGAGTTTTAAAAGAGATAGTTTCATATATATTCACTTTGAACCAAAAGATGTTTTTAAAGTACAACACAATGGTTTCGAAATAGTTACTTCGATTAGTTTCAAAGCTGCATTTCTAAGGATTATTAAGTAATGCTTGGTACTTTCAAAAGGTACATTTTGGTTTTGAAAGAGTTGATTTAATGGGCTTCAAAATATATATATTTTGTGTTTTGAAAAGAAGTTTTCTATGCTTATGAAGGTGGTTATCTAGGGGTTTCGAAATTAATGTTTTAAGGTTTCAAAAGCCTTAGTATTTCAAAACAAATAACCCAATCTCATTTTAGAGGAAAACCATAGCATAAATAAAGAGTTTTGAAATGATTTTAAGTATGGAGTTTTTGAAGAAGTTTTCGTTGATTAATAGGTTAAAGTGATTAACCAAGGTATTATTTTTGCTTCTTCATATATGTATATATTCATATTGTAATGGACCCATAACTGTATTTTGGGGGAGGGCAGAATAACTAGCTAGGTTGACCCAGTAATGAATATATATTTAGTTAACTCCTAAATGAGTAGAATTACGTCTAGAAGGTCGGGAAGCCAGAATATAGGATGCTAAAATATTTATTAAAGAAGTTGTCAAGGAGAAATGTTTATAGTAAACCCATGAAAATTATGTATAAAGGAAGTTGCCAAGGAGACAAGTTCATAGTAAACCCATGAAAACTATGATTGGAAAAAGTTATTGTCATGGGCCAATAGGTTTATAGTGATCCCATGGAAACTGTATTCAAATTCAATTAGTGATAGATGTCAATAGGTTCCTAGTTAACCCATTAAAACTAGGACAAGAGGGAAGTTATTGGAGTTAACAATAAGTTCAGGGAGAACCCATGAAATAATGATGATGTTGACAAGGGCCAATAGGTTCTTAGTGATCCCATGAAAACTATGAAATAAGACAGGGAGTTCATAAATTTAAATAGGTTATTAATCAGCCCATGATAACTAATAGGTTAATAGTGACTCAAGAAAGTACAACTGAGACAGACAGATAACCAAAAATAAATAGGGATGAGTAATCTAGAATTGGTTTACTTGTTTGCATATCATCATATTATGTTGAACTACTATGTTTTAACCATTATGGATGCAGAAGCACAGGATATGGTTTTATAAAGGTTTTAGGATACTATTGAGGGGAAAATCCGTTCCGCTAAGTGACGCGGTCTCACTAGACATCTAAATGATTTGAGATGGTAGATTATCATTCATACCAGGCTTTATGTCTGACTCGAAGTTTATGTTTTCACCTTAAACTCTTGGGTACTCAATTGATTTTTTGTAATTTGAGAGTTGAGGTTTTCAGGTACCTCTTTAGACGAATATGCTTCCAAAGACATGTGGAAGGCATGATAGATACTTAGGGTTCTCTTTTATTTTTATTCCGATGTGTTGTTGTTGTAAAGGAAAAGATGTTTAATTGCCTATATACACACATATACATACTCTAATCATCCAAGGAGGCATCTTCATATGTCGCTCCTGGTGTATGTTGTAATAAATATATTTTCTCTAAACGTGGTTCTCATATTGGGATTATGTAATGAATCTGAAATGCTTTGAAATGGAATGATAAAATTATTTGTTGATTTTTAAAATTTTCCATATCCATTTTTTTTGTTATATCAATGCGACGACCCGGAAATTTTGACATTTGAAATTGAAATATTTGATTGAATTTTTATATTTAGAGGTTGATTTAACTTGAATTTCAATAAAATTCAGAATGAATTTGGCAATTTAATCATTGAATTTAATTTATTGAAGTTGGGTAAAAATTTTGAATCTTCAGTTTTAAGCCTGTTAAAAATAATTTGATGGCTAAGAAAATTTATATGGATAATACCGAAGATAATGGAAGCTTCAGAATTGAATTTAGAAGTGATTTGTTCAGTTTTGAATTTATATCGTTTAAATCGATATTTAAAAATAGCCTTCCGAGGCATAGTCTCGGAATTCGACGAAACCAGTTCCATTGGATCCGTAATATTGTATTATTGTTGGATTTCAATTTTCGTAGCAATCGGAGTTATCGTTTAACTCTGGCAGCTCAAAACACATAGAAATTATTTTAATCGATTTAATTTAAAATTGATAGTTTACTTCAGTAACTTATGCATATGAACGAATTAGCCTCCGAAACACATACCGCTGTGTTCGGAATGCGGATAAAACCTTATATACGCCTGGCGGCATACCTCAATAGGGGTTTGGAATTTTGAGATATGTTAAACGAGATATTTTGGAATTAAATAATATTATAAATTCCTAATTCAAAGCCCTACCTTATGTAACACGCCATTCCATCCCAGTTATAGCCTCGTACCCCTTCCCCTTATCTCCTTGAATCCGAAAGAAAAAAATTGAGTAGTTCAAAATCAAGTTCAAATCAAATAAAAAAATGGTCGACCCTTTCCAATTTGAAATTCAAGAATTCATTAGAGAAATCCCTAAATCCTTTCAAAATTTCTGGGACCAAAATCGCATCCAAATATATAAAAAATTGATAACTTCGTCAGGGTGTTTCGAATTCGATGAAGTAGGGAAATGCTCGAAATCAAAGTCACGCTCGTATGGGGTAATACGACGGTGTCAGGGCGCTTGCGTGCAAGTGAGCGACCATGGCAGGTATCGATAGCAGCACGCGCGAACCAAGGTTCAAGCGGAAATGTTCGAGGGCTCGTGTGCGAAGGGGTAGTTCGAGCGAGACCGGTGGTGATAATGGTGGTTCGTCGCCTGTGCGTTGCGTATCGATTTATGGACCGGTGAAGTTTTTATTGGCGGCGATGCGCTCATGTGGAAGGTCGAGCGATCTAGAGCTCAAAGCTGTGTATCATCGTGATGTGAGTCTCGAGCTCGAAGTGGGATCGATGTAGTGGGGGTTGCATTGGGGTGCGGAGATGGCTTTGATCAAAAGAGGATGGAGGTTGGAATTTTGATTTACTGTAAGTTAAATGTCGGATTTTTAAATTAATTTAATAACGTATATATAAATATATAACATATATATAGATAGGTTTTTTTTTATCTGTAGTAAGATAAAATGTGAATTATTTTCCGGTTTAATTTTTTTTATGTATATACACTTACATATCTATTTTTAAACAGTAAACAGAAATTATTCTAGTTTTTTTGAAAAAAAATATATGAGGTTATATACTGCTTATTGAAATTAGGTTGAACTGGGATTGAAAATGAAGTGTTATATATATATATATATTTCCAATAAACTTACCGTTTCATGAATTTTAATTATTTAAGTAGTTTATATAAAATCAGAATCGATTATAATTAAATTTGTTAATGGAAGATGGGCTTAAAAATTTAATTATTAGTTTAAATCAAATAAATATATTAAATGGAAATTCATTATTCGATTATTTCGAATATTAATCAACTGTATAAAATTGTTTATACAAGGTCAAAATTGTGGAGAAAACAGTCTGGAATGGAAAATGGACTGCGTGCATAGTTAAAGGTGAGATCTTCTCTCTCAATCGTTGATTTTGTTTTAATAGTTAAATTTAAAATTGATTTATTGTGTGTTTGGATGATTGATTTATTATTAGTTATATTAGTTTAGACCCTATGCGTCGCATAATAGCGGATGATATTATATAAAACTCATATACCACGATATTCCACCTCGAAGTGGAATTAGTATTATATATGTATTTGGAGTTGTTGATTTCCCGCATTATTTAGCGGATGAGACCCTATGCGACGCATAATAGCAGATGATATTTTATAAATCCCATATACCGTGATATTCCACCTCGAAGTGGAATTGGTATTTAATTGTTGTGCTAACATCTATGGATGCAGGGAAATAGGCTGGAGGGATCCAACTGGATTCCTCAAATATTGAATTTGTTTCATATGTTGTGTGTTGATAATCTCTGTGCGATTATATTGTAATTGAAATCGTTGAAGGCTAAAATTTAGCCGAATATATTTTTGGTATCGTAAGATACCAGAAATAAATAAAATTGGATTTTAAAATTAAGTAGAAAATCTATAGTGAAATCCTATTGAATAAATTTCAAGAAAATGGAAAAAGATTTGATAAAGGAATTTATTTTTAAAAGCAATAAATTTGTAAATCAAATTAAAAATTTATTTGGTGTTTTAAAATAAATCTTTGGGAAATCAATTTGGAATTTGATTTGGTGTTTAAAATAAAATTTGAAATCAAATTGGAAATTGATTTGGTGTTTGTATACGATTCTTGAAATCGATTTGAAAATCATATATCAGTGGATATTTGGGAATTTAAATTCACAATGGGAATTTTATAAAAGAAAGAGATTTTTAAAAAAAAATAAATATTGTTTTATTTTTAAAAGTGTGGAAAGGATTTTACGGATTTGGAACATAAATTTAAAGTAAATCCAGAAGGATTTATATATTGATTTGAATGAACCATTTTAGAATGGAATGTGTATTTTCCCTGAAAGCCGAGAACGTTTTCAATATAGTTTATAAATATAGATTGAAGTTGTAAAGATGGTTTAAGGGAACGAATGTTTTGGAAAAAAATTAATTATTTAGGTTATTTTGAAAATCTTTAAAGTGAAATATATTTTAAACCATTATAGAAGTGATGATTTAAAGTTTTAAATTGATATTTATTTTAGAAATTGGTTATTTAAATGGTTATATCCTATCTATTAATTTTATTTTAAAATTAGTTTTGGACCTGAAATTTTATATGAGATATTAGTATAATATTTTCATAACTAATATTTAAGAAAGTATTTTTAAATAGTTTTATTTTAGATATTTCCAAGTATATTTTGGATAAGTATTTTAAATTATTTGAACTCGGCAGATTTTCAGTGGAAACAAATAAATATTTGGAAATGTATTCCGCGTAAGGAAAAGTGATTCGAAATTTGTTTTCAAAGTATTGAACCGTGGAAAGTAATTTGAAATTTGTTTTCAATTGGTTGAAGTGTGAAATATATATCTTGCGAAAATATTTTGAAAATAAATAATTGGGGAAAATTATTTAAATCTGGTAATTGTTGTGAATGTTGATTGATAGTTAAATAACCGACAATCAATATTGGCCTTTAAATGGCATTTGAATTTCGATGCGACCGAGGATCGGATTCCAAGTGGATATCCGAAAACCACATCGAACCTTTGTGATTGTGATAGATCTTTTTTTTAATGATGAAAGTGAAAGTTGTTGTAATTTGTTGAAATCTGAATGTAACACATATTTTTAAAAATAATCGCTCGTTATTCGGATTAGCCGGGAGAGGACATTGTGTCATAAAACCCATTCCAAATAACGATACGACGAAATTGGATTGTATTTGAAGACGGTGTTGAAGACCGGGTATTTTCGAAAGCGAAAGGATTTACCCGTCGAATGTCTCTGCACTGGGTTGCTCCGCTATAGAGATTTTATCACCTTTGTGATGGGGATTCCGGACGTGATTTTGAATGTTCGGATTTGCAAGGGCTTCTTTGAAGTGCCTTCGGTTCCGTTTGATCCCAGAACGGACTTGTATGGATGTGTGTCTGACGTTACACTTTGAGATGTAAAGCTGGTTTATATCAAATACATTTCTGTTAGTGGTGAAGAATTTATTCTCTTAGCTTAACACCCTTCTCTGAGACGTACGAGCTCAGAGGTTATGTAATTGATTGTTACTAGTAATGCATTCCACATTTGGTAATGTGACATACGAAGTGTTGCTGATCATTTGTTGATCAAAGCATGACTTTGTGAAAAGTGTAGTTTTGTGGACGAGACTTCGTCGGACCTTACAACCCGGAAATGGTCAAAACAGGAAAGATGCAGCAAGGTTATGAGGGTCGCGCCCTTTAGGGTATGTCATTTCCTTCTGGAAAAGGGTGGTATCATGGTATGGATCCCAGATACTTAACCTATGTTGTTGCCGCAAATATTTTATATATACTTTGTGGTTGTTGCTTTGTGGTTGAGGATCCTCGGATAAAGGTCCCAAAGGACCGGGGGATGGCATACTCGAGTAGTAGTTACCTAGTTACAGAGGTAACCCGACCTTGTGTTGGCAGAGATCCGGGTAGGTTCTCGGGACGTCCCTCCAGAGGCGTACCCATGTGGCAGTAGGAAGTTCCTTAGCCTGACCATTTGTTGGAAATCCAAAGAAACAATACGCGTCCTGTGCGGTTTTAGTTTTATAACCTGCCATGGAATGTGACGGTAACCTGCTATTGAACATGGTAGCTATAGTAGGCATACCATAATGGTTGTATGCTGGCTAAGATTAATATTATACTTTCGAAATGTTTTCCACTATGCACTAATAATAATATCAAAGGATTTTGCGTATCAAGCATGTTTGACTATCATAAGGAGAAACCGCCTCCAATTCTGTGTTTGCATCGTGTGTGTGGCGGGAGACCTTATGGTAGTTTCATCTTCCAAAAGCATAGCAAATTTCTTTTTATTTTCTTTGTGAAAATAACTATTTTTAAGATCTCACACCAGTCCCACGACTGACCTGGAGTTTATTGTTCCCTTTCTAAACTCTGGGTGCCCATAATTTTCCACACGGGCAGCCCAGAGTCAGGTTATCAGTTATACGGGAGCGAAGTCAAGAAGTTGCTGTGGAGATCAAGAGCACAATCTGGATGGCGAAGCGTATCAGTTATATATGTAATATTTCTTTTCCGCTGTTTGTTGTTGTAAACTCTGATAATGTGATGTGATGTAGTGTAACAACTGATGTAGTGCTTTTGTTTTAAAGATATTCATTTATCTATTATATTTGTTCCGCTGCGATATGTGAGATTCTGTTATTGTTTTCTTTTCTTCTTCTTCTACCTCTTTCTTATTTAACCCTAAAGATTCGTAAGTTTGTTACGCTTTGGGCTGAATTGTTGTGGGATTTTGCCAGCTCAAAAGGGGTACGGATTTGCGGGCCTTTACAAGTGGTATCAGAGCATTTGGTTAAGCGACAACCTTGGCTATGTTGGGTGTTACTCATTAGAGATAGTGTCAGTAGTACTCTAGAATGAGTTTGAGTGTAATAATAGATATGAGTGCGTATTTGTTAGTGAATATACAAAAATTGTTTTACATTGTGATGATTGGTTTGTTGAGTGGTATATGGATTCTGGTTGATATAGTCTGTACAACTCTATCGATAGGAACCTCTAAACACTCGTATAGAACAATTCGACATGATATTGTTTTAAAATAGGGTGAATGGAATAATTTTACGCAAACTATTTTCGTAGATAAAGGAAATGATTTCCATAAATTATTATAGCATATATATGGTTGCTTGGTTGTTAGGAAGTGATAATATTAAATTATTATCATTGAAATTGAATAAGAAATTGAAATCATAATCAAAAGTTAAGAATAAATTCACATACAATTGGAATTTGAGAATATAAATTGTACATTTAATTTGTAATTTGAAATGGAATTCCAGAGAAATGTTTTGAAAAGAATTTGAATATTTTGGAGATTTGGAAAGTTTAAATCCCTTTTGGTTTGAAAATAATTTTCAAAGGTTTTGGAAAAATGTTTTGAAGGGATAAAAGCTCTAAACTCTTTTCGGTCGCTGGAAAATAACTTCGGTGATGACTGCAGCATCATCGATGTTTATTTTCGGGTTTCCAAAAGAGTAATTGCTGCCAAATTATTTAAATGGAAGTTGTTTGGAAAATTTGGGTTTGGTTTTGAAATTCAAAAAATAATTTGAATTGTTTTCAATAATGGTTTTGAAAAAGGTGGAAATACTCTGGAATTTTATTAAAAATAGTTATGGAATAATAAATTTGAAAACTTAGAAAATTCAGATTAAACTGAAATTAACTTGAGTTAATTTGAATAAAGGTGAATTTTAGAAGTCTAATAGACTAAAATGATTGGAATAAAATTATTAAGATGGAAAATAAATTATGAATGAATAAATAAATTTGCAATTGCAAGTACGTGAAAGTGAAATTGAATGTTGAAATACATTTTGAATTTGTAAGTAAATAGAAATGGAATTGGAATTGAATTTGATTTGTGATAAACAAAACGAAACAATCAATAAAATCAGTTAGTGAAACCAATTGAAGGAATGACCAAATAAATATGGTTTGAAATGAATTGAATTCAATATTTATAAATGAAAGATAAATTAAATTCATATGGAATTTGAAATCCAGTTTAAATACAAGTGGTTGTAAACCAAAATGGTGAATTGAAATTGAATTGTGTTTGGGGATGAACAAAAGAATAAAACTGGAATTGAAAACCGAATATCGAAAACCAATTTGAATTTGTGTGAAATAAAATGAAGTTTTAAAATTAGTTCAAAGTGAACTAAAGATAATAAAGGTGAAATAAAGAAATGGTTTGAGATAAAATGAATTGGAATTTGTAATAGATTAGTAAATGAAACTAATTTAGAATAGTGATATGAATCAGTTGTGAATGAAAGATAGTTGATAAAAAAAATTAATATTTAGAAGTTAAATTGAATCAAAATAGAATTGAAAGTGTAAATCAAATTCAAATGAAATTGAAAATGTAAAATTGAATGAAAATGGATATATGACTTCAATAGAGAAGTAAAAATGGTATGAGAAGTAAGTATTCAAACTTTTGTAAAGAAATGTGCAAGAAATGATTTTTGAATGTTGTAATTGGATATTATGGCTAGCAGGATATACAAGTGTATTAAAGGAAATGGAATTGGGATTTTGATTTCGAAGATAAATTTTGAATTGCTCGACAAAAATGTATGTATTTAAATTTCAGTATGAAATTTAGTGATTTTCTTGTCTAGCCACTTGGCTTTTTGTTTTCTTTTTGAATCTGGAGGCATGTGGTGCCATTTTGTAGTCGTACCGAGCTAGCCACGCAAAGGAGGCGCTGGCGAAATTTTTCGAAAATTTAAGGAGTTAGAAAAATTTTGAGAAAATTTTGAAAATTTAAAATTTAAAATTTGAATTTAAATTTAAATTGTTAAGAAAACAAAGTTGTTTGGAACCTATGATTGAATTTGGAAAGCTAGTTGAAGTAATGATGGGTTTTAAATAAAAAGATTTGTTTTGAAAAGTTGATAAAACCGTTTGGTTTTGGGAAAAATAATAAATTGGGTTAAGGACAATTCTTCTTTAACTTGTAATTTCGGGACAAAATTCTTTTAAGGGAGGAAGGATGCGACGACCCGAAAATTTTGATATTTGAAATTGAAATATTTGATTGAATTTTTATATTTAGAGGTTGATTTAACTTGAATTTCAATAAAATTCAGAATGAGTTTGGCAATTTAATCATTGAATTTAATTTATTGAAGTTGGGTAAAAATTTGAATCTTCAGTTTTAAGCCTGTTAAAAATAATTTGATGGCTAAGAAAATTTATATGGATAATACTGAAGATAATGGAAGCTTCAGAATTGAATTTAGAAGTGATTTGTTCAGTTTTGAATTTATATCGTTTAAATCGATATTTAAAAATAGCCTTCCGAGGCATAGTCTCGGAATTCGACGAAACCAGTTTCATTGGATCCGTAATATTGTATTATTGTTGGATTTCAATTTTCGTAGCAATCGGAGTTATCGTTTAACTCTGGCAGCTCAAAACACATAGAAATTATTTTAATCGATTTAATTTAAAATTGATAGTTTACTTCAGTAACTTATGCATATGAACGAATTAGCCTCCGAAACACATTTCGCTGTGTTCGGAATGCGGATAAAACCTTATATACGCCTGGCGGCATACCTCAATAGGGGTTTGGAATTTTGAGATATGTTAAACGAGATATTATGGAATTAAATAATATTATAAATTCGTAAGTCAAAGCCCTACCTTATGTAACCCGCCATTCCATCCTAGTTATGGCCGCGTATCCCTTCCCCTTATCTCCTTGAATCCGAAAGAAAAAAATCGAGCAGTTCAAGATCAAGTTCAAATCAAATTAAAAAAATGGCCGACCCTTTCCAATTTGAAATTCACAAATTCATTAGAGAAAGCCTTAAATCCTTTCAAGATTTCTGGGACCAAAATCGCATCCAAATATATATAAAAAAAATGATAACTTCTTCAGGGTGTTTCGAATTCGATGAAGTAGGGAAATGCTCGAAATCAAAGTCGCGCTCGTATGGGGTAGTACGGCAGCGTTAGGGCCCTTGCATGCAAGTGAGCGACCGTGGCAGGTCTCGATAGCAGCACGCGCGAACCAAGGTTCAAGCGGCGATGTTCGAGGGCTCGCGTGCGAAGGGGTAGTTTGAGCAAGACCGGTGGCGATAATGGTGATTCGTTGCCTGTGCGTCGCGTATCGATTTATGGACCGACGAAGTTTTTACTAGTGGCGATGCGCTCATGTGGAAGGACGAGTGATCTGGATCTCAAAGCAGTGTATCATCGTGATGTCAGTCTCGAGCTCGAGGTGGGATCGATGTAGTGGGGGTCGCATTGGGGTGCGGCGTTGGCATTGATCAAAAGAGGATGGAGGCTGGAATTTCGATTTACTGTAAGTTAAATGTCGGATTTTTGAATTAATTTAATATTTATATATAACATATATATAAATAGGTTTTTTTAATCTGCTGTAAGATAAAATGTGAACTATTTTCCAGTTTAATTTTTTTATGTATATACACTTAAATATCTATTTTTAAACAGTAAACGGAAATTATTCTAGTTTTTTTTTAAAAAAATATATGAGGTTATATACTGCTTATTGAAATTAGGTTGAATTGGGATTGAAAATGAAGTTATATATATATATATATTTCCAACAAACTTACTATTTCAGGAATTTTAATTATTTAAGTAGTTTATATAAAATCATAATCGATTATAATTAAATTTGTTAAAGGAAGATGGGTTTAAAAATTTAATTATTAGTTTAAATCAAATAAATATATTAAATGGAAATTTATTATTCGATTATTTCGAATATTAATCAACTGTATAAAATTGTTTATACAAGGTCAAAATTGTGGAGAAAACAGTCTAGATTGGAAAATGGATTGCGTGCATAGTTAAAAGGTGAGATCTTCTCACTCAATCGCCGATTTAATTTTAATAGTTAAATTTAAAATTTATTGATTGTGTGCTTGGATGATTGATTTATTATTAGTTATATTAGTTTAGACCCTATGCGCCGCATAATAGCGGATGATATTATATAAAACCCATATAGCACGATATTCCACCTCGAACTGGAATTGGTATTATATATGTATTTGGAGTTGTTGATTTCCTGCATTATATAGTGGATGAGACCCTATGCGTCGCATAATAGCGGATGATATTTTATAAATCCCATATACCGCGATATTCCACCTCGAAGGGGAATTGGTATTTAATTATTTTGCTAACATCTGTGGATGCAGGGAAACAAGTTGGAGGGATCCAACTGGATTCCTCAAATATTGAATTTGTTTCATATGTTGTGTGTTGATAATCTCTGTGTGATTATATTGTAATTGAAATCGTTGAAGGCTAAAATTTAGCCGAATATATTTTTGGTATCGTAAGATACCAGAAATAAATAAAATTGGATTTTAAATTAAGTAGAAAATCTATAGTGAAATCCTATTGAATAAATTCCAAGAAAATGGGAAAAGATTTGATAAAGGAATTTATTTTTAAAGGCAATAAATTTGTAATTCAAATTAAAAATTTATTTGGTGTTTTAAAATAAATCTTTGGGAAATCAATTTGGAATTTGATTTGGTGTTCAAAATAAAATTTGAAATCAAATTGGAAATTGATTTGGTGTTTGTATACGATTCTTGAAATCGATTTAAAAATCATATATCAGTGGATATTTGGGAATTTAAATTCACAATGGAAATTTTATAAAGAAAAGGAAATTTGTTTTAAAAATAAATATTGTTTTATTTTTAAAAGTGGAAAGGATTTTACGGATTTGGAACAGAAATTTAAAGTAAATCGAAAAGGATTTATATATTGATTTGAATGAACCATTTTAGAATGGAATGTGTATTTTCCTTGAAAGCCGAGAATGTTTTCAATATAGTTTATAAATATAGATTGAAGTTGTAAAGATGGTTTAAGGGAAAGAATGTTTTGGAAAAAATTAATTATTTAGGTTATTTTGAAAATCTTTGAAGTGAAATATATTTTAAACCATTATAGAAGTGATGATTTAAAGTTTTAAATTGATATTTATTTTAGAAATTGGATATTTAAATGGTTATATCCTATCTATTAATTTTATTTTAAAATTAGTTCTGGACCTGAATTTTTATATGAGATATTAGTATAATATTTTCATAACTAATATTTAAGCAAGTATTTTAAATAGTTTTATTTTAAATATTTCCAAGTATATTTTGGATAAGTATTTTAAATTATTTGAACTCGGCAGATTTTCAGTGGAAACAATTAAATATTTGGAAATGTATTCCACGTAAGGAAAAGTGATTCGAAATTTGTTTTCAAAGTATTAAACTGTGGAAAGTAATTTGAAATTTGTTTTCAACTGGTTGAAGTGTGAAATATATATCTTACGAAAGTATTTTGAAAATAAATAATTGGGGAAAATTATTTAAATCTGGTAATTGTTGTGAATGTTGATTGATAGTTAAATAACCGACTATCAATATTGGCCTTTAAATGGCATTTGAATTTCGATGCGACCGGGGGTCGGATTCCAAATGGATATCCGAAAACCACATCGAACCATTGTGATTGTGATAGATGTTTTGTTTAAATGATCAAAGTGAAAGTTGTTGTAATTTGTTGAAATCTGAATGTAACACTTATTTTTAAAAATAAGCGCTCGTTATTCGGATTAGCCGGAAGAGGACCTTGTGTCATAAAACCCATTCCGAATAATGATACTACGAAATGGGATTGTATTTGAAGACGGTGTTGAAGACCGAGCATTTTCGAAAGCGAAAGGATTACTTGTCGGATGTCTCTACACCGGGTTGCTCCGATATAGAGATTTTATCACCTTTGTGATGGGGATTCCGGACGTGATTTTTGAATATCCGAATTTGCAAGGGCTTCTTTGAAGTGCCTTCGGTTCCGTTCGATCCTGGAACGGACTTGTATGGATGTGTGTCTGACGTTACACTTTGAGATATAAAGCTGGTTTCTATCAAATACATTTCTGTTGGTGGCGGAGAATTTATTCTCTCAGCTTAACACCCTTCTCTGAGACGTACGAGCTCAGAGGTTATGTAATTGATTGTTACTAGTAATGCATTCCCAATTTGGTAACGTGACATACAAAGTGCTGCTGATCATTTGTTGATCAAAGCATGACTTTGTGAAAAGTGTAGCTTTGTGGACGAGACTTCGTCGGTCCTCACAACCCGAAAATGGTCGAAACAGGAAAGATGCGGCAAGGTTACGAGGGTCGTGCCCTTTAGGGTATGTCATTTCCTTTTGGAAAAGGGTGGTATCATGGTATGGAGCCCAGATACTTAACCTATGTTGTTGCCGCAAATATTTTATATATACTTTATGGTTGTTGCTTTGTGGTTGAGGATCCTTGGATAAAGGTCCCGAAGGACTGGGGGATGGCATACTCGAGTACTAGTTACCTAGTAACAGAGGTAACCCAGCCTTGTGTTGGCGAAGATCCGAGTAGGTTCTCGGGACGTCCCTCCAGAGGCGTACCCATGTGGCAGTAGGAAGTTCCTTAGCCTGACCATTTTTTGGAAATCCAAAGAAACAATACGCGCCCTGTTCGATTTTAGTTGTATAACCTGCCATGGAAAGTGGCGGTAACCTGCTATTGAACATGGTAGCTATAGTAGGCATACAATAATGGTTGTATGCTGGCTAAGATTAATATTATACTTTCGAAATGTTTTCCACTATGCACTAAAGGATTTTGCGTATCAAGCATATTTGACTATCATAAGGAAAAATCTCCTCCAATTCTGCGTTTGCATTGTGTGTGTGGCGGGAGTCCTTATGGTAGTTTCATTTTCCAAAAGCATAGCGGATTTCTTTTTATTTTCTTTGTGAAAATAACTATTTTTAAGATCTCACACTAGTCCCACGACTGACTCGGAGTTTATTGTTCCCTTTCTAAACTCCGGCTGCCCACAATTTTCCACACGGACAGCCTAGAGTCAGATTATCAGTTATTCGGGAGTGAAGTCAAGAAGTTGCTGTGGAGATCATGAGCACAAGCTTGATGGCGAAGCATATCAGTTATATATGTAATATTTCTTTTCTGCTGTTTGTTGTTGTAAACTCTGATAATGTAATGTGATGTAATGTAATAACTGATATAGTGCTTTTGTTTTAAAGATATTCATTTATCTATTATATTTGTTCCGCTGCGATATGTGAGATTCTATTATTGTTTTCTTTTCTTCTTCTTCTACCTCTTTCTTTTTTAACCCTAAAGATTCGTAAGTTTGTTCCTCTTTAGGATGAACTATTGTGGGATTTTTCCAGCTCAAAAGGGGTACGATTTGTGGGCCTTTACAATCAATCTATCTAACATTTACGTATTTGGTCGCCGATGATTAATAAGTATGGATGACTGTAGCATCCGTAGCCGTTAGTTTTGGGCCTCCAAGTGGAGGATGTTACAAGTTGGTATCGGAGCATAAGTTTATGAAACTTAAAGGAAATTTAAACCTAAAAGATTTGATTTTCAAACATAATATAATGAATCATAAAATAAGATCGGTGTTTGGGTTAACTTTATAGTAACATACTTGTATATATATATATAAGTTCGTATTCTCCTCTCTCTTAGACCGTTCTTCCGTATCTTACTAAGGCTTATATGCAAGTTTATGAGAAATAAGATATGGAGGCAGGAAATGAAAGAGGAAATCTCAATGGAGGAAGCACCACCACTAATGGAAATGATCGATCTACCAGAAGGAACCCGGGTTGACGGCTAATGCTAGTCAAAATGCTGATGTCAACGTGGGTGCTGGAAATCCACCAGTCAATATGGGGGCAATGTATCCGTTCTTCATCAATATGATGTAAGCATGAGTTGTTGCTGGAGTTGCTGGAAATGTTGGAGGAGCCGATCGTGTGGCTTCAGTTGGGAATAGTTATGCTAAACTGAGCGGCTATTACAATAGTCTTAGTGGGAAGCCATTTATGGGACGGAAAATGCCATAGAGGTAGAGAATTAGCTGTTGCATTATGAGAGAATATTTTCTGATCTGGGTTCAGATGATGAGCAGAAGAGAAGGTTAGCCTCTAGGCAGTTGCAAGGGTTGGCACTTCATTGGTGGAATAGTGTTACCGTCGAAGTTCCGAAGGAGATTTGAGCAAAGGTTTATGTCTAAGGTTGCTAAATCAGCATTGCTGATGAATTTTTTGGATATAGAGCAGGGAGAGATGTCAGTTTGAGTACACTGCTAAATTTGACGAGTTGTCCTGTTATGGATATAATACTATAGATACCATCATCAAGAGAAATGAGAGATTCATTTGGAGATTGAGACCTGAGCTTGCTAGGGCAACCCTAACACATATTCGTGATCCTAGTAATGTTTGTGGTGGAGATGGCAATTTGCCATGAAAAGATGCTTGCTATTTGTGCTAGAGAGAAGCCAGTTGGGAAAGAGAAGAAAGTTCTTTAAAAAGAAGGGAGCCTAGAAGGGAGATGCTGCCAAGAAGGAAAAGGCTGATTTATCTTGCTTCAAGTGTGACAAGAAGGGTCATTATGGTTATGAGTGCCGATCAGGCAAGGGGAAGAAGGCTGTAGATATTAAGAATGTGCAGTGCTTCAACTATGACCAGGTTCAGCTTTATAAGAACCAGTTTCCAGAGCCCGTCAGGGCAGACAAGGGAAATGTTTTTGTTGTTGGACCATCATCTGCTAAGCCAACTATAGCCGAAAAAGGGAAGACAATGATGAGAGGTACGTTTTTGATTCATAGTATACCAGTTAGGATAGTATTTGATACCAGTGCATCATGTTATTTCTATCCTAGTGTTTCGTTGATAGGTAATGTTTAGAGCCCACATACCTTGTTATTTCCTTAAGGATTGTGTGATACCCCGAAATTTCACGCAAATAATAATGTGATAATCTTCCTTTATAAATTATTTAAAATTTGCAAATTATTCTTTCTCAAAGAAATAAAATTTATATTTGTTTATGTATATGTATATAAATAGATTTTAAAAGAGAATTTGATTTGAAATTCAAATGTAAATATCTTAAAAATAAATGGTTCTAAAAAACTTTATATTTTAAAACTAGTATATATATAATTATTTATTAGTGCATAATTGGATTTTAAATCATTTTCTTTAAAATTATATAAATATAAACTAAAGGAAAAGTTTAAACATAAAAACATATATATATATTTATATATTATATTAAATAGAAAATATGATATAAATATATATAAAAACATAAGTTCTTACAATTTAACAAATGTAAGTTAATTATAACACGCAAATGACAAATGTAAGCTAATTACAACAAGTGTCATATGATTTATTTTCTTTTCTTCTTTTTAAAAATAAGAAAAGCTTGGCTATATATCTCCTTATCCCTCTCTTTCGTTTTCCTTTTATCTTTCCATTTTCAAAATAAAGAATCAAAGACTGTAAACAAACTTAAAACCATAAATTTAACAACAACAATTCTTTCAACTATCTCTACCTTAAGCAAGAAAATCAAAGCAAATTCATCTCAGTTAAGCAAGATCATCTCAACCAAATTTCCAGTTTACAAGTTTTCAAAAGAGCAAGCATTATCCAGTTTTCAAAATACAAACTATTTCAAAACTCCTCTATTCAACATCAAATTTGGTGAGTAAACAACCAGTATAAGCTTTAATCTGTTTAATCTTGATACATGTGAATCATATTTGAAATATTGTTGCGATAGTTGATTGGATGAGTGAAATTTTGGCTTGCATGTTAACAAATATGAAGTTGTTTAAGTATGCATGTCTGCATACTTGTATATGTCCCTGTTTTTGTATTTACAGGCAAAATCTAGAAAAAAAATCAAATTCTCTTCATATATTCTCTTATAGGCTTTGGCATTTAAACAAGTTATGATTGTTTTAACATAAACTTAGTTTTAAAAATATTTCCAAGTAAAATTAGTTTGAATATTTTCTGGAAAATCAAGAAATACAGGGAAAACTTTAAAACATGTCAAATTCAAACAACATGATTCTTTGATTCATCTATGTAATCTAAATCACCATTGAAAATCATGAATTTTAAAGGTTAAATCCAGATTTTAGCGCTGAATTGAGTGAGGAATCTCGGGTTGATCAGAATTTGGGTTTTGAGCATTTTCTAGTGATCGGAGGGCTCGGGGTGGTCGGGATCACGGTTGGAGGTAGCAAGGAGGTAGGCGATCTCGGAAAATTGGTGGGTGGTTTTATAGATCACAGTGGCGGCGGTTAATTGTCGGTGTAGGGTTTAGGCTCAGGTTTTGGTCAAAGTTGGAAAGTAGGGTGCTGCGTCGTCACTGGAGCATCGAAGTTCATCGGAGGTGGGGAAATAGGTGCGAGGTTGATTGGCAAACATATGGACGGAGTCTCGAAGGTGCTGGTGGTCGGCGGCGTCAGGTCGAGGTGGTTCTTGGGCGATGGTTTCAGTTCCAGTCTGTTCAAGATTTCTCGATTTCGATTTATGGTTTATGTTGAAGTTTGGGTGGTCGGAATCGAGGGTGGAGATGGTCGTCGACGTGCTGGTGGTAGCATCGATGGTCGGAGTGGCATAGTTCATCAGTGCACGTGCAAGAGGGGTCTGTGTGTCAGTGGTTTGTGAAGAAGGTTGTCTCGAGGGAGGGCTCGGGGTAGCAGCGTTATGTCTCGAGTCTGGCTTCGGGTAGATGTGCGTGAGAGTTTTCATTTTAACAGTTTTTAAACTTAAAACTAAACTAATTTTCTTTTAAAAAAGAATAAGTTTTCACGGGTGTGACTTGGGGTGGGTACCGGGTTGAACTCGAGTTTGTATTTATAACGGTTTTAAAGTTTTAAATAAGTAAGTTTTTAAAATTTAAAATAAATCAAGTTTTAACTATTTCTTAAAATCAATTTCTTTATATAATAATAATGTTCTTAAATATTTGGTTTAAGAAAAGTGGTATGATTTATTTAACTTAAATTTATTAAGTAAATTCTTATGTCTATTTTTAAACTTAAATTAAATGTGAAATTAAGTGTTTAATTATAAAGGTAAAATGTTTTTAATTTATAGGTTAATGATAATTATTTCCAAGATTTATTAAATAGATTTTAATGATAATTTAGTATTAATTAAGATAAATGGTCTATCTTAAAATTAATTAAGGTCTTTGGTATTTAAAGATTGATTAAATTAATAAAGTAATTAAAGACTAATTAATTAATTAGTAATTAAGGATTAATTAATTAGTAATTAAGGATAAATTAATTAGTAAGTAAGGATTAATTAATTAGTAATTTAGAATTAATTAATTAGTGATTAAGGATTAATTAATTGGTAATTAGGGATTAATTAATTAGTAATTAAAGGATAATTAATTAATAGTTAAAGGGATTAATTAATTAATAATTATAAGATAATTAATTAATGTAAGTAATTAAGGATGATTAATTAATTTCATTACTTAGATAATAAGAAAGGGTTGTAATTAATTAAGCAGGTGGGGTAATTAATTCATAAGTAATTAATTTACTTTGAGTTAATTAAATTAATAATAGTTATGGATTAATAAGTCTTGCTTATGGATGATTGATTGTATAGAATGTTTGGATTGATTAATATTTATAGTATGATAATCTATGATGTTCTGTGATGTCCAATACTTTGGATATAGCTGTGATAAATGTAAATTATTTATCTGTGCTGAATTGCTGTGTATGTACAAGGTTTTGAATGTAATTACATTGTTTACTTAAACAACTTAGCCTTTAAGACGACATTTGGATTTCGATGAGACCGGGATCGGATATTAAAATTTGTTATTCGAAAACCACATCGATCCAAGTTAAACGATAGGTCGTAAAATCTCAAGTGAAGATCGAGATGAAGTTTTAAAGTGCAAGGGCTATTTGTCGTTAACACTGAGGGTGATTCCAAAACGAGTGCAACAGAGATAGTGCCATCGGTTTCATTCAAACCCAGAACGAACTTGAATGGATGAATGCTATCAGACCATCGTCAATGGAGGACGATGAGAATTCCAAGATAAGTGTTCTAAAAAGGTAATCGTAGCCTCAAGCCTCATAAACCGGGAATGGCTAAAATAGGGGAGGTGCAAGCAAGGCTATGTGGATAGCACCCAAGTAGGATAAGATTTGCCCCTGTCTAGAGGTCCCTTTTTCGGTTGTGTGGGCGGTTGTTGGCCACAACTGTGGGGTTGTCCTATTTGGACTATCCAGTAAGGGGTAGCTCCGGTTTTGTGTTGTAGGGGATTAGGATGGATCCTCGGTACAGTGACCTAGACCACGTGCTGTGACGGGCGATACCCCAGTAGCCCTGCCATTGTATGTAATCCAATCTCCAATAAGTGCCTGTACGGTTTTGATTGTGCCTAACTATGTTGGAATGTGAGATATAAGCTTTCCATCTATTTCCTACTTTATATTGAAAACCCTAGACACTATTATAATATAACTGGATTTTATATCAAATGTTTTGGTTGTCGTAAGGGAGAAACTTGTCCGTGTTTATTTGCGGAGAGTATTACGAGGTACCTCTTATTTCAAAGGTTTTTCAAGTTAAACAACTTAACCGTTTACTCACACCAGACCCATGTCTTCCCCATAATTTATTTCTGTTTTTCTTAAACTCTTGGGTACTCAAATTTTTATGAGTAGCCAAGTGATCGGGTTTGCTTGATGAATTTTGGAAAAGCTTGGAGCAGGAGTTTTAGCGTATCTATATTTATCTATTTCCGCTGTGTTGGTGTCATTTGTCTGTTGTATTTTGGAATGTAATGGATAGACAGATCTTCACGACTGTCTA
This sequence comes from Allium cepa, assembly GCA_030765085.1. Classification (NCBI taxonomy): domain Eukaryota; kingdom Viridiplantae; phylum Streptophyta; class Magnoliopsida; order Asparagales; family Amaryllidaceae; genus Allium; species Allium cepa. The sequence continues at coordinate 516,083,215 of CM060938.1, forward strand.
ATGTGATGATGTTGTAACTGTATTGACTCTGATGTGTAATGACTATGTAATATCTATGTGAAATATTATATTTTTTCCGTTTCCACCGTGAGATTCTGATATTGTTGTTTCTTTCTTCTATCTATTCTCTTTTTTACCTATTTCTTTCTTAACGATGATACATCTTTCTATGGAATGAAAGGCGGGTAGTCACAATTGGTATCAAAGCACTAGGTTGAGATAATACCTAGGCTTTGGAGTAATAGCTATCTTGAGAGCGCGTACTTGTAATTTTTATATCTATATACCTATATAATTGTTGGATTATCTATCTAGGTTGCCAACATTAGTTCTAGAGGAAGGAGAGGCAGAGTTATGGGCAGCACAACGACCACTAATGGAAGAGGTTAGACTACTAGCGAGGCTGTAAATCCAACGCCGCCTCGAGTAAGTTTTGCTGCATTATGTAAGGATTTCACCAATATGGAAGGAAGACCTTTTAAAGGATCAGAGTCCATTATTAAAGTTCAGGCTTGGTTACGCTCGTGTGAGCGAATTTTTAAGAGTTTGAATCTGTCAGATGAGCAAAAGAGAGTGACGACATCGTGGCAACTTCGAGAAGGAGCAGCTGCATGGTGGGAAGCAGTTACCGTGGATATTTCAGAGGATGATATTTCTTGGAGTAAGTTTAAGGAACGGTGTGAGGAACAGTTTATGCCTACAGCTGGGAAGACTCATCTGTATAGAGATTTTCTAGATATAAAGCAAGGGAGTATGTCAGTATCCGAATATGAGACTAAGTTCAATGAATTATCTCGCTACAGACGTGGTCTGATTGACACACCCCTCAAGAAGAATGAGATGTTTGTACTTGGTATGAGGCCCGAGTTCCATGATAAGATGACAGCACATCTTAAGAGATCATTCGTGGAATTGATTGACAGGGCATTAAGGTATGAGGAGCTTATGAATAAGAAACCTTTGGCATCTGTAGCAGCACCGAGTGGAACTTCTTCCAATCCGAACAAAAGGAATTCAACCCAAATTGGAAGAAGCAAGGCAAAGGGAAACAGGGAGGCAACAACGGAGCTCGTAAGTGTTATATGTGTCAGCAAGAGGGTCATTTGGCTAAGTAGTGTCCCAGAGGAAGAACTCAGCAGTAGCAGCGCCAGAGTGGACCCGGTTCTGCAATGGTTCAGAAGTCTTTGTGTTTCAATTGTCAATAGCCAAGGCACATGGTGAAGGCTTGTCCGCTTCTTTAGATAGCTTAGCCAACTAAGGTGTTTACTATACAAGAAGGACCACCAACTACTTCGGATAGGAAAGGCAAAGGAGTTTTGGAAGGTACTTTACTTTTATATGGCATTTTTGTTAGAGTTTTATTTGATTCTGGTGCATCCCTTAGTTTTATTTCTTTGGATACAGTAGAAAGTTTCATCTTAACCCTAGTGTGGTAAACCGCCCTATTTTTGTATCTAATCGTATAGGGGGAATGACTAAGTTAGATAAGATCTGTAGAGGCCTAAGAATTTCTTATCTGTCCTATAGTTTTTCTTGCGACCCATTTGTATTGGATTTCAAGGGATTTGACCTTATTCTAGGAATGGATTGGTTGGATAAACATAAGGCTGTTTTGATTTATGAAGAGAAAATTATGTCTTTGGAAACTGAGTTAGGAAGGATTGCAAAAGTGACTTGCGATAGTTCTGGAGTTCACTTGAGTAATCTTTTGCATGGAATCAAGGCATCTCCAGAAGGCGTAGAATCCATCGAAGTGGTCCATGATTTTCCAGATGTCTTCGAAGAAGTCCAAGGTTTACCCCCGCAACGGGAGATAGAATTTCGGACCGAGTTGGTTCCGGAAGAAATACATGTTGTTCGACCCAGTAGAAGGATGACCCGAGAGAGAGAGAGAGAGAGAGAGAGAGAGAGAGAGAGAGAGAGAGAGAGAGAGAGAGAAGAGTTGGTGAAGTAGACCCAAGATTTCTTAGAGAGAGGTTTGATCCGGCCTAGTCATTCTAGTTGGGGTTCTACTGTAGTCTTTGTGACCAAGTCGGATGGGTCATTGAGATTCTGTGTAGATTATCGGGAGTTGAACAAGGTTACTATCAGGAATAAGTATACCTTGCCCCATATAGACGATCTTTTTGATCAACTCCATGGAGCTTCTGTTTTCTTCCAGTTGGATTTTGCTTTGGGTTTCTACCATCTAAGGGTAGCTGAGGACAGTATACCCTTGACTGCGTTCAGAGGATTAATTGTTTTTATGAGTGACTAGTTATGCCTTTTGGGCTAACCAACGCTCCTGCCTATTTTATGGATCTGTTGAACCGATTTTTTCGAGATGTGCTGAACAAGTTCGCGCTCATGTTCATCGACGACATTCTCGTCTATTCCAAGTCTGAGGAGGAGCATAAGCAACATTTGGAGGTAGTGTTGGAGACTTTGAGGAGGCATGTCTTGAAGGCTAAGTTTTTGAAGTACCATTTTTGGAAGTCGAAAGTTAGATTTCTGGGGCATATTGTATCTCGAGAGGGTATTTCTATAGATCCGGCCAAGGTAGCAACTATTCAAGAGTGGAAGCAACGCAGACTCCTACGGAAGTCCGCAGTTTTCTTGGTTTGGCAGGGTACTACAGAAAATTTATCAGAGACTACTCTAAGATTTCTTCAAACTTAACCAAGTTGACTAGGAAGGGAGCAAAGTTTAAATGAACCCCCGAATGTGAAGAGGCATTTCTGGATTTGAAGGCAAGGCTGACCAGTGCACCTGTTCTAGCTATTCCTGATGGTAAGAGTAAGTTCGATGTCTACATGGATGCTTGTGGAATAGGGCTGGGTGCTGTGCTGATGCAGAAATGGGAAAGTGATTGCGTACGTGAGTAGGCAGTTGAAGCCATATGAAAAGAATTATGCTATACATGATCTGGAATTGTTGGCCATCGTCTTTGCTTTGAAGATTTGGAGGCACTATCTTTTGGGAGAGAAGTTCGAGCTTTTCACGGATCATAGACCTTTGAAATATCTTTTCTCCCAAAAGGATCTGAATATGAGGCAACAGAGGTGGGTAGTACTTTTTACCTGTTATGATATAGATATTCTTTATACTCTAGGGAAAGTGAATGTTGTGGCAGATGCTCTGAGTAGGAATGCAGTTTTGGCTATTTTGGAAGTTGTTCCATCTCTACAGGAAAGGATCATAAGCAGTTAGATGAAGGACATAACTTTTGAGGAATTGATTTGGGAAATGATGTCAATGGATTTCGTCGACGGTTTAGCAAGGACCAGAAAAGGAAATGAAGGAATATGGGTAATTGTAGACCGGCTGACCAAGAGCTCCCATTTTATTCCGGTTAAGGCGACCTGAACTGCAGCGTCTTTAGCGGAGATTTTCTTGAAAGAGATCGTCAGGTTGCACGGAGTTTCCGTCAGCATAGTAAGTGACCGTGACCCAATCTTTACCAGTAAATTTTGGGTGGCTTTGCATACAACTTTGGGTACAAGATTGAGTTTAAGTACATCCTATCATCCCCAAACCGACGGACAAACAGAAAGGCTGGATCGTATTCTTGAGGATATGTTGAGGGCTTGTGTTCTGGATTTCGGCGGATCTTTGGAGGACCATCTACATTTAGTGGAATTCTCGTACAATAGTAGTTATTAGGCGAGTATTAAGATGGCACCCTATGAAGCTTTGTACAGGAGACCTTGTAGATCACTGTTTTGTTGGGTAGAATCGGGAGATTGTCTTGTTCTTGGTCCAGCTTTGATCCGAGAGGCATATGCGAAGGTAGAACTAATCAAGAAGAGAATGAAAGCAGCCCAGGATCGTCAGAAGAGTTATGCGGACAAGAGACGAAGGCAATTGGCATTTGAAGTCGGAGATTTGGTTTTTGCCAAGGTTTCCTCGATAAAAGGAGCGATCAGGTTTGGAAAGATAGGAAAGCTTGCCTCGAGATATATTGGACTGTTCCGAGTGCTCGAGAGAAGTGGAGCTTTGGCCTACATGATTGAATTGCTAGTCTGAATGGCTGGATTTCACAATGTTTTTCACATATCTCATCTGAGGAAGTACGTGTATGACCCATCTCTAGTTGTGGAACCAGCAGTGCAAGAAGATTTAGAGGTCGTAACGGACTTAACTGTAGTTAGGCATCCAGTCCAGGTAGTTGATCAAGATGAGAAACAGCTCAGAAACAAAGTAGTGAAGCTGGTCAAGGTTCAATGGAGCGAGGATTCCAAAGACTGTACCTAGGTAACTCTAGATAGTTTTAGGGAAGCCTATCCAGATTTGTGTTTGGATAGTTAGAATTGTTGTTTGAATGAATTATTTGATTGGTTGTTAGTGTATGGTTGATATGTATGCTTGAATTGTTCAAAATAAAAGCTTTTGGGTTATCTTTTGCTTTTAAATTTCGGGGACGAAATTCTTTTAAGGGGGGAGGAATGTGTTATCCCAGAATTTCAAGCAAATAATAATGTGATAAACTTCTTTAATAAATTATTTATAATTTGCAACAAATAAAATATGTATTTGTTTATGTATATATATATATATAAGTAGATTTTAAAAGAGAATTTGATTGAAATTCAAATGTAAATATCTTAAAAATAAATTGGTTCTAAAAAACTTTATATTTTAAAACTAGTATATATATAATTATTTATTAGTGTATAATTGGATTTTAAATCATTTTATTTAAAATTATATAAATATAACCTAAAGTAAAAGTTTAAATATAAAAACATATACATATATAAATACTAAGTTAAATAGAAAATATGATACAAATATGTATAAAAACATAAGTTCTCACAATTTAACAAATGTAAGTTAATTATAACATGCAAATGACAAATGTAAGCTAATTATTAAAAGTGTCATATGATTTATTTTCTTTTCTTCTTTTTAAAAATAAATAAAGCTAGGCTATATATCTCTCTGTCCCTCTCTTTCATTTTCCTTTTATCTTTCCATTTTCAAAATAAAGAATCAAAGCCTGTAAACAAACTTAAAACCAAAAATTTAACAACAACTACTCTTTCAACTATCTCTACCTCAAGCAAGCAAATCAAAGAAAATTCATCTCAGTTAAGCAAGATCATCTCAACCAAATTTTTAGTTTACAAGTTTTCAAAAGAGCACGCATTATCCAGTTTTCAAAATACAATATATTTCAAAACTCCTCTATTCTACATCAAATCTGGTGAGTAAACAACCTGTATAAGCTTTAACCTGTTTAATCTTGATGCATGTGAATGATAATTTAAATAATGTTGTGATAGTTGATTGCATGAATGAAATTTTGGCTTGCATGTTTATAAATATGAAGTTGTTTAAGTACGCATGTCTGTATACATGTGTATATCCCTGTTTTTGTATTTACAGGCTAAAATCTAGATCAAAAATAAAATTCTCTTCATATATTCTCTTATAGGCTTTGGTATTTAAACAAGTTATGATTGTTTTAACATAAATTAGGTTTTAAAAATATTTCTGAGTAAAATTAGTTCGAATATTTTATGGAAAATAAAGAAATACAGGGAAAATTTTAAAACATGTTAAATTCAAACAATACGATTCTTTGATTCATCTATGTAATCTAAATCACCATCGAAAATCATGAATTTTGAAGGTTAAATCCATATTTTTAGTATTGAACCGAGTGAGGAATCTCGAGTTGATCAGAATTTGGGTTTAGAGCATTTTCTGGTGATCGGAGGGCTTGGGTTAGTTGGGATCACGGCTGGAGGTAGCGAGGAGGTAGGCGATCTCCGAAAAAATAGTGGGTGGTTTAATAGAGTAGCACGGCGGTGCTAATCGTCAAAGTAGGGTTTAGGCTCAGGTTTAGGTCGAGGTTGGAAAGTAGGCTGGTGCGTCATCACCGGAGCATCGGAGTTCATCGGAGGTGGGGGAATAGGTGCGAGGTTGATCGACGAACCTATGGATGGAGTCTCGGAGGTGCTGGTGGTCGAAGGCATCAGGTCGGGGCGGCTCTTGGGCAATGGTTTCAGTTCCAGTTTGTTCAAGATTTCTCGATTTCGTTTTATGGTTTATATTGAAGTTTAGGTGGTCGGAATCAAGGGTGGAGATGGTCGTCGACGTGCTGGAGGTAGCATCGATGGTCGAAGTGGCATAGTTCATCGGTGCACGTGCACGAGGGGTTTATGTGTTAGTGGTTTGGGAAGAAGGCTGTCTCGGGGAAGGGCTCGGGGTAGCAGCATTGTGTCTCGAGTCTGGCTTCGGGTAGATGTGCGTGAGAATTTTCATGTTAACAGTTTTTGAACTTAAAACTAAACTATATTTTTTTTTTAAAAATGAAGTTTTCTCAGGTGTGACACAGGTGGGTACCGGGTTGAACTGAAATTTGGTTTAAGAAAAGTGGTATTTAAAATCAATTTCTTTATATAATAATGTTCTTATATATTTGGTTTAAGAAAAGTGGTACGATTTATTTAACTTAAATTTATTAAGTATATTCTTAACTTTATTTTTAAACTTAAATTAAATGTGAAATTAAGTAGTTAATTATAACGGTAAGATGTTTTTAATTTATAGGTTAATGATTATTATTTCCAAGATTTATTAAATAAGATTTAAATGATAATTTAGTTAAATGACCTATCTTAAAATTAATTAAGGTCTTTGATATTTAAAGATAAATTAAATTAATGAAGTAATTAAAGACTAATTAATTAATTCGTAATTAAGGATTAATTAATTAGTAATTTAGAATCAATTAATTAGTAATTAAGGATTAATTAATTGGTAATTAGGAATTAATTAATTAGTAATTAAAGGATAATTAATTAATAGTTAAAGGGATTAATTAATTAATAATTATAAGATAATTAATTAATGTAAGTAATTAAGGATAGTTAATTAATTTCATTATTTAGATAATAACAAAGGGTTGTAATCAATTAAGCAGGTCAGGTAATTAATTCAGAAGTAATTAATTTACTTTGAGTTAATTAAATTAATTATAGTTATGGATTAATAAGCCTTGCTTATGGATGATTGATTGTATAGAATGTCTGGATTGATTATTATTTATAGTACGATAATCTATGATGTTTTGTGATGTGCAATACTTTGGATATAGCTGTGATAAATGTAAGTTATTTATCTGTGCTGAATTGCTGTGTCATACAAAGTTCTGAATGTAATTAAATTGTTTACTTAAACAACTTGGCCTTTAGGATGGTGTTTGGATTTCGATGAGACCGTGATCAGATATCAAAATTTGTTATCCTAAAACCACATCGATTCAAGTTAAACGATAGGTCGTGAAATCACAAGTGAAGATCAAGATGAAGTTTTAAAGTGCAAGGGCTATCTGTCATTAACTCTGAGAGTGATTCCAAAACTAGTGTAACGGAGTTAGTGCCTTCGGTTTCGTTCGAACCCGGAACGAACTTGAATGGATGAATGCTATCTGACCATTGTCAATGGAGGACGATGAGCATTCCATGATAAGTGTTCTAAAAAGGTAATTGTAGCCTCAAGCCTCATCAACCGAGAATGGCTAAAACAGGGGAGGTGCACGCAAGGCTAAGTGGGTAGCACCCAAGTAGGATAAGATTTTCCCCTGCCTAGAGGTCCCTTTTTCGGCTGTGTGGGCGGTTGTTGGCCACAACCGCAGGGTTGTCTTATTCGGACTATTCAGCAAGGGGTAGCTCCGGTTTTGTGTTGTAGGAGATCAGGGTGGATCCTCGGTATAGTGATCTAGACCACGTATTGTGACAGACGGTACCCCAATAGCCCTGCCATTGTATAAAATCCAATCTCCAATAAGTGCTTGTACGATTTTGATTGTGCCCAACCATATTGGAACGTGAGATGTAAGCATTCCAGTTATTTACTACTTTATATTGAAAACCCTAGACACTATTATAATATGACTTGGTTTTCTATCAAATGTTTTCGTTATCGTAAGGGAAAAACTTATCCGTGTTTATTTGCGGAGAGTCTTACGGGATACCTTTTATTTCAAAGGTTTTTCAAGTTAAACAACTTACCTGTTTACTCACACTAGACCCATGTCTGACCCGGAGTTTATTTCTATTTTTTTGAAACTCTTGGGTACTCAAATTTTTATGAGTAGCCAAGTGATCGGTTTGCTTGACGAATTTTGAAAAAGCTTGGAGCATGAGTTTTGGCGTATCTATATTTATCAATTTCCACTGTGTTGGCGTCATTTGTCTGTTGTATTTTGGAATGTAATGGATAGACAGGTCTTCACGACTGTCTAATGTGATGATGTTGTAATTGTATTGACTTTGATGTGTAATGACTATGTAATATCTATGTGAAGTATTTTTTTTTCCGTTTCTGCTGTGAGATTCTGATATTGTTGTTTCTTTCTTCTACATATTCTCTTTTCTAAATATTTCTTTCTTAATGATAATATGTCTTTCTACGCAATGAAAGGCGGGTCATCACAGATTGTGAATCTAATAGGAGGGTATAAAACTCTGGGGATGAGATGTGACCAGTTAGAACTTGGTTTGTTAGGTCTAAGTTAGCCTACAGTCTGTATGTTTTTGATTTCGTCGTTTTCAGAATCATTTTGGGTATGGATTGGTTGAGTAAGTATGAGGCTAGGATATTTTACCAGGATGGAGAGATTTCACTAGGACACCCTAATAGTCATAACCGAATCATATTCTCAGTGGAGAATTCTGATCGAAGTAGTTGTGCTTTGTTAAGTGCCATGGAAGTGGGAGAAGAGTTAAGTCAGGTTCGAGTAGCAAGAGTGTTTGTAGACGTCTTTGAGATGGTTACAGGACCACCACCAAAATGAGATGTTAAGTTTCGGATAGATTTTATGCCAGGAGCTGAACTTGTAAGTAGACCACCTAGTAGGATGACACCACCCGAAATGAAAGAATTGAAGGTGCAGCTAGTGGATCTAGAAGGAAGGAATTTTATTAGGCCAGCAGTTCGCCCTGGGAAGCGACCACGGTTTTTGTGAAGAAACCAGATGGTTCATTGAGGATGTGTATCAACTATCGTAAGTTGAATGAGAGGATGATTAGGAATATGTATCCTTTACCGAGAATTGATGATCTATTTGATAAGTTGTATGGAGCCAAAGTGTTTTCTTAGTTGGATTTGGAGACAGGTTTCCATCAATTAAGAGTGGCAGAGGATAGTATTCCTTTGACAGCATTTCGATTTAGGTATGTTTCGTCTGAGTGGTTAGTAATGCCATTCGGATTAACAAATGCACCTGCTTTCTTCATGGATCTGATGAACCAAGTTTTTCGAGAGTACTTGGATAGGTTCGTGTTGGTGTTTATAGATGACATTTTAGTGTACTCTAAGAAAGAAAGGGCACATGAAGATCATCTTAGAGTTCTGCTTGAGACGCTGAGGAAACATCAGCTGAAGGCATAGTTTTTCAAGCGTCATTTTTGGAAGAAAGAGGTTAAGTTTCTCGGTCACGTGGTTTCAGAAAGGGGTTGTCAGTCGATCCAAATAAGATCGAAGTTGTTAATATGTAAAAGAAACCAAAGGCGGTGATTAAGATTAGCAGTTTTCTTGGACATGCTGGCTATTATCGGAGTTTTGTAAGGGATTTCTTAAGGATAACAGCTCCTTTGACTAAGCTAACTAGGAAGGCGGTGAAGTATGTCTAGTCCGACAAATGTGAGGAAGAATTCCTTAAGTCAAAGCATTTGTTGACTGATGCACCTGTGTTAATAGTTCCAAATGGAAACCAAGAGTTGGTGGTGTATACCGATGCATGTAGGACTGGATTAGGAGCTGTATAGATGCAAAAGGATAAAGTAATTGCCTATGCTTTACAATAGCTTAGACCACATGAAGTGAGATATCCTACTCATTATTTGGAGTTAGCTACGGTGATCTTCGCATTGAAGACTTGAAGCATTATCTCTTAGGGGAGAGATTTGAACTATACGCAGATCATAAGTCTTTAAGATACTTACTCTATCAGAAAGAGTTGAATATGAGACAGCAGAGGAGGTTGGAGTTTTTAGCTGCTTATGATTTTGGTACAGTGTATACTCCTGGGAAAGGAAATAATGTAACAGATGCTCTTAGCAGATGACATCTGTTAGCTATGTTAGTAGAATGGAAGGATTTAGAAGCTTTGACTACTTGTAGTATGCAGTTAAGATCCTGTTAGTTCTAGTTAAAATACTGCCATGTTGTCTTGTTTAGAAGTTCGACCACTATTGATCGAGAGGGTGACTTCTAAGCAGAAGGAGGAACCAATATTAGCCAAGCAGATTAGAATGTTTGAGATTGGATCAGAGATCGACGATCTAAAAGAATTTAGTCTTGATCAGAGGGGATTCTTGAGAAAGAAAGGATGGTTGTGTGTTTAGAATGTTAAGGACTTAAGGAAAGAAATCTTGGAGAATGTAATCGATCCAAGTTTATGATTCATCCTGGAGGGATCAAGACATATCAAGATATGAAGAGGAGCTTCTATTGGGAAGGTATGAAGAGGGATATTGGCATGTGGGTTATGAAGTGTGCAAATTGTCAACAAGTGAAAGCCGAATATCTGAAGCTGAGTGGGTTGCTTCAACCTTTAGAGATTCCAGTTTGAAAATGGGATTCGATATCATGGATTTTGTAGTTGGTTGACAAGATCAAATAGGGAAATGAGAGTATATGGGTCATAATGGACAGATTAACCAAGAGTTCCCATTTCATTCCAATTAAATAAATTAACCAAGACGGCACATGTTTTAGGTAAGTTGTTCATGAAGAACATAGTTAGACAACATGGAATTCCAAGTAGTATAGTTAGTGACAGAGATGCTTTGTTTACTAGCGAATTCTGGAATAGTTTATAGGATGTGTTAGAAACCAAGCTCAAGATGAGTACTGCATATCACCCTCAAACGGATAGGCAGACAGAGAGAGTTAGTAAGGTACTCGAGGATTTACTAAGAGCTTGTGTGTTGGACTTTGATGGATCTTGGGAAGATCACCTGCATTTGGTTCAGTCTTCCTATAATTATATTTATTAGACTAGTATAGGAATGGAGCCTTTTGAAGCTTTGTATGGAAGGCTATGCAAATCACCAGTATGTTGGTTGAGACTGGAGATATATTAGTCTTAGGACTAGATTTTGTTAGGGAGGCATCAGAGAAAATTGAGTTGATCCGAGAAAGGATGAAGGAAGCTCAGTCCATACAGAAGATTTACGTAGACAAGAGGCGTAAAGACCAAGAATCATTAGTTGGAGATAAGGTTTTCATTAAAATATCATCGATGAAGGGTGTGGTACGATTTGGAAAGTTAGGGAAACTGACACCGAAATATGTTGGTCCATTCCAAATTATAGAGAGGACTGGAAAGCTCGCATACAGAATAGAGTTGCCAAGCAGTATGACAAGTGTCCATAATGTATTTCATGTGCCCCATCTTCACAAGTATATTCATGATCCAAAGACTACTATTCCTCCGACAGGGTTGGAAGATTTAGCAGTATAGCCTACTTTGACTTTTGTTAGACAACCGGTTCGTGTTGTAGCGAGATATGAGAAAAGATAGATGAATGAGACAATCAAGTTGGTGAAAGTTCAGTGGAGCGACAACGAGAAAGACTGCACTTGGAAGATAGAAGACAAAATTAGAGACGCTTATTCTGATCTGCTTTGAGGATATGTCTATATTAGATTTATATAGATAGTTGCTAGTCAAATAGGCTAGTATGGTTATTAGGAGTTGTTACAAATGATTTCTATGTTTAGTATTTAGTCCTTACTGAATTTCAAGGGCGAAATTATTTAAGGAGGGGAGCCGTGACACCCCTAATTTTTGATAACATTATTCAACAGATTTAATTAGATAAATTAAATAGAATAAGGTAAGTTGTTAGAGGTATAAGGAGATTGAGATATGAAAATAAATTATGGGCCGTGCTTGATAAGATAAATAGGCTTATAAATGGTTATATATGATAATTGATTAACCTAAGGGCTTATCAGGAAATAGCCGCACATAACTCATCACCTATATATATATTCCCGTTTCCCTTTATTCACGTTCATTTATGCAAACCAAAAATAAAACGCAAACATAAGAAGAGGAGTCAGCCATTACTATGAGAAAGGAGGAGAAATTAAATCTAAAGCTAAGGATTTAAAGCAAAAGGAATAAATTTCAATCTCAATCCAATTTCCTTATCCTAATCAAGGTGAATAATAATTTATGTCATCTCTATTTTGTTTATAATCATTTATTTTCGAGTTTAAGATTAAATTCGTTTTAATGATGATTTGGATGATGATATGCATGGATTTATAACACGTTTGATTTAAATCAAATTATTCATATATAGATTTATTCAGTTTTTAGGGTAAAACCGATTGTAAATGATTTCGAATGCCATGGGAAAACTTTACGTCATTTAAAACATGATTTTGGAGTTGGGTTTTAATTTTCATAATTTTTCAAAGTTATGGAGAATTTATTATGAATTTTCAAAGGAAATTATAGTTAATTGGGTTTAGAAATTTATTTCAGAAATTATACTAAGAACCTGGGTCTGAAATTTATATATGTTAGTTGACATACTAAAAGTGAATTTCTGTGATTTTAGGGATTTTTCCTAAGTGATTTACTATGAGAATTAAATTATTTTAAAAGAAGGATCAAAATGATTTAATTCTTTTGCTTAATGGAAGTGCTTATTTGTTAAATTAATCATGGTTGAGATCTGAAATTACACAGCTGTGATTTTTGTAAAAAATTTGAAAAGTTGAGGCAACTAGTCATATGTTTACACGTAGGCAGGTTAGCTAGAAAGCATTTGCCTTAATTGGCATTAATCAGCTTTTACCCAGAAAGTGGGTTCTGCCTCTATTAGAAGCACCTTTCGACTCATAGATTCCGCCTTGAATTAAGTCGAAACCCCACAAAGCTGAAGCCAATGCACAAGGTATCAATACTGGTACATAGTGGATTAAAGAAAGGTGGAAGACATGGTTTCGAAACATAGCTTTCGATGGGAAAGAAACCTTTACTTTTCTTTTAAATGTTAAGCGCCTACCTTTGTTTTACTAAAGCTTTCAAAGGAGTCGATACAAATGCTATCGAAAGGTGTCTTCTAAATAGCTTTCGAATAAGGTTTCCATCTTTCATTTTTAAGTATAAGCTTTCGAATGAGTTCCTTGTTTATAAAACAACGCTTTTGAAAATGATGATTCCATAGTCGAAGTCATGCTGCCGTTCTTTTGTCTTTCAAGAATCAATGCTTTCGAAGGGTAGCCTTCGTTTTAAACTTATATTAGGCCACTTCCTAAATTCTTTCGAAAGGGTTCAAGGGTTTCGAAGGCAATGACTTCGAAAGGGGTTTCGATGCTATCCTTCAACGTTTTACTTAAATGTTTTGAAGCTTTCAAAAGGATGGTGCCGACGCCACTAAACTTTCCCCAAACAATTTTATATGAAGATTAAGGGTTTCGATAGGGATACTTTCATATATATTCACTTTAACCTAAAAGATGTTTTTAAAGTAAAACCCAATGGTTTCGAAAGAGTTGTTTCATTGGTTTCAAAGCTATGTTTCTAAAGATTATTAAGTAATGCTTTGGTACTTTTGAAGAGTACATTTTCATTTCGAAAGAGATGATTGAAAGAGCTTCAAAAGGTATATATTTTATGTTTTGAATAGAAGTTTTCTATGCTTTCGAAGGAGATTATCCAGGGGTTTAGAAAGTAATTTTTTAATGTTTCGAAAGCCTTAGTTTTTCAAAACAAATAACCCAATCTCATTTTAAAAGAAAACCACGGCATAAATAAAGAGTTTTGAAATGATTTTAAGTATGGAGTTTTTGAAGAATTTTTCATTGATTAATAGGTTAAAGGGATTAATCAAGATATTATGTTTACTTCTTCATATATTTTTATATTCATATTGTAATGGACCAATAACTGTAATTTGGGGAAAGGCAGAATAAGCATCTAGGTTGACCCAGTAGTGAATATAAATTATGTTAACTCCCAAATGATAGAATTGCATCTAGGAGGTCAGGAAGACCAGAATATATGATGCTAAAATATTAATCAAAGAAGTTTTCAAATTGCAGGTTCATAGTATACCATGAAAACTATGTATAAAGGAAGTTGTCAAGGAGACAGGTTCATAGTAAACCCATGAAAACTATGGTTCGGAAGAGTTATTGGCAAGGGCCAATAAGTTTGTAGTGAGCCCATGAAAACTACATCTGAATTCAGGTATTGATAGATGTCAATAGGCTCATAGTCAACCCATGAAACCTAGGACAAGAGGGAAGATATTGGAGTTACCAATAGGTTCAAGGAGAACCCCTGAAATAATGAAGTTAATTGCAGGGGTTAATAGTTTCTTAGCGATCCCATTAAAACTATGAAATAGGACAGGGAGTCGATAAATTTAAATAGGTTATTAGTCATCCTATGAAAACTAATAGGTTAGTAGTGACCCTAGAAACTATAACTAAGACAGATAGTCAAAAATGAATGGGGATGGGTAATCCAGAATTGATTTACTTGTTTGCATATCATCATATTATATTGAAAAAGTATGTTTTAACCATTGTGGATATAGTAGCACAGTATATGGTTTTATAAAGGCTTTAGGATACTAGTGAGGGGAAAACCCATTTCGTTAAGCGGCATGGTCTCGCTAGATATCTAAATGATTTAAGATGGTAGATTATTATTCATACCGGGCTTTATGTTTGACTCGAAGTTTACGTTTTTCCGTTAAACTCTTGGGTATATAATTGATTTTATGTAGTTTGAGAGTTAAGGTTTTCAGGTACCTCTTTAGACGAATAAGCTTCCAGAGACATGCAGGAGGCATGATAGCTACATAGAGTTCTCTTTTATTTTGATCCGCTGCGTTGTTGTAAAGGAAAAGCTATTTAATTTCCTATATTTATACTCTAATCATCCAAACGGCCATCTTCATATATCACTCTTGGCGTACGTTGTATTAAATATATTTTCTCTAAACATGGTTCTCGTATTAGGATTATGTACTGAATTTGAAATGCTTTGAAATGAAAGGAGAAAGTTGTTTGTTTATTTTTATAATTTTCCACATCCGTGTGTTTTTGTTATATCAATGTATCTAACATTACTGTATTTGGTCATCGAGGACTAATGACGATGGATGACTTCAGCATCTGTAGCCGTTAGTTCTGGGCCTCCAAATAGGGGATGTTACAAACAAAATCTTTCTTTTTAATAAACTTAAAAATTATTAAGACATATATACTTTCAAAATCGCTTTGAAAATCCTTTTTAAATCAAAATCAACATTTTATTATTTTGGAATACAAGGCCTAGTGCTACCATAGCACCCAATAAGTCAAATCATATCAAAGAGAACCACATGGCATCCAATACATCATATATCATCAAATATATGAAAAATAAAATCAACAATGGTGAGAAATCCTGTTGGATCCCCCAACCTATCCCCCTACTTCACAAAAATCATATAATCATAAAAACAAAATCAACCGCTTCGTGGTGAGATTCGTATAGAAAGGGTCATCCGCTTTTGCATGGGAACGTAATAGGGTCTCATCCGCTCCAATAGGCTAGAATATATCCAAACCAACTAATAAATATAGTACATCTTCCAAAAAAGCAACAAACAACATAAATAAAATTATTCCCATTTATATAAAATATAAGCAGGCTATAGAGGTGGGTTAACTCATAAAAATTCTAGAAATCGCCTAAGCGCTCTGATTTGAATTATAATTGAACGATCGTTCAATTTAACTCAAAATTCTTACTAGCTCCGAATTCGTCCAAACCAACTCCATAACATAGTACTTGTTGATACGAATGCAATGCAACTTGTCGTGCTCGAAACAGACCTCATACAAGAAAGTTACGAATTAATTAACATTTGAATATAATTAATATTGTAATTAACTTAATTAACTTTAAATTTAAACTTTAACCTTTCTCCTATCTCCTTCCTCACACATGAAGAACCTAGGTCGTGCGACCTACTTCCTTTTTTATATATATTTCACACTCAAATCGATCGCTCGCCATTCATCAACCACCAACTCAGCCGCCCACCGACCTGGCCCATGCCACACCCCCCTTTGCCGAGCCGCCACAGCACGCGTGGGAACAAAATCGCGCACGAGAACGCAAAAGTTACAGATGAATGGAGGCAATTTGCCACCACCTAAATCGACGGTTCGACGATCCAGTAGTTAAACAAGTTTGTATCATCGCTCTCTACATTTTCCTAGTTGAAGTCGAAGGCTAATTCAGGCTCTAAAGGCTTTGATCGATGATGGCTATTGGATAGATTAGTTTTAATGGCGGCTGAAAACATTTTAGGATTAAGGTTTACAAATGATGGAGAGTTTAGGGCTATTTATAGAAAATTTTCTTGGCACTATTCGTCCGTGAAAATTTTGAACTCCAAACGAAGCATGCCACCCGGCGTTTTATATGTTATACACCTATTCCAAACATAATGAAATATATAAGAGCCAATTCCATCATATAGAAAAGACAGCTTTTCAAAATCAAGTTATATTGATTAAATTACTTTAATTAATTTCTATGCCTTTCGAACTTGCCCAACCATATGATACATCCAATCGCCACAGATTCGACAGCGTATGATAATTCACTATTACATATCCAATGAAACTAATTTCGTCAAAATTCGAGACAATGCCCCCAAAAAGCTATTTTACACGTTAATTAAAACGAGTAATTTCCAATTTCAGTTTAATCACTTTTAAATCAAATTTAAAAGTTTACTATCTCCATTCTAATTTAAATAGAATTCAAATCGACTTTAGAAATTATTTTCATTCACATTAAAGTCAAGATTCAATTATTTAAACAATTTCAAATATTAAATTTTACAATTTAATTTTCAAATAAATCAATATATTTGATATATAAGTTATTTATCTTATAAAATTAACTTTTTAATATTTAAAATCAATTAAATATTCCTAATTAGAGTGATTGAAATTCTAGGTCGTTGCATTCTCCCCTCCTTAAAACAATTTCATCCTTGAAATTACCTAGTAAGAAAATGCACAAAACCCTTCAACTTTTCAAGTCTGTTAGTTAAAATGGATTACAAATTCTTTTAAATCTTTTAACTTTTCAAAATCAATTAGTGGTAACTAGTTATCAACTTTTCTCAATCTTTAAATTCATAATTAAATTTCCAAAACCAACTAATACGATTCGTTGATTTATTCATTCCAAGTTATAACTCAAAATCAAATTTATTGTTATAAAAAAATTTCCAAAATTTTTAAAAATTTTCATTGGCGTCTCCTTTGCGCGGTTCGATCGAAAAAATCACATATTTATAATCACAAATATATATCTCATCCCATAGGGGAAAAAGTATAAGAGTACGATATATAATCCGAGATATTTACCTTTTATTATATTAACAAGCATATATAATCAATATAATGCGAAAGCAAGTTCCAAATGCTAAACATACGTCATCCTCACCTACTAAACACTCAACAACCAATGACACATGTACAGGAAAAGTAACATCAATATATAACACATAGTAATACCATAACTATATGTAAATGCAACAAATGCAATAAATGCAACAAGATAAACCATCAAACAATTAATATTCATCCAATTAATTCATAACCATATCAATTTACATTTTCTAATGGCAACATTCAATTTATTAAAACCCATACATTGTACATATATCATCCATATGCAAAACCCTACCTGATCGCTCGCTCGATCACACAATTTCACTTCCGAACTAGTATAGTTCACACGAGCACTTTAGTGTGGACCAAGATTCGGTTCTGATTAGAAAACCACAATTCTCCTCTCCTTGTATAGCCATATACTATGATAGAAAATATCATAATCAATCAAAAATCATATCCAGGGTTTACCATCAAGAAATCGAGTGAAAAATCCTAACTCTGATCAGTGTAAATCACGTCGAAATTGTATATTTGAACCTGGATCAACTAGTTATGTGAATAAAATAATATACGTACAACTTATGTATTTATTTCAATTGATTTCTTATTATATCCCACTCTTTTTACTCCTGATTCTTTTATTTACATTCAATTCCTTTTACATTCATTTGATCCGTATTCAATTTAAATCAAATTCAATTATTCATATTAATTTCACTTACATTTAGTTCATTAACATTCACTTTCATTTAACTTTTCCTAAGATAAACTTTATTTAATTTACTTCATTTCACTAATTAAATTTATTTAACTTTACTTAAGTTAACATCTTTATTTCATATCTCAAATTCAAATTTCTTTTTGTTTGCTTAACCAAAATGTTCAACCATTTTAAAATTTGGTTTTACTTTCCTATTAAAATTCATAAGTTGTAAACTTACTTATTATCTATACTATTTTCAGTTTATAAGTTCAAAAACTTATTTTTTTTTATATTCATCAAATCATACTAGGAATCTTACTATCAAAACTTGTTTTATTAAAACAAAACTTCAATAGTAAATAATTAAGGTAGCAATTCATCACTTAAAAACTTGAAAATGAATACTGGTAATATTGCAGCCATCGGCTAAATTATTTCCCAACGACTGTAGTGAGTTTAGAGCTTTTAATTTATTTTAAACTCCATTTTATTTATAAATCATATTTATAAATCATATTTATAAATTTATACTTATATAATTTTACTTATTTCACCTTGGTTATATAAAACCATTTCTTAATTATTTAGCTTTGATTACATTAATAATTATAACAACTTTTATTTAAAACACAAACAACATATGATAAAAATAAAATACCATTCATTATCAACCAAACAATCCACATATACAACTTATAGTAATTTACAAAAAAAATTTAGGTAAAATTATTTCATTTACCCAGTATCGGTTTGCCTTCTTCAAGCGTTTAGAAACCTCTGTCGATAACATGGCCTCCCTTATATCGACTATAATTCATCAGCCGCTTCAACAGATAACCTAACATAATATAATATGTCACTAACAAATACGATCTTATATATATACACTCAAACTCAATTTAGGGCATTACTAGCCCTATCTATAATGAGTATCCAACCAAAGCCTAGGTGTTCACATAATCCTAAGCTCTGATACCAAATGTGACGACCCGCAAATCCATCCCTAATTTCTCCAGATCAACAACGATAAAGAGGCCAAATTTGATAGTAAGTAATTTAGCTATCAAAGCAACAATAAAATCTAGCACCATAAGCAATCACTAGGCCCATTTAATTAATCTTTTATTACTTAAACCACTTTCCAAATATTTGCTTCAGATTATCTTTAAAAAAGATATATTCACAAGACCATTTCAATCTCTCTATGTTGGAAAACATTTCCATATACTTATATCAACGGTATAAGCATATTCAATAACACTGCCATTTGGAGACATGCCAAATGGATTTCTATAACCGTACAACTTCAGAGTTTGTATGCCTCCGAACGGTTATTAAGTATACGAAGCAACGCTCTCACACCACCAAGCCATTAGTACGATCAAAAGAACCTATTTGTGTATTTCACGATGGAAGGTCAAAACATAATTTATTGGGTCAAAATGCGTAAAACATGGTTAATCCAAAAACATTAGTATAGGGATTCGATTGATTAATGTATACATAAATCCCGTGTACAATATAAAATATTTCCTTTCAGAAATCGTTTACTATAACAACAGTGTTATAGTCCATACCTTCCATACTTCCCCAAAAACGTCAATTACAACAATAAATGTTAAAATCTATGTTTTCGATACTTATCACATTTTTCAAAACCATTTAAATTCCTTTGGAATTATTATTTCCAAAACCTTTTAAAAGATAAATTACTTTTAAAACCAGTAAATCCATCAAAATATCACTTCTCAACATTCCTTTAAGTAAAAATCCATGTTTAAATCTCAACATAAGCCATTTCTATATTTATAAAACAATTTTTATAAATCTAATTTAAATTTTATAAAACTTATATATGTATTAAAGTTCTATTTATTTACAAAACTCTATTTATAAATCATTCTTTTACAAAACTAATTCTACTATCAAATCCTTTTATAAATCCATATCTTTATAAATCAAATTTATTTATAAAATCCATATAAAAATATTTATAACTTCAATAATAAATCTATTTCTTTATTTATAAAATATCACTTCTATAAATACTATTTTTATAAACTTATTTAAAATCTCAAATCAAAGTATTTCTCAAAACTATATTTTTATACCATCAAAAATCATAATTTATTATTTATTTAAAATAAAATTCATTCTTTTTAATAATTTTAAAAATTATTAAAACATATATACTTTCAAAATCTCTTTGAAAATCCTTTTTAAATCAAAATCATCATTTTAGTATTTCAAATACCACAAATAAGGCCCAGTGCTACCATAGCACCAAATAAGTCAAATCATATTAAAGAATCAACATGGCATCCAATACGTAATATATCAACATATAAAGTAAAATCAACCATGGTTAGGAATTCTTTTTTGGATCCCTCCAACCTGTCCCCCTGCATCACAGACAATATATAATCATAAAACTAAAATCAACCGCTTCGCGGCGGGATTCGTATACAAAGGGTCATCCACTCTTACACGTGACTGTAATAGGGTCTCATCCCCTCCAATAGGCCAGAATATATCCAAACCAACTAATAAATATAGTATATCATCCAAATAAGCAACAAATAGCATAAATAAAATTATTCCTACTTATATATAAAAATGTAAGCAAGCCAGAGAGGTGAGTTAACTCGTAAAAATTCCAGAAATTGCCTAAGCGCTCTGGTTTGAATTAAAATTGAACTATCATTCAATTTAACTCAAAATTCCTACAGGCTCTTTGTCTAATCTAACTGCATAGAATAATGCTCGTGTAACGACCCGTATTTTTGATAATTAAAATATCTAATTAAATAAGACTTTGGAAATTAATATTTTTAAAAATTAAAATTTATGATTTATTAATGAAAAAAATCATTAGAATATAATTTAATAACATTGATTGAATGTAATTGACACCTGTTTTAATGTAATTTCAATCAATTGTAATAATAAAGATTAATAATAAATAAAATAAATGACGTAAAATAGTGAAATCAGATGTTATTTGATTTAAATTGGTTTTAACATTCGGCATGCAGTTTGTAATCCTTATTTGTAAACAATAAGTTAATAGATATGAATTATTAATGTATAACAATTGTTTTAATTATCATCTTATTATTAAATCCGTTGAAATTAATTTGGAAATCTATTAAAATTTAATCTAATTGAAATATTGCTGTTAATAGAAGGAAAGGCGTTAATTATGGAGTAATAAGCGCAATAAACGGAAACTTATGTTTAGTGAATTCCTATGGTATTTTTTGATTTAATAATAAGATTGTAAACCAAAATAAAAGAATTTATTTGTATTATAAATATACAATGAACGGATTTTGTTACTGTTCTAATTAAACGTTGAAATTAATCTAATATTCAAATATTAGATTTAACATGGAAAAATTAATTTCAAAAGGTTATTAAATTTGGTTAACCAAGGATGGTGTTAGAAAAATTTTAATTTAGAATTTAAAAGCAATTAAATAAATTTAATAATAATCCGTTTTAATTAACGCGCAAAAATAAATATAATGTGATTTTAAAAGCTAACTTCTATATAAAATAGATTTAGGATTTAAAATCAGCTCCATTGAGTTTAAAAATATTGAAAACCTATATTTCGATATATGGAATGGCCTATTTTCACTTTGAAAACGAAACGAGCTTTTCGGGCCTTTTGACCAAATCGATTTATATTTAAATGAAAAATGTTATTTTTGAATTGTAATTATTCAAATTGATTCAAAGATGGAATGATATTAAAATCAAATTATTAATGAACATCATAGTTGTAATAACATATTTGTAAATTAGAAATATTGTGTTTGTCCATAATTGGGAATTGGTAAACTATTTGAATATAATTTAATTTAAATTTATCGAACAATAAAATTTAAAGTTAGGCCTTGAAATTAGTTCCATTGTGTTCATAAGGCCTTTTCACATATAGATTGCTTGTTAGCATGCCTGATTTGAGTTTGGGCTATTTTGGACTTCACGCTATAAATTGGCACACAAATAGAGATCAAAATATTATTAAAATAATATAGAAACCATAATTTTTATGGCCATAGCCCTAACCTATTTCAACGACTGAAAACTTCCCATCTTCTTTCCCTTTCTCTCATCTCTCAACGAAATTGCTCAATCCCAAAATGAATGTTATAGAGCTCGATCTCCTCTACGATCTCTACGGTTGGATTGAGCTAATTGCGTCTGTATTTGCCGAAATCTGGCCATGAAGGCGCGGCGTTCAAGGCTTAATCGTGGCTAAGATAGGGCGTCAGAGGTGGCGAAAATTTTGGTGAAGGTGGAGATCGACGGCGTGGTCATGGTGGTGGCTTTGGATCTGCGAACAACGACATGTAAGAGGCGGTGGTGGTGAGGCATAGAGGAGGCTTTGCGTTGTTATGTGCATTGCTGGTAACATGATTTTGGGGAAGGTAAATATATTTACAATTTTTCCACTATACTATTTAATTTAATTTTAAAATTTTAAATGTTCTAATATCGATAACTTTTGCATATGAACTCCGATTAATGCGCGGTTTCCTTCATTGGGTTCATATTGAAGTTCTGGACCACATGAAACTAGTTCGGTTGAATTTGGAGATTGTTGAAATTTTAGGCTTTTATTGGATTTTAATGGGCTTTAAATCAAAGGTGAGTGATTTAACCCACTCATGCAATACAAAATTTTCTTATGTTTGTTGGATTAAATTTATGAAGTGATATGAATTTTGTTGATTTGAATTTATTGAAAGTGAATTGTTTGGAAGGTTAAACTTTTAATATAAACTTTGAATTTACTTTATTTAAAATGGTTTTAAATTGGTACTTTCAAGTTTGGACATGAAGCGGATTTAAACAAAAATTGTTTAAAAATGAGAAATTGAATTGAGACTTTCAGCCATTTGAATAGGCCGTTTAAATTGAATTTGATGTAAAGTTTGAATTTTTTTTGAACCGAGGCTGATGTAAATTGGAATTTGAATATGAAGTTGACTTGAAATGGAAGTTGAAAAGTTGAATTTGTTGTGATTTGAAATGGGAAAATGAGTTTAAATCATTTTGAAAAGGTAGAAACATTTTTAATATAAATTATTTTAATATAATAACTATCTATCCAAAATATTTCAATTTTAAAATCTATTTTATATTCAAAACTATTTCCAATCTTTAAACTATTCTAATTATTCCAAACTATTTTTGTTACGACCCGTAATTTCGCTACTTCGAAACTTAGAGATTTCGTTTGTTTTAAAAATAAAAAGGTTTAGAACTTAAATAAATAAGTTATATATAATAGATAATCATAATAGAGAAATTATTTAATCTTATAGTTAATAATTTAAAAAGTATTAATTTTGATTTTAGAACAAATCAACAAAAGTTACGTTTTGTTAAAAATAAATAAATACTTGAATAAATAGTTTTAAATATTTTTTTAAAAAGATAGATCTTATTGAAAATGTTTAATAAAGTTAATAAAAGTATATTAAAATATTTAAAAGTATGTTAATAATCATTTTACAAAAATAACCAAATTTTGTCGCATTTCATCACTTTTACATACACTGTAAAATTAGAGATTTTGATATTATTTAAATATGATTTTAAAATACAAAGCGACATGTTTTAATTTATTTAAAGAAGTAAAAAGTTAATTTTTAAATTTGGTTTACATAAATAAATAGTTTAACTATAATGTCAAAATCTGACCGTAAAACATTTTGTCGATTAAAAGTTGTCGCAACGTCGTCGCACCTTTATTTTCTTATACAAGAACATATATTCAAATAGTATAAGTATTAATTAATTCACAAATCAAGTTTACTTTTACTAAACATACTTAGAAAATTCTAGAATATAATTAAGAAAAAGTAAGCACAAAATGACAAAAATGTCATTTCAATGCATAAAGTAAACATCAAATCAAAGAAACATGATTATTACTTTCTACTTAATTTCTAAGTGAAAATGACATAAAGTAATATTTAAAATGTGATGTTAAGTGTTGAAAAAAATAAGGTTACTTAAGAAGTAAGTAAGGTTATTTTGGTAATTTAGTAAAGGGATATTTTGGTAACTTACCACTTCATTCTTTTTCTATAAATATCAACCACTTTCTCACTTTTTTCACACTACTTCTACCTTCTTCTTCTTCCTTCTTGAAGCCCTCTTTAATGGCTTCTTTTTCTCTTCCATTTTCTTACTAACTTCTTCAAAATCATATCAAATCAACTCCAAACACTATCAAACTTTGCCAAAGACCTTGGAATACCATTACAACGTAGTTTAGCATCTAGGAAGTGAAGAAATGATGGAGGAAGAGGTAGAATAGGGTGTGGCTGAACCTATGCGAGAAAATGGAGCAAGTCTGAAGCTCCGGAGCAAGAAAAGGAAAAGGAAGTGCCGCCGATTTCATTCCATGGAGCTAGGAGCAAATTCAAGGTACTGCGGAAGCTCTGCCGGATATTTGAGAGTTTGTGAGAAGTGGTCGATATCATAAAGCAAAAGAAATGGAGTAGAAGTTGATTAGTTGAAGTTTAAGTGAAGTGTTGTTAGTAAAAATGTTGGTAGGAAGTTAAATGATTTGGTTGAAGGTGGGGTACTTATATTTACTAATTAATCCATAATTTATTTCAAGTACAATGACTGAAAAGTTTAAATATGTTAAATGATTAAATGTTTGATAACTTGGTTGCAAATTGGTTGAGTATGTGATTATTTATTTGGTTGATAACTTGTTTGATAAATGATAAGAGAAATGATTAGTAATTAACCATAGTAAATTAAATGAGAATTAAATCCATACAAATATGTATATGGAAGTTATTTATCCTCTTAATGATTTAAGTGAGTTAATGTAACGATCCTGAATTTTAATTTATTTTAAATTGATAATTAAAAGAATTTTTGAATTAAAATTTGTAAAATTGATTTTAAATGATGCGAGTTTCCCCGAATCAAATAGAAAATATATTTAGTCATATGAATTTGAAAAATTGTATATATGAGAATATATATGTATATATTGGATTTTAAATAAATTCTTAAATAAATGATTTTAAAAAAATAAATAATATACTTTGGACACAAGTATAAAAATAAATAAATAAATTGATTTAAAAATTTATAAATGATGATAATTTGAGTTATATAAAATATATTTGTACATAGAGAAATGTAAAATAATAATTTTTAAAGTAAAATTTATGAGAAATATATAAACTAAAAATAGAAGTAAAATAAATATTTGAGTATAAATAGAGATAAATAAAAGTTAAGTATGGAACCAAATAAATATATAAAACATCTATGTACAAAATAAAGTTATAGAATTTCAATTATATTTTTAAAGTAAGTAGACAAAATAAAATAACATAACTAAAAATAAGTATGTAAATAAGATTATGAAACAAAACAAAGGCAATAAAATAAATGGCTGAAACAAGCAAGAAAATAAATATAAAAGTAAAACACATTTAACAAATTCTAACAACAAATTTAAATATAGAACTACATCCAAATAAATAAGCAAAGTATACAAAATAATAAAATAACACAAGTGTGAACACTTAAATAAGAAACAAAAGAAAGCTATCATTATCATCTTCAAACATGCTACAGCTGAGACAAAGCAAATATATATTTTTGTATGTACACTTGCAAATTAAACCAAACCAACAAGATAAAATTTAAAGTTAAAAAGAAAAGAAACAAATAAAATACAACACAAAACTGTACATACATAACAGTACATTAGCTAAACCTATTATTATAAACAGGTAAGTATATGCAGGCAAGAAAATGCAGGCTGAAATAACCAAAGCAAAGTAAAAATATAAATATGTAATGAGATCAGTAATAAATAAGCAGAGGAATAAATGCTAGCGTACAAGGAAAGGTATCATCTATTAACAAATAGCATAGGCTGTAAATCAAACAGAACAAGCATGTAGTGCCATCTTCTTAGCATGTACAAAGCAATATGTACTAAAGCAATTAATACACTATACCTCTAACAAGATGTAAGCACCTCAGCCATACTATTTTGTACAAACCATATAATCACCCTATACAATAGTAATACCCTGTACCATGCTTTCTTTCTTTAATCCCTGTCTACTTCTTTCCTTTCCTATATACTTTCACATCTGCATACATATCAGTTGGAAAGCCAAAGAAACTTTATATAGAAACTAAGGCAAAACTTAGGTAAACAACATCAAACAAACAACAACGCAACTCAATCAAACCAGAAATCAAGTGAGAAGCTTCAACAAGAAATCTCAAGCCAGTTTCAAAAGGCAACAAATGTTTTTCTCCGTCCTTCATATATAAGTGAGTAAACCTTTGATCTCTTCAACCATTTGCTGATTTTGTGAATGCCTGAATGATGCTAAAAGCTTTGCATGTGAATGAGTTGTGGTGCTTATGTTTTTCTTTGCTTAGGAAATGTTATTTTCTTTTCCTGTTCTTCTATTCTTTTTCTTAGTCCCTGGGTTTTATAAAAATAAAAAAAAATTGAAACCATGATAGATTTAATATCTTTCTCTTAATTCTCCTCTGGAATTATAGTCTAAACAAGTTGAAGTTTCGTTTTAAACTTGCATTATGTTTTCAGTAATTAATCAAAGCAAGTTTGTTGTTTTTTTTTCTTTTCTGGAAACTGTGAAACCATAGATACATTTAAGTATCAGGTTTACAGAGAACAACCCAACAAAGCAAAGAAAAAGATAATTCAATTTCTTGTTTTATAATCCATATTAGACTTTGGTTTCCAAACAAAACAGTGGTGTTTAAGTATGAACTACAATAAGAAAAAAAATCTCATGAAGTAAAAATGCATATAGGATGGAAAAATCAAGTTTACAGTAAAAACTTTAATTTCTAGAAAATTCGAGTATCACGAATCATTGATTCAAGTACATAACATGAATCCTAAATGGAATACATGATTTTTAAATCTGGTTTAATGATTTTTAAGCAATTGGTTTAAGAGCAGTTTGTTTTTGCTCGAAATTTGAACTTTGATCAAATTCCGGTGATCCATCGATTCATGGGGCTCGGGGATGTGTGCAGGCGTAGAGGAGCCTACATGGATGCTAGGAAAAATATTCGGAGGTTGATCTATGCCTTGTGAAAGTGGCGGCGAGTAGATTGTTTCTGGTGACCTAGTTTTAGGGTGGCTGATGTTTTCCACTCGCGCGTCGTCAACGATGGATCGAGTGTCACGCGGTTTCGTGGGGAGGTAGAGGGAAGATTGATGACGCTATGGCCGGAGTTTGGTGGTGAATGGTGGTCGGAGTGTCGAGCGAACGGCGTTGACAGGTTGGGCTTTCGTTTGCAGTTCGAGTTCCAGGTTTGGGAATTACTACTCGATTTTGATGTGAAGTTGTTTTGAGTGTTTTGAGGGTCGAAACTACAATCGTCGGTGATAAGTGATGTGTCACGAGGTTCGTCGGCGTTCGAAGTCGCCTCCGGCGTTGGTGCAGGTGCACGGATGGGGTGGACTGTGCCAGTGTGTTGATTTGGGCTTCTGTTGTTTTAGGTTGGATGGGAGACTCGAAGCAGATCGTGGTTTTCTCCGGGGGGAGACTCGTGTTTACTCGAAGTAAACTAGGGGAGGCTCGGGTATGTCTGGGTAGCAGATTTTAATAACCTGGTTTATTATTATTATTATTATTATTATTATTTTTAAAAAATTTTGTTTAACAACCTAAAATATGGAAGTTTAAATCAAAATTTCAAAGCCAAGTTTAATCAAGCGTTTAGATATGAACTAAAATAAATATTTGAATTAGATTTTGATTTAAGTTCTTTTATAAAAAGAATTTCCAATGAAAAGTTAAATAATTGGTTTTGACTTGAATTGGCAAGTTAAAAAGAAATGTATGTTAAGACTTAAATTTCAAATAAAAATTCAAGTAAATTAGTTAGGACTTTTCTTATATAGGTTTATAAATTGATACTTAGATTTGGTTAAAATTAAATATCAAAATCTTAAATTTAAAATGGAAATTGAATCTAAATTTGAAAACGTAATGTTTAAATCCACTTTAATGAAGTCATTAATAAAGTAAATGGATTATCTTAGAAAAATTAAGATATTTAAGTGATTTAATTAGTAAGATAATTAAGAATGACTTATTTATTTAATTTATAAATAAATGATTAGATTAATTTAAAATTAGAAATGATTAATAATGAATTAATCTAAGATAATTTCTTAAGAAAGAAATTAAAGAAATGTTATTAGTTAATAAAGATAATTAACTAGAAATTATTAAGTAATTAAATTAATGTGATCAATTTTGATAATTAATTGGATTTATAGATTAAGATAATCAATTGTAAATTGTTAATTACTTAATGAAATCAATTAAGGGGTTAATTACTAATTGTAATTAAATTGAATATTTTGATTAAATCAATGATAAAGATAAATTGGTGATTAATGATTTGTTATTATGAGATGATTGCTTAGTGGTAAGTAATTAAATCGTAAATTTCTTGAAATAATTAATTAAGAATATAATTAATTATATAATTGGTTTAAAGGTCAATTTAATTAATATGATTAATTATAAATAATATAATTAATTAAAGTGTTTGATTAACTAATTATATCAAATGATTTGAAATTAATAAATCAGGAATTGGATGATTAGTTCATAAGTAATTGAATTAAATTGGAAATAAATTGAATAAATCAGGATTTAATAATGAATTAATCCTGCTTATAAATGTTTATTGAATGCTTATGAATGATTGTACTGTATGAAATGCCTTGAATTGATTATCCTATCTGATTTGTGATATTTTGTTCTGTAGATTGAGCTGTGTATATTTATTTGCATGTGCATATTATCTGTGAATCTGTGAATGGACGATGAGCGTTATAGTTTATATCGCTTATCAACTATATTTCTTTGTTTTAACCAGTGATGATTGATGATGTTGCACTATTGTGTTAAAACCCTGGATCACACCATACACACACAAATATGGATTTCACGAGGAAATCGATTAAGTCACAGATTTTGAAATGATTTATAAAAATTGAATATTTGAATTCAAATGTTTTGGAAATGGAATCGGAATAAATGTGAAAAGCTTTTGGAATGAAATTTCAAGTTAAAATTTATTTTAATTTACTTGATTAAGTTTTGAAATTAAATAATTCAATTTAAATTTGAATTCGATATTTGGAATTGAATTCGATGATTGGAAATTATGGTTAAAGATATTATAAACAGGTTTGTATGAATTTAAACCATTTTTAAAGTATTATTTTTGGGAATTTGAATTTAACCCAAGGATTTCAACTCGTATAAATGAATCAGATTTCCAAAATGAAAACTGTTGTTTTCAAATGATAAACACTTTTAGATAAGAACTGAGATTCCAGTTAATTAGGGGAATTTCAAGATTGAATAGAGAAATGATTTTCCTAAGTTATGAATGAATTCTTTTTGAAAGCTATGAATTAAATCTGTTTATTTTTAACAGATTTAAATTGATGATTTGTTTAAATCAAATTGAAATGAAATTGTCTTGAAGGCTATAAGTTAAATCTTTGATTTAAAGATTTAACGAGTTAATCAAATTGAAATGAAAATTGATTTGGAAAATCTGTGAATGAATCTTTTATTTAAAAGATTAAAATGTGAAAATTTTTTAAACCGTTAAAGGTTGTGAAAATGAATCTTTTTGTTTAAAGATTGAAAATGGTAATTTATTTAAACCATTTGAAGAAAAGTTTTGAATTATTAAGTTGTGACTTAATTGAAATCCCATATCCATATGTTTTAAATGTTTTCGCTCACTATTCGGTTTAGCCGGGAGAGGACCTTTGTGTCGTATAACCCATTCCGAATATGTGATACGTCGTTATGGATAGCATTTGAAGACCGGTGATGAAGACCGGGTATTTGCGAAAGCGATAGGATGACCTATCGATTGTTTCTGCGCCGAGTCGCGCCGGTATAGAAACTCCCTAAGTGATGGGAAATCCGATCGGGATTGTGAATATCCGGATTGCAAGGACTTCTTTGTAAGTGCCTTCGGTTCTGTTCGATCCCGGAACAGACTTGTATGGATTGTATGTCTGACATTACAAATTGAGATACAAAGCCGATTTCTTTCAAATATATTTCTGTTGGTGGCGGAGAATTTATTCTCTTAGCTTAACACCCTTCTCTGAGACGTACGAACTCAGAGGTTATGTAGTTGAAGGTTATCAGCGATGTATTCCCAATTTGGTAATGTGACATGCTGAGTGTTGCTGTGAAATGATCATTGTGTTGATTATTTGTGATAGGATCATTTATTTGATCGTCTATCTTTGTGATCATTTCTATGATCATTTGTTGACCCAAAGCATGGCTTTTGTATAAAGTATGTTTTTGTGGACGTGACTTCGTCGAGCCTCACACCCCGTGAATGGTCAAAACAGGAAAGAAGCAGCAAGGTTATGAGGGGTAGCGCCCTTTAGGATGTGTGCATTTCCTTCTGGAAAAGGGTGGTATCATGGTATGGAGCCCAGATACTTACTCATGTTGAAAACACTTTGTTATGATTGTGTGAATTGATTAGAGAGCTCTCGGATAAAGGTCCCAAAGGACCGGGGGATGGCATATTCGGTCAGTTGTTACTCAGTTAGGGGTAACCCGGCCTTGTGTTGGTAGAGATCCGGTTTGGTTCTCGGGGATGTCCATCCAGAGGCATTCTCATGTGGCAATGGGAAGTTTCTTGGCCTGATCATTCGTTGGAAATCTAAAGAAACAATACGATCTTGTACGGTATTAGTTGTAGAACCTATCATTCACTTATGGTGGCGCCCCACTGTTTGGATGTTAGCTATAGTAGGCATACGATAATGGTCGTATGTTGGCTAAGATTTATATTCTACTTTCGAAATGAAATTTTCTTACACTATGCACTAGTAATAATATCAAATGTTTCCTTTTAATGCGTATCAAGCATCTTTGACTATCATAAGGAGAAATCTCCTCCGATTCTGCGTTTGCATTGTGTGTGTGTGCGGGAGGCCTTATGGTAGTCTCATTTTTTAAAAAAGCATTGCGAATTGACTTTGAAAATCTTATGTTGAACGTTTTAAAAGATAAACTGTTTTGTTGCTCACACCAGTCCCATGACTGATCCGGAGTTTATCGTTTCTTTCCTAAACTCTGGGTGCTCATTATTTTCTACACGAGCAGTCTAGAGTTGGGTTTTTCAGATAGTCAGGTTTAGCAGATTATCTGGAGTTAGTTCAGTCTTTGGATCACACCAGTCTTGCTAAGCTTGGTGCATCGTTATTGGGGGTTCTCGCTTCTGCTAGATTGATTCTTGGAAATGGAGTTGCAGTTTTTGGAGTTCTTCGTTGAAGACTATCTTAGAGTTATTTTGTTCCGCTGCTAGATGTTATCTATTTTCCCTTTCCGCTGCTGTTTTATTGTATCATATCTCTGATGTATATTGATATCTATTGGATCATCTGTTGTATCAGATATTGTATCAAAGCTGTATATCAATGTATTATTCTTTTATTCCGCTGTGTTATTTACTTAATGTTGTTATAAGCTCCGGCGAATCGGATTTGAACGGTCGAATCTATGACATTCGAGTACGATTTGAAGTATGGATGTCGATTTTTGAGCGGGCAAAATTCGTAATCATTACAGTTAAAATAGTTTAAATGTGGTTTAAAACAAACTTGAAATGTTTCGGACAAGTACCGATGGGATTCATAAAATTGGTCAAAATCGAGCTCGTCGCATAGCGGCAGTTCGTAAATTTCGACCCGTAACTTTAAATTGATGTAGAGAATTATTTATAAGTCGGATTTCTTCGAAATAAAATTTTTTTGGTTCACAATGATAATAGTTTTCCAATGAAGAAAGAAAATCAAGAGTTCATTAAGTATATTTTAAAATATCTCCAAAATAATTTTCTAAAAACATCGCGGTTTTGCATTTCAGAATCGAAAAAGGGATTTCTTTATAAATGATATTTTTAAATGATTAAAAATATGAAATAATTTGATAAATCTATTAAAATGGTTTAAAAGATATTTGGAATGGAAAATATGAATTTTTAAATTTCAAGAAGTTGTTTAAATCAAATAAACTTATATAGCATTTTCCGTAGCACTTTTATGCTGCGAATTCTATAACCTTTTGAATATGAGTTTAAACTTAACAATTATTTCCTAAATCTTTTGTGAATGACTTTAAAGGAATAATTAAGTAATCTAAAGATGATTTGGAAGTTTTAATAAGAATTTGAATAAATGGTTAAGAGAAATTGTTTATACAACGTAAACAAAAAAATTGAAGAATACTGAATGTAATAACAAACTGAGTATGCAAAAACGACTCGTACATTTGTCCCACCTGTGAGATCTAGGAAGATAAAAAAAGGTGTTTAACTAAGGTTAGGGATGGAACAACCAGTTCTCTAAACATACCTTGCCTATGTTTTCCCTTTTTAGGCGAGGGGTGGAATAGATCGAAAGGAAAGCTCGGATGCTCTTAAAGATCATATATGTTTTTCCAAGATAAGAGAAAAGAAACAAATTCTTTGAATGTTAATTAACCACTAACATCTTTTTATTCGATGATTAGTTCGAAGGAACCGGGATCAGATCTGGGTGATTCTTATCCTAAGAACCGAGATCAGATTTTGGTGATTCCTATCCCAAAATTACTTCAAACTAATTTTCGAACCCCATATGAAATTAACATCTTTTATCGATGATTGGTACAAAGGAACCGAGATCAGATTTGGGTGATTCCTATTCGAAAACCACTTCAAACTAATTTTCGAAATAAAATATATTGAAGACAATGTAATTGATGACGAAGATCTTCATGATGTAGAATTACTTGCTATTATACCTTGGAGGTGAAATTTACCATATCTAAGGTGGTAGTAGTGCTCTGTTATGAAAATCTTCGATTTTTAAGAATATGATTTGAAGCTAAGAAGAAAATCTTCGATTAAGATTTAGTAAATGATTTTGGAATATTTTCCCTAAGTAAAAAATTATAATTTAAATATAAAAAATCATTGATTAAGAGTAAAAGAATGATTTGGAAAGGTATTCATAAGTAAAAGAGAAAATGATTAGGAATTATTTCAGGATTTAAGAAAGGTTTAAATAACCCAAATGATTTGATAAATGAGGCTTATTGATTCCATATACTCTTGAAAATTTTTGGAATAAACTGAAAACAATATATCTAAAAAAGATATTTGATTTAAATAAAAGATGAATTAATTGATTGATGATTGATATCCACATATGAACTTAACATCTTTAAATTGATGATTGACTTTGAAGGAACTAGAGTCGGATTTAGGTGATTCCTATCCGGAAACCACTTCAACCAATGTATACGTTCGAATGTGAAGACTTGTTGAAGATGATGATTATTGAAGACCGTGGATCTTCATAACTTGAGGACTGCTTATTGAACATGTTCTGGGTAGCTCCCATTATAGAGTTATTTATAGCAGTGGTCTCCTCGTTATGGATATTTTTTGGATTGCAAGGACTACTCACTACTAGTGGTAATTGGAGAGTGCCTTCGGTTTTGTTCAGTCCCAGAACGAACTTGTATGGAAGAATGTTTGACATTGCATTTCTGAGATACAACATTTTAATTTTACAAATGTACATCTATGGTGGCGGAGAAGGCAACTTCTCTTAGCTTAACACCCTTCTCTGGGACATACGAGCTCAAAGATTGTATGCTTGTGGGAGTCAAACAGTGATCAAAGGAATGGTAATATGTCATTTAAAGTGGAACCTGTTATGATCAAAACGTGGTTTTGTATGAAAAGCGTGGCTTTGTTTAAGTTGATTGTAGCCTCGCGAGCCTCACACCCCAGTTATGATGGGATTCTATATGGTTTATGCTCGCATTTCGGATAGTAGTAATTTGAGTTATCAGCTGTTATGAGCCCTAGATACTAGATACATATGGGTCTCATGGTAGGGATGCGCGAAGTCCGAGTCCTTGGATGTTATTCATAGATTGTATCCACTTTTAGCCATTTATGTTGTTGTATAACGGCGTCTGAGTCATGGACATATGTCGTAGATACAGATTGATCTTTCCACTAGTTTCCTATCATGCTGGAAATCCAATCCCAATACGAGATTTACGGTTTTGATTGTAGTCCCAAAATAGCTGTAATGATTTGCAAACATTTTAGCTATCTCCTTTTTGGTATCATATATTTCGTTAACCTAGTCCGGATATATTCCGTTAGACTTAGTCCGGGTGTTGATATCTTATTTGAATAAGTTTATTTGAAAAGTGTTTCAAAAGAATGTCATTAAAAATAATATCAAGTGAATTTTGGTATAAAAGTGTTTTGGTTGTCATAAGGTAAAAACCCGTCCGTGTTTATGTGTAGGCTGATCTTATGAGATACCCTTCTTTTCAAAAGTTTTGATAATATAGTCATTTTAAATTTCGAGTATCTCACGCTGGTTTATCAAGCCTATTCCGGGTATTTTTAAAACTCAGGTCAGATCCGAGTAGTTTTAGGTTTAGTTCCAGGCTGAATCTAGGTTAGACTCTGATGTTGTATTTAAAAAGATTATTATTAAAATAATATATGTTATTCCATTTGTGTGAGATTCTGTTCTATATTTATTTTCTTTCTACCCTTAATGATCCACTTATTCGTGCAATTTGAGTTGGACATGTATGGTTTATTATCGATTCAGGGTATGAAAAAATGGGCCATTATAATTTTTCAATATTAAACTATTTTAATTATCCAAATTATTTTCAATATTCAAACTGTTTTAGTTACTCAAAACCATTTTCAATATTCAAACTGTTTAAGAGGGAAACTATTTAGATTTCATTGATTTGAATATGATTACTTTGATATGAAGGTATAACAAGTTTTGAATTCGAAATGATTTTGAAGTGAATCAGATATTTTGACATGAAATATGACTTGTTTTTGAAAAGTAAAAGAACCAACCGGTGTGAAAAATGATGTTTGACTGTTAAAGAGACCAGGGCCGAATATTGGCATACTCTCTGTCAATATTGAAACCACTTTAACAACTATGTACGTGGTGGACGATCTAGAATGAATTGGTTGGATTGGCAAACGATTGCTGGATTTAAAGAAAGAGAATGATGATGGATAGACCCCGTCACTTATGCCAATATGAAATGAATAAAACATGACGGCTTGTCAGGGCCAAGTGGGCTAGCTACCTCTAGGAAGCAAACTTCTTCGTATTATTGTATTTATTTTGACTTGATCGGTGCAACTTGCTTTGATTTTGGGAATGTTGGACGCGGTGGGCGGTCGTGGCTACGATGCGTTTCCACCAGCCCTACGACCTGAACTGGTAATATCCTACCTTAGGCATCGCCTCATATGTCTTATTATACTTTCATCCTTATACGTGCCCACTACGATTTTGTTTTAGTATGGTACCTATAAGGGGCTCACTGGCTACCGATGTTACTGGTTGTGTTACAGGACCAACATGGACTACTTGCTTAAAAGTGTGTTAAGGGAGATTAATGTAAAGCCTTAACGGTAAGAAAAATATTTATTTTATTGATTAGATACTGTATATATAGCATATCTTACTATGTATAGATAGTTTAACAGATCCTTAGGAGATGGAAATCCCATAACATCTCCTAATTTATTACACACATGTTGTACACTTGATAGGAGGTGGAAAAATTCCGTAAACATCTTTGAAGCTATCACACTCATATTTTCATGTTATTTATTTAACTTACATAAGAATTTTAGTTTTGACTCGAGTGCTTTGTCTTTTCATTACGATCGGGTCTGCCTGAGTATTTCAATGTGAAGGCGTTATTCCCTAAAGATGAAGATGGGGTTGCTAGACCGTATTTACTATTATTATTCCGCTGCATTATTTTGGTATGGTTGTTTATTGTACTTTGATTTTGTTGTAAAATTTGTGTAATCAATTGTATATTATAAAACAGCTTCATGAACTATTTATTTGATTATTACATTTTGTCATTCCGCTACAAGATTCTGCGTTTTTTTCCTTCTTTTCACTTATTTTCTTATTAAAACCCATTGACAATCCTCCCTTTTGAATGGTTGAAGTTAGACACGTGTAGTTTATTGTCAACTTTAATCATCCAAAATGGTGGGTCGTCATAGCTCGTTGATACAAATGCAATGCAACTTGTCGCGATCGAAATGGACCTCCTACGAGAAAATTACAATTAATTAACATTTGAATATAACTAATATTAAATTTAACTAAATGCACCACTCATCTTATTTCAATTAAAAAATGGCCGCAGCCGCTAACCGGCGATTCTTCGGCCATCCGTATTCCACTCTGTCTCCTACATCTTCCATCGTCTCGTCTGCCTCTTTCTAACTCCCCCGCGTCGTCTCTCCTCCGATGGCTAAGAATCGTATGGATAAACCAAGGCTCGCTGCTTCGCAAACCAGATCTGGCCGTACTTTATTGTATTCGAAGCCTCTCTCTTCTGCTTTGGTATTCGCTTCGTCCCTCAATGACGTTCGCAACCCTGTGCCTCCTTCGGCAGTCCCTAGCACGATTAACCCTATTTTGAATCTTGCTAGCAATCTCGACTCTTCTACGATTTATACTTTTCCACAATTAGGTATTGCCACTGTTATTCCTTCCTCTCCTATTTCTCATTTGGTTTTGACTATTGGTAATTGGATGAGTGAAGATAGCATAGTTCGATCTCGAGCCGATGGCTCTGATCTATTGAGTGATGGGATTCAAGTGGTAGCCGCTGACACTATAAGCCTCTGTGCCGAAGTCATGTCTTCTGTTGTGAATTGTTTACCAGCCTTAGAGGATTAGTGTGTTGTTGCTCTTAATGTTTTAGCGGCTATGACTATTTTAGTATATGGTGAAGTTTCTATTACTAATGTTTTTACTGGTTGTTGTGGTATCAATTTAGATTCATCTGTTGCTTACGGTGGCACTGATTTTGCCAAAGATTCGTTCCATTCTGTGAATTATAATCCTCCTGAAATGTTTGGGTTTGATTCTGCACATCGAAAATGTACTATTTCTGCCCTTTTTACCAATGTTGTTCTTGCAATAATTGATCTCTCTGCTGGCTCTTGTGATGATGTTGATAATATGGTTGCCAAACTAGTTTAGTCCTCTCTATTTAAGGCTTTGCCTCGTAATGCTGGAACATACTCTCCGTAGGTATTCGACTTTCAATGCATTGACGGTATTAACATTATTCCTTTGGCTATTCTTAGGGTAGCGGAGAGTCACTGGTCTAACCATTTAATATGATTTTTCCTTGACGCTACTTCATCATACTCGGTTGTTCGAGAGCGTTGTAGGCGAGCATGGAAACTGAATGGGTTCGCTTCATGTCCAATTCTAAAATTTCTTTTTCTACTTTAAATTTGGTAATAAGGAAGATAAATTTATAGTGCTTGATTCTAGCCCCCTCATAATTGAGGAAAAACCTTTTGTTGTGACTCCATGGAGCCTTGGTATAGACGGTGCTATAGAGCAAATTCTATCCATTCTAGTTTGGGCCACTTTCTCCAACATCCAGTCTATCCTACAATCTCTGATTGGACTGAATTGGCTTGCAATCCTTATTGGGGATTTCAAATGCTTTGATGCTAATACTGTTGGGTGCAAGAACTTATTATATGCTAGAGCTTTGGTTGAGATTACCCCTGAGAAACCATTGTCGTCTACATTAAAGATAAAAATCATAGAAGGTCATGAGGCGGAAATAAAAGAATATTATAGCTGGAAGCCTTACATTTGCCCTAACTGCCAGTCCTTTGGTCATCCTGTGGAAAAGTGTTATAGGTCAGCTCCTCTATCTCCTTCTAG
The DNA here is from genome assembly GCA_030765085.1 of Allium cepa. NCBI lineage: Eukaryota > Viridiplantae > Streptophyta > Magnoliopsida > Asparagales > Amaryllidaceae > Allium > Allium cepa. Next base: position 516,121,245 of record CM060938.1, read on the forward strand.
AAAAATTCCCCTCCTAAGGCCAAAAATGAAATGGGTTCCCAAGGTAAGTGCTCCGCATGTCTCTAATCCTGTATCTCCTTCTCAAGCGGTGGAGATGCAGTCTAATGATGAGGCTGCTACTTGGAAACCTAAAGAGAGTTCTCAGATTCACGAGTAGAGGGAAATGAGATATGACCCGCAGTTGCAAAAGTTATCACATGTTCTTAGATGGCCCTGATGAGACTAGGAAGTTAGTGTATTATGTTGACGGTGATGGTCTTTCTCTATCGACCAGTGGTATTGATGGTGCTAGGAATTGGTGGTAGTTCTTAGATCCTACATGGGAATGGATTTATCTGTACTCTCCTCTCTCGAGGTCTTATGATCCTAATCTGGCTACGTACTTTCTGCTGTTTAGCATGTTATTGGTCCAGGTATTGATGTTGATATCAGTAATGACAGAGTGACCTTGTGCCCTTCCAAGAAGTTTTGACCTTTTTTCAAGCTCTTGTATTTTCATTTTGCTCTTGTACTAAGTTGTATGGCCACTTTAAAACTAGATTTAGCTGTTTTGTGCATGTATAGAACACCTGTTCCTTATTTATATTCCTAGTGGTCGGCGCACTTTAAAGCCAGATGGCTTTGCCAAATATATATATATATATATATATATATATTATATTTAACGTAATTAACTTTAGATTTAAATTTTACCCTTTCTCCTATCTCCCTCCTCACACATGAAGAACCCAGGCAATGCGACCTTAATTTTTTTTATTTCATGCTCAAATCGATCGCTCGCCACTCACCAACCACCAACCGAGCCGCTCTCCGACCTGACCCATGCTGCGCCCCCAGTTCGTCGAGCCATCACAGCATGTGTGCGTGCACGAATCACGCATGAGAACCCAAAACTGCAGATGAACAGAGGCAATTTTCCGCCACCTCGGTAGATGGTTCACGATCCAGCCGTTAAACAAGTTCGTATCATCGCTCTCTACATTTTTCTAGTTGAAGTAGAAGGCTAGTTCGGCATCTAGTGGCTTTAATCAATGATGGCCATTGGATGGTTAGTTTTAGTCGTGGCTGAAATTTTTTTAGGGTTATGGTTTCAAATGAAGGAAAGTTGAGCGCTATTTATAGAAAATTTCTATGGCACTATTCATTCGTGAAAATTTCGAACTCCAAAGTAAACGTGCCGTCTGGCGTTCTATATGTTATACCCCTATTCCGAACACAATGGAATATATAATGGGAGCCAACTGCATCGTATATACAATATATCTTTTCAAAAATCAAATTATATTAAATTAAATTCCTTTAGTCAATTTTTACGCATTTCGAATTTGTACGACCAAATGATACATCCAATCGCCACGAAATTCGACAAAATATAATAATTCACTATTACGGATCCAATGAAATTAGTTACATCAAAATCGGAGATAGTGCCCCCAAAAAGCTATTTTTACATGTTAGTTAAAACTAGTAATTTCCAATTTCAGTTTAATCAGTTTAAATCAAATTTAAAAGTTTACTATCTCTATTCCAATTTAAATAGAATTAAAATCAACTTTAGAAATTATTTCATTCACATTAAATTCAAGATTCAATTATTTAAACAATTTTAAATATTAAATTTAATAATTCAATTATCAAATAAATCCTTATATTTGAAATATAAGTTATTTAACTTATAAAATTAATTTTTCAACATTTAGAATCAATTAAATATTCCTAATTTGAATGATTGAAATTTTGCATCATTACACATGCATAGCTCTCAATTACGATCGAAAACTTAAGTACTCAATCATAAGCCCTCATCAATGTTCGTCGTTAAGAATCAAGTGATAAATCCTCTTTTAGACTGTTGAGAACACCTTAAAGTTCTGTACTCGAATCTTAGACCAAAAACATGTGATGAAATGATCTACGTACGTAATATGTATTTATTAACATTCAAAAATCTTTATGAAAACTTTCCATAAAACTTTATCTTCCAAAAATGCTTCTTTATATATAATCATTTTAAATATTTATCTCCAAATATTTTTATTAAAGGAAAACATTTCATCCCAAAGATATCATTTCGATTTTAAAAGATAATTTACCTTTTATTTTCCAAAATTACAGCCAAATTCTCTCATTATAATATATATTCCTTTTTAACCAACCATGATATTAACCTAACAAATAATAATTCAAAATTATCTTTTTAACTTAATAAAAATTATATAGATCGAGTAACTCCAAAATAATACCAAGGAACATGGTACTACCAATAGCATCTTATATCTTCTTAAAAGGAAGGGTAATACTTAAAAGAAGTGCTTACCATCCGAATATATTTCTTGCCCATTTTTAGTTATTTTTGATTCCCTCAAACTAGTTACCATTTGAGGCTTTCTTACTTTTCTAATTTCTTATTCGAAATTTCTTTTCAAAAAATTCATTAGAGATTTTTTTTTATAAAACGTATTCCATACATTCTTTTCATAAAATCATCTTATATTAACTTACTTCCTTTTAAAACTTCATAATTCTTTTCCAAAATACCCAAAATTTAATTTCTAAAAATTTATATAACATATCTTTCATATCCATCTTTTCAAAATCATTTTATTAGTATAAAATAGATTTTTATACTACATGCTTATTTTATTATCTCATACAAATTCATTAATCTTAACCTAATGTAACATCCCGCCTTTTCGCACACTTTAAAACGACACACGTGCCAATTCAAAGCATACGCAAGGACGGAGTGTTATGGGGTAAATCAGAAAAACAGAGAAGGAATAAACAAAATAGCGGAAGGATAAAATATAATAATAAATATACAGTTCAAACAGTTTACAAAACAGTTATTTCACTTATACAATGAACATCAGAGTTACACATACCAATACAACAATGCAGCGGAATATAAAGAGTGTGTGGTGCAATACTATATATAAAATAATGCTGAATCTTCGTCTTCGTCCTCCAAGCTAAATCTGCTATCCTGAAATGCTCGGACTGACCCGAGCGAATTTGAAAAGACAAAAACACTCGAGTCAGACTAGAATATCTTATGTGAGTTAAATAAACAGAAATAAATATGAGTACAGTAACTCAAGAGATGTTCGGGATTTACATCTCCTAAGGATCCGTTAAACTATTTACTATGTAGTATATTGCGCTATTATAATAGTGTCTATTTATAAAATAAACTTACTTTTAAATAGCGTTAAGGCTTTACATTTTCCACCTTAACACGTAAAATGCCAATAGTCTATACAGTACCGTAATACCTCCTGATCGGGAGGCTACCAGAGGATACTCCATAGGTACGACACAAATAGAAACTCGTAGTAAAGGCTCGATATGGTAGGTGACACGGCACAACTAGGCAATGCCAGGGTAGATATACCAATTGCTATCCAGGCTGGTGGAAACGCGTAGCCGCAGTTACCGCCCACCTCGGACTAACTCCCCAAAATCAAAATATAGAAGTGGCCACTGAATCAAATCCAAGTCAAAGTATAATATCGAAGAGGAGCGTCCGATCAGAGGAATGACCTCATTGGCCTGAGAATCGCTCCTGTTTTAGCCACCTTATGCCAACTCACGGGAGTTGGGTCCACGTATTTACCTTACAGGAAAACGTCGCCACCACCTACTTCATTCTGGAATCTCCACCGCGTACACGGTTAGTCAAAGTGGTTTTCGGTATCGACAGAGAGTATGTCCATATCCGATCCCGGTCTCTTTGCCAACCCATCGTTATTATAACACCGCGGTTATTATTTAAAAATAGTTTATACTTTAAAACCAGAATATAATCCATTTCAAACCATAATATTACGATATCATTTCTTCTTTAAAAACACAAACCATTTATTTTCATATTATTTTATAAAAGCCCAAATCAATGATATCGTTTCCCAAATAAAATTTTCCTTTCCAAAAATTATGTCACTTTTTATTATTTAATATCCCATGTAACCAATATTTTGTTTGTAACTTTCAACATAATTCTTCGAAAATCCATAGTATTTTAAAACCATTATTTTCAAAACTAAATGGTTTGGATATTCAACGGTATGCGAATTAAAAAGGTTTAACTTTACTGTTGTTTTATAAAGAATAAATTACATGGCTTTCCAAATATTTCTTGTTTTAAAGTTAAACCAAAATCCAAAATATTACTTCAAGTTCCAAAACCATTTCAATTTTATATATATTTATATCCATTTTTGAGCATTAATATTTCAACTAAAGTTGGATTTTTTTATCCTTTCGAAATCAATATTCTATTAATTAATCTTGACCATTCACATAAAATCCATAATTAATAAGACTTCAATTTCTAGTAATATATATATATATATATATATTTCCAAATTCAATTTTTACTAGAATATTCATTTCAAAATATTTTGGGAAAAATCCAATTATAAATATCATATCTTTAAAATTTCCAACTTAATATTTAAATATAGGATATAAATCATCAAACTCCATTTTCTTAATTTTCTTCCATTTTTAATAAAGAAATTTATTCACCTTTTTATTTCAAAATTTCAACTTCATATGCATATAAATATGGAAGAAAACATTTATTCAGTATAAAAATTTAAGATTTTTATAAACCGTATTCCATCCAAACCATAGAAATCACATTAAAAATAGTTATATATATACCGCGGTGCCTGTATAAAATTTTCTATCCTATGGTCAAGTGATACGGATATTTATCATTTCAATCCGCAATTTAAAAAAATAAAACTTTGCGGTTTTATCATTTCAAACCACAATCCCGAATGAAATGTAAAATGTATGCTAACTTGCAGTTTAATGATATCAAATAAAACATCCATTCAATAACACATCCATCATCCAATCACAAACATCAAGCAATATCAATCAACAACAATATATGTTTGGTAATATACAACAGGTAATAATTGGCAGTTTTATTTCAAATTATATTTATCAACTATTAATCTAACAATTTATATTCAGTGATAATTGACATAACTGTTAACTAGCAGTTCATATGCAAACAATAATTTCTAACAGCCAATTTACACGCAATAAATCAATTAAATTAACAGTTACATTCAAAAAATGCAATTCAACCGATATGAATGAAATAACATGCCAAAAGCTCATAAATAAATTTCTATTCATTTCTAAAATTTATTTAACAAACATAAAAGCTTCTAGTAGTTGTGAGTGGGTTAAAACACTCACCTTTTGAATTTAAATCGAATTCAAACCCGATTTAAACCCAAAAATTCGCCCGTCTCAGAATTCGTCCAAACCAGCGTCATCGAGTCCGGAATTAAATTACGATCCTAACAAAAAAAAATTCGTGTGAATCCGACTTCGTATGAGAAAGTTATGGCGAAAAATGATGATTGAATTCAAAATTAAATATAAACAAAGTGACCCATGTTTAGAAACATAAACTTGCCACGTACGCACACTCTTTCTCCCCACTGACCGCCTCCATCTACAGGCCGCCGCCGCTAATAGCCTAGGGCCGAAACCCTAATGAATTTTTGCCGCAAATCTGACCGTCGAAACGCCAAACTAACCACATAGATGCGATCCCCATCGTCCACTCTACAAAACCCAGAAACAGAATCTCGATCCGATAAAGTTTTGCGCGACGATGATGAACGGTTTTGGGGCTGTTTGAATTTATTCTGGATGAACGACAGGTCCAATTGAAAAACGAATTTCACCAGTAATTTACGCGTATCGAATATTTCAACATATATTTTTTCTGGAATTTTCTGAAATTTTTGAGTTTTGACTTTTGATTTTGAACTGTCGATGGATCTGGAATTGGATCTGAGATGTATACATTTGGGGAAGAGAAAAGAGTGAAGAAATGAACTTACAGCAAATGAAAAAGAAAGGAGCTAGGGTTTATAGATGTATATTTATAGATAGGCTAGAGGTAGGGTAGCTAGACTGGATACGCGAACGTGCGTGACAAACCATGGTCCAAAAAGCCCGCTATGCCTCCGGAGTCGAATTTGTTAAAACTATATATCCAAATAGGTGTTTTAAAATATTCTGAACGCGATGGAAAAAGTTTCGCGACCAAATTCGATCGTATGAAGAAGTTATGCTAAAAAAAACAAAAATTTCACATTGATTTCAAAATGCGTAAATTTCAAGGCGTTTCGAGTCCGTACGATCAAACGACAAGTCCGATCGCTACGAAACTTGAAACATTATTATAATTTCCCGTTACGGATCCGATGAAACTGGTTTCGTCGAAATCCGAGTCCGTGACAAAAATGGCTATTTTTAATATTTATTAAATAAATTAAAATAAATCAAAAAAATCCAAATTTTCTTTCAACTTTAAATATTGGCCAAATTTCATTACTTATATAATCCAATCAATTCCAAATAATTTAGCAAGCTTGGATGTGAACTAAAATTTATAAGTATATAAATTTCGCAGTGTTAACCTCTGCGTTTTCTTATTATTTGGGAATTATAAATTTCATTCGCAAAACCCAATTATTAAATCATATACTTATACTCTCATCTTAAATCTAATTATATAAATAACTTGATTTCTATTATCCAACTCAAAATATATCAATTATTCTCCAACTACATAGTTAACGTTTCTTTTATATATCACTGTGGTAATATTTCAAAATGTTCATCTTTTGTTTGCATAAATTACTGTATTTAGATAAAATTGTAATTTTGGTAACTTATCACATAAATAAACTTAAAACCTCAACTAATACATTCCACCTTTGTTTCATCTTATTCATTCACTCATCAATATTCCGTACTAACTACAAAATTTAGTGTATTCCTTTAAATTAATCAAAATAAGACTTATCAACTAATAGAAAGATTTACGCACAAAATTTATTGTCATACATCTAATTTACAAGCCTATACTTAATTATTATCCGACAATACGTTTTACGTTACTATAATGTTCATTCTTCCGTTCCTACGTTTCTATAAATTTATTCCTTTATAATTTATTTAACGCAACACTTAATCTACACCTATTGCGATGTTTCAAATTTACTTGAATGAACAATTTCTTTACTCAAAATAGTTGTTGTAAACTCTTAATTCCACATTTATAAGTGTATTATTATTTTCACTCAAATATTATACATATATATAGAGTATTGGGTTTTTATTTATTCATCATTTATCATATATATTAATTAATTAAATTCAATATTTAAGTCGGACTAAATTTATTCCCCAAACACATTTACCTTTCTCAACCAATAAATATAACCAATCAAATTCTCATTTTATTGAACCTTGGTCAATTCCACACGTTAATTTTACTTAAAGTCTCAATTAATTAATTTACCTCGGTTTCATTACCTTATTACCTTATATGCATAATTGACATGGTTATATCTTCCATTACATCAATAATTTATCATTTCATCTTACCATTTATCTACGTATCCTTTTATTGCACTGATTGAAATAAATCCACTTATTAAATTTCCAATCCCACCCTTCTATTCAAACCAAGTATCATGCTATGATAATATTTTACGTTGGTTACACAAAAAAAAAAAAAATCAACTTTTTATCGTTATCAATTAAACATACATTAATTGCACAAATTAAAGGAATTGATTGCCATTTATCCAATTAAATTTTTCATACATCAATCTATTTCATCTAAATCCTTACCTATGAATATTGCAACCTTTAATTCCATTAAATACCAATTAACCCAAATTATTTCATTTATCCTAAGTCATATTACTAAAATAATTCATCATAATAAACTTAAAATCTATACGTTTATTGATTTATTTCTATTTGTCTTATGTTAAATTCTAAATTTAGTAAGACAACCTAAAGTACTCCATTCAATCGACAGTCCCTTTCAATTGTTAATACGTACTTAAATTTCTACAGTTGCCTTCCATCTTCACTTCCGTTACTATGATAAAAATTAGTAACGTTTATGTCATCAATCCATCATAATTACTTACCCTTAATTGAGTTTGATTTCCAAATAAATTTGCTGACCCTTAATTAGCCAATTTATAAAAGTTTGTCATCATACCTATAGTTCTACGCTTATGCTATGTCTTAAATTTCAATAAATTTATAAATTTTGAGATGTTCATTAGGGTTTACAAATTTATTGACTTGCAATAACAGGGTTTCTTAATCTATTCAATTTATCGTTCACAATCTTTTATTGCATTAATTTGGTTTAATATTCCCATATTAAATTTTATGTCCAGGTAAGAATTTTTCTTTCTTTCTCTACTTAATTCATTTGAATTTTATTCAATGTCTTTAAATAGGTTTCTAAGTCACTCCTATATAATTTATTCTAGCCTTCATTTTAATATTTATCTACCACCTTTATTCTTTCAACTAAAATAAATTACAAAAATCCTATTAAACAAACAATTTTAAATGGTCGAACTTAACGGGTCGTTACACTCTCCCCCACTCAAAACTTTTCGTCCCCGAAAAGGAAAAGGAAGGGAGAAGGAAGAATAAAACAGTACATTTTATTTCAAATATTAATTTATAAACAGTATTTTACTGGATTAATTTCCTTTAATGAAATATACTTGTTTTATAATCATTCTATTCTTTAATACTTGAATTATTAAAGTTGGAAAAATATCTTTAACAAAATTCTAAGTCCAAAATTTACGAAAAATTTTGGCAGAGTCTCCTTTGTACGGAGGGACTCTGGAGAAAATATAATATCCAAATATACAAATATATTACACATATATCCAAAATAAAATATCCCAACTCGGGAAAATATATAAAATAGCGCTTTAAACGTAATCCGGAAACGTACCTAATTGTCGGGCAATACGCTTATATTTCTATGAAACCAAAGCAGTAGCAGTGGCTTCCATCACCTGTATACACTTATAAAATCTAAAAGGTTAAATACTTGTAATACAGTGAAAAGTTTGGGTAGATTCAATCATTCATATCCAATCAAATACAACAACCATACATTTTTAACAAACAGCACATCACAAATAAACAATCATTCAATCAAACAAATCATTAGTTGTTCGGGTTCAAATTCTGAAATTGTACGAAATGAAGAATAATTATCTAGTGCATTCTATACTCAACAGTCTTAGATGGAACAAAGATAGATTATTTGTTCATCCAACAACTCCACAATTCCTTACCCAACAAACATACATCAACCAAACAATTCAAACCAACACCAAAATAGTTTATTTACATTTATTTCATAATTCAGTGGTTTGATTTTCTTTCCTTCATTTATGGAGGAATTTCTTTTTTTCTTTTTTTTTTCTTCTTACAAGTTTTATTTTCCAATTATCACAAAATTCATTATACTTGTATTTCCTTTATTACTTAAGTTTATAGGATAAATTCTCATTAATAACAACAAAGATTTTGAATATCTTCATTTCCTTACTCTTCACTTGTAAGATTTCCCTTAAATTCTTAATCTGCTAACATTCATTCTTATAAGTGGAAGTTTTTTATTTATTCATCAACTATTAATTGTAGTCATTTCAATTTTTCCTACTTTCCATTATATTGGAATAGGGAAGACTAAAACATACTTAAGTCAATAATCATACAATCAATTCTTATTTTGAATTTCATTTTATATACTTAGGTTCATATCATCTATTAATAATTCTTAACCCTTTTTCAGTAAAATTTCAATTATAACCTAAGTTTATACCATTAAATTCTTATTATAACAGTAATTTATTGAATACTTCATTTTTCCTAAATTCCTACTTGTAAAATATTCAATTCCAATTTCTTATTCAACATTTCAACTTTTATATATGGGTAAGTTATTTATGTTAAAGAAAATGCAATTGAACCTATACAAGTTAAATCTCCATTCTTTTAATTCATTCATTCTTCAATAAATCTTTTCCATTATTTATCAGTTAAAAACTTTTACTTCCTTTATACCTAGCATTAACTTTCTTACTTAATATTTCACTAACAAATTTTAAACAATTAATTAACGGAAAAATTTAGAATTAAATACCGGGTCCAATTTTAATCTATTTCAAAATAATAGATAAATAAGTTCTTACAACTTTTATATCTCTAATTATATTTAGAACAATAAAAGAAAATTTTTAGAAAATTTCAAAATAAATCTGCAGTAGAATTTACTACAGTGGCATTTCCCCTTCGAAACTCGAAAATGAAAGTCGATGATGCGGCCGTCATCACCGAATTTATTTTTCAGCGACAGAGAGGAAAGTACAGAATTTAATTCTTTTCCAAAATCTTCTTTAAAACAATTCTTCCAATTTATACGAAATATTTATATAAGAAAATACTTATAAACCGAACCATTATTTTTCATAAATTCTTTGAAAACATGTTTGGAAAATCCCGGACTTAAGTTCTAAAATCTCCAATTTGATTTATCATAATTTCAACTTAGCTTCAGTTATTATAGATATTTTTATTTTCTAACACCCAATCTATAGCAACCAAATATATATATATCTTTATAAAACTATTTTTATATATAGAAAATATAATAGGCAAAATTATTTCATTCACCTATATTAAAAACGGATATTATGTCGGTCTGTCCTATTAAGTGTTTAGAAATCCCTATTGATGGCATAGCGTCCCATGCATCAACCAGAATTTATAAATACAGAGCGGAACAGATTAACACAATATAAAAATCTTTTATTAATACTAACAAATACGCTCTCTCATATATATACACTCAGCGACTCCCATAGGATATTACTACCCTATTAACAAAGAGTCAAACCCCACAAAGCCAAGGTTTATCGTTAAACCAAAGCTTTGATACCAGCTGTAACATCCCGCCTTTTCGCACACTTTAAAACGACACACGTGCCAATTCAAAGCATACGCAAGGACGGAGTGTTATGGGGTAAATCAGAAAAACAGAGAAGGAATAAACAAAATAGCGGAAGGATAAAATATAATAATAAATATACAGTTCAAACAGTTTACAAAACAGTTATTTCACTTATACAATGAACATCAGAGTTACACATACCAATACAACAATGCAGCGGAATATAAAGAGTGTGTGGTGCAATACTATATATAAAATAATGCTGAATCTTCGTCTTCGTCCTCCAAGCTAAATCTGCTATCCTGAAATGCTCGGACTGACCCGAGCGAATTTGAAAAGACAAAAACACTCGAGTCAGACTAGAATATCTTATGTGAGTTAAATAAACAGAAATAAATATGAGTACAGTAACTCAAGAGATGTTCGGGATTTACATCTCCTAAGGATCCGTTAAACTATTTACTATGTAGTATATTGCGCTATTATAATAGTGTCTATTTATAAAATAAACTTACTTTTAAATAGCGTTAAGGCTTTACATTTTCCACCTTAACACGTAAAATGCCAATAGTCTATACAGTACCGTAATACCTCCTGATCGGGAGGCTACCAGAGGATACTCCATAGGTACGACACAAATAGAAACTCGTAGTAAAGGCTCGATATGGTAGGTGACACGGCACAACTAGGCAATGCCAGGGTAGATATACCAATTGCTATCCAGGCTGGTGGAAACACGTAGCCGCAGTTACCGCCCACCTCGGACTAACTCCCCAAAATCAAAATATAGAAGTGGCCACTGAATCAAATCCAAGTCAAAGTATAATATCGAAGAGGAGCGTCCGATCAGAGGAATGACCTCATTGGCCTGAGAATCGCTCCTGTTTTAGCCACCTTATGCCAACTCACGGGAGTTGGGTCCACGTATTTACCTTACAGGAAAACGTCGCCACCACCTACTTCATTCTGGAATCTCCACCGCGTACACGGTTAGTCAAAGTGGTTTTCGGTATCGACAGAGAGTATGTCCATATCCGATCCCGGTCTCTTTGCCAACCCATCGTTATTATAACACCGCGGTTATTATTTAAAAATAGTTTATACTTTAAAACCAGAATATAATCCATTTCAAACCATAATATTACGATATCATTTCTTCTTTAAAAACACAAACCATTTATTTTCATATTATTTTATAAAAGCCCAAATCAATGATATCGTTTCCCAAATAAAATTTTCCTTTCCAAAAATTATGTCACTTTTTATTATTTAATATCCCATGTAACCAATATTTTGTTTGTAACTTTCAACATAATTCTTCGAAAATCCATAGTATTTTAAAACCATTATTTTCAAAACTAAATGGTTTGGATATTCAACGGTATGCGAATTAAAAAGGTTTAACTTTACTGTTGTTTTATAAAGAATAAATTACATGGCTTTCCAAATATTTCTTGTTTTAAAGTTAAACCAAAATCCAAAATATTACTTCAAGTTCCAAAACCATTTCAATTTTATATATATTTATATCCATTTTTGAGCATTAATATTTCAACTAAAGTTGGATTTTTTTATCCTTTCGAAATCAATATTCTATTAATTAATCTTGACCATTCACATAAAATCCATAATTAATAAGACTTCAATTTCTAGTAAAATATATATATATATATATTTCCAAATTCAATTTTTACTAGAATATTCATTTCAAAATATTTTGGGAAAAATCCAATTATAAATATCATATCTTTAAAATTTCCAACTTAATATTTAAATATAGGATATAAATCATCAAACTCCATTTTCTTAATTTTCTTCCATTTTTAATAAAGAAATTTATTCACCTTTTTATTTCAAAATTTCAACTTCATATGCATATAAATATGGAAGAAAACATTTATTCAGTATAAAAATTTAAGATTTTTATAAACCGTATTCCATCCAAACCATAGAAATCACATTAAAAATAGTTATATATATACCGCGGTGCCTGTATAAAATTTTCTATCCTATGGTCAAGTGATACGGATATTTATCATTTCAATCCGCAATTTAAAAAAATAAAACTTTGCGGTTTTATCATTTCAAACCACAATCCCGAATGAAATGTAAAATGTATGCTAACTTGCAGTTTAATGATATCAAATAAAACATCCATTCAATAACACATCCATCATCCAATCACAAACATCAAGCAATATCAATCAACAACAATATATGTTTGGTAATATACAACAGGTAATAATTGGCAGTTTTATTTCAAATTATATTTATCAACTATTAATCTAACAATTTATATTCAGTGATAATTGACATAACTGTTAACTAGCAGTTCATATGCAAACAATAATTTCTAACAGCCAATTTACACGCAATAAATCAATTAAATTAACAGTTACATTCAAAAAATGCAATTCAACCGATATGAATGAAATAACATGCCAAAAGCTCATAAATAAATTTCTATTCATTTCTAAAATTTATTTAACAAACATAAAAGCTTCTAGTAGTTGTGAGTGGGTTAAAACACTCACCTTTTGAATTTAAATCGAATTCAAACCCGATTTAAACCCAAAAATTCGCCCGTCTCAGAATTCGTCCAAACCAGCGTCATCGAGTCCGGAATTAAATTACGATCCTAATAAAAAAAAATTCGTGTGAATCCGACTTCGTATGAGAAAGTTATGGCGAAAAATGATGATTGAATTCAAAATTAAATATAAACAAAGTGACCCATGTTTAGAAACATAAACTTGCCACGTACGCACACTCTTTCTCCCCACTGACCGCCTCCATCTACAGGCCGCCGCCGCTAATAGCCTAGGGACGAAACCCTAATGAATTTTTGCCGCAAATCTGACCGTCGAAACGCCAAACTAACCACATAGATGCGATCCCCATCGTCCACTCTACAAAACCCAGAAACAGAATCTCGATCCGATAAAGTTTTGCGCGACGATGATGAACGGTTTTGGGGCTGTTTGAATTTATTCTGGATGAACGACAGGTCCAATTGAAAAACGAATTTCACCAGTAATTTACGCGTATCGAATATTTCAACATATATTTTTTCTGGAATTTTCTGAAATTTTTGAGTTTTGACTTTTGATTTTGAACTGTCGATGGATCTGGAATTGGATCTGAGATGTATACATTTGGGGAAGAGAAAAGAGTGAAGAAATGAACTTACAGCAAATGAAAAAGAAAGGAGCTAGGGTTTATAGATGTATATTTATAGATAGGCTAGAGGTAGGGTAGCTAGACTGGATACGCGAACGTGCGTGACAAACCATGGTCCAAAAAGCCCGCTATGCCTCCGGAGTCGAATTTGTTAAAACTATATATCCAAATAGGTGTTTTAAAATATTCTGAACGCGATGGAAAAAGTTTCGCGACCAAATTCGATCGTATGAAGAAGTTATGCTAAAAAAAACAAAAATTTCACATTGATTTCAAAATGCGTAAATTTCAAGGCGTTTCGAGTCCGTACGATCAAACGACAAGTCCGATCGCTACGAAACTTGAAACATTATTATAATTTCCCGTTACGGATCCGATGAAACTGGTTTCGTCGAAATCCGAGTCCGTGACAAAAATGGCTATTTTTAATATTTATTAAATAAATTAAAATAAATCAAAAAAATCCAAATTTTCTTTCAACTTTAAATATTGGCCAAATTTCATTACTTATATAATCCAATCAATTCCAAATAATTTAGCAAGCTTGGATGTGAACTAAAATTTATAAGTATATAAATTTCGCAGTGTTAACCTCTGCGTTTTCTTATTATTTGGGAATTATAAATTTCATTCGCAAAACCCAATTATTAAATCATATACTTATACTCTCATCTTAAATCTAATTATATAAATAACTTGATTTCTATTATCCAACTCAAAATATATCAATTATTCTCCAACTACATAGTTAACGTTTCTTTTATATATCACTGTGGTAATATTTCAAAATGTTCATCTTTTGTTTGCATAAATTACTGTATTTAGATAAAATTGTAATTTTGGTAACTTATCACATAAATAAACTTAAAACCTCAACTAATACATTCCACCTTTGTTTCATCTTATTCATTCACTCATCAATATTCCGTACTAACTACAAAATTTAGTGTATTCCTTTAAATTAATCAAAATAAGACTTATCAACTAATAGAAAGATTTACGTACAAAATTTATTGTCATACATCTAATTTACAAGCCTATACTTAATTATTATCCGACAATACGTTTTACGTTACTATAATGTTCATTCTTCCGTTCCTACGTTTCTATAAATTTATTCCTTTATAATTTATTTAACGCAACACTTAATCTACACCTATTGCGATGTTTCAAATTTACTTGAATGAACAATTTCTTTACTCAAAATAGTTGTTGTAAACTCTTAATTCCACATTTATAAGTGTATTATTATTTTCACTCAAATATTATACATATATATAGAGCATTGGGTTTTTATTTATTCATCATTTATCATATATATTAATTAATTAAATTCAATATTTAAGTCGGACTAAATTTATTCCCCAAACACATTTACCTTTCTCAACCAATAAATATAACCAATCAAATTCTCATTTTATTGAACCTTGGTCAATTCCACACGTTAATTTTACTTAAAGTCTCAATTAATTAATTTACCTCGGTTTCATTACCTTATTACCTTATATGCATAATTGACATGGTTATATCTTCCATTACATCAATAATTTATCATTTCATCTTACCATTTATCTACGTATCCTTTTATTGCACTGATTGAAATAAATCCACTTATTAAATTTCCAATCCCACCCTTCTATTCAAACCAAGTATCATGCTATGATAATATTTTACGTTGGTTACACAAAAAAAAAAAAAAATCAACTTTTTATCGTTATCAATTAAACATACATTAATTGCACAAATTAAAGGAATTGATTGCCATTTATCCAATTAAATTTTTCATACATCAATCTATTTCATCTAAATCCTTACCTATGAATATTGCAACCTTTAATTCCATTAAATACCAATTAACCCAAATTATTTCATTTATCCTAAGTCATATTACTAAAATAATTCATCATAATAAACTTAAAATCTATACGTTTATTGATTTATTTCTATTTGTCTTATGTTAAATTCTAAATTTAGTAAGACAACCTAAAGTACTCCATTCAATCGACAGTCCCTTTCAATTGTTAATACGTACTTAAATTTCTACAGTTGCCTTCCATCTTCACTTCCGTTACTATGATAAAAATTAGTAACGTTTATGTCATCAATCCATCATAATTACTTACCCTTAATTGAGTTTGATTTCCAAATAAATTTGCTGACCCTTAATTAGCCAATTTATAAAAGTTTGTCATCATACCTATAGTTCTACGCTTATGCTATGTCTTAAATTTCAATAAATTTATAAATTTTGAGATGTTCATTAGGGTTTACAAATTTATTGACTTGCAATAACAGGGTTTCTTAATCTATTCAATTTATCGTTCACAATCTTTTATTGCATTAATTTGGTTTAATATTCCCATATTAAATTTTATGTCCAGGTAAGAATTTTTCTTTCTTTCTCTACTTAATTCATTTGAATTTTATTCAATGTCTTTAAATAGGTTTCTAAGTCACTCCTATATAATTTATTCTAGCCTTCATTTTAATATTTATCTACCACCTTTATTCTTTCAACTAAAATAAATTACAAAAATCCTATTAAACAAACAATTTTAAATGGTCGAACTTAACGGGTCGTTACACCTAATATTATTATCAAACATTTTATAGTCAAATCATGACACTTAGTTCACAAGATGTTCATTCAATGAACAAATGGTAATAACTGAATATTATTATTCTCTTAACTAGTAATCGGCACACATAAATGTCTATATCTTTCAAAAGATATTCCTTTATACTTAAAATATAATCCTTTTAAATTTTCAATTAATTAGGATAGTAGTTCTTAAAATTCCTTTTTATTAAACATATATTTTTTATACTTGAAATAGAATATATCAACCCTAAAAGATTTTTATTTTTTCTTTTTCTTTGCTTTCCTTTTATCCTTTTTCTTTATTTTCCTATCCTTACATAGAAATGCATAATGCCCTTCTTTACCGCATCTGTAACAAAAGAGACTGGCATAAGATCCCAGTTTAATTCCTCTAATGTCTCTTTTTGTGCATGTGTTCTTCGCGCTTGCTTTAGATTAGCCCATAACTTGTCACCCAGCATAAAATAAGACACCATGACCTAAATGATATTCTAAGTTATTACCAGAATTTTCATACCATTAATTCCTTGACTTATCCAAATTACTTGATTCATACTTGTTCGGATTTGAACTTGCCTTGATTGTACAATGATAAGAATATTAATGTACCAAGCGTTTGTTACCATTCGTCCAAGTAGACATACGATCAATACTTAGAAGATTATTCCCATCATCACCAAATAGATCAAGACCTTATTATTGGAACTTTCCAAAGGGATAACACTTTATAAACTTTCCATATCACATGAATATTTATACTTTTGTATATATAAAATATACTCCTTTAAAAATGGTGTGTCGATTTCCTATCGATAATAGTGATCAGGCGCGTTGATCAGAATCTATAAAGCACTCAACCGATAAATCAACACAAAACATTTTTTATATCAACTAACAAATACATGCTCATGTATATATAATACTCTCAAACTCATTCTAGAGTGTTATTAATCCTATCTCTAATGGGCTACTCTATCTAGGGTATTACTAACCCTATCTATAATGAGTTTTACCCACCAAAGCCCAGTTGTTCGCTTAACCTAAGCTCTGATACCAAATGCAACGACTTGTTTTTCTATATAGTTTAGGTTAACAATAATCCACACATGTCCAATTCAAACCAAACGAGAGGGCGAATGCTTAGGGTGAAAAAGGAAATAAGATAGAATAAAATAGAAAATAGAATCTCACACGAATGGAATAACATATATTATTTCAACAATAATATTTACAGTGGAAAATTTTGAATACAATACCAGAGTCTAACCTGGATTAATCCTTGATAGTTATAAACCCTATGCCCTTTGAAATGCTAAAAAATGAAAAAAAATGCAATAGATGCAACAAATAATAGAATACATCTATAGGTTGAAGATCTCCAGCTCTCCTCTGGAAACTTCAAGCGTCTTTAACAAAACTTGACATTACTCGGATCTGACCTGAGTATTAAAAATAACCAGATCAGGCTTGATAAATCAGCATGAGATACTTGAAATTTTAAATATGCAGATTATGTTAATGTCAATCAAAAACCTTTGACAGAAAGGTTGTGACCACCAATTCTCACTTCAACCTTGTCGAACTGAAGATGAATAGAAGAAAAGGAACTAAAAGAGATGATAGCACCAAAAAAGCCTTTCGAAGGATTCGAAGGGATGCTACAACTAAAAGTTGGATATGTTATAAGCTTTCAAAGGGGTCGAAAGCACCCTTTCACTTCAATGGCTTCATTTTGAAATAGATGCTTTTAACTATAAAAGACATTTTGAATAAGTAGAGGAATGCCTTTCGAAAGCAGCAAATAACAACCACTCACATGCGTGCCAAACCTTTTGAAATCGAAGGTTTCGCCTTCATTCAAATTACTAAAAAAAGATACTTTGTTGGAACGACCCCTTCGAAAGTGTAACTAAACCTTTCGAACCGATCGAAGCCTTTCACAACTAAGAAGGGTTTTATATCAAGCCGCAAGTATGTGTTTGGAAGTTACCTTACAGGTCGAAACCTTAATATTTGAACACCTTCGAAGCCCCAAAGGATTACCCATTGATAGGGTCAAAAGCTCATTCCTTTTCTTATGTGTAATAACAAAGCAGCACAAGGTGAATAGGCGCACCTACCCCTTTCTACGAAGGCAAAAGCATTCAAATCCATTCAAATGCAATGTAGAAGAATGAGCAAATATTAAAGGTGACGAAAGGTCTACAAGGTCGCCTTTCGACCGGGTCGAAAGTATTGAGTCAAAATGTGCCAACCCACACCTATAAAATCCTAAGGGTCTGGTTTATGGATCCGAATTCTTTCATTCTAATCTTGTATTTTCTAGAATTTGTAAACTCTAATTTTCAAATTAGATTGGGAATTTGATCATTTTGTACTAGTTGTGTTTAATGTAAGCAAGATTATGGAATTTTGGGATATTTGGCTGATTTGATATCTCTGTTAGATTCATGTCATAAATTTTCTTGTATCAACTTGATTGAAGGGTCACCACTGAAGTTTGTCGAACCATTAGTTTAAGCAATATCCTTAGAGCCTTAACTCCTACTCTCAAATTGTCAAAAGGTTAGTTTCCGAAGAAGTCGAAACAATCTATCCAACCCACACCTTACTTATTAAACTCTACTTTAAGATCTCTTCAATTGATTTGACAGAGTACTAAAGCAGATTAACTAGTTCAAGAGCAATATAAGAAGGATTTTCAGTGTTTCATGTAAGTCGAAAGGTCCAATAAGAAGGAGTTTCAACCACAATAACCTATGTGAAAGGAAAACAGAAGAGAATAGAATAGACTATAACCATCTTAACCTGATTAATAAGTATCAACTACTTTCATTTTTAGAAAGAAGGTCTCGAAAGAGTTATCTACACTTTGAATTTCAACTCTCGGGTGTTGACAAGTTTTCTTGTTAATAGTTTGGCGCTATAAGGAGGTCTTCAACCTCCGACCTTGTTATACTTTCAAATCCACTTACCACTAAACCAATCTTATTCCAAGCCTACCTACTTTAAACTTTACATCACAGTGTTTAGCGAGGCCAAAAGATTCGAGCAAGGATCCTTTAAACCACATCTATTTGGATTCTCCCATGGAACAATTAATGGTTCAAATCTGCATGAAGAACAAATGTTCACAATGGAGGCCTTAAGGATCAAGAGAAAAAATAAGTTGAACCCAATTATGTAAATAAATGGAGTTTAGACCCTTTTCATATTAGCTCCACCCCTATCTTTGGCTTAGGCGAAAAGAAAAATGAAATTGATAACTTATTTTATCAAAAGAGGACAATAATTCAATATTACACCAAAGACACAATTTTTGAAGAAGGAATGATGGTTTATTACCACGCCTTTGCATGCAAATGGCATCAAGAAATAAATGGGACACTACTACCATAGGAACTTCAAAAGGTTTTAAAAAGAAAACTAGTTGTTGAGGGTGAAAATCCAAAACTAAGTATTCAAAGATCTAAAAACCATCCTCAAAAGACAAGCTTCAAGTCAAGGCTTCTTAAGGAATGCAATTTGACAACATCAATCGAGAATATTTATCTGTTAACCAAGGAAGAGCTTAACTATTGGCCATCACAAAAGGAAAAAAAAACGTAAAAATGAAATGAATCTGGAAGGATCCTATTACCACTATCATATGATGAGTGGTCATGAAACAAATCAGCACAGAGCACTCGATAGAATGATAATCAACTTTTTTAGACAAGGTGAGATGCCCCACCCCGAGATCCACATTAACAAAGAGAATTACATAGTAATTCTATCTGCTAACACGAAGAATAGAGCTGGTAAGGGCGACCATCATAGTCATGCATTAGATAAGAGCTAAGTACGTTGGTTTTGACACTTATTTTTTTGTGCATCTCGAATGTTCGATGTACTTAATTCCTATCCAATACACGACTATGGTAGCTACAGGATCCATTCAGAAACAAAATAGGATAACATCAATAATCTCAAGTAACTGAACATCAACATAGATAATTTATACACACACACATATACCAAATGTAATACCACATGCCACAAGTGGTATTCAACCACAATATATACGTACATCCCTATAAAAGAATAGATAAATCACAAGGTTCCTAAACAAAAGACTACCACACGAAGACTATGCCATAACCCAAGTCGATGAAGAAGCCCAAAAGGTAAAGCTAGCACAGGTCCAAAAGCTAACCTACAACTCGGTCTGACCCGAGTACTAAATATACGGGTCAGGCTAACTAGTACTTGATATTAGCCAAAGATAAAGGAATATAGGTGCATAAGGGAAACATTCCTTTAAAGATAAAGGAAAATATAAGAAAGTCTATTTATACAACTAAGAATGGGTATTCTATAAGGCCCGAAGTTGATCACATGATAAGGTTTAACATGGCATAAATGTTTCACATTCAAAAGGGCAATATAACTAAGTGAACGTAAGCAATATGTAAGCCATATGTTAAATCATCAAAATCTCCAAATCAAAACTCATGAAACTCAAAAAGAGTTTATAATCCCAATATCGAAATCACCATAAAACAACATATATAAGCCTTTCTCTAACTCAAGGCTATAAGTAAATTCATCATCTCAAATTGGTGAAATTGAAATAAAAAAATCATAAAAATTCCCTGGACTGGCCAAATAACATTTGCATGCCGAAGCAATTCTGCACGTGTCATTCCCCAGTACTATATATATAATAGGTACCTCTTCCAGACGACCTAAGTCGTAAATCTCATATGACCAAAGTCATAATCCCGGATGACCCGAAGGTCTATAGTACTAGTAATCCCAAAATGTGTCACAAACTCCCAGATAGGAACTCGAAAAGTGTTAAAGTGCGTACCATACCACACATTCGCACTGAATGGTTTACTAACTGCTAGTCAATGTCACATTAGAAAATAGTAATCATCATAAAATCTTAAAACTTGGAAAACTCAAACTCGCCTCATCTCATTGGCAAGTAGAACACTATAACGGGTTCTCATAGATCATACTCCTAGAAAAGGAGATCTCAAACTACCATCCGCCAAATTTTGTCCTTTCCAGATAATTCCTAAAGATAGGAATTATAATCTCAAAAACTCACCATAAATGGCTAGACAACTCAAAAATCAATAACCTAGATAGTTTCGATCGTACAAGTCCGGAATTAACCGATAAATTAAATCATGTGTCCTATACCACGGGTTTTGCTAAACCGTTTAATTCTCTTTCTCATACGTCCAAAAAGTGTAAAAATACTGTATATTATTTATAAAAAAATTTACTTGAGAAAACTAGATTTTACAATAATTTTCTGAAATCATTTTGAAGACATTTTAATGAAAATTCTGCTTGAATATATCTAAAATACTTTGAAATAATTAATAATAATTTGAAGATGTTTTATAATAAAGATTTAAAAAACCAAACTATTTATAAATTTTCTCAAAATTTATTTGGAAGAAATAGTGCGTAAAATCGAGGAAAAACAAAGAAATTACTCCAACTCGATATTTGAATTCAATTCGAATTTAAATTAAAACTTTAAATTCCAAATTCCTCCAAATCTCCACTAATCATTAATGGATATCATAGCTCACAGTCATCATAAAAATGATCTCAAAATTTATATAAAAACTGGCCACAAAAACCATAGATATAGGTAAGCAAACAAGGCAAAAAGGCTTGGATAGAAAACCATAGACTCACGTACCGAGGCCAATAGTGGTGACCCAGGTCAATGGCCAGTTCGACCTCCTGTTCGACTGCCAGGTTGACCTCCAGGTCAACCGAGAGACTGCTGGATCGACTAACCTATCGACATAGGCTACGGAGTTTATTTCCTAGGTGATATTTGCTTCATATTGAACTCCCAGATAATATTTCACATAGCAAACAGATGAATTAAGGACCAAAATTTGACGTGCAACAAGTTTAGCAACCAAAAAAAACTTCGAAAAAGATTCGGTAGCAATTCGAGTGAAAATCAAAGAGTTGTGGCTCCTCAAAGTAGAAACTAGAAACGAGAAACTCACCAAACAACTAACACAAAAATATATATAAAAAGAAGCTTTTCTGAGCAAATTTCTTACAATAACTCAAGTTTTTGGTTAGCATTTGTGATTGTTGAACTCACCTTAGTGATTAAGCAATGTTTTGTTAGTAAGAAGTGATATTTGGAGGAGATTTGAGGCTCTAGCAACCTATAAAATATTAAAAGGAAACATGCACATCAAAACAAAATTGTTACAGACAACAATACCTAGATTCCAAGATTGTTGATGAAATAGCTGTAGTATTGGTAGAGATTACCATTTATTTCCTTCGTCTAGTGATTCTCTTCTTTTATTTTCAGCAATTTGAACAAAGTTTGGATTTTTAGTTGAAGGCGGCCATTGTTTTGCTTATTTTCTATTTACTATATCTTTTGCTTTTTAAGAAAGAAGAAGAAACAATGTACTGTGTTTCTTTTCTCTCCAGAAGTTTCCAGATTTACTAGTTGGATCCAAATACTAACCCAACAAGCCCAGTACCAAATATACTTATGAAATTCTAAGTACAGATGCACATATTAACTTATTTTAACAATACATGTCCAAATTTTCTCATTTTTAACCAAATAAATTGTATATAACTAATTATAAGAAAATAAAATTGTTATCTGAACAAAATAAAATTTATTTTGACAATAAAAAGTTATTTTTTAAATAAAACCTTATTTTTAATAATATTGCACAATTTTCATAATTTTATTTCAAAACAGTATTTTTAATACAAAAATTTGTACAATAATTATTTCCTCGTCAAATAAATTACAATAAATCATTTTAAATATTTTTAATCATATCAAAATATTATTTTCAAACAACATTTCATCTTCTATTTTAATAAAACACATATTATCTTCATATCATTTTAAATTCAATAAAAGATTAATATTGACAATGTTTCCAATATTGTTGTATTTACCCAAATAAAATTACAATTTCATTATTTTCTACTCAAATTCTCAAAATAAAGTTTTTGAAAACTTCATTTTCATTACTTTAGATTTATTTCAACAATTTAACGTCGAAATATAACACCTAATTAATTTATTAGCTCCAAACTAATAAATACTCGATATTTTAATTTATTTAAACCAAATATTTATCCAATCAATATTTAATCCCATATTTATACCCATATAATCAAAATAAAGTTCCAAAATTTATTTTTTTCCCATTTTATTTACAAATTCATTGTTTATTCAAATAAATAATTTTCAATTTTCAATTATATTTTAGTATACAATATTAAATTATAACTTCCGTTATAATTCAATATATACAGGTAATCTCTAAACTAGGGTTGTTACAGACTCCCCCCTTAACAAAATTCCATCCTCGTGATTTCTAGGTAAGAGTTTGTATTCAACATATTTATTTCATCATTCAAAGGAAGGATAAACAAGCACGAGATCAAAATTCCCTAGTCTCTACACAATATAAAAGAAGATCAAGACAAAATTGCTCAATAAATTCTATGATTACCCAAATATATAAATCGAGATTAAAGAATTATGGAATATCTTCGAGCAACACTTCATGATTTCAAAAGCATCACGCATCGAAACAAGAACATAGAAGCAAAAGTGCACCCAAAATCAATCGAAAGAGATTGATTTTACAGAAGTTTCTCGAATAGAGTTGGGATTTAGCATTGCTTTATCCAAACTCCAACGACAGCTGATGATTTTCTATATGTCACTACAAAAAGAACCACCCTGATATTAAGATAACAACCATTGAGGTAAGAAGACCCGATGAGAGATGGTTACTTCAAAGATCACCTTACTCAAACGACTGCAGAAAGCTAGTCGTTAGACTATTGCACTAAGGCAAGACAATCATGAGGAATGCAATAGATATAAATTTTAATTTACAATCAAAATTTATTAGAGTTCGAAATTCATTATCTTCAAACCATAATCTAAATTTTCGTTTATAATCAAACTTATTAACGTTCCAAAACTCATTGCCTTTAAATTCGGAATCTCAATTTTCAACACTTGGAAATTTTCCAAACCCCTTCCTAAGTTCTTATAAAACGACAAATAATTTCAAACTCATATTCCCATTTTTATTCCAAAATTAAATTTTTGAAAGAATTTTTATAATTTCATTTCAACAATTCTTAAGATAAAATTTTAAAATTTTCTGATCTTTATTTTCGAATACCCAATTCTCATGACAAACTCCATCTTTAACATGTATAAAACATTTTAAAATATTCACTAACCATTTTTTTACAAAGTATTATGTCATCATTTCAACAATAAAACATAACTATATTCAAACTCATACATTTCAATTATCATAATGGCTTTGCCTCGCCATTGATTTCTAATAGATAACCCTATTGATTGACGGCAGCTTTGACCGAATGATCAAAACCACCACGCCACTCATCCAATCCCACTATGGTTCAATGACTTCATATGTCATCCAAAATAAAAAATTTAATTCTCAAACCATAATAATTAATTTACTAACTAATTCTTATTAAAACTCAGTTTATCACGTCGGATTGTCCCATAACAGAGTTTAGGAAATTCCTATCGATAACATTGATCAGGCATATCGACCAGAATTCTTAAAGTACATGATGGACAACCCAAAATCATCTTCTATAAAAGAAGTATCTCATCTTTTGTTCTCAAAATGTTCTTTATTTATCCCAAAAACCAAATCAAATTATTTATTATTATTAGAAATATATCTTAAATTTTTGAAAAATTTGAAAACACAATTCATTACATATACCAACAAAAAGAGACTCATCGAGATCTTTCTTGAATATACTCGATTCACAAGGTTGAGGGAATAAATTAGAGTGTTCGTCATTCCTAACAGTATTATTAACTACTCAGAAACTCATAAATAGTGTGGAATGCAGTAAAAGAACACTATCCTTCGCAACTCGTAGCTAATGAGAATCGACGTAGGATCAAGCTGAAGAAAGATCTAAGCACCACTAATAGATCGAATATGAAATCAGCGAGATATATAGTAAGGATAAAATATCTTCTCGAATGAGAAGAGGAACACAAACGGAAAATCATTACTTCAAGTGAAGTAATATTACTATGCATATAAATGAGTATCTAAAATGGTTATCTCAAAAGAGGTAAGAATGGTAATATTAATTAAATTTCAAGGATCACCTCATTTACTTAGTGGGCATCCTCGTGGAAGGATGATGGAAAGGATAAGAATCAGAAATGAGATCAATACAATATTCGATTGCCCGATTGGGTTTCGTACCCGAACGGACTTACAGAAATCAACAGAGTCACAATGGCGAGAATTCGAGATATATCATCAACATCTCGACACTCAAGAGTGAATACAGAGACTTCAGAATCATAATCAATATCCCAAAGACAAGAATTAACCAACCAACTGAATTAGGGTACCTAACTATAGGACCCTTCAAATCACTGAATGTGGATTGACAAAATGCAAGCCACTTCCTCTCAAATTACTCCAAACTCAAGATAGAAAATAGTGTGCTAATATGCACGCAAAAATAAACTACAAGGAAAAAATCTCAAAATTCTCACGTCAAATATTGTGGATCCCCTTAAAAGGATCCACAATCCTCAAGTAAGCAACAAGACCAGAACATCTAATAGCATTAACAAAATTTTCCTATATGGATAAATGCTAAGCACCCGTATCGAAGAGGATTCAAACAAAATAGTCATGAAAAAGAATAGAACTTCCAAAATAGTAGGAGATACACGTTGCGACTGAGATGCGCAACCAGAAGCCTAAGCCACATTCAGATTCCCCGAACCTGAATTCTTCCCCTTTGAAGGACATGCTGAAACTATATGTCCTTCCTTCTCGCAATAATGGCACTTGGAGGTTTGAGGACATTTTCTAACTAAATGGCCTCTATAACCACAATTGAAGCAAGCCAACACTCTAGCTGAAGGAGGTGCTGCACTGAAATGAGAACCAGTATTGCCTTGCTTCTTCTTCTTAGGAGGAAATGATTAACTGAAACTATAGCAGCTGATTCACTCAAAGAACCTCCAGAAATCCAATTTTTATCATAAGGGTTTCTAGTAGCCCTGAATTTTTCAAATTCAGAAACATAAGAGTTCTAAAGTTCAATGACAAAATAGCAACTTTTAGTTGTAAAATAAGGAGTATTACCCATAATGAGGATTAATACCGCTAGCACCGGCACCGAGCTTATGCATATTAGTCTTACCAACAAGAATCGCTCCACACGACCTCAATTGTTTTATGCTAGTTGCATCTTTGGGTACGTTTGAACCTCAGCCTCGTCACAACTATCCCTTTTTTTCGACAGCTTCGCGATGAAGTGTCAAATCCACAAGCTCCTTGAACGAGAGCTTGAGCTAAAGCATGAGCGACTTCTTCAAATATTTCTTAGGTCCAAATACGAACTTAATATTCTTCTTGTATGGGGTACCAATGAATTCAATCCCAAACTTGGATAGAGACTCGAAGGAGGATACATAATCTAACACAGAGGATTTTCCCTACTTCAACTCGAGGAAGCGATGGGCAGGGAAAGCCTTCTCAGATTCTGGCACGAACTTAGACTCAAAACTATCTTGGAATTGCCGCCATGTAAGAGTAGACTCATCTTGTAATGACCCAGAATTTCAGTCATTCACAAGTAAATTTTATAATTTGAATAACCTATATTTTGAAATCTGGATTAATTGGATAATTAAATTGTTAATTTAATATTTAAAATTTCAGAAATAAGTGAAATTTGAATTTAATGTGAATGAAAATGATTTATAAAGTTGTTTTAAATTCTATTTGAATTAGAATGATGTTAGAGAACTTTTAAAATTGAACTAAATGTTAAATTGTCGAAATTGAATATTTTAATATTTAATTGACGAGTGAAAATGATCATTTTTCATGTAGTCTTGGATTTTGACGAAACCAGTTTCATTGGGTTCGTAATATTATATTATTGTAAGATTTCAAATCTTGTGTCAATCGGATTTACGGTTTTTCCGAGGCAAGCTAAAACGCGTAGAAATTCGTTTAAGTGAATTTTAAATTTAAATAATTCGATTCGAAAAATCTATCTTTCGAATACTATCGAATTGGCTCTTGATATATATTCTATTGCGTTTGGAATAGGGGTAAAATATTATAGACGCCAGGCGACATACTTTGATTCGAGTTCGAAAAATTTTCGGGTGAACAGTGTCGTCGAACTTTCTATAAAAGGACACGTTTTTTCTATTTTTGCAAAACCCTAGTTGAAGCTAGGGCAGGCCGCCACTAAGAAATTCAATGGCCGAAATCTCATCTTCTTCTTCCTCGATTTCTGACCGATCCATCAACAATTACAAAAAAGTTTCAACTATGAAATTATAGAGCTCAATGAGTACGACGAAATCAACGGTGGAGATCGTTTAAAATAAAGCGGATCAACGGCGATTGTAGTTTAAAGGCCGACGTTCCATCACGATATTCGAGACGAAAGGTAGGGTCGAGTGTGACCCGTCTTCAGCCAATGGTAGAGGCAAGTGCGAGTTTTGCAATGGCGGTCCCTGATCAACATCTCGATGTTCGTAGTAGGCGTGAAAATTCGTTGAATGTAGGCGGCTTCATGGGTTTGTTTGACCTGGGGAGATGAACGTGAGGAAGAAAGTAAGCTACAACCTTGATTTGAAGAAGCCCCATCAACGGCCAGAAATGAAAGTAGGGTTAAAATTAAAGAAAGAAATTTGTAAATTATTGTATTTTTAATTCGTATAAACTTTAAAACGTCATAACTTTTTCATACGAGATCCGTTTCGCACGAAACGAATTGCGTTGGGTCCGTATTAATGAGCATTACATTTTAGAGTTGGTTTGGTGTTAATTGGAGATAGTGTAAATTTTGGATAAAATTAAACGCCTGTTTAATTCTATTCGGAATAAAACACTGCTACTGCTATTGGAATCAAAGTGAGTACAACTCACTCTTTCAGACTCACCGATATTTTTATATGAGTGAGAATAAGTATTATTTATGATTGATTATTTTTTGGATGATATATGATATATTATGTATATATAATGATTGGTATGACATATACCTGCCTAATGGAGCAGATGACCCTATACATTCCCGTGTATGAGCGGATGACCCTTTTGTACGCGCGTCTGCCTCGAAGCGGACATTATACACATATTTAATATGTATATTTGTTGCAGGTGATAGGTTGGAGGGATCCAACTGGATTCCTCACATCGTTGATTTATTTATAGAAATTATGGTATTTATTGTTATCATATGATAGATGATGTTTTGGATGCCATGATTGATGTATTTGGTGTTGTTGCAGCATTGGGCCTATTTTGGAATTTTAAAAATATTAAAGTGATGATTTTGAATTAAAAAGGATCTTCAAGTAATTTGAAAATATATGAATCGTTATTGAGGAATGTATTTATTTTTAATAAATAAAAGTTATTATTTTTATTGTTATAAAAATTATGATGTTTGTGAAATATGATTGAAAATGTGATTTCTGAAATATGAAGTTGATTATTTTGTAAATAGTTTAAACTGAGGGTTTTGTTTTATTATAAATGGTTTATATAGAAGATTTATAAAATAGATATTTTATAAATTAAAATATTGAAATTATAAAACGAGTTTTATAAGTGTTAAAATAAAGTATAAATGGATTTTATAAGTCAATAAGATTTATAAATTGATGAAGTTATGAAAAGAACGAATTTTGTAAAATAAATGAATTATAAGTATTTAACTTATAATTTGGATTTTTGGCATATAAATGAGATAAATGGAATTGGTTAATAAAAGTGATTTTATAAATTGAAGTCTTTATAATATATAAATGTGAATTTATAAACATTGTTTTATAAATTCTAAATCAATTGAATTTGATAAGTTAATTATTATAGTTTATTAAAGGAATTTCATCCACGATTTTGCACAGTGAATAATCCTTTAATTAAATTTGTAGAAGTGGTGAATTTGGTTAGAGAATTATATCCACGATTTTGGACAGTGGATAATTCTTGAATTATATGTATAGAAGCTTTAATTTGGTAAACGATTTACATTCTTGATTTTGGACAGTGGATAATATATTAAATAAAATGGATATTTTTGGGAGTGATATTTTAAATGGAATAAAACGATTTAAAGATATTTTAAAATGTGTTAAGTATCGAAAGCATAGATTTTAACATTCATTGTTGAGATAGACATTTTCGAGAAATAAGGAAGTGATGGACTATAACACTGTTGTTATAGTATATGATTTTGAAAGGAACTTTTTGTATAGTATATGTGTCACGACCCAAAATCCAGCGTTCAAAAATCGACATCAAATACCTTACTTGTATTCGACTGCCGGAGATTCGAACGTCAAATTTTAGTTCAGATGGAGCTTATAACAACATTAAATGAATATAAACAGTGGAAACGAAATGAATATCATTGATCACAACACAGATACAACACCATCACAATATTTGATTACAATCATCAGAGTTTATATACATGATACAACATCAAGTGATAACAAATTTATCTCAACATCAAGAGAGTTTCCAATATACTTCGACATTGAGATGATCTTCCAAAAACTCCAACACTTCAAAAGTTTTCAAGGCCAACAGCTTCCAAAATCCTATAGCTTCCAAAAGGCTTCAAAAGATTCTGAAGGACTCCTAATCGGAGCTAGCTTCAAAACACGGATAACCTGCTTCTAGGCTGCCCGTGTGGAAATTATGGGCACCCAGAGTTTAGGAAGGGAACAATAAACTCCGGGTCAGTCATGGGACTGGTATGAGTAAACAAAAACATAGTTGTTTGAACAAAAACAGTTTATAAAAGAAATCCGATATGCTTTTGGAAAATGAAACTACCATAAGGCCTCCCCGCACACACACAATGCAATCGTACAATTGGAGGAGATTTCTCCTTATAATAGTTAAATATGATTAATACGAGAAAACTCTTTTAGATATTATTATTAGTGCATTGTGTGAAAACATTTTCAAAAGTATAATATTAATCTTAGCCAGTATAGGTACCATTATATTACGCCTGCTATAGTTACCACCTGAGGTGGCAGGTTATACAACTAAAACCGTACAGGGCTCGTATTGTTTCTTTGAATTTCCTACAAATGGTCAGGCTAAGGAACTTCCTTACAAAAATGAGACGCCTCTGGAGGGACCCCCCAAGGACCAAACTGGTTCTCTACCAACACAAGGCCGAGTTACCTCTGTAACTAGGTAACACCAACAAGTAAGCCATCCCCGGTTGTTACCGACCTTCATCCCGGGATTCACCAATAAATAGCAACAACCACACAGATAAATATTTGAGCTCCATACCATGGTATCACCTCTTATCCAGAAGAAAATGGACATACCCTAGGGGTGCGACCCTGAAAAAACCTTGCCGCGACATTCCTGTTTCGACCATTACCAAGTTGTGAGGTTTGACGAAGTCTCGTCCACAAAGCCATGCTTAGATCAACAAATGATCAGTAGCACTCGGCATGCCACACTACCAATTTGGTAGTATATCACTAATAACCATCAACTACATAACATTTGAGCTCGTACGTCTCAGAGAACGGTGTTAAGCTAAGAGAATAAATTCCCCGCCACCAACAGAAATGTATTTGAAAGAAATCAACTTTATATCTCAAAGTGTAATGTTAGACATACAACCATACAAGTCTATTCCAGGTTCGAACAGAACCGAAGGCACTTCCGAAGAAGTCCTTGCAATCCGGACATCCACAATCCCGATCGGACTCCCCATCACATATGGAGATCTTTATACCAGAGCAACTCAGTGCAGAGTCATTCGACAGGTTATCCTATCGTTCTCGAAGATGTCCGGTCTTCACCCCCGTCTTCAAATGCTTTCCATTTCGTCGTATCACTATTCAAAACGAGTTATATGACACAAAGGTCCTCTCCCGGCTAAACCGAATAGTGAGCGCTTAATTTTTAAAAACACATGGATATACCAATCACAAAGATTCACATTTAGGGTTTGATGTGGGTTTCGGATAACCAACTGGAATCTGACTCCCTGTCGCATCGAAATTTAATTGCCGTTTTACGGGCCAATGGGTATTCACATTCACAAAAAAAATCACAAATATCACAGTTCAGCACAAAGCAATACACATCACAAAGTATCACAATCGCAAACAGGGGTATCAATCAGCTCAAAACACTTAAAAAATAATCAATCATCTAACAATAAGATGAATTAACAGTGTAATTATAATCAACTAATCACATAATTTTTTTCATTAATTAACTTTAATTAATGATGAATTATCCTTAATTTTAAATTAATTAATCCTTAATTATTAATTAATTAAATATTAATTATTAGTTAATTAAACCCTTAATCATTAGTTAATTAAATCCTTAATCATTAGTTAATTAAATCCTTAATTATTAATTAATTAAATCTTAATTACCTTCATTAACTAATTATTTCTTAATTAATTACCTTAAATTAATTTACCTTTAATTATAAATTAATTAACTTAAACTAATAATTAATTACCCTTTAATTTTAATTATTAAGTAATTACAAATCATTAATTATTTAATCATCATTAATAATATAAATTGATTTACTTTTAAGTTAGGTTAAAAATGTAAAAAAAATAATTATCTCCTTAATAAATTTGTTAAGTTTTATTTAAAATAAACTCTTGAAAATGCGAGTTTAAAACATTCTTAACTTAAACGATTTAAAATATTTTATTTTAAAACCTTAAATTACAAATTACAACTTAAAAACAATTATCCATTTGAAAAGGAAAATTTTAGAAATCAATTTTGACTTAGATTTTTTAAAGTTTAAAGCTGGAAACCTTATCACCCTGGAGCTGCTTCGAGTGATCCCCAAGACCTCTTCATACTTGCTTCGAGTTTTCCGAAAATCAACCCGACAGCTTAAATTTTGTTTAAGTTTAAAAAGTAACTCGATGTATATCTAGAATTACTCGACCTCAACTTCGAGCCATCATCCCTGAATCCCAGTGATACTTCGAGTCTCCACCCCTCCTTCCACAATTAACTATTGACACAAGCCCTGGTGCCGTGCACATGCACAGCGACACTGACGAACTTCGATCAACGCCACCACCTTCCACATCTCGGCAACAGTTTGTATGGGTCATACGAGCACCCAGAAACCCAAAACATTGACGAACTCGTGAACGAGCTTGATAACCCAGACTGGCACCATAACGACCACCACAAAAACCCCTCGTTCTTCCACCGTTGGCCGTCAGAGGCCACGAAAATTCAACCGAAGCTTCATAGATGACCGACGCTTCGATCAGAACTGGTGCGAACGGCTTCGGTCCATCGACGACGACGCGACAATCCCAATTTTGACCATGATCAAATATGAACTTTTAACCCTAAATCGAACCCAATCACCACCCACGTCGATCGTAAAATTTTCTGAGCATTTTTCTCAAGCTTCTCAATCCCCCAACGATCTTCAGCCATGATCGCGTCATACCAAAATTCACCGATGACCAGAAATTTGTAAAACTCACTATTCCGGTCATCGATGCTTTCCTTATTAAATATAAAACTAAAAATCTTGAATTTAATTTTAAAAATCATATTTTTTGAAGTTAATTCTGGTGATATAAATGAATCAAAGAATTTTAATACTTGAATAAAAACATTGATTTGGAGTTTAACTGTTCTTTCTTATTTTCTGATAATCCACTTGATAATTTTGTTTGAAGATAATTTTTGAACTCTAATATTGTTTATACAAACAAGTTCCATTTGAATCATAAAGCCTGAAATCATGTAGGGAGGAAGAAATTGATATTTGAACAGGTCTATTATTATTTTTCTTCTGATAAAACCTGGAACTAAAAAAAATAGGGATGAATGATCCTGTATATTAACATGCACAAGCAAAGTATACACATACACAGAGATCTGTACACATGCAAACCCAAGAACAATCTTGCTTTCATCATGAATCCAAATCACAGTTCAAAATTCAAAGTTTAAAGGGGTTTACTTACACGTAGAAGAAAAAAAAGAGGGGATGCCTTGAAGATAATATTTGAACTGGGAACTGTTTTGATTTCTTTTCGTTGATGTTGAAACTTGAATCTGCTGAGTTGAAGTTTGTTAAATTGCTGAGTTGAAGTCTTTACTTGTTTGACATTTAAAACTTCGTCTTGATTTTGCTTAATTTCTGGGTTGATCTAGCTTTGTTTGCGATTGTTCTTCTGGTCTGAAATCCTGAGAAGATTGTTTTTAGATTTTTGTCTACTGGATTATGTTTTATTTTTGATGATTTTCTGGTTTGAAATATTTTTGTGGTTTTGAATGATTTGTTTTCTGTTTTTTAGCAAGTTTACAGATTTATTTATTTTCCTCTAAAGCTTTGAAGAGATTAAAAGAAAAAATGAGAAAGAGGGGGGTTTGAGATGTTATAAAGTTTTGTCTTCTTTTTTATAAATTTTCTCAAAAACAAAAATAATCAAAATGACACTTGTCTATTTTGATACTTCATTGTTAACACTTGTTCATTTGTAAATTAAGAATTCAACAC
Organism: Allium cepa; assembly: GCA_030765085.1. Classification (NCBI taxonomy): domain Eukaryota; kingdom Viridiplantae; phylum Streptophyta; class Magnoliopsida; order Asparagales; family Amaryllidaceae; genus Allium; species Allium cepa. Next base: position 516,155,498 of record CM060938.1, read on the forward strand.
TTGTTTAACTTTTGTTTTAAAAATTAACACTTGTCTTTTAACACTTTATATAAATTCTTAATTACATTTCCTAATTACATTTCCTAATTTATTTGTATATAGAAATTTAAAGAAGAAATGTGTTCAAACAAATTTCACATTAATAAATTACATATTTATGATTTCAAATGCAAATTATTTTTCTAAGACATTTATTTAAATTTTTAATTAAAATTCAAATTCGAATTATAATCCATATATATATATACTCATATAATTTAAATTCAAATAGTTTTTCAAATATTTATATTTTTGAGTTCTTAAATTCAAATGAAATTTTACAATCTTATATATATATATAATTCAATACTTATTTCATTTATTTTCAAAGATTTAAATTAATTTCACAATTTATTCCAAAATTCACATTAATTACTGAATTTTAAATTTATATAATTTAAGGGATGTTACAATATGGGATTTATATATCTATCTAATTTTTGAATCCCTATACTAGTGATTTTGGGTTGTCGTAACGATGTTTTACACAACATTCGTTTTAACCCAAATAATAAATATTAAAGAGAATGTTTTCCTTAAAGAATAAAATATATACTTAATCGTGATTTAAGTATATACAATATTTTCTTAGGGTTGAAAATATAATTGATTTGTGAATTACTTATTTTTTAATAAGTATATGGAAAAGTTTTCCAAGACTGAAATATTGGGATGGCTTTGAGATTATATCAAGTGGTTAAACTAATAAAAGATTAATTAAAAAGGGACTAGTGATTGTTATCGTGTTGAATATTTGTTTGATTGCTTTGATAGTTAAATAACCAACTATCAAATTTGGCTATTTTAGTTCCTCGATTTGACGTGGGGACTATTTAGTCGTACACTTAGTACATTGCCTTCTTTGTAGGCTTGATTATCGTTTCTGTTGAGAATGTTAATTCATGTAGTGCGGTGTATTACTCCAATCTATCGAGCTTCCTTCTTGGTCTGAAGGATAGCAAGTTGAAAGTTGAAGACGTGATAAGTCTATGAGACTTAGTTTCTGTGTGAGGTTGAGAAACTCTTTTGCGTTGTTGATGCGAAGAGACCGGGATCAGATTTATCTGAAAACCACTTCGGACCAACGTATATGCGACGATTGTGCAGGTTGCTTGTGATAATATTGTATTCCGGATTTTCATAGTGGATGACTGCTTGTTGATCGTTTGCGGTTAACATCCCAATATACATCCAGTAGCAGTGGTCTCTTCATTATGAAATATCCAATGCGAGTACTATTCGCTACTAATACTAGGGATTTCCCAACAGGATGTGGTAGGAAAGTACCTTTGGTTTGTCCTGTTCCTAGATAACTTGTATGGATATTTGTCTGACATTGCATTTCTATAGATTACGTACATTGGTTTTTACAAACGTACATCAGTGGTGGCGGAGAAGGCAACTTCTCTTAGTTTAACAACCTCCTTGAGACGTATGAGCTTAAGGGTTGTACTTTGTGGAAGGCAATTAGTAGTCAACGGAAATGGTCATGTGGCATTCAAAGTGATGTGATTCATGATATGAAAGGTAATCGTTACCTCAGGCCTCATCAAACGGAAATGACCAAAACAAGGCTAGATGCGACAAGGCTAAATGGGTCGCTCCCATTAGGGTATGATCATCCTCTTCTAGATATATCTTTACATGCTATGACGTCGTGTATCTGATTATTGTGGTTTGTATGATAGAGGGCCCTCGGTAAAGGTTAGTAACAACCAAAGGATGACATATTCGGTACCATCTAGTTATAAAAGTGGGCCGGTTTTGTGTTGGTAGAGAAACTTTATGATGGTTTCTCGGTACATTCTTCTAGTGATGTACTGCCGGAAGGTAGTCCCCTCACCTGGTCATTTTTATGGAAATACAAACTCCACTACGTGCCTGCTATTTTGATTGTATTACCCAATTGGGCTATATGCTGGAATTTAATCAATATAACAATTTCGGCTATAATTATTATTATTTTTATATTAAACATTAGTATATGAGTTTGATATGAAATGTTTTAGTTATCATAAGGTAAAAATATGTCCGTGTTTATGTGTGGACTTGTCTTACAAGATACTTTTATTTCGATAAAGGAAAATTTGATTATTTAACAAATTCAGTTGAGTGCGTTTCTCACGCTGGTTTACCAGACTGATCCGGGCGTTCTTCCCTTTTAATGCTCGGGTCAGACCGAGTATATTTACAGGTTCAGTTTTGATGCTTTTGGAGCTTTAGTAGGAGAGATGGAGATCTCCATTCCTTATAAACATACATGTTTTGTTTGATTATTCACTGCATTGTTGCTTAGTTGTTTAAACAATTGTGAGGACAGACTATTATAATTGTCTAGGCTGATAATTTGTGATTGATTGTTGAACTCTGATTGATGTATATATATACAGTTTATGTTTTATAAAGATCATTGATATGATATTATATGTTTTCCGCTGCGATGTGAGATTCTATATTGTTTTGTTTAGTTCTATCTTCTCTTCTCTTCTTCTCTCTTCTTTTCTTTCTTCTGACTTTCCGTCGATCTGTGCTTTTTGGGTCAGACATGTGTGGTTTATTTTCGATTCAGAGGGTACGGATTTGCGAGACGTCACATTTGGTATCACAGCTTAGATTTTGTATATACCAAGGCTTTGATGTGTACTCAGTATAGATAGAGACAGTAGCACCCTAGATGGAGCATCAATATATTATATATAAGCGCGTATTTGTTGGTGAATATAAAATGTTTTATTTTGTGTCTGCTTATCCGTTGAGGAGTTTGTGAATTCTGGTCCGTATGTAGGACGCCATCTTATCGATAGGGATTTCTAAACACTTAAAGGAGGCAAGTCGACATAGTATCATTTTAAATTAGGTAAATGAAATAATTTTACCTCGATTAATTTTATATATAAAGGGAATAATTTTTCTGAAATTATGAAAGTGTATATAAATGAATTGTTTGGTTGTTTGAAAATGTAAATATATATTAGTTAATAAAAGTTGTTTGAATAATCTAAATAAAAGAAACAATTGTAAAGAATAAATTATATAACCAAATGAATTATAAGTATATAATTATAATTAAAGTGATTTACAATTGTGAAATGATCTTATATATAAGAAGTGAAACTATATAAAGATATTTATAAATATGAGTTGTAAATAAAAATGGACTTAAAATAAGAATTTGAAAATTTGAATCCCATTGATTTTGAAAGTTGTTTTTCAAAGTTAAAGATGTTATAATGTTAATCTAAATAAGATAAATATATTTAGAATGATCTTATATAAGTAAAGTGAAATAAGTGAAATTACATAAGCAAAAAGATTTATAAATGTGATTTATAGGTAAAAGGATTTCTTTGAAAGAATATAAAGCACTGAATTCACCACCATTGTTGGGGAATAATATGGGTGACGACTGCAGCATCATCAGTATCATTTTCGAGTTTCTATGTGATTGATTTGCTACAAATAGTAAATTGAAATTGAATTTTTGTTGTGATAAACAAATATGATTTGAAATTTAACTAAAGGAAAGTTAAATAATTGATAAGTTGTTGAAATGAAAGTTAAACTTAATTGGTAGGTGATTATGAAATATGAAATTGGAAGTGAGGAAAATCTAAATAGAATTGAATTTAATTTGAATTGAAAATGAATCAACTTGAACGTAAATTAGTGAATGTAAACTAATTGAGTATGAATAGATGAATGTTAGTAAAATCCATTGTTAATGAATCAAATGTGAATAAATTAAAAACCAATTCAGTGAATATAAATAAAAAGAGAATGTATATTGATTTGGTTATGGATTATTGGATGATAGTTGTTTGTTAGTTGGATTTGTTGCTTTTGATTGCATTTGCTATATTGGCATATATAGTTGTTGTATTGATATATGTTGTATATTGATATTACTTTTTAAATGTACATGTTTTTCATTTGTTTGATTGAGTGTTTAGTAGGTGCGTATGGTGCTTGCTTCGCATTTGGAGCTCACTTTGCGCTATATTAGCCATATATGCTCGCTAATTATATATAAGGTACATATCTCGGATTACATATCATACTTTTATACTTTTTCCCCCCGGGATGCGTCATCCTTGAAGATGAGATGTATATTTGTGCTATATATATATATATATATATATATATATATATGTGTGTGTGTGTGTGTGTGTGTGTGTTGTGATCCTACTACGATTGAACCGCACAAAGGAGACGCCGACGAATTTTTTTTGAAAATTTAACCGTTAGAAATTTTTTGGAAAAAATGGAAAAAAAAATATTTGATAAATATAATTTTGATTTGGAGTTCAAAGTTAAACGATATGAGTTAGTTTTGAAAAGATAGCTATAAATGGATTTGGCAACTTAGAAAATTTTTTGTAAAAAATTTAACTAATGGATTATGGGAAGTTAAAATGTTAACTGATTTTGATATCTAGTTTTAAAGGATTGGTTTAGAAAAGTTAATGGATTTTGTGACTTTTTCTTACTTGGTAATTTCGAGAACGAAAATTTTTTTAAGTAGGGGAAAATGCAACGATCCAGAATTTTAGTCACTCGATATTCGTATATTTAATTGATTTTAAATATCCACAAGTAAATTTTATAAGTTAAATAACATAAATTTCGAATATCTGGGTTTAATTGGATAATTAAATTGTTAATTTAATATTTGAAATTTTAGAAATAAGTGAAATTTGAATTTAATGTGAATGAAAATAATTATAAAGTTGTTTTAAATTTTATTTGAATTAGAATGATGTTAGAGAACTTTTATAATTGAATTAAAAGTTAAATTGTTGAAATTGAATATTTTAATATTTAATTGATATGAGTGAAAATGGTCATTTTTCATACAGTCTTTGATTTTGACGAAACTAGTTTCATTGGATCCGTGATATTCTATAATTGTAAGATTTCAAATTTCGTGTCAATCGGATTTACAGTTTGTCCGGGGCAAGCTAAAACGCGTAGAAATTCGTTTAAATGAATTTTAAATTTAAATAATTCGATTCGAAAATCTCTCTTCAAAATACTATCGAACCGGCTCTCGGTATATATTCCATTGCATTCAGAATAGGGATAAAACATTGTAGATGCCAGGCGGCATTCTTCATTTCGAGTTCGAAAAAATTTCGGGTGAATAATGTCATCAAATTTTCTATAAAATGACGCGTTTTTTTTTTCTATTTTTGCGAAACCCTAATTGAAGCTAGGGCAGGCCGCCACTAAGAAATTTAATGGCCGAAATCTCATCTTCTTCTTCTTCGATTTCTGGCCGATCCATCAACAATTACAAAAAAATTTCAACTAACAAATTATAGAGCTCGACGAGTACTACGAAACCAATGGTGGAGATCGTTAAAATGAAGTGGATCAACGACGATTGTAGTTTGAAGGCCGACGTTCCATTACGATATTCGAGATGAAAGGTGGGGCCGAGTATGACCGGTCTTCGTCTAATGGTGGAGGCAAATGCGAGCTTTGCAATGGCGGTCCCTGATCAACATCTCGACGTTCGTAGTAGGCGCGAAAATTCGTAGAACGTGGGCGGCTTCATGGCTTTGTTTGACCTAGGGAGGTGAATGTGAGGAAGAAAGTAAGCTACGGCCTCGATTTGAAGAAGCCAAATCAACGGCCAGAAAGGAAAGTAAGGTTTAAAATTAAAGAAAGAAATTTGTAAATTATTATATTTTTAATTCGTATAAACTTTAAAACGTCATAACTTTTTCATACGATGTCCGTTTTGCACGAAGCGAATTGCGTTGGGTCTGTATTGATGAGCATTACATTTTGAGATAGCTTGGAGTTGATTAGAGCTTGTGTAAATTTTGGGAAAAATTAAACGCCTGTTTAATTTTATTCAGAATAAAACACTGCAACTGCTATTGGAACCAACGTGAGTACAACACACTCTTTCTGACTCACCGATATTTTTATATGAGTGAGAATAAGTATTGTTTACGATGATTGATGATTAATTGGATGATATACGAATATTGTATTTATATTGATTGGTATTTGGATATGTTTACCTGCCTAGTGGAGCAAAAGGCCCTATACGTTCCTGTGTATGAGCGGATGACCCTTTGTACATGCGTCCGTCTCGAAGTGGACATTGTACATATATTCTAATATGTATATTTTTTGCAGGTGACAGGTTGGAGGGATCCGAATGGATTCCCCATCATCGTTGATTTATTTACAGATACTATGATATATGTTGTTATTATATGATAGATGATGTTTTGGATGCCATGATTGATGTATTTGGTGCTGTTGCAGCATTGGGCCTATTTTGGAATTTTAAAAATATTAAAGTGATGATTTTGAATTAAAAAGGATCTTCAAGTAATTTGAAAATATATATTTTGAATCGTTATTAAGGATGAATTTATTTTTAATAAACAAATGTTATAATTTTTATTGTTATAAAAATTATGATGTTTCTGAAATATGATTGATGTGATTTCTGAAATATGAAGTTGATTATTTTGTAAATAGTTTAAACTAAACTGAGGTTTTTGATTTATTGTAAATGGTTTATATAGAAGATTTGTAAAATTGATATTTTATAAATTAAAATATTGAAATTATAAAAACGAGTTTTATAAGTGTTAAAATGAAGTACAAATGGATTGTATAAGTCAATAAGATTTATAAATTGATGACGTTATGAAAAGAACAAATTTTTTAAAATAAATGAATTATAAGTATTTAACTTATAATTTGGATTTTTGGCATATAAATGAGATAAATGGAATTGGTTATTGAAAGTGATTTTATAAATTGAAGTTTTTATAATATATAAATGTGAATTTATAAACATTGTTTATAAATTTGAAATCAATTGAATTTGATAAGTTAATTATTATAGTTTATTAAAGGAATTTCAACCACGATTTTGCACAATGAATAATCCTTTAATTAAATATGTAGAAGTGATGAATTTGGTTAGAGAATTATATCCATGATTTTGGATAGTGGATAATTCTTGAATTATATGTGTAGAAGCTTTAATTTGGTAAACGATTTATATTCACGATTTTGGAAAGTGAATAATATATTAAATAAAATGGATATTTTTTGGGAGTGACATTTTAAATTAATAAAACGATTTGAAGATGTTTTAAAATGTGTTAAGTATCGAAGCCATAGATTTCAACATTCATTCTTGAAATAGATGTTTTCGAGAAATAAGGAAATGATGGACCATAACACTATTGTTATAGTAAATGATTTTCGAAAGAAATGTTTTGCATAGTATATATGATTTATATATCTATCTAATTTTCGAATCCCTATACTAGTGACTTTGGGTTATCGTAACGATGTTTTACACAACATTCGTTTTAACCCAAATAAAAGATATTAAAGAGAATGTTTTCCTTAAAAAATAAAATATATACTTAATCGTGATTTAAGTATATACAATATTTTCTAAGTGTCGAAAATATAATTGATTTGTGAATTACTTATTTTTAAACAAGTATTTGGAAATGTTTTCCAAGATTGAAATATTGAGATGGTTTTGAGACTATATCCTTTTAAAGATAAAATTGAATTAATATTTAGCAAGTGGTTAAATTAATAAAAGATTAATTAAAAAGGGCCTACTGGTTGTTATCGGGCTGAATATTTGTTTGTTTGCTTTGATAGTTAAATAATCGACTATCAAATTTGGCCATTTTAGTTCCCTGATTTGATGTGGGAACTATTTAGTCGTACACTTAGTACGTTGCCTTTCGTGTAGGCTTGATTATCGTTTGTGTTGAGGATGTTGATTCGTGTAGTGCGGAGTATTACTCCAATCTATCGAGCTTCCTTCTTGGCCTAAAGGATAGCAAGCTGAAAGTTGGAGACATGATAAGTCTATGAGACTTAGTTTCTGTGTGAGGTTGAAAAACTCTTTTGCCTTGTTGGTGCGAAGAGACCGGGATCATATTTATCTGAAAACCACTTCGGACCAATGTATATGCGACGATTGTGCAGGTTGCTTGTGATGATATTGATATTCCAGATTTTCATAGTGGAGGACTGCTTGTTGATCATTTTGGGTTAAAATCCCAATATACATCTAGTAGTAGTGGTCTCTTCATTATGAAATATCCAACGCGAGGACTATTCGCTACTAATCCTAGGGATTTCCCGACAGGATGTGGTAGGAAAGTACCTTCGGTTTGTCCTGTTCCCAGATAACTAGTATGGATGTTTGTCTAACATTGCATTTCTATAGATTACGTTCATTGGCAAACGTACATCAGTAGTGGGGGAGAAGGCAACTTATCTTAGCTTAACACCCTCCTTGAGATGTATGAGCTTAAGGGTTGTATTTTTGTAGAAGGCAAGTAGTAGTCAACGGAAATGGCCGTGTGGCATTTAAAGTGATGTGATTCGTGATATGTGAAAGGTAATCAGTACCTCAGGCCTCATCACCGAAAATGACCAAAATAGGGTTAGATGCGGCAAGGCTAAGTGGGTCGCTCCCATTAGGGTATGAACATCCTCTTCTAGATATATCTTTACATGCTATGACGTCGTGTATCTGATTATTGTGGTTTGTATGCTAGAGGGCCCTCGGGAAAGGTCGGTCTTGTGTTGGTAGAGAAACTTTGTGATGGTTTCTCGGTACATTCTTCTAGAGATGTACTGCCGGAAGGTAGTCCCTCCACCTGGTCATTTGTATGGAAATCCAAACTCCACTACGTACCTGCCATTTTGATTGTATTACCCAATTGGGCTACATGCTGCAATTTAATCAACGTAACAACTTCGGCTATGATTAATATTATTTGTATACTAGGCACTAGTATAATATTACATGAGTTTGACATGAAATATTTTAATTATCGTAAGGTAAAAACATGTCTTTGTTTATGTGTGGACTTGTCTTACGAGATACTTTTGTTTTGATAAAGGAAAATTTGGTAATTTAATAAATTCAGTTGAGTGTGTTTCTCACGCTGGTTTACCAGACTGATCCGGACGTTCTTCCCTTTCAATGCTTGGGTCAGACCGAGTATATATACAGGTTCAGTTTTGGTGCTTTTGGAGCTTCAGTAGGAGAGCTGGAGATCTCCATTCCGTATACACGTACATGTTTTGTTTGATTATCCGCTGCATTGTTGGTTAGTTGTTTATATTATCAACAATTGTGAGGACAGACTATTATAATTGTCTAGGCTGATAATTTGTGATTGTTGAACTCTGATTGATGTATATATATACAGTTTCTGTTTTATAAAGATAATTGATATGGTGTTATTTGTTTTCCTCTACGATGTGAGATTCTGTATTATTCTATTTGGTTCTATCTTATCTCTTTCTTCTCTTATCTTCTTCTCTCCTCTTTTCTTTCTCCTGACTTTCCGTCGGTCTGTGCTTTTTGGGTCGGACATGTGTGGTTTATTTTCGATTCAGAGGGTATGGATTTGCGGGATGTCACATTTGGTATCAGAGCTTATATTTTGTATATACCTAGGCTTTGATGTGTACTCGGTATAGATAGGGACAATAGCACCCTAGATTGAGCTTCAGTGTATTATATATATAAGCGCGCATTTGTTAGTGAATATAAATTTTTTTATGTTGTGTTTGCTTACCTGTTGAGCTGTTTGTGAATTCTGGTCGGTATGTGGGACGCCATGTTATCGATAGGGATTTCCAAACACTTAAACGAGGCAAGTCGACATAGTATCATTTTAAATTGCGTAAATGAAATAATTTTACCTCGATTATATTTTATATATAAAGGGAATAATTTTTCAGAAATTATGAAAGTGTATATAAATTAATTGTTTGGTTGTTTGAAAATGTAAATATATATCAGTTAATAAAAGTTGTTTGGATAATCTAAATAAAAGCAACAATTGTAAACGAATAAATTATATAAGCAAATGAATTGTAAGTATAGAATTATAAATTAAGTGATTTACAATTGAGAAATAATTTTATATATGAAAAGTGAAACTATATAAGTATATTTATAAATATGAGCTGTAAATAAAAATGGACTTAAACTAAGAATTTGAAAATTTGAATCTCATTGATTTTGAAAGTTGTTTTCAAAGTTAAAGATGTTATAATGTTATAAATCTAAATAAAATAAATAAATTTGGAATGATCTTATATAAGTAAAGTGAAATAAGTGAAATTATATAAGTAAAATGATTTATTAATGTGATTTATAGATAAAAGGATTTCTTTGAAGGAATATAAAGCATCGAATTCACCACCGTTGTTGGGAAATAATATGGGTGATGATTGCAGCATCATCAGTATCATTTTCGAGTTCCTATGTGATTGATTTGCTACAAATAGTAAATTGAAATTGAATTTTTATTGTGATAAACAAATATGATTTGAAATTTAACTAAAGGAAGGTTAAATAATTGATAAGTTGTCGAAATGAAAGTTAAACTTAATTGGTAGATGATTATAAAATATGAAATTGTAAGAAAAGTAACTGAAATAAAATTGGAAGTGAAGAAAATCTAAATAGAATTGAATTTAATTTGAGTTGAAAATGATCCAACTTGAATGTAAATAAGTGAATGTAAACTAATTGAATATGAATAAATGAATGTTAGTAAAATCCAATGTTAATGAATCAAATATGAATAAATTAAAAACCAATTGAATGAATATTAATAAAAATAGAATGTATATTGATTTGGTTATGGATTTATTGGATGATTGTTGTTTGATGGTTAGATTTGTTGCTTTTGATTGCATTTGCTATATTGGCATATAGTTGTTGTATTGATATATGTTGTATATTGATATTACTTTTCATATATACATGTTTTTCATTTGTTTGATTGAGTGTTTAGTAGGTGCGTATGGTGCTTGCTTCGCATTTGGAGCTCGCTTTCGTGCTATATTAGCCGTATATGCTCGTTAATTATATATAAGGTACATATCTCGGATTACTTATCGTACTTTTATACTTTTTTCCCTTCAGGATGCCTCATCCTCGAAGATGAGATGTATATTTGTGCTATATATATATATATATGTTGTGATCTTACTACGATTGAACCACGCAAAGGAAACGCTGGCGAATTTTTTTTGAAAATTTAAGCGTTAGAAATTTTTTGGAAAAATTGGAAAAAATTGTTTGATAAATAAAATTTTGGTTTGGAGTTAAAAGTTAAACGATATGAGTTAGTTTTGAAAAGATAACTATAAATGCATTTGAAAACTTTGAAAAAAATTTGTAAGAAGTTTAACTAATGCATGTTGGGAAAGTTAAAATGTTTAACTGATTTTGATATCTAGTTTTAAACAATTGGTTTAGAAAAGTTAATGGATTTTGTGACTTTTCTTACTTGGTAATTTCGAGGACGAAATTCTTTTAAGTAGGGGAGAATGTAATGATCCAGAATTTTAGTTATTCGATATTCGTATATTTAATTGATTTTAAATATGCATAAGTAAATTTTATAAGTTCAATAGCTTATATTTAGAATATCTGGATTTAATTGTATAATTAAATTATTAATTTAATATTTTAAATTTAAGAAATAATTGAAATTTGAATTTAATGTGAATAAAAATGATTTATAAAGTTGTTTTAAATTTTATTTGAATTAGAATGATGTTAGAGAACTTTTAAAATTGAATTAAAAATTAAATTGTTGAAATTGAATATTTTAATATTTAATTGACTAGTGAAAATAGACATTTTTCATATAGTCTCTGATTTTGACGAAACTAGTTTCATTGGATCTGTAATATTATATAATTGTAAGATAACAAATTTCGTGTCAATCGGATTTACGGTTTGTCCGAGGCGAATTGGTTTAAGTGAATTTTAAATTTAAATAATTCGATTCGAAAATCTATGTTCCAAATACTATCGAATTGGCTCTCGATTTATATTCCATTACGTTCGAAATAGGGGTAAAACATTATGGTAATGATCGGAAATCTCCATGCGTGTGAAGATGCGCTCGCATGTTCGGAGCCAAGCCTGAACCTCTAAAAATGTCTCGAAGCTTTTAGATGGCTTGCCTCCGAGATGGGTAAAGTCGCTGCACATACGTGTAGATGAAGATTTGCACGGAGGAGAGGAATGAGTAGGAGCGGTAGGCTCTGAGTGCTCCTAAGAAGCTCAAGAATCTGGTCGGCCGATATATAAACTTTCTGGGGACGAGAACCAATGGATGGTCCCACCTCCGAATTGCGACCTCTTCTTCTTCAAGCCATGAGCTGAAAGTTAAGATAAGGTAGGATTATTCATAGGGGTAGATATTTGCAATTCAAATTCAGTAAATAGGATTATGGAATTTAAAATTAACATTCCTAGACAAATATCTTTCTGTCTATCCCCAAAGAACTCAAAAGGTTAAGGACAAGACTTGGTTCAACTATGAGTTGGAGATGATATTTACACTTGTATTATACTTGATGTATGGTAATCGTGTATAATGTTCTGCATTTATTACATTTTTTCTGAATTCTGCTCTGATACCAAGCTATGATGCCCCACCCGAGACCCTTATTAACAAAGAGAATTACATAGTAATTCTATCTGCTAATGCGGAGAATAGGGCTAGTTAAGGGCGACCATCATAGTCTTGCATTAGATATGCGCTAAGTATGTCAATTTTGACACTTTATTTTTTTTCCATCTCGAGTATTCTACATACCTAATTCTAATCTAATACACCACTATGGTGGCTACAGGATCGATTTAGAAACAAAACATGATAACAACAATAATCTCAAGTCACAGAACAACAACACGTATAATTTATGTACATACACATACATCAAATGTAATACAACATGCCACAAGTGGTATTCAACCACAATATATACATGCATCACCACAAAAGAATAGATACATCACAAGGTTCTCAAACAAAAGACTACTACACAAAGACTATGCCATAACCAAAGTTGATGAAGAAGCCCAAAAGGTAAAGCTAGCATAGGTCCAAAAGCTAACCTGTAACTCGGTCTGACCCGAGTACTAAATACATGGGTCATGCTAACTAGCACTTGATATTAGACAAAGATAAAGGAATATAAGTGCATAAGGGAAACATTCCTTTAAAGATAAAGGAAAGATATAAGAAAGTCTATTTATACAACTAAGAATGGGTATTCTATAAGGCCCGAAGTTGATCACATGATAAGGTTTAACATGGCATAGATGTTTCACATTCAAAAGGGCTATATAAGTGAACGTAAGCAATATATAATCCATATGTTAGATCATCAAAATCTTCAAATCAAAACTAATGAAACTCAATAAGAGTTTATAACCCCAATATCGAAATCACCATAAAACAACATATATATAAGCCTTTCTCTAACTCAAGGCTATAAGTAAATTCATCATCTCAAATTGGTGAAACTGAAATCAAAAACCCATAAAAATTCCCTAGACTGGCCAAATTCCATTTGAATGCCAAAGCGATGCTGCACATGTCATTCCCCCAGTACTATATATATAGATATATTAGGTACCTCTCCCAGACGACCTAAGTCATAAATCTCAGACGACCGAAGTCATAATCTTGGATGACCCAAAGGTATGTAGTACTAGTAATCCCAAAATGTGTCACAAACTCCCATATAGGAATCCGAAAAGTGTTAAAGCGTGTCCCATACCACATATTTGCATAGAGCGGTTTACTAACCGCTAGTTAATGTCACATTAGAAAATAGAAATCATCATATAATCTCAAAACTTGGAAAACTCAAACTCGCCTCATCTCATTGGCAAGTAGAACACTATAACAGGTTCTCATTGATCATACTCCTAGAATAGGAGATCTCGAACCACCACCAGCCAAATATTGGTCTTTCCAGATAATTCCTAAATATAGGAATTATAATCTCAAAAACTCGCCATAAATGGCTAGATAGCTCAAAAATCAATAACCCAGACAGTTTCGATCGTACAAGTCCGAAATTAATCAATAAAGTATACCCATGTGTCCCATACCATGAGTTTTACTAAACCATTTAATTCTCTTTCTCATACATACAAAAAGTGTAAAAATATTGTATATTATTCGTAAAATAATTTTCTTGAGAAAATGGGATTTTACAATAATTTTCTGAAATCATTTTGAACACATTTTATTGAAAATTCTGCTTGAATATATCCAAAAACTTTAAAATAATTTAGTAATATTTTAATAATAGTTTGAAGATATTTTATAATAAAGATTTCAAAAACCAAACTATTTAGAAATTTTCTCAAAATTTGTTTGGAAGAAATAGTGCTTAAAATCGAGGAAAACGAAGAAATTACTCCAACTCGATATTTGAATTCAATTCGAACTTAAATTAAAATTTTAAATTCCAAATTCCTTCAAATCTCGGCTAATTCATTGATGGATATCATAGCCTATAGCCATCATAAAAATCATCTTAAAATTTGCATAAGAATTAGCCACAAAAACCGTAGATATAGGTAAGCAAATAAGGCAAAAAGGCTCGGATAGAAAACCATAGACTCATGTACCGGGGCCAACATGGGTTGACCCGGGCCAGTGGCTAGGTCGACCTCCACCTGGAGACTGTTGGGTCGACCTTCCTATTGATCCAGGCTATGGAGTTTATTTCCTGGGTGATTTTTGCTTCGTATTGAACTTCCAAACAATATTTCACATAGCAAACAGATGAATTAAAGACCGAAATTTGGCATGCAACAAGTGTAACAACCAAAAAACACTCGAAAAAGATTCGGCAGCAATTTGAGTGAAAATCAAAGAGTTATGAATGCTCAAAGTAGCAACCAGAATCGAGAAACTCGCCAAAAAAACTAACAGAGAAAAATTTATAAACAATAGTTTTTCAGAGCAAATTTCTTTCAGTAACTCAAATTTTTGGTTAGCATTTGTGAGGGTTGAACTCACCTTAGTGATTTAGCAATGTTTTATTAGCAAGCAGTGATCTTTTGAGGAGATTTGAGGCTCTAGTAACCTGTAAAAGCTTAAAAGGAAACATGCACAGCAGAACAAAACTGTTACAGACAACAATACCTAGAGTCTAAGATTTTTGATGAAATAGCTGTAGTATTGGTAGAGATTACCTTTTATTTCTTTATTATGGTGATTCTATTCTTTTATTTTCAGCAATTTGAATAAAGTTTGGATTTTTAGTTGAAGGAGGCCATTGTTTTGCTTATTTTCCAATTACTGTATCTTTTGCTTTTTGAGAAAGAAAAAGAAATAACGTATTGTGTTTCTTTTCTCACCAGAAGTTTCCTAATTTACTAGTTGGATCCAAATACTAACCCAACAAGCCCAATGCCAAATATACTTAGTGAAATTCTAAGTGCAATGCACATATTAACTTATTTTAACAATATATGTCCAAATTTTCTCGTTTTTAACCAAATAAAATGTATATAACTAAATATAAGAAAATAAAACTGTTATCTGAACAAAATAAATTTTATTTAATAATAAAAAGTTATTTTTTTATAATTAAATCTTTATTTTTAATAATATTACACAATTTTCACAATTTTATTACAAAACGCTATTTTTAATACAACAATTTGTACAAAAATTGTTTTCTTGTCAAATAAAATACGATAAATTATTTTAACTCCTTTTAATCATATCAAAATATTATTTTCAAACAATATTTCATCTTTTATTTTAATAAGACACATATTATCTTTATATTTCTCATTTTAAATTCAATAACAGATTAATAATGACAATGTTTTCCAATATTGTTGTATTTTCCCAAATAAAATTGCAGTTTGATTATTTTGTACTCAAATTCTCAAAATAAAGTTTTTTAAAACTTCATTTTCATTACTTTAGATTTATTTCAACAATATAACGTTGAAATACATCAACTAATTAATTTATTAGCTCCAAACTAATAAATACTCAATATTTCAATTTATTCAAACCAAATACTTATCCAATCAATATTTAATCCCATATTTATACCCAAATAAACAAAATAAAGTTCCAAACTTTATTTTTTTCCCATTTCATTTACAAAATTCATTATTTATTCCAAATAAACAATTTAAAATTTCCAGTTAGATTTTAATTTACAACATCAAATTATAACTTCTATTATGATTTATTATATATAGGTAATCTCCAAACCAGGGTTATTACACAAGGAAAAATTAATGGGTTTGTAAGGAGATTCTATATGAAATCAATAAAGAACTACTTTGCTAAGAAAAATCTACATGATCGAGAGTAGAATTCTCCTTGCACTTGGACATTACCTTAAAAGGTTAAACCTTTATTCGCGTCGACTTGGCCAGGTCAAAGCACCTCCTGGGGAGAGGTTAGAGTAAGCCTTTATCTGTGCCATGCTATGGCTAGGGTAAAGCAAGCCCTTGACCGTGCCATGCTATGGCCAGGTCAAGGCGCCTCCTGGAGGGAGGACAGAGTAAGCTCTTGGTTCCGTCAAGTTATGGCCATGCCAAGGCACCGAACAAGCCCTTGATCGTGCCACGCTATGGCAAGGCCAAGGCACCTTCTGGAGGGAGGATGGAGTAAGCCCTTGGTCCTGCCACATTATAGTCAAGCCAAGGCACCGAATAAACCCTTGATCACGCCATGTTATGGCCATGTCAAGGCGACGCTTGAAAGGAGGTTGGCTAAGTCCTTGGCTCCTGCTTGTGGATAAGCTAACCAAGCGCACTAGACAATAACGGACTTAGACGTCCAAGCCCGAGAAGCGGTATATCAAACAGCGGACTAAAACATCCAAGCCCAAGAAGCAGCAAATCAATCAAAAATAATTTACAAAGCCTAAAGGGTAACACATGTCAAAAGAGTCAAAAACCCGAGAAGTGGTACAGAAGAGAAAGCTTAAATAAGAATCTGCAACCTCCGATGTTAAAGTAGAATTTCTAAACTTTACATATTAATATGAGAATTAGGGTTTCAAGTCTTTAGTAATAATATGTGGTCTTCATCATACCCGAATCTGGGTTTTGGGGCTATTAATAATTACTGGATTTAACTCATAAATGCCCAAATCTGGGCTTAAGATTTCTATCAAAAAGAATATTATTATGGACTTCTGGTTATCATCCAAAAATACCCGAATCTGGTTTTCGGATTTTCTAACTTTTAAATTACATTCATTAATGCCAAAATCTGGGTCACTAGATTTCTACTGCAAACTTTCAAACAATGATTTATGGAATTCTACGACAAGATTATTATTGACTATTTCCAAAAGATAAATTTCTAAACATCAATAATCTAGAATTTATTTTCTGGTTCTCTATCATTAGATTTCTAGTATTCTATCGATATAATTGAAGTTGAATTCTTAGTTTCCTCTCATCGTTACCAATAATGGGTTTCAAAATATTCAACCGTATTCAATTTTAGAATTACTTTTCGCTTATTATCATTTAATTACATAATGATCTATTAACCTTGGCTAATAATATAGATAAACTTCTACATAGATTTCAAGTTAACAATAAACAATATTTTTTACTTCATATTTTTCAGGAAATAAGATCAGAAAGGAAGACTAAATGGATCAGCGAATAGAACAACCATAGACCGAATTATCAGAAAGATGATTCAGAAACGACTTTATAAGAAGGGACTACAAACGACTGATATTTACAATTTTTTTGTAATTTACATAATTTATCTTATTATTTACAAGTATATGGTACAAATATATGTAATTCACAAACCTTGAACTACCTTATCTAGAGTCTTGGCAATTAAAGGATCAACGATGTGATGAATTGCAATACGAAGAACATCCTTGAGCTTCGTCTCTTTTTTCCTTATCTTATCGGCATCATCAATAGATTCAATATGGGTCATTAAAGCATGATTAAAGGCTTTGTTTGCACCTTTGAGAGTTTTATATTCCCTTTCTAAATCAGTAATACGCTTCTGAAGAAGATATTTTTCGTGTTCAAGTTTTTGAATCTTAGTTGCATACTCATTTATGCGCTGCGAGTATCTCATTCTCTGTTGTCCATCAAAATATTTCATCATCGCAAATTTAACGTTCTTGCACCATTCTCCTACTACCTTCTCGTCTAAGCTAGGAGGAGGATTAGTCATGGAAGGAAACTTTTGGATAGCAGGGGAAGTAGACCTTGTTAATTTTGCAACAAATGGAACAATAGAAGAAGCTGGTGAATCGATGGTTGAAATGTTATTCTACATACTGAATCTAAGAGATTCACACTAAGGTTGACTATCTTTTAACTTAATCTCCAAATCACTTATTTGCTGGAGAAGTTTGGACATCTTATGGTCAAAATCAATTGAAGGATTTGACTTAATCTGACGCTTCAACATGGAAATCGTTTCATTCTTACTCTTAATTCAGCTTCTATATTGGCGATATGATCCTTCAGATTTTAATGATTGTCTTTTGAAGCAAATATCTTCTATGCCATTCTAGAGCTTCGGCATTGTTTTGAAAGCGAGTAGACAAAGGATCATTAGGAGCTTCCTCTTTTCAATATCTACTAACAACCTATCTCTAATACTGATAAATCGAGATGTTGAATCTAGCGAGAGTGGCGTTGTATATAACTGTAACTCCTATTTAAACAAATAAAAAGAAAATAAAGTCAAGACTCATATAATTAATCTCTTTTATTATAACAATAACGGATTACAACTTAAGTAAAAATGAATAAAGGTAAAACTCTATTGGACTCTTGTTTCACATTTAAAGTTGAGAAACGACCTTTTTGACTTTATTCAAGGAATTAGCTAAAACGGTAACCGTCGAATGAAAAGGGGCATTAAATCCTTCAATGGTAGTAACAATTGGATATTTGTTATAGTCCCACTCCCCAATGGAAGTACTACCACGACCATATATCTGATATGTCCGGATTTCCTTCAGATGTTTTTTTCTCTTCACCAAGAAAATCGAAATGAAGACGAGGATGTTTGCAACAACCTTGGTTATGGTGATTACATGTAAATGTTAAATTATATTAGTGGTTATAATTTAATATTGTGAATTAAAAATAAAATTGGAGATTTAAATTGTTTGTTTGGAATAAACTATGGATTTTGAAAAAAAAATGTGAAAATAAATTGGAAACTTTATTTTGTTTATTTGTGAGAATAATGAATGAAATATGATTTTATTTAGTGAAAATACAATAATTTTATTAACTATTGCCAAATGCTTCTTTTAATAATTTTTAAAAGTTGTACTTGATTTTAAATTGTTGTTTATTCAAAGAAAAAGAAGAAATTTGATTTAAAAATAAGTTTTGATTGTAATAATCAATGGAAAATGGTTTGTTATATTTTATTACATAAGAAATTTATTTTTGTGTAACTTTTGAAGTTAAAAAATAGCATTTTATGTGTATATTAGTGCAAATTGGTTATTTATTTAAAAATGAAAGTTTTTAATAGTAAATATATTTTTATAACTAAAATCATCTTTTTATATGTTGTTAAATATTTTACTTAACTTAGAAATGTGTTTGTATATTTTTATTGTAGAGAAAACTTGAAGATAATATGATTTTTTCATTATAACATAAGTGTGCGTATTTGTTTAAGTGATAACTTAATTCCTTAGGCTATTTTTTTTAGTTCTGGGTCCAAAGCCCATTAATTAAGTTAAACCAGAAATGAGAAAAGAGTTTTCTTACCGTACGTACACTTTATTTTCCTCCTCTCCAATAAACAGAAAAAAAATAGAAAAAAAAGAAACTTCACCATTTTCGATCTAAGGCTTCAATCTCCAATTTTCTTCAATAATTTGTGGTTTTAACTAAATCTAAAGAGAATACAACAGGTAATCCACTCCGTAAACCTAATTATTTCATCAAAATTCTTTCTTTTGTAAATAGGTTTGTCTGTAACAGTTCTTCTCTGTTTGCATGCTTCTATTTTATATTTCTACATGTTCTTGAAGTCAATTCTAGCTCAAAGCTTCCACCTTTCAACACAAATCTAGAATTTATTACTCTTCATTTGCAAGGTGATTAACTAATCACAAATGCTAGTTGAAGCAAAAGCTTCAAAATGCCAAAATCTATACAAACACAAATGCTACCTGAAGCAAAAGCTTCAAAATGCCAAAATCTATACAAAATTTGTCTATGTTTAGTGATTTCCTGTAGTTTCTTTATTTCTGTGAAAACTATGTTTGGGTAGTTCTTTGCATGTCAGTTTCTTTCAATTTCGATGACGAAATGCTATCAGATTTTCTTCTAATAGTATTCCATATGTTGTAGTTTTAGTATGAAAAATTTCATCACCTGAAACATTCATTTGCTATGTGGAAATTGCTTTGGAAAATCAGATCGGAGCTAAGAAAATCGACTTGCACAATTCTATGGCCTATAGGTCGACCTAGGGGTCGACCTTCTACCCACATAGGTCGACCGTATTGTGCATAAAGGTCGACCTATAGGTTGACCTGATGGTCGATTTATGGTGCCTTGTTTTGCGCCTTGTTCCCGTGTTGTTCTGCCTCTTGTTCCAGCCAGTTTTGCTTACGTTTTTTGCTCGATTTTGTGATATTTTTATTGTGTTTAAAGGCTATAATGCCTATCAATGGGGTAGCCAAGATTTTGGTGAATTTGAAATTCAAACCCAAAATTGAATCGGATTTGAAATGAAGTTGAATGTCAGTTTTGAGTATTTTTTAATGTTTTTATTTGATTTCGAGCATGGATTTTTCCAAACAATTTTGAAATAATTTTTAAAATAAATTAGCTTTCGAAATAATTATTATATAATATTTTTAAATTATATTCAAGCTATAAAATCTATATATTCTCTATAATAAGGGTATTTTCATAGATTATTTTCAAAATCGATTTTGAAAAATGGTTTTAAAAGCTTGTTTTCTCAAATAAATTATTTTGTCTATAAAATACACAATTTTGCAATATTCGAGCGAATGAGAAGGAGAATTAAATGGTTTAGTAAAACATCTAGTATGGAACACGTGCGTTTATCTTATCGGTTAATTCTCGACTTGTCTGTTTGATCATTTTGACCTTCAAGTCATGTTTGCAGATGAGATGAAGCAAACATTTTACTGTTTTTTAATGTGGTATTTACTAGTGGTTAGTAAACCGTTTAGTGCAAACGTGTGGTATGGGATGCACGTATACTTTTCGGGTTCCTATCTGAGAGTTTGTGACACATTTGTCATTGCGACGTATTTGCAAGGACTGGGCCATCGGGTCATTTTTCCTTCGGGATGTTTGTCATTGCGATGTATTTGTCCTTCGTGATGTTGTCCTTCGGGAGGTTTGTCGTTGGACGTATTTGTCCTTTGGGATCTTCGGGGCATTTGTCATTGCGACGTGGCTCCTTGTTTTAAGAGAAAACTACTTGGCGGGTATCGGCCATAAGAACGTGCTATATCTTTGAGATGATTTCATTGATTATTTGTAATTTTCCAAGTGTATTTCCTTTTTATATTATTGGCCATTTGAGCCATTTCAGATATCATATATATGGAGATTATATCTTTGGAAATTCAAACTCCTTTGAGTTCTATATTTGGGATTTGAGTTGCCAACACTTAGCGTTTATTTGAGATTTTCAATTCTTGGCATTTATTTGAGATTTATATTATCCTATTTTGGAGACATATGTAATTGCCTTTATGACGTATTTTTGAGATTGAGATTTCTATTTTGGGTACGCATTTGAGATTGCCATTATGCTGGGTTTTGAGATTCCTCCTATTTAGGAGTTATGTTTTAGAGAAACGGTTATTGTTGTTTTGGGATATGTCGATGATATGAGGCATGTTATGCTTAGTGCTTTTGTTATGAAGTTTATGTCTTTTGAGATTATATATTTGTTTAGTGATACCACTTCATCACTTGAAGTAAACATATGTACTTAGACCTATTTCTTCTCATTTAAGAAGAATTATCACCCTTTTTCCTTATGCTTCACATTATCTTTTATCCTTGCTAAACTGATTGTTTTAGCTAGACTGACCCATGTATTTTATACTCGGGTCACACTGAGTTGTTTTAGGGTAGATACCTACTTTTGGACTTAGCTTCGTTTTGATGCTTCCACTTGGATCACCGTTTTGTTGTTGCCGTCTTTTTGTTTTACTCTGATGTATATTTTTGACTTGCTGTATATATTGTGGTCTTTGAACCACTTATGATATATCATTTTGTACCGTACTAGGGATGTATTTGTATATATATTTATATGTTTATCTGTTGTTCTATAATGTGATGTGCATTTGGTTGTTGTATTTTGTTCTAATAGATCCGTAGCCACCTATAGTTTTGTGTTAATCATTTATTGAATATGTCTATCCACTTGAGATGGAAAAATAATTAGAGCATTAATCGATGTCTTCATTAGATGTTGAAGACAAAGCTATAGATGGTCGCTCCTAACCAGCCCTATTCTCTGCATTAGCAAACAGTATTACCTAATAATACTCTTTGTTAACGTGGGTCTCGGGGTGGGGCATCACTGCTTGGTATCATAGCTAAGTTCAAAAAAAAATATGTTAAACACATAACAGAAACATGTATTACAGTCCATCAAAGTATAGTACAAGTGTTACAAATCCCTTAATCATCATGTCCTTGATCTTTTCATGTCCATTGGGGAAGATATAAGTTTGGAATGTGTCTAGGAATATATTTTATTCCGTAGTATTCCATAATTGAATTAAATATATCTTATCTTATGAATAATCCTTATCGCGATTATTTTGTTCTAGTTCTCTTCGATACGGGTGTTTGACCCATTCGTATCGAAGGAGTTTGTGATATCATTGGATATTTCTTATCTTGTTACTTCTTTGAGGATTGCGTATCCTATAGAAGGGATCTGCAATACTTGGCTTGTCGTGTGACAATATTAGGGTTGATCTTTGTAGTTTTCCTTTCGGTGAAAATTTGCACATTAGTCATCGCCTTGAGTTTAATATGAGTTTAGGGATGGATTGACTTGTTTGTTATCAAGTCCAATCCTATGTTATGGAAGGATCATATATTTTAAGCATCCTAATTTGGCTGATTAGTTATCTCCCTTCTTCGAAATGTTGATGATAATTCCAAAGTATCTTTATTTGTTCATGAGTATCGAGATGATGACGATGTATCTTGAATTCCATTTGATTGTGATTTTGTTGATATATGCGAGTCTGTTTTGGGTTTGATATCCAATCGGGCAATTGAGTTTTGTGTTGACCTCATTCCTGGTTCTTATCCTATTAGCCATCCTTCTAAGAGGGTGTCTACTAGGGAAATGAGAAACCCTAGAAGTAATTTCTGAAGCATGAAGCTAAGCAATTCATTTAGTCTAGCCTTTACCGTGAGGTACCATGGTTATCATTACTAAGAAATCTGATGGTATTCTTAGGCATTGCATCCATCTTTGCAAGCCAAACAAGTTAACCATTAGAACGAGTATTTTTTGCTTATTATTGAGGATTTATTTATTTTATTGATTGGTGCTAGGATCTTTTTCAGCTTGACCTTGCACCATTTTTCATCGGCTACGAGTTGCGAAGGATAACGTTCTTTTTAACGCATTTCGCACTCGTATGGTTCTTGTGAGCGGCTCATTATACCGTTCAGTTTGGTGAACACTCCATCTTAGTCGTCAATCTTGTGAATCGAGTATTTCGGGAATATCTCGATGAGTTCTTCTTGTGTACTTTAATTTTGAGTGTAAGCAACAATTTGAATTTTTAAATATTTCAAATAGAAGTTATGTTTTTAAGTGAAATTGGATTTTTATTTATTGAGATATGCAAAGTATATTTTGTAAAATTATATATAAGACGGTTCTTTTATAGAAAATGATTTTATGTTGGGTTGTCCATTGAGTGCTTTAAGAATTGTGGTCGATGTGCCTGATCAAAGTTATCGATAGGAATTTCCTAAACATTATGATGAGAAAGTAAGACAAGGTAACTTGAGCTTGAATAAGCAAAGTTTGGAAATAATTAATATGGTGCATTACTATTTTTTTGTTTTAAATTTTCAATGAAACCATTGAACCATAGATAATGTTGGATAAGTGACGAGGCAATTTTGATCATTTGATCAACTCTACAGCCAATCGATGGGGTCATTCACTATATATCAATGGCGAGGCAATACCCTTATATTATTTGACATTTGAGAAATTGAATATGGTAGTTTTGGTAAGTATGGTGAATAATTCTAATTAAGGGGATGTCTAAATTAGAAGAAAATTTCATTTTATGCTTTGATTAATAAAGTGATGTATTTAAGGTAAAAGAATACTTTGGTTTGAAAAATTAAAATATTAGTCGAATACTTTAGAACAAGTTATTAATGATGACTATACAAATTTGTTTTGACACTTAGTTACTTGAGTAATGTTAGAGGATGGATATAAAACTCTATCTTAAGAAATGCTAATTTTATACTTTTAGCATAAAGTTGTGAGCAAGTTTTGTTTTGAAAAGTTTGGTTGTATTAAAAATTGGTTGGTGTGAATTTGTAAAATTCTTTTGAAAATAAGTTTGAATTAATTATCAACTTTAATTAGTTTTATGATTGATAATTAGATGAAATTTTAATTTTGTGACAAGTGAAAATGTGAAATTGAATTGTTTTTGATAAATGGAAAATTCATGTCGTATAATCATTTTAATCGTGGGAAATTTTTTTAACTTTATATATATGTATGTATGTATGTATCCCAAAAATTTGTTTTGAGAGATAATTGATAATCATCTCTTGATAATGGAAGAGATTAGTTATCTATTCCAAAATGAGATTTCATAGTTAACTGTTTTAAAGTTAGATTTTGGAAAGTAATGAAAATATTTCCACTTAATGAAATGTTTTCTATGATAATTACATAAATTTGATCATAATTTTGTATGCTTTAGCTTTCGGGGGAAAAGAAGGTCATTTAATAAATGATTTAGTAAAAGCTTATTTGAAAATGTAATTTGAAATTAAAATGGTTTGGGAAAATTTCAAATTTTAAACTGATATATAAAGCTAAAATTTTGTTTGACAAAGAGCTGTACTAAAACAACGATAACTTGAATTTATAACTCCAAATGAGTTTAATCTTTTTGTAAATGAAATACTTTCAGTAAGCTATAAATTTTCGTTTTACCCATTACACCAAACAGCCTATTTTACAACACTTTTTCCGCCCCGCTTTGTAACGATTACTTCCGTTACAAATTACTAATGGATATAACCGTTAAAAAAGGTTACCATACTTATTACCGTTACCAAAGTTGGTAATACCGTAAATATATCAAATTTTGCTAGAGTGCTTAGTAATTTCTCTTTTATGAGCATACTCTGGCCAAAGCTTTATTAAATTTTTAGTAAGCAACGAAACCCCTTGCTAATGGAATTGGGAATTACGGCCGCCGTCTAAATTCTTCCTTCAGCTCTCATCTTTACTTCTCCCTTGCTCTTCCAGTCTCACCTATCCTCTCTCTTCGTCTTACGTGCTATTCTTCCTAGTAACCAGATCTCTGCAATTAAGATTTGGCTCATTTAGTCAACCTTTATTGTTTTAAAACTAGGGTTTCTCCCTAAACTCACAACTATGACCACCCCTCTCAATCTGGTCAGATCCGACCTATGTCACTATGCTAGAAGGCGAGGATTTATGAAAGACTAGATTAGAGAATTGGATTAGGGCTTTTAGCATTTCATCCTTTCCAACTGTTCCAACTGAGCGGTTTGCTACCCTTTTTCGAGAAAGGGTGAGATGGGAATGGAAAGATCTAGGGCCATACATAAGGTACGTTGATTACAGGGAACATACAAATATGTCATGGTGTTTATAATTTTTCAATCTAGCATGGTTGCCATCATCATTCTACCTAGTGCATGTACAGTTTAATACATTTATCCATTTTAATTTGATATGCAGTTTTGTAGGTGCAAGTACAACCACATCATACAGTTATGTGAGTTTACTTTTATAAACTTTCCAAAATTAGAATCACTTTTTTTCCTAAGATATCGGCAATTTCTTGTATTATTTATTATGGTAAAAACTAGTTAGTTTGAGTATTATATGAATATATACCAACTGGAACTGCTACATGAAATGTTATATTGGTGGTAATGAAAAACATGAATACAATACCAATTCCAACTTTCAGATGTTCAACTTGGGAGTATAATCCATTTTGTAATGTGATTTTGCAAATGTTCATAACTACGACCATCCATTTCAATCTGGTCAGATCTGACCTATGTCGTTGTGCCACTGTATCTGGTCTCGTCTTAATCATTTCCAAAGCGAATCTATCAACAGTTGTCCCTATGTATGGGTATTCTTCTATTGCAACTATATCATATGGAATTAATTCTTTTATCATCTTAATGTTTGGTGCTTAGAAACTCTTAGTAAAGTAATTTCAATGGTTGGAGATATCATGGACTTCAATGCTTCCTGTAATGTAGTTCCTATTGTAAGGTTATTCCCTCCTTGCACTTGCCAATTTATAGTCCAACTTCAATATTGGTATCATAAGTTATGGGGACTAGTCCCAGCAATTGATGAGGTATTTATAAAAAATAACTAAGTTTATAGAATTAAATTAAGTTTATAAAAAATTAACTAAGTTGAATAATTTTATAAAAATTAAATTATTTTTATAAATTTTGACTAAGTTAACTAAGTTTTAAAAAAGTTAACTAAGTAAACCAAGTCTTATAAGAATTAGATAAGTTTCTAAAATTTTACTATATTTTATAAAAATTAACTAAGTTTATAAAAATTAACTAAGTTTACTAAGCTTTATAAAAATTAACTAAGTTAACTAAGTTTTATAAAATTTAAATAAATTTATATATAAATATTTAGTTGATTAATTAAGATTTATAAAAATTACCTAAATTTATAAAAATTAACTTATTTTTATAAAATTAACTAAGTTATAAAAATGACTAAGTTTACAAAATTAACTATGGCATGGACTGTAGTCCAATTAATTGTAGAGGGAAATGTTCATTATATTAAAGAAATAGATTGGCATGTGTATTATGTTATATACACAAGTTTACAAACGTGTATAAAAAAACTAATTTTGCGGTATAATACAGGATGTTGTAATTGCTTATGGGTTTGATAATATTACCAAGTTAAAGCTGCAAAGTGTGACAATAGGAGGGTGTGAATCTTTATCTTATTTTTGTAATGAAATCAAGTTACAAGTATCAGCTGTAGGATATATGGAAGTAGCAACATTCGCTTTATGTTCACGTGACCAGAACTTATATTTACTTAAGCTAGAAGATTTTGTTGGTAAAACGGTGGTTGGAGTCAATCCTCGTTCATATGCTTTTGAGATTATGTAAATTTTATTTACTCACTAGGCATACTGGTAAAATAGGTTTTTGGGTAGTTTGTTTCCAAATCTTGAATATGGAAACTACAGTAGTGTTTAATTAATGCATATGTCACTAGGTACCCACATTATCAGATTAGTATCAAAACCTTTTAGCATGTTTTTAAAATGGGATAAGAAAATTTGTATGTTTTTTTTGTTGTCCTTTGCAAATCTTTCAATTGCGATAACCTGCAACGTAACTAGACAGACTGTTTATGGATCATACATGCTTACTTTGGCTAAAACACATATCTATAATTACCAAAGCCTTTAGAGTTATGGTAAATCATGTGAAGTATTTAACATCATTTCATTTGAACTACTGTGTACCACCATATAGCTCTTCTGAATTTTATTTTAAAGGGATAATTTAAAACTTTGTATATCTAAAGATTCTAAACTGTATATTACTTGAGATTCTCCAAATATAAGAGTCGGTTTTGCCTATATTAGTAAATATTATATCTGTAACAAAATAAATTTTGTGCACATAGCCACATTTTCCTATTTACCCCAACACATGTTTCATGTCATACAACTATTTAATGTTGCCAAATGGTAAAGCAAATAAATGGATGTAAGAATGAGATTTTCGACTCTCGAAAGTCGACATTAATACGTCCACTGTATCAACTGCCGAGCAATCGAATGCTGGAAAACCGTACCGTTAGGGTTAAAGAAGAGGTAGAAGATAGAAGAAGAAAAAAAAAGAAAAAGCAACAGAAACAATATCAGAATCTCACAATCGCAGCGGAACAACATATAATAGATAAATGAATGTCTTTAAAACAAAGAACTATATCAGTTATTACATTACATCACATTACCTTACATTATCAGAGTTTACAACAACAAACAGCGGAAAAGAAATACTATATACTAGTTGATACGCCAAGCCATCCAGCCTGCTCCTGATCTCCACAGCAACTCCTGAATTCCAGAATGACCTGTTAACCTAACTCTAGACTGCCCGTGTGGAAAATGATGTGCACCCAGAGTTTAGGAAGGAAACAATAAACTCCAGGTCTGTCATGGGACTGGTGTGAAAAATTAAACAGTTTATCTTTAAAAACAAACAAAGAAATATTTTTAAAATAGATCCGCAATGTTTTTGGAAAATGTAACTACCATAAGGCCTCCTGCCACACTCACAATGCAAACGCAGAATTTGAGGAGATTTCTCCTTATGATAGTCAAACATGCTTGATACGCAAATTTCTTTTTAATATTATTATTATAAGTGCAAAGTGTAGGAAAACATTTCGAAAGTAGAATATAAATCTTAGCCAGCATAGGTACCATTATAGTATGCTTACTATAGCTACCATATTAAATGGCAGGTTCTACAACTAAAATCGTACAAGGCTCTTATTGTTTCTTTGGATTTCCAACAAATGGTCAGGCCAAGGAACTTCCCATTGCCACGTGGAAACGCCTCTGGAAAGTCGCCCCGAGAACCTAACCGGATCTCTGCCAACATAAGGCCAGATTACCCCTAGCTGGGTAACAACTGACACGAATATGTCATCCCCCGGTCGTAACTGACCTAAATCCCGGGATTCACCAACAACCACAAAATAATAAGTTTGCAGCAACAACATAGGTTAAGCATCAGGGCTCCATACCATAATACCACCTCTATCCAGAAGGAATGACATACACTAAGGGGGCGCTATCCCCTAATAACCTTGCTGCATCTTTCCTGTTTTGACCATTATCGAGGTGTGAGGTCCGACGAAGTCTCGTCCATAAAGCTACGCTTTATACGAAAGCCACGCTTTGATCAACAAATGCTCAATAGCACTTCGTATGCCACATTACCAATTTGGGAATATATCACTAGTAACCATCAACTACATAACCTTTGAGCTTGTACGTCTCAGAGAAGGGTGTTAAGCTAAGGGAATAAATTCTCCGCCACCAACAGAATTTGATAGAAACCAGCTTTACATCTCAAATTGTAACGTCAGACACACATCCATACAAGTCCGTTCCGGGATCGAACGGAACCGAAGGCACTTCCAAAGAAGCCTTTGCCATCCGGATATTCACTAATCACGACCAGACTTCCCATCACAAAGGGTGATAAAATCTCTATATCGGAGATCAGCCGATGCAGAGACATTCGACGGTAATCCTTCCGTTTTTGAAAATATCCGGTCTTCAACACCAGTCTTCAAATGCTATCCATTACGACATATCACTATTTGAAATGGGATTTATGACCCAAAGGTCCTCTCCCGGCTAAACCGAATAACGAGCGCTTATTTTCAAAAATAAGTGTAGCATTCAAATTCAAGCAAATCACAACAAATACCCATTTAAAGGTAAATATTGATAGTCGGCTATTTAACTATCAATAGATATGCACAACATCACCAGATTCTAAATAATTTCCCAAATTATTTATTTTCCAAAAATATCTTTACAAGATATATATTTTCCCATACTTCAAAAATAAATCAATGTTTATTTTTAAACAAATTCCCCTTTCCTTTATAAATTCCATGGTGAATTCACATTTCCAAAATATCTATTAATATACGAGTCTCAAATCGATTTCAAATATTCACTTTCAATTTATCTTTAAAGGATAAAATCTCAAGACATTTCACTTGATATTGGAAAACATTTCCATACTTATTTACAATAAGTAATTCACGAATCTATTTATTTTCAATACTTGGAAAATATTCAATATACTTAAATCACAATTTAAGTATATATTTTATTCTTTAAGGAAAACATTCTCTTAAGCACATTCATTTGAGTCAAAACGAATGTTGCGTAAAACATCGTTACGACAACCCAAAATCAATAATATAGGGATTCGAAATTAAGATAGATATATAAATCCTAATACTATATAAAACATTTCCTTTCGAAAATCATTTACTATAACAACAGTGTTATAGTCCATTTTTCCTTATTTCTGGAAAACGTCTATTTCAACAATGAATGTTGAAATCTATGGTTTCGATCCTTAACACATTTTAAAACAACTTCAAATCGTTTTAATTCTATTTTAAAGATCACTTCCTAAACCATTTCTTTAATATATTATTCAATGTCCAAAATCGTGAATATAAACCATTTACCAAATTCAACGTTTCTACACATTTTATTTTAAAGGATTATCCACTGTCCCAAAATCGTGAATATACTCCTTTAATAAGCTATAAAAATTAACTTATCAAATTCAATCAATCTTGAATTTATAAATCAATGCTTATAAATTCACATTTATATATGTTATAAAAACTTCAAGTTATAAATCACTTTATTAACAAATTCTATCCA
This sequence comes from Allium cepa, assembly GCA_030765085.1. NCBI lineage: Eukaryota > Viridiplantae > Streptophyta > Magnoliopsida > Asparagales > Amaryllidaceae > Allium > Allium cepa. The sequence goes on from CM060938.1 coordinate 516,186,155, forward strand.
TATCCCATTTAAATGCCAAAATCCAATTTATAAGTTAATTACTTATAAATCTTTCATTTTACCAAATCTATTCATTTTATAACTTCACAATTCATAAATCTATAAATCTCATTCACTTATGAAATCCATTTATATTTCATTTTAACACTTATAAAAAATTGTTTTATAATTCCAATATTTTAATTTATAAATATCAATTTTATAAATCTTTTATATAACCGTTTATAATAATTCAAAAATCTCAATTTAAACTATTTTACAAATTAATCAACTACTTATTTCAAAAATCACATTTCGGTTATATTTCACAAAAATCAAATTTTTTATAACATAAAAATTATAACGTTTATTTATTTAAAATCAATCAATTCCAAAATTCAATAAAACGTATACTTTCAAAAATCACTTTAAAAATCCTTTTAAATTTGAAATCGTTACTTTAACATTTTTAAAACTCCAAAAATAGGCCAAAAGCTGTAACAGCACTAAATATAACAATCACGGCATCCAAAACATCATATATTATATGATAACAGAATATATCACAATATCTGTAAATAAATCAATACTGTTGAGGAATCCAGTTGGATCCCTCCAAACTGTTTCCCTGCATCCACAGATGTTAGCACAATACCAATCCCGTTTCAATACGGGATATTACGGTATATGGGTTCATATAAAATATTATCCGCTATTATGAGGCGCAATAGGGTCTCATCCGCTATATAATGCGGGAAAATCAACTCCAAGTACATATATAATACCAATTCCACATCGAGGTGAATATCGTGGTATATGTTTTTAATAAATAACATATGCTTAATATACGGCGTATAGGGTCTATTCCAATACACTAGATAACAATTTATCATTCAATCACAAAATCAAGCAATTTTAAATCTAACTATTTAAAATTTAAATCGAAACAATTCGATTGAGTGAGAAGTTCTCACCTTGGTTTCAATATAGTTGCAGTGTTCTATTTCGAATAAAATTAAACGCGCATTTAATTTTACCCAAAAATTTCACTATCAATCAACTCCAATCCAGCTCCATCGCGTAGTAATCGTCAATACGAACCGAACGCAATTTATTTCGTTGGTTTTCGACCTCGTATGATCAAGATATAGCATTACAAAGTTTACACAAATTTTAATATAATTAGTTTACATTTTCTTTTAATTTTTAAACCTTGCAACGATCTGGGCCACACGTTTCTAACCCTCAGATCTCGGTCGTGATTTTCTTTCTTCTCCCTTCAGTTAAAACACGCGAACACGAGACCCATAGCCGCCACCACTTCCCCAATTTTCGCGACGATTACGAGCCACTTGACAACGATCAGCATCCACTGTTTGAAAACCCGCCCCGTGCTCTACCTTCACCGCGAATATGGTCAAGCTTGGCACATCTCGTCCTACAAATGCGTGCGTGAATGTTCCTTCAAATCCCTTTTGTCGTCGATTCGTTGCTCAATTCGCGATCATGACCGTTGGTCGTGGAGATCTCGCATTGCTCTTCGATGTTGTAGTTGAGAGTTTGCCGAATTAGTGTGTAGATTTGAAGAAAATTGAAGGAGAAGATTGGCAAATTTCGGCCATTAAAATGAAGGTGGCGGCTGAAACCTTTGACCTAGGGTTTGTGTGTAAAATGAAATAATGAAGGTCCTTATATAGAAATTTACGCGACACTATTCACCCGAAATTTTTCCTAACTCCAAACGACGTGTGCCGCCTGGCATTTATAATGTTTTACCCCCATTCCGAACGCAATGGAATATATATCGGGAGCCAATTCGATCATATTTGGAAGATAAGTTTTTGAATCGACTATTTAAATTCAAAATTCACTCGAATCGATTTCTACGCATTTTAGCTTGCCCCGGACAAACCGTAAGTCCGATTGACACGAAATTTGAAACATACAATAATATAACATTACGGATCCGATGAAACTAGTTTCGATGAAATCCGAGACAGTTTGAAAAATAGCTATTTTACTCGTCAATTAAATATTAAAATATTCAATTTCTACAACTTAACTTTTAATTCAATTTTAAAAGTTATATAACATCATTCTAACTCCAATATGATTTAATACAACATTACAAATCAATTTTAATCACATTAAACACAATTTCCAATTATTTCTGAAATTTCAAATATTAAATTATCGATTTAATTATCCAATTAAATCCAGATATTCGAAATAAATTTATTCGACTTACAAATTTAACTTGTTAATATTTAAAATCAATTAAATTTACGAATTTCAATTGACAGAAATTCTCGGTCGTTACAATGCTGGTAACACCATTATTTTAATGTAGACATAAGAAATACAATAATATTTCATCAATCAAGCAGATAATAGCATCTAAAGGCAATCGAAATAAACTCAAACACTTGATATAAATTGTATAATAACATTTTATGCTCTAATGCAGAACTAGATATATTGTTAATGTCATTCAAAATTGTAGAAAATATAGTAAAATTCAATTGAAAATATTTACTAGATTGAGTGTCACTAGCATAAAACCAAAATATTAATGATATTTCCGTTTAATCATCTTGCTATTAGTCTATCCAGACTGAACGGAAATACTATATTAAGTGGCAGCGTATCCGCTGACTAGATGATAGACAGTAACATATCATTTCACAATACCATTTGGAATATAATATAATGAGATGTTTCAAATATAGAATTTAATGTGCTAATTATATGGCATTAACTTCACTTTACATTACCATTTGGGATTTAATGTAGGATGTTTAAAATATAGCATTTAATCTACTAACATAACCTAAAACTAGATATACTGGTAATAAGTAGATGAGTACTCTAATGTCGGTAATAATGCTCGGTTATGGGCTCGGTTATGGGCTTTGGAAGATTTTGTTTTTTTTTAGTTTAAAATGGGTTTGAAAGTGGATAGACATTTCTGTCCTATTATGAAAATTTCAAAAATTTAAGATGAAAGTAAATTTAGCATAACTTTCAAACCGTTGATCCGATTTGATGATCTTTATATTAGTGGAAAGCATAGACTTAGTGAACAACTTTTATTTTATAAGTATTTTCATATTTTGAGTTTAGATAGTCAAAATTTAAGATTAGTACAGCAGGTCTGAAATTGAAATAACTTGTTTCTTAATAGCGAAGTGCATTCTACCTATTTTGTATTTATAATTTAGATGATGTTTATTGTGTGTGCATATATATATATATATATATATATATATATATATATATATATATATTTCAAATCGAAATATATTTTGGTAGAATTTAGGAGTGAAACTTTTTATTCACTTTAAATGAAGAGTTTGCAAATTAAATTGGGTTTGCATAAGAGGTTTTGAAAATTTTCTATATATTGAGATTTGAGAATTTGATTATGAAGAAAATGGATTTTTATAACCTTAAAAATATTTGTTTAGTTAAATAGGAGTATAAATAATCCATTCTTTGAGTTTGCCTTACCTTTGTGCAGTTGTCTAGCAACTTGCATTTACGCGTCGTTTGGGTTGGTGGTATTGCGGAAACCACTAACCTCTTATTGAGTTTTCTTACCTCCATTGTGTCAATCTAATGTTAGTGTGACTCTTTCCGTAGTGACATTTGGAAAGTCATGTCGACAATTATCCAGTTGACTGAAACCAGGATAAAATTTTGTTAAATCCTAACTCTATTCGAGAAGCTTTTGAGAAATCAATCTCACTCGATTAATCTTTTGTATGGCATCCTGTCTGTGATCTTATTTCGAAGGTAAGACACCTTCAAAATCACGATGTTTTGTTCGTAGAAAATCAATGGTCCGCTAATCTCAAATATTAGCACTTGAGAAACCATAGAATTAATCGAACAATCTTATCTAGTTTTTCTATCATCTTGTGTTGGGGTGAGAAATTTTAAATTCAAGCTTATCTACCATCCTTTGCTTGAATGAAATAATTTGTGCCGAATACAGCTCTTCTCTAGAAATTGTGAGGATGAAATTTTTATAAGGAGGGAGTCTGTAACAACCCTGGTTTTAGTAATTACCTGTAAATATAAAATTATTACTGTGGTTATAATTTAATATTGTGAATAAAAAATAAAATTGGAGATTTAAATTGTCTGTTTGGAATAAACAATGTATTTTGAAAATAAAATGTGAAAGAAAAGTTTTAGAAACTTTATTTTGTTTATTTGTTAGAATAATGAATGAAATATGATTTTATTTAGTGAAAACGCAATAATTTTATTAATTATTTCCAAATGCAACTTTTAATAATTTTTAAAGGAATTACTTGATTTTTAAATGCTGTTTATTTAAATAAAAAGATGAAATTTGATTTAAAATAATTTTTTATCATAATAATTGATGGAAAATTGTTTGTTATATATTATTACACAAGAAATTTATTTTTGTGTAATTTTTGAAGTTAAAAATAACATTTTATGTATATATTAGTGTAAATTGGTTATTTATTTAAAAATAAGAGTTTTTAATAATAAAAATATTTTTAAAACTAAAATCATCATTTTATATGTTGTGAAATATTTTATTTAACTTAGAAATGTTTTGTGTGTTTTTATTGTAGAGAAAACTTGAAGATAATATGATGTTTTCATTATAACATAAGTGTGTATATTTTTTTGAGTGATAACTTAATTCCTTAGGCTAATTATTCACTTTATTTTTGGGTTCAAAGCCCATTACTTCACTTGAACCAGAAATGAGAAAAGAGTTTCCTTACTGTACGTGCACCTTTTCATCTTCTCCAATAAACAGAAAAGAAGAATAGAAAAAAAAGAAATTTCATCATTTTCAATCTAAGGCTTTTAATCTCCAATTTTCTTTAATAATTTGTGGTTTTAATCAAATCTATTGAGAATACAATAGGTAATCCATTCCATAAACCTAATTATCTCATCAAAATTCTTTCTTGTGTAAATAGGTTTGTTTGTAACATTTCTCTGTTTGGATGCTTCTGTTTTATATTTCTACAGGTTCTTGAAGGCAATTCTTGCTCAAAGCTTCCACCTTTTAGCACAAATCCGGATTTTTTACTTTTCGCTTGCAAGATGAGTTAACTGCTCACAAATGCTAGTTGAAGTAAATGCTTCGAAATACCAAAATTTGTATAAAATTTGTCCTCTGTTTAGTGATTTCCTGTAGTTTCTTTGTTTTTGTGAAAACTGTGTTTGGGTTGTTCTTTCATGTCAGTTTTTTTTAATTTCGGCAATGAAATGCTGTCGGATTTTCTTTTGATAGTAGTTCATATGTTGTAGTTTTAGTACGCAAAATTTCGCCACCTAAAACATTCATTTGCTATGTGGAAATTGCTTTGGAAAATCAAACCGGAGCTAAGAAAACCGACCTGCATAATTCCTAGGCAGGTCGACCTGGGTCGACCCTCTAGCCACATAGGACGACCGTACGGTCGACCTATGGTGCATAAAGGTCGACCTATGGTGCCTTGTTCATGTGTTGTTCTGCCTCTTGTGCCAACCAGTTTTGCTTACTTCTTTTGCTCGATTTTGTGATATTTTCAATGTGTTTGAAGGCTATGATGCCTATTAATAGGCTAGACAAGATTTTGATGAACTTGAAATTCAAAGTGAATCGAATTTGAAATGAAGCTGAATGTCGGTTTTGTGTATTTTTCTATGTTTTTATTTGATTTCGAGCACGGATTTTTCCAAACAATTTTGAAATAATTTTTAAAATAAATTGGCTTTTGAAATAATTATTATGTAATATTTCTAAATTATTTTCAAGCTATAAAATCTATATATTCTTTATAATAAAGGAATTTTCAAAGATATTTTTCAAAATTGATTTTGAAAAATGGTTTTAAAAGCTTGATTTCTCAAATAAATTATTTTGTATATAAAATTCACATTTTTTCACTATACGAGCGAATGAGAAGGAGAATTAAACGGCTTGGTAAAAAACGTGGTATGAGACAAGTGCGTTTATCTTATCGGTTAACTCCCGACTTATTCATTTGATTGTTTTGACCTTCAGGTCATGTTTGCCAATGAGATGAGGCAAACATTTTACTGCTTTCTAGTGTGGCATTTACTAGCGGTTAATAAACTATTTAGTGCGAACATGTGGTATGTGACGCACGTTAACACTTTTCGGGTTTCCTATCTGAGAGTTTGTGACATATTTGTCATTACGGCGTATTTGCCAGTACTGGACCTTCGGGTCATTTGTCCTTCATGATGTTTGTCATCGTGACGTATTTGTCCTTCGGGATGTTGTCCTTCGGGAGGTTTGTCATTGTGATGCATTTGTCCTTCGGGATGTTGTCCTTTGGGACGTTTTTCATTACGACGTGGCGCCTTATTTTGAGAGAAAAGTACTTGGCGGGCTTTGGCCATAAGCATATGCTATATCTTTGAGATGATTTCATTGATTATTTGTGATTTTCCAAGTGTATTTCCTTTTTACATTATTGGCCATTTGAGCCATTTGAGATGTCATATATATGGCGATTACATCTTTGGAAATTTGAACTCCTTTGAGTTTCATATTTGGGACTCGAGTTGCCAACACTTGGCGTTTATTTGAGATTTGAGATTTTCCATTCTTGGCATTTATTTGGGATTTGTATTCTCTTATTTGGAGATATATGTAATTGCCTTTATGACATATTTTTGAGATTGAGATTGAGATTTCTCTTTTGGGAATGCATTTGCGATTTCCGTTATGGCGGTATTGAGCTTCCTCTAATTTAGCAGTTATGGTTTCTCTAAACCATTATTGTTGTTTTGGGAAATGCCGATGAAATGAGGCATGCTATTGTTGAATATGCGCTTTGCGCTTATATGATTTTTGTTTAATGATAATAAACATATATACATTCATTTAAATGTATTTGTTAATATACTATTTTATTTTTCACAGTTTAAATAAATATTTGCTGAATAAAATAAATAACACAGATTTTGAGTTCAAACGAATATTTTATTCAAACAAATATTTATTACAACTTTTAACAGTACAATTTCAAGCTCCCACTATAACTATACAACTTTGATTACAAATACATCACATTTCATATTTACAGTTCACCTCACTACATATCACTCACACTCGTATTTATCTTCAACTTCTTTCCAGTTTGAATCCAGCATCTGAGCAATCTGCAAACATATTTACTTACGCAGTAAAATTGAAAATAAAATATTTTTGCAATATAAAATAAAAGATGAATTTTGAAAATAATATTTTCCTCAGTTATTTGGGTTGTTCGTCATCATTTAAATTTGAATTCATCATACACGAACAACTTGTGACATACACAGTGTATCACTGTATATGCCACAAGGCCGTGCACATCTATATACACTTGATAATGCTACAGGGACAGGTGAGCACAGGTCAAACCCAAATGAAAAGCCTGGTTCAACTCATGTGCAATATGTTCAAAATCACGACTCAAGCACAAGGTCAAACCCGATTTTTTGAAAAACCGGATTCAACACAGGGTAGGTCACAAGTCAAAAACAGTGCAACAAAACTCAATGAAAGTTCAAGTCAGATCAAACATAATGGACTGCATGCAACAGAACAATGAAGTTGTACAGGTACAGTCAAGTCAATTGGAACTCAACAAAGCAGCTCAAGTAACAAAACTCGAGTGCAGCAATGAAACCACAAGTTACACAATCAAGTGATCAACACAGCAACATGGACTGCACAAATTCAAGACAGCACCAAAGACTCAGCAGTGGCACAAGACCATCAAACAAAACCAGAAACATGATCAACTCAGCAATGAATTTAACCAAGTACAGTAATACAACAATGACCAACCAGAGTACAACTATTGAAGCTCAAGTATACCACAATATCAACAAACCCAAATGTCCAGACCAACAACAACATGAATAATGCACCAACCAGAATGGATGCAGAGATACAAGGCATAGCAAATGCATGCAACAATGTGCACAGGCCAGAAACAATATAGTAATGACAGAAAACATGAAGTGAAGAGAATATCAGTCAACAATATCAAGTGACAAGTTGAAGCAATAGTGTCACAGTATCAAAGCACAGAACAACCTTGTATCAATAACAATGCAACACATTGGCAATGCACCATTTAGAAGCGACTCAAAACAAGCAGTGCAGACCACAAAAGTGCAACAGAGAGACATACAACGTATGGAAATTGAACAACAGTATCAATGACCGATGCATCATATATACAACCAAAGTGCAACAAGTATTGCAGTAATAAACAACATCAGAAAATCAAGTTCAAGGCAACAATGACAATGCAGACACAACTGAAATGAGATAGGTCAAGAAATGGAGTATCAAAATGATGCAAATAACAACAAGTACAGGCCGCAACAGTATGCACCAATCCAGGCTACTACATGAAGCAAACAGAATGAATGAACTCGACCAATAACCAAGGCTACAAAGTGCGCAGTGACTATAATAAGTAGCAGTATGCAACATGATGAAGCGGTAATGATACAAGCACTTATAAAAGTCTCAAAGCAGCATAATGATGAAACTCAGAAACCAATACAACATAAACCAGAGGAGATGGCCAGAGACAAAGCTCACAGGGGCCAGAAAGTCAAAGCCGTGATTTTATCTAGAAATCAAAACAATTTCAAATTGAAAAAATCATGGCCGAAGTCAAATGGATTTGAAACCGTGGTGGCCAAGCAAATTGAACAAGTCACAGTTTAAAACCGTGTTATTCAAGTAACATGAACAGGTCAGAATTCATCCCAAACATCCAAACAAAATCGAACGATCAAAGCAACAAATATGAAATTATCAGACGAACGAGAAAATAGGGTAACGAACCCTATAAAAGACCCAACATCATCATCGGCAGAACGCGTGAGTTCGAATAAAAAAAACGAAGAGGAACAGAGCTAAAATCTTACCAAAAGCAAAATCGAACTCACCAAAGCGCGAAGCCATAGCCAAATACAAATCTAATTTGCGCCAAGCCGAAGCCATAGAAAATTCTCACAGAAGCAAAAGCAACTTCGAAAGCCCTAATTTATTGAAGGAAGAGGAACGAAGAAGAAACGCAAGCCGCCGTTATAAATTACAAGAGACGAAGCCCTAATCAGGTTGCAAAGAGGAACGACCACTGTAAACGAACGAAGCAAACAAAGGAGACGGGCCAAATTAATTAAAGGGGCCGGCCTATTTTCTCTAAAGAGATTTTTTTAAAAAGGGATTTTTATTTTTACGGTTATTTATTGTCTTTTGATTGTTTTTATTATTTTTCGAATCAAAACTTTGTAAATCACCACCTAGGGTTAGGTAGTGTCAGATTGTCTAGTTAGAATTAGTTCAGTGAGCAGGGTGTGCGAGTTTGCAAAACTCTATAGGAGGGAGAAGTGTTTGCGAGTAAGCGAAACTCTATAGGCGGGAGCAGAGTTTGCGAGTAAACGAAACTCTATAGGCAGGAGCAGGGTATGCGAGTCTAGTAGAGTGTTTGTGAGCGGGAGCAAATGTTTGCGAGTCTAGTAGAGTGTTTGTGAGCGGGAGCAAAAGGGTCTGCGAGTCTAGTAGAGTGTTTGTAAGCGTGATACTGTTTAATTCTAATAGAAATCTGGGAATGCAGCAGTAGGCAGGGGTTGCCGAAGCTGGGTAAATTTTGTGTGTGATTTACTTTTCAGCATATTTATTTCTGTAGTTTATTTCTGTGTTTAAATCGAGAAAATTTTCTATAACCCTATTCACCCCCTTCTAGGGTTAATCTAGATCCTACAAGTGGTATCAGAGCCCGGTATTTTGTTTTTAACTCTAGAGTCATGAATTCATCAAATAATGCTTTTTCTGAGGGGCAATCTATTGCTAGGCCACCCATGTTTAACGGGAACGATTATGCTTATTGGAAAGTTAGGATGGGTATCTATCTTAGTTCTGTTGATTATGATGTTTGGGATATTATTGAAACTGGCTATAAACCTCCCACTATAACCGTTGGTGATACTGAGATTCCTAAACCTAAGGATAGGTGGGATGCTAACGATAAGAGATTGAAAACGACAAATGCTAAAGCCATGAATGCTTTGATATGTGCTCTTGATAAAAATGAATTTAATAGAATTTCTCATTGTACAATAGCACAGGAAATTTGGCACACTTTGGAGGTGACACGCGAAGGAACTTCTCAAGTCAAGGAGTCTCGTCTAGCCATATTCAGCGATGAATACGAAAACTTTGTGATGGACAAAGCCGAGAGCATAAAGGATATGTTTGGACGCTTTTCAACCTTGGTATACAACGCTAGAGCGCTTGGTAAGGTCTTCACTGAGGTAGAGCTTGTGCGGAAGATACTACGAGTCTTACCGATGAACTTTGAGGCAAAAGTCACGGCAATACAAGAATCGAAAGATCTGAGTAAACTAAGCATGGAGGAGTTGATTGGTAACTTGATGACATATGAGCTTGAGCTAAAAGCAAAGGAGGAACGCAACAACTCCAAACCAAAGAAGAAGACGATTGCCTTAAAGTGCAAACAAGAGAGCGATGAAGATGAAATAGATCAAATTGAAGAGCTTGCAATGGCTGTCAATAAACTTAGAAACTCATCAAGATTCAAGCCACGCAAGAAGAAAACAAAGGGTAATAGGTCAAAAGATTCTAAAAATTCCGATAATGAACTGACGTGTTATAACTGCAACAAGCCTGGCCACATCAAACCAGAATGCCCACTTCTCAAATACAACAAAGGAAAGAAAAAGAAAAAGAAGGCTTTTGCTGCAACTTGGGATGATGAAGAAGGAGAGGAAGTTTCGGATAGCAGCTCAGAGGAGGCTAACTTGTGTTGCATGGCAAAATCAGAATCAGAAGCAACCTCCGAGGAATCTAGTGAGGCAGGTGAGTATTCCTATCGAGATCTTGTTTTTATGTGTCTTGATCTTACTAAGGTAGTGGATACTCTTGAATCTAAAATTGAAAAACTAAAATTTGATAGGAGAGAATTTGCTCGTGAAAATTTTAGGTTAAAAACTTAACTTGAAAATATTCAAAACTTAGAACGTAAAAAAATGTAAGATTTTTGATTCAGAATTATCAAAGCTTAGGAATAACTTTGAGAACATTGAAAAAGAAAACTTGAATCTTAAGGAAAACATTGACACTAGGAAAAAGGATTTTATAAACAGATGCACCTCACTTGTCACTAAAAACACAACATTAAAAACCAAAGTCCAAAATCTTGAGAAATCTCTGAATAACTTTTCAAAAGGAGAAAAATCTTTCAAAATGTTATTGGGAAATCAAATTTTTGCTAACAACAGAAAAGGACTAGGTTTTGGGAAATCACAAGATGATGATAATGCAAAAGGTAAAAGTGTCTTTGCTCGATCTGAAATAATTGGACATCATAGTCATAGGAACAAGAACACAAAAATTAATTAAGTCAATTCAATGTGCACAATTTGTAGAAAATTTGGACACAATCAAAATAATTGTTTGTATAGACCCAAACACATGAAAACTATACCAATTTGGGTTCCAAAAGGCACAAATATAAAACCCTTGAAAGTCAAACAAATTTGGGTGCCAAAAGGAACATATATAAATAGTTTTGGGTCTCCACAAACATATTTTTCATGTTCTGCCACTAGCAATCCTGGACCTAGAAATAGGTCACAAAAATCTTTCATCGTGTAGGTGTGGTGGCAGGCTAAGGAACAACAACGGTGTTCTCTGGATTTTGGCTGTTTCAGAAACACAACGGGCAACAAAGCAAAGTTCCTTAGCCTAGTACAAAGGTGACAAAATCACAATGGGCAATCACGAAAAATTATCGTAAAGGTAAAACAGGTGAAGGTATACTTATCTGATAGATATATTAATTGTGATATTCTGCACCATATTCTGAATTAAATCAGCCAATAATGTGATGATGAAATGAACGATGTCTTTAATTCTGACTTATTCTTAATTGATATGATTTTTCTTTTGACTTGTTCTTATTTATGACCTTGATTTGTGCTTAAATCATGACCAATCAGATTTTCAACTTTGAACTAATCCATATAAATTTGTTCGGTCAAATGATGGTATTTTATTGATCTTTGATTACTCATGCTACACGTAGATATATTTTGACATTTTGGTCACTGCTTGTAAATTTGCACGATTTCAAATTTCATGTGAAAGCTGTTAAAAAGGATTTTAAGAAATTGTTGAAACTTCAAGAAATTGTTTTTGAAATAATTATGATGTTGATTGACTGTTGATTACTCATGAATATAACTGTTTATCCCACGGTTTCTGAAATTAACACTATGATATTTGTTTGAGTGTTAACATGGCTTCAATTCAAATTCAAAAGAATGTCATTTAAATTGTTGTTAAAATTGAGTTTGAAATTTTCTTATGCACATTTTCATGGTCTTGGTTTATCAAATTTAGTTAGTGATATTTTGGAGTGAAAAAGAAATTCAGATGCAGATTACACTGGTAATATAGTTGATAGAAAAATTATTAGTGTAACGTGATTAATTTTTTGAAACATTCATTTGTTGCATCGTTTTTCAAAGAAAATATCTTCATATTTTTCACTTGAAATAATTTTCAAATAGCAGAATTTTTTTTAACCCCTTCGAGAAAATCATTTTTGACCATATTTTCAGATTAGTCATTTTTATTTGATTTTAAATGACAAATTTTGACTAATCTAACTCCCTAATGATCATCGAAAAGATCAATAGTGATTGAAAAAGTGATGAGTGTCGATATTTGTCATACATTACTCAAGACAATATATTTAGAAAAATTTCTTTAGAATTTCATAACAAGAGTTATAAAAACTTTTTGTTGGGTAAAAATTCCATGAACATTTCTATTTCTATCATCTTTCTATCGACCATCACTCATCAAAATCATACAGCATGTAAATTTGTGGTGTTTTACAAAGGAAAGTATTCGTTCTTCAATTTATTATTTTAAACGGGAAATCATTTGTGCTTCAATTTATTATATTTGTAGCAATAAAAAAATAAATATCCAAAGTTCACTCTCATTTAAAAGTCCTCACGGTTATGCATGGGTGAATTACTTGGATTTTTGATTATGCGCTTCCATGCTCATTTAAAAGTCCTTATGGTTATGCATGTATGGAACGCATATCAAAATTAATTGATTAAATAGACAAGTTGATTCTAATCCCATTTAAAAGTCCTCACGGTCATGCGTGGTTAGAAGATACTTGATTTCTTTTTAAATAAAAATTAAATTGGAATACTACTAATCTCATGTAAAAGTCCTAACGGTTATGCATGGTTAGTAGATATTCAAATTTCCCGAAATAAATATACCACAAATAGACAGAACTGTATGATTTTTTGATGTTTTTATCCCCATCACTTCTGAAAGTGGAATATGCGTCTGACAAGGGTAATTATGATTTTTGTTTGAGTTTTATTGAAATTTTATATTTATATTCAATTAAGTTAAATGTTTGATTCATGTTTGTCACTTCATCCCTATTTTTATAACACTGTTATTCTTTTGCTGATAACAAAAGGGAGAGAGAAAAGTTAAGATTTTGTCAAATAAAATCAAGCAAAGGTCAAATAATTTTCCATTTGCATCTAGGCTCATTTATATATTTCTATTTGTATGCATATATGTAGGGGGAGTATTGTGTAGAAAGGGAGCATTCAAATAGGGGGAGCAAATTGAACGATCAAATACATTTAATACATTCAAAATCTTAAATATATGTTTGTTATCATCAAAAGGGGGAGATTGTTGAATATGCACTTTGCGCTTATATGATTTTTGTTTGATGACAATAAACATATATACATTCATTTAAATGTATTTGTTAATATACTATTTTATTTTTCACAGTTTAAATAAATATTTGCTGAATAAAATAAATAACACAGATTTTGAATTCAAACGAATATTTTATTCAAACAAATATTTATTACAACTTTTAATAGTACAATTTCAAGCTCCCACTATAACTATACAACTTTGATTACAATTACATCACATTTCATATTTACAGTTCACCTCACTACATAGCACTCACACTCGTATTTATCTTCAACTTCTTTCCAGTTTGAATCCAGCATCTGAGCAATCTGCAAAAATATTTACTAACGCAGTAAAATTGAAAATAAAATATTTTTGCAATATAAAATAAAAGATGAATTTTGAAAATAATATTTGCCTCGGTTATTTGGGTTGTTCGTCATCATTTAAATTTGAATTCATCATACACAAACAACTTGTGACATACACAGTGTATCACTGTATATGCCACAAGGCCGTGCACATCTATATACACTTGATAATGCAACAAGGACAGGTGAGCACAGGTCAAACCCAAATGAAAAGCTGGGTTCAACTCACGTGCAATATGTTCAAAATCACGACTCAAGCACAAGGTCAAACCCGAGTTTTTGAAAAACTGGATTCAACACAGGGTAGGTCACAAGTCAAAAACAGTGCAACAAAACTCAATGAAAGTTCAAGTCAGATCAAACATAATGGACTGCATGCAACAGAACAATGAAGTTGTACAGGTACAGTCAAGTCAAATGGAACTCAACAAAGCAGCTCAAGTAACAAAACTCGAGTGCAGCAATGAAACCACAAGTTACACAATCAAGTGATCAACACAACAACATGGACTGCACAAATTCAAGACAGCACCAAAGACTCAGCAGTGGCACAAGACCATCAAACAAAACCAGAAACATGATCAACTCAGCAATGAATTTAACCAAGTACAGTAATGCAACAATGACCAACCAGAGTACAACTACTGAAGCTCAAGTATACCACAACATCAACAAACCCAAATGTCCAGACCAACAACAACATGAATACTGCACCAACCAGAATGGATGCATAGATACAAGGCATAGCAAATGCATGCAACAATGTGCACAGGCCAGAAACAATATAGTAATGACAGCAAACATGAAGTGAAGAGAATATCAGTCAACAATATCAAGTGAAAAGTTAAAGCAATAGTGTCACAATATCAAAGCACAGAACAACCTTGTATCAATAACAATGCAACACATTGGCAATGCACCATTTAGAAGTGACTCAAAACAAGCAGTGCAGACCACAAAAGTGCAATAGAGAGACATACAACGTATGGAAATTGAACAACAGTATCAATGACAGATGCATCATATATACAACCAAAGTGCAACAAGTATTGTAGTAATAAAAAACATCAGAAAATCAAGTTCAAGGCAACAGTGACAATGCAGACACAACTGAAATGAGATAGGTCAAGAAATGGAATATCAAAATGATGCAAATAACAACAAGTACAGGCCGCAACAGTATGCACCAGTCCAGGCTACTACATGAAGCAAACAGAATGAATGAACTCGACCAATAACCAAGGCTACAAAGTGCGCAGTGACTATAATAAGTAGCAGTATGCAACATGATGAAGCGGTAATGATACAAGCACTTATACAAGTCTCAAAGCAGCATAATGATGAAACTCAGAAACCAATACAACATAAACCAGAGGAGATGGCCAGAGACAAAGCTCACAGGGGCCAGAAAGTCAAAGCCGTGATTTTATCCAGAAATCAAAACAATTTCAAGTTGAACAAATCATGGCCGAAGTCAAATGGATTTGAAACCGTGGTGGCCAAGCAAATTGAACAAGTCACAGTTTAAAACCGTGTTATTCAAGTAACATGAACAGGTCAGAATTCATCGCAAACATCCAAACAAAATCGAACGATCAAAGCAACAAATATGAAATTATCAGACGAACGAGAAAATAGGGTAACGAACCCTATAAAAGACCCAACATCATCATCGGCGGAACGCGTGAGTTCGAATAAAAAAAACGAAGAGGAACAGAGCTAAAATCTTATCAAAAGCAAAATCGAACTCACCAAAGCGCGAAGCCATAGCCAAATACAAATCTAATTTGCGCCAAGCCGAAGCCATAGCAAATTCTCACAGAAGCAAAAGCAACTTCAAAAGCCCTAATTTATTGAAGGAAGAGGAACGAAGAAGAAACGCAAGCCACCATTATAAATTACAAGAGACGAAGCCCTAATCAGGTTGCAAAGAGGAACGGCCACCGTAAACGAACGAAGCAAACAAAGGAGACGGGCCAAATTAATTAAAGGGGCCGGCCTATTTTCTCTAAAGAGAATTTTTTTTAAAAAGGGCTTTTTATTTTTAGGGTTATTTATTGTCTTTTGATTGTTGTTATTATTTTTCGAATCAAAACTTTGTAAATCACCACCTAGGGTTAGGTAGTGTCAGATTGTCTAGTTAGAATTAGTTCAGTGAGCAGGGTGTGCGAGTTTGCAAAACTCTATAGGCGGGAGCAGTGTTTGCGAATAAGCGAAACTCTATAGGCGGGAGCAGAGTTTGCGAGTAAACGAAACTCTATAGGCGGGAGCAGGGTGTGCGAGTCTAGTAGAGTGTTTGTGAGCGGAGCAAATGTTTGCAAGTCTAGTAGAGTGTTTGTGAGCGGGAGCAAAAGGGTCTGCGAGTCTAGTAGAGTGTTTGTAAGCGTGATACTGTTTAATTCTAATAGAAATCTGGGAATGCAGCAGTAGGCAGGGGTTGCCGAAGCTGGGTAAATTTTGTGTGTGATTTACTTTTCAGCATATTTATTTCTGCAGTTTATTTCTGTGTTTAAATCGAGAAAATTTGCTATAATCCTATTCACCCCCTCCCCCTCTAGGGTTAATCTAGATCCTACAGCTATGCTTAGTGCTTTTGTTAGACTTTATCTCTTTTGAGAATATATATTTGTTTAGTGATACCACTTCATCACTTGAAGTAGCCACATGTACTTAGAACTATTTCTTCTCATTTGAGAAGAATCATCACCCTTTTTCCTTATGCTTCATATTATCTTTTATTCTTACTAAACTGATTGTTTTAGCTAGACTAACCTGTGTATTTTATACTCGGGCCAGACCGAGTTATTTCAGGTTAGATACCTGCTTTTGGACTGAGCTTCGTTTTGATGCTTCCGCTAGGATATCAGTTATCACCTTTTTGTTGTTGTAATCTTTTTATTGGACTCCGATGTATATTTTGGCTCGCTATATATATTGTGGTATTCAAACCACTTATGATGTATCATTTTGTACCATACTGGGGATGTATTTGTATATATATATGTATATACTTGTTTATCTGCTGTTTTGTGATATGATGTGCGTTTGGTTATTGTATTTTGTTCTGATAGATCCGTTGGCTACCTATAGTTTTGTGTTAAGCATTTATCGAATATGTCGATTCACTTGAGATGAAAAAAATTAAAGCATTAATCGACGTATTCGGTAGTTGTTTAAGACAAAGCTATAGATGGTCGCTTTGAACCAGCCCTATTCTCTGCATTAGCAGATAGTACTACCTAGTAATACTCTTTATTAATGTGGATCTCGGGGTGGGGCGTCACATTGTTCCATGTTCAATCTTTGAAAATCTCTAACAAAGCAATATTTGGCTAATTTTAAAGATTCAAAAGTGATTCCCTTTTTAGATAATCTCTTCTTAGCTTAACATACTTGCTTAAATAATCTCTAGAAATAGGGCTGCTTGGAAGACATCCTTTCTATGAAAACGTAACAAAATACAACTAAGTATAAAAGGAAACTAGAGTAAAAAATTCATAAACTAATAATATTATATAATTACGAATGTTCATCTGGTTCATACAAAATTGACTTTTAAATAACTCTGAAACAAATTTTTTCGAGTAGCATTTAAGTTTTTCAGTAGGCAACTTTTAGGGAATCGATTTGGCTCGTGGTAAGTTCCAGAAGGCTTCAGAATGTGGATCGGATCCAAATTCATCTAAATATCTCTTATGTAAACGCCTCCCCACACTAAAAGCACCTAAGTATGAAAATTCTACAGTTGGGTGTCTGCAATAGGCTTTGTATAAAAATGTCTACAAGGATGTTCCTCTCTTCAACCAACATCTAAAAGAATGCAATTAACTCCTGATTCTCTTCCGAAAGGCTATCATATTGAAGGCATACCCACCTCAGTCGTGGGGCAGCTTCTTGATTTTTGAAAGATGCTAACACTACCGCACTTTTGTTAAGCCTATGACACTTATCGGAGAGGATATTATGTTCTTTTATCTGAATTCCCTATACAAGCTATTTATTTCTATTTGTTTTTTTTCAAGCTTGGTTTTATGAAGGTGAATGGATTTCCTCCTTATCAAAAGTAAATATGTAAACTACTAATATCTTAGAAGTGAAAGCCCTTTAAACAGGGAATCCCATACCTGAGAAACGGGAACTGTAATTTGAGAGACTTCCTTTTGCTTTCTTTATTCACTGACATCTATATTTCCTGTCTCTTCCTGAAGGTCAGAAGGCTTTGGGGGTTCAGGTTGGCTTGCTTCGTGGATGATTGGATCGGGATTGACCTTTTTTGATGCCCGATATGGTCATCGCCATATTTTTCATGAACGTTGGAGTGACCACCCCCATCGCCCCCTGAACCTTGGCCTCCATCTTCATTATCGTCATCACCATCATCATTATCATTATTATAATCATCATTACTGCCTTCTTCCTCGGTGACTTCATCTTTATCACATTCAACCTCAGAATCGAAATCTACTTTGAAGGAAGGGACTTCGAATGATAAGATTTTAGAGGCGTCAATCTCCTCTCTTTTAGGAACTTCAACCCTCTGCTCCATTTCTTTGACTCTAGCCATAAATCTATTAACAAAAGCAAGGTCAAGAGAAGGAAAGCTCAAATCTGGGCATTATTTTATTTACGTTTTCGGCATAAGAAATCATCAGTGCGTCCCCATAGGAGTTAGCAATGATGTCATCGAGGGAAGTATTTAGGAATTGTGGCACCCATTGCTTAGCATCAGAGATGACATTAACAGCCAACTTTAGAGAATTTTCTTTTTCCCTAACTTTTCCATGAGAGAGGATTGTTTCGCCGCCATTTGAGCTTTTTCATATTTGGACACATTAGAGCCATTTTCAAAGCCATATTTTCGTCAACAAAAAGTTGACGTCCTTTTATTTCCTAAAAAATAATAGACTCTGATTGAGCAAGAGAGGCTCTCAATCTCTCTAGTTCCATTGTAGCTTCATTTTTAATAGATAGATAAGGAGATGACTTGGCTATTCAAGTTTGAAATTTCCTCTCGAATCTTGGATGTTTCGGCGGAGGATTTTAATCCGTTTTCTTACAGAGAGAGCTAGCTTTTGGAAATCTAAAAGGAAAAGGGTGATGCAAATCAGCATTCAGAGAGAAACAATGATAATAAGGATAAATAATATGAAATTTACTAGGAGTTGTTGTTCTATAAGAGACCGACAATGACCCACTGGATCAGGAACAGAGGAAGGTAGGTGGATAGAAGCAAAAGATGAAGAATTCAAGAGAGATTAAACTATCTTTTCAAAATCACTTGTAGACATGAGAGACCTGGGTCCAGAGGGAGTTGAAGTTCCCAAGTCCTTTTGCATCTGCTCAATGACACGAGGAGAGCAAGAAACGACAATGTGAGGCAATGGATCATCATTTGAAGGAGTCATCTTGGGACAATCGGTAGAAGTTTCAACCACTGGGCTCTCCTAAGTTTTAGTCATATCAGCGGTCTCACCCTCTTCTAGTGTTGGAGAATCTGGAACTTCAACAGTTTTGACTTTCTTCGCCATAGGCACTTTACCCGGTTTTCCTTTAGCAGCCATTTTGGACCTAGCAATGGCCTGAGTCAAAGATGAGGCATAGGATGTAGAAGTTGGGAGAGCTAGATCACTTATGATTGGTTCAACCTGAGGAGTAGTTGCTGAAGATTTAAAAATTTACAAGTCAGTAGAGTAATTTAAAAAAGTAACACAACAACAAACTACAAGTACTATGCTAAAACCTACCGGAGTGATCGGGGAAAATTGGAGACACTGGGGAGAAGTTCTTCGGATCACCCAAAGATAGGAAATGTTTGCTCAGAGAAGTGTGTTGAACTAGGGGAGATTGACCAAGTACCCTTTGACCTTCTAGTAGGAGGGAATGCTTCTGAAGGTTTGAGGGATTCAACAAAGTAAGCCTATTCTCAATGCTACTTGAAGTAGCAATCAATAGGGTGTTGAACTAGCAGAAGGACCTGATAAGGAAGCGTAGATTAGCAAAATAAAGTAACTGGATAAAAATAAATGCTATGATCAACTTATAAGGGGAAAAGAAGGCTCCATTGATATTGGGAAAGCATTTGACAAAAAAGAAATGTGTTTCCCAATCTTTGAATTTGTTCACCCTCTTGGAAATAAGCTTTTCGGGGGGACTGGCTCTAAAAATTTGATTGTTCAAGTTGTTGAGTTTAACTAATCAAACTAGATAGTTCAGAACTTCAGCATTCAGTGACGGAATCCCTGACTCCAAAGCCATAAGTTCCAGGGGTAGAAGATATGTATATATGTTTGGAGATAGTTAGATGGGAGCAATACCCAGGTAGGTCAAGAATTTGGAGAAGAAATCCAAGGAAGGTAAGAAGCCATCATGCCAAATATGGATAGTGGTATAGGGGAAATATCCTTTAGGAGGGCTTTGGATGGTGCCCTATCACTTGGGGAAATAGCTTCCACCCCGGTAATGTCGAAGTCATTTAGAATTGCATCCACCTCATCCTACAAGGATATTAAAGAGTGTTTAGAAATCGCTATAATCTTTTTTGGAGAAGATTCCATCATCGATATTGTTAGTCCGTGAGATGATGGTTTTGATGACAACAACCTTAGAATAGATTATAAAATATAAATACTAACATTATAAGTTTAGATATATATGTATATGCAGGATTTAACCATGCAAGTATCAAGAATGAAGACTGTACAGTATAGGGATTCAAGATATCAAGACTGAAGACTCATGAGTATCAAGATTATCAAGAGTTCAAGACTTAAAAAATAAGTATATTAATTAGGAATTTTGTTAAAACTCCTAGAAGAGCACTGGCATCTTAAAATCCAATTTATTCGTGGAATGGAATCCACTTCGAGCCCGTTAAAGGGATGGAACCCTAAGTAGGATGGAACCTACGAAAAATCTAGTGGAACATTGTTTTGCATCCGCTAATTTTTATCAAATGATTTTACAAAAATTATCTTGTTTTCAAAATGATTTCAAAAACTTTCCTTTTAAAATATACAAAGACCTCTATCCTGATTTTAAATAATTTTAGACTCAAAATCATCTTTAATTTCAAAGTCAAATTACTCCTGATTTTAAACTATCTTTTAATATAATATATTTAACTTTTAAATATTTATACTTAGATTTAAATATAAAATTATAGTTAAATTCTATATATATTATTCTCTATATTTACTTATGAATTTTAACTACAATCAAGTATATTTATAAAGTTTAAAATATTTTCAATATAAGATAAAGATTATTTTCAAAGAAAATCAAATCATCAAAAAATTATCTTGGGATGTCGACATACTTATGGTGACCATGTCGACATACTGTCAGTTAAGTTCAAAATTTAAATTTCAAAAGAAGTGTCTATTCGCCATAACTCTTCACGAATGGACATGGTTGTTGTTCTTCTATAAATACGGGTTAGTTTCAACGAATTATATATCAGATTTTTTGGTTTTTCACCCCTCTTCTTTTTTCACTTTTCTTAATACATATTCTTACCATTACTCTGCTGAAATCAACATTGAATTGAATTCGATCATTCGTAGTTTGATTCTCTATCACTATCTCAACAAGATCCTCAGTGCTATTCAGAGTTATAGGCTTTTTGTAATCAACTTAGCGAGAAAAGGTGTGATTGTAGCCTTGAAAATCAATCAAGCGAGATAAGGTGTGATTGTAGCCTTGGGAAATCAATTGGTTGAATTTGTTGCCCGTAAAATCAAGTGGGTGAACTTGTTGTCCGGAAAATCAAGTATCTCTACTCAGAGGATTGTGATTCTGGAAGGTGTACCCCGTAGCCTTGAAATCGAGGGTGTAATTGTATAAATTGCTTTTGAAAGAAAATCCGTACTTGTGTTGCGGGACTAGATGTAGGGTAACTCCGAAGCAGTATAAAATCCAGTGTGTTCTTTCCTTTACTGCTTTTTATTTTATTTCTGCATCTGTGTTTTTTTCTGTGATCATATTTGTGTATGTATATTGCACATATTTATGTCTAAATTAACATAAACTCAAAAAGATTTAGTAATTCTTTATAAACTTTATTCACCCCCTCTAGTGTTAATCCTAGCCTTAAGATTCATAATCTGCATTTCTCACAATTGGTATCGGAGCAAGGTTTTCAAAGTTTCATAATCTGATTTTTGAAAAAAATTCAAAATGGCTATCAACACCGGTACTGTTACTAACATTAGTATCATTATCACTAGTTTATTTGTAGAAGGTCAGTCTACTGTCATACCACCACTTTTTAATGGCAGTAACTATGCATATTGGGCATATAGGATGAAAATATATTTACAATCTATAGGATTAAACACTTGGAATATTACACAAACTGAATATTCTGAACCCACAATTGATTTTGCACAGTGGACTGCCGAGCAAAAGACTTTTTTATAAAATAATTCTAAGGCAATGAATATTTTGTTTTGTTCACTAGATAGAAATGAATTCAATAGAGTGTCAGTTTGTAAGTCTGCATATGAAATCTGGAAAACTTTGCAAGTTACTCATGAAGGAACAAGCAAAGTTAAACAGACCAAAATTTCCATGCTCACAAATCAGTTTCAGTTATTTAAAATGAATTCTAATGAGTCTATTTCATATATGTATAGTAGATTTCAGGATATTGTGCATTCTCTAATATCTTTGGGAAAGGAATATCCTGAAGAAGATCAAGTCAGAAAGTTTTTAAATTTTCTTACTTCAGAATGGGATCAAAAGACACTTGCCATCGAAGAGGCAAATGACATCAGTACTTTAAAGATAGAAGAATTAATTGGAATTCTAATGTTGTATGAAGTTCAAATGATCGGGAGAAGAGAAAGCAAATCATCTGAAAAGAAATCAATGGCATTAATGCATTGACTGATGGATTAGATTCAAACAGCGATAATGATGAAGAGATGGCCTTAATGACCAGAAATTTTAGGAAATTCCTGAAATATAGAAAGGTGAATAATCTCAAGAGAAACAACTATAAGAACTCTGGAAATCAGAGTGTAGTGCCAAATAATGTCAAATGTTACAACTGTGATGAACCATGCCATATCAAAAAAGACTGTCTGTGTCCAGATAGGCAAAATCCTCCTATGAATAATGATCCAGCAAAGAAACGGAAGCGTGCATTTACTGCTACTCTGATGACTCAGACTCGTCCTCAAGTGATGATGATCAGAAGACAGATAATTCGAATTTGTGTTTCACAGCAATTCACACTCCGACGAATTCAGAGAAACGGACTAAGAGAAAGGTACACGTTTACAATACAATTGGTTGAAATTGCTTGCTTAGAATTAGATGCTTGATTGCTTGATTGATTGATTTTGAATTGGTGTGTTGTTTGAATTTTAAAATTTATTTTCTATTTTTTTTTATTTTTTTATTTTTTTATTTTTTTATTATTTTTAATAGTATAATTTTCTGAAATATACTATAAATCGAATAATATTTCAGATATATATATAGACATTAAAAATAATAAGTATATTTATATATATATATATATATATATATATATACATTTTAGAGAACTTAGGAAAAATAAAATATCAAAATTCACTGGCACATGTCGACATGGTCCCTACCATGATGTCGACATGGGTACCAGAATTTGAATTTCAAAATTTGAATTCAAATGTTTGAATTTCCCTCCATCTTTTCACTTCATTCAATTCTCTGAAAAACTACCTTTTGACCAGAGAATATGTCCTTTGAGAATTTATTTATTCACTATCTTTTATCATATCTTTTCACTCTCATTTTCAAATTCAAACTCTTTCTTCAAAACTTCAAGCTCTCTACTCTCTACTTTAATGGCTTCTTCAAGCAACCCCTCCACCATGAGAATTTCTAGAAAAATAAAAGAGCAACTCTTCAATGATCCGGAGGCAATAAAAGCATACATCAATTATGCTAATTATGCCAAAGTCCATCCTGGAAAGTTTGCTATTTTCCAAGATTTCTCTTCTTATGAACTTAATTCTCTTTTTGCAAACAATGGAGTTCTTAGTCTCATTGATGCTTCTCAAAATTATTTTGTTTGCTGTCCAAATCTTGTCAAAATTTTCTATGTTAATTTAAACCGTGGATTTTATAATGGAAATGAGGATGAAATTTGGAGTAGTGTCAAAGGCACTAGAATTGTTTTGAATTGTGATCTTTTGGGTACCATTCTCAATTGCAAGAGTATGGGAATGGATCTTTCTAATTTTAAAATCGATGAAAATGATCATGAGATATTTCATCACATTTTCGAAGGAAATGATATTTTGAATTTAAAAACCAAAATTTTCGACCAAAGGCAAGAATTGTCAATCTTTTTTTGCAACATACTTTAACCCCAAAATCGGGGAATTTTAACAATCTTACTTCAAAAGTTTGCAAAGCACTTTTTGCTATTTTTGGAAATTATGACATAAATTTGGCGCAAGTTATTTTGGATGAACTTTGTCCCAAAAATCTTGAAATGGATGAAAATACTTTGTATCATGGAATTTACCTCACTCGGATTTTTAACTATTTTGGAATGTATTTCAAAGGCGAAGAATTTGTTTCTAGAAAAGTTTTCAATCATTCCAACATTTCGCTTATGAAAATTCCATTTGTTTTTTAACCTTATGAGACTCTTGCCGATAATGAAGAGCGTTTGGCTCATGAGGAAATGGAAGAAGAGGAAGAAGAAGAAGATGGGGATGATATGGAAATTGAAGAAGAAGAAGAAGGTGAAACGTCTTTGGAAAGCATCGACTATCCTCCTAATCCATCCAACAAAACCCTTCTCAAAAAGCGCTCATGGTATCATTATGAATATAAATACCCGAAGACCGGTTTTCCAAAAAAGGTCGATACAATATGACTAATAATACAGAATCCGGGCAGAATGAGAATTACACCTCTGGATGACCGACCAAAAGACGATTGTTGAGAATCAACAGATTCTTAAACGATCTGTTAGTAAGAAGTTGGACAAAATTTCATCCAAGATGAACAAGTTCATTTCCAAAGTTAGCAAGAAACTTGGACTTTCTTCATCATCATCATCCTCTAACTAGTTCTACCTTATCGTATCTCGTTGTATTAGTTTTAGTTTATTTTGATTTGAATGTTCGTGTAGTTCTTTATGATTAATCGTTGTATCGTCTTAGTATGAAATTAAATGGATTTTTTTTCTGT
Organism: Allium cepa; assembly: GCA_030765085.1. NCBI lineage: Eukaryota > Viridiplantae > Streptophyta > Magnoliopsida > Asparagales > Amaryllidaceae > Allium > Allium cepa. Next base: position 516,211,493 of record CM060938.1, read on the forward strand.
TATCTAGCTTATCTTATCTCCAGAATAAATGTTAGTATATTATATAAATATATATATATACACACACACACAATTATTCACAAAATCAAAATATCATCAAATTTCACTACACCATGTCGACATACCCCCTATGACCATGTCGACATGTACTGGTCAGAAATGAAAAATCATTTTGAATTTGAAATTTGAATGTTTACCATAAGTCTATTCATTTCAAATGAATTTCTGCATCTATAAATACCTATTTCTTTCAGAATTCATCACTTAAAACTATTTCTTATATACTGTATCTCTCATTCTTCTCACAAATCCAACTATGGCTAATCCAATTCATAAATTATCCGAAAATCTTGAAGAAACTCTTAATTCGTTTAATAATATTCTCTCGTTCATCCTTCGTAACCAGCGACACTTAGAATTGAGTCAAATGCACATGATCAAGGAGCAAGAAAGGCATTTTGATGCAATACGATGGATGATTTCCTCCCTACACAAGGATGATAAAGAAGCACATCCTCCAGTCTCTCTCACCAACGACAATGATAATTGGGATGCTATTAAAGCAGACCCCATCTTTGGAGAAGAAGGATGGGTGGATGTTCCACGTAACGTTTAATTTTATTTGGTTGCTTTGTTTGAATCGTTTGCTTTGATTGATTTGATTTCATTTGCTTTGGCTTGGTTTGAATGTGATTGATATTTAGTAATGGATTGATGTTTGTTGTACAAAACATGTATAATTATACATTAATATGTATATAATCTTTGACTCATTACTGTGACTATCAATATAATTATTTCTTAAATCTATATTCCATTGTATAAGTTTATTAATGCAGGTATTTTAGTCCAAGAATGAGGGGGAGTTATATAGTTTGGAGTTAGTTTTTTTTTGTTGTTGATGACAAAGGGGGAGAAGTATAAAATAGGGTAGTTAGGCATAGATTAAGGGGGAGTTATATAGTTTGAAGTTAGTTTTTTTGTTGATGACAAAGGGGGAGAAGTATAAAATAGGGTATTTAGGCATAGATTAAGGGGGAGTTATTAGGTTAGAAGTAATATTTCAAAAACAAAGGTTGTCATCATCAAAAAGAGGGAGATTGTTAGTCCATAAGATGATGGTTTTGATGACAACAACCTTAGAATAGATTATAAAATATAAATACTAACATTAAAAGTTTAGATATATATGTGTATGCAGGATTTAACCATGTAGGTATCAAGAATGAAGACTATACAGTATAGAGATTCAAGATATCAAGATTGAAGACGCATGAGTATCAAGATTATCAAGAGTTCAAGACTTCAAGAATAAGTATTTTAATTAGAAATTTTGTTAAAACTCCTAGAAAAGCACTGACATCTTAAGATCCAATTTATTCGTGGAATGGAATCCACTTCGAGCCCGTTAAAGGGATGGAACCCTAAGTAGGATGGAACCTACGAAAAATCTAGTGGAACATTGTTTTGTGTCCGCTAATTTTTATTCAAATGATTTTACAAAAAATATCTTGTTTTCAAAATGATTTCAAAACTTTCCTTTTAAAAGATTCAAAAACCACTATCCTGATTTTAAATAATTTTAGCCTCAAAATCATCTTTAATTTCAAAGTCAAATTACTCCTGATTTTAAACTATCTTTTAATATAATATATTTAACTTTTAAATATTTATACTTAGATTTAAATATAAAATTATAGTTAAATTCTATATATATCATTCTCTATATTTACTTATGAATTTTAACTATAGTCAAGTATATTTATAAAGTTTAAAATAGTTTTAATATAAGATAAAGATTATTTTCAAAGAAAATCAAATCATCAAAAAGTTGCCTTGGGAGGTCGACATACTCATGGTGACCATATCGACATAGTGTCAGTTAAGTTTAAAATTTAAATTTCAAAAGAAGTGTCTATTCGCCATAACTCTTCACGAATGGACATGGCTGTTATTCTTCTATAAATAGGGGTTAGTTTCAACGAATTATATATCAGATTTTCTGGTTTTTCACTCCTCTTCTTCTTCCACTTTTCTTAATACATATTCTTACCATTACTTTGCCGAAATCAACATTGAATCAAACTCGATCATTCGTAGTTTGATTCTCTATCACTATCTCAACAAGATCCTCAGTGCTATTCAGAGTTATAGGCTTTTTGTAATCAACTTAGCGAGACAAGGTGTGATCGCAGCCTTGAAAATCAATCAAGCGAGATAAGGTGTGATTGTAGCCTTGGGAAATCAATTGGGTGAACTTGTTGCCCGTAAAATCAAGTGGGTGAACTTATTGCTCGAAAAATCAAGTATCTCTACCCAGAGGATTGTGATTCTGGAGGGTGTACCTCGTAGCCTTGAAATCGAGGGCGTAATTGTAAAGATTGCTTTAGAAAGAAAATCCATACTTGTGAAACAGTATAAAATCTGGTGTGTTTTTTCCTTTACTGCTTTTTATTTTATTTCTACATCAGTGTTTGTTTCCGTGACCATATCTGTGTTTGTATATTGCACACATCTGTGTTTAAATTAACATAAACTCAAAAAGATTTAGTAATTCTTTGTAAACACTATTCACCCCCCCTCTAGTGTTAATCCTAGCCTTAAGATCCGTAATCCGCATTTCTCACAGATACTTTATCTTTTTCTAGTTTTTGATAAGTCTTTTCGTTTCCATGATCCTTCGTAGTGAAATCATTTCAATAAGAGGTTATAATTTGTTATGTAATCAAAATTTTCAAGGATATCGAAAACCATTTACGACAATTCAAATATCAACCAAAACATGAAATTTCATATCCTTGAAAGAATGTTATAGTTAGTTTTGGAAAATGAAATTTGTTGAGCTTTCGACAGTATCGAAAGGGAAAATGGAAGTGGACCTCCAACAAACACCCATCAACAATGTCAAAAGCTCAAAAAACTTTGTTGTTGAATGGAGTAGTTAAATCTTACGCCACTAATTCAGATATAAATATGCACTAACAACATTCAATAAATACGACAAGTAAACCTTTCGACGCTATCGAAATCCATGAACTTTGTTTTACTAAGGGAATATGAATGTTGTCAAAACTTATAGATTGAGTCGAAAGGTTTGGGTTTGACCAAGTTTAATATAAATGAAAATAATTTGAGACGTTTTGACAATATTTTTATAAAATGATGGTCTAATTTCAATTAAATACAAAGGGTCTCGAGAAAGTCGAAAGGAGTATTTGGTTTCGAAAGCATACCACTAACCAAACTTAATTCGATACATAAGGTTTCGATCAAGTCGAAAGTTTCTATTTTATTTTCAACTTAAACAAAGTATGTTTTCCTCAATCCAATTTATTAACAGAAAATTGAATCTCTAACTCCTCGCATCTCCTAAAATAAGTTAGAAGAAGGCATGTACTAGAGGATTTGAAACCTATAAAATAAAAATTAGGCTTTCAAAAGTATGTACTAGGTAATCCTTTAGTAAAGCACATTAGGAAAGTTCATCAAAAGGTATTAGAATATATAAAAACATAGTTATACTTTCGAAGAAGTCCACTTCATATTAACTACATCAACCTTTCAACGAGATCAGCTAATAGATAGACGCTAGACTTCCTTTTAACCCTATCGAAAGAGGTTAAGGAAGCAAAATAAAATTAGCCGCCTCAACCCCTTTCGAAGGCGTAGAAAGGTAAAATTACAATATCAAGTTACGATTCATACGAATTAAACTTCTCTATGAAGTAACTGGTGTTTGCACAAAAAATGGGCAAACACCTCCAATTCGTATGATTTAGTTGATTATATGTTGTTCTTAGTGATTTGGGTGATTTATGCAAATATATAAAATAGATGGACTAAACTGTAAAAGACACACAGATTTATAGTGGTTGGCCATAATGTGCCTACGTCCACTTTATATGTTATTCTCCTTTTCTCTTCAGATTACAAGTACAAAGCTTAGATTACAAGTATCTGAAAGTTGTTTGAAAGTTCTATCCGTGCTTGAGCTCTCAAACTTGTCTGCCATTGTTGTACCCCTGCCCCTCTATTTATAGAGTGAAGCTAGGGGCAGGGGTCCTGGACGTATATAGCTGCTGGTGGGCCTGGGCCGATGCAATCTGGCCTGGCAACGTTGGTTCGGCAAGGCCTCGGTTCGGTGATGCATGGAAGTGGGTTGGTCCGGTAGAGGTTGGTCCGGTGGTAGGTGAAGTGGGTTGGTTCGGTCGTTCCTGGAAGTGGAGTTGGTCCGGTAGAGGTTGGTCCGGTGGTAGGTGAAGTGGGTTGGTTCGGTCGTTCCTGGAAGTGGAGTTGGTCCGGTGGGACGTTGGTCCGGTAGTGGCTAGGTGGAGTTTGGTCCGGTGATGGAGGAGAGGGGGCATGGTTCGGCAGGTATTGGAGAAGCGTTGGTTCGGCAGCGAAGTGGTCCAGTGACGAGTGTGTTGGTTCGGTGGTGCCTTCACTCTCTCTGGTTCGGTGGTGGAAATGCACACAACACTTGCCCCTCAAAGTAGGGCATGTGCATGTACATGGCGTGCTTTGTTTTAACTTGGTGCTTCCATGCGGTCATATGTACCGAACCACCCGGTCCGGTCATCCTGCGTTCGTCTATAAATAGGGGTGTTAGGCCTTCGTTATTCCCTACCAAGTGAAATAGCCGAATCAAATTCCTAACTGTCGAACCGATTAGTGCCGAACCAGTTCTGACTGCCGAATCTTAATTGCCGGACCAGGTAAACTTTCTTCTGCCGAACAATTTTTTAAGGTTGAACTTCCGAATGAACCCGAGGTGTTTTAGGTACCGAATGTCACTTTCATATTTGAGTTTCCGAATGAAACTTGTGCTCGAACCACCTGAATGAGAATGGAAAGTGCCGAATGAACTTATACTTGAATCACCGGATGAAGCCTGAGACTCCGAATACCGAATGAACTTTTGTAATTGCTTTACCGAATCACACCAGGAGTTTGAGTGTTTTGAATTATGAGTGAAATTTCAAACTATATACACTTGTTTGTTTATATCCTCTGTTCTAACGATGTACTTTCTTGTGATGCAGATAAATGTCTCGTAAAGTGGAAACTCGATCAGATAAGAAGAAATCTATGGACAGAAGAGAGTCCCTCGTTGTGCCCCCAGCCCAGCCAGGGCCGGGACGACAGGGACCCACCCTGAGATCACTAGTGGATGGACATGGCTCTCAGGAGCTCTTGAACTCTCCTCCTGACTGCTTTCCTAGCTCCCTCAAAGAGGAGCAGCTTGATGTTATATCTCGTTCTTTCGGGATTGATAGAGCACTCATGGTGCTGCCAGGGAACGGAGTCATGCCGTATGATCCCCCTGAAGGATATTTTGCTTACAGCAGGTACCATTGTATGTGTGGGGCCATTCCCCCGATCAATGCTTGGATAGTCAGCTTCATCACCTACCTAAAGGTGGCCCCTTTCCAGCTTCAGCCCAACTCTTACACTATCTTGGTGAGCCTATTTATCATTTTCCAGCGAAAATACGGGCGCCCTCCTTCCAACCGGGAGATCCGATATTTGTACAACTTGAGGGGCTACAAGAAGGGGTCTCCGTACATTAGCTTAGAATCGGCCGTGTCCTTCAAGCCGGTCCTGGACTTATATTCGAAGTTCACCATGTTCAAGAAAGAATGGTTTTTCGTCAAGGATGACTCTGTTTCTATCCGCCGCTTCACCTCCGGCTGTAAGTTGAAGCTTATTTATAATTTCTGTTCTGACTGGAATGCTTCTTCTTATGTGTTTTTATTTCTTGTTAGCGACAGGTGGCTTTGCGGTCGTGGAGAACGATCACCTGGTTCAGATGGTCGCGGAGATAGAAGCCATTTCGGGAATGGAGAGGTCAGCTTCTTACCTAATCAGGAATGCTACTCTTCTGCAGCACAACTTGATTCTACCTTGACAGTCTGTGGTCAAGCACAGAGACACAGCTGAGGAAAGGGCTGCCAAAGCCAAAGGAGGGGCCACGACAAAGAGCGGTAAGAGGAAACCCTTCTCGATACCTCCAGTCGTCAGGGGGAAGAAGCTCAGGAAGTCCAATGGACCCTCCCCTAGCACATGTCCAGATGCTCCGGAGGAGGAAAATGTAGAGGAGGAAAGAGGCGAGGAGGAGAGCGGAGGTGATGGAGAAGGTGATGGTGGCGAAGGACAGAGCGGTGACGGCGCCGGGGCTTTGTCTTCTGGGCAAGTAGGGAAGATCCAAGAGTGGACAGATGAGGCATTACGTCAAGCTTTTGAGGGGTTGGAGGAAGGATCGGCCTTGGTGGAGAAGCCAAAGAAAACTGATAAGGCGGGGACTGGTGCTGATTCGTCTTCCCAGAGCGTTCCAGCTAAGGCCACCCCTACGTTTCAAGGTGAATTTCTAACTCCTGACGACTCCATTTATGACAAGGATTTAGGAATATTTTATGGCCAGCTTCCGTCCTGGAATGAGATTCAGGACTTATTGCAGTATCCTACTCCTCCCCAGGGTTTGTATAACAAAAGCATCTTTTTACTCTTCTTAATTTGATACGTTTCTTGAATTATAGCTCAATGCATCCTTGTAACACTTGGTTTTTACTTCCAGGAGCGGGTAAGGTGACCAAGACATCAGACATTCGACACCGTCTCGAACAATTCAAACTCCTCAAAGCTTCTGCTAAGCCAAAGCCTCCGACCAACCGTTCCGGGGACGTAGTCGGCTACCGTCCTCTTCTCGGAGTTATTGAAGAGGATATTCAAAAGAAAAGGAGGAGGCGCTCCTTATTCGAACCTTCGCCTGGACCTCAGCCCCAACCCAGCTTATTCATGATATCACGGGGGAGGAGACTGAGTTCATACCCTCTCCGCATCCATCAGAGAATCCTACCGTTACTCACATTGATCGTCCCGACTTGGCTCGTAATCCATTTGCGAGTCATCCAGATCTGGATCCGGGTTCTCATGATATTTCTTTTGACGAGGTTACTGGTGAGCACCTTCTCCCCCGCAATCCTATGGTAAGGGTGCTTGATGAGGCCAAGTCCCTGGACCTTGATTTGCTTACTACGCGGATTATAACTATGGGGGATAAAGCCAAGGCAAATGTCGATCGGGTTGCTGAGGAGACTAAGAAGTTGATGGGGCATCACGCCCGATTGGTCAAGGCCGGGGAGGAAATTGGGAGTGCCAACATAAGATTGCGGCTAGTGGTTGCCGACCAGGCCAAGCAACTCGCCGATCAGGCCATCCAGATCTCTCAGCATGAGGCTGTCTCCAGACGGCTAAAGAAAACTATGGAAGAGGCTAGCAGAGCCGAGCTGCGGAAAATGGAGGCTACCTGCAAGGAACGAATCGATATGGTCATTGCAACGATGGATGAGGTTCGGAAGGCGGATCTCGAGCGGATAGAGGAGTTATCTAGGAAGCTTGAAGCCACAGAGCTTGCTCAAGCCAAGCTGAAGGAGGAGATGGAGGCGATGAGGAAATCCCTTCAGGCTGACCGCTCGAGATATCGATCGGAAAGAGATGCTGTCGTTGCAAGGCTGTCGGTTTTCGAGGTCCGGATGAGGGAATTTGAGGAGAACGAGGGGATGATGGATGAGATGCTTTAGGACATGTACTTCCGTACTTGGAAGCAGGGCAACTTATCCTGGATGGATGATTATCCCCGGGTCATGGCCAGGATTTATCTCCGGGCTCTGGAGGAGGCTAAGCCTGATGTGGACAAGGAGGGTGGTATGGCCTTCAGGATGGATGTGGTTACGACCCAGTTCACTAAGGAGGAGAAAGTGGCAGTGAAGGAGGGCATGCGGCTGCTCGCTGCCGAGGAGGTAGGTGTGCAGTTGGGAGATGACGATCAAGGAACAGATGCTGGTAAGTTTTCCCTTTTAGCCTTTTCATAGCTTGGTTCTTTATTGTTTATTCAATGAATTTTTCCTCTGAATTGGACAGGCGGGACCCATGAAGCGCCAACTACCTCTGGTCAGCATGCTGGGAGCTTTGATTCGGCGGCTAAGTAGACCCCGGAGGGCCAGCAGTGTAGAGGCGAAGCCCCGATGCAGTCGGCTCCTTAGCTTGATCTGGACATTTTTCAGTTTACTTGACATTGCTGCCTATGTTAGTCTTAAAACATTAATGTAATTTTCAGGTTGTAATTATGTAGCGAACCACTTGATTTTTGGCATGTAACTTAATAACATAAGCTGATTTTGTCGTGTTTGAATGCTGTCGTTATTTGATGTGTTGCATAAAATATAGTTGTGCCTGTGTTAGTGATTCAATTGTGTTTGACGCTAAGTTTTTTCTTAAAATATAATTTAGTGTCTTGCGATGTTAGTGTGATGTGCGTAGAAATTATAGTTACATATTTATGTACAAGAGAAGAAAGTACCGCCCTTCAAGTTTTTGCTGTAGACGGTAGCTTTGAATGCCTTGCGTAATCGGATACGGAATGCAGCTGAATGACCTGCCATCCAGCTGTGAGTTCTTATTCCCATTAGCGAGTGTCTCCTATTTTGTGTTCTGTACTTTAGTGATCGTTATAGAGGATAGGAGGAAAGTTTTTATAAATAAAATGGAAATACAAGAAATAGTAAAACTTCCAATCACGGAAGGCCTTCGATGTGCTTAAGTTCGTGGCAAACGGGTTTTGTAGTCACTTTCCCTAGCTGTGGGTCATGGAGACGTTTGTCACCCATCTTACGCCTCCGCGGGGAGTTTTCTTTTTTACCACAGCCGTACTTAAGACACATCGGAGCCGAGATCGCGCACAGTAACTACTCGGGCCATAATGGCCCGTAATCGTGGGTATTATTCGATTTACCGTGGCCGGCTAGCGCGGGTGCCAATCGTCAACTGTGAACTGCCCCTGGCTGGCCACACCTTATGTTGGGGCTTACAATCGGTTCACGGTTGCCGGCGAGCCGAACGCCATAATGAGCTGCCTCGGCTATAGTCGGCCTTCTCGGTGGCTTATAATCGGCTCATTACAGTTGGCTTTGAGGGCCGTCGCGAGCAATGAGTTAACCCGCAGCGGAGGGATGCTGGAGCAAAAGTTGCCTCATTGGCGAGGGCATAGACTCGTATAGTACCTGTTAGGTCTTGTCCAAGTGAGGTTGTGCCGTGAAGTGTCCAGAATGGAAATGCCGTTACATAGGATTTTGTTCAACAGAAAGGGATAAAGCTTAACAAGCAGCCAAGATATAAAGGAACAAGTTAAAAAGAGACAAGATTTTTATAGTGGTTCGGCACGAAAATGTCTACGTCCATTGATTCTCTTTGTTAATTCACTTTATATGGGCAGTACAAGTTAAGAAAAGTATCGACGAAGGTGTTGGATGTTCCATTCCCTCTGGAACACCTCTCCGTCCACTGTTGACAAAATATAAGCTCCGTTGTGGAGATCTTTATGAATTACATAGGGTCCGTCCCAGATCGGATCTAGCGCTCCGGGGCGCAGGAAGATCCTCTTGAGGACAAGATCTCCTTCTTGTAAGCTGCGGTGCTTGACTTTGGAGTTGTATCGTGCTGCCACTTTTTGCTTGTGAGCTGCCGCTTTAAGTGCTACATCATTCCTTCTTTCTTCGATTAGATCCAAAGACATGTGGAGGAGTTCTTCGTTCTCTTCTGGGTTGTAGTGGATCCTACGGTGGGATGGCACTACAGCCTCAACTGGGAGCATGACCTCCGATCCGTATGCCAAAGAGAAAGGAGTATGCCCTGTTGATGTTTTGAAAGACGTGCGGTAGGCCCAAAGTGCCGTAGGAAGTTCATCCACCTAAGAGCCTTTTGATTTTTCAAGCTTCTTCTTGATTAGAGTTTTAAGAATTTTGTTGACAGCTTCGACTTGCCCATTTGCCTGGGGATAAGCCACAGATGAGAAGCTTTTGTGAATTCCGTGCCCTTGGCACCAGTCGGTGAATTCCTCGCTGTCAAACTGAAGTCCATTGTCTGATATGATTTTGAGTGGAACCCCATACCTGCATAAAACATTTTTGATCAAGAAGTTAATAACTTTTGCCGAATATATTTTATTTAGAGGCTCCTCTTCCACCCATTTGCTGAAATAGTCAACTACCACTATGGCATATTTGGCTCCGCCTTGGCCAATTGAAAGTTCGCCAATCAAGTCAATTCCCCATATTGCAAAGGGCCAAAGACTGGTCATCTGAGTAATCTCATTGGTTGGTAGTCGAGGGATCTTAGCAAATTTCTGACATATGTCGCATTTTTTGACGAAGTCCAAGGCGTCTCTGTTTAAGGTGGGCCAGAAATATCCATATCGGAGTATCTTCTTTGCCAGATTCTGCCCTCCGGTGTGGTCTTCGCAACTTCCTTGATGGATGTTGGATAAGATTTCCTTGGCTTCCCTTTCAGCGACACATCTTAATAAGGGGTTAGAGAAGCCGCGCCGATAGAGGATGCCTTCTTGTATTGTGTAGCGGGAAGCTCTCCTCAAGATTTTCCTGACTTCGTTACGCTCGTTGGGTAGTGTGCCATCTTGCAAGTATTTCCGGATAGGAGTCATCCAAGTTTCTTCTTTGATCACAGCTATCAGATCCTCTTGTTCGAAACTTGGGGCTAGTTGTTTTGAGATGGCTACTGTTCCAGAAATGGTGCTGTTCTTCATGCTAGCTTGCTTTGCCAGTTCGTCGGCCTCTCGGTTCTCCTCTCGAGGAATGTGTTTGATTAAATAGTGGTCCAACTGATCGAGTAGCAGCTTGGTTTTCTTTAGATATGTTGTGAGCCGTTCCCCTCGAGTCTGGAACTCTCCTAGTACTTGGTTCACGATAAGTTGAGAATCGCTATGAAGACATAAAGAACTGACTCCAATTTCTAAGGCAAGTTCTAATCCTGCTATTACTGCTTCATATTCTTCATCGTTGTTGGTGGTAACGAATTCCAACCTTAGGGCATAGTGCAGCTTCCTTCCCCTGGGGGTGATTATCACAACACCTTCCCCCGAGCCTTGTTCGTTTGATGCCCCATCTACAAAGAGATTCCACTTGATATCTTATGCTATTTCAGATTGCTCCTTACCTTCGTTAGTAGTGAATTCGGCAATAAAATCGGCTATGGCTTGTCCCTTGATGGCGGTGCGAGGATGGTAGGTTATATCATATTGACTCAGTTCAATGCACCACTTAAGTAGTCGCCCAGAAGTGTCGGGGCGATGTAGTACCTGCCTTAGCGGTTGATAGGTTAAAACTCTGATGGAATGAGATTGGAAATAGTGTTGTAGTTTCCGTTACGTGATTAGCAGACAGTATGCTAGCTTCTCAATTTTAGGGTATCTGGCTTCTTCCTCTGTAAATCTCTTTCTTACAAAGTATACGGGCCGCTGCGCGCGGTTGTCTTCTCTCACCAAAGCGGCGCTTAAAGCATGGGACGATACAGCAAGGTATAGGTATAATTCTTCGCCTTCATTTGGAGTTGAGAGTACTGGTGGTCTCTGGAGGTGTTCGATTAGGTTAAGGAAGGTTGTCGAGCATTCATCAGTCCAGTCGAACTTTCCTTTGTCTTTCTTTAGAGCTTCGAAGAAAGGGATACATTTGTCGGTTGCTTTAGAGATGAACCTGCTTAGGGCGGCCACCTTCCCGTTTAGGCTTTGCATCTCTCTTTGAGTGTATGGTATCTTGATATCTTGCAAAGCCCGGACTTGTTCGGGGTTTGCTTCAATCCCCCTGGCATGGACGATGAATCCCAAGAACTTTCCCGACGATACTCCGAAGGAGCACTTTAGAGGATTCAGCTTCATTCCATATTGGCGAAGTACTTGAAACATCTCATCCAGGTGGTTTATATGATCGTCGGCTTTCCTTGATTTTACCAGCATGTCATCCACATAAACTTCCATAGTTCGTCCTATTTGTTCCGCAAACATCTTATTGACGAGGCGCTGATAAGTAGCTCTGGCGTTTTTAAGTCCAAAAGGCATTACTCTGTAGCAGTACAATCCCCGGTCAGTGATGAAACTAGTGTGGTCTTGATCGGGGGCGTGCATAGGAATCTAGTTATATCCTGAGTATGCGTCCATAAAGGATAAGAGTTCGTGCCCGGCTGTGCTGTCCACGAGTTGATCGATTCGGGAGAGTGGGAAGCAATCCTTCAGGCAAGCGTCATTTAAGTTGGAGAAGTCAATGCATGTTCGCCACTTTCCATTTGCCTTCTTTACTAGTACCGGGTTAGAGATCCACTCTGGGTAGATGGCTTCTCGTATGAAGTTATTGGCAAGTAGGTTCTTTACTTCTTCCTCGAGGGCTGCTGATCGTTCTGCTCTCATACTTCTCTTTTTCTGCTTTACTGGCACTTTGGTAGGATCGACGTTCGGTACGTGGCATGCTAAGTCTAGGGAGATTCCAGTCATATCAGCGTGCGTCCATGCAAATACATCCAAGTTGTGGCGGAGAAAATCAATGAGTTGATCCTTTAATTCTGCTTTTAGTTGAGATCTGATTTTCAATAGTCTACTTGAGTCATGTTTGTCTACAGATACAAATTCCATAGCCTCTGCAGGCTCGGCGATGGCCTCCTCCTCTTTGTCCCTGGGGTCTAATTCATTGAAAGGATCACTGGTATATCGAAGAGGATGGGCTTTCTTTAGTTGCTATGCTTCCAAGCTTTTCATGCAGAGAGTAGTCTCTGCATTTTTCCCTTTATCCCTTCTGCGGTTATTGCGAAGTTCAGTTACATAGCAGTCTCGAGCAACATCTTGATCTCCTTCTACTTCTCCTATTCCATTGTCTGTTGGAAATTTCATCTTCAGGCACCACGGGGCCAGGACAATTTGGAAGTCGGACAAGGTTGGTCTTCCCAAAAAGGCGTTGTAGGCCGAGTGGTTTTCTATTAGCACAAATGTTTGTTTCCGCACAACGGAGCGGGGATGACTTCCAATTTCAACAAAGAGGTCCAGTTGTCCGAAGGGCATTTTCGCATCTCCAGTGAAACCATGTAGCGGTTTGTTGCAGGGAGACACATCCTTCATTGACAGCTTCATTTTGTCGAAAGCATGCTTGAATAGGATATTTACTGAGCTTCCAGTGTCTACTAGAATTCGGAAAACTTTGGCTGGACCGAACCAGGCAGAGATGACCATAGGATCCATGTGAGGGTACTTCCTTCCCTTTAGATCACGCATATTGAATGTGATGTCATCATTCTCTTTCCATTTCGGGTGGCATTCTTCTGTAACAGAATTAATGCAGCCTTCATTGTTTCTAAGCGACCTTCCATATCTTTCCATCTCTGCCCAGCTTCTGTCGGCAATGTGTGGTCCTCCTAATATGGTATGGACCACTATCTTCTCCTGACTAGAGCCGCTGGTGTTGCGATTTCCTCCGCCTACTTTTGGGAGGGGTAGCCCTGGGTTCTCATTGGCAGGAGTTGGAGTCATGTTCTGCCCTTTTACATAGCGCTCTAGCCTCTTCCTTCTGATGTGTTCTTCAATTAAGTCTCGGAGATGATGACATTCATTTGTGTCATGCCCATGAGATTCGTGGAAGCGGCAGAACTTTCCGGACTTAACTGCGTTATCTGATTCCTTTTTGTGTGGGGGGCGCTTGTATCTAACTTTTTCTTGGGTGGCCAGGAAGATGTTTTCGATTGTTTCATTCAAAGGAGTGTAAGAGTCAAACCTCGGTCCTGGCTGATATAAACGCTTTTCTCCCTTCCTTCCCCCAGCATTGTCTTTAGAGTCATTCCTTCGAACATCCTTTGCTGCAACGGGAACTCTGTCTGGAGTTGCCTTAGTCTGTTGCCCTGACTGCCTCTCAGTGGCAGCGTCTTCAAGCCTCATACACTTCCCGGCTTCATGTAAGAAATCGGGTAAGGTAGCCCGTTTTTCTTTTGTTAATCTCCTAGCAAATTTAGTATCCAGATGCACACTACTGCAGAGGGCCATTAGGATAAGTTTCTCACCGGCATCTTGGACTGCGGCCGCTGCGGTGTTGAATCGGGTTAGATATTGTTGCACTGTCTCTCCGGGCTTTTGTTTGATATTAGATAGGGAATAGGCGTCCTTGGGTTGTTCCACATGAATGCGGAACTGGCTGATGAACTTTCCTTTCAACATTTCCCATGAGCTGATGGATCCTTGGGGTAGATGACAGAACCAGGAGGTAGCTAGATCTGCCAAGAATAGTGGGAAGCATTTACAAAACACTCCCTCTGTTGCTCCGCTCATGAGCATATGCTGTGTGTATCTCTGCAAGTGTACAACGGGGTCAGAGATTCCCTTGTAAGGTTCCATTGTTGGTATTTTCCATTCCCGGGGGGTGATGGCGATTTCGATATTGCGGGTGAAGGGGCTGGTTACCCTAGCGCCTATCCCTCGATCTCTTTGATCCCGTCGGACGCACTCTCTGAACAATCGCGCCATCCTTTCATCAAAACTTGGAGCGGATAGAAATGAGTTTGGTTCTTCCCTGCGGGATTGATTCCGTCCAGATGACATGTAAGGATGGTATCGTCTATCACTCCTAACATTCTCCAATGGCTGCCTCTGGTCTTCCGGGGGGACGCTGGGGTCAGCCACAGTTGGCCCTTGCCTTGATCTTCCCCTGCTGGGTTCTGTTCTCAGCACTTCCTCGGGTCCAACTTCGGGCTGGACTCCAGCTCGGCCCCGTCTATTGGTGTTTCCATGGTTAGGTAGCATGGCAGGCTCAGCTACATCCGACCCCTGCCTGGTACCTCCCCCGTTGGGTTCGGTTCCAAGTGTTTCCTCGGGTCGGAATTCGGGCTGAGTCCGGGCACGGCTCCTACCATTGTTGTTTCTATTGTTAGCCTCTTCGAAGAAGAAAGACCTTTGTCGTCTCCCAGATCCTCCAGACCGGGACTCGCCCCATGATTCAGTGTTGCGGTTGGATTCTTCAGCATCCCTTAAGCGTGACATGAGTTGGTCCACCAAGGCTTCTTGTTGAGATGCGAAGCGGTTAGTTACTTCAGCCACAACCCTGTCCAGGTCCGTCCTTGTAATTGGTTGTTCCGTAGCAGGGGCTGTCGGATTTGCCTGATTTCCATTTGCTGTTGGAACCGGACGATTGTCTTGATCTATGATCCCTGACCCTGGGATACTGCTAGTTGCGATGTTCTTTCCTTTGTTAGCATCTTTCTTCCGTCCGGGAGGCATGTTTTCCAAGCAATGAACGATGCTGATAGGAAAAGGGTTAAGTGGGAGAAGCTGAAGCTTCGAGTTCCTGCTCTCAGTGAAAGCACCAAAAATGTTTGCACAAAAAATGGGCAAACACCTCCAAGTCGTATGATTTAGTTGATTATATGTTGTTCTTAGTGATTTGGGTGATTTATGCAAATATATAAAATAGATGGACTAAACTGTAAAAGACACACAGATTTATAGTGGTTCGGCCAGAATGTGCCTACGTCCACTTTATATGTTATTCTCCTTTTCTCTTCATATTACAAGTACAAAGCTTAGATTACAAGTATCTGAAAGTTGTTTGAAAGTTCTATCTGTGCTTGAGCTCTCAAATTTGTCTACCATTGTTGTACCCCTGCCCCGCTATTTATAGAGTGAAGCTGGGGGCAGGGGTCCTGGACGTATATAGCTGCTGGTGGGCCTGGGCCGATGCAATCTGGCGTGGCAACGTTGGTTCGGCAAGGCCTTGGTTCGGTGATGCATGGAAGTGGGTCGGTCCAGTAGAGGTTGGTCCGGTGGTAGGTGAAGTGGGTTGGTTCGGTCATTCTTGGAAGTGGAGTTGGTCCGGTAGAGGTTGGTCCGGTGGTAGGTGAAGTGGGTTGGTTCGGTCGTTCCTGGAAGTGGAGTTGGTCCGGTGGGACGTTGGTCCGGTGGGATGTTGGTCCGGTAGTGGCTAGGTGGAGTTTGGTCCGGTGATGGAGGAGAGGGGGCATGGTTCGGCAGGTATTGAAGAAGCGTTGGTTCAGCAGGGAAGTGGTCCGGTGACGAGTGTGTTTGTTCGGTGGTGCCTTCACTCTCTCTGGTTCGGTGGTGGAAATGCACACAACAACTGGAAACCTTTCTTCCCCAAATTAAATTTTAACCCAATACTTTACATTCGGTTAATAATCATAAAAATCCTCAAAACTGTAAATTCGAACTTAAAAAAACCATACCAAATTAGAAGAGTTTTAGATATAGATTGATGTGGGAAATGGAACAAAATAAGCTATGGAAAGAAATCCAAGGATACTTTCATATGAACTAAAAACTCAAATTATGAAATTAAAATAGCGATTCAAATTAAAACCTAATGAATATAAAAAATTTCAAATAAAAATTCACCGTGGAAAGTAAGTTTGAAAAGCAAGATAACAAAAACTTACTTTGAATTCAATCTTCTATTTGCTGGAAATAGGAAACTGTATAAGAAACTGAAAATTTTAATTTTTTCTGGAGATTTCTTTTATCGTAGGTAAATGAAAGGGGAGAAGAAAGAAGCTCAATTTATAAGAAAATTCAGCATGAAGAACAGACCGACAATCAAATTTAAATAAATGGTCAGAGTTTGTGAAAGAATATGAAAAGGTGGGAAATCACAATGCTGAAATAAGGTGGAGTATCGAAACAGATGATTTGAAAAGTCAAAGGCATCCCTTCGCAAAGAGGGGCAAATTTTACCGCCAATTCCCACTTCAACCTAGTCAAAACCAAGATGAATAGAAGAGAAGGAAGTACGAGAGATGATAGCATCAAAAAAGCCTTTCGAAGGAGTCGAAGGGATGCTATAGACAAAATTCAGATATGTTATAAGCTTTCAAAGAGGTCGAAAGCACATTTTCGCTTCAATGACTTCCTTTCGAAACAGATGCTTTCGCCTACTTGAAGACGTTTCAAATAGGCAGAGAATACCTTTCAAAGGTAGCAAATAACAACCATTCACATGCATGCCAAACCTTTCAAAACCGAAGGTTTTGCCTTCATTTAAATTACTCAAAAAGATGCTTTGTTGGAGCAACCCCTTCGAAAGCATAACTAAGCCTTTCGAACTAGTTGAAGCCTTTCACGGCTAAGAGGGGTTCTGCATCAAGCCACAAGTATATGTTCGGAAGTTACCTTCCATGTCGAAACCCTCAATATTTCAACACCTTCGAAACCCCAAAGGATTACCCATTGACAAAGTCGAAAGCTCATGCCTCTTCTTACTTGCAACTACAAAGCAACACAAAGTGAAAAGGCACACCTGCCCCTTTTGATGAAGACATAAGCATTCAAATCCATTCAAAAGACAGAAGGATGCACAAATGTTGAAGGTGATGAAAGGTCTACAAGGCCGCCTTTCGACCAGGTCGAAAGCATTGAGTCGAAAGGTGTCAACCCGCACTTATAAATAAGACACTAGGGGTCTAGTTTATGGGTCTGAATTCTTTCACTCTACTTTTGTATTTTCCAAAAGTTGTCAACCCTAATTTTCAAATTAGATTGGTAATTTGATCATTTTGTACTACTTGAATTTAATGAAAACAAGATCATGGAATTTTGGAATATTTGGCTGATTTTATATCTCTGTTAAATTCAACTCTGGAGTGTTGAAAAGTTTTCTTATTACCAAGATATCTCATATAAATATGCCCACACATAAATACGGACGAATTTTTATCTTATGATAACCAAAATATTTTATATTGAAAACACTTTGATATTATCTTTAATGACATTGGTTTTGAAAACGTTTTTCAAGTAGATGTATATAAAACAAGTATCAATAACTGGACTAAGTTTATGGTAATATATCCTGACTAGGTCAAAGGAATATACCTAGATGGAACATATGATACCAAAGGGGTAGCTGAAATGTTTGCAAAGCGTTACAGCTATTTTGGCACTACAATCAAAATCGTAAAGCTTGTATTAGGATTGGATTTCCATCATGAAAAGGAAATAGTGGCCTGATGTGGTGTTCTAGTTGCAACAAACATATATCCAATAGCTACACATTCAAGGACTCGGATGCCCCTATAATGCTGTCAACAACCGATGAGAATCAATATCAACGGCTACTCATCCAAGGACTCAGATGTCACTTATTCTACACATGGAAGGATGTAGCCTTTTCCGCATTTCATTCGATAGTCCATAATTATGTCTCGCAGACCACATAGTATCCCGTATCGTTAACGGGTTGAGAGGCTAGAGAGGCCGCGCTCTTGTTTTCATAAAGCCATACTTTATTTTTCACAAAGATACACTTTATTCTTCCACAAAGCACATTGCACATAAAATGCCACATTTTCATTCCTTCGATTACTATTAACTTCTGCGAACATACAACCTCTGAGCTTGTACATCTCAGAGATGGGCGTTAAGCTAAGAGAAGTTGTCTTCTCTCCCATCAAGTAGATGTATGATTGTAAAGTCAATGTTCATGATCTCAGAAATGTAATTTTAGACATTCGTCCATACTAGTTCATTCTAAGACTGAAAGAAACCAAAGGCACTCCCCCTAGCACATCCTTTTGGGAATCACCTCTAGAATCAGTAATAAGTAGTCCTTGCAATACGAAGATTTTTTAACATGACATGATCGCTGCTATAATAAATATCTATATATTGGGAGAGACCCAAAGAATGTCAAAAACAGTCCTTCCGCTATGAAGATCATTGGTCTTCAATAATCATCATCTTCAACCTATCTTCATCACCAAGATGTCTTTATTTTCGAACGTATACATTGGTTCGAAGTGATTTTGGGATAGGAGTTGCCTGAATCCGACCCCGATTCCAACGAACCAATTATCAAATTAAAAAGATGTTAAATTCATATGTGACTATCAATCATCATTTAATTTAATTCATATTTTTATTCATTCATAAATATCTCTTAGAGATATGTTCATTAAATCATTTCTTTATCTTTTTCAAAGTATATGGAATTATTAAGCCTCATTTAACCAATCCTTTGGTTAGTTAAAACCTTTTAAGCTTTGGAATAATTCTAAATCATTTCATTCTTTTACTTAGGAAAACATTTCTAAATCATTTATTAAATCTTAATCAAAGATTTCATATTTCCAAAACATAACGTTTAAATGGGTCAAAAACAGTGTTATTTAAGACATAGTTTGTTGCAAACCTAAAACAATTAATTTCAAGTATAGGAATTAAAATGATTCCAAATCATATATTAAATCTCACATTGGAAAACATTATTTTAGAGCATCCAGGCTTTCACTTCGACATGTTCCGTCCCTCGTCCAAGTCTCCTTGGATGCCACAGACGAAACATGTGTACTAATCGTTTCCACATACTGCTTTCATTTTTATAAATGATTTATAAAACTTCTAAATCATTAATTGAAACACTTAATTATTCTTTTAAAAACCATTTATAAAAGATAAAAAAAAAATAATGGTTATGTTTAAACTCATATTTCACATGTTATTTAAAACTGCTGCGAAAAGTGCTTTAAAAGATATATTGATCAAAACGACATTTCTATCTTTTGGAAATTGATTAATATAACTCAAATTTCCTTTAAAGAATTTTAAAAGATTGACAAAATTTATTTCATATTTTTAAATATTTAAAAAATATACATTTAGAACATTTGCTACTTTGGCCACCGAAGTGCCAAAGCGCGTTTTTATTGAAAACTTGATTTGCTCATAGTTTAAAATGTACTTAATGAAATCTTGATTTTCTTTCTTCATTTAAAAATATGGATACAATAGTCCAGAAAATTCTTATCTCGAAGAATTCCGAGCTATATTCCATTTCGTATACTCATTTAAATTCTTCGGCGCGAAATCACGAATTACCAATACGTAACATGCCTAGTGTTGATTTGTTTTTCAGTTTCTTTTCAAACTTCATGGAAACACTTTTAAATGTTTATAAAATAACTCCAAACCATTTAAAACTCATTAAACATACACTTTTCATATTTCAAACTCATTTTCCATTTCATTTCATATTATAATATTATATATTACTATAATATTTATTTCAACCTTGTTTTAGATATTTAATACCAGTAAGTAGGCTAAACAACTTCATACCATCTTTATATGGATTTAATTCTCATTTGATTAACTATGGTTAATTACTAACCACTGCTCCTATCATTTATCAAGTCAAGTAATCATCCATATTCACATCCATATATTCAAACAAGTAATCAACCAAGTAATCACACATTTAATCATCCAATATATATATATATATATATATATATATATATATATATATATATAATATTTTCACATCATTAAACTTGGAATTATTTAGAGATCAATTAGTAAATTTTAAATGTGAGTACTCACCT
Organism: Allium cepa; assembly: GCA_030765085.1. NCBI lineage: Eukaryota > Viridiplantae > Streptophyta > Magnoliopsida > Asparagales > Amaryllidaceae > Allium > Allium cepa. The sequence continues at coordinate 516,231,698 of CM060938.1, forward strand.
TTAACCAAACCGTTTTCACTTCCTACTAACATTCATCTAATCCAACGCTTCATTATCGTTTCAACTTCAACCAAATATCATTGAAACCACCTTTTCTTCCTCTTACACCATATGCCTTGCTCCATCTCCTTTTTACATAACCATGGCCACCTACCTTCTTACTTTATCTCATTCATTTCCACCATCCACCTCCCTTTAGGTTTGACCTCCCATGTTCCACGCCTTCATCCATCATTTCTTCACTTTTTGTATGTTAAACAATGTTTTAATGATGTTCTAAGGTCTTTGGTAAAGTTTGGTGGAGTTTGGAGTTGGTTTGATATGATTTTAAGAAAGTTAGTAAGGAAGAAAAAGAGAAGGAGTCATTAAAATAGCTTAAAGGAGGAAGAAGAAGAGAATGTGTATGATAAATGAGAGAACAGCTTGTGTATTTGTAGAAAAAGAAAGAAATGGTAAGTTACCAAAGTAACCCCTTACCAAATTACCCTTCATTAAGTTTAAAGTAAACTTACTTTTTCAACGCTTACCATCATCCATCACTTCATTAATTTATATAATTTTCACTTAATAATTAAGGAATGTATTTGGAAGGAAAAGTGAATTAAAGTGAAGATTTGCCTTGGTTTTGGTGAGATTTGATTTGATGTTTGCTTTTTGACTTTTTAAGTTACCTTACTTAGTTTTACTACTGACATTCTAGAATTTTCTAATGATACTTTATAAAAGTAAACTTGATTAGTTGTAAAATGTGTATATATATATTTGTGTTCAAACATGTTAACAAAGGTGCAACAACGTTGCGATAATTTATATTGAACAAAACGTTGATTTTCGACAAAACGTTTTACGGTCACATTTTAGCGTTCGTTACACTATTTATTTATGTAAACAGAACTTGAAATAAGTTACTTTTCATCTTTAATTAAAAAAGTGTATTTGACTTATAAAACCATATTTAATAATGTTAAAATCCAATTGTAAAAATACGACGTCGATTTTTCAACGTACGACGAAATTTATCAATCTTCATAAAAGCAAGTATTTTTATGCTTATAAAACTTTTATCAATCACTTAATATCATTTAATTACAATTTTAAAAGAAATATTTATCATCCAAAATTATTATTCGAATGTATATCAAATTTTGTCGAAAACCGGCTTTCGTCAATTATACGATGAAACTCCAAAATCTCTTATTTTTGTAAACCAATTCTAAAAATAAGTTCATTGTTCTCATTTATTGCATAAAACATGGTTATTTAAGTTTAAAAATTCTATATTTAATATTTAAAGTTAATTAAATATTCTATTTAGAAGTGGTAAAATTTCGGGCCGTTACATAATCCGATGTTGTTTAATTAGACCATTAAGGTTATTGACTATATAATATGGTATGATGTGCAAATCTGAAATAGATTCCAAGTAAATAATCAAAAATGATTTTGATAGTTGTATCCAAAGGGAATGATCCATCGGTCGCAAATATGTCTTTGAGAGAAAGAGAAATGCAGTTGGAATATAATTTGCCACATTGATAAGAACAATACTGTGAATTTCAGTTTTTGAAACTAACATTACAGATTCATCATTCGATGTGCTCAATTTGTTTCAGATTATACTCATAAAATTATCACATGGCATGACTTAATATTTTGGTACATACGTATTAAAATATAAAATTAGAAATAATGATTTGCAGTAAACTTTTTACATGTAATGACCAAAGTATCTCGAAGCTAGTGGAAACGATATTAAGTTTGTGAGTTTTGGATATGATCCAAGAAATGATAGATAGTATCATTTTATAAGCATCGAAATTGAATAAATATTTTGATAGAAACATCAAATAGTTTGATTATTAGTCAAAATGCAGATGAAGCATGTGTTCATAGGAAAGAACGTTAAAAGGTACATAAATATATCAAAAACATAAGTAAGCAATATATTGTTGATAGTTAACGATGTACTTGTGTTACAATCAGCTTTAGTTGTTTTAATACTCGACTTTCAATTTGTAATTAATGTATTTTATAGCAAGTCTAAAAGATATTGGAAATTTCCCAATTATATGCAAGGATATTTTACTAAAATTTTGAATACGGAACATGTAAGATGAATTCTTTATGCATTGGTAGTAGAAATGATCATATACGTTATGTTATCCACGATATCATGATTTGTTTATTATTTGACACGTGGAGTCCAAATAGATATCATGGTTATTCGATGTGTTCTCGTGTATTTATGAAATACTAGAGAACTATTTGCAAAAACAACAAACTCCTTATGAAGGTGTCTTCGGACTCAAACTTCATAAGTGATAATGAGTATAATACATGTCGATAATAAATTCAAGTTAAGAATCTTTAAGTTAGAAATGTTCCAAACGAAAGACTATAGCCGATTCAATGAAAAAGGATAAGTACATCTCCTCTCCTTGGATAACATTGCAATAAAAAAACGTATATAAATAGAAATGCACAAATTTTTAACTAAGTCGAGGGTGATTCCAAATGTTTGATAATTCCGTAACAATGTTATATAATCGCAATATTGCATAGTTCGTAACATAACTTAGAGACCACTAGAAGTCGAAAGACACAGAACTGTTCCACATGACAGAACATTTTATCAACCTCGAGGAAAGTTGATTGACAAACTAGATAATTAAAGCATAATAGGATACTAGTTCACTAAGGGTTTGGCCGGGTTGGTTTTGAGGAAACCGATTAGAAAGGTTGGAATAAGATTCCATAATTGACTCCATGTGCAAGTGTGAAAGTGATAGAGTTAGGGATATGCCCTATGGTAAAATACATGATTTGTTACATATTTCTAACTCAAAAACCATTCTTGCTTGAAATAAAGGTGTCTTCTTTCTATTATATACTTGATATAATATGTTATAATAATTAATTAATTTAAGTAAAGGTATATGCAAAATAAAATCCATAACTAGTATGTTTGTGATAGTAGTTATAAAGTATTTTAACCGTGAGTAATTTATCACAATTAAAATAAATATACCATTTGAAATATTCATAGTCAAGATGTATTGAGGCTAGTTACATAACGCTCCCCAAATATTGGGTAGTGTGTTAATTATGGCTGGTGGAGGTACTAAGGGGTTATGTACCAATAGTTTTTGGATATAATATGGAATAACTTGCTCGATTGTTTTCTATGGGTTAATATAACTAAGGTCAAAAAGAAAATATTGATATGACTGATTTACACAGTTCTCATGACTTGATAATAATTGATCGTCAATATAAAAGCTTCACTTTAATTATAGTCAAATCATGGCACGACATTCATCTATCGATTATAGTTGGATGAGTGGAAGTATTGGAAGTGAATACTATTCAAGAGAGGATTCATCTCCTCTGTTATATGCGGTTGGTATCACGGTCAACTCACGTCAACTCAAAGTCAAAATCTTTGGTCAAAGTAGCTCGTTTAATGATAATTATTATTATTATTGAAAAAAAGGACTTTGATTTTAGGCTATAGAGTTGAATGTGGATGATATTGGAATTTTGATCATTACCAAATTCCATGAATCCAAAGTGATATAGTTTCGATGAAAAGAACTAGTGTGAATAAAAGTCACAACAGGGTAACGCTTAGCAAAATAAAATTGGATTTTATGAAAACCAAAAGATAAACTTGGCCAAAATGTCATATTGTCTGCTAAGTGATGTATGAACACTGATATTCGAATAGCTTGATATTAATCACTGACCAAATTTACCCTAACGGGTCACACAACCGAAACGATGGACACTACTTTGACCGAACGCTTTAATCAATTTACGTTGTTACAAATTAATTATTAATTGTGAAATACTAGTTATAAATTAGATTTTAATTGGATAAATAAATATTATTTAATGTACTTATAATAGCTATAAATATATTAACCGATCTACGATATCCATAAGCATTTAATATAAATTTAAATGCAAAATATTTGTTTGGGCTATAAATGGGTTTAAAGCTTGTGAAGGGGATGGTAGGTTCGGGTCCAATAAGGGGTACTAGACAGCTAAATGATGGGCTAAAGAGGCTTTGATCTGGATGGCTAAGATGGAAGAAGAATGAATAGAAAATAGATCCTAATTTTTCTCCTTTTTTTCTTTATATAATGATCCCTACCCATATTTGTTTGAAGACTTTTGAAGCTGCCATCCCAACCTATTTCTAGCCGAACTCAACCCTTCTATTCTCTATCAATTCAAATTCAAATTCAAATCAAGTCAAGTGTTACTCGATATTTGGTGGTCAATGGTTTAGGGAATAGCAATTTACTAGATTGGAAATCTATTCAAGAAGAAAATTTCATCATTTCAAGGCGGACTTACAAGCTTTGGTTATAAGGTACACTCGTAACATGTTTATGAATATTGATCAGAATATATAATGTTTATTTATTATATATTATATTGTTAGTGAGGTGACAATTATAATAAAGGAATATATTTTCACAATTTGATTGATTATATGTGTATATATGTTTTATATTTAAAACAAATTATCGTATATATACACCTATATGCAGCATTGTTTAATGTTAAAAAACAACTTTTGTATTTTAAATAATTTAATATATGATATATATATATGCATGTATATAGTTTATATTTTTAATACTAATCATAATTATAAACTTTTGCTGATTTTGAAAGTGTAAGCTCCGAACTTTTGGAAGGAGAGAAATGGAAGAGTTTTTAATGCCAGATTCAAGTCCAGATTTGATATCTGCCATGTTATCAATAGAGATATTCGTTCACAATGCTTTTCTCTCCGTATTGGTTCACGAATTGGATGGTTGAGAAATAGTGCCAATTTTAATTTGTTTGTTCATACGTATTTTGTTTTATTTCTTTTTCCTTCTTTTCACCTCTGTAATACCTTATTAACTGCTTGTTTTCCTTCAAGTATTTAATAAATGGTAGGGGATTAGACAACCCGACCGGCCTTGCCAAAAAAATATGGTAATTTAATTTTATACATAAAGTTTAATAAGTATATTGTTTTTGATAGGAACAAAATATTTGTTATTTATATATTATAGTTAAAATAATATTTAAATCAATTAATCATATAAATAGTTATATAAAAATATATATGTATTATAAATTGAGTTATATATTTTATAAAATCGAATTAATGCACATTATATATCGGTAGTAAAAAAAAATTCTTTACAATTTTAAAATATTTAAATATTAGTTGAGATTTAAAAATTATAAAATTATAAAATTATATAATAGATTTTCAAAATACGAAATTCTCATTTAGAGTTTACAGGAAATTTAAAATTCAAATCTTAGTTTTAAAAAAATATTTTTTTATTGGTTTTTAAAAATTTCCATATGGATTTTATTATATAATATATTTTAAATTTAAAAAAAAATTAATTCTAAACAGTGCACAAGACTTGGTATGTACACATTTATTATAAATATATTTTATGTATTTTATGAGTGTTAATCTATATTTATTATTATATTATTATACATATATATGCACATATAAGTATTTAATATGTACTTATATTAAAAATAAATATATATTTATATATGTACTAGTTTCAGTTTTACTGCAAAAAAGTTTTACTTAATATACTTTATAAATAAATTAAATATATTTAATATAGTAATAAATGTATACAATATTTTTTTAACAAGACTAAGCGGATTTATCTGGGCCCTACCAGTTTATTACAATATAATGAATTAGAAAAGAACCAAATAAGCTTTGATTCTTGAAAGAAAAGAAAAAGGAATTAAGAAATAAAGAGAAAACGGAAAAAACAAAAGCACGCATATAACAAGATACTTGCACAAACACCACTTAACTCCAAATCAAGTAAGTAGAAGGATCAAAGCAAAAGCTGCTCGTCACAATACCAAATTCGATAGCATGTTGAATCTCATTCCAAAGCGCAGATCAGATATACTCTTTCCATTAAAAAATCTTTCATTTCTTTCTTTCCATATGGAATGCAAGAACTTCTTCAGCACAATCAACGGAGACAGTCCTTCACTATTTCTCCAACAAGTTGCCTTGTAAATAATATCCCATTCAATGTATTAACCCTACCATAATCAGTCCTACCAATTTTCAATATGAATCTTGACCACAAAGGGAATATTCTAGAAAATTAAAGAAAACGTGCAGATTGTCTTCCAAATCATCATGATAGAATACGCAGGAACCATCAACTTGCTTACCACACAGTATCAGATTGGACTAAGCGTGGATCAAGTTCCTCATTAACGTCCAAAGAAACAAGTTCTCTCTTAGATAGAATATGAACTCAATTTGATTTTAGAAATTTGTTGAAGAAGAATTGATATATTTGATCTTTATTGATGAAACAGTGTTGATGTAAACTGATACAAAATGATGCAATTCTTTGTTATAGAGAGATTACGTTATATATACAATGTAGATAGTAATGGGCCTACTCTCTCAGCCCACTATACTCAGCCCAATGTAAAGAAAAGCAAATACAATAAATGCGTTATATCTGGTTGATGAGAACATTCTGGTTCATTTACTCCCCCCCTCAACCAGATACTAGGGTTAGGGTTACTTTGTCTTCCATGAGCGATTCTGATGTTCGGCTGAGCTAATTCATTTCTAAATCCCTTTATCTTCTTCAAATCTCTTAAATCATGTTATTCTGCTACGATTGAGGCTCAAATTGCTTTGCTTTGCAGATCTGAAGTAAGAAATGACGATACTGAGTGGATTTGTCTATTACTGCTACAATTTGACTTTGAGACTTGATTTGAGGACAGATACTACAATAGATCTGAAGCGAAGAGCAGAAAGATGAAAACTTTGTTTCATTCTTCACTGATTGATTCAACCTTTAGGTCTTGTCTAAATCGATGAAAATTCTTTGCAGATAATGCCTTTGTAAGTATGTCTGCTCGTTGGTAAGTTAATGGTAAGTGATTCACTTGAAGTTTTCCTCTTTGTATCAACTCATGAACAAAATATAAGTCAATCTCTATATGCTTTATCCTTGAATGCATGATTGGATTAGCTGTCATGTACACTGTACTTTGATTATCAGACCACAATGTTAGCTTTATTTCCGTTTTGATGTTCATTTCTGAAAGTAATGATAGAATCCAAGTGATCTCTGCGGCAGCACTAGCTATACTTCGGCATTCAGCCTCGGTGCTTGATCTGGAAATAGTTGTCTGTTTCTTTGAGCACCAAGAAATTGGGATGTTGCCTAAATATATGTAGTAGCCTATCATTGATTTTCTATCATCCACATCTGTTGCCCAGTCTGCATCTGCATATGCTGTAATGCTTAGTTGTTTGCACTTCTTTAGTATAATGCCATAATTTGTTGTGCTATTGAGATATCTGGGTATCCTTTTTACTGCTTTCCAGCGTTCTTCATGTGGTTCCTGCATAAATTGTGAAACGTTGTTGACACTGAAAGATATATCTGTCCTTGTTATGGTGGAGTATTGTAGGGCTCCTACAATACTTCTATATTGTTTAATGTTTAGTATTGGTTCTCCCATGTATTTGGATAATTGTTGATGACTGATCGTTGGAGTAGGTTGAGATTTTGCATTGTCCATTTTTGCTTTAACCAGCAACTCCTTGATATACTTCTTCTGGCTTAGAATGATTTCTGAATCTGACTTTTTCTTTAATTCTATTCCTTGAAAGTAATTTAGTTCACCCAAATCCTTAATTGAGAATTGCTTGTCAAGATACTGTATTATGCCTTTAATTTCATTCTCATCATTACCTGTTATAATTAAATCATCAACATATATCAGTATGTAAACAATAAGATTACTATTAATTTTGATAAATTAGGAGTTGTCAGATTTGGTAGATTGATAGCCCAAATGAACTAGTGCTGCTTTCAATCTATCAAACCATACTATGGGAGCTTGTTTTAATCCATATATGGCTTTGTTTAGCTTGCACACTAGATTGGTGCCTTCTTTGTATCCCTGTGGCTGCTCCATGTAAATTTCTTCCTACAGAACACCATTCAGAGATGCATTGTTTACATCTAACTGTCTTAAGTTCCAGTTGTTATTTAAAGCAACTGTAAGAACTATTCTGATGGTAGTTGGTTTCACCACTGGTGAGAAAGCCTCACTGAAATCAAACTCATATTCTTGTGTATACCCTTTGGCAACAAGCCTTGCTTTATGTCTGGACACTGTCCCATTTGGATTTCTTTTTACTTTATAAGTCCATTTGCATCCTATGATGTTTTTATTGCTTGGTGGATGAACAAGACTCCATGTATTGTTTTTCATTAATGCCTGGTACTCTTCATCCATTGCTGCTTTCCAGTTTTTATCTTTAAATGCCTGTTCAAATGTTTATGGTTCTGAGATGCATGCAGTTGCAGTATAAAACTTTGGTTTATAAATTCCACTCTTTGATCTGGTGATCATACGATGACCTGTTTTAGTCTGTTGTTCAGCATCAGATGACTCTGAGTTGCTGTCCTGATTTATAGTATCATCTGGTTGATTTTCATGTTTATATTGATCTTCATTGCTTGATTCTGCAGGTGACTGAGGATGTGTGGCAGGTTTATCAACTGCATCATGACCTGGTCCAGATGACATAGTGTGTTGTGGTCCAGTGACTCTCGTTCTTTCCTCAGTCTCATCAGCATGCCATATATGTGGCATTACTGGTATGTTTGGTAAGGAAACCTTTGGATTATAAACTTTATGTGTAGTTCTAATACTTGCATTTGCAAAAGGAAATATTCTCTCATTAAATACTACATGTATGCTTATAAATATTTTTCCTGTTCCATCTAGACACTTGTATCCTTTCTGTTTGATTGGATAACCTATAAATGTACATGGTTGAGATCTAAAGTTTAATTTATGACTGTTATATGGTTTTAGATAGGGCAAACACAAGCATCCAAAGGTTTTTAGATGTTGATAGTCTGGTTTGACACTTAAAAACTTTTCTAAAGGACTTATTCCATTTAGTACTTTGGTTGGATGTCTATTAATTAAATAAACAGCAGTACTGAAGGAATCTGGCCAGAATTTAACGGTAATGATGCTTGTGCTAATAAGGTCAGACCAGTCTCAACAATGTGCCTGTGTTTTCTTTCAACCTGGCCATTTTGTTCAGATGTGTAGGGACATGTGGTTCTATGAACTATACCATTATCTAAAAAATATTTACTAAGAGACTTGTATTCTGTGCCCCCATCACTCTAAATGATTTTAACTTTATGATTGGTCTGCCTTTCAACTTGAGTGATAAAATATATAACAGCATTATAAGTTTCTGCCTTGGATTTTAAAAAATATATCCAAGTATATCTTGTACATGCATCAACAAAGGATATATAGTATTCATACCCAAAATCAGAGCAGATGGGTGCTGGTCCCCACAAATCTGTTCAAATAAATTGAAGGGGTACCTTGTACTCTATTACAGAATCTGCAAAAGCTAATTTGTGACTTTTGCCCATTTGATAATAAGAACATATGTAAGGCAAAGTTATATCATCAAAGAAAAATTTATTTTCTTTAAGAACCTGTTTTACAACACTTGTGCATGGATGACCTAATTTGCAATGCCAAAGATCAAAAATATTTTTACTGGTTTCACATGACTCCAATTCATTGTTATTACAATTTGTCATTCTTTGATTTGAACTTTTTCTATTAGTCAGGGTGAACTTGTAAAGGTCATTTACTGCATTACCCTGCATGAGTATATCCTTAGTTAGAATATCTTTAACTAAGCAGTAGGTTGGGTAAAATTCAAAATAAACATTATTATCATGAGCAAATTGAGAGACACTCAAAAGGTTTTTCTTAATACTGGGTACTCTTAACAGATTATTGATAGTTGTCTTTCACCATTGATATAAGCATTACCAGTGTGTGTGACCTCAATTGCTTTGCCATTTCCTATAATAATAGTTTGTTTACCTCTGTATTCTCTGCTGCCCAGATTTAAATTCTCTAAGTTGTTTGTTAAATGATTTATTGCCCCTGAATTTGGATACCATGACTCATCTTGAATGTGATATGCTTTAGCAATTTCATCCAGATTTTGATTTCTGTTTCCACTGGGTTGCTTGCCTGAATCTTATTGTACTTGTACCATGTTTGCACTATAATTGCCATTTCTTTGATTGTTTGATCCCAGACTTGGCACATAGTTTGCATTAGATCTGAAGTAGCATTTAACAGCAGTGTGTCCAACTTTTTCACATATCTGACATTTTGGCTTGTTATTGCCATTGAATCTTCCTCTGCCTCTTCCCATAAAAATCTGACCACCCCTCTATGATTGTTGATCTGTTCTTCCATAATTCTGATTTCTATTTTTACTACTTGAAGCATAGTTAATAGACATGTCTGTATCTGGGGGTTTCTTGTAGTCTAGCCTTCCTTCATGAGCCAAGAGTATAGAATGGACATAATCAATAGAGGGCAGAGTTTCTTGTGATGCAATAACTGCCACTACAGCCCCATATTCATCACTTAACCCACTCAATATTGTTAAAACATGTTCTGTATTGGACATCTTGTGTCCTGCTGCCTCAAGTAGATCACAAGTATTCTTGATCTTGGAGAGATATTCTTTCATAGATTGATTGTCTTTCCTTATATTGTGTAACTGCCTTTTGTAATGCATTATTTTGGCTGCTGACTGTGTATTGAAGATTCTTTCTACTGTAGTCCGTATTCCATTTGCTGTTTTGTACCCTATAACTTGTGGTAGCAGCTTTACACTGATTGAAGAAAGCAACCAAGAACTTATTAAACCGTCTTGCCTTTAAAATTTAACATATTCCTCATTGCTCACAGTTTTATTTTATTGATTAGTGATGAACTTGGGTGGAGTGGCCATCATGCCGAGAATATATCCATCAAGACCATATCCTCTGGTAGCAGTTTCGACTTGCACTTTCCAGAGAAGATAATTGTCATCTTCAAGTTGTGCAGTGATGAGATTGGAGTGTGGGCTAATAACAGTTTTGATCGAACTGTCAGTAACATCCATAGATTGCAATGAAGTGCTAGTATCATTACCTGATGTAGCACTGCTTCCTTCAGCCATGAAGAAACTTCTTCAAAAAATAGAATTGAGAATGAAATCAGAAAGTGGGTTGTGAAGAAATCAAGAAATTCTTCCTTCAACAGGTATGTTGCAACCGAGCAATATGATGAGGCTTCTTTGATTGCTCCTGGTATGACACTTACTTTTTCTTTTGAATGATGAGATTCTGTTCTCTCTCTGTCTGGAATTCTGATTAATTTTCTTGATTCTTGAATCTATTTTTGAGAAAATGCTGCAGCCGATTGCAAATCTTGGCAAGGCAGTAGGTCTTTGAACAGATTCCTTACCCAAATGATGATAAGATGATTCTGATGGGTAAACTGATCCAAATGATGAGATTTCTCTAATGGATCAGTTCTTGTATAAGAGCTGTTAAGCTTCTGTTCGGCTCTGAAACCAAGATAGAATATGTACTCAATTTGATTTCAGAAATTTGTTGAAGAAGAATTGATATATTTGATCTTTATTGATGAAACAGTGTTGATGTAAATTGATACAAAAATAATGAAATTCTTTCTTACAGAGAGATTACGTTATATATACAATGTAGATAGTAATGGGCCTACTCTCTCAGCCCACCATACTTAGCCCAATGTAAAGAAAAGCAAATACAATGAATGCGTTATATCTGGTTGATGAGAACATTCTACTTCATTTACTCTCTCTCTCTCTCTCTGCAATAAGTGCTCTAGATTCTCTTGTTCCAAGCAAAGTCGGGACGATCAGTTTTGGCAAGATAGTGGTACAGTAAGTCTATGAAGTGATCCTTAAAGCAGGCAGACCAGACTATTTTATCTTCAGCATTTAATGGACATGCTGAAAGTCATTCCATATCTCCCTAATGACTTGATTGCTTGAGTATGGCAACGTAACCTTGCCACCAGATATGAAATATTTAGCAAATGAATTGGGGTGTATACCAACTTGAATCATCTGCTGGCAGGTTATAATACTCTAGAATGAGACCAGACAAGACCCAAGGGTCATCCCAAAACTTAGTTGTCCCGTCAGTAGCAGTGATAGTTCGAACATGAGGTAGCAAGATTGGTCTAAGGTTAAGCATGTCACGCCATAGCTAGCTACAGTTATTAGGAATGTCATAATCCAAAAATTCTTCTCGTCGTTGTTATATTTATTAGCCCACCGAGCCCATAGGTTACTTTTCTTGTTGAGCAAGCTGTCATTATGCTTGTTTAAGGCAGCCTTGTTCCTAATATTCAAGTTCTTGATGTCAGGCCCACCTTGTCACTTAGGCAGCTCAAGTTTGGAGAAAGCAATTAGCACATGCTTGGTGGAGTGCATGTTACCAATTGAAAGAAAATGGTTCATGGCTCTCGTTACCAAACAAATCACTTTCTTAGGAAGAAGGAATGTTCTAGACCAATAGCTAGTCATGACAAGGGTGACAGACTAGATTAGGGTTAGCCTACCAGCCTGAGATAAAAGCTTGTTAGACTAACTGTTAATGGACTTAGTGATTTTGACGTATAAGCTGGGGCATTGGAAGGATGTGAGTTTGAAGGTAGCTAGGGAAATTTCAAGGTATGTTGTTGTGTCAGTGAAGGCCTGAAGGAATGTTAAGGATCTGATATTGACAGCATAGGATTTGGGGATGCTAGCCATTAAAAGCTGGGTTTTAGAGGTTGATTCTAAGACTAATCATCTAGAAAAACTCTTGAAGGACATCATGGATGCACATAATAGAGTTAATAGTAGGCTTGGTAAAGGTGACCGCATCATCAACAAACATTAATGCAGTTATCAGAGGATCACTGCATTTTGGATGAAGCTGAATAAGTTTGCTAGCAACACACATTTGATCATACAAGTGAAGACTTCCATGACTAAAATGAAGAGATAGAAGGACATTTGATCTCCTTACCTAATGCCCTGTTTGCTTCTAAAGTAACCAACATTTTTGCCATTGAGAAGATAGGGAAGGATGGGGATGATGTGCAAGCATATAATCAAGCAACAAAATGTTTAGGAAAAACCATTTTAGCCATTATCCTAACAATGCTTGTCCATTGCACTACGACAAATGCCTTGGAAATGTCGAGCTTGATCATTTCTCTGCAGAAATATTGGAGTTATTGTAGGTTTTTCAGGAGCTTATGTGTTAAAAGGACATTATCCAGGATGTTTCTATCAAGTGGGAAAGCAGCTTCGTTGTAGGAGATCAAGGATGGAAGAATCCTAGAGATGCATTTGTATATAAGGTTGCAGCAAGCTATAGGTCTGAAGTCAATAACATGGATAGGATGTTTAACCTTAGGAATTAGGGAAATATTAGTGGCATTGATGCCAGATGGAATCTTACAATGTTTAAAGAAATTTTTAACAGCTTTAATCACATCTTTAACAATAATGTCCCAGCAGGAGGTGAAGAAACCAACATTGAACCTATCATACCACCACAAGAGTCCTTGTTCATGTTGAATATACTATGCTTGATCACTTCATCAGAAATGTAAAAATAAAGCAATGTTACCTGGTCATTAGCTAAGGTTGGAAGAGGAAGATTGCTAAGAGTATTTAAATCGGAGCAAAATTGATTAACGTTACTAAATAAGTTAGAGAAAAATTGGATGAAAGCTTCCTCAACAAGTTGTGGAGTGTTGGAAGGATTGCCATTCTGGTCAGTGATATTATGAATATGGGATTTTGCATGTTTACTAGTTAAGGAGGCATGGAAAAAATTTGGGTTTTTGTCACCTAGATCTTCCCATTTTTGGCTCAAGTTTTATTTCTTCATGTCTGCCTCAATAACAAGGGCTTTGATATACTGATTTGAAAGGTCTTCAACCTGACTGGAAGCATGGGTATCTGTGGGATTATCACTTGAGTTGTTTTAAGCACACTCCAGCTTGAATTTGAGGTGAGAAGATAGGCAGAAACCATCACCATACTTATCTTTAGCCTAGGCTTTTAATGCAATTTTAACTTGCTTCAACTTCTTCTGCAAAACACACATGGGGTTGCCAAAAGGAGAATTGCTAGTCCAAGCATTTCTAACTATAATGTAAAAGCTATCATCATAAATCCAAGCATTCAAAAAAATTTAAAAGAGGATTTTCTAATATGATACAATATGGATATTTCATACTTATGTTTATATATATGTATGTAACACAAAATAATTTAAATAAAATTTAGTTTATATATATATATATATATATATATATATATATATATATATATATCTATGTACGTACATATGTATGAATTTAACATGTTATATTTACATAAAAGTATATAAATGTACATTTGGACAATATATTTGTATATTGGATAAACTAACCTGTATGTTTTGGTTAAATCCCAACACCTATACACTGGCAAGTTATACCTTGCACAGAATGATATGTTACCTGTACGTACGTGCACATACACAAGTATGTATATGTGTGTGTGTGTGTGTATGATAAATACATATATACATATAATATAACATCAGTTAAATAATACAATATCATTTGATAAAGTTAAATAAAATAAAATTTTATAGAAATTTAGAAATGTTCCAAACAAATTAGACTTTATAGGCCTAATAAAAATCCAATGTAGAATTTTTGAGATTCTATCTGGTTTAGTTCCAACAGTCCTACCACCTACGAAAAGTCAGGATTGATGTACTTGCCACTAGTTTCACGGCCAATTTTTATATGTGTACTCGCCACCAACAAAATTGCAAGTTTGTAATAATCAAATTTATGTATGGGATACAAGGCTAGAGGTAGGATTTGTTTTACTTCTTTTTATTTTTGCATTTACTTATATTTATCTGCTTATATCATGATTCTAAATGTAATAATTTGAAAACTATAAGTTAAGCATTAAGAAGTTTAGATACATTATTCACTCCTATAGTATTATAATAGTCTTAAGGTTCATTTTGCATAAGTAATAGAGCATTTCACACACCTATATATATGAACTAAACTAAAGAGAGACTGATCAAATAAAAATTAAGAGAATTAAATAAAGTAATCACTCAAAGGTAAAATTAATCCATCAAATGTGGGACAATTAAAAGGTTAAATAAGTTGAACTATATTAATTTATTATCCATCCATAAAATGATAAAATGGGTTAAGTGGATTGCGTATAATAAGTGGTTAAAGAATTAAAATACTAAGCATAAGGTTTTATCCAAAAGCTCAAATTATTAACCTTTATATCACTTAAAACATATCATTGTTTTCATTCCACTTTTACATAAAAATAAAATTACTGCAACGACCCAGAATTTTAGTCATTTGAGCTTGGAATATTTAATTGATTTTAAATATCGAAAGGTTAGTTTTATAAGTTAAATAACTCGAATTTCAAATATAATGGTTATTTGAATAGTTAAAATTGTTTAAATAATTGAATCTTGGGTTCAATTTGGATAAAAATGATTATAAAGCTTAATTAAATTCTGTTTGCATGAGAATGGCAATAATAAACGTTTAATTTAGATTTAAAAGTGATTAATTAGGTTTTTAATGATAATTTGTTTCAATTAATGTGTGAAAATAAGCTTCTGGGGAGTTGTCTTGGATTTCGATGAAACAAGTTTTATTGGATCCATAATAGTGAGTTATTATATGCTGACATATTTCATAACAATTGGACGTATCGTATGGTCGTGTGAGCTCGAAACACGTAGAAATTAATTAGAGGAATTTATATTATATAATTCGATTTTAAAAGCCAACTTCTACATATGATCGAATTAGGTGTCGACAATAGTTTCATTGAGTTAGGAATAGGAGTATTTAGTGTAGAGCGCCAGTGAGCATGCCTCAATTGAAGTTCGAGTTTTTCATTTAGTGCTAAATATTTTGAATAAATAATATGCATACACTATTTTCACCATACCGCTCCACTATTCAGCCCATACCCACATCACTTCATAGCCGCTTTCCTAGCATACCCTAGCCATACTTCAACTATTCACAGCTATCCTAGACCATACCTTACATTTAAACGTCCAAACCCATGCTTCTACTTCTACGTAAATTGAGTATCCACTGAGACATTCATTCGTGCTTTATTTCTTTTAAATTTTCTTCAGCCTCATCAAACAGTCATTAATGGGTTGGACCACTACAGGCTGTATCAGGCCTAGAGTTCAAATAGGAAGATGATTGGCATGAGGTGATGAGGGATGTGGATGGCTGGATCGTGTTGATTTGACGTATGGTGGCGGTAATTTTTGTGCGAAGTCGAGGCAGTTCGGTGGGTTTAGGGTGGTACTACAAGCAGAACTGGAGGCTGACGGTGGCACCATTGAGTTGCTAGGGGTTTGGACGAGCATGCGTGTGAATGCGGTGGCGGAAAATGTGGGTTGCGGTTGCGATTTTTTTTATAATGTCCGAATGTTGGGTGATTGTGATGGAAGGGAGTAACTCGTGGAGAGGAAGACAATGGTGGAGTCAATTTTGAATTTCGTCGACGGTGGAGGAAGTTAAGGAGAAAGGAAGATGCATCCATGGTATGGTGGTTCCAGTTCATGAGCAGGAAGAAGTATATAAAGGAGAAGGATTAGTCAATAATATGGTAATTAGTAAATAAGAATGTAACTAGTTTAATTATATTATAATTTAAAGATCGTTAACTTAAAACGTGTGTAACTCTCTCATATAAGATCCAATCGAGACGTGGATTTTTGCATTGCACTCGTGATAACATAAGCTTCGCAATGGAACAGGTTTGGATAAGTTTGGAGATAGCTAAAAATTTAGGCTAAAATCAGACGATGTGCGATCTTAGTTCCAACTCGGAGTGTCTTGGCGACAATTGAAATAATTGTGAGTTAAACTCACCTTTTTGGCTAACTAGTAATATTATATAGTTGATAAAAATCATTTGTTGAATGTTTGGATGATTTACTTTTTTATCACTTGGTTTGGATTTATTTCTGCAGTATACCCGCCTAGTAGTGGGTGGCACATATTATTTCACACACATATATAGTTTATTATGCAAGGGGATAGGTTAGAGGGTTCCAACAAGATTCCTCGGTATATTAATTTATTTCCAATAAAATTATTCCTGTTATATGAATTATTGGATACGAAACCTGATTTATGGATATTATTTTGTTATGACATTTTTTATGTTTAAAACTAAAAACCTATAGTAATAGAAATATCGATATAGGTAAAGCATTTTATTGGCCTTAAATTAGTATTTTAAAATACTATAAATTTCCATTTGAATTGGAATTTGTTTTTGAGACAGGAAATGATTTTTAAATTCGAATTTAGGTTTCAAGAATATTTTGTTTAAAAGGATTTAATTTATATTTTACTCCAACCCCTTTTATCTATCTTTTCCGAGATTAGTTATTTTTAATATTGTTTTAAGATTATTTTTATTTTAATACTATTTTAAAGTTATTTATTTATTTTTAATATTGTTTTAATATTATTTTTATTTTAATATTATTTTAAATTACTTGTTTATATTTAATATTATTTTAAGGTTATTTATTTTTATTTTAATATTATTTTAGATTATATTAATATTTTTTATATTTATTATATTTAACATCTTTCTAAAAGTAATTTATTTATATTTAATATTGCTTCAAGGTTATTTATTAGTATTTTAAATGTTTTGAAAAGATAGTTTTTTTTTAAATTATTGATATGGTTTGAAATTAATAATAGTGATCATTAATAATATTTTGGGAATTTATTATGATTATTTATAATAATGGTAAGGATTAACGATTGTTTTATTTATAATGTTTTGAATTATTAATTATTATTTTTAAAGACGTTTCAAGTTAATAATTATTATTTATGTTTAATTTTTATTATTAATAATTACTGTTATATGACTGTGCCTTAAAGTAAATGATTAGGATATATTTATTAATGGGTTCGAGATTCATAAATGGAGTTTTATAAACGTGCTTGGATTTTATAGGGGAAGTTGATAACATGGTTTGAAGACTGAAGGAAGATTATTTACAAAGTGAAAGAGTTTTATAAACGGTAAGATATTTATAAATGAATTTGAGATATGGATTTATAGATTTACAAAAAGAGTTTTATGAATGGTTTTTGAGATTTATAAGGGATTTATAAATAATTTTGGAAATGTACAAAAATAATTTATAAGTGATTGAATTTATAAAAGAGATTATAAATGATTTTCAGGGATTTATAAAATAGTTTTATAAATGGTTTTGAGATTTATAAAAAATTTATAAATGATTTTAGAATTGAATAGAAAAGAAATCTTTCTCAGTTTGGTGAATATCTTATGGTGTTAAGATAAGTATATTGATAATTTTTAAGTATAGAAAATATAAATATTTGTGAATATATTTTTGTAAAAGTATTTTGATACAGGGATTTCTAAATAAATTTAATGAATGAAATGATTTATAAATGAGGCTAGTGGTTGCTTACGTGCTTAACCCATGTTGGTTTTCCCTTTTGAAATAAATCCCTAATTTGGATGTATGCTTGTTGATAGCTAAATAACCGACTATCGAATTTGGACCCAAACGTAACTTCGAAAATATCTAGGAGAAATATATGAGTTATAAGGCACAGTCATCTCAAATGATGTTGTACTGTGCGTACAAATCCCATTTCGTTCTGCTAGGAAAAATGATAAGGAAAATCGTCCACTAACGGTTAGGAGGTGATCTCCGCTCTTGTCTTTGACTATTTATTTCCTAAAGGACCGAGGTTAAGTTTACCGAAAAATATCGAATGTTGTTTCGAACGGACCGGGATTGAATCTGTTTCCATTGGTTGGATTAACATGATAGAGGGTTCTCGCTTTCTATTTGGTGGCGAGCAACAGACTCTTGGCCATACATGTCCCGAAGAAGTAGTATAAGGCCTTGGTGGGTACTTTGCTAAGTGCTCACAGTCGCGAGGCTGGCCGTAAAAGCAGATTAGAGGTACCAGTGTAATGTTATGGTGGTGCTGGGATGGTTGAAAAGCCTACCAAACCTCACTGATGGATGGTTGAAAAGCCTACTTTCATTACACTTGGTATCAAAGCACAAGGTTAAGAGACAACCTTAGCACCGGTAGGGATTACTCATTATAGATAAGTTTGGCGCACCCTAGAATGAGTAAGTGTGTATTATAGATATAGGCGCGTATTTGTTAGTGATATAAAAGTGTTTATATTGTGTTAATCGATCAATTGAGTGGCTTATGGATTCTGGTCAATAAGAATAATCAATGTTATTGATATGGATCTCTAAACACTTGAATAGAGCAATTTGACATGGTATCCTTTTGGAATTTGGTAAATGAAATAATTTTACCTTGATTATATATATAAAAGAATATTTTTTTCAGAAATTATTATAGTGTATGGTGTGTTTGGTTGTCAGTGAATGATAATATTCGATTATTATCATTTGCTGTTTGAGTTCTAATAAATATTGTTGTTGTTATAATTTAAACAAAGATAAACAATCAAGAAATGGTTTTATATAACCACAATGAAATTATACATTAGGAAATTGATAAAAATGACTTGTAAAAGGACCTAAAAGCTGATAATTTAAGAATCTAAATTCCAGTGATTTTGGAAATTGTTTTTAAAGGTTTGAATAATAATAATAATATCACTTTGAAAATATATTTTTTGAATGGAAATATTTTAAATTGGAATTAAAAGAGATAAAAAGCACTAAACTCACTTCAGTTGTTGGAAGATAATTTCGATGATGACCGCAACATCGACGTTCATTTTCAGGTTTCCATATGAGGAATTGCTACCATTAGAGTTTTGTTTGATAAAACAAGTTTTGATTTATAAATTCAAAAGTATGATTTGAAATACAAAGAAATTATTAATACTGTTTCAAAATAATTGAAATAAGAACAGGGTATTTAAACTCTGGAAATTTTCATTTAAGTGTTTTATGAAAATATGAGAAAATAAGTTTTATAACTTATAAATTTTGAGAATTTGTAACTTAAAACAAATTTTTAAAATTCGATTGTATATAAATGTTAAGAAAAGAAAATTTGAAATTAAACTATGAAATAAAATTTAAGTTAAATGAAATAATTTTTGAAATGAGATTGATTATGGTTTGAAATGAACTAATGAAATGAACTAATTGAGTAAGTTAGTAATTTGTATATGGTTTAGAATGTTGTTTGATAGAATTGGATATTGAATTTGAACGATGAATTGAGTTAAATGAAATTGAATTTGATTTAAAATGGATATGGACTTAAGTGGCGAAATGACAATAAACATGGGAAGTGATGTATAAAATGTTTATAAACTTAAGTAAATTTTATGAAATGATTTAGAAATGAATTTAGTATAGGGTGAAATGTTGTTAAACTTAAGAAATTTTTTGATGGAATGGTTCTTAAGTGATATTAGTATTGAAAGAAATATACTAAGTAATAATTGAATGTGAATAATTGAATGTAAATCAATTAAATGCGAATCACTGAATGTAAATAAATTGAATGAGAATAAAATGAATGTGAATAAAAATAATTTTGTATAACTAAGATATCAATTGAAATAAATACGTAAGTTGTACGTGTATTATTTTATTTGCATAACTGTTTGATCCAGATTCGAGTACACAGTTTTGATATGATTTACATTGGTCCGAACAAGGATTTTTCACCCGATTCTCGACGGCGAACACTGCATATGGATTTTTTATTGATTCTGGAATTCTCTATAATAGTATATGGCTATGCAAGGAGAATTATGTTTTCTAATCAAGGAACCGGATCAGAGTCTGCACTATAGTGGTCGGGTGAACGATACTAGTTCGAAAGTGAAATTATGTGATCGAGGGAGTGATCAGATTTGATATTACATATGAATGATATTTGTACATCATACGGGCTTTAGTAAAGTAAATGTTGATGTTGGAAAATGTAAGTTGATATGATTATGAATTAATTGGATGGTATTATTTGTTTGATGGTTTCTCCGGTTACATTTGTTACATTCGAATACGATTATTGTATTAGTACATGTTATATATTGATGTTACATTCTCATTGATTATCGAGTGATTACTAGGTGCGGATGGCATATGCTTCACATTTAGAGCTCGCTTTCGCATTTTATTAATCATATATGCTTGCTAATACTAATAAAAGGTACACCTCGGATTACATATCGTATTTTTATACTTTCCATACGGGATGCCTCATCCTCGAAGATGAGATGTATGTTTGTGATTATATAAATATTGTAAAAAATTTCGATCGAGCTGTGCAAAGGAGACGCTGCCGAAATTTTCCATAAATTTAAAAGTTAGAAAATACTAGAGAAATTTTGAAAAAAAAAATTAATAACTAAAATTTGATGTTTATGTTATAACTTCGAATGATATTAGTTAAATCTATGAATGAAATATAAGTCTAAGAAAAAGGATAACAAAGTTTCAGTGAATTAATTTGGGAAAGTTAAAGGCTTAAAAGACTTTGGGAATCTATTTCAAGTTTAATGGGTTTGAGGTACTTTTTTACTTTCTAATTTCAAGGTTGAAATTCTTTTAAGGAGGGAAGAACGTAACGACCCAGGATCTAATCATTTGAATTTAGAACATTTAATTGATTTTAAATATTGAAAGGTTAATTTTATAAGTTTAATAATTTTAATTTTAAATATAATAGCTATTTGAATAGTTAAATTGTTTAAATAATTAAATCTTGGGTTTAATTTGGATACAAATGATTTCAAAACTTAATTAAATTCTGTTTGAATAAGAATGGCAATACTAAACGTTTAATTTAGATTTAAAAGTGATTGATTTGGTTTTTAATGATAGTCCGTTTTAATTAATGTGTGAAATAACCTTGTCTTGAATTGTTTCAGATTTCGACAACACTAGTTTCATTGGAATCCGTAATAGTGAGTTACTAAATGCTAACGTATATCATAAATATTGAACGTATCGTGTGGTCATGCAAGCCTGAAATGCTTAGAAATTAAATAAAGGAATTTATATATTATAATTCGATTTTAAAAGCTAACTCCTGCATATATTCGAATTAGATCTTGATAATAGTGCCATTGAGTTTGGAATAGGGATATTTAGTACAGAACGCCAATGAGCACATCTCAATTAGAGTTTGATTTTTTTGAAGTGTTTAGTGCTGAATATTTTGAATATAATAATATGCATATACTATTTTTACCATATCGCTCCACTATTCAACCTACACCCACTCACTTCATAGCCGCCCACCTAGAATAACCAAGCCATACTTCAATTGTTCATAACCATCCCAGACCATACCTCCCACATGTTTAAACATCCAAACCCATACCTCTCCCCTTATATAAATCGCGTATCCACTAAGAAATTCGTTTGCATTTTATTTCTTTTAAATTTTCTTTAGCCTCATCGAACAACCATTATTGCGTTGGACCACCACACGCCGTATCAGGGCTCAAGTTCAATTAGGAAGATGATCGACATGAGATGATCAAGGATGTAGATGGCTGGATCATGTGTGGCGGCGATTTATGTGCGAAGTCGGGGCAGTTCGGTGAGTTCAGGGCGGCGATTTTTATGTGAAGTCGAGGTAGTTCAGTGGGTACAAGGTGGCACTACAAGCATAATTGAAGGTCGAGGGTGGCACCATTAAGTTGCTGGTGGTTTAGGTGAGCTCGGGTATGAATGCGACGGCGATATATGTGGGGTGCGGTCGTGATTTTGTTATGATGGCCGAGTGTTTGGTTATGGTGATGGGAAGGAGTAACTCGTGGAAAGGAAGGCAGTGGTGAAGTGGGTTTTGAATTCTATCAATGGTAGAGGAAGTTAAGGGGAGCGGAAAATGTGTCCATAGTGTTGTGGTTCCAGTTCATGAGCAGGAAGAAGAATATAAAGGAGAAGGATTAGTCAATGGTTAATGGAAATTAGTAAATAAAAATGTAACTAGTTTAACTATTATAATTTAAAAATCGATAACTTAAAACTTGTGTAACTCTCTCATACGAAGTCCAATCGAGGCATGAATTTTTTAATTACTCTCATGATGTCATAAGCTTCGCAATGGAACTGGTTTGGATGATATTGGAGACAGTTGAAATTTGGGCTACAATCGGACGTCGTTCGGTTTTAGTTCCAAAGCGGAATACTTTGGCGACAATTGAAATAATCATGAGTTAACCTCACTTTTTTGGTTAACCATTAATATTATATAGTTGATAAAATCGTATATTGAATGTTTGGATGATTTACTGCTTTATCAATTGGTCTGGATTTATTCCTGCCCCTAGAGTGGATGACCATTCATATAACCTGCCTTATAGCGGATGTAACGAACCAAAGTTTTGGATATTTGAAATTGGAATATTTAACTGATTTTAAATATTTAAAAGTTTATTTTTAACTTGAATCTCAAATATAATTTATTGGATAATTAAATTTATTGAATTTAATAATTGGAAATTGTTAAAATAATAGATCTTGAGTTTTAAGCTTGTTAAAAATAATTTAAAGGATAATAAAATTTGTATTAATAATAATGAAAATAAAAAAATTTAAAATTGAACTTACAATGGTTTGTTTAGTTTTAAAAATATATCGTTTGAATTAACATTTAAAAATAGCCTTCCGGGGCCCAGTCTTAAATTTTGACGAAATTTGTTTCATTGGATCCGCAATAATGTAATATTATTTAATTTCAAATTTCGTAACGTTTGGAGCTATCGTTTGGTCGTACGGGATAGAAACGCGCTGAAATTTATATCGAAAATTCAATATATTAATTGGGTCCAAAAAGCTATCTTCTTCATACGATCGAATTAGGACTCGAAACATTTTCCATTGCTTTCCGAATAGAGGTATAACATTGTGAAAGCCTAGCAGCATGCCACGATCGAGGTTCGACATTGATAACTGGAAATTTGTGAATTTAATATGATTTATTTCGTCAATTTGACTGGCAACTGACTTCCCTTCCCATCAGCTACTTTATTTCTTCTCAAGCCACCCTATACGTACAGGCCTATATTCATCCCTTTCAAATCACTTGTCCCCTCCCTCTTTATCTTTTTAAAAACAGCCGAGCTCTCTTTCAAAGTTAATTGCTCAGAACCAAAAAAAGGGGATGAAGTTTAAAATCGTGATCCTCCCTTCTCCTCTTTTAGAAACAAATCGTGCACAAATATATATGTATGTATGTATGTATGTATGTATGTATGTATGTATGTATGTATGTATGTATGTATGTAAATACAATTAAAATCGAATGCATCCTTTGTTCATGCCAAGCATTGATGAAGTCACAGGCGGCGACTAGTACGGTGCATATATATATATATATATATATATATATATATATATATATATATATATTTCGATATGTTTGGTTGCCATTGATGAAGTCATTTATATTTCGATATATATATATATATATATATATATATATAGTTTGTGATGCAAGGGGACAGGTTAGAGGGATCCAACAAGATTCCTCGCTATAATTAATTTATTTCCAAGAAAATTATTCCTGTTATATGAATTATTGGATACGAAACCTGATTTATGGATATTTTTGGTTATGACATTGTTTATGTTCAAAACTAAAAACCTATAGTAATAGAAATATCGATATTGGTAAAGCGTTTGGTAGCTATTGGCCTTAAATTAGTATTTTAAAATACTATAAATTGCCATTTGAATTGGAATTGGTTTTTGAGACAGGAAATGATTTTTAAATCTGAATTTGGGTTTCAAGAATATTTTATTTAAAAGGATTTAATTTATATTTTACTCCAACTCTGTTTATCTATCTTTTTCCAAGGTTAGTTATTTTTAATATTGTTTGAAGATTATTTTTATTTTAATACTAATTTAAAGTTATTTATTTATTTTTAGTATTGTTTTAAGATTATTTTCATTTTAATATTCTTTTAAGTTATTTATTTATATTTCATATTGTTTTAAGGTTCTTTATTTTTATTTTAATATTGTTTTAAAATTATATTAATATTGCTTATATTTATTATATTTAATATCTTTCTAACAGTTATTTATTTATATTTAATATTGCTTCAAGGTTATTTATCAGTATTTTAAATGTTTTGAAAAGATAATTTTTTTAAATTATTAATATGGTTTGAAATTAATATAATGATCATTAATAATATTTTTGGAATTTATTATTATTATTTATAATAATGGTAAGGATTAACGATTGTTTTATTTATATTTGAATTATTAATTATTATTTTTTAAGACGTTTCAAGTTAATAATTATTATTTACGTATAATTTTTATTATTAATAATTGCTGTTATATAACAGTGCCTTAAAGTAAATGATTAGGATTTATTTATTAATGGATTCGAGATTCATAAATGGAGTTTTATAAACGGGCTTGGATTTTATAGGGAAAGTTTATAACGTGGTTTGAAGACTAAAGGAAAATTATTTACAAAGTGGAAGAATTTTATAAACGGTTAGATATTCATAAATGAATTTGAGAAATTGATTTATAGATTTACAAAAAGAGTTTTATGAATGGTTTTTGAGATTTATAAATAATTTTGGAAATGTACAAAAAGAATTTATAAGTGATTGAATTTATAAAAGAGATTATAAATGATTTTCAAGGATCTATAAAATAGTTTTATAAATGGTTTTGGAGATTTATAAAAGATTTATAAATGATTTTAGAATTGAATAGAAAAGAAATCTTGCTCAGTTTGATGAATATTTTATAGTGTTAAGATAAGTATATTGATAATTTTTAAGTATTGAAAATATAAATATTTGTGAATATATTTTTGTAAAAGTATTTTGATACAGGTATTTCTATATAAATTTAATTAATGAAATGATTTATAAATGAGGCTAGTGGTTGCTTACGTGCTTAATCCATGTTGGTTTTCCCTTTTGAAATAAATCCCTAATTTGGATGTATACTTGTTGATAATTAAATAACCGACTATCGAATTTGGACCCAAACGTAACTTCAGAAATATCTAGGAGAAACACATGAGTTATATGGCACAGTCATCTCCAATGATGCTGTACGGTGCATATAAATCTCTTTTCGTTCTGCTAGAACAAATGATAAGAAAAATCGTCCACTAACGGTTAGAAAGTGATCATCGCTCTTGTCTTTTACTGTTTATTTCCTAAAGAACCGAGGTTAGTTTATCGAAAAATATCGAATGTTGTTTCGAAGGGACCGGGATCGAATCTATTTCCATTGGTTGCATTAACGTGATAGAGGTTCTCTCTTTCTGTTTAGTGGCAAGCAAGAGACTCTTAGCCCTACATGTCCCAAAGAGGTAGTATAAGGCCTTGGTGGGTACGTAAGCTAAGTGCTTACAGTCACGAGGCTGGCCGTAAAAGCAGATTCAAGGTACCAGTGTAATGTTATAATGGTGCTGGGATGGTTGAAAAGCCCACCGAACCTCACTAATGGATGGTTGAAAAGCCTACGTTCGTTACACTTGGTATCAAAGCACAAGGTTAGGAGACAACCTTGGCTTTGGTAGGGATCACTCATTATAGATAAGTTCGACGCACCCTAGAATGAGTAAGAGTGTATTATAGATATAGGCGCGTATTTGTTAGTGATATAAAAGTGTTTATATTGTGTTAACCGATCTGTTGAGTGGCTTATGGATTCTGATCAATACGAATAATTAACGTTATTGATAGGGATCTCTAAACACTTGAACAGAGCAATTTGACATGGTATCCTTTTGGAATTTGGTAAATGAAATAATTTTACCTTGATTATACATATATAAAAAAGAATTTTTTTACAGAAATTATTATAGTGTATGGTGTGTTTAGTTGTTAGTGATGATAATATTTGATTATTATCATTTGTTGTTTGTGTTCTAATAAAGGTCGTTGTTGTTATAATGTAAACAAAGATAAACAATCAAGAAATGGTTTTATATAACCACAATGAAATTATATATTAGCAAATTGATAAATATGACTTGTAAAAAGGACATCAAAGCTTAGAATTTGAGAATCTTAATTCCAGTGATTTTGGAAATTGCTTTTAAAGTTTCGAATAATAATAATAATAACACTATTTTGAAAATATTTTTTTGAATGGAAATATTTTAAAATGGAATTTAAAAAGAGATAAAAAGCACTAAACTCAATTCAGTTGTTGGAAGATAATTTCGATGATGACCGCAACATTGACGTTCATTTTCGGGCTTCCAAGTGAGGAATTGCTTCCATTGGAGTTTCGTTTCATAAAACAAGTTTTGATTTAAAAATTCAAAAGTATGATTTGAAATACAAAGAAATTATTAATATTGTTTCAAAATAATTGAAATAAGAACTGGGCGTTTAAACTCTGGAAATTTTCATTTGTGTGTTTTGTGGAAATATGAGAAAATAAGTTTTATAACTTATAAATTTTGAGAATTAGTAAGTTAAATTTTTTTTAAAAAATTTGTTGAATATAAATGTCAAGAAAATAAAATTTGAAATTAAACTATGAAATAAAATTTAACTTAAGTTAAATGAAATAATTTTTGAAATGAGATTGATTATGGTTTGAAATGAATTAATGAAATAAACTAATTGAATAAGTTAGTAATTTGTATATGGTTTAGAATGTTGTTTGATAGAATTGGATATTGAATTTGAACGATTAATTGAGTTAAATGAAATTAAATTTGATTTAAAATGGATATGGACTTAAGTGGTGAAATGACAATAAGCATGGGAAGTGATGTATAAAATGTTTGTAAACTTAAGTAAATTTTATGAAAAGATTTAGAAATGAATTTAATATGGGGTGAAATGTTGTTGAACTTAAGAAAAAAAATTGATGGAATGGTTCTTAAGTGATATTAGTATTGAAAGAAATATACTAAGTAATAATTGAATGTGAATAGTTGAATGTAAATCAATTAAATGTGAATCATTGAATGTAAATAAATTGGATGAGAATAAAATGAATGTGAATAAAAATAATTTTGTATAACTAAGAGATCAATTGAAATAAATACGTAAGTTGTATGTGTATTACTTTATTCGCATGACTATTTGATCCAGATTCGAGTACACAGTTTCGATATGATTTACTTTGGTCCTAACAAGGATTTTTCACCTGATTCTTGACGGCAAACACTGCATATGGATTTTTTATTGATTCTAGAATTCTCTATAATATTATATGGCTATGCAAGGAGAATTATGGTTTCTAATCAAGGAACCGGATCAGAGTCCGCACCACAGTGGTCGTGTGAACGATACTAGTTCGAAAGTGAAATTTTGTGATCGAGGGAGTGATCAGATTTGATATTATGTATGAATGATATTTGTACATCGTACGGGCTTTAGTAAAGTAAACGTTGACATTGTAAAATGTAAACTGATATGATTATGAATTAATTGGATGGATATTGTTTATTTGATGGTTTCTCCGGTTAATTTGTTACATTCAAATATGATTATTGTATTAGTGCATGTTATATACTGATGTTACTTTCTCATTGATTATTGAGTGATTACTAGGTGTGGATGGCATATGCTTCACATTTGGAGCTCGCTTTCGCATTTTATTAATCATATATGCTTGCTAATACTAATAAAAGGTACGCATCTCGGATTACATGTCGTATTTTTATACTTTTCATACGGGATGCCTCATCCTCGAAGATGAGATGTATGTTTGTGATTATATAAATATTGTAAATTTTTCCGATCGAGCTGTGCAAAGGAGATGCTGCCGAAATTTTCTTTAAATTTAAAAGTTAGAAAATACTTGATAAATTTTGAAAAAGAGTTTAATTACTAAAATTTGATGTTTATGTTATAACTTCGAATGATATTAGTTAAATTTATGAATGAATTTTAAGTCTAAGAAAAAGGATAACAAAGTTTCAGCGAATTAATTTTGAAAAGTTAAAGGCTTAAAAGACTTTGGGAATCTATTTCAAGATTAATGGATTTGAGGTTTTTTTTTACTTTTTAATTTCAAGGATGCAATTCTTTTAAGGAGGGAAGAATGTAACGACCCAAAGTCTAGTCATTTGAATTTGGGACATTTAATTGATTTTAAATATTAAAAGGTTAATTTTATAAGTTTAATAATTTGAATTTTAAATATAATGGCTATTTGAATAGTTAAAATTGTTTAAATAATTAAATCTTGGGTTTAATTTGGATAAAAATGATTCAAAACTTAATTAAATTCTGTTTGAATAAGAATGGCAATAATAAATGTTTAATTTAGATTTAAAAGTGATTAATTTGGTTTTTAATGATAATCCATTTTAATTAATGTGTGAAAATAACCTTCTATTGAATTGTCTCAGATTTCGACGAAACTAGTTTCATTGAAATCTGTAATAGTGAGTTATTATACGCTAACGTAAATCATAATGATTGAACGTATCATATGGTTATGCAAACCCGAAACGCTTAGAAATTAATTATAGGAATTTATATATTATAATTCAATTTTAAAAGCTAACTCCTGCATATGTTCGAATTAGGTCTTGATAATAGTTTCATTGACTTTGGAACAGGGATATTTAGTATAGAATGCCAGTGAGCGCACCTCTATTAGAGTTCGATTTTTTTGGAGTGTTTAGTGCTGAATATTTTGAATATAATAATATGCGTATACTATTTTTACCATACCGCTCCACTATTCAACCTATACCCACTCACTTTATAGCCGCCCACCTAGAATAACCAAGCCATACTTCAATTGCTTACAACCATCCTAGACCATACCTCCCACACGTTTAAACATCTAAACCCATACCTCTGCCCTTATATAAATCGCATATCCACGAAGAAATTCGTTTGCATTTTATTTCTTTTAAATTTTCTTTAGCCTCATCGATAGACCATTATTGCATTGGACTACCACACGTCATATCAGGGCTCAAGTTCAAATAGGAAGATGATCGACATGAGGTGATGAAGGATGTAGATGGCTGGATCATATGTGGCTACGATTTTTGTGCAAAGTCGGGGCAGTTCGGTGAGTTCAGGGCGGCGATTTTTGTGTGAAGTCGAGGTAGTTCAGTGGGTTCAGGGTGGCACTGCAAGCAGAATTGGAGGTCGAGGGTGGCGCCATTAAGGTGCTGGTGGTTTGGGCGAGCTCGGGCATGAATGCGGCGGCGATATATGTGGGGTGCGGTCGTGATTTTGTTATGATGGTCGAGTGATTGGTTATGGTGATGGGAAGGAGTAACTCACGGAAAGGAAGGCAATGGTGAAGTGGGTTTTGAATTCCATCAATGGTAGAGGAAGTTAAGGGGAGCAGAAGATGCGTCCATGGTGTTGTGGTTCCAGTTCATGAGCAGGAAGAAGAATATAAAGGAGAAGGATTAGTCAATAGTTAATGGTAATTAGTAAATAAAAATGTAACTAGTTTAATTATTATAATTCCAAAATCGATAACTTAAAAGTTGTGTAACTCTCTCATACGAGGTCCAATCGAGGCGTGAATTTTTGAATTGTGCTCATGATTCCATAAGCTTCGCAATGGAACTGGTTTGGACAATATTGGAGATAGTTGAAATTTGGGCTAAAATCGGGCGTCGTTCGCTTTTAGTTCCAAAGCGGAATGCTTTGGCGACAATTGAAATAATCGTGAGTTAACCTCACTTTTTTGGTTAATCATTAATATTATATAGTTGATAAAATCATATATTGAATGTTTGGATGATTTACTGTTTTATCAATTGGTCTGGATTTATTCCTGTCCCTAGAGCGGATGACCTTTTATATATACCTGCCTTATAGCGGATGTAACGACCCAAAGTTTTGGATATTTGAAATTGGAATATTTTAATAATTTTAAATATTTAAAAGTTTATTTTTAACTTGAATCTCATATATAATTTATTGGATAATTAAATTTATTGAATTTAATAATTGGAAATTGGTTAGTTTTAATCTTGTTAAAAATAATTTAAAGGATAATAAAATTTATATTAATAATAATGGAAATAAAAAAATTTAAAATTGAACTTAAAATGGTTTGTTTAGTTTTAAAAATATATCGTTTGAATTAACATTTAAAAATATCCTTCCGGGGCCCAGTCTTAAATTTTAACGAAATTTGTTTCATTGGATCCGTAATAATGTAATATTATTTGATTTCAAATTTCATAACGATTGGAGCTATCGTTTGGTCGTACGGGATAGAAACGCGCTGAAATTTATATCGAAAATTCAAGATATTAATTGGGTCCAAAAAGCTATCTTTTTCATACAATCGAATTAGGACTCGAAACCTTTTCCATTGCTTTTAGAATAGAGGTATAACATTGTGAAAGCCTAGCAGCATGCCATGATCGAGGTTCGAAATTGATAACTGGAAATTTGTGAATTTATTATGATTTATTTCTTCGATTTGACTGGCAACTGACTTCCCTTCCCATCAGCTATTTTATTTCTTCTCAAGCCACCCTATATGTACATGCCTATATCCATCCCTTTTAAATCACGTGTCCCCTCCCTCTTTATCTTTTTAAAAACAGCCGAGCTTTCTTTCAAAATTAATTGCTCAGAACCAAAAAAGGTGGATGTAGTTTAAAATCCGATCCTCCCTTCTCCTCTTTCAGGAACAAACCAAGCACAATTTTATATATATATACACACAATCAAAATTGCGTGCTTCCTTTTCTCATGCCAAGCATTGATGAAGTCAAAGGCGGCGACTATGCAGGGCGAGGCGATGGGCGAAGGGGAAGCAATGCGAGTTGTTGTGTGGTTAGGGATGGTCGGTGTTGCGATTTGTGTTCACGCACGTTGGAGGGGAAACACGATGCTCAGTAAAGGGTGAGATGGGTGAAGTACTTGGGTAGGCTGCTCGATTTTAGGAAGGAGGGTGAGAAGTCATGATTGCCTTTGGGGCAAAGGTTAGAGGCGTTCGCGAGTTGTGGCCAGTTTAGGGATTTGCGAATGGTAATCAAAAGGGTAGTGCGTCAAATTAGGGGCCGCGAAAACTTCCTGTGGCTATGACGATCAAGGCAGGTCGCCGTTGTCGTGGTGATCGCCTAAGGGGCATGCATTGTTAGCAAGGGCGGCGATGTTGAAGTCTTGATCGTGGTAGAGATAGTGTTGCAGCCTAGAGAATTTACACGAGAGGATGGGAACAGTAAGATTACTGTAAGGTTGTAAATAATATTTAGTTTGTTTTGCTCATTTGAAATGTACATAAATAAATCCTTGATTTAAAAAAAGTGATAATTAAATAAAAATCAGAGTCTTATATATTGTATAATTTATTTGTACGAGGTTTAAAGCAAAACGGGATCAACCGTTTAAATTCGTAGCTGGGAAAATGTACGGGGTGGAATTAAAATTGGAATGGACTACAAATAAAAATCAAGGTGAGAATTTCTCACTTGTTAGATTACCACATTTAAAATTTAAATGTTTAAAGTAAATTACTGATTGATTGGTTGAATTGATATATTTTTATCAGTTGTTTTTGATATTATATATAGTAGCATATATATATTGGGGTGATTGATATTCCTACATATATATAGCAGATGAGGTCTTATGCGCCCTGCATAATAGCGGATGACCCTATATACCACGATATCCCCCTCGAAGTGGGGTTGGTATTTTTATATTATATTAACATCTGTGGATGTAGGGAAATAGGTTAGAGGGATCCAATTAGATCCAATGGAATTAGGATGAAATCGAATTGGGAATAAATCAAAAGAGACTTATAGATGTTAGACAGGCTATATGGGTTGAAAACTATATTTTTATCAAGAAATTCAGTTATTTTAAAAAGGGAGGATTTTCAAATATTAACTAGAAAATTTAAAATCATTAAAGAATATTTCAGAAAGTAATTATTTAGTTGTTTTAAAATTGTTTAAGGTATATCTAAATATTAATTAAGTTAGTTTATAGTAAGTTAATTATTATTTAAAGATTAATCAGTATTACTATTTTAAAGGGATAAATTATTCGATATTCAATACTATATAATAACTTTTATTCTAAGAATATGCGCCAAAAGTTTTAATTAGAGATTAGTATAGAAATTTCATATGTACTATTTTGAACATTTTTAAATAAAGTTTTCAGGAAGTAATGGTATACCTACATGGCGAAATCGGAGGCAGTGAGTGCCTGTAGATAAGTCTGGGATTTCTCTGGGATGGAGACGTTACCGTTGAGCTGTGAATCCATGGTTTGATATCGTAGTGATACTTTCCATATTATTTTGGAAAGGGTTTTCAAATATTTTTGGAAAGATAGTTTGTGAATTTACTATGTTCGATAAGATAAGTACATACATTTGGATAAATAGATTTAGTTTATATAAAAATGAGACTTGGTGTTTTCAGTGGAAAATGAAGTATTTGGTTGAATGATTGTTATTTGATAGTTAAATAACCAACTATCAAATCTGGACCTAAAATATAACTTAAGGAATATCAAGGAGAAATATGAGAACTATATGGTGCATTTACCGTTCGAGGTGCTATACTGTACGTATAAACTCATTTCGTTCTTTTAGGACATTTATAAGGAAATACGTCCACTAACAGTGAGAAGGTGATCTCCGATCTTATTTCGTCTGTTTATTTCCTAAAGAACCGGGGTTGGCTTTACTGAAAATATCGAACGTTGTTTCGAAGAGACCGGGATTGGATAAGCTATCTGAAAACTAGTTCGATCCAACGAGTATGTTTTCAATGTGGAAACAAGAGCAGGGAATCGAAGATGGAGCAGTGAAGTGCTAGGGCTAATCGCTAATGATTATTTCAAAATGGATATAGCAGGAATAATGCCTTCGGTTCCGTTTGGACCCAGAACAGACTTGTATGGATCAATGCTACCGGTACATTGTCATTGGAGGACAATGAGCATTCTAAGTGAAAATTCCTTAAAAAGGTAATTGTAGCCTCTAGCCTCATCAATCGGGAATGACTGAAAAGCAGGGAAGATGCAGCAAGGCTAAGTGGGCAGCACCCAATCAGGGTATGTTTATCACCTTTCTAGATACCCTCGGATATTATTAGTACGATTCATGGAAGGAGCTCGGAAAAGGGTGGGAACACCCAGGGTGATAGCGTATTCGGTCTATCTAGGTTAGGGGTAGTCCAATCTTGTATGGTAGGGGATCCCGGCGTGGTCCTCGGTACGTTGTTCCAGATGTATACTGTGACAAGTAATACCCCGATACCTAGTCATTGTATGAAACTATTCTCCAACAAGTGTCGTATGGTGTTGATTGTGCCCAACTATGCCGGAATGTGAGATGCAAGCATTTCAGCTATTTGAATAATTTTTTGTATTTAGACGCTACTATAATATTAGAGGATTTGATATGAATGTTTTGGTTATCATAAGTTAATAACCCATCGTGTTTATTTGTGTAGGATCGATTTCACCCTAGAGGGGGGGTGAATAGGGTGATAGTGTAATTATAAAAATTAATCACGGAAGCATATTAATTTCAATTTAGATCACAGAATAGCAGCACAGATATCGCAGAATATAAATAACAGAATAAAACACAACAACACAGAATTTACCCAGCTTCGGCAAAAACCTGCCTACGTGCTGCCCCCAAGGTTTCTACTAGAAATTAGATAGTCCCTCGCTTACACACGTAAACTCGCTATACCCGCTATTGACTAATCTAACTCTACGCTCAAAACCTTGCCACAACTCAACTACCGAGTTGCGAATTCTCAAGCTACGCCACTCGCTATACCCGCTATTGTGCATGTCACTGAGTTTTCATTTGCTTGAGTTTTAACTGTGCTCGAACTCTGTCCATACTTGCCTTTGTGGTCTTGTACTTGTATACTGCTGGTTTGTGAACATTGTCGAGTCTGCACTGTGTCTTTTGTTTTCATATGTGCCTGTCGAGTTCCTGTATTTGCATTCATCTTGCGTCTTGAATTTGTTTCTGATTTCGTGTACACCACTGCACAACTCTGCATATTACTGTGACGTTTGTTTTGATCAGTTTCATTGTTCATGTGCATGCTTTGTACTTCATTTGAGGTTGTAGCTTTGCATTGCTGAACTTGGTCTCTACTTGATGCTGTAATCTTCAAGTATATTTGATTGCCATATCATGTGCTTTGCATTAAGTTCATTTGAGATGTGACTCTGATCTTTATCGGCACTGGCTGTTCATTGCTTGGTCTCTGTTGCATGCTTGCTGTTGCATGCTTGTTTGTATGTTGCACTTGTTACCTTCACTGTGTTGCACATGCTATATTGTATACTTATGTTGTCTCTCTGACTTTGCTGTAAACATTCATGTTGCAACTGTTTTTGACATGTTAACTGCCCTGTGTTGAATCCAGTTTCAAAAACTCGGGTTTGACCTTGTGCTCGTGTTGTGATATTTTGGGTTTGACCTGTGCTCACCTGTCCCTGTAAATCAATCAAGTGTATATATCGGCGTGCACGGCCTTGTGGCATATACAGTAATACACTGTGTATGTCACAAGTGGTTCGTGTATGATGAATTCAAATATAAATGATGACGAACAACCCAAATAACTGAGGCAAAAATTATTTTCAAAAACCATATTTTATTTTATATTGTAAAAATATTTCTTTTTCCATTTTACTGCGTTAGTGAATATTTTTGCAGATTGCTCAGATGCTGGATTCTAACTGGAAGGAAGTTGACGATAAATATGAGTGTGAGTGATATGTAGTGAGGACATTTGTAAATGTGAAATGTGATGTAATTGTAATCAAATTTGTATAGTTATAGTGAGAGCTTGAAATTGTACTATTCAAAGTTGTAATAAATATTTATTTAAATAAAGTATTCGTTTGAATTCAAATTCCGTGTTATTTATTTTATTCAGCAAATATTTATTTAATCTGTGAAAAATAGAATAGTATATTAACAAATACATTTAAACGAATGTATATATGTTTATTATCATCAAACAAAAATCATATAAGCGCATATTTAACAATCTCCCCCTTTTGTTGATAACTAACATATATTTAAGATTTTGATTATGTTAAATGTATTTGATCATAGATATATCCTAATTGCTCCCCCTATTTAAATGCTTCCTCACTACACGATGCTCCCCCTACATATATGCATAAAAATATGCAAATGAGTCTAGATGCAAATAGAAAATTATTTGACCTTTGCTTGATTTTATTTGACAAAATCTTAACTTTTCTCTCCCCCTTTTGTTATCAGTAAAAGAATAATAGTGTTAGAGAAAATAGAGATAAAGTGATCGATATTAATCCAACATTAAAACTCAATTGAATATAAATATTAAATTTCAATAAAAATCAAACAAAAATCATAAATATTTTGTTAGGCGCATATTCCACTTTTAGAATGATGGAAATGATGTCATCATATAAAACCATACAGTTGTGTCTATTTGTGGCATATTTATATCAGGAATTTGAATATCTAATAACCATGCATAACCGTTAGGACTTTTAAATGAGATTAGTAGTATTCCAATTTTTTTTTAAAAAAAATGAATTCAAGTATCTTCTAACCACGCATAACCATGAGTACTTTTAAATGGGATTAGAATCAACTTGTTTATTTTAAAAGAAACAAAATCAATTTTTGATATGCGTTTCATACATGCATAACCGTGAGGACTTTTAAATGAGCATGGAAGCACATAACAAATTCCAAGTAATTCACCCATGCATAACCGTGAGGACTTTTAAATGAGAGTGAATACTTTGGTATTTATTTATTTATTATTATTATTATTATTTTAAAAAAATGTGAAAATGAAAAACGAACGATTCCTGTTTAAATTACCACACATCGACAAACTATATAGAATTTTGATGAGTGATGATCGTTAGAAATATGATAGATATAGAGATGGTCATGGAATTTTTACCAACAAACAGTTTTATAATTCTTGTTTAAATTTCTAAAGAAATTTATTAATTATACCATCTCGAGTCATAATATTTGATCAATATTAACACTCATCACTTTTTCAATCACTATTTTCCTTTTCGATAAACATTAAGGAGTCTGATTAGTCAAAATAGTCATTTAAAATCAAATTCAAAAATAATTATGAAATTAATTTTTCAAAATGACAAATCTGAAAATATGGTCAAAAATGATTTTCTCCAGGGGGTTTTAAAAGAAAATTTTCTGCTATTTGAAAATTATTTGAAATGAAGAATATGCAGATATTTTCTTTGAAAAACGATGCAGTTACTAAATGTCTCAAAAATCACGTTTCACTAGTAATTTTTCTATCAACTAGATTACCAGTGTAATCTGCATCTGAATTTCTCTTTCACTCAAAATTATCATCAATTGAATTTTATAGACCAAAACATGAAGTGAGCACCAAAAATTTCAAACTCAATTTTTACAGCAATTTAAGTGACATTCTTTTGAAATTGAATTGAAGCCGTGTAAATAATCAGAAAACCGTGAATATAGAGTCAGCCATATTATAACCAATTGAATATCCAACAAAACACTATTTTTAATCCAAACTGATATATATGAAGTAATTCAAAGAGTCTAGAGATTTTTATAGTGTTTTTGGCATAAGAATATAATTGGCCAACTATTTTGAATAAGTCAGAATCAAAATCATCATCTTTTCATCAATCTCAATATTGGCTGACTTTAATTCAGAACACGGTGCAGATTATCACATTTAATATATCGTTTAAAACATACCATTACCTGTTTTACCTTTACGATTTTTTCCATTGTGATTCTGTCACCTTTATACTAGGCTAAGGAACTTTGCTTTGTCGCCCGTTGTGTTTCTGGAACAGCCAAAATCCAGAGAACACTATTGTTGTTCCTTAGCCTGCCACCACACCTACACGATGAAAGATTTATGTGACCTATTTGTTTTTATAGGTCCATGGTTGTTAGTGGCAGAAAATTTTGAAAAATAATTTTGTGTAGACCCAAAACTATTTATAATTGTTCCCTTCGGCACCCAAATTTGTTTAACTTTGAGAGATTTTATATTTGTGCCTTTTGGAACCCAAATCAGTATAGTTTTCACATGTTTGGGTCTATACCAACAATTATTATGATTGTGTCCATATTTTCTACAAATCGTGCACATTGAATTTTCTTGATTAAACTTGTTTTCAACAATTTTCGAACTATTATATCCAAGTCCTTGTCTAACCGTATTAACAGTTTGCTTTCCTAATAGCATGTTCAATGATTTTTTACTTTTGGAAAATTTATCTAAAGTCGTTGACAAATGTTGGACTTGTGTTTTGAGAGATTCATTTTCGTTCAATAATTGAGTGCACTTTTTGAT
Organism: Allium cepa; assembly: GCA_030765085.1. Classification (NCBI taxonomy): domain Eukaryota; kingdom Viridiplantae; phylum Streptophyta; class Magnoliopsida; order Asparagales; family Amaryllidaceae; genus Allium; species Allium cepa. Next base: position 516,270,056 of record CM060938.1, read on the forward strand.
AGAATTCTCTCTCCTAGTATTTTCACTTTCTTTTAAAATCAGAATTTCATTTTCAAGTGATTTTATATTGATTTCTGATTTTTTAATTTCGTTTTCAAATGTTGGACACTTATCACACTTAGGGATCCTACTTTGATAGGTTTTAACTAATTGGTCAAGTTGTTTATTTAAATCTATCAAAGTGTCCTTTTGAGATTCAAGTTTGGCGTATTTTTCCCTAAGTCGTTCAAAAACAGCCATTTACTTCGTGGAAATAAATAAGTAATTCAGAGTGAGTAAGTTTTGATTCCTCGCTTGGCTCGTCATCGTCGCTATCGGTTATATTCCCATGAAGGCACATATCTGCTTTCTCACTCTTACTGCTAGAACTTTGATTATCTTCATCACTTGTATTCCACGTGGCTGTAGCATTTCTCCGTTTTGATTTCTTTTCAAAATCGCGTTGAAATCGGGGATAATTGGGCTTGATATCACCGGGTTTGTTGCAAGTGATCCCGTTTTCTTCCGAGTTGTCCAGTGCTTTGATTATTCTGCTTTTTAATTTTTTATTTAGAGCTGGATTTCCGTATTTGTGATTCCACCTTTTGAATTTCTTCATTATTAATGCCAGCTCGGCTGCTCCATCATCATCATCCTCATCACAACTGCTATTTACCAATCCTGTTATGCACATCTCTTTAACTGAGTCAGTTGTGGAGGACTTCTCATTGCTGTTGACTTTTGTACCATATATTGTATCGAAAGTATTCCAGATTTCCTGTGCATTTTCACAATGAGAAATGAAATTAAAATTATCTTGATTAATATGAGAATATAATAAATGCATAGCCATAGCATTAATCGAGATAATTTTCTTATCTGTTATATCACACCCATTTTCAATAATATCCCAACATTTAATATTAACAGATTTTAAATAAATTTCCATTTTTAATTTCCAATTCAAAAAATCTGTTCCATCGAAAATAGAAGGAATAATATTGGAGCGACCCTCAACAGAAGTATTAATAAAAGAAGCCATTTCAAAAATTCAAAATTTTAAAACAAAAACCAATTTTTAAAACACGAATTTTTAAAACAAAAATTGATTTTTGTAAAAAAAAATTTAAAACAAAAACGGCTTTTGTTCCTAGCTCCGATACCACTTGTAGGATCGATTTCACCCTAGAGGAGGGGTGAATAGGGTGATAGTGTAAATTATAAAAATTAATCACGGAAGCTTATTAATTTCAATTTAGATCACAGAATAGCAGCACAGATATCGCAGAATATAAATAACAGAATAAAACAGAACAACACAGAATTTACCCAGCTTCGGCAAAAACCTGCCTACGTGCTGCCCCCAAGGTTTCTACTAGAAATTAGATAGTCCCTCGCTTACACACGTAAACTCGCTCTACCCGCTATTGACTAATCTAACTCTACGCTCAAAACCTTGCCACAACTCAACTACCGAGGTGCGAATTCTCAAGCTACGCCACGTAGCTTATCCCCTAGTCACACGACTAGAAATTTAAACGGTTTAAAAATGAAAATACAAACAAAAAAACAAATTAAAAATACAAAACCCTAAGTTATAAATTTAAAATCCCTTAATAAAATAGAATTCTTTTTAGAAGAATAAGCCCGGCCCTCTTTAGTAATTCATCCCGTCTCCTTTTATTTCCTCGTTCGTAATGGCGGCCGATGTTTCTTTGTTCGTTCTTCTTCCCTTTTTTTAAAAATTAGGGCTTTAGTAAAATCGAAGGCGCCGCTTGAATGTAGATCGACTACAGTAGCTACTTCTTTGTTTTGATTCGGTAATCAACCCTCTAGCTCTGTTTAGCTTTCGGCTGCCCCAATTTTTGATCGAGTTCAACTCTGATGCTTCGGTATGTAATTTCCCTTTTTGCTTTTACAATTTTTGGCTTACTTGAACTCGATGATTAATTGCCGATAATGATTAGGGTTCTTATAGGATTTGATTTCCTAGAATTGCGTTCGTATATTTTATAATTGAATTTGTCAACTGATTCACCTCGGCCACTCGATGATGCTTGATTGTTTGAGATTAATTCTGACTAATTCGTTATCGTATATTTTGGTTGTTTGATGGTTACGGCTTTGATTTTGACTTGTTCATATGCGTGTATATTCTTGCTATCCACGGCTTTGACTTTGATCATTTTACTGTTGACTTTGGCTTGATTAGTATTATACTTCGGTTATCTCTGCAATGTTTGTGTTCATCCTGGTGAGCTTCCTCTCTGGCCATCTGTGTTGAGCATTTCTCTGGTCTCCATTTGATTGTTTTGATTTGAACTTCTGTAGTGATATGATATTACTGCAATGTGAACTGTTGTGATGGTTCCATTGTTGTATCTCTGACCTGTGCATTCCATTCTATTTTGCATTGGTGTAGTGCTGTCATGTTGGTTCGAATTGCACTTTCTCTTTTGTACTGCTTCACCATGTTACTTGAGGTCTTGCAGTTGGTGATTTGCACTTGCACACTTGCACTGCTTCACAAGTTCAATTTTATCTGTTTCCTGTCATGTTGTTTGCAACTGTGTTTCATTTGCATAGCTGAACTTCATTCACTTATGCAGTTTGGTCCTGCTTATGATATCTTGTAGCCTGTTGGTCTTCATTTGTCTGGTTTTGTTGCTCTGACTTGTATCACTTGATGTCTTGAGCTTCAACCGTGCTCGAGCTCGTATCACAGCAAACTGCATGTTATGTTTCCTAATCATGTTGTTTATTTGATCGAGCTGTAGTATTGTTCCATGTACACTTTTGACATCCATGTTCTTCACTGTGTTGATTATTGTGCATGTCACTGAGTTTTCATTTGCTTGAGTTTTAACTGTGCTCGAACTCTGTCCATACTTGCCTTTGTGGTCTTGTACTTGTATACTGCTGGTTTGTGAACATTGTCGAGTCTGCACTGTGTCTTTTGTTTTCATATGTGCCTGTCGAGTTCCTGTATTTGCATTCATCTTGCGTCTTGAATTTGTTTCTGATTTCGTGTACACCACTGCACAACTCTGCATATTTACTGTGACGTTTGTTTTGATCAGTTTCATTGTTCATATGCATGCTTTGTACTTCATTTGAGGTTGTAGCTTTGCATTGCTGAACTTGGTCTCTACTTGATGTTGTAATCTTCAAGTATATTTGATTGCCATATCATGTGCTTTGCATTAAGTTCATTTGAGATGTGACTCTGATCTTTATCGGCACTGGCTGTTCATTGCTTGGTCTCTGTTGCATGCTTGCTGTTGCATGCTTGTTTGTATGTTGCACTTGTTACCTTCACTGTGTTGCACATGCTATATTGTATACTTATGTTGTCTCTCTGACTTTGCTGTAAACATTCATGTTGCAACTGTTTTTGACATGTTAACTGCCCTGTGTTGAATCCAGTTTCAAAAACTCGGGTTTGACCTTGTGCTCATGTTGTGATATTTTGGGTTTGACCTGTGCTCACCTGTCCCTGTAAATCAATCAAGTGTATATATCAGCGTGCACGGCCTTGTGGCATATACAGTAATACATTGTGTATGTCACAATTTGTTCGTGTATGATGAATTCAAATATAAATGATGACGAACAACCCAAATAACTGAGGCAAAAATTATTTTCAAAAACCATATTTTATTTTATATTGCAAAAATGTTTCTTTTTCCATTTTACTGCGTTAGTGAATATTTTTGCAGATTGCTCAGATGCTGGATTCTAACTGGAAGGAAGTTGACGATAAATATGAGTGTGAGTGATATGTAGTGAGGACATTTGTAAATGTGAAATGTGATGTAATTGTAATCAAATTTGTATAGTTATAGTGAGAGCTTGAAATTGTACTATTCAAAGTTGTAATAAATATTTATTTGAATAAAGTATTCGTTTGAATTCAAATTCCGTGTTATTTATTTTATTCAGCAAATATTTATTTAATCTGTGAAATATAGAATAGTATATTAACAAATACATTTAAACGAATGTATATATGTTTATTATCATCAAACAAAAATCATATAAGCGCATATTTAACAATTTGTGGCATGGTCTTACAAAATACCTTTAATTTTCAAAGGATTTGGATAACTTTAATAATCCAAATTGAGTGTGTTTTCTTCACGCTGGTTTTTCAGACTAACTCAAATGTTATATTATAATGCTCGGGTCAGATCAAGTATTACAGATACAAGATAGGATGCTATGGAGCTCATGAGACGAGTTGGATGTAGAAGATGTATTACACGTATCTGGTTTATATTATGTTGTGTATTATAGGATGTATATTCAGCTTTTGTGATGACAAGTTATTATAACGTCTGGTATTGTACTATTGATTTGCGTTGTACTCTAATAATCTAATATATAAATAATAGATATAGTTATTTTTGTATAAAGACCAATTGTTATCTATTATATATTGTTTCACTGCGATTATGAGAGTCTGTGCATTGTTCTATTTTGTTCTTCTACCTCTTTCTTCTCTTCCCTAACGATCTGGTATTTTTGGCATTCAATTGTTTGGCATGTAATACAATGGACGTATTGATGTCGATTTTCGAAGGTCAAATCTCGGTCGTGACATTTGGTATCAGAGCTGAAGGATAAGCGAGAACCTTGGTTCTGGTGGGGATTACTCATTATAGATATGGTCAGTTGCACCCTAGAATGAGTTTGAGTGTATTAATAGACATGAGCGCGTATTTGTTGGTGAATATAAAATTGTTTTATATTGTGTTGATTAATTTATTGAGTGGCTTATGGATTCTGGTCAATACGAGTAATTAACGTTATTGATAGGGACCTCTAAACACTTGAACAGAGCAATTTGGCATAGTATTGTTTTAAAATTAGGTAAATGAAATAATTTTTTTTGAATTATTTTTATATATAAAAGGAATAATTCTCATAAATTATTAAAGTTATATATGGTTTGCTTGGTTGTTAGGACATGATAATATTGAACTATTATCATTGGTGTTGTTGTGGTATTCGAAATAAAAGTTGATGTTATAACCAAAAGTTAAGAAAATGATTTATATAACAAAATGGAGTTTGTAAATATGAGTTTATAAATGTGATTTATAAATTGAAGTGAAATGAAATTCAGGAGTATATTTAAATATAGATTTAAAAAGGATTCCAAAGTTGGAAATTTGGAGATTTAAATCCCATTGGATTTGAAAATGTTTTACGAGTCTTGGAAAATAATAGCGATGTTATTTGGAAATATTTGTGAATTGAAATGTTTAAAATGATGTAAAAAAGAGGAAAAAGCATTAAACTCACTTCGGTCGCTGGAAAATAATTTCGATAATAACCGCGACATCATCGGTGTTCATTTTCGAGTTTCCAAGGGAGGAATTGCTGCCTTAATGATTTGCTATCGGAGTTTTGGTTTGGAAAAACTGGTTTTGGTTTGAAATGCACAAAAATAATTTAATAGACAAATGGATTGTGTATATATAATTGATTTCAAAAATGATTTTTGAAATATTAAGAAATTGTTTAAACTCTGGAATCTTTTTTAAAATATTTTAGTGGAATATAAATAAGTTTGAAAAACTTATAAAATTTTGAAATTTGATTATTAGAATGGAACTAAACTTAAATTAAGTTGAATATAAGAGAATTTGGGAAAAAATAGACTAAGTAAGCTAAATGAAAAAGTTATTGAAATAAAATTTATTAAGTTGGAAATGAATTAGTGATGAACTAATTAATTTTATTAGTAAGTAAATGAAATTGAAGTTTAATTTTGGAATGATATTCAATTTGAATTATATTAAATAAAGTGGAATGAAAAATTAGTTCGAGTGGACTAAAAGAGATAAAAGTTTGAAAATAAATTTTTATTAAGATATGAAATAAATTAATGAATCAGATATTGGTTGAGATATGGTCGATAAAATTCAATACTTAAGATTTAGAAAATAAATTGAGTTCAAATGGAAATTGGACGTTGAATTTGAATATAAATGGATATAAAATTAAGTGTAAAGTGGAAATAAAAATAAGAAGTCGTATAAAATTTTTATAATAAACTTATGGAAGTTGATGGTGAAGTTCTTAAGTAAAATTGGTATTTGAAAAAAAATACTAAGTAAATCAGTGATTGAGAAGTTTAAATGGGAATGAAAATTGTGGACAATTGATTGAAATGAAATGAATGTTAATAAAAATAATTGGGTATAGTTAATAATCAATTAGAATAGATACGTAGGTTGTATGTATATCATTTTATTCGCATAACGATTTGATCTAGATTCGAGCGTAGAATTTTGAGATAGTTATATCGATCAGAGTTAGGATTTTTCACCCAATGTTCGACGGCGAACCCTGGATATGGAATTTTGATTGATTCTGGAATTCCCTATCATAGTATATGGCAATGCGAAGAGGATAACAGTTTTTGATCAAGAAACCAGATCTGAATCTGCACTAAAGGGTCGTGTAAACGATATTAGTTTGGAAACGAAATTGTGTGATCGAGCGAGCGATCATATTTGATTTTGCGTACGGATGATATATATACATCGTACGGGTTTTGGTGAAATAAATATTGGGAATTGAAAAGAAATAAAAAATAATAATTTTGAATTATGTGAATGGATATTATTGGTAAATAAGATGCAGGTAATTAACAGCAAAAGCTAAATTGATGTCTTCAATTTCAGAAGTAAAATTTGATTGCCCGACAAAAAAGTACACGTTTGAATTGTTGTATGAAATGGATGATTTTCTGATTGAGCCACTTGGCTTTTGTTTTTTTTTGATGATTTGGGGCTCGTAGAGGCGATTCATAGTTGTTCCGATCTAGCCGTGCAAAGAAAACGCGGGAAAAAAATTTCAAAAATTCAAGGAGTTAGAAATTTTTTGATAATTTAAAATTTGGCTTTAAATTATAATATGAACGATTGAGCGAATAATATTAGTTGTAATATATGAATGAGATTGGAAATTAGTAGAGGTGATAATGTGGTTTCAATAAAAATTGTTTTCGAAAGGTGGTTTAAAACTGTGTGGTTTTGGAAAAAATAGTTAACAAGTTTTGGACTATTCTTATTACCTAGCAATTTCGGGGATGAAATTTTTATAAGGGGAAAGAATGTAACGACCCAGAATTTTGGATATCTGAAATTAGAATATTTAATTGATTTTAAATATTTAAAAGTTTATTTTTAACTTGGATCTCAAATATAACTATGTATTGGATAATTAAATTTATTGAATTTAATAATTGGAAATTGGCTAATATAGTAGATCTTGAGTTTTAAGCTTGTTAAAAATAATTTAAAGGCTTATAAAATTTATATTAATATTAACGAAGATAATAAAAAATTTAAAATAAAATTTAAAAGTGATTTGTTCTGTTTAAAAATATATCTTTTTAATTAGCATTTAAAAATAGCCTTCCGAGGTATAGTCTCGGACTTTGACGAAACCAGTTCCATTGGATCCGTAATAATATATTATTATCGGAATTCAAATTTCGTAACGTTTGAAGCTACAGTTTGGTCGTAGGAGATAGAAATGCACTGAAATTTTTATTGAAAATTCAATATATAATTGGGTCCAAAAAGCTATCTTTTCCATACGATCGAATTAGGACCTAAAATCTTTTCCATTGTGCTTGGAATAGGGGTATAACATTATCAACGCCCAGCGACATGGCCCGATCGGGGTTCAAAATTGTAACTGGATATTTGTGAATTTAAAATGATTTATTTCATTGATTTGACTAGCAGCCGACTTCCCTTCACATTAGCTACTTTATTTCTTCTCAAGCCACCCTATACATACATGCCTATATCCATCCCTTTTAAATCATGCGTCCCCTCCCTCTTCATCTTTTTAACAACAGCCGAGCCTTCTTTCAAAATTAATCACTGAGAACAAAAAAAAGTGAATGAATTTAAAAATCGCTATCCTCCTCTTTCAGAAACAAATCGGCACAATATATATAATACAATCGTAATCGCGTGCTTCCTTTTTTCAAGCCAAGCATTGATGAAGTCAAAGGCGACGACTATGCAGGGCGAGGCAATGGGCGGAGGGGAAGTGATGCGAGTTGTCGTGCGGTTAGGGATGGTCGGTATCGCGGTTTGTGTTCACATACGTAGGAGGGGAAACATGAACAGTAAGGGGCAAGATGGGTGGAGTACTTTGGAAGGCTGTGGGGAGGAGGGTGTTGCCTTTGGAGCGGAGGTTGGAGGCGTTCGCGAGTTGTGGCCAATTTAGGGACTTGCGAAAGGTAATAAAAAGGGTAGTAACGTTGAACTGGGGTCGTGGAAACTTCCTATAGCTGTGGCAATCAGGGTAGGTCGCCGGTGTCGTGGTGATCGCGTGAGGGGCGCATGTTGCTGGCAAGGGCGGGGACGTTGAAGCCTTGATCGTGGCAGAGATAGTATTGCAGCCAAAAGCGTTTACGCGAGAGGATGGGAACGGTAAGATTACTGTAAGGTTATAAATGATATTTAGTTGGTTTTGTTCATTTGAAATATACATAAATAAATCCTTAATTTAAAAATAGTGGTATTTAAATAAAAATCGGAGTCTTGTATATCGTATAATTTATTCGTACAAGGTTTAAAGCGAAATGGGATCAGCCGTTTAGATTCGTAGCTGGGAAAATGTACGGGGTGGAATAAAAATTGGAATGGACTGCAAATAAAAATCAAGGTGAGAATTTCTCACTCGTTGGATTGCCACATTTAAATTTAAATGTTTAAAATAAATTGTTGATTGATTGGTTGATTTGATAAATTTTTATCAGTTGGATGTGATATTATATAGTAGTATATATATTGGAGTGATTGATATTCCCGCATATATACAAAGGATGAGACCTTATGCGACCTGCATAATAGCGGATGACCCTATATACCGCGATATCCCCCTCGAAGTGGGTTTGGTATTTTTATATTATATTAACATCTGTGGATGCAGGGAAACAGGTGGATGCAGGGAAACAGGTTGGAGGGATCCAACTTGATTCCTAAAAAATGTTGAGATTATTTTCATAATTCGTAATATGGTTTGTTTGAATAATCTGTGATAAATTATAATGGAATTTGGATTTACGGGATGTTGTGGCATTGCTGGTTAGATTTTGGTATTTTTAAATACTAATGATAAATGTTTAAAATTAGGAAAGAAATTAAAAAGGAGAATTTGAAGTTAAAATATTTAGAGTAAAATTTGGATTAATTTAAAGAGATGAATTTGGGGAAAATAAATAGCTTGAGTTTAAAATTCGTACTTGATAATTTCGGAATATGGAAATCAGAGATTTTGAATAATGTAAATAAATGATTTTCAATAATAGCATTTAAGCGGTATTATTAAGTGAAAAAGGGATATATTTTTAAAATCAAGATTTAAAATAGTTTGGGAAGATTAAAAGAAAATTTGGAAAGATGATATAAAATTGTTATACTAAATTTCTTATGAAAAGAAAGTGGAATCTAATTTTAGTCGTGTTTTGGGATATTTGGTTTATTTGGGTTATTTAAGAATTTAAATTAAAAATGAAGATTAAATTAGAAATCGATTTAAAATCGATCAAGTATTGTGAAACCATTGCAAAGAGGAAATGAGACTATAGAATTTATAAACAAATTTTATAAATAAAGTGAAGTAATTATTAGTGGATAAATTGAAAATTATAAATTCACGGTGAGGATGTATAAGGAGATGGGTAAACCGACCTAAAAATAAATGGTAGATTTATTTAAAAATGTGAAAAAAGATCAACGGAATTGGGACGAAATTGAATTTGAAATAAATCAAAAGATATTTATAGATGTTAGACTGGCTATATGGGAATTGGAAAATAGATTTTATTGAGAAATTTAGTTATTTTAAAAGGGGGATTTTCAAATATTAACTAGAAAATATAAAAGCGTCAAAGAATATTTCAGAAAGAAATTATTTAGTTGTTTTAAAATTGTTTGAGGTATATATAAATATTGATTAAGTTAGTTTACTGTAAGTAAATTATTATTTAAAGATTAATCAGTGTTATTATTTTAAATGGATAAATTATTCGATATTCAATATTATATAATAACTTTTATTTTAAAAGTATTCACCAAAAATTTTACATAGAGATTATTATATAAATTTCATTAGTATTATTTTGAAAAATTTTAAATAAAGTTTTCGAGAAGTAATAGTATACTCGCATGGCGAAGTCGGAGGCTGTGAGTGCCTACAGATAGTCTTGGACTTCTCTGGGATAGAGACGTAACCATTAAGCTGTGAATCCATGGTTTGATACCGCAATGTTACTTTCCATATTATTTTGAAAGGGGTTTTCAAATATTTTAGCAAAGATAGTTTGTGAATTTACTAAGTTTGATAAGATAAGTGCATACTTTTGGGTAAAGAGATTTAGCTTATATAAAATTAAATGAAAATGAGACTTGGTGTTTTCAATGGAAAATGAAGTATTTGGTTGAATGATTGTTATTTGATAGTTAAATAACCGACTATAAAATCTGATCCCAAAATATAACTTTGGAAATATCTAGGAGAAATACAAGAATTTTATGGTGTCGTTACTGTTTGAGGTGCTATGCTGTGTGTATAAACTCGTTTCATTCTTCTAGGTTGTTGATAAGGAAATCCGTCCACTAACAATTAGGAGGTGATCTCCGATCTTATTTCCTCTGTTTATTTTCTAAAGAATCGGGGTTGAGTTTACCGTAAATATCGAACGTTGTTTCGAAGATACCGGGATCGGATAAGCTATCCGAAAACCACTTCGATCCAATGAGTACGCTTTCGATGTGAAAAAAAGAGCAGGGAGTCGAAGATGGAGCAGTAAAGTGGAAGGGCTAATCGCTATTAATCCTGAGGATTATTCCAAAATGGATGTAGTAGGAATAGTGCCTTCGGTTCCGTTCGAACCCAAAACAGACTTGTATGGAAGAATGTTACCAGTACATTGTCATTGGAGGATAATGAGAATTCTAAGTGAAAATTCCTTCAAATGGAAATCATAGCCTCTAGCCTCATCAACCGAGAATAACTGAAAAGTAGGGGAGATGCAGCAAGGCTAAGTGAGTAGCACCCAATTAGGGTATGTTTACCACCTTTCTAGATACCCTCGGATATTATTAGTATGATTCATGGAAGGAGCTCAAAAATGGGTGGGAATACCCGGGGTGATAGCATATTCGGTCTGTCCAGGTTCGGGGTAGTCCGATCTTTTGTGGCAGGGGATCCCGACATGTTTCTCGGCACATTGTTCTAGACATGTACTATGACAGGTGATACCCCAATACCTAGTCATTCATATGGAACTCATTCTTCAATAAGCACCACACGGTTTTGATTGTGTCCAACTATGCTGGAACGTGAGATGCAAGCATTTCAACTATTTGAATAAGTAGTTGTATTTAGACACTACTATAATATCAGAGGATTTGATATGAATGTTTTGTTATCGTAAGGTAAAAACCCGTCGTGTATATTTCTGGCGTGTTCTTACGAGATAACTTTGATTTTCAAAGGATTTAATTTTAACTATTCAAATTGTGTGTGTTTTTCTCATGCTGGTTTTCCAGACTGACTCGGGTGTTATTTTATTATAATGCTCATGTCAGACAGAGTATTACAGATACATGATAGGATGCTATGGAGCTCAGGAGACGTGTTGGATGGCGAAGACGTATTACACATATCTGGTTTATATTCCGTTGTATATTATAGGTTGTATATTTAGCTTTTGTGAGGACAAGTTATTATAACTGTCCAGTATTGTGCTATAGATTTTTGTTGTGCTCTGATGATGTAATGTATAGATAACAGATATAGTTCTTTTTTTATAAAGACCAGTTGTTATCTATTATATATTGTTCCGCTGCGATTGTGAGAGTCTGTGTGTTGTTTTGTTTTCTTCTTCTACCTCTTTCTTCTCTTCCCTAACGATCAAGTATTTTCGGCATTCGATTGTTTGGCTTGTAATGCAGTGGACGTATTGATGTTGATTTTCGAAGGTCGAAAATCTCGGTTGTGACAGCGGATGACCCATATTATTTGATATATATTGTTTGTGATGTAGGGGGACATGTTGGAAGGATCCAACAGGATTCCTTATTATAGTTGATTTATTTCCATTAGAATTCCTATTATACGAATTACCGGATATGAATTGGACACTTTTGGTTATGACATTGTTTGTGTTCAAAACTAAAAATCCATAGTAATAGAAATTCAATATCGATATTGGTAAAGTGTTTTGTAGCTATTGGGTTTAAATTAGTATTTTAAAATACTATAGATTGCCATATGAATTGGAATTGTTTTTTGAGATGGAAAATGATTTTTAAATCCAAATATGGGTTTCGAAAATATTTTGTTTAAAAAACTTTTAATTTATATTTTACTCCAACCCTCCTTATCTATCTTTTTCAAAGATTTTTTTACTTTTAATATTGTATTAAGATTGTTTATTTATTTTTAATATTGTTTTAAGATTATTTTTGTTTTAATATTATTTTAAAGTTATTTATTTATATTTAATATTGTTTTAAAGTTATTTATTTTTATTTTAATATTGTTTTAAAATTATTTATTTTTATTTTAATATTATTTTAAAAATATATTTATTATCATTTTAAAGGTTATTTATTTACATTTAATATTATTTTAAAAGTTATTTATTTTTATTTAATATTGCTTCAAGGTTATTTTATTTCAAATATTTTGAAAAATTAATTGTTAAATTATGAATATGGTTTGAAATTAATAATAATGATCATTAATAATATTTTGGGAATTTATTTTTATTTATAATAATGGTAAAAATTAACAATTGTTTTATTTATAATTTTTTGAATTATTAATTATTAATTTTATAAGATGTTTCAATGTTAATTATTATTATTTAGTAATAATGTTTATTCTTAATAATTACTATTATATAATAGTCCTTTAAAGTAAATAATTAGGATTTATTTATAATGGTTTCAAGGTTCATAAATAGAGCTTTATAAATAGGCTTGGATTTTATAAGGGAAGTTTATAAAATGGTTTGAAGACTTGGGGAAGATTATTTATAGGGCGAAAAAGTTTTATAAACAGTTAGATATTTATAATTGAATTTGAGAAATAGGTTAATAGATTTATATAAAGAGTTTTGTAAATGGTTTTTGAGATGTATAAGGGGTTTATAAATAATTTTGGAAATGTACAAAAAGAACTTATAAGTGATTGAATTTATCAAAGAGATTATAAATGATTTTCAAAGATTTATAAAATAGTTTTATAAATGGTTTTTGAGATTTATAAAAGATTTATAAATGATTTTAGAATTGTATAAAAAAGATATCTGTCTTGGTTTGGTGAATATCTTATAGCGTTAAGATAGGTATATTGATATTTTCAAAGTCTTAAATTAAGGGTCTGTGAATATAGTTTTGTGAAAGTATTTTGATACAAGTATTTCCAAAAGAATTAATTAATTAAAAGATTTATAAATAAGGCTAGTGGTTGCTTGCCTACTTAACCAATGATGGTTTTCCCTTTTGAAATAAATCCCTGATTTGGATGTGTGTTTGTTGATAGTTAAATAACCGACTATTGAACTTGGACCCAAACGTAACTTAGGAAATACCTAGGAGAAACACGTGAGTTATATGGCACAGTCATCTTCGATGATGTTGTACTGTGCGTATAAATCTCGTTTCGTTCTACTAAGACAAATGATAAGGAATTTCCATCCATTAAGAGTTAGAAGGTGATCTCCGCTCTTATCTTTGACTGTTTATTTTCTAAAGAACGGAGGTTGATTTTACTGGAAACTATCGAATGTTGTTTCGAAGAGACCGGGATTGGATATGTTATACGAAAACCAATTCGATCCAACTTAAGTATTTCGAAGTGAAGACATCTTGAATATGATGGAATTGAAGTCAGAGCTCTCAAGCATCTCTTTCGGTCCCATAATGAACTTGTATGGATGAATGTTGGCGTTGCATTATTTCCTGGAGGGCGGTTTTAGCATTCCAAGTGGCAAGTGCTATATAAAAGGTAAAACGTAGTCCCAAGCCTCATCAACTGGGAATGACTAAAACAAGGGAGATACAGTAGGGCTAAGTGGGTCGCTCCCAAGTATGGCATGATCATTCCTATTTAGAGTCGGTATTATCTCTCATTTGTATAATTTGGGGCTCATTAAAGGAGTGGTGATTATGTTCGGTACTATCTAGTAAGGGGTAGGCCGGTTTTGGAAGGGGTCGATAGGTTCGATCTTGGTGTTATTTTATCTAGAGATGCACTGTAATGAGCGGTACCCTAATAGCCCAGTGATTGTATGAGATCCATTCTCCTATACGAGCCATAATGGTTTTAGTTGTATACCTATTATGCTAGAATTTAATTAATGTAAAATTTTCGGCTATGATTAAAAAGTATTTGTATCTTAGACACTATTATAATACCAGAGAGTATTATATGAAATGGTTTGATCATCGTAAGGTAAAAACCCGTCCGTGTTTATATGCGGCATGGTCTTACGAGATACTTTTGATTTCAAAGGCTTTTTATAACTTTAAAATTCAATTGAGTGTGCTTTTCTCATGCTGGATATCTAGACTGACTCAGGTATTATTTTGTGATAATACTCAGGTCAGATTGAGCATATTATAGATGTAGTTTGGATGCTCGGAGCTTCAAGAGACAAGCTGGAGGGCAGAGACATATTCATATATATGGCGTTTTTTCTGCTGCATTCATTGTTGTATTTATCAGAAACTGGAGAACATGTTGTTTAACTATCCAGGCTGAAATAAGTTAGTGTACTATGTTTGATGTATGTATATTACATTTCTTCTTTGGTAAAGATTGTAGTACACTATAGATTTTTCGTTCCGATATGAGATTCTATGTTTTTAGCTTTCTTTCTCCCTTCTTTCTTCTTCCTTCTTTCTTCTTTCTTTTCCTCTAACAATCGGATTTTCCAGCATTTGATTTCTTGCCACACAATGCAATGAACGTATTAGCGTCAATTTTCGAGGATCGAAAACCATGGCTGTTACAATTATAGACATATAAAAGTAACCATTACTAGGAATAGAGAAGGTGAGCAATCAAAGACAAGATTCAAGCTTTATTTTCTAAAGAAAGAATGATTCTTATCAAGCTTTTCAACTAGGTGGGTAATATTAACCCTTTTATCACTCAAACCTATTTAGATTAGAATGATGCGTATATTCTTTGTTCTTAATGATGAAAAACATGTTTTGATGATGATAGATTAATTCTATACAAATTTTCTTTTAAAAAAATGCTAAGTTAATGATAAATTTAAGTTTAAAATGTGAGCTAATCATTTCAAAATTATTTGAAATTTCGTTATGTTGTTCATAATATTGTATCTAAGGTGGGTTTTGAATTTCATAATTTTTGAATGAGTAAATAAATTATTATAAATATTCCAAAGTGATAATAGGAAATTTTGGCTGTAAAATATTGTTTTAAATATTAAAATTTAATATTTTAGTACAAAAATTTTACTAAAGGAAGAAGAATGTGTTTAAGATTTTGAATTTTTGGGAATATTTCATAGTTCTTCGAATTGATATTAATTAAAGAGTGAGATGGGAAACTAACTTAATTAATAAATTAATTAAGGAAATGGGTTAGCTAAGGAGAAGTTAAAGGGGAAAGTAATAGGTTGTATCATAATTATGGCTAAGTGTGTAAAAGTAACGAAAAAAAATTAATACGTGTAATGACTAAATCAAAAATGTATTAGTTTGATAGGGAGTAAAAAAAATTCCATTTCTATTTTCGATAAGTATCTTTTCGTTAACTTTTTTTGATAGCAAGAGCCTGATACCTCTGATAACATATAATTCATACCAGCTATATATTTGGTAGCAATACATTCGTTAATAAAAAGATTCATACATTTGTTAAGGAAAGTTTTATATCTTTGATTGGAGGTAAACCATAAATTCAATGAAAAGATATTTCATTGAGAAGAGTATTTCATACTTCGGATAAGAGATATTTCATACTTTTGGTAAGGGATATTTCATATTTTCATTAACAGAATTGTTCATACCTTCTTAATAGATATTTTTATACTTTCACTAATAGAACTATTCATACCTTCGTTGCTAGGTATTTTCATATCTTCATTAACTAAAGACTCGTGTTTCTCTTAACATATAACACAAATCTTCATTAATAGGTAATTTTTATTGTTCTTCTTTATTTTCTATCTCTTCTCGAAACTAATTGCATTGGGACCCTAAGTATAACCATAACATATAAAATGGATAATGATATGTTAAAAATGACGTAACATATGAAACAGTGGGAATGGTTAAATCTTGAGATAAGACTAAATCTTGAGATAAGACAAGAAATGATAACATGTATCATATGAATAATGTGGAAGATAAAATATTTTATCTAAAAGTATTTAAGATATTTACTCAAATATAAGATTTACGAAACGCGTATGGTACATAATTGATTGAACCTTTGTTTTGGAACATACCTACTCATGGAGATGCTAAATAGCAGAATGTCAAGGCTTACCGAAGCCTAATTCGAAGGGGTATATGACAGAACTTCAAGCATGGGAAGTCTAATTAGATGGGTTGAATTGAGAAAAAACTCTGGTGTGGGCAAAGTAAATTTAAATGGATGTAATTACCTGTTAAATTGAGTGAATCAACAACGTGAAACGAAAGTGTTTCTGACTAAAAAAGGCTACAGACTCTTAATAAGGAAATCTACTAGAACGTATGCAGAGTGCTTACGTCAAATCTCTTAGAAGAATAAGGGTAGCTATGGTTAGTTTCAACCCTTGATGGATGGGTGACAATTCGTCGGTGAGGTTCAACGAACCTGTGTATTTTAACAGAATTCAAGCCTCCTTTCCACTACGCTGCACCACCGGACGGTATTCACTAAATATTGTTAAGGCTAACTAGTAAAATGAGACCTAAATAAGAGTTCACGTGAAGCATGTGGTTAAGTATGTTAACTATATGACAGAATACATGATATGTTAATGATAAGTGTATATTATACTTCTTTTGAGAATGATGATTATGTGACATAGTTCATAGTTTGATGCTTTTAATATTACATAATACGTTGTAGTGGTTGTTGATGAACTAATGAGGTAAAATGCATTCTGCTAGGAAGCTTGGTCAGACTACATTATGTGTTTTAAGGTGCAATATTACTAATACCAGGTTTTTTTCTTCTTCCATAGACATGTGAGTACTTATTTGATTATGTTGAGTTTATGAGATTAGATAAGTTATTTGAAAGACGAATAGAGTTGCGAAGACGAAGCATAAGACTCAGTAGCTAGTTAATAAGTATTTTTATTATGCTACTTATAAATTTCAAGATCTATAACTGGTTAAGTGAACATGTCACTATCTTCATATTTCAAAACTTGAAATTGGGGATGCACCATCTCTATATGAATCTTCAAATTTTATAATTTGTTTAATGTAGTTTATAAATTCCAAAATTTTATATTTTGAATTTTCTTTTAATACCTGAATAATGAAATGTTTTAATCTCCAAAATACATTTTTTTTTATTTCTATTATTTAGATTTGATATTTGTTATTATCAATGTTACTTACAAAAATTATGTGGAAATACACAGCCATGAGTTTTATAGACTAGTAATACATCACATGAGGAGAAGAGCGAATCAAAACCTTCATTGAACACATCATGGAACCTATAAATCACATAAATGTCTACCACTGCAAACTTGGAACAAAAGTGTGTTCTCAATTAATAAATACCCTATTCTACATTTGACGCGTTGGAATAAGATAACCCACTAAGGTACCGCTTTCAAATGCGGATTTTTTCTAATGGTAATATTTTAGAAAAAAACATACCATATGGACGTTTTGCTCACATTAATAACAGTATATTAACAAAACATACTATAATAGCGAAGTCTTCGCCGTTATACTCACCAGCTCCTGTTCAGTTTACTAGCCACGAGATCGGTTCAAAATAGCCACCGAAAAGTAAACTAAGCACATTTGATTGCTACGAGGCTTGTTTAGCAACTGAACAAGTCAAGTCGAGAAAAAATAGCAAATTATAAAACAGCACCTACTACAAGCTTGATTTGGATACAATTTATAAATATGTTTATTCCAACAAATTGCCCAAACAACGTTTATGCGTTATCAAACGGTGGATAATATTTATCCAAAACGACTGCCATTGACATTCCCAATTCTTTAATACAATTGGCATACAAACAGATCACGTCAAAAACATTAGCATTTGCTGGATCTCGTTGATGAATCTGGAAATGTAGTTTTTCCTGCTCACTGTGATGTAGCATTATGTTACATTGTTTATGGTATTGGGTGAAAGAACCTTTGACCTCATATATGCCAGCATTTGGATATCTGGAACGTGGTTTTAGTTCAACATGAGCAACTTGAGGTCTATGATTCAACCTTTTACTTATGTACCAAGGATCTGTTGAATCTTCCCCTTGAAAAATATTCCACTTTTTGCTTATTCCCAGACGCTAAAAAATGAAACACAACAGATGTTACAATCATATTATACGACTTATTATCATCACCCTAAAAGATATAAGTCTTATGCAATGATAACATGTAAATCCATTTTTTTATCTAACACAGTTGATATTTTTCTTACCTTTTCTCTAATAGTTGATAGTATAGTTCCATGAGCATTCCTAACGAAAACTTTATCGTCGGATGCTTCTTCAACGATGAACAGTGTATGATTTCCATAATATGCTCTGTATGTGTTATTGACTACTGGATGCCGAAACACGGTGAAAGTGTATCCATTCGTTTCTGTGGTCACATAATACAAAATATATAAGATACCAGTGTTTTCTTTTCTTCTTTTTTATTTATTTTTTTATTTTTTCCATTCTCGGGTACAAGAAGAAAAACGTACATATTGAAATAATTTTGTTTACATACGTAGCTTACTAAAAGAAATGACCCGCCATTAGTGACATGAAATCTAATCTAACTCAAACCCACTATCATTTGTTTTCCTTTTCTACATTGAATTTTTATTAGTTTACTAGGGTTTTAAGCATTTATACGCAAAGAAGAAAATGATGCTTTTTTTCATTACTCTTGAATTATTAACACTGGAAACTCACTTTCTTTGGTAGTTTATCCGAATAGGGAATCATATAGCAGTTTGAATCATCAAATCACACATTTGACTGTTGGTTTCATGAAAACAAATTATGGAGTCCAGCCACACAAAACTGTGTATAATAGGCAATAGAGTGTAAGAGTAAATGCATACCTAGAGTTAGGATGGCTAAAAGAAGTCCACAGAGAAACATCATTATAAAAGCCATTATTTGCTAAGATCGTTTTATAGATTTTCAAGTATGTTTGATCCAACATCACAAACATTTATATAGAATCCATAAGATGCATTTCTCTATTACATGTTTTTTTTTTCTTTGCACTAATTTCATCTATTCTATACAAATAATTTATGAATAATATACTCATTAAACGCTACTATGTATTCCTTTTTTTCTTTTTGATCTGGTTCAAAATCTTATCCATTTTATTGAAAATTCATAATACAATACGTATTTCAGATCTTTTTTTGATAAAGCAAAATATAACACAAATTTTGATTACAAATCTGGCCCAACATACGAATCAAGCCTACTGAAATAAAAAAATAAAAATAAAAAGCAAAAAGCTTAAACACATTGACGGACATGATTAATTACAACCCTAACAGAAAGACGCAATTAAACCTATAATGTATCTATAACTTAGCTGACTACCTTTACAAATGGTCCACGGCTTAGACTGATTAGAGGTTCGGGGTGAATTAGATCTGATCTGTTATCCGCCTGAATTAAAATTGAGTTAAGTTGGA
This sequence comes from Allium cepa, assembly GCA_030765085.1. NCBI lineage: Eukaryota > Viridiplantae > Streptophyta > Magnoliopsida > Asparagales > Amaryllidaceae > Allium > Allium cepa. The sequence continues at coordinate 516,289,970 of CM060938.1, forward strand.
TTCAACCATCCACAATTGAAACACGGATCAAAATTTGGTTGAAGTCCCATATTGTCAAGTCAACTGTCACAGGAGCATCGGTTCTAGATCTTATTTGACAAATTTGATGATGTACGCCTATATTACAAGTATTAGCGTACTATATATTATTTAGTTAACCCTAAAAACATAGATATTATTCATTACTTTTCAGGTGACACGTACTAAAGAAATGATTTCTAAAGACAACTTGGCTAAAGACATTCAGTATGAGAGACATTCAGAATGAGCAAGTGATGTCATATGTTCTACCTGTTGGGGAAAATCCCTTCAGATGACCAGTCTAAGAAAATAAAAACCCAACGCAGCAGAAAACATTTGCACTGGATCGTGATTGTAGTGGGACGGAACAAACAGAGATAAACACCAGAACAGACAGTCACAGATCAATGCAATGTAGAAAAATAAATAACACCGGTATTTACAGTGCTTCCACTACCGCGAGGCAGTATACCTCCACTTGGAAAGAGGAGATTTTATTAATCACCGAAAGATTAGAGTTGCAAGATTGATTCACTTTTGGAGGCTATACATAAGAAGAATTTACAATACAGACAAAATTCTGCAGAGTTTCAGCTCTCTAGGATGGCTTCGAAATTGGCTGAAATTAGCTCTTAATTTCGGCTGTCATTGTTGTCCAGAACCTCCCACATTTATAGAGTGAAGAAAAGTGGAGGGGTGGCTGCTCTATAGCAACCCCGAGGTTTGGTTCGGCATGCATCTGGTTCGACGCCATTTGGTTTGGTAAAACGCCGAGCGAAAAATTTGGACTGGCACCTCCAAAATACCGAATGAAAAATCTGGTTCAGCAAAAACTAATGTCGCTCCAATTCACTGCTCTAAATATTTCGTTCAGTCCTCCTCAATGCCAAATGAAACTAGTAACACCGGACGAGATTTCTTCTCCGGCACTTCCATTTCTTTGCCGATCGAAGTCTCAGCTTTCTTCAATCACTGAACGAGATTACTTTTTCCCAAATCTCAACATCGAACGAGATTACTTTCTTCAATCAGCGAACAAAGGCAATAAAGTACTGCGACTTCGTCTGTTCATCATCGCGCCTAGGGTTAGGGCTTCTGTTGCTGCTAGCTATAGATTCTCCTCCATCTATGCGCTCCTCTGCTTCAACATCGTTGAGCTCCAGCATCTTGGAATTTTGTATCAAATTCCAAAATCTCCACCTTGATACCGAATTCCAAACAATTCTTCCAACTTTATCTACAACTTCATGCTCCAAGCAATGGATACTTACCCAATTAGCTTCGGCAATGCCATCACCTATTACACTCTGTTAACGAACTCCGGCAAGGCCATTGTCCGTCAAGATGGCGTTCGAAATACCCAATCCGTATAGAACATATCAATCTCCGCATGAAAACAAACGTCTCAATGAACCAGCTCAATTTTCCCACCGTGCCACCCGATGGCATCTAGCACTTCATTAAGAGAATCAAGTCCGAGCAATGCTCAAACTTAATAACAAGCAACGACTTGGTAAATATGTTTGCTGCATTCCCCTTTGTGTGAACTTTCTGAAGACGAACTAGCTTCTCTTCATTCATCGAGACAAGGAACGACTCTCTCACCTCAATATGCTTCGTCCTCGAGCTGAAAGCCAGATTTTCAGCTAAGTGAATTGCACTCTGACGATCACAGTACACATCCACGCCATCATATACGAAGCCTAAGTCGCACAACAGTCGCCTCAAATAAAGCGCTTCCTTAGCTGCTTCAACCGTAGCTATGAGTCTGCCTCTGTAGTAGACAAATCCATAATCGTCTACAGCCTCGCTCTTCAACTGATCGTTGTCCCACCAATGGTGAACACATATCTGAAGGTTGACTTCCTTCGATCTCTATCATTGGCATAGTCGGAATCCCAAAATTCAACAAAGTTGAAATCTCTATCTCTGCCGCCAAAAACAAGTCCATGGTTGGAGTTCCTCCAAGGTATCTGAAGATACACTTCACTGCTTCCCAATGCGTCTTTCCTGGATTCGCCATGAATCTACTCACCAATCCACTCACCAATCCAACCGCCTGCACAATGTCAGGCCTAGTACAGACCATAGTATACATCAAGTTGCCAACTGCACTTGCATATGGGACCTTCATCATATAAGACTTGTTCTTTTCGAAGATCGAAGAGCCTTTACTAGAAAGCTTTATGTGCAAAGGCATGGGTGTGCTGATTGTCTTTGCCCCTTCCATGCTAAACCGAGCAAGTACCTTTCGAATGTACTACTTTTGAGTGAGGCTAAAAAGTCTTAACTTTCTATCCTTTTAGATTTCCATACCCAAATTTTTCTTTGCTTCTCTAAGGTCATTCATTTCGAATTCTGCTTTTAGTTTTCGCTTTAAACTATCGATTTCGGCTTTATCCTTGGAAGCAATTAACATATCATTCACGTACAAGAGTAGGTACATCCATCTACCATTCTTTAAATGCTTGAAGTACACACAAGCGTCTTTAATGTTACAACCAAAACAAAGTGAAAACATAAAAAAGTCAAACCTCTTATACCATTGTCTAGGCGACTGTTTAAGAACATATAAAGACTTCTTCAATTTGCAAACCCAATTTTCTTTCCCATCTACAACATATTCTTCTAGCTGCTTCATGCATATGGTCTCATCCAAGTCTCCGTGTAAGAAAGCGGTTTTCACGTCCAGTTGCTCCAGCTCCAAGTCAAGAGCTGCGACGATAGCGAGCAAAATGCAGATGGACGTATGCTCACTACTGGAGAGAATATCTCATCATACTACAATCCCTTTCTTTGTGAAAACCTTTAGCAACTATCTAGCCTTGTATCTCCCATCATCCTTCACCTTGAATACCCATTTGAAACCTATGGCTCGGCTTCCTTGAGGATGTGGTATCAAATCCCAAGTCTTGTTCTTCTTCAACGACTCTAACTTATCTTCCATAGCGCACATCCACTTCGAACTGTCACATGACCTCAAAGATTTATCAAGGTTAAATGGCTCCTCACGAACCACATATAGGGCATAGTCAAACTGATCACCAAGGCTAAGGTTCGTAAACTGCCAATCACCATACCTTTTCGGCGGCCTAATAGTCCTACGACTGACCCGGGTAGGTACTGCTTCGCCTATATTTCTTTCAACTCCACCTTGAATTGACTTCCTCTAGATTCATGCACATCACTAGCACTACTAGAAGGTACCTATGGACTGTCCTATGATGTTTCATCAATTGCATTTTCCTCGACAGCATCAACAGCAACTCTACTGTTTGGCTGGAACATGGGAACTTCTTCCATCTCCTTAGGCCTATCAGAATCTTCTTATGTGGTAGGTAGCTTCTCCTTTGGATTGAACATAGCAGACTCATTAAAAATAACATGTCTAGAATTAACAATTTTCCGATCAATAAGGTTCCAAATTCGATACCCTTTGATATCATCGGTGTATCCCATTAGTATGCCCTTTTATGCTCTAGCCTCTAACTTGTCATCACCTGTATGGTGAACGTACACGGGACAACCAAAAATTCAAAAGTAACCAAGATACACTGCTTTACCTCTCCACTTCTCCTCTGGAATCTTCCCATCTATGGCTGAGCATGAAATTCTATTTATGATATGCGCCGTAATTAATAATGCCCCAGCCCAAAAGCCTCTAGACAAGTCTGCCGTCAATCTCAAGCAACGAGCCTCCTCCAATAGAGTCATGTTCATCCTTTCGGCAACCCCATTGAATTGCGGATCTCCGAGTGTAGTGAAATGTCTCTGAATGTCATGTTATCTACAAAAATCGAGGAACACCCTAGAGACAAATTCACCGCCATTATCAGATCTCAACACCTTTATCCTAGAACCAGATTGATTCTCAACAAGTACTTTCCAGTATTTGAACTTCTCAAAACTTTCTGATTTGGCCTTCTCACATATACTCATACTTTCCAAGAAAAGTCATCAATGAAAGAGATAAAATACTTTGCATCTCTAAGAAAAGGAGTAGCAACTGGTCTCCGGATATCTGCATGCACGTACTCAAGTACTCGCCTTGATCTATGAAGTCCAACTCCAAAAGATACTTTAGTTTGTTTGCCTAACACACACTCCTAGCAAAATTCATCTTGTCGAAGCTTTCTCCTTTTATCATCTTCTGTCTCCGAAGCAACTCTAAGCCCTTCTTCGAAATATGACCCAACTTGAGATGCCAAATCCTTGTGGTATCCAAAGTATGTGAACTATCTACTCCAACACACGACTCTCCAAGAACTGTGGTTCCTTTCAGCAAATACAGATTTCGGGACACATTTCCTTCCATAAGAACTAGTGCACCTGTCGAAACCTTCAGACTATCTTCTCGATAATTACCTTGCATCCCAAAGATGCCAATTGTCCTAAAGAAATTAAGGACTTTCGAAGAGCTGGAACATAACGGACAACAATCAAAGTGTGTATCACTCCGTCAAACATCATGATCCTCACTGTACCTTCACTCGTTGCTCTACAATTAGCATCATTATCCATTAGAACAGAGCTTCCCTCTCCTTTAATGAAAGAACTGAAGTAATCCTTATTAGGCTCATATGGAAAGACGCCCCTGAGCCCAGCACCCAATGATCTGATACATTTGATACTGCTATAGACAACACATCGTCAGATACAGACTTCTCCATCGCAAATGATGAAGATTCGTCTTCTTTCTTCTTCTTCAAATCTGGACAATTATTTTTCCAATGACCAGGTTCCTTGCAGATAAAGCACTTCCCATCCTTAGACTTTCCTCTCCTGCCATTACTGGGCTTCCTGGACTTGGAACGCCTTTTGGAGTGTCAATTCTTGTTATCTTCTCTACCTCTTTCAACAAAAAGGCCGTGACTACTACTTTGACCTCTACTTCATTCACTTATCTCCTTCATCTGATCTCTCAAGCCCTCAGATGGAAGGTCCACCTTCACATCTTCCACTTTCAATGTGTCTCTAGTGAAGATAAAGCTGTTAGCGAAACCTGTGTGCTGCTCGGGGAGAGAATACAAAATAATCATTGTCATTTACTTCTCATCCATCTTCAAATCAATAGTCTTCATCTTCACCACGAGATCATCAAATAAATTAAGATATTCCTTCACTGAAGTGCCCTCTCTCGTCTGCATGGTGGAAAATGTCTTCAGTGATATCAGACGGTTAGTCAGAGATTTCTTCAAGTAGAGATTTTTCAACTTGGTCCAAATGCCTCTAGCAGTGGTCTCACTGCTAATCCATGAGATGGCATTCTCTCCCATAGCTAGCTGTAAAGTAGTAAACGTCCATTTCTCCATCTCTATTCTTTCCATGACTGAGATGTCAGCCGTCAACTCCTCAGGAGCAAAGAGTACTCGATGGACTTCGTTCCTCATTAGAACAACCTTCATCCTCCATTTCCACTTCTTGAAGTTTTTATCCACATTCCATTTCTCAATTGCCAACTATGGTCCTGACGAGATATACATCCCTCCAGTATAGGTTCTTGTAACAACCAAAGTCGCTTCGTCTCCTGCCATAGCATCTAACACTCCTCAATCAACCTAGCTCCGATACCGGAACATTGGGAAAAATCCCTTTAGGTAATTAGTCTAAGGGGATAAAAATCCAACGCAGCGGAAAACAGCTGGACCGGATCGTGATTGTAGTAAGAAGGTAATCCGTCTGCACATGCCTACGTGGGGAAATATAGAGTTTAGTTAACACTTTTTAAATAAAGAAATCCCTTGTTGTTACATTTGACCAAACATATATGTACACCGTTCCACATCTATTGCTTTTCATAATGTGGGACAATTCTTCATTTTAATATGCATCCATTAACCATACATAATGCAAGATACCTCAAAAAATTCTCAACTTGGCTCGCATCTATCCATGCACCTTTCACTATGCCAACACGATAATTGCATCATATCGAGGTTTGTTCATGTGTCATTCTACCAGATCGTATGTACCATGATCTAACTCTACCTTAAGTCTAACTACTTAAGTTTACGCTGCTAGCCACCATGATTAATAGATCTCTTGCGCATTATCCATTGTCCTAGATGTTACCATGGGATTTGATACCATGTTAAAGTTCCAGGATCCATCCGCACATCCCTACGTGGGGGTAACGTAGAGTTTTGTGAACACTTTTTAGTAAAAGAAATCCTTTGTTGTTATATGTGACCATACATATATGTACACCACTTCATGTCCATTATTTTTCACGATTTGAGACAATTCTTCTTTTTAACATGCATCCATTAACCACACACAATGCGACCGACCCCAACAAAACTATTATCATTTCATGCATGCCATGCCATGATTTAACTATCATCAATGTGGAGTGTCCATCACAGCACCAGAATTGTCATTTTGTAATGGTAATAGCCATTGGTAATTAATTTCCCAACGGTTATAACCATTGGTAGTAGGTACGTTATAATTTTTTTACATATTTTATAACGGTTATAACCGTTAAGAAATTTGGGTATTTTCAATGGTTATAACCGTTGGAAATTGCAGTTATAACCTACGGCTATTTTCATATTCCCAACAGTTATAACCATTGGGAATTTTTTAATATCAAACGGTTATAACCGTTGGGAATTCCTCACACACATAGGTTAATAGCAAATTACCAACACTTATAAGTGTTGCAAATTTGGTATAGTTGGACCATAGCTTATTCAGCATCTAATGGTATTTCATTCAACTATATCTATACGAATTCATAACAATAAAAAACACGAGATTAAATTTCAAAACTAACATATCATCAAATTATAAAAAATATCAAATGTATGAAATAGTACATATCAAATTCTACAAAGTTCATTGTGAAAAAATCAAATTTCACTACTACAATATATGTAGAAGCTTACAAAAAACGAATACGACACTCCGGCTAAACTACAAAACCAAACTATTCGTCCGCTAAGTTCTTCATGTATTCCTTGGAGAGTTTTGAATTTAATACGAAGTCCTGTTCTTTCACAAGAGAATGCCCAGCTTCAAGCAAAGCCTCAATGGTTTGTTGTAATATGAAATAATCAATCACTTGACCCAAAACATAATTGATTTCAGATTTAATTTACCACTGTAAAAATTGGGCATTTTACATTTGACAAGAAGCAACGTTATATGGTCGATAAGACAGCATCAAAGTAAAATTGCATCAAAATAATTATACTTGTACAACATATAGACAAGTCAAGCTGTAGTTTCAACAGTTTTAGAGAATCAAAGTGGACAATGTAACTAATTGGTCAAATCTAAATTTATACCTTTGGAGGAATATAAATAGGAAGTTTTCCATTTTTCTTTCCTTTGAGGAGTTTCTCACCTAGGTTTACATATCCTCCAATATCCACATTTACCCACTACGCATTATAAAAGGAAAGTTAATTAATTAATTGCTCTTTTGACATATACAATACTCGCAATAAAAAGAAAGGTAGAACAACTGCCACCCAGTAAGGGTTTCTATGCTAAGAACCAAACTTTTAACTTTCTGGTTTCACTCAAGTTAATTAATTGATGGAATGAAGGAACTATACTCAATATTTAGAATATATTGTTATTCAGCTAATAATGGAACTTTTTTTTTATAGAGCTTGTTGTCCTTTGAATTGAGATTTGTTATTTTATATAACTTCTTGCTCATGCTTCATATTAAGCATATGTAGAATATAACTGATGGAGAATTAAAAACAGTATCTAATCATTATGGAACATATAATATTCGTGCATGCTGGCATGTTTCACATAAGTAGATCTCTCATTAACCACTCCATGTAAAAATTTGTTATCTATAGGCTACAAATTTCAGCCTAATTTGTGTATTCCATCTATTAAATTTATGAAACATTCATGACAATGTTCAGGTTGTCGGGTATGTAAACTTTAGAATGGTCGTGTAACTAACTGTAAAAGATGTCAATTTGTTGCTATAAGAGGCTTTAATATCATCATCATTATTCTTGCTTTATTCCCAAATGATTAGCCACATGCATTCTTAATTTCCATAGTTTTCTATCTTGACACATATTATTGGTTAAATTTAATTTTTTTTACATCATTTTTAATACTCTCTTCCCTTGTCAATTTAGACCATCCCTTTTGTTTTATAAGATCATTTTTAGCTTTTTTATTACTTTAATCTCTCCGATATGATAACATAAGATAATATGATTATTGGTATATCATTTCAAAAATAGTAAAACCTGATTTTACAAAAATAAACAAGTTGCCAAGAGTAGGTTATGATATATTAACACGCACAGTAGCATAACCCTATCAATAGTTTGCAAAATAACCTAGCAGTATAATACCATATGGTTGCAATAACTAGCAGAGGCATAAATGCGCAGTGTGTGTTTATATATATATATAGAGAGAGAGAGAGAGCACTCATTCTCTACTCCTATTCGACAGGCGGAACCTACAAAGCAGCGGACATGGAACCTTCTTTATTTCAAAGACTAGTTTAGGTTGCAGAAGTTAGACATGTTTGCAACAATTGTCTAGTCAAACATGTTGGAAATATGGATTGTATATTCCTAATACTTATGTTTTATTTTATTCTATTCCTTCAGATTATTTTTGAAGTTTTAGATATTCTTTTTTATTCAAGAAAGTAAGTTTGGACGGGCACGGCTTAAGCTACCCGCACTCCCACCCATCATTGCTCTTTCAGTTACGTGTTCTCACTGGTGCTTTAATTTTAATTCTTGTTGGTTATTGTTTCAGGATTTACTGGCTTATGGATTTTAGAAATCATTCTTTATTTATGATCCATCTTAGGTTAACTTTAGTCGAATGGTTTTGATAACAAAAATAATTATATTATTGTATTATATAGTTATATACTTAGAGGAGATAGCAGTTTTAAAATTGTTTCCTAGTTCTGTAAAATAATCTTCTTTTTGCCTGTCGGTTGTTTGATACTTTGATTAACCTCGTCAAATATTCCTTTCATATTATTTATTGAATGATGATAAAAAAATTCCTTTACAAATCGTCTTTGTATGCGTGAACAAATAGATGGACATAATTTCAGTTTAATTTCTTTACAAAAATTAATATGCTTCAAAGTTTGTACAACATGTAGAGATGAACATAACATCTACCATTTAATTTCAGTTATCGATATATCTAGTAGGGTACAACTTTTTACACATACACTTCGAAGATGTTATTGTTAACGTCACATTTTCATTGGTGTAACCTTATCTTTCTTTCAATTCTATATTTGCGGTCAAAATGCCATTTATTGTTGCTTTATTGCGTTAATCTTTTAATTATGTTCGTATACAAGCTTGCACTTTAAAATGAGTTAATGTCTACTGCATTTGGTTGTATTTAAAATAAGCAACTAACTTTAGAGGGGGAAAAAATTTGAACAAGCATATAACTAAAACTAGTTTAAAACTATTACAAAGTAATCACAATTTTTCTTTCAATTTAATTGGTATTTAAAAAATGAATATAGCAAGATGTTAATATTGTTTAAAGTACAATCATGCATATGAACTCGCACTATAATCTCGTCTATCGGGTTTAAACCAAGACAATCTCAAGCATGCACATTAAAATGACTAACTATATGCAAAGTCTTGGTAATAAACTAAAAACAGAAATTTTTTCTAGCTTACAGGAGCATTGGAAAAAGTCCTCTAACAATTGGTGATTGTCTTACCTACCAATTTTTATTTTACAATCAAGTATTCAATATAGTGTTATTGTAAAAAAATATAAGTAGTATAGGCATTCGCAAAAAAAGGAAGAAAAAAGTATTTACATCAAAAGCTCTAGTGAAATTCCGTCGTAGTTGATTTGTTTTAAGACGAGGAATGACTATCGATAAAACAGACATTGTAGGTCTATACTTGGCAATTATTCTACATACAGATTAAAAGACTTATTAGGCCCATTATTCTGGTAACGAAATCATTTCAAATAAAATGAACTCTATGTCTAAGTGCGAAATAGTAACACACTACCTTATTGCTCTTCTAGATGAAGTGAAACCAATAATAACAGAAGCTTTAACCTTAAGTGCAGCCAGCACCTACAGATAATTATAAGCATAATACTAAAATTAAGTCAAAAGAAACATCGGATGTCAACTAAAATGATAGTACAACATGAAAGCTTAAAACAAGAGTAAACAAGGAAAAGCTCATACAACCGATGAAGCAATTGACTCAAAGTGAGCCATTAGCTCTCCAACATATTTTATGGTCTTCTTAAAGTATATCTCTTGGTTGAAAACCTTTTCAGGCTGCAATGTATCTTTTGAAGAAGAACTGTAAAAAAATAAAACTGTCCAATATATAGCATTCAATAAAAACAGAAGGAACATTAAAGATAAATACCGTACTGCCTAGTTAAGAGTGTGTGTATTGTAGCCTGAATGGATAGTAGCCTTGTATTGTAAAATCTTACCCATAAATCACACGGATTTGTAAAACCTTCACATTCTTTGAGTGCAAATGTTCATAGATAATAATGTAATACATCATATTCCCAAATCATTTGTGAACAATAACACTAAAAGAATGTGGAGGTTTGCGCTTCAGAAATGCCCGTACAAAATGACAGAATTATGTTGAGGTTATTTTTAAGAGCAAAAGCTTACCTCGGCACATATTTTACCCACGGTCGAGATTGTTTCACTAGGGTATAGCCCTCGAAGAGTTTCAACACCTAACAGAGTTGCATCACTGCTTGCAACCAACCAGTGAACTACTCAATAAAAAAACTCAAGCTTGTTGATTTGGATGTCACATTGTCAAGTCTGATTGATAATGACAAATATTAGTTTTTGTTATTGTTATCAAATGACATGCATAGGTAAGAAAGAAAAAGCGGGTAGCAGTTAAAAGGTTTATGGGCATTTGTTGAGTTATATGATAAAATCCATAATCATTCAGGACAACAGCATCAAGAGTGATAGACCATCATTGACAATTAGTAGTTAATTATTGATGGATTCATGCATTCACCGATCAAAAAGAAAATACAAGCAGCAGACTTTATACTTTGTTTAGGTTTCCTCTTATAATATAGATATTGGAGCTCTTGATCAGATATGATACTACGAATACACCTTTGAGCAGTTCATGGTAATAGATAGCATTATTTTTCAAATTCTCGCCATTTACTGCTGGTGTTGATTGTACATTTCCTTTTCTTCGTCCCTTAAGGTAAAAGGTAAAATTTTAAGAATAAAGCTTCAAATGTTTGTTATCAATCCTAGTATCCTTCCTAATTTGGTCAATCAAAAAGTAGCCAGTTTGTATCAAATATGGTTACTATTCAGTAACGTTTGTCGACAATGAAAAAATATTGTAAGGCCCACAAATTCGTACCCCTTTGAGCTGGCAAAATTCCACAATAATTCATCCCAAAGTGGAACAAAATATGAGTCTTCGGGTTTAAAGAAGAAAGAGGTAGAAGAAGAATAATGAAAAAAAAACATCAGAGTCTCACAATCGCAGCGGAAAAAAATATAATATATAATAACAGCTTTTAAATACAAAGAAATCTGTACTGTTATATATATACATACCATCATCAGAGTACAACAAACATTCATACAGAGACAACTTAATACTTGTCCATACACAGCGAAAATAATAGTCAAATACGAAAGTATGCTTTGTCATCCAACTCGTCTCCTGAGCTCCTTGGCTTTTAACCTGATCCTATTTAACTCGGTCTGACCCGAGCATCATATAAAACAACACTAGAGTCAGTCTGGAAAACCAGCGTGAGAAATCACACTTAATTGGATTATTATATTTTCAAAAATCCTTTGGAAATAATAGCATCTCGTAAGACCACGCCACAAACAAACATGTCGGGTTTTTACCTTACGATAGCCAAAATATTTTTTATCAAATTCGTTTGATATTATAATAGTGTCTATAGAAAGTAAAATAAAATCTAGCTGAAATGCTTGCATCTCACGTTTCAGCAATAGTTGGACACAATCAAAACCGTACAGGCGCTTATTGGAGATTGGATTCCATACAAGGGCAGGCCTACTGGGGTACCGCCCGTCATAGTACGGGGCCTAGATCACCGTACCGAGGATCACTCCCGACCCCCTACAACACAAGACCGGGACTGCCCCTTACTGGATAATCCCGAGTAACATCACCCTACGGTTGGCGCGACCAACCGCCCACTAAGCCGAAATAAAAAGTGACATCTAGATAGGGATGACCTCACCCTAATGGGTGCTACCCACATAACTTGCTGCACCTCCCCTGTTTTAGCCATTCTCCATTGATGAGGCTTGAGGCTAAGCGTTACCTTTTAAGAACGAGTCCCACTTAGAATGCTCATCGTCCCCTTGACGATGTTCTGAAAGGATTCGTCCATACAAGTTGCCCTGGGTCTGGACAAACCGAATCACCGTCTTCATCATCTTCATGATCTTCATTCATTATCGTTCAAACTGGATCGAAGTGGTTTTCGGATAATTAAATCCGATCCCGGTCTCTTCGAAACGATCAACGCATTGGTCAATATTGATAGTCGGTTATTTAACTATCAAATAATCATCCACTAGCAACCATCAAGTATTAAATAATTTTTCTCAAATTATTTATCTCAAAATATCTATTTGAGATATTATCTTCATATTTCAACACCTTGAAATTAGATTCAATCTTCCTCTATTTCTCGTGGAACCATTTAAGTCTTTGCCGATCACTTATAATATTTTCTCACTTCATTAGTTTCTCAAAACTTGGAAAAATATTTCTTTATCTCCTATATCTTTCCTCACAAATCATTTACAATTTCATTTGTAAATTTCCCAATCTTATTTTCTCATGAATCTTATAGATCCAGGATTCCCAAGTTGATTCCCGTTTTTATTTCCAAAGCATTTAGCTTATTAAAAATTCGGGTTTCACTCCTGCTCTTCTTGTGAATTTTATTTCACCTCGAAATTCACTTATCTTATACTTGGGATTTTATTCAAGTTCTCATAACCCTTCATAAAATCTTCCCTAAGAATCTTATTCAAATTAATTACACTTGCTTTACTTTTCAAGAGGATTTATAATTGGATTTTCAAAACTTTTAAAAATATATATATACAAGTAAAAATAATGGTTTATTTTCAAAATATGGTTTAAGGTAAAACTAAATATAAATATTAAAATTCTATCCAGTTATTGACAAATTTTACAAAGCTGATTTAGAAAACTAGAATTTATTTTAATAATTACTAAGCATTAAAATAACTATGTCAGAATATTCTAAATATAGATAATAGTTCTATACAAATTATATAGTATAGTAATTTTAAAAATATTCCTTTTAAAACAAATTTATATTTTTTTTTATTTAGAAAATCCAATATCCACCCATAAATTACTCTTGATTCCTATCTCAACGACCATATTCTTATTTCTCACCTTCGGAAATATTCTACTATTTCCTTTCAAAACAAATTTTCATAACTCTATATAAGTTCTCATCGTGACTTATCTCTTTACATATCTACTGTTAACTTTCTATCTCATTTATAAACATCGTTTATAAATTTATATACTTCCCTGAGTTTTCCATTTATTTATAAAAACAATTTTATTCAAAAATTCCATCTTTATAATTTTATTCTTCAATACAATCCCATATTGTTCCTTAATAAAATTCCATTTCATTCCTTAATAAAATTCCTTCTTATTTCTTAATAAAATTACGCTTTACTTCAAATTCACTCATCGATTCCAATATTTCTTCGAGTCTTTAATATATAAATTAAATTTTCCCAAACCCAACTTTAACCAATTTAAGTATAACCAAAGTAATAAATATACTTTAATTTTACTTAATTCTCAAATAGAAGCAAATCCAAATCCTCAATAAATATTTTATATTCACATTCTATTTTAACTTCCTTCAGTCAAATTATTTATAGTATATAAAAATACCAAATTCCAATTTCCATGTTATTTAGCACTTAATAATACAATTCGCATCCAAATCCATATTAATTCATCCACCCTGTCATATGAGAACATATATATATATATATATATATATATATAATCAATAAATATTCTTGAGGAATCCTGTTGGATCCCTCCAACCTATTTTCCTACATCCACAGATGTTAGCACAAAATAAAATACCAATTCCACTTCAAGGTGGAATATTGCGGTACATGTGTTTATATAATATTATCCGCTATTATGCGGCGCATATGGTCTCATCCGCTATAAAATGCGGGAAATCAATCACTCCAATATATATATACACACACTACTATATATATAATATCATCTAGTGAATAAATTATTATAAATCAACCAAGCACATCCAATGATTTAAATTTAACATTTAATTAACAAGGCATCCATATGAGTGAGAAAATCTCACCTTTGCTTTTAAGTTTCAATCCTTCCCAATCTCGACCCGATTTCCCGACTGTTGACCTTATATAAACAATTATATGATTTTATTAACATTCGAACAAATTGAACAATTAATTACCGTTTAATAAATTTATTTTAATCTAATAATTTTATTTTAACTAATGATTTATTTCAACAAATAATTAAATTTTAAACTAATTCTCCTTTCAGAAATCTTTTAGTAACTAAAATAATTAAACAAGTAAATTAAATGAATTAATCACCCTAATTCATTATTTTAAAATGAACTAGTAATATTTAAAATGTAGAGATAAATATCTATTTTAGTTTCTTCTTTGAAACTACTTACACCAAAATGACTTATATTCATTTTAAGAATCAATTCATAGTTCAAATCAAATATTTAAATAAATTTTAAATACCCCAAATTAACCGTTTAAAAATTCGGGTCGTTACAAATGTTCACTTGTAACTGCATATAGGATTCTTAAATTTTTTGTAATATCAGTTTCCAGTTGCAGATGTTATTTATGGCACAACATAGCATAAGGAAAATTAATAAATCAAGCAACAAAAACACATATTTTTAGCTAAAAGAGTCAAATTTGTAGTGGATAGACAGCAAATAACGCTATAATATGTAAATCTGTAAATAAAGCTAAAGAAATTAACCGTTGAATGCCTATTTTCTTTTAAACATGTAATCTGATGCACGTCACCAATGAAATATCTAAAATTCATCGACTAAAGAAAATTTAACTTGTAAGAAACAAATCGCTTTTTGGATCAACATCCATAATTCCTTGACACTTTATTTATGCAGCCTCTCTCTATTATACTTTCTGCTTTTTGATAAATATTTTTATTTATTTTTTCCATCTATTTTTTTCTAACTACATATTGACCTCTATTGTTATTTTCAGAAATCACTAGAATGTAATATTAACCGAAGTCATTAAATGAAATAAAGTAAATAAACCAAGACAATCAATTACATCTTGACGACAATGATTTGATCATCTTTGCCTATGTTGAGTTAATGATAAATTTGGCAGCCATAAACACTTTAGTCTCAATGATAAGGAGAGAAAATGCTAAATTGCGTAGCTCTAAAAACCACAGGGGCATAGAGAGAGAAAAAGGAGGAAGAGGGCGAGTGTGTGCCTGCGTGTGTTCAAGCTGAGAGTCTAAAGCAAACCATACTTATCGAATACTTAACGTGGTGTAAATTAGTGTAGTCTAAACAAAACTATACTTATTGAGTCTGTTTATCCTGTATACGAGAAATAAGCTTTGATGGTTAAAAAATGAAAATAAAAGTATTAGAGAAAGAACGGTGAAATTTCAGGTATGAATACTTATCGACACACATCACATGAGCATAGGGAAATGTGGGAGTATCTTTATATGGGTTCAGTAATCTCTGAAAAAGACAATTTACTAGAATTTATACAAAAGGAAAAGGATGTGAACAAAACTTCAATACCTTCAAGGATAGATCCAAAGCGGTGTTCTTTTATTTCATACTTTATATTACTAACTCTTCAGAAATTTCAACTCGGGTTATTATGCTAATTTTTCTTCATGGGCTATCTGGAAAAAATTTTGCAATGGGATGTCAAACATGTTGCTTCATTGTTTTCCTTCATTCTTAATAACATATATGATGTTATAATTCATGTACTTAAATTGTAACCGCGAGAATGGTCAGGTAAGCATTTCAATGGCATATAGAAACAAAAAAGAAACCTATGTATATTTGTTTAAAAGATGGGATAATTCGCACAAAATAACATGATCCATAGACTAAACCAATACAACGATACATTATCTAACAAGATGACTAAGCATAGCCTTGGTAGTAAAAAAATTAATTGGTAATAACATATCAAAAATAACTAGTTCTATGGTTTAAATGTCTAATAAAAATAAAAAAATTCAAAGAAATATTTGATAATAAGTAAATCAGAAAAATTTAACAATAATAAATATCAAAAACTAAGGCAGGCATTGGATAAAATTTAAATTTTATGAACACTACATTAAAATATGCAAAGACAGTTAACACTATGTTAAAATGCATATTAATTAGAAGTCCCTCCAAGCAACAGCCAATATATAGGATTATCCACTCAATTCTGCTTAGTTTTTGATAGCTTTACATACTTATCAGCCTGAATTGTGAATTTTATTTTATGCATTGTCAATTTGGCTTAGTTTCTGATAGACTTTCCATTGCAAAAAAAATTCTTTTATGCATTGTCAATAATTGCATCAATTTAGAAAGAGTATTCAAAATAGCAGATCCACTCTTTTATAATTGGATGAAAAAAATGAACCAACTTGGTTACATAACATCGATTCAGAAAAGGAAACTATCTACTCTATCTTTTCAATAAGTGAAACATCAATTGTATTCCAACGGAAGTTGAAATCAAAACAGCATATTAAATTAAAAGCATAACTCACATGAATTTTTAAAATTGAAATTAAGATTCGATTAATCAACATTGTGAGATTATAAGGGATTTCATACTTAGGCATTCCAATCCTTGAAAGTATTGAAATCCCTCCTTGTAAATCGAAATTAAAGTTTACCTGATATAAAAGTGTTCATACCTGAGTAGACAGAGATAGAAAAGCGAAACCCTAGATTTTTAGTTTGCATCCCAGATCTTCCTTCATTTCATCGATTTGATAAGACAAAGGGAGGAGGCGGTGGTAGAAGACAGAGGCGGTAGCTGACGGTGGAGGAGTGGCAAACGAAACTCGATATGAACGAAAGAGAAGTAAAACGTAAGAGAGTGAGAAATGAAGTTATCGTGAGAATGAGATAACGATTGCTGAAAGATAAATTTACAATCTTATCCATACTACTTTTTATAATTTATGAAATTACCATATTTACTAATGGTTATAACCATTGTAAATGGTTGTAACAGATATAACCGTTAGAAATTTGTAATGGTTATTAGCGTTGTAAAGTGGAAAAGTATTACAAAATAGGTTGTTTGGTGTAGTGCATATTGAAGTTTAATAATATTCTCAAGTCATGAGAATTATGTAATATCATCACTTTGAGATTCTCTTTTAACTTTACTTATATTAACCAATAGAAAACACTTGAATGGTTATTCCACAATTGTCCATTAACTATCAAAAGGTAAACCTTGGTGCCTCCAAGAGTCATGAGTAATACACTGTCCAACATTTGAAGAGCGTTACATACTCTAGTCTCAACAGATGTATCGGTATCCAATCTTGAAGAATCTTTACTGTGAATATTTAAAACAACATGTTATTATTATTTTATGATAAATTTCTCATGTTTACAATACATTGTAATTACTATCACATAACATATTATCTCAAGATTTTCTATTAAATATACTTTCGTGAAATAATTAACTAACATAACACATTATGTCAAATACATGATAGAAAGAAATACGTCTTTCATTTCGAACAAAATTTTATTGTAGAATTAATAATTAAATAATTTATAATCATATATACATATATACATATATGTATATATATATATATATATTAACATACTCAGACAATACTAATTTAAATAAATGAAAAAAAAATTAACAATTAATATTTCATAAATATAATTAATTTATAACAATTATAATTCAAGTAAATCACGTGGTATTTTAGAGTAATCAACATTTCAGATGTGCGACTCAAAGGTGTAGATTCAATTAGTGATTAATGTCAAACAATTCGAATATTAACTTTCACATGTCACCTTAGCTATTGGTGTAACTGTGTGGTTGAATTTATCTCTAACATATTTTTCGGTAAAAAAAAATCCAATTTTATTATTTTAAGCGGTACCTGACAGTAACAATTATATAACAAAATTATCTTCTTCAAAACTTATATACAATAGGACTTATGGAATTTATTTTTGATCAAAACTCCAATATCATCTACATTCAATTTGTGCAATCCAAACACAAAGTCATTAGTTCAATAATAACAGTTATAATCAACCCAACAGCTTTAGCTAAAAAATTTGACTTTGAGTTGACTACTACCTTTATATAACCGAGAAGGTGAATTCTGATAGAGTTGGGGATAGCCCTAGGGGCAATTTTGAAAGAGTGCTGATAGTTGTTGAATCACAATGGAATGACTCGCTCGATAGTTTTCTATTGCTCAATATAACTAATATCGAATAGAAAATACCAAAGTGACTAATTAACACACTTCTCTAAACTTGAGAATACTTTCAATCTTCAATATAAAAGCTTCACTTTAATTATAGTCAAACATAGCTCAGCGACCATCAAATGACTATAGTTGAGTCGAGCGGAAGTATTGAAAGTGAAACACTATTCAAAAGAGGATTGGTCTCCTCAGTAATATGAGGTTAGTATCATGGTCAACTTAATTCAATTTAAAGTCAAAATCTCTAACCAAAGTAGTTTATTTAATATTCATTGTTATTATTAAACTAAGGACTTTGTGTTTGGACTATAAAGTGGAATATGCACTATATTGGAATTTTGACCCTTACCAAATTCCATGAGTCCAAAGTGATATAGTTTTGGCAAAAAGAATTTGTGTAAATAATCATCGCTAACGGATAAAGCTTAATAAAGTAAATTGGATTCTAAAGAAACCAAGTAAGTGACAAATTTGGCCAAAATATCATGCCACCTACTAATTGATGTGTGAAAACATTAATATTCAAATTGTTCGATATTAATTGCTGACCAAATTTAAACCTAATAGTCATACAACTAAAACGTTGAATATTCCTTTGACCACCTAATTTAATTAATTTATAATCATTATAAATTAATTAATTTAATTAATATGTATGAAATATTAATTATGAAATTTTTTTTGATGTATTGAACATGATTAAACAGTGTATTTATAATATTACAAATATACTGAACGATATGCGATATCGTTATGCGTTTAAATTGGATTTAAATGTGAGAATTTTTAGTGCAGGCTTAAATATGTTTAAGGTCCATGAGCAAGCACACATAGCCTACCTTGGTTGCTTTAGATATGACTGGCTATGGTAAGGAATAAATGAGGGTTTCTTTTTATATTTGGAAATGAAAAGACATTCTTTATTACAAGGATATTATTCACATTTATTCTCCTTCTTTAATAAGGGATTGCCTCTTCATTTGTTTTAATCTCTTCTCTCCAAAAATTAGAAAACTCTACCAGAAAATTTGAATCATGGCTTGCAAAAAAAAATTCCAAAGTTCATGCTACATCAAATTCAACACTATTCGATAGTCGACGCTCAACAATTCGCGAGTTAGCACCTTCTAATTTATGAACTGATTCAAGAAGATCAATTCAACATTTCAATGTGTATGAAAACGCTTCGGTAAAAGGTAAATCTAAGTTTAATTTTGTTATTTCATATTTTTATCTTATATTATATGATGTTAGATTATGTCATGAATCTTATATATTGAAACATTGTCACAAAATTGGTTGGTTGTGTATATTGTTGCATCTATAAAAATAAATAAATTTTAACATGAATGTTTGCTATGCTAATTCTCATGACTAGTAAAAGAAATATTTTATAATAAATATTATTATTATTGATTTTGGTATACTAGTAATTGTTTCAAAACTTTATAATCGTATATTACATATTTCAAAATTTTCGTAAAATTTATTTATGTAAAACATACATTCAAAAAAATTATTTTTCAAATATATTACATGTTTTACAAATGTGTTACAAAATGGCTTAGATTTATTGTTTTAACTTAAGTAAAAGTGGGTATACATATATTTACTTGTTTATATACATACATACATACATACATACATACATACATATATATATATATATATATATATATATTATGACGCGTATGTATGTACACATACACATTTAGATAGCGAGTCCAATGAAAGAGGGGCTAACATGTAACGCCCGCCTTTTTGACCACCGAAAGTCGGCACTCAATACATCCATGGTATTCAAATGTCGAACATACAATCGCTGGAAAAAGAGATTGTTAATTAGGGTAAAAAGAAAAGAAAACGAACAGGAGAAACAGAATCTCACAGCCGAATGATCACATATAATATAACAAAGATAATAAAAGTTGTCATTCAAAAATACATATCAGAGTTAAAAACAAACCTCACAGTCTGGACAGTTATATTTCGACCTTACAATAGTTGATGGGTATAAAGAATAATAGTACAGTGGAAATAAAATACTACAAAAAATAACATCCAGCTGTACTCCCTAAGCTCCATGTCCCATCAAGGATAACCTGGAAAAATACTCGGTCTGACCAGAACATAATAATAAAATCAACACGCGGATCAGTTTGGAAATACCAGCACGAGCAACTTAAGTAATAGGATGAGCATATAATAATTATGTGAGATCATGCCGCTAAACGTTGAACGGGCTTTTACCTCACAAGAAGAACATCCATACATGAAAATGGAAACAAGTTCGAACAAATCCCAAACTTAGAATGAGTATAACAAGGTCAAAAATCCAAAATTAAAGAATGGAAAAAAAAAATTAAACATCAAGAAGAACTATAGTCACTTCTTAATGCAATTAAGAAAACAGTTCAAAGATTTGAATCAACAACAAGGAAATGAATTTTTCAATAAATGACTAGGAGGGTGGGCTCCCCTACGAAAGTATACCTCTAGAAAATATACTTGAGATGATCATATACTCTATTACTTCTCTTGGAAACCCTAAGCCAAACCCTACCAATCTTACCGAGTATTCAAGTATTTCACATCTTTGCGCACATACCACCCAAAAAAATCTAGAGTAGGTGTGTAAATACCCTAACGGGAGCAACCCACATAACACGGCCCCCACTCTCTTTCTGGGTTTTTTCAGTTCTGACAAAGGATAACGATACTCAGATGAGTAACAAACCATCTTAAATTGACGTTAATCAAAGAAGAAAGCTAAATCGATAGTCAATATATCAACTATCGGGAATAACCAAAATGATCAAATATGAAAATTAAATCTACATCTTTACCGCTACTTGTCGATTTCAAACTTTTACTATCCCTCGGTTGAAAATGAAGCTAGACAAGTTGGGTAGTATTACCTCTATGCATTGCCTTAGCAACAATTTTCCATACCTCGACATTAGTGTTACGAGTATCACTAAATCCTTTCTATATAACCGATACCATTTATAAAAGCTAAATTTCTTGTCTTTTTCGTAACCAGGTCAAACTTTTAGAAAATCAAACTTGTGCTTTGTTTTCATATCACAAATATTTGTAAAACACTTTAAGAACACTCTTTGAAAATATTCCTTTTTAAAGATTTTCACATTTATAAACTATCTTTTATAAATTTCAAATAGCATTTATTATTCCAAAAAATAATAAATAAATTAAAGTACTTTTATAAATTAAAAACCACATTAATTATCCCAAAAGATAATTAATCAACTTAATAACTCCTTTAATAAATAAATCGATTATCTTTAAACACCTTTAATAAATCAGATAGTTAATTTTAAACACCTTTGTTTAAACCAATCAATTAACTTTACACATAATTTATTAAAATGATTAATTAATCTTATATATCATTATTAAAATGATTGATTAACTTTAAAACCTTTATTAAATCGGTTAAATTGACTTTTTTGAGGGAAACGGGTGTGACAGCCGATTAGATATTAATATAAATTAGTAGTAGTCGACCAACAGGCCTGATCGATAGCCAAAAAATAAGTTTTACGGACCAATCTAGACCCAACTTCAGCATACACAGAAAGAAATATATACAAAAAACAGCAGCATTGTGTAAAAGTACCAAGCCAAAGTAAGAGCATTACTACTACCGACTATTAAGGTGATAATCATACATATGAGTCAAAAAGGGGCCAGCAAGAAGAGACTTCCCATGTACTTTCCAATTAGTCAGCAGGAGCATTGTCACTAGGAGGGAGACGCAGAGTGAAAGGCATCCTTCGCGCTGATCCTGTCCAGAGAGTAAACAGGTAGGAGATTCGGTTACAGATTCCTTCAATACTGCATTTGGGCTTGTTGAAAACGTATGCATTTCTTTCTTTCTAGATGCACCAACTTTAAATGGAAATGAAGGAGTCAATTTTTCTATCCGGAGGGTTATACTGCCAGTAGTTAAAGAACGAGTGGAGGACAGGGATGTAGCCGATGAGATTAGCACTAGTTGTGACCCAAATGTAGTAGGAGAAATCACAGCCAAAAAATAGATGAGAAATGGATTCATCTTGCATAGAGCACAAAGCACAAAGAGGGTCTAGAGGGATATTCATATGTCTAAGTCTATTTTTGGTGTTGATACGAGCATAGACGAGGCACCATTGGAAAAAAAGGATGCGGGGAGGGAGTCTGCATTTCCATAGTCTTGCGAAAGAGAATGATCTGCCTGGGTGGTTAAGGAATGAGTAGCATGAGGCGACTGAAAAGCCTTTCTCAGGAGATAAGGCCCGGGTATATTGATCTTTTGTGTTAGAGAGCTGCAGAGAAAGGAGCAGGTTAGTGGCTGAAGTGAGATCATTCAAGGTGTTAAGGTCAAAGAGAGATGGGGACACAGGCAGTCTGGGCCAAGGGTTGAAATCTCGCCAACTTCTGAGTTATGGGGGGAGGTATAGGAAAATAGGTTAGAGAACGAGTGAGCGAGGGGTGTTTGATCATGCCATATGTTTAACCAGAAAAGGTGGCTACTACCGTTGCCAATGGAGACATGGAATAGGGATTTGACATGAGGTATGGATTGTAGGGGAAAATAAGTTAAATTGACTTTTAAAAAACATTAATAAATCTATTAATTAACTTTATTACAATTAAATAATAATCCAAAATATATTTAAATCCTCAAATTACTTTCAAAAATTATACAATACTTCACATCCCGTTTGAAAAGAATTTAAAAAATATTTAAGGTGAATAATATTTATAAAATTCTAAACAACTTTAATTATCCCGAAAGAGAATTGAATTCAATTTATAATATTTTATAAATTTATAACAACATTAATTATCTCGAAAAATAATTAATCAAATTTATAATTTCTTTTAAAACCACATAAATTATCCGGGAAGAAACTTAATTAAATTTATAACTCCATCTATAAATTTTTAATTATCACTTATCCTTTATATTCAAGATTCCCAAAATATTTGATAATATAGTTTAAACAATTTTTAAAATGCAAAACACGGCCAAACAATTTATGTTGTAAGAATAAAATCTCATGTTCAACACACAGTAGGGATTAAGAGAATGATATTTCATAAATGACGGTATAGCGATAATCGTTATAATGACACTTTCATAAATCAAACAATGGGCCACAAATATTTCAAGCAAAGAATAATATAAACTATCATCTAAGCATTCAACAATAATTTATAGCAACATGGATATATCAGCTTATGTAAAAATAAGCGAACTTACAAAAATTCCAGTTGACGCTTTCTCTCTCTGGTTTGGTCTAAACTTGAACGACATTCGATTTTAGCCCAAAACTCTACAATGTTCAAACTAGACCAAACCAATTCTATCGCGTAGCTAACGTCCCTACGAGTCTAATGCAATTGACCATGCCTGAATCCGACCTCGTATGAAATAGTTATTCAAATCATAAGATTCAGGATAAATCAAAATAATTAATTAACTTAATTATGTATTTAGACCTTAATTAACCATAATCCATGATCAAATATCCTCCTTCCCCAAAATGTTCTCCTCGCCTGAACACTCAGATATGCACATCTCCACCGTGCATGATTTTCCAATGATTCCCCAAGCTGTCTTTGTCGACATCCTTCTTTTCATGAGCCCGACCTCCCGAACCCATCAATATCAAATCCGGCCAAGCAAAATGATTCACGACCTGGGCATTCACCCTCGATAAACCATAAAGTCGCCCTTTACCAAACGCAATAGCGACCTCCCATATCGACACCACCGGACCACCTCGACAACAAGAATCCAAAACCACGCTCCGATTTCCCAATCAATGCCTACACCTTCCCAAAAACAAAACTCTAGCCATGCCGTGAATGGGTTGAGTTCGACCAAAAGCAACCGCACCTAACAAACTTCATACAGATTTGTAGCTCACACCTCGACGAGTTAAAAGAACCCGGTTCCATAATTTTTTATAAATTATAGCTTGCTATTATGATCTTTAAAGATCAAAACTTGATTTTTGCTTTACTGTTGCAAAAGTCAACCTCGGCTGAACAAGATCGCAACCAATAAAACACATATGGATGGAAGATCTAGTCACCATAAACTTAGTAGAACTAATTTCGTAATTTTTAGTGGAGTAAACAATTTGATTTGGATATTTTTTTGTGGAGGCCATTGTTTTCCACTGCAATTGAAGAATGCAAAACAAAAGAAGAGGGAAAGAGTAAGTCAAAAGTAAGTGTTAGATTTTTTTTCTCTTTTACTCAATTTATAAACAATCAAACACACCCCTTTTTACCCACAAATTAAACAAGATTTCTTAAGTTAACAAATATTCCTACTTAAGTATTACATCATAAGATTTTGATTAAACCTTTGAATTTTGAAAAATATTCCTACTTAAATGGTTTTTTAAAAGAGGCATTTCACCAGAAGGACAAACTTTGCAGTCCAATTAGTTTGTAGGATACACATCCGTAGAAATTAATTTCAAGGTCAAAATTAGTAGAATAATTACTTTTAAGGACAAAGTCAGCTGTCTAATTACTTTCAAGAACATAATTTCATGGGTTTTTAGGCCTTAGAAACTAATTATTTTGCATTTTGTTCTTAAAAGTAATTATTTCAGTTGTGTGTTATAGAAACTAATTGCACTTGCTAAAGAGGCCCTTGTGGCTAATTTCCACTTTTTAAAAAATAGAATCTTGTAGTATTCTTTCACTCAATGTTCTATTCACATAGGAAACACTAACGATAGAAATAAAACTAAGACCGCGCACGAAAAAGTGATATTATCCCAAAACAACATTAAAATGCATAGATTAATTAATTCAATGAAATTTCAATTTATGTCGATTGCTATAAAATCATTAAATGATAATGTAAATATTTTCTTGACTAAAACTTTTATGGAAAATCTAATGAATGCAATCAAAAATACCATAATAAAAATCAAGTAATTTCACCGATAAATGATTTTCTTATTATTTATTTGAACTATTTATTATTGCAAATAAATTTACTAAACGCATTTACCATTTTTATTTATTAATTAAAAGCAGTTAAATAAAACTATTGTAGAAAATTTATTATTGCAAATAAATTTATTATTACAAATAAATTTACAAAATGCATTTACCTGTCATCAACCAGATCCGATCCCGAATAAAATAGCTATTCAAATTATGAGATTTGGGATAAATTGAAATAACTAATTAACTTAATTATTTGTTTAAACCTTAATTAACCTTAATCCATGATTAAAAATCCTTCTTCCCCAATATGTTCTTCCCACTTGAATATTCAGATGTGCACAACTTGTAACATCCCTAATTTTGATAATATTATTCGGGAAATTATATTAGACAAATTAAGTAGAATAATGGTGATAACGGGATTGAGATTTGAACAAATTATATAAAGGGTCGTGCTTAATAATTAAATAAACGGGCTTTAAATTAGTTTAAAGGTTAATTAGTTCATACATGGGCATATAAGTAAATAGCCATTTTATTTTACACAGCTATACGCTTCTCATCCTTGTCAATTCACATCATTTTTCTCAAAACAAAAATAAATGTAAAACCCTAAGGAGCCGGCAATTATCAAAGAGGAAGGTTATAGTCTAAAGCTAATGATCAAAGCTAGAAAAGATTAATCAACAACAAATCTCAAATTCCTTATCATATCTAAGGTGATTAATGATTTCATACCATCTCTATTTTATTCGATGGTTACAAATGTTTTCGGATTTAATGATTAAATTCATTTTTATGATGATAGGGATGATGACATGCTTGAACAATATTATGTCTGATTTATCTTAATTTATTCACATATGAATTAGCATGGTTTTAGGGTAAAACCTAGATTTTACAATTTTAGAATGCCATGGAAAAAATTTATGTTAAATAATACATGATTTTGGAGAGGGGTTTTGATTTTTAAAATTTTCCAAGCTATAGAAAATTTGTTATGAATTTCTAAAGAAAAATATGATATAATTGGGTTCAAAATTTATTTTTAGTAGTTCAGGAAGAAATTGGATCTTAAATTTCAATATGTTTAATTACATGATAAAATTGAATTTTTGTGATTTTTGAGCATTTTCCCAGTTGATTTTCTAAGGGAAATACATTATTTCAAGAGAAGGTCTTATCTGCAAATACTGGATTTTGTAAATGGAAAGTCCTAATTGTTTTAATTTATTCATATTTATATTTGATAAATGCGGCAGTTTAATGGTAAAGCATTTGAAAAGTTTTAAAGTAGCCAATCAATGAGTTACAACTGGCAGGTTAGTTATAAAGTAATAGCCATATTTAGCTATAAATCAGCTTTTTCAGAAAAAGGAAATTCCACCTCATTCCGAAGTATCCTTCAACTCTTTTACCTTCGCTACATCTCAATCGAAACCATCCTAGTCGAAACCGTCATAGTCGAAACCAATGCACATTATATCAAGGGTATTGGTACAAAGTGAACTGGTAAGTAGCGGAAGGTAGGGTGTCGAAATTAATGCTTTTGTCAGGGTTGAAACCAAGTTTCACATTTAAAAAGGTAAGTGTCTGCCTAGTTTTTGAAGGGCTTTTGAATGAGTCGATACATTATAAATTCGCAACCTTAGTTTGTTTTCTAAAGTTAAATTCCTGCCTTGTTTTAGTTAAAGCTTTCGACACAATCGAAAGTCATGCTTTTGAAAGGGACTTTATTAATAGCTTTCGAAGGGGTACCTTTCTCTTTAAATAAGAGCTTTTGAAAGGGACTTTATTAATAGCTTTTGAAGGGGTACCTTTCACTTTAAATAAGAGCTTTTGAAAGGATTGGTTTCGACCAAGGTGAAACCCAACCGCAATTTTTTTTTTCTTTCGACTGTATTAAAGCCATCTATGATGTTGAATGGTTCTCTTCGTTTTAACTTAAACTAATCTTTTTCCATGCATGCTTTCAAAAGGTTGGGGTTTCGAAGGCAATGGAGTCGAAATGAGGTTTCGAATCTATCCTTTGATGTTTTAATTTAAAAGGTGGCTGCTTTCGACTAGATGGTTTTGACATCATCAACTTTTTCTCCAAAATAATTTTAAGATAGCGAAGAAATGTCGAGACACGATGAAGGGCATTAGGAGAACTAGGAAGAAATCGAACTATATGAGTGCTAGTGTATGGGATGCTTGGGTTGCCTGGTGGAACAACGATAAGTTGAAGGTAATTAATCGGTCATATATATCTCATTACATTGTTCTTCAGCTTTTAACTATACTGTTCAATTATTTAAATTTGTAGGCGGGGTCAAAGAAGAACTCTGCGATTATAATTAAGAACCCAGTAACACATCGTGGTGGTTCCAAGTCATTCCAACATCATCGTGAGGATTTGGTAAATTTTTTAATTATGATTATAAACAGTTATTACATTTACATAGTTTAAGTTATAAGTTATTAATAAAACATTAATATAAACAGTCATATATATACATTATTTATCGTAGGAAAGAGCGCGTCGACATCCAGTTTCATACATGGAAGTATTTTCTCATACGTATGCCATAATGCAAACGGACGAAGCTGGCAGCCTTACATATGCATGGGAAGATGAGGATAAGGCGATGGTTGCATATATATGCGTCTTTTGAATTTTAAGTTATTAATATTGATTAGTTTAAGCAATTAGCTTTGAAGAATTAAAATAATGTTGCGCTAATTTCAACTACAATTTTTTTGGCATTGTAGGAAAAGTTTAAAGAGGCACGGGGACGGATGCTAGAGGATCGGATCGCGATGAGTTGACCCGTAAGGAGGAAGACGCTTTTTTTGACTTCATCATGGATCGACGCATCGAAATCGACGTTTTGGTTATGGAAACCAAGCGGTAATTTATAAAAAAACTACTTATAAAAGTTACACAATTGTTATAAAAGTCGTCGAAAAGTTCTATAATAATTTTTCTATTCGCATGTTAGGACGTCTCAACAAGCGCACCAAAAAGAGCAGGACAAAGCTAACATAAAAGATCCAAGAGCCATGGTCGAGCAGCTGAAGAAGCAGGATGGTCTTCGCACTATACAGATGGAGCAGTTAAATCAGCGCTTGGCAGAGTACGTGTAGCAACATGGTTCATTTCCTTCGTTGTTTGGGCTTCCGGAGGTGAGGACGACTCTTGATAGGTACGTTTTTCTGTATTTGTGCTTGGATGTGGTATATGTTAACTTGGAGTTGGTGAGGATGTTTTGTTTTGGTATGTTTGATACACTTTAGAGAGAGATTGGATGTGTTGTATTGATTTGGTACATTTTGTGGAGCTATTTGATGTTTGGCGTTGATTGACCAGTGTTTTGTTGGATGTTTTAGAATGTTGGATGGTTGATTTTGTATATGTTGGAGTTTATGATCTTGACTTTATATATATTGGAGTTTGTGATTTTGTATATATTAGAGATTATGCTTAATATTGTTGTTGTTATAATATATGATGTTGGTTATTATATATATATATATATATGAATTATCCATGTGGAGTGGAGTTGAGAAGTATATTGATTTATATGTAGATTTGGTGGAAGTCGAATAGGCGCAGATTAAAACAAAATGAACCCAGATTTCTGATGGCAATCGACAGCTTCCGGGACACAATCTTCCGATGGCTATCAACAGCAACCGATGGATTATTGTTTAGGAGTGGATCCACGTGTATCTCGTTGATCATTGAAGACCGTCACTATTTTCTGCTAGAAGCTGTCGAAAGACTGTCATTGCTGCCGGCGAAAGTTGACAAAAACCGCATACATTATTCCGACGGCTATATTGTCGCCTTCCGACGGCCGCCGACAGGTATTTGCCGTCGGAATAGCCCTGTGTTCTTGTAGCGAACAGTGTAAGTTATGGAAAGAATAATCATATTTTACATAACTCTTTCCCTATTTATGTATATTCTCTGTTAATTCATATGTCGCACTTTTTCTATGCATCTAAGAAATTAGACAAATTTATGAAGATTACGCGGATAATATTTCTAATATATTAAAAAATAAAAACTCATATTCAAATAAAATTAGGGAAAATCTAAATTATACTAACATCTTTACAACCCAATTGTAGATCTAGAATAAATTCTACATCTTATCAATATTCAACTTTTAATAACTTAAGGACTGATTTTTCAAATCTAGGTATAAATAATGCACCTATTAAAATTTCCTCAATTGCAGAATATATTTGCAATGTTTTGTATGTTTAATTCGAGCGTACAACTCCTTAGTTTTTTATTTAGACATAATAATTGAATAAAAATCCAACAAAATAATGTTATAAATAAATTACATAATTTCTCACTCACCTTTTAAGCTTTTCAAATCTCCTAATCTGAATTTATTCCCTTACTTGACTCCCTTTCCTTTTTAATTCAAAAGCATATATACAACAAGGTGTATACATACTATTAAAATTATAGATTTGGAAAAAGATTAAGGGGTTAGGGGAAAATAGATTTATAGTAACAAAAATTACATGTTTTCGCGGTATTGATTTGCACCCTCTCTCCGTCTCTTTTATTTTCTAACTTCTCCGATTATATATTTATATATAGTATTTTATAATTTTTAGAAATAGAGGAGAATAGAAAATGGCGGAGCTTCGTTGCTTGGATTAGAAAATATGAGAAGAGAAGTGAGGGGTTGGATCTTTATTTATAGATGCGCGAATCAATCGTAACAGTAAAATTAAAATAAATAAATCCGGGTCGTTGGTCAAGGTTAAAACCCTAGCTGTTATAACTCGACCGATCGACCGTCCTTCTATAACTAGTCAACCTCCAGCATTCAACAACAGTCCAATAAAAGGAAATGATCGTGGGATCACACATTTATTATTGTTGATTTCCATATTCGTATTTAATTATTTTCGCTTCCGAAACTTTAAACGCTAATAACTTTTTCTTTTGAGCTCCAACCGCGATACTTCAAATATGAAAGTTCGCCACGGACACAATGGTGCAAGTTTCATGACCAAGTTCTAAATGTATGCTCAAATTCCATTTTGGAGCCTTATTAATTATTTATTGATTATCATAAATTTTATGGGATATTACAAATATGATTAAAAAAATAACAACTAAATACCATCCAAGCCTGGCCCAAGGCCAAGGCAGGCGAGACATTCTTCTAGGGCAATACATCAGAAGTTGACAAGAGGCGCAATAGTTGAGAAGGTATTTGTAATTATAATAGGCATGGCAATACATTTCAATTGTATGTATTTTCCAAGTGGTTTGTTACCTTATATTGAACCGGTTGGTGCTAATTCAATACTTATCTTCCTCATTTTTACCACTAAATACTTTTTCTTTTTCTCCCCTTTAATACTAGGCTAGGGTAACTAAACATATAGGGCTGGCACTGATACCATATATATACAAGAGCACAAAAGTTTCATGTATTCATGGAAATGAGTAAAATATACTGAGTCTCCCCAATGCATGCAACTATTATGACCAGTGTTTTCATGACCCTATCATGCCTCGGTTCGACCTCGAATAACCTGAACCTTGAATCACCTTGGTTCGAAAATCAATGGGACCTCATTTATCCATGATCCTTGGTCGAACCTGTAAACCAACGATTCAACCGTCAATTTTACCTAGTTGAACCATGGTTCTTTTGTTTTTTCTTACTTTCTCATCATGTAGTTCTCTCTTATTTTCATCTTTTGCATTGCTTTGAAGAAAATAAGTAAATATATATTTCAAAAATCATAATCGTTCCAAAATTTAAACCACTAACTTCATCATTTTGTTCTTCACTACTACAAACTCCTCTAATACCACTGTAATACTCATCAAGTTTTTCATCATTAAACTTCATCGTTGTGCACTACTCTAATATATACAAATCTGTAGTTGTGCACTGCAACAACACACAACTTCGGTTGCATATCTTGAGGACTGTCTAAAACTTATGTACATAGCATTATTATTTCAATATTTTTGTGCATAGTTTGTTGTTAAATGTGCAAATTTTTCAAAAAAATAAATCACGGTTTCGATGGTTCGATCGGTTGAACCATCAAAACCTTAAACCTTCAATCATCTCGGTTCAAGACATGGTACGGTCATGAAAACTATGATTGTGACTACTTATATCCTTGCATATATTTGTTAGGGAAAAGGTAATAACATGACCCATGATAATTTCAATTTCTTATATACTGTTTAGTAGTGGGTAGGGTTTACTTTATTTTGGATGTTAACTTCATTTGTCTCATTCACAAGTTTCTATAACATTCATATCATATAGTTCTTATTAGAAATCATTCACAATGCCAAGTGAAAAGCTAAAGGAGTCTAAACCAAATGCTGGCATATCAGATAGCGTATTTGACTATCCCCGGTAATTATTACGTGGCATGTGTAATACTAACATATATGATTTTCAAATATTTTCACCCATTAAATTAGAAATTTCAAGACGACACCAACTGTATCGGATTTGGAATATTTATTTGTATTAAACTTCACATTTGTCACTGATTATCATAAGAATTTATTATTATTTGTAGGTTTCCTAAAATTCAACTTAGATCATTATTGCCTTAGTATAATTATTGAAATTTTGATGGGAAATTGATCAAATTTGGACGAACCCACATTTTTGTTGCTTTGCAAAAGAATTGCTAGAATAAAAAATAAAGTCAAAAAAATTACCTTATTTCAATTGAGGAAGAGTTCCTTCCATTGCTTATCGGCTTAAGCTTATATGTAAAGTAAGAATGAACTTCAATCATGAATTACTATTTTATGGAAGGTTTACATTTATGGAAAATCTAGACAAAACCTAATATGAACAATGCAGTAAATTTTGGCTCTCAAAGGTTTCTAACATTGATTTGTTGGGTTACACATTTTGAATAGCAAAATCTATATGCACTTGATTGTAAAGCGCCAATTGAAGGAAAAAGAATAGAGGTTTAAGACGATAGTTAAGTCATTTTAGAATTGAGTGATCAAAACTAAAAAAAAAATCAACCTAACACCTAACCTTTATGATATTTTCATTGAATTTATGATAAAGAGTTTATATAAAAAGCGGATTCCACTTAGATAATCTTAAAATAGTTGAATAATATGACAATAATATCTAAACTGAATGATCAAATATGTAACGACCCGAATTTTCGGTCGTTGATTTTGGACATTTAATTAAATGTTGAGTTTTGAAATGTGAATAGAATTTTAATATGAAATTAATGACCAAATAGGTCGAATAAAATTGAGTTTTAGATACAGTGATTTATTTAATGAATTTAATTATTGAATTGATAATTGAAAATTGTTTAAATAATTGAAATCTGAGTTGAAAATGAAATTGAAAAGATTCTAATATTGATATAAATTTTATTTGAATTAGACAATTTGATAGTAATTTTTTAAAACTGAATTTCAAGTGATTTCGTAAATTTCTGAAATTGTGATTTTATCGACGAGTTAAAATTGCTAACCTGGGCATAGTCTCGGAATTCGACGAAACCATTTCTACTGGATCTATAATAGTATATTATTATTGGATTTCAAATTTCATAGCGTTTGGATTTACCATTTGGTCGTGCGATCTAAAACGCCTAGAAATAATTTAATTTAATTTAACTAGTCGATTTAAAAAGCTATCTTCTCCATACTATCGAGTTAGACTCTAAAACTTGTTCCATCGCGTTTGAAATAGGGGTATAGAATGATAAATGCCTAGTGGCACGTCTCGATAGGGATTCGAGATTTTGAGTTGCATAAATCGAGACTTATTAAAAATTTAAATAAATGATTGTCTAATCAATCTTCCTTTCAGCTGCAATTCCATCCCTTCACCGTGCTTTGATCCATTCACACACGCAACCCACAAATCACACGCGGCCTTCTTTCAGTTCAAAAATCAAATCGCGTACCCTCTCTTTTTTTTCAAGTCAAATCGACGTTATAAATAAAACTTGTCATATCCTCTCAATGTAAATCGTGTAAAACTTCCCTCTATTATTTTTGCAGAATCATATCTTTCCTCTTCTGTTTGATTCAAGAAAAACGAAATCGAATTCGTATTTAAAAAAAAAGGCGCATGAGCGCTTGCGAATCGCGGACGCGATGGTCGTTGGGGGAAGAAGCATGGTCGGCGTTCGATTTGGAGGGGGTTCGCAATCGAAGGAGTCGAATAGAGCAAGAGGCGGTGTCGCGATTTGCGAAGGCGACTGTTTGGTCGACCTAGGGTTTTTCAAGGAAGAGTGCATGCGCGCGCTTATGTGTGGAGGCGCGATGAACTTAACAGCGAGGGGCTCATGGGTCGTGCGGTTGCCGTTCATTTTGGGGATTATGCGTAGTGGGGAAGAGGCATTGCAGCTAGGGTTCGGTGGTTGTATCACATGCAAACTTCGAGGTTGGAGGCGTGCGCATTCTGCTGCTATTGGTCGCGGCAGGCTGGTGGCGTGCGTGGGGTTTTAGACGACTGACTTTGCGTTTTGAGGTATCGGCCAGTTTATTTTCTTGGCTAATTTATTTAACAAGCTAATTGAAATTTATATAAATTGGTTAAGTTAATTACTGGAATTAGTAAAAAATTTCATTTTGTCTAAAATTTAGGTAGCTAATAAAATTTAATAAATTTTCTTACGAGGTTTAAATCGAATGGAAGCTGTGCGGAAATTATAAAATTTAGAGCGGACTGCAAAATAGAAACCAAGGTAAGAAGAATCCCATTCATTTGGATTGCTAGTATAATTTAAAATGTTGAATTTAAATTATTGGTTGATTGGATAAATTTATAAATTATTATCAGTTTGGATGTTATATATATATATATATATATATATATATATATATAGTAGTACATATATTAGTATTTAGAGTGATATTCCCGCACATTATAGCAGATGAGACCCTATGCTCCCAGCATAATAGCGGATGACTCTATACACCGCAATATCCCCCGCAAAATGAGCTTGGTATTTTTATATTGTATTAACATCTGTGGATGCAGAAAAAACAGGTTGGAAGGATCCAACTGGATTCCTCAAAATGTTGAATTTAATTTCACAAATTGTGCTATATGGATTGTGTAGAATAATCTATTATAGATTATTGTAGTGTTTGAAATTTTTGGATGCTATTATAGCACTGGCCTAAATTTTGATATTTTGAATATCATAAATATATTTCTAAAATTAAAGGAATTATAGGAAATTTTTGACATAAAAATATTTGTATTGGAATTGGGAATTATTTTAAAGAAATTGAGTTAGAAAATATATTGATTTTTGGTTATACCTAAATATTGTGAATTATTAAATGGAGATTTAAAAAATGAATTATATAAGAGAGTTTATAAATGATATTCCAGAAATATAAAAATAGTTGAAGTTGATATTAAAAATAGATTTGAAGTTATAAATGGAATTATTAAGTGTAAAAATGGAATTTTATAAAAGAGATTAGTTTAAAAAAAAGTGAAACTCAAAGGAGTTATAAAATTTATAAATGATGTCATAAATAAGGGAAATCGATATCAGACGATAGACTGGAAATATAAGTTTACAGGGAGAATTAATATTAGAGTATGTAAATAGGGTGAGAAAAATTGTAATACTGTTTTTGAAAAAAAATGGTTAAGAAGATCGGAATGGGAGTGATGTATGTGATTCGAGAGGAATTTATAAAATTTAATTAGTTATCAAGGTTTAAAAATATATTTTTAATTCTAAGGAGTTAAGTCGTTTCTTTTAAAAAAGGAAATTTTTTTATTTATAACTATGGAATTTTAAACTAGTTAGGACTGAAATATTTCGGTAAGTAGATTTTCAAATATTAAGTGTTTATTTTAGTAAATTCTAACTTTTAAAACCAGCTTTAAAAATTTATTCGTTATAAAAAAATGAGTTATTGATGTTTATAAAAATGTTTTTGATATTTTAAATAATTACTTGAACATATTTTTAAAATAAAGTATTATCCTTTTTAAATACTTATTATATATATAGAGAGAGAGTTTTGAAGTGATTGAAATTTTTTATTTATAAATTCTCTCGAGGTTCGTAAATGGGGTTTTTAAATTGATAAGATTTTGAGGGAAGGAATTTTATAAGGGATTTTGAGGAAATGAAATTTCAAAATGTTGAATATAGGATTTTTGAAAATGAAAGCTGAATTTATAAAAGAAGTTATAAATTGTTGAATGGGTTATAAACAAGTACATTAGTGTAAGGACCCGAAATATTCCACTCCGAAAATTCTAGATTGTTAGAGAAAAGAAGGAGGTGGAAGAAGAACAGAAAACAATAGCATCTCACATTCGCAGCGGATCATAATATAATATCAAAATAATAGCATTTATACAAAGAAAAGCTGTAATTGTTACATTACATACAATTCATCAGAGTTACAACAATTACAAATAGACTAGACAGTTATATCAACCTTTGTCAGACTAATATCACAAAAATCTCAAATACATAGCAGTAAACTTTATACGTTCCTGTCATCCAGCTCGCCTCCTTAGCTTAAGAACGTCCTAACCTGAAAAGCTGTAATACCCGGTCTGACCCGAGCATTACAACAAAGTAACATCCGGGTCAGGCTAGAAACCAGCGTGAGTAAACCCATATAATTTGAAATACCAAGCTATAAAACTTATTTGAATACTAGGGTAACACGTACCTTCTACGAATGCTCAACTTATTTAAGTCAAACATTTCTTCCAATCAATATCTAAGAGTCACTACTCAGTTTAAATATCCATGATTCTTAACTTATTTCATTCCAGCCTGTTCAACTTCACTCTTCAAATCTATAAAGAGTTATTGTATATTGCTAATCGAAGTGGTTTTGGGTATTTACTAATACCCGAACCCGGTCTCTTTGAATACAAAGTTGATTTTAATCTCAGTTGTTTAAGTGGATATAAATCAATTTTAAATATAGGTTCTCATATTCCCACAGCAAATCAACTATCGATAGATAACTCACAACATCACAGTTCAACCCATCATATCATATCACAATTCATCACAACTCAATATCAGAGATATTCAGACAAACTAAGGTATTCAATTCAAGTTTATCATCTATACGCAAGATTAATAGTCAAACAATTCTCAATGAATTTAATTCAATCACCTATTATAAATTAAATTAGTTATTTTTAATTCTGCTTAATTAACTTTAATTAATCATAACCCATTTCTTTAATTAATAACATTTATTAATTAACCTTAATTAATCATCCCTTAATTATCCTCCTTAATGTAATAATTAATTGTCTTTAATTTGCTACCCTTAATTAATTAACCTTTAATTAATAATCAATTAATTAACTAATTAATAATCCTACTTACCCAACCTTAAATAATTTTAAGATAATTCATCTAACATGGAATACAAAGCATACAACTTATATAAAACCAGGGGTAACTCGTATCAATTTAGAAATTCACAATTTGTTATAGACATAACTTATTTCACACATCAATTTTCTAAGTACCAAAATTTAGATTAAATGGTCCAATTCACTTAAATCCTTCCATTCCAGCCTATTGATTTCATATATTAATCCATAAAAATTCAAAGTGGTTTCAGGTATTTTCTAATACCGACCCCGGTCTCTTTGAGTCTCACGACATCCTAACCCAAGTTATCCAAATGAAATACACTTCAAACTTTAAATACGGGATGTCACTTTACACAACAATTCATCATTGATAAATAACCACAATATCCTATTCGTCTAAACATATGCTACCACAAAATATTTCATATCAGAGTTATCAACTCATTCAAGGCATCCAATACCATTCAATCATCCATAAGCAAAGCTTGATCACTTCCAAATTAATTTAATTAATTCTAATTGAATTACTAACCTCAATCACTTAGATTACTTCACTTAACATTAATTAATTTCAAATCAATTAATTAATCATCCCTTAATTATCCATCTTAATTAATCACCCTGGATTAATTATCCTTCAATTACATTCAAGTAATTATCTTTAATTAATTACACAAATTAATTATTCTTAACCAAAAACAGTAATTAATCTTTAATTACTTTCACAAATTAATTAACTATAATTAATTACGTTAATCCTTAATTGCTTATATTAATTAATTAATTTCTCATAAATCACTTATTATTGATTAATTAATCTTACTTAATCAATCTTTAATTACGTCATTGATTATATAAATGAATGATTTCTAATTACATTTTAATTTATCCTAATCTAAATTAATTACATTAAGTAATTAATCATTAATTAAACCACAAATATTGATCACTCTTGATTAATCTCAACCAGTAATTAACTACCTATCTATTTACTTCATTAAATAAATTAATTACTCATTTTATAAAAGAAGTTTAAAGGAATTTAAAACCAAATTCATTTTTAAATTCAAATCAATTTAAAAGTGCACTTAACATTCAAGTTGTTAATTTAAATTTAAAAACTTTTTTTGTTTAAAAAAACTGAGATTCACTAACTTGAATTCCAGATTTAACTTTGATTTAAAACTTGTTTTAAATCTCTACTTTACAATTTAACTTCAGTTTTTAAATATCACGTTTATTTCTTTCCAATTCATTCGTTTTTTTACTCTATAAATATTTCACTTCCAAAATTTACTCTTATATTTCTCCCAAAAATCCAATTCTACATATATTTTGATGACTCGGTGTACCGAAATATTCAATCAAACCATAGTACCCATTATTCCAATTATCAATATAATTCATCACATCATATCAAATATTCATAACACAGAATATTAAACAATCTAAATAATTTTGAGAAATCCAGTTGGATCCCTCCCACCTGTTTCCCTGCATCCACAGATGTTAGAACAATACCAATTCCACTTTGAGGTGGAATATCGCAGTATATGGGATTTATATAATATCATCCCCTATTATGCGGCGCACAGGATCTCATCCGCTATATAATGCGGGAATTCAATCACTTCAATACATATTATATATAATATAGCACATCAAATCAATTCAATCATTCAACCAATTATTTCAGTTTAACCATTTAAATTTAAATAACCGAGATGAGTGAGATTAACTCACCTTTGCCCCTTAAATTTGCAAATCCAATCCATCTCGACTCGTTTCTCCATGATTTTAGACCTTGTATAAGTATTTCATGATATGTTACTATTTGAATTAACCACATAACTAATCACCATTTACTTATTTAATTTTCGACTTATAAATTTGATTTAGACTAAAAAAAATTATACAACTCCACAGTATTTTTAAACCCTTCTTATTTTCAAACTTTTATAAAATAATTTATACATACATACATACATACATACATACATACATATATATATATATATATTTAAAAACTGTTTCCTATGAAACCATATACTAAAATAGCCTAATACATTTTTTTAGAAGAAAAAAAAAACTACTGTTAAAACTTTACATATTTTCATCTTCATCTATAAACATCTTCTGTAATTAAATAAATAGAAAGATGAAACAACCTTACAGCAAAACAGAGAACCAAGGTCACCACGCGATCCCAAACTTCGCAGCAAAATTCCATGTAACTGTAGGCACTCCACGCCCCTCGATTACGCCATGGAACCCACAACGGATCGCAGTTACATTCCAGGGTTACGTTGTCATCGCAGCAAAAGTCCATGTAACTGTAGGCATCGGCGCCTTCGATTTTCGCAGTCAGCCTATCGATGTAAAATCAAACATAGACCGTTGGCTATCAGCGGCACACATGACTTTCTCTATGTTAATATAGGTCGCAGTCTATTGATATAAAATCAAACGCAGACTGTTGGCTCTCAGCAGCACACACGACTTTCGCTAGGTCTGTAGTAGATCGCAGTGACATCGAGTTACACTGTCGTCACAGCATAACCCAAATGCCTCTGTAGGCATCAACGCCCTCGACTTCCGCTACACACTACACATAATCCTCATGACTAGTTTTGTCTGGACTCCTCACAGGATCAACTTTAGAATCCTCGCTTAGGGTTCAAGGCAGTACCATCCTGTGGCACTCCTGAAAAGTTCATTTCAAGAGAGCGTCTTTTTCCCCAGAGCCATTGTCAGAACACTTTATACTATACACATATAGTATCTTCCAAATCATGCACCTAGTATGAATCTCATATAAATCTCCTTTTCTCAAAATCGATTATCCCAAAATCGATAATTCTCAAACTAGGCTTTTCAAATTCCAATATTGATTTTACCCAAAAAAATCAAAATCCTTTCCAAATCCAAAGGTTCCCAAAATCCTTTTTCCAAAATCCTCATAAGATCCTTTATATATATATATATATATATATATATATATATATAATTTTTTTAAAACTTTGGATCATTTCAAACTTGTATAAAACTCCTTTTATACTTCAAACACTTTCAAATCCTTTTCTTCCGGCAATAGATTCAACCAGGGGAGATTTATATTATATAACAAAGATATATAACTTTGTTTATTCAAAATCAAATATTCAAATTTGATTACTCTTTTTTTTATATAAAGTTGTTTCCATCTTATCATCATAAAAATATCCAACTTTCACTTTTATCCATTGTATATTTCACAAAATATACTTTCATTTCAAAAGAAATCATTTCACACTTCTTATTTACAAATTTTCAATATCAATTTCATTTAAACCCGTACGATGTACATATATCATCTGTACGTTATACCAATCTGATCGCTCACTCGATCACACAATTTCACATCCGAACTAGTATCATCCACCCGACTTCCTAGTGTGGACTCAGATCTGGTTTCTTGATCAGAAACCGTCATTCTCCTTGCATAGCCATAACTATGATAGAGAATATTCAGAACCAATCAACAACCATATCTAGGTTCGCCGTCGAAAATCGAGTGAAAAATCCCAACACGGATAGATGTAACTATCTCGAAATTCTGTGCTCGAATCTGGATCAAATCACTATGCGAATAGAATAATATACGTACATCCTACGTATTTATCTTCATTGATTATCTACTAAATCAATTTCTCTTTCTATTCACATTTCCTTTAATTTCTATCCACATAATCGCAATTGTTTCAATTCCATTGGATTATCACTTTAATCCTTATCCCAAATGGATATTCAATCATAAACAGTTTGAACTCTGTCCATCTTAAATTCAGGAAGTAGCTTGAAAAGTTTAAAATAGATAAGTCATTGAAAAATAACTATTAGTTTGTAATATATCTATAAAATAGTTAGGTAATTGTAAAATAGTTGGAAAATAGTCAAATAGTTATAGAAATTTTAAATAATTGCAAAATAGTTATAAAATAGTAATTAATTTGTAAAATTGTTGAAAAACGGTAATTAGTTTATAAACAGTTACAAAATAGTTAAATAATTCCAAAAATAGTTATAAAATAAGTATAAAATAGTTTTGGGTTTAATAAGAAAGGTTGTATATATAAAAAATAACTTGGAAAAATAGATTTGTACTAAAATAATTTATTTTAAAAATAATCTAGAGTCAAACTGCTCAATTGCCAAATCCATATCCAATCAACTCAATTTAAATTTCCACTCCCATTTAAATTGACCCAACTCCAATTTAAATAACTTCAATTTCCATTGAAATTGATTTAACCCCAATTCAAGTTGAATTAACCTCGATTTCTATCCACAATCAAATCAAATTCCATTTGAATTCGAAACTATTCAACTTTAATCACAATTTCAATTAATTCAAATTAATTTCAAATTGGACCAATTTCAATTCATATCAATTTACATTTTGAACTAACCCCAATTTCATTTTGAAATTTCAAATTCAGGTTGCTTGTTAAATTTCTTGACTTTCCTAAAGTTAAATTCAATTCATTCATTCAGTCAATCCTACTCAAATTTGAATTCCCACTTTAAATTTTCAAATTTTCAATAATGTTCTTTCTTACTTATAAGTTCAAAACTTATATCACTTTGGGTTTTCACATCATATTCCAAGGGAAATTCAAAACTCAACCTTAGAGTTTATTTCAAATATACATATTATTTCCTTTACACACCAATTTACTTTAAATTTTAAACCACCTTTGGTTTTTAAATTCAAAACAAATTCCTATAAATTTTCAAACAACTCTTGTTTGAATCAAGCTCTTTTATCCAAATAATACTATTCATATTATTATTATTTTCTTGCTAAATCATTAACAATCATTTCACCATTTTAGGAAAATAACTAATGTTATTACAGTTGGAAACCAATTCCTATTATCTTATTTTGAAAATTCTTCTTTGAATTCAAGATTTTAATCTCAGTTTGAACCCATTTCAAACTTATCTTAATTTAAATTTGGTTGTATTACTATTATCGCTCAAATTTCATTTCAATAATTTAATAACCAATT
The DNA here is from genome assembly GCA_030765085.1 of Allium cepa. Classification (NCBI taxonomy): domain Eukaryota; kingdom Viridiplantae; phylum Streptophyta; class Magnoliopsida; order Asparagales; family Amaryllidaceae; genus Allium; species Allium cepa. The sequence continues at coordinate 516,331,991 of CM060938.1, forward strand.
ACCTTAATATTTATTAGAAAGAAATATTGCTTTATATATCAAAAATATATTCTTATATAAAATCATTTGAAATCTTTATATCCGAAAATAACAAGTACGCTTTCATAAATATATATATATATATATACACACACACACTCTACTCATTATAGAGTACTATTGCTCTGTTTCTAATAAGTAATTTCCCCACCAGAGTCAAGGTTCTCGCTTAACCCTTCAGCTCTGATACCAACTGTAACAAGCTGGAATTTTTGATCCCCAATATTCTAGATAGTTTGGAAAAAGAAGAAAGAGATAGAAGAATAAGAAGATCAGAAACACCAACATCTCACATTCGCAGCGGATAAAATATAATAACAAATAATAACAGTTTACAAAAGAATTCTGTATCTGTCAAAATACCTTATAATACATTAGAGTTACACATATATACAGACACTAGATATACACAATCGTCATGTCTCGGATATACAACAATATATACAGCGGGAACACTCCATACGTTCTTGCCATCCAGCTCGCCTCTTGAGCTCCAGAACGTCCTTACCTGAAAACCTGTAATACTCGGTCTGACCCGAGTATTATATCAAAGTAACACCCGGGTTAGGCTGGAAACCAGCGTGAGTAAACCCATCTAACATGAAATACAAAGCATACTACTTATATAAAACCCGGGGTAACTCGTATCAATTTAGAAATTCACAATTTGTTATAGACATCACTTATTTCACACATCAATTTTCTAAGTACCAAAATTTAGATTAAATAGTCTAATTCACTTAAATCATTCCATTCCATCCTATTGATTTCACATATCAATCCATAAAAATTCGAAGTGGTTTCGGGTATTTTCTAATACCCGACCCCGGTCTCTTTGAGTCTCACGTCATCCTAACCCAAGTTATCTAAATGAAATACACTTCAAACTTTAAATACGGGATGTAACTTTACACAACAATTCATCATTGATAGATAACCACAATATCCTATCCGCCTAAACATATGTTACCACAAAATATTTCATATCAGAGATATCAACTCATTCAAGGCATCCAATACCATTCAATTATCCATAAGCAAAGCTTGATCACTTCCAAATTAATTTAATTAATTCTAATTGAATTACTAACCTCAATCACTTAGATTCCTTCACTTAATATTAATTAATTTCAAATCAATTAATTAATCATCCCTTAATTATCCATCTTAATTAATCACCCTGGATTAATTATCCTACAATTACATTCAAGTAATTATCTTTAATTACTTACACAAATTAATTATTCTTAACCAAAAACAGTAATTAATCTTTAATTACTTTCACAAATTAATTAACTGTAATTAATTACATTAATCCTTAATTACTTATATTAATTAATTTCTCATAAATCACTTATTATTGATTAATTAATCTTAATTAATCAATATTTAATTACGTCATTGATTATATAAATTAATGGTTTCTAATTACATTTTAATTTATCCTAATCTAAATTAATTACATTAAGTAATTAATCATTAATTAAACCACAAATATTGATCACTCTTGATTAATCTCAACCAGTAATTAACTACCTATTTATTTACTTCATTAAATAAATAAATTACTCATTTTATAAAAGAAGTTTAAAGGAATTTAAAACCAAATTCATTTCTAAATTCAAAGCAATTTAAAAGTACGCTTTAACATTCAAGTTGTTAAAATAATTTAAATTTAAAAACTTTGTTTGTTTAAAAAAACTGAGATTCACTAACTTGAATTCCAGATTTAACTTTGATTTAAAACTTGTTTTAAATCTCTACTTTACAATTTAACATCAATTTTTAAATATCACTTTTATTTCTTTCCAATTCATTCTTATTTTTATTCTATAATTATTTCACTTCCAAAATTTTATATTTCTACCAAAAATCCAATTCTACATATATTTGATGACTCAGTGTACCGAAATATTCAATCAAAACCATGGTATCCATTATTCCAATTATCAATATAATTCATCACAGCGTATCAAATATTCATAACACAGAATATTAAACAATCTAAATAATTTTGAGGAATCCAGTTGGATCCCTCCAACCTGTTTTCCTGCATCCACAGATGTTAGCACGATTCCAATTCCACTTTGAGGTGGAATATCGCAGTATATGGAATTTATATAATATCATCCGCTATTATGCGGCGCATAGGGTCTCATCCGCTGTATAATGCGGGAAATCAATCACTTCAATATATATTATATATACTGTATATAATATAGCACATCAAATCAATTCATTCACTCAACCAATTATTTAAATTTAACCATTTAAATTTAAATAACCCAGATGAGTGAGATTAACTCACCTTTGCCCCTTAAATTTGCAAATCCAATCCATCTCGACTCGTTTCTCCATGATTTTAGACCTTGTATAAGTATTTCACGATATGTTACCATTTGAATTAACCACATAATTAATCACCATTTACTTATTTAATTTTCAACTTATAAATTTGATTTAAACTAAAAAAAATTATATAACTCCATAGTATTTTTAAACCCTTCTTATTTTCAAACTCTTATAAAATTATTTATATATATATATATATATATATTTAAAAACTGTTTCCTATGAAACCATATAATAAAATAGCCTAATACATTTTTTTAAAAGAAAAAAAAACTACCGTTAAAACTTTACATATTTTCATCTTCATCTATAAACATCTTCTGTAATTAAATAAATAAATAGATGAAACTACCTTACAGCAAAACAGAGAACCAAGGTCACCACGCGACCCCAAACTTCCGTCGACGCTGAGCATCAGCCACTGTCGCGCCTCGAACTACCTCACCATCCGAGATCATCACGACTCCACGAGCTGCCCTTCACCAATATCTCATCCATTCTATGTCGTGTACCTCTAACGCGCGTACATCCCTCAAGCTTACCATTGATTCGAACACAGCTATGACCTCTCTTTGATTATTTCGAACGAAATCATTCGATTCGATAGAAAGGAGGCTCACGACATCCCTTCGAACATCCATGGATTTTAGATCTGCAGGGGGAGGTCTCAGGCATCGGCACATCTCTAGGTTGAAATCAAATTAGGAATTCGAAGTGAAGAGGAAGAAAGAAAGATCACTATGCGCGATTAGAGATTTGAACGAGAGATCGTTCGGCCATTTTTCTTTCTGGTTTTGATTTTATTTTATTATTATTATTATTATTGATGGAAAGCTTCGGCTGTTTATATAAAGAAGGAGGAGACAATATTGAAGGGGGAAGCGTGCCTGAGAAGGAAAAGCACAAACCTATACTAACACTTTTATTTTTTTCTTTCAGCCCGGTTTTAAAATAAGAGACATGATTAGATGGTAACGTGAAGAAATTTGGCTACAGTGGCATCGAGTTAAAGGCAAAAGTTTTGATGTGAAATTGTTTTTGAGTGGTCAACATTTATTTTTAAATTTAAATTCAAACCGTTTTGAAACCATAGCTTAAAAATCCTGACATCCTATCGAGGCGTGCCGCTAGGCGTTTATAATGTTATACCCATATTCTAAACGCAATGAAAAAGGTTTCAAGTGATAATTCAATCGTACGGAGAAGATAGCGTTTTGGACTCGGTCATTATATTAAATTTTGGATTTAATTTTCAACGCGTTTACTTATCGTACGCCCAAACGATCATTTCAAATAATATGAAAATTGAAATCCGATAATAATACAATATTACGGATCCAATGGAACTAGTTTCATCGAAATCCGAGACTGTGCCTCAGAAGACTATTTTTTTAATATCGATTTAAGCGATAAAATTCCAAAACTCAACAAAACACTTCCGAATCAAATTTTAACACTTTTACTATTTTCAGTATTACCAATATAAATTTTACAAACCCTAAAATTATTTTTAACAGGCCTAAAACTCCAGATTCAACGACTTAGCCAATTTCAGTTTATTAAATCCAAAATTAAATTTCCAAATAATGGTGATATTTGAAATTTAATTTACAAACTAACTTTTAAATATTAAAATCAATTAAATATCCCAATTTAAATTGTCTAAATTCTGGATCGTCGCATTCCTTCCCTCTGAAAAGAATTTTGTCCCCGAAATTACTAGTTAAGAAGAATGGTCCAATACCCATTTACTTTTTTCCAAAACAAAACAATTCCAAACAATTCTCAAAACAATCTTTTTATTAAAGACACACTAACCCTTTTTCTATCTTTCCAAACTTATCCACAAGTCCCAATAATATTATTTACATAACAATTCAAATTTGAATTTAAAACCAAATTTTGAATTATCAAAATTTTTCTAACTCTCTAAATTTTCGAAAAATTTCACCAGCGTCTCCTTTGCGCGGCTAGTTCGGTACAACTACAAAATGCCTCTACGGGCTCCCAAATTCCAAAAGAAAACAAAACGCCAAGTGGCTAGATCAAAAACCCAACCAAATCTCATACAGAAATTTAAACACGTACCTTTTTGTCGAGCAATTCAAATTTATCTTCTGAAATCAAAACCAATTTTCCTTTCCCTTTATAATACCTGCATATCCTACTTAGCAATAATATCCAATCATAGCTTTTAAAATCGTTTTATACATTTCCTTACAGAAGTTTTCATATCTACCTTTATTCAGATTAGTTTTTCCATTTTCATATGAATTCAATTTATCTTCAACTCTGAATATTGAATTTTATCTTTCATTTATAACTGATTCATATCATTATTTTAAACTAGTTTCATCCACCAATTTATTTCAATTTCTAATTTGTAATCGTTTTGTCGGTAACAAAAAATTTTCCAAAATTTTCTAACTTCCAAAATTTTCGGAAAATTTTGGCAGAGTCTCCTTTGTGCGGAGGAGCTTTTGCAAATTTAATGTAACGACCCGTAAATTTCATAGATTTAATTTGGTTAAATAAATAAGTTTGTAATTAAAGGTTAACAATATAAAAATGAAATTCCAATTCAATAAAATAATGTAAAAAGTTGTGATTTGATTTTTAATGGAATATGAGAAAACAAGAGTAAGAATTGAATAATATGTTATTTATTTAGGGTATTGAATAAAAATTTGGTAAGCCAATTGTAATTAATGGTAATTTAAAACTTAGTAAGATTGCATAAGATTCAATAAATTCAGTAGTGGAAAGATTTTTACCTAGATATACTTTGAAGATGAGAAATTAAAGGAATATATTAAATTTGGTTAATGTAATATAACATTGATTAACCGTAAATGGGAATAAATTTAAAGAATTATGTTAATGCAAGTGGATCATTTATAAACTTAAATGAAACATTCCAATTTAGTAGAGATATTTGAATGTTATGACTTATTTAAAGGTAATAATTGGAGTTAATTAGAATTGGTTATATTTGGTTTAAATAGGGAAGGAGTATACAAAAGGAACTGTGAATAGTGATGTTGCAACTGTAAATGGAAGAAATTGAAATAAGGGGCAGTAAACATTGAATAAATTAATAGTAATAAATGCCAACATTGAATTGTAACAAATATAATTAATATTACAAGTGGGTGAACGTAAAGATAAGGGTTAAGAGTGTTGGAATAGGTATATTAGAATAACTATAAAGTGTAAATGTAAGTATTTATAGCGACATGAATTATTGAAGGAAAATAATTGGAAAACGGGGTTTGGGCTAAGGAAATGTTATTGATTGTTTTGAAACCTTATTTATTAAAATTATTTTAGCATAAGCAAAACCAATGCAAATATTTAATTTATCAATAATAAATAGTAATCAATGCAAATTTATCTAACAATAGAATGTGAAGTTTGGGGAATAGATGCAAAGTTATAAATGAGTTGTTTAAAAGTATGCATAATAAGTGCAAATTTAATAAATCAATGGGAGTATAGATTTAAAAGTATAGAAAGTGATATTTTAGTTTAATTTAAAGTATTGCAAAGGAAATGAAATTAACATTTAAATATTACGTTTATAGAGATTAAACTAAAATTCAAGGACTTTAAAAATATAGATTTTGAATTCAACATGGAATCCATCTACTTAAAAACTTATAGATGGGATAAACATTGATTATTTAATTTAATAGGAATTTTTGGGAACTTAATTTATAACTTTGAATATAAATGGAATTGAAGATGGGACACTGCAATTGATAAATTTATCTTCTCTAAATTGATAATAATTTTTTTTTAAATAATTGCATATGATTTGAAAAGTATATAGGTGATAAATTGTCGATTATATAACTGAAATATTTAATTTGGATTTATTTACAAATTCTTAATTTATTTAATTAATATAAAAATAGCCATTTTGGCCATGGACTCGGATTTCGATGAAACTAGTTTCATCGGATCCGTATCGGTGAATTATTGTAGTGTTTCAAGTTTCGTAGCGATCGGACTTGTCGTTTGATCGTACGGACGCGAAACGCCTTGAAATCGATTTAATTAAAAATCAATTTGAAATTAATTTTGGAATTTTGTTTTCAGCATAACTTCTTCATACGATCAAATTTGGACGTGAAACTTTTTCCATCGCGTTCAGAATATTTTAAAATACCTATTTGGATATATGGGTTTACCGAATTTTGTTCCGGGGTCAGAGCGGGCTTTTTGGGCCAACTACCGTTTAGCATGTTTATAAATTCGTGCCCACCTATTCTATTGCAGTTTGTCTATAAATAGGCTGTGATAAACCCTAGCCTCCATTCTATTCCCTTTTGTTGTACGTTCATTTCTTCAATTCTTTCTTTTCCTCAATGGATGCAATTCTAGATCCAAATTCAAAATTCAAATCAGATCCAAAGCTAAAAAAAAAGTCCACAGAAAATTTCGGAAAAATTATATGTTGTAGATATCATCGACACGAATCCACTGGTGGTGTCCGTTTCTGTATACGATGCTCGAATCGTCCTGAAATCACGGTCAAAGTTCAAATTGGGGTTTTTTTATCGAGTCAGCAATTGGCAAAATTGACATATGGGTTTGATAGAGTCTGTGAAGGGGAGAATTTTGGTGGTGGTCGTTGGAGGTAAATCGATCTATGGCGGCGGGAATTGGTCAATTAGGGTTCGAAAACGCTAATGTTTGAGGAGGCGGCGGCGCCGATTGGGGGGACCGAAGGAAACGGCCTCCTAGCCGTGGGTGGGGCTGGGCAAGGCGAAGGCGATGGAGGAGGTGTCCTAGGCTATCGTGGCCGGAGGCGATAGGAATTGGTGGTCAAAGTTGCCGTTTTCATGATGGATTTTGGTTCGGTTTCAACCCCTCTGGGTCGCGTGGTGTGTGGTGCGAAACGAAGGGAGATGCAGGTGTTGACGTGGCAAGTTATTATAGGTAGGTTTTGTTAATTTTAAATTTTGTTTTCAATCAAATTTTCGACATAACTTCCTCGTATTTTATCCGTTTCACACGAGATTTTTTTTGTTAGGATCGTAATTAAATTCCACACGCGTTGACGCTGGTTTGGACAGATTTGGAGACCGTCGAATTTTTGGGTTTAAATCGGATTTAAATTCGATTTAAATTCAAAAGGTGAGTGTTTTAACCCACTCACAACTTCTAAAAGTTTTTATGTTTGTTAAATTTATTTTAGATATGAATAGAAATTTATTTATGACTGTTTGGCATGTTTATTCATCATATCTATTAAATCGCGTTATTTAATTTAACTGTTAATTTATTTTATTTATTGCATATTAATTGATAGTTAGAATTAATTTATTTGCATATAAACTGCTAGTAAACAGTTATAAAATTTATTACTAAATATAAACTGTTGGTTTAATAGTTGTTAAATTTTATTTTGAATATAACTGCCAGTTATTACCTGTTATATATTATCAGATATATATTGATATTGATTTATTATTGGATGATGATTGTGATTTGGATGATGGATGATTTTGATGAATGGATGTTTTATTGTATATCATTAAACTGCAAGTTATCATGCATTTTTCGTTTCATTCGGGATTGTGGTTTGAAATGATATACAACCGCAATTTTATTTTTAAATTGCGGATTGAAATGATAAATATCTGTATCACTTGACCATAGGATAGAAAATTTTATACAGGCACCGTGGTCTATATATAAATTATTTTAAAGTGATTTCTATGGTTTGGATGGGATACGGTTTAAAAAATTTTTAATTTTGAAATTTTATAAATATTATTCTTCTATATATATACATATGAAGTTAAAAATTTTGAATTTAAGCTGTGTATAAATCTGTTGAATAAAAATGGAAATTTAGAAAATGGAATTTGAAATTTATGTTATGTGTTTAAATTTGGAAATTTTTAAGGTATGATATTTATAACTGGATTTTTCCAAGATAAATTTTAAATGAATATTCTACTATAATTAAATTGAAGAAAATATTTAATTGCTAGGAATTGGAGTTTTATTTTTATGTGAATATTCAAGACTAAATAATAGAACATTTAATTTGTTGAAAGAATAAATTCCAACTCTAGTTTTGGAATATTAATACTCCAAATGGATATATATATATATAGAAATTGAAGTGGTTTGGTAACTTGAAAGTGATATAAAATTTACGGTTTAGACTTTAAATAAAGAAATATATTTGTAAAGCCATGGAAATTATTTTTCTTTACAAAGTAACCTTAAAGTTAAACCATCTATTTTATATGCCGTTGAATATCCAAACCATTCAAGTTTTAGAAGTTATGGTCTTAAAGTTTTGAATTTCGAATATTTGGCTTTGAAAGTATAATCCAAATATTTGGTTTCCAAATGTTATAAATTTTAAAGTAGTATGTTTTTTTGGAAAAGAATTATATTTGGGCTAAAATGACATCATATTGTTTTGGGTTTTTAAAATGATTTCGAAATTCCTAGTTTTGAAATGGGAAATTTTATCCTGGTTTTAAAAGTATAAACTATTTTTTTTAATGACCGCGGTGTTATAATAACGATTGGTTGGCAAAGAGACCGGGATCGAATATGGACATACTCTCTGTCGATACCGAAAACCACTTTGACTAACCGTGTACGCGGTGGAGATTCTAGAATGAAGTAGGATGGTGGCGACGTTTCCTGTAAGGTAAATACGTGGACCCAACTCTCGTGAGTTGGCATAAGGTGGCTAAACCAGGAGCGATCGACGGGTTAATGAGGTCATTCCTCTGATCGGACACTCCTCTTCGATATTATACTTTGACTTTGGATTGATTCAGTGGCCACTTTTACTTTGATTTTGGGGAGTTTGTTCGAGGTGGGCGGTAGCTGCGGCTACGCGTTACCATCGGCCCGGAAGCGTAATTGGTATATCTACCCTGGCATTGCCTAGTTGTGCCGTGTCACCTACCCTAGCGCGCCTTATACGATTTTGTTTTGTACCATACCTATGGAGTGCCCTCTGACGACGCCAAGTACGGGGGAGATTACGGTACTGTATAGACTATGGGAATATATTCTGTGTTAAGGGCTATATGGGTAACCCCTTAACGCTATTTAAAAGTAAGTTTATTTTATGAATAGACACTACTATAGTAGCGCAATATACTACATAGTAAATAGTTTAACGGATCCTTAAGAGATGTAAATCCCGAACATCTTTTGAGTTATTGTACTCATATTTATTCTGTTGATTTAACTTACATAAGATCTTTTAGTTCTGACTCGAGTGTTTTGTCTTTTCAATTCGCTCGGGTCAGTCCGAGCGTTTCAGGATTTGAAGTTTTAGCTCTGGAGAACGAAGACGAAGATTTGTAGTATTACTATCTACTATTTTATTCCACTACACTGTATTCCGCTGCATTGATATTATTGGTATGTGAACTCTGATATTTAATTGTATAAAGAAGAATCAAATGTTTTGTAAACAGTTTTATAAACTGTATATTTTATTATTAGATTTTATCCTTCCGCTGTGAGATTCTATTTTGTTTTTTTCTTCTCTGTTTTTCTTATTTACCCCATAACAATCCGCCCTTCCGTATGGTTTGAATCGACATGTGTGTCTGTTTAAATCGTGCGAAAAGGCGGGACGTTACAGTTGGTATCAGAGCTTTGGTTTAGCGATAAACCTTGGCTTTATGGGGTTTGACTCTTTGTTAATAGAGTAGTAATACCCTATGGGAGTCGCTGAGTGTATATATATGAGAGAATGTATTTGTTAGTGTTATAAAAAGATTTTGATATTGTGTTAATCTGTTCCGTTTTGTATTTATAAATTCTGGTTGGTGCATGGGACGCTATGACATCAATAGGGATTTCTAAACACTTAATAGGATAGACCGACATAATATTTGTTTTAATATAGATGAATGAAATAATTTTGCCTATTATATTTTCTATATATAAAATAAATTTTTAAATGATATTATATATATATATATATATATATTTGGTTGCAATAGATGGGTTGTTAGGAATAAAATTTATAAATAATAGGTAAAATAAGATTGAAATTAAAATCAATGAAATTTGAAAATTTTAGAACTTGAGTCCGGGATTTTGAAAATTTGCTTTCAAAGGATTTATGACTTATAATAATTTTGTTATAAGTATTTTCTTATATAAATATTTAGTATAATTCGGAAGAATTGTTTTAAAGAAGATTTTGGAGAAAATAAGTTCCGTACTTTCCTCTCTGTCGCTGGAAAATAATTTCGGTGATGGCGGCCGCATCATCGACTTTCATTTTCAAGTTTCGAGGGGGAAAGGCCACTGTAGTAAATTCTACTGCAGATTTATTTTGAAAATATCTAAAATTTTAATTGTTTTAAATATAATTAGAGTTATATAGTTATAAGAATATATTTATCTATTAATTTAAAATAAATTGAAATTTAACCCGGTATTTAATTCTTAAATTTCCATTAATTAATTATTTAAATTATTTTAGTAAAATAAAAGGTAATATTGTTGAACATTAAATTTAATTAAAAGATGAGATAAAACTTGTATAAGTTCTTTTGCGTTTTCTTTAACGTATATAACTTACCAAATATGAAAAGTTGAAATGTTAAATAAGAGATTGGAATAGAATATTATACAAGTAGAAATTTTGGAAATAATAAAGTATTAAATGAATTTCTGTTATAAATAAGAATTTAATGTTATAAACTTAAGTTATAAATTGAATTTTTACCAAAATTAAAGGTAAGTATTATAAATAGGTGATTTTAAACTTAAGTAAATAAAATGAAATTCTTTAATAATAAGGATTGATGTGTAGGGTTATAAACCTAAGTATGATATAATGCTACTAGTTTAATATAATAAAAGTAGGTAATATAAATAGATGACTGCAAACCCTTGTTAATGAGTTAATAAAATCCTTTATTTATAAGAATGGATGTTATAAGGTTAAGAATTTAAGTGGAATTAAAAAGGGTTACTATAATTAAATGTAATAGAAATGTAAGCATTAAATAAATGATTGAAAGTGAGAAGTGCATTAAATGTAATAAAATAGAAGAAACTTACATGACCTAGATAAATGGAAATGGATAATTGGAGGTTATAAGTGAAAATAAATGAAACAAACATTTAATGAGTAAATAAATGAAAATAAAAGATAAACTGTTATATGAATGAAAAGATCAAACAGCTAATGTATGAAATATAAATTTATAATAAGTTAAATTGATTTGTTGGTTTAAATCGATATTGTTTGCTTTATGGTTGGCTGGATAAGGAAATTTGAAGTTGTTGGATGAATAAATAATCTAATTCTGTCCCATCTAAGACTGTTGAGTAAATGATGCACTGGATGGTTATTTTTCATTCCGTACCATTTCAAGTTTTGAATCCGAACAACTATTTGCTTGTTTGACTGAATGGTTGTTTTGTTTTGTTGTGTATGCTGTTTGTTGAAATCGATGATTGTGTATTGATTATTGTTAGTAGTTGAAACTATGAAAATATTTCACTTTAATAAATAGTTAACCTTTTAGATTATATAAGGGAAATGCAGGGATGGAAGCAATTGCTACTGATTTTGGTTCCATAAATTAAGCGTAATTTGCCCGACAAATAGGTACGTTTCGGATTACGATTTATAACGCTATTTATATATTTCCCGTGATGGGATATAATATTTTGGGTAATATTTGCAATAAAATTTTTATAGTTTGATGTTATATTTCTCCCGAGCCTCTTCGTACAAAGGAGACTCTGCCAAAATTTTCCGAAATTTTGGACTTAGAAATTATTTGAAAATGTTTTCCAAACTTTATTTATTTAAGCATAAAAAGATATAATGATTATTAAACGGGTATATTTTATTTAAGGTAATAAATTTAGTATATTATCGTTTATAAGTTAAATATTTTGATTAAGATGTATTGTTATTTAATTCTTTCTTCTCCCTTCTTTTTCCTTTTCGGGGACGAAAAGTTTTGAGTGGGGGAGAGTGTAACGACCCGTAAATTTCATAGATTTAATTTGGTTAAATAAATAAGTTTGTAATTAAAGGTTAACAATATAAAAATGAAATTCCAATTCAATAAAATAATGTAAAAAGTTGTGATTTGATTTTTAATGGAATATGAGAAAACAAGAGTAAGAATTGAATAATATGTTATTTATTTAGGGTATTGAATAAAAATTTGGTAAGCCAATTGTAATTAATGGTAATTTAAAACTTAGTAAGATTGCATAAGATTCAATAAATTCAGTAGTGGAAAGATTTTTACCTAGATATACTTTGAAGATGAGAAATTAAAGGAATATATTAAATTTGGTTAATGTAATATAACATTGATTAACCGTAAATGGGAATAAATTTAAAGAATTATGTTAATGCAAGTGGATCATTTATAAACTTAAATGAAACATTCCAATTTAGTAGAGATATTTGAATGTTATGACTTATTTAAAGGTAATAATTGGAGTTAATTAGAATTGGTTATATTTGGTTTAAATAGGGAAGGAGTATACAAAAGGAACTGTGAATAGTGATGTCGCAACTGTAAATGGAAGAAATTGAAATAAGGGGCAGTAAACATTGAATAAATTAATAGTAATAAATGCCAACATTAAATTGTAACAAATATAATTAATATTACAAGTGGGTGAACGTAAAGATAAGGGTTAAGAGTGTTGGAATAGGTATATTAGAATAACTATAAAGTGTAAATGTAAGTATTTATAGCGACATGAATTATTGAAGGAAAATAATTGGAAAACGGGGTTTGGGCTAAGGAAATGTTATTGATTGTTTTGAAACCTTATTTATTAAAATTATTTTAGCATAAGCAAAACCAATGCAAATATTTAATTTATCAATAATAAATAGTAATCAATGCAAATTTATGTAACAATAGAATGTGAAGTTTGGGGAATAGATGCAAAGTTATAAATGAGTTGTTTAAAAGTATGCATAATAAGTGCAAATTTAATAAATCAATGGGAATATATATTTAAAAGTATAGAAAGTGATATTTTAGTTTAATTTAAAGTATTGCAAAGGAAATGAAATTAACAAAGGAAATGAAATTAACATTTAAATATTACGTTTATAGAGATTAAACTAAAATTCAAGGACTTTAAAAAGATAGATTTTGAATTCAACATGGAATCCATCTACTTAAAAACTTATAAATGGGATAAACATTGATTATTTAATTTAATAGGAATTTTTGGGAACTTAATTTATAACTTTGAATATAAATGGAATTGAAGATGGGACACTGCAATTGATAAATTTATCTTCTCTAAATTGATAATAATTTTTTTTTAAATAATTGCATATGATTTGAAAAGTATATAGGTGATAAATTATCGATTCTATAACTGAAATATTTAATTTGGATTTATTTACAAATTCTTAATTTATTTAATTAATATAAAAATAGCCATTTTGGCCACAGACTCGGATTTCGATGAAACTAGTTTCATCGGATCCGTATCGGTGAATTATTATAGGGTTTCAAGTTTCGTAGCGATCGGACTTGTCGTTTGATCGTACGGACGCGAAACGCCTTGAAATCGATTTAATTAAAAATCAATTTGAAATCAATTTTGGGATTTTGTTTTCAGCATAACTTCTTCATACGATCAAATTTGGACGTGAAACTTTTTCCATCGCGTTCAGAATATTTTAAAATACTTATTTGGATATATGGGTTTACCAAATTTTGTTCCGGGGTCAGAGCGGGCTTTTTGGGCCAACTACCGTTTAGCACGTTTATAAATTCGTGCCCACCTATTCTATTGCAGTTTGTCTATAAATAGGCTGTGATAAACCCTAGCCTCCATTCTATTCCCTTTTGTTGTACGTTCATTTCTTTAATTCTTTCTTTTCCTCAATGGATGCAATTCTAGATCCAAATTCAAAATTGAAATCAGATCCAAAGCTAAAAAAAAAAGTCCACAGAAAATTTCGGAAAAATTATATGTTGTAGATTTCATCGACACGAATCTACTGGTGGTGTCCGTTTCTGTATTCGATGCTCGAATCGTCCTGAAATCACGGTCAAAGTTCAAATTGGGGTTTTTTATCGAGTCAGCAATTGGCAAAATTGACATATGGGTTTGATAGAGTTTGCGAAGGGGAGAATTTTGGTGGTCGTCGTTGGAGGTAAATCGATCTATGGCAACGGGAATTAGTCAATTAGGGTTCGAAAACGCTAATGTTTGAGGAGGCGGCGGCGCCGATTGGGGGGACCGGAGGAAACGGCCTCCAAGCCGTGGGTGGGGTTGGGCAAGGCGAAGGCGATGGAGGAGGTGTTCTAGGCTATCATGGCCGGAGGCGATAGGAATTGGTGGTCAAAGTTGCCATTTTCATGATGGATTTTGGGTTCGGTTTCAACCCCTCTGGGTCGCGTGGCGTGTGGTGCGAAACGAAGGGAGATGCAGGTGTTGACGTGGCAAGTTATTATAGGTAGGTTTTGTTAATTTTAAATTTTGTTTTCAATCGAATTTTCGAAATAACTTCCTCGTACGTTATCCGTTTCACACGAGATTTTTTTTTGTTAGGATCGTAATTAAATTCCAGACGCGTTGACGCTAGTTTGGACAAATTTGGAGACCGTCGAATTTTTGGGTTTAAATCGGATTTAAATTCGATTTAAATTCAAAAGGTGAGTGTTTTAACCCACTCACAACTTCTAAAAGTTTTTATGTTTGTTAAATTTATTTTAGATATGAGTAGAAATTATTTATGACTGTTTGGCATGTTTATTCATCATATCTGTTAAATCGCGTTATTTAATTTAACTGTTAATTTATTTTATTTATTGCATATTAATTGATAGTTAGAATTAATTTATTTGCATATAAACTGCTAGCAAACAGTTATAAAATTTATTACTGAATATAAACTGTTAGTTTAATAGTTGTTAAATTTTATTTTGAATATAACTGCCAGTTATTACCAGTTATATATTATCAGATATATATTGATATTGATTTATTATTGGATGATGATTGTGATTTGGATGATGGATGATTTTGATGAATGGATGTTTTATTGTATATCATTAAACTGCAAGTTATCATGCATTTTTCGTTTCATTCGGGATTGTGGTTTGAAATGATATACAACCGCAAATTTTATTTTTAAATTGCGGATTGAAATGATAAATATCCGTATCACTTGACCATAGGATAGAAAATTTTATACAGGCACCGTGGTCTATATATAAATTATTTTAAAGTGATTTCTATGGTTTGGATGGGATACGGTTTATAAAAAATTTTAAATTTTGAAATTTTATAAATATTATTCTTCTATATATATACATATGAAGTTAAAAATTTTGAATTTAAGCTGTGTATAAATCTGTTGAATAAAAATGGAAATTTAGAAAATGGAATTTGAAATTTATGTTATGTGATTAAATTTGGAAATTTTTAAGGTATGATATTTATAATTGGATTTTTCCAAGATAAATTTAAAATGAATATTCTAGTATAATTAAATTGAAGAAAATATTTAATTGCTAGGAATTGGAGTTTTATTTTTATGTGAATATTCAAGACTAAATAATAGAACATTTAATTTGTTGAAAGAATAAATTCCAACTCTAGTTTTGGAATATTAATACTCCAAATGGATATATATATAGAAATTGAAGTGGTTTGGTAACTTGAAAGTGATATAAAATTTACGGTTTAGACTTTAAATAAAGAAATATATTTGTAAAGCCATGGAAATTATTTTTCTTTACAAAGTAACCTTAAAGTTAAACCATCTATTTTATATGCCGTTGAATATCCAAACCATTCAAGTTTTAGAAGTTATGGTCTTAAAATTTTGAATTTCGAATATTTGGCTTTGAAAGTATAATCCAAATATTTGGTTTCCAGATGTTATAAATTTTAAAGTAGTATGTTTTTTTGGAAAAGAATTATATTTGGGCTAAAATGACATCATATTGTTTTGGGTTTTTAAAATTATATCGAAATTCCTAGTTTTGAAATGGGAAATTTTATCCTGGTTTTAAAAGTATAAACTATTTTTTTTAATGACCGCGGTGTTATAATAACGATTGGTTGGCAAAGAGACCGGGATCGGATATGGACATACTCTCTGTCGATACCAAAAACCACTTTGACTAACCGTGTACGCGGTGGAGATTCCAGAATGAAGTAGGATGGTGGCGACGTTTCCTCTAAGGTAAATACGTGGACCCAACTCTCGTGAGTTAGCATAAGGTGGCTAAAACAGGAGCGATCGACGGGTTAATGAGGTCATTCCTCTGATTGGACACTCCTCTTCGATATTATACTTTGACTTTGGATTGATTCAGTGGCCACTTTTACTTTGATTTTAGGGAGTTTGTTCGAGGTAGGCGGTAGCTGCGGCTGCGCGTTACCATCGGCCCGGAAGCGTAATTGGTATATCTACCCTGGCATTGCCTAGTTGTGCCGTGTCACCTACCCTAGCGCGCCTTATACGATTTTGTTTTGTACCATACCTATGGAGTGCCTTCTGACGACGCCCAGTACGGGGGAGATTACGGTACTGTATAGACTATGGGAATATATTCTGTGTTAAGGGCTATATGGGTAACCCCTTAACGCTATTTAAAAATAAGTTTATTTTATGAATAGACACTACTATAGTAGCGCAATATACTACATAGTAAATAGTTTAACGGATCCTTAAGAGATGTAAATCCCGAACATCTTTTGAGTTATTGTACTCATATTTATTCTGTTGATTTAACTTACATAAGATCTTTTAGTTCTGACTCGAGTGTTTTGTCTTTTCAATTCGCTCGGGTCAGTCCGAGCGTTTCAGGATTTGAAGTTTTAGCTCTGGAGGATGAAGACGAAGATTTGTAGTATTACTATCTACTATTTTATTCCACTACACTGTATTCCGCTGCATTGATATTATTGGTATGTGAACTCTGATATTTAATTGTATAAAGAAGAGTCAAATGTTTTGTAAACAGTTTTATAAACTGTATATTTTATTATTAGATTTTATCCTTCCGCTGTGAGATTCTATTTTGTTTTTTTTCTTCTCTGTTTTTCTTATTTACCCCATAACAATCCGCCCTTCCGTATGGTTTGAATCGACATGTCTGTCTGTTTAAATCGTGCGAAAAGGCGGGACGTTACATTTAACAAGAGATATAAATATATATACATCGACCCACACGGTCGGAAAACAAAAATAGTTCATATTTCCTATTTTTATTGCGTTGGCATACCTTTATTTAGCATTTTTAAGCAAGCGGCTTATTATTTTAGCAATTTGCGAGTCCAAATCCCGCCAAATGGCTTCGCGGTACCCGTACTAACTTAATTCAAACATGTACGTATAAAATATAGGGAGTTTATTTACTTTTCACTCACACATGGAATAAGCAATGCATACTAAACAATTCTTATAAAAAAATTTAAGATTCCGACACTAATTCGAATAGCTTCCAACCAATTTTTTTTAGTTAGAATGGTTTATTATTCAATCACTTATATCCAATTCCTTTTTAATCCAAACGAACCCAATTCACTTCAATTGATTA
The DNA here is from genome assembly GCA_030765085.1 of Allium cepa. Taxonomy (NCBI): domain Eukaryota; kingdom Viridiplantae; phylum Streptophyta; class Magnoliopsida; order Asparagales; family Amaryllidaceae; genus Allium; species Allium cepa. The sequence continues at coordinate 516,349,951 of CM060938.1, forward strand.
CCAAATCAATTTTTATTAAAGTCTCTTCACATATTAACTTATTTACAAACCATCCACCTGCATTTCATTCCATTTCCGCAATTGTTTCATTCAAAGACATTTTATTAAGCTTGGCACATTCATTACTTATAAGTTAATAACCATTTCCCAAATTAATTTAACCCAAACTTTTATTTACTGGACTTTTACTTTTACTCAAAGCCAACCTCTAGAAATTTTAAACTTAAGTTAATTACTTTCTTTAGGTTATTTCAACTTCATAACTTAAGCTCACTTCTATTTAATTTGATTCTCACCAAATTCAATTACCACAGTCTTTATCCATTTTAATTTTAATCCCATTCTCAGTTTGTCAAAACAATATACAAGTTTATATTTAACTCATTTACACTTGAATTGGATTTATTTGTAACTCAAATCATTTCTATTATAATCCAATTTCATTTTTATATTTACAACATCTCCATTATTTTAATTCATTATCAAATCCAAGTCGAATTCTATTTATAATTTGAGTTCATTTCCAAACTTCATTATTAACATACAATCCATTTTATTTAACCGAGCTAAATTTTATTAACATACTCTATCAAATAATTTATTTAGCTAATTAGCTTACTTCCATCTTTTATATCAATATTCGATTTTATTACAAAAATCACTTCAATAAATTTTCCCGAGTTCAATTTTTTTTTTTATAATTCTAGTTTGGATTTTCTTTCATTTTCCAAAATTCAAACACTTTTATTTTAAAATTTTAGAAATACTTTTAAATTCACATAATACTATTAAAATAGCTTTTTATAAAAATACTTCTTATAACTCGATGTCTCAATAAGTCCATCCTTGTTCTCACAAAAATTCAGTCATACGTTGATCAGGCATAGGACTGAAAATCTATAAGTACTTAGCAGACCCATTTTCAACATCCAGCGAAAATATTTGGAAAATAATTTTACTGAAAATATAGAAAACAGTTTTTTTTTTAAATAGAGGAAATATCTTTGGTGAGAATGCTCTGGAAATCATTACCCCCATCCATGGTCGCGGTCACATCCTGGGTTACGTTGCCATCGCAGCAAAAGTCCATGTAACTGTAGGCACTCCACGCCCCTCGATTACGCCACGGAACCCACAACAGATCGCAGTTACATTCCAGGGTTACGTTGTCATCGCAGCAGAAGTTCATGTAACTATAGGCTTCAGCGCCCTCGATTTTCGCTGTCAAAAATAAAACTTCTCCACTCCCATATAGGTCACAGTCTACCGATGTAAAATCAAACATAGACCGTTGGCTCTCAGCGGCACACACGACTTTTGCTATGTTAATATAGGTCGCAGTCTACAGATATAAAATCAAACGCAGACTGTTGGCTCTCAGCAGCACACACGACTTTTGGTATGGTCTGTAGTAGATCGTAGTGACATCGAGTTACACTGTCGTCCCAGCATAATTCAAATGCCTCTGTAGGCATCAACACCCTCGATTTCCGCTACACACTACACATAATTCTCAGGAACTAGTTTTGTCCGGACTTCTCACAGGATCAACTTTAGAATCCCCCTTAGGGTTCAAGGCAGTACCATCCTGTGGCACTCCTGAGAAGTACATTTCAAGAGAGCACCTTTTTCCTCAAAGCCATTATCAAAACAATTTATATAATACACATATAGTATCTTCCAAATCATACACCTAGTATAAATCTCATATAAATCTCATTTTCTCAAAATCGATTATCCCAAAATCGAAATTCTCAAATAGGCTTTTCAAATTCCAATATTGATTTTACCCAAAAAAATCAAAAGCCTTTCCAAATCCAAAGGTTCCCAAAACCCTTTTTTCAAAATCCTCATAAGATCCTTTATATATATATATATATATATATATATAATTTTTTTACAACTTTAGATCATTTCAAACTTGTATAAAACTCCTTTTATACTTCAAACACTTTCAAAATCCTTTTCTTCCAGCAATAGATTCAACAAGGGGAGATTTATCTTATATAACAAAGATATATAACTTTTTTTATTCAAAATCAAATATTCAAATTTGATTACTCTTTTTTTTATATAAAGTTGTTTCCATCTTACTTATCATCATAAAAAATATCCAACTTTCACTTTTATCCATTGTATATTTCACAAAATATACTTTCATTTCAAAAGAAATCATTTCACATTTCTTATTTACAAATTTTCATATCAATTTCATTTAAACCCGTACGATGTACACATATCATCCGTACGCTATACCAATCTGATCGCTCACTCAATCACACAATTTCATTTCTGAACTAGTATCGTCTACCCGACTTTCTAGTGCCGACTCAGCTATGGTTTCTTGATCAGAAACCATCATTCTCCTTGCATAGCCATAACTATGATAGAGAATATCCAAAACCAACCAACAATCCATATTCAGGTTCGCACTCGAAAATTGAGTGAAAAATCCCACTCGGATCGATATAACTATCTCGAAATTCTGTGCTCGAATCTGGATCAAATCACTATGCGAATAGAGTAATATACGTACATCCTACGTATTTATCTTCATTGATTATCAACTAAATCAATTTATCTTTCTATTCACATTTCCTTTAATTTCTATCCACATAATCACAATTGTTTCCATTCCATTGGATTATCACTTTAATCATTATCCCAAATGGATATTCAATCATAGACAGTTTGAACTCTGTCCATCTTAAATTCAGAAAATAGCTTGAAAAGTTTAAAATAGATAAGTCGTTGAAAAATAATTATTAGTTTGTAACATAGCTATAAAATAGTTAGGTAATTGTAAAATAGTTGGAAAATAGTCAAATAGTTATAGAAATTTTAAATAATTGCAAAATAGTTATAAAATAGTAATTAATTTGTAAAATTGTTGAAAAACAGTAATTAGTTTATAAACAGTTACAAAATAGTTAAATAATTCCAAAAATAGTTATAAAATAAGTATAAGATAGTTTTGGGTTTAATAAGAAAGGTTGTATATATAATAAATAACTTGGAAAAATAGATTTGTACTAAAACAATTTATTTTAAAAATAGCGTAGAGTCAAACTGCTCAATTCCCAACCTCCATATCCAACCAACTCAATTTACATTTCCACTCCCATTTAAATTGACCCAACTCCAATTTACATAACTTCAATTTCCATTAAAATGGATTTAACCCCAATTCAAGTTGAATTAACCTCGATTTCTATCCACAATCAAATCAAATTCCATTTGAATTCGAAACTATTCAACTTTAATCACAATTTTAATTAATTCAAATAAATTTCAAATTGAACCAATTTCAATTCATATCAATTTAAATTTTGAATTAATTCTAATTTCATTTTGAAATTTCAAATTCAGGTTGCTTGTTAAATTTCTTAACTTTCTCAAAGTTAAATTCAATTCATTCATTCAGTCAATCCTACTCAAATTTGAATTCCCACTTCAAATTTTCAAATTTTTAATAATATTCTTTCTTACTTATAAGTTCGAAACTTATATCACTTTGGGTTTTCACATCACATTCCAAGGGAAATTCAAAAATCAACCTTAGAGTTTATTTCAAATATACATATTTATTTCCTTTACACACCAAGTTACTTTAAATTTTAAACCACCTTTGGTTTTTAAATTCAAAACAAATTCCTATAAATTTTCAAACAACTCTTGTTTGAATCAAGCTCTTTTATCCAAATAATACTATTTATATTATTATTATTTTCTTGCTAAATCAATAATAATTATTTCATCATTTTAAGAAAATAGCTAATGTTATTACAATTGGAAACCAATTCCTATTATCTTATTTTGAAAATTCTTCTTTGAATTCAAGATTTTAATCTCGGTTTGAACCCATTTCAAACTTATCTTAATTTAAATTTGGTTGTATTACTATTATCACTCAAATTTCATTTCAATAATTTAGCAGCCAATTACCTTAATATTTATTAGAGAGAAATATTGCTTTATATATCAAAAATATATTCTTATACAAAATCATTTAAAATCTTTATATCCAAAAATAACAAGTACGCTCTCATAAATATATATGTATACACTCAACTCATTATAGAGTATTATTGACTCTGTTTCTAATGAGTAATTTCCCCACCAGAGCCAAGGTTCTCGCTTAACCCTTCAGCTCTGATACCAACTGTAACAACCCGGAATTTTCGATCCCGAATATTCCAGATAGTTAGGAAAAAGAAGAAAGAGATAAAAGAATAAGAAGATCAGAAACACCAACATCTCATATTCGCAGCGGATAAAATATAATAACAAATAATCACAGTTTACAAAAGAATTCTGTATCTGTCAAAATACCTTTATAATACATCAGAGTTACACATATATACAGACATTGGATATACACAATCATCATGTCCCAGATATACAACAATATAATACAACGGGAACACTCCATACGTTCTTGCCATCTAGCTCGCCTCTTGAGCTCCGGAACGTCCTTATCTGAAAACCTGTAATACTCGGTCTGACCCGAGCATTATATCAAAGTAACACTCGGGTCAGGCTGGAAACCAGCGTAAGTAAACCATCTAACATGGAATACAAAGCATATAACTCATATAAAACCCAGGGAAACTATTATCAATTTAGAAATTCACAATTTGTTATAGACATCACTTATTTCACACATCAATTTTCTAAGTACCGAAATTTAGATTAAATAGTCCAATTCACTTAAATCATTCCATTCCAGCCTATTGATTTCACATATCAATCCATAAAAATTCGAAGTGGTTTCGGGTATTTTCTAATACCCTACCCCGGTCTCTTCGAGTCAGACGTCATCCTAATCCAAGTTATCCAAATGAAATACACTTCAAACTTTAAATACTGGATGTCACTTTACACAACAATTCATTATTGATAGATAACCATAATATCCTATCCGCCCAAACATATGTTACCACAAAATATTTCATATTAGTGATATCAACTCATTCAAGGCATCCAATACAATTCAATTATCCATAAGCAAAGCTTGATCACTTCCAAATTAATTTAGTTAATTCTAATTGAATTACAAACCTCAATCACTTAGATTCCTTCACTTAACATTAATTAATTTCAAATCAATTAATTAATCATCCCTTAATTATCCATCTTAATTAATCATCCTGGATTAATTATCCTTCAATTACATTCAAGTAATTATCTTTAATTAATTACACAAATTAATTATTCTTAACCAAAAACAGTAATTAATCTTTAATTACTTTCACAAATTAATTAACTATAATTAATTACATTAATCCTTAATTACTTATATTAATTAATTAATTTCTCATAAATCACTTATTATTGATTAATTAATCTTAATTAATCAATCTTTAATTATGTCATTGATTATATAAATTAATGATTTCTAATTATATTTTAATTTATCCTAATCTAAATTAATTACATTAAGTAATTACTCAGTAATTAAACCACAAATATTGATCACTCTTGATTAATCTCAACCAGTAATTATCTGCCTATTTATTTACTTCATTAAATAAATTAATTACTCAATTTATAAAAGAAGTTTAAAGGAATTTAAAACCAAATTCATTTTTAAATCCAAATCAATTTAAAAGTGCACTTTAACATTCAAGTTGTTAAAACAATTTAAATTTAAAAACTTTATTTGTTTAAAAAACTGAGATCCGCTAACTTGAATTCCACGTTCAACTTTGATTTAAAACTTGTTTTAAATCTCTACTTTACGATTTAACTTCAGTTTTTAAATATCACTTTTATTTCTTTCCAATTCATTCTTATTTTTATTCTATAATTATTTCACTTCCAAAATTTACTCTTATATTTCTTCCAAAAATCCAATTCTACATATATTTTGATGACTCAGTGTATCGAAATATTCAATCGAACCATGGTATCCATTATTCCAATTATCAATATAATTCATCACAGCATATCAAATATTCATAACATAGAATATTAAACAATCTAAATAATTTTGAGGAATCCAGTTGGATCCCTCCAACCTTTTTCCCTGCATCCACAGATGTTAGCACAATACCAATTCCACTTTGAGGTGGAATATCGCGGTATATGGGATTTATGCAATATCATTCGCTATTATGCGACGCATAGGGTCTCGTCCGCTATATAATGCAGGAAATCAATCACTTCAATATATACTATATATACTATATGTAATATAGCACATCAAATCAATTCAATCATTCAACCAATAACCCAGATGAGTGAGATTAACTCACTTTTGCCCCTTAAATTTGCAAATCCAATCCATCTCGACTCGTTTCTCCATGATTTTAGACCTTGTATAAGTATTTCACGATATGTTACCATTTGAATTAACCACATAATTAATCACCATTTACTTATTTAATTTTCAACTTATAAATTTGATTTAAACTAAATTTTTTTATATAACTCCATAGTATTTTTAAACCCTTCTTATTTTCAAACTCTTATAAAATTATTTATACATACATATATATATATATTTAAAAACTGTTTCCTATGAAACCATATAATAAAATAGCCTAATACATTTTTTTAAAAGAAAAAAAAAACTACTGTTAAAACTTTATATATTTTCATCTTCATCTATAAACATCTTCTGTAATTAAATAAATAGATAGATGAAACTACCTTACAGCAAAATAGAGACCCAAGGTCACCACGCGACCCCAAACTTCCGTTGACGCTGAGCTTCAGCCACTGCCGCGCCTCGAACCACCTCACCATCCGAGATCATCACGACTCCACGAGCTGCCCTTCACCAATATCTCATCCATTCTATGTCGTGTACCTCAACGCGCGTACATCCCCTCAAGCTTGCCATTGATTCGAACACAGCTATGACCTCTCTTTGATTATTTCGAAAGAAATCATTTGTAACAGCCCGCTATTTTGGACCATTCAAATCGACAATAAAACCGTACATGTCCGACTTGAATAATTCAAAATACCGAATTGTTAATAAAAATTTGGCAAAACTTAAAATATACAGTAAATAAATCAATCATAGATCACTTACACAGAGTAATACAATGCAGCGGAATAGATAAAAATAGTAGTTCATGAAGCTACTATATACATTAAAGTTAGAAATAAAATACAACCGAATAGTTCAAATGCCATGAAGTCTCCAATGCAACAGATGGCTTCTCTGAACCAATCAACTGGATGACTGAAGGGATAGATAGCTGGATCTTCAAGCAAAGCTCCAACTTCGAAGATGAGTCTCAAATGCTGTATCTCTCAGTCTGACCCGAGCGTAAAGCAAAACACAAAACACTCGAGTCAGGATTAACATTCTTATATCTATAAATCTAACTCAAGTGAAATATCAACTGAAATATAATTAACTCAAAGAATGTTTGGAATAACCATCCTCTAAGGGTCCATGGAACTATCTACAGGGTAGAAATATACACTATAACACCGTGGTTCTTTCATCTTAATTTATACTTCAAAACCAAAACATCATTTTCACTCCAAATATCTCTATATTTCCCAAATAGTGTTTATATATATTAAATAATTTATACAGTAAAGTATTTTCAATTCCCTCAACTTAACAAATCGTTTCAACATTAACCCAACCTTCCCATTCAAATTAAATTCAAATCCCAATTTATCAATCTCAAATTCAAATTTGAAATCACAAAATACCCCCTTTATATTCCAATATATTTCAAACTTTAAGTATTCAACGTTTCAAACTAATTTTTATTCAATTTAGCTTCTAAATAATAAATTCAAATTTAGTTCAACCTAAATTTATATTTTAATTCAGTTTAGTTTCTAAATAACAAATTCAACTATATTTATTTCAAATACAGATCTAAATCTCGAAATCGCCATTTAAATTCCAATATAGCTCAAAGCTTTAATATTTACAAGTTCAATTCAAGTCGATTTAATTAAATAAATCCTTATTTAAATACCATTTTTAATAAACCCAAATGTACCTCCCAATCCTATTTTTTCAATTTATTACGAGAAAGATCTATTTGAAATATAGATTTCCATAGATACTCAACTATATTATATGTATTAAATCAATCTAATTTAAATCAAATATTACGACTAAATCTATATATAAAATTTCCATTTATATAATATCTTAAGAATCAAAATTTATTAAACCGTATATTTCTTTCCAAAATTATAGAAATAATTTCAAAATATTTATATGGACCAACGGTGTCTGTATATATATTTCCTACCATATAGTCAAGTGCTACGGATATTTATCATTTCAATCCGTACACTAAATATATTCGGGTGGATATCATTTCAACCCGAAATCCAAAATTTTAAATTAAATCAAAAATCGCTTGGGTCTATCATTTCAACCCGTAACGAAATTATCCTATTCTAAAGTCCGTTCGGGTATGTATCTTTTCAACCCATAGTGATTTCTATACTAATAGGGAACTTGCAGAGTGATAACAGATATGAAAATAATAATAACAACAAGCATATATCATCAAAATAAATATAAACAATAAGATATGGTATCATATCCCATAAGTGAACAGTTACCGATAAAAGCATATATAACAATTTAAATCTAACAGCAGCATATTTCAATTGTCATTTCAATTGAAATTAAATTTAATAAATAAAAGAACGTTAATCGTGAGTGATTGCTCACCTTTCGAGGCTAGAGATATATGATGATGAGATAAGCTACGAAATCCAAAGCAACGCTGGATGGACAAGATTTGATGCAGAAAATAGGCACGACGGACAAGGCTGATAATGGGAAATCGATGAGAATGAATCGAATCAATTTTGATATTACAGAAAAAAATATAAATTATTATGATATTAATTCTCCCAAAACCAATTTTCAAATTAAAAATGTATATTTAAAATCTATATATACCTATATGTAATTTAAACATAATTCGTCCAAAAAAAACCATTGTATTATATTTTATAGTCAATAATTATTATAAAAACAATATAACCACTTATTGTAATATATATTACTTAAAAACCCCATGAAAGCAACCTATATATGTTCATAATAAAAATGTATATATAGAAATTCCAAATGCATAGCCTATATTCGGTTATATATATATATTACGTAAGTCTGAAACAAACACCTAAACGCATATATATGTCTCGAGATTTATAAACAACAAAATACTTATAATGACACATGCACTCATATACTTATATAGACTGTGAACAAATATACATACTATGCCGTATAAAATCCAACACTAAAAAAAAAAGTAAACTCACACTGAAAACATTTTAGTCAATTATTAAATATATATATTAACTAGCGTATAAAACTAGCGTATCCTGTAACTTTATAATATATAAGCTATATCAGATATGAAACTATCATTATATCAGATATATAAATAGTTAAACATTTTATACAAAACTATCATAACTTTATTAAATTAAACATACATTACACACTTACACAAATAGACCGTAAACTGTAAAACTTCACCCATTTTAAAGTGGTAACAATACGCTTGCTAAAAATATAACCCACATAGCTCGTACTTCCCTATAAAACTATATAAATATTTGTAAGCTAACCATTAATATAGTCTAATTCACAATATGCATACCTTTATAACTTTAAATCAAATGTGTATATATATACTTATAACCAGTTATTCACAAAATACATAGCTTTAAACATATCATATATTTAAATACATATACAATCGACTGATAAGATGAGTATGCTTTACGTTTTATATATGTACTAACTTTTTATATAATATTTATATATACACTTATCAAATTTTATAACATGCGAACAAAATTTTATATTATATAGAATCTGAAAACTGCAAACATTTCATACTTGGAACCATACTATATTTATAAGATGTATATATGATATCTTAAATCAAAAAAAAAAAAAACTTACTTTGCTATAATACATACAATATTACTGCATAGATATACATTACTGACATATATTAAACTATATATTAACTAATATATAACCTTCAAACTTTTAAAATTGAATACCAACGTGACACATAAAGTATAAAACAATCAAGTTATCAAATCTCTATACATAGTATAATATCATACACACTATGAACGAAAAAAAAAAAGAAAAAAAAAAGAATACTGTTATGAACTCATATATATAATACCATATGATACATAACTAACATGAATTTAAAATCATGTAGGACAGATCACATATTCCAAATACAGACTTATAGAAAATATACAATAACACATATATATTATAAATATATGCTAACCTATTACTCAAAGATAACGTGTGGCATGATTGTTGATGGTGAAGGCTCTGAGGATGGCTGAGCATGCAGGCGATGACAACACGTGTAGAGAGATATGTGCATGAGAGGAGGAGAGAAAAACGCGGAGGGAGAGGGATGAGTTGGATGTGGTGGGTGACGAAGCGATGGGAGGTGGAAGCACGGTAAAAGAAGGGAGAAAATAGGTGGATCTGTAGAAAGAAAAATGGAAGAAGGAGGAGGAAGAAAACTTAAAATGAGGAATGAGATTGGAAGTGACAGCAGTTTGCAATATGAAAGAAACGAAGTCAAACAAGGTTATAAAGGCAAAATAAATAAAGAAAAGAACCGTTGCATACGAAACGTATACAATAAATATGAATTGATTTGAATAGTAATGGTCAAATTCAGCTGAAAAGATTAAAGCGAATAAATACGGAGCATTGGTTATGGTAAAGTAACGCACAAAATTAGGGGAATAACAAAGGAAAGGACTGGTCAAAATAAATGAATGTAAACGTGCAACGAATATAAAAATCTATATAATTGAACCGATGGAAACGAAGGAAGCAAATAAAAGAAAGGGAACGAAGGAAAAAAAATGAGCTGTGTCCCGAGCATAAATAAAGGTGGTAACGTATGAGAGGAATGAGAAAAACAAACGGGCACAATTTGAAATCAATGCAATAAAACGGCCAAAAGCTGATTTTTAGGAAAATTATTAAAGAAATATTCCTTGGGCTGCGCGTTTGAGATCCGAAAAGGCATGGAAATCAAAAAGTTATAATTTAGATTGGAATGAAAACGTACAGGAAATAATAAAGGAAAAAAAATAAATGCGAAATAATCATATAGCATTTATTACGTTTCAAACTTTTGACATGACATGGGATGGAAACAGCTGTACGCTAATTGAGAAGCTATTAAAGCAATTTATTATTAGTGGCATGTTATACGTTTTTATATTTATTTATTTCCTAGATCTCAATTCATATCTGATTATACTATGCAGATTTATCTTTATTACTAAACGTTCAAAAAGAATAAAACGTATACAAATTTTCTTGATTTTCGAAACAAAATTAACGGCTAAAAGATGATGAAGGGACAAAATATAAGAAAGGGAAAGAGATGAATGCGTACAATTATTTATAAGAAAAGAGAGAGAAAAGAAAAACCCACAATTAAAAATGAATGAATGAACGCTGAAAGTCAGTCAGGAATATAGAAGGTACAATATGAAATAATGGTAATCACAACTACTTTTTTTAATGCAGACCTTAAATCAACCCTTAAAACATATACTTCATATATGTAGTTAAATATAGTATATACTTCTCTTCTTCTTTGGTTCATATGATATATGAAACCCTTAACTATCGTATTTATAGCTGACGACATATGTATAGATATACTAAATATGCACTAAAATAAACTGGAAATGGTGACACAAAAACCCAAAATCAAATATATATATATATATTTAACATGACTAGAAATCAAACTTCAGTAAAACTATATACTAGTATCAAGACTAACATATATATATAGCTATTATAACACATATAAATTAAATAAAACTTGGTATAAATACGCTTTACTATATATACACTTCAAATAGACCATCATACATATACAGTGGTTTTCCAAAATAACTATATATGGAACGTACTCAACATACTTAAAATTTACACACCTTGCTGAAAAGCAAAAGGAGACCGTAAATTTATTACCCACGCTATTGATATTTATACCCAATAGAAATGAACTATGCTACCAAATTTACATCAAACTCAACTTATATTATAGTATAAATAATAGTTTATAAAGTTTTTTGTACTAGATCTTATAGGTATAACCACAACCAAACTTTAAAATATATGTACACAGCTCGTACTACAAATCATTAATATACATAACATATTTTCTTTTTTTTTTCAAAATTTTATTATTAATAATTTCTCAAAATCCAATTCAATACGTTAAATACCAATTAAAAATTGCTAAAATTTATGGGTCGTTACACTCTCCCCCACTCAAAACTTTTCGTCCCCGAAAAGGAATAAAGTAGGAGAATAGAAACAACCAGATGAAAAATTTAGACTTTGAAAAACAAATTAAAAAAATTTATTTAAAACCATATACTTTTTCTTTTGTTATTATTTAAATTGATTAATATTTAATAGATTACTCATTTTATCAAATCCATTCAATTAATTATGAGATCAATTATTTATAAAACACTAATTTTTCTCTCTTATTAAACCAGGTAGAATATAAATAAACAATGTTTTAAAGGATATATTCAAAAGAAGGAAAGAAGGAAAGAAGATAGATTCGGAAAAGAGAATATAGTTGAATAAATAAAGCAGGGCAGATAAGGTAGATTCAAAAGAATAGAATCGGGCAAGAATCGTACATTTCAAACCATGAGAGTTTCAATTTCAAATATTAACACAAAATTTCTTTGTTGGAAATACTTTTATAATAAATACCTTTTATATCGAAATAAATCTTTTCTTTCAAAAATATTTTTATAACTCGATGTTTCAACAAGTTTATCCTAGTTCTTGCAGACTCTGGCCATGCGTTGATCAGGCGCAAAGCTAGAATTCTTCAAGTACTTAGTAGACCTGTTTCAACAACCAGTGAAAATACTTGAAAAAAACTTTAAAAACAGATATGGAAAGTACAATCCAAACAAAACAACCAAACCAAAACCTTTGTCCGATCATGGTTCGCAGATACACAATGGTTACGCCTGGGTCCCCCAGGAAACAATCCATATCCGTAAGCTTTCTCAGCCCTGCGAGTTACGCCATGATGACTAGTAGAGTGCAGGATACACAATGGTTACGCCTGGATCCCCCAGGAAACAATCCGTACCCCTAGGCAAGACTCAGCCAGGCACTTGCGCTACTATTCGCGACCTACACAGATTGCAGGATACACAATGGTTACGCCTGGATCCCCCAGGAAACAATCCGTACCCCTAGGCAAGACTCAGCCAGGCAATTGCGCTGTGCATTCACGAGAGAAAAAAAACCATGGGTTACGCCACGGTGGGAAACACTCGAGTATTACATCCGGAAAACCGAAAATCAGAGAGAATAATATCGATAGAATGAATCCACGATGTGGCCACAAAGCGGATATCAAGCAGAAGGCACTTTCCATATCTTTACTTCGAAAATATATATCATATAGTACCTTTTCAAATCACTTTCAAATATTGTACTTATATAAAGTCCATATATATAGGATTCCTTTCTCAAATCGAATACTTTCCAAATCAATAGTAGATCAAATCATACTTATATAGATTTCGATTAAATAAAATCTCTTTCCAAATTGAGTACCTTTCAAATCAATAGATTTCAAATCAACCTCATACTTATACAATCCATTTTATATAAGTTCGACCACTCCCAAATCAAGTGCTTAGTAATCTAAGGTTCTCAATTTCAAATTATTTCAATACCAATTCAGTTTCAAAATCATATATGATTTCACCAAATTTTCTTCCAAATTAAATGTCTGAATTTCAAAGTTCCCAAAATAATAGGTGTAGAAAATTATCCCAGTTTCCAAATTAAAATAATTCAAGTCAAACAAATTCATTTCCAAAATCACCATATAAGTACTGGGTTTTTTTTTCAATTTAATTTTCAAAACCAAATATTTTTCTCAAAATCAATTATATTCAAAATGGTTTCCAAATTTATAATTATCCCTTTAAAACCTTTAAACTATTTACTTCGATTTGAAATATCCAATTTACCTTTTTGAAAACCATTATTTAAAACTAAAATTCTTTCAAAACATTTAAAAACTAAATTCCATATTAGTATAATTAAAATAGCCATATTCTCTTACTTAATAAAAGGTTTAACCTCATACAACAAAACTTGCATACTTTATCAAATATTTTATACCTTTCGAAATATCTTGGTTTTTAAACCTTTAAACCTTGATTTGAAAGTGCTCGAACCTTCAAAATAGTCGGTGAAAATCAATTTCAAATCCAAGAGATGGAAATCAATTTTTATAAATAGAGTTATTCTAAGTCAAATCAAAAACTCGAGGACTGAACACCGGTCTTACTTCAAATTGTTTCAAATATATACATATATCTTTCGAAAATATCAAATTATACTTCGGAATTTGAAATCAAAAACGGTTTTACAAAATCACTCGCATAGCGAAGCTATTAAAGTGGCCTCTCCCCCACTCTGAAACTCGAAAATCAATGTCGATGATGCGTGCACTCATCACCGAAATTATTCTCCAGCGACATAAGTGAGTTCTGGACTTCTATTTTCTTGAAAACTTCTTTGAAATTTCTTCAAAATTATTGGAATTCATTTGAATTCATTTGAAATATTTCTTATTCGGAAAAATACTTTTAAATCGTATTATTTATATATAATTTCCAAAATCTTAAAACCAATTTCAAAATACCGGAATTCAATTCTCGAATTTCAAATTTAACACTTCAATTATAAATCATTTTTATATAAATCAATTTCTTATAATTTTTTCAAAATTTCAAATCCTTTCAAAACCCTTTTTATATAGAATAACATTTCTTATTTGCTTTATATATAGGTATATAATCTCTACCGAAAACATTTTCTTTATATATATAGAATAAAATCATAGTTATCAAAATAATAATTTCGGTATAAACAATTTCTAAAATACAAACAAAACCCGATTTTCAAAGGATGATTCAAGGATGGATTTCAAAACAAAGATAGAGATTTAATTTAAAGGAACTCTAATCAATAGAATCCTGATTCGAAGATAGACTCGATCGAAGATGAGATAATTAAGTTACAAAATAGAAGATGGATATACTTCTATAAATCGCGGGCGACCTTTACCTGTCAACCGTGATTCCAAAATTAGATCGGTGTAGAATTCTGAGGCAATTCGACATTCGATCGTCGGAGATATAGAATTCGGCATAACAAGATATATCAGCATCGTAAACCGAGGATACAGGAATCTTCGGTGAGTCAATGCCAATTGAAAAGGAGTTTTCACCCCCTTTACAAATCATTCAATGGAGTTATGGGATACTCCAGAATCAAACGAATATAAATAGGGAGAGACAGAATGAATTTCGAAACCGAGGGACATTCCAAAACTCAAAGGAAATTGAGTCAAAAAGGAAGAGATTCAACTCGAACGAAAGTGATTCTGTAAATAAATTTACCATATATGCTAAGTTTTGCCTAGAGCCAAAGCTCTGATACCAACTGTAACAGCCCGCTATTTTGGACCATTCAAATCGACAATAAAACCGTACATGTCCGACTTGAATAATTCAAAATACCGAATTGTTAATAAAAATTTGGCAAAACTTAAAATATACAGTAAATAAATCAATCATAGATCACTTACACAGAGTAATACAATGCAGCGGAATAGATAAAAATAGTAGTTCATGAAGCTACTATATACATTAAAGTTAGAAATAAAATACAACCGAATAGTTCAAATGCCATGAAGTCTCCAATGCAACAGATGGCTTCTCTGAACCAATCAACTGGATGACTGAAGGGATAGATAGCTGGATCTTCAAGCAAAGCTCCAACTTCGAAGATGAGTCTCAAATGCTGTATCTCTCAGTCTGACCCGAGCGTAAAGCAAAACACAAAACACTCGAGTCAGGATTAACATTCTTATATCTATAAATCTAACTCAAGTGAAATATCAACTGAAATATAATTAACTCAAAGAATGTTTGGAATAACCATCCTCTAAGGGTCCATGGAACTATCTACAGGGTAGAAATATACACTATAACACCGTGGTTCTTTCATCTTAATTTATACTTCAAAACCAAAACATCATTTTCACTCCAAATATCTCTATATTTCCCAAATAGTGTTTATATATATTAAATAATTTATACAGTAAAGTATTTTCAATTCCCTCAACTTAACAAATCGTTTCAACATTAACCCAACCTTCCCATTCAAATTAAATTCAAATCCCAATTTATCAATCTCAAATTCAAATTTGAAATCGCAAAATACCCCCTTTATATTCCAATATATTTCAAACTTTAAGTATTCAACGTTTCAAACTAATTTTTATTCAATTTAGCTTCTAAATAATAAATTCAAATTTAGTTCAACCTAAATTTATATTTTAATTCAGTTTAGTTTCTAAATAACAAATTCAACTATATTTATTTCAAATACAGATCTAAATCTCGAAATCGCCATTTAAATTCCAATATAGCTCAAAGCTTTAATATTTACAAGTTCAATTCAAGTCGATTTAATTAAATAAATCCTTATTTAAATACCATTTTTAATAAACCCAAATGTACCTCCCAATCCTATTTTTTCAATTTATTACGAGAAAGATCTATTTGAAATATAGATTTCCATAGATACTCAACTATATTATATGTATTAAATCAATCTAATTTAAATCAAATATTACGACTAAATCTATATATAAAATTTCCATTTATATAATATCTTAAGAATCAAAATTTATTAAACCGTATATTTCTTTCCAAAATTATAGAAATAATTTCAAAATATTTATATGGACCAACGGTGTTTGTATATATATTTCCTACCATATAGTCAAGTGCTACGGATATTTATCATTTCAATCCGTACACTAAATATATTCGGGTGGATATCATTTCAGCCCGAAATCCAAAATTTTAAATTAAATCAAAAATCGCTTGGGTCTATCATTTCAACCCGTAACGAAATTATCCTATTCTAAAGTCCGTTCGGGTATGTATCTTTTCAACCCATAGTGATTTCTATACTAATAGGGAACTTGCAGAGTGATAACAGATATGAAAATAATAATAACAACAAGCATATATCATCAAAATAAATATAAACAATAAGATATGGTATCATATCCCATAAGTGAACAGTTACCGATAAAAGCATATATAACAATTTAAATCTAACAGCAGCATATTTCAATTGTCATTTCAATTGAAATTAAATTTAATAAATAAAAGAACGTTAATCGTGAGTGATTGCTCACCTTTCGAGGCTAGAGATATATGATGATGAGATAAGCTACGAAATCCAAAGCAACGCTGGATGGACAAGATTTGATGCAGAAAATAGGCACGACGGACAAGGCTGATAATGGGAAATCGAGAGAATGAATCGAATCAATTTTGATATTATAGAAAAAAATATAAATTATTATGATATTAATTCTCCCAAAACCAATTTTCAAATTAAAAATGTATATTTAAAATCTATATATACCTATATGTAATTTAAACATAATTCGTCCAAAAAAAACCATTGTATTATATTTTATAGTCAATAATTATTATAAAAACAATATAACCACTTATTGTAATATATATTACTTAAAAACCCCATGAAAGCAACCTATATATGTTCATAATAAAAATGTATATATAGAAATTCCAAATGCATATCCTATATTCGGTTATATATATATATTACGTAAGTCTGAAACAAACACCTAAACGCATATATATGTCTCGAGATTTATAAACAACAAAATACTTATAATGACACATGCACTCATATACTTATATAGACTGTGAACAAGTATACATACTATGCCGTATAAAATCCAACACTAAAAAAAAAAGTAAACTCACACTGAAAACATTTTAGTCAATTATTAAATATATATATTAACTAGCGTATAAAACTAGCGTATCCTGTAACTTTATAATATATAAGCTATATCAGATATGAAACTATCATTATATCAGATATATAAATAGTTAAACATTTTATACAAAACTATCATAACTTTATTAAATTAAACATACATTACACACTTACACAAATAGACCGTAAACTGTAAAACTTCACCCATTTTAAAGTGGTAACAATACGCTTGCTAAAAATATAACCCACATAGCTCGTACTTCCCTATAAAACTATATAAATATTTGTAAGCTAACCATTAATATAGTCTAATTCACAATATGCATACCTTTATAACTTTAAATCAAATGTATATATATATACTTATAACCAGTTATTCACAAAATACATAGCTTTAAACATATCATATATTTAAATACATATACAATCGACTGATAAGATGAGTATGCTTTACGTTTTATATATGTACTAACTTTTTATATAATATTTATATATACACTTATCAAATTTTATAACATGCGAACAAAATTTTATATTATATAGAATCTGAAAACTGCAAACATTTCATACTTGGAACCATACTATATTTATAAGATGTATATATGATATCTTAAATCAAAAAAAAAAAACTTACTTTGCTATAATACATACAATATTACTGCATAGATATACATTACTGACATATATTAAACTATATATTAACTAATATATAACCTTCAAACTTTTAAAATTGAATACCAACGTGACACATAAAGTATAAAACAATCAAGTTATCAAATCTCTATACATAGTATAATATCATACACACTATGAACGAAAAAAAAAAAGAAAAAAAAAAGAATACTGTTATGAACTCATATATATAATACCATATGATACATAACTAACATGAATTTAAAATCATGTAGGACAGATCACATATTCCAAATACAGACTTATAGAAAATATACAATAACACATATATATTATAAATATATGCTAACCTATTACTCAAAGATAACGTGTGGCATGATTGTTGATGGTGAAGGCTCTGAGGATGGCTGAGCATGCAGGCGATGACAACACGTGTAGAGAGATATGTGCATGAGAGGAGGAGAGAAAAACGCGGAGGGAGAGGGATGAGTTGGATGTGGTGGGTGACGAAGCGATGGGAGGTGGAAGCACGGTAAAAGAAGGGAGAAAATAGGTGGATCTGTAGAAAGAAAAATGGAAGAAGGAGGAGGAAGAAAACTTAAAATGAGGAATGAGATTGGAAGTGACAGCAGTTTGCAATATGAAAGAAACGAAGTCAAACAAGGTTATAAAGGCAAAATAAATAAAGAAAAGAACCGTTGCATACGAAACGTATACAATAAATATGAATTGATTTGAATAGTAATGGTCAAATTCAGCTGAAAAGATTAAAGCGAATAAATACGGAGCATTGGTTATGGTAAAGTAACGCACAAAATTAGGGGAATAACAAAGGAAAGGACTGGTCAAAATAAATGAATGTAAACGTGCAACGAATATAAAAATCTATATAATTGAACCGATGGAAACGAAGGAAGCAAATAAAAGAAAGGGAACGAAGGAAAAAAAATGAGCTGTGTCCCGAGCATAAATAAAGGTGGTAACGTATGAGAGGAATGAGAAAAACAAACGGGCACAATTTGAAATCAATGCAATAAAACGGCCAAAAGCTGATTTTTAGGAAAATTATTAAAGAAATATTCCTTGGGCTGCGCGTTTGAGATCCGAAAAGGCATGGAAATCAAAAAGTTATAATTTAGATTGGAATGAAAACGTACAGGAAATAATAAAGGAAAAAAAAATAAATGCGAAATAATCATATAGCATTTATTACGTTTCAAACTTTTGACATGGCATGGGATGGAAACAGCTGTACGCTAATTGAGAAGCTATTAAAGCAATTTATTATTAGTGGCATGTTATACGTTTTTATATTTATTTATTTCCTAGATCTCAATTCATATCTGATTATACTATGCAGATTTATCTTTATTACTAAACGTTCAAAAAGAATAAAACGTATACAAATTTTCTTGATTTTCGAAACAAAATTAACGGCTAAAAGATGATGAAGGGACAAAATATAAGAAAGGGAAAGAGATGAATGCGTACAATTATTTATAAGAAAAGAGAGAGAAAAGAAAAACCCACAATTAAAAATGAATGAATGAACGCTGAAAGTCAGTCAGGAATATAGAAGGTACAATATGAAATAATGGTAATCACAACTACTTTTTTTAATGCAGACCTTAAATCAACCCTTAAAACATATACTTCATATATGTAGTTAAATATAGTATATACTTCTCTTCTTCTTTGGTTCATATGATATATGAAACCCTTAACTATCGTATTTATAGCTGACGACATATGTATAGATATACTAAATATGCACTAAAATAAACTGGAAATGGTGACACAAAAACCCAAAATCAAATATATATATATATTTAACATGACTAGAAATCAAACTTCAGTAAAACTATATACTAGTATCAAGACTAACATATATATATAGCTATTATAACACATATAAATTAAATAAAACTTGGTATAAATACGCTTTACTATATATACACTTCAAATAGACCATCATACATATACAGTGGTTTTCCAAAATAACTATATATGGAACGTACTCAACATACTTAAAATTTACACACCTTGCTGAAAAGCAAAAGGAGACCGTAAATTTATTACCCACGCTATTAATATTTATACCCAATAGAAATGAACTATGCTACCAAATTTACATCAAACTCAACTTATATTATAGTATAAATAATAGTTTATAAAGTTTTTTGTACTAGATCTTATAGGTATAACCACAACCAAACTTTAAAATATATGTACACAGCTCGTACTACAAATCATTAATATACATAACATATTTTCTTTTTTTTTTCAAAATTTTATTATTAATAATTTCTCAAAATCCAATTCAATACGTTAAATACCAATTAAAAATTGCTAAAATTTTATGGGTCGTTACATCATTCGATTCGACAGAAAGGAGGCTCGCGACATCCCTTCGAACATCCCTAGATTTTAGATCTGAACAGGAGGAGATCTCAGGCATCGGCACTTCTCTAGGTTGAAATCGAATTGGGAATTCGAAGTGAAGAGGAAGAAAAAAAGATCACTATGCGCGATTAGAGATTTGAACGAGAGATCGTTCGGCCATTTTTCTTTCTGGTTTCGATGTTGTTTTATTATTATTATTATTTTGATGGAAAGATTCAGATGTTTATAAAATGTAGGAGGAAACAATATTGAAGGGGGAAGTGTGCCTGAGAAGGGAAAGCATAAACCTATACTAACACTTTTATTTTTTTCTTTCAGCCTGGTTTTAAAAGAAGGAGACATGATTAGATGGTAACGTGAAGAAATTTGGCCACGGTGACATCGAGTTGAAGGAAAAAGTTTTGATGTGAAATTGTTTTTGACTGGTCAACATTTATTTTTAAATTTAAATTCAAACCGTTTAGAAACCATAGCTTAAAAATCCTGACATCCTATCGAGGCGTGCCGCTAGGCGTTTATAATGTGTTATACCCATATTCTGAACGTAGTGAAAAAGGTTTCGAGTGTTAATTCAATCTTATGGAGAAGACAGCTTTTTGGACTCGGTCATTATATTAAATCTTCGATTTAATTTTCAGCGCGTTTACTTATCGTACGCCCAAACAATCATTCCAAATAATATGAAAATTGAAATTCGATAATAATACAATATTATGGATCCAATGGAACTGGTTTCATCGAAATCCGAGACTGCGCCCCGGAAGGCTATTTTTTTAATATCGAATTAAACGATAAAATTTCAAAACTCAACAAAACACTTCCGAATCAAATTTTAACACTTCTACTATCTTCAGTATTATCAATATAAATTTTACAAACCCTTAAATTATTTTTAACAGGCCTAAAACTCCAGATTCAACGACTTACCCAATTTCTGTTTATTAAATCCAAAATAAAATTTCCAAATAATGGTGATATTTGAAATTTAAGTTACAAACTAACTTTTAAATATTAAAAATCAATTAAATATCCCAAATTAAATTGTCCAAAATTTCGGGCCATCACACACAATTTCCCGACTCAAAAAGATTTCGATCCAAACCCAGACTTGACTTCGAGAAAATCACGTAAAACCCACGAGACAAACCCAAGCTACTAAACAATTCCCCAATGCCAAACTCCCAGCCAATGCTTCAGATACTCTAAGATATATGTGCACGTGCACGTGCCACCGGTCGTTACTCCGATCATCGTCGCCTTCGCCGTGAGTCGACCCCGACCTCTGTACTCGATAATGACCATCAGAGCTTTGAGTCGAACACAAAATCGAGATCGAGCCTGAGTGAACCCAAAACTGGAACGAACCATCGCCTAAAACTTCCCCATGCCATCACCTCCGGCCACCAGAAGCATCATTACTCCGACCATCACCTCGCCATAGGCCCACGCCCCAAATCCCCCTTATGCGATCAAACCCGAAGCATCCACGACTCCGTAATCTCCTTGATTACAACGTCGACATCACCAAGTTCCCAAACCCTACAATCACCAAGTTCCACTATTCTCGACTAACGAACTACCCTCCATAAGAACCCTCGACCTCACCGAGCTGATCGTTCATTAGAATTTGATGAAAATACAACTTCCGATCATCTCATAATTCCTCACTAACCACAAGCTCAAAAATTATAATATAGTAATCAAAATTCATAAATTCTCAATACAAATCAGATTACATAATCAAAACGAGAAATTAATCCACACAAATTTTCTGATTTGAATGAATTTTACTGTTTTTCCAACATTTACTTAATATTTTTACCTGTAAATCTTTTTTAAAAATGAAATTACATTGCCATGATTAATTTCCTTTTTAAGATCTTAACCTAACATTGTCCATACAAAGAGAAATTAAATTTTAAAACTTAATTTATAAGCCTGCAACTAAGAGCAGAAGTTTATATACATATGTACAGGCATACATGTTCAACAACAGCATACTTATCTATATATAAACATATTTTCATCATGCAAACAAATTTCACAGAGTTATTTCAAAGTTTTATGACAAGCATCAATTTTATACAGTTTTAAGCATGAATAAAAGTAGTTGTTTACTCACCTATAGAAGATAACAAAGGATAGGCTTTCGATTTGAGCTAGAACCTGTATTTTGATCTGTTGGGTTAAATTTGAAATTTTAGCTTGATGTTGAATTCTTGAAATCTTTGCGTTGCTCGAGATTGAAATTTTTGAAAACTGATGTTGTTGATGCTATTTTTTTCCTCAGGCTGCTTTGATTTTATTTTAGTTTTTCTTTTTTTAGTTTTGCAAATGAGAGTAGATGTTTGAACTCAAAATCTCAAAGCTAGGTTTCTCTATATTCATTTGTAATTAAATTTTAAAAGAAAATTTAAGTTGCCACTTGTAACACTAAGCTAAAAAATGTCAATATATGCTATCCTTAGCTTCCACTTGCATTTTACATGCTTTATAAATTTACAAATGTTAAAAACTTATTTTAAATATCTCTTATGTTTTATATGTATTTATATTAATATGTATTATCTTTATATAATACTTTTATATATACAACTTATGTATATTTTAAAGTATCATCCTTCATTAAATCCTCTTTACTTATATTCATGTAACTTAGAAGAAAAAATAAAATATATGAAACCTAAATATATACTAATTACTAACTAAATATCTATACATACTAGTTGTAAATTTATTTTCAAGATATTGCTATGAATTTACAAATTCAAGTTTAACTCATAAACCATAAATGTATGCATAATAATAAAATAGTTATCACACTTTATTTTGCTTAGAAATGATAAGTTTTGCATATATCCATTCACACATTAATAATGGTCTCAAATCCGCTTTATACATCCAGATATTAATCAGAATTTTATTTGTTAAATTTACAAATTAGTATTTTAATAATTTTAATCCTGTTAATTTTCAATTAACAGATGTCCAAAAATCTGGGTTATCACATTCCTCTCCCCCTTTGAATCTTTTCGGCCTTGAAAAGGAACGAAGCCAGAATTTAATAAAATTCTTACTGTCAGCTTAAATTACTCTTTGATCATCTTCAACTATAAACTCTTTTTAAAAAAAAATTAAAACAACTTTAAAATCTATGTAATATTACCAAAATAGTTTTATAAAAATACTTTTTATAACCCGATGTTTCAACAAGTCTATCCCCGTTCTCACAAAAATTCGGTCATACGTTGATCAAGCGTAGAAGTGAAAATCTATGAGTACTTGGCAAACTCATTTTCAACACCCAGTGAAAATACTTGGAAAATATTTTGGTAAAAATATAGAAAACATTTTTGAAAATAGAGGAAACGTCTTTGGTGAGTATGCTCTGGAAATCATCACTCCCTCCATGGTCGCAGTTAACCCAATGGTTATGTTGCCATCCCGGTAAAATTCATAGATAACTATAGACACTCCGTACCCCTCGATTATGCCATGAAACCTGCCACATATGACAGTTATATCCCACGTTACGTTGCCATCATGGAAAAATTCCATGTAACTGTATACATCAGCGCCCTCGATTTTCGCTGCCAAATGAAGCTTCACCACTCCCATATATGTCGCAGACAACATCAGTCAAGTTTCAATATATCCTTAGGCTCTCACGGCCTCTCGAATTTCGCTATGTCACCATAGATCGTAGTCTACCGATATTATGTTACCATCGTGGAAAAATCAAACGTAGACTGTTGGCTCTCACGACACACATGACTTCCGCTATGGTCCACAGTAGATTGCAGTGACATCGAGTTACACTGTCGTCACAGCATAACCCAAATGTCTCTGTAGGCATTAGCATCCTCGACTTTCGCTACCCACTACACATAATCCTCAAGAACTTCAGTATGTCCGGACTTCCTCCTAGGATTCAATTTAGAGCCTCCTCCTTAAGGCTCAAGGCAGACCCACCCCGTGGATCTCCTAATGAAGTTCATTCCAATGGAAGCGCCTTTTTCCCTAGAGCCAATCTCAAAACACTTTATACTATACACTTATAGTATCTTTCAAATCATGCCCTTTATGATTTACATCAAAATCTCCTTTACACAAAATTGATATCTCAAACCGATAGTTCCAACTTGGCTTTCCAAATTCCCAAAATTTGATTTTTCCAAAAATCAAAAGCCTTTCCAAAATCCATAGGTTCAAAAACCTTTTCCCAAAATCATTCTCATAAAACCATTTACATATATATATATATATATATATATATATATATATATATATATATATATATATATATATCCTTTCCAACTTGAAAACAATCTTTTGGATCACTTATATAGATTCCCCTTTTATACTTCAAATATTTTCAAAAACCCTTTTCTTCTGGCTATAGATTCAACAAGGGGATTTCATCATATTACAAATATATATAACTTTATTTGTTGCCAAATCAAATATTCAAGTTTGATTTCTTTATAAAGTTATTCACTACATTACTTGCTTTTTATAAATGAGTTCAAATCATAGAAATATCCAACTTCCATTTTATTTCATCATTTATTTATCAAAATATACCCTTCCATTTCAAAAATCATTTTACAATTCTTATCCAAACATTTCTAATATCTATTTCATTCAAGCCCGTACGATGTACGCATATCATCGGTATGCAATATCAACTCTGATCGCTCACTAGATCACACAATTTCACTTCTGAACTACTATTGTCCACCCGACTTCCTATGCGGACTCAGATCTGGTTTTTTGATCAGAAACCGTCATTCTCCTTGCATAATCATAACTATGAAAGAGAATTTCCAGAATCAATCAAAAATCCATATCCAGGTTCGCCATCGAAAATCGAGTGAAAAATCCTTACTCAGATCGATACACTATGTCGAAATTTTGTGCTCGAATCTGGATCAAATCATTATACGAATAGAATAATATACGTACATCCTACGCATTTATCTTCATTGATTATTACTAAAATCAATTCTCTTTTCTATTCACCTTCATTTTTTTCTATTCACTTATCCACAATTGCTTCAAATTCCATTTAGATTTTCACTTCAACTCTTATCTCAATTGGTATTTACTCATAAACAATTTGCACTCTGACCGGCTTGAATTTAGAAAATAGCTTGAAAAGTTAAAAATAGATAAGTAGTTGTAAAAATGGTTATTAATTATAAAATAGTTGTAGAATAGTTAAGTAATTATAAAATAGTTGTAAAATAGTTAAATACTTGTAAAATAGTTGGATAGTTACAAAATAGTTGTAAAATAGTAGGTAGTTTGTAAGAAGATGTAAAATAGTGATTAGTTTGTAAAACAGATGTAAAGTAGTAATTAGTTTCCAAAATAATTGTAAAATAAGTATAAGATAGTTTGGGGTTTAAAAAGATATGTTGTATAGTAAATATCTAGGAAAATAGATTTAAAACAGTTTATATCAATTTGTTTGAAAAATAGTTCAGAGCCAAATTGTACAATTCCCAATCTCTATTTCGAATCAGTTTCCAATTCCCACTTCCATTAAATTGATTCAATTTCAACTCAATTTAAATTAACTTTAATTTCTACCCCAGATTAAAATCAATTCCCATTTGAAATTCAAACTTATTCAACTTTAATTTCACTTCAGATTAATTCAATTCAAATTTTCCATTTGAAATTTATGCTTATCCATCTTCAATCACAATTCCAATTAATTCAACTCAAATTCAATTTGAACTAATTCTATTCAAGTCTCAACATAAAACCATCTCGAATTATATAAATTCGAGTTAAATTTTTAAATGTTGATTTAATTAAATCAAACCAACTTAAATCTTTAAATAATTTAATTCTGAGTTCAAATTTCAAAATTCCATTTTAAATTACCTTAACTTAACTTATTATAACGTTCAAATTAGAGTTCAAACTTTTTAAATGACTTAATCTTCAGAATCCCTTTTATTACCCAATTTTAACTTCAACACCAATTCTTAACAAATTTTCAGCAAACTTATTTCTAACATTTAAATATTTAAGTTCAAAGTGATCCCGTTCTATTATTACAATTTCATTTCAAGAATCAAGCCTTTTAAATAGTTTCAAAATAAGGTTTTCTTTTCATTTACTTTCAGTAACGGATACATAGACTATTTCAATCCACATTTTAATTCATTTTAAACTAATCCAATTCAGTTTAAAGATTATTAATAATGACAGGTTGATATTAGGATAAAATAAATAAGCATTCCAAATTATTATAAAACATCCCTCCATAGCATCGATTACCCATTTCCAGATCTCAAACCCGTTTTTGAGATCACATCTAACTCCTATTTCAAATCAACCCATTTAACTTCCTAAGTTAAATCTCAACTTCATCTTGAAATCTCCAATTCAGTTTGTTTGTTAAATTTCTTTAACTTTCCCAAAGTTAAATTCAATTCAATTTTTTCAGTCAGCTTTACCTAATTTGAGTTCCCATTTCAAATTTTAAGCCTCAAATTAATAATCTTCCCACTTATAAGTTCAAAAACTTATCATTTGGGTTTTCATATCACATTCCAAGGGAAAATTTAAACTCGACACTTAGAGTTTATTTCAAATCATCTTTGATATTATGTATATCCCTCATTTTACATATTCATTTCCTTTGCACACTAAGTTATACCTTAAATTTTTAACCACCTTTGGTTTTAATTCCAAACAAATTTCTTTAAAATTTTCAAACAGCTCTTGTTTGAAACAGGACCCTTTCATTCAAATAATATTATTTATTATTTCTTTTGGCACTTTGAAACAAATTTCAAATTTTCTGGACTTAGACTTAAAACTTCACAATTTAAATTATCTTCAATTTAAATTTATAAGTCATACTCACCTAAATGTTTACTTCCCTAAAACATTTCATTTTTGCTTACTCATTAACAAGTATTTCATTATTAAACACAATATCCATTTATGATAATAACCAAGATTATCATATCTGGATACCAATTCATTATTATCTTATTCTGAAAACACTTCTACAAATTCAGGATTTTAATTTCAGTTTGGATCCATTTCAAACTTATCTATATAGTTTATATTATTCAATCTCTATTTCGTTGTATTTCTATTACCACTTAATTCTCATTATCATTATTTTTATTTTAATATCAATAACCAACTATCTTAGTATATATAATAATTAGAAAACCATTGCTTTATATCAAAATACAAGCTTTTATATAAATTAAATTTAAAACCATTTTAAAATCCTTAAATAAGAAATTAACAAATACGCTCTCATATAAATACGCTCAACTCATTCTAAGGTACCATTGACCCTATCCTTAATGAGTAATCCCACCAGAGCCAAGGTTTTCGCTTAACCTTCTGCTCTGATACCAACTGTAACGACCCGAAATTTTCGACTTCGAAAATTCCAGATGGTTAGAGAAAAGAAGGAGGAGGTAGAAGAAGAACAGAAAACAACAGCCTCTCACATTCGCAGCGGATCAAATTGTAATATTAAAATAATAGCATTTATACAAAGAAAAGCTGTAATTGTTACATTACATCACAACTCCATAGTATCTAGACAGTTGTATCAACCCGTCTCAGACTAATATCACAACAATCTCAAATACATAGCGGTAAACTCCATACGTTCCTTCCATACAGCTCGCCTCCTAAGCTCCAGAACATCCTAACCTGGAAAGCTGTAATACTCGGTCTGACCCGAGCATTACAACAAAGTAGCACCCGGGTCAGGCTGAAAACCAGCGTGAGTAAACCCATATAATTTGAAATACCAAGTTATAAAACTTATTTGAATACTAGGGTAACTCATACTTTCTACGAGTTCTCAACTTATTTAAGTCAAACATTTCTTTCAATCAATATCTAAGAGTCACTACTCAATTTAAATATCCATGATTCTTAACTTATTTCATTCCAGCCTGTTCAACTTACTCTTCAAATCTATAAAGAGTTATTGTAGATTGCTAATCGAAGTGGTTTTGGGTATTTACTAATACCCGACCCCGGTCTCTTCGAATCCGAAGTTGATTTTAATCTCAGTTGTTTAAGTGGATACAAATCAATTTTAAATGTAGGTTCTCATATTCTCACAACAAATCAACTATCGATAGATAACTCACAATATCATAGTTCAACCCATCATATCATATCACAATTCATCACAACTCAATACCAGAGATATTCAGACAAACAAAGGAATTCAATTCAAGTTTATCATCTATAGGCAAGATTGATAGCCAAACAATTCTCAATTAATTTAATTTAATCACCTATTATGAATTAAATTAGTTATTTTTAATCCTGCTTAATTAACTTTAATTAATCATAACCCATTTCTTAAATTAATTACATTTATTAATTAACCTTAATTAATCATCCCTTAATTATCCTCCTTAATTTAATAATAAATTGTCTTTAATTTGCTACCCTTAATTAATTAACCTTTAATTAATAATCAATTAATTAACTAATTAATAATCCTAACCACCCAACCTTAAATAATTTTTAGATAATTCATTTATCTTAATCACTTAAGTAAACTGATTAATCTTCAATTACTTATATAAAGTAATTATTAATTAACTAATCATTCTTTAATTATTTACTTTAAATAAATATCCTTTATTTGATTATACTAAGTAATCATTTCCTATTTACTTTAGTTAATTATCCTAATTCAAAACCATTCAAAACTGACAAATTTAATTTTCAAATCTTTGACAGTTTATATTGAAACTTGTTCAATATTTCTTTTGAAAACTTGTTTGATAAATGTATTAGTTATTATTTTTACTCTGAAAACTTGTTAACATATCTTGCTTCCCTTGCCTGAAATAACTTGATCACAATATATTTATTTTTATTTAAGCTTAGGAAACCTGTAACAAAATTCCTCAAATATCAAAACCCGAGTCAAACCCGCAATTTCCTGACTCAAAAAGATTTCGATCTAAACCCAGACTTGACTTCGAGAAAATAACGTAAAACCCACGAGACAAACCGAGCTACTCAACTATTCCCCGATGCCAAACTCTCAGCCAATGCTTCAGATACTCTAAGATGCATGTGCACATGCACGCGCCACCATTACTCCGATCATCGTCACCTTCGCCCTGAGTCGACCCTGACCTCCCTACTCGATAACGACCATCAGAGCTTTGAGTCGAACACAAAATCGAGATCGAGCCTGAGTGAACCCAAAACTGGAACAAACCATTGCCCAAAACTTCCCCACGCCACTACCTCCGGCCACCAGAAGCATGGTCACTCCGACCATCACCTCGCCGTAGGCCCACGCACCAAATCCTGCTTATGCGATCGAACACGAAGCATCCACGACTCCGTAATCGCCCTAATTACAACGTCGACACCACCAAGTTCCCAAACCCTACAATCACCCCGCCGTGCCACCACGGCAAGTGATAACACCTTCGACTATTTTTCCCACTATTCTCGACCCACGAACTACCCCCCATAAGAACCCCGACCTCATCGAGCTGCTCGTTCGTCGGAATTTGACAAAAATACAACTTATGATCATCTCATAATTCCTCACTAACCACAAGCTTAAAAATTGTGATATAGTTATCAAAATTCATAAATTCTCAATACAAATCAGATTCCATAATCAAAACGAGAAATTAATCCACATAAATTTTCTGATTTAAAAGAATTCTATGGCTTTTCTTATTTTCACAACATTTACGTAATATTTTTACCTAAAATTCTTTCTAAAAATGAAATTACATTGTCATGATCAATTTCCTTTTTAAGATCTTAGCTTAATATTGTCTATACAAAGAGAAATTAAATTTTAAAACTTAAATTTATAAGCTTGTAACTAAGAACAGAAGTTTATATACATATGTACAGGCATACATGTCCAACAACAACATATTTATCTATATATGAATATATTTTCATCATGCAAAAAAATTTCACAGAGTTACTTCAATGTTTTATCACAAGCATCAATTTTATACAATTTTAAGCATAAATAAAAGTAGCAATTTACTCACCTGTAGAAGATAACAGAGCACGGGCTTTCAATTTGAGTTGGAACCTGTATTTTGATCTGTTGAGTTAAATTTGAAATTTTAGCTTGATGTTGAATTCTTGAAATCTTCGCATTGCTCGGGATTGAAATTTTTGAAAACTGATGTTGTTAGATGTTAGTTTTTTTCCTCATGTTGCTTTGGTTTTATTTTAGTTTTCATTTTTATTAGTTTTGGAAATGAGAGTAGATGTTCGAACTCAAAATCTCAAAGCCAGGTTTCTCTATATTCATTTGTAATTAAATTTTAAAAGAAAATTTAAGTTTGCTATTTGTAACACTAAGCTAACAAATGTCATTGTATGTTATCCTTAGTTTCCACTTGTATTTTACATGCTTTATAAATTTATAAATGTTAAAAACTTATTTTAAATATCTCTTATGTTTTATATGTATTTATATTAATATGTATTATCTTTATATGTTATACTTTCATATATACAACTAATGTATATTTTAAAGTATCATCCTTCATTAAATCCTCTTTACTTATATTCATGTAACTTAAAAGAAAAAATAAATATATGAAACCTAATAATATGCTAATTGCTAACTAAATATATATACATACTAGTTGTAATTTTTTTTCAAGATATTGATATGAATTTACAAATCCAAGTTTTACTCACAAACCATGAATGTATGCATAATAATAAAATAGTTATCACATTTTATTTTGCTTAGAAATGATAAGTTTTGCATATATCCATTTACACATTAATCACGGTTTCAAATCCGCTTTATACATCCAGATATTAATCAGAATTTTATTTGTTAAATTTAAAAATTAGTATTTTGATAGTTTTAATCCTGTTAATTTCCAATTAACAGATGTCCAAAAATCCAGGTTATCACAACTAGGTTTTGGAAATTGAAAAGGGAATTTATTAGTGATTCCGAAGACTTATGAAATAAGTTACGAAGTATTCTCTTAAGCGTTGATATTTGAAAGATTTTGGAAAATAAGACTTGTAATATTTTTCCTAAGTATAAAAATGGAAATTTGAAAATATTTCTAAGTGTTAAGATGGATTGGAAGTATCCGGTTAAGGATTTAAGTATCTGAAATCGTTTTCAAATATTGGAAGGAATCAATATACCTTATAAAGATATTCTAGGGAAAATGTATAATAAGGCCCGGTGTCTGCTTATGCATGTTTTATTGATAATTAAATAACCGACTATCAATGATTGGTCAATTTCGTTAATCGTTCCGAAAAGATCGGGATCATATTTTAAGTATCCGAAAACCACTTCAATCTGGTTTGAACATTACGAATGAACATGAAGATGATGAAGATAGTGATTCGGTTTGTCCAGACCCAGGACAACTTGTATGGATGAATGCTATCAGAATATCGTCGTTGGAGGACGATAAACATTCTAAGTAGAATTGTTTCTTGAAAGGTAATTCTTGGCCTCAAGCCTCATCAACCGAGAATGACTAAAATAGGGGAGATGCAGCAAGGCCATATGGGTCGCACCCAATTAGGTTATGTTATCACTATTCTAGATATCCTCGAAAAGTTGTATATTATGGATATGGTTGTCCATGAAAGAAGAAGCGCTCGATTTTGAGGGTGGGAACACCCGGGGTGATAACATATTCGGTCTATCCAGGTTAGGGGTAGGTCGGTCTTGTGTAGTAGGGGATCTCGGCGAGATCCTCGGTACATTGTTCTAGAGGTGTACTGTGATGGACGGTACCACAGTGGCCCAGTCATTGTATGGAATCCATTATCCAATACGAGCCTTTACGGTTTTGTTTGTAGAGCCTAGTATGCTGGAATTTAATTAATGTAACAATTTCGGCTATTTGAACAAGTATTTTTACTTAGACACTATTATAATATCAGATGATTTTGATAAAATTGTTTTGGTTACCATAAAATAAAAACCCATTGTGTTTATGTGTGACGCGGTCTTACAAGATACCTCTGTTTTTCAAAAGATTTTGATAGCTTTAATAATTCAAATTGAGTGTATTTTTCTCATGCAGGTTTTTCAGACTGACTCGGGAATTATTTTATTATAATGCTCGGGTTAGACCTAGTATCACAAATTCAGGATAGAATACTATGGAGCTCAGGTGGCGAGCTGGATGATAGAGACGTATCTCCATACTTGATTTATATTTCCGCTGTATAAGGACAAGTTATTATAACCGTCCAGATTGATGTCTGAATTTTGTACTCTAATTTTTGTAAGTATATAAATTGTTACAGATTCTTTTGTGTAACCAAATCTTCTATTATATATTATATTTTGTTCCGCTGCGATTGTGAGATTCTATGTTGTTGTTTAATTTTCATCTATCTCTTTCTTCTTCTTTACCCTAACTATCCACTCTTTCGTTCAATTTGAGTTAAGTGATGTGAATTATGATCGATTCAAACCGATAGAAACTGCTTGGTTGTTATAATAGATTTGAGCGTAATAATAGATTTGAGCGCGTATTTATTAGTGAATATAAAGGGTTTTGAATTATGTTGATCTATCTGTTGAGTGGTATATAAATTCTTGTTGAATAATGGGACGCCACTAAATCGATATGGGTTTCTAAATACTTGAACACGGTAAACCGACACAATAATTTTTTGAAGCGGGTAAATGAAATAACTTTAGCCAAACTATATTTTTGATATAAAAGAGAAAAACTTTCTGAAAATTATTATAGTGTTGTGCTTGGTTGTTATTACATAATCAAATTAAGATTATAAAATTTGAATGGTAATATATAACCAAAAAGAGATTGTATAAGAACGAATTATACAAGTGGATTAGAAACAAAAAATGGATTCAAACTAGAATTTGAAAGTTTAAAACCCCGGAAGCTTTGAGAAATATTTTAAAAAGATTTGAACTAAGTATTTGGAAATTAGGATTTGAACTAAGTATTTGGAAATTTTGGAATTTTAGAAGTTGGGAAAATATTTTTCGAAGTGTTGTGAAAATGAAATAGCCTGATTTCTTTGAGAGAACTTTTAAAGAAAAATGGTTTTAAATGGATTTTGAAGATGTTATAGCAACGAACTCAGTTCGCTTGCTGAAAAATAATTCTGATATAGATCACAACATCATCGGTGTTAATTTTCAAGTTTCTATGTGATGGATTGCTACCATAATAATTTGATATGGATATTTTTGTTTGAAACAAGTGTTGTTTGGAAATTCCAAAGGGAATTGTTTTTGATAAAATCAGGTTGATTTTGAGATTCGAAGGAAGTGGTTCGTTAAACCGAAAAGAGTATATATGGATCTATTTGATTTCAAAGTGATTTGAAATAAATACCAGGCGTTTAAAAATTCTGGAATCCAGTGGAAGTTGATATTTATAAGGAGGGAAGTGTGTAAAAATTAAGTCAAGATAAAATTTAAAGTGAGAAGGTTGAAATGGAATTCAACTTAAGTTAAATTAGATAAATTAAATTTTTGAAATTTAATTGGCTGGATTTGAATTAAATTAATATAGTGTCTTAAGAAAATGGGAGTTAACTTAAGCGAAGTAATTGAAATATATAATGAAACTGAATGAACTAAAAATAAAAAAATTTGGAGTGAAATTAGTTTAAGTACGAATAATTCGAACATGGTTTTGAAATGTTGGTTAAAAAGGAAGTGAAGTTTAAATAAAAAGTGAATTGTTGGAATCATATTGAATTGAAATAATTTAAATGTGAATTATAAAGTGACCATATAACTATAAGTTATAGAATTTGAATGGATAAAAATATACTTAGGCTATAAATAAATATATAATCTCAAGTTAAAAATAAAATGTGAATATATTCGAGTATAGAATTGATGGAAATGTGAAAAATAAGTTGTGTCACTTATAAAATTGAAAAGTGAAGTAGTAAAACCAAAATAAAAATAATTTGATATTTTTGGTGAGGGAATAAAAATCCAAACCTTAATTATAAAATGAAATTTAACTCGAGAAAATTTAATGAAGTGATTTTTGAAATGAAAATCAGATATTGAGTTATAAAATGGAAGTGAACTAATAAGCTAACTAAATTTGTTAATTGAATATGGGGATGGAGTTTAACTTGGTTAAGTAAATTGGATTATGGATTAAAATTAAAAATTGAATGCGGAACTTGAGTTATAAATTAAATTCGACTTAAAATGGTAAGTGAATGAAGTAAAATTGGAATGAGTCGAATAAAATAGAAATGGATTGAAATAGTGATGAATTAAGTTATAAATAAATTTAGTTTAAAGTGTAAATAAATTGAATGTGTCCTCGGATACAAATTAAATAAATTTGAGAATGAATTCGGGCATAGAATTAAAATTGAGGCAGATTAAATGAATGAACGAATGAATTAATTAGTAATTGAAACGGAATTTGATTGAACGGAAATCAATTTAAATAAAATGGATTTGAATATAAAGAGAGTAGATATGAATGGAATGCAAATGAATTGATTGAGAATAAATTTGAAATGGAATAGAATTGAATATAAATTGATTTTGAATAAATTTAAAATAACTATAGACCGAAACGGTTATTTTGTTAAATGAATATAGCCGAATTTGCATAGAAAACTTGTTGTTCGACGCAAACAAAAGTAAATAAAATTCTATGGATAAATAGAATGTGAATAAATTGATTTTAATCAATTTGAAATAAATATGAGTTTGTTTGGTATAAAAATAAATTGAATGCGCGTAAAGTGAGTTGCAAATCATTTAAATTAAATGAAATGGCATACGGATTGATTTGAAGTAATTAAATTGGTGTTTGAATCTCGAAATTGCTTACAAATATATGTTTAGTATGCATTGCTCATGAAATTCATGTGTTAACTAGTGGAATAGACGAAACGTTATTAGAATTTCATGTTTTGCTACTTATGTATTTAAAATTGAGTAAGTACAGGTACATAGGGACTATTTGGCAAGATTTGGATTGCGAAATTTCTTTCAAAGTAAATGCTCACTTTATAATTCTTAAAGATACTAATAAAATGTACGTCTTTGGAATAAATACCACAAAATATAAAATATTGATATATATCTTATTTTCCGACTGTGTGGGTCGATGTATATATATTTGTCTCTCTTGTAATATTGCAAAGGGTTCTCCGTACAAAGGAAACTACACCAAAAAATTTCGAAAATTTAGGGTATTAGAAAAATTTTGAAATTTTTGAAAATTAAGTGTTAACGAAAATTTGATTTTGAATTGTAATTGGAAATAAAGAGCTTGAATTAGAAAAGGGAAAACTAGTTGTTTGGTTAGAACTAAAAGATTAGGAAAGTGAAATATCCGGTTTTCACTAAGTGGATTTGGATAAGTTAATGGGTTTGGATAAGTTTTTCTACTTTAGCAATTTCGGGGACGAAATTCTTTTAAGGGGGGAGGTGGGGGGAATGTAACGACCCGGATTTTTCGTCGTTGATTTTGAATATTTAATTTATTTTAAATGTTGAGTTTTGAAATGTGAATAGAATTTTAATATGAAATTTAACGACCAAATAGGTGGAATAATAATTAAGTTTCAGATATAGTGATTTGTTTAATGAATTTAATTGTTGAATTGAAAATTGAAAATCATTTAAATTATTGAATCTGAGTTGAATATGAAATCGAAACAATTCTAATATTGATATAAATTTTATTTGAATTATAAAATTAGATAGTAATTTTTTAAAACTGAATTTCAAGCGATTTCGTAAATTTCTGAAATTGTCGATTTTATCGACGAGTTAAAATAGCTATCCAGGGCACAGTCTCAAAATTCGACGAAACTAGTTCCATTGAATCCGTAATAGTGTATTATTATCGGATTTCAAATTTCGTAGCGTTTGAGTTTACTGTTTGGCCGTGCGATCTGAAAACGCATCGATATAATTTAATTGAATTTAATTTAAATAGTTGATTTAAAAAGCTATCTTCTCCATGCGATCGAGTTAGACCCTGAAACTCATTCCATCGCGTTCAAAATAGAGGTATAGAATTATGAACGCCTAACGACATGCCTCAATACGAATTTGAGATTTTGAATTGCGTAAATCGAGACGTGTTAAAAATTTAAATAAATAATTGTCTATTCAATCACCTTTGAGGTGCTATTCCTTCCCTTCACCGTGCTTTAGCCCATTCAAACACGCAACCCCTAAATCCCAAGCGACCTTCTTTCAGTTCAAAAATCAAATCGCGTACCCTCTCTTTTTTTTTCAAATCAAATCGACGTTATAAATAAAACTTGTCATATCCTCTCAGTGGAAATCGCGTATAACTTCCCTCTGTTATTTTTGCAGAATCATATCTTTCCTTTTCTGTTCGATTCAAGAAAAACGAAATCGAATTCGTATTTTAAAAAAAAATAAGAAGAAAGGGCGCATGAGCGCTTGCGAATCGCGGACGCGATGGTCGTTGGGGGAAGAAGCATGGTCGGCGTTCGATTTGGAAGGGGTTCGCAATCGAAGGAGTCGAATAGAGCAAGAGGCGGTGTCGCGATTTGGGAAGGCGACTGTTTGGTCGACCTAGGGTTTTACGAGGAAGAGTGCATGCGCGCGCTTATGTGTGGAGGCGCGACGAACTTAACGGCGAGGGGCTCACGGGTTGTGCGGTCGCCGTTCATTTTGGGGATTATGCGTAGTGGGGGAGAGGCATTGCAGCTAGGGTTCGGTGGTTGTATCACATGCAAACTTCGAGGTTGGAGACGTGGGCATTCTGTTGTTGCTGGTCGCGACAGGCTGGTGGCGCGCGTGGGGTTTTAGACGACTGACTTTGAGTTTTGAGGTGTCGGCCAGTTTATTTTCTTAGCTAATTTATTTAACAAGCTAATTGAAATTTATATAAATTGGTTAAGTTAATTACTGCAATTAGTAAAAATTTTCATTTTGTCTAAAATTTAGGTAGCTAATAAAATTTAATAAATTTTCTTACGAGGTTTTAATCGAATGGAAGCTGTGCGGAAATTATAAAATTTGAGGTGGATTGCAAAATAAAAATCAAGGTGAAAAGAATCTCACTCATTTGGATTGCTAGTATAATTTAAAATGTTGAATTTAAATTATTGGTTGATTGGATAAATTTATAAATTATCATCAGTTTGGATGTTATATATATATGTATATATATATATATGTGTGTGTGTGTGTGTGTGTGTGTGTGTGTGTGTGTGTGTGTGTGTATGTATGTATGTATATATTATATACTTTAAAGTTAAAGAGGAATCAATACCAAGACATTAAAGAGGAATTTATTTTTTAAGTACCTTCTGTTTTAGCACCATCAGTTTTGTTATGTATGAGAATCCATGTTTTACAGTCAATATCTATACTTAAAATGAGAAAGTAAACATCCAAATTCATCTTTAGTTTTACAATAGGTACATATTTTGTTTAATACTTACTTCCTTTGGTAATAAGTTTTATCAGCAATGATTGAATTTTGGTATGTTGAGAGACACTATTGATGGTTGTCTAATTAATATTCCCTATCAAACTTTTGATTCTCCATTAAATCATTTGTTTAAGAACCGCATATGTACCGTGTTTTTGTAACCTTAGAAGGGTATTAAAATGTGTATAAATTTGATTATGTGCATAACAATTGC
This sequence comes from Allium cepa, assembly GCA_030765085.1. Classification (NCBI taxonomy): domain Eukaryota; kingdom Viridiplantae; phylum Streptophyta; class Magnoliopsida; order Asparagales; family Amaryllidaceae; genus Allium; species Allium cepa. The sequence continues at coordinate 516,388,568 of CM060938.1, forward strand.
TAGGTAATTTTTTTCTACTATTTTGCACTCTCTCTATAGCATTTTGAATTTAGTTTGATGTGATTTTTTACTATATGAAAAAATAAAAACAGAGATTAAGCACTGCTTTCTTACTCTAATGGTGCTGAAATCTATATTGACTACACTCATCACAATTAATACTTAATTAACTCTCGTTTTGTATTGGAAAAAATACAGTTTATATCATGCACACAATGAATCATCTGAAAAACTTTAAGTTATAACTCATAATGCATGATATTTGCTAAAGAAATAATAAATACAATTACACGTGAACACTACATCCATGCAATATGAAACCTAAAATGTTGTACGTATTTTGAAATTGGTTTATTCTGTTTTAATATGCTACTACTCTTTTTGAAAATTTTATTGACCTTTGCAGAATAAGATTAAGATGAAGAGGTCAAGTCTCAATGTGGATAGGTGGAATTTAAAGTTGGCTTTGCTGTAAGCGTTTCTTTGCTGAGTTTGAAATTAAAAATGACAAAGTTAGTCCAAACTATCAGCGATAGGGTTTTATGTGTGGCTAATACATGTTGCATGTATCTCTCATTTCAGTAAATAAATATGACTGTAAATCTATATATTAAACATGAATAGAACAAATTATTTACCAACTATAGCTTTCCATTTTGTTTTCTTTTCAACAAAAAATTATAATATGTCTATTTCACATAAATAGATATGTTTAACGAAGATCGTCTTCTTTTTTATTTTTGAAATTCAAGTTGCTAGCTGGGTATGCATGAGCATATAATAATAATTCTCTTTGATTTATGCTAAAAATATGGCATTAAGTTATGACTCTTTAAATTTTAAACTTTAAATAAAGAAATACAAATCTTTTATTACCCGTTTGACTTGACCACATTGACTGTTTTAGGTAAATTCAATAACCTTCCCAGTATTCTTATATATATTTTTTCCAGTTGTGATTTACCACCTTAGGTTATATATTTTAGGTCATCTTTATTCCAAGCTAAATAATATTCATGATTCAAAGCTCATTAATAGGTAAATGTTATGTAATTTCGATGAACTAAGTGTAGTCATTGTTCCTTTTGTTTCGTTTGAAGTACCTTCTCAACATTGTTTTATTTTCTAACTATGATTTACTTTATTTATTTATTCTATATGCTTTTCTTAGTATTCATAATTTGAAGAAAAATGTATCTATTTTTATGAACTTTAATGACATTGTATATAGTCCTTGACAATCCTTTGTTTCCTCTAGGGTTGCCCTTGAATATTTGATGTAGAGTAGATATCTACCAAATCAATTTATTTAACTGCACTTTTCAAAAAGGCAAATCATATTGCATCTTCCCTCGGGTAAAATCACTTTTGCTTTTCTATGGCATTGATTTCTGTTTGTGATAAAATTATTTGTTTGGTTAAACATATACTTCTTCATATTTTTTAATAAACTTATCAATTTGCCATAAAATGGTCAATTATCTATTAGGTGATTTGTTCATTTACCATGAACGAATTTATTTGTTGCATTGTCTATTTGTTCCACTGATAGGAAAGTCGGTCAAAGTTATGGGATCTTTTTATTTCGTTCTCTCTCACTAAATCAAGTCAGCTGTATTGACATGCTAAATGTTAAAAGAAAATTTTTAACGTTTATAAGATTGCCAAAACAACCAAAAATTTGTTAGTCTGGTATAAATAAAAAAACACTATGTGATCGTTTGCTCTTAGTTTATTTTATTAGGACTTTCCTAAATTATTGTTTTTTGTCAAATTTAAAATTATCCTTACTGTATTATCCATCATGAAATCAAAGCTCAAATTTTATTTTCTGTCTGCTATTGGTAACATGTTATAATTTAATGCTCAAACAAATTATCAACACCTTTACCCAAAATTAAATGGACATAGACTATAACCCCATCTTATTATCAGATATATGGATTATGTGTTGACTCCTTATTTCTTTGCGCTGAGAAAACTTAAATTCTTTTGTAAATGTTTTGTGTCTTCATATTGCTTTCTTACATCTGTACTGCAGATTGTGATTATGGTGAATGGAGGAGGGGAAGAATTTGAATCTACTAGCAATGAAAAAATGAAGTTGAACATGTGTGAATATTTGATTCTTTTGCTCGACGATCAGATTGATGACTTCCACAAATAGTTGATGCTGACAATGATCAGCTGGATTTTAGCAGAGCATATGCAATATTTTAGAAAAACTATGTTGCAGTTGTATATTAGGGATCATAGTGCATCTATGACAATGGGATCTCATAGTGCATTATGTAAATATAAGCGCATTCTATGGTATCTTAATGTATTTGTGTATGTGCACTCCCTGTGTTATCGATACAAAGTTGAAACATATATTATTAATTTAGTGTCTTTCAAATATGTTCGGTATATAAGAAAGTTCTATTGAAACCACGGTATATTATCACATTGATGTACATAAAATGTTTCCTTGATGTAGGGCCGAATGAATGTGAATTTTACTCAAGTACTATTACTTTATTTAACCCAGTTTGGAGATTTATATTTAGTTATGTACTTATTAATAATATACTACTTCCTAGCTGTTTAAATATGTTCTATGCAGTTATTGAGGTCATGTATGAATTTGGCGATAAAATGCAGTTAGTTTGCTTCTTCTTTTGTGCGCACGTCCATCGGACGTGCCTTATATATATATATATATATATATATATATATATATATATATATATATTAGTATTTGGAGTGATATTTTCGCACATAAGAGCTGATGAGACTCTATGTGTCCCGCATAATAGCGGATGACTCTATATACCGCGATATCCCCCTCGAAGTGAGATTGGTATTCTTATATTGTATTAACATATGTGGATGCAAGAAAAACAGGTTGGAGGGATCCAACAGGATTCCTCAAAATGTTGAATTTAATTTTATAAATTTGATATATGGATTGTGTAGAATAATCTATTATAGATTATTGTAGTGATTGAAATTTTTGGATGTTATTGCAGCACTGGCCTGAATTTTGATATTTTAAATACCATAAATATATTTTTAAAACTAAAGGAAATTTTTGATACAAAAATATTTATATTGGGATTGGGAATTTTTTAAAGAAATTGAGTTAGAAAAGTATATTGATTTTCGGTTATACTTAACTATTGTGAATTATTAAATAGAGATTTTAAAAATGAGTTATATAAGAGAATTTATAAATGATATTCCAGAAATATAAAAAGAGTTGAAGTCGATATTAAAAATAGATTTCAATTTATAAATGGAACTATTAAGGTAATGGATTTATAAAATGTAATTTTATAAACGAGATTAGTTTTAAAAAAAAGTGAAACTCAAAAGAGTTATAAAATTTATAAACAATGTTACAAATAAGGGAAATCAATATTAGATGACAGATTGAAAATATAAATTTATGGAGAGAATTAATATTAGGGTACGGAAATTGGTTGGGAAAAATAGAAAATGGTTAAGGAGATCGGAATGGAAGTGATGTGATGTGATTTGAGAGGAATTTACAAAATTTAATTGGTTATCTAGGTTTAAAAATATATTTTTAATTCTAAGGAGTTAAGTTGTTTTTCTTAAAGGAAATTTTTATTATCTAAAACTATGGAATTTTAAACTAGTTAGGATTGAAATATTTTGGCAAGTAGATTTTCAAATATTAAGTATTTATTTTAGTATATTCTAACTTAAAATCAGCTTTAAAATTTTATTTGTTATAAAAAAAGAGTTATTGATGTTTATAAAAATGTTTTCAATATTTTAAATAATTACTTGAACATATTTTTAAAAATAAATTATTATCCTTTTTAAATACTTATTTTATATATATTTAGAGAGTTTTGAAGTGACTGAAATTTTTTATTTATAAATTCTCTCCAGGTTCGTAAATGGGATTTTTAAATTGATAAGATTTTGGGGGAAGGAATTTTTTATGGGAATTGGAGGAAATGAAATTTCAAAATGTTGAATATGGGAATTTTGAAAATGAAATCTGAATTTATAAAAGAATTATAAATTATTGAATGAGGTTTAAACAAGTACACTGGGTTTTGGATATTGAAAAGGGAATTTATTAGCGATTCCGAAGACATATGCGATAAGTTACGAAATATTCTCTTAAGTGTTGATATTTGAAAGATTTTGGAAAACAAGACTTGTAATATTTTTCCTAGGTGTAAAAATGGAAATTTGAAAATATTTCTAAGTGCGAGATGGATTGGAAATATCCGGTTACGGATTTAAGTATTTGAAATTATTTTCAAATATTAGAAGGAATCGATATATCTTATAAAGATATTTGAAAAAAAAATAGATATTTTGGGGAAAATTGTATAATAAGGTCTGGTGTTTGCTTATGGATGTTTTATTAATAGCTAAATAACCGACTATCAATAATTGACCAATTTCGTTAATTGTTTCGAAAAGACCGGGATCAGATTTTAATTATCCGAAAACCACTTCGATCCAGTTTGAACGTTACGAACGAATACCGTGAAGATGATGAAGATGGTGATTCGGTTTGTCCAGACCCAGGACAACTTGTATGGACGAATGCTATCGGAATATCGTCATTGGAGGACGATGAACATTCTAATTAGAATTATTTCTTAAAAAGTAACGACTAACCTCAAGCCTAATCAACCGGGAATGACTAAAACAGGAGAGATTCAACAAGGCTAAGTGGATCGCACCCAATTATGGTATGTTATCACTTTTCTAGATATCTTCAGGAACCAATATATTATGGATATGGTTGTGCATGAAAGAAGAGCGCTCGATTTTGAGGGTGGGAACACCCGAGGTGATAAGATATTCGATCTATCCAACTTAGGGGTAGGCCGGTCTTGTGTAGCAGGGGATCCCAACGAGGTCCTTGGTACATTGTTTTAGAGGTGTACTGTGATGGGCGGTGTTTGCGCCAAAATTGGCCACAAACTCCAAATATCGCGAAAGCGCCAAAATATGAATACAGATCAGCAGTATTAATCACAGATCTAAGTAAACAACAAACAACAATTCAGAAATAATGAATAAAGACACAAGATTTATAGTGGTTCGGCTATCTCCGGCCTACGTCCACTTCAAAGTTTTATCCTTTATTGATTATCCTTGCTGGTTACAGATGATTACAACAGTAGCAATGGAGAATTTCGAGTACAATAGTTGTATTGAAGTGTAGAAATGAATCCGGCAGAGTCTGGGTGTTCAGTAGGCAGAGATCCCCTTTCATGTAGGCTTCAGAGGGCTGTTTATAGGCGTAGGAAGCTGAGATCTCGCTCAAACTTCGGGAGACTTCTTCTGGCACGTGAGTGGGCCCGCGCGACCGAACCCACCAAGTTTTGACACGATATGTGATTGACACGAATCCATTTCGTATCCATAAAAAAATGATCCAATCGGGATGAAACCTGGCAGGAACATTTTTTACCTTGTATGCAAGCTGCAATCTGGGTCCTACTGCTATCGAGTCGAAATCCTTCTGGCCTTCCCACCTGATCGATGCGAAACCGTTGAGTCGAGTCCTTGTTGATCAGTATGAATGATATCGATTCGAAGTCCACCACTATGCTCTGTCTCTTATCGATACGAACAGTATCGACTTGAAATGCCATCTACTGATTGATGCGAAATGCATCGATACGAACTGTTCCATGTGCGCCTTAGCCCATCCATATCTTGTGCATACGAACTCCGATCGACCTGAAATTTGAAATGTAGCTTTCCTTTACCTTGATCATCATCTCCAATCGATTCCGTCCTGATCGGAGCTCGGCCAAATTTTAACGACATCGATTGCAGCCTTGTTTCCAATCGGTTTCCAATCCTGATATCCATTCTTCGTTGCCAATTTGTTGATATTCCATCCTTGACCAAAAGGTGGGATAACAGGCGGTACCTTAGTGGTTCAGTCATTATATGGAATCTATTCTCCAATACAAGCCTTTACGGTTCTGTTTGTAGAGCCTAGTATGTTGGAATTGAATTAATGTAACAATTTCGGCTATTTGAATAAGTATTTGTACTTAGATACTATTATAATATCAGATGATTTTGGTAAACTTGTATTGGTTATCATAAGGTAAAATCCTGTTGTGTTTATGTGTGATGCGGTCTTACGAGATACCTTTGTTTTTCAAAGGATTTTGATAACTTCAATAATTCAAATTGAGTGTGTTTTTCTCACGTTGGTTTTCCAGACTGACTCAAGTGTTATTTTATTATAATGCTCGGGTGAGACCGAGTATTACTGATTCAGGATAGAATGCTATGAAGCTCAAATGCGAGTTGGATGACAGAGACGTATCTCCGTACAAGATTATATTTCCACTATATGAGGACAAGTTATTATAACTTTCTAGATTGATGTATTGATTGTTGTACTCTAGTGTTTGTAAGTATATAAACTGTTATAGATTCTTTTGCGTAAAAAAATCGGTTATTATATATTATATTTTATTCCGCTGCGATTGTGAGATTTTGTGTTGTTTAATTTTCTTCCATCTCTTTCTTCTTCTTTACCCTAGTTATTCACTCTTTCGTTCAATTTGAGTTGAACTGATGTGAATTATGATCGACTCAAAGGGGTATGGAACTGTGGGTCGCTACAATATATGAGTTATTAACCTAATTAATCATTTATTTATAGGGAAACCATAAACCCTTTTGGAAGCATAATTATTTACTTCGAAGGTGATACAACTAATGGGTAGTTAATGCAGATTACCGGCAAATTAACTAAACATTGACACCTAACTAGATGAATCACAAACAAAAACCAATATAAGAAGTATTGAGTTAAATATGAGGAATATGGTCATGAGGTAATCATTTAAATATTATTGTGACCATAGTATTAGTCGCGCATGTTGCAAAATAGCGATCGTCTTTTTAATTTATTGTTTAGAATTTTTTTATAAATTCAATATCTACAATGGTAAATTTTAAAGTTCGGTATAATTTATATTTAACATATGTAATAAAGATTTTTTAACATATTGCAAAAAAGTATCATCAAATTAATATTATAAGCATTAGATTTCAAGCATAATAGTCTAAAACCCAAGATAATTGTACATATTACAAATGAACTAAAATTCTAAATTTGATTCAGCAACCATATTTTTTGAGTCAATATTTTATAATCAGATTCATAAGATTCAGCATCTTCCTCATTTATCTTAGATCGATTGACAATTTATTTGGTGCGACCATAATGTAAATAGATAGTTCACTGTTCGTTGGAGATTTATAAAAAAATCTATTCGAGACTATTTGTTCGATGCAACAATAATTAGAACAAATAGTTCGAAGTTCATTCGAGATTGATTTGAAGAATGCGATGAAGTTATTTGTTTAGTGCAACGGTGGTAATTAGACCCGTTGGGTCGTATGTGGGCCCAACTCGGCTTGTCCCGATTCTAATTGGATTGGATTTTATCGAGTATAACTTGTATATTTTGAAACTTGACATGACCCTTGGTTTGATTCAGATCGGGTCCACTGGGTAAAAAAAGTACACTTTCTCGCTTTTTTCCTAGGATCATATCGGTTTTTCATGTTATTTTTAATCAACTAGACCCGACCCGAAACCCATCGGGTTCAATTCGGATCGGTTTGGTTCGAAATTGTAGATTTAGGTTCTAATTTTTATCATAGGTTGATGTATTAACAATATAAATAAATAGTTCAAAGTTGAATGGAGATTTGTTTGAACTGTAATCCTATTATTATATAAAAAATATATAATACATTAAATTACCAGACGCTATAAATTTTTTAAGATCTAGTTGATTTATTGATATTCAATTATATGATCCAAAGGTAGTTAATCTAATGTGAACATAAAATAAAAAAAGAATGCTTAGAAATAGATTATTAACACATAGTTTCATAAATATATTTGATTTTTTTTGCTACGTGGTTTGAACGATTCTATTAATTGTACCCCACGATTCTTCTTTACAACCGTTAAAAAGAGCATATTTTTATAACTATTTTGCCCAGTTAGGTTGGTTAATGATGATATTAAGCATAAGCAGGTCCATAAATTAGAAACAAACACTTTAGCCGCCATTTCCATCGCGAGCGTGGATGATAATAACAACCCCATCAGTAGCAGGCGTGGATGGTAACAACACCCTGCCTATAATGGGTATGTATGACAACAACATCTCCACTTGTCGCAAGGGTATTTTCTTTTAAAAAACTCTATCAGACCCAAACAAGGGTAGTTAAACTCACGTCTATGGTTTGCATGCTATTTGTGGATACCCAGCTATTATGATCCAAGTTTCCGTCTAAATTGATGTAAAACAAATAGAATGAAGTAAAATAGAAAAGGGGCAGTGTTAGAGATGTTAGAATTGAATTTTAGTTATAGCCTATTGTATATTGATTGTGTACATGTACACTTATCTCTTTTCTCTTTTGTATATATATATATATATATATATATACCTGTTGTATCTGAGTTCTGGTAAAGATGTAAATCATTTATCTTATTCTCTTCATATTTGTTCTTTACTTTATCATCGTATCAGAGGAAAAATGCCCAACGACATCAAAGATCCAGATCTGAGATCAACCATCTATTCGATCATCTCAGATCTCATCTATTTCAATCTGTAGATCAGATCAGATTCAATCATCGATCCTAAATCATAGCTCAAGACGATGAAATTCAATCAAGATCAGACTCGACCAATGCTGAAAACACTACACTCAATCAAACATCAAAGACTCTTGAAGGATCACTGAAGTCGATTATCGATCCACAAACTCAACTAATTACCGTAACCCTAGATGAAGACAATTTTCTTTTATGGAAGTTTCAGATCGAAATGGTACTAAGGGATATTGTTTGCAAAAATTCATAGATCCAGTCACCACACCTCCTTCTCAATTCGTTTCCTGTCAAGATAATCAATTAACTTCAAATACAGAATTCTTGATATACTCAAGACAAGACAACTTGCTATGTTCTTGGATCTTGTCTTCAATCAGCCCCAATCTTCTATCATTAATCATCAGATGCATGACATCAATTGAAGTATGGAATGTAATTCATCAGAACTTCAATTCACAGGCAGCAACAAGAATCATGAGCTATAAGAGACACTTGCAGAATGTCAGAAAGGACAATATGAGTGTCAGAGAGTATCTTAGCAAAATCAAGAACTTCTATGATCTTCTGGAATCATCTGGACACAAAGTTAGTGAAACTGAACAGGTTCTCCACATTCTCAATGGATTGGGAGATGAATTCGAAGCCATAGTTGTTGTTATAACCTCAAAGGAATCAACACCATATGCATAATATGTTAGGTCATGTCTTTTTTCTCATGAAGGTAGACTTGAGCAGAAAAGTAATTCTACAACTGAATTCTCTATCAACTATGCTGCAAATACGAATAACAAGAACATTCAATACAATCCTAGATCTAATTCATCAACTAATAACTATCAAGAAACGCAAGCACCTAAAGGAAACTCTATGTAAGAAAGAGGCAGAGCACAAGGTCGAGGAAGAGGAAGATTCTTCAACAATCGGCCAAAATGTCAAATATGTGGGAAAATTGGTCACACAGCTGTTAGATGCTACTTCAGATTCGAATCCAATTATAGTGGTAATCAGTAGATCACACCCAATTAAGGCACACCAAGATCCTATCCTTACAATGTCAATCTTAGTCAAGTCCATAAATGATGTAAAACATAACTCAAAGAATCCGCCTCATCAATATGAAAATCAAAATGCTCTTGCTTGCGACATGGACATACAAGATGAAGTTTGGTTTCCTGACTCAGGAGCTACTCATCACGTTACCAACAATGTTCAAAACTTAAACCTTGGAGGAGCAGCCTATAAAGGTAAAAACTCAATTCATATGGGAAATGGTACACCCCTAGATATCACACATTTTGGTCATGCTCAGTTTGTCTCAGGCTGTAAAAATAAAATTTCACTGCTAATAAATCTATTAAGAGTTGCTCAAATTAAAAAAATTTGATCAGCGTATCACAGTTTGCAAGTGATAATCAAGTATTCTTAGAGTTTCATCCAAACATACGTCTAATTAAAGATAACTTGAATGGAGACATATTATTGTGGGGGGGGGGACTACATGATGGCCTTTATAGGTTCAATCTCAAATCTGATGAAAGAGGGTATGACAATATGGTATGTTACAATACTGTCAATAATAATAATGTAGATGATGAATATGATATATAGCATAGAAAACTTGGACATCCAAATGTAAGTGTGACGAAAGTTGTTTTGAATAAAGAAAATCTTTTGCATTTAAATCATATAACACCCTATCTATGCAGTCAATGTCAAGTTGGCAAGAGTCATAAATTATCCTTCAATCAGTTAGAAACAACTTATAATAATCCACTTGAACTAGTTGAATGTGATTTATGGGGTCCTGCACCATTAAGTTCTGATTATGGATTTAAGTACTATGTTGCATTTGTGGATGCATATTTGAGATATACATGGATTTACTTCTTAAAATGAAATCAAAAGCAACTGAAGCAGTCAAACAGTTTATTACACAAGTCGAGAGGCAATTTGATAAGAAATTGAAGGTGTTCCAAACAGATGGGGGAGCTGAGTTTAAGCCATTGAAAGAATTTTTTAATGAAAAGGGGATAATTCATAGATATACATGCCCTCACACCTCTCAACAAAATGGTATTGTAGAGAGAAAGCACAGGCATATTGTAGATATGGGGTTAACTCTTCTAACACAAGGTTCTTTGCCTCTCCAATTCTGGCCTGAACCTTTTCAATGTAGTATATTTAATTAACTATCTACCTACCAAAGTTTTAAAGTACATCAGTCCACATGAAGTTTTACATGGTACAAAACCTGATTATAAAAGATTGAGAGTATTTGGTTGCTTATGTTTTCCAATGTTAAGACCCTACAACACTCACAAGCTTGATTTTAAATCCTCACCATGCACGTTTCTGGGATATGGATCACAGCAAAAAGGATATAAATGCTTAACAAAAGAGGGAAAAATTATTATGTCGAGACATGTCATGTTTAATGAGAGAATCTTCCCATTTGCTGACAACAAGATTAAATGTACCAAGAAGATCACAAATGCTTAAAGATCAATGTTGCCCATACCACTACCTATAATCAGTAAAGAGAGACATAACATACCATAAGTAATGTTAGAGAAAGATTCAACTCATAACATGCCAGAATTACACACAAACAATGATGAAGATTACTGCACCCAAAATCAAGTGGAGGAAGAAGGTAGAGACATGAATGATATGCATCAGGCACCACTGCAAGAAAGTGCATCAGATAATTCAGTCAATGTTTCACAAAGGGATACAGCTACAATCAGACAAGGGAACAACCTCAAGGACCTCAAGGACATCACATGATAACTAGAGGAAAAAGTGGTATCTTCAAACCAAAAGCATATACAATCCAGGGTTCAACACTTGAACCAACAAGCTATGAGCAAGCATTAAAGAATATCAGATGGAGAAAAGATATGGAAGAGGAATATAATGTTGAACAACCTCCCTTATTTATTCACGAGAAATTTTCTAATCACGTTTATAAACTTAAGAAAGCTCTTTACGTTTTAAAACAAGCACCACGTGCTTGGTATGATCGATTAAAGACTTATCTAATTTCTTCGGGATTTCTAATTGGGAAAGTTGATCAAACACTTTTTATTAAACATTCGAAAAAGAATATTTTAATAGTTCAAATTTATGTTGATGATATCATTTTTGGTTCTACTAATGACAAATTATGTCAGGACTTCTCCGAAATAATGACCAAAGAATTTGAAATGTCTCATATGGGAGAACTAACATATTTTCTTGGTCTACAAATTAAACAACTTCAAAGTGGTATTTTTATTAATCAAGAAAAATATTGTAATAGTTTAATCAAATGATTCGGAATGGAAAATATTTCTACCAAACCAACTCCAATGAGTACAACAACACATCTTGAAAAAGATGACAATGGCAAAAGTATTGACCAAAAACTATACCGAACTATGATTGAATCATTACTATATTTAACTGCAAGTTGTCCTGACATAATGATGAGTGTTTGTCTGTGTGCTAGATTTCAAGCCAATCCAAAAGAATCACATTTAAAAGCAGTAAAACTGATATTACGTTATCTTACATGCACAAAGGATTTTGGTCTGTTCTATCCTAAAGAATGTCCATTCGAATTAGTTTCATATAGTGATGCTGACTTCGGTGGTTCTCGAATAGATCGAAAAAGTACTAGTGGTACGTGCCATTTTATTGGAAAATCACTCGTATCTTGGTTTAGTAAGAAACAAAACAGTATTTCTCTTTCTACATGTGAAGCAGAATATATTTCTGCTGCTTTGGCGTGTACTCAAGTAATTTATATGCAACAAACACTTAAAGATTTCAATATACATTTATCAAACTCAACTATATTCTGTGACAACTCAAGTGCCATTAATTTATCTAAAAATCCTATCAATCATTCACGAACAAAACATATTTACGTACGTCATCATTTTCTTCATGGCAATGTTGAGAAAGGAACAATCAATTTGGATTTTGTTTCTTCTGAAAATCAGTTGGCTGATATTTTTACGAAACATCTTTTAGAAAATATTTTTATCAAACTAAGAAAGAGCTTGGTATTGTCTCTCTTAAAAATTTATAATTTTTTTAAGATATTAAGATTTATAACTTTGCTTCATTATCTCTTAATATCGGTTAATTATTACTAAAATTTCATAACATTTAATTTGACTAGTATTAACATTTAGTTAGTTTCATAAGAATCTTCTTCTGTCTATAATATGTTGCAAGCTTGACAATTAATAAAAATGCTAGTTCCTAACATATTTGGTTATTCAAATAAAAGAACATAACTTGTTTCTAACATATCTGTACTTAATTTAAACTTTGTTTTCCACCTTTTAAACAAACGTATGGGCATTATTAACTTACATCTCTCATCCACACATTTCTTAACAACAAATTCTATATATAACCTATTCTCTTCTACTCATACGTTCAAACTTATCTCTATTCTTCCAAATAGTTTCTCTTTTCTCATTATCAAACAAAAAGGTTATTGCATTGGATTTCAAAATGTTTTATCTTCTTGTCTCTATGGTTTACAACACCAACTCTAACTCGGACAATACTCCTTCGAGTTATTCTACGTATTCTATTGAAATTTTGGCAACTCCAACACCACGTGAAAAGGATAATCCTCGTCCTTCACGCGAACATTTTGGTTATACGCCAGAAAAGAAGAAATCACGACGGTTTCTTTTCTTTGGATCTCCATCAACCAAAGAGAAAATATCCGAGATCCATCATTACAAAAAAGAACAGTTGGATTTGCAACGAGAGATGTATTATGAACAGAAAGTTAATGCTAAACGACTTAGTTTCATTGAACAAGTAGCATTAAAATTCTATGGTACATCTCCAAAGAAAGATGTAGTTCAACCCTCAACATCTCATCAAATAAATTCATCTGGATGGAATCCATGGAAGCCGAGTCCACAACATCCTCCGGTTTCTCCAAACTCTTGGGAACGTCTATCATATTGGTCTCCTTTGCAACCATACAAAGAACTAACCAAGACCGAACCGGAAGAATGAAAAACTACAAGCGATTCAGACAAATAACTTCTTGTTTATAAATATTCGTTAAAATGATCATATTTATATCTTATAATTTCTTCAAATTATAATATAATTTTCTTCTTCCATTTTATTTAAAAAAAATTTGAATATATGTCTGAATTTCAAAATTCAGAGGTCTGAAGTCATTTTTTCAGACGTCTGAATATTCTAAGAATACAGAAACTATAAATCTTGAAAATGATGAAAACATAGTTGACAATAATGATGAATTAAGATCTTCACCAAAAATATTACGAGATCATCCTGTTCAAAATATTATTGGAAAAATTAATTCAAATGTTGTTTTGAGTCATTGTTTAGAATTAACAATATTGTTAAAATCTCTCCTTTGGATATACATATACACACACACCTACTTAAATCTCTCTAGCCCAATGTTAAAAATAAAATTTCAAGTGAATTTCAGACGTCTGAAATAACCTATTCAGACGTCTGAAACTGTAATTAAATTTAAAATTTAAACAATATTCAGACGTCTGAATAGGGTATTTCAGACGTCTGAATATAGGCAAAAATAGCCTATTTCTTTTCTATCTTGCACGTTTCAAATTTCAGAAGTCTGAAATTTATTTTCAGACGTCTGAACAACTTCAACTGCTATATTTTTGAAAAGACATTTCATTTTCATGAAGAGTTACAACCATTTACTAAGAGATACATCCATACTCTTTCATGATAACTTTTCACAAATGATTACAACTCTTTATACTCTATACAAACATATTAGAATCATTTGTTTAAATCACCGAATTGATAAAAAGCTTTCTATTTCTATACTACACTGATTCTAACATTTTGAGCATTCAAATTTCTATATAATCATTCATTTACTTCCATATTCTTCGCATACACACATATATATCAAAAGGAGAAGATTATAGGAAGATTGTACTATCAAGAGACAAATTCGTGTTGTTGAGAACATACTGTGTCATATACTTTCTATATAAGTTGAAGTCCTGTTCTGTTGTTCAGGCAAGTGAAGTCCTCTTCGGCTGTTGAGGCGAAATCCTATTCTACTGCTCAGGTCTCTTGTTCGGCTGTTCAAGGGTTATTGTAAACCTGTTCCTCCGGGTTAAGTGAGGATTGTTGTTAGTGAAATTCCAGAAGGAGTCTGGGACTGGACGTAGAACGGGAAGTTCGAACCAGTATAAAAATTCCTGGTGTGCTTGTTTTATTTTTCTTATTTACTCTGCTATAGTAACTTTGTTTTATTTCCGCACTAGTATATTATAATTCCATATAGCACGATCCGCACAGTAACTTTCATATAAAGCCTTATTGAACAATGGTACATGGAAATTAGTGACATTGCCTAGAAATAAAACTGCTATAAGGTGCAGATGGACATATAGACTGAAGTACAATGCAGATGGTACAATAGCCAAGTACAAAGCTAAACTCGTAGCAAAAGGATTCACACAGCAACCAGGCTTCGATTTTCAAAGAAAACTTTTCACATGTAATAAAACCCACTACGATAAGAGTAATACTCACCATTGCTTTACACAACAAATGGTCAGTCAAGCAATTAGATGTTCATAATGCCTTCTTAAATGGGGAGCTAGAAGAAGAAGTGTATATGGAACAACGCAGAGGGTTCGAAGACAGTAGCAGACATCAGATGGTTTGTAAATTGAATAAAGCAATATACGGTTTAAAGCAAGCCCTTAGAGTTTGGTTTGAAAAACTCAAAGGCACATTAATAAAGCTCATTTTCAATCTAACTAGATCTGATAATTCATTGTTTATCAAGAAAGATAGCACCAGTATCATGTATGTTCTAGTTTATATGGATGATTTCATCATAACAGGAAACAATATTGCTGAAATAAATCAATCAATAAAATATCTGAATGATCAATTCAAGTTAAAAGAGCTTGGTGACCTCAATTTCTTCCTAGGCATACAAGTGAAGAGGACCGAGGATGGAGGACTTCACCTCAATCAAACTAACTGTATCCAAAATGCACTGAAGAGAGCTGGAATGGATAAGCAAAAGCATCTGTTACACCATGACTACAAATCTGACACTGTCCAAGAACTCTGGTGATCCAATAGATGATCCACATCACTATAGAAGTATAGTTGGTGCTTTGCAATATATTACCATTACAAGACCTGAAATATCATTTAGTGTGAACAAAGTTTGTCAATCTATGTCTAATCCATTGAATGAACATTGGAAAACAGTTAAAAGAGTGCTCAGATACTTAGCAGGAACAATAGATTATGGGCTAAAGCTAAATTTCAGCGATACACTAAAAATCAGTGCCTTTGCTGACGCGGATTGGACTGCAGACAGAGATGATAGGAGATCAGTTAATGGCTACTGTGTACACTTTGACAAGAACTTAGTATCTTGGTGTTCAAAGAAACAAACTACGGTGTCGAGATCATACTGAAGTATCGTAGCATTGCTGCTGTAGTGTCAGAGATTATGTGGCTTAAATTCTTACTGTCTGAGGCAGACCCGGCCCTAGGGGTAGGCGAGCTAGGCAGCCGTCTAGGGCAACGGATGGGTAAGGGGCAACGGCGAAGGTGGTGATGAATATGATTCTCTAAAAATAGTTAAAATTGAATAATATCTATGTATAACTTAGACAATAATTATGTTATATCTCAAGTGGTTTGCATATTTCTTAATGTGACAAGTGATCAGAGTTCAATTCCTGTTGTGTTAAATATTTTTACATATCATTTTTTTTCAAATCGGCTAGGGCAACATTCTTGCCCGGGCCGGTCTTGGTCTGAGGTGACTGGCAATGCAACATGGCCTTCAACAGTGTGGTGTGACAATTCAAGTGCAGTTCAGCTAGCTGCTAATCCAATACTCCACTCAAGGACCAAGCATATCGAGTTAGATTTCTATTTTATGAGAGAGCAAGTTGCTAAGGGCAATATTTGTATTAATCATATTCCAGCACTATATCAAAGGGCAGATGTATTAACCAAATCTCTTTCATCCACTCGGTTTGTGAAATTAAGAAAAGAATTGAATGTTGAAGCAGTCTCAAGAATGACAAGTGAAGAAAGGAAGAAGGAGACAGGAAAAGAGAGCTCAAATTGAGGGAGAGTGTTAGAGACGTTAGAATTGAATTTTAGTTACATGCTATTGCATATTGATTGTGCACATGCACACTCATCTTTTTTCTCTTTTGTATATGTATAAAGGTTGTATCTGAGTTCTGGTATCGATGTAAATCATTTTTCTTATTCTCTTCATATCTGTTCTTTACTTTATCTGGCAGAATGGTAAAATGGTGAAGAATGAAAAGAAACACAGTGGGTATGAGAAGAAGTTTTTTAGGGTGCAAAAAAAGAAATTGGGGTGCAGATAGCCCGGACCATCTGGTTTACTCAATTTAATTCATTGTGGGAAAACTGGATTTACTTAGAAATGTTCTTCTAAGTCATATAATCATCAATTAGGTGCTTCCGCAAAATTGAGATGCATTTAAATATTGATATCTTAATACATATAATTACTCAATTTAATTCAACTGGAACGACAAAAAAATCTTTAGAATATGCAGCAATCCATAATTTTGACAATTTTGTGTAATAATAAATATAAAAAGAAGTATGTGGATTCATCTTTAGTATCTCCAATAAATCAACATAAGTAACTGTTGAATAATTCCGTCGCCAAAGATCCACTCAAAGTTTGAGCAATTTTTATTTAACTCTACTAAAACATATTCCCGGATCCATACGAAAATAGTAAAAATTTAAAATAAAAATAAAAAATGAATTTAAAAATGAATTCTTTGCCTTTGTAAAAGAGGAGCTGCAAATTTTTATCGTCGGTTGCAAAGGTATAAAGCCGTCAGCGGAGGAGTTCCTCAGTCGAACACCACTGCTTCCAGAAAATTTTCAAAGTTTTCTTCAAAATGATTACAGTAAAATTATTTGTAAGGATACCCAGTTCTGTGTAAAAAAAAAAAGGAAGTGAGCAGTGAAAAGGAAAGAGGAACGAATAGGAATGTGATAGGATATTATGGCACATGCGATTTTACAAATGTCTTTCGAGTTGAGACACAAAAAGAATATGGTTTAATAAAGGATGCTGTTTTTCTTCGAAACTCTAGTTTTTAAATCAGTGAAGAAAAATTTTATTTTTTTACTACTAAGTTATTTTTTGACTTTACAGACTTTTTAATTGTAGTTATGAAAATAATATGAATTGAGTTTGTAAATCAGTGAAGAAAAAATAAAAAATTTATTTTTTCACTACTAAGTTATATTTTGGGTTTACAGATTTTATTAAAAAAAAATTCAATTTTTCACTGCTAAGTTTCTAAATCAGTGAAGAAAAAATTCAAGCTCTAGTTTTTAAATCAGTAAAGAAAAATTTAATTTTTTACGTTTTGCATAATGAGAAGGGCAGTTCTGTAAATGGTGGGGGCTATTAAGTTATTTTTGGATTTGCGGGTAAATACTCGGGTTGAAATAGAATTTGCCTTTAGTAAGGGTATTTGAAACAAGAATTAATTATTTTGTAATTACTAGTTATGTATGTGTTAAATATTTGTGTTGTTAATGTGACTAATATGTATTAATAATATTAATTGCTCTTGATGTACGATGCGTCGAATGCGTCCAATGCCAACACTGATGGTTCATCCAAACGGATCAAAACGACGGATCTCATTTCCAATCCTTTAGATGTGTGCAACAAAGGGCTTTTTTATACCCGGACGTACCTAAATATGATATTGAACTCACTGTAGATGGTTCTTACAAAGGAATCATATGTAAGATTGTTTATATCCTATTGTAGCGTTCAAATAAGATTCATTATTAATTCTATTCCAACCAAGATTCGAGATTCCGCCCGGCATGATGGAATTCTGATGATACCGTTCTGGTTCCGGCGTTGATCGGGGCGAAATTCACTCAATAACCTAATTTCGTTCAAGAGAGTGAACAAAATCATTGTACAAAGAACAAAATCGAAAATAAACAATAAAAATTTGAAGATAAAAGTAGAAGCTTTTATAAAAGATTGAAAGATTCAAATTCAAAGTAGTAAATTGAACAAAAATATAAAAGTACCTCAGAATGAACCTAGGGCACAGGGTTGTACTAATGTTTCAATTGATTATGGCTTCGGATGTTTTGATTTTCATCAGTTCGACTTTTATATATTCAAAAGCAGTTTAAGGTTTAGATAGTTTGAGTTTGGGTTGACCGAAAAGATGAAAGGAACGATGACCTATATGGGTTGGATATTATTTTCATGTTTATTAAATTTTTAAATGGACTTTAGGCTTGGTGAGTTTGGACTAAGATTTAGAAGGCTTAATAATAAAGAGGTGTAAATTTGGCTGTAGGCCTTGGGAATATAAATAGGTTATATAAAATGCAAAATGCAAGATTGTTGTATTTATTAAAGTATTTTTATGGATAAAAAATAACAAAATCCAGAATCGAAAATAAAACGGAATATTCAAAATTTACGAAATGGAACCAAAATTTTCAATAATTTGAACGACCGAAGTGGAATCCGAAACCAGAGTTTTAAACCTTGATTCCAACCTATTGTAATTTTCATACATATGCAAGTGAGCATAGATTCATTGATACAGTTTATCCAAAATGGCTATCATTGCCATCTCCAAAGCTTTGTTAGTATTTCTCTTCAGAGAACTTACATCGAAAATGTTACCATTATCTGGATCCTTCTGTTGAATCTTAATAGCTAACTTTTCTTCACGTCTAAAATGCGATGTTATGTCACAGTACTTATGTGTAGAATTAAAACAACCTTTAACTTCATACATGGGTCGTGTAAGCCTTGAAGGAGATCCTTTAAATTTAACATGAACATGTTCTGCTTGGGAAGATAAACTTCTAGCTATGTACCAAGGTTTTTCCGATTGTGCTCCACGAAAAATTTGCCACCTTTTGCCTATTCCCACTGACTGAACGGAAAAAAAAAAAAGATTTTCCACGAATGTAAGAGTCATCTTGATGATTGATTCATCACAACTTAGTTCAAAGATTGTTAATTGCAACAACAACAATTTAATCTGAAGTTCAAACACATGATTAATAGAAAGCAATGAATTATTTATTAACAAGCATATTTGTAAAAGTAACCGTTGATAACTCGAATAAAAATTCTGAAGTTCACATGTATATAAGTACACTGATTACCTTCTTTAAGATATTTATGATTTGAGTTCCCTGATCATTTCTAATTTAAATTTGATCCTCTGAAACAGTCTGAACAGTGAACAACAATGCTTGTCCTGTCAATGCTTTATACCTATCATCGACAACTGGCTGTAGATGCACAGTGAATCCGTTTGTTTGTATGGCTGCATAATAGGAAAAGATACAGATTACATGTATACATACATACATATACACACACTTATAGTTAGTATAGTAAAGAAAAGCAATACAAGTTAAGGTAGGTTTTAGCTACCTATACTGATTAGTTATGGGGCTGTTTAATAGTATCATATAAGCTGCAATTTAAGTTCCATAATCACCATATCATCACTCAGGATTGGAATGCCATTAATTTATTTGGGAAATGATTATAGTCAATATCTACTAGTCCAATAATTTGTCAAAGCAGAAATGCACTTTATGATCTGAACCATCAGATTTTGTATTTGATGTGCTAAATGTAATTACTGGGTTCATTAAATCCCACTGAACGTATTTGTTTTATCTGAAGTGTCAAATTTATACTCCAACACTTCATTTTTTGCTGACCTTTGGGTTTGATAAATCACTGTAATTGATAATCCAAGTCCCGAACATTGTACTACAACATCCACAATCAAATACAAGGCAAAAGAGTAAGTGCTTACCAAGGACTACGGTGCCTAGAAGAATTCCAAGAAGCAATTTCGTTATGGAAGTCATTGTCTTGTAAGCTGCTTTTAAAGCCTTACATCTAAAACCTATATATATATATACACACACATATACAGATGTTATAAAAGATTTTTGTTTCTATCATCCTGTCAGAAATAATTTCACTCTTTGTATACCAACTAAATACTGCTTTTGTGAAACTGGATTATTCAAGCAAATTGAAAAACATTTGATTGGATTGATAGTCTTATCCGTTGTTTACAAGTTCTTATTTCTTTATGTTACATATCTGCTAATTAATGGTGCCATATTGTACGGAAACAATATAAATTTGAAACAGCAGCACAAGCAATTTAAACTAGTTAAAATGAAAAGGAAAAAAAAAAGCCTAATATGAAAATAACATTCCTTTTCAATTAATTTTAAACAAGGACACTTAATTAATTAGTAGAAAATTTGAATAAACTAGTTAATCAAATTAGATTTAACTACTGTGGAAAAAATTTAAAATAAGATGCTTGGCTCGCATCCTTGTGTAAGAAAAAATTTACATTTACATCTCCTACATTGAAAATGAAAACCATGTAATTTATATCTCCCCAATTAAATATGTATAACTATTTGTCATTTTTCGATCATTATCGAGTCTAATGTTTAATTAATGTCAAATATTGAACTTACGTACTAAAAAATGGTACTTAAATTTCAAAGAAAATGCTATTAATGCATAGCAAATATCTGTAGTGTGAAATACTTCCTGTATGAAATATATCTCTATCGTAAAATATTTATCCTGCACATATTTGTATGTTCAATCTTGTTGTGCAATAATATAAATAAATGCAACAAACATTATATACAAAATGTTAATCCAAAAAATGGATTAATATCCAGATATCAGATGAAAGCACCGGTTCAAATAAAAATAAAAATGAAGTATAAAATAGACAACAACACATAGAAGTTTTTATACTATTTCGGCTAACATAGGGTCTATGTCCACTTTAATCTTTTTATTAGTAGATTTCTCTCTATGGATTACAACTAGTTATATTTGATCCGGTCTCAATTTAGTGGCTCCTAGATTTACAATGGAGTTAAAAATGTTATTTGAGGAGAATAGAAGTGAAAAAAGTGTAATGGAAGCTCCATGTTCAAGCGTGTTGAAGGAGATCCAATCGAAAGAAGCTCATTTTCTGTTAGCAAGTAGGTTGGCATTTATAGAGGAATTGGACAGCATAGAGCCAGAGGACCAAGAGCAATGAAGTACAGAAGATAGCGCAAGATCATGCCAAAAGACCCAAGCCGACCCATGTCAAATTTTAAACTCGTGCCGAGTTAAGGTCCTTAACCCGGGGTTGAGTTTATGTGCTTGTCCCAATCATGCTGAAACTTTCACTAGCTCTTCTTTTGCCTTTTCTAAAAATTTCAAGTCATTTCAATTCCGTCTCGATGTTCTCCTTAATTCGGGATGGGTTAAGATCCTTAACTCGAGATTGAGTTAAGACATTAACTCAGGGTTGAGTTTAATTGGTTGAGCCAAACCACTTCATACCTTTTCTAAGACCTTCATTGTGTTTTTCTAAGTGTACATGTCAAATATCAAGTCGTTTCGTCTCCCTCTCAATCTTCTACGTCTAATTGATAATGCTTTAGTGTTAACTAAGTATAAACTCAAATCTTTAACTTGGTACCAACTCAAATCCTTAACTTGTTGAAGTGCTTAACTTGGAGGGTTGACTTAAGACCTTAACGCAGGGGGAGGAGGTGGGTTTGACTTAACGCCTTAACTCGAGGATGAGTTAAGGACTTAAGGCCTTAACTCGGGGATCCAATTTTTCAACCAAACTTCTTGAGCTCAATTCTCTAGTACTTCTCAAGGTGTTTCCAAGTCTATGAATCATTATGCCTTTTCATTTGACCTTCTAAGTCCGGTTGAAATCTGCTTTGCTAAAAAGTGGGTTAACACTTTCCCCTCAAAATATATCTTTCAAATATAAGGTGTGCTTTGCTCAAGAATAAGTTCCAACAATCGGTCTTCCATAGTTGAGTTCTCCAGCTACTTCAATCTTTGTGCATCATCAAGTTCCATCGTATTCTTTTGTCAATCTTAGGTTATTTGAAACCTGTAACAACCTAAGATTCCAGACTCTGACTAAGTGTAATCTATACATCACAATCATTTCAGTTTCATTCGAAGTTATTACATTATCTCTTATTACATCACATACCTGATTTCATTCGAAGTTACTACACATATATCAAAATCATCCCATGTTCATACAGGATTTAACCTTTTTATTCTAATTACAAGGCGTTCAAATCTTTTTAGCAAAATCAAATATGTTTTCGTTCTAATGTTCGATATCTCCAGATCATTTTATATTCAATTTAGTACGCGATCTGTCCGGATTATTTATTTTTAAGTTTAATGCGTGATCTCTTTGGATCTTTTAATGTTTAATTTACGAGGACAATCTCTCCAGATCGTTTAATGTTTAATTTATGAGGACGATCTCTCCGCGTCGTTTTTCATTTAAGTTATGATTTCGGTCTCTCCGGATGCTTACCGAGTCCGCTCGCTCTCCGACAAAGGAACTCAACGACCAAGTAAGCCCATTCGCTCACTCTCCAGTGAGGAGACTTATTTCTTGCACTTCGGTCTCGTCTCTTCGATCGGGACTCTAAGGCAATCAATATCAGACATCACTCTCTAGTGGAATTTCAAAATTTAAATATTCAAGTCAAATCCAAACAAACAAGCAGAAATCCTAAGTGTTCATCCCGGACATCCGACTCAGAGCGTGACTAGAGACCAATCTAGGTTTTGCGCACGTCTTAAGGTCAAGGGTTATTATTATTTTAAACAATCACCTTAGACATCCGAATTAAAGCATGAGTAGGGACTAATCAAGGTTTTGTGCATGTCTAAGTGGTCTGGGGTTATTACTGTCCTCAATAGTCACCTTAGGCATCCAATTCAGAGTGTGTTGGGATCATGTACATGTGTAAGTGGTTTGAGGTTATATTGCATCATTTACTCAAAGTCAGGGTAAAGGAATCGAACCAGACCCCCAACCCATCCCAATCATGAGTTTGTCATCTAATGGAAGTCTTTGATCCATAACTTCATTCTTTCCCCGTTCCAACGATGGGCTGCTGGTTACGGTTCCTACTGTCTTGTATTTGTATTTCGATTTGCCACTCTGGCTCCAAGATCATTTTTTTCAAGCGTTAAAGCTCATCGCAGATCCAAATCAATTGTGCCCTCGAGTCATGGAGATATTTTTTTCTTTTTTATTTGCTCTATCTCCTGATGCTCTTGCATTAGCTCCTTATCCTTAGTTTTGAATTTCAGCAACTCTAGTTATTCCTTACTGTCCCATCCTCCGAAAGAACCCTTCTAGCATCTTCTACTGTCTAACCATGAACCCTTCTAGCATCTCCCACCGCCTAGCCATTATATCATCTTGCGTTTTCTTCATTATCCTCTCCATCTCTTCTGTCACGATCCACTTTTCCGTATAAATTTAAACTGAGTTTTAACCACACTCGTCAGCTAAATCACACAGAAAGGTAGATAGTAAAAGAAAGAAAGTTGATAGAAGATAGAAAGAAGGTAGAAAGGAAATAGAACAACATAGAATCTCACAGCAGAACGAATAATCTATAATACAAAATAAGTCTTTTCATAAAACAAAAACTGTAACTTAAAAACATATACAGACATCAATCAGAGTATACATCTATTAAGCACGGACAGTTATAAGACCATATCCTCGTAGTAACTGCTAAACACAACCAAATGTAATAGAATATAATCATCTACATGGATACGTCTCTGGTCTCTAGCTCCTCTCCTGAAGCTTCCATTATCTATCTAAACCTGGAAATATGCTCGGTTTGACCCGAGCATATAGGAAAAACCACGCCCGGGTCAGTTTGGTAAAACCAACGTGAGACAAACACACTCAATTTGAATTATTAAAGTTTCAAAATCCTTTGAAAATCAAAGGTATCTTGTAAGACCACGCCACAAATAAACACGACGGGTTTTTATATTACGATAACCAAAATATTTCATATCAAAATCCTATGATATTATAAGAGTGTCTAAGTACAAATACTTATTCAAATAGCTGAAATTATTACATTAATTAAATTCCAACAATACTAGGCTCTATAATCCAAATCGTAAGGCACGTGTTGGAGAATGGATTCCATCTGAATGACTAGGCATTAGGGTACCACCTATCACAGTACACGTCTAGAACAACATACCGAGGACCACTCAGGGATCCTCTGCTACACAAGACCGAACTACCCCTAAACTGGATAGATCGAATAAGATTACCCTACGGTTCGGATCAAAAACCGCCACATAGCCGAATAAAAAGGGACTCTAAATAGGGGTAATCTTACCCTACTTGGATGCGACCCACTTAGCCTTGCTGCATCGCCCCTGATTTTCCGTCATTCCCGATTGATGAGGCTCAAGGCTAAGCATTACCTTTTTAGGAATATTTACTTAGAATGCTCATTGTCCTCCAATGACAATGTACTGATAGCATTCATCCATACAAGTCCGCTCCCTGAACAGAATCGAATGCATTACTCCTACTACATCTGTTTTGGAATCACCCTCAGGATTAGTAGCGATTAGCCCTTGCACTTCACTTCTCCATCTTCGACTCCATGCTCTTGTCTTCATTATGAAAACGTACTCGTTGGATCGAAGTGGTTTCGGATCACAAATCCGATCCCGATCTCTTCGAATATTTTCCAGTAAACTCACCCCCGGTTCTTTAGGAAATAAACATACGAAAATAAGATCGGAGATCATCTCCTAACCATTGATGGACAGATTTCCTTACAAACGTCCTAAAAGAACGAAACAAGTTTATACGTATAGTATAGCACCTCAAATGGTAACTGCACCATATAATTTTCGAGTTTCCTTTAGATATTCCCAAAGTTATGTTTGGGTCCAGATTTGATAGTCGGTTATTTAACTATCAAACATGCAATCAGTTCAACTAATGTGTCATTTCCTATTGCAAACATTAAGCCTTATTTGATTTAAAATTCCAATAAATTAAAATTACTTAATCATACAGCATATATTTATCTCACTGGTTAAATATATTCACAAAACCATTCATTTTCAAAATATTTGGAAAATCCTTTTAAAATAAAATCTAGAAAGCACCAATACGGCATCAAACCATGGATCATAGCTCAATGGTTACATCTCTATCCCAGAGAAATTCGAGACTTAGCTGCAGGCACTCACTGCCTCCGATTTACGCCACGCGAGTATACCATTACTTTCCGAAAACTTTGTAATAA
Organism: Allium cepa; assembly: GCA_030765085.1. Lineage (NCBI taxonomy): Eukaryota > Viridiplantae > Streptophyta > Magnoliopsida > Asparagales > Amaryllidaceae > Allium > Allium cepa. Next base: position 516,414,480 of record CM060938.1, read on the forward strand.
TTCTCCAAAGTAATGTTTATAAAGTTTAATATAAAATTTTCCAAGTTCTAATTTAAGTAAAGAATACTCTTTTATAAAAGTTTACTATATAATATATTATTTTTAAAACACCATTATTATTTGATAAATTTGTCTATGAAATAAATACACTTTAATACTAATTTACACTAAAGTAAAAATTAACTTTAAATAATCACTATAAATTAACTTTTTAATCTATAATTATTATACTTTAATAATTTAGATAATTAATAACTTTAAAACAGAAACTAATACTTTTTATGTAATTTTTAAAAATAATAAATTAATTACTTTAAATCATTACCAAAATATTTACCAGTTAATTTTAAACATCATCAATAAATAATAATCATTTTTAAACAAATTTTGGTTCAAAGTCAACCCAAATCGCAAAAGAAGGCTTAACCATCCCAATAGTACTTAATCAAGCTACCTTTTAATTTCATAATAGTCCAGAATAACAAATACAGATATTTATATTAATCAGCTTTTAACATTATACTGCCCAATATAATTATTAGGAAAATAAATAGATGTCCGTACAAATAAAATAGCAAACCAGGGTTTTATTTTTGCTAGTAAACGTTCACAACAGATATATTCAGTAATAATGGCAGAATGGTGACTTATTCTTCCAATAAGGGTTAAATTAAAAATAATTAGTGAAACGGTGTTTTATTTCGCTAACCAGATGTTAAAAACATCGTAATTAAATTAAAACCAACTCGACGTTTTTTTATCTGGCAAACCTTTCAATATTCATGTCATATAAATTCAAATGACGATATTGTTTTTAACTTGATTACTTCAATTTCTGTCCATTTCAATTTTACCATAAAATCTCACTTATTCAGACTTGACAACGGTTTATACGACGACGTAGTGTTCGTCGATACGAACCCATTGCAACAACTGCATGTAAATCGGGTTTCGTATACATTAGTTACAACATTTTAAAATAGACAATATATATATATATATATATAAATATATATATATATATATATATTAACATTTTAAACTTTATAAAGACCCTTCCATCATTTCCCTGGCAGAAGCCCGTAACCAACAAAATTTAACATTTTAAATTATTTTATTATTTATTTTCCTTCATTCATTTTATATATATATATAATTCAGAACATTCACAAAATAATTCTCCCACCCTCATCCCTTTTGAACCGAGCCCAGCCCACCCTTCTCTTTTCTTTTTCTTTTTTAAAACAAACGGGCCGAAGCCCAACTTCCCTTACAAAACAAGCAAACCCGTTTCCCCTTTCCCTCCTCCTCCTCCTCCTCCTCTCTCTCTCTCTCTCTCTCTCTCTCTCTCTCTCTTTTCCTTCATCTCTTCTTACTCCCAGTTTTCAACCTACCATCTTGAAACCAAAATTCCAAAAAAAAAACCTACATCTAAATCTAACAACGACTTTTGCCTATCGATCATCACCCACTCACACGCGATCATGCCCATTAACATAGTACTACCCCTTCCACTCCTACGCATGGACATCGAAGCTCGCTCGGACCCATGATTTCATGCACGGGCATTCCAAAAATCGATCGACACAACCAGGACCACCAACATGCCACAACTCATACATTCATCCATTTGCACCTCTTACCCCAACTTCGGCCCTCTCTGATAAAAAATGAACCAATGCCGAGCCCATAATTCCACCATCGCCACCCCTACATTCAAAGCACAGTGACATAATCAACCTCATCTCGCCTTTCTCTACCACTAGAACACAAGTCGCCGCCACCGATGTGACCCCCACGTCACACACCACCCCCAGCCGAGTGTGGCACCACTCGGTCCACGCCGCCGTCCCCAGAAGCGATTTTACCGAACCAAAAGAAATGAGGCTTTAAACCCTAAAAATTCACAAACAACCTAATTCAAATACCTAATTCAAAATTCCATCATGGTAGATCCCTTCCCCTCATCGTCATGCTTCTCTAGGTCAGGCCGTAACGCTTATCGACCACCACATCGTCGGAATTTAATTTTTTAACAAAAACCGATCATCTCCAAATTTCTCACAACATAGACCACTAAAAAACATGAAACCTACACTAAAAACCCTATCTTCGTATGACGATCACAAACATATACATCAATCGATAGTTTGAATATGTGGTAAATTGACGTAACTTGGGTTACTTTCTGTTTTTTTGCAAAATCTTGCCATATAAAAAACAAACCAACTTCAACCCATTGTAGTGTGATCGTGATTCAAGAACACAGACTTCATTAGTTGACTTCACTTGTTAACTCGAATAGAAACAAGAGATATTTATTTTTGAGCAAAAGGTCTTCAAGTTTTTATTCTGTTAACATTTTTACAGAGCACAGCAAATATATATATATATATATATATATATTCCTAGGCATCTCAAATAAATTTTCTCACCTTCCACATTTTCTCTAATCTTTGAAAACTTCAGGTTGGTATTTAGTTTTATGATCTGGACTTTGAAATCTTGGAAGAACTTGCATTGTTTTTGCTTTGATTTTGAACAGTGGATGTTTTTGCAGGCTTCTTCTTCTTTTATTTAACTGTGTTTTAGTTATAGAGTTTATTTGTTTACAGGCTTGTGAAAACATAATGGAACTATGCCTGCTTATATATACATATTCTGATGTGGAGATGGATAGGGCAGAGGAGGTAGATGGAGAACAGTGTGGAGGAGAAGGAGATTAAGAGAAATAATTTGCAATAACTCCTATTCCTTCCCTTTTCACTGTTGGTACATATATAGAGCATTTGTAAAGACTTTTCTGAGGTGGCATGCACATACAATCGCATCTACAAAAGCAAATAACTTTTTAAAAAGGAAATAACCAAAATACTAATAAAGGTAAAATGTTAGTGCTGCACGTCTCGCATGTGCAATTGCCAATAGTGCTTGATTGATACCCACTTGCTATTAATTCAGATATCGTCTAGGCACCCATATCAGTCTTTTGGGTCATGCATTACTGTCTTCATGTGTCTCCGTGGTGGTGTTGTGCGTATCACTGCCCACCCCTTCAAGATCGACCTTGTCCTCAAGGTCGGTTAGTGAAAATTCAGGTAGAAGTGGTTGTGATGTTGCTGTGGTTGAATTTGGGCACAGTTTGAGTAGGGAAACGTGGAATACAGGGTGAATGCGGGATTCTGGTGGAAGTAAAAGCTTGTATGCGACGGGTCCTATACGTTCTATTATTTGGTAGGGTCCGAAGAACTTTTTGGTCAGCTTGTGATGGTTGTTTCGTAGTGAAGATTGATGATATGGTTGCAATTTAACGAATACCCAAGAACCTTCCTCAAATTGTTTATCGCTTCTTTTTTGATTGGCATATGTCTTCACTCTGGCTTGAGCTTTCTCCAAGTTTTGCTTAATAAGTTGAAGTAGGCGGTCGCATGACTCTGCCCAGTCAGTAAAATCAGGTGATGTGGATGATGAGGTGATATAATTGGATAGTATTGGACGAGGTCGGCCATACACATCTTGGAAGGGGGACATACCTATGGCTGTACGTTTAGTTGTATTGTACCACCATTCAGCCCACGGCAGACATTTAACCCACTTTTTTGGTGTACCACCCACTATTGCTCGTAAATACGTTTCAAGGCATCGGTTCAGCACTTCCGATTGACCATCCGTTTGTGGATGATAAGCGCTGCTCATTCGAAGCTTTGTACCATGTAAGCGGAATAACTCCTTCCAAAATTGACTAGTAAATAATCGGTCACGATCCAATACAATAGAATGTGGAAATCCATGTAGACGGACATACTCATCAACAAAATACGAAGCTAATTGTGGGGCTGAAACGAAAGTGGGTAATGGGTAGAAGTGGGCGTATTTTGAGAGGCGGTCAACAATCATCCAAATAGTTGTTCTTCCTGCCGATGGTGGAAGATTCGTGATAAAATCCATTGCTATATCCTCCCAAATTTGAGCTGGAATTGGCAGAGGTTGAAGTAATCCTTTGTATAGCTTGTTGTTAGGCTTGGTTTGTAGGCATGTGGGGCATTGTTTGACGAAATTCTGGACCGCATTGCTAATTTGGGCCAAAAATAATTGCTGGCCACTCTTGAAACAGTGGCTTTAATGCCCGAGTGACCCCCAATTTTGGAATTGTGTAACTCGTCGATGATTTTGTTTTGCAGTTCAACATTGTCTGGAACATATGATCTATTCCCCCAAAATAGTAATCATTTCGAAATGTAAATTTAGGGTTCGTGCTTGTACCTGACCGATCTGTTCGATGATTGTTTGAGCTGTGGCATCTTGTCGAAGCGCTTGCTGGAGATCACTGAGTATCGAAAATGTTGGGCCTGACACTACGTTCATCTCGGCATTGCTGGCGAAGCGGGACAATCCGTCTGCAACCACATTTTGCTTTCCCGGTCAATAATGAATCGTGAAATCGAAGCCCAATAGCTTGGTTAGCCATTTTTGCTGTTCTTGGGTCTGAATTGTTTGTGAAGTAAGCTCACACAAACTTTGATGATCAATGAAGATTTGGAAGGGGTGACCAAGCAAGTAGTGGCGCCATTTCTTACTGATGAAGTTATTGCAAACATTTCTCTTGAGTAAGTGGAAGCTTTTTGGAGGGTTCGTGGCAATTTTAGGCTGAAATAGGCTATGGGATGGTCGTCTTTGGAAAGTATAGCACCTATGGCGGTGGCAGAAGCGTCTGTTGTAATGGTGAAGGGTTTGTTGAAATTGGGAAGGGATAAGGTTGGTGTAGTGGTAACGACTTGTTTCAGTTTGTGAAAGGCGGATTGGGTTTGCGTGGTCCAAATAAAATTGTTTTGTTTTAATAGTTCGGTTAGCGGGCTGGCTAGTAGTGCATAGTGTTGTATAAAGCGACAGTAATAGCGGGTTAGGCCCAAAAAACCACGTACTCTGGCAATAGATGTGGGTGTTGGCCAGGTAATCATAGCTGCGATTTTAGATGGATCAGCGCGCGCACCTTCGCGTGATATTAGATGGCCTAGGTAATCCAGTTCGATTAGGCCGAATTTAAAATTTTCCAAATTAGCAAAAAAAATGATGATTGCTTAGGATTTCTAGAGTGGTTTGAAGGTGATTTAGGTGAGCATCCTACGATGAACTATATACGAGAACATCGTCAAAAAAAACAAGGATGAATTTCCGTAAGTGGGGACGAAATATGTTGTTCATGGTGGCTTGAAAGGTGGATGGGGTGAAGAAAATGGACTAGTTGATGGTTGGATAATTTTAGAGTGAAGCATTTCTTGAATTTGGCGTTCGATTTCATTTTTTTGGAAATAAGGGTAACGATAGGGTTTGGTGTTGATCGGCTCGGCATTTGGAAGTAAATTTATGTGGTGATTAAGGCCACGGTTGCGGGGTAAAGTTGTGGGTGTAGAGAGAATATGTTTGTAGGATGTTAACACGTTGTTGAGTTGTGGGTTAACTTCGGGTATTGGCTGTGGTTTGGTGGGTGGGTCGCTTGGTTGAATATGTAAATAGAGGAGGCTTGCAATTGAAGACGTTGTGTCTAAACGTCTTAGTTGTTGTAGTGAAATATGAGATGGGCTGTAATTCAGGACCAAACCAGTAAGGCATATGGGCTTGCCGTTATAATTGAATGACATGGTTAAATGTTTGTGGTCCGTCGTTATTGGCCCTAATTGCTACAACCATTGAATTCCAATTACCGCATCAGATCCAACTTTATTCAACATGAAAATCAACACTGAATTCATTACCTTCAATTTGGACGTTCACATCGTAACAACTGCTTGAGCTTCGTAGCTTTTCGCCGTTGCCCACGGTGACAACGAAGGTATTTGTATTGGTAATTTCTAAGCCCAAAAACTTTGCTGTTTTGGGGTGCAAATAATTGTGCGTGGAGCCGATATCGACGAGAATGGAAATTGAGTGGTTGTTGATGGATGCAGGTAGACGGACTGTGCGTGGATTAGTGGAACCGTTAGGGCATGGAACGAAATTTCCTGTGGAGTATCTTGGTTCGGCTGGTCGGTGATGTTTTGGTCAGAGATTGGGAAATCATCAGGCTCGTTGGTAGTAGGTAGTGGTGTATTGTCTGGGTTAATGTCAGGAAGAATCATGAGAATATGAGTTGGTTTACAACGATAGCCGAATTGGTATTTTTCGTCGCAATTAAAGCATAGCCCCTGTTGTTTGCAAATATTCATTTCTTCTAGGGATAATTTTTTTATAGGGATTAGTGGTTTGGAATTTGGCACGGTAGGTGTTTGGTGAAATGATTGAGTGGTTTGTGAGTTGGTATTCGGTTTTTGGAACTGGGTATAGCTTCTTGTGAAGGGAAATTTGGGTAGGTCATTAAGTTTCCGCTCAATTAGTTTGGCTCCATCTATAGCGTCAGAAAAGGTTGTGGGTTTAAGGATGTGGAGTTCGTTTTGTATGTGTGTTTTGAGGTCGGAAATTAAGCATTGGAGTATGGATTCATTGGAAAGTTTAGTAATATGGTTGCAAAGTGTTTCAAAGGTTGCTTGGTAATTTTCGACGGTGGTAATTTGCTTAAGTTTGAACAAGGTGGCTTGCGGATTGAGAAAGGTAGGTGGTCTGAAGCGGTTCTCGATCGCTTTTGTCAACGCCATCCGAGTAGAAATTTGATTGTTGTGATGCATCCATTGAAACCATGATAGAGCTTGGCCTTGCATGTGGAAGCTTGCGAGATCAACTCATTGGTCTTCCGGTGTGGAGTAATAAACGAAGAATCGATCTGCTTGGAATATCCAATCGTGTGGGTTGGATCCATCGAATGTGGTTAGAGAGCATTTAGGTGTTCGAGTGGGTGTTGGTGTTGCCAAAATAGGTGGTTATCGGTTAGGTGATGGATGGTATGTGGTTAATGATTGGTGAACGGGGGTGGAGTTGGTGAGTTGTCTAGTTTTTGGTGGACGTCGGCCATTTGTTTGGTTAGATCGTGGAGTACGGTTTTGATGTCGATATTGTCGACGGTTAGGGTTTCTAGCATGGCACTTTGTGTGGACTGGTTGGTTTGAATGGTGGTTTGGGTGGCTGCAATGGTGTTGATGGCTTCTTAGTGGTCAGTAAGTTGTTGGAAGGCGTCGTCGATTCGGGTCATGGTGATGGAGTTTTGTTGAATATTTAGGTAAGAGAGGAGGGGAGATCAGAGGTGAAAGCACCAAAATGGTGTGGAGTTGGATAGGTCAAAGGAGGTAGAAGGAGAACAGTGTGGAGGAGAAGGAGATTAAGAGAAATAATTTGCATTAACTTCTATTTCTTCCCTTTTCACTTTTGGTACATATATAGAGCATTTGTAACAACTTTTCTGAGGTGGCATGCACGTACAATTGCATCCACAAAAGAAAATAACAGAAACTTTTTAAAAAAGGAAATAACATAAATACTAATAAAGGTAAAACGTTAGTGCTGCACGTCTCGCATGTGCAACTGCTAATTATGCTTGATTAATATCCACTTGCTATTAATCCAGATATCGCCTGGGCACCCATATCAGTCTTTTGGGTCATGCATTACTGTCTTCATGTGTCTCTGTGGTGGTGTTGTGCGTATCATATTCATATGTATACGTACTATATTTAAGTGATGGTTTGAAAAGAGTTTTTGGTTGCTGACATGATATTTTCTTTTGGGATGAAATGAAATCGAAAAGTGCTTAAAATCCTTGTTTTGGTTTTTTCTATTTTTGATTAGGCAAGCTACTGTAACAAAATATATGTTTGAATTAGATTTTACTCATTTGCTTTATTTTCATTTCCATTTTTCTTACTTGCTTTGTTTACTAAATTGACATATAAATATACATCAGCCCTTTACATACCTTTTGTTTTACTTGACCAAACAAATGTTTAATTTACTTGTTACTGGATTCTTTTACAAGCCTTCATATACATATACATATATATTTTGGAACAAGAATTATAAAAATGGTTTAAGACAATGTTAATGTTTACATATATATATATATATATATATATATATATATATATATATACACCTTTAAACAATTCAAAGTAAAACTAGAAACTTTGTTATTTTATTTTAAGGGTATAAAATAGCATTTAACAAAGCATTACTTTATTAATGATCTCCCATTTTAAACGGTTCTTTAGATTTTCTCATTTATATCATATACATTTTCACATATATTCCTTCTTTCATTTTCAATATAGAAAAATATTACTTTTTGAATTGATACACACATACACACATTCTTCCTAACTAATATGTATATAGGTACATAAGAAAATAAATTTTAAACCCTCCTACTTAAATTCACTACATTGTTCATAAACCAAAATCATTTTTATTTAAAATATTTTCTTTTGCTTTTTCATATATATTTGTTTGCTATGAATTCCTTTCCAATATATATATATATTGTTGTCATGAATATATACATATATATAAGCAATTCCAATTAAATCAATCTCCTATTTTATAAATAAAAAAAATCTGAAAACTAAAATTATTCTTTTGGCTTAAAAACTATATTTTATTGCCATTTGTTATTTAATGGGGATTTTTGTTCGATTAAAATATTGTATTATTGAATATTAAAAATTAATATTCAAAACTCGAGACGTCAAAATCCCGGGTCGTTACATTCTTCACTGGTCATGTAGCTAGACTGATGAGAATTTGAGGACAGCCCTTTGTTGCCCCCAGGCTCTGGTTGACTTGCTTATGTTTTAAATGTAGAATTAGACCTCTTCATCTTCTTCAAATCACATATTCAAGCTTCAAGTTTTCAGATCTAGCTTCGTTCTTAGTGAAAGCTCCAAAATGTTAACCCAAAAAATAGATCAACACCCAAATATAAGATGAAAGCACCAATTCAGATAAAAGTAAAAGAAAATGTGGAAAATGGACAACAACACACAAATGTTTTTATACTGATTCGACGTAATTTCTAGCCTACGTCATCTTTTTATTAGTTGATCTCCCTTCGGATTACAACTAGTTAGATTCGATCTGCCCACAATCTAGTGGCTCTCATATTTACGAATAGAGTTAAGAATGTTACTTAAGGAGAATAAAAGTGAAAAAAGTGTAATGGAAGCTCCAAGTCCAAGAGTATTAAAGGAGATCCAGTCGAAAGAAGATCCTTTTCTGGTAGTAAATAGGTTGGTATTTGTAGAAGAATCGGGTAGCATAGAGTTAGAGGCCCAATAGCAATAGTCCTGGAGATAACGCAAAGTCATGTTAGAAGATCTAGACCGACCCGAGTGAAATCCTAAACTCATGCCGAGTTAAAGTCCTTAATTCGAGGTTGAGTTTAGGCGCATGCCCAATCATGGTGAAACTTTCCTAAGCCCTTCTTTTCTTTTTCTAAATGCTCTCACCAAATTTCAAGTTATTCCAATTCCGTCTCGATGTTCTCCTTAACTCGGGATGAGTTAAGTTCCTTAACTCGGGTTGAGTTAAAGCCTTAATTTAGGGTTGAGTTTAATTGGTGGGATCAAACCACTTCAAACTTTTCTAAGTCCTTCCTTGTGTTTTTGTAAGTGCATATGTCAAATTTTAGGTCGTTTCGTCTTTGTCTCGATCTTCTACATCCAGTTGAAGATGCTTTAGTGTTAACTCGGTACCATCTCCATCAAAATTCTTAAATCACTGAAATATTTAGCTCATCGAAGTCCTTAACTTGAAGGGTTGACTCAAGGCCTTAAATCGGGGGGTTGACATAAGGCCTTAACTTGGGGTTGAGTTAAGGACTTAGCCAATATTTCAACCAAACATTTTAAGCTTAATTCCCTAGTCTTTCTCAGGGTGTTTCCAAGTCTATGAATCATTATATCTTTGCTTTGACCTTCTAAGTCCAATTAAAATTTGCTTTGCTAAAAATAGGGTTGACACATTAATATATCGAATGTTGTTCTCATTTGAAATTTCAAAAATTGGAGGAGCAAACATGCAAATCAATATTTCAACAAAGAATGACCTTCCTTCGGTGCTGCACACATGATGCAAAGTGAAAATTATGCTAACAAATTTGTAAAATGTACAAACTAAAATCAAATCATACATTATACTAATATTTGAACGAATGTAAAATATGCTCGCTTAATTTATTCAATTCATTTCCATGAGTGATTTGTTTCACAGTGTGTGAACATAATAGTAAAATAATTATATTTAAGCGATTAGGATTATTATACGTTTTACATATTATGTTCTGGATACTAAAAATATAGTGGTTATCATGAGTGTTTTCACTGTAATTATATTATAGACTAGAGGGCATAGTAGGATAAATAGGAGATCGATAGGATTGTAAAAAGCCTATTTCATAATGCTCAAATGCTCAAGATAGAGAAATGAGAAGTTTTAAAGTTAGCAAGGAAGTAATGAGAGAACAAAAAGACAATTCGTCTAAATTTTGGATTATGTAAGGTATAAGTTAGAACTTACTATCCAATACCGCATAACATGCTACCAAACCAGAAAATAGTTTGGCAGTCGGAGCTCGGCCAAAACTCTAGCATTTTTCCTTCATTCTTTGACTAGTGCCAATACTTTAAAATTGTGTTTACCTAACAAACCATACTTTTGTGTGTAATATTTAAATAGCTTGTTTAAATATTAAAGATTTAATTTAATCAACGACTCAAAAAACTCAAATTTTGCATATGATAGGATTAGGGTTCGAGATCACTTTCAATATGTTTAGAATATCGCTTTCGAGCATTTAAGTATAAGAGTCAATATTTTGGAGGTTCCGAATTCTAAGCTAGATATTAGGATTAAATTGATAAGTGACCTAGAAAAACTAACTTTTGCATGATTTAAGCCTTAAATTTCACCTAACTCAAATTCTTATGTTAAAAAGGTCTTATGTTACTTGATCAAAAGAGTTGTCTCTTAGCAAGGTATGCAAATATGAAAATAAGAAAGTCATCTATAACAAATTTCTAATTTGAATTTGAATTAAACCACCATAAAAGTCCTAATTCAAGTTCTTTATTTATGCTTTGAGTACAAATGAATACAAGAAAGAAGAGACCTAGGATCCACCCTTTCTTAAGTGTGTACATGTGTATGCGGAGGGGAAATGGGTGGGGTGGAGGGGTATATGTTTATTTATAAGAAAATTGCATCATTAGATCTTGACGTGTGGTAGGTACTAACCTTGGATGGTTGAGCTATTCCTAACTGATTGCTAACATGGCACGTTGTTGAGATGACATATGGTACAAGATCCATTTTCCGTCATTTCATGCTGACATGGATAGTTGAAGTAAAGGAAGCTAACACTTGGAAAATCAAGGTAGCTTCGATATCATTTTAGGCATTCAATAACACTTCTTAGACACACGATAACACCTTAGCCTTGCATATGCGATAGCATTATAATATCAGATACGTAATAGCACTTTAGATTTCAGTCATGCGATAGCACATCAGATTTTTAGATGTGCAATAGCTCATTAACTTTAGATTAGTGACAGATCATCAGCTTTAGACATGGAATGGCTTTTCCATTCTAGTCATTAGATTACTCCTCAATTCTACACATGCTACAGACATCACACAACATCCATACATCATATATAAGCAATTAAAGCATAATTCTTACATTCATATCATCCTAGATCAATGAGAGTAGAATATGACGACCGACATGGTCAAAACACAAGAACGAATCAAAATCAACATTTATCTTTTAAAACTATTTTAAAAGTGTTATTGTGGCTATATCTGAGTTTTAAAATGTTTCAACATACAAAATCATCTTTAAAATGTCTTATGAGTAGTGTAAAATCGCTCACTAATTACCCAAAATGCTCACAATCGATGTAATCTGTTATGAATAGTTGCCTTCATGTTTCCCAGTGCCCCACATTAATTACCTTCTAATAATGTGATTTAGCTAATTAAAGTAAGGAAAAAGGTTTCTTTTTAGATGAAAAGTATTAATGGAGATTTGTTTCTATTTTAGAAATGTGAAAAGTGATTAGGAACCGTCCTACCTTCCCAATTATACAAAAATCCTAAAATGGGATACTGGGCCTAATTTGAACCCAAACAATTACCAACTAAGCTCTCTAAAAACTATCAACTTCAAATAATCATCTCTCCTAGCTGGTGAATCCAAAAACCTATTAATTAGGACAACTTTATGGAAAGGGAAACCATAATATCTTTCATTTAAAAGTGGTTTTAGACCCTAATTTGACTCATGTCAAAAGTTGTAGGTCTTAAAATTTTTAAAAGCAAAACCGTCCAACGAAATTACTAACAGTCAAAAATATCAATATTCAACATTATCTAAAGTTATAACATCATATGACACAACTCAGATTTAAAATAATATTTTATGATCCTCCGATACATAAAGTATGGAACGTCACACTTCCCTCCATCCCTAAGTAATTTCACATCCAAAATTCCATCAACCAGTAAAATCAATCATTATAATTACCCCATATTCCTAACAACTAAAAACAAGCATGTCAAAAATCAACCTTGCAATCAAATAATATCTAGGTCTCTCCTAGCATGTAGAGTATTAAACTACTCTCTATAAAACATCAAATGTGAAAGCAAAGATAAAATGGAAATCTTACCATGTGAAGATGGTTAACCGGTTCTTGTACTTTTGTCAGCCACCTAAGTTTAATTTTTCTTGCTTTCACTCCACTGAACCTTCACTAACTCTACCGTCCTCCTCATAAGCTACTTCATATCATGATAAATGATATGAATTATTCTACGAGGTCTTAAGGTCTTTATTTCCATCTTGATATCATCAAACCGATCTGATGAAACAACCATCCTTGCTATGCACAAAATTTCAAAAATGAGAAACGTGGAATAAATTTTGCACATCAAAACCATTTTTCGGGTAAGTCGACTCTGTAAGCAAGGTTATGAATTCTCAAAAGTATCAGAAGAGGACATATAAATCTTGATGCCAACTTCCCCTTAGTACGCAATCAGATTAAATTATTCAGTGAAGAGATGTTGACAATACTATATCGCCAACAAAGAACTCTAAATCAAGTCCTCTCTTATCAACACAGCTCTTCTGTCTATCTTAGGAAACTTTCAATTTTTACGAATTAATTTCATCTTCTTCGAGTTTCTCTACTCATATCTGACCATAGTATAAGTTTCTTGCCCACTTCCTTCCAACATTAAGGAGTGTTGCATGGTCAATCATATAATGCCTCGAATAATATCATACCGATGCTAGACTAATAATTATTATTGTATGAAATTCTACTAAATGCAAGTGATCATCACACAAGCTTTCAAAGTCAAGAATACAAGCTTGCAATAAATCTTCCAAGATACAATTCACCCTTTCGGTCGCTCCATCAGTTTGTGGATGATAAGATATACTCAAATGCAGCTCTGTCCCTAATGCCTTTTGTGAGATCTTCTAAAAGCCACTAGTAAACAACATGTCTTTGTCACTTACAATGCTCTTTAGTACATCACGGAATCGCACTTCCCACTTTACAAACAACTTGGTCAATTTCAATGTCATTTTAATCTTTACAAGTACAAATCTAGCACTCTTAGTCAGTCTATCGACTATAACCTAGATTCCAACCTCTATTCCTTATCAATCAATCAATAAAGTCAATCAATATCTATTCCCATTTCCACTTGGGAATCCCCAGTGATTTTAGCATACCAGTTGGCTTCTTCTGTTCATCCTTAACCAGCCAACAATTTATACACTTCTAGATGAATGTTCGAACATCCATCTTTATTCATTACCAAAACGATGTTCGCCTCATAGTATATTTTATTTCCTTCGGGATATATAGTCAATCTCGAATAATGGCACTCTCGTAGCTCCTTATCCCTCAAGCCTCAATATCAAGAATAAACAATCTTCCGTTTTTATGTAGCCAACAATATCAAACAAGTCCATATTACTACTTCTCTTCAAATTCTACTCCACTCTCAATCTTAGAGATGATGTCAACTAGTCTAGCATCTTGTCTCTTACTAGTACCAATTCGATCAATCAAATAGTTTTGATAATCAAACTAGCCAACATTTCTAGCTCAAGCTCAGAGGTCTAATGTCATAACCAACTATAGTACCTTGAGAATTTGATATATGTTACAATCAAAACTTAATAACTTGTAATACTAATTAATTGGATTATATTGGTAAATAAACTTATTTAAATTGAGAAGAGGCAATTTATCATTTTCTAGCTTTGAAATTTGACAATGGGACTTGCAATATTGCTGGATCATTTTATTATATAAGTATCTTTGGTTTAGGGGTTGTATAAAGGGAATATTGGTGAGTTAATAGCTAAGTGAAAATCAAGCATGTATGTCGACATAAATGAAATGATATGTCGACATATCACTCATCTATCACCCAATGTCGACATATAGTTTGACATAGGTCGACATATTAATAGTAGTTTTAGTTTTTAAATTTCAAATAAAATATTATTATTTAAATTACTTGGATAGTTCTTAAACTGGATTTATGACTATATATGCACTATTTTAGACCAAAAAGAATCTTTCTTTACTTTTTTCATCATTGTTCTTCCTTTTTCACTTCACAACTTTGAAATGGCCTAACTTTGTAACAACCCTAATTTTAATTAATATTATTTAGGAGATTTAGTTAAATAATTGAATAAAATAATATAAAAGGTTAAGGGGATTGAGAGTTGATAATTAACAAGGGTCATGCCTTAATGAATGAGTTAATAAGAATGGTTTAAAACTTAATAAGAAGGAGGAATATATGATGAGAGCAAGTGTGAATAGATCTAAATTTCTACACATAAACGCTTATTTTCTTATTCCCTCCCTTATTTCATTCATTAGAAACAAAACTAAAAGAGTAAGGCAGGCCATCGCAAGGTGATTCAAGAGAACAAAAGTTAGAAAAGCAAGATTGAAGCTTGGGGAAATCAAATCAAATACAAATCTCAACTTTCTTAAACCATTCAAAGCCTATAATTGTTATGCATCTCATATTTTGTTATTTTCAGTTTTAAGTATAAATCTAATTCTTTTTCTTATATTATGCTATGCTATGATAATTTAAATGATTATATGCTTATAGGTGAATGTATGGAATTTATTTATGAAATTAAGTGAAATTTTTGATTTATAAAAATGATCATATGAAATCCAAATAACTTGAAATTTTAGTATGATGTTATAAACATTATATTGGAAGTGGGTTTTTAATTTCGTAAATTTCTCATTTAATGAGAATATTTGACAAATTTTCTAAGGTCGAAAAACAAGATATTTCAAGTTTTAATTATTTAATATAATTAAATTATGTTTTTGGTCCCAAATGTTTTATTTGTTAAAGGATATAATAAATTGTATATTATGATTTTTGAGGAATTTTCCCAAGTGTTATGGTTTAATATGAATTAATTAGGCTAGAAAGCTTAATTACTAAATATAAATATAAATATAAATGTATAGTTTGCAAAATATTTTGGGAATGAAAAATCTGTTTTATTATAGTTTTTTGGAAAAGATTTTGATAAATATATTTGTTATCCAATAGTATTTTGACAAATACAAGGAGTTACTGAAAAGAAATTACTTTAAATAGCAAAATTGCAGTTTTTAGGTTATTTACGACATTGCCACTTTGAAGTCATGGTTGTCGAAGTCCATGATGCCACCGTTATTCATTGTCGACCTTAATAAATACATAGGATATCATTTTAGATGATATGGAATGAATTTAGGAAGGTTGGAGTCAACGTTGGCATAGATACCATCGATATCATGAGCTTTGAAGAGAATAACATCGCTTGTCTCCCTCAAACAAATTAACTATGCTACTTTTATCCATATCAATATCGACGAAAGCAATGCCGCTTATTTTTATTACAGACGCAGACTCCATTGGTTTCGAAGTGACTTATAGTGGCAATCATGATGTCGAATGTTTTAAACATATCGACTTCGACTCTATAGGCAATTGTGCAGCTATTAATGACTTTTGCAATATAGTGTCACGTGTTATAGCTTCAGCTTTAATGGTTACCACTTTTAATTCTAGTAACCTATTTTAGAAGAGGGCTATGATGCTGCTTATAATGATTTTGACTCTAATGAAGCAGCCTATTTTTCTAAAAGGCATTTGATGCCCAGTTTTAACTACGTCGACATTAAGCAGTAAGACCTTAAACTATGAAAACTATGTTTTATATCCTACGATGTCGACACTCTATAAAGTGCGATGTTCATATTAGCGGCCCTATGGCCTTATGTATTATAAGTTAAAGATTTTAACTTACTTTTATACGGAAGAGAGAGGAAGAATTTTAGTGGCAATGATGTGACGACCGCCCATGACTCCTGCACCAAACAAAGAAATAATGCGCTGAAAAGTGTGCCAGGCCGCCATGGACGATAGTCAGGGTAAGATAAAATAGAATAGTCTATCGTATTACTCACAGCGCATGGATAAAATACAATAGAAAAGTATACATAGTGAAGCTCCACAGAACGGAGTCATATAAACTCATAATAGTTTTATACAATCATCTGAATAGTCAATACATCAAGCCTCACTACATAACACTCAGAGTATCAAACAAACAGCGGAACATCTAGTACATATAGTAAGAAAATAATATGCAAAAGCCTCCAGCTCGTCTTCGTCATCAACAGCGTTGGTAGCCAAGAACAGCACCTGTCACCTGCTACCTAGTCTGCCCATCCCAACATGGATGAACAGCCCAAGGTAATAAGAGTTGAACATAAAACCTTGAGTCAGGCAACAGTCTTAGTGAGCAGTAAATCAACTATCAAACATACCAAAAGAGCATAAAGGGTAAAAGGAATAGGAACTCAACCATCCCACTCCACCTCATTCTACAGTGATAGCCCCCAGACCCTCTAAGCATAAACAAACATAGCAAAGCAGACAATTTAAGTAAAGCAATTATCACTCGAGTCAAGGTCGATGTTTTCCAAGTACAAACCCCCAAGGCCTAAACCAAGATCAGATAAGCACCCAGAAAGCATCACTCTTGAGATCGAATGATGGTGCAACCAAACATCCATGACTCTGGCTATCACTATTATCATTGCTTTGATATCACCGCTAATTGAATGACCGGCACCTTCTTTCAGCCGTCCGTCAAGGGCTAATGGTAACCCCGGTTCTAGACATAACTCCGCACGTCGTCGTGACCCATGCCTAGGACTATCGAATCTGCCCAGAGTACTAACACGTCATCGTGACCCGTGTCTAGGACGTCATTGTGACCTGTCCCAACGTACTCTTGCTTTGAGCATGCTAGAACCTTCAATAACGATGAAATCTCAGCCTCCTAGTCATCCTCCTCGACGACTATTCTCATACTAGCTCAAGCGCCTCTCGAGCCATCCACTATCAACCAACTAGAACCGCATCATCGAGTTATCAACATGCTTGGGATGATCCCGTCTGGATTAAACCAAGCTCTCACATCATGTTTGCTCCATCGCATCATAGCAAAGTCCATCATCTCAACATCATGCTTTGCTTCCTCTAATCATAGCAAAGTCCATCATCTCAACATCATGCTTTGCTTCCTCTAATCATAGCAAAGTCCATCATCATCGAATCTATCCATATGAGCTTCACCATCCGCTTCATATGCCACAAGCAGCTTTCACTATTCAAGAGCCTTTCCACTTAGCTTTTGAATCATCTTCGACCAACTTGTCCAAATCAACTATTAGCTAATTTTCAACAATCTATCAATCAAATCAATCATTAATCCAAGCAATCAAACATTCAAACAAGATCTAATAAGCAATTATACAAGAATGACAATTTCGTAAATAAAGTGTCCAAATCCAACAAAACATGAATTATGGAAATTATCATTACAACTAGATGAATAAACTTGCATAAGTTAGCATGTAGTAAAATAGGTGTCAAAACTTCATAGACGATGGATCTACATGCAGACTTAAGAAAAATGCAAGAAATCACTATCTTTAACACACAAACGAGCCACCGATCCAATATACTCCCTTGGGTCCGTGTGAGAGATAACTACCACTCACCGAATCACCTAAACACCTCAAAAACAACCAACTCCAGATCTGGACAGCAAAGAATCAAGCTTGATCCTCCAAAGCTCCGCTTCAAATGAAGAAATCTCTCTTCGATGGATGAAGATCTTCAACTTTGGCTCTTGGATCTCCGATTTGATCTTCAATTTAGATGGAAGGAATCACTAGATTAGAGTGGAGAAAAGAAGTGAAGAAGTGTTGAAGTCGAGCTCTCAAAATGGCAGCACTTCGTCGCTTCAAAATCCGGTGCCAAAAAGTGAAGATAGGCGCCTCTATTTATAGGCTGGAAACCCCATGAGTCGCCGCCCCCTTAAGTCGCCGCCGACCTATCCCATGAGTCATCCACGACTCAACAGACCCCACGACCTATCAAGCTCAACGACCTACGACTCAACAAGCCTTGCCGACCTAACAACTAAACCAGATGCGACTCACGACCTAACACTCATGCGCATCTCCTCCTGAGTTGCCTAGACGACCTAACGACCTAACGACCTACCACTAACATGGCCCAGCGACTCAACGACTTAACTAAGACGCGACCTAACCAAACCCAGGCCACACGACTTAACTAAACACAGGGTCACACGACCTAACTCAACCCCGAGTCAACGACCTACCACACACACACGACCTCCTTATGGCCGACTTAACACCTAGGCCCAAGTCCTTACGACTTACGACTTATACCAGAACAACTTAAGCCTTAGGTCGTTCACGACCTAAGTACAACACAGCTAAATCTTAGGTCGCTCCATTCCTTATACGACCTAAGCCCCAATACGACCCGACTATACTAAGTCGCACGAACGAACTTCTTACCTTAAGCCGTTTACCCTTAAGTCGTTAACCTACTTAGGTCGACCAAATCTTAACCCGTTAACTCGCTAGCTCCACTAACCCGCTCACTGTACTTAACTCGCCTGGTCACTTAAGTCGCTAGCTACTAGGTCGTACTGTTTAAGTCGCCCTGCCTCCTTAACTCGCTCCCATGACCTAAATCCTATGCGACTTAACTTCTACACAACCTAACTCTTAAGTTGCTCAACATACTTAGGCCGTTACATCTATAGGCCGCTCCTCTCAACCTAACTCTCATACGACCCAAGCTACCCACGACTTAAGCACCACACGAGTTAACCTTTATACGACATAAGCTTTGGTCGAGTCAAACTCTAAACGACTTAACAACAATACTAACGACTTGATGGCATCTATTTTACGATTTATCGACACGTAAAATACGGGTCGTTACATTCTCTCCCCCTTAGGAATTTCGCCCCCGAAATTCCAAACAAACAAGAGCAACCAAAGTTATTCCGCATGCCTACCATCCATAGCAATCAACAAACCATGCATCCAATTACTAGCCTAGCATGCAAAATTATAAGACTAGAACAAGTTACAAATTCGTGAGATGTCACGACACCTTAGGGCCATACCTCGAAGAGTTCAGGATGAGCTGCCTTCATCCTCTCTTCCTCCTCCCATGTACAGTCGTTAACATCATCACTCCATTGTACCTTGAGCAACGTAATCATCTTCCTCCTAAGCTGTTTCGTGTCGGTTTCCACAACACGAAGCGGCTTACGAGGTCTCGTAACAACTGGATCAACTTCTAAATCTTCACAGCTATCAGCAGAAACCACCGTATTCGAGTCATGCACATACTTCCGTAGATAAGATACATGAAAAACATTGTGCACACCCGCCATCTTTTCTGGTAACTCCAATTTATATGCGAGCTTTCCAATTTGCTCGATGATCGGGAATGGTCCAACAAATCTCGGAGTCAATTTCCCTTAATCGAATAACATTCTTCAGTGGAGAAATCTTCACAAAAACCATATCACCTACGTCGAATTCCAAATCCTTACGACGCTTATCAGCATAACTTTTCTGACGATCTTGGGCTGCCTTCATTCGTTGCCGAATGATCTCAATACAATACGAAGTCTGTCGAATCATTTCTGGCCCAAGTATCAGCTTTTCTCCAGTTTCCAACCAACATGTCGGAGAGTTACACGGTCTTCCATACAATGCTTCATACGGTGCCATACCAATACTTGACTGGTAACTGTTATTATATGCAAATTCCACCAAATGAAGATGATCTTCCCATGATCCTCCGAAGTCCAAAACACACGCTCTAAGGAGATCTTCCAAAACTCGGTTGACTCTCTCGGTCTGACCATCTGTTTGGAGATGATAAGCTGTACTCAAACATAGCTCGGTTCCCAAAACTTCTTGGAAGCTCTTCCAAAATCCACTAGTGAACAACGGGTCTCGATCACTCACTATACTCTTCGAAATACCATGGAATCGAACTATCCACTTAACATACAACTCAGCCAATTTTGATACAGTCCTAGTTGATCGAACAGGAATGAATCTTGCACTCTTAGTCAAACGGTCTACGATGACCCAAATCCCTTCATTTCCTGCTCTGGTTCTAGGTAACCCATCGATAAAATCCATCGATATTTGCTCCCACTTCCATGTAGGAACTTCTAATGGCTGAAGCAATCCACTTGGCTTCTTCTGCTCGGCTTTTACCAACTGGCAGTTCATACATTTGGAAATAAAATTTCCAACATCCTTCTTCATACCTTCCCAGTAATAGGTTCTCTTCATATCCCGATACATCTTATTTCCACCTGGATGAATTGTCAGCTTCGAGTGATGACTTTCCTTAAGAACTTCATCTCTCAATCCATCTATATCAGGAACTACTAATCGTCCTTGCTTTCGAAGCCAACCCTCTTGATCGACTTCAAATCCTTTATCCTTTTCTGGATTCAATCCAGATTCCAAATCACAGATAATCTTGACAAGCTTATCGTCTCGCTTTTGGCTCTCGCCAATTCTTTCCACAAGAGTAGGTCTTATTGATAAGTTTGCCAACATCTCAGGTTCCAATTCACATCTGGGCCTGATGTCAAATCCATCCAAATACTCGAGACTCTTCCATTCCGAAAACATGGCTCCCAATCCTGCATGTCTTCGACTTAATGCATCAGCCACTGCGTTACCTTTTCCTGGAGTATAGGCTATACCAAAATCATATGATTCTAAAAACTCTAGCCATCGTTGCTGTCGAAGATTCAAATCCTTTTGGGAGAAAAGATACCTCAATGACTTATGATCCGTAAACAACTCGAATCGAACTCCCAACAGGTAATGTCTCCACATCTTCAAAGCAAATACAATTGCCGCTAACTCCAAATCATGAGTCGGATAATTCCTTTCATGCGGCTTCAGTTGTCGACTTGCATACGCAACAACCTTATCCTTCTGCATCAGTACTGCTCCAAGTCCAGTACCACATGCATCGGTGTAAACCACCATCTCATCATTCCCACTCGGAATAGTCAAAACAAGAGCACTTGTCAGTCGCTCTTTCAGGATTCCGAAAGCTTGCTCACACTTATCATCCCATCTGAATACCTGATTCTTTTTCGTCAATCCTGTCAATGGTGCAGCTATCTTGGAAAAGTCCTTGATAAACCGACGATAATATCCTACTAATCCAAGAAAACTTCTCACATCAGATGCATTCTTAGGTCTAACCCAATCCTGGATTGCTGCCACTTTCGCGGGATCAACCGCTATTCCATTTCCAGAAATAACATGGCCTAAGAACCTCACTTCACTCTTTCAGAAGTGACACTTCGAAAACTTAGCCTTCAGCTGATGTTTCCGCAAGATTTCCAAAACAATATGCAAGTGCGTCTTGTGCTCTCCTTCAGTTCTGGAATAAATCAGAATATCATCCATGAACACTAGTACAAACTTGTTCAACTGATCTCTGAATACTCTGTTCATAAGATCCACAAAATATGCTGGTGCATTGGTCAATCCAAACGGCATTACCAGCCACTCATAAAAACCGGACGGTGTCCTGAAAGCAGTCTTCGGCACACTATCCTTAGCCACTCTCAACTGGTGAAATCCCGTTGCCAAATCCATCTGAGAAAACACCTTAGCTTCGTGAAGCTGATCAAACAAGTCATCTATTCTCGGCAATGGATACTTGTTCTTCTTAGTCACTTTATTCAGCTCACGATAATCCACACACAACCTTAACGATCCATCCGTTTTGGTTGCAAACACAACTGGTGCACCCCATTCGGACACACTACGCCGAATGAATCCTTTCTGCAAAAGGTCATCAACTTGCACCTTCAACTCTTGCTGTTCCCTAGGCGCCATTCGCCTAAGAGGCATCACAACAGGTCTGGCTCCCTCAACTAGATCGATACGAAACTCGATCTCCCTATGCGGCGGTAACCCTTTGACCTCGTCAAAGACATCCTCAAATCCATTCACAATAGGCACCGATGACAGTCCATCCCGTGGAACAACCAGCGAATACATAAAGCTCATGAAGACGCCTTCCTCATGCTTACATCGTATCACAACCTTTCGCCCCTCCACATTCTCGACTGTCACCTCCAGCCTCTTACAATCAACCTTTGCCGCATACTTCCTAAGCCAGTCCATACCCAAAATAATTCCGAACCCCGCAAAGTTCAGAACAAAACAATCACAAACAAAAGAGCAATCATGACTCGATACAACTAGACCATGGCATACCATACACAAACAAGACGAACCCTCAACTGGATTAGTCACAACCAATGGCCTATCAACTATATCCGGTTCCAAACCCAACCGGTCTACCAACTTATTACAAACGAAGGAATGTGATGCCCCAGTATCAAACAACACTCTTACTGGAACACCACACATGGAAAGAGTACCTTGAACCACCACACTCTTCCCCATTTCTTCAGCAGTAGGAGCTTTCAAAGATGATGGAACAGCCCCCAAAGCATAAGCTTGCACAATCTGCTTATCTTTCCTCGGTTCTGGACAGTCCTTCCTGATATGCCCCAGCTTATCACAGTTGTGGCACTTCAACTGCACCTTTGGATTCTTGCAATCCCTAGAGAAATGGCCCTTCTGCTGACAATTGTAGCAGGTCACTTCACCCTTTGGCTTCTTCTGGCCATCCTTACCCTTCTGCTTTTGCTGCTTCCTCTTCTTGTTTCCACCCTGTTGTGGTTTGGACTCTTCCTTGGTCACAGCAACAACAGACCCTTCCTTAGGAAACAAACTCTCGTGCCTGAGAGCTTTCTCCACAAGCTTCTCAAACGGATCGTCCAGATGATCCACCAACTGCCTCCCAAGATAACTATCCAAGCCTGTCACAAACTTCTCGTTCTTCTGATATGGAGATTCAATATATGACCGAGCATACTTAGACAAAGCTTCAAACTCAGAAACATACTCAAGAACTGGTCTTCCACCTTGCTTGAGCTCCACAAACTTCTTAAACAAAATAGATTTCTGAGCTGTAGAAATGAACTTAGCTTCGAATCTAACTTGGAATTGCTCCCAAGTAATCTCCTCCTCTGGAGTATCAATGTTGATAGAGTTCCACCAATCAGAAGCTCTTCCTTGAAGCTGTCTTGATGCAAGCTTCCTCTTAGTTGCATCCTCAATTCCCAAATCACCGAAAATCCTTCTATAAGCATCAATCCATCTCTGAACTTCAATAGTTGACTCTGTTCCCAAGAAAACCTTTCCTCCAAGAGCAGTATAGTCTTTACACAACTTAGCAAAATCCACTGGTTTTGGAGCTTGAACTTGAACTCCAACATCTATTGATGGACCCAGAGCTGGAATCCTTCTCATGATCGAAGTCATCATAGCCTCGAACATAGGAGCATAATCAGTAGCCCCCTCAACAGCACGGCCTTCCCTAGCAGCTGGTCTCCCTCTTCGACTCATCCTTAATATCTACAAAAAGAAAAGACTTAGAACACCTTGAGAAACAACTGCATAAGGAGTTCAAATTCTTCTAAGCTACTATATTATATATAGTAATCATCCATCAAAATACAATTACGTCTCTCATACGTAGTTACGTTAGCGAGCGTTGGCTAAAATCGATTAACCAAAGCTCTGATACCAAATGTAACGACCGCCCATGACTCCTGCACCAAACAAAGAAATAATGCACTGAAAAGTGTGCCAGGCCGCCATGGACGATAGTCAGGGTAAGATAAAACAGAATAGTCTATCGTATTACTCACAGCGCATGGATAAAATACAATAGAAAAGTATACATAGTGAAGCTCCACAGAACGGAGTCATATAAACTCATAATAGTTTTATACAATCATCTGAATAGTCAATACATCAAGCCTCACTACATAACACTCAGAGTATCAAACAAACAGCGGAACATCCAGTACATATAGTAAGAAAACAATATGCAAAAGCCTCTAGCTCGTCTTCGTCATCAACATCGTTGGTAGCCAAGAACAGCACCTGTCACCTGCTACCTAGTCTGCCCATCCCAACATGGATGAACAGCCCAAGGTAATAAGAGTTGAACATAAAACCTTGAGTCGGACAACAGTCTTAGTGAGCAGTAAATCAACTATCAAACATACCAAAAGAGCATAAAGGGTAAAAGGAATAGGAACTCAACCATCCCACTCCACCTCATTCTACAGTGATAGCCTCCAGACCCTCTAAGCATAAACAAACATAGCAAAGCAGACAATTTAAGTAAAGAAATTATCACTCGAGTCAAGGTCGATGTTTTCCAAGTACAAACTCCCAAGGCCTAAACCAAGATCAGATAAGCACCCAGAAAGCATCGCTCTTGAGATCGAATGATGGTGCAACCAAACATCCATGACTCTGGCTATCACTGTTATCATTGCTTTGATATCACCGTTAATTGAATGACCGACACCTTCTTTCAGCTGTCCGTCAAGGGCTAATGGTAACCCTGGTTCTAGACATAACTCCGCACGTCGTCGTGACCCGTGCCTAGGACTATCGAATCTGCCCAGAGTACTAACACGTCATCGTGACCCGTGTCTAGGACGTCGTCGTGACCCGTCCCAACGTACTCTTGCTTTGAGCATGCTAGAACCTTCAATAACGATGAAATCTCAGCCTCCTAGTCATCCTCCTCGACGACTATTCTCATACTAGCTCAAGCGCCTCTCGAGCCATCCATTATCAACCAACTCGAACTGCATCATCGAGTTATCAACATGCTTGGGATGATCCCGTCTGGATTAAACCAAGCTCTCACATCATGCTTTGCTCCATCGCATCATAGCAAAGTCCATCATCTCAACATCATGCTTTGCTTCCTCTAATCATAGCAAAGTCCATCATCATCGAATCTATCCATATGAGCTTCACCATCCGCTTCATATGCCACAAGCAGCTTTCACTATTCAAGAGCCTTTCCACTTAGCTTTTGAATCATCTTCGACCAACTTGTCCAAATCAACTATTAGCTAATTTGCAACAATCTATCAATCAAATCAATCATTAATCCAAGCAATCAAACATTCAAACAAGATCTAATAAGCAATTATACAAGAATGGAAATTTCGTATATAAAGTGTCCAAATCCAACAAAACATGAATTATGGAAATTATCACTACAACTAGATGAATAAACTTGCATAAGTTAACATGTAGTAAAATAGGTGTCAAAACTTCATAGACGATGGATCTACATGCAGACTTAAGAAAAATGCAAGAAATCACTATCTTTAACACACGAACGAGCCACCGATCCAATATACTCCCTTGGGTCCGTGTGAGAGATAACTACCACTCACTGAATCACCTAAACGCCTCAAAAACAACCAACTCCAGATCTGGACAGCAAAGAATCAAGCTTGTTCCTCCAAAGCTCCGCTTCAAATGAAGAAACCTCTCTTCGATGGATGAAGATCTTAAACTTTGGCTCTTGGATCTCCGATTTGATCTTCAATTTATATGGAAGGAATCACTAGATTAGAGTGGAGAAAAGAAGTGAAGAAGTGTTGAAGTCGAGCTCTCAAAATGGCAGCACTTCGTCGCTTCAAAATCCGGTGCCAAAAAGTGAAGATAGGCGCCTCTATTTATAGGCTGGAAACCCCATGAGTCGCCGCCCCCTTAAGTCGCCGCCGACCTATCCCATGAGTCGTCCACGACTCAACAGACCCCACGACCTATCAAGCTCAACGACCTACGACTCAACAAGCCTTGCCGACCTAACAACTAAACCAGATGCGGCTCACGACCTAACACTCATGCGCATCTCCTCCTGAGTCGCCTAGACGACCTAACGACCTAACACTAACACGGCCCAGCGACTCAACGACTTAACTAAGACGCGACCTAACCAAACCCAGGCCACACGACTTAACTAAACACAGGGTCACACGACCTAACTCAACCCCGAGTCAACGACCTACCACACACACACGACCTCCTTATGGCCGACTTAACACCTAGGCCCAAGTCCTTACGACTTACGACTTATACCAGAACAACTTAAGCCTTAGGTCGTTCACGACCTAAGTACAACACAGCTAAATCTTAGGTCGCTCCATTCCTTATACGACCTAAGCCCCAATACAACCCAACTATACTAAGTCGCACGAACGACCTTCTTACCTTAAGCCGTTTACCCTTAAGTCGTTAACCTACTTAGGTCGACCAAATCTTAACCCGTTAACTCGCTAGCTCCACTAACCCGCTCACTGTACTTAACTCGCCTGGTCTCTTAAGTCGCTAGCTACTAGGTCGTACTGTTTTAAGTCGCTCTGCCTCCTTAACTCGCTCCCACGACCTAAATCCTATGCGACTTAACTTCTACACAACCTAACTCTTAAGTCGCTCAACATACTTAGGCCGTTACATCTATAGGTCGCTCCTCTCAACCTAACTCTCAAACGACCCAAGCTACCCACGACTTAAGCACCACACGAGTTAACCTTTATACGACATAAGCTTTGGTCAACTCAAACTCTAAAGGACTTAACAACAATATAACGACTTGATGGCATCTATTTTACGATTTATCGACACCTAAAATATGGGTCGTTACAAATGAGGTCGCCGAGCTTTATCACTATAAAGCTTTAGTTTTTGCCTTATAGCCTATGTTTAAGGGCTGAAGACCCTCATTGTCTTTGAACTTCATCAATAAAGTTTTGTAAAAGCATATATTGTGGCATAATTATCTGGATAAAGTAAAGGACTATATTCTCCTTGTTTTGAAAGTACGATTTCAAGGGTTAAATCATTTACAGAGACAATGTTTTTGAGGAAATAGAAAAACGTATTTAGCCTAGAATTTTACTAAAGAAATTATTGTTCATATAACTTTTGGATAGATTGTGAAAGAATGAATTGAGTCAGAGTTTAGAAAACTAGATGGCACTGGTGTAGGATAACATCCTATACTTCAATTGTTAGCCTATAGCTGATATAAGCCTAAAATTCCAATGTATAGGGCTTGGTCTAGGGTAATACAAAAGGTAGGTTTATGCATAGAAAGGAAACATAATGACAAGATAGGTTATAAGTTAACCTACAAAACATTTTGGTTCATAGTAAGCCTAACAAAACCTTGAGATTGACAATAGTCAAGTAAACACTAAGATAAGTATATTTGGACAGACCATCAAGTTTTCTTCTAATAGTCAGTTAGAAACTTTAGTATATCTAGCGGTGTGAAAACCAAACATTAGGATGAGTAGCCCACTGACTTAAACGGATAGTCATGATTACCTGTGTAGCATGCATGCAAATTATTGCTTATATTATCCATTATAACCGATTTGGTTGCAAGGCTTTGGTTTGAAAAGATATATTTTAAAGGGATATCGGTGAGGGAAAGCCCATTCCACTCTACGGCATAGTCTTATTGAATATCCATAAACATAGATGTCATATTATTATTCACACCAGGATTTTTGTCTAATTCAAAGTTTATGTTTTCCCCTTGAAATCTCGGGTGCTCAAAATTTTATTTGAGTAAGCCAGGAGTAATCGCTTCACTGAATAAGTAGGTTTTGGTAAATAATGCTTTCGAAGACGTGCAAGAGGCAAAGCTAGCTATGTAGGAGTCTACCTATTACTTTTATCCGCTATTTATGTTAGTCATTATATGAATGTATTGATAGTAGATGTATCTATCTATTTAGTAACCCTGGTCAACCAAGGGGACATCTTCATATATCACTCTTGGAGTATTTATTAATAATTATATTTTACTTGAACTTGGGCAATGTTTGGGATTATGTACCAAATATGAAATATGACTTTGAAATGAAATGTCAAAGTTTCTTTTACTTTGTATTCTCGTGCTTTTAATATTATTGATACTATTAACATGATTGCATTTTGTCATCGAAAATTAATACTATAGATACTATAGCATCTGTAGCGCTTAGTTTCGGACCTTAAAATGTGGGATGTTACAACTTGGTATCAGAACACAGGTTTATGTAAAACTAAAACAATTTTTTGAACTTAAAAGAGTTTTGAAAACATAATCCAAATGAATCAAGGAATAAGATTGGGGTATGGGAGAATGCTATAGTAACGTACTTGTATTTGTTATATATAAGTATATGCTTTATCTTTATTCTCCCTCTCTTTTAGACCGTTCTTCCATATCGTACTAAGGTTTGAATGCAGATTTAAGGAAGTAAGATATGGAAGCAGGGAATAGAAGAGTGAATCTTGGTGGTGGAAGTACCACTACAAAAGAAAATGTCAAGCCTAACACTAGGAGAAATCTGGGTCGATGACAGCTGCTAATGTTGGTGGAGGAAAACCACCGGTTGATATGGGAGCAATATATCAGTTCATTGTCAGTATGATGCAAGCAGGAGCTATTGCTGGATTAGTTGGTGGAAATGCTGAAGCAGCTAATCAGGAAGTTCTAGTTGTCTATAATTATGTTGTTTTGAGTCGAGGCTATGCATGAATGGGAGGGAAACCATTTATCGGAATAGAGGATGCAATTGAAATGGAGAATTTATTGCTCCCTTTTGAAAGGATTTTCGTTGATCTTGGTTTGAACAATGAACATAAGAGAAGATTGGCATCTAAGAAATCGCAAGATATTGCGTTATACTAGTGGAATAGTGTGATTGTTGGGGTAGCAGAAGTGGCTCAGACTTAGGCAGAGTTTAAAAGAAGTTTTGAAGAAATATTTATGTTTAAGATTGCTTAGTCAACTCTATTAAGGAAATTTGCTCAGTTGTTGCAAGGTGATATGAGGGTGCTTAAGTACGCAACCAAATTTGAGGAGTTGTCAAGATATGGGTATGTTATCGTTGACACAGTTATCAAAAGGAATGAGAAGTCCATCCATGGACTAAGACCTGAGCTTGCTAGGGCAACCTTACCACATCTCAAGGATCCATGTGACATATTGGTAGAGATGGCTTTGAGAAATGAAGAGGTGCTTGCTTTGTTCAGTTATGACCAGCAGAGAGTCAGGGTGGAAATAATAAGAAGAGAAAGTTTTACCAGAAGAAGGGAGCTCAGAAGGGTGGAGCTGTCAAGAAAGGGAAATTAGAGGTTGTGTTTTACAAGTGCGACAAGAAGGGATATTACACTCATGAGTTCCAAACTGGCATGGGAATTGAGGTCTTAGGAAGAACATTAAGTGCTTTAACTGTGACCAAGTGGGACATTACAAGAACAAATGTTCGAAAGTAGCTAAGGCATAAAAAGGAAAAATATTTGCTTTGGAACCAGCTATTGCGAGACCAATAGCTAAGGAGAAAGGGCAAGCTGTGATGGGAGGTAAACTTTTGATTCATGATATGTCTGTTAGAGTACTATTTGATACTGGTGCATTACATTCATTCATATCTCATTATTTGGTAGGTAAGCTTAACCTAGAACCCTCATACCTAGTTACTTCCTTAAGGCTTGCAAATGCAATATGAGGGTATGCAACTCTAGGGATCAGATGTGACCATTTAGAGTTTGCATTATTAGGTAAAATATTTGCCTGCAGTTTGTATGTGTTTGATTTTGTAGGCTTTCGAACTATTTTGGGTATGGACTAGTTAAGTAAGTATGATGCTAGAATATTTTGCCAAGATAGAAAAATATCTCTAAGACACCATAATAGTAGCAACCGAATTATATACTTAGTAGAAAATCCAAATTTTGATGTTTGTGCTTTATTAGGTGTATAGAAGATGAAGATAAGTTGAATCGGGTTTTTGTAGTTAGAGAATTTGTAGATGTTTTTAAGCCTTTTATAGGACTACCGTCGAAATGAGCTATTGAGTTTCGAAAAAGATCTTGTACATGGAGTTGAACCCATGGGCAAACCGCTTAGCAGAATGACACCTTCCAAGATGAAAGAGATAAATGTACAACTGGTGGAGTTAGAAGGAAAAGATTTTAATAGAGCAAGCAGTTTGTCTTAGAGAGTGGCCATTTGTGAAGAAACTAGACGGTCATTAAGGTTATGTATCGATTATCGTAAGTTGAATGAAAAGACGTTAAAGAACTGATATCCCTTATTCTCATTTTTCCTCCCTCATTTCATTCATTATAAACAAAACTAAAAGAGCATAGTCGGCCACAGTAAGGTGATTCAAGAGAAGAGAAGTTAGAAAACCAAGATAAAAGCTTAAGGAAATCAAATCAAATATAAATTCAACCTTCTTAAACCATTTAAGGTGAAAAATATTTATATTACTCTTGTTTTAATTATTATTTTCGGTTTTAAACATAAATCCGATTCTTTTACTCATGTTATGATAGTTTGAATGATTATATGCTACAAAATTAAGTGAAATGTTTGAGTTAGAGAAATGATCATATGACACCCAAATAACTTGAAATTTTAGTATGATGTTATAAACATTATTTTGGAAGTGGTTTTTAATTTTATAATTTTCTGATTTAATGAGAATATTTGGTGATTTTTCCGAGGTTGGAAAATGATATATTTTTGGGCTTTAATTATTTAAAATAGTTAAATAATGTTTTTGGCCCAAATTTTTTATATGTTAAAGGATATAACAAGTTGAATTTATTATGATTTTTTGGGATTTTTCTCAAGTGTTTTTGATTTAATATAAATTAACTAAGCTATAAAAGCTTAATTATTATAACTAAATTTTAATATAAATGTACAGTTTGCAAAATATTTTGGAAATGAAAATTTTGCTCTGTAGCAGTTTTTTGGAAAATATTTTGATAAAAAAGTTTGTTATCCAATATTATTATGACTAATATAAGGTGTTGGCGAAAAGAAATTGCTTTGAATAGCAAAATTGCATCTTTTAGGTTATTTACGACGTTGCCACTTCGAAGTCATGGTTGTCGAAGTCCATCATGCCGGTGTTATACGTTGCTGATGTTAATGAATACATAGGATATCATTCTAGATGATAATGAATGAATTCAGGAAGGGTGGAGTCGACTTCAGCATAGATACCATCGACACATGAGCTACAAAGAGAATAACATTGCTTCTTTTCCTTAAACACTTTAACTATGCCGCTTTCATCCTTTGCCAACGTCGAGGAAAGCAATGCTGTTTATTTTTATTAAGGACGCGACTTCATTGGTTTCGAAGTGACTTATAGCAGCAATAATGATGTCACATGTTTTAAACACATCGACTCCGACTCTATAGGAAACTATGCCGCTTTTAAAATATAGTGTCGTATGTTATAACTTCAATTTAATGGTTGCCGCTTTTTATCCTGGTAACTTGTTTTCAAAGAGGCCTGCGCTTGTACTGTCTTCGGCTCTAATGAAGCTGTCTATTTTTCTTTAAAGCATTTGTTGCCAGTTTTAACTACGTCGACATTAAGCTTTAGGACCTTAAATTATGAAAAATATGCTTTATATCCTACGACGTCGACACTCTATGAACTATGATGTTCATGTTAGTGGTCCTATGGCCTTATGTTTTATAAGTTAAAGACTTTAACTTACTTTTGCATAGAAGAGGGACAATGACCCTTAGTAGCGATGAGGTCGCCGAGCTTTATCACTATACAAGGTTTATAGTTTAGCTCTATGACCTATGTTTGTGGGTTGAAGACCCCTATTAGCTTCGAACTTTGTTAAGAAGTTCTATAAAAGCATATATCATGGCAAAATTATTTTGAAGTAAAGGGCTATATCTTCCTTGTTTTGAAAGTGGGACTTCAAGGGTTAAATCATTTATAAAGAAAGTATTCTCAAGGAAATAGAAAAGGGGATTTAGCCTAGAATTTTACCAAAGAAATTATTGTTCTTATCACTTTTGGATAGATTGTGATGGGATGAATTGACTTAGAGATTAGGAAACCAAAGGAGACTAGTGTAGGGTAGCATCCTATACTTCAGCTGTTAGCACCTAGCTGGTATAAGTCCAGAATTCTAGTAGGAAGAGCTTTGCCTATGGTAGGACGAAACATAGGTTTACGCACAAAAAAGAATACATAAAGACAAGAGAGGTTGTATGTTGGCTTGCAAAACATTTAGGTTCATAGTAAGCCTAGTAAAACTATAAGATTGACAGATAGTCAGGTAAATACTAGGATAAGTTTATTTGGACAGACCGTCCAATTTTGTACTAACAGTCATTTATAAAATTTGGTATATCCGGTAAGCCCGAGTCAGCCATATATGTAACAACCCAGGGTTTTGTCCCAGTTAATTATTGTTGTTAGATGATTAATTTTCTAGTTGTTTGTTGTTGGAATTCTTGAATCGGTTGAAATTCTTTTGTAAATTGTGAAGTGTAGGCGGGCTTTAAAATTTATCTCGGCCCATGTGTATTATTGGTGCCGTGATAAAGTCATACCCGTCCTTCTTTACCTTCTCATTTTCGTTCTAACCCTAAACCTAATCGAGAAAAAAAAATGGAGGCTGCCGTTCGTCCCTCCTCTCTATCTTCATTTTCACTTCGCAACCCTACAATTAATAATCGAAAAGAAATGGCGGCTAGATCCTTTCCATCGTTCGAATCAAATTTAGGGCTTGTGAAATTTGATGAAGCCGCCGACCTTATCGATCGTCTCTGGAGATGGAATCAGCTGCAATTTGGATCGTTAGGTTCTTCGAATCCAAGGTGAGTGAACTTTTTCACTCACATCTCCTTCAAATCGTACTTCGACAGTTTAAATTCGTTTCGATGTTGATTATTTTTATCTGCCTTGGTTTGATTTCTGTATATTTTCTGCAAGTATGATTTTGGGAAAACATAATTTTGATGAGAATTCGATTTGACTTTGTGTTTGATGATTTTCACTCCACTCTCCGATTTCATGAGTTTGCTAGCTTCGGCCTTGGATTGAATTTTCAATTAACGATGCTTGTTTATTACTGCTTTGGTTGGTATTTTGAGTTGAAGTCACTTGACTTCGACATCCTTGGGCTTTTGATTACTTGCGGTCTCGATTTTGTTACACACTGCTTTTGCTTTCTGATACATGTATACTTGTTATACACTGCATCGTCACCCGAACTAGACATTGCTTTTTAGCGCGGTTGTTCAGCACCTCCATTTATACTTGAGTTTGACCTGTAGCTTGTATGGTCACTTGCACTTCATGGTTCATGGGTTTCTTTTGTCCACACATCTCTGATAAACTAGTGAGTCTGCTTGGAGCTTTTGTTGCCTTATGACTGTGCCACGAGTAGATTGCATTACACCTGAGAATCATTGCACCGTGTTGTGTCACCACTGATGACTGTTGCATCGTTCATCCTCTACTAGGAATTTGTGCAAGCATCGTTACACGTATGCACGTATTAAAGCATGTAAAATTGTAGGTAATCATAACAACTTCTCTGTTTAAAGTTATATTATACCAGTGAGATAATGTGTTTGCAGTAAGGTTTAACTTGCTACTGTGATTTTCTTTTGTGACCGTAGTTACTTCAAACATGTGATTTTTATCACCTGGCATCTTCTTTCAACATTCTAATTCGTTGCATTAGATTTATAACTACTGCATATAAGTATTTATGTGTTAAGCTTGTCAAAAATCTTGCGCATTCACATGCTTATTTTATCTGTAGCCTTTTACTTGTGATGTGTTGTCTTCTGTCTGCACTTGTTCATTCTAGTATATGCCCACTACTTTAACCATTCACTGTTGCCACCTCTGTTTGCATTATTGTAGTATTTGGGTTCACTAACCACTTATGCACATGCTTCTTTAGTTTTGTTGTATCTGGACTTAATTCATTTGTGATTCTACCATTGTTGCATTTTGGTTTGTGGCTTTTCTGATTTAATGTGTCATGTACCGATATACTTGAACCTGATTTGAGATTAATTGTATTCATCCCTTACCTGTTGCATTTGCAGTGTCTTGACATTCATGTCTGCACCCCTTCATTAGATAGTTGCTTGTGAGTTGCATTTACATATTTTCATTTGTGCACTGCTATGTAATGGCTTGGTTTCAGGGTGGTCCACTATACCACTGTTGTCATCTTTTCTTGACATTTTGGAACTTGAACTGTTACATCCATGGGTGACTGCAGTTTCATTTTGTATGCAGTCCTGCCCTTGTTGGTTTGCATTGCATTGATGCAATTGGATTTGTTTTTCTAATTCCACTTGAGTTGAATCTGGTATTCGGGTTTGACCTTGTGTTCGTTTGTGAATTTTTATTGGGTACATCATCACTGTAGTGGCAAGGCAGTACACGCAAGCGTGAACTGCAGCCACACGATGTGGCTTTTAAGATATTCTATTTTGTTTTGATTTATTGATCTTTTGCATATTACATATGCCATAGTGGCGAGGCAGTACACGTGTGCGTGTACTGCAGCCCTACTCGAATTGTCGTTTTAATTGATGTTTCAATTGTTTGAACTGTTTCGTTTATTCAATTCAATATGTTTTGAATGATATTTTGATTTGGTTTCATTTAATGATTTTGTCGATATCTAATTATCTTTTTGATAATTAGATTATGAGTTTCTAATTATTTACTTAATAATTGAATTTTGTCGTTAATTGCCGTTTAGGCAATTCTGTTGTTTTCTAAATTATCTTCTTTGATAATCTTTTTAATTTATCTTCGTTGATAATTCGGATTTGCTGATTTGTTGTTTAACACTGTTACGTGTTATATTTATTGTTATGCGATTTCTTTATTTAAGGATCGGATAGACGAGATTTATCGTGACTGTCGTTTATTGTTACTTAATTATTATTGCTTCTGTGCACTAATAACTGAGTTTGAATTAGACTGACCCGTGTATTATTTCCTTTGAATTTAATACTCGGGCCAGACCGAGTTATTACAGGTTGTAGATCTCTTGCTTTGGATTGCTGCTTGAGTTATGAAGTCTTTTCTTATCTTTTGGAGTAGTTGCTGTCATTTAGTAGTCAGTATATTTATATAAGTTGTTATGTATCCATGTATATTAATCACGATAATGTAGTTGTGTATATAACTTCCTGAGTCGACAGTTGTAGTTGTATCATATGTACTGTATCGAATGTGTTGTAACTGACATCAGTTATTATATATATGAGACATTTTGTTTTATCTGTGTTCCGCATTTATATTATCAGTGTTGTTATTATATATATTGTCCTAAACTATTGTGAACCATCGTAGTTCATTTTATACTGGAATTGGGTATGTCGACGTGAGTAAATAAATAAGAGATGAAAAATAAAAATATATACCACTCCTATCGAGATAACCAATACTAGTGTAAGGCCTAACTACGGATGGCCGCTCCTATCCAGCCTTATTCTTCGTGATAACAGACAGTATTTTCTTTAATACTCTTTGTTATTGTGAGCATAGAGGTGGGGCGTCACAGTTGGTATCATAACTTGGGGTTTATGGACATAATATAAAACATAACTTAGATGGAACATGTGTTACAACTATTAGTCGATGTTTTATTGTGCTTTGAGTCAAAACTAAAGTTTTGTAATTTGGATGAAATTTTTAAATATCTGTATTTAAAAATAAAAGTGAATTGTGTTTTGTTTATGAGAGTGCGCAGCGAAAACAGTGAGACTGCTTCGCTGAGTACAGCTGATAATTATTTTGATTTAAAAATCGAAATATGAAAATGAATTTAATTTCATTATGCGGTTTAACCAGTGGTTTGATTTGTTGAAATACTTGCTGGTTTTCTTTGGTGCTAATCATATCTGATTAGATTTTTTTGCTGTTTTAAAATATCTTAATTGAAGATATATTCGAATGATTTCTTTGTTCTTTTTGTAGTATACGTGCAAATTTAAGTTGCACGTTACCGCATTAATTTTACGTTGAACCGATGTTTGGTTTAACGTGTTTTGTTGCCGTTATTTTTATAACGGGATTTTTACACCAATGTTAAATTTTTGAAGCACGGTGTTTTGTTGACATTTTTAATGAATGAAAATTCACTGGTATTATGTTTTGATGCAAATTATTTTGATGAGATTTTGACGTTTAAAAATCACTGTCGCTTTGACTTCAGTGACCGTCAAATTTTAAAGTGGATTTTCAAGCGGTTATCCCGCAATGATGATTTTGAGATCCGTTTCTACGGTGTTTTGAGAAGTGCAATTTCCTTGTCGAAATTGTCACAAAGTTGCTGTTTTTATCACGGATTTGCAAATCGTTTTGAAAATAAAATTATTTTCCAAAATTTTTCAGTTTACGTTTTCAAAAGAATGAGGAAGCGATTTAAATGATTCAGCAAAATCGAGGACTATGAACCCTTTCTTTTACTGATTCGCTTAATTCCGAACTTGTTCGTTTGGGAATGTAAATTGTTACTTTTATAAAATAAATGAAATTGTTTTCAGAAGTTTTGCAGTTTGCACTTTCAAAAGAATGAGGAAGCGATTTAAACGTTTCAGCAAAATCGAGGATTATGGCCCCTTTCTTTTACTGATTCGCTTAATTCCGGACTTGTCCGTTTGAGAATGTGAAATGTTATTTTTGGAATACACAATTTTTCACTTTCAAGGAAACGATGAAGAGAATTAAATGATTTAGTAAAACTCGTGGTTATGGGACATGTGCGTTTGCTATTTTGGTTAATTCCGGACTCGTTAATTGAAATATTTGATGATTTTGGTGTGCTTTCGAGCCACTATTAGGACCTTCGGGTCATATGATGGACCTTCGGGTCAAATACTAGTACCAGATCTTCGGGTCATTTGTTGGACCATCGGGTCATATGGTGGGCACCAAAATTATGATGACGGTACTTGGTAG
Source organism: Allium cepa (assembly GCA_030765085.1). NCBI lineage: Eukaryota > Viridiplantae > Streptophyta > Magnoliopsida > Asparagales > Amaryllidaceae > Allium > Allium cepa. Next base: position 516,451,579 of record CM060938.1, read on the forward strand.
GCTTCGGCCATATGAGATGCACGTGTGGCGTAGCTAAAACTCGCCATATGATGGGATCGATCCACCTTTTATGTTGATTTTCTAGAGTATCTTAAATTGATTTCTAGATATTTGTTGAATCTAATTATCTGCAGGTAATTAGATATTTGATGTTATGAGTTCTGATTATCGTTTTTGATAATCGGATATTTGTTGTTTCTGATTATCGCTTGTGATAATTAGATATTTGATGTTATGAGTTCTGATTATCGTTTTGATAATCAGATATTTGTTGTTTCTGATTATCGCTTGTGATAATTAGATATTTGATGTTATGAGTTTTGATTATCGTTTTTGATAATCGGATATTTGTTGTTTCTGTTTATCGCTTGTGATAATTAGATATTTGATGTTATGAGTTCTGATTATCGTTTTTGACAACCGGATATTTGTTGTTTCTGTTTATCGCTTGTGATAATTAGATATTTGATGTTATGAGTTCTGATTATCGTTTTTGACAACCGGATATTTGTTGTTTCTGATTATCGCTTGTGATAATTAGATATTTGATGTTATGAGTTCTGATTATTATTTTTGATAATCGGATATTTATTGTTTCTGATTATCGCTTGTGATAATTAGATATTTGATGTTATGAGTTCTAATTATCGTTTTTGATAATCGGATAATTGTTGTTTCTGATTATCGCTTGTGATAATTAGATATTTGATGTTATGAGTTCTGATTATCGTTTTTGATAATCGGATATTTGTTGTTTCTGATTATCGCTTGTGATAATTAGATATTTGATGTTATGAGTTCTGATTATCGTTTTTGATAATCGGATATTTGTTGTTTCTGATTATCGCTTGTGATAATTAAATATTTGATGTTATGAGTTCTGATTATCGTTTTTGGATAGTCGAATATTTATTGTTTCTAATTATCGTTTTTGATAACTAGATATTTGAGATTTAATTATCGTTTTTGATACTTAAATATTTGTTGATTTGAGATTTAATTATTGTTTTTGATAATTGAATATTTGTTTATTTGAGATTTGATTATCGCTTGAGATAATTAAATATTTGTTGATTTGAGATTTAATTATCGTTTTTGATAATTAAATATTTGTTGATTTGAGATTTAATTATCGTTTGATAGTTGAATATTTGTTGATTTGAGGTTTGATTTTTGTTTGAGATAATTGAATATTTGTTGATTTGATATTAAATTATCGTTTTTGATAATTGAATATTTTTTGATTTGAGATTTGATTATCGCTTGAGATAATTAAATATTTGTTGATTTGAGATTTAATTATCGTTTTTGATAATTGAATATTTGTTGATTTGAGATTTGATTATCGTTTGAGATAATTGAATATTTTTGATTTGAGATTTGATCATTGTTTTTGATAAGTAGACCTTTGTTGTTTTCTGATTACCGTTTTGGTAACTAGATAATTGCGGTTTTGCGATTTACAATTTGGGTTTTATAATTATCTTTGTTGATAATTAGATTTTACTGTCTTCTAATCATCGTATCGATAATTAGATATGGCTGTTTTGTGATTTCTGTATTCTAATTATCTAATTGATAATTGAATATTGCGGATAATTGCATTTATTCAGTTTTGTGTTTTCTGATTATCTATTTGATAGTTAGATTTTGTTGAAAATTTGTGAATTTCTTTTATGAAATTGAAAGATTCTTAAGCGTTTGAATTCTCTACCTTTATTTTCCTAGCTTAACCAGTTTACGTTAGAAAAATAATGGTTATTAACGACCTTAATTATGAAAATTGCGGGGACGCAATTTTTATAAGGAGGGGAGTCTGTAACAACTCGGGGTTTTGTCCCAGTTAATTATTGTCGTTAGATGATTAATTTGCTAGTTGTTGGAATTCTTGAATCGGTTGAAATTCTTTTGTAAATTGTGAAGTGTAGGCGGGCTTTAAAATTTATCTCGGCCCATGTGTATTATTGGTGTCGTGATAAAGTCATACCCGTCCCTCTTTACCTTCTCATTTTCGTTCTAACCCTAAACCTAATCGAGAAAAAAAATGGAGGCTGCCGTTCGTCCCTCCTCTCTATCTTCATTTTCACTTCGCAACCCTACAATTAATAATCGAAAAGAAATGGCGGCTAGATCCTTTCCATCGTTCGAATCAAATTTAGGGCTTGTGAAATTTGATGAAACCGCTGACCTTATCGATCGTCTCTGGAGATGGAATCGGCTGCAATTTGGATCGTTAAATTCTTCGAATCCAAGGTGAGTGAACTTTTTCACTCACATCTCCTTCAACTCACACTTCGACAGTTTAAATTCATTTCGATGTTGATGATTTTTATATGCCTTGGTTTGATTTCTATATATTTTCTACAAGTATGATTTTGGGAAAACATAATTTTGATGAGAATTTGATTTGACTTTGTGTTTGATGATTTTCACTCCACTCTCTGATTTCATGAGTTTGCTGGCTTCGGCCTTGGATTGAATTTTCAATTAACGATGCTTGTTAATTACTGCTTTGGTTGGTATTTTGAGTTGAAGTCACTTGACTTCGACATCCTTGGGCTTTTGATTACTTGCGGTCTCGATTTGTTACACACTGCTTTTGCTTTCTGATACATGTATACTTGTTATACACTGCATCGTCACCTGAACTAGACATTGCTCTTTAGTGCGGTTGTTCTACACCTCCATTTATACTTGAGTTTGACCTGTAGCTTGTATGGTCACTTGCACTTCATGGTTCATGGGTTTCTTTTGTCCACACATCTCTGATAAACTAGTGATTCTGCTTGGAGCTTTTGTTGCCTTATGACTGTGCCACGAGTTGATTACATTACACCTGAGAATCATTGAGTCGTGTTGTGTCATCACTGATGACTGTTGCATCGTTCATCCTCTACTAGGAATTTGTGCAAGCATCGTTACACGTATGCACGTATTAAAGCATGTAAAATTGTAGGTAATCATAACAACTTCTCTGTTTAAAGTTATACTATACCAGCGAGACAATGTGTTTGCAGTAAGGTTGAACTTGCTACTGTGATTTTCTTTTGTGACCGTGGTTACTTCAAACAGGTGATTTTTATCACCTGGCATCTTCTGTCAACATTCTAATTCGTTGCATTAGATTTATAACTACTGCATATAAGTATTTATGTGTTAAGCTTGTCAAAAATCTTGTGCATTCACATGCTTATTTTATCTGTAGCCTTCTACTTGTGATGTGTTGTCTTCTGTCTGCACTTGTTCATTCTAGTATATGCCCACTACTTTAACCATTCACTGTTGCCACCTCTGTTTGCATTATTGTAGTATTTGGGTTCACTAACCACTTATGCACATGCTTCTTTAGTTTTGTTGTATCTGGACTTAATTCATTTGTGATTCTACCATTGTTGCATTTTGGTTTGTGGCTTCTCTAGTTTAATGTGTCATGTACCGATATACTTGAACCTGATTTGAGATTAATTGTGTTCATCCTTACCTATTGCATTTGTAGTGTCTTGACATTCATGTCTGCACCCCTTCATTTGATAGTTGCTTGTGAGTTGCTTCTACATATTTTCATTTGTGCACTGCTATGTAATGGCTTGGTTTCAGGGTGGTCCACTATAACACTGTTGTCATCTTTTCTTGACATTTTGGAACTTGAACTGTTACATCCATGGGTGACTGCAGTTTCATTTTGTACGCAGTCCTGCCCTTGTTGGTTTGCATTGCATTGATGCAATTGGATTTGTTTTTCTAATTCCACTTGAGTTGAATCCGGTATTCGGGTTTGACCTTGTGTTCGTTTGTGAATTTTTATTGGGTACATCATCACTGTAGTGGCAAGGCAGTGCATGCAAGCGTGAACTGCAGCCATATGATATGGCTTTTAAGATATTCTATTTTGTTTTGATTTATTGATCTTTTGCATATTACATATGCCGTAGTGGCGAGGCAGTACACGTGTGCGTGTACTGCAGCCCTACTCGAATTGTCGTTTTAATTGATGTTTCAATTGTTTGAACTGTTTCGTTTATTCAATTCAATATGTTTTGAATCATATTTTGATTTTTTTTAATTTAATGATTTTGTCGACATCTAATTATCCTTTTGATAATTAGATTATGAGTTTCTAATTATTTACTTAATAATTGAATTTTGTCGTTAATTGCCGTTTAGGCAATTCTGTTGTTTTTTAAATTATCTTCTTTGGTAATCTTTTTAATTTATCTTCGTTGATAATTTGAATTTGCTGATTTGTTGTTTAACACTGTTACGTGTTATATTTATTGTTATGCGATTTCTTTATTTAAGGATCGGATAGACGAGATTTATCATGACTGTCGTCTATTGTTACTTAATTATTATTGCTTCTGTGCACTAATAACTGAGTTTGAATTAGACTGACCCGTGTATTATTTCCTTTGAATTTAATACTCGGGTCAGACCGAGTTATTACAGGTTGTAGATCTCTTTCTTTGGATTGCTGCTTGAGTTATGAAGTCTTTCCTTATCTTTTGGAGTAGTTGCTGCCATTTAGTAGTCAGTATATTTATATAAGTTGTTATGTATCCATGTATATTAATCACGATAATGTACTTGTGTATATGACTTCCTGAGTCGACAGTTGTAGTTGTATCATATGTACTGTATCGAATGTATTGTAACTGACATTAGTTATTATATATATGAGACTTTTTGTTTTATCTGTGTTCCGCATTTACATTATCAGTTTTTTTATTATATATATTGTCCTAAACTATTGCGAACCATCGTAGTTCATTTTATACTGGAATTGGGTATGTCGACGGGAGTAAATAAATAAGAGATGAAAAATAAAAATATATACCACTCCTATCGAGATAACCAATACTAGTGTAAGGCCTAACTACGGATGGCCGCTCCTATCCAGCCTTATTCTTCGTGATAACAGACAGTATTTTCTTTAATACTCTTTGTTATTGTGAGCATAGAGGTGGGGCGTCACAGTTGGTATCATAGCTTGGGGTTTATGGACATAATATAAAACATAACTTAGATGAAACATGTGTTACAACTATTAGTCGATGTTTTATTGTGCTTTGAGTCAAAACTAAAGTTTTGTAATTTGGATGAAATTTTTAAATATCTGTATTTAAAAATAAAAGTGAATTGTGTTTTGTTTATGAGAGTGCGCAGCGAAAACAGTGAGACTGCTTCGCTGAGTACAGCTGATAATTATTTTGATTTAAAAATCGAAATATGAAAATGAATTTAATTTCATTATGCGGTTTAACCAGTGGTTTGATTTGTTGAAATTCTTGCTGGTTTTCTTTGGTGCTAATCATATCTGATTAGATTTTTTTGCTGTTTTAAAATATCTTAATTGAAGATATATTCGAATGATTTCTTTGTTCTTTTTGTAGTATACGTGCAAATTTAAGTTGCACGTTACCGCATTAATTTTACGTTGAACCGATGTTTGGTTTAACGTGTTTTGTTGCCGTTATTTTTATGACGGGATTTTTACACCAATGCTTAATTTTTGAAGCACGGTCTTTTGTTGACATTTTTAGTGAATGAAAATTCACTGGTATTATGTTTTGATGCAAATTATTTTGATGATATTTTGACGTTTAAAAATCACTGTCGCTTTGACTTCAGTGACCGTCAAATTTTAAAGTGGATTTTCAAGCGGTTATCCCGCAATGATGATTTTGAGATCCGTTTCTACGATGTTTCGAGAAGTGCAATTTCCTTGTCGAAATTGTCACTATTGTTGCTGTTTTTATCACGGATTTGCAAATCGTTTTGAAAATAAAATTGTTTTCCAAAATTTTTCAGTTTACGTTTTCAAAAGAATGAGGAAGCGATTTAAACGATTCAGCAAAATCGAGGACTATGAACCCTTTCTTTTACTGATTCGCTTAATTCCGAACTTGTTCGTTTGGGAATGTAAATTGTTACTGTCATAAAATAAATGAAATTGTTTTCAGAAGTTTTGCAGTTTGCACTTTCAAAAGAATGAGGAAGCGATTTAAACGTTTCAGCAAAATCGAGGATTATGACCCCTTTCTTTTACTGATTCGCTTAATTCCGGACTTGTCCGTTTGAGAATGTGAAATGTTATTTTTGGAATACATAATTTTGCACTTTCAAGGAAACGATGAAGAGAATTAAATGATTTAGTAAAACTCGTGGTTATGGGACATGTGCGTTTGATATTTTGGTTAATTCCAGACTCGTTAATTGAAATATTTGATGATTTTGGTGTGCTTTCGAGCCACCATTAGGACCTTCGGGTCATATGATGGACCTTCGGGTCAAATACCAGTACCAGACCTTCGGGTCATTTGTTGGACCATCGGGTCATATGGTGGGCGCCAAAATTATGATGACGGTACTTGGTAGGCTTCGGCCATATGAGATGCACGTGCGGCATAGCTAAAACTCGCCATATGATGGGATCGATCCACCATTTATGTTGATTTTCTAGAGCATCTTAATTGATTTCTAGATATTTGTTGAATCTAATTATCTGCAGGTAATTAGATATTTGATGTTATGAGTTCTGATTATCGTTTTTGATAATCGAATATTTGTTGTTTTTGATTATCGCTTGTGATAATTAGATATTTGATGTTATGAGTTCTGATTATCGTTTTTGATAATCGGATATTTGTTGTTTCTGATTATCGCTTGTGATAATTAGATATTTGATGTTATGAGTTCTGATTATCGTTATTGATAATCGGATATATGTTGTTTCTGATTTTCGCTTGTGATAATTAGATATTTGATGTTATGAGTTATGATTATCGTTTTTGATAACCGAATATTTGTTGTTTCTGATTATCGCTTGTGATAATTAGATATTTGATGTTATGAGTTCTGATTATCGTTTTTGATAATCGGATATTTGCTGTTTCTGATTATCGCTTGTGATAATTAGATATTTGATGTTATGAGTTCTGATTATCGTTTTTGATAATCAGATAATTGTTGTTTCTGATTATCGCTTGTGATAATTAGATATTTGATGTTATGAGTTCTGATTATTGTAACGTCCCGAAAATTTTCGACTTTCGAAAATTCAACATCGATACTCACTTTATCGACTGCCGAGAAATCGAAGGCCGGAAGCCCGAAATGTTATGGTTTAAAGAAAAAGAAAGAGGTAGAAGAAGATAGAAAAAGATAGAGAAAATAGAGAAATAGAGAGGAAAGAAAATAGAACAACAACAGAATCTCACAATTCGCAGCGGAACAACATATAATAGATAAATGAATAATCTTTAAACAAAGAACTATATCAGTTATTACATTACATCACATTTCATTACTTCATATCATCAGAGTGTACAACAACAACAACATCTAACAGTGCAGCGGAAAAAGAAATACTATATACTAGTAATACGCCATGCCATCCATCTTGCCTCCAGCAACTCCAAAATATCCTGATAAACCTAACTCTTGACTGCCCGTGTGGAAATTGGTGGGCACCCAGAGTTTAGGAAGGGAAATAATAAACTCCGAGTCAGTCATGTGAATGGTGTGAGAACTCAAAACAGTTTATTTATCTTTAAAATCAAAATAGATGAATATTTTTAAATTCAATTCGCAATGCTTTTAAAAATGAGACTACCATAAGGCCTCCCGCACACACACACAATGCAAACGCAGAATCGGAGGAGATTTCTCCTTATGATAGTCAAAGATGCTTGATACGTATTAAAAAGAACATTTGATATTATTATTAGTGCATAGTGTAGGAAAAATTTATTTCGAAAGTAGAATATAAATCTTAGCCAACATAGACATTCCGAACTATGCCTACTATAGTTACCATCCAAACAGTGGGGCGCCACCATAAGTGAATGATAGGTTCTACAACTAATACCGTACAAGTTTCGTATTGTTTCTTTGGATTTCCAACGAATGATCAGGCCAAGGAACTTCCCATTGCCACATGAGAATGCCTCAGGATGGACATCCCCGAGAACCAAACCGGATCTCTACCAACATAAGGCCGGGTTACCCCTAACTGAGTAACAACTGACCGAATATGCCATCCCCCGGTCCTTTGGGACCTTTTACCGAGCGCTCGCAATCAATGCACACAATCATAAAGTGTTTTCAACATGAGTAAGTATCTGGGCTCCATACCATGATACTACCCTTTTCCAGAAGGAAATGCACACATCCTAAAGGGCGCTACCCCTCATAACCTTGCTGCATCTTTCCTGTTTTGACCATTCACGGGGTGTGAGGCTCGACGAAGTCACGTCCACAAAAACATACTTTATACAAAAGCCATGCTTTGGGTCAACAAATGATCATAGAAATGATCACAAAGATAGACGATCAAACAAATGATCCTATCACAAATAATCAACACAATGATCATTTCACAGCAACACTCAGCATGTCACATTACCAAATTGGGAATATATCGCTGATAACATTCAACTACATAACCTCTGAGCTTGTACGTCTCAGAAAAAGGTGTTAAGCTAAAAGAATAAATTCTCCGCCACCAACAGAAATATATTTGAATGAAATCGGCTTTATATCTCAATTTGTAATGTCAGACATACAATCCATACAAGTCTGTTCCGGGCTCGAACAAAACTGAAGGCACTTCTCACGAAGCCCTTGCAATCCGGGTATTCACAATCCCGATCGAATTTCCCATCACTTAGGAAATCTCTATACCAGGAGCTACCCAGTGTAGAGACAATCGATAGGTCATCCTATCGCTATCGCAAATACTCGGTCTTCAACACCGGTCATCAATTGCAATTCATAACGACGTATCACATATTCGGAATGGGTTATACGACCCCATGGTCCTTTCCCGGTTAACCCGAATAGTGAGCGCTTATTCAAAAATAAGTGTGGCATTCAAATTCAAACAATTCACATCAATTACCCATTCAAAGGGGAATATTGATAGTCAGTTATTGAACTATCAATGGATATGCACACATCACCAGTTTCCAAATAATTTTCCAAATTATTTATTTTCCAAAATATCTTTACAAGATATATAATTTTCAATACTTCAAAAATAAATCAATATTTATTTTTAAAAAAATCCCACTTTCTTTTATAAATTCCATAATGAATTTATATTCCAAAATATCCATGCATATACGATTTTAATTACTCATTTCAATTTATCTTCAAAAAGATAAATTCTCAAAATATTCACTTTATATTTGGAAAACATTTCCATACTTACTTATTAATAAGTAATTCACAATCCTTTTATTTTCTACACTTGGAAAATATTCAATATACTTTAATCGAAATTAAGTATATATTTCATTCTTTAAGGAAATCATTCTCATAAACATATTCATTTGGGCCAAAACGAATGTTGCGTAAAACATCGTTACGACGTCCCAAAATCACTAGTATAGGGATTCGAAATTAAAACAGATATATAAATCCCAATACTATACAAAACATCCCTTTCGGAAATCATTTACTATAACAACAGTGTTATAGTCCACCATTTCCTTTTATTTCTCGAAAACGTCTATTTCAACAATAAATGTTGAAATCTATGATTTCGAATCTTAACTCATTTTAAAACATCGTTAGATCGTTTTAATTCTATTTAAAACATCAAATCTAAACATTTTCTTTAACATATTATTCACTATTCAAAAACGTGAATATACTACGTTAACAAATTTTATCCTTTTATTCATTTTATTTTAAAGGATTATTCACTGTCTAAAACGTGAATATAACTCCATTAATAAGTTATAACAATTTTACTTATCAAAATAAGTCGTTTGCGGATTTATAAAACAACACCCATTTCTATTTATTTTATAACTACTTCCTTTTTATACATCTCCTTTGTTAACCTATTCCAGTTTATAACTCAATTATAAACCAAAAGTTCATATTATAAGTCAAATGCTTATGAAACGATTATTTTACAAAATCGTTCTTTTAAACTTTCCAAATTACAAATCTTATAACTTATAAGATTTATTTATTCACCCAAATCTATTCCTTTAATAACTTTTATAAATTTTATAAACCTACTGCTTATAAAATTCCATTTATAACTTCACCGTTTTTATTCTATAAATTTCATTCACTTATGCAATCTATTTTCACTTCATTCAAACACTTATAAAAACTCATTTTATAATGTCAATATTTCAATCTATAAATATCCATTTATAAATCTCTTAATATAAATCAATTTATATTATTCTTTAAAACGTCTTTAAATTCCTTTATAATTTCACCATTCTCTTGATTTATACAATAATTAAATTTTATAAATCCTATATTTAAACTTTTCACAATACATTCAAAAATCCCAATTTAAATTACTTTATAAGATCATTAATACCATATTTTCAAAAAAAAAAATCAACTTTTAACTATATTTCTCAAAAATCATAATTTTTATAACATTAAAAATTATATCGTTATTTATTTATAATGAATCAATTCAAAAAATATTTTATATTTTCAAAAATCACTTTAAAAATCATTTTAAAATCCCAAAATCTGGGTCCAATGATGCTACACACCAAATAGTCAATCACGACAACAACGATATCATATATCGATATGATAATCCATCAAATATCAAAATATCTGAAATTCAATAAATACTGTTGAGGAATCCAGTTGGATCCCTCCAACCTGTTTTCCTGCATCCACAAACATTAGCATAATACCAATTTCGTTCCAGTACGAAATTATCGCGGTATATGGGATTAATAATATTATCCGCTTAATAGACGGCGCAATAAGGTCTCATCCGCTATACAAATGCGGGAAATCAATAACTCCAATATATACATATGCCAATATATATATATTGCTATTATATATAATACCAATTTCCCTTTTTATGAAATATTCGCGGTATATGTTTTTAATAAATAACATCCGCTTACTAACGGTGCATAATGTCTATTTTAACAATCAATAGATAACAATCATCATTCAAACATGCATTCAAATATTTTAAATCTAACTATTTAAAATAAAATCGAAACTGATTCGATTGAGTGAGAAGTTCTCACCTTGATTTAAATTTCATTTTTAGCGATTTATTTCGAATAAAATTAAACGGACGTTTAATTTTACCCAAAATTCTCACTAACTCCAAACGACTCCAATCCAATTTCATCGCGTAGTGCTCGTCAATACGATTCCAACACAACTGGTTTCGCGCGTTTTCGACCTCGTATGAAAAAGTTATGATTTTTATAAGATTACACGAATTTTATAACTAAATTTTACAACATAAATATAAAAATTTTAACCTAATCCACTACAGGCCGTTGGATCCAAGCCATCATAGCCGTGCCTTCTATCATCTTCCTCATCTCACGTTATCTCCAGGCCGTCACCATGAACCCATAGCTTAGAATTAGGGTTAAATTTTGCTCCACCAATACTCGATGAAAATTCAATCAGCGACTTGCAATACGAAGCTCCAAACCTCCTCTATGCTCGACCTCTTCCATAGCAAGCTCGGCCATCTCATGATACGCGCGCACGCAAGTGAACGTGGCACGCACGCAGCCACTTTCCCCCTCCACGCGACGCCAAACTCCATCATCACCGTATAGATCGAAAGCTCTCGCCTTGCTCTACAATGTTGTAGTTGATCACTTCTTCTAATTGTTTGTAGATTGGGAGAGATTGAGGGATGAAAATCGAAAAATTCTGGCCTTTGATAAGGGAGGTGGCGGCTAGGGTTTTTTTTTTATTTATTTATGAAGGGTAAGGGTCTATTTATAGGAAACGAACGAAACACTATTCATTCCGGAAATTCCGAACTCCGATTTACGCGCCGTAACCAGCGTTTCTAGGGTTTACCCCGCGTTCCGGACACAATGGAACAGATTTCGAAAGCTAATTCGGACATCTGTGCGAGATATGGCAACAAACGTTCAATTTAAATTAAACCGATTTAAACGATTTTCTAGGCGTTTTAATTTGTACCGGACAAACGGTAAATCCAATCGAATTGAAATTTAAAACCTTACAATAATATCACATTACGGATCCGATGAAACTGGTTTCGTCGAAATCCGAGACTTTTTGAAAAATGGCTATTTTAACTCGCCAAATTAAAATTAAAAATAATTCGATGCGTTTCGAGCTGCCACGATCAAACGATAACTCCGATTGCTACGAAAATTGAAATCCAATAATAACTAACTATTACGGATCCAATGGAACTAGTTTCGTTCAATTCTGAGACTGTTCAAAAATTAACTATTTTACAGTCGATAATTAAATATTAAAATATTCAATTTTCACAAATAAACTTTTAATTTCGATTTTAAAAGTTCTAAAATATCATTATAACTCCAATATGATAAAATAAAATTTTACAAATCATTTTCAATCATATTTAACCTAAATTTTCAATTATTTCCATAATTTAATATATTAAATTATCTATTTAATTATCCAATTAAATCCAATTATTCGAATTAAAATTAATTCGACTTATAAATTCACTTATTAATATTTAAAATTAATTAAGTATTCAAATTTTAATTACTAAAAATCCTAGGTCGTTACAATCTTCCCCCCTTAAACGAATTTCGTCCTCGAAATTAACAAGTAAGAAAGGTTACAGAATCTATTAACTTTCCAAAATTCATAATTAAACTTCTTACAATACTTACTAAGTTTTCAAATCATACTTTGTTATCTTTTCAAAAATAACTACTATTTTTTAACTTTCAATTCCAAATCAAAGTTAAAGTTTTCAAAAATTTTCCAATTTTCTCAAATTTTTTCTAACGCCTTAAATTTCCGGAAAAATTCGCCATAGTCTCCTTTGCGCGGCTCGATCCGAAAAAAATATGACAGTATATATATCACAAATATACATCTCATCAAGTAATGAGGCATCCCGAAGGGAAAAAAGTATAAAAGTACGGTATGTAATCCGAGATATGTACCTTATATTTTATTAGCGAGCATATACGGCTAATATAGCGCGAAAGCGAGCTCCAAATGCGAAGCAAACGCGATCCGCACCTACTAAACACTCAACAAACAACATGAGAGCATGCATATATGAAAATAGTATCGATATACAACATATAGCAACATAATAACTATATATGTCAACATAGCAAATGAAACAAAAGCAATATATGCAAACATCAACCAACTATTATTCATAACCAATAAATATTCATTCATATTCTCATTAATATTCAATGAATTGGTTTTCAATTTAATCATATTTGATTCATAAACAGTGGATGTTCTTACTAACATTCATTCTCCATTAGTTTACATTCACTAATTCATATTGAAGTTGGTTCACTTTCAATTCAAATTCAATTCTATTTAAGATTCACTTAATATTCAATTGGATTTCAATTACTTTAGTTTCCAATTTCGTTAATGCTTAATGAATTATATACAACGAACTAACAACCATATAACAACCAATGTATATTAATTACAACCAAATTCCTTTGCTTCACTTACGTTCAATTATTCAACTTTCAATATCATTAGATTTTAATGAATTAACACCTACATTCATTATTTCATATCAATTATTTTCATTCAATTGATCATCATTCAATCCATTAATTCAATTCAATTACAAAAGTTGAATTTCATTTACATAACTTATAAAAGTTGAATTTCATTTACATAACTTAAGTTCACATTCACCACTTAACTTTATTAATTTACTTTGATACTAATATCAACTTCATTCAATATTTCTTAAGTTATATTTTCATTTAACTTTAAATTCATTTTTATTTACGACTCATATTCATAAATATATTCATATAGTTTCACTTCTTATATATATAAGTTTATTTCACAATTATAAATCACTTTAATTATAATTCAATTCTTATAATTCTTTTGCTTATACAATTTATTCTTTTATTTAGATTATTCAAACAACTAAACAATCAACTTATATACTCTTTAATAATTCTGAAAAATTATTCCTTTATATATAAAAATATAATCAAGGTAAAATTATTCCATTTACCCAATTTAAAAACAATATTGTGTCGAATTGTCCTATTCAAGTGTTTAGAAACCCCTTCGGCATAGTTGTCGAGACCACGCTGACGAAAGTTCATATACCACTCAACAAACCAATCATCACAACATAAAACAATTTATATTCACTAACAAATACGCTCTCATAGCTATTATTACACTCAAACTCATTCTAGAGTACTACTGACTCTATCTCTAATGAGTAATACCCAACAGAACCATGGTTGTCGCTTAACCATATGCTCTGATACCACCTGTAACGTCCCGATGGCAGCGGTCACAACTGGTACGCTTTTCAACCATCCCAGCCCCACCGTGGCTTACACTGATACCCCAAACTTGCTTTTACGGTCACCCTTTCGAATGTCACGGCTTCGCCTAACCAACCCCGTAAAGAGGACGTGTGGGGGTAAGAGTCTCTCGTTCGCCACCAAACCGCGAAGCGAGAACCCCCCATCACATATCACCTAGCATAAGCAAGACTGGTGCGAGAACTCAAAACAGTTTATTTATCTTTAAAATCAAAATAGATGAATATTTTTAAATTCAATTCGCAATGCTTTTAAAAATGAGACTACCATAAGGCCTCCCGCACACACACACACACAATGCAAACGCAGAATCGGAGGAGATTTCTCCTTATGATAGTCAAAGATGCTTGATACGTATTAAAAAGAACATTTGATATTATTATTAGTGCATAGTGTAGGAAAAATTTATTTCAAAAGTAGAATATAAATCTTAGCCAACATAGACAATCCGAACTATGCCTACTATAGCTACCATCCAAACAGTGGGGCGCCACCATAAGTGAATGATAGGTTCTACAACTAATACCGTACAAGTTTCGTATTGTTTCTTTGGATTTCCAACGAATGATCAGGCCAAGGAACTTCCCATTGCCACATGAGAATGCCTCTGGATGGACATCCCCGAGAACCAAACCGGATCTCTACCAACACAAGGTCGGGTTACCCCTAACTGAGTAACAACTGACCGAATATGCCATCCCCCGGTCCTTTGGGACCTTTTACCGAGCGCTCGCAATCAATTCACACAATCATAAAGTGTTTTCAACATGAGTAAGTATCTGGGCTCCATACCATGATACTCCCTTTTCCAGAAGGAAATGCACACATCCTAAAGGGCGCTACCCCTCATAACCTTGCTGCATCTTTCCTGTTTTGACCATTCACGGGGTGTGAGGCTCGACGAAGTCACGTCCACAAAAACATACTTTATACAAAAGCCATGCTTTGGGTCAACAAATGATAATAGAAATGATCACAAAGATAGACAATCAAACAAATGATCCTATCACAAATAATCAACACAATGATCATTTCACAGCAACACTCAGCATGTCACATTACCAAATTGGGAATATATCGCTGATAACATTCAACTACATAACCTCTGAGCTCGTACGTCTCAGAAAAGGGTGTTAAGCTAAAAGAATAAATTCTCCGCCACCAACAGAAATATATTTGAATGAAATCGGCTTTATATCTCAATTTGTAGTGTCAGACATACAATCCATACAAGTCTGTTCCGGGCTCGAACAAAACCGAAGGCACTTCTCACGAAGCCCCTGCAATCCGGGTATTCACAATCCCGATCGAATTTCCCATCACTTAGGAAATCTCTATACCAGGAGCTACCCAGTGCAGAGACAATCGATAGGTCATCCTATCGCTTTCGCAAATACTCGGTCTTCAACACCGGTCATCAATTGCAATTCATAACGACGTATCACATATTCGGAATGGGTTATACGACCCCATGGTCCTTTCCCGGTTAACCCGAATAGTGAGCGCTTATTCAAAAATAAGTGTGGCATTCAAATTCAAACAATTCACATCAATTACCCATTCAAAGGGGAATATTGATAGTCAGTTATTGAACTATCAATGGATATGCACACATCACCAGTTTCCAAATAATTTTCCAAATTATTTATTTTCCAAAATATCTTTACAAGATATATAATTTTCAATACTTCAAAAATAAATCAATATTTATTTTTAAACAAATCCCACTTTCTTTTATAAATTCCATAATGAATTTATATTCCAAAATATCCATGCATATACGATTTCAATTACTCATTTCAATTTATCTTCAAAAAGATAAATTCTCAAAATATTCACTTTATATTTGGAAAACATTTCCATACTTACTTATTAATAAGTAATTCACAATCTTTTTATTTTCTACACTTGGAAAATATTCAATATACTTTAATCGAAATTAAGTATATATTTCATTCTTTAAGGAAATCATTCTCATAAACATATTCATTTGGGCAAAAACGAATGTTGCGTAAAACATCGTTACGACGTCCCAAAATCACTAGTATAGGGATTCGAAATTAAAACAGATATATAAATCCCAATACAATACAAAACATTTCCTTTCGGAAATCATTTACTATAACAACAGTGTTATAGTCCACCATTTCCTTTTATTTCTCGAAAACGTCTATTTCAACAATAAATGTTGAAATCTATGATTTCGAATCTTAACTCATTTTAAAACATCGTTAGATCGTTTTAATTCTATTTAAAACATCAAATCTAAACATTTTCTTTAACATATTATTCACTATTCAAAAACGTGAATATACTACGTTAACAAATTTTATCCTTTTATTCATTTTATTTTAAAGGATTATTCACTGTCTAAAACATGAATATAACTCCATTAATAAGTTATAACAATTTTACTTATCAAAATAAGTCGTTTGCGGATTTATAAAACAACGTTTATAAATTCCATTTCTATTTATTTTATAACTACTTCCTTTTTATACATCTCCTTTATTAACCTATTCCAGTTTATAACTCAATTATAAACCAAAAGTTCATATTATAAGTCAAATGCTTATGAAACGATTATTTTACAAAATCGTTCTTTTAAACTTTCCAAATTATAAATCTTATAACTTATAAGATTTATTTATTCACCCAAATCTATTCCTTCAATAATTTTTATAAATTTTATAAACCTACTGCTTATAAAATTCCATTTATAACTTCACCGTTTTTATTCTATAAATTTCATTCACTTATGCAATCTATTTTCACTTCATTCAAACACTTATAAAAACTCGTTTTATAATGTCAATATTTCAATCTATAAATATCCATTTATAAATCTCTTAATATAAATCAATTTATATTATTCTTTAAAACGTCTTTAAATTCCTTTATAATTTCACCATTCTCTTGATTTATACAATAATTAAATTTTATAAATCCTATATTTAAACTTTTCACAATACATTCAAAAATCCCAATTTAAATTACTTTATAAGATCATTAATACCATATTTTCAAAAAAAAAATCAACTTTTAACTATATTTCTCAAAAATCATAATTTTTATAACATTAAAAATTATATCGTTATTTATTTATAATGAATCAATTCAAAAAATATTTTATATTTTCAAAAATCACTTTAAAAATCATTTTAAAATCCCAAAATCTGGGTCCAATGATGCTACACACCAAATAGTCAATCACGACAACAACGATATCATATATCGATATGATAATCCATCAAATATCAAAATATCTGAAATCAAATAAATACTGTTGAGGAATCCAGTTGGATCCCTCCAACCTGTTTTCCTGCATCCACAAACATTAGCACAATACCAATTTCGTTCGAGTACAAAATTATCGCGGTATATGGGATTAATAATATTATCCGCTTAATAGACGGCGCAATAGGGTCTCATCCGCTATACAAATGCGGGAAATCAATAACTCCAATATATACATATGCCAATATATATATATTGCTATTATATATAATACCAATTTCACTGTTTATGAAATATTCGCGGTATATGTTTTTAATAAATAACATCCGCTTACTAACGGCGCATAATGTCTATTTTAACAATCAATAGATAACAATCATCATTCCAACATGCATTCAACTATTTTAAATCTAACTATTTAAAATTAAATCAAAACTGATTCGATTGAGTGAGAAGTTCTCACCTTGATTTAAATTTCGTTTTTAGCGATTTATTTCGAATAAAATTAAACGGACGTTTAATTTTACCCAAAATTCTCACTAACTCCAAACGACTCCATTCCAATTTCATCGCGTAGTGCTCGTCAATACGATTCCAACGCAACTGGTCTCGTGCGTTTTCGACCTCGTATGAAAAAGTTATGATTTTTATAAGATTACACGAATTTTATAACTAAATTTTACAACATAAATATAAAAAATTTAACCTAATCCACTACAGGCCGTTGGATCCAAGCCATCATAGCCGTGCCTTCTATCATCTTCCTCATCTCACGTTATCTCCAGGCCGTCACCATGAACCCATAGCTTAGAATTAGGGTTAAATTTTGCTCCACCAATACTCGATGAAAATTCGATCAGCGACTTGCAATACGAAGCTCCAAACCTCCTCTATGCTTGGCCTCTTCCATAGCAAGCTCGGCCATCTCGTGATACGCGCGCACGCAAGTGAACGTGGCACGCACGCAGCCACTTTCCCCCCTCCACGCGACGCCAAACTCCATCATCACCGTATAGATCGAAAGCTCTCGCCTTGCTCTACAATGTTGTAGTTGATCACTTCTTCTAATTGTTTGTAGATTGGAAGAGATTGATGGATGAAAATCGAAAAATTTTGGCCTTTGATAAGGGAGGTGGCGGCTAGGGTTTTATTTTCTTTTTTTATTTATTTATGAAGGGTAAGGGTCTATTTATAGGAAACGAACGAAACACTATTCATTCCGGAAATTCCGAACTCCGATTTACGCGCCGTAACCAGCGTTTCTAGGGTTTACCCCGCGTTTCGGACACAATGGAACAGGTTTCGGAAGCTAATTCGGACATCTATGCGAGATATGGCAACAAACGTTCAATTTAAATTAAACCGATTTAAACGATTTTCTAGGCGTTTTAATTTGTACCGGACAAACGGTAAATCCAATCGACTTGAAATTTGAAAACTTACAATAATATCACACTACGGATCCGATGAAACTGGTTTCGTCGAAATCCGAGACTTTTTGAAAAATGGCTATTTTAACTCGCCAAATTAAAATTAAAAATAATTCGATGCGTTTCGAGCTGCCACGATCAAACGATAACTCCGATTGCTACGAAAATTGAAATCCAGTAATAACTAACTATTACGGATCCAATGGAACTGGTTTCGTTCAATTCTGAGACTGTTCAAAAATTGACTATTTTACAGTCGATAATTAAATATTAAAATGTTCAATTTTCACAAATAAACTTTTAATTCGATTTTAAAAGTTCTAAAATATCATTCTAACTCCAATATGATAAAATAAAATTTTACAAATCATTTTCAATCATATTTATCCTAAATTTTCAATTATTTCCATAATTTAACATATTAAATTATCGATTTAATTATCCAATTAAATCTAATTATTCGAATTAAAATTAATTCGACTTATAAATTCACTTATTAATATTTAAAATTAATTAAATATTCAAATTTTAATTACTAAAAATCCTGGGTCGTTACAATTATCGTTTTTGATAATCGGATATCTATTGTTTCTGATTATCGCTTGTGATAATTAGATATTTGATGTTATGAGTTCTGATTATCCTTTTTGATAATCGGATATCTGTTGTTTCTGATTATCGCTTGTGATAATTAGATATTTGATGTTATGAGTTCTGATTATCGTTTTTGGATAATCGAATATTTATTGTTTCTAATTATCGTTTTTGATAATTAGATATTTGAGATTTAATTATCGTTTTTGATAATTAAATATTTGTTGATTTGAGATTTAATTATCATTTTTGATAATTGAATATTTGTTGATTTGAGATTTGATTATCGCTTGAGATAATTAAATATTTGTTGATTTGAGATTTAATTATCTTTTTTGATAATTAAATATTTGTTGATTTGAGATTTAATTATCGTTTGATAGTTGAATATTTGTTGATTTGAGGTTTGATTATCGTTTGAGATAATTGAATATTTGTTGATTTGAGATTTAATTATCGTTTTTGATAATTGAATATTTGTTGATTTGAGATTTGATTATCGCTTGAGATAATTAAATATTTGTTGATTTGAGATTTAATTATCCTTTTTGATAATTGAATATTTGTTGATTTGAGATTTGATTATCGTTTGAGATAATTAAATATTTTTTGATTTGAGATTTAATTATCGTTTTTGATAATTGAATATTTATTGATTTGAGATTTGATCATTGTTTTTGATAAGTAGACCTTTGTTGTTTTCTGATTACCGTTTTGGTAACTAGATAATTGCGGTTTTGCGATTTACGATTTGGGTTTTATAATTAGATTTTACTGTCTTCTAATTATCGTATCGATAATTAGATATGGCTGTTTTGTGATTTCTGTATTCTAATTATCTAATTGATAATTGAATATTGCGGATAATTGCATTTATTCAGTTTTGTGTTTTCTGATTATCTATTTGATAGTTAGATTTTGTTGAAAATTTATGAATTTCTTTTATGAAATTGAAAGATTCTTTGGCATTTGAATTCTCTACCTTTATTTTCCTAGCTTAACCAGTTTACGTTAGAAAAATAATGGTTATTAACGACCTTAATTATGAAAATTGCGGGGACGCAATTTTTATAAGGAGGGGAGTCTGTAACAACTCGGGGTTTTGTCCCAGTTAATTATTGTCGTTAGATGATTAATTTGCTAGTTGTTTGTTGTTGGAATTCTTGAATCGTTTAAAATTCTTTTGTAAATTGTGAAGTGTAGGCGGGCTTTAAAATTTATCTCGGCCCATGTGTATTATTGGTGCCGTGATAAAGTCATACCTGTCCCTCTTTACCTTCTCATTTTGGTTCTAACCCTAAACCTAATCGAGAAAAAAAAATGGAGGCTGCCGTTCGTCCCTCCTCTCTATCTTCATTTTCACTTCGCAACCCTACAATTAATAATCGAAAAGAAATGGCGGCTAGATCCTTTCCATCGTTCGAATCAAATTTAGGGCTTGTGAATTTGATGAAGCCGCCGACCTTATCGATCGTCTCTGGAGATGGAATCGGCTGCAATTTGGATCGTTAGGTTCTTCGAATCCAAGGTGAGTGAACTTTTTCACTCACATCTCCTTCAACTCACACTTCGACAGTTTAAATTCGTTTCGATGTTGATGATTTTTATCTGCCTTGGTTTGATTTCTGTACATTTTTTGCAAGTATGATTTTGGGAAAACATAATTTTGATGAGAATTCGATTTGACTTTGTGTTTGATGATTTTCACTCCACTCTCTGATTTCATGAGTTTGCTGGCTTCGGCCTTGGATTGAATTTTCAATTAACGATGCTTGTTAGTTACTGCTTTGGTTGGTATTTTGAGTTGAAGTCACTTGACTTCGACATCCTTGGGATTTTGATTACTTGCGGTCTCGATTTTGTTACACACTGCTTTTGCTTTCTGATACATGTATACTTGTTATACACTGCATCGTCACCTGAACTAGACATTGCTCTTTAGCGCGGTTGTTCTGCACCTCCATTTATACTTGAGTTTGACCTGTAGCTTGTATGGTCACTTGCACTTCATGGTTCACGGGTTTCTTTTGTCCACACATCTCTGATAAACTAGTGAGTCTGCTTGGAGCTTTTGTTGCCTTATGACTGTGCCACGAGTAGATTACATTACACCTGAGAATCATCGAGTCGTGTTGTGTCATCACTGATGACTGTTGCATCGTTCATCCTCTACTAGGAATTTGTGCAAGCATCGTTACACGTATGCACGTATTAAAGCATGTAAAATTGTAGGTAATCATAACAACTTCTCTATTTAAAGTTATACTATACCAGTGAGATAATGTGTTTGCAGTAAGGTTGAACTTGCTACTGTGATTTTCTTTTGTGACCGTGGTTACTTCAAACATGGGATTTTTATCACCAGGCATCTTCTGTCAACATTCTAATTCGTTGCATTAGATTTATAACTACTGCATATAAGTATTTATGTGTTAAGCTTGTCAAAAATCTTGTGCATTCACATGCTTATTTTATCTGTAGCCTTGTACTTGTGATGTGTTGTCTTCTGTCTGCACTTGTTCATTCTAGTATATGCCCACTACTTTAACCATTCACTGTTGCCACCTCTGTTTGCATTATTGTAGTATTTGGGTTCACTAACCACTTATGCACATGCTTCTTTAGTTTTGTTGTATCTGGACTTAATTCATTTGTGATTCTACCATTGTTGCATTTTGGTTTGTGGCTTCTCTGGTTTAATGTGTCATGTACCGATATACTTGAACCTGATTTGAGATTAATTGTATTCATCCCTTACCTGTTGCATTTGCAGTGTCTTGACATTCATGTCTGCACCCCTTCATTTGATAGTTGCTTGTGAGTTGCATCTACATATTTTCATTTGTGCACTGCTATGTAATGGCTTGGTTTCAAGGTGGTCCACTATACCACTGTTGTCATCTTTTCTTGATATTTTGGAACTTGAACTGTTACATCCATGGGTGACCGCAGTTTCATTTTGTATGCAGTCCTGCCCTTGTTGGTTTGCATTGCATTGATGCAATTGGATTTGTTTTTCTAATTCCACTTGAGTTGAATCCGGTATTCGGGTTTGACCTTGTGTTCATTTGTGAATTTTTATTGGGTACATCATCACTGTAGTGGCAAGGCAATGCACGCAAGCGTGAACTGCAGCCACACGATATGGCTTTTAAGATATTCTATTTTGTTTTGATTTATTGATCTTTTGCATATTACATATGCCGTAGTGGCGAGGCAGTACACGTGTGCGTGTACTGCAGCCCTACTCGAATTGTCGTTTTAATTGATGTTTCAATTGTTTGAACTATTTCGTTTATTCAATTCAATATGTTTTGAATCATATTTTGATTTGGTTTAATTTAATGATTTTGTCGATATCTAATTATCTTTTTGATAATTAGATTATGAGTTTCTAATTATTTACTTAATAATTGAATTTTGTCGTTAATTGCCGTTTAGGCGATTCTGTTGTTTTCTAAATTATCTTCTTTGATAATCTTTTTAATTTATCTTCGTTGATAATTCGGATTTGCTGATTTGTTGTTTAACACTGTTACGTGTTATATTTATTGTTATCCGATTTCTTTATTTAAGGATCGGATAGACGAGATTTATCGTGACTGTCGTCTATTGTTACTTAATTATTATTGCTTCTGTGCACTAATAACTGAGTTTGAATTAGACTGACCCGTGTATTATTTCCTTTGAATTTAATACTCGGGTCAGACCGAGTTATTACAGGTTGTAGATCTCTTGCTTTGGATTGCTGCTTGAGTTATGAAGTCTTTTCTTATCTTTTGGAGTAGTTGCTGTCATTTAGTAGTCAGTATATTTATATAAGTTGTTATGTATCCATGTATATTAATCACGATAATGTACTTGTGTATATAACTTCCTGAATCGACAGTTGTAGTGTTATCATATGTACTGTATCGAATGTATTGTAACTGACATCAGTTATTATATATATGAGACTTTTTGTTTTATCCGTGTTCCGCATTTATATTATCAGTGTTGTTATTTATATATTGTCCTAAACTATTGTGAACCATCGTAGTTCATTTTATACTGGAATTGGGTATATCGACGGGAGTAAATAAATAAGAGATGAAAAATAAAAATATATACCACTCCTATCGAGATAACCAATACTAGTGTAAGGCCTAACTACGGATGGCCGCTCCTATCCAGCCTTATTCTTCGTGACAACAGACAGTATTTTCTTTAATACTCTTTGTTATTGTGAGCATAGAGGTGGGGCGTCACAATATAGATTGGTAGTTACCTTGTGAAAACTAAACATTGGAATAGATATCTACTAATTTGATGGATATTCATGATTACCTAGGAAACATGCACACATATTATTGTTTATATTGTCCATTATGACCAGTTTGGATGCATGAATTTTATTTGCAAAAGATATATTTTAAGGGGATATTAATGCGGGGTAAACCAGTTTCGCTCTGCGGCATGGTTTCACTGATATCTATAAACCAACATGGCATATATTTATTTACACCAGGCTTTTTGTCTGACTCAAAGTTTATGCTTTCACCTCAAACTCGGGTGCTCAAAATTTGATTTAAGTATGTCGGGAGTAAGGAATTTACTAAGTAGGCTTTGGCAAATAAAGTTTTAGGAGATGTGCGTGAGGTAATGCTAGATATGTAGGAGTCTATCTATTACTATTATCCACCGTGTTATATTACTCATTGTATGAATGTATTGACAGTAGATGTATATGTCTATTTAGTAATCTGATCGACCAATGGGGCATCTCTATATGTCGCTCTTGGAGTATTTCGTAATTATATTTTATTATAATTTAGGCAACATTTAAACCGAATATGGAATTATAACTTTAAAATGAAATATGAAAGATTGCTTTTACATCATATTCTTATGCTTTTGATATTATGGATACCATTAACATGACTGCATTTTGTCATCGAAAATTAATACTACAGGTGACTACAGTATCCATAGTACTTAGCTTCGGGCCTCAAAATGAGGATATTACGGACTCTATATATTTTCAATAGATTTTGAAGATTTACCAATTAAAATGGTGATGCAGATGATTAAAATAATCTATTGAAAGAATTGAGATGAAATACAATGGTTTTAGTGCACTAAAGAGGATAGAACAATGAAAAGAAGAATTGGTTTGGAGCACTTCGAGTGATTTTACTAGTGGCTCATTCTATATTTAAGATATAATGCATAGATAGTATCGAAATAATGATTTTACAGTATATAGTCTAAGTAATTAAATAGTGATACGAGAATTAAGGGATTAAATCATGGATTCAGGTGGAAATAGAATAAAAAGGTGGTTAAATTAACATATGTGAACATGATTATTATATGAATGATTGTTTAATAATGTCTAAATAATATTTGGCAACACTTTATCGAAGACTAGGAATCTATCTACCGGTAATTGGAAGATTTATCACTTAATTAAATAAACTTCAAAGCCCATTAGGATTGAACCTTAACTAAAATATGCTTGAAGTAAAATATGTAAGAATGGAAGTTACAAAGCCAAGAAGGAATGCATGGATATTGTGATGACCAACATTTCAAAAGGTGTAAGTCGATAATAAACCATAAATGTCCAACTCAAAACAATCAAGAACACATATAATCAATGGGGTTAATTAAGAAAAATAAGAAAAGAAGAAAACAACACAGAATCTTGCAGTGGAATGACAAAATATAAGAATCAATTAAGTAGTTCATGAAGCTGTTTATGCTTTACATTTGATTAATATTTCACAACAACTATCAGAGTTATATATACAACAGAAAAATAGAATATTGCAGTGGAACAAACAATGTGATGTAATAATACTAGTAATAATGATATATCAATCTTCGTCTTCTAGAAAATAATCTTCAATGCACTAAAAACTCAGGGCTGACCCGGGCATAAAGTAAAATAATACACTCGAGTCGGGACTAAAATATATTTATGTAAGTCAAATCAAATATCACATATAATAGGAGTGTAATGGCTTCAGAGATGTTTACAGGGTTTAACATATCCTATCCAGTTTATAACGTGCGTGTAATAACTCAAGAGATGTTATAGGATTTTCCGTCTCTTAAGGATCCCTCAAAATATTTATATATAGTAGAATACGCTATATATGTAATGTCTAATCAGTAAAATAAATATTTTTCTTAACATTAAGGCTTTACATTAAACCCCCTTAACGCGTTTTTAAGCATTGTCATACAACTTGCATATAACGCCTAAGTAGTACGTCGGGGGATAAAGACGCGCCATGATAAGACAACACTAAACAAACTCGTAGTGGCCTTGTATAGGGATAAAAGCATGACAAGGCATGTAAGATGATTCCCAAGGTAGGATACTGCCAGTTCGTGTTGTAGGGCTATATCGAGTCAAAGGAGGTCATCCCAAATCAAGGTGCACCAATCGAAACCAACATCAAAAGTAATAGTATGGACCAAGTCCAAGAAGAAAATCGAAGAACGAATGTCCGCAAGGGGTAGCTAACCCACTTGGCCCAGTCAAGCCGTCCTGTTTTAGTCATTTCGAATTAACATAAGTGTCAGGATCTATCCATCATCATTCTCTTTCTTCAAATCTAGAAAATGTACACTAAATCCAACCACTTCGTTCTGGAGTGTCCACATACACAGTTGTTAAAGTGGTTCCAACATTGACAGAGAGAATGCCAATAAGAGACCCCGGTCTCTTTAACAAATAACGTCGTTTTACACACTGGTTGATACTTTACGTTTCAAAATCGATTCATAATTAATATCAAAATATCATATTCACTTCAATTATCATTTATTTCAAAATATCATATTTACTCAAAATATGTAAATTTCACTTGAAATCATTTCGCTCCAATATTCCAATTTCACTTCCAAAATTGTTTCGAATTTCAACTTAGGTTATAACTTCATTTTGGCCCAATTTCGCATTTAAATCCATGATTTAAATATAAACATTCGAACCTTTAACGATTTGAATTTTTAGAAAATAGTTTGAATAGTTGAAAAGTTCAAATAGTTTAATATAAAATAGTTTGAGTATTGGAAATGGTTTATATTGTAAAATAGCTTGGAAAATCAAAATAATTTGAATATTTAAAAAGATATATTTTAAATAGTTTATATTAAAATAATTTGTTTGAAAATAGTTTAAAAGTCAAACTGATTCAATTCCATCAAATCATCTTTAATATCAATTCAATTCAAATCGACTCAGTTTCGATTTAAATTCGAGTAAACTTCAGTTTCAATTCAAATCAATTTCGATTTCGATTTCATTTTTGAATTTAATTTTCAAATCATATTAATTAAATTTCAATTTAAATTTGAATTAACTTCAATTTCGATTTCATTTTTAACTTCAAATTCGATTCAACAGTTCGATTCAACAATTCAATTCAATAGTTTAAATTTCAATTCAATTCTTATTTTAAACCTTTTCAAAGTAAATAAATTTAGAGTCCAATTTCAGTACACCAATTTAAATCACTTAAATCAAATTAAACTTCAATGTTCGAATTTGGATTCATATCTTTAAAATAATTCAATTCAGAGCTCAAATTTTGAAATATCCATTTATACCACTTTTACTTAGGCAAATTCGAAGTTCTAGTAAAAGTTCAAACCTTTTAAAACAGTTCAATTTCTATAATTCAAGTCATATTTCAATCATAACTTCAAATTCCAAACTAAATTTTTTTAAACACTTTCTTTTAACGATTAATTTCAACATTTCAAGGTCGAGTTCAAAAATAAACCAATTCCCATATTTTAGTTCGATTTTATTTTTATAAAACAAAATCATTTGAATAAGTTCAATCTAAGAATTTAAAATTATTTAATTTAACCAATCCGGTATTCGTATATAATTTTCTACCCTATGGCCAAGTGATCAGTTATTTCAATTTTGAATTTCAGGGATGGATATATATTATTTCAATCCAAATCAGAGTGTCATAGGTATATATCATTTAAACATATTTCTTAATTGATTCGAAATAATTCAAATAAAAGTTTAGATGTTGTCAAATAATTTACAGGGTAGGATATATATATATATACATAAATAAATATCCAATCATTCAAAATATCAACCAATAGCCATCCAATCTCAATCAACATCCAAAACAGTCGATATATCACAAAAATTAACCAGTTATCAATAATCGAAAATTTAACTAGCAGTTTAATTCCAGTTTCAATTTAACTCTTAATTCAAAATTTCTAACATATGAATTTCTATGTCGATTATCATGCCAGTTAAATTACCAAACAACAATCAATAAAATTAAATCACTTTATGATTTTAATTAACTAACATGAAAATATTTTGTTCTACATGAGTGGTTTAAAACACTCATCTTTATTTAAAACTAAATTTTTTCCAAATTCAAATAAATTCCACTCTAACTCCATGACACAGCCTTCGTCAATACGATCATAATGCGACTTGTTTCACTGGAAACGGACCTCGCATGAAAAAGATGTGGTGATATTAACATTTGGATTTAATTAATGAAATAAACAACTCAATTGACATAATCATTAAGCCAAACCTTCACTGATCCTTCTCCTCATGCACACTTCCTAGTCGAACACACCTGCTTCATTCGCGACTTCTTTTTTTTATAACGATCAAAGAATCACCTGAGCACTCGATCGCCGACCTACCACAATGCCCCACGCACTTATCTGCAACCGGCGCCATGCCATCACCACCGTGCGTGCATAACGAACCAAGAAAACCCATGTACAGCAGCTCGAACGTGAGTAGGTATCGACCACCATGCAATGAAACGATCCTAACCATCCACAACGTTGAGCTCGATGAGATCATCAACTTTTCTTTTGGAGTCGTTTGATTTCGATGAGCGGACGAGGAGAAATGTAGGAGAGAAAGATGAGCGATTTTAGCCATAGAAAATCGTAGGAGAGAGAGGCCGATATTTCAGGGGTTAGGGTTTGACGTAATGAAAGATACACGGCCTATTATATATATTTCCGATTCGATTGACCTGCGAAATTTTCGAACTTCAAACGAAGCATGCCGCCTGGCGTTCTATATGTTATACCTCCAATTCGAACATAATGGAACTAGTCCTAAAATTAATTCCATCATATTTAGAAGATAGCTTTTCAAAATCGAATAATTTTAACTTAAAATTCTAAAAATAAATTCTACGTGCTTTAAGCTCGCATAGCCAAACGATAAGTTCGATCACCACGAAACTTGAAATTCTATAATAACTCAGCATTAAGGGTCCGATGAAACTAGTTTTGTCGATATCTGGGACAGTGTCCAAAAAGGATATTTTTACACGTTAATTAAAATAAGTAATTTTCAAAAATCAATTTAATCACTTTAAATTTAATTTTAGAGTTAACAGTCTTCATTCTTGTTTGAATAAAATTTAAATCAACTTTCAACGTTTCATTCATATTAAGTTCAGGATTCAATTATTTAAATATTTTTTAATATTAAATTTAAACAATTTAATTATCCAATAAATCGTTGTATTTGAAATATAAGTTATTTAACTTTTGAAATTTAACTTTCAAAACGAATTCATATAATAAAACAACCACTTTCATTTTACAGTAATTCAGCATTTATTATACAATTCTTGTTATTGATTATAAACACATTCAATACATAAAATTTCATTTCAATATTTGTTATTGCCTAAATCTTATCGAAATTGTTATTTCAGAATTTTATTCAAGTTCATATTTAATAAACTGCATTAATAAATGCTTACATTTTTATTTATAACCATTTTATTTCAATAATTATATTAAATTTAATAATTTAAAATAATTAAAAATACAGCTCGTTACAGATATTGATTGTTGTATAAAGATGGATTCATATATTTGCCTCATGGTATAATTATTTGATTTCAATTTGATTGTGTACGAACCTGTGGTGCAAGTAGGTGATCCAAGATATGATGCTCCTTTATTGGGCCTTGGGCTAGTCTAGGAAGAGGAATGTATGTCAAGCGACCCTGTAGGGCCACGGGATAATCTAGGGTGTGAGTCTAAATTTTTTGTTTAACATTGATGGTAAGCGTTCCTCGGGCTAGTCTAGAACATGAGTCCTGAGAGTCCTGAGTTATATTTATGATGGTAACACAATCCTATAGGGTTTGGACTAGTCTAAGATGTATTTACCTAAGAGTTAAATAGCCAACGGCGGTATGGTCATGTAGGGTCTCAGGCTAGTCTAGGACATATCCACTTACACATTAGAAATTGATCATATATCTTTATAGTATATGTGGAGTAAGTAAGGCTTGTTTACCCAGAATTATGTTTGACCCCTCCCATTTTCCCTTTTTATTTGTATTTCTAGGTAGAGGGAGCTTGGGGTCATGATCGAAAAAGAAACGTGGACTCTAATATATATTGCAAATATGTGTTAGACATGCTTGTGTATTTTGATTGAGTTTGATTAGTGTTTTAGAGACATATGTATATGACAATGTCGATACACTATTGTGATATGAAAAAACGATGGTTATTGTAACATTACATTTTTTCCCTTCCATTGCGAGATTCAAAAAGTTTGTAGCTAGAAATCTTGTTTACTTGTGGTCATCTCATAATGGCCTGTCTTTTCGGCTTGTTATAGTTTGAATGTCGATTCGAGTGTTAAATCAAAGAGTAAAGTAAGTCGATCGTTACACTTCGAATAAGAGAAAAACTCATCATTAGGTCAAGGATTCGGGCGTATTAAGGGAGCATATTTTCTTTTTTAGTATATATGCGACAAGTGCCCTACAAAATTGACACCTAATATAATTAAATAATGCACTGCTGTCATGCCCGACCGACGTAGGATGATTTTCAAGGGTGAAAGAAATAAAACATCACAGTACCTATCATATATCCCACAGCGCATCGAAAAATATATAATAATCATCACATATATAAAATAAGAGAGACGATAATAACTAAGCAAACCAAATATCATAGTACAGATCTAAGAGTTATACAACATAGCAACAGAGTTTATACAAAATGGAAATAAACTCAAATAAACTATCACATAATAGTAAAGCAAACACTACTTATGCTCCATGGTGTTACACATTGGAATAAGCAAAATATCCTTATATAATACAACAAATCTCCATCATGCTCGTTCTTTTCATAGCTACTATGTCTCACCTAGACCAGCTATTTAATATACTCATTTAACAGTACCTAAGATAATAAGAAGCAAAACATAAAACCTCAAGTTAGACAATAGTTTGGTAGAGTGATAATTGAATCTCAAAATACTATACAAGTCGATATAGTAAAGAAAAAGGTACAAGAACCATACCTGATCTGTCCCCACAACTAAAGAGTTAGCACATAACGTCACAATATGCTACTCTACTATCATCATTAGAATATACTACATCCTAAGCATAACATCAGGTGTCTAGGTATCCACATTCTAATTACCTATGTCAAGTGACATCCCTAGGGTGATAGACTACATGTAAAACAATCAAAGCAGTCATAATATCCCTCAAACAAATCTTGCTATCACTAAATGTGCTTGGATATGAGACAACTTGTATAGCAGGATCATAAGACAGAGACCTAATCAAATCTTAGTTCTATGGTGCTTAATCCATGCCACTTCATAAGGCCAAGAAATAGACTTGCAGTTATAAGTTCTTGGGTAATCTATGGTCATAAGATCTGGACACATTCATAATCCAGGTGAGGTTCCCCATGTACCCTCTTTACACAAGCATACAGGAAACCTCCAAGTGTCTTCAATCCCTTTGCAAACACCTTCATAATGGAATGCAATCATAATTCCATTCTTTCTATATCCACAGTGGAACACAATAATGTTTTCACTCATAAGCTATTGTCATTAAACCTGCCGTTCGGATCAGCACTTTGCCTACAGTCATTGAGTCCCTATCATTGGAAATAACTCCATCCATTGTTGAGTTATTTTCATCATAGTTCTGAAGCTGTCACATCAAAGCACTCCCGTATCACTTCGTTTCTTAACCAACAGTCTTCATAGTATTGTCATATATCCATCGAACATTAAACGAAGATCATGTACTTCAACCCATAGATCATGTACTTCAACCCATAAAAATTTTACCCTGACTTGATCAAAAACTATAGGTCGGTACCGACCTAATCTACTCGGCATCGAGCAGTGTACTTAACCAAATTTTGGTCACTCTACATCCATGAAGCCTCTTTCCTCCAATGCTTCAACTTTTAAGTCTGCAGACCCCAACCATCCCTTAGAAAAGTACTCCGTACCATGTAACAACCCGCACCTTAATGGACATGATTTTTCTTAAACCAAAAGGACAAAAGTTTATTAAGGTACGAATCGTTGGTGTTGGTATTCTGTAATAAACAAAATTATACCAGAGAGTTATCTATACAAACTCACAACTGAATAATAAAATTTAATAAAACATATACATACTGACTAAGACGATTACTTCAGAATTAATAATATTCCTTGAATATCTAGTGCTTCCGTCAATGCTGAGCATGAATAAGGGAATCTGCTTTCTCGTTGATCCCTCCTTACATGAGTTGTTGGCCTTCTAAATCTATCATGTGGGTTGTAATGAGGTGTAGGTTAAAATAACGTTCAGGTGATTGGTAAATTACATACTTTATCCACAACACTATTTTATGATGATTGGTGTCCGTTACATGCTACATCTATTCATTCATAAATTAGTCATTTTGACTTGCATACGCGTACGATACATCTAACTTATCCCGAGGTATGAAATATATATATATATATATATATATATATATATATATATAAGCATTGTTGTCCTTCTCATGAACAAGGGTACCTTCTCCGCTAGTATTCTCAACTATGTACCGTGTCGGGCATCGATAACACTGGCTTGACAGAATTGCCCACGTGCACCATGGAACGTCCCGTTAGTGCCTAATAATGGCATTACAACTAATTAGCCATTTAATAATTCATCCCAAATATTTATCTAACCACTTCGTATCGAGGACTCCGCTCCTCGGGCTATTTTATATTGAGGACTCAACTTCTTGGACTATAGTATATTGAGGACTCAAATCCTCGGACTATCATATAATGAGGACTCAGCACCAAGGACTATCGTATATTGAGGACTCGTCTCCTCGGACTATCGTTGAGGACTTATGCAAAACTAAACTACAACTACATATATTGTACTTATGCATTAAGGAGGAGCCCACAATGCCGACTCGCGTCAAGGATGACTTAGGGTAGGCTGCATCCATATCCACCTCTCAATGGTAATGCTACTTATTGCACAATGCCTTATATACCCATGGGTCCTATGCTTCGAGATGTCCCATAGTAGTACAATGTAAATACAATTGTTGGTAGCCCTATATGGAGGGTAGACTTCAGTTGTGTAACATTAGTGACCTCGCCTCACAATCCATACTAATGACTGCATTATTTATAATTAACCTTTATATTGGCTAGACCCACTAATCTACACCCACTATAAACGTATTCTTGATGCCATACAATTTCAACTGGAAATTTGTTATGCCTTCTAAATTTTGCGCTTATTTAATGACAACAATGTTATTATTGTTCTGTTTCTAACACTTTAGTTTTATATTTAGAGATTTCTACATTTTAATGAATTGGAACCTAATGTTCTCAAACATGAAAATGTTTAAAGAAACATTCTTCATTTCAAAAAAATTAAAATATAAACTTAAATTCCAATTCAAATTAGAACATCTTTCATTCAATTTCAACGACTTATAATATTAAATTAACTAAACCTGGAATTTATACACAATCTTTTTTAGGTAATTTATTCCATAAATTTTAGGGACTATTTTCATCCTTATATTCCAGATTTAGATGCATACAACATTTAATCAAAGTTAACAATTCAAACTTTACATTTAGACATAAAGAGAAAAGATTCACAATGATATAAATATAATATTGTATAAAAATATATGATTTCTCGCTCACTTTATGCTTTCAAATCTTCAGATCTAAGTCCGTTACACCTGATTAATTCATTTTCTTTCTACCAAAATATGTATCAAAAGTATATACATATTTATTCGAATTATGGATTCGAGAAGAGATTTGAAAAAGACGCAGATTTAAATTTAGACTTACTACTTACATTTTTCTTCGGAGAATCAACTCAGCCCTATTCTTTCCCTTTTTCGTTTTCTACTACACTCAACATACATATAATAGTTTATAATTTCTATAATATTTAGAATTTATGAAGAAGAGAAAATGACAGAGCTTTGCTCTTGATTCAGAAAACATGAGAAGAAAGGTGAGGGGCTGGCCCTGTATTTATAGACGCTCGAATTAATTCTATCTGTTAGTTTAGATTATATTAAATCCAAGTCGTTGAACCCAAGGCGCCGGCCGGTTAGTGTTATTGAATTGTTTCCTTCTTTATTTTATTTCCTTATATGTTTATTTAATTATTTTCAATCTGAAATCGTCAAACATTAATAACTTTTTCATTTGAACTCCAATCGTAAAAAATTTAAATGGCAGTTGATCAGAAAATTGCCATGAATACAATGATGCAATTTTCATAGCCAATTTCTAACATTTGTGAAAATTCTATTTTTGCACTTTAATAATGATTTATTAATTATAATAAATTGACTACCATTTAACTTAGGTTTGTTACATTCTTTCCTATTAAAAGAATTTATTTCCAAAAATCCTCAAGGACCGAACATTTGACATAGCATGCAATCATTCTAAGTTATTCAACCAATTATCGTGCGGCAATTTTCCAACCAATCGTGTAAAAGTGCACGATGTATCATAACAAATACGATATGTATGATGAAGAATACTAAAATGGCGCCGCCTATTTGAATGCATCTCTTTAAAACAATTTTGAAAATATGGTGTAAACATCCTATACATACCGGGAGTTCTATATCTATGCACGTATTCGAAAATTAAAAATCCTTTTTCACACAACAATTTCCCACGGTCCTATGAATAAGAATATAGTTTAACCAATTTTGCATCCAACACCTACTACCCAATACCTAGCATAAAATTTTCAACATTCAAAATTTTGAAAATCCGATTTTTCTAAATCTATACTATCATGCTAGAAAAGAAATTTAGGTAGAGAGTTCCATCCTTCTTTTGTGTTCCTATTCCACTGTATCTTAGAACCTTCTCTTTTTCCTCAGTTCTTTTCTAGCTTTTTCAAGTATGGTTTGCATAAGAAAATTTGTTTATAAAATTTTAAAATAGAGTTATTTCAAAACAAGTTTTATTTCACTATCAATAAGGTACGAAAAAAGAAATTCCAAAGCTAAAACAGCCTTTTCTCTCGTGGCTATCTATATTTTTACATACCATCACTTCTGAAGAATAGTAAAATTCATATTAGCCGATCCATCAACTTTCCCTAAGTTAAGAATGTTGTGTTTCAAAAATCAGAAATTTTTCTCTTTTTCATTCAAAATTTGTTTTACTAAATTTTTTGAAATAGCTGAAAAATTTTGGAAACTAATTTTTTAAAAAAGTGCGTTATACTTTAATAATCAAAGGTTTTTGAACAAGATTTTCAAAATTATTTATTTTGGACTTTTCAAAACAAATCAAGCCACATCCAACGCAATCAGGATTTAGTCAATGGACTAACGTTTATGATTTACCTTACCAATTTACACAGAAAATTTCCAGACTTCGAATTTTTTTATATTTCAGAACAACAATTAACACACAAATAAATTTATAAATTTCAACTTTAATGCATAGGGATAATGGCCCATGGTTTGGCAATAACCTTTTTATGTCCTTTGCTCACTAAAATTTATTTCCCAAAAATTAAAAACATTTTGAGACTTAATTTTATTTACCTGTAGTGGTTAATTTAATAAATTTCCTAATTTATTGTATAAACATCCAACTTTAATTTGCATTGGTTAAGTGTCTTTAGGAGATTTTCTTATATTTTTTTTCAATCTATATAAATCAACACAGTAATAAAAAGAAACATTTATCATAATATCATACGCGTTTTCATATAAATAGAGACAACTAATGCTTACAACCCAAAGCCTATCACTCCTTACTCAATTAAGATGGACATTTCTAGTATGTCGTTCTACTATAATCCACCTATCTTAACTTACCTTCTTGGCTTCTAATAAATAAATTTCATCTATTACTTCAATTATTACACTTGATTATGGGATAAACCGTGCATTTCCATATTGTAGTGGGTAAGAAATATAAACTATGCATATTTAGAATAACTCATTGGATAACTGGCTTGGTGGAATAACTTTACCACCATCTATCATGTATTCTTTAACCTTGAGCCTACCAAATTCCTCTATGTGTGTTTGCAATCTCATTATCCCTTGTTACTATCTTCTTTTTGTGATGTCCCGGAAATTTAGATATTATTTATTTAATAATTTCCACTAATAATTATATTTAATTGATAAAATTTATCTCTCTAAGCTAGTTAGAAATTTATTCTATTTATAATGTATATATGAGTGTATACGTTGTGAATAGGAAATTTGGGTTTAATAAATTTTTTTTTCCAAATTCACAATATATCTAATTTATATATGTAAGAATTATAATTTAAAGTTTTGTTTTAAATTTTTTATTTTTCAAAAGTTAATTTAAGACTAATTCAACTGTTTTTAAAAGTACAAGATAACTATTTATTTTTAAATATGATAGTTTAAATAAAGTTTTATTTTTGTTTTCTTTGAAGTGTTTAAATTTAAATGGTTATATAAACATGTATAAAGATTTATTTGTATTATAACTAGTTTTATAATATTTTCTTTAAAGATTAAACTTGTAAATTCAGACATAAGTATTTGGTAATTTAGTAAATTAAAAAGTAAGTTCATATTAACATTTTAAATTAAATAAAAATTTATAAAAAAGAAAATACTTAATAACAAATGTAAACATGTTAGGACATCTCAAAAACACATGTAGGAAAATTAAGCATTAATAAATGACAAATGTAAGTTTATTAACAAGTGTCTTTATTTTGAAGATTTACTTTCTTTAATAAACATAACATAATTCAATTAAACATATGAAGAAAATTGTTTTTCCTCTTTTAATTTCCAAACCTTCTTCTTCTTCTCAATTTTTTTTCCTTTCTTCATTTTTCAAATTAATGGCAAATCAGTGAACCTACTTTCAAATCTGAAATTAAAAACCCAAAGGCAAGATAAATCTTAAAAAAAGGAAATCAAGTCTGCAAAGCAAAATAAAATCCTGCAATTTCAAATCTTTTGCAATTCAATTGAAGTTCAACAACAAGTTTTTCCAAAACTGCTGTTTCAAATCCAAGATTTGCAGCTTCAAGATCAAATAAAATTCCAGATTTTTGTAGTAATATAACCAAGTCTGCTCCTCTGTTTAACATACTGACATGGTGAGTAAACTAAGTTTCTAATCTGTTTAGAACCTTGTGCATGCAGTGATTATTTGGAATAAAGTATGGAAAATGTTTGCATGAAGGTCAGTGTAAATTTATTTGTACATATGTGGTTTATGATGTGCCTATCTGTTTATAAATTTTTTTTATTAGATCTGGAAAATATTTAGAAGCAGTATAACATAAGGGAAGAGGAGCAGTAAAAAAACATATACTCTGTTTAAACCAAATACTGTGAGTAAAACTGCAACTAGTATTTAATGCTAAAAACTGAAAACAATGATGCTTGTGATTTATCATTGAAATAAACTATGGAAACCTGGTTGCATGTTGTAGATCTGTCTGTATATAGTTAGATATGCAGTCATTAATCTGGTATGACTGAACATTTGATCACTGGCCTCTGTTCCTTGATACAGGTATACAATTTAGTTTTTAAAACTTAAATTCTCTTTATATAGACAATAATAAACAAGAATTTTAAAAAGGAAATTGATCTTGGCAACCTAATTTTATTTTTAAAAAGTATTTCAGGAGGTAGTATCAAGTAGAAGATGGGAAAATAAGAGATAACAGTTAAAATTTAATTGAAAAAAAAATCAAATATTGAAATTTAAAGTTTTGGATTCATAAATGAATTCGAGCATCAAAATCATGATTTTTGGAATGAATTTCATGATTTTTAGAAATTTGGGTGCCGGGAATTTACTAGTTGACCGAATATTGGGTTTTTTGCTTTTGCCAGTGATCAAGGGGGAGTTTGGTGTCGTGATCGGGGCTGGAGGAGGTTTGCGAGGTGGGGATCATCAGAAAAATGGTCTTTTTTTTTATCATCGTAGTGTTCTGGTGAAGGTAAATTAGGGCTTTGAGACTGGAATTGGTAGTAGGACTTTCTGGTGACCGTACGTCGTCAGTAGCTCTTCGGAGTTGATCGGTGTGGGTGTGATGGGCGTGGGAGCCTTTGACGTAGGTTAGCTCGGAGTATTGTAACCTCCGGCGACCGGACGTATTGGCATTGAGGGATGATTGATGATCTGGTTTTGGGTTTAGCTGCGGTGACTTGCTCGATTTCGTGTTTGAGGTAGCTTCTTACATCTGGGTGGATAGGGGCGACGGTGGGATCATCGCCGACATGCCTGAGGTCGTAGTGCCTACCGGAGTAGCGGTGACGCCTTGTACACGTGCACGGTGGTGACATGAGGAACTGGGTTTGGGAAGGATGGCGTTGTCTCGGGGAGTACCCGAGTGTTTTTATGCCTTGACTCGAAGAAAATTAAGGACGAGAGAAACTCGAGAGTTTCTCGGGATTTTGCTGTATGAACTCGGGTAAGTATTGTTTCCCAAAATTGTAAGTAGATAGGCATGTATAGAATATTAAGTTATAAGTAGAACCCAATTTTGGCAAGGGAACCATGGTTATGTAAGTGGTAATTAAAGAGATAAAAGGATTTTGAAGAATAATTAAATGAAGGGTTGATTTACTTAATGAAGTAATAAAAAAATAATCGTTGGTGGAAGTAAGTCAAAGAATGATCACTTAAGGTAAGAATTAATTGAGATTAATCAATTACTAATTTAAGGTTTATAAATTTATAGATAAGGAATAATTAATCTATAATTAAAGATTGATTAATTAATTATGGATTTATTTATTTGTTTGGGAAATATTGATCAATAATTAGGGTTATTAATCAATAGTTATTAACAATAAATCAGTAACTAAAGATTTACTTTTTGATTTTTAAAAAAAGTACTGAAGGATTGATTACTTTGTATTCAAAGAGATTAATTACTAATTAAGGTTAATTAATTAATATTTTAAGATTAATTAATTAGTTTATAAGGTAATTAAGGGATAAATTACCAGTTGTAATTAACGAAATAAATGTGATTAATTAATTTGTTAATAGTCACTTGATGATTGATTTAGTATAACTACTTAAAGAGATTGATAAGTGTAATTACTTAGTGAAGTATTGATGGATAAATTACTGAATGTAATTAAAATAAGGAAAATTACTTAATGGAAAGTAATTAAAGGTTAATTACTTAGGAGAAGTAATAAAGGATCAATTATCTGGCGTAATTAATTAGAGGATTAGAGTAATTAATTAAGAAGTTAATTAATTAGGTTAAGTAATTACAGAATGGTTATTTACTATTTATGATCGATTAAGGCTGATTAATGGAGGTATTTAATTTAGGATCATTAATTGATTAATGTAATTATTGAAAGTAATTAAAGGTTTATTACCGTAAATGATTGAGAATAATTAATTTGTGTAAATAAATTAAAGGATAATTACTGTATGTAATTGAAAATAATTAATCAAGGATGATTAATTTAAATGGATAATTGAAGGATGATCAATTAAGTTGTGTGTAATTAATTAATGTTAAACAATATTAATGGAGATTGAAATAATTAATTTAATTGGTTTGAATTAATTAGAAATGGTAAGACTAATTTATCTTGATTAGGAATGATTGAATAATATTGTATGCCTTAGATTGATTGATATCTTGGGTATGTATTTTGGAGATGCTATGTGATGTGATATGATGGGATTTAAACTGAGATAATGTGGCCATTCATTGATGATGAATTTATGCATATAGGTGACACCCTGTATTTAAAATTTGAATTGAGTTTCACTTGAATAATTTGAGATAAGATGGTATTGAGTTCGAAGAGACCGGAGTCGGGTATTAGTAAATATCCGAAACCACTTCGATTCTTTATAAATTGATATGTGAAATATGAGATGTCTATATAAACTTGTGGAGTTGTAAATTGATATGAGTTACCCCGGGTTTATATAAGTTATATGTTTTTGTATTCCATGTTAGATGGGTTTACTCACGCTGGTTTCCAGCCTGACCCGGCTGTTACTTTGATGTAATGCTCGGGTCAGACTGAGTATTACAGATTTTCAGGTAAGGGCGTTCTGAAGCTCAGGAGGCAAGCTGGGTGGTAGGAATGTATTGGAGAGTTTCTGTTGTGATATATTATAGTATCTGAAACAGATTTATTTATCTGTCCTGTGCTTGTAAATATATTGTAACTCTGATATATATTAAAGTGTAATTTGACAAGTACAGTTTTCCTTTGTATAACTATTATTTATGAGATATTATATTTTGATCCGTTGCGAATGCGAGGTTTCTGTGACTTGTTTCTATTTTCTTCTTCTTTCTCTTTCTTCTTTCCTTAGCTATCTGGAAATTTCGGGATCGAAAATCTCCGGGTCGTTACATTTGGTATCAGAGCTGAAGGTTAAGAGAGAACCTTGGCTCTGGTGGGATTACTCATTAAGGATAGGGCAAGTGGTACCCTAGGATGAGTTGAATATATATATATATATATATATATATATATATATGAGAGCGTACTTGTTATTTTCTTATATAAAAAATTTAAAGGATTATATAAGAATATATTTTGATATATAAAGCAA
Source organism: Allium cepa (assembly GCA_030765085.1). NCBI lineage: Eukaryota > Viridiplantae > Streptophyta > Magnoliopsida > Asparagales > Amaryllidaceae > Allium > Allium cepa. The sequence continues at coordinate 516,492,093 of CM060938.1, forward strand.
TATTTCTTTCTAATAAATATTAAGGTAATTGGCTGTTAAAATTATTGGAATTATGTTGAGAAGTAATAGAACACAACCAAACTGAAATTGAAATTGAATAGAGATAAGTTTGAAATAAATTCAAAATTTAATTCATGAATTCGGAAAAAAATTTCAGAATAAGGTAATAATGAAATGTTTTAAGGAAGTAAACCATTTAGATAAGTATGGGATATAAATTGAAGTTGAAGTTGATCTAAATTGTGAAGTTTGAATCTTAAGATTTAAAAAAAACATTTGAAATTTGTTTTCAAATTATTAAAAGGAATAATAAATAATATTATTTGAATGAGAGAGTTGGATGCAAACAAGAGTTGTTTAAAGATTTAAAGGATTTTTTTTTGAATTAAAACCAAGGGTGGTTTAAATTTTAAAATTTGGCTTGGTGAGCCAAGAAGCAATTATGTATATGTGTGGATATACATAATATCAAAGATGATTTGAAATAAACTCTAAATATTGAGTTTTAAATCTGGAATGAGATATAATATCCAAAGTGATAAGTTTTTGAACTTAATAAGTGGGAAGTTAAATGATTGATTGGAATTGAGAGTTTGAGTGATCTCAAAATGGGTTTGAGATCTGGAAATTGAAATAATTGGTGTTGGATAAATTTGGATGTTTATTTATCCTGATATCATTCCATTGTTACAAATAATTTATGAAATGTAAATTGATTCGTTTAAATAAAATGAAGAAATGGATTGTGGTAATATATCCATTGTAGAGATAAATAAAATTTAAGTTAAATTTAAAATTAAGGATATGGAATTCCTTTGAACTTAAGATTTGAATGTTAAGAAATGAATTTGTAAATTAAAATTGTTTGAAACTCTTACTTGGACCTTGTAATGAGTTAAGTAAGGATAATTTAAAATGGAAATTTGAAATTTAAACTCAAATTGTTTAAAAACTTTAAATAAAGGATAATTTGGTCTAAAAGGTTAAACCAACACTTGAAATTTAACTCGAATTTATATAATTCGAGATGGTTTAAATTTGAAATTTGAATTAGTTCAAATCGAATTTGATTTGAATTAATTGAAATTGTGATTGAAGATGTATAAGTATAAGATTTAAATGGAAAATTTGAATTGGATTGATTTGAATAATTTGGAATTGTAATTAAAGTTTAATAGTTTTAAATTCAAATGGAATTTGAATTGAATTCGGGAGGAAATCAAGAATAACTCAACTTGATTTGGAAATGGAGTTTGAAATTGATATTGATTCAAACTGGAGATGAAATGAATTGAAAATTTGAAACTAGTTCAATTGAAATTTATTTGAATTAGTAGAATTTGAGATCATGGTTGAATAAAGTTTAAATTTGGAAAGAAACTGAGATTAATTCAACTTGAATTGGGGTTGAATCAATTTCAATGGAAATTGAAGTTATTTAAATTGGAATTGGGTCAATTTAAATGGAAGTGGAAATTTAAATTGAATTGATGAGAATGGAGATTGGGAAGTGAGCAGTTTTGACTCTGGACTATTTTTAAAATAAATTCTTTTAGTACAAATCTATTTTTCCAAACTATTTACTATACAACTTTTCTTTTTAAACCTAAAACAATCTTATACTTGCTTTACAATTATTTTTGAAACAATTTTACAATTTTTCAACTGTTTTACAAACTAATTACTGTTTTTCAACTATTTTATAACTAATTACTATTTTATAGCTATTTTGTAATTATTTAAAATTTCTATAGCTATTTAATTATTTCCAACTATTTTGCAACTACTTAACTATTTTACAGCTATTTTACAAACTAGTAATTATTTTCCAACTGCTTATCTATTTTTAAAATTTTCAAGCTATTTTCTAAATAACTGGTCGGAGTTCAAACTATTATTTGTTAAATACCCAATCGAGATAAGAATTAAGGTGATAATCCAAATGGATTGAAGCAATTGTGAATAAGTGAATGTGAATAGAAATGGAGTTGATTTGGCTAATAAACAATAAAGATAAATACGTAGAGTGTACGTATATTATTCTATTCGCATAGTGATTTGATCCAGATTCGAGCACAGAATTTTGAGATAGTTATATCGATCCGAGTGGGATTTTTCACTCGATTTTTGAAGCCGAACCTGGATATGGATTGTTGATTAGTTCTGGATATTCTCTTTCATAGTTATGACTATGCAAGGAGAATGACGGTTTCTCATCAAGAAACCAGATCCGTGTCCGCACTAGGAAGTCGGGTAGACGATACTAGTTCGAAAGTGAAATTATGTGATCGAGTAAGCGATTAGATTGGTATAGCATAAAGATGATATGTGTACATCGTACGGATTTGAATGAAAATGATATTGAGAAGAGTAATCAAATTTGAATATTTAATTTTGAGTAAACAAAGTTAAATATCTTTGTTTTATAAAGTGAAACTCCCCTTGTTGAATCTTTTGCCAGAAGAAAAGGGTTTTTGAAATGTTTGAAGTATAAAAGGAGTTTTATACAAGTTTGAAATGATCCAAAGTTTTAAAAATTATATATATCTGTATATATATATAAAGGATCTTATGAGGATTTTAGAAAAGGTTTTGAGAACCTTTGGATTTGGGAAGGCTTTTGATTTTTGGGTAAAATCAGTATGAGAATTTGGAAAGCCTAGTTTGAGAATTATCGATTTTGGAATAATCGATTTTGTGTAAAGAAGCTTTGTATGAGATCATACTAGGTGTATGATTTGAAAGATACTATATGTGTATAGTATAAAATGTTTTGATGATGGCCCTAGGGAAAAAGGTGCTCCATTGAAATGAATTTCTCAGGAGTGCCACCGGGTGGTGCTGCTTTGAGCTCCAAAGGGGGGGGGGGTTCTAAAGTTGATCCTTTGAAGAGTCCAGGCAAAACTAGTTCCTGGGGATTATGAGTAGAGTATACCATAGCGAAAGTCGTGTGTGCCGCTGAGAGAAAACAGTCTGCGTTTGATTTTATATCGGTGGACTGCGACCTATGGTATAACATAGCGAAAGTCGTGTGTGTCGCTGAGAGCCAACAGTCTGCATTTGATTTTATATCGGTAGACTGCGACCTATGTAGGAGTGGAGAAGTTTCGTTTCGACAGCGAAAATCAGAGGCCGCTGAGAGCCTGCAGTTACATGGACTTTTGCTGTGACGGCAACGTTACCCTGGAATGTAACTGTGATCTGTTGTGGGATCCATGGCGTAATCAAGAGACCACGGAGAGCCTGCAGTTACATGGACTTTTGCTGCGATGGCAACGTAACCGTGGAATGTAACTACGACCATGGATGGGGGTGATGATTTCCAGAGCATTCTCACCAAAAATATATCCTCTATTTCCAATACTATTTTCTATATTTACAATAAAATTATTTTCAAAGTACTTTCACTGGGTGTTGAAAACGGGTCTGCTAAGTACTTATAGATTTTCAGTCCTACGCCTGATCAACGTATGACCGAATTTCTGTAAGAACAAGGATGGACTCGTTGAAACATCGAGTTATAAAAAATATTTTTATAAAACTATTTTGGCAGTATTACAGATTTTAAAGGTGTTTTAAAAATGATCAAAGAATAATTTTCTGATAATAAGCATTTTATAAATTCTGGCTCCATTCCTTTTCGAGGACGAAAAGATTCAAAGGGGGAGGAATGTGATGTCCCGAAAATTTAGATAATATTTATTTAATAATTTCCACTAATAATTATATTTAATTGATAAAATTTATCTCTCTAAGCTAGTTAGAAATTTATTCTATTTATAATGTATACATGAGTGTATACATTGTGAATAGGAAATTTGGGTTTAATAAAAATTGTTTTTTTCAAATTCACAATATATCTAATTTATATATGTAAGAATTGTAATTTAAAGTTTTGTTTTAAAATTTTTATTTTTCAAAATTTAATTTAAGACTAATTCAACTGTTTTTAAAAGTACAAGATAACTATTTATTTTTAAATATGATAGTTTAAATAAAGTTTTATTTTTGTTTTCTTTGAAGTGTTTAAATTAAATGGTTATATAAACATGTATAAAAATTTATTTGTATTATAACTAGTTTTATAATATTTTCTTTAAAGATTAAACTTGTAAATTCAGACATAAGTATTTAGTAATTTAGTAAATTAAAAAGTAAGTTCATATTAACATTTTAAATTAAATAAAAATTTATAAAAAAGAAAATACTTAATAACAAATGTAAACATGTTAGGACATCTCAAAAACACATGTAAGAAAATTAAGCATTAATAAATGACAAATGTAAGTTTATTAGCAAGTGTCTTTATTTTGAAGATTTACTTTCTTTAATAAACATAACATAATTCAATTAAACATATGAAGAATTTTTTTTTTCATCTTTTAATTTCCAAACCTTCTTCTTCTTCTCAATTTTTTTTCCTTTCTTCATTTTTCAAATTAATGGCAAATCAGTGAACCTACTTTCAAATCTGAAATTAAAAACCCAAAGGCAAGATAAATCTGAAAAAAAGGAAATCAAATCTGCAAAGCAAAATAAAATCCTTCAATTTCAAATCTTTTGCAATTCAACTGAAGTTCAACAACAAGTTTCTCCAAAATTGTTGTTTCAAATCCAAGATTTGCAGCTTCAAGATCAAATAAAATTTCAGATTTTTGCAGTAATACAACCAAGTCTGCTCCTCTGTTTAACACACTGACATGGTGAGTAAACTAAGTTTCTAATCTTCTTAGAACCTTGTGCATGCAGTGATTATTGGAATAAAGTATGAAAATGTTTGCATGTAGGTCAGTGTAAATTTATTTGTACATATGTGGTTTATGATGTGCCTCTCTGTTTATAATTTTTTTTATTAGATATGGAAAATATTTAGAAGCAGTATAACATAAGGGAAGAGGAATAAAAAAAAAAAACATATACTCTGTTTAAACCAAATATGTGAGTAAAATTGCAACTAGTATTTAATGCTAAAAACTGAAAACAATGATGCTTGTGATTTATCATTGAAATAAAATGTGGAAACCTGGTTGCATGTTGTAGATCGGTCAGTATATAGTTAGATATGCAGTCATTAATCTGGTATGACTGAACATTTGATCACTGGCCTCTGTTCCTTGATACAGGTATACAATTTAGTTTTTAAAAATTAAATTTTGTTTATACAGACAATAATAAACAAGAATTTTAAAGAGGAAATTGATCTTGGCAACCTAATTTTATTTTTAAAAAGTATTTCAGGAGGTAGTATCAAGTAGAAGATGGGAAAATAAGAGATAACAGTTAAAATTTAATTGAAAAAAAAAAATCAAATATTGAAATTTAAAGTTTTGGATTCATAAATGAATTCGAGCATCAAAATCATGATTTTTGGAATGAATTTCATGATTTTTAGAAATTTGGGTGCTGGGAATTTACTAGTTGACCGAAGATTGGGTTTTTGGCTTTTGCCAGTGATCAAGGGGGAGTTTGGTGTCGTGGTCGGGGCTGGAGGAGGTTTGCGAGGCGGGGATCATCAGAAAAATGGTCTTGTTTTTTTATCATCATAGTGTTCTGGTGAAGGTAAATTAGGGCTTTGAGGCCGGAATTGGTAGTGGGACTTTCTGGTGACCGTACGTCGTCAGTAGCTCTTCGGAGTTGATCGGTGTGGGTGTGATGGGCGCGGGAGCCTTTGACGTAGGTTAGCTCAGAGTATTGTAACCTCTGGCGCCCGGAGGTATTGGCATTGAGGGATGATTGATGATCTGGTTTTGGGTTAGCTGCGGTGACTTGCTCGATTTCGTGTTTGAGGTAGCTTCTTACATCTGGGTGGATGGGGGGACGGTGGGATCATCGCCGACATGCCTGAAGTCGTAGTGCCTATCGCAGTAGCGGCGAGCCTTGTACATGTGCACGGTGGTGACATGAGGAACTGGGTTTGGGAAGGATGGCGTTGTCTCGGGGAGTACCCGAGTGCTTTTATGCCTTGACTCGAAGAAAATTAAGGACGAGAGAAACTCGAGAGTTTCTCGGGATTTTGCTGTATGAACTCGGGTAAGTATTGATTCCCAAAATTGTAAGTAGATAGGCATGTATAGGATATTAAGTTATAAGCAGAACCCAATTTTGGCAAGGGAACCATGGTTATGTAAGTGGTAATTAAAGAGATAAAAGGATTTTGAAGAATAATTAAATGAGGGGTTGAAATACTTAATGTAGTGATAAAAAATAATTGTTGATGGAAGTAAGTCAAAGAATGATCACTTAAGTTAAGAATTAATTGAGATTAATCAATTACTAATTTAAGGTTTATAAATTTATAGATAAGGAATAATTAATCTATAATTAAAGATTGATTAATTAATTATGGATTTATTTATTTGTTTGGGAAATATTGATCAATAATTAGGGTTATTAATCAATAGTTATTGACAATAAATCAGTAACTAAAGAATTACTTTTTGATTTTAAAAAAAAGTACTTAAGGATTGATTACTTTGTATTCAAAGAGATTAATTAATAATTAAGGTTAATTAATTAATGATTTAAGATTAATTAATTAGTTTATAAGGTAATTAAGGGATAAATTACCAGTTGTAATTAACGAAATGAATGTGATTAATTAATTTGTTAATAGTCACTTGATGATTGATTTAGTGTAACTACTTAAAGAGATTGATAAGTGTAATTACTTAGTGAAGTAATTGGTGGATAAATTACTGAATGTAATTAAAATAAGGAAAATTACTTAATGGAAAGTAGTTAAAGGTTAATTACTTAGGAGAAGTGATAAAGGATCAATTATCTGGCGTAATTAATTAGAGGATTAGAGTAATTAATTAAGAAGTTAATTAATTAGGGTAAGTAATTATGAAATGGTTATTTACTATGTATGATCAATTAAGGCTGACTAATGGAGGTAATTAATTTAGGATCATTAATTGATTAATGTAATTAACGAAAGTAATTAAAGGTTCATTACCGTAAATGATTGAGAATAATTAATTTGTGTAAATAAATTAAAGGATAATTACTGTATGTGATTGAAAATAATTAATCAAGGATGATTAATTTAAATGGATAATTGAAGGATGATCAATTAAGTTGTGTGTAATTAATTAATGTTAAACAATATTAATGGAGATTGAAATAATTAATTTAATTGGTTTGAATTAATTAGAAATGGTAAGACTAATTTATCTTGATTGGGAATGATTGAATAATATTGTATGCCGTAGATTGATTGATATCTTGGGTATGTATTTTGGAGATGCTATGTGATGTGATATGATGGGATTTAAACTTAGATAATGTGGTCATTCATTGATGATGAATTTATGCATATAGGTGACACCCGGTATTTAAAATTTGAATTGAGTTTCACTTGAATAATTTGAGATAAGATGGTATTGAGTTCGAAGAGACCGGAGTCGGGTATTAGTAAATATCTGAAACCACTTCAATTCTTTATAAATTGATATGTGAAATAGGAGATGTCTATATCAACTTGTGGAGTTGTAAATTGATATGAGTTACCTCGGGTTTATATAAGTTATATGTTTTTGTATTCCATGTTAGATGGGTTTACTCACGCTGGTTTCAAGCCTGACCCGGCTGTTACTTTGATGTAATGCTCGGGTCAAACCGAGTGTTACAGATTTTCAGATAAGGGCGTTCTGGAGCTCAGGAGGCAAGCTGGGTGGCAGGAACGTATGGAGAGTTTCTGCTGTGATATATTATAGTTTCTGAAACAAATTTATTTATCTGTCCTGTTCTTGTAAATATATTGTAACTCTGATATATATTAAAGTGTAATTTGAAAAGTACAGTTTTCCTTTGAATAACTATTATTTATGAGATATTATATTTTGATCCGTTGCGAATGCGAGGTTTCTGTGACTTGTTTCCGTTTTCTTCTTCTTTCTCTTTTCTTCTTTCCTTAACTATCTAGAAATTTCGGGATCGAAAATCTCCGGGTCGTTACACTTTTAATCAAAATCTCTTGATAGTATGCTCAAATTTTTGCGTTCACTTTTTAAACCTTGATCTTTCTTGTGAGTACACTCTAGAACTCGCAAAAGTGTACTTAAAATACTATTCCTCTGGACAAGCACCATTGTCCAAGTGGTTAAGTGATTCGGCTTTGCTGCAAGATGTCACAGGTTCGAAACTCGCATAGTGTGATTCGTATGTTTATTGACATGTGATATGTTGTTCCAGTGACATGTTGTATATAATGTACCATTTCAAAAAATATATATACAATTCCTCATTCCTTTATGGGCTTTTCGTATGGCTTTCACACAAGTCTAATAAAACATTCCTACGTTTATACCAATATTCCTTATATTCTATAGGGATTACTTGTTACTATTCTACGAGCATTCGAACCTGTTATATCCATAGGCTTAATTTTTACTCCATCTTACCTAGGAATTCATTCTTATCTACTCCATATCAGAGTTGGTTTGGTTTTCACTATTTTTATGAAATCTTTTAACTTCGCTGTCAGGAAGTACTTAACAAAAAACTTTAGAAACATAAACTTAGAAACTTTTTATTAAACTTAGTAATTGCTTGGTTCCAAAAGGAGCAGTAAAAAACTCCTTATTTGAACTAACCTTAATTATATGTGTCTTAACTTTTAAAATTATAATTTAGGATTTTTGAAGTGAGTTTATTTACTAAGTTTAAAGGTCGATATTAGAAATTTTATCAAAAATATCATTTCCTTTAAACAACACATTATTTCCTTTTTCATATAGTAAGAGTCAAAGTTTTTATTGCATAAATATTTATTAAATCAAATTTTCATGTAAAACCTTTTCACTGCAAAGATTTCACTTCTTAAACTGTAGGGCTTTTAACTCAAACCATTTATTAAGTTTTGAATTTAAAAACTCAATTGTTACCAAATCATTTTTCCAAAAATGCACTGTTGCAGTGTTTTTAAAACATCTTTTATAATTTTAAACAATGAAAACTTAAGTAGACAAGGAAGACTTCCATTCTATTATTTTCTTATCACTTGTACTATTTCCACTTTCAACTTTGGCAGAGAATCTACGATGGAGCCTTTTAAAAGATATGTGCAATTGCTGCACAAATTTATGGAAACTATCTATTTCTTTTTAATTTCCTATGTTGTTTCTAATTACTGATATTATTTTATATACATTTCTAAAATTGGTTCTATTTATATTTCATAATGTTACAATTATTCAACTTTCGTCTACATAAACTGCTCTTGTTTAAGTTTTATATAGCTTTCCTATTAATTGACCGTCTTCCTTATTAAACAATCATAGTGCATTCGCCAACCGATTAGTTTTTAGGTTCTTGTCTCTTTTTCATTAAATTGCTATTGCTTCTTATTTCAGGTGCTTGTGCCTTTTCATTCTTTTTTCTCCACTAAAAACCAATACCTCTTCCTATTGTCCACCCCTTAAAAGATCTTTTTAAGACTTCAGATTCACATAATCCAAAAAATTATCAAGCTGTACATATGCTCTATTTTCATTTTATTTCAAAGGAAATGGCTTTTTATTAAAACCATTTTTTAACTGACATTTTTTGACTAAACATTTTTAATTTAAACTAGGGATTTTACTTAAATAAAGTATAAAAGGTATCTTAGTTTGTGAAATTTTATAATATCTACTTACTTTTCAAAAATAGGGTTTTACCACTGTTAGATAAATTCTTTGAAAATTATTTCAAATATAGAAGAAAATTAAAAACCTTTAATTAAATTCTTTTATATGTGGTCAGACTCAGAGTGATTTTATTCATCCCTTCTTTTGACTTTTCTTCTTTTCCATTTAATTTTCGACTTAATTTCTTTTAGAATGTATTGAAGATCCGACTATTATTTTGGAGTGATCACTACTCATTTTCCTTTGGGAAATAGCTAAATTCTTACTTTTGGATATCTGCAACATATAATTCTTTACTCCCCACTTATTAGGATCTAACATACATCATCAATGGCAATCTTATGGGGATCCATGATCATAGGGCGATCTAGGCCCAACCAGGGAGTCAATTACCATCCAGCTTCAAGGGACCTTCTACATGTCATGCTTATACTGTTCTTAAGTCAATGCCTTACATTATGACCTATCTTCCATGTGGTAATTAGGATATGCGTATATTTTTAACTTTACTTATTGGTCCATCTCATAGTCACTTTATCCATCTATTCAGAATATGGTTGCAACTATTTCTATATTCGGAATTTGTAGAGTTTGGCGTATAATATATATATAGGTAAAAATACAAATATATTCGTTCTATGTTTCCTAATTCCTATGATCGATTAACCTATGCTCTGATACTAAATATAACCACTCACACCATAATGTTCCCGATTTTTTGATTAAAGTGAAAAAAAAACCAAAGTCCATTAGGGTATGAATCATTGGTATCAGTATCATGTAATAATAGAAGTATTGTAAAGAGCTATCTATATGAACATACAACGGAATAATAAAATATTGTAAAACATGTACGTACTGACTAAGGCTAATACATCGAAATCAATAACATTCCTCTAATATCTAATGCCTTTGCTAGTGTTGAGCATGAATGAGGGAATATGCCTTCTCACCATTCCCACATTATACCAGTACCTATCCTTTTAAATTTATCATGTGGGTTATAATGAGGAGGGGGGTCAGAACAATATTCTTATGACCGGTAAATTACATACTTTATCTATAACAATAGTTTGTGCCAATTGATTTCCATTATGTGTCATGCATATTTATTCATAAATAAGTCATTTTGACTTTGCATATGCATACATACGTCTAACTTTCCTTGAGGTATGAAACGTGCATGCACATACACACACACACACACACACACACACACACATATATAAGCATCACTATCCTCCTTATGAACAACGATACATTCTCCGCTAGTATCTGCTACTATGCACCGTGCTAAGAATCCACATAGCATCTAGGCTGAATTGCCCGTGTACACCGCAAAACCTCCTGTTAATGCCTAATAACGGCATTACATATTACTAACCTATCCCATAAATTATCAAACCACATCGTATCGAGGAATCAGCTCCTCGGACGATTGTATATTACTGACACAGCTCCTCGGAATATTGTATATTAAGGACTTAGATCCTTAGACTATTGTATGTTGAGGACTTAGCTCCTCGGAATATTGTATATTGAGGACTCAGATCCTTAGATTATTGTATGTTGAAAGACTTAGCTCCTCAGACTATCGTATGTTGAGGACTTACGCAAAACCAAACTACGACTCTATGTATCATACTCATGCATTGATGGGGATCCCGCAATGCCGACTTGCATTAAGGAAGACTTAGGGTCCGCTACATCCGTGTCCACCTCTCAATGGTAAAGCTACTTATTGCACATTTCCATATATTCCCATGGGTCCTACGGTTGAAGATGTCCAACATCGGTACAATGTACAAACAACTGCCGGTAGCCCTTTGCAGAGAGCAGACTTCTGCTGTGTAACGTTACCGACATCGCATCCCAACCCATACTAATGACCGCGTCATTTATAATTAAACTAAATATTGGGCCAGGCCAACTATTCCATACCCGCCATAAATGTATTCTTAAGGCCGTATAATTTCAACTGGAAATTCATTATGCCTCCTATGTTCAATTATTAGTATTTATTTACTTGCCATGAACTTCCTTCTTATTTTATTAATGTCAATTATGTATCCTTTAATACTTCCTTTTGCGTTAATACAATTAAGTTATTTTTATAGTTTCTTTCTAAATAATACAATTTAGCATCATTTATTGCTTCTTTTCAATTAATACAATTAAGTATGTTTACCGCTTCTTTTCGATTTATGACCATTTTAATGAAATTACTTTAACTTCTCTAATTCTTTAATTCTTTGTCTTGTTCATGTTTAGCGCTGATTTAATGATAATGTAATTATTATTATTCTATTTATAACACTTTTGTTATACATTTAGGGGTTTCAACATTTTAATGCACTAGAACTAAATCTTCGCAAAAATGGAAATGTTAAGAGAAACTTTCTTCACTCCAGTGAATTTAAACATAAACTTAAATCCCAAATCAAATTAGAACATCTTCCATTGAAGTTCAATGACTTACAATATTAAACTAAAGAAATTTGAAATTTATGTATAATGCTATTTAGATAATTTACTCCATAACTTTTATGGATTATTTTCACCCTTACATTCTAGATTTAGGTGTATACATTGTTTAATCAGTCAACAATTCACAGAATATGCAAGCAAGGTTTTCAAGTTCATTGCATATGTATATTTAAGCCTATAATTCTAAAATTTACATTTAGGCATAAAAGGAACAGATTCACAACGATGCAAATCCAATATTATATAAAAATATATAAATTTTCGCTCACATCCAAGCTTTCAAATCTCCAGTTCTAAATCTATTATTCTTAATTGACTCTCTTTCTTTCTACTAAAATATGTATCAAATGTATATACATATTTATTAGAATTATTGACCACAGAAGAGGTTTGTATTAAATGTGAATTTAAAAATAGACTTACATTTACCTTTTGCATTGAAGAATCAATTCGATAGTATTCTTCTTCTCTTCTGTTTTCCGCTATTCTCCACTTATATATATATATAATTCCTATAATCCATAGAATTTATGGAGAAGAGAAAATGACCGAGCTTCGCTCTTGATTTAGAAAATATGAAAAGAAAATTGAGGGCTAGGCCTGTATTTATAGCTGCTCAAATCAATTTTGTTAACTAGAATAGATTATATTAAATTCGGGTCATTCGAAGGTTTATTATCAACCGTCACCTTCCACCGGTCGAATTCTAACGATTGACCGGTTGAACCCAGGGTGTTAACCAGCTAGCATTGTTGATTTGTTTCATTCTTTATTTTATTTCCATATTTTTTTTTGAAACGGTACTTTGTATACAACAAATCACTATGATAACATATCACAATTCAATAAACGTTCGAATCACACTATGCAAGTTTCGAACTTGTGACCTCTCGCACCAAAGCCAAATCACTTAACCACTGGGACAATAGTGCTTGTCTTCCATATAAATTTATTTAGTTATTTTCGACCCGAAATCTTCAAACAATAATAACGTTTTCGTTTGAACTCCAATCATAAAAGCTTTTATATGAAAGTTGATCAGAAAATCGTCACGAACACGATGGTGTAAGTTACGTTGTCTAATTCTAACATTTGCAAAAAAAATAATTTTGGTCTTTAATAATTATTTAATAGCGAGTACAAACCTGTGCTATGCACATGGTTTTATACATATATAGAGTCAGGGAAGAGAGGAGCAGACAGAAAGTGATGTACAAAGTGATGTATAGAGATGTGAAGCAAACTAACGTTGACTGTATGAAGTTAGATACAATGCATTAAACATATTGTATGGCCCTGTTAAAACCAAAAATTGTGTTTAGTTTTGTACAAATGCATTGCTTAGGTATGGGTTTTTCTTCATAACGAACTTAGATACTGTATTTATCGAAATTCTATAGCATAATTGTGATAGTGTTACAGCATAGTTATAGCAGTTTTTTGTAGCACTTGAGTTACACGACGATAACACTCTTGAAACAATATCTATTGTTCAAAGAATCTAGCATTTCGAGACTCGGTAATGATGTTTTCATGAATGTCATCAATTTCAGATTTATACACCAAAAATCGATATAAAACTGCATTTTTAAAGGGCTTGCCTAGTGAGATCAACAAATCATCCAAAGGTTTTAGAGGTCCTTTGCCGTTTTCTCCTTCTTGGTTCCTCGAACTCTAGTTCAACATTACCTTCATAACGGAGGAAGCTTTTTAATTGCAGTGGCAACCTGGAAGGAATCTCTAGATTACTTTGACACATACTCACCAGTAACTAGAATAACATCAATTAGGATGCTTGTTGCAATCGCCTCCATACTAAATTTGGAAATACACCAAGTGGATGTGAAAACTGCATTTTAAACGGTGAACTAGAAGAAGAAATATATATGCAGCATCCTGAAAGGTTTTTAAGCCCAGAAAATGATAATAAAGTTTGCAAACTAGTAAAATCACTTTATGGCCTTAAACAAGCGCCAAACAATGGTATGAGAAATTTGATTAAACTATGCTATCAAATGGATTCAAGATAAATGAATCGGATAAATGCGTTTATATGAAACATATAGATATTGGATATGTCATTGTTTGCCTTTATGTTGATGATTTGTTGATCCGGCAGGCATGATATGCGAATTCTCAATCACATTACATTTCCAAAATACAAAAATGAAGATGCAAGCATGAAAAAATTCATAGCGGAAAAGTTTCTGGACTTCAAAACAAACGCCATGTCGTGCTTGCCTTTTTTATGGCTTGCGCCGTAGCGCAATTATCATGAATATGATCAGTGAATCTTTAGTATCATGCACTTCTATAGTTTGACTGAAGATCATTTTTTTTGCCAAAAAACTAATTATCAAAGTTTGAAGCAAGGTTTTTTCAATCGTTGAGAAGGGAAAAAGTAGTAGTAACAGAACAAAAGTTGATATCATAATTAAATTTAAAGCACGTTCATTTTAGCTAATTGGAAATAATATAGAATTTATTGTCCCTTTCATCGCACATGTTACTTATGTTACCAATCCGACGTAATGCAACATCTAGTAAAATTGCTGATAATGATGCATGGATTTTGACCCAGTGACACACACTGATACACATACACGCAAGCACTCGTGTGCACAAATTAAGGATGTAAAAAAGCAGACATAACATGTTTCAGCATAATTATACAAATACTAGTGTGTAACATGTGCGTTACAAACGGTAATGTTGTTAAAAAATAATCTTTAAAATTAATTATTGTTGAAAATTGAACTTTTTAAGTAGTGTATGATAAATTTACCGAAATAAAAGAATTTATAATTTAAAATGACATGCAACACTCAGATGTAAGGTAGTGGGTCGCTAACCACATATTCATGTCGCAATTATTATGCTAACTCGGTAATAAACACAATATACATACATATGTGTGTGTGCATATAGTTTGCTATTATATATGTAAATAGTTGATGCTATGTGATACGCGTGTTTTTTATATATACAGATGGAAAAAAGGGAAAATTATTAATATGAATATTGTATATATATTTTTAAGAATTTATAATAAAATAATGAATGTTACAGAATTAAATATATTTAGATATTTTAAATCAGTGATCAATTTAACTAATTAAATAATGGAGCTTCATGTTAGAAAGTAGGGAAAAAATGAGAAGGGCTTTGTATGTAATTGTAGATGAGAAAAACATCTTATAATCAACTTATTTGCACATGAACTTTTATTTATTATCTGAGATTTCAGTTAGTAAACTTTTTTTTAACTTTGTAGTTAATCATAAATTTCACATTGTTGTAGGAGTGTCATGTTTACAACTTTAATATTTGCAAAAAAAAATTGTAGCGCTGATTTGAGTTATGCATTGGGTAAGTTTTAATATCATGTTGAAAATGTGTCTCCATAACCTAATTTTTATTAGAGTAATCCATGCTTTCACACCCATGTTGTGAAATATAAATTTATCCTTCAAAAGTTGTAAAAAATGAAATTTTGTAATGCAATGTATGATATTTTTTGAGATAAATGAATTATAAATTAAAATATATATTATTGTTCATGTTTATATTTTAACGTTATGCGATTCGTATATCTTTATATACGAAGGAGAATAATAATTTTATCTTTATTTATACATATGAATGTTGCATACATACTTAATTGGTACATTTTAAGGTTTATTAGATGAATTAATAAATATTAGTTAATTGAATTTATTTGAATGATTTAAAATAATATCACATAATTAGTCAAATACATGGATATGAATACAAAATATTAGAAGAGAATTGAGAAGGGTTTGTAAGTAACCATGGAAATTTAAATTATAGGTGTTTAAAGCTAAAAATATAAATTTTCACTTTAATGCATGATAACTTCATTGATATAAACCAATTATAAAATAAGTTTGTTATTATTGTTGGTGTATATGATTTTTGCTATGTGACTTACATATCATTGTATGCAAACAAATTTTGTTCTATTGATCTGTTGATATTAGTATGGTATACTATTGAAAATTTTCATATTTTATGATTTATGTGACGTATCGAATATTCATTAGCGGAGTTTATTAAATTGTTTAAATTTTGAATTATGTAATTAATTTAAATGTATGTACTTAAATATAAAATATCATAAGAAAATTAAGAAGGCATTTGTAAATAATTATAGAAAATTTTAAAAGTATGTATTTGATTATAATTTGGCATTAGAATTTATTAGAATAAAAGTGATAAATTAGAAATTTAAAAGTAAAATATCTAGAGAGAGAATTAAGGAGTGTAGATAAAGCTCCTACAATTAATAAGAGAGCTTGAATTTCTTCTGCTTTACTATTATTTAATAGATTTACATGAAAAAGACGAGCATTCAAATTTAAGGATTTTTCATAACTAAGAAACTGGGCGTTGAATCTTTCACAAGGAGCCAGCCGAGTAAAAGAATTTTATTCATATTGAGTCTATTTTTTTATTGCAGATATTATCTATTTTTAACAATAAACTGTTTGCACAAAAAATCTTTAGAATTATAAACAAAGTTGACCAGGATACATTTTTGTTTGAAAATATACTATAACATGCTTATGAACTATTGTTTTGAAGAGTTAAGGTACATATTTCTTTAATTTGCCACTTCTATTACACTGAAGTGTAATAATTTTTTATCAATTCTAAGTGTCGTGTATGTTTCATTCAAATCGGAATAAACATACTAAACTAAACACAAGAATTTCGATAAATGCAGTAACTATAAAAACCAATAATGAACTGAAATCCAGTAATATACACACAAAGAGATTTATATCTCAAATTTCATTTGTTTCAAATTTGTATTTCCTTTTAACAACGAATAATATATCTAATGTACCTAAAAATACTACAAAGAGATTTATATCCCAAATCTGTTATTTTTTATCCGTTGTCAGAAGGCTAAAATCTAGTTCAAATACAAAAACATAGCAAACACAAAGGTTAGAAAAGGATCGCATAACAATATTGGTGGGAAAAAACCAGTAAGAAGGGCTGAGTAAAGGTGATTTAGGAAGTAGGGGAAAATGATTACTAGTTTGCAGCAACATGTTGAAATAGAAGAAACTAATGGTAGACCGTTACCAATGGCGTGAAACAGAAGAAAACCAACAATAATTCAGCTATAATTGTCATAAGCAGACATAAAAAGCATCAGATGTTCATATTCATAGCCTAATAGCTCCAACGCTTCGAAAGATATTCGAAGCATGGTATCAATGATCTAACAATAAATACAATGGTAAATAATATTGAAATATTAAACTTGATTTGTTAATTTTTAGAAGCTTCTTATTATTAAAGTTTCTAGAGACTTCTTGTATTTGATAGAATTTGGTGAGAGCTTTAAAATTTTATATTAATTGCTAGAAATAAGAATTATATAATAGTTATGTTTCTAGAGTTGTCTAAAGAGTCATTTCTAGAGTTGTCAAATGAGCCATGTTTCTATAGTATTCAATATCTAGAATGTTCTATTGAGTCATATAAATAGAGGAGCTCGCCCCTTATTTTGTATCAATCAAGCAAGAAATAAACCATCAATAAAGAAAAGTTTTCTACAATAAAATAAAATAAAAAACTCCTCTTTCTTATATTCTCTCCCTCTTTCTCCAAAAATATTCAACAAAGTGGTATCAGAGCGAGGATTTAAAAAAAAGATAGAGATGGCGAATAATGGCGTTCCCCTACAAGTTCCAATGCTCACCAAGAACAATTATGATAATTGGAGTTTAAGGATGATGGCTCTCCATGGAGCACATGACACGTGACAGATAATTGAAAATGACTATACTGAACATGAGGATGAAGATGGTTTATCTCAAATTCAAAGAGATGGTTTGAGAAAATCAAGGACAAGGGACAAGAAGACTCTTTGTGTAATTTATCAAGCATTGGATGATGATACCTTTGAAAAAAATTCTGGATCAAAGCCGGCCAAAGAAGCATGGGAGAAGCTTCGAACGTCTCACAAGGGAGCTGATCAAGTCAAAAAGGTACGTCTTCAAACTTTAAGAGGAGAGTTTGAAACTTTACATATGAAAGAAGGTGAACTTGTTTCTGATTACTTCTCAAGAGTTCTAGTGGTAAGTAATAATCTTAAAAGAAATGGTGAGAAGTTAGATGATGTAAGAATGATGGAGAAGATTCTTAGATCATTAGATCCAAAGTTTGAGCATAATGTTGTCATCATTTAAGAAACAAAAAACTTGGAGACCATGTCAATAGAGGAAATTTTAGGCTTATTGGAAGCTTATGAAGAAAAGAAAAAGAAGAAGGAAGAGACTGTGGAGCAAGTCCTTAAGACACGGATTGATTCAAAAAATGAACAAAATAATCGAAGCCAACAAAGATAGGGTGACGGCCAAGAAAGAAGAAGAGGTCGTGCATATGGACATGGACGAGGTTGGAGGCCCAACTATGAAAACAACAACAGCAATAACAATAAAAGAGGAGAAAGCTCAACAAGAGGTTGTAGGAGAGGAATATCAAGGTATAACAAGTCACGTGTTAATTGCTACAATTGTGATAAATTTAGACATTATGCTTCTGAATGTAGAGCTTCAAAGCATAATAAAGTTGAAGAGAAGACCAATTACGTTGAAGAAAAAATCCAAGAGGATGGTACATTATTACTGGCTTACAAAGAAAAAGAAAAGGAGAGGAAAACCAATGGTACCTAGATAGTGGTGCAAGCAACCTTATGTGTGGAAGAAAAAATATATTTGTGGAGCTTGATGAATTCAATGTGGCATTGGAGATGAATCAAAGATAGCAGTGAAAGGTAAAGGAAAGGTTTTTATCCGATTGAAGAATGAAGCGCACCAATTTATTTCCAATGTTTACTATGTGCCAAACATGAAGAGCAACATTTTGAGCTTAGGACAACTCTTAGAGAAAGTTTATGATATTCGATTAAAAGATAATAATTTTTCTGTAAGAGATGGTGCAAGTAACTTCATTGCAAATGTACCAGTGTCAATAAATAGAATGTTTATGCTCAACGTTCAAAGTGATGTCGCACAATGCCTTAAGGTGTGCTATAAAGATACTACTTGACTTTGGCATCTTCGTTTTGGACATCTTAACTTTGGAGTACTAGAGTTGATATCCAAGAAGGAAATGGTAAGAGGATTACCATACATAAGCCATCCAAATCAAGTGTGTGAAGGATGTTTACTTGGAAAGAAATTTAAAATGGGCTTTCCAAAGGAGTCATACTCAAGTTTCAAAAAGCCGTTGGAACTCATACATACGGATGTGTGTGGTCCGATCAAGCCAAGTTCACTTAGTAAGAGTAACTATTTTCTTCTTTTCATCTATGAATTTTTAGGCAAAACATGGGTGTATTTTTTAAAAGAGAAATCAGAGGTTTTTGAGAACTTCAAGAAGTTCAAGGTTTTTGAGAACTTCAAGAAGTTCAAGGCCCATGTTGAGAAGGAAAGTAGCCTTATGATTAAAGCCATGAGATCTGACCATGGAGGAGAGTTCAAATCAAAGAATTCCAAAAGCATTGTGAAAATATTGGAATCAGACGACAACTGACAGTGCCTAGATCCCCCTAGCAAAATGGAGTAGTAGAAAGGAAGAATAGGACAATTCTTGAAATGGCAAGGAGCATGCTCAAAAGTAAGAGATTGCCAAAGGAATTTTGAATGGAAGCTGTGACATGTGCGCTTTATCTATCAAACCGATCTCAATAAGAAGTGTGGGGGGAAAGACACCACAAGAAGCATTGAGTGGAAGGAAGCCTGGTATTTCCATCTAAGAGTCTTTGGATGCATAGCTCATGTACATGTACCAGACGAGAAGCGAAGCAAATCGGATGACAAAAGTGAGAAGTATATTTTCATCGATTATGGCACCAACTCTAAAAGATATAAGCTCTACAATACTGATACGAGGAAGATAATAATTAGTCGACATGTTGTGTTTGATGAAGAAGGAGAATGGGATTGGAGATCACATAATGAAAATTACAACTTCTTTCCAGACTTTGAGGAAGATGAAATACTACAACCAAGGATCAAGCAATTAAGGGAGGAGCCTACTTCCCCACTAGTTTCTCCTACCACAAGTTGTTAAGAAGATGAGAGCTCAAGTGAAAGGGCTCCATGCTTTAAAAGCCTTCAAGAAACTTATGAGGTAACAGAAAATCAAGACAATCTTACTCCCTTTTGTTTATTTACGGATTGTGATCTATGAACTTCCAAGAAGCTTTGCAAAAGAAGAATTGGAAAAATGCTATAGACGAAGATCAAGGCCATCATTAAGAATGACACATGAAAGTTAGCTTCACTTTCAAAAGGACACAAGGAGATTGGTGTGAAGTGGGTATATAAAGCAACGAAAAATGCCAAAGGAGAAGTTAAAAGATACAAAGCGAGATTGGTGGCAAAAGGCTATAGTCAATGAGTCGGCATTGTCTATGATGAGGTATTCGCTCCAGTCGCTCGATTAGAAACTGTTGGACTAATAATCTTTTTAGCAGCTCAAAATAGTTGGAAGATACATCAAATGGATGTGAAATCTGCTTTCTTAAATGGAGTTCTTGAAGAAGAAGTTTATATCGAGCAACCACAAGGTTATGAAGTCAAAGGAGAAGAAGACAAGGTTTTGAAGCTACAGAAGGAACTTTACGGGTTGAAACAAGCTCCAAGAGCTTGGAATGCTCAAATTGATAAGTATCTTCAAGAGAGAAACTTCATCAAATGTCCATATGAGCATGCATTCTATATTAAAATCCATAATGGTAATACATTAATTATATGCTTGTATGTAGATGACTTGATCTTCACAGGTTTCAGATGACTGATATTGGGCTCATGTCTTATTACCATGGCATTGAAGTAAAACAAGAAGATAAAAGCATTCTAATCACTCAAGATGGCTATGTTAAGGAAGTATTGAGGAATTTCAAGATGGATGACTCTAATCCAGTTTACACACCAATGGAATGTGGAACCAGGTTGACAAGGCATGAGGAAGGAGAAAAAACGGACTCAACACTCTACAAAAGCTTGGTTGGAAGCTTGCAATATTTAATGTGTACAAGACTTGACATTCTATATGCGGTAGGAGTTGTGAGTCGGTACATGGAGAATCCAACAATAACTCATTTGAAGGCAGCAAAGAGGATTCTTCGCTATGTTAAAGGCACAACAAACTTTGGATTGTACTACTCTATTTCTGATAATTACGAGCTTATTGGATATAGTGATAGTGATTGGAGTGGAGATATGGATGACCGAAAAAGCATAAGTGACTTCGTGTTCTACATGGGAGATACGGCCTTCACATAGATATCGAAAAAACAGTCGATTTCACTCTTTCCACATGCGAAGCAGAGTATGTAGCTGCTACTTCATGTGTTTGCCATGCAATTTGGTTGCGAAATCTACTAAAGGAGTTGAAACTGCAACAAGAGAAGCCGACCAAGATTTTCGTGAACAACAAATCAGCAATTGCTTTGGCTAAGAATCAAATTTTCCATGATCGAAGCAAGCATATTGATACACGCTATCACTATATTAGAGAGTGTGTCTCCAAAAAGAATGTGCAACTAGAATACGTGAAGACACATGATCAAGTAGCCGATATCTTCACCACGCCTCACAAGCATGAAGTTTTTTTTCGGTTGAAAAATCTGCTTGGAGTCACAAATCAAGTTTAAAAGGAGGTGTTGAAATATTGAACTTGATTTGTTAATTTCTAGAAGTTTTTTATTATTAAAGTTTCTAGAGTCTTCTTTTATTTGATAGAATTGGCGAGAGCTCTAGAATTTTATATTAGTTGCTAAAAATAAGAATTATATAATAGTTATGTTTCTAGAGTTGCCTAAAGAGTCACTTCTAGAGTTGTCAAATGAGTCATGTTTCTAAAGTATTCTATATCTAGAATGTTCTATTGAGTCATATAATTAGAGAAGCTCTCCTCTCATTTTGTATCAATTAAGCAAGAAATAAGTCATCAATAAAAAAAAGTTTTCTACAATAAAATAAAATAAAAAACTCCTCTTTCTTATATTCTCTCCCTCTTTCTCCAAAAAATATTCAACAAATAAATATAATAGCACAAAAAGAAACAGTTCAAAAGCTAATTTGAAAAAGAAATGTATACTTAAAAAAAGAAAGACTTAAAGTGCCATAATGCATGCCAAATTGTGATATAAAATAAAATGCATATTTGAAATCCAAAAGATGTCAAATTTTATATTGCTTGCTAAGCTCGTTTGTAGGTACAATGTAAATTTTTTAGTTTTTGAATCAAAATTTAAAACGAATGAAGTACTTCAAAATTTTATTTTGTATGCATTATAACACGGGATTTAAAAATTCTATGCACTATAAACCATACATGGCAATTAGGTAGAGACTTATATCTTTAATCTGAAAGGCTTTAGAATTTTGAAGCAGCACAATAAATTTCAAATCTTTAAAGGCTGTAAAATGACTGAGTACCTAAAATATATTCTAGCACCAAAATGACGGAATGGAAAAAAAACCACATTTAGAGCAGTCGTTAGTGGTATATGTTTGGTTGAAAGTATTGTAGTCAAATCTGTATGAAATACAATTTTACCAAAACTACAGTAAGCAGGAATCAATCAATGTTAAACCCATGGTTTGAAATTCCGACGGAATTCCGGTTATTCCGGTGATTTCGTTGCGGTTTGGTCTCAGCCGAAAACGAAATCAGGTTAAAAGTTCAGTTCCGGTCAATATTCTGGATTTTTCTTCAAATATTGAAAAAATAGTAAAAAATCGTAGAAAATAAAAAACACAATAATTTCAGGATTTCAAGTAGCAGACCAAAGTTTTCTCTTTTGCATTGAAAACAAAACTGTAAGTTTAAATTTTAGTTTGTTGTTGTGAAATTAATCATGTGAATCCATCAGAAAACTAAGCAAAACTTATACCAATTAAGTTGTAGATAAAAATTTCAAGATTCAAAGTAGAAAAAAAACAAATATCCAGGCTTTCAATTTTTTTAAACCAGACAGGAAGCTTTCTGTTTAAATTTTGTCAGGTGAGTAAACTCCTTAATTTGAACTTGAACTTATTGCTGTGAGCAATAATGATGCTTGAATGATAGATATGTGTTTGCATGCATATATTTGCATCTGAAAATGAAGATGCATGCCTGTATACATCAAAATAGACTCTGCTCTATCTCTACAGGTTCCAAAACCTGTCTCAAAAATCCAATACTCTATAAAAGATTGTTTTAGGCTTTGAGATCAAAAGAAAACATGTTTGTATGATCATGCTCTAAATTTTAAAAATAGATGTCGGTAAATTTAACAAAAGTCTTCTCTGGAAATTTGAAGAATACAGGCAAAACCAAAATACTGTGAAAATTCAACCATTCTATTTTCTAATTTAAATTGTATTATCAAACACGTTGTTGGGAATAAGGATTTTTAAAGGCAAGATCAGGATTTTTAAACTTATATCCACCGAGAATTTGTGAATTGAATGATTTTTGATTTATTGGTGATTTCTGAAATTGAAGTAATGATGAATCACGTGGTAGGGATTGGAGTTAGTCTGATGGTCAAGGATCATCAGAAAATTCTTGAATGAATTTATAAATCGTTGTGGAGGTCGGTTTTTGATGATATAGGGTTAGATCTCGTATTTGTCTATGGGTCGGAAATCGTTGTGCTGCGATTTCATGAGAGAACCGGAATGGCTCGTTTCGGTGGCGATCGAAGCCTGAAAGTCAGGCGATGCTTTGACCAGAAGCACGCGATCTCTGATGGTCAAAGGAGGGAGGACATGGCGTTTTTGTTGATCGGTGTTTTTGTTCTAGTTGGGTTCACGTCAAAATTTTGATTTCTTCGATAATTTGGTTTTCTGGGTGTTTGGGTGGCTCGTGGAGATCACCGTCGACATGTCGACGACAATAGCTTCGATCGGTGATGGTTGGATTAAGCGTGCATGTGCACGGTGTTGATGGTATCAGAAAATTGGGTTTGAAAAAGAAGCCTCGTGACTCGAAGTGGCATTCATGAAGTTCGCGTATTAGCTTGAGTTTTAGCTCGAAGAAATTTTTGTGTGTGTCATGTAGGTTCAGTACTTAAACAAAATTAAGTTGGGAAAATTTTTACACGGGTCGATCTTTGGAAAACTCTAAAAAAAACTAAAAAAAATGAATTTAATAAGAGTACAAATATATTCAAGAAAAGAATTAATATACTTTTGTCAACTTACACAAGGATCATAACGAAAAATTAAAATTTTCGAAATTGAGCGAAATTTCAGAAATCTCAAGTGGACAAATAGAATCTCGAACCATGATTTTGTCTTTAAAATATATATTTCGTATGTAATGTAAAAAATGTAATATAAATTTATGATAGTATTGAA
Organism: Allium cepa; assembly: GCA_030765085.1. Lineage (NCBI taxonomy): Eukaryota > Viridiplantae > Streptophyta > Magnoliopsida > Asparagales > Amaryllidaceae > Allium > Allium cepa. The sequence continues at coordinate 516,516,613 of CM060938.1, forward strand.
TATTCGTTAGCATATTTAGCGGTTCTAATAAAAAAATATGTCGTAATTAGAAAACCGAAATTAAAACGGAACTTTCGAACTATCCGGAACGGAACCGGAAATTTTAAAATTACCAATGACCGGAACAGAAATGGAAAACAAAATTTCGAACCTTTGTTAAAGCAAGAAAAAAAGGTCATGGTCCATGATCCAATGTTTAGAACCTGATAATAAAACTAATAGTATACTAGAACAAATGATGTGAAACAGAAGAAAACCAATATAATAGTACTATAACTGTAATAAGCATACATAAAAAGCATCAGATTTTCACAACACGGCCTAATAGCTCAAAAGCTTCCCAAGGTAATCGGAACAGACTGTGAAAGATTCGACCAAAAAATCCAACAGTAAGTATATATAATAGCAGAAAAAGAGACGATTCAAAAGATAATTTGTAAAAAATGCATATTTAAAATAATAAACGACCTAAAATGCGATGATGCATGCAACATAAGACAGAATGCAAATTTAAAATTCAAAAGATTTCAAATTTTATATTTCTTGCTAAGCTTTTTTTTGAGGTACGATATAAAAATTTCAGCTGAGTCAAAATTTAAAGTGGATGAAAACTCTTAAGTTTTTATTTTGCATGCAGTTTAAAACGGGATTTAAACATGCTAGGCATGCATTAGATAATCCTCACATAGCAATTACGTTGAAATTTATATGTTTAATCTTAAAGGTTGTAGAATAGGATAGAAAAGCAATATAGTAATTTTTAAATCTTTAAAGTATATAAAATGAGTAAGTACATAAAGTAATTCTAGTACCAACATGCCAAAAAGAAGGGAAAAAACCACAGTTGGAGCAACAATTAGTATGTGTTTGTATATGTTTGGTTGAAAATATTATAATCAAACCAGGATGAAATGCACTTTTATCCAAACTACAGCAAGCGGGAATAGATTATTTATATATATTATTGATAATCTTATATATTTATATATATATATATAAAAGAAAAAAACATGCACAAAAAAGAGAACATTGCATTCATCTTCAATTTTGTTACAGATTTTCAATTACATTTCAATTCATTGGCACTTTCATCACTGTACTTTCTATAAACAAACTCAACACTGACCATCCATTCAACCACTCATAACATCTCTCCCATCAACCACAAACCCAAAGCAATCACCAAACCCTGCATATTCAAAAGAGTTTACATTTTTAATCTGACTGCTAATGCAATAATTTGGATGTTGGTCAGATCTTGTCAAGCAAGGAGGCAACGCAGGTTCTGAACCTTCTTCAGGCATAACTAACTGGTATGAGTTTTCTTTGCATTTATCTTCTTTTACAAGACACTGATGCCTTTTAACAATATCAGCATTAGACATTTCAGATCTCCCATGGGAATCGCAGACAGTGTCATTAGGGACATTATCGTATTTGGCATTAAAAGACTTTTGAATAAAATGATGTAGTGAAAAAGCTTTTCTTTATTGCAGAAAAGAAATGATACAGGTATTGAACAGTTACATAATACATGATGTATTTATACAGAGTAATAGAATTGTAATTGGGCTTTTGTTGAGTCGGCCCGTATCTGATTTCTCCTTTGTAAACAAAGTAAGGATCTGGACCAGTGGATGCAGAGTAGATGGCTAAGATGCAATAATTTATATTACCCTTTGTATGTGTTATCCCGCTTTTTGGCAAAGCCGCGATACCAAAAGATCGATCAGAAGCGGAGAACAGTTCGTCTCAGAGACCGATCATACTTCGTCTCGCTATGGATATCACTGAATTTTGTCCAAGTCCAGATTGAGCTACAATTGATGGGACATGAGAGGAAAGATCATAAAAGTTATCATCTCAAATTTCAAGTCAGTCGGAGTTCATACGCTCAAGTTATGATCGATTCAATTTGAAAGAAAAGGCCTGAGATTCGAACCCATCTGGTTCGAAACCATCACCTTCGAATCAGGTTCGAACCCATCACCTTCGAACCCCTCGGGGTGCCTCGGGTTCGAAACCATCAAGTTTGAAACTACCAAGTTCATAACAATGGGCCTCGTATCCATGGAGAAGTGACACAACTCGTATCCATCACAGAAGCCATGCTTCGAACCCACCACAAAGCCTTGTTCGACTCCAAACAAAAATCCTTGTTCGAGTCCATCATTGGACTTGGCTCGAACCCAAACATGGAACCTCGTTCGAACCCATCCATGATGCCAAGTTCGAACCCATCCTGTGTAGCCTCATTCGAATCCACTGGGTCAATCAACCATGATGACGTGTCTTCCATCGGTTCGAATTCGCCGAGGTATATGGAGTCGAAGCGGTCAACTCAGAGTGAAGACCGGATCGATTCGAAGTTTGCGCTCCACATCACCACGAAGACTCGTGCCATGATGGATTCGAAACCATCGGTTCGAAAGCATGGTTTTGAACCAGACAGCCATGCAGAAAACGCCATTTCGAATCCATGATATCTCGCAATCCACTGATCCAAATGCCATGAAATTTTCACAGAATCTTGAAATCATGTCGAAGAGTGTCCACGCCAAATTTCACCTTGATTGGATGAATTCTTGATCGGTTCGAATGGAGTTCGAACCGATGCCAAAGTGGGCCCAAACTTCCTGAGACCGTGCGTGTGGGCCCCCTCACGTGCCAGAAGTGGTCTCCCGAGTTTTCAGTGAAATATCAGCAGCCTACGCCTATAAATAGAGCCCCAGAGCCAACAGAAAAGGGATCTTTGGACTCTGAAGCGCCCAGACTCTGCCGGATCAAGATCTCCATCATCCTACATCATAACTTTACTATTGATTTCGAATTTCCAGTTGTAACTTGATATTGATCGCTGCAACAACTTGTAATCATTGAAAGAAAAGCAATAAAACATCAAAACACTTCACAGTGGACGTAGGCAACACGCCGAACCACTATAAATCGATTGTCTACGTATTTTCTTTACTGTTGATTGGAGTTTTTGTTAGATAATATCTGTTTTGAATTTACATTCTTGACTATTATCTCTTCAACGACCCCCGAAGAGTGTTGTGCCCAATTTTGACGCAAACACTTTGGTGCATTCACTGAGAAAATTCAGATTTTCTCCTGCTCGTTGGATCTGTCATCGATACCGGATTGAATAAATCTAAGAGAGAGAGATCCAGATCATTGAATCCAACTTCCTTCCCTTCTATTCAGATTTGCATAAAGTCTAGGAAAGGAATTCAACTATCTAGATGGTTAGCACAAGAACCACCTCGAACGCTGTCAATCAAGAAGAACAGGGTAGACAAAATCCTGCCCCTCTACCTCCATCTAATCAAGATGTCGCTGGGCACTCAGAACCGTCGGGTCCGGTTACCCGACAAGAATTGCAGTTGTTACTCCAAGAGCTGACCCAGAGTCGGCGACAACTAGAAGAACAGCTACGTGCTAACGCTGAGCTAATCAACAAGTTGGATCGCCAGAAACGAAAGAGATCCACGAGAGATCATGCTTCTCGCTCCTCTAGCGAAAGCTCTTCATCTTCTGATTGTCATAACCGACCTCCACGACTCCGGTTGGATGGGAGTCGTATGCCACCCGTTGGAAACCAACCGACATTGACCGTTGGACAAATAAGAGTTGGTCCGTCAGCCAGTTTCCCAACCGGACCCTCCTCCCGAGGAGGTGCCGTTCCTTGCCACACCATAGAATACCGCACCACTAACGTTGCGGCTGAACCAGGGGTCGACGCTCAAGATCAGTCGGACCTGGACCGTCGTCATAGCGGGCATACTCCTGAACCGTTCGTCCCCGAGGACTATGAGCCAAGAAAGCAAGACTTGAACTGTCGACGATATCCGGTTCAAGCCCGAAGTATGGAACGTGATCACACTCCTGCGCAAATGCCCGATCTTTCAACTATGATACGCCAGATGATCCGTGAGAGTCAGGGATTCACAAACGACGATTGGGGAGTTTTCTGAAGTCACACTCCCTTTACAGACGATATTCTTAATGCTGAACCCCCACGGCGATTTCGAATGCCCACTCTACCCATGTATGAGGGAAACTCTGACCCCAACCAACATATTCTAAAATATGAATGGTCGATGACTGCTGCCAGAGCCGACGACGCTGTGAAGTGTCGTAGTTTCCCCATATCCTTGGGGGGCATCGCTACCATGTGGTTCACCCGACTACCACCTCGATCCATCTCTTCCTTCGATCAATTAGCCACAAAATTCGTTGAGCAATTCCGCATGCACGTCGCAAGGCCGAAAGATGTCAACACTCTATCTAGTGTCACACAAGCTCCCGGAGAGACACTCAGACACTACTTAGAAAGATTCCATACTGCATGCGCGGAGATTAGTAATCCAAATGATAACTCCATCCTTATGGCATTAACTAAGGGGATCGACCCCGATTCTGAATTTGGCAACTGGCTAGCCGGGAAACCACCTGCATCATTGGACCGTTTCCATGCCAAAGCAGCTCAATTCCTGAGACGGGAAGACGCGAAACGGTCTAGGAAGCAAACTGATGCAGGGCCAAATGCGGAAGGGGTCCAAAGCAATGTGGCAATAAAACAGTCCGGTGAAAGCTCTGGAAAAGTCCAGTTGAACATTAAAAATAAACAAGCTCGGCGAAGAGAGAGCGTGAATCAACTTAAAAAACAAGATCAAAATCGTGGCCCGCAACGCAAAAATCCGATGTTCGACAGTTATACTCCTTCGAATACTTCGCTGGAGGACTTGTATTTGCAGACCCGTAATACAATTCAATATGAAAAACCTGCTCCAAGACCGTCGTCAGAGAGACAAATCCAGACGGGAAAATTTTGCAGGTTCCATGAAGGCTACGGGCACAATATGAATGAGTCTCGTCACTTACAGGATCTTGTTGAAAAACTGGTCAGAGAAAGGAAGCTGGAACAGTTTATGCGGACACCGCAGCCCAGAGAAGTGGGCCCATCCAATCCAATCAATGAACCCAATCGACCGAGGCAGGAGGACTCGACTTGTCCCCATGGAAGATTGGTGATAAACGCCATCAATGGCGGGCCTACTTACTCAGGAGCCTGGAATGACGAAGAACCTCGTCACTGTCACACATGACAGGCTCCTTCAATCTATGAATACTTTGCAGTTTCTTTTACATTCTGAAATTTGAATTTGTAATAAGGCACCGACTTTGCCATATTTTCTTATTTCAACAATAAAATACTATCTCTTCAAGCTAGAGCTGTGATTCACCGAATGCGACGTTCAATAATCACGACACACGAAGAGCTAAGTTCCATCAAACAATGGAATTTATTCAAATAGCGAGTGACTGCGATACGACCGGCCACTCACTAAGTGAAACCCCAGCTCGGGGGCAAACCATCACGTCAAAGGCTGAATCGGACCAACACACGACAGTCCATTAAATAATTCGTTCCCACAGCGTGAACGGACTCCAACTTCCCAGAGTGCGAATTGGAGTATAAACATTAAATAACTCGTTCCCAGAGTGCGAACGGACTCCAACTTCCCAGAGCGTGAATTGGAGTATAAACATTCAATAATTCGTTCCCACAGCGCGAACGGACTCCAACTTCCCAGAGTGCAAATTGGAGTATAAACATTAAATAACTCGTTCCCAGAGTGCGAACGGACTCCAACTTCCCAGAGCGTGAATTGGAGTATAAACATTCAATAATTCGTTCCCACAGCGCGAACGGACTACAACTTCCCAGAGTGTGAATTGGAGTATAAACATTCAATAATTCGTTCCCGGAGTGCGAACGGACTCCAACTTCCCAGAGTGTGAATTGGAGTATAAACATTCAATAATTCGTTCCCGGAGTGCGAACGGACTCCAACTTCCCAGAGTGTGAATTGGAGTATAAACATTAAACAATTCGTTCCCAGAGTGTGAACGGACTCCAACTTCCCAGAGTGTGAATTGGAGTATAAACATTCAATAATTCGTTCTCGGAGTGCGAACGGACTCCAACTTCCCAGAGTGTGAATTGGAGTATAAACATTCAACAATTCGTTCCCAGAGTGTGAACGGACTCCAACTTCCCAGAGTGTGAATTGGAGAACGGACTCCAACTTCCCAGAGCGTGAATTGGAGTATAAACATTCAATAATTCGTTCCCACAGCGCGAACGGACTCCAACTTCCCAGAGCGTGAATTGGAGTATAAACATTAAATATCTCGTTCCCAGAGTGAGAACGGACTCTAAGATCCCAGAGTGCGAATTGGAGTATAAACATCGAATCCATCGTTCTCAGAGTGTGAACGAATTCCTGAAAGCCCAAATAGATGTAACTGACCATCCAGCGGCTAACTCCGACTTCCTAGAGCATGAATCAGAGCATAAATGTGGATTACAGGTTCCCGGAGCGCGAACCGAAGCATCTGTGCGAACTCCAACTTCGCAGAACGTGAATGGAGTATAAACATCAAATTCAAGTTCCCAGAGTGAGAACCCAAGCATACATGTTATCTCCGAGTTCCCAGAGTGTGAACTGGAGCGTAAATACCAAGTCGAAGTTCCCGGAGTGCGAACTGAAATATCGACACTAACTCCAAGTTCCCAGAGCGTGAAGTGGAGTGTAAACATCAATTCCAGGTTCCCGGAGCGTGAACCGTACTACAAACGTCGATAACTCTCGAATTCCCATAGTGCGAACCAAGTTATCGATTATAAATTATTCTAAGTCCCCAGAATGTGTACATGTGCTTAAGGTTTGCAATAAACGCAGTCAACCACCAGAACACAAATGCTATTCCTCGAGACTAGGGGGCAAAAAAGCTAAGTGTTAATCGCTAACCAAAGTGATACAATGTCCGAAGTTCGATTATTCATTGATTACAACTTGCGACCAGGATTCTCAGACTTTGCAAATAAAAACGAACTCCACTTGACAGTAAAAACACCACAAGTGCACCGAACCGAAAACATAACACAACAAGCACTTAAGCACAAAAGAAATGAGAGTTGAAACAAAGAAACTAAATTTTATTCCAACTAATTGAAGAAAAGGACTTACACGTAGATAAGTTCTTCCAAAAATGAATCTCTACTAGCAGGGGCCGGACCTGCATCTATACATGGCCAACTAACAAAAAACGAACACAAGTCCTTATCTACCAAAAAATCTGCTTGGGAGGCCGTTCTATTCCTTCTTTCTTGGCTTCCTTATCAGTGGTTCGTCATCAGAATCGCTAGGAACGGAAATCCTTCGTTTTGACGGCCTCCTCTCCGATGGCTGCTCTTCGGCCGGGGGCATAATATCTACGTCCTCCTTAGAACTTGAATCTAAATGAAGACTCCCCACCGGAGGAGTAGGAGGGACCAGACCCGCAACGGAAGATGGAATAATGTCACCACCGACACTACCGCTTTTCCCCTCAGCTTCTAATTCAGCATGGATTTCGGCCAAGATTTCTTCATCTCGAGTTGATGGGGCCTGACTGGGGGCAACTCCGGTCTGCACAAAAGAGCTAGAAGCTGGCGGGAACTCACTGATGATAAATGGCAAGTCAGTGAAAGAGCCACCCTGTTGGCCAAGCAGCTCACTCACCATTTGTTCGTCAAGGGATAGGGACCTCCCCTGCGCCGCCTCGGTTGATACTGTAGTCACAACAGTAGTCTCGGTGGTGATGGCCTTATCCCTTTTGCTTGATTCCTGGGTCGCGGCAATCGAAGTAGCTCCAGTCACTAAACAAAGATAAGAAGAAGTTATCAGTAACTGCTTCAGAACAAACTCTCTATTCGGAAAACACTTGAGATAAATCCGGAATACCTTCCCCTGTTTGACTTGCGAACGACTGAGCGGCCTCAGAAGCGTGCTCCCGAATGGGAGATAACCGCGGCTGTTCCGGGTCATAAGCAGGAACAGATTGAGGACCGACCACAGATACAGGTACTACCGAAGGTGGAGCGGTGACTTCAATAACAGTAGCATGATGCTCGATACCTGACCCTTCTCCAACCTCCAGAGACCGACCACCAATCATCTCCTTTTCTTGAGCAATAATAGCGTCATGGAGGACCTTCTTCTCATCATCAGTCAACAACCGGTTTTCAAGTTCAAATCGGTCGACCGATTCACTCGGATGTGCTTCCTCCTCTTCCTCAACCAATCGATCCCAGGCATTGCGGATGTGCACCGGGTAATCTTGGAGCCAGGCCAAATTTCGATGTCTCAACACGTTGGCATTGTAAGTGATAAGCAAATCTTCGATATCGGTCTCCAGCCTGGCCTCCGCTTGACGAACTTTCCCTTCAACCTCCATTTCAACCGCCTGGACCTTGGCTACTGCCGCATCCCGTTCAGTCCGGAGAATCACGGCTTGTTCGCACGCCTCCTGGGCTGCATTGTTCGCATCATCCCTATCCTCGGCGATTTCGGCGAACTTTGACTTAAGCTCGTTCAACTCCTTTAGGGCTGCGTCCCTCTCGGCAATAACCATGGTGTTTCGATGGCCCATGTCCACTACCGTGGCATAGTGCTCACGTTTCATCCTGTCCATTGTTGCTTGGGCTTCATCGACTTTTTTGATAGCCTCCATTTCGGATTTCCGAGAAGACTCAGCCTCGGTGTTAAGCACCTCAATAATACGGCTCTTCTGGGCCAACTAAGCCTGCATTTTCTCAATGGTGGCCCCACGCTCAAAGGCCAGTGACGACGCTTTTTCGGCCGCCTTGTACCATGCCCTGTACTGGGCATAAAAATCGTGCACATAATCGTGCGCCGTCTGTTCGGCCTCTAGCGGGATTCTTTTCGAGTGAAGAGGGAAGATGTAGTTGTCGAAGCAGATATTCGGAAAGTCCTTCTTCAGCTGAGCAAGCCTGATTGCTCCTTCTCCCGAAATCTCAGTGGCAGGTTGTTCCGCAACTACTGGAGGCATTGCCTCAGATCTGGGATGGCGAGGTTCATGCCTAGAAGACTGAGAGGTCGACTGATAGTGCGAGGGATCAGAAGGACGAGGAACATGAACAGGAGGCTGTATAGGAGCTCTTGGAGGAGGGGTGCGTGATCGAGACCGATGTCTGTAATCCCTATCTCTCCATTTTTGGCTAGAGTACCCGGAGTACCTACGATCGTAACTCCTATCTCCTTCTCTCCGTTGTGAATCGTAATATGAGGAAGATCTGCGAGCATGTCGTAGGCTTCCTAGCATCGAACCACGTCCAGTCATAATATCTGCAAAGCAAAATGATAATAGAGTTAGTGGTTTCTCGAAACCGATGACCTAAGACTCGGGACTGTGTAGTGTCGTGAAATTTGTATGAATATGCATTTCCCCCGACCAACCAGAAGTGTCGACTGAACTAGTAATAAAAGGCTCGCTCAATTCAAGAGCACGATGAAACTCCTCAAACCCGACGTCATGCTGAAAAGACACATCATCCGGGATTGGAAGGTCGGCAAGCCCTTCGTAAAGACTTTCGGTTCGCGGAGGAGACATCTCGGAAATTCTAACTCCGGGGGAGGATCGGGCCATGACAACCGACTTCCATCTCCCCTTCCTAGTTGACGTGACGACGACTGCCTTGCCTTTTCTTTGCTCTTCAACATCCTGAGCCACGTCTGTAGGCTCCAACAACGGCTCATCGTCAGTGTGAGTTCTTTCAGAATCAGCCTCCTCGGCTATAATGACTTTAGGCTTCTTGTGCTTGACTCGTTTCTTCGAAACGGCCTTTAACGCCCCCTCAAACAGTATGCTCTGCCCTTGTTCAATCAATCCATAAGTTCGGAGATTCACATCCGTCAAGAGCAGCTCGATATCCCTATCTCCACTCGGGACTTCTCGAAGCACTCGCACCATCTCCCTAAAATGCTCGCCCTCTGGTCGCTGAATCGTCGCTGTAAAAAAGAGTAAAAATAATAAGTTTCGCTTTGACAGCAATTGCCTTAGTATTTACTTGATAACTCAGCTACACTTACGTCTGACTAACCATCGCCGGGCAAACCCCGGAGGACACCTGACATAGAACCATTCCGTCCTATAGTAGCTCAACCTGGTCCAGGACCCGGTAACCACTTGGCAGTTCCTCACCGCTTCCAGAAATGTGAAGGAAGAATAATCACCCCGGGTTTTGAAATTGAACAAGTATCTGATCTCAATCGGAAGTGGTGGTCGATGGAGATATTCCATAAATGCAATGAACAAGCTATTGATCGACGCATATCCGTTCGGGTGCAGCTTAGATGGGGCGATCCTCAAAAACGACAATACTTCCCTTATATACTCGTTGAACGGAGGAAGTGTCCCGGCCGCACACGCGTGGCGGTTGAATGCAGTATACCCTTCCGGTGGATTGTGCGGTCTATCATTCGGCCCCGGCAGTAACACATCATCCAGTGACAGGCCGTGCCTCAAGCATATTCTTCCCAACATATCTTCAGAGATATTGGATGGAACGGAATCCGATGGATTTGCAATGAACGACGCATTAGGCAATTCGTCCGGGGCTGGACCGACGATCTCAGGATCAATGTCCGGAACCTCTAGTCTCGGAGAGGCTGTACCTTGAATCTCCTGCTGCTGTGAACTTGACGGTTCCATAACTAGCTAACTCATGAGAAACCATCATTAGATCACAAGAGACCCGTGAATTCCCCAGTGTATAGTGTATGAATGTGTGTTGTGCGGTGCTGTGCATTACTTGGATGAATATCGCAGAATTAAAGAAAACATGCAAACAACAAAGCTACAAAGCCCAGTTGTAATGACCGTCATCGCTGACCGTCATCGCAAAACCCTTCACATAAGGAAAATTGATTCGAATAGAAGTTGTTATTGTTCCATCGACGAGCTTCGAAAGGTGGTCAAGTACGCAGTTTAACATGTCCAAATATGCAGGAGTGAAGCTCGTCGGAATTATGCCCAGAAAATTTCAAACTTTGGTATCCATTATATGGAGTTTCGAACCGCTCACAAGGAACTTGTTCGAACCCATCATCATACCCTTTCGAACCGACGCAAAGGAGCGAGCTTCGAATCGATGGTCAAGTGCCAAGTTCGAATCGATTAGTGAAGGACGACTTCGAATCGATCCTCGGCCAGCTGGTTCGAACCAATAAGGAAGCCCTCAATTTGACATCGATCACGTTCGAATCGATAGCCTCCGTATCGATGTAAAATTGAGAACTTCGAAACGACAGCAAATGCGTTCGAATCCATCGATTCAAATAGACCCTTCGAAGGGATCCAATCGGTGCGAACTGCGCCGCCCCTATAAGGTCATCCCAGGGATGCAACATCATCGATTCGAACACGAGTCCCTGCGTTGGTTCGAAATTCCTCCAAAAGCCAGATCTGGATTTACCAAATCCCAAGAAAGGCCGATCGATGAAGGAGTGATGGGTTCGAGGTAGCTTTGCCGTGTGGATTCGAGGTTAGTTACCTAGTTTGGATGATAGGTTTGGAGAATTGAAGATTTGGACCTCAAATGGTTCAAATACAAAACACAGTGCCTTCCTCTCTGAAGCTTCGAGACGATGTAGAAAATAGTAAAAAAAGTAAAAAGTGAAAAATGCCGAGGTCCTTGCTATTTATATGGGGGGTTGGAGATGACCGGGTCGATTCGCATTCCGGTAAACTCGACCGATTACAATGAGTCAAAATGCAGAACCGGTTCGAAATCTACCTTCGAACCCATACGTTTGAGGCTCCATCAGTGTGAAATACACGGCAAGGCATCAGTACGCATCGGTGCGAAACCAACAATGGGCACATCAACTCGAAGCCCCTGTTCACAACTCCATCCACAAACGACCGATACGAACGATGATTTCGTATCCATCATTTCCTATCGATACGAAGGATGACTTCGTATCCATCAGCTTCAAAATTCGAATCGATTCGAATAACTCCTTCATATCCATTCTTTCATATCGGTTCGAATGGCCATTTCGAATCCATCATAGCGCAAGTGTACCGCGTCCATAACAAACGAAGATTTCGAATTCATCGATGCTCTAACTCATCGGTTCGAAAACGTTACACTCCCGCAATACAAATTCAATTCCTTCAGCCTTCAATATCGGTTCAGGAGAGGATCGATACGAAGGGACTTTTCAAAACAACCATCAAGCGTTGTCTCAACTCAAATTTCCAAATCGGTTCAGGAGAGAATCGATATGAAATTCTACAGCAAACCGAACTGACAACGACTCATGGACGCACGACGTTAACAAGGTTCAAACTAACATATGTGCATATATGTCGAACTAACAATCGATTTTAAACATTTACAGGGATCAAACACTCATCCTGTTACAAATGCAACAGCCAACGGCTAAGCACTATTGTACAGCGATCAATCATATCAACACAAGGTTACAACAATACAACATACGAGTTTCAACAAAAAAGAGAGCAATGATTGTTCAGAGAAATTGCAGCTGTTCAAAGCACGTCATGTTCCCCCAAGATGTACTTTGGGGGGCAAAATGTTATCCCGCTTTTTGGCAAAGCCGCGATACCAAAAGATCGATCAGAAGCGGAGAACAGTTCGTCTCAGAGACCAGTCATACTTCGTCTCGCTATGGATATCACTAAATTTTGTCCAAGTCCAGATTGAGCTACAATTAATGGGACATGAGAGGAAAGATCATAAAAGTTATCATCTCGAATTTCAAGTCAGTCGGAGTTCAAACGCTCAAGTTATGATCGATTCAATTTGAAAGAAAAGGCCTGAGATTCGAACCCATCAGGTTCGAAACCATCACCTTCGAACCCATCAGGTTCGAACCCATCACCTTCGAACCCCTCGGGGTGCCTCGGGTTCGAACCCATCAAGTTCGAAACTACCAAGTTCATAACAATGGGCCTCGTATCCATGGAGAAGTGACACAGCTCGTATCCATCACAGAAGCCATGCTTCGAACCCACCACAAAGCCTTGTTCGACTCCAAACAAAAATCCTTGTTCGAGTCCATCATTGGACATGGCTCGAACCCAAACATGGAACCTCGTTTGAACCCATCCATGATGCCAAGTTCGAACCCATCCTGTGTAGCCTCATTCGAATCCACTGGGTCAACCAACCATGATGACGTTTCTTCCATCGGTTCGAATTCGCCGAGATATATGGAGTCGAAGCGGTCAACTCGGAGTGAAGACCGGATCGATTCAAAGTTTGTGCTCCATGTCACCACGAAGACTCGTGCCATGATGGATTCGAAACCATCGGTTCGAAAGCATGGTTTCGAACCAGACAGCCATGAAGAAAACGCCATTTCGAATCCATAATATCTCGCAATCCACTGATCCAAATGCCATGAAATTTTCACAGAATCTTGAAATCATGTCGAAGAGTGTCCACGCCAAATTTCACCTCGATTGGATGAATTCTTGATCGGTTCGAATGGAGTTCGAACCGATTTCAAAGTGGGCCCAAACTTCCTGAGACCGTGCGTGTGGGCCCCCTCACGTGCCAGAAGTGGTCTCCCGAGTTTTCAGCGAAATATCAGCAGCCTACGCCTATAAATAGAGCCCCAGAGCCAACAGAAAAGGGATCTTTGGACTCTCAAGCGCCCAGACTCTACCGGATCGAGATCTCCATCATCCTACATCATAACTTTACTGTTGATTTCGAATTTCCAGTTGTAACTTGCTATTGATCGCTGCAACAACTTGTAATCATTGAAAGAAAAGCAATAAAACATCAAAACACTTCACAGTGGACGTAGGAAACATGCCGAACCACTATAAATCGATTGTCTACGCATTTTCTTTACTGTTGATTGGAGTTTTTGTTAGATAATATCTGTTTTGAATTTACATTCTTGACTATTATCTCTTCAACGACTCCCGAAGAGTGCTGTGCCCAATTTTGACGCAAACAGTATGTATTTGCTGTATACAGTACTACTGTGATTTATCTCATTCTCTTATACTCCCCCTCAAACCTAATGTCGGCTAGGGTTTGCTCAAGAGAAATGAGATCTGTTTCCTTTGTGAGATGTACAAATTATCTTTGAGAAATCGATGGTAATCATAGATACTATAATCTTCCTCTTCTCTTATACGTAATCAGATGGATTAAAGATTGTAACTTGAGCAAAGAGAAGGCTTTCCTGAGAAGATTTCAAGGTGGATTTTCTTTAAGCTGCTTGTCTTCATTGAGATCTTGAACTGATTCTGGTATGTATACTGGAACTCGAGATCTTTGGTTGATGTCAGCGACATCAACATTTAGCTCCCTTCTGAATTTTGTGAAACTCTGTCGTGAGAGGGGTTTTGTGAGGACATCGGCCTTTTGGTAAGTTGAAGGTATGTAGTTTACTGTAACTTTATCTTTTATTACTTGTTCCCTTATAAAGTAAAGGTCGAGTTCCATGTGTTTGGTTCGAGAGTGTAAAATAGGGTTGATAGTAAGCGATATGGCACTAATGTTGTCACACCAAATTGTTGCCTTGCTGTTGATATTAACTTGCAGTTCACTGAGTAGTGATTGCATCCACATAATTTCTGATGCTGTGCTAGCAATGCTTCTGTACTCAGCTTCAGTACTCGATCTAGATACCGTTGATTGTTTTTTGGCACACCATGACACTGGGTTTTTTCCTAGAAAAATGCAGTAACCAGTAGTAGATTTTCTGTCATCATAGTCAGTGGCCTAATCTGAGTCTGCATATGCATTGATGTTTAGTGATTTGCTTGGTTGCATGATTAGACCTTGATCCTGAGTACCCCTGAGATATCTCAAAATACGTTTCACTGCCTTCTAGTGTTCATCTAATGGTTTCTGCATGAACCGACTGACTTTGTTTACACTAAATGAGATGTCTGGTTTTGTTATAGTAGCAAATTGTAGTGCACCAACTACACTTCTATACTGCTTGTCATTAGATATGGATTCACCTTTGTGTTTTGATAGATGTGAGTTGCTTGTCATGGGTGTAGGCAATGGATTTGCTTCATTCATGTTGGCTTTTACCAGGATCTCTGTGATGTATTTCTTTTGATTTAACTAAATTTCATTGTTTGGTAGTCTTTTGACTTCAATTCTAAGAAAATAGCTCAAGTCACCCAGATCTTTAATAGTAAATTCTCTATGTAGAAATTGTACAGTTTTCTCAATTTCTGATTTGTTGTTACCTATAATAATAAAATCATCAACATAAATCAGTACATATATGCTACTGTTATTTGAAAATTTAAAGAACGGAGAGTTGTCTGATTTTGTTGAGTTGTATCCAAGTTTGGCAAGAGTTGATTTTAGCTTTTCGAACCACACTCTTGGTGCCTGCTTTAGTTCATAGATGGCCTTATTTAATCTGCATACAAGATTTTCATTGCCTTTTTCAATGAACCCATGTGGCCGTTCCATGTACACCTCTTCCTGCAAGACACCATTAAGAAAAGCATTATTAACATCTAATTGTCTGATTGTCCAGTTCTTGTGCAAAGCAATAGTTAAGATAATCCTAACGGTAGAGGGTTTTACAACAGGAGAAAAAGTCTCATTAAAATCAAATCCATTCTATTGTGAATACCCTTTTGCCACTTGTCTTGCTTTGTACTTAAGAACTGAACCATCTGGATTTCTTTTAATCCTATATGTCCACTTGCAGCCAATTATGTTTTTATGTGTTGGTAGGAGTACAAGATCCTAAGTTTTGTTCTTCATTAATGCATTGTACTCCTCCTTCATGGCTGTTCTCCAATTATTGTCCTGTACAGCTTGTTGATAATTACTTGGCTCGGTACAATCTGACACAACATTGTAGATTTTTGGTTTAAATATGCCACTTTTGGCCCTGGTTATCATGTGATGTCCAGTGGTTGCAGGTTGAGCAGATTGTTCATTGCTGTCTTCAGTCATACCCTGTTGAGTATTGAGTGATGCAGTATCACTTAATATTTGACATGTGTCAGGCTGTTGACTAGTGTTGGGTAGAGGAGGATCACTTGATCTTTCAGAGATGTTGTCTTGCTCTTGCTCTGTTTCACTTGCTGACTTAAAGATATTAGTGCTTGAATTGTCTCTTTTATCATTATCAGCAGTGCAGTCAGTAGCTAATTCTTCAGAGAAGAGGGTTATTGGAGGTAATGAGTATCTAGCATTATAGACTTTGTCAGATGTCTTAATTTCTTTATTACTAAAGGGGAATTCCTGTTCATTGAAAATTACATGTCTTGATATATATACTCTTCCTTTGTTATCAAGACACTTGAACCCCTTTTTATTTGGTGCATATCCTAAAAATGTACAGGGTTGAGACCTAAATTCTAACTTGTGTTTATTGTAAGGTCTTAAGTAAGGAAAACATAGACATCCAAAAACTTTTAAGTTTTGATAGTTTGGCTTGACTTTGGTTAGTACTTCTAAAGGATTTTTATAATTTAGTACCTTTGTGGGCAGTCTATTAATCAAATGAACTGCTGTGTAGAAGGCATCTGACTAAAATTTTAGTGGTAATGATGCCTGAGCTAGCAAAGTCAAGCCAGTTTCTACAATATGCCTATGTTTTCTTTCTATAAGACCATTCTGTTCAGAGGTATAAGGACATGTAGTCCTATGTGTGATTCCCTTTCTTTGAAAATAATCTTTCAGTGGTAGAAATTCTTTTCCACCATCTGTTTGAATAGTTTTTACCTGACATCCTGTTTGTCTTTCTGCATTTGCTACAAACTGCATTACTGCATTGTTAGTTTCAGACTTTGCTTTTAAGAAATATATCCAAACATATCTAGAATATGCATCAATGAATGAGATATAATATCTATAACCATAATCACTGCATATTGGGGCAGGACCCCATAGATCAGTGGCAATCAGTTCCAATGGTTTATGATAAATTGTCTCAGATTCTGGAAATGCAAGCTTATGACTTTTGCCCATTTCACAGAATGTACAATTATAAGAAACTGGAATTTCATCAACAGATATGTCACTGCAATTGTTTACAACATGTTTTAAAATTTTTATACTGGGGCCCCAGTTTACAGTGCCAAGTGCTAAAATTCTTTTTACTATCAACTGTTTTTAATTCAGAAAAGTGACACCAATTTTCCTTATGATCATCATTTCTTGAATTTGCAACATCAAATTTGTACAATCCTTTATGTTCTTTACCCTGCAAGAGAGTTTCCCTTGTTAGTATGTCTTTTACAAAACAATGATTTGGATAAAACTCAAAGTAGACATTATTATCTTTGGCAAACTGTGATACACTCATTAAATTCTTTTTAATGAGTGGGACTCTCAGTAAATTATTAAGATACAGTTGTCTTGTACCTCTTAGGCTTGCATTACTAGTATGTGAGATGTGAATAGATTTACCATTTTCTAAGTATAATAATTTTGTACCTTTGTATTCCCTGTTGCTCAGATTTAATTTGCTCAGATCATTAGTTACATGATTAGTGGCCCCTGAGTCAGGATACCAGCTGTTGTCATGTATGTCTTCAATTTTGGCTCTGTCATCATTCCTTTGATCAGTTTTGACATCTGGTTGAACATCGATCATGTTTGCACTAGGATTTGAGGCTCGTGAACCATTACTGCTTTGTTGAGTTAGAGTAAAATTTGCATCGAATCTAAAATAACATTTGCTTGCTGTGTGACCATACTTTTCGCATATTTGGCATCTTGGTCTATTGTTGTAGTTTTGTCTTCCTCCTCTGCCTCTGTATCTATTGTATTGGCTGCCTCTTTGATTATTATTATGTTGATTCCTTGGAGCATTGTTGCTTTCTTGATTCTTGTTTCTGGTGTTGGCAATGTAGTTGATTGAGAAATCTGAATTGATTGATTTCTTTTGTTCCAATCTACCTTCATGGGAGAAAAGTGTTGAGTGAACATATTGTAGTGATGGTAATACCTCATTGGAAGATATTACTGCAACCACTGACTCATAATATTCATCAAGACCATTCAGTATGGATAGAACTTGTTCTGTGTCTGATACTTTATGCCCAGTTGAAGCAAGTTGATCACATATTGTCTTTGCTTTAGATAGATATTCTCTCATGCTTAGGTTATCCTTCTTTAAATGGTGCTGTTGTCTTTTGTACTGCATGATTCTTGCAGCTGATTGAGAACTAAACACTTGCTCAATAGTATGCCATATTTCGTGTGTTGTTTTGCATCCAACAATTTGTGGTAATAGATTTGCACTGATTGATGATATTAACCATGAACTGATCAAACTGTCTTCCTTTTGGTGTATTGTGTAATCTTTATTACTCACAAGTTTCCTATCTTGATCTGCAGTGAATTTGGGTGGAATACTTATGGTTCCAAAGACATAGTCTTCAATGCCATAGCCCCTGATGGTAGTTTCCATTTGAAATTTCCACAGTAAATAATTTGATTCCTCCAACTGGACAGTAAATGCTTGACTCTATGGCTTGATGATGGAATTCATGAGATCTTAGGTAATGTTGGATTGAGTCTGAGTGGTTCTTGGAGTGGTTCTTGGCACTGAAGTTGATGATGCAGCGGCATCTTCATCAGCCATGATGATAAAGATGCAAGAACTGATGAAAATGATGAGAAGATTTCTCTGATTCACTTTTGTTTGATGAAGATCAGGTAATATCGTTACTGGAAATTCTTTGATGATCAATTGATGCAGCCAGTTGGGTTGTGGGTGATGATTCTCTGACACAACCTAGCTTGGCATGACACAGTTATCAAATGATAAGAACTGTGATAAATTCTTGAATCTCATGATCAAAGATCTGATGAGATTCAGATGTGCAGCCGATTCTCAGGTGATGAGATCGTCTCTGATGAGATTGAGGCAAAGCACACTGCTGTTAAGCAGATTTTTGCTCTGATACCATAAAAGATTTTTGAATAAAATGATGAAGTGAAAAATCTTTTCTTTATTGCAGAAAAGAAATGATACAGGTATTGAACAGTTACATAATACATGATGTATTTATACAGAGTAATAGAATTGTAATTGGGCTTTTGTTGAGTCGGCCCATATCTGATTTCTCCTTTGTAAACAAAGTAAGGATTTGGACCACTGGATGCAGATTAGATGGCTAAGATGCAATAATTTATATTACCCTTCGTATGTATTTGCTGTATACATTACTACTGTGATTTATCTCATTCTCTTTTTCATTAACAGTGAATTCTTTTGGAACTTGAATAGCTGACGTATATGACTGTGGTGGCATCAAAGGATCCTCGGATCCCACTAAACAACCCATGTTTTTTGATGTATGTTCAGCAGATTTAAGCTCACACTTAGTTTGATATTCAGAATCGGTCTCTGTCTCGGATTCAAGTATGGTTGAAGCATCCAGATAGTTTTCAGTTTCACTAGTGATCTCATTGCCTGGAATTTCCATTTCAGAAATATCTGATTCAATCTCTGAATCATCGGAGCTTATTTGAGTAGGTTTAAATTGAGTATCATCCATAAGTATGTCATCACATGGTACAGGACTAATAGGCTTCAATATTTCTGATTTTTCATCCCATCTGACAGAAGGAGGACTAGGGCACGTTCTAATGGCATTGGCCTTATCATGCATATCTGAAGCAAAGTTGCTGCCTTGAATTATATGTGACTTTGAAATACATGGACTATTGATCTCCGATTCATCTGGCAATCCTGATGAATTTGAATCTATGTTTATTGGTTCAACAAATCTCAACCTTCTCGAATCAAACGATGATGGTCTGCTTTCAAGATCAGGTTTACGTCGTGAGGTGGATAAAGGTGAAGTATCAGTTGAAAATTGATGTTATCAGCATTTGAATATGTAAATCGAGCACTGTAAAAATAGTTGCAGATAAGTTGATTGCCTTTATAAGTTTAGATAATATATTTGACTCACACATTCTGCATGGCTTAATAAATGATACATAATTTTGGAAGGAAACCTGCTAAAGTGCTGGGATAATGATGAACCTAGTCAACTTTCTTGATTTAGTTCTGATCCCTTCCTCTGTCAAAGATGATGTAACATAAAGATTTTAGAATCATATATAATTAACAGTTTATGAGTTCAGAATTATGATATTTTAGTACATATTCACTACAATTAGGCAGGTTATGGTCAACCAACTATTTTTATTCAACATACAAATGACCTTCCTCAAATTTGTATCACTTTCAAAGCATGCAACAAAAGATAGACTCATAACTATAAATAAAATAATCTATATATTGAAAGAACAAAAAATATAGACTGTAAGAACAAAAAATCCAATATTTGTACATAGGTGTAACTATTAAGCATGAAGTGTGAAGTAACATTCCAGAACCTATATGGAGAACAACTGTTCAAGAAGTATTAAAATTTATATTTGATTTTATAATTCACACCTCTTTCGCTTTCTTTCCTTCCGGCGGGCGTCCTTCTCTTCTTCTATTTCCCTAATATATTTCCTTTCGACGTGAGTAACATGGTTTTCCGAATTGATATGTTTGACTGAATAATAATAACGATATTGTTAGTATCAATTGTTACCTAGAATTTTATTATTCTAATAATCATCACATATGAATAACAAGAAAACTTACTCCGGATCAGCCCTCCACTGCATTCATCTTTTTCTGAAGCTTCTAGCATAGCTTTTTCAATTTTTCTTTTTTACTTCTCAAAGCTCAAATTATAGAAACGTTCCGAGTTAATTACCTTTACAGCATGTTCAGCCCCGGTTCCATCACATACATATTTGACATGCTTAATACCAATTAATGATGCTTGTTTTATACAAGCATCCTAAACAAAATAAAGACTATATTAAGCACAAATAAACACTTGTTCGTTATAGTACAAATTAGACATAAGTAAATCTTGAACTGTTTGTGAAATGATAGCTTATATTATGAAATACTCACAACTTTCATGGAGTAGCAATGGTCAACGATAATATAGATATTCTACGGTTGCTAAAGCATTATAAGTTATCCTTAGTTACCCTATACATTATGAGCATTGTCCTTGATCACTTGCCAGACCTTTTTGAGTACTTTTACATGATATGTGGACGTAACTTTAGCAGAAAAGTTGGCAAGTGCAAGGCTAGTCTGTACTTGTGATCATAGAAGAATACTTTAAATAGAACTAATCCCCTTGTGGAGGGACAAACCTAAGAGATAAGTAGCCTAAAATTTTATTGAATAAATCCCTTAGTGGTAGGATATACCATGACTACATATAGTTGAAGAAATTCAAATTACTCCCAAAGCATAAACATACTGCAATGCAAACTTGTAGGAAAGAGGCACATAATGCACCCCAAGAACTATCGTTACAAGCATAGTGTAGGCATACAAAAAAGAGTGATAAAGTGCTCTCCCAAGTGCTATCAATACACTGGCTTGGTAGAAAGAGTGATATATGACTTTATGGCACCCTTGGTTATGTACAGAGTGTAGATTAGTGATAAAGAGCGACGTAACGTGCTCCTTAGTAAAAGTACATCGACTCGGTGGAAAAAACACTATAGAAATAAAACAAAAACCATCCATCTTGAACATATTCTTCCTTTATTAGAAAACCAAAATCTCCACATTTGGGAAAACATGAACTTGACTTTCCTCTTTATACATACCAACATGGAATCAAAATTTGACCCGTTAAACTTTTATCCACTGGAAGAGAAAACATGTACACATTCAACAATTTAATTTAAATTGTCATTTTTGGGAAGGTAAAAAAAATCAAATATGGAAAAACACAATGAAGAAGAAGTGAGTGATCAAGTTAAAAGACAACCAAGTAAGAAGTAAATTACAATTAGCTAATAAGTATGCAAGAGATCAATCAGAGGCTGTGGAAGAGAGGAAGAAAAGACTACGTGAAAAGCAAAAATAAAATGTAATGAATATAGGTCGGTTACATGAATTCAGAATGTAAGATGAATGAACTGGAATTCAGAATTTAATCTGGAAAAATGTTTAAAAAAAAACATTGCATATGTTCCAGTCTTTAATATATAATAGATACAATAGATCGGAACCTCGCAGGCCTGACTTGATGGTAAAGTATTATACATAATGTTTGCACTTTCTTTTATAATATCTTATGAGCGCTCGTGACAAACCAATTAATGGTTTGATGTTGTGATTTGTGAACAATGTGTTGAAAAAACATAATTAAATATAAGTGGTAATGCAAACATATTACGTACTTTGCATTGCTGACACCTATGCAATAAGATACTTGTACCAATCTTAAATTTCATATTTTTTTTCCTTTTCATTTTATTATTAGCTTTTATATGTATAAATGAAAACATCATTGGCTAGAGGTGAGAACATGAACTATTGACTTCTAAACACAGGGATTTCAAAATTTCAGTTGCTGGCTGTCTTATGCACGATTTCACACTTGTATTATTGTGTACAATGATATTTCTTCATTTCCCATGAAGAGAGTGCTGACAGGAGTAGTAAGAAAGACTTCAAATTTGTTGCTAACATATATGCAAGAGCCGTTATATCGAGTGTAAAGATGCAAGCTGAGTAAATAATATCACAGCGTGTTTGGGAAATAGAGCAATAAAAAATTTCTTCAATTCAATCATAAAAAAATCAAAGTACGGAGCATTGTCATATTAAAAGTTCTGCAGCTATATTTGACAGATACCTAAATCCAAAGATGTGTATACATATGGAGGCAGCACAACTTCACTATAAGCCATTGCATGTCAAATTGCGACAGCAATATATATCATAATATTTCTATTCATTAACCATATTTGTTACCAAATTATAGAGTGATTGGTAATAAATATTTACTAGTCAGGATAGATGCAATAATGCACCAAAAATGCATGACTCGAACTGAAGCTTAACCTTGATTTGTGTCCCATCCTTTCTCTTTGAACCTTTACGGCCTTCTGATGCAGCGTGGGAAGCGAATTCGACGATGTAAATCGAATCCGTCCAGGATCTCACATGATTAGCGAAAATAATCGATGGATCGACGAAGAATCGATGGATTTAAGAATACCGAAAGTCCCAAATCCGTTGATCACGAAGATACCGGATTTTAGCAATCTTCGACACGTTGATCGCGCACGATACCGTGAAGAAAGATCTACAATTCTTTGAGCGTTGATCAAGCGCACTTGATTCCGCGAATTGGCTTCAACGTTCGTTGATTCGAGCGCACTCGAATGCCGAAGTGGAGATAGGAGATAACACTCGACTACCAATTTAAAAATGGAAGCACAAAGTACAAACCAAATTTTATTCAATGTTCAACAACCTTTACAAATGACTCACATTCCTATTTATAGGGTATTACAACTCAACACAGGACTTAAGAAAAATTACATCACAAGCCGTGTGACTTTAAAGACACGACCTAAGAAAATACAACAACCGACTTAAGAAAATATCAACGAATGACTTACAACATCACGCGACTCATACAACTTAACTACAGCGACTTAGCCGCTTCTCACGACCTAAGAAATCTTCAGCACCCAGAGCGACTTAAACAATCTTCGCAACACAAGAAATGGCAGCGACTTAGGCTTCTTCGCGACATAAGCTTCTACGCGACATAAAAAGGTAGCGACTTAAAGTAATGTCGTTCGCGACCTAGATAAGTCGCTCGCGACATATGGAAGGTCGCTGCAAATAGGGGAGGGCCGATTTCGATTTGTTCGCGACCTAGATAAGTCGCTCGCGACATATGGAAGAGGGGAGTAGGTCCCGCGATTGATCGTGGTAGGTCGTAAGTCGCTTGAATAGAGTTGGATCGTGGATTACGGGATGGAGTTGGGTCGTGGGTCGTGGGATGGAGTTGGGTCGTGGGTCGTGGAATGGGGTTTAGGTCGTAGGTCGCAGGGAGGAGTTGGATCGGTCATGGACGACCCAAAGTCGGCCGGCGCTTCAAATGAGGTGAGTATTTTCCCTGCATCATCCTCCTTGGGTACGAAAGAATTCGTCCTCGATTTCGCATTTTCTTGATCATCAGCATAATGCGGAATCAAGTGTTTCACATTAAACACATCAGAAGTATGAACCTCTTCCGGCAACCTTAACCGATACGCATTATCATTGATCTACTTCAGAATTTCTACTGAACCAATCTTTCGTGCTTTTAACTTGTTGTAAGTTCCAACCCGAAAACGGTCTTTGGTCAATATTGAATATACAAAATCTCCCTCTTTGAAGACAACACTTCTTCGTTTATTATCCGCTATTTGCTTGTACTTCTCATTTGTCTTACGCAGTTGTTCCTGTACAACTTTGTGGCATTCCCGTAACTCATTTACTAAATCTCTAACCTGCTTAACCACTCCCTTCTGATATAGTACTGTCGTTAAATCCAATGGCCCCTTCGGAATGTTTGAATATACAATTTGAAATGGACTGAATCCAGTACTTCGATTTACTGCGTGATTGTGTGCGAACTCCGCTTGACACAATTTCATATCCCAGCTTTTCAAATTATCTTTCACGAGTCATCTCAACAAGTTCCCTAACGACCTGTTAACCACCTCTGTTTGCCCATCAGTTTGCGGATGGTAAGCGCTACTAAATTTCAGCTTTGTTCCAACCATCTTCCACAAACTTAACCAAAAATGGCTTAAAAATCTAGTATCTCGATCAGAAACAATAGATTCTGGTAAACCATGCAATCGATACACCTCTTTAAAGAATAATTGAGCCACTCGAACTGCATCCACTATCTTTTTACAGGCTATAAAATGTGTCATCTTCGAAAACCGGCCCACCACAACAAATATAGAATCATTCCCCCTTTGAGTTCTAGGCAAACCCAAAACGAAATCCATGCTCATATCAACCCATGGTCTGGTAGGCACAGGTAACGGCATATATAATCTCGCATTCGTAGCTGTTCCCTTCGAAACCTGACAGATATAACACCTCTCCACAAATCTCTCTACCTCTTTCCTCATTGACGGCCAAAAATAAGATTGAGAAATCAACTGCAATGTACGATCTCTGCCTACATGGCCTTTTTCATGTAATTCTTGAAAAATCTTCATTCTCAAACTACAGTCTGGTATGCATAATCGATTTCCTTTAAACAAGAATCCATCAACCAACACAAATTCATCAGTATCCCCATCCTTAACTTTCTCAACAAACTTTGCAAAGTAAGGATCCTCCTCAAACAACTCTGGCAAAAATTCGAATCCTGTCACTTCAACCTTCAACGTTGTCAACAAGTGATTCCTCCTGCTCAAAGCATCCGCTACACGATTTGTCACCCCTGATTTGTTTACTTTGATGATATTTTGATTTATAGTGGGAGTACGGAAGAGCACATCCAGCATTTGCGAGAAGTATTGTTGATTCTCCCAACGCGATATACTGCTCATCTTCCTCCACTGGACTAGAATCACCTTCACCAACATCCTCACCTTCAACTTCAGCAATCATCGTTCTCTTCTTTGGCTTTGGACATTCGTTGCTCTTATGACCCACTTCTTGGCAATTATAACATTTGAAACCGTTGTTGACCTTTGCCTTCTCAACCTCCTTCACAGCTTTTTTACTAACGGCTTTAGAAACATTGGAACTCCCATTAACACCTTTGCTTTGAATATTGGAACTTGTAAACACACCTCCTCCTCGTCTTCCCTGCTTCTCCCAAGCCAACGCTTTCTGGTGCGCTTCAGCCACAGATCTTGGGTCAAACATATTAACCATATCCTGGATCTGTTCCTCTGTCACCATAATGTCATTTCGAGCAATCAGTTGATAAAACTCATCAGCATAATCATTAACAGTCTTTGTCCCTTGCCTCAAGTTCTGCAATCTCTGATACATGAGTGATTGATAATTGTAAAGTAAAAATGTAGCTTTCCTCAATTTCTTCATTTTCTCCCAGTCAACAATCTTCGACTTCCCCATCCGTTCTCGTGTAAGTTTGGTTTGCTGCTACCACGCCATAGCTCTCCCCCTCAACCTAGTAGCAACCAACTTCACTCGACGATCTGTCGGTACCTCCTTGAAATCAAAGATCTCTTCAACATTAGACAGCCAATCCAAAAATTCTTCTGCAACCATTCCACCCTTGAACTCTGGAATTTCCATCTTCATTCCCGATTCCCATCTGCGATCATCCTCTACATCTCGATACTGACGTCGTGTTTGATCTCTATCTCGGTAATGAACACTTCCCCTATCACCATCAAACTCCTCATCAAAATCTGAAGTATATCGATGTCGATCACGACCACCAACATCTCTACCACCACCACTTCTTCGATCTTCATTCCTATCACGATGGTCAGCACTTCTACGATCATGATCTTCTCTTCTCTCCCGATCTGAATGTGGTGAAACTCTACTTCTTCCATGGCTCGATTCAGGTGAAACCCTTCTTCGATTTTGATTCATTTCAATCATCATTCTCTCTAATCGACCAATTCCTTCATTCAACTTTTTAGTGAAACTCTCGTTGAGTCGTTGTTCCATTTCATCGGCCTCTTCTTTCCATACAAAGCATTAATATTGCGATGACGTTGAGCTCGTCTCGGAGACATGATTGAACTTCAAACAAACTCAAAAATAAATTTCAAACACTTTCCGAACATTGATCCAAAGTGAGATGGATCGAAATTCCCAACTTGTTGCAACTTCACGATGAACACGATGAACACCAAATTTCTCAACAATGGCAAATCCAATCTCCAAACTTCAAATTCTCGAAACCCAAGTCTCCAAATAATGCAAACTTCTTGCGATCTGGCTCTGATACCAAACTGACGCAGCGTGGGAAGCGAATTCGACGATGTAAATCGAATCCGTCCAGGATCTCACACGATTAGCGAAAATAATCGGTGGATTGACGAAGAATCGATGGATTTAAGAATATCGAAAGGCCCAAATCCGTTGATCATGAAATACCGGATTTTAGCAATCTTCGACACGTTGATCGCGCACGATACCGTGAAGAAAGATCTACAATTCTTTGAGTGTTGATCAAGCGCACTTGATTTCGCGAATTGGCTTCAACGTTCGTTGATTCGAGCGCACTCGAATGCCAAAGTGGAGATAGGAGATAACACTCGACTACCAATTTAAAAATGGAAGCACAAAGTACAAACCAAATTTTATTCAATTTTCAACAACCTTTGCAAATGACTCACATTCCTATTTATAGGGTATTACAACTCAACACAGGACTTAAGAAAAATTACATCACAAGCCATGCGACTTTAAAGACACGACCGAAGAAAATACAACAACCGACTTAAGAAAATATCAACGAATGACTTACAACATCACGCGACTCATACAACTTAACTACAACGACTTAGCCGCTTCTCACGACCTAAGAAATCTTCAGCACCCAGAGCGACTTAAACAATCTTCGCGACACAAGAAATGGCAGCGACTTAGGCTTCTTCGCGACATAAGCTTCTACGCGACATAAAAAAAAGGGTAGCGACTTAAAGTAATGTCGTTCGCGACCTAGATAAGTCGCTCGCGACATATGGAAGGTCGCTGCAAATAGGGGAGGGCCGATTTCGATTTGTTCACGACCTAGATAAGTCGCTCGCGACATATGGAAGAGGGGAGTAGGTCGCGCGATTGATCATGGTAGGTCGTAAGTCGCTTGAATAGAGTTGGATCGTGGATCGCGGGATGGAGTTGGGTCATGGGTCGTGGGATGGAGTTGGGTCGTGGGTCGTGGGATGGGGTTTAGGTCGTAGGTCGCAGGGAGGAGTTGGATCGGTCGTGGATGACCCAAAGTCGGCCGGCGCTTCAAATGAGGTGAGTATTTTCCCTGCATCACCTTCTCTAGCTCGGATGCAGACCATACTGTTCTAAAATCGAATTTTATTTGCAAATAAATATATCAATAAGATATGACCAGAACGTACTTCATAATCACACCTTAGCAACAGCTTTTGGTGGATAGTCATCTTTGAGTTTTGGATCAACACATTGCTTAACTTTGTCTTTGCTCAACCTTGGTGTTGCCTGAACTCAATGTAAAATAACATGAATGTATAAGTTAATTTGGTGATTATTTTTATAGGTAACTATTGAAACACTAGCTTCAAGTGTGAGCTATATTCAAAAAACCTACCCAGGTAACCAAACTTTGTTGTCCTTTCGGCATAGTGTGGTCTACGGGTTTCCTTCCTGTTAAAAGCTCCAAAAGAATGACACCAAAACTATACACATCGCTCTTGTGCGTTAGTTGTCCAGTCATAGCATACCTGATTTTTTATAAACAAATACTTTTGAGGAAATAATTTGCTACTGCACTTTGAGCAATAAAAATACTACAAGTATATAGCCATGTCATGTTTAGTTAAATCCCGACAAAAGTTCAAGAAAGAAACAGAGGAAATGGAGTCAATTAACTAGAGCAAGAAAGTTAATGTACGGAAAATTGATGGATTATATTTTTATTACAAATGACACAGAGGAAGACAACTTCAATGCAATCTGTGCTAGGGTGTGAATGCAGCTAATGGTAATAATTCCATTGTGGCTAGGCATAAGGCTGAAATATGATGAAAAATAAATAAACAAGAGTTTAGCATGCTGTTATGGCAAAAGCAAGACACATTTTATTCTATAAAATAAATATACCTGTCAAATTGCATTTACCCAGCCTCATCATTCATCACTCCAGAACCATTTGAACACTCATGCCAACAACACAATAACATCTTTGACCCTCCTCAACATCCACATAACAACATAACTGCATTTTCACCTGCATTTTCACCTGACCTACACACATCACCTGCCCAATTGTATCCATCAACAAACATACAAGATTTTCTGTTACCATTACCACTGCTGCAACATCATACAACTTCCCCTGCAGCGATTATCTTGCCAATAGTCACTCCTCACAACATCACCGCTGCTCAACAACAACTCCTTACCATCAACACTTTACCTCACTGCCTTACTATTCCAGCCACTTCCATATCATTACATCGACCCAAAACCCTTAAATTCCAAAAGATGAATCACCCTCGGCACACAATCGAGCACCGAATCGCCTAAATTCGAATAACAAACTTGAAAAAAGAACACCAGAACACCAGAACATCAAGCTTGTTTGTGAATTTTGTTTTGTTTGCGAATGATGTTGTGAATAGTTTTGTTTTATTCTGTATACTTTGGTAGTTTTGAAACCAAAGTTTGGAACCAAAGATGGAACTCGAATTCATGAAGTTTGGAACTTTATCCGGCCATCATACTCAAATTCACGAATTCTAAAAGCAACGAATTTCTAATTTCATTGTAAGTGGATTAGAGTTCGGGCTTGGATTCAGAGCTGAGGGAGAGGACAATGGAGAGGAAGAAAGAGAGGTGGGGAGAGCTCGTGATTGAGGAAATTATTTACGGGGATGGAGCTTGGATTTAGATCAGGTTTTTCTGATATTGGGAAAGATGAAAAGGGGGAGAGGGATTCAGGGTTTTCTACTGAAGGACGAAAAGGAGAGGTACGCGGTGAAAATGAGAGGGAAAAAATAATTTACCGCTAACTTTTCATCACGGTTTTCAACGGGGGAATAGTATTTTTGCATCGGTTGTAAATAAAACTGATGCAACTAACACTATTTGCATCGGTATATTTTCTTCGGCTGTCGATGATAACCGATGCAAATTGTATTTTTTACTACCTACTGCTTTCCACATACCAAATGCATCGGTTGTTAAAGCATAATCGATGCAAATACTTATATTTGCATCAGTTGTTGTAACAACCGATGCAAATGAGGTGAAGCAACATGTGTATTTTGTAGTAGTGAGTGCAATGCTTCAGACAAACCGCAAATAAAAACAAAATTCCCTAGCATATCAATGAAACCCAGCGAGTGAGTAAATGCGAGGTAAGATATATGTAAAGTTTATACTTCTATTGCTATTTGTTTTACTTCAAAACTCCAAATTCATAACTAAACACAAACAATTTACATAATATTTGTAAACAAAATTACAGCACAATTCAACTCTACAATCCAGATAGCTACCGTCAGAAGTATCCGAAAAGAATATGCAATTTGAAAAATAAAAATATAATTAGGAAAATGATAACCATGCTCTCATTTTCACTTTGAATACCATTTACACTGTACATATAAGGTTAAGGGGTCTCCTATTAGTAAAAAAGTGCAAGCCATATGATCTTAGATATTGAAAGAATATGGTTTTTCCTCTAGTATACCCGCCAAATGAACATGAAAAGGTATAATACTCAAGACAATTGTATTTCAATAAAGTATTGCTAATTGGCTAAAGTTCTAACCTTATGATTGTGTTATTTCCGATATAACGGATACTATAGAGGAGATGAATTAGAAATATAAGAATTGCTAAAATTCCTCATATGTTCTATGCTATGCGACTTCTAAGGAAATAGGCAACTATAAAATTATAATGTTATTCCCCTTTTGCCAAAACAATAGTATATCATATACCAGTATATTAAGCAACTGTTATGATACTGTGTCGTTCCAATATCTACATAACTCTTAGAAGCTAAATATTCTTATGAAATGAACGATTCTTAGGTAATATCAACACTTGTATTCTAAACCATTCTACTAGTGGTCATTTTCTTATTCATTTTAATCTTTCTAGCAACAACTATGTGAAACCTAAACATCCATACAGCTTTAACAATGCACGGATTAGCTTACTTGGTACATTGAAACCATCTAAAAAATTATATTCCAAGGCTCCTAGTAATCTCCTATTCAGCTTTCTGTATAAATTAAAGCAGCTTAAGAAAGACTTAAAGCATGGGAATATATTATAGATAATATATCTACCATATGTGATAGAATAAGAGAATATGTTAGAACAAAAGAAAGTGCTTATTAATTACTGGTCATTAAAATATTTGAGTAAAAGTATGCCAATACATTTACTTATTCAAATTCAAAACAAATGTTGAGTGTGATTCAAAATAAGAGCATACCAATACATTTATTTGATAGAATTAATTAACATTTTGACCTTATAAAATTCTGAAATAAAATGGAAAGGGATAAACTCATTTCTATAATTGAGTCCAATCAATTAACATAATTTCAAAGCAGGAATATCAAACTTTACTCTATATATATATATATATATATACATATATATATATATATATAGACACATACGCAAACACCATTTATTGTTTTATATCTCCAAAGTAATTGTGCATATTAAATATAACCCCAAAGAGGAAAGTGGATAAATTCACTATTACATGTACTGAATAGGAGAAAGTAAAATAAAGAGTAATTGAATTGGTGAATTATTATGGAAGAAATGAAAATAAAGAATATTACCTCATTAGTTACTTAGAAAAGGATAATAAAAGAAAAGGAAAGTGTGGATGTAATTTATACTAAAATGCATTGTTAATGAGGAAAAATAAACTATTCTCCCTGAAACTTTGTAATTTGGAGTCGATAATTATCTGACAAAAATAGGGTAAAAGCATACTAATTTAGAACCAAATCATACATGCACACAAAATTATGATCACATTTTACAAACTGCAAACTAAATTGCAATGTATATGGAATGCCAAGTCTAGAATCCAAATGTGGTTAAGTATAATTTGTCTTTTGTGGGATTGTCAAACATACAACATGACTGAATCGTCAAGTCTAAAATTTATATATCAAATGCATCATTATCATTATTTCATCCTTCAAAAAATTAGTTATGTTGGTGATATGGGTTTATTATTTTACTTTGTGATATCTTGATGATATTGTGTCTCAAGTGTCATTTCTTTAGCATTAACAATTTATAACTTACTCAAAAATATCTACAATTTGTTTTTGAATCTAACTATCAACATCTAAAAGTATTAAGGAAATAGTTATTTTAAATAAATGAATAAACAATCAAATCATTAAATCAAGTAGAAACTGGAAATGCTAAAAAAATTACCTTGTGCTTCTTATCAACCGCACCTCAACATTCTACACTAGATCTGAATACATAATTTGATCTTCTCAAACTATTTCTAAATCTTTTTCCTTGGGATAAGCAATAAATCTATAAAGCGTAGAAGAAAAGTAGAGAATTACCATTTTGTTCAAAAGTCCGAGAAGATCATTGTTCCTATTTTATTACAAAGAAGCATGGTACTTATGAATTTTAAACAATGTTTACTATAAAAAAATTATATTTAACAAATGGAAAAAACTCATAAAGCTATAATAAAAAGGATATATTTTACTATTTATTTGAACTACACCAGTCCTAACAAAAATCTTATCTAGTTTTTAATTCATGAGTCATATCTCTGGACCAGTTCATGGCATCCTGACACTATTAATTCATCTGATCTCTTTGAAGAAATTTCTACTCATTTTGGAGTTTTCAGCCCATGTGTGTGTGTAAAAGTTTAATATGACCAATAGAAGTTGAGTTTTCATTTGTAAAATTTTAGTAATGTACATGTGTGTGTGTAAATTAAATTTGTTTTGTTAAACCAGAAAAGTAAGGATAAATAATATATATATGTAACTAAAAAAGCAAATTGTATAAAAATGTCTTATTAAATATATATATATATATATATATATATATATTATTTAATATTTTTGGATCTAAATTTTTTCAATTTAGGAAGTAATCATTTATTATATATGTGTGTGTGTATGTATGTATATGTATATGTATTTGTGCGTGCGTGCATGTATAGATAGACGCATAGATACATATATGTCTAAAATTAAATTAATTTTATAAACAAAATCAATTTCAAAAAAAATATTTTTCAAATAACATAGTCGAAAATGGGTTTAATGGGTCGAGACCTTGATTCGCTATTGGGTTTAATCGGCAGAAAGCTATTAGAAAAATCTTGTAATAAAGAGTGGTACTGTCCTATTATTAGCAAAAGAGTCGCAACTATTTCTCCTCCTTTTTCTCTAGCCTTAGAACACCTAGCTTAGTCTCCACATTTGAACTTGTATTGTCGGCCTTGGGACTGACCTATCATGATCAATTCCCCTTTGGCTTGTCTTTGAATCATTGTTTCTGTTATTTAATTCTAGCTTCTTAACTGATTGAGATGACATGTACAAAATTTATGTGTCTTAATTGATTGAATTGACACACATTTTTTATACATCAATTTGACCAAGTTTAAGCTTCAAACAAATAATTATAATTGCTATAAAATAATAATTCAACATTTTTATAATTGCATTATTAATTTGTAGCACTTATAAACTAATTTTCACATTAGGAGAATTTGGAAATAATAAAATTGTTATAGGATAATAATTCAACAACGCGGTTATGTTGACTCTTCGGTTTAAGCTCGGTCCACTTTTAAGACGGTACATTATTCAGTATACATGTGGTGGTTTCTAGTGCATATCCCATCATCGATCGAACCATGTCCAAAAAGGTTTGATTTCCCCTTTTCAAAATACAATTGTGTGATGGAGTATATGAAGGAGTGATTTAAGAATGAGTCCCGTTCCTTTTTAGCTGCTATTGGAGTTTATATGTAATGTATTCACTACCCCAATTAGGTCATTGTATTTTTATTTTTCTATTATTCTGATTTTCTAATTCATTCTTATATTCAATGAATTTATCATAGACCTCTTATTTGTGCTTTATATGATAAGTGTATCCATAACAAGATAAATCATCGGTGAACGTTACAAAGTATGTGGTTCGACCTTTGATAGTTATGGACATTGGATGATTAGTATGTACTAGTTCTAAGGGTTTATCACTCTTTCATTGCACCCACTAAATAGTGCTTAGCCATTTTACCTTTAGGACATGATATACAAGTATTAGATGATCTAATATCAAAGATGGTAGAAATCTTTGGTTTCTAAACTCATTCGGTCATTTCTTACTATTATGGCATGCTTTATAAGACCAAACGAAACTATCATTTACTTTAGACATGATATTATTTCCAATGAAAACTACACGGTTCTTGTTAAGAACATAAATGCCATTATTTAAAGCACCAAAACTAGCTATTTTATTTCCACAACAAATAATCAAAATATTGTCATTAAAATAATACTAGATTTGTTCTTTATAAAACAAGAGATGAAAAACTTCCGTACCAATTATTCCGAACTAAATCGTGTCCATTTGCAAGCTTTAAATGATATTCTTTAATGACAATGGCAGTTACAGGAGTTCCATTTGTAAGTTGAAAATTCATGTTCCCACTTACGCTGGCCGCTTCCTCCTTATTTATGACAATAAATTATAGATATGATTTCTATATCAAGTACCCGAAATCCAACTAGGAGTGTGTGTGTGTGTGTGTAAGTTTCTATATGAAAATACCTTTAGTAGTGGAATTCGATTCCTTCCACATGAGTGCCTTTAAGTAATATAGACAATTCCTCTTTTGGTGTCTCTTCTTACAACAAAGTGAAATCATAGTTCCTTTGTGCCTTTTCCTTATCCTTTCCATCCTTAGACTTGTGTTCCCTCTTCTTCAAAATTAACCATAGAAGTACTATCCTTGAGAGCGAGCACTAGATTCAATTCATTTATGAATGTACTCTCGGTCATCTTTAACATATAAGGAGGTCTAGTATAGTACATTTCAGTGAGGTCTTATTAAAATTCAATACGAACAGATCTAACCATGGAGGTAAGGACCCAGTGATTAAATCTTCTTGAAGCTTGGCGTTAAGTATAGTATCAACCTTTTGATGTACCCAATCATATTGAGTATATGATTTGGATTGAGGTTCCCTTACTCATTTTTACAACGAATAGTTTCAATGATATCTCATAATTCGCGATACGAAATTTCTCAACATATTATTTTGTAGGTTTTGAATATTTCACAAATATTCATGTTCTCAAGCTACCTTTGGAGCTCGACGCTCAAACTCGATAGCGTATAGTAATGAGCAAGTTTACAGTGCGTTGACCAAATCCACATAAGTCTCGATTTGTTTAAGCATGGCATTTTTACCGAGTTCATTTAAGGGCTCGTTGGCTAAAACATACTAGGAAATTTCATGGATGAATGCTAAATTATCATTTCTAGCTAGTCTTCAGAGTTTGCACCGACTTTTGTGTTCTTTCAAAAAACAGGTTCATTGTTGCCATTTATTCTACAAAATATGTTGGAGTAAATTAGAAAACATTATAGATGTTCATATACTTAATATAATGGTTTATTATATTAATCTAATAACGCTTCCATTAAATTCTACATCTCTTAAAACCCCTAAAAGTGATATAGGAATTTCATAGATTTCAATGGGTGCTAGGATTCATTTATCATGTTACTACAATCTTAAGGGTGCTTAACAAATTATAGTCCCTATAAATGGTAAGTTACACTTTACTAATTATATCTCATATATAATTCCTAACTTACTTAACTATGCACCTAATCACCTTAAGGATGCTCAACAATTCATGAAATAGAATAGATGCCTTAAACCCATCATTTGTGATATCCTAAGGGGAGATATGTAACCCTTGAGGGTGCTCAATAAAGTTGCATAAACATTCTTAACTCTCTAGGGATAATTTAAACATCACCTTGGATATTTTATGGCTTGAGAGTATTCCACAACCATGGAGATATAAGGTACTCTATTTATAATATAAATGATGGGGTGGATTATTATTTTAAATTCCAGGCTTAAAAATAATTTTGTAGGGTATTATCTACTAATTTATGGAGATGAGTATAACTATAACACATGATATCAAATATCAGTTACATACATCTAATGCACACTCCCTTAAATCTCATGGGTTTTTTATTTTAACCTCTCATTTTCTTTATACACACACACATAAATTATTATATCAATTATAATTTACCGATATATATTCATATGATCCTTTTATTAATTAAATAATTTAATTAGTTTATAAATATAAATTTTATATTAATATAAATACAAAAAAATTGCATTTTCTAACTCTTTATAAAATTATGTAATAATTTATTTTAATTTAAAATATTTTACATTAATTTATAATATTATAATATGCTTATTTGAATCAATCTATAAATCAAAACATCTCTAAGTTTTCCACAAGGGAAGACCATAGAAGTAGACCTTTTTGATAAGCTAGGTAAAGTTTGGAGATCGAGGGGTTTTCCACATAAGAGTAATCATTAATTGGAGTAACATTCTTATTAGTTCAAGCACACTTTACCTAAAAACCCAACTACTTTGGTTACTTTCAATATAATGTCCTATATGTTGGTTAATTATTTACGTAAACACAATATAAGCTCTGACACCATTGTTTGATCTGGTGCATTAATAGTAATGTTAAAGGGAAAATAAAAAAATCTTTATTAAATTGCACCAGATCATATTTTCTATTTATGTGAATAAAATTTTAATAATACTAAATCAAATGTAGTATTTAATTGATATAAGTGTTTAAATAATATGTTGATTTCTTTTAGTGTTTAAAATGTGTAATCATTTGTTAGTGTTTAAAAAGATACTTTATTACTGATTATTTTAAAATTAATTTATTAATTTTATATTTAATGTTTGGGATATTCATATTCAGAATATGATATCCCAACAACGTTAAATTGTTCATTAAGCTAAGGGCATAAAGAGAAAATTAACAATTATGTCCAATGATTAATAGATGTCAACTTCAAGAAATATTGTCAACTTAATGTCACATATGAAATCATAAAATATTTATATTTATTTTAACATAAACTTCATAAAAAATTTCAACCATTCTAAAATTTTATGAGATAATATATATGTAATGTATATGTATATATGTATAATGTATAATTTAATTAAACATAAAATATTTGTATTAATTATGAATACACACACATATTAAATAAATTTGCGGCTCAAAAATTTTACATTAAAAACATTTTTGGTTAACAACCCATTTCTCCTCTTTGAATCATTATTTCAATTACTTAATTCTAGCTCGTTGACCCATTGAATGATCGTACAAGTTTTATACACCGTTCTGACCAATTTTGAGCTTCAAATTAATAATTAAATTCCATAAAATATTAATTCAATATTTGGATTAATCTATTATTAATTTATAACATTTATTATTTAGTTTTCCTATTGTTAAAATTCAAAAATACCAATAGCAACATTGTATTAACTCTTAGATGTGAACTCGTTCCTCGGTTGGTATTTAAACAATTTAAATATCGAAGCCTGTATGGACTTTGCTGAAGTACAATATCAAGCACAAGTTCAATGCTTATAGATTCTAATTTCTAATCTACAATGAGCTCACCTATCAATATTTTATATGCTTATTCTTTTCATCATCAATGCATTACTTAAAAATCTAGTGTTTGACCTAAGGTAAAAATAAACTCTTTTAATATCTGTATTGTGTAGTTCACTTTAAAGTCCTTGCAATCCAAGAACATTTACCATTAAATAATTTACTCTAGCTAGGGATTTTGACTTTAAATTCACTTGCCTATTACGGTAATACTAACCATTATAATAAAGAAGATGGATCCTATCTTGAGTAGTGTTTTATTTCAAGTAGTTCATCGTGTACCTAACTATGGTCGTAATATGGTCGCCATGCTATATGTTTGACTATAATCAATGTATGTTATTAGTACTCGATCAATATTTCTCTAAAGTTAGAGGACTACTGTCGGTGTTACCATAAGATCTTCTACTTTGACTTCGTCTTATTAACCCATAGAAGACTCTCATGTATTCATTCTATAACTATTCCAAACAACGATAAGTCCATGACCCTTTTATGCCCCTAATAAAAATGAGTAAATCACTATCCATCATATGAAGAACGTTATGTACACTATTCTCAACAGACGTAACTATATCCTTTTTTAACACATTGTGACTTGGAATATAAAGGAATCGGTGTTCTTATTTATATAGATTCAAAACCCATGGTTACAAATACATTCGTAACTGTAATTGATAAAACATTACTTGTAATGATTTTCTATTTAAACATGTTTAATTTAATTAACTCATTATTCACGTCATAATGTAATACACATATAATAGAAAAAAACAAAAGCATACATTATTCCTAATAATATTATTTACAAAGTTAAGTTCACATAAAATATTACATAATTTACCCCAGGATGCCCCCTTAACTCTATCACATACCAGGTACAACAAAATTACAATGTTTGCCCATGATCAAGATCATACCAATGTCAACTCAAATCCAAGATTGTATTGCTGAACAGAAAAGACCAAAAAGTTCAAATTGATACTAATAATATTGATTCAATTGGCATTGACATTATTGGAATATTTTGTCTATTAAGGGGATTCACAAAATATCGAAAATAGAGATGGTCATGGAAAATGTAAAATATTTAGTAGAATCTATTTTGAAAGTGTGGAATATTTGAGAAATTAAAATTAGGTCATGCAACCTCGATAAATTTCCAAGTATATTTATGTAAAGTACTTAATCAAAGGATCAATGGTGTAGAAATAAGGATTGGTTTAGAAAAAAGCTCTACTGGCGGAAACTAAGAATTTTTTTTAGCATGAACAAGTAGTTGTACGAAACCAGGGAGAAATATTCAGTTTGTCTCTTAAACAATTAACAAGGCAACCAGACCGTTCCAAGAGATATTACCTACAGTCATTTGGTGAACTAGCATACGAGTTTGGATGCCCTACTAGATATGAGTATTTTCTTGCTCTACCATATGATTTCTCAAATGGTTCTATCTTATTATTTTCCTGTACAAAAATTTAATGTGAAATGCCAAAGTTGGTTAGACTCTAGGGCAATTACTTTATTTAACAACTATGGATAAGTAAAAGCTTGCTATAGAATTTCAAATTGATTCAACTGTTAAATACAACGACGTAGGTATCTAGGAATAGTCACTTATAAAGTGAATACACTCTAGACACATGAACTTCATAATGATCTATTTTGCATACGAACTGTGTGTCCTAATCACTAAATCTTTTAGAAGGTCCATTAGAACTTACTTTGTTCTAGAATGATATTTATGATAAAACTAGTCAAATTGGTCATGCTACAAAATAAAATGTAGTAGGATAAACAAGAAAATCATGGATCCGTTGAATGATAATAGAAAACAAGAAACTAAAAATATGTTAACATAAACAAGTTCATTGTAAGAGTCCAAATCAAACAAGCTAAGGATGGATGGCTCAAGAGGACTATCTATCTCGCTTTTTTCTTGACTATATTTCATGGGTTTAAAGATGCCTTATTGAAGTTGTAGTTGCAATTCCCTCATGTTCCCTATCTTTAATATGAATGTCTCTAATCAAATCTACTAATAGAGAATTCTCATACCTAATAATATGTTCTCTTATTAACCAATAATGCTCATGTTAGAAGCGAGCTTACCAATTAGTAGGAGGCAGAGAAGCAGCATATATACTTGGGAAACATTTACCAGTCTATAACTTAGCAAGCATGAAACCTAGTATCGAATCTCAATAAGTTTAGAAAATGAATTAATACTTTATTTTATTTTACTAAGTACCTCCTCTTCTCTAAGAAAGAAGAATTGGACATAAGCAAAAGGAAGAGAATGCAAAATATTAAATGGGAATGAAATAAAAATAATACTAGTTTGAGGTCCAAGTATATTAAATTGGTCTTCAACATCCAAAATATTCATAGAGTGGTCCAAGTTTATTAATCTGGGCTCCAACATTCGGTATATTTAGGAAGACTTATAGATTGAAGCTTTCTATTTAAATAGGAAAGAACAACATAGCACAAAGAGTCATGTTCAATGAAGTTGAGATTGATTGCTCATGAGAATAGATTTGATGGCCTCCGCCAATAGGAAGTGTGCTTGTTGATTCTAGTGAATGCCACTTTGGTTCTTGAAAGTTTTTTGCTTGCATGGGCAAAATTTTGTCTTTTGCTTATAATTGTTTCCGATTCACCAATTTTTATTGCTTTTGAAGAAAACAATAAGAAATGAAAAAAAGACATGAAAACTTAAATATCTTTATTTTACATTTTTTTTACCTTTTAAAGATATTTCAAAATTTTATTTTTTTTTAAAATCAAATGCTTTGCCTAAATAGCTTGATATAGAGAGTCATTTTCTAATTATTTATTTCTCAACTAAAATATTCATTTTTGAGGTAGAAAATTATTTTTTCATAAAAAGAGAGAGCGAGAATAGGATATTAAAAAGAATATGCCACTAGACTAGAATTGTAATCTAGTAATATATACTAACTGGTGATCCTAGAATGCAACATGTTTGGTCTCTCTTCATGCTGCTTGCATTATTACTATCGTTTCTAGAACTGACCAATGAAGAGACCATCCTAGTTATCCCTACTCACTTCGCTTGCCTTCTATTAGGGACTTCCATAAAATGATAATTGGCAGCATTATCGTATGAGTTTTGATTTTAAAATTTTTAGAGCAAATTACAATGATTGGTTAACAAAATGTTTGCCAATCATACTAGGAGAACAATGCAAGTATATGATAATGATAATGTAACACCCCATAAAATTAACCATAAGTAAATTAGTAAATATATTAAATAAATAAGGTAGGGGTAAAAAAGAATATTTACAAAAGTTGGAATTTGACCTTTTGCATTCGTGGTGAAATTTTGATCAATTTACATATGTAAAATGTCGAAAACAAAACTCAAATAAAGAAGTTATGAACGTTTGAAGTTTTAGGGTTTAAAATAATTTAAATAGGATTCAAATAAATATTTAATTCTCAAAGTTAAAAGTTAAAAATTTACCGAGATTAGACTTAGGGGTTACGTAATCATTAAAATTAAATTTAAAAGTTAATTAAGGAGTTAAATAAACAACAACTGAAATTAATTAACGTTTCCAAATAAAAACGGGAGCAGTTAACCCTTTAATTCGACCGGTCGACCCCTAGCAGTCAACCCGAGTGTAGAGACGGACAACTGCTACCAATTGTGGTGGTTAGGGTTATTGTTGCTTTGTACATGCTAGATTATGTAATTTTTTTTACCTATTTTCATTCTATGGTTCTAGTGCATTTCAACATCTATAAATAAGATCCTAGACTCCTCACTTTTACTCATAATTATTTTAGGACCATTAGTGAAGTTATGTTAGTTCATCTCTTTTAAGATTCAGAAAATTCACTAGGGTTTCAGATAAGAAATCCTATATGATTTCTTTATTTATTATTTAATTTCTAAACCTCTTCTCCTCTAACCTTTGATTTTCTGAATCTAATACACATACAAGTCCCTTATTATAATGGGCGTTTCAAATCCAAAGAGAAGCAAAGCTAATGACCAACTGTGAGCGGAAATTATGTGGTTTTTCTATTTTAGTAATTGATTAGTATATGATGGTTTTGGATATGCCTTAGGGGTTTTGGGATTGCAAAAACAAAACACTATAAAACTTCTCCAAAGTCCTCTAATTCGAAATGTAAATTCTGGATTGAAGTTATCAATTGTTTATGTTGAATTGACAGAATTATATAGCTTTTACACTTATTGATAATTTCAAAGTCTATTCCACTTCTCCTTACTCTTTGATTTTATTATGAAATTTTGATAATAAAATAAAGGTTTAACATATAAATCTTATCCATAGTTTGCATCACTTATTCCATTAAAATTAAATAGAAATTCCCTTATTTATTTCTTTGTAAAAGAAGAGTTGAATAGAAGATGAAAGTAGAATTAAAAATTTTATTGTTAAGATTATTCCATTGGTTCGATGTGATTTTTAGATATAAGTAGAATTACATAAACACATAAAGAGCCTATTATTGTAATTTTTTGATATGAGTATTGAATCCTTTTTTTATAGATTTTAGAATTCCTTGTTATAGATATTAGAATTTTGGTATCATTAATAATATGGAAAAGGACTTGTATTATTGTTGTAAAAAATGGAATTGACGTCTAATGCTAGTTAGGGCATAATCTCCACACGTATTAATTATGTAGTTAATTAGGTACAATTTTCATTAAACCCACCTTAGGAAGGTAATTAATTTGTTCATGTAAAGTAAGAGGGAATCTTATACAGCTAAATTGATGGACATGGTGAGGTGTGTGATAAAGTATTATGAATGTTATAATATGACTAAGTTATAGTGATGTGAGTTCAGTCAAAAGATGCATGGAATTCTGCCTAGCTAATCTAACAACAAGGAGTGTGACTTTAGGCAGATGTGAGGCATCACCTATGATAAGTAACTACGATGACATGAGGTTTGTCCCAAATTCTATAGGGTATATCTGCCTAGCTACTTTGGCTACTGGTACCTACGAATAGTTGGGCTAATGTGAGGTGTCACCGTGGTATGAGTCAAAAGACGAAGGACTTGCTTTGGGGTTTTGGAGGTATTAAGCGGTTATTTGAGGACCTACCTTTAATCCCCAAATAAAGTATTAAATGGTTAGGATTGGGTTTTGAAATGGTTAAGGATGTCTCGAAAAGGTCTGCTTCAATAGTTTGTATTAAGTATCTGAACTGATTTCCATGCAATGTCAGCCAGATAGATATCTATGAGGAGTCCACGTTGGGAATAGATATTAAATGATAGGGGTCTCCCTCAATTGGGGTCTTAAATGATAAAAATCCACATATCACCAATAGACAATATGTCTATTGCCTCGTCTCATTTGCTTAAGGTTATGTTAACAACCAAAACAAATAGTGTCATTTGCTTCTTTATCCTTTTAATAACCGAAGCAACTGTTAAATCCAACATAATAGAAAATAAAATGTAATTTGTTTCAGTTGTTGAGGACAACCGAAGCAAATGCGTAGAGGCAAATATTGCTTTAGTTCCTTCTAGAACCAAAGCAAATATGTTTTTAACGCGGACCAATTTCACTTTGCCGCATTGATTTCCATACTCCCATTTCACTTCACGTTATTGGACGCTCTTTTATCCTCCCAAAAAATACCGAAAGGCTTTTAACGGAAAAAACCTAAATTCCTCATTTAAGGCTTCCTAAATCCCTTCCAAAAATTCTCACATCTCTTTTCCTTGGCTTCCGATTTCAATCAACCCCCTTCCAAATAATCATCCAATAATTCCTCAGGAGATGTTCTTGATGGTGGCCAATAAGCAAGTAACCTCTTTTTTTGGTTTCTGCTGTATGTCAATATTGTAGCTATAGATTTGGTATATGTGATGTTCAACATCTACTTTATGTGCCATGCCTTTATAATCGAGAGATTTTATGGCTATTGCAGATTCTGAAACTTCTTTGATTGGTGGTCCAACGGTATGTACTAGCGCTTAATTGTTTTCCATAATTAGACACAGGTTCAAATCTTTCTCAGTCTTTAAAACCCTGCCATGTAATTTGGAACAATAAATCATCTTATTTCTTGGTTCTTCTAGTTTGGCCAAAATTAGGTTAAAGGG
Source organism: Allium cepa (assembly GCA_030765085.1). NCBI lineage: Eukaryota > Viridiplantae > Streptophyta > Magnoliopsida > Asparagales > Amaryllidaceae > Allium > Allium cepa. The sequence goes on from CM060938.1 coordinate 516,559,914, forward strand.
TAGGAATGACTTCTTTGAATACTGTTTTAGTGGAGCACTGTTCTAAGTGTTCCTTTGTGTATACTTGCACAAGTCTAGTTCAATGTCTTAACGCCTTTTTTTTAGGATCTGGCGCTCGACCCTTGAATAAATAATGCCGTAAACTCAAATGTAGATTATGTGTCCTTTCATAATATACTTTGGGCAACTATTGCAGAATTCCTTGTTTATGTAGCTTGTAGAATTAACTATTAATTCAATAAGCTAGCATTTTTTTTGGTCAACAATATTGCTCATTTTCCCGAAAGTACATATAATATAATATAATGTATGTATGCGTACAAACACTGTATCATCTTATTTGGTAGTTTCTCAAGTGAATAGAGTTGCCGATAATTGCAGATAATGTGGCTTATTCGTCTATTCTTAATAGTTAACCGCTACTTAAATAAATTGTATGTTGACATCTGATTACTGTGTTCTATGAATTATTTTTAACTCCAATTCTGCATTTCACGCCATTACATTAGACCCCCGACATTTTTTACACCATGGTTCCTGCTTTCGTTTTGAGTTGCACATCTTTCTCCCTTGGTTATAGTACCACATCGTAGACCCCCACCCCAACTCTATCTTCCTGATCAGTGAACCGAAACATAGTGCATAGGTACTCTTCGATGTTGTAAGGAATTATTCAGAGGTTGTAATCGCCTTGAGCCTTTTTCCATATTGTAGGTGCTTGCCATGGGACAGATGAGACTTCCCTCATCAGTAATGGGTGGCATAGCCCGTAGCAGAAGTCCTTTTTTTTGATCCATTTCATTATTACCCAGGCCAGGGTGGAACCGAGAGAAGGACGGGGGGGAGCGACTATGCATGGCACTTATCGACCGTGTCTCCGAGGGACAGCTGCATGAGCGAATCATGAATGCAGCCGGGTCGGACGAGCCAATAACTCGAATGCATTCGGTCTGTTTTTTGAGCAAGAACCACAGCGCCTTCACCAATGCTCAATTAAGGCACTCTAATTAGCATTGCTAACAATGCCTTCATGGTCAATGCCAGAGTTTTGAAAGAAGGATTCTCGTTCTGCGGGGGAGCATATTTGGGTGCGTATCGAAGAAAGAAGGATGGTAAAATGCCTCTGCCAAGCTCTATTAGGTAGGGATCGACATATCGATGTCACGAATATAATATACTGATCTCACTATCACTGAGACAAGGCCATTGTTCTTAGGATCATATAAAAGCAGTGAGTTCTCCGCCGATCGAAAGAGCGGCTCTCCTTTGAGGTTGAGTTGCTTCTACCCGTAGCACAAAAAGAGGTGCTTCAAGTGCTGAGCAAACGGTGGTTCGGTATCAGCTGTCTCATCTGGTCAATCTAAGTGATCGGACAGAAACGATCAACTGTGGCATAATTCGTTCAAATTCTAATTGAAGCAAATGCTTTGGAACATTCCATTCTCGTAGCAGCCACCACTTCAGATCCCGCTCCTCTGCAATTTCAAGCCCCATATTTTGGGTGTGCCATGGGGGAATATTTCACGATAATTCCATGCATGCATACCCATGGACCAACATAGATTGGGTTGGGAGCATGACGTCATTGTCCGAAGGAGTGATCCTGGTTGGCCATGGGACTTAGAAATTTTACGAGTAAGACGAGGGGCTTCTTTCCCTCAATCGACAAACCAAAAAGAAGTGACTCTGGAACCTAGATAGGCCCTTTAATCGGAGCATAAAAAGCCCGCCCTGCAGCAAGGAAGCAATAAGAATTGACCTCGATTGCTGTGCTTATCCATCCGTTGAGAGAAAGGAACTCCCCTTGTTCTCCCACTTCTGTTTTCGAGAAAAAGCAGAATATTTGATGGAAGAACATGAGATCCTTTTGAATAACATGTTCTAATAGGCAAGTCCTATATCCTAAAATTAATTCATCGCGTACCAGAGGAGATGATATGCCGTTACTATATCTGTATCGAAGAGATGAAACAAAGTGTTCGGATCATTGGGAAGCTAAGCGTATCGAGCGAAGTGAGAGTTCGGGATATGGGAGTTGAGCTAAGGGAGCTAATGTTGCTATTCATCCGGTGGGCAGAGAAGCTAGAGTCACGTGTGAGTTGTCCGTTCACCTTTGCACATTTCCCGATAAGAAGAGAAGCAAGTTAGAGTTTGATCGGTCGCCTCACCCGAAAACCTACAGGCTCCTGCCCCCCAATTGATTGGGGTCTCCTCCTTTTTCACTGAGGCGGACAGAGTGGTGAAGCGCTATTTATCGTGCTTTTCCCAGATGAGAAGAACAAGGGTGCCGCTAATTCCTAAGTCATAAAGTATGGCATTAAAAAAGACAAGTCAAATCCCCAATTTCCAATAGGTGAATCTACGTAGCTACCTAAGTCCAAGTTTCTCGAAACCTCAGTATAGCGTACCTTCTTCAGGTGTTAAATGTGATGATGTACCCGATCGTTTAAATCAGACCGGCGAGCCTCTCGATAACAAAAGACTCAGTCAAGACAAAACTCTAACTTAAGAAGACACCTTAGCCTACTTCATGTAGTTGTCGCCTCCCGAAGCTGCGCTACCTCCGATCGAAGTATACTGGACCTCTAGAAAGAAGAGGTCGCCTCGGTAGCGAAGCACTTAAGATGAAGCATCGGGACACGTAGCAGTTGTAGAAGGAGTGGGGAACGAGGGGATATATTACTACAAAAGGTTATGTATCGCAAGCACCTCTCTTTATCGTTTACTAGGCACTATCCCGCCCCAGGCAGAGGAATAACAGGAACCGCTCTAAACCACTACTCCCAAGGGAAAAGAAAGTAAGACAACGGAATCCTCTTAGGAAGAAAGGCCAGTTATTAATTAGGGCGAGTGTTTGCGTTGAATAATCATAAGTCAGATAAGATATGACATGAATGAACAGGGAAAAGAGTCAATGATTTACTAAGGGCGACTAAGAAAAATAATTCTTAAGCAGCCTAGCATAGTCAGAAGACCCACATCGAAGTCAAAGGAAAGAACTAGTGATTTCATGAAAGACTGTGCTTGCTTAACTTGTCTAATGAGCAAGCAAACTAGTCGGGGAACAAGAGAAGGTTTGGTTGGACCAAAGTAAGGAATGGGAATAGCATTCACTCATTGAATCCATCCAGAAACCGGGGTTGTCCTCTTCCTTAGTCGTAATCATTTTTTCGTTCCTAGGAAGTCAAGCAAGAATGAAGGCTCCAGAGTTTGGTAGCTTGAAGGAAGCAAAACCCGACGTCTCAAAGAATGAGGAGCTTAGGGCTCCTACTTCCGGCTTGTTGCTTTCTTCTTTATTCCATCTGCGTAGATGCAGCGAGCATATGATTGAGGGTAAATTAGCTCTTAGATGAGTTAAGGTAGCCTAAGAGTTCATTCAAATCAGAGGGTTGGGAACGTAATCACTTAGCTGGGGACTCCTTGAACTCTAAGAATAGACAATGAAAGAGCGGCCTGTCATTGATCGGCCATGAAGAGATTCCCGTAGAGATGCCTGCCCGGCCAACCAGTTTCTTAAGGTCCTAAGACAAAACAAGTTGGTTCGGAAGGCTAATCAGATCTACTAGGCAATCATCTACTTACATGGCCTACTTACCTTACATAGCCAGTTTCTTTCCATCGACTACTGCTGAAGAGGTCGAGGGACTTGAGTTCAATGAATATGCAGGATAGAAAGATGCTATTTGATGCTATTCCATCCATTTTGCATCGAGTCCAAAGAAGATCTCAATCTATAATGAAGAAATGATTGTAGCTCATTGTTTTTTAGGCTTTATCATATTCAGTCGGAATAGTTTAGGTAAGACTTTTAAAGAAACTCTCGATGGGAGAATCAAGCCAGAGTATTCTAGTTGGGCTTCGACCATTCTTTACCCAACTATTCCAAGTGGGATGTCATTGGGCAGCTACTCATGCCGAGTATTATGAAGCGGGTAAACCTGAACATCCTCATCAAAGATACAGAGCTACGCTGCCTAGGAATCAATACTGATAAAAGGTGCGCAGCCAATTTGATGATAAAAGTGTTTGGGTGGGCATGATCGTAGTGAGTACGCGGTGGTATGATACGAATTACCCAAAACTCCAATGGAAGCATCATCTCTTCATCAGTCTGCTCACTCTTTATATCTATCTTGTTTGTCTGGTCTAGTACCGCCTCTTCAACAAGTTGCTTCGACAATGTCATCGATGATCGAATTGATGCCTAGTGTGTCGTGAATCGCTGCAGGGAGCAAGTCAATATAGAAAAACTCCTATTGGGTTTAGGGATAATCAGGCACTCTAGCGGGATCCTCATGGACAGAAAAGGATTGCAGTCAATTTGATAATAATCGAGTGACATTACTTCTTCGGTCCGAACCAAGGAATCCGTTGTATATGATGCAAAATGGATCTTTTTCTATCGTTGATCAAAGATTTTTCTCGCAATCGATGAGATCATATAGATATCCCTTCAACACAACATAGGTCATCGAAAGGATCTCGGACAACTCACTAAAGCATGAAAGCCGGGATCTTTCAAAAAATGGATTAGTTTACCTACTCGACCGATAGGGAGTTGAGTAAGGCATTGCTATACTATTTATTGGTAGGGGTGGAGCATGAGTGCTTGCTCGATGCCTATTCGCTGCACAAGAAATCCCGCTAACCATCGCTACACACCTATGATGCCAAAAGTATTAAAGAAACGGAACACGCAGGATTACCCCCATTAGCCGGATATTGTAGCAAATTCTATTTGTTCTTCGCCGCTTTGGGTTGTAGGGCTTACTTCCAAGCCCCGGTTGGAGTAGTGACTAGCGTTATAGGTCGTTGGGGGCCGGAAGGTTTCCTTCCCCATTCCATTGTGACCCCATTCTAAGCCAAAACTTGAGATAAAGGGTGTAGGGCCAAAAAAGGATTCATAAGTGGTTGTTAATGATGTTGAAGTTACCAAATTTTGAGGAGTCGGTAGCAATTTATTTCCTATGAAATTGGGGATCTCGATGTGCGATCCTTCCTGCCGGTTTGCACTTTTTGATTGGCATAATGCCCCTACGCACCTAAGTCCCGCGCTTCAGGAAGATGGCCATCCTTCTTATTCAGGATCCCGAGGGGCATCGGCCTAGGAAGGCGTGAAGCTCTTCCACGGATCTCCTCCCTAATCTTAGATGGGTCGTTTGAGGGTTCGCCGCGGTTCATTGTTGTGCTTACACACTAGGCTACCCTTCTTCGAAAGCTCCACGGGACAAAGAGCTCTACCCATACATGAATCGATATGGAATTCTAAATCCCTCGAGCCTCCTTTGCGCCGCCTTCCTCATAGAAGCCGTCACCCCGAAGGCCGGATTCTATGGTGGAGAAGGCTTTCATAAGAATTTGGCACGAAGTAATTCTTGACGAGCTCTAATATGATCAGATTTATAAGTAAGCATCTCTTGTAAATTCATTGGGTGACCTCACGGTCGCCAAAGAAGCCCCAAGAAGCATCAAACGTTTCCAATGTGGTCCATGGAGATAATTCCTCGTTCCCCTTTGTGTGAATTCCCCAGAATTCACAACTTGTGGGTCCCTATCAATTCAATCTCTAGAGCCCCAAACCCCCTCTCCCTCGGACTCAGTCTCTCTTTTGACTTAATATATGTGTGCACCAGATAGGTCATATAATGATATAGAAAAGGAGTAGCTAACTCCTGTTCATAGTTGCGACTCTCCCTTCAGCTCACTCGCAAGTCAATAAGAAAGTGAAATTGACGATTCAACCAGTATATTAATTGGGGATCGATCAATCACTTAAGCATCCATTTTATTCGGCGGAAATCATCTCACTTCGTATTCTTTAGCACTTTTGAAGTTTGAGCATGATTCTGAAATGCTGTAGGATCCCTATTCAAGATCACCACAGTTCCTTTTCGGGCGGTTGTGGGCGGCCCCTTATAGGTAGTAGGGTAGGATGGGTGGTGTCGCTCAGATTGCGGCCGGCCGTATCAAATTGATATACACCAAGGCAAACTGGAAAAAATGGATGACACAAAGTAAATCTGATTGGCTGCCCATCACCCTATTGTAACAGGGTAGTTTATTTTGGTTCGAATGAATCCGAAACTCAAGGCCCAAGTTCTTTTACTCCACTTAGAAACTATTTTCTGTCGAATGACTCGTAGGAGGTGAGAGGGGCCCTTAGGCTGTGTCGAGTCAAATCTGCTCCTCTTATTATTTTTTTCCATTGCATAAAAGAGATCCCTTACCCACACTTTCAAAAATGATGAATATGACGTCCGGGAGGCTATAGGTACTATGGATCCTCACAAAACCTGTCCTTAACGGGATGGTACTGAGTTACATACAGGTGCTGCATGGCTGTCATCAGCTCGTGTTGGAGATGTTTGGTCAAGTTCTATAATGAGCGAAACCCTCGTTTTGTGTTGCTAAGACATGCTCCTAAGGAGAAATATGAATGAGCCAAGGAGCCGAGTGACGCGCTACTACTGCTCGGTCTCATGTAAGCCAAGCCCCCAATTAATATACTGGCGATATGAATTCGATTTGTGAACAATTTACGCAATTTGTAGTAGAGAAGGGGAACAAACTGAAAAGCAAGGTAGCGTAGCTGGTCATTCGGAAGGGCCAATTAATATACTGAGAGTTTTTAGGGCGTAAGTTGTGGACTACCACCTCGCCTTGAAAAACAAGGCCTGAGCGGGATTGGGCCAACAAAATCCTACCAAATAGGGAGATAGTTGGAGAGGTGCAATGTTCATTTTAATCCTTATTGCTTTTCTACTTATTATCTATATAAAAACAGTTAGCCAAAATGATAAAATTTGAATGAAACTTTAATTATCAGTTCTTAGCAGTTCAATTCAATGACTCAAGAAATGAAAGAAAAGAATTCAAACTCTAGGTCTTAAATGAAATGATTTTGCTGAGCTGGAATCAGAACAGAAGTAGCTTATTAAGTATCTAAGCTAGTGTATTATTTAGCTTCCTTACCTCAGTTGCTAGCTTCAAATTCCTACTTCTGGCTTCTTGACAGAACGTCCTTGTATTGACACTTGAAAAAACATCTTTCAAGGTCTCGTCGCTTCGGTGAATCACTTGAGCCCTGAGACATTTTCGGTGCCATGGAGCTAGACCAGTGAGCTATTACGCTTTCTTCAAAGGATAGCTGCTTCCAAGCCCACCTCCTGGTTGTCATTGCTCGATCACTTCCTTTTCCACTAAGTGATTGCTTAGGGTCCTTAGCGTATGATCTGGGTTGTTTCCCTTTTTAACCGAAAGCAGGCGCCAGTATATTAGTCGGGGAGGTATATTAATTTGAAGGATTAATTGCAAGCTGCTCGGGAGGTTTGGATTCATAGATGGGCACCAACCAGGGCCTATTAAGCGCTGCTAAGCTAATATGTATGCAGAAAGCTTACGTAGGTAAGCTCTATTCGTCCGGAGCATTGATTCCCCATAACGAATAGGCTAACTCTCTCTCTCAATTGCCAAGTGTTAATTGAGCAAGTAAGCGAAGTGAAGCCGTGAAGGGAGGCGGCATGCCACGTGGCTAACACCAACAAATTTCCAAGTAAATTAATATTAGGGTTTAGACTTAACTTTATAATATAATTAAGAGCCATATCACATGCACTCACAACGGAAATGTGGAATATTTGGTTCCAATGGGTGCACCTGACCGTCACCAGTTCAGTTGGAACAGAAGTCACCCGCTTTCATTGGTGGGAAGCTGACTGAGGCCTTCCTAGTTGATGACTTGATGGGACCCTGCCCCAGTATATTAATTTGTGGGTCAAATAGAAATAGCCTTATATGTTTGTCCTTCTATTTTTTTCGCTCCGCACCTCTACGTACCTATTCACTACCTAGAAAGCAAGCAAAAAACCACTTTGAAAGAGCAGCTGTCGGACAGGAAAGAGTAGATGAATGGTTCTGTCTTCGGCTAAGGGCTGCAGGAGAATTGGTGTGGGAATGAGTCCTATGGCGGCTGTCTTTTTTGTTGAAATGGGATGGTCTTCAAATTCCCAAGATACAGTCTAGATTGTGGTCTCTCCTCTTTCCGACTGGACTAACTCGGGGAGGGCCTCTAGCATGCTTCACATCCATCGAGAATCGAGGGGGGACATACTGGGCGCAACAACTCCCTGGCTTAAAAGCTCCTGCCTTTCGATTGATACATAGTTGAGAAAGGTCGCCTCGTCTAGGTTATCCCTTGCCTAAAGGTCGCCTCCCGGTTGTCACCTTAGTATATTAATTGGCAAAGTGAGGGGTGACTAAAAGACAACCAACAAGGGAAACCCCTTATTAGGACAAATAAGATGCTTTCTTTGGTTTGCTAGAATAGACTTTTAGATGGGCAGAATGCCTCATTTCAGTCTATTGGGACCTAGAAATAATATAATCTTTACGCTTCGCAACTAAGCTTGAATGTGGCGAAAAGCAAGACGGGCAAAGCGATTGATTTAATTGAGACCGATAGATAGAGTACAGAGTGCGGGACATGACCAATATTAAGAAAGAGGCATAGGAAAATGAAATCCCAACTGCAAGGCGACCCAATATCTTAATTAGAGGTCCAGTATACTTCGCCAACTATTCTTACTCTAGGCCAAGTATATTATTCCAGTAAAAGGCCAGGCGCCTGTAGGTTTTCGGGTGAGGCGCCATTATATTAATTGGCGACCAGCGGGTCTAGTATATTAACTGGCGTCGTAATATCTATCCTTAACATGGGTAAAATCCCTCCCTAAAACATATGCACCAGTGTTTTACCGAAGCTGGAGGTGTGAAGCCCTTGTTGTTCCAAGGTGCAGGAGCTCTATTCGTAAGTAGGAGAACATGAATGCCACATATCATCCTCTCCTAATGAGAACTCCCCTCTCTATAATGGACACATTGGCTCATAAAGTGGGGGCTCTTGCCCTAGTATTCAAGCCCACCAATACCAATTCTACTCGTAAGCGTAATGGTATAAGCCGGCCTGACTGTGAGACCGACTGGTCAAACAGAGACGAAAGTCGGCCATAGTGATCCGGAAGCATGGTTTCGCAGCATCACAGGGAGCGATTGTGCCTGCTAATGCTAAGTAGAAAGAAAGGCCACTGCAGAAAATTAGACTCCTAAAACTAGAATTGCCTCCCTTTGAATCGTGCAGGTCAACGAAAGAGGTTACCATAAGAAGATTATATCCATTGGGAAAATATAGGTTCGATCAAGATTTGTTTTTCCGGAGTACCAAAAGCAAGCATGGCGTCACTACGAACATAAAGACCTAAGGCCCTAGAAAGAGACTGGCCCAACTTTCACTCGTTTACTTGTTAGCTAGGGCAATTCCACACCTTCACTTTCTAAGTCATATAGGAAGATCTCTATTGCCACCTGTGTCCCATAACGAAGCTCAACGTTTTGGGGAAATCTTCAAAGATTTCAATTAAAGACAATCTGTCAAAGACAAGAAGCTACACGATAATTCTCATTGGATCTCGGTTGTTCTTAACAGGGATGGCTATTCATTGTTGTCTTCGAGTAACACCACCAGATCCTGGTTCCTATTTTATTTATTATCCCTGGTCCGAAAGTCACCTTTTCTTCTCCTTGGGTAGTACCTCCCAACAAGATTGATCCGTAAAGCTGTTGTAAAGTTTCGTTGTTCGTAAGCAGTGATGCTTAAGGTAAACCACTTGAGTTAAGCATATCCCTATTTACAACTGGAGTACCTAATCATGAGGATGCCTCAGAATCTTTTCGATTAATCGTTCGAGAACTACGATCTTTGGTCATTGAACGAGATTAAGATCAACCCATATAGTAGCACTTACTAATGCGCATGGGTCCTAGTTTCGAGGCCCGCTTTTATTTGAAACTTCTAGTTTGAGGGACTTCACCGCTAACGAGCATCGATAATTGCAAGCTGTGATCAATGAATGCTTCAGTGATGCAGTATAATCGAGATACTATTCCACATGCGGATTCTCATACAGGTACTGTTCCACATAGGGAAGATGATATGCACGAGTCTATTGGAATAAAATATGGAATCTTTTCACTCGGGCTAGCCCTTCCGATTAGCTTGTCAGAATAGTTTGGACCGGTCCCCTGCCTTATGACTATCGTACATAAAAGAATGATTAGCCCAGATATTAATTGGGCGACCAAAGATCTTAGCTTTGAACTTCATTCATTCGAAAGGTCAATAGAGTTTACTCATAGGGTTTACTACTTACTATTTGGTTTTGGTTTTGGTTGGTGTGAAGCAGGTCATTCATGAAATTCCGTAGTGGTTGCAAGTAGGAGATGCATTAGCATGGTTTCATTCACATAGGGGATTCGACTTTCATTTGTTTAAGTTGATGAGTTCGCTATCAAATAGAGAAGCTTTTTCTCTATTTCTCCTGAGGAACTTATTTCTCCGAAAGAAGAGATAAAAGTTATTTTACCCCTTTTTCCCAAGAGGTCATTTATCTTACACCATTGTCCGACTTCGAAGAAGTCCCTCTAGTCGGGTGGGCGCCGGCAGGTCTTTCGGCCGGATCCCCTTGAAAATCGTACGTGCAGGTCTACGTGCATGCGGCTCACGCCATTCGAGGTGGCCCAACATTCATTTGAAAATCATTTTTCAAATTGATATTTCTCGACCTCGAAAGCTTTTTCCCCTCATACGGCTCCTCGTTCAATTCTTTTGAAGTAATTGGATCCTTTTCTTCGTTCGAGAATCTCTTCCCCTCTTCCACTCTACCCCAAAGAGTAATTAAGACCAATTCATTCACGTTTTCATGTTCCAATTGAACACTTTCCATTTAGGATCAAAGAAGAAGATTATTCTTTTTACCAAACATATGCGGATCAAATCATGATCTTCTATTCTAATCTAATAAGAACAAGAGATCTTTCTCGATCAATCCCTCGATGGTTTCATGCTCACAAGAAGAGGAGACGTAGTTCGGCTACCTTTTTCATCGTGTTTGTGGATAGAACATCAAATACACAATTTCTTTCTCTTTTTGTACTATGCCATTTATGAAGATTCATAGCTTGGCAAAAAACCTGAAATCCTACCTTCCGGCATTCGTCCATTGATCAAATCAGATATGTAATTATTGGAACAATTGTTGGCGAAAAAGGTCTTCCTTCACAAGATTCTATAGAAGTTTATTATTGTGAATCTGCTAAGCTCTAGCTGGAGTCAGACAGATCGATCTTACGAAGATCATTTCCTACTCCTCAGCAGCCCATATGAATCTGGTGACTATTGGTATGTCTAGTCAGGCGGCGGCCGTTAGGTCACCTATTTTGAGTTATGAACACAACAGCAAGGCCAAAACATGTGTGCCATGGGGGAAATTAGTTCCAGAAGAAGTTCACACCATAGTGAGTTAACCTAATTGAGCTGCTGTGAGCTAAGAAAGAATAGAGCTAACCGCAGGTGTAGTAATGAACTCCTTCTCGTGAGAGATCCAATTCACCCACTCGTTAGTTTCAGGGTCAGATTCTGAGCCCTTTTTCTTGCCCTGTCTTGCGAGTGAAAGGTCGTTTCAATGTACGAGTAAAATACTAAAATGGGCTTTTTAGACCCTGTCCAAGTGTCTTGCTTCTTTCGCTATGCACCTATTCTATAGGTCCTATCTCATCTGCTAGCGTCGTTGCTTGGACCGAACACATTCATCGATTTATTTCCATTATTCCTGGGCTATAGGCATCAGCCCACATGAATCAAGCTAATCCCTCCTTTTTCGTTAGCGATATCGAAAAATGCATTCTACTTTCCCGCACTAAACGAAAGACTTTCTTTATTTGATAGCATATGGCCAGACCTCTGAGACTGTTGAAATTGATAAATTCTAGAAAGAAAAAAGAAAAGATATCTTAGTAACGAAAACCATAGGAGGTTATATTGGTGAGATCCAACGATGAACAGCTGCCCAAAAGAAAAACTGCCTGGAAGTCCGAGGACCTTTAGTACCGTACCTACCCCTGAACTAGCAGCCTTCGCGCCAAGCGACGACCGCCCTTGTCCATTTTTCCATTCAGCCTATTGATTAGCTTTGTTCCGAATGTTTATACCGGGCTAAGGAAAAGAAAAAATTCGCCAACCTTACTCACTTGACAAATCCAAAGTATTCGAGAGTCTCGTTTCTTTTTCGATTATATGGATGTCTTCCTCACAATTAATATACTGGCTTTTAATCTTGCCTTTTAAAGAATTCCATCTTGGCCCGACGCTGACAACAACATAAAGGAAGGGGTCCATGTAGCTGCTGTGGCCGCCTCTTGATGACCGAAGAACCAAAAGAGATGCTGGTATAATATGGGGTCTCCTCCTCCTGTAGGATCAAAAAAGTTATAAGCAATAGTAGGGTGAGGGGACGAGAGAACTGAGTCACTCAACATTGTGGGTCCAGTACGAAACGAGTACGGAGCTCAGGGGTAGAAGGCCTACATCAAGTCAATGGACCCGAAAATAACATAGGTTCACTCAACTAGTTAGGAAGATGCTTTCTCCAGACCAGAAGAAAAACTAAGAATTTGGCCAAAAAAAACATATATCATGCACCATCGAGAAAGAAGAATTTATCTAATTCGGGTCGCATCTGAAATACGCCGGCGTTCTTGATCCTTCAGAAAGACGAATCAAATAGCGATGATTCGAAGCACTTCTTTTTACATTACACTATTTCGAAAACCCATGGACTCAATCGTATGGATATGTAAAATACAGGATTTTCAATCCTAGCAGGAAAAGGAGGGAAATAGATAATCAATTTAAAGTGAGTAAATAGAATTCGGCTTATCCACAGTGAAACAGTAAAAGAAGCAAGCTTTTTCCCATAAGAATACAAGAAGAAAGGTGCATAGCTAGCTGTTCAACCCAAACTAGTTACATGCCTTTTCTCCCTGGCAGGCATGTAGTTTGTAAGCTCTCTTCTGGGATCAGGCCACTCTACTTATTCGTTCCAGTCGAAAGAATGTTAGGTTCAATCCTCCAAACTCCGTACCAATTTACCTCTCTCTATGTTCGAGCTTCGAGCATCCTCTCTCTGTTCTATATTCGAAAACCTGACACAGTATGCTTTGTGCGGCTAAGGCGATCCCGGTCAATCAGGGGAGGAGAAAGATGAAAAGGAAAGTCAAAGGTCTTATCCTAGCTCAAGAATAGGTTCGGTATCCAAGGTAGCCTATTCAAACAACGTAGTTTCCATTGATGGATTTCTTGCGACTGAACTAATTGGAAGAGAGCATACCTATCAATTCCAATTAAAGAACAAAAGATCATAAAAAAGTTATGGTAAAAGTTATGTCTTGGTCCGAGTGGGGATAGCATTTCTCTTCTATAAGTCTATGGAGTTTTAAAAAATCCAAACATCTCAGAGATATATATAGAGGTAGGAATTTGTTGACCGAACCGCACTCCTTCGTATATATCAGGAGTCCACCTGTAGGGAGAGGGAAATCTATTATACTCTCCCTTCGGGGCATATATCCATACAAGATGAACCTTAACTCTGTCCTTGATGAATCAACAATCATCTTCTTTTTTGTCAACCCACTGGTATTTCACACCCGGGAAGAAACGACTCACCATAGAGCTACGAAGCCCAATTAATATACTGCATGGTCTTATGGACGATAGAGTGTGGAATGCAAAAATATTCTGATAAAGACGTTCCTCGGTAATATCATCATGACTCTCAAAGTCTTGTGCGGCTAAACCAAATACGACGAGTAGTGGGATAATGAGCTAAACCTTGGAAATATTAATGCCATAATGCCTTTCAAATCCTCCTAGCCATTATCCTACTGCAACAATTATTGCTAAGTAGAATGCCCATGTTGCGGCAATTCCACCCAGAAGGTAATGTGTTACTCCTACAGCATGCCCTTCTGCTTACGCTTCTCTAATCTTTCTTTAGTAACACATATCATAGGTCTTTCTCCATCGCCATATCTCTGAAATGTCTCGAGAGGTTGCCTATCTGTTCCTTGTAGAAAGCAGGTAGTGAACAACTATTGGTATTGGCGGGGGGCTACCTGGCACTAACCATTGCATTGATTCTGCTTTTGTTCTTTGGAGTTGGATCACGCAGCATTTTTCTTGTCTTAGTCGCTAAAACTAGAGAATCATTAGCTAGCAGGGTATAATCGTTTAGTTGATAAAAAGACTTTCGCTTTCAAGACTCTCCCTCCAGTCTTTGGGAAGAAGACCCTCAGTGTAGGGAAAGATTTCAATGAGTGCAAGCCCAGTTGCGCTGCATCCTATGGTTCGAGATGTGGTCCTAGGTCGTCAAAGCATAAGCAAGACGAATCTGATTGGTTGATTTGCAAGCTAAGTCGGATGTAGACCAAGTCAAGAAGAAGCAAGCCTCTTTCATGGCAGATAGACAGGAAGAAAGGAAGTAGAACATCTAGGTGCACAGTGAACAAGCAAGGCCGGCACTCCAGCCTATTTTGGGTGGAACAGATCTACTAATTCTTTTGTTCCAGTTAGAAAGAGGGATCTTGAACTAAGAAATAGGCCTAGAAGCTAGACCGTTCGAATTCGATCGAAGAATAGGAAAAGTCCCTCTATTTTCTACTTCTGGCTACTCATCAAGAACTCCAGGCGTGGCTGCACACTATAGACAGACTTGTTCAAATAAGAGAAAAGAACCATCGGACTCTACTCTATTTCTATCGTCCACTTCTTCTTGGCGAAGTCGCAGTACTGCTGGCTTCATCTCGGCTAGCCAACATTCCCGAGAAGTAGGAATCACCTCTTGTATTCAAACCAGTAGTGAAACTGCCCCCTGATATACCTTTATGTCGAAGACTCTTATTTCATAGTGCCAATGATCATTATTGCTATATAAGACCTACATTAGAGGATGATCTAATTCTTACTTCTTTAGAGTATCTTCTCTATTCACGATTTGCATCTTTCTGTCTTGCGTTCCCCAGCTTCAGTCTGCGCTAATAGCAACTAAGAAAGTTGTTGCTTGCTCCCCAATGTTTATACTGATGCCTTGCACGCAAGGTCTTTGTTTCTTTAAAACTACGAGGCTAAGGCGACCCTGATCAATTGAGGGCAACTGAAAAAAGGTCGTAGCCAGGGTGGGCACTTCCTTCTTTCGTCTATCGTAGTCCTCTCATCGTCCTCCCGAGGTAATCATCACGCTGAGAGACAACATAAGGATCCTTATTTGAATGGAATAAGCGAGTGAAAGTGACTAAGTAGGCCGAACTTGACCGATGATTGGGTGAGACCGCTTCTTGTCTTTCACTATGCACCTTACGTAAGCCTTCTCTTGTTTGTTCCCCGCCCAGTGCTTGTGGTTTCGCCCGAAATTATTTAAGGTCTAAGGGGGCTCTCAATTCTTCCGCCTCGAAGAATTTTTTGGAGTCCTTCGAGCTCCGGGTCCTAGAGGAATCCACTCCAAGCCCAAGTGAAGGGACGGGCTCGGTGAATCAGCTAGAAGCAAGGCCTTTACCCTCCTCTAATCCAAGCGCTTCCATGGAGGCAACGCTAACCCTCAAGTGCGCTATGCACAAATTAATATACTAGATCGGTCGCCTATGTTTATACCTGGCTAGGCCTAATAGAATAATGAAAGCACCCCCGTAGCGTATCTTACCGGCTTCCACACACGTGCAATAACCGAAAATGGTTTGAGAACTCCTCTCCCCCCCTCACTACTCTCTTATTTCTCATCCTTCAGAGACTACGAGTGTAATATGGGCATCCGTTGCACATTTGCTTTAAACTTCTAGAAATTATACTTTTCTGTACAGAAATATCATTTGATTCGTCGGTCCTTAAAAAAAGGAATAAGCAAGGTTCCGTCATTCAGTGAAAAATGGGAAAGCTCGCTTCTCTCTCACCAGATGTCGATAACATCGATGATCATGCATTTGATTTATAGAAGATCGACAAATGGTAGTACACGAGCTATGCCTGGTGCACCTAACAAGGCCTAACCCACATATAAAAGTGGGTTTGTCTGCTCATTATTTGTGTTCGTACATTTTTTTTCATTATTGCAATACAAATAACATGAATGATAAAGGTAAGGAAGTCACCAAGCATAAAGGGAGAGCACATGATCTGACTGATGAGAAATGGTTTATGGAAGTAGATCGATTGCCATGGATAGACAACTAAATAGAGGAACAAACCAGTCTACAAAGAAGAAGAAAGATTCACTTCCTCTAATGAGCGAGCCTACTTCGTTCACCACTTAACGTTTCACCAAAAAAAACTAGAGATGCTTGATCTTTGGGCCCTCTTTTTTGCATCTTGCATAAGAGAAGTAGAATATTTGTGGGCTTTTCCATTATTTCTGGCTCATTAAGTAGAAATTAGTTGAAGTGCCTGGTTACAGAGCTTGCCTCGCTCTCTTCTTTAACCAGTGGAACGTAGTCTCGTACGAGACGTCTTTCATATTGTCTATATTAGGAGATCGATGCTATTAATACCAGGATTATTCCCGTCTTCTTTGACCGTGGAAATCACAGTTCGGGCTTTAAGTAAAGTAAATAATCACTTGTTCTCGGGTCTTACTTGGATAGTTAAGGAGCTCTACCAAAACTTTGTTGATTCACCCCAACATTACCCACTTGTCCGACTATTGCTAAGCAGTTTTTGGATATCAAACGGACCTCCTCCAAGAGAACTCGTCTATAAACTGGTTACTGGCATTTTCCACGTCAGTCCCCTATTGGCTTTGTTGATCTGCGTAGACAGAATGGACACGTGACTTTCGTCACTAAAAGCCTTTTCTTTAGAAAAGTTAGTTTCTATGGAAAATTAGAGCGGCATGCAATGTTACAAGAAACTTCGTAAAGAACTGAAGCTAGTAGGGTTTCGGCTTGTTACAGGTGTTGGAGCGATCCTGGTCAGGGAAGGCTAAGACGGCACCTTGCATATGGGTTGAAACCTACGAGTGTAGTAAGACGTAGCCCTACTATCTAGTATAGCCAACTAGGCAGGATTTTGAAAAGAACAACGCCACAGCACAACAGTTTCTACTAGCAAAGTGATATCATCCTGTGTTTAGGTCCATTATCGATGAATCCAATTTGCTAGGGAAGGTACTTTTAATTCACATAGTTTTTCGTCTCTTTGATTCGAAACTGCCCTTTAAGCTGACAATGTTGCTGATCACTCTGGTCACCCGGATCTTGCTTACACTATGGAATCGGAGAATTCTGACGCTGTCTCACAAAAACTCCTCCATAGTTCTCGAAAGACAACGAGTACGCTACTAAAGAGAAAGGAAACATAGGTCTAGATTCACGTCCAATATGGCTAACAACTTTTGATTTCATTGTTTTCATCAAGGCGAGAAGTTCTCATGTATTTTTCTCCTCCTGCTGAGTTGATTCTGAACCGGATTTTCGCAATCTAAAAACCTAGCTCTTTAGACCAACGGTAGGGAAACAACATAGGACAGATTCGAGGCCAAAACCGCAACTGGTATAATAACCCGACTTTAAGAAAAAATTAGGACAAGTTGACCACTCGGGGATAGACTTGGTTCCTCGGTGACTTAGAAATGCACCACTTTCGATCTTTGTCAATCTAAATAGGCAGGCCTTGATCTGGATCGTTTCATAGAAGGGCTTCTTCCTCGAGTCCTGTCATGATCGTGCACTCGACGAAAGAGCTTTACAAGCGGCATTGCCCTTCTTCACTCACGCGATATTGCTAGATCGGGCTTTCGCCAGAGTGCTTCGCAACCCAATAATTGATTGGCTTGACCTTAGTGGATTCTAAACGATTGATCTAGGCATCTGGAACACATCAAAATTGGCTTCGCTATCTATTTGACCCAAAAAATACCCTCTTGGCTACCCAGATTGAACTGATCCCGCTAGTGAGTCTATTTGCCAGTTCGTCCCTTGGGCCTCCCATAAATTTTATGTTCGACGTAGCTAGAAATAGTCACTGTTAAAATTATTATACTACTAAAATAAAAACAAACTAGGATAAGAGGGGCAGGAATGTAGAAGCGAGCCAGACTAGTCTTTGTAAAGTTAAGTAGTTATGAACCCTGTAGACCATTCCCATATAGGTGGGGAAGGGAAAGCCCCAATTGGTAGAAAAAACCCACAACTCCTTGCGAACACAAACAGAGATACTAGTCTCGTATGAGACGTCTTTCATATTGTCTCTATTAGGAGATCTATTACTTCTCAATACAATTTCTTTCAAATTTATTAAAATTTCATGTACCGATTCCTCAATACCTACTACCGAAGAATATTCAAGTGGCACTTTCTCAGATTTAGCACGTGTGATAAAACTAACTTGATAGCAGATAAAGCGCGGAGCCCCATTTGAGTCGTCGTGGGAAGAGTGTTGGCTTTTCTTTACTACTCAAAGAAAAAGAGTCCATGACCAGGATGAAGCTTGGGTGAAACTTAGTGGAGGTCCTAACGGACTGATGCTTGTAAATTCATTGTGTAATACTAACTCGTAAAAAAAATGAAGGAGAAGCGGTGTGGGTTAGAAGAAGACAAAGTAAAAAATAGCTCACTAGATACTCAAGATGAAAGGATAACGATTTGTCACAACTATTCTACTTCACTTATGCAACCCCGGACTCTTCCCTAATTGATTGGGCGCACCAACCTCTCTATGAACTACTGAAGGAGGTTGCGAACCAGCTTTGGGAAGGTAGTGATATTTGAAGTAGCCTAAGGAAACTAAACTACATTACAGTAAGGGGCGTTGGAAGGTAGTGAATTATTGGCATTGATGAAAATTTCCACAGGCCTCCAAGTGAATAGATTGGATGATGGTTAATCAATTTCTCCACTCTAAAATCAGCAATATAGCATCGGCAGCTTTCTTACATTCATACTGCCAATCAGCTATTACCTTCTGGCTTTCTCTTCTCGGGCTTGTTTGTGCGGGATATTGACCAGATGAGACAGCTGATACCGAACCACCGCTTGCATATTTAGTCCTTTGGACCTAGTTTTTGAGATAGGGTTGGGGAGAGGCGAGTGCGGCCTACGTTTAGCTTTAGTCGATTAATAATATCGGATTTTTATGCTCCTATATAGACAGAGCAGTGATCTATGATATAGAGTACTTCAGGATTAAGCAGGATTATATACGGAGTCGCACACTTGCGCAGTGCGGGAGACTGGAGAATGGGTCGAGCCCTTAGGGCTGACAAAATCACAGACAAAATCTGTAATCCTCAGCTTCAAGGGGTCATTTCGCTGCCTCTAGTGATTGGGAACCAAACAACGTTCAGTTATTGCTTTCTACTAGCCCATTCCAAGCCTTCCTGCTTTGCGAAGCAAGAACTGCTGCTAGTGGTTGCTTTCAAGAGTTTTCGCCCTGGTATATTAATTCCTGCGGTTAAAGACCTGTAGCTATTGGCCTTGATATCGCTTTGGGAAGCCTAAAGCCTTCTTCTTTGCTTGAATCTAGCTAGTTGGAACTCGTTATCTTAGATAGATGTGGGGTTTTATTCCTGAGCTGGAGCTCACAACTTGGAACTAATACAAATAGCGATTTCTCGAAAATCACTGGTGTAATTGGCTAACACCCAGTACCTATAGGGAAAGAATCCGGCTTAGGCAAGGGAAAACTTCTAATTTACTAAAATAAAAGTAAAAAAAATAAAATAAGGATCCGGTATAAAAAAGAAACATTATCTATATCTAGAAATAGACAAATCTTTATGTTCATAATGATGTCATGCTCGCTTTTGGTACTCCGGAAAAAAAAATCTTGATCGAACCTATATTTGTCCCGTTGGTCGCCTTGTTGGTTGTCTCCTTGTTAGTTTGGTGAATCAGCCAGAAGCAAGGCCTTCGCCCTTCTGTAATCCAAGCGCTTCTAGGGAGGACTAAGTTGGTCTAGCTAATCAGACCCCCCCAGTGGTCGTATGAGGTTTCTGAATAGATCTTCGATTCTTCACAAACAAAATTGAGGGTCCACTTTTTCCTCTCCGATCACTCGATAATTTCCATAATTACAAATTCCACTTGGTCCAGAGATTCTTTCACAAAACAATCCATCTTAGTTTATTGGTTTTATATTGAAAAGTATAGGGCTTTGTCACCTCTCCAATTATCTCCTATATTAATAAGGGTTGGTAGAGAATAGTCATACCAAGAGTTAGTTATGTGCTGTAGAGAATCATCATACCAAGGGACCGGGCTTGTTCCTAATACGTGAAGGATACTCTATTCACCCTATCGGTTTTCCAAATTACTCCTGTAGGGACATATAATTCAGAAGAATATGTGAGTGATTCATACACAGCCTCTCTTTCCTTTATCAGGTGCACCACCAATTGATACCTTTCCATAAATAATTGAAATTCCATTTCTTGAACCACTCCTTTCTGTCCTATCGCGCCAATACTATGTTTCCAATAGGGAGACATGAACATATTGGTTATTGGTACCGGGTTCTGCTCCTTATTTTATTAGGACTAAGGAAAAGGAAGCATGAAGAGCCCCTACCATAGAAAGAAGAAAGCGAAACAGCTAAAAGCGCTCGCTTCACCGTGCCTAATAATGAATTATTTTTCACGGGAAAGCCGTATTCTAGGCCTGGCTAAGAAGCTCAACCTTGAGTTTGCGTTGACTAGGACAGGGAAAAATTCTTGACGGTATCGAGCCGGAACAACTTGTTCCTCTTGAACACCCCGATTCAGGGCAAAGAATTTCCTGCAGCTACCGTATAATATTCATCTCAATTTGGTGATAAATAAATTATCCATGCCTTTTTGATCTCTCAGACATTTCATAAAGCGGACTCGCTATAAATCCCCAGGACCAATCCTCACACAAATAGCTAAAGATCCAATTAGTCCAACATTGATTCCTTCAGATGTGTCAATTGGGAAAATACACCCTTCCCGAGGGTTCGGTTGTTCGTCGATGAAAGTGGTACGTGAGTTGGGTTTAGAATGTCGTGAGACAGTTCGGTTCCTATCTACCATTGGTGTTAAAGGGAGAACTGCGAGGAGCCAACCACAATACGAGAGGACTGGGTTGGGTCAACCTATGGTGTACCGGTTGTTATGCCAATAGCAGCGCTGGGCAGCTATATGGAAGAACTGCTGCGCTGTAGGAAATCCTTCTCTACACAAGTTCTTGTACGAGGTTTTTGAACAGAACTTCGACAGGCGAGAGGTGTAAGCACCGCGAGGTGTGAAGCGATCTCGTACTAAACGAATTTCTCTCCAAAAAAATAAAAGAGAGTCGAACCGATTCCTGTAATTGGGGCTCGCTACCGCTTAAGTGAAATTGCCGCCCATCAAACTCGTTTCAATGTCTCACGTATTCCACATTTCCGAAATGATTGGCCAATTCTTGTTACTAGAGGACCATCGGTTCCCATTTGTCAATGAGGTAATAACCTAAGTCAAATTCTTTTGAACTGCAAGGCATTGTGCTAGAAAATCATTGCTTCGTCCATGACACCGAATGTCTCTGTCAAGGTTTACTTCTTTTATTTTTACATGTAGGATCCGAACTGTATTATTGATAATAATAGGAATCAAACATTATGGGAAAAAAATGTTTGGTTCAGATGGAGAAGAAACAACAGAAATTGGAACAGAAATATCATTTGATTCGTCGATCCTTAAAAAGGAAATAAGCAAGGTTCCGTCGTTGAGTGAAAAATGGAAAATTCATGGAAAGGACTGGTTAATCGGAATAGTAATAACCAGTCTTCCCTAGGTCCGTAGGACGGTAGCACCCGGAATTCATATGTTGTTGGTTGCCTATTAATTTGGGTTCTGGTTGACTGCTTTTCTATCGGTAAGTGTATTCTAAATGGTTATTGTTTATACTTGAATAGCATAAAAATGATTCATTCCAAGGACCATGAGAAATCCACTTCGTATCTTCGTCATCAAAGCCTCTTCGCTACTCCAAACTCTACACCTATTTTGTTCTGTCTTGTACTCTCTTTATTTGCCTTTCTTTCTAGTGCTACTTTCCTTGTTCAAGCCAGTATTTAGTAAGTAAAGTATTAAGTAAGTGAGTGGCCATTGGAAAGGAGAAATAGGGCTCATTTCACGTATATCTATTCCTTCTACTTTATTCTTTTGTAAGGCTCTAAGGCCTCTAAAGGGCGGTAGACCAAAGTCCTTGGTTTGTGGTGATTAACTTCGATTCGATACCCAACTAAGGGGAATAAAAACTATTAGATACCAGCTATTATCAATTATTATAGCCCTTCTCTACCCTCTATTGATTATAAGACTGATTCTCTACTAGCACCAGCATCACTTACTACATATGGATACGCGCGCTGGCAGTAATAGCAACGGAGATTTGCACAGCCGATAAGCAGGGCCAATTAAGATAGAGGAATAAGGCAAGGGTTCATGCTGAGCTTTCTTTGAAGGTGTGATTGATGTTTTGGCTTCGATTTGAAAGCATTAAATAATTATCCGGTGGTGTAACAAACAGGAAAAAGCGCTATGCACCTTCGGTACTATAACCTCTCTGCAAAGAAGGTGGTGACCCTGTGGGACAAAAGGTGTTCCGGTGGGTCTAATTTTCTGTGCAGCTGGACTTGAAACGGTCCCTTAAGGCATAATGACAAAGTTGGCAAAGAGTATCCATCTTTATTCAATTTCATATATGTGTGAGGATCCGCATCGCCCTCGATTTATGTGTTATTTATCCATTCCTACTTTTTTATGCCAATGTTAGTGATTGGAGATAAGTAGGGGTGCACCCTGTCCCTTCTACGAGCTTATTCTAGGTCACTCCTCCCCTCACCCTACTATTGATTGCTTACGAATCTGAACAAGCATACTAGATCTTTCCGGCATCCTCATTCATACCTCCAGGGGCCCGTTAGGCTTAGGGAGGCGAGCTAACAGGGAGGGGAGCAAAGTAACGTGCGACTGTTAAGGAGCTACCAGCAGGAGTCGTTATGCAGTAGCTCTTAGCTCTATCATAGACTCTTGGAATACAAATGAGATCTGTCTCCAGAGCCATTGAGCCAAGGCCGGGAGCAAGAGAATCATAGGAGCAGCTAAGTTACCTAAAATTGGGCACTTACTCTGGCTAGCTGTCTACAACTTGGGCAAAGTGGATTGCTTTCTTCTGAGAATCTATGGAGAAGCTAAGTTTCGAATTTGATCACAAAAAATAGTCAAAGCGCCAATCCTTCCTCTTAGACACTACTACTGATCAGCATGACTTTCTTTCTTGAGTAAGGTAAGGGGTACCTTCCTCTTATACTACTTTTATTATCACTTCCGGTACTGGCGGGGGCAATTACAATGTTATTAACCGATCGAAACTTTGCATCTCTAGTTTTTATTCGGTGAAACGTTTTAGTTCCTCTAGATCACATTCTGGTATACGTTCCGAAATAGTACTTCATTCAAAAACTTGGCCAACTTTAAAAGAAAAAAATTGCTATCGAAAGAATGAGTCTGCAAAAAATTGTAGTGCTGGGATCAGAAAGAAATCTATCCATGAGTGCATAGAATCTATTTGGTTGTATGTAAACCTCCCTTGTTCGTTGTCAGATCCACACTTTTCGTTTCAAGTGTTAAGCAAAATAACCATTAAGTGTTAAGCATGTCTAATGCCTTCTGAGGACTTAACAGACTTGGTGCTACTTTCTGTCTTATTTGATAGGATTTATCTTCTTCTAAGCTAAGTTGCAGTTGTCCGCTCTTTAACGAATCATTCCTTCTACTTAGATTCCTGTGAGTGAGAGTCCTACTGATATAGGACGCTTCAACTTCGTTCACCACTTACACTTGGTTAGCAGGCTAAAGGACACTTATCTTCCCTGAAAGCAAATTATGGAATAGCACTAGCTAACAAGTAAACGAATGAATGTTGCATATGTGAACGGAATGCTGTTGGCATATGGCGACATAACTATTAGACTTGAAAGAAAGATCAGATTTCAAAAAAAGAACAAAGACATTCCAACCGCCTTCAATTAGCGAGCAACAAGTAATTATTATTGTGCAAGATTCCGATTGTTTAGCGGATTAGGTTCACCTCGCAACCTTCTCTATCTCTACTCTTCTTCGATCTTTCAAAGAAGAATTTCCGTGGTGTGTAATAGAATATACCGAGTTCCATCAATTAGAGCGGGCACGGTAAGCTCAATTTTAGGCGAGAACACGAACTATTGCTATCTGTCACGCTTACTGTTAGGCCCAATAATGGCTCTACCAGAGCAAGGTAGAGATATTGATACTGAGTGTTAAGACGTGAATATATTACTGTTATTGATAGAACCAAAACACTAAATCAGAATAAGATATGACTGAGATGGAATCAACCTACAACTCACTCGAAATCAAGTGGAACCTCTAACTTGTTGATTCTCATAGGCGATCAAGTATTGGGCTTCGCTGGTTTGGACCCATGGAAGTTGCCAGGTACGCATTCGTGGCCCTATCAATTAGGGACTTTCGCTCCTCGTTTCGCGAGTTCAATTAAAAGGATGAGGGAGTGGCGTGACTGGTCTATGATCACGACTTGGGTTCATGGAAATGCCATGTGAGGTGCACCGATCAGAATTGGAACAAACCAATTACCAAATCCACCTATCATCGCTGGTATCACCATAAAAAAGATCATTAAAAAGGCATGAGCAGTTATTAAAACTTTATAAAGCTGATGATTCCCACCAAGAATTTGATCACCGGGTCGGGATAATTCCACACAGAATCAGTACGGAGAAGCATATGCCCATCACTCTAGCAATGGCAGCAAAGATGAAATAGAGAGTACCGATATCTTTGTGGTTAGTAGAGAAGAGCCATCGAACCACACCCTTTTTCATCTTGAATTGGTCAAAATACGTGGATTTTACTCTTTGACGGATGGTGCCTTACTCGATGAATAAGACCATTCACGGTCAGTACCGAAAGAGCTTACAGTTCGTCTATTTGAAGAGAGGTAGCATGCCTCGCATAATACCTGCTCATCATCCATAAATGATTCGTCACTATAACAGCAATGCCTAACAGAACGTCGCAGCAAGGGACAACCCACCTATACAGATAGCCTGAGGGGAGGATGGCACTATTGGCAAAGACCGTCTGGCAAAAATGACGTAGGCGTGAAGTGTGGTAGGCTTGCGCTTGGGGAGCATAGGGAGCGAATTTCGATCAAATCACTCATCACGGTATACTAGGCCTTCTAATTCGGGGCTTATATAAAAGATTCGCGATATAACTAAGAGGGCCCGAGATGGATTCTATATAATAAGGAAGGGAATCGCTTTGATTGATTGCTTGCGACAGCAATCATAGGACAAAGTTGGGAAGAAACAATGTATCATTCATTAGAATTTAAAGAACCAAAAGGAGCATGAGTCATACTGGATGGACTAAGAGCCTGGTATAATATACTGCATTTTCAAAAGCTTCTTGTCGAACCGGCTCCTATTTCAATCTGTGCTTGACCGATCAATATACCAATAATTAAGTATCCAGTCAACCGATGGAATACATTGCATCAACCTGGAAGCATTAGCCGAACCACCTCTCCTCTTCTTGTGAGCATGAAACGATCGAGTCACATTTCTTTTTTTCAACTGAATATTGAGTTCAGTCATTGAATAAATTAGATTTTATTCTTTCATATTGCAATAGCATCAACATGACAATAACATGACAAAGTGATAGAGGCATTTATCCCATACATCAACCGAGAAAGAAACCGCAGAACAAGAATCCTTCTTTCGGATGAGGCTAATCTTTCTAGGGCCATAGATAGATTGGATTGGGTCATTCCTTTCAATAGTAGTGGAAATAGCTTATGGGTTTGTTGGTCTAACTCCGATCTGCGAACACAAGAAAATGAACGGGGACTGGTCCAATCAACATTCTTCTTCTTAAGGCACAGAAATCGTTCGGGTCATGCATGGCAGCCGGTATAGATGATGAAAAGCGGGCTGCTTGATTGAACCGAGACCTATTTTTAGAATATAATAGGCGGCAAAATTGTCTAGACTAACATCTAGAAATGACTTGATTTGTATGTGAGCTAGTTGAAAGAAAAGAAGATGATGGTTGATTCATAAAGGACAGAGTTGAACAAGCCAGAGCAGTTATTGTATTGTGGTAGTAGCTTTAAAGAAATTGGCACAAAAGTATGGTAGTGATAGAGAAGTAAACCTTCTTTGCCAAGGTGCGTAGCCTATCTGCTTTATCTAATACAGAACTAGATGTCGCAAAAGCCCCAACTTTGGCTCAAGAAAAGAAGGGTATTTGTGAGAGAGTCATCAAGTGTTTTCCAGATGCGCATGACGGGGCATATAACAAGAAAGATACATAAATGCAAATTTCTTTCTTAAAAACTCGAAGTGAGAATTGACCTTTGCTATGCTTAGGTCGTTTGGCGGCCGGAAGATTGCCATAAGTAAAGTTGAGGGACCGAAGGTCGTCTGAACGCTTATTGGTAGTGCCTTAGTTTCATAGCAGAGAAATGAAATATAGTAAAAGACAAAATTGGTGTATATCCACCCTCTTCAAACATTATTCCAAAAATTCTCTTCCCGGGTCATAGTTGTTAGAAATGCGGATTACAGATCTTAAGGCTAGGATAAATACTAAAGGGGGGTGAATAGTGTTTTAAGGAATTACTAAATCTTTTAGAGTTTTTGTTAATTTAAACACAAATTTATGCGATATTCAGACACAAATATGATCACAGAAAAAACATGGATGCAGAAATAAAGTAAAAGCAGTAAAGGAAAGAACGCACCGGATTTTATACTGGTTCGGAGTTACCCTACATCCAGTCCGGCACACAAGTACGGATTTCCTTTCAAAAGAAATTTACAATTATACCCCCTATTTCAAGGCTACGAGGTACACCCTCCACATTCACAATCCTCTGCGAAAAGATACTTGATTTCACGGGCAACAAGTTCACCCAATTGATTTCCTAGGCTACAATCACACCTTTTACACTTAATTGATTTCCAAGGCTACAATCATACCTTTTACACTTGATTGATTTCCAAGGCTACAATCACACCTTTTACACAGAAATGATTACAAAGAAGCCTATAACTTTGAATAGCACTGAGGATCTTGTTGAGATAGTGATAGAGAATCAAACTAGAAATGATCTGGTTAGATTCAATGTTGATTTTGGTAGAGTAATGGTAAGAATATGTATAAAGAAATATGGAAGAAGAGGAGTGAAAACCAGAAAATATGACTATAAATTCATTGAAAACAGCCCCTATTTAAGGGAGAACAACAACCATATCCATTCGTGAAGGGATATGACATATAGACACTTCTTTTGAAATTCAACATTTTGAAATCAACTGACACTATGTCGACATGGGTAACTTGGGTATGCCGACGTCCTAAAGGAAATTTGGTGTTTTTTTTTCTTTGAAAATAACTTTTATCTTATATTAAAACTAAAACTTTTATAAATATACTTAACTATAGTTAAAATACATAAATAAATATAGAGAATAATATTTTGGTATAAATAAAATTTTACTTATAATTTTATATTTAAATCTAAGTATAAATATTTAAAAGTTAAATATATTATTATTAAAAGATAGTTTAAAACTAAGGATAATTTGATTTGAAATTAAAGATTATTTTGAGACTAAAAGTATTTAAAACCAGGATAGATGATTTTGATTCTTTTAAAAGGAAGGTCTTAAAATCATTTTGAAAACAAGATATAATTTTGTAAAAACATTTTGAATAAAAGTTAGTGGATACAAAACAATGTTCCACTAGATTTTTCATAGGTTCCATCCTACTTAGGGTTCCATCCCTTTAACGGGCTCGAAGTGGATTCCATTTCACGAATAAATTGGATTTTAAGATGTCAGTGCTTTTCTAGGAGTTTTAACAAAATTCCTAATTAAAATTACTTATTCTTGAAATCTTGAACTCTTGTTATTCTTGATACTCATGAGTCTTTAATCTTGATACCTTGAATCTCTATACTGTACAGTCTTCATTCTTGATACCTACATGGTTAAATCCTACATATACATACATATCTAAACTATAATTTTAGTATTTATACTTTATAATACTATTCTAAGGTTGTTGTCATCGAAACCATCATCTCAAGGACTAACAATCTCCCACTTTTTGATGATGACAACCTTTGTTTATAAAATATCACTCATATCCTAATAACTCCCCTTAATCTAATAACTTCCCCTTTATCTATGCCTAACTATCCTATTTTATATTTCTCCCCCTCTGTCATCAACAAAAACTAACTCCAAAATATATAATCTCCAAACTATATAACTTCCCCTCATTGTTGGACTAAAGTACCTGCATTTATAAACTATACAATGGAGTATATATAATAGATAAATGAAGAGATAATTATACTAATAGACATGATAATTAATTAAGGATCATATAAATATCCATGCATATTTATACATGTTTTTTTCACACCAGGTATCAATCCAAATCAAATCAAACAATTCAAATCAAATAAAACAATTCAAATCAAATCAAACAATTCAAATAAAATCAAACATTACGAGGAACTTCCACCCATCATTCTTCTCCAAATATAGGGTCTGCTTTAATGGCATCACAATTTTCATTATCACTAGCGAGAGAGTCTAGAGGATGTGCTTCGTTATCATCCTTATGCAGGGAGGAAATCATCCATCGTATTGCATCGAAATGCCTTTCTTGCTCCTTGATCATCTGCATTTGACTCAACTTAAGTGTCGCTGGTTTCAAAGAATGAACGAAAGAAATTCTTGAAAGAATTAAGAGTCTCTTCAAGATTTTCGGATAAATTATGAATTGGATTCCCCATATTCGAATTTGTAATAAGAATGAGAGACAAAGTGAATAAGAAATAATATTGAGTGATGAATTCTAGAAGAAATAGGTATTTATAGGTGTGGAAATTCATTTGAAATGAATAGACATAAGGTAGTTATTCAAATTTCAAATCTAAAATGAAGTGTTATTTCTGACCAGTACATGTCGACATGGTCATAGGGGGGATGTCGACATGGTGTAGTGAATTTTGATGGCTTATTTTGATTTTGTGAATAATTGTGTGTGTATATATATTTATATATTATACCAACATTTATTCTGGAGATAAGATAAGCTAGACAACAGAAAGGAAATTCAATTTCATTGCATAATAGATCCATACAATGATTTAACATTAAAACTACACGAACATTCAAATCAAAATAAACTAAAATAAATACAACGAGATACGAAAAAGTAGAACTAGTTAGAGGATGACGAAGATGAAGATAATCCAAGCTTCTTGCTGACTTTGGAAATAAACTTGTTCAACTTGGATGAAATTTTGTCCAACCTCTTACTAACGGATCGTTTAAGAATCCGTTGATTCTCAACAATGGTCTTTTGGTTTTTGAGAAGGATTTTGTTGGTTGGATTAGGAGGATAATCAATGCTTTCCAAAGATGTTCCACCTTCTTCTTCTTCAATTTCCATTTCATCCCTTTCTTCTTCTTCCTCTTCCTCCTCTTCCATCTCCTCATGAGCCAAACGCACTTCCTTTTCAGCAAGAGTCTCATAAGGTTGAAAAACAAATGGAATTTTCATAAGAGAAATGTTTGAGTGATTAAAAACCTTTCTTGAAACAAATTCTTCTCCTTTGAAATCCACTCCAAAATAGTTAAAAATTCGAGTGAGATAGATTCCATGATACAAAGTATTCTCACCCATATCAAGATTTATGGGACGAAGTTCATCCAAAATAACTTGCATCCAATTAATATCATAATTTTCAAAAATAGCAAAAAGTGCTTTTCAATCTTTTGAAGTAGGATTGTTAAAATTCCCCGATCTTGGGGTCAAAGTATGTTGTAAAAGAAGATTAACAATTCTAGCCTTTGGACGAAAGTTTCGATTTTTGAATTTAAAATTATTGTTTCCTTCGAAAATGTGATGAAATGTCTCACGATTATTTTCATTGATTTTAAAACTAGAAAGATCCATTCCCGTACTCTTGCAATTGAGAATGGTACCCAAAAGATCACAATTCAAAACAATTTTAGTGCCTTTGACACTACTCCAAATTTCATCATCATTTCCAACATAAAATCCACGGTTTAAATTTGCATAGAAAATTTTAACAAGATTTGGATAACAAACAAAATCATTTTGAGAAGCATCAACAAGACTAAGAATTTGATTATTTGCAAAAGATAATCAGTTTCATAAGAAGAGAAATCTTGAAATATAGCAAACTTTCCGGGATGGACTTTTGCATAGTTAGCATAATTGATGTACGCTTTTATAGCCTCCAGATCATTAAAGAGTTGCTCTTTTATCTTTTGGGAAATTCTCATGGTGGAGAGGTTGCTTGAAGAAGCCATTAGAATAGAGAGTAGAGAGCTTGAAGTTTTGAAGAGAGAGTTTGAATTTGAAAATGAGAGTGAGAGTGAAAATATGTGATAAAAAATAGTAAATAAATAGATTCTCAAAGGACATGTTCTCTGGTTAAAAGATGCCTTTTCAGAGAATTGAATGAGGTGAAAAGGTAGAGGAAATGTAACGACCTAGAATTTTAGACAATTTAAATTGAAAATATTTAATTAATTTTAAATATTTGAATGATGGTTTGATTTTAATTTCAAATTATCAGGATGAATTGGCGATTAAATTATAGAGTTTAATCTATTGCAAGTTGAATAAAAATTTGAATCTTCAATTTTAAGCTGATTAAAAATATTTCAAAGGATTGTAAAATTCATATTGATAATACTGAAGATAATAGAAGCTTCAAAATTGAATTTAAAAGTGAATTGTTCAGTTTATAAATTACATCGTTTGAATCGATATTTAAAAATAGCCGTCCGAGGCACAATCTCGGAATTCGACGAAACCAGTTCCATTGGGACCGTAATATTGAATTATTATCGGATTTCAAATTTCGTATTTTTCGGAGTTGTTATGTGAGCACACGATAAGTAAATGCGTTGAAATTTAAATCAAATTCCATTTGAATTTAAATATATAAATACGTCAACATCAGTATGTAGCTTTCGTAAATTATGCCTAAAATCACGGCTAAAATCATGCTGAGCATGTTTCGTTCAATTTTAAAAT
The DNA here is from genome assembly GCA_030765085.1 of Allium cepa. Lineage (NCBI taxonomy): Eukaryota > Viridiplantae > Streptophyta > Magnoliopsida > Asparagales > Amaryllidaceae > Allium > Allium cepa. Next base: position 516,590,957 of record CM060938.1, read on the forward strand.
ATCCCTCTTCAGATTCAAACGAAGAAAAAATCAAATCAAATCCTCTGAAAATAAAAATGGCCGCAGCCTTTATGTTTAAAAGCAATCTTCCTCTCTCTCAAATTCATTCACGAATAAAATCAAATCCTCTGAAAATAAAAATGGCCATAGCCTCTTCGTTAATCAAATACGCAATTTTAAATAGAGTCAATGGCCGAGAAAAAAATCTTTTTCGTTTGAAATCGGTCGAAGCTCGCTCGCGCCTCGCTCTCTCTCTCTCTCTCTCTCTCTCTCTCTCTCGTTCAAATCAATGGTCGCATTTTATCTTGGGGATGGCGGCAAGGTTTGGGTTCGCGTATGCGAGGTGATGTCGCGATTTTGGGGGAGCTCGATTTCGAGCATCTCGAAGTGGAGGGGGCTGCGTCGACGTCAGTAGAAGAGTTTGGCTAGGGGATTCTCGATTCGCGATGGAAGTATGCATGCTCGGTGAAGCCAAATGGCTTGGGTAGCGCTCGAGGCCGAGGGCAGCGACCGCGTGAATCTAGGGCTTGGGGAAAATAGTTGGGAGCAGTAAGGTAATAAATCTTTTTCTTTAATTTAATTTAAATTTATATGCAGTTCGAAAAGGAAAAAAAATGAAGATATATGTAGAAAATTGTTTTACAGTAAGTATAAATACGTATATATATAAATGATTTTGGGTTATAAAGATCAGATTTTCGAGATGTATATAGTTTACTGAGGTAAAGAAATTTGTTATGATTAAAATTAAAATTTAATTTAAACCTGAGAAATATATATATATATCTATAGGATTTGAATATAAGAATTTATATAAAGATTTAGTTTTAAAACCTATGTAAATTTTTTTTTAGCAGTTGAGAATGGAAAATAAATACATAATTTGATTTACTTAATTTTAAAATTTATTGGTTAAGTTTGAATAGCTAGTTAATTTAGTAAATTGATTTGTTCGACTGTAAGGAAATAAATATTAATAAAACCATAATTTTGTACAAGGTCAAAACCGGGGAAAACCAAATCAGGATTTAAGTGGATAGCAAACGGAAATAAAGGTGAGATCTTCTCACTCAAATTTAAAATTGGATTTGCAGTTATTGATTGATTGCTATTTGGATGTGATATAGTATATATATTAGTATATAGCAATATATATATATATATATATATATATATATATTGGCATATGTATATATTGCAGTTGATTGATTTCCCACATTATATAGCGGATGAGACCCTATTACGCTGCCTATTAAGCGGATAATATTTTACAAATCCCATATACCGCGATATTCCGTGTCGAAGCGGAATTGGTATTGTGCTAATGTCTTTGGATGCAGGGAAACAGGTTGGAGGGATCTAACTGGATTCCTTAACTATATTTATTTATTTACAAATATTGTGATATTTGTTGTTTATCATATGATGATATATGATGTTTGGATGCTGTGATTGATTTGTTTGGTGTGTTGCATCACTGGACCTATTTTAAAGTTTTAAAAATGTTAAGATAATGATTTCCAATATAAAAGGATTTTAAAGTGATTTTTGAAAGTATACGTTTTTATTAAATTTTTGAATTGGTTTATTTTAAATAAATAAACGTTATAATTTTTATTGTTATAAAATTATTATTTTTGGAAAAAAAATACCTGAGTATGATTTTGGAGTTATTTAAACCTTAAATAACGATTTGTAAATTATTAAAAGGATTGGTTTATTTAAATTGGGATTTTTGAACTATTATAAATGATTTATATAAAAGATTTATAAAATGGATATTTATAAACTAAAAATATTGGAATTATAAAACGAGTTTATTAAGTGTTTAAATGAAGTATAAAATGGATTTCATTGAAAATTATAGATTTATAATTGTGAAGATTATAAAATGAATAGATGTTGTAAAATAAAAGATTTATAAGTAATTAACTTATAAACTGGATTTTGGGCATTTAAATGGGATATTAGTAGAAATTGTTAATAAAGGAGATTTTATAAGTTGAAGTTGTTATAAAATTTAAATGAATCTTATAAGTAATAAGATTTAAAATTTGTGAAGTTTTAAAGGAACGATTTTGTAAATAAATGAATTATAAGTATTTAACTTATAATATGAACTTTTGGTATATAATTGAGTTATATAAATTGAATTGGATTAATAAAAGAGACTTATAAATCGAAATTTATAAATAGAAATGGAATTTATAGACATTGTTTATAAATTCAAAATTAATGGAATTTGATAAATTGAATATATAAATTTATTAAAGGAAGTATATTCGCGATTTTGGATAGCAAATTATTCTTTATATAAAATGTGTAGAAAGTGTTGAAATTGGTTAAGGAGGTATATTCGCAATTTTGGACAGCGAATTATCCTTTAAGTTAAATGTAGTACGAATAAGAGTTTGGTTGGGAACTTTATTCACAATTTTGGACAGTGAATTTATTATTAGATAAAACGGATATATTTTTGAGGAAGGGATATTATGAAATGAAGTTAATGGTTTTAAAGATGTTTTAAAATGCATTAAGTATCGAATACATAGATTTCAACATTCATTGTTGAAATAGACGTTTTCGAGAAATAAGGAAATGGTGGACTATAACACTGTTGTTATAGTAAATGGTTTCCGAAAAGAAATATTTTGTATAGTATTGGGATTTATATATCTATTTTAATTTTGAATCCCTATACTAGTTATTTTGGGTCGTTGTAGCGGTGTTTTACGCAACATTCGTTTTGACTCAAACAAATTTGTTTAAGATAATGATTTCTTAAAGAATGAAATATATACTTAATTTTGATTTAAGTATATCGAATATTTTCAAATGTTGAAAATATATAGTTTTGTGAATTACTTATTATTAAATAAGTATGGAAATATTTTTTTCCAATGTGAAATGAACGTTATAGAATTTATCCTTGTAAAGATAAATTGAAAGTGAATATTTGGAATCGATTGAAAATCGTATATCATAGATATTTTGGAATTATAAATTCAGTATGGAATTTATAAAAGAAAGGGGAATTTGTTTAAAATTTAACGTTGATTTATTTTTAAAGTATGGAAATAAATTTACGGATTTGGAACGTAAATATAAAGTAAATCGGTAAGGATTTATTTAATTGGTTCAAATGAACCATTTTGAAATGAAAGTATTTCCGAGTAAGGAAAATGATTGAAATTTGTTTTCAAAAGTGATAAAGAATTGAAAAGTGATTTGAAAATTGTTTTTCAAATGATGAAGTGTGGAAGTTTATATCTAGTAAAAATATTTTTGGGAAAATAAATAATTTGGAAAATTATTTGGAATCTGGTGATGTTGCGCATCTTTATGGATAGTTAAATAACCGACTATCAATATTTACGTTTAAATAGGTATTTTTTGTGAATTGCTTGAATTTGAATGCCACACTTATTTTTTTAAAATAAGCGCGCACTATTCGGGTTAGCCGGGAAAGGACCTTGAGGTCGTATAAACTATTCCGAATATGTGATGCGTCGTTATGGATTGCATTTGATAACCGGTGTTGAAGACCAGATATTTGTGAAAACGGAAGGATTACCGTTGAGTTGCTCTACATCGGCTGATCGCCGATATAGAGGTTTTATCACCCTTTGTGACGGGAAGTCCGGTCGTGATTAGTGAATATCCAGATTGCAAGGACTTCTTTGGAAGTGCCTTCGGTTCTGTTCGAGCCCGGAACAGACTTGTATGGATTGTATGTCTAACATTACAAGTTGAGATATAAAGCTGATTTCTTTCAAATATATTTCTGTTAGTGGTGGAGAATTTATTGTCTTAGCTTAAGACCCTTCTCTGAGACATACGAGCTCAGAGGTTATATAGTTGAAGGTTATTAGTGATATACTCCCAATTTGGTAGTGTGGCATGCTGAGTGTTGCTGTGAAATGATCATTGTTTGATCATTTGTGATATGATCATTTGTTTGATCATTTATCTTGGTGATCATTTCTATGATCATTTGTTGACCCAAAGCACAGCTTTTGTATAAAGCGTGGCTTTGTGGACGAGACTTCGTCGGACCTCACACCCCGGAAATGGTCAAAACAGGAAGGATGCAGCAAGGTTATTAGGGGGTAGCACCCCTTTAGTGTATGTCATTCCTTTTGGATAGAGGTGGTATCATGGTATGGAGCCCAGATATTTAACCTATGTTGTTGCTGCAAATTTTGTGGTTGTTGGGAATCGAGGATCCTCGGGTAGATCTGTTACGATCGGGGGATGACATATTCGTGTCAGTAGTTACCTAGTTTGAAAGGTAACCCGGCCTTGTGTTGGGAGAGATCCGGTTAGGTTCTTGGAGCGTCTTTCCAGAGGCGTTTCCATGTGGCAATGGGAAGTTCCTTGGCCTGACCATTTGTTGGAAATCCAAAGAAACAATACGATCTTGTACGGTTTTAGTTGTATAACCTGCCATGGAATGTGGCGGTAACCTGCTATTGAACATGGTAGCTATAGTAGGCATAAGTGCGGAATGCCTATGCTGGCTAAGATTTATATCTTTATTTTTGAAATGATTTTTTCTGCACTATGCACTAGTAATAATATCAAATGTTCTTTTTAATGCGTATCAAACATCTTTGACTATCATAAAGAGAAATCTCCTCCGATTCTGCGTTTGCATTGTGTGTGTGTGCGGGAGGCCTTATGGTAGTCTCATTTTTAAAAGCATTGCGAATTGACTTTAAAAATATTCCTCTATTTTGATTTTTAAAAGAAAAATAAACTGTTTTAGTTCTCACACCAGTCACATGACTGACTCGGAGTTTATTGTTTTCCTTCCTAAACTCTGGGTGCCCACCAATTTCCACACGGGCAGTCAAGAGTTAAGGTTTATCAGGATATTCAGGAATTCAGGAGTTGCAGGAGGCAAGCTGGATGGCATGGCGTATTCACTAGTATATAGTATTTCTTTTCAGCTGTTGATGTTGTTTGTTGTTGTACACTCTGATGTAATGAAATGAAATGTAATGTAATGTAATAACTGATATAGTTTTTTGTTTAAAGATTATTCATTTATGTATTATATGTTGTTCCGCTGCGAATTGTGAGATTCTGTTGTTGTTCTGTTATTTCTTTCTGCTCTGTTCTATCTTTTTCTATCTTCTTCTACTTTTTCTTCTTCTTTAACCCTAACGGTACGGTTTTTCGGCCTTCGATTGCTCGACAGTTGATACAGTGGACGTATTGATGTCGGCGTTCGTGGACGAAAAAAAGCAGTCGTCACAGGAAAATTCAACCATTTGAATTCAAATTTTGAATTTCAAATTCTGTACCCATGTCGACATCATGATGGGGACCATGTCGATATGTGTTTTTGAATTTCTGTGATTTATGTTTCCTAAGTATTCTAATATATACACTTATTATTTTTAATGTATATATATCTGGAATAATTCTGAAATTATAGTATATTCTATAAAATATTATAATACTAATAAAAATAAAATAAAAATAATAGTAAAATAGTAGTAAAGTAATATTAAAAGTAAAAAATTTAAAATTCAAACAACACACTAATTCTAAATCAATCAATCAAGCAACCAATTCTAAGCATGCAATTTCAACCAATTTTATTGTAAACGTGTACCTTTTTTTGAGTCCGTTTCTCTGAATTCGTCGAAGTCGAGAACTGTTGTGAAACACATATTTGAATTATCTGTCTTCTGATCATCATCGCTTGAGGACGAGTCTGAGTCATCTAGAGTAGCAGTAAATGCACGTTTTCATTTCTTTACGGAATCATTGTTTATAGGAAGATTTTGCCTATCTGGATACGGACAGTCTCTATTGATATGGCCTGATTCGTCACAGTTGAAACTTTTGATATTGTTTGGCACTACATTCTGATTTCCAAAGTTCTTATAGTAGTTTTTCTTGAGATTGTCCATCTTTCTATATTTCAGGAATTTTCGAAAATTCCTAGTCATAAAGGCTATCTCTTCATCATTATCGATGTTTGAGTTTGATCCATCGGTCAATGCATTGAATGCCATTGATTTCTTTTCAGATGCTTTGGTTTCTCTTCTCTCAATCATTTGAACTTCAAACGACATTAGATTTCTAATTAATTCTTCTATCTTTAAAGTACTGATGTCATTTTCCTTTTCGATTGCAAGTGTCTTTTGATCCCATTCTGGAGTAAGAGAATTTAAGATTTTTCTGACTTGGTCTTCTTTCGAAAATTCCTTTCCAAGGATTTTAGAGAATGCACAATATCCTAAAATCTACAAATGAACTAGTGATAGGGATGATAGGACTAGTGTTGGTAGTGTTACCAGTACCAGTGTCGGTAGCCATTTTGGAAAAAAATTTCAAAATTCAAATTATGAAAACTTTGAAAACCTTTCTCTGATACCAAATGTTAGAAATGTGGATTACGGATCTTAAGGCTAGGATAAACACTAGAGGGGGGTGAATAGTGTTTTAAAGAATTACTAAATATTTTTGAGTTTATGTTAATTTGAACACAAATGTATGCAATATTCAAACACAGATATGATCACAGAAACAAACACAGATGCAGAAATAAAGTAAAAGCAGTAACGGGAAGAACACACTAGATTTTATACTGATTCGGAGTTACACTACATCCAGTCCCGCACACAAGTACGAATTTCCTTTGAAAAGCAATTGTACAATTACACCCTCGATTTCAAGGCTACGAGGTACACCCTTCAGATTCACAATCCTCTGGGTAGAGATACTTGATTTCACGGGCAACAAGTTCACCCAATTAATTTCCTAGGCTACAATCACACCGTTTACACTTGATTGATTTCCAAGGCTACAATCACACCTTTTACACTTGATTGATTTCCAAGGCTACAATCACACCTTTTACACAGAAATGATTACAAAGAAGCCTATAACTCTGAATAGCACTGAGGATCTTGTTTAGATAGTGATAGAGAATCAAACTAGAAATGATCTGGTTAGATTCAGTGTTGATTTCAGCAGAGTAATGGTGATAATATGTATAAAGAAATGTGGAAGAAGAAGAGGAGTGAAAACCCGAAAAATATGATTATAAATTCGTTGAAAACAGCCCCTATTTATAGAAGAACAACAGCCATGTCCATTCGTGAAGGGATATGACGAATAGACACTTCTTTTGAAATTCAAAATTTTGAAATCAACTGACACTATGTCGACATGGATAACTTGGGTATGTCGGCATCCCAAAGGAAATTTTGGTGTTTTGTTTTTCTTTGAAAATAACTTTTATCTTATATTAAAACTATTTTAAACTTTTATAAATATAATTAACTGTAGTTAAAATACATAAATAAATATAGAGAATAATATTTTGGTATAAATAAAATTTTACTTATAATTTTATATTTAAATCTAAGTGTAAATATTAAAAAATTAAATATATTATTATTAAAAGATAGTTTAAAACAAAGGATAATTTGATTTTGAAATTAGAGATTATTTTGAGGCTAAAAGTATTTAAAACCAGGAAAGATGATTTTGATTCTTTTAAAAGGAAGGTTTTAAAATCATTTTGAAAACAAGATATAATTTTGTAAAAACATTTTGAATAAATGTTAGTGGTTACAAAACAATATTCCACTAGATTTTTCATAGGTTCCATCCTACTTAGGGTTCCATCCCTTTAACGGGCTTGAAGTGCATTCCATTCCATGAATAAATTGGATTTTAAGATGCCAGTGCTTTTCTAGGAGTTTTAACAAAATTCCTAATTAAAATTACTTATTCTTGAAATCTTAAACTCTTGTTATTCTTGATACTCATGAGTTTTCAATCTTGATATCTTGAATCTCTATATTGTACATTCTTCATTCTTAGTACCTGCTTGGTTAAATCCTGCATATAGATATATATGTCTAAACTATAATGTTAGTATTTATATTTTATAATTCTATTCTAAGGTTGTTGTCATCAAAACCATCATCTCAAGGACTAACAATAGTGAGGTGGAGGTGCGCTCATAGAAGAGGAAATCGCAATTCATCTTCAGATAGACCAGAAAAGATCTTCACAAGCATACCGCATGCGAATTCTGACCTTAGCTTTTCTCCTTCGATTAGTATTAGCGAAAGCTCGCTCGACTTCATAGCTACCTTCTATTCTTGGTTCAAAAGACAACTAAGACCAAACCTAGGATAGGCATTGGACTTGTTGACTTGACTTGTTTACTTGGTTTCCCGTACCCCTATTATCAATATGCATGAGCATCTTAGGGAAGAACTATCAAAGAGAGTCCCACCTGCGGTTAGCCCTGTTCTTTCTTAGCTTAATTAGTCACTCTCAGAACCAATACTGCAATAAGTGTAATGGCACGGGTCTCAGCTGTTAGTACCCCCTTGGTTTTAGGGTGTACCCTTTTACTCTATTTTATTATACTTTTCCGTCTCATAGGATAATCCCTTACTCTGGGAGATGAATTATGGGACACTGTTGTTTCTGAAGGCTGCCCTCTCTCGGCTGGATTCAAGAGTGTTCAAAAACTGTAAAAATGTAAAGGAATGAAAGAGTCACTCTTTCAAGCTTGATTGACCAGGAACAAAAAATAATAATAGGCCAATGTGTATACTGGGCGTGAAAAAATAAGGAAAGCCATGTACCTTGTATTAGTACTGATTCCTAGGTAGTGTAGCTTTATATTTTTGACGAAGATGTTCAGGTTTACCCACTTCAGAATACCCGGCATAAGTAGCTGCCCAACGACGTCCCACTTGGAAAGGACTCCATATGGGAAAAGGGGAGGGGTCTGAACTGCAAACTTTCGTGTTCAGAGCATTACATTGTCTGACGTGCTTGCATGGGTGAGTAAGAAGCACCAACAAAACCTTTCTTTGTTCTCCTATTGGTCAGTCTGGGAGCGATGAACAAATTCCTTTAACAGAATCTTCGATAAGCACTTTCAATGATGAATTAAGTCTTCTTTGGCTTTGCCACGCGTACTGGGTCGTGATCCGGACAAATAACGAGGGGCTGATAAAAACAACCTCTGTAGCGCTTCATCAAGCACACGACACAAGACTAAATATCAAGACCTTACCTGGTGAACTAGAGATTCAAGCCAATGGAGTAGGTGGTATATACTTTGGTTGAGGCCCTACATCGTCACGAGCCCTTTTTTTATGTTTTCCAATCGCCTTTGATGATTGTTTATTGTGAATCTGTTCGACATATATGCAGGCTTGCCTCCTCATATCCTTTAAACTATGTCATGATGCTCATAGGCAGCTTATCTCTTATTGGATTTCCTTTTCCAATTGGATTTTATTCCAAAGATATGATCTTAGAGCTCCCTTGGCCATTAATGCTAAGTTGTAGTGCTTGACTCGGGGGGGGGGGGGGGGGGGGGAGGCGACTGGAATGTTGCACACTATAGGAAGAGGGTCGGGGACAACCAGAAATCTAAGATATCTATTCGTTTTCCGCTCCCAACGAGATGGAGAATTATTCACCGCTACGCACCTTCATCTTTCTGAGTGATGTGCTCATACAATGTTGCTCCAACTTTCTTCTAGAGGGCCAAGCGGGCGAGCGATTCCAGTCCGATTCCTGTCCTAAATACACCTATGTAAATCAGATATGATATGCTCAGCCATCCCAGCTACTTCAGATGTGTCCGCACCCCCAGCAGTAGACGAGAAAGAAAGTCCCGTTGGTTGCCAATTAATATACTGACGTCTTGTTCTCGCCACCTGGATTAACAGAAATGCTTTCTCTGCCATGACTTGAAGGGTGAGAGGAATAGTCGCACCTAGGCTATAATTTGATAGATGTTGCTTCATCTGGTAGAAAAGAATCATAGATATGCCTGTAATTAGAAGGAAGAACCGCTATAAAAATCTTGCCACTGGCTTATCTCTCCATCGAATCAAATTGGCCAAAGGTGTGCGTTCATGAGCCCATGTTGTTCGCTCTGCTGGATGCGTCAGATCCTATCATATAAGAAGCTCGCTCTTTACCCAATCATTCAAACATTTTGTGGGCGGCGCGCCTGCTTTATTGTTGCGTAGCAATAGAAGTTTACAAAATTTTATGAACTGTCCCGTCCTTTCTTTCTATCTTACTAATAAAATAAACAAAGTATAAAAAGCACCAATTTCTGTACTGGTTCTAGAGGAGCGAAGAAAAAGGGGATGTTTTGTTAACTCCTGGGTCTGGAATCAGGGGGGTTGAGAAATCCTTTCTTTCTCGTCTACTCCAGGGGGCGCGGACACTCACTATTTTCACCTTTCAAATGAATCAAAAACAAATTTTGAATTTGAATCGATGGTCAGTTCCAGTCGAATTATTAACCGACTTTAGTCCCTATTATTCTTGTTCTAAAGTACATTGGAGCTCCTTTTCCCAACAAAAGATCGGTGATCTTACTTTCTCAAGTCATATGTCTTTTGTTCATTTGGGCAAAAGGAAAGCACCTCATCGTTTCAATTGAACGAGATTGAGATCAAGCCAATAGACTCACATTTTCCAGTCGAAAAGATGGTCTTATTTCGCAAGCACCATAAGTTCTAGGTAGGACTTTCAATTGGAAGGGTTAGACCGCAATGGTTCTTAAGGGACTAGCTGCCTAGGTTCGATAAGTCAATCCAAGGCACGAAAAGAAGATAGAAGAACTTCCTCCCTAACAGATGATTCCAGCCTAGTGTGCACCGCTTCCTTCCTCCCTACGTAACTTAGGGCGCCTACTTCAAAGGTGGAATCCGAGCTAGGCTGTTCCCACGGTAGCTTTAAGTTTCGAAGATAAAATCGAATTGATATCTACAAGTCATAGAGTAGTCTAGTAGCTGCTTTAAGTTCCGAGCCTGGGTTCCTCCAGCCCTTTTTCTATGTGTTGGTGTTGCATATGACTGACATACATGAGTTTAAATACAAAGTAGCTTTATGCCTTTCTACAAGCCCTAAATTTATTTCCCATCGTTGTATCCAATCTAATTTAATACCCAACAGAATCATGAGACGCCACCTAAAATTGAAAATTGTTTAAGAGATTTTGATATGCTAGTCTTTTATATAATCTTTTATTCTAGTAGTAAAAATGGGGTGCCTCTTAGGAATCTTTGTATACCAAGATTTCCAACTTAGTTCTTAATTCCATTCTGGAATTGATTCTCACCATTTATTTCAATTTTTTTTGAAATAAATGGTGAGAATCAATCATTACCGATGATTAAATTAATAAATGAGGTTTTTGCCCTCCTGTGTCATAAGCGAGTTGTGGGGACGCTGTGCTCTATCTCCTTAGAAGCTCCCGTAAGTCAACTCTAATAAGAAAATAGATAAGCAAGTACGAGATAGCGCTCTCTATCTCCTGTTATTTATACAAGCTAGGTTAGACCCTACTTAGTGAGCTTGGCAAAAAGTTCATTAGTGGATTAGAAGGAAATAAGAGCAAAGATTGATCTCATCTTTCTTATTAATTTTAAGCATTCTATTGAAGCAAGAGCGGCCCCTTTACCATATCTTTTGTAAGACTGAAGGAAGCAAAGCAGCCAGGGATTCCCCTAGTAGATCAAAAGTCTTATTATCATGCCCTTCCCTAGTCGCGAAGAATCACACGGCCTAGAAAGAATTCGTATTTTGTATAAAGTATTGGATGCCCCTTGCGTTGCTTGTTCAATCTGTCCGCTATTGGAAAAACTCATAGACCCATTCATTTTGTTCAATTTCTAGCCTCATCCGAAAGAAGGATTCTCGTTCTACGGGGTCTATTTAGGTGCATAGCGAAATCCTTGTTTGGTTTCCTCGCGTGCCATCATCTTTCTATCCTGCATATTCGTTGAACTCAATCTCATTGGGTTTTTATTTTTATCTATCTTCTTTGCAAGGGAGGCTAACCGGTTAATACAATCACTTACTTGACTCTCGGTCAAGGAAGCTCCGATCAAGTGCTTGAGCGGAACAGGCCAGGCTGGTTCCGAAATAGGATGCCAAGGTAGCGAAGTTGGTGGACGATCTGTTATGGAAGAGTTTCTTAACCTCCCCAAAAATCATCCTGTGCTCAAGAATTACAATTAGATATAGAAGAAAAGAAAGGGCCTTATTCATTTTCATTCCCCCTTGAAAAAGCTAACTTCTAGCTTAGTTGACTGAAAGAAAGGGCCTACAAGCACACAGGCGAAGGAGATGCATTTTTAGTACTTGTGGTATTGGACAAGCTCTATTACTGAGTTGTACATTGTGCCAGAAGCCAAGGTGTAGGATAAATATTGTTCCCAATGTTTTAGCATAGATATCGACTGATCCGGGCTTGTTCTTGTTGGAACATCATTGAACCTGATTTTCTCCCTTGCAATCAAAAAGGAAAATGAAAAATAAAAGGTAGTCCCACTATCAATTCTTTCCTCCTGAAACAAGGGTTTGGATTAGTCCTTCTTCTTGAGAGGATTCGGTGTCAAAGATTAGCATCTAATTCTCAACTGCAAGATAAGTGAGAGCATCTGTTGCATCTATTAAGTCAAAGCTAAGAAACAGATTGAATCAACGCTTGAAATGGGGTTTTTTTGCGACCTAGGGTGGTCAATTGCTATATTTCTCTTGATTTCTTCAATTCCTATGGGCCTGCCTAAAATTTGATGAATTTGGATTCTCTGGCGTAGAAAGAAAAGGTCTCGGAGAGATGTACTGCCGGGGCTCGGTCTCCCTTATTATCCAAAGAGGGAGCCCTTGCTACCCAGGGACTTAGATCCATTTTCCGACTCGGTTCGATTCTCAGGCGAATCAGGATTTAATGAGTTTTAATATGCAGCACCAAGCAGTTCCTCTTTCTCGATCCGAGAATTTCATTGTTGGAACTGGTCTAGAACGCCAAACGGCTCTACATTCGAAGATGTCTGTTATAGGCCCAATCTTCGCATCTGGGCATAAAGGACTTAGCTTCAAAAAGTATTCCGAGGTATCATCTTATAGAAGAAAGAAATGCCACATCTTCCCCATGAATGTTGAACCAGAATCAAACAAGGGTTGAACAGGTTGTTGATTCTCACTAGGCCACAAATGAAGCAGATCTAGTCGGTACTTCATATGGCATATCCATCTTCCATGGAATCTCTTCCTATCTTGCTTTTGGGAGAAAGAACTAAAGCCGAGTCAAGTCAGAGAAAATAGACTATAAGAGAGAAAGCCAACCATCATCAATATCGATATCATCAATAAGATACTCTTTAGACTTGTCATCTAGGAACTTGTTCGGAAATACCGTAAGCCTTACAACCAACCTTAGATCGGACCTTGAAGCAACCAGAAGAGAAAGCCAAAGCTCCCAACTCAACTCCCCGAGACAGCATCAGGGGGCAGCGATGACCAGGACCCGCAATACAAGCGTCGTGCTGCTAGGCGAAGTAGTGAAGTGCTGCCCCTAGATGGCGAGCGTCCAGTAGCCGAAGGCATCACTAGCTTACGCTCTGACCCGTTCGCTTTATGAAATGTCTAAGAGATCAAAAGGGGCACAAACCACCTCTGGGTTCTCGGCCTCCTAATAATTCTAATCAGTTCTTCATTGTTGCCCATTCCTCACTTCGCTCGCCTCATAAGCTACTGAGTTGTAGAATTGAAAAATCGCCATCTCCTGGAAGTTGCTTGAGGACTTGACTTCTACTGGGAATAAATCAAAAAGGAAAATGAAAAAGAAAAGGCAGTGATGAATTGGGACTTAGTTAGCTATTAATAGAATCTGGAACACCCAGTATATTAATTCCGGATGCTAGTAAATTAATTGTAAGGCCAACTGTAACAACCTGCATATTTTACGATTGAATATCCAAATATTTTTGTTTAAATATTTTATCGTTAGTCGGATTTTAGTCCGAAAAGTTACTTTTTGCACACGGTCGTATTAGGACTCGGGACCACTTCCATTGAGTTCAAAACGCTGTTTGCGATCTTTTTGAATATAAACTTTGATATGTTTGGAGTTAGTGGAATTTTGCCACCTTTTCACTTTGGGCTTTGGGTTTGGTTCAGCCCATTAGCCTAAACTATTAACTCTAGCTCAACCCCCTCTTCTCTCCATTACTTCACTTTCATTTCCTAACACTCAAGCTTCATAAAAAATGGAGAGAGGAATGAGAAATTAAAACTCCAAGCCCTAGTTCATTTGCAAAATCCAAACTCTAGCTCCCAATTCTATGAGAAGCCATTGATTCAAGCTTCTTGTGTTGAGATGTAGTGTGGTTGATTCTTCCTTTGCTTTCAAGCTTCTCCTTTATTGATTTTGTAAAAAGGTGAGATTTTTATGTCACATCTAAGTCTATGATTATCTTTGATTGTTAGGTATGAATTCCTAACACTTATTCATGTGCATTTGATTTTGATTTGGATTGGTTTTGTTAATATTCCAATTTTTGGTGTTTTGGGTTCAAATCTTTGAAAATCATAGCTTTGTTGTTTGATCATGCTTTTGGTGATGCAATGAGGAGCATATAGGGCCGGGTAGTCGAGTGACATAAACCCTTAGCGCCGTTGCTCGACCGATTGCAAATTGAGTGAGAGTTTGCACTTCTATTCCTTAGGTCGCTCGGCCTGCTATATTTCGGCCTGTTAGGTCGCTCCAACTTAGGTCGCTCGGCCTGGTAAGTCGCAACCATTTAAGTCACTCGGTCTGCTATAGGTCGCAACTACTTAGGTCGCTCGGCCTATTAAGTCGCAACCACTTAGGTCGCTCGGCCTGTTAAGTCGCAACCACTTAGGTCGCTCGGCCTGTTAAGTCGCAACCATTTAAGTCACTCGGCCTGCTATAGGTCGCAACCATTTAGGTTGCTCGACCTGCAGTTAGGTCGCTCCATGTTGGGTCGCAACCATTTAAGTCGTTCTGACTTCACCAACTTAAGTCGCTCGGCCTGCTTTAAGTCGCACCCACCTTATGTCATTCTGAGGCTTAGGTCACCTATGTCGCTTACGTCGCCCATTCCTTAGGTCGCTTGTTTTCTTATGCCGCTAGCTCCTTAAGTCGTTCACTTATGCCGCTATCTTCTTAAGTCGCTCAGTTAGGCCGCATGCTATTCCTTAAGTCGCTGATCCCTTAGGTCGCATGTCGTGGAGTCACATGTGTTGAGCCGTTGATTTCTTGTGTTGCATTGTTGTTAAGCCGTAAGTCATGGCTGTTGAGTCGCAAGGGTATTTCCAACTGGATGGATTTGGAATCGAGTTCTTTGGATTTTATTCACGTCTTCGAATGTGAATTTTTGTAATTTATTGTTTCTACAATCGTTTTTGTGATTCGTCACTTTAAAAATATTAAGGTTTCAATACTAATAGTAAATATCAAAACTTTTTCATCAAAACGATTTCAACCCTATTTTATTACAAAGCTCGTTTCTTAAACCGTTTTCCAATCTACTAGTATATATAAACCTTTACCTCACTCGTATGAGAAATCTAATTAAACTACTTAGTAAAACAAGTGGTATGAAACGCTTGCATTTACTTCGTCGGTTAATTCTTGGACTTATTCGATTGAACCTCTTGTGACAATTTTCAAGTGGAAATCTACAATCTGTTCGTAAATATTTAAGTTAAGCTAGTGGTTATGGGACATGAAGCTAAGCTCATATATTTACTAGCTTAGTGTAATTGACACTTTTTGTGATCGATGATGATCATTTTTGTGATTTAGACTAGCAATGTGCGATGTCTCTTTGTCTACGAGGGAGACTAAACCCCGTTTCTGTGGAGTTTCGACTCAAAAATTGGTGGGGTAGCGACCCATGGTCTTCGGGCCATTTTGTGGAGCTTCGGCTCAAAATTAATGGTTAGCAACCATGGAATAGCGTTCCGTTTTGTGATACACGTGTTGGTGAGTTTTCATGCTTCCGTTTTGTGATAGGCCTCCCCCTTTTTGTGATTTCTAGATTTCCATTGATGATTTCTAGAATTTGTGTTTCACCAATTTTCGTGATTTACATTTGATAAGTTTTATCAATTTTTGTGCGTTGGTGAATTTGTGTGTCATTGACTTTTGTGATTGGCATTGATATGATTGTCAATATTTATGATTTGGTGAATAAAAATAAAGAGTATGACATTCTTTGATCTTTGAGAAGATTCTTGTGATATTGATTAATCTCTTGTTGATTTTCAATTACGTATTTGTCATAGTATGGCATTTTGGTTATTATATGATTTTGTCATATCTTTTATTCTATATCATTTCATCTGATATTCATAGTGAGACTAATCCCTTTATTATTTTCTTATTAATACTCGGGTCAAACTGAGATGTTACAGGTGCTTCTGCTTGACTTCTCATCTGGGATTATTATCCAGACTTTTGGCTAACTACTTAGATTAGTAGTTTTTGGTAGCATACATTTGAGATATAGACTCATTGATGTATACTTATTCTTTTGTGAAGCTCTTGTAACTATTCTTTTGTGATATTATGGATCTTGTTTGACCACTACTCTGATGTACACTTTCATGTGTTATATTCATATCTTTTTCTGCCTTTGTGATATGAATTATCTGTGACTGATTTGTGTTATGATATTTCTATATTTGTTTCCAAAGATATTATTGCCATTGTGTAGTAGCTTTGAGTTTGCGTCGGCATGTCGGACTCCCTCTTGAAAAGAAAATGCATGTTATACTATCTGACATATCAGTGCTCGCACAAAGCCATTACACGGATGGTCGCTTCTCAACAGCCTTATTCTCCGTGCTAGTTGACGACATTGCTCCGTAGTGTTCTTGGCTAGCATGGGTATAGAAGTGGGGCGTCACACCAAAAAAGAGCCGAATTCGCCCCTAGCTCTATCCCCCTAAGTAAGGCCGTGGAAAGGTAAACCTGTCTCCATCGGCATCGTCAGAAAGTATGGTCCGTAGCCCTGTTCATAGAAGGTTCGAAGACCCTTAATCTATCTAAGTCAGAAAGGAGCCATTGGCTTATATACCCATTACCTTCTCGCCCTCTCTTTAGTATGAAGGGGTCTTCCTATTAGTCGCCTCCCTATCGATCACCTCGCCCCAATTAATATACTGACCTTTCTTCCTGAGAGGATTCATTGTCCAATTAATATACTGGCAAACGAATAAGAACTATGCTATTTCACCCAGTATAAACATTGGCCTCGCTTTTTTACTATTCGAGGTGCGAAGCGTAGTGGATAGTATGGAAAATCTTAGTATCATGTCTCTTTGGCTATTAAAGATATATTTATATCCCAATGGAAAAAAGGGGGTGGATGCGGGATCTACAACAAAGGGGACCTGGGTTTTCACGAGCGTTGGTGGGTCCTGGAGTGCCATTTCGAACAAGAGGTTTGATTTTGATTAAGTATTTCTCGTCATGTCTGGTGCATACAACGAATATATGAGAATGCCTGATGTGCCACAATTTAGTTGCCATTGATGGATTTCTTGCGACTTCTGGTATAGCCAACTAGGCAGGATCGTGAAAAGAAAATTGCTATGCATAGATGCATGTGCGCAACACGGCGGAGGAACTACCAGAGCAAGGTAGAGATATTGATGCTGAGTGTTTTCAGCTGAACCCTAATGACCAAGGGATTGATGAGTGGGTAGGTGCTTCTCAGAAAGTGTTTCATCGCATATGTTTGGTTACACATAAGTGTTTGTTGGCATTGTTTACTCACTTCCGACTCTTCTTTCTTTCCATGGTAAATTTGAGTGGCATTTCACCCCTAACTAGAAGCCCTTTACCTAAACAAGCGAGCACAATAGAGCTTGCAGTTGTCGTCCGCCAATCATTGGCATAAAAAAAGTAGGAATGGATAAATAACACATAAATCGAGGGCGATCAGTAGGGTACGGTACTAAAGGTCCTCGGACTTCTAGGCCCTTTTTCTTTTAGGCAGCAGTTCAAGCCTCTTGCGTTGACCTGTACGATTCAGAGGGAGGCGATTCTAGTTTTAGGAGTCTAATTTGCTGCGAGCATACCGATGGAATGAACGAAATACGAATACGTACCACCTTGGGGTCAGATGAGCTTTTTGTTGAATATGCGATTATATGATTTTTTGTTTGATGATAACAAATATATATATATATATATATTCGTTTAAATGTATTTGTTAATGTACTATTTTATTTTTCATAGATTAAATAAATATTTCCTTAATAAAATAAATAACACAAAATTTGAATTCAAACAGAAATTTTATTCAACCAAATATTTATTACAATTTTTGAACAGTACAAATTTCAAGCTCTCACTATATACAGTTTCAATTACAATACAAATTTGATTAAATTACAATTCACATTTACATTGCACCTCACTACATTCATATCACTCATTCACTCAACTCATACTGATCTTCAACTTCATTCCAATGTGAATCCAGCAGCTGAGTAATCTATAGAAATACACATTGACGCGGTAAAATTGGAAATAAAATATTTTTGCAGTATAAAATAAAATGTGGATTTTGAAAATAAATATTTGCCTCAGTTATTTGGATTGTTCGTCATCATTTAATTTTGAATTCATCATACACGAACAGCTTGTGACCGACACAGTGTATCACTGTATATGCCATAAGGCCGTGCACACCGATATATACATTTGATAGAATTACAGGGATAGGTGAGCATAGGTCAAACCCAAAACGCCGGGTTAACCTCAAGTGCAATAAAAATAATGTCACAATATCAGCACAAGGTCAAACCCGAGCTCCAAGCTGGATTCAACACAGGTGCAGTTCGAATATACAAGTTTAATAAAATGGTCAGGAGCAAGCCAATCAAAGTATACAAACATGTACCAGCTCATACATATATGCAGCCTCGACTAGCCTCGACTAAAAATCCAAAGTACACATGAAGAGTACAGGCAAAATGAAACAATTGACTCAAATGCATTAGGCAACACCAAGCACATTGTACATGAAACAAATATGCAAGACTGGACAACATGGATGTATAATCACACATGAATACAACTCAGATGCAAGCACACTCAAGGCATAGCGCACATCAAACCAGAATCGTGCTCGAAGCAAAAAATCCAAACCAAGTTCAAGTCATACATGAAAATAACTCAATGCAGCAACCAAAACAAATGCAATAGTGGATCAAATGATCAATGAGCAAGTGCACCACTAACCATACAGCAAAGCCAATATACTAACACAAATGACCAAGTCTATATAGAACAGTTCAACATGTATGCAACAGTGAAACGAAGTGGATAATGCAACAATACTAAAGTGAAGCCACCAATAGAACCAGACACGAGTCAAGCAGTGCATAGTGCAATGAAGAACTTGAACAAGACTCGAGTGCAACCAGAACAACAAGTGGAACTGACCACACAAGAAAAGCTTGACCAAGTGGTAAAACAACTGCACATGAAAATGAAACAGGAATGCAACAGTGAATCACAAACCAAGTGCACCAAAGATACAACATGTATTCAACTGTGAAACTGGATAATGCAAGTGCAGACTCAAGGGATACAAGTTCGAACAAAGCTCAACAGCACAACATCAAGCAACATCAAGT
The DNA here is from genome assembly GCA_030765085.1 of Allium cepa. Taxonomy (NCBI): domain Eukaryota; kingdom Viridiplantae; phylum Streptophyta; class Magnoliopsida; order Asparagales; family Amaryllidaceae; genus Allium; species Allium cepa. The sequence continues at coordinate 516,610,439 of CM060938.1, forward strand.
TAAACAAGACAGAGAAGCAGTAGTTAACAAGCACAAAGAACAAAACAAGTCAAGTATGCAACAACAATGAATTCAATCAGTGCCGAAGTCAACATCGAACCAAGTCAGAAACCAACAGTAGCAAGTTCAACCACAAGGTCAGAAATCATCACATAAACATGGTAATGCCGAAGTGTTAAAGTCTCGTAATATCAAAAATCAAGTTGAAGCCATGAGCAACTGACCGGAGTCAAAGGAAACAAAGATCGAAATCAACATCAGCAAAATCAAATTCGAAACCAAGGTGGCCAAGTAAATTGACCAAGCCAAGAATCAACACCGTGAGTATCAAGCAACGAAATTATATGAATTGAAGAAGTCAGATAAATCACCATCTTTCAAGGATAATCCAATGGCCGAAGACAAATTCAAACAAATATATACAAACGAAAATCAAGGGGTTCGAACCCTATATAAAATCCCAATCATCATCGGCTACAAAGGCAATCAAGTTCAAGTAAGCAAAACCAGAAAAGCAAAAAGCACAAATTACATATCAGTGCAAGATCGAACTCGATCAACAAAGGAGCCGTGAGCAAAGTAAAGAGACGATCGATCGACAAAGCAAGAAAGCGAAATCCCAATTCGATCGATCAAATTGAAAGCCGGCATTTCAAAGCCCCAATTTTTAATCAGAGAGGAACAAATGAAGAAAACCACCATTTTTCACAAGGAAGCAGGCCGACATAGATAAAAGAAGAAAGGGAATAATATTTCACTTAAGTCAAATTGGGCTGGCCTTCTTTTCATTAATATTGGTTTATAATAAAAGGGTTTTAAATTAGAGTTTAGTTTCTTTTGTTTTTAATTTTTTTAATTTGTATTTCTCTTTTAAACGTTGTAATTACTAGTCGCGTGACTAGGGGACAAACTACGTGGCGTAGTTTGAGAATTCGCAACTCAGTGGCTGAGTTGTGGCAGATTTTTGAGCGTAGAGTTAGCTTAGTCAGTTGCGAGTTTACGTGTGTAAGCGTGTGACTACTTAATTTCTAGTAGAAACCTTGGGGGCAACACGTAGGCAGGGTTTTGCCGAAGCTGGGTAAATTCTGTGTCATTCTATTTCTTCATTTATTATTTTGCTATTATCTATTATCTGTGCTGCTATAATTTTGATTTATCTATGTTGAAATAATTTTATAAGCTTCCGCAATAATTTTTATAATTAACATTATCACCCTATTCACCCCTCCTCTAGGGTGAAATCGATCCTACAAGTGGTATCAGAGCTTGGAATTGAAGTTAACTTTGTTTTTAAAAAATTCGTTTTTCAAAAATCAATCTTTGTTTTAAAATTTTGAATTTTTAAAATGGCTTCTTTTAATAATGCTTTTGTTGAGGGTCAGTCCATAGTTCGACCACCAATGTTCAATGGTGAATACGCCTATTAGAAAAATGCAATGAAATTTTTTCTGAAAACCATTGACCTTGGAATATTGTTAAGACGGGTTATAGAGCACCAACTATAACTTTAGATAATTAGGAAATAGATAAACCGATGGATCAATGGACAGAACTAGAAAATAAATTACAAAATGCTAATGCTAAAGCTCTGAATTCTATTATCTATTCATTAGATCAATTTGAATTTAATCGTGTCTCACATTGTCTAACTGCGCAGGAAATATGACACACACTCGAAGTGACTCACGAAGGAACATCTCAAGTCAAAGAATCTCGCCTTGCCATGCTAAGCAGCGAATACGAAAATTTCGCAACGGCCAAGGAAGAAAATGTCAAAGAAATGTACGGATGACTTTCCAGTGTCGTATACAAATCAAAGGCTCTTGGAAAATCATACACAGAATTGGAGATAGTTCGAAAAATCCTTAGAGTCCTTCCACGTAGTTTTGAAGCCAAAGTAACTGTCATTCAAGAATCAAAAGATTTGAAACAAATGAAAGTCGAAGAACTCATCGAAAACCTCACCACTTATGAGCTAGAAATGAAATTCAAGGAAGAGCGTGAAGGAGGAGACACTCGAAAGAAATCAATAGCTCTTAAAGGGACAACTGAAAGTGAAGAAGAAGATGATGATGGTGAAGCAGAACTAGCACTATTAATAAGAAGATTCAAAAGGTGGAACCGCAAATATGGCAATCCAGTCAAAAATCAACAAGTAAAGAGCAGATTAAACAAAGCACTAGACAAATCAGAAGGGCAAAAAATCATTTGTCACAAATGTAATAAACCCGGTCATATTATGCCAAATTGTCCCCAAAATCGACTCAGTCAAGAAAAGAAACTGAAGAGGAGAAGTTTTGCAGCTACTTGGAATGAAATCGATGAAGATGAAAGTGATAACACAAGTAGTGAGAGTGAAAGAGCAAATTTGTGACTTCATGGTGAAATAACTGGCAATGATGATGATGAGCCAAGTGAGGTATCAAAACTTACTCATTCAGAATTACTTATATATTTCCACGAAGTAAATGGCTATTTTGAACGACTTAGGGAGAAGTATGCCAAACTTGAATCACAAAAGGATACTTTGATAGAGTTAAATAAACAACTTGACCAATTAGTTAAAACCTATCAATGTAGGATCCCAAAGTGTGGTAAGTGTCCATTTTTTGAAGAAGAAATTAAAAAATCAGAAATTAATATAAAATCACTTGAAAATGAAATTCTGATTTTAAAAGAAAGTGAAAATACAAGAAGAGAAAATTCTATTAAAAAGTGCACACAATTGTTAAACGAAAATGAATCTCTCAAAACACAAGTCCAACAATTGTCAACGACTTTAGATAAATTTTCAAAAAGTGAAAAATCGTTGAATATGCTATTAGGGAAGCAAACTGTTAATACAATTAGACAAGGACTTGGATATAATCAATCTGAAAATGTTGAAAGCAATATTAATCAAGTCAATTCTATGTACAAAATTTGTAGAAAATATGGACACAATCACAATAATTGTTGGTATAGACCCAAACATGTGAAAACTATATCAATTTGGATTCCAAAAGGCACAAATATGAAATCTCTGAAGGTTAAACAAATCTGGGTGCCGAAGAAACATATATAAATAGTTTTGGGTCTCCACAAAATTATTTTTCAAAATATTCTGCCAGTAACAATCATGGACCTATAAAAACAAATAGGTTACTAAACTCTCTTCTCGTGTAGGTATGCTGGCAGGCTAAGGAACAACAGCAATGGTACTTGGATTCTAGCTGTTCCAAGCACATGAGAGGCGATAAATCAGAGTTCCTTAGCCTAGAAAAGTACATAGGTGGCAGAGTCACAATGGGTAACAATGACAAGTGTAAAATTGTCGGTAAAGGTAAAGTGGGTAACAATACATTTACCTTGAATGACGTACTATATGTTGAAAATCTGCACCACAATTTGATATCAATCAGCCAGCTATGTGATAAAGGTATGAATGTTATTTTTGACTCTGACTTGTGCAAAATTGTTGACAAATCATCAAAAGAAATCTTATTTTCAGGTAAGAGGAAAGGTAATATATATTCTCTATCTTTTGATGAACTCACCCTTTCTAAATGTTTGATAGCTAAGGATATAGAAGTAAATTTATGGCATAGACGTTTAGGGCATGCTAGCATGAATTTGTTAAACAAATTAGAAAGGAAAATTTTGGTAAGAGGGTTGCCATCACATGATTTTGAAACAGAAAACTTATGTAAAGCATGTACCTTGGGAAAACTTAAAAAATCATCATTCATGCCGAAAACAATGTAAGCACTTCTAGAGTTCTTGAACTAGTTCATATGGATCTGTTTGGACCTAACGACATTGCTAGCTTAGGTGGTAAGAAATATTGATTTGTGTTAGTTGATGATTACTCAAGATATACATGGGTATATTTCTTGGCTAAAAAATCAGAAACTTTTTCTTACTTCACAAACTTCGCAAAATTAGTTCAAAATGAAAAAGGAGTTCCTATTGTTTCGTTAAGAAGTGATCATGGTGGAGAATTTGAAAATTATGAATTTGAAAACTTTTGTGATGAAAATGGTTTTAAAAAAGAATTTTCTGCACCACGTACTCCATAACAAAATAGAGTAGTTGAAAGAAAGAATCGAACATTGCAAGAGTTGGCTAGGTCTATGATAAATGATTATAAGCTACCTTTGCATTTTTGGGCAGAAGCAGTAAATACAGCTTATTATGTAATGAATAGAGTTATGATTAGACTGATTCTTAACAAAACACCCAATGAGCTATGGTTCAAAAATAAACCAAACATTGACTACTTCAAAGTATTTAGGTGTCCGTGCTATATTCTCAATACAAGTGATCAACTAGGAAAATTCGAAGCAAAAGCCAATGAAGGCATATTCATGGGATACTCTTCTAGAAGCAAAGCTTATAGAGTCTACAACAAAAGGAATAAAACAATCATGGAGTCAATCAATGTGAAGTTTGATGAAGGCATTAATGAATAGGAAATGGTCAAAATCAATGTTGAAGAGGAGAACGAAAAATATGAGAATGAAAAACCAAAAGAAACTGCAACAAAAGAAGTCCGAAGGAATCTAGATCCAGAGAGATTGAAATTCAAAGCAGATTATCCTCCAGAACTGATAATAGGAAATCCTGTCACAGGTGTTCAAACTTGCTCCTTCTTTAGAAATTTGTGTGATCTGTGTCTATATAGTGGATTTATTTTAGAAATAGAACCCAAAGACATAGATACAACTCTTAATGATGAAAATTGGTTTATGGCTATGCAAGAAGAGTTGAATCAATTTGAGCGAAATGATGTTTGGAGTCTAGCACCTAGACTTAAGGATTATCCAGTCTTAGGAACAAAACGGATTTTCAAAAATAAATATGATGAATCTGGAGATGTGATTAGGAATAAAGCTAGATTAGTCGCTAAAGGATATAATCAAATTGAAGGAGTTGACTTCGATGAAACTTTTGCACCAGTAGCTAGACAAGAATCAATTAGGATATTGTTAGCTTTTGCTTGCAACAAAGGATTTAAGTTAAGACAAATGGATATTAAAAGTGCATTTCTTAACAAAATTTTAAAAGAATATGTATTTGTTTAACAATCAGAAGGTTTTAAAAGTTATGAATATCCTAACCATGTATATAAGCTTAAAAAGGCATTATATGGATTAAAACAAGCTCCTAGAGCTTGGTATGAATGCCTCAGTACTTATCTTCTTGAAAATGGGTTCAAAAAGGGCTGTGTTGACACCACACTATTTCTGTTGCATGAAAACGATGATCTTTTAATTGTTCAAATATATGTTGATGACATTATTTATGGTGCTACTAAAAATTTGTTGTATGAGAAATTTGAGAAAGTTATGCAGGAAAAATTTGAAATGAGCTTGGTTGGAGAGTTGAAATTCTTTTAGGATTTCTAGTCAAACAAAGCGATAAGGGTACATTCATTTCTCAAACAAAATATATTAGGGAACTTGTCAACCAATTTGGATTAAAAGATGTTAAACCAGCTAGAACCCCTATGAGCACAACAATTAAACTTGACCATGATGAAAAAGGTAAGGCAGTTGATCAAAAGCAATATAGAGGTATGATTGGATCACTCCTTTATCTTACTGCTTTTAGACCTGACATAATGTTTTCTATCTTCTTGTGTGCACGATTTCAATCTAACCCAAAAGAATCTCATTTAAAAGCCGTTAAAAGAATTATAAAATATTTGTTGCACACCCCATGATTTGGTCTTTGGTATCCAACAAATGTTAATTTTGAATTAAAAGTATTTTCAGATGCGGACTATGCTGGAAGTCTAGTTGATAGAAAAAGTACTAGTGGTGCATGCTTTATGTTAGGACATTCATTAGTTGCATGGTCAAGTAGAAAACAAAATTGTATTGCATTATGTACCACAGAGGCAGAGTATATTGCTCTGAGTGGTTGCTCTGCTCAAATCTTATGGATGATACAAACTTTGCAAGACTATGGTCTAAATTTTAAATGTGTACCACTAATGTGTGATAGCAAAAGTGCAATTGATCTCACAAATAATCCTGTACATCACTCGCGAACAAAACATATAGATGTTAGACATCATTTATTAGAGATCATATTTCCAAGGAAAATATCTGCATAAATTTCATTTCAACCGATTCTTAATTGGAAGACATTTTTACAAAACCGCTACCAGAAAATAGTTTTTGTAAACTACGTCTCAGCTTAGGTGTTTTAGAAATTTGATTTTCTAAATATTTAACATTTTTTTCTTCCCTGCTAATTATCAAGAAAAAAGATAAATAGTGATTGAAAAAGCGATTAGTGTTGATATTTATCATATATTATGACTCGAGATGGTACAATTAGTAAATTTCTTAAGAAATTTAAACAAGAGTTGTAAAACTTTTTTGTTGGTAAAAAATTCCATGACCATCTCTATTTCTATCATATATCTAACGACCATCACTCATCAAAATTCTATATAGTTTGTCAATATGTGGTACTTTAAACAGGAATCATTCGTTTTTCATTTTACATTTTTAATAAAATGAATAAAAAAATTAATACTAATAATAATAATAAAATAAAATGCAAAGTATTCACTCTCATTTAAAAGTCCTCACGGTTATGCATGGGTGAATTACTTGAAATTTGTTATGTGCTTCCATGCTCATTTAAAAGTCCTCACGGTTATGCACGTATGGAACACATATCAAAATTGATTTTTTAAAATAAACAAGTTGATTCTAATTCCATTTGAAAGTCCTCACGGTTATGCGTGGTTAGAAGATACTTGAATTCATTTTTTTAAATAAAATTGGAATATTACTAATCTCATTTAAAAGTCCTAACGGTTATGGATGGTTGGTAGATATTCAAATTCCTGATATAAATATACCATAAATAGACACAACTGTATGGTTTTATATGATGACATCATTCCCATCATTCTAAAAGTGGAATATGCGCCTAATAAAGTATTTATGATTTTTGTTTGATTTTTTGTTGAAATTTAATATTTATATTCAATTGATTTTTAATATTGGACTAATATCTATCACTTTATCTCCATTTTTCTAACACTATTATTCTTTTGCTGATAACAAAAGGGGGAGAGAAAAGTTAAGATTTTGTCAAATAAAATCAAGTAAAGGTCAAATATTTTCTATTTGCATCTAGGCTCATTTTCTTATTTTTAATGGTATGCATATATGAAAGGGGAGCTTTGTGTAGAGAGGAAGCATTTAAATAGGGGGAGCAATTAGAGTATATCAATGATCAAATACATTTAACATATTCAAAATCTTAAATATATGTTTGTTATCATCAAAAGGGGGAGATTGTTGAGTATGCTATTATATGATTTTTTGTTTGATGATAATAAACATATATATATATATATATATATTCGTTTAAATGTATTTGTTAATGTACTATTTTATAATCATAGATAAAATAAATAACACAGAATTTGAATTCAAACAAAATTTTATTCAACCAAATATTTATTACAATTTTGAATAGTACAAATTTCAAGCTCTCACTATAAACAGTTTCAATTACAATACAAATTTGATTAAATTACAATTCACATTTACATTGCAACTCATTACATACATATCACTCATTCACTCAACTCGTACTGATCTTCAACTTCATTCCAATGTGAATCTAGCATATAAGCAATCTGTAGAAATATACATTGACGCAGTAAAATTGAAAATAAAATATCTTTGCAGTGTAAAATAAAATGTGGATTTTGAAAACAAATATTTGCCTCAGTTATTTGGATTGTTCGTCATCATTTAATTTTGAATTTATCATACACGAACAGCTTGTGACCGACACAGTGTATCACTGTATATGCCATAAGGCCGTGCACACCGATATATACACTTGATAGAATTACAGGGATAGGTGAGCACAGGTCAAACCCAAAACGCCGGGTTCAACTCAAGTGCAATAAAAATAATGTCACAATATCAGCACAAGGTCAAACCCGAGCTCCAAGCTGGATTCAACATAGGTGCAATTCGAATATACAAGTTTAATAAAATGGTCAGGAGCAAGCCAGTCAAAGTATATAAACATGTACCAGCTCATACATATATGCAGCCTCGACTAGCCTCGACTAAAACTCCAAAGTACACATGAAGAGTACAGGCAAAATGAAACAATTGACTCAAATGAATCAAGCAATACCAAGCAGATTGTACATGAAACAAATATGCAAGACTGGACAACATGGATGCATAATCACACATGAATACAACTCAGATGCAAGCACACTTAAGGCACAGCGCACATCAAACCAAAAGTGTGCTCGAAGCAAAAAATCCAAACCAGGTTCAAGTCACACATGAAAACAACTCAATGCAGCAACCAAAACAAATGCAATAGTGGATCAAATGATCAATGAGCAAGTGCACCACTGACCATACAGCAAAGCCAATACACTAACACAAATGACCAAAGTCTATACAGAACAGTTCAACATGTATGCAACAGGGAAACAAAGTGGACAATGCAACAATACTAAAGTGAAGCCACCAATAGAACCAGACACGAGTCAAGCAGTGCATAATGCAATGAAGAACTTAAACAAGACTCGAGTGCAACCAAAACTGCAAGTGGAACTGACCACACACGAAAAGCTTGACCAAGTGGTAAATAAACTGCACATGAAAATGAAACAGGAATGCAACAGTGAATCACAAACCAAGGGCACCAAAGATACAACATGTATGCAACTGTGAAATTGGATAATGCAAGTGCAGACTAAAGGTATACAAGTTCGAACAAAGCTCAACAGCACAACATCAAGTTAAACAAGACAGAGAAGTAGTAGTTAACAAACACAAAGAACAAAACAAGTCAAGTATGCTACAACAATGAATTCAATCAGTGCCGAAGTCCACATCGAACCAAATCAGAAACAAACAGTAGCAAGTTCAACCACGAAAGTCAGAAGTCATCATATAAACAAGTTAATGCCAAAGTGTCAAAGTCTGGTAATATCAAAAATCAAGTTGAAGCCATGAGCAACTGACCGGAGTCAAAGGAAACAAAGATCGAAATCAACATCAGCAAAACCAAATTCGAAACTGTGGTGGCCAAGTAAATTGACCAAGCCAAGAATCAACACCATGAGTATCAAGCAACGAAATTATGTGAATTGAAGAAGTCAGATAAATCACCATCGTTCGGGAATAATCAAATTGCCGAAGACAAATTCAAACAAATATATACGAACGAAAATCAAAGGGTTCGAACCCTATATAAAAACCCAATCATCATCGGCTACAAAGGCAACCGAGTTCAAGTAAGCAAAACCAGAAAAGCAAAAAGCACAAATTACATACCAGAGCAAGATCGAACTCGATCAACAAAGGAGCCATGAGCAAAGTAAAGAGACGATCGATGGACAAACCAAGAAAGCGAAATCCCAATTTGATCGATCAAATTTAAAGCCGAAATTCCAAAGCCCTACTTTTTAATCAGAGAGGAACGAACGAAGAAAGCCACCATTTTTCACAAGGAAGCGGGCCGACATAGATAAAAGAAGAAAGGGAATAATATTTCACTTAAGTCAAATTGGGCCGGCCTTCTTTTCATTAATATTGGTTTATAATAAAAAGGTTTTAAATTAGGGTTTAGTTTCTTTTGTTTTTTAATTGTTTTTTAATTTGTATTTCGCTTTTAAACATTGTAATTACTAGTCGTGTGACTAGGGGACAAACTACGTGGCGTAGTTTGAGAATTCGCAACTCAGTGGCTGAGTTGTGGTAGGCTTTTGAGCGTAGAGTTAGGTTAGTCAGTAGCGGGTGTCGCGAGTTTACGTGTGTAAGCGTGTGACTACTTAATTTCTAGTAGAAACCTTGAGGGCAGCACGTAGGCAAGGATTTGCTGAAGCTGGGTAAATTCTGTGTTGTTCTATTTCTGCATTTATTATTCTGCTATTATCTGTGCTGCTATAATTTTGATTTATCTGTGTTGAAATAATTTTATAAGCTTTCGCAATAATTTTTATAATTAACAGTATCACCCTATTCACCCCCCTCTAGGGTGAAATCGATCCTACACTTTTGGGGAGCTACAGTAACTAATATTAATATAGACTTCATGTAGATAAAATTGCAGTATGTAATTTCACTTCATGGCCAAACCCTCCTAAGCTGACGCCTACTTTCTCTTCTCTTAAGTCTACAAAAAGTGGAAGAGGCAGGATTCGAATGTAGCAAACCTGAGGGTTGGCGTTGCCTCCGATTCAAACTTTTCTGTAGCTGCCATGCTAGGTGTTGTTACTTAGAAGTATGTTTTGTGCAATAGCCCTTCCTATATGATAGAAAAAGGCCCTATGATCCTGAACTAATCTTACCTGGGATCGCAAATCCCAAGTTTGTCTATGAAGAGCGGATCTTTTGTTACCGGCAGGACTGCAGCTATGACTGCATGTGCATCTAGTGCAGTGGCTTAGAAGTAAGCTACCTTGACCATCTTCCGAAGTTCTAAATAATCTACTGATCAAAATCTTCACCATAAGCAGCCTATTGTAAAAGAATTTCCCTTGTTTGAGTAGTAAAGAGGGACGACTACATTATTCTTACGGCTCAACCTTACACTCTTTGCATGCTGCTTGCCTTCAGTTCTTTCTCCCAGAAAGGAAGAGATTCCACGAATGAGGGATATGCCTTACGAAGTACCGACTAGGTTCGTTGCCCATGCAACTGAATATTCAAGATGTTGTCGTGCATCTCCATACTCTGAGTCCCTCATTCTAGCTTGACTTCGCTGGAACGAAAAAATGATTAATCCTTCGCCCAACTTAACTGGTGCCGCGATGTTGAAACTTAAAGAGTCTTTCTTTAGAAAGAATGGAACGAGTTTATGATTCGATCTTCTAAAGCATAAAGAGAAATCAGTAGTACAAGATCCAATCTTTCATCAATGCAGGTTGCTTATCGCTATTCTTTTCCGATACATATAACAGAAATCCTATTCCAATCTGATCCGTCAGAGGTGCGAAGCTTTGTTTCTTATGCGCTGGGGGAAGGAGGGAGCTGCAGACTCAACCAGCTTTGCGTCGAGATAGATTTATACTTGGACTAATTTAAGTAAATTGTTAATGGTTCCAATTTGCCTTGAATTTTTCAGTCTGTCGCCAGAATTTGACAACTGGGCTCTCCGCTTCTTCTATCTTCAAGAGTTTGGATCGGTCACCTCGATTTCGCCCATTGTCCAAGATTCCCCACTGCTGCCCCCTGTGGGAGTCCGGGTCGTGTCTCAGATTTAGAAAAGACGCGCTTTAACCTAAAAAGTACTTTGCCGGAGAATTAAACTCTATGAAGATTAAGTTCATTATATATATATAATAAACAAAATATAATAAACAAATCTATTTTGTGCCTGTACCCCTCAAAAATCAACTTGATGGTAAGGAATTTCTGGATCTAGAAATTCATTTCATATAATTGAACCTTTTCAAACTGTTTCTTTTTTAGAACCAAAAAACTCCCACGTACAGTTTGTTTTTTTGGGGCGAATAGTTTGGACCAGTTGGTTCAAGGGGCCCAGAATTTAAAATGAATGAATAGTGGATCTCATAATATTAATTCTAAGAATTTGGAAACATTTCCAACCTAAAGGATGACAAGATGAGATTGCTTCTGGAATAGTTCAACAATTAATTTAGTATTTGGAGGTCTCGATTGAGACCACTGTTGGCTTTACTCATGCCCGATCGTGAGACTATCTGTTGAATGTCTGATGGCACGTTGCTCCGACATCTTTGGCTTTGGAACTGAACCATTTCCTTGTATCTGAAAAGAATTTTCAGATTAATCAGAAGGAAGTTTGATCCGAATGAATCACGAGGTGCGTAGCCTGATAAAATCTTGTGGGAGTTAAAACACCTCGTATGATCGTGTCAGGTGAGAAACAGAATATCACCCCGAAAGAGAGACTATTAATGGGGACTAGTATATTAATTGGGGCAAACAAGAAATATTTTTCTTGAAATACGGAGGGAGTACTCTTTGGAGCACTTCTTGTTGGATGTGAAACAGATCACGAAACCCCATGTTTTTGGCGTCAACCCATTTTTTGCCTTAAATCCCAGACTTCCTTTTGGCTCCACCAATGCGCCCCACCTAGGTGCCCAAGAGCCCCACTCATATTCAAAAGGCTTCCGACGATGATTATAATAAGTAATTACGCCGCCATTTTTCCAATATCATGGCCGGGGGCTAGGGTAGAGGTCCAGTACACTTCGCCAGTATAAACATGACCAGAGAAACCACCGTTTCATACTCCTCATTGGTAGGATTGGATGGTTCATCCGAAGGGCTTTTTTTTTGCTCCTCGATCTGAGTCTCGTTTGATGAAATGATGCTTACGATTCTGTTAGTGAGAAGCTAAGTTCCGCTTTAAGCCAAGGAACCCAGAGTGAAGGTTGCATCGTTGGTTCAACATCTGGCTGATGCAATACGAAGTCTGCTCGGCAAGTACTATGACCCATTCCACTCTCTTAGTTGTTCCTTCTTTTTGTTGAAATTCCGTTCATGCCGCTTGATAAATTCCCCCAAAGCCCAAGACTACAGAGGAAATTAAGTGAAGTACTCCAGATACAAAGTATGGAAATGTGTCTATAACTTCTCCCTCCGGACCTATCCTCCAACCTAGAGTAGCTAGATGCGGAAGTAAAATCAATCCTTATTCATACATGGGTTTCTTTGGTACGAAATGAGCCACTACAAATAGGTTTATTGCTCTGGCCAATAACACGATTAATCCGGCATGGGCTACATGAGCCCCAAGTAGTTTACCAGATAAATTGATAAGTTTGACATTCCTGGCCCACCAAGCGAATTGGGCGAAGTATGAACCAGGGGGCTTCTTCCTATCAGTGCGTAAGTGTTGTTCGCTGTAACTTCCCAATCGATAACTTCATCCAGAATCATGCCTCAATCTTAGACGACTGTGATAAGCGGACTTCCGAGGACCTTTCGTACTGTAGCCTACCCCCAAACCAGCAGCCTTCACGCCAAGCGACGACCTCCCTTGACCCTTTTTCCATTCATCCTACCGATTAGCTTTGTTCCGAATGTTATAACTTTGCTAATTCCCCCTTCTCCACCCGCTAATTGTTCGTTTTTGAAACACGTCTTCTTCTTCCATCTTTTCTCGAATCTCCCTTAACGGAGGAAATAGAAGCTTGAGAAGGATCAGAGCTTCCTTGACCGAGAGCTATACCTCTATCATCTCGATTGTCCGATTAATTGGGATCTCAGAACCACATTCTAGGGCGTTTTCCCTTATCTGCAACAACCACTGTTGCGCAAGTGCATCTATGAAATTTCCTATAATAAGGAGACCGGTGCTTTCAGGCTCTTCCAAGCTTCTTGTTTTCTTTTGTTGGAAAAACCAATGCAAATATCTATCAGTCTCTTTGAGATATTCAGGCAGTCATAGAATGGAAATACAAATGATGGCAAAGTTATTCAAGACATTAGAATGGCGATTCCGCACAATCGCTCCCTGTGATGCTGTAGAACCATGGCAACTAGGATCTCAAGACGCAGCTTGATAGAAGAGAGCGAGGCGAGCTCTGTAACCAGTTTACTTCGAGTGAACAAGAACAGTTACATTTAGGAGCGGAGCGAACAGGCCCTCAACCAAAGTATATACCACCTACTCCGTTGACTTGTACCTCTAGTTCACTAGGTAAGGTCTTTATTTTCAGTCTTGTGCCGTGGTAGCCTTAGTATAGTATTAGTAGTGCCGGTTGGTAAAAGAAGCTTTCGAGATGTTTGCTATCATAAGAGCGAAGCGAGTTAGTTAGTAAGCCTTGGTTCAAGTAGTCTCCAAGCTTGTTCAAGCTACCGGACTGCTCTATCCCGTAATGATTGCTAAGATAGCTGGACTATCTAACACAGTGATAAAAAGATCTACCTCATAGGACTGACTCTTAGCTCGGAACCAGATCGTATACTGCTAACTTCACTCTGAGCTGAGGGAGGCGACCAGTATATTAATTGGGGACTGACCTAGTATATTAATAAGCATCCGTCTTTTCGACTGGAAAATGTGAGTCTTTTTTGTCCACTTTATCCATCCCCTTCAATCAAAAGAAAAAGGCAAAAAAAGAAATGGAACTAAAGTTTTGTCTTATCTATATGCTCGCTCAGACATAGATAGAGCAAAGCATCAGTTGAAGTTTAGTAATGAGCATAACGGCTCTATTACTTCGATGGAAAGAAGAACCTATAATTAGCTTTTTGGGAAATTTCGAAACGAACAATTTCAACGAAATCTTTCCATTTGTTATTTTACTATGTTCAACACTATGTATTCCTCTATCGCACGATTCAATGGATAGTTTCATTCCATTTGGAACTCTCCCCTATATACTAAAAAAATCGTAGTTGGAGCGAGTAGAAAAAAGAATGGGAATGCCCACCAGGCTTCAACTCCCCTTGATTGATTAGGTGCCTTAACTTAAAAAAATATTATAATTTAATCCATAACAATTTTCGCAATACACCAAATAATTGGAGTTGTTAGCATTGTCAGCCAGGAATGCAAAGTTGTGGTAGTTGAATAGGGGAAGCAGATTTTGGATATGCTGTTGCTTGAGGTTTGCTAACTTCTTTACATAACTGTTTTCTAGCACAATCAAACTATTTTCATAGACTAAGGATTGTCTCTTGTAGGCAGACTCGATGAAGATTTGCTTTCAAATAAGTTTATGTGCATACTTTGCACCAAATATACCTCATAGCTAGCCTGATTTCTGTTTCCGATTATGTTTGCATGATATCTTTCATTATCTTGTTTGTTTTATTGCATGCTTAATTTACTTCATTAATAAGAAGCGCTGATTCCTTTCATATTGCATATGTTTTTACAAAACATCATAATAATTTCAACATATGTTTCGATAATCTTCATTGCTATCTAACACCATAGATGATTTCTTTTTTCTTTTTTCTTGTTTTTTCCCTTCAGGATGAGAGAGGACCCTCTTTCCTTTTACTTTCATTGCTATCTAACACCATAGATTGAGCCCTAACATATCGGTGTACATGGAAGCAATACATAACAAGCTTTATAAATTGGACAGGAAACTCAAGATGGGTGCAAGCTGTGCAATGGTCAGGCCCTTTTCACTCACTTCTTTCTACAAATTCAGCCCAATTCTTGCTTGTAGTCTTTGTCTAGGATTATTGATTAAACTATATTTTTATAGTCATTTATTGCTTAATTGATGAACATGTGATTGCTCTCAGTTCAGAAGGGTATTTCACTTTGAATGAGTTAATTCTTCCATGGTCATAGATTATTGTTATTACACTTCATGTCTAGTTGTGTACGCATGAGTATCCAAATGCCTAAAAAATAAGCCAAAACAAATCAGAGTACTGACATTAAAGATTTAGATAGGCAAACAGTTTCAGTGTTGCATTGACAGTTCATTCTAATAATTTAAAAGCTTCTCAACTTTGTTTATAGCATTTTATCATGCTATAACCTTCATTACTTCGTCTATACTTTTAATAGTAAAGCAAACTGATTGTATAGTATTTGTCTGTGTTTGTAGTTTCAACCACTATCAAAGTTACATAAGTATCCTTTTAATTTTCGTATTCTGCCACGCATCTACATCATGTACATGCATGCATGCGTCTTTTGGGTCATGCACTAATGTAGTATACAAAAAAATCATTTACCTATTTTGTAAATTATGTTAATAGCCATGAGTGTATTATACGAAATAATCATTTAAAACAATCCATTACAACTCCTCCATCTAAAGTTCATCTCCACTTTATAAGAAAAGACTCCAACAAACAAACATTATTCTTGGAGATACGATAGTGGACATTGTGGCGGTAGCTATTTATCTTTTCATATTATATTCTATTGAAACCATGAAATGTATTTTTGAACAAAATGATATAATGGTTTATGTTGGCGTTATGTTATATTTGGTGACAATTGATTTGAAATAAAATTGGTACTTTGTTTCTATTATATTTTGCTCCTTCCACTGTGAATCTGAAAGAATAGATAGATAGCTCTATATTATTTTTCTTTTTACCAACCGATAGCCCTCTTTGGAACGGGTCTAAGTTTCAATAGGTATTTCTAGTTTAAAATTTAGGTCTGTTTCATGGTAGGTTGTTACATTTGGTATCGGAGTTTGGGTTTCCATACTAACGGGAATAATTATACGTATGAGAGACGTATTTGTTATTTTTGAAAGTGTTTTTCAAAAATCTTACTATATAAAAATATATTTACACTTATTATGATTATATACCTAACTCTATAATTCCGACTATAGAAGTAGTTGTGATCATATTTCAAAAGGGTCAGCAAAGCAACTATAAGTTGGAAAAAAATAGAGTTAATTTATACTCCTACTTCGATTACCTACAGAGTGGAGTTTGTTTCGTAGGGAGTGGACTAAAAAGAGCATGACCATGATATATGGAAGCACCACAGAAGCTGAATAGTACTTGACTCCTTTATTGGAACTAGACTTCCTTATCATTGTAGACCCTCTAAGCATAATAAATTATAAAGGTAGAAAATGTAGGTAGAAAGGTTGTAGCTCCAAAATTTTAATAGACAATGAATGTGCAATAAGTGAGAAGTTGCAAGAAATTATATGGATTAATGAGACAATTAAGGTAATTATGGAAAGATAAGGAAGAAGTTAAATAAGTAAAGTTTGAATTAGTAAATAAATGTTTTTAGGAAACGTCTATTAGGATAATAACATCTTAATATGGACTAAGTGACATTTATGGAAATAATAAGTACAAATGTTAGGTACTAATTAAATATCATAAAGCATTAAAAATTCGAAAGTGAGATATAAAGAAAGAGTGAAATAAGCTTCCGTAAGAAGATGTACATTAACCACCATAAGAAGATAACTAAAATTTGAAGACGATTGAGTAGGAAAGTTCAAAGAAAAGAAAAATTAAAACAATTTTTTAAGTCCTAGCCCATGAGGAAGGATTTGATAAAATAGGTTTCGAAAACTCCTTGAATGTTTTGAAAAAGTTTTTCAAAAGATTACTAAACGAACATCTTATGTATTATAAGTTGAATTTTTTTTAGAAAGTGATTTTAGACAGTTTCGGAAATATACTATCATTTGTTATGTGAAAAGTTTGGGGAAAAATCATAATTTTAAAGTGGTGAAATGTTTTAAAAACAAAATGGTGGATGATTTTTGGAAATCTAATGACTTGAAAAGTTTAAAAAAAGAAAAGGTTTTCAACCGTTAACTTCTCGGTATAAAATTTGTTGATTTAAAAAGCTTTCAACTTTTGGATTCTTCGTTTTAAGATTCTCTTATTTTCTATACGATTTCTTCTACTTTGTAAATTTGAAAGTTCTTTGCTTTAAAATTATTTTTAATAAGGGTGTGTAACTGGATATAACACCTGAATGAAATAGGAAAAAAGAAAATAAAAGAATAAGAATGTCCAATAAGATAGATAGGAGAAACAGTTCCGTGTAAAAAAATATGAAGAATAATAGCTAAAATTTAGGTTGTAATAGAACTGGGAATTTTAACCAATGATAAATAATATAGAAAATGAGTAATAGGAATAAGATAGAAGTTATCTTTATCTACTCCATTTTCCCATCATTTAAAGTTACATAAGGTTTTTTTTTACATTTAAATGACGATGATTAATGAATGAGTCGGATATTTTTGTATAAATAAGGAAAAGCATAAGAAATTTATATATACACTTTTCCTATTCGAATTTAGAACTTGTTTGAATAAGAATATTATGGGAGTTTCAAATAGAGTTATAAAACGTATTTGGTTAAATGATAGTATAATTGGAGTAATAAAGCAATAAATGTTGATGGATATTTTAGAATGACATAACCGTCTTGTAATTAGAAACTTCTTTGAAATAATGAATGCCTAATCTATTATTTTGGAATGATAATTGAGTTTTTGAACTTTTTATGCTAAAAATCTTATCTTCAAAAGGAGTAAGTTTTTGTTATAGTAAGTCATTAAAAAGGGAAGTTTTTCATAGTTTCATTTTGAAAACCAAGAAATCTTTGAACATTTTGAATTAAAAGTCTTAACTTCTGAAGGAACAAATCTTTGATGAAGAAAGTTTTAAAAAGACAAATTATTTTGGTCCTTTTTGGAACTAGCCAACTTTGAATTCTTGATAAAGGTTTCTAAGTTTATATTTTTAAAGATGAAGATTTTGAATTTGGTACTTCATGTTTGTGAAATTTCAAGTTTTACAAGAATGGGGTAATAAATACTGATTTTGGATTTAATGAAATAAGTTTGTTTGTATGAAAATAGTTTACTTAAATGGTTTTTTGTATGTCGCTGAAATTCTGGTTCATAAAGAATGGTGAAAACCAAATTTTTATGGACTAGATGGGAATCACTATCTAAGTAGGACAAATTAAAAGTTTATAGGTTATGAATAAAATAGAAATAGAGTATACAACCTAATCTGAAAATTTGAAATCAGTCTCAAACCTCTATTCGAAGAAGTTGGTAAAGTGCAAAGTTATTTCAGATGTATAATTGGGTCATAAATTAGGTTGTCCTATATAATTTAAAATGTAAATTTCTATATTTTAATTTATTTGGAGAGATTTCCATGTAATTTCCAAAAATTAACACACTTCAAAATATGTATAAAAGTGCATTGTTGAAATTAACAAAGAATGCACTAAAAAGGGGAAGGGATGAGTAGGATAGGGATATCATTTCCATTATTTTCACTGTCTCTTTCAATAAAAAATAGAAATAATTATTTGTAAATTCAAACAATGCAAAAAGTTTCATTTGTGGTTAATTAATGGGAGATTATAATGGCACTCCTTTTAAAGGATAGCTCTGATAAATTAAAAATGAAAATGTAAGCGTTCTAGTTTGGAAGTTAGCGTATGCGTATAACCACACTTAACGACTAAAAGTAAGAATATATATATAGTATAAATCACAACTATATACGTATTAGTTAGTAATTAACGGATTATGATTTATGGACATTAATTAGAACTTTAATGGGTAATAAGTTTGTAATCAGTGAGATGAAATGAATTAAAAGGAATTTATTAGGGAAACTTAATATGATATTTATGTAAGAAATGAATTTAAGTAATAGGTAGATTTTGAAACTTGAAAAAAAGTTAGAGGAATTAAAAAAGGACTAATTGGAGATGGTCCTATTTTGACAATAATGACAACTGCTGTGAATATATTAATTGGGGTAATGGATGGACCACATGTATTAGAAAGCAAACTGGAAAATCAAAGAAAATGGGTAACAATGGAATGACATATTAGAAATACCCATCATAAATTGGCAAGGAGTGTTAGGACCTCAACACTATTTATACCACTTAAAAATAAATTGTAGCTTTTGATTTTTCTTTTAAAGTGTTTTGGTTATAATCTCTAGTTATCTCCCTTGGTTCCTCGAAAAGTGAACGATGTGGTGTAAGATATCCTTAATTTATTCCTGTGTTGATTTTATGAATGGGATCAAACCACTTGATAAATATATACATATTGAGAAGTAATGTAAATACGAAAAATTTATGGGTACACTTAATAGGCGATAAACTATAGGTCAGACCGGAAGTTAGTGAGGAAATTAGGTTGGTAGCCTAAAGTAAATGAATGCTTTAACTCCAAAAAATTTGGATTTTGGGAAAAATAAAATTTAGCTTACAGAATGTCACTATTCGAGGAAGAGATAAAAATACATACAGACATGAGAATAGTATTTTCTATTGAATAAAGATGAATAGAAAGGTAGGAAATTTGTGGCTGGGTGTTTGATATAAAAACAACCCTCTTATTCCTATTTGGACAATAGAACCGTAGCTTCTCCAATAAAGATTCTTATCATGGAATTCCAATTAGCATCATTAGTGATAGAGAACCTTTCTTTGCTAGCAAATTTGGAGGAGTTTGCTGCCGGCTTTAGGAACATCATTAAATCTTAGCATTGCTTACCATCCGCGGAGCGACTGACAAACTGAAGGAGTAAATGAAAACCTGAAAGATTTATCTGAGATTTGCTTGCCACACTTTTTATACAATCATTTTACACTCAAGTAGAGATTTTATGCATGTTTAAGGTATTTGCATCATACTTACATGACATGATCGTATGCTTACGCTTGGGTTGAGCTCATTTATAGTATGTTGTAGTACATAATGACATTGCACTTTTGTTGAGTAGATGGTTGTGTGGATTACTTGGTTATATAACATGGATGTTATTATGCGTTACGTTGTTTGCCCTTTAGGAAAGATTTCAGGGATGAAATCCTTTTTAGGGAGAGGGATGTAACACCTTGTAAAATCAATCATAAGAATTAAATTAAATAAATAAGATGGGTTAAAAATGGAAATTGTGCAAAAGTTGAAATTTAATCATGAAAGTTATGACGTGCATTCGTGGTGAAATTCTAATCAATTTCCATATATAATTTGTTGAAAATGGAGTTCAAACGAAAAAATAATGAGCGTTTAAAGTTTTCAGGTTTAACGTAATTTAAATATAATTCAAATTCAAATAAATAATTAATTCTCAAATTTAAAATTTAAAAATTAATTGAGATTAGACTTGGGGGTTAGGTAAATGTTAAAGTTAATGCTAATGTTAAAAGTTAATTAAGGAATTAGATAAACAACGGCTAAAAATTAGTGAACGTTCGCGAATAAAATAGGAGCGGCCGACCCCTTATTTCGACCAGTCGACCCTTAATGGTCGACTTTTGTGTAGAGGCAGTCAATTGCTACCTATTGTACCAGCTAGGGTTTTGGTTGCTTTGTACGTACCAGATTTTATTATTTTTAACTTATTTTAATTCTACGATTTTGATGAGTTTTAACCTCTATAAATAAAACTCTAGACCCCTCACTTTTATTCACAAATTTTTTAGGAACATCAGCGAAGCTCTGTCAGTTCGCCTCTTCTAAAATTTAGAAAACTCCATTATGTTTCAGGTAAGAAATCCTATATACCTATCTTTGTTTATTATTTAATTTCTAAACCTCTTATCCTCTAACCTTTGTTTTTTGAAATCTAAAACATATACAAATCCCTTGTTGTATATATGAAAAAGAAGACATTCGAAGGAAATTATAATGGGCATTTCGAATCAAAGAGAAGCAAAGCTAAGGATAGACTATGAGTGAGAATCTTAGTTTTTCTATTTCAGATTAGTATATGATGATTTGATTATGCCTTATGGGTTTTGGGATTGCAAAAACAAAACATTATAAAACTCCCTAAAATATCTTTAATTCGAAATGTCAATACTAGATGGAAATTATCAATTTTTCATGTTAAATCGATGGAATTATATAGCTTTTGCTGTTTTTGGCAATTTCAAAATCTATTTCACTCCTCCTTACTCTTTAATTTGATTATGAAATTCTGATAATAAAATAAGGGTGTAAAGTCTGCATCTTATCCGTAGTTTGCACCACTTATTCCTTCAAAATTAAATAAAAATTCCCTTGTGTATTTCTTTATAAAAGAGGAGTTGAATAAAAGATGAAATTAGAATTTCAATCTCTATTGTTAAGATTATTCCATTTGTTTGATGTGATAGATTGAGTTTATACACGCGCACGAATCTGTTATTGCAATTTTTGGATATGAGTATTGAATCCTTTGTTATTGATATTAGAATCCCTTGTTATGGATATTGGAATTTTGGCATCATTGGTAATATGGAAAAGGATTTGTATTACTGCTGTAAAAAAGAATTATTAACGCAAATTAAGGCGTAATCTCGGCATGCATAGAAAATAATAAATATGTATTTGTTTATATAATTACTGTAACTAGCGTACAATTATAACATCTTAATTGCGTAGTTAATTAGGTAATAATTGTCATTAAATATCCCTTAGGAAGGTAATTGATTCGTTAAGGCAAAATAAGAAGGAAGAGCCTAATTAATGGACACGGTGTGGTGTGTAATAATATATTAAGAGTTATAAATATGACTAAGTCAAGGTGATGCGAGGTCAATCGAAAGACACATGGTAGTCTGCCCAGAGAATCTAGCTACTAGTAGTTTGACTTTGAGATTGATGTCATATATCACTTATGATGAGTAATTATGATGACACAAGGTTAGTCTCAAATTCTGTAGTGTAAATCTTCCCAGCTAATCTGGCTACTAATTCGTACGAATTATGTGGCTAATGTGAGATGTCACATAGGTACGGTCATAAGATGAAGGATTTGCTTCAGGGTTTTAGAGGTATTAAGTGGTTATTTGAGGACCCGCCTCTTTTTCCCAAATAAATGTTAAATGGTGGGGATTGGTTTTGGCACAGTTAAGGATATCTTGGAAAGGTACACTTCAATAGGAAGTATTAAGTATCCGAAGAGAATTCCATGCAACATCAGTTTGATGGATACCCATGAGGTGTCCACTTTGGGAATTGTTAACCCAAAAAATGGATCAGCACTCTGGATCAAGTGTGAAAGCACCAGTGCAGATAATCAGCAATGCAATTCTCAGATAAACAAATAAAAAGCAGAATTAAGTGAAGAGACACATAATTTTTATAGTGGTTTGGCTGACTCTGGCCTACGTCCATTTTAATCAATCTTTATTATGATTGTACTAGTTGAATCTCTTTGGATATCAACTAGTTAGTCCTTAGATCTAAGTTATAATGAGTTAAAATAAGTCACAGGTACAGGGTTTGACTGGAGAATCACAATAACCCCCTTGATAACTGTTGTGAGGGAGAATAAAGTTGAAGAAATGAAGGAATTCTAGTCGAGTAATGGCGGCTCTCTCGAAAAAGATCCATCTCTAGTTGCAAGTAGGATTCTATTTATAGGGGTAGGAAAGCAGTTAGGCCAACGCTGACTTGTCGAAAGACTCTACTTAGTGTTAGGAAGAAGTCTACAAAACTCAAGGCGACCCGAGCCAACATGATGGATAGCTAGTTATCCATGCTTTAAGACTATTTTTGAGTCTGCCCTTTTGGGTTGCCTTCCTTTTATCTATTTGAATGCCTTATCCAAATATCAAGTTGTTTGGTGTTTGTTTGATCATCCGTCTTCGTGGGTCTTCTGGTCCAGAATCATCCATAATGCGCTCAAAAACTAATGAAATCAGACGAAACTTTAGAGGTACGCTCTACAGAGTGTCTGACCCTACCTTAAAAATTTCAGGCGGTGAAGCCCAATCTACTTGAACCATTAGCGATTCATCTACTTAGGTCAGTAGAGATCCATCATACAACCTCCAAATGATGCCATTTTTTCTATGAGCCTTCTTTTGTGTCTTTTAAGTATTCTTCAAAAATTTGAAGTCAATCCAACTCCATATGAGTTCTCTGGATCCATTATAATTTAGCTGCCTTTGGTTAAACAGCTTGAATCAGATGAGTCTTCACTTCTCGAACTAGATTGTTTGGCATGCTATAAAACTTGGAAAGCATGTTTAGGAATGAAAATGAATCATTATGAATGAGGTTTGGGCGACTCATGATGCTTCTTTATGAATCACTAGTGATCTATGGGTGATGGATCGCTAGCGATCCATCTACTTAGTATTTTATTAGCTGATTTTCCTTAAGTCCTTTTGACTTGTTTGCTTGGTTGTATTGGTTGAGTCTCGAGTTATTCTAGCATAGTTTAAATGTTCTAATTCCTATTAAATCCCGATGGGTCAAAAATCCGGTTAACACTTTCCCCACAAAGTACACATTTTGCATGAAAGTGTGCTTTTCTTTAGAATAAGTTCCTTTCTCCAGTCTTCGATAATTGAGCTTCCCAGCTGCTTTAACCTTTGTGAATCATCTAGTTTTTTTGGATTCTCTTGCCGATCACTATTCATATCAAACCTGTTACATCCTAGACTCTAGACTCTACCTAAGTGTAATCTATGCATCACAATCATTTCGATTTCATTTGGAGTTATTACATCACATATCTCTAATTAAATCGCATGTTTCCAATTACATCACTATCTCCAATTGCACCACATATCTCCATTTACATCACATATTTCTAATTGTCCCATGTTCATTCAAGATTTACATCACTATCAATTTTTGCTTCTCATTGATAGTTGTCACATCATATATATAAATCATATTATATATCAAAATCACATCATATATCAGAATCATATCATATATCAAAATCATCCTGTGTTCATCCAAAATTTATCGGTTTTATTATATTTATAAGGCATTCAAATCCTTTTATTAAATTAAATTTGTTTCAAGGCTCAATCTCTCCTGATCATTTAAGTTTAACGCGCGATCTCGCGATCTCCCTGGATCATTTAATGTTTTAAGTTAAGCGGGTGATCTCTCTAGATCATTTGTTTGTTAAGTTAAGGAGGATTAGGTAAGCCCATCAGCTCACTCTCTGAGGAAATGACTTACTTCTTGCACTTCGGTCCCATCTCTTTGGTCGGGGCTCTTAGGCGATCAATATCGTACAAGTCCATTTACTCGCTCTTTGACAAGTGGATTTGCAGCCTACACTTTGGTCCCTTGATGGCTCTAAGGAGATCAATATCTGTTATCACAATCAATGTGGATTTTTCAAAATTCAAATATTCAAATCAAAACAAATAACCAGAAATTAAATAAGCAGGAATCAAAACAAGTAGAAAGCCTAAATGTTTACCTTGGAGATCCGACTTAGAGTATCCCTAGAGACCAATCTGGGTCTCGTACACATGTAAGCGGCCTGACATTATTATTGTCCTAAATAGTCATATCAGGCATTCGACTTAGAGCGTGCCTAGGGACCATTCGGGTCTCGTACACGTGCAAGCAGCCTGAGGTTATTATTATCTAAATACCAAAAGAAAAGTGTGGAAAACAAAACAAAAAAGCAGAACATGGAGCCGGATCCTACTCCCATCTACCCTGATCATGGGATAATTTGTCTTGGCTCAAATTCCTGGATGATTCTCGCTGCATTTTCTGCAGATGGTGGTTGTTCTTGTAAATCTATCGAATTCCTATTCCTCACGTACTGTGGCAGCTAGTTGTCCCGAACCAATTCTTTAATAAGAGCACGAAGATGTCGACACTCATTCATTTCTTGCCTAATCAGATCATGGAAGATGCAAACCTTTCTATATCTTCTCTAGATCAGTGGGCTCCCTCCTAGGTGGCCTTTGGTAGAGGTTTTGCTCCCCAGTATCCAAGTATATCCTCATCGGGGTTTCAGTCAGGTCAATGTATGAAGAGAATCACGGCTCCTTATTTTGTCGTTTCGGCTCCCCGAAGTTGTTATTGGTTTTCCTTTTCCCTTTTTCATTTCAGTTCTAGCTCCAGGCAGTCCCTTATCCTACACGGCATTTATTTCAGCATCCACATCTTCATCTTTGGCTTCAACGTCTTCCTGACACAAATATCTCTCAGCTTCGTTGTAGAATTTCGCAAGATCCATATGTAGATCCCTTTTCAATGCAGTTTTGAAATCAGTCTTACTCGCAACTCTAAATATAGCTGCTATTAAGATAAATTGTCGATCCAGCTTATCAACTGCACCTGCTGCAGCATTGAATCTTGTTAAATAACTTCTTAAGGCTCTACAGGCCTTTATATTACGTTTGAGAGCGTAAGTATGTTCCTCGGTTGTGAGACATGAACTCTGAACTATCTCAAGAACTTGCTCACCAAGTCGGTCCATGTGCTTATGGACCCATTTTCCAACTGTTTGAACTGCATTGCAGCCAAATCCATTAGTTACAATGGGAAGCACGACCTCATTACCTCCTTAGAAGCATCCAACACCTCCATATATTGGATGTACCCCATCAAATGAATCGCTGGATTTGTCTTTCCGTCGTACATTTCCAGCATCGAAGCTTGAAATATGAAGGATTTCTCACATTTCGGATATCAATAGTAAATGGATTCCTGCTCATGTCTTTCAGACCCTGATCTAATGGTCTACTGAACCTTCATCCTAGTTTAGCAATTTAGTTCTCACCGTCCAATGAAGGTCTCCATCCTAAAGCAATACTTTGCCCCTTGTTTCCATGGGGGTATCCTGAGATGAAATCTTTCAGCTATATTCCTATGTTTTGGTCCATATCTCTGGCTTCTTCTCGACCTACCTTCCTTCGAGGAAATTCTGGTACATATTCTTCTGTAGGTTGCATCCTAGTATTTGGATTAGATCCCATACCACTACTTCCTAGTGTTTCAGCAATCACTTCAGTATTAGGATTGATTTCCATGTTGATTCCAGCATTGCCCACAAGTATCAGTTGCTCTGTGTGTGTGGGGTAGGACCTCATCTTGTTCCAATCCAACTTCGGTAGCACATGCGTTGTTCGCTGTAGTTTGATTCCTATTCCCTGCAGATCTAGCCATCCCTTGCTGCTCCATCCTATGGAAGAAGCTATCCATCATCTCCTATTGTCTAGCATGATTCCATCCTATATCTCTTTCTTCCTGCTTTCCATCTCCTCTCGAATCACATAGTTGGGTTCATGATAATTTGATGACACCTTTTGGCTGCCCCCAGGCTCTGGTTTTCTTGCTACGGCTCTAGATCTAGTATTAGGCGTACTCATCTTCTCTAAATCTTAGATTCAAACTTCAATTCTTCAAAAATCATTCAAGGTTCTTAGTAAAAGCAAGAAAATGGATCAACACCTCGGATCGAGTATGAAAGCACCAACGCAAATAATCAGTTGCACAAATCTCAGATAAACAACAAATAAAAAGAAAAGGTAAGAGAATAGACACAGAATTTTTATAGTGGTTCGGATGACTTTGGCCTACGTCTACTTCAATTAATCTTTATTATGATTATGCTAGTTGAATCGTTCTGGATATCAACTACTTAGTCCTTAGATCTAAGTTACCGTGAGTTAGAATAAGTCAATTACAAGGGTTGACTGGAGATTCACAATAGCCCCCTTAATGACTGTTGTGAGGGAGAAGAAAGTTGAAGAAGTGAAAGAATTTCAATAGAGTAATGGTGGCTCTCTCTTCAAAAAAGATCCATCTCTAGTTGTAGATAGAATTGTATTTATAAGGGTAGGAAAGCAGTTGGGCCAAAGCCGACTTATCAGAAGCCTCTACTCAGTGCTAGAAAGAAGTCTAGAAAAACTCAAGGCAACTCGAGCTAACATGATGGATCGCTAGCGATCCATAGGTGCCATGCCCTTAGACTATTTTTGAGTCCTCCCGTTTAGGTTGCCTTCCTTTCATTTATTTGAATGCCTTATCCAAATATCAAGGCGTTTGGTTTTTTTTGATCATCCGTCTTCTTAGTCATCTGGTCTAGAAGAATCATCCATAACTCACTCAAACCTTGATGAAATCAGATGAAGCTTTGCAGGTACAGTCTAGAGATTGCCTACGACCTACCTCAGAAATTTCAAATGGTGGAGCCCAATCTATATGGATCATTAGCGATCTATCTAGTTAGGTCGTTAGTGATCCATCAAACAACCTCTAAATGATCCCATTTTTTCTATGAGCCTTCTTTAATGTCTTCAAGTGTTCTTCCAAAATTTCAAATCAATTCGACTTCATATGAGTTTTCTCGGTCCATTTTGAGTTAACTATTTTTTGTCAAACAGCTTGAATCAGATGAGTTTTCACTTCTCACGCTAGATTGTTTGGCATGCTATGAAACTTGTTAAGCGTGTTTAGAAATGGTAATGAATCATGATGCAAGAGGTTTGGGCTTATGATGCTTCTCTATGGATCGCTAGCGATCCTTGGGTGATGGATAGCTAACAATCCATCTACTTAGTATTTTATTTGCTAATTTTCCTTCAGTGATATTGATTTGTTCGCTTGGTTGTTTTAGTTGAGTCTCAGTTATTCTAGCATAGTCTAAATTTTCTAAATCCTTGAATTCTGATGAGTTAAAAACCAGGTTAACAGGAATAGGTATTAAATGATGGGGGTCTACCTTAATTGAGGTCTTAAATGATCAAAGTCTGTATATTTTCCATTAACAGGTATTAACTGGCTTGGGTTTTATCTCTTGCATCGTTAGATATTTATGACGTTAGTTATGGGTTATGAGATTTTGAAATCTACTTCAGAAATGGAATGTATCAAGTGGTTGTTTGAAGGCCTGCCTTTTTTCCTTATATAAATTATTAAATGGTTTTAAAATATGTAGGACATATTCTTATTTTGAAATATACTGCCCAAGTACTGAAATAGTAAGCCTCGAGGTTTTTATTGACTAGATATTTATTGTTTTGACTCCCTCCTCATTATGACACAAGTTAGAGAAGGAGTTGATGATGCATGGAGATGATGATAGTGGAGATGATGATAGTGGAGCTTGTGGCAGTAGCTATTTTTCTTTTTATGTTATTTTCTATTATACCAATGACATGTATTTTTGAACAAGATAATGTAATGGTTTATGTTGACATTATGTTATGTTTTGTGACAGTAGATTTGAAATTAAATAGGTACATTATTTCTGTTATATTTCATTCCAGTGTGAGTTCTGAAAGAATACATAGATAACTCTATATTGTTTCTTTTTTTACCAACCAATAGCCAGCTTTGGAATAGATTTATGTTTCAACGGGCCTTCTTTGGATTAGAATTTAGGTCTGTTTCAAGGCGGTTTGTTACAGACAAGCTAGCAAAGTCTATAAAGTGAAAGATCACATTGATGGCTGAAAAGTTTAAAGTATTTCAAAAGTATGTGATGAATTCATACCATTTGAAATGTTGTTTGTAGCAAAAGCTGGCACAAACACCCAATAGATTGAAAGTAGAGAAATCAAATGAAGAATTAAATTTAAAGAGAGAGAAACAAGCATAAAAAAGGACACGCAAATTTATAGTGGTTCGTCATAGATTTCCTACATCCACTTTGAAGGAATTGCTGTATTAATCACTTGGTTTCTGAGTACAAAGGGATTAGATTGGAATTGGTTCTCAATTACAACGAAGTTCAAGTAAAACAGTAACATAAAGATCTTTTAATCGAACAGCGAACTCTCTATATATAAAGGTGGACGACAAATATCTTTCTAAAAATTCGCCGTTAGAATTTCAATATGAAGACGAGGTCACCCAAAAAGTTTCATGGCCCAATTTGCAAGTATAGGGGATTGGCCTCGATTAGTCCAAATGGACATGTGGCATCACATGATCGCTCTGGTGGGTCCCATTCCATGTTAGCTTCTTGTTTCCAAAATTGTTTGCATAGTTTCCTCTATGCTTTTAGATATATTGATCAATTCCCGTTGAGTTGAATTTCTAGTTTAAGTTGTTCATAAACAAAGTGTATGATACGATCCCCTGCCTAGGGGAATTGATAAGTACCGATCCCCTGCATAGGGAAGGCACTAATCCATATTTATAATATTCCAGAGAGTCTCTCTTGATCTCGTTTGACCGTTGCTTCATACCACGGTTTGTGCTTGATCCCTGAATTCCATGATCATCTCTTTGGGTTGCTTGCCTTGTCTATCATCGACTCTAACTGGTCCAGTCGGTATGGATACAGCCGGGTTAAAATCCCAGATAACACTTGCCCCCTAAGGTATGTCTTGTTTCAAACATGATGTGTTTTGAATCGAAGCAAGTTAGACTTTTCCAAAAGGATTCCATTCAGTTTTCTGAACAATTGTTATCCATTCGTTGAATTGTCTTTCCAAATAGTCTATTTGTAAGATCCCGCCTTTTTGTACGTTTTAAATCGGCGATAAACCACACATGTCAGACTTAAAGCATACAGTAGGGCGGGTTGTAATTGGGGTGAATAAGAAAAGGCAAGGAAAGAAGAAAACAAAACAGAATCTTGCAGCGGAACGACAAAATATGATAATCAAATAACAGTTCATGAAGCTGTTTTACAAAAACGTTTGATTATACTTATACAACACATATGAGAGTTACACATATCAGAGAATAATAGATAACAGTGCAGCAGAACAATGTGATGCAGTGGAATAATATAATAAATAATATTAATACAATCCTCGTCTTCGTCCTCCAGAAATAAAGTTTTCAAATCCCGAAATGCTCAGGCTGACCTGAGCGAATTGAAAAGACAAAAAACTTGAGTCGGAACTAAAAGATCTTAAGTAAGTTAAATCAACAGAAATAAATATGAGTGTAAACGGCGTCAGAGGTGTTTACGGGTTTTGAGATCTCCTATCCAGTGTCTAACGTGAGTGCAATAACTTAAGAGATGCTCGGGATTCACATCTCCTAAAAATCCGATAAACTATTTACTACGTAGTAATATTTCGCTATTATAATAATGTCTATAGTAAAATAAACTTACTTTAAATAGCCTTAAGGAGTGACCCAATATTTCCCTTAACACGTAATAGTCCCAGTTGTCCATCCAGTATCAGCGCATCTACAGATCGGGAGACTACCCTAAATACTCCATGGGCTACGGGAGAAAACCAAACTCGTACAAGGCGCGCTAGGGTAGGTGACACGGCACACAAGATAATGCCAGGGTAGATACACCACTTACACATCCCGGTTGGTGGTAACGCGTAGCAGCTACTACCGCCCACCTCGAGCCACACCCCCAAAATCAAAAATCAAAAGTGGTCACCGAACCAATCCAAAAGTCAGAGTATAATATCGAAGGAGTGTGTCCAATAAGAGGGGCTACCTCCTTGGCCCGAGAATCGCTCTTGTTGACCGCCTTATGCCAACTCACGAGAGTCGGATCCACGTATAAACCTTAATAGAACGTCGCCACCATCATACTTCATTCTGGAATCTCCACCGCGTACACGGTTGTTAAAGTGGTTTTCGGAGTTGGCAGAGAGTATGGAAGCTTCCGATCCCGGTCTCTTTAACAACCAAATGTTATTATAACACCGCAGTCATTTCAAAATAATTTATACTTCAAAACTAGAATATAATATTCATTCCAAAACCATATAAATACGATATCATTTCCATTTTTAAAACCAAATCAATATGATATCATTTTAATAAACCCAAATCAATATAATATCATTTTTATTTCAAATATATCCTTCCTAAAATCATAGCACTTTCAATGTTATAACACTTCGAAGTCAAACCACTTGAAATATAACACTTCCAAATTATAATACTTTGAAACTCAAAACTTTGAAACATAACTACACCACTTAAATGGCTTAAATATTAAATCACTTTATATAATAAAATAGCTTCTTTAGTTTCACAAATCAATTCCAAATATAGATTTGAACCCCCTAATAAATCATTTCAATTTCCATATATTTTTCCATCATTTCAAAAATAATTCTTTGATAATTTCATATATATCAAATTCAATTACTATATTTTAGATTTGAAATGTTTACTGAATAAGTCCAATATCATTTAAATAAAACCTTTAAACTTCAAATAACTGGATATTCTTCCAATTTATTTAACTCGATGTACTCATTTATATCAACTTGATATTCATTTATATCACTCTAAACCAAAATCAAGTTATAAAAATCATACCCTTTAAAATCTCAATTTTATTTCAATTTCAAATCAAATTTATTCGAGAAAATTTCTTAAACAATTTGATTAAAATCAATTTCATATTTATCCTCCAACCTTAATTTTATTTAAGTCATTATAACTCTATATAAATCAAACTTATTATTAAACTTATTTTATATTAAACAATTTATACATAGCTTAAAATTTAGAATAAAATAACATTTATATAACATCAAAAATCAATATTTAAATAAAATCATATATTTCTTTACAAAACCATAGAAATCATTTCAAAATATTTTTATATATAGACTACGGTGTCTGTATAAAAAAATTTATCCTATGGTAAGTGATACGGATGTTTATCATTTCAATTCATAATTTAAAATATAAATACGATTATATATCATTTCAAACTGCAATCCCGAATGAAATAAAACCCATAACAACTTGTAGTTTATAACAATACAAAATACAACATCCATTCATCCAATATCAATCATCAAACATTTATCACAATCATCATCCAATTCAATCATAACATCAATATAGAGCAGATAATAAATAACAGGCATTTACTGGCAGTTTATATTCAAAAATAAATTAAATAACTATTTAACTAGCAGTTTATATGCAATAATAAATTAAATAAATTTTTAACTGACAGTTTATATGCAATAATAAATAAATAATAATTTAATTCAAATAAATTCAATGTAACTGAGATGATGATTAAAAATATGCCAAACAGTCATAAATAAATTTCTAATCACATCATAAATAAATTTAACAAACATAAGAAATTTTAGAAGTTGTGAGTGGGTCGAAACACTCACATTTCGAATTTAAATTGAATTTAAATCCAATTCAAACCCAAAATTTGAACAGTCTCAGAATTCATCCAAACCAGCGTCAAAATGTCCGGAATTCCGATGTAAACCTAGCGGAACAAACCACGCGTGAAACGGATTTAGTACGTAAAAGTTATGTCAGTTAGAAGGAGTAAACTTTAAAGTTTAAATTAAAATAAATGAATTAAATAAAAGTAAAGAACAGCTCTTGCCACGTCACCTGAAGCATCGCTCAAGAATCATCTTCTCGTTCGCACACAGTTAGGGTTTACCGCCGCCACACGCTATAGACACTTGCATCCCCCAATGAGGCGCCGTGCCGCTTGAGATGCTCGCCTACGCCACCGGAGAACACCATGACCACCCCTCATCATTCCGACCGCCAAATGCCAAGCACGATCAAGAATTAAGACAGATGCCACCAAAAATACGGAACCCTAGTCGAATTTTGATGCTCAATCCAGCCGTTAATCCATCAAACGAACACCAGCGATGAGAAGCACTCGTCCATCTCTACGCAACGGTAACCTCCAATCGACGATCAGACGAAGTTATGCTAGATGTTTTTAAGTATTTTAAACGCAATGGAATAGGTTTTAAGTCTAAATTCCATCATATGAATAAGTTATGCTAGAATCAAGTTATTTCAAATTGATTTCAATTGATTTTAATTAAATTTATTTCTAAGCGTTTCAAGTCCGTACGATCAAACGACGAGCCGGATCGCTACGAAACTTGAAATCCTACAATAATTCACTGTTATGGATCCGTTGAAACTGGTTTCATCGAAATCCGAGTAAGTGGCCAAAAATGGCTAATTTCCAGTTTATTAAATAAATTAATAATTAATTAATTAAATCACTTTTCCAATTTCAATTCCATAATTAACAAATTTCATCATTTTTGATTTCTTAAACAATTAAAATAATTTAAAAAAATTTAGATGTCAATCTAAAGTTGATTAATCCATCAATTTCGGTGTTTAATTCCAGTTTCATTAAATTCAGAAATTATAAAATAAAATTCCCAAAATTCATTTATTAAAATTTTAAACCTTATTATTCGAGTCTTTATTACACTAAGAATATAACTAACATTGTTTTAAAATCTTGGTTCTTAACATTCTCCATTTTAACTTAATTTCAATTAACGTACTATTTAATTACCTTTAATTGCAATTTGATTTCCAATTTTATTAAACACACTAAATAAATAAATAACATACATTAATTTTCACCTATTCACTTTTACTTACATTTATAAGTTTATTACTCACCACCACAGGTTATAATTTCATATGTAACCCTAATTTTATTTAATTACCACTAACACTGTATTATTTTGTTCATTAATTCAATATTTACATTTGTTTTTCTTATATTTCATTTATAAACAAATTATAATATTTCCACTATTTCAATTAATTTGAATTCCATTCAAGTTATTAGCTATTCACTTACATTAACATTATTACCTTTATTTTAGTGATTTTATTATTAAATTACAAATTTTTATTTTTCCTTCCAAAGTATATTACGAAAACTTAATAAATTAACAAAATTTAATTATCGAAAATTTACGGGTCGTTACACTCTCCCCCACTCACAACTTTTCGTCCCCGAAAAGGAAAAAAAGAAGGGAAAAGAAGGATTAAGAAATCAATATATCTTATTCAAAATATTAAATTTATAAACAGTTGAACTTACAATGCTAATAATTTAAATAAAATATACTAATTTTACAACCGTTAAATCTTTTTATACTCAAATTAATAAAGTTTGGAAAAACATTTTAAAAAAATTTCTAAGTCCAAGATTAACGGAAAATTTCGGCAGAGTCACCTTTGTATAGGATGGCTCGGGAGAAAATATAATATCAAATATAACAATATATATATATCTTCCAAAATAATATATCCCAACAACGTAAAAAACAATATAGTAATGCTATGAAACCGTAATCCGAGAATGTACCTATTTGTCGGCAATTTACGCTTAATTATGAAACCAAAAGCAGTAGCAATGGCTTCCCTAACCTGTATTTCACTTATATAATCCCAAAAAGGTTAACAATTATATAAAATAAAATATTCAAAGTTGTTTCAATCACTAACAACCAATCAATATAAACAACAATCACTTGCAACAAGGCATACAACCATCACATAAAATCAACACAAATCAATCGTTCATTCATATCAAACAAAACAAATAGTTGTTCAGGTTCGAACTTTAAATTGTACAGAATGAAAAATAAACTGCTAAGTGCACCCTTTTACTTAATAGTCTTAGGTGAAACTAGATAGATTATTCTTACATTCAAACAATTTTAAGTATCCTTGCCCAAACAACCATAAACCAAACAAACTACCAATTCAAACAACAGATAATGTTCATTCTTATTAATTTCATTTTATAACATTTGTTGTTTGATTCCTTTTTTATTCATATAATTGTTTATCCCTTTTATTTACATTTATTTCTTGCAAATTTTCAATTTCCATTCATTCATTTATTACATAATTTCATTTATTCGTTTATTTGTAATACTTACATTTCTATTACATTAAATTAGTAGCTTTTCAACTATACTTAAGCTTATAACAACTACAACATCAAATTCTTATTTATTAAAGAATTTCATTGAATACTTTCATTATTTCAATTTTTTACTTGTATAATATCCTATTACATTTTCTTATTAAACCCTAGAACTTTTGACAGTTCTAAGTTATATATATGCTTTAAAGGATGTAATTGAAAATCATATAAGTTTATCCAATTTCTTTTAATTAATTTACTGTTCAATAATCATATCATTTTTTTTATATGTCACTAATTTCAACTTTCTTGTAAATTCCTTTATAACCTATCATTTAATCTCTTATTTTAATTTGAGGTTCCAATTGTTAATAGTAACATTCCATTTCACTACAATAATTGAAACTATTAATTAACAAAAACATAAGAACTAAGTACCGGGTTAAATTTCAAATCATTTTAAAATAATAGATAAATGTATATACTTACAATTTATATATATAATTACTTACAATTTATATATCTAATAATGTTTAAAACAATCTAAAATTTGTATATGTTTATCAAAATAAATTTGCAGTAAAACTACTACAGTGGCCTTCCCACTTCGAAACTCGAAAATGAATGTCAATGATGCGTGCACTCATCAACGAAATTATTTTCCAGCGACAGAGAGGAGAGTACTTATTTCTTCCAAAATTCCTTTAAAACAATTCCAAAATCATTCGAAAGAAATTTTCAAAACCCTGGAACTTAGGTTCTAAAATTTTTAATTTATTCTCATTTTATTTGTAAATTTTATTTTACAACCAATATTTATAAATTTCACTACCTGACAATCAATATATTACAACCAAATATATATCATTAATTTTTTTATTTTATATATATATATATAATATAATAGGTAAAATTATTTCATTCACATATATTCAAAATAAATATTGTGTTGTTCTGTCCTATTAAGCGTTTAGAAATCCCTATTGATGTCATAGCGTCCTATGCATCAACCAAAATTTATAATTACAAAACGGAACAAATTAACACAATAATTTTTTTTTATAACACTAACAAATACGCTTTCCCGTATATACACTCAGCGACTCATCATAAGGTATTACTACCAGATTAATAAAGAGTCAGTCCCCACAAAGCTAAGGTTTATCGCTAAACCAAAGCTCTGATACCAGATGTAACATCCCACCTTTTTGTACATTTTAAGTCGACGATAAACCACACACGTCAGACCTAAACCATATAGAAGGGCGGGTTGTTATTGGGGTGAATAAGAAAACGCAGGGAAAGAAGAAAACAAAACAGAATCTTGCAGCGGAACGACAAAATATAATGATCAAATAACAGTTCATGAAGCTGTTTTACAAAAACATTTGATTATACTAATACAACACATATCAGAGTTACACATACCAAAGAATAATAGTTAACAGTGCAGTGGAATAATATAATAAATAATGGTAATACAATCTTTGTCCAGAAATAAAGTCTTCAAATCTTGAAATGCTCAGGCTAACCCGAGCGAATTGAAAAGACAAAACACTCGAGTCAGAAATAAAAGATCTTATGTAAGTTAAATCAACAAAAATAAATATGAGTGTAAACGGCGTCAGAGGCGTTTACGGGTTTTAACATCTCCTATCCAGGGTCTAACGCGAGTGCAGTAACTTAAGAGATGCTCGGGATTTACATCTCCTAAGGATCCGATGAACTATTTACTATGTAGTAATATTTCTCTATTATAATAATGTCTACAGTAAAATAAACTTACTTTTAAATAGCGTTATGGAGTGACCCAATATTTCTCTTAACACGTAATAGTCCCAATAGTCCATCCAGGATCAGCGCATCTCCAGATCAGGAGATTACCCTAAATACTCCACGGGCTGCAGGAGAAAATCAAATTCGTACAAGACGCGCAAGGGTAGGTGACACGACACATAAGGCAATGCCAGGGTACATATACCAATTACGCATCCGGGCTAGTGGTAACGCGTAGCGGCTACTACCGCCCACCTCGAGCCACAACCCCAAAATCTAAAATCAAAAGTGGTCACCGAATCAATCCAAAAGTCAGAGTATAATATCGAAGGAGTGTGTCCGATAAGAGAGGCTACCTCCTTGGCCAGAGAATCGCTCCTGTTTTAGCCACCTTATGCCAAGTCACGGGAGTTGGGTCCACGTATATACCTTAATAGAACGTCGCCACCATCTTACTTCTTTCTTAAATCTCCACCGCGTACACGATTGTTAAATTCGTTTTCGGAGTTGGCAGATAATATGACAACTTTCGATCCCGGTCTCTTTAACAACCAAACATTATTATAACACCACGATCATTTCAAAATAATTTATATTTCAAAACCAGAATATAATATTCGTTCCAAAACCATATAAATACGATATCATTTCCATTTCTAAAACCAAATCAATACTATATCATTTTAATAAACCCAAATCAACATAATATCATTTTTATTTCAAATATATCCTTCCCAATATCATAGCACTTTCAATGTTATAACACTTCGAAGTCAAACCACTTGAAATATAACACTTCCAAATTATAATACTTTGAAACTCAAAAATTTGAAACATAACTACACCACTTAAATGTTAAATTACTTTATGTAATAAAATAGCTTCTTCGGTTTCACAAATCAATTCCAAATACAAATTTGAACCCCCTAATAAACCATTTCAATTTCCATATATTTTTCCACCATTTCAAAACTAATTCTTTGATAATTCCATATATATCAAATTCATTTACTATATCTTAGATTTGAAATGTTTACTGAATAAGTCGAATATCATTTAAATAAAACCTTTAAACTTCAAATCATTGGATATTCTTCCAATTTATTTAACTTGATATACTCATTTATATCTACTTGATATTCATTTATATCACTCTAAACCAAAATCAAGTTATAAAAATCATACCCTTTAAAATCTCAATTTTATTTCAATTTCAAATAAAATTTATTCGAGAAAAATTCTTAAATAATATGATTCAAATCAATTTCATATTTATCTTACAACCTTAATTTTATTTAAGTCATTATAACTCTACATACAATATAATTTAAACAGATACTTAACCATATTATCCTCAATAAAATCAAACATATTTTTAAGCTTATTCTATATTAAAAAAATTTATACACAGCTTAAAATTTAGAATAAAATAACATTTATACAACATCAAAAACCAATATTTAAATAAAATCATATATTTCTTTACAAAACCATAGAAATCATTTCAAAATATTTTTATATATAGACCACGGTGTCTGTATAAAATTTTCTATCCTATGGTCAAGTGATACGGATGTTTATCATTTCAATCCGTAATTTAAAATATAAATATGATTATATATCATTTCAAACCGCGATCCCAAATGAAATAAAATCCATAACAACTTGTAGTTTATAACAGTATAAAACACAGCATCCATTCATCCAATATCAATCATCAAACATTTATCACAATCATCATCCAATTCAATCAATAACATCAATATAGAGCAGATATTAAATAACAGGCATTTACTAGCAGTTTATATTCAAAAATAAATTAAATAACTATTTAACTGGCGGTTTATATGCAATAATAAATTAAATAACTATTTAACCGGTAATTTATATGCAATAATAAATTAAATAACTATTTAATTCAAATAAATTCAATTTAACTGAGATAATGATTAAAAATATGCCAAACAGTCATAAATAAATTTCTAATCGCATCATAAATAAATTTAACAAACATAAGAAATTTTAGAAGTTGTGAGTGGGTTAAAACATTCACTTTTTGAATTTAAATAGAATTTAAATCCAATTCAAACCCAATATTTAAACAGTCTCAGAATTCATTCTAACTAGCGTCAAAATGTCTGGAATTCCGATATGAACCTAGCGGAACAAACCACTCATGAAACGGATCTAGTACATAAAAGTTATGTCAGTTAGAAGGAGTAAACTTTAAAGTTTAGATTAAAATAAATGAATCAAATAAAAGTAGAGAACAGCTCTCGCCACGTCACCTGACGCATCGCTCAAGAATCATCTTCTCGTTCGCACACAGTTAGGGTTTACGGCTGCCACACGCTATCCATGCTTGCATCCCCCAACATGGCGTCGCACCACTTGAGACGCTCGCCCACGCCACCGGAGAATGTCGCAACCACCCCTTATCACTCCGACCGCCAGATGCCAAGCACGGTCGCGAATTAAAACAGCCACCGCCTAAAATGTGGTGCCCTAGTCGAATTTTGATGCTCGATCCAACCGTTAATCCATCAAACGAACACCAGCGATGAGAAGCACTTGTCTATCTCTACGCAACTGTAACCTCCAATTGACGATCATGCGAAGTTGATTTCGGCACGATGAACGACCATGCTTTGTTCTTTAATTTCTGGACGAATAGAGATTCAGATTGGAAAACGAATCACAGATCTGAGATTCGCTCGTTTAAAGCTTTCTAACGATATAAAATATGATATAGTTTGAAGAGTTTGAAATTTTCATTTTGGTTTTGAATTGCAATTGGATTTGGAAGTGATAATTTATTTGTCTGCCATTGAGAAGGAAAGATAGCCGAATTGTACGTACATAAATGAGGAATAAGAAATAGGCTAGGGTTTATAACAAGGTATATATAGAAAAGCTGAAAAATAGAGGAACAGATACGATTGGTTTGGACCGTTGAACGATAAATGACCAGAAAAGCCCGTTTCGACTTAGGAACAAAATTGGGTCAACACACATATCAAAATAGATGTTTTTAAATATTTTAAATGCAATGGAATAGGTATCAAGTCCAAATTCCATCATATGAAGAAGTTATGCTAGAATCAAGTTATTTCAAACTGATTTCTAGGTGTTTTGAGTCCGTACGATCAAACGATGTGCCCGATCGCTACGAAACTTAAAATCCTATAATAATTCACTATTACGGATCCGATGAAATTGGTTTCGTCGAAATCCGAGTCAGTGGCCAAAATGGCTAATTTCCAGTTAATTAAATAAATTAATGATTAATTAATTAAATCACTTTTCCAATTTCAATTCCATAATCGACAAATTTCATCATTTTTTATTTCTTAAACAATTACAATAATTTAAACAAATTTAGATGTCAATCTAAAGTTGATTAATCCATCAATTTCAGTGTTTAATTCCAATTTTGTTAAATTCAGAAATTATAAATTAAAAGTCCTAAAATTCATTTATTAAATTTTTAAACCTTGTTATTCGAGTCTTTATTACAATAAGAATATAACTAACATTGTTTTAAAATCTTGGTTCTTAATATTCTCCCATTTTAACTTAATTTCAATTAACGTACTATTTAGTTACCTTTAATTGCAATTTGATTTCCAATTTTATTTAACACACTAAATAAATAAATGACATATATTAGTTGTCACCTATTCACTTTTACTTACATTTATAGGTTTATTACTTACCACCACAGGTTATAATTTCATATGTAACTCTAATTTTATTTAATTTACCATTAACACTGTATTATTTCGTTAATTAGTTCAATACTTACATTTGTTTTTCTTATATTTCATTTATAAACAAATTATAATATTTCCACTATTTCAATTAATTTGAATTCCATTCAAGTTGTTAGCCATTCACTTACATTAACATTATTACCATTATTTTAGTGATTTTATTATTAAATTACAAATTTTTATTTTTCCTTCCGAATTAAATTAACAAAACTTAATAAGTTAATAAAAATTAATTATTGAAAATTTATGGGTTGTTACACTATCTCTCTCTATTTATTGCCATATTTGGTCGATATTAGTCAATATAAATCCAGCGTGTAATTCCTAGTCTGTATCTATGCTTAGTTCCATTGAGCTTGTTGATCAAGTTAATAGGTCTATGATACCTGAATTGGTCTTCTTTTTAAGGAGTTCTCAAGTACTAGTTCAATTTTCGTTGATTCAGGAAATCAAATGTTTGATGTGCATAAACATTCGCACGTTCATGTACACACCATGATAATCGGTCCTAAACCCACTTGTATGCTTATGGATCATGGTTTCCCCGTTGTTCAAATACAATTACATTGCTATTTTTCATTCATTTTTTTCTTTTCCGTTTTTAGAGGCGTTCGGCACCAATCCTCTAGGCAAGAGGATTGGTATCGATCCCTTTGTGGATATAGACTTGGTCAGTTTGGGCCACAAGACAGATAGGATGCATCTCGTATATAAGCTAAATACTTAGTTCCAAATCATCACTCATTCCATTTATACTTCAGCTGAACTGAAACCTTTCCCCCGTTGCTGTTGCCGTTAACGGGCCTAAGTTAAGGAATTTCATCAAACCCCTCTAAACCACTACTTTCTCAATCTCTTTCCTCCCCCAAAGCCTTCTCCCCCGCCTCTTCTCAGACTTAAGGATCCAATCCCAATTGATTAAAACCCAAATCCGATATGAAACCGCACTTTTTGTCTTTGCTTTGAACCGATTCGAGCTTCTGTAAAGATGGATTCCCAAACTTGTGGTATGAGATTTAGGGTGAAAATGTGACAAGGCGATGGGATGTTTGGGGATTGTGGAGGAATTGAGCGTTGATGAATCAGATGTGAGACGGAGTGAATACAAGGATTAACAGGAGCTGAGGATGAGCGAAGTGGAAAAGTGAAGTTTAAGTGATTGGTTATTTGGAGGGATCGGTTGTAGAATATGTTAGAGGGATTAGTCATAGTATAGGATCGATTTGAATTTGCATAAGGCGATGCTGCCTTGTCTAGGGATCGGTCACAATTCCTTGCCTATGGGGACTTAGGCATTTTCAGCTTGTTTGAACATAACTTGAACGTGAACATAAGCACTTGCCTTGGAGTCGAACGTGACTTAGGCACTTGTATACGATCTCGAACTTGAATACATAGACTCAATTGCATTCAAACACATATGACTTGAACATTGGAACTTAAAGTTGCATACTTGTGAAGATGACTTGAACTTGAAAATCCATAACATATCGACTTGAATGCGGACACCATACTCCAATATGTCGATAATTGATCTTGAAGCTTATATGAAATCCACAACCGTCGATATGAAAACTAGTTTAACCACTCCAGCCCTTGTTGCTTATTGTCTTCTCTTGCTCACGGATGGCTTCTACCAGCTAGCTTCTTTCAAGGCAAGGTGAGCACATCCATTCATTTCCCTCTTACGAGCCTATGCTTGGGATGTTCTTTGATCCCAGCAAGTTCTTCGCTCGTAGGCTACCCTCTTAGCCTGTTCTAAGCTTAGATCAATACCTACTGATACGGGTTCCATCAATTGCATTTCCTTCTCCCTTAGCTTTTTGAGAACAAGAAAACAAGCTTTTTGGTGCTAAAATAACGGAGAATCAGGGATAAGGAGCCAAACAACCGCTCTTTTTTGTCGCACCTCCCCTAGAGAAAGAAGAGAGGATTAGGCTCTCACGTACTCATGGGAGTATGCTAGTCAAGGTTGGTCCACTAATGGATTTGAGAGTTACAACTACCTCTGCACTAGATCTCT
The DNA here is from genome assembly GCA_030765085.1 of Allium cepa. NCBI lineage: Eukaryota > Viridiplantae > Streptophyta > Magnoliopsida > Asparagales > Amaryllidaceae > Allium > Allium cepa. The sequence goes on from CM060938.1 coordinate 516,652,846, forward strand.
ACTTGTCCTAAACTAATTACTGGTAAGCCTCCTCTGATTTGTCTGGTAAGTGCTACCCTTCTTAGATTGCTAAGATCAGCGATGATGGTCACTCCGGTTGAATCCCAGAGTCTTCTCACATCTATCATTTTAATTCTGAATTGTTTATCACTACAATGCATAACACTACACCACACTTCACTATTTTACACTTTACACATGGGGAACATGTTTATTTTTCAAACAAAAACTATCTATTAAACTTGATAGCTATAGGTTCCAAATGCTCAAAGCATTTAGCTGCTATGGTTACTGAATAGACTGCCCCACAAGACGGATTGACACTAAATTAAGCTTCATAACAGTCTCTGCTCGCTATTCTTTGGGTAAACAATTAGAACAACCTAAAATTTCATATGGAGTTCCTGAAATCCCTTTAAGTTCAAAAGAAGAAATTAAACCAGCATCTGACACTTTGGAGGATGCCATCTTTTTAGAGAACCTGAAAGGTTCTATGGCTTCGAGAATCGATGAGGCTTCTGTTCGTAGAATTTGCATCAAATACGGGATACTCTATGAGGATGTATGAGTCCTGACTCACAATGATAGAGCTCACTCGCCTCCGAAAGTATATATCGCTTTGTAACAAATATATGTGCTAGGCAGGTTGCATTCCATCTTTTAATCCATTCATTTGGAAGATGCTTTATTATTTGGGATTAGCTCCGACCTAGTTGCATTGAAACATCTACTCGTTCTTGAATTTCACAATATGATAGTTCTCAAGTTCTTATATCGTGAACCGACTCCGATGGATATTAGATTCATTTTCAATTTCAAGCGACGAAAGGGATGTCTCTCATATACTTTTCTTAAATCAGTTGGTAATTTCTAGGTCATAATCGATGCATGGAACAAGTTAAGTGCTTTTAAGAATGAATGGTTTTTCGTACACTATCTATCTGGTTTCGTAGGACGATGGATGAAAGGATGTAAGTGCCATCTCGAGCTTAATTTTTGGTGCTTTTATCTAAGTCATACCTTAGACTAAGAAGTTCTTTGAATCTTGTAGGTAGCTATCCATGTCCCATCAGTGATAGGTATTCAGAAGCAGTCTCCAAGCTTAGGAATATATCACCGAAAGATAGGGATGTTAGATCACTTATTACCGATGAGTGTCTCTTTTCCTTTTTCTTGTTCAAAGAGGATCGTAGCACCCGGGTTAACAGGTAATGCTGATGATGAAGTGAGAGGAAGGAAAGCCGCTGCTTAGCGGGGGTGGCAATGCTAATCCTGTCGTGCCCTCGGTCAAGGAGGCTCATGATGATTTTGAAGAAGGCTGGATAAGGGGAGATGCTAATGAGCCTAGCTACGACAATGTAGGTACAAACTGTGAGCCTGTTGTCGGGTCCTCCCAAGACACACAGCTCCCCGCCTTGAAGAACAGAAGAAGAAATAGGCTCGTTTACAAGCTTCACAAAGAACAAGCCACCCAGCAGCCCAAGCCAACCACCACTGCCGTAGATCAATATACTTGTTTGCCTCTAGAAAATTTATTTGAAGGATTGTCTAACATCCCGATACTAGACGATGTCGAGAGTTGTGATTTTACTAACATGAATCTCAGGAGGTAGGATCCTCCTATCTAAATTAGTGCTGACATTCCTTCTACTAGCATGGAGGAGATCACTTCGGCTAGAGAAGCTTCAGTATGGTCTGTCGGGGGGACACTAGGAGACTCATGATCATGTGCACTACACCACACGACGTGTATCCATATTTAATTATAGTGATGTTGATACATCTTCATTTTATTTATAGGTTCCATGAGATGCACTAGCAACCACAATCACTTAAAGAAGTTATCACACTCTCAGCCTCCTATATCAGGTCTAGTCGAGATCTGAATTCTGATCAACAGACTAGACATGAAAGAGGGGGCTTAATGGAAGGGAGGACAAGGAAAGAAGTCTACTAGGATTCATCATTCATGCACAAGTTAAAGTCCCAGTCTTCTCATCACAAGGGTTCTAATCCACACCCAACCTTCTATAGTAGTAGCAAGTTATTTTTTCATACCCCTACTTCAGCCACACTACCCTAGCAACATTTGGGCTCTTCCAACATCCGACAATATTTTAAATGCTAGACTAGCATAGGAAGTCCTGAAACATCTTCTCATGAGCATGGCAAATGGTCCCTCTTAGCTCCAGATGCCTCTGCTTCAGAAAAGGTAGCTAAGCTCAAGGCCATATTTCCTAAGTTATGTTTTGATGAGTTCAAATTTGTTCCTGCTTTGCATCGGATTCCTCCAAAGGCCAAGGACACGGTGCTCTCTTATGTTAACGATGTTGACATCCAATATGGCATAATTCAACATATGGCTGAGAGGATTTTCGAACCGTCGATGGAAAGAAAGTATGAGATTAATCACTTAAATCTAGAATAAATTCATGATAAAGGCACCATCAAATGCTTGGATGAGGAAGTCAGGGAGTTGAACACAAAGCTAGCTGATACGAAGAAGAGAACTAGCGAGTCTTCTGAAGCAGTTGAGCATTTGATGAAAGAACATCAAATTGAACTGGACACCGTTGTTCATCACGGTGGCACTTTATCTCTTGAGAAAGATGTTCTGTAGAAGGAGAAGGACGCCTTAAAAAAAGATAATGATGCCCTGGCCCTTCGCATTCGGCAGCTTGAAAAGGAACTTAAGATGGAAAAACAAGAGAAGCTTGAGGCTAAATTAGAGTCTCAAAGGTATGGCAAGGAAACCTTCGAGACTCACTTGACTAAGATATAGTCAATAAAAAACTCTAGCAAATAGAGGCCCTCAAAGAAGAAGCTAGAGAGGCCGGTCAGATAGAGATAAAGGATGATTTTGATCCTTTGTTGATTAACAACAATGCAAATGTCCTCATGAACCGCAACCTTCACGTCCTTGGAGAGGGATATCTCGAGTCCCTAATCAAAGCTTGGAACGATATTGTGGACTTGAAGAAGAAGTCTCTCGATGACATTGAGGTTGATAAAAAGAAGCTTATGCACAATGAAGAGCCAGATGATCTCAAGGATACTCGGCTTAGTTTAGTTTGTGACCTATAACAACCGGGAAGGGGAAAGATGGTGGTGAAGCCTTCGGGTCTGGCTCTCTAGACCCTCTCACAAGTTATGCAATCGGTGCCTCAGCTTATTATACACATGAAAAGGAGATAGCTTGCGATCCAGACCATCTTGAAATCCCTAAGTCTTTTGGGCTATCTTCGATTCTTGAAGGTGGATCTCCAGCGTTGATCGAAGGCCAATCTGACGAAGGTATATCCCTCACCTCCCTAATGTTCAAGAAAGTTTACATCATGCACGCGAAAGTTACAGGCTTACCCATTGGACCTTATGGAATTGTAGGTCTGTCAACATCTGTGCATGTCCCTGATGGTGAAGCCATCCTAGGAAAACTGGAACAGATCATGAAGTCTACAACGGTTGCCACTTCACAAACGGTCCTGACCATCCAATATACTAAGACTTCTAGTTTGGATTTCGAAGTCATAGAGGCTTTGAATGAAGAAAAGACTGATGATCAACTGACAAAGGGAAAAACAAATGATATCATGGTGACTCATGCCTTTTAGCACACAGACAAGCACAACTTGAAGAAGTGCATTGTAAAGGAAGAGCTGGACAAGCAAGACAAGAGGGAGTGTGCCGAGGAAAATGTCAGTCTACTCCAAATAATATAACCCGTCGGTATCGTCCCTAAAAAGGTCGACCCTATCGTATCCCAAAGTGAGACTGTTTTTATTTCTATCTCTAAAAGAATTTCACATAAGGGTAACAAGGGTGAAGGAAGGTCTAAGAGGAGAGGTAAAGGTGAGAGCTCCAGTGAGTCCACCTCCAAGAAGCCCAAGAAGGACAAGAAATAGTCGTCGACTTGGCTTGGGTTATGTATAGCTAGGTAGCTAGTTTCTTTTTATTGGCTGTGATTGTACGTGTACGCCCCGGTTTTGGTTTCTAATCTTTGAATAAACTTGTACTTAGCTTTCTAAGATTTTTGCTTGTGAATAGAAAATTCTTTCATTTAAGTTTTGTTTTTATGTGAATTCGTTTATGTTCGAGCTACTACGTTTTCTATTCAATATAATTGTAATTCGCGGCTCGTTGTCTAAGTTGCAATGGCATTCAGGCACTTGTTATTTTGGGCGTTGATCCAATAAATCTATCTCTAGGCCTATACTCGGTTATGGCCTTGAGTTGCATACAACACTAGGCATGAGCCATGGTGTTACGCTGTCGTATTCATCGATTAAGTAATTATATTCCTGCCTCCAGTCTCGAATTGGCGGAGTTATTCCGCAGATGACCACACTCTATCCATTATAAGTTTATACTCCCTCTGTCGAGTTTAGGTCAGAGTTATCAAATGAGTGGTCGAATCACACTCATTCATTTGTTTGTACTCTTTTCTACACTTTGGGGATCAGAGGTAGTCGATGGGCTCACACCTGATCGATGTTTATATTCTAGCCCACACTATAGGGATTATAGTTATTTTGATAAAAGGTCAAATCACATTTTTCCCGGTTAATTCCTTTGCCCCTAAGTCAAGGGCAAAAGTCAAAGCGTGGTCTGTTGTCCAATGTCCACTTCTACTTTATATTTCTCCCATCAAATCGCTGGATGGAAATTAGCCAATGGATGGTCAAGTCACATCCACTCTACCTTTTATACTTGGCCAATCAGATCGTAAGCAAGAATCAATGTCGAGTCACATTCACCTTTGTTTAATTCTATTATGGACACTAGAAATTGGTTGGTACCAAACCCCAGGTACTCATTGGTTTATATTTAGTCATACATAGATGTAAGTTAATCGCATATCACAACCATTATACTACGCACAAGCAATCCACAAATATAGAAAAAACTCCAAGTTCTGTTGCCAAGTGAAGAAGAAAGCGATAGAGTCTATCTTATTACATGGCTTCAAAATAAAATGCAAAAGCAAATTCTAAATGGAATACAAATGAATGAAACAAAATCAAGGGAAGTAGCATCGTAAATGCTTGCTATTCTATGCTCTAGGGAGTGTAATGCCGTCGATAGTCATTAGCTTGAAAGTTCCATCTCCAAGCTTTTGATTGATGACATACAGTCCTTCCCATCTTGGACCCATATTGGTAGAGCTAGGAAAGATCTGTTTTTGGACAAGATCGCCAATTTCAAAGGATCTAGCTCAAACTTTAACATTATTGTTTCTGGCGACTCGATGCCAATGTGCAACTGCCCTCAAGCTATCTTCTTTGTGCTTTTCATCGACCATGTCTAGAGATTTCAAAAGGAGATCTTTATTTTTTTGGGATCATATTAAGACACTCGATGAGAAGGGACTTCAAGTTCTACAGGAGTCATGTCTTTAGAGTCGTAGGCAAGGGCGAATGGAGTGTGGCCAGTCATGGACTTGTAGGTGGTTCTATATGCCCATAGCGCTGAGGGGAGTTCATCAACCCACTTGCCTCTGGCTTTTTCCAACTGCTTCTTTAGAATGGACTCTATGATTTCATTAATAGCTTCGATCTGTCCATCAGCGTAATGGTGAGCAACTACTGCAAATCTTTGCTCAATATAATGCCGTAGGCAGAAGTCTTTGAATTTACCACTATCGAATTAGGTCCCATTATCATTTGTGATTGTTCGATGGACACTAAAACGATAGATCATGTTTCGAACAAAAAAGTTAATTACTTTCTTCATATTGATCATGGCTAATACTTCAACTTCAGCCCATTTTAGTGAAGTAATCGACCACTACGATAGCGTACTTCGTGCCACCTTTGGAAATCGACAAGGTGCCGATGATGTCAATGCCTTATGTAGCAATCGGTCATGGACTGACCATCTAAGTAATCTCCGTCAATAGGGCTCTTAGAATCTTTGCGAATATCTGGCACTTGTCATATCGTCTAGCATAATATGTTGCGTCTCGGTTGATCAGTAATAATCGTAGCGAAGTATCTTCTTCGGTAGGGTTTGCTCCTTGGTATGATCGCAACATTCTCCTTCATGGATTTCTCTTAATACTCGCTTGATCTCTAATTGGCGATATATTAAAGCAAGGGAATGGAAAAATCCTTTTTGTACGTGACTCCTTTTTCAAGGATGTATCATGAAGCTTTACGGAGGACCTATCGAATTTTCATTCCCCATTCGTGAAGGATTCCCCTTTGTAGATTGTCTTTTATCGGAGTCATCTATGACTCCTTTTTAGGCACCGTCTATAAGACCTAATTAATCTCCATCTAGTCAATCCTTGGAGAATTAAGTACTTTAACCGAGACCAGGCCCATCTGATGTGCATCCCTAGAACTAGCCAATTTGGCCAGCGAGTTGGCTTTCTTACTCCATTCTTTAGGGATATGTGTAATAGTGTGATGCTCAAAATCGATTAGCAGCTCTTGGATGCGATTGAGGTAAGGAGCAAGTTGTGCTCCCTTGGCTCGACATTCTCATTAATTCGGTGCACTACTAACTGGTAATCACAGAAAATTTGGAAAGCTTGTACTCCAAGCTCTTTAGCAAGTTTGAGCCCGACAGTCAAGGCCTCATATTCAGCTTCGTTATTTGTCACAGGGAAGTCGAGTTTATGGGCATAGAAGATCAACCATTTCTTAGGAATGACTGTATGACTCTGGTGCTAGAACATTGATCGTTAGATGCTTCATCCCTATACATCTTCCATTGGATGGTAGGTTCTTCACTGCTCTTAGGAGAGTCATCTTGTATAGTGAATTCAGCTATAAAGTCCACTAACACTTGTCCTTGGATGGCTCTTCGAGGGAGAAAAGTAATATCGAACTGGCTCAATTCGATGTTCCAATTTAGTAACCTTCCAGACATCTTAGGTCACTGTAAGACCAGTCGTAATGGCTGGTCGGTGAAGACATTGATGAGTGAGCCTAAAAATAAGGGTAGAGCTTCAATGAAGCAATCAGCAGGTAGTATGTGAGCTTCTCCAATTTTGGATAATTTCCTTCATCACCTGTCAACTGCTTGCTAATATAGTATATAGGTTTTTGGTCCAATTCTCTTCGCGTAGCAACACGACACATATGGCATGTACTGACATCGCTAAATAGATGTACAAGTCCTTATAATCTAGTGGCTTGGATAAGATGAGGGGTCTCTCTAAGTGGTGTACCAAAGCTTGAAATGCGTCAACACAATCCTACGTCCATGCAAAGTTCCTTTTCCCTCTTTTGATCAAGTCAGAAAATGGAATGCACTTATCAGTGGCTCTGGAGATGAACCGACTCAGGGCGACGACCTTCCCATTTAGGCTTTGCACCTGCTTAATTGTCTTAGGTGCTTGAATATCTCTTATCACCTAAATCTTCTTGGGATTTCCTTCAATTCCATGAGAGTTAACAATGAAACCTAAGAATTTTCCTGATGCAATGTCAAAAGAGCATTTCAAGGGATTGAATTTCATTCCATACTTTCAGAAAACACTAAACATCTCTGCAAAATCATCAATATGGCCATTTGATCATCATGACTTCACGAGCATATCATCCACATATACTTTTAATGAACATCTAATTCGGTCTTTGAACATTCGGTTGATAAGTCCCTAATGAGTAGCTCCAGCGTTTTTCAGTCCAAAAGGCATCACGATGTAGTGGTATAATATCAGGTCAGTAATAAAGCTGGTATGTTCCTAGTCTGAGACGTGCATCAGGATCCGATTGTAATTGGAGTACCTCATCCATAAATGAAAGCAGCTCATGTCCAGTGGCTGAGTCTACCAGCTGGTCGGTATTTGGAAATGGAAAGCATTCCTTCAAGCGTGATTTATTTAGGTCTGAGTAATCAATGCATGTCCTTCACTTTCCATTAGCCTTTCTCATGAGTATAGAATTGGATACCCTTTTGGGGTAGAGGGCATTGCGGATAAATCCCTTATTCTTAAGTTTATCCGCCACCTCCTTAAGCACGGCAGATCTCTCTAGATCCATGCTGCTTCACTTCTGTTTCACCGGGACATGCCTTGGGCCGATATTCAATGCATGGCTCATAATGGTTGGCAAGATCACACATATGTCAAAATGGGTCCAAGTGAACATACTAAGATTTGCTCAAAGAAAGCCAGCTAATTCCTTTATCACCATTGTGATGAGCAGTGATCTAATCTTTAGGACCCAAGGTGGGTCATCGTGGTTGACAGTGATGTCAATTGTTAGCTCAACGGGTATAGCATAGGGTTCTTTGAGCCCCTCTTCCTCATCTCCTGGACCTATATCTTTACAGAACTGATTGTGATGTCCGAGTCAAGGCTTGGACGTTGATTGCTAGGCTTCATTAATTTTGATGCGGAGAGGTTTCACCATATCCTTTCCTTTTTCTTTCCGTTGAGCATCCCTCAACTCGGCAACATAACAGGCACGACCAGTCGCATGGTCTCCATGAATAATTCCGACGCATTCTCTATTGGGAATTCGAGTGTTAAGCACCAAAGGCGATAGCTACCTAAATTCAGCAAGGGCCAGTTGGCCTTAGAAAGCATTGTACGGAGAGTTCACATCCATCACAACAAACGGCAGCACCCTCACTCTCCTATGATTGCCGTCTCCCAACTTCACCGGTAGCTCTACATAGCTTACCACTTCAGTAGCAACACCGTTAAACCATGAATATTGGTTTTACACAGTTTCAAGTCTTTGGCCTTTCATAACATCTGTTCATAGGCCTTCTTAAAAATGATATTAACTAAGCTTCCACATTTGATCAAAAAACATTTCCACAAGGCGGGGCCAATCATGGCCGAGATCACCACTGGGTCTATTGTAGAAGCATCCACCCTGTCTACATCTCTACTTTGAAACACAATATCATCACTCGTAGTTCTTTGTTGCTTGGCCGGAGTACCATCCTTTGCATTCAATTAGCATTCAATATCTACATGTCTTATAGTGCTCTCGTAACGCTCCATCTCAACTAGATGTGGTCCTCCAACAATAATGTTAATGACTAACCTTCCTCCCACCCGTCTAGGTTCCTCAGCAATAGGTGAGGCTTGTCCTCTATTGGGGTCGGTTGTCCCCTGTCCGCCATCCTACGGGGCTTTAACAAATTATTGCAACTTTCTTTTACGAATTACCTTTTCAATGACATCATGGAGGTAGCAGAACCTGTCCATGGTATGACCATGTCATTCATGGAATCTACAGTACTTCCTTGTTTGTTTCTACATCTTCATCGGTTCTTCTGAAGGTGGTTTTCTATACGGCATAGTATTACAGGTCGTAGATAAATGTTCTCTAATGACATATTCAATGGTGTATAGGTGTTAAATGTCGGGATCCTTAGCTTCCCTCTTCTATAATCCCATCTTCGATCGTGATTTCTATTACGCCTCGCTTTTGCTCATTTGCTTTGTTTTGAATATTAACTTTAACTTTTCATAACAATTTCACCGCCACGTTACTTTGTACTCCCTCGGCGCTCTAGCCCACAATATTTCTCTTCTTGGTCTTCTTTGCCTCCTCCTTCCTTAGATACTGAGCTGCCTTTGTTTAAAAATGGTCCAACATAGAAGGAGGCTTCCCTACCAGCCAATCCCCAAAATCAGATGCAGGGTTGACTCTCTTAGTCAGTACCATTAGTATTGCATCATCTTGTAGATTATTGACTTTTGTAATGGCCGTATTAAACCATTTCAAATAATCTTTCAATGACTTGTCTAGTGCCAGGATTTGGTTGGAGAGGGACATGACGTCTTTAGGGTGAGCTGTATGCATGCAGAACTGCTCCACGAACTTCCTTGCTAACTCATCAAAAAAGAAATTATCATGGTGGTAGCTTGGTGAACCACATGGTCGCAACTCCTTCTAAAAAATGGAAAAACATCTACACTTGACTACATCAGTGGCTCATGTAGAGTCCATTTATCATTCATACTTCATGAGATGCTGCCTGGGGTTGGTTTTTCCTACATAAGCAAGCATCATAGGCTTAATGAACCTCTGCGGATACTATACATGTTGGATATTGTTAGTGAATGGAGTATGACCCCTGGAGAGTCCTCAGTCATCATTGGTCAGGCCTTAACTTTCTTTCATAAGCTGTCTCGCCATAGCCGTTAGGTCCGGCGTCTAAAGAGACAATGGCTAGTAATGGTCGTATTCCACCTTACATGAATGGCCCGATCCACGCCTTCGAGAAGCACCATGTTATCTTGGCTCTGTGATCCTCATGTGCTTCATGCGTAGCTATCTTATCATTGTCTCTATGCTATGGTTCAATGATATCTGCCTAGGTTCCAGTGCCTTGGTCAATTGTAAAATGTTTGAAGTTAGCTCCTCCACTAGCACGTAGAATACCTCCTTGGTTGGTGGGTTTGGCGTCAATGCCTTTGGAGGGTTCGATGTCTATACGAGCCGTTTGACGATAGTCGACCGCATAACTACCCCTTGAAGTTCCAGCATCATACACGTCTGTCTTGCTCCATCTGTTCCTGTGATAGTCATCAGATGAAAAGGAGTTCTCTAGTAGACGCTACAGACTTGATTGTATTGAGCCTTAGTATGGAAACCTGCTAAGTGAAAACTTTCAAATTCAGAGAAACCCTGGAACTAAAAATGGGCCGGCTCCCGCTATCGAGACTAATCTCCTAGACGTTGACGAGGCACACTTCAAAGCCTAGACAAGGCAACCTTCACACAATCCATAACCGAATATGATGCCCAAGACCTGAGGTAAAACGAGTCGGACAATACTATATTATTTCCCATGCTTATATTGGTATTGTTTACTTTATTGATTGGATCAATCGGAATTGATTTTGGTGGACTAGATCTTGATCTATTGTCAAACTAGTTAACTCCTAGCAGTTCGTCTCGTCAATCCTCCAGGACCCAAATAACTCAATTTTCGACCATGAACAATTTGTGTCAATGGATTAGTTCGATCCAAAACTTAAGACAAAGGGTGGGAGAACCCAAGTACTCTCTTACGGATCAATGAAACAACTCTCAGAAATGTTTTTCTCTTTTCTCGGATGAAATGAAATATTTGATTCATGTAACAGGGGAAAGATTTACCGTTCCTTAGCCGTAAAGATATGTGGCCATGAAAGGGGATTAAATGGAACAGAATTGGCCGGGTGGTAGAGTCATGGACCTAAGTATAATTAGGCTCCCTTCTTGTCTTCGTATGTTGGTCTTTCAATTTGTTCATTAGGTCGATATTGGTCTAGATTTGCTGACTGAGCTACTGATGGCTATCTAATTGTTCCTTCATTAGGACTTCAAAGTCAACTTTGGTGATGTAATCAGCTGGATTTTAATGGCATCAATAGCCGTCGGTTGTATATTCTTGTCAACCTGTTGAACATTGGTATCTTTGCTACCTTCAACAACATGGAAAGCAATAGAATTTCCTTTGGTCATAGCTAAAATCTTCCTTTTATATCTTCTTCAAATTCGAGTAGAAATGGAAACTTGTCGGTAGAAATCTTGATCTATCTTGCAAATATGGAAATCCACAAGTAGATGATGGGATCCAGCCAAGCTAAGAATTCAATTCTCAGTGGAAGTACCAAAATGTTTGCATCAAAAGTTGGCATAAACATTTAATAGATTGAAAATAGAGAAATAAAATGAAGAATTAAACTTAAAACAAAGAGAAACAAGTAGAAAACAAGAAGACACAAATTTATAATGGTTTACATTGATTGCCTACATCCACTTTGAAGGAATTGCTTTATTAATCACTTGGTTTTCATAGTACAGGGAATCAGATTGGAATTGATCCTCAATTACAATGGAGTTCAAGTAAAAAAGCAGCGTAAAGGTCCTTTAAATGAACGATTAACTCTATATTTATAAGGGTAGATGACCGAATATCTTCTTGAAAATTCACTGATAGAATCTAAAAATGTAGACATCGTCATCCAAAAAGTTTCACAGCCCAATTCTCAAGTATAGGGGATAGGCCCCGATCAGTCCAATTGGACACATGGCATTATGTGATAGCTCTGGTGGATTCCCCTACAGGCTAGCTTCTTGTTTCCAAAATTGTTTGCATAGTTTCCTCCATGCTTTTAGAGATATTGATCAATTCCCGTTTAGTTGAATTGTTGGTTTAAGTTGTTCATAGCCAAAGTGTACGATCCAATCCCCTACCTAGGGGAACAGATATGTACCGATCCTCTACATAGGAGAGCCACTAATCCATACTTGGAATATTGCAGAGAGTCTCTCTTGATCTCACTTGATCGTTGCTTCATACCACAGTTTGTTCTTGATCTCTGGATTCCATGATCATCTCTCTAGACTACTTGCCCTATCTACCATCGACTCTAACTTGTCCAATAGTCTGGATATAGTCGGTTCAAAAGGCCGAATAACAAATGCTTGTTTAGGGTTTCTTTTAGAAAATCATTCATTATTCTTACCATAGGATTACAAGAAAGTGCGGAACAAATCCAGGCTTTAAAAGACATAAAGATATCTGAAACATGGAAGGAGAGGCAAAAATTGAAAGTATCTGTTTGAATTCAGTTCATATATAAGTCGATGCATAAATGTGTTACTTTTTTGATGCTCTTTTTAAGGAGGAAGGACACTACCAATGGATCGATGCGTATTGAGCTGCCTTTTTGTAACTTATGGAGCATCTAAAAAAACCATTGGTCTTATCTACTCCCATGAAGAAGAAGACCTATACTTGTACCTTGCAGTGTCTACTTATTCCTTAAGTGCGGCTTTTGTATAAGAATAGTCTAGGATGTAGAGACTAGTGTATTAAATTAATAATTGCTTTACTATACTTGAATCTAGTATCTAGAACATGAAATGTTCGCATATTGTCTACTAGCTTCATCTACAAATTTGAGATACTAGTTTCAGTCTCACCTAATCAAGGTGTTGATTACTCATCTGCTCAGCTTTACTGTCAGATATTTCAAGGAGATTAATAAAATGACACATTTCGTTTGAGCCAATAAAAATTACATATCACTCCAAAACGAAACTTAATGGAAAAGCTGGCGTAGACATTATTAGGAAATTCCCTATCACATATAATGAACAAGAAGCGAATAAGGCTAAAGCACTTAAATAGCGAATACTCATATATGGGGCGCATCTATGTAACATGATTCAAGTGTTGTAATAATTGTGATAATACTTAACAAACAAAAGTTGTGTTATATGTTATGTTTTCGGTTCCAAGACCTAAAAATTTATGTTGAGTATGAAGCGCTCATGGTTGGGTTGGAAATAGTGAAAGAACTAGGAATCCAATCAATATGCATATATAGTGATTCCCTATTGGTGGTGAACCAGATTCTTGGGGAGTTTCAGGTAAAAGGAGAATGCTAGGCATCATATTTGAGAAAAGCAAAAAGTTTTCCTACTAAGTTGGAGTATCATATGGTGAGACACATCCGATCAAAGAAAATCAAAATGCCGATGACATAGAAAAACTAAGGCCCTGTTTATTTTCATTTTTAGTTTTTGGTTTTTAGTTTTTGAAGTCCATTTTCAATTTTTCATTTTTGATGTTTTTAACATTTTAGAAAATGTATTTGGTTCTGCTATTTTGAAAAAAAGTTTTGAAACTAAAAATAAAAAATGAGATTCCAAAATAAAAATGATGATACTTGTGTAGAATTTGGCTATAAAATATACAAGCGAATGAAATAATATCATTTCTACCATGTCTTCACAGTTGAATGTTTCGGTTGATAAACACATAAACTTGCATATGTACACTAAAATAAGATTACTACCCTAAAATTTTTTATAACAATTTTAAATCATGAAATTAAAATATGAAGGAAAAAAGAGAGTTTACATAAGAACTAAAATGATGAAAGCCGCATATATACTCCTCAAGTTTATGGTCTATAAATGAATAGTAATAGTATTTCTCTAAGATACAATAAAACAAACGCGTTTCATATAATTAACTCGTCGATTGCACTTGTACAAGAAAACAGGGTTTACATGAGTGCTAAAAAGATGAAAGCCGCGTATATATACTCCTCAAGTATATGGCCTATAAATGAATAGCAATAGTGTTTCTCTTCAATACAATAAAACAAAGGCATTTCTTACAATTAACATGCCAATTGCACTTGTACAAAAATATTTGAAGTAAGCTTCATAGTATTCCATTTCCCATGCAAAAGTGCAATGCTTGGAGTAGCTTTCGATCCTATCATGGATTAAATATAACAGTCTTTCTCCTGCTTTCTAACATGCTTCTTGCATATGGCTTTTTCCATGAAAGAGGATCAATATTGAAATTCAATTTTGTTGCTTTTGATTAGACTATATGTCATCTAAAAAAATAACTTTAACTAGAAACAAGAAGAAAAATATTATCATTAGAAGCATTATGGCATCATTCAAAATTCTTTCCCATTTAGAACATCATAAAAATTAAGGAATACATGTTTTTGCATTTGAAAATTTTGATGACATATAGTAGGCTTCCATTCAATACATCAAGTAAGAACATCCTGTAAGCGTTGATTTTCTATAAGATTCTCTGTTCATGATACTCCTTTGGTTAGCAACAAAGTGATTAACCATTAACGTATCACTGAACACTTCATCATAGTAGTCCATAAATATAAAATCATCATCAGAATGAGTAAAACTATATCAACATTAATGGAAAAGGCATAACAACCAAATATAAAGCTAGTTATAAACATTTACCTCATGGTCACAGCAATATCAACCAACGCTACTTTGGGAAGAACTATGTATTCAGGTTCATATTCCTACACAAATTCAAATATATTACATAAATTCAAATATCTTGTGTTTAATTTAAACTGACATAATTATGATAAGTGAAATACCTTGAGAAGAAGAAAAAACAGTTTTTTTTATTAACTTTTTTGGTTACCTATAAACAAATTTCACAAACTAAACTCCCTTTTTCACCACATTACCTCTGCACACAGTCTATGTGCAAACTGCAAAAAGCAAATAAATTTGAACAATAAGGAAAAAAGCAAATAAATTTGAATAATGAGGCAAAAGGCAAATAAATTTGAATAATAATGCATTATTTAATTTTTTTAATGATATCCAATAGAGCGACAGACATGTTAAATAAGTCACTGAAATTATTTTATCAACTTTAGACACTCATAAAGAAGCATTTGGAAAATTCTAAGGGACCTTAGGTAAATGAGCACCACTTGAGCTCTAGGCTTACTACACTACTATAAATCTGCTACACGGCATACTCCTTTCATCTTTGATTGTGGGTCTATGGCCATGCTTCATATTAAAACCATAGTCACATCTTATAGACATATCTACTACGACCCAGAGGAAAATGTGGAATTACTAAACATGTCCTTAATCCTAATTGAGGAAAAAAAGGAGGTTGCTACCATGAAAGCCATGGCATACAGGAAAAAGGTGACAAAGCAATAAAACTTAAAAGTTAAGTTTATCCCCCTAGGGAAGGGGATTTTGTGTTGAATAGGATCTTCCCTTGACCTGGTAACTTGCCCTAATTTCAAAAGGACCAATGTCATCAAAATTTATTTAGGAAATGGAGCTTATATTCTTAACACGGTGGATAGAATGTTATTCAAAAAGGCATGCAATGCATAAGAACTCCATCGTTAACATTCTTCAGCTACGTTGTCTTTTTTTAATGCTTCCATGTATATACTAAGTTATGAAGTGAAGATGGCTCTATTATAGCAATCAATAAATATGCCTTTTTTAGAACCAATCGTACTATGTTATGAGTTTTAGCACCGATTGTTATAGTGTGAGAACCATAATACGAAGGTTTTTAGATTATCGTGGTTTTACCGTATTCCATGATGAGATATCAAAAGCTATGATAGGTGGTCAGTGCATCTTCACTAAAGTTGCTAATTCTAGCCTATACCAACTAAAGTTCTTGATTGTTTGAAGTTGTAAGGGCACAATAACAATGAAACTAGAGACAGCTAACTTTGATGCACACTAAACCGATGACACAATAAACTTGGAAAAGCTCTAGCTGGCAAGCCTATGGATGCATCGATTGTGAAGATGTACTTCCACCAGGACAACCTATATCAAGAATTACCAACTAAAAAAAACCACTTACCCAAACAAACTTGTTGGTGATTGATTTATAAACAAGTATGCAAGGTAGTGGTGAAGCATTGGCTGAAAGGATAAAATAACTTGGTAGATATGTCTAAACATAAACATTGGTTAAAAGAATAAAACAACTTGTTAAACATGTCTAAGCATACACTTGGCTGAAAAGATCACTCCTAGCTCCTTATTGAATTTGTGCATTCACACTGTTTCTTTTGCAGCATCGTTCATGAAGATGTACTTAACCTATAAAGTTGAATTAACCAAAACAACTTGGTAGATATGTCTAAACATACACATTGGCTGAAAAGATCACTCCTAGCTCCTTATTGAATTTGTGCATTCGCACTTTTTCTTTTGCAGCATCATTCAAGAAGACATGCTCAGCCTCTAAAGTTGAATTAGCCACAACCAGTTGTTTGGAACTTTCTAAGTAATAACCCTTCCATTTTGGTAGACACAAACATCGAGATTGCGTTATTCTCCTCAATATCACTTTGAAAATTTGAGTCTGAATGCCACTTCATAAAGAGTTCGTTGTTTCTGTAAATAAGAAACAAATCCTTATTTTTTCTTAAATACTTAAGGATGTTGTTAACTCACATCGAAAGGTTATCTTCCTTATTTGATTGATACTTACTGCTCCTAGTTTAAAGAAATGATCCAGCCTTATACATAGCTTAACGTATATAATTGATCCTATTGTGGAAGCATAAGGAAATCCTATTCTTATGCTATCTTTCTTCATCCAAAGATGAGGAGTCCTTCTTATAAAGGACAGTTCCATATCGCATTGGAAAATTTCCCCACTTGGAATTTTCCATATTATATCAAGTTGGCACAACATCTATGTACATAGATTGGGACTATCCCAATACCGTTTTAGATCTATATATACATCTTTATACCTAGTATGTTGGATGCCTAATGTAAATCCTTCGTCGATAAATTATTAGACGACCAAGCTTTCATGGATTATAATGTTGGTACATCATTACTAAACAGTAATAAGTCATCGACGATTAATGCTAGAAATTTTAATGCGCCATTTTATTCCTTCTTGTATACACATATTTCCTCTGTATTTTGATTGAATCCAAATAGTTTGATTACCTTAGCAAAACATTTGTTCCAAAGCTTTGATGCTTACTTAAGACCATAAATTGATCTTAAGAGTCTACATGCCGTATTGCCCTCCCGCTGATCCTGAAACCCTCTAGTTGGCTGCAACATATAACGATATCTTCTCTATAACCACTTAGAAACACTGTTTTAATGTCCGTCTACCGTATTTCATACTCATAATAGGAAGCAAATAGAAATGGTATCTGAATGGATTTATTGATGGCGACTAGCCAAAATGATTTGTTATAATCAACACCTCGAATTTGATAGAACCTTTCATGGAAAATCTTGCATTATAGGTCTTGTTAACCCGCTTTTTAGCAAAGTAGATTTGAACTGGACTTAGAAGATTCAAACAAAGATGAAACGGCTAGAATATTGGGAAGGCACACATAGAGGTACTAGAGAATTGAGTTCAAAAATTTGGTTGGAAAATTGGTTGTCCTTAACTCATCTCTAGTTAAGGCCTTAAATCAACTGATTGGAAATTGGCTAAGTCCTTAACTCGTCCCGAGTTAAGGCCTTAGGTAAATTGGTTGGACAATTGGCTAAGTGGATGAGTTAAGGAGAACATCAAGACAAATACGTAATGACTTGAAATTTAGCAAGAATACTTAGAAAAGGCAAGAGAAGAACTTGGAAAAAATTTACCATGATTGGGCTGAAGCACCTTAACTCATCCCGAGTTAAGAATTTGACTTCGGATGGCTTAGGTCTTTCAGTGTGACTTCGTGCTATTTCCTAAACTTCATTGCTATTAGGCCCCAGACTCGATGCTGCCCGATTCCTCTATAAATACCAACCTACCTGCCACCAGAAAATGGTATTCCTTCTGTTGAATATCTTTCAACACTCTTGGACTTAGAGGTTCACTAACACCTTCTTTAGTTTTTATCTCATACAAACCTATTAAAACTCATCGTAACTTAGATCTAGGAAAAAAATAGTTGTAATTCGAAGAGATAACAACTAGAAACCAATAATAAAACTTGATTACAGTGGAGGTAGGCCAAAGGTTATGTTGAACCACTATAAAAACTTATGTTTGTTCTTGTCCATCCTCTACTTTTTCCTTCACTTTTATCGAAACTGGTGCTTTCATCCGATTTTCCGGCATTTATCCATTTTTTAGGACAACGGGTCTCAACCTTTCCAATTGCATCGATAATTTTCTTAAAGATCCATTTACAAATAATGGTTCTAACTCCTTCAGGTACATTCTCCAAAGTACATACTTGGTTTTTGTACATGGAAGCCATTTCAGATTTCATCGCATCAAGCCACAAGGCATAGTTTTTTGTAAGGTTTGTTAGTTCTTGAGGGGATCGTTTTCATGAATGATGCAATCCATCTTCCCACCCTCAATGAGAAACAAAAGTATCTTTAATGCATGAAATTTCCTATTAGACCCTCTAACAGATTGTATGACTGTCTATATATTTGGTCCCTATAAATGTTTCTTGGATCTCATCCAGGTCTACCATACTGCCACTAATTTCTCCAGTGAGAAATTACTTTTCAAAAAAAGGTGGCATGTATCTCATCCAGGTCTACCATCTTGCCCTGAGCACCCGGGTTATGTTCTCAACATAAGTCAGACAACCTCAAACCTTAAGATAATTACAATAACGTTTCTTCCCAATCCATAACTCATTTGCGGTTTTAGGAACAAGTTTAAAAGGTGCATTATTTAACATATATGTTGTGGTTTGTAGTGCATATCCCTAAAAGGAAATAGAAAAATCAATGTCACTCGTCATTAATCGAACTATGTCCAAAAAGGTTCGATTTTTCCTTTTCAAAATATAGTTGTGTGGAGGAGTGTATGATGGAGTGACTTAAGAAGGAATCCCTTTCTCTTTTAGATGCTATTGGAGTTCAGATGCAATGTACTCACCGCCTTAATTAGGTCGATATATTTTTATTTTCCTTTTATTCTGGTTTTAACCCGTTCTTATATTCAATGAATTTATCATAGACCACTTAATTGTGCTTTCTAAGATAAATATATACCTAAATAAATCAACGGTGAATGTTATAAAGTATAAGATTCGTTGTTTGGTAGTTATAGACATAGGATCACATATATCAGTATGTACTTGTTCTGAGAGTTTATCACTCTTTCATTGCACCCACTAAATGTGCTTGGCCATTTTACCTTTAGGACATGCTATATGAGTATCGGATGATCCAAAATCAAAGGTGGTAGAAATCTTTATTCTAAACTTATTCAGTCATTTCTTACTAATATAGCATGCTCTATGAGACCAATGGAAACTATCATACTTTAGACATAATATTATTTTAAATGACAACTGCGCGATTCTTATCAAGAACATAAATACCATTATTTAAAGCAGCAAAACCAACTATTTTATTTCCATAACAAATAATCATAATATTATCATTACAAATAAAACTATATTCGTTCTCTATAAAACAAGAAATGAAAATACTCCATAACAATTATTCTAAACTAAATCGTGTCCATTTGCAAGCTTTAAATGTTACTGTCTAATCGTGACAGCAGTTACAGGAGCTCCATTTGTAACCTAAATATTCATCTCCCATTTATGTTGGCTGCTTGCTCCTTAATTGAGGCAAAAAATTATAAATATGGTTTCTAGATCAAGCACCCAATACCCAACTAGAAGCACATATAGATAAATTATTCTCTATATGAAAAATACATTTAAGAGTGGAACCTAATTCCTTTCTTATGAGCGCCTTTAAGTAATCTATACAATTCCGCTTACAGTGTCCATTCTTACAGCAAAGTGAAATTCATATTTCTCTTACACTTTTGCCTTATCATTTCCACCCTCAGACTTACGTTTCCTTTTCTTCAGAACTAACCATAGAAGAACTACCCTTAAGAGCGAGCACTTGATTCAATTCCTTCATGAATGTACTCTCTATCGTCCTTAACATATTAACAAGGTCTACGATAGTACACTTCTATTAGTTCACATTGAAATTCAATATGAACAGATCAAATTATGGCGGTAGTGAACCAATGATTAAATCCGTTTGATTCTTGGTGTCAAGCATAGTATCAACCTTTTGATGTACTCAATCATATTGAGTATGTGATTTGGATTGAGGTACCCTTACCATTTTTGCAAGGAATAGTTTCAATGATATCTCATACCTTGCAGTATGAAATTTCTCAAATACACTTTCGTAGGCTTTGAATATTTCATGAATATTTATGTTCTCAAGCTACATTTGGAGCTCGACACTTAAACTTGATAGCACATAGTAATGAGCAAATTTACAGTCAGTTGAGCAATCCTTATAAGTCTCAATTTTTCAGGCATTTCTATCAAGTTTATTTAAGGTCTTGTTGGCCATAACATACTAGGACTTATCATGGGTAAATGTTATATTATCATTTCTTAGCTAGTCTTTATAGCTTGCACTGACTTTTATGTTCTTTTGAAAAAAAGGTTCATTGTTGCCATTTAGTCTATGAAATTCGTTAGAGTAAATTAGAAAATATTATAGATGTTCATATACTTAATAGATTGGTTTATTATATTAATCTAGTATGGCTTTCATATACTTTTTCATCTCTTAAAATGCCTAAAAGTGATATAGTAATTTCATAGATTTCTTCAATAGGTGTTAGGATCCGTTTATAATGTTACTACAAGCTTGAGAGTGCTCAACAAATTGTAGTCCTTATATATGGTAAGTAACATTTTACTAATTATATCTCATATATAATTCCTATCATACTTAACTATGATCCTAATCACCTTGAGGATGCTTAAGAATTCATAAAATATATTAAATGCCCTAAACCCACTATTTTGTGAAATCCTAAAAGGAGATATATAACCGTTGAGGGTGCTCAATTAAGTTGCATAAACATTTTTACCTATCAAGGGATAATTTAAACATGACCTTATATATACTATAGCCTAATAATATTCAACAATTATGGGGTTATAAGTTACTCTATTTATATTATAAATGACGGGGAACATTATTATTTTAAATTCATAACTTAAAAATAATTTTGTAGGTATTATCTAATAATTATGAAAATGAATATAAGTATAACACATGATACTAAATAACATTTATATACATTTAATGCACACTCCCTTAAGTCATATGATTTTTATTTATTTTAACCTCTCATTTTCTTCATACATAATATACACACATATTTAATTATTTTATCATTTATAATGTATTAATATATATTCATATGAGTCCTTCTATTAATTCAATAATTTAATTAGTATATAAATAACATTTATTTTATAAAAAATTTAAAAAAAATTATGTTTGGTAACTCTATAAAATTATACAATTTATTTATTTTAATTTAAAATATTTTACATTAGTTTTATATTGTTATAATATACTTATTTGAATCAACCATAAATCAAAACATTTCAGAGTCTTCCATAAGGCTTGACTGTGTAACTAGGGCATTTTGATAAGCTATGTAAAGTTTGGAGACCAAGTGGTTTTCCACATAAGAGTGGTCCTTAATTAAAGTAATATTCTCCTTAGTTTAAGCACATTTTATGTAACGACCCGCTATTTTGGACCATTCAAATCGACAATAAAACCATACATATCCGACTTGAACAATTCAAAATATCGAATTGTTAATTAAAATTTGGCAAAACATAAAATATACAGTAAATAAATCAATCACAGATCACAGAGTAATAAAATGCAGCGGAATAGATAAAGAATAGTAGTTCATGAAGCTACTATATACATCAGAGTTAGAAATAAAATACAACCGAATAGTTCAAATGCAGTGAAGTCTCCAATGCAACAGATGACTTCTCTGAACCAATCAACTGGAAAGGCTGGAATCTGAATCGATAGTTGGATCTCCAAATGAAGCTCCGAACTCCAAAGGTGAGTCTCTAATGCTGTATCACTCAGTCATACCCGAGCGTAAAGCAAAACACAAAACACTCGAGTCAGGATTAACATTCTTATATCAATAAATCCAACTCAAGTGAAATATCAACTGAAATACAATAACTTAAAGGATGTTTGGGATAACCATCCTCTAAGGGTCCATGGAACTGTCTACAAGGTGGAAATATACACTATAACACCATGATCCTTTCAACTTAATTTATATTTCAAAACCAAATATCATTTTCACTTCAAATATCTCTATATTTCCCAAAATAGTATTTATATATTTATAAAGTAAATTATTTTCAATTTCTCAACTTAACAAATCGTTTCAACATCAACCCGACCTTCCCATTCAAATTTAATTCAACCTCAATTTATCAATTAAATTCAACTCACTTCCTAAAATAACCACTTAAATTTTATCTATCTCAAATTCGGATTTATAATCACAAATACCTCTTTATATTTCCATATATTTCAAAACTTTAAGTATTCAACGTTTCATCTAAATTTTCATTCAATTTAGTTTTATAAATAATAAATTCAAATTTAGTTCAACCTAAATTTTCATTTTAATTCAATTTAGCTACTAAATAACAAATTCAACTACGTTGATTTCAAATACAGATCCGAATCTCAACATAAACCATTTAAATTCTAATATAGTTCAAGACTTTAATATTTGAATGTTCTACATAACAGTTTCATATATATCTCGATTTAACCTCATTATTATTTAGTCTTGAAATACTCCCTTATTAGATTCAATATCATTTAAGTAACCTTAAATTACATTTTACTCAATATTTTCTTTAATTTATTTAAACGTGAAATATTCATTAAATCACTTAAATCAAAAATCCAGTTATAAAATCATACCCTTTAAATTTCCCATTCAAAAATTTCAAATCGATTTAATTAAATAAATCCTTATTTAATTACCATTTTTATAAACCCAAATTTATCTCCCAATCTTAATTATTTAATTTATTACAAGAGAATCTATTTGAAATATAGATTTACATAAATACTTAACCATATTATATGTATTAAATCAATCTAATTTAAATCAAATATTACTAATAAATCTATATATACAATTTTCATTTATATAATATATTAAGAATCAAATTTATTAAACCATATATTTCTTTCCAAAATTATTGAAATTATTTTCAAAATATTTATATGGACCAACGGTGTCTGTATATATTTCCTATCATATAGTCAAGTGCTACGGATATTTATCATTTCAATCCGTATACTAAATATATACGAGTGGATATCATTTCAACCCGTAATCCCAAATTCAATTAAATGAAAATCGCTTGAGTTTATCATTTCAACCCATAACGATTTTCTCCTATTCTAAAGTCTGTTCGGGTATGTATCATTTCAACCCATAGTGATTTCTAAACTACAGGGAACTTGCAAAGTGATAACAGAAAATACAATAAAATAACATGCATATATCATCAATAACAATATAATATAAACAACAGGATATGGTGTCATATCCCGCAGGTGAACAGTTATAGATAATAGCATATATAACAAACTTAAATAACTACAGCAGCATATTTCAATTGTCGTTTCAATTGAAATCAAATTTAATGAATAAAAAAAATGTTAATCACGAGTGATTGCTCATCTTCCGAGGCTAGAGAGATTTATCATTGAAATGGGTTACGAATCCAAGCACGAATTTCAAAGCAAAAGCAGGATTAGCACGAATTTGATGAACAAGGCTGATAAATAGAATTTGATAAAACGAATCAGAACTGAATCGATGATGATAAATGGTATTGGTAAATATATATATATATATATATATAACTATATATAAAATCAAATTCTAAATTCAAACATAAATTAATTTAAATATATATATATATATAGGAATTTCAAAATCCGTTGTTTTTAACTAAAACTCAAATGCTAAAGTCAAAAATATAAAATTAATTTATGTGTTAAAATTAAAACAATAATTGTTATAAATTTAGTATTGTCGGAATAAACGACAAATATATGTAAGCTATTTATGTATATTCCACCAAATATATCCATGTTACTTAATGTATGTAGACTCATGATGACCATACACGCAATACAAAATATATGTGCAAACCCAACAACATACTAGTATAAGTAACCTAAATAGCACTATTTTGACTCATACTTTACAAAATAACTTAAACTATTTATAACGTAACCCACTGTAATATACATTTTCATTTACAATTTCTATACTAACAGCAAAACACTATATATGTGACAAGTATATGTTAAATCAACTATACTACATATTGTATACACCAGCCGAACAATCTATGTGTATATAATTACATATTTATATTTAAACTCCCAAAGTGCTCGTTATCAAAAGAAATATGACCTGTATTCTTTATGCCCTATCATATAAAATATCTCTTACTGCGAATATATATATAAGAGGCTGCTGTGCTTTAATATAGACACCTTACATATAAATACTATCATACCCTTGTCGACTCAGTTATAGATAAAAAGACTCAACTAGACTTGTATACATAACAGGTTTATATACCCTATTTATATATAACGGTAGATTAAGGATAACTCAGTGAAACAACGCATGCGTATATGAAATTGTACAAACAAACCCATATCCGAACAGTAAATTATGCATCTACACGTGTATAAGTAACTAAAATATATACATAAAATGACCCACTTTAACTTATAATATATATATATATCTATTAAATCATAAAATATCATTTTTTTTCATATAACAGCCGAAACGTATATGTTTATATATACTCTTTTTCTTTCTTTCTTAAAATCAATATACAGTACTACAACTAATAACTATTATTATATAGGTATATAAACAAAAGCCAAAGTCACGAAGGCAGCAAAGAAAAGAAAATAAATTTGAAGATAATAAAATTCTTTTACAAAACTATATATATATACATAAGTTATATAAAATAAACAGGTGATAAACCAAAATAACTCATACGCATAAATCCATACTCTAGCATATAACCATCAAATCTATAACATGCTAAGAGTGACTGTCATTTTAAAACTAATATACCTACAGCAAGCTTTATTACTAAGCATACATATATTCGATCCTAAAGTATTTCTATATAAACAAACATTTTCATAATAAAATATATTACCAATATATATGATGGAGGCTATGACTACTAGCAGGGGGTTGATATGTTCGGCCATGGACATGTCAGAACGGGTGAGTTTGTGTGGCATGCTATTGGTTGACGAGTGAGCACGGCAGAGAAGGCGGTGGCTCGCATGAGGCAGTGGTTCTAGGGGAACGGGTACTAGGCTGTTGTCACGGAGGAGAGGTGAATGGTGGCGCTTGTTGGTCTCATGCGAAGGGACGGCGGTTTCAGGTTGGGACCTTCTGCTGCGTGGAGGAGGAAGGAGGTAAGGACGAGGTGGATCTGCGTGGGGATGGTGAAGGCATCAGTTTCTAATTGAAGGAGGAAGGTGGGTTTGAGAGAGGAAGGCAGTGAAAGGAAAAGTTTCTCTCAATTGAAGTCCAGATCGGAAAGAAAAGAGGGGAGAAAATGAAAGGGGAGAAGAAAAGTGGTCCAAGCTTTATATAGGTGAATACATATCAACCGTTTCAAAATATTAAAACGTATACAAATTTTCTTGATTTTTGAAACAATAGTAACGGCTGAAGGAAAAAAAATATATAAATAAAGAAGGAGAGGAAACGCAAAGGAAATAAATAAAGAAACTGAATGCAAAATAACGTATAGAATTTTATATATTTCAAACTTTTGAAATGACATGACAACAGCTATGCACTGATTGAGAAGCTATTAAAGCAATTTATTTTATTGCTTGGGATTCACGTTGAAGTATGAAAAGCAAAACAAAGCTAAAGGTCAACATTTAAAAGGTACCGTTACAAAGAACATTTTATTGGTTTCGTCGCGTACCGGACCCCAAAATACAGAAATAAATATACTATTGAGATCAGCACGACGAGGCGATCACAACGGTATACAGATATCAGTGGTACGATCATCTGATCAAAAGTCGATGATCGGTACCAAAATGCTGCTAATTTGTCAGAAATAAGGTAAACGGAGCAGTAGACGTCCAAATTTGGAAAAACGAAAGATGACGTCTCACTCAGAAGAGGATTTAGAAATTTTCTATAGAAAAATATCTAGGCTTGAAAAT
Source organism: Allium cepa (assembly GCA_030765085.1). Classification (NCBI taxonomy): domain Eukaryota; kingdom Viridiplantae; phylum Streptophyta; class Magnoliopsida; order Asparagales; family Amaryllidaceae; genus Allium; species Allium cepa. Next base: position 516,679,188 of record CM060938.1, read on the forward strand.
AAATTTATTATCAGCAATTATTAGTTAGCTTGACATTTAATAGAATTTCACAATGAAATAAACTTTGATAAATTAAATTGAAAATTTAAAATCTGCTATGTTTAATTGGACGTAATCCAAATATTAAATTTTTATTTCGAAATTATTATCATTAAAATTTCTCAAAAATCCAATTAAATATAAAACCAATTAAAAATCATTAAAATTTTATGCCCCGTTACACTCTCCCCCACTCAAAACTTTTCGTCCTCGAAAAGGAAGGAGGTGGGAGACTAAAACAACCAAAAAGAATATATATTGAAAGACAAGATGAACACTAAATTTTAAAACTACACAAATTTTAGTTGAAATATCTATTTGAAAATTTCATTTGAAATTAAATCTTCTATAATACCAAAATATTTAAAAATTTATAAACCTGTCTTTAGATATTTTTCAAACATTATTAATAAATTAATAATCATTTGCTTTAAATATGTTTTATTTAATTAATAACTTCAAAATGTTTATAACACTAAAATTTTCTATTAAACAATGTAGTATACAAATAAGCAATATTTAAAAAGGATATAGTCAAATAAGGGGAAAAAAAGAAGATTCGGAAGAACCGAATATAGGTGAATAAATAAGCTGAGCAGATAAGGTAGATTCAAACGAATAGTATCGGGCCCGAATAATGTATTTCAAACCATAAGAATTTTAATTTCAATTATTAATACAAATTATTTTGTTGGGAATACATTTATAATAAATCCCTTTATAAAAAAATAATTTTATATCAAAACAATTTCCTTTTCGAAAATACTTTTATAACTCGATGTTTCAACAAGTTTATCCTCGTTCTTGCAGACTCTGGCCATGCGTTGATCAGGCGCAAAGCTAGAATTCTTCACGTACTTAGTAGAATTGTTTCAACACCCAGTGAAAATACTTGAAAACCTTTAAAACAGATATGGAAAGTACAATCCAAACAAAACAACCAAACCAAAACCTTTGTCTGACCATGGTTCGTAGATACACAATGGTTACGCCTGGATCCCCCAGGAAACAATCCGTATCCATAAGCTTTCTCAGCCCTGCGAGTTACGCCATGATGACTAGTAGAGTGCAGGATACACAATGGTTACGCCTGGGTCCCCCAGGAAACAATTCGTACCCCTAGGCTGTCTCAGCCAAGCAGTTTCGCTACTATTCGCGACCTACACAGATTGCAGGATACACAATGGTTACGCCTGGATCCCCCAGGAAACAATCCGTACCCCTAAGCCAGACTCAGCCAGGCAATTGCGCTATGTAGTCGCAAGAGAAAAAAACCATGGGTTACGCCACGGTGGTAACGCTCGAGTATTACATCTGGAAAACCAAAAATCAGAGAGAATAATATCGATAGAATGAATCCACGATGTGGCCACAAAGCGGATATCAAGCAGAAGGCACTTTCCATATCTTTACTTCGAAAATATATACCATATAGTACCTTTTCAAATCACTTTCAAATATCGTACTTATATAAAGTCCATATATATAGGATTCCATTTTTCCCAAATCGAATACTTTCCAAATCAATAGTAGATCAAATCATACTTATATAGACTTCGATTATATAAAATCTCTTTCCAAATTGAGTACCTTTCAAATCAATAGATTTCAAATCAACTTCATACTTATACAATCAATTTTATATAAGTTCGACCACTCCCAAATCAAGTGCTTAATAATATAAGGTTCTCAAATTTCAAATCATTTCAATATCAATTCAGTTTCAAAATCATATATGATTTCATCAAATTTTCTTCCAAATTAAATATCTAAATTTCAAAGTTCCCAAAATAATAGGCTTAGAAAATTATCCCATTTTCCAAATTAAAATAATTCAAGTCAAACAAATTCATTTCCAAAAATCACCATATAAGTACTGGTTTTTAATTCCAATTTAATTTCAAAACCAAATATTTTTCCAAAATCAATTATACTCAAAATGGTTTCCAAATTTATAATTATCCTTTTTTTTAAACTTTTAAACTATCTATTTCTATGTGAAATATCCAATTTACCTTTCTGAAAACCATTATTCAACTATTTTTTTTCAAAACTAAATTTATATTCTTTATCAAACATTCTATACTCTTTGAAATTTCTTAGCTTTGAAAATTTAATCTCGATTTGTAAGTATTCAAACATTCAAAATAGTTAGGAAATTAAATTTTCAATTCAAGAGTTGAAAATCAACAATAAATCAATAAATCAATTATTAAATCCGAAACTCGAGGACTGAACACCGGTCTCATTTTAAATTATTTCAAATATATACATATTTCTTTCGAAAATATCATATTACTTCGGAATTTGAAATAAAAAACGGTTTTACAAAATCACTCGCATAGCGAGCTATTAAAGTGGCCTCTCCCCCACTCTGAAACTCGAAAATCAATGTCGATAATGCGTGCACTCATCACCGAAATTATTTTCCAGCGACATAAGTGAGTTCTGGACTTCTATTTTCTTGAAAACTTCTTTGAAATTTCTTCAAAATTATTGGAATTCTTTTGAACTCATTTGAAACATTTCTTATTCGGAAAATACTTTTAAATCATATTATTTTTATATATTTTCCAAAATCTTAAAACCAATTTCAAAGTACCGGAATTCAATTCTCGAATTTCAAATTTAACTTTCAGTTATAAATCATTTTTATATAAATCAATTTCTTATATTATTTCAAATCCTTTCAAAACCCTTTTATATAGAATAACATTTCTTATTTTCTTTATATATATAGGTATATAATCCTTATCGAAAACATTTTCACTTTTGTATATAAAAAAATCATAGTTATCAAAATAAAAATTCAGTATAAACAATTTCAAAAATACAAACAAAACCCGATTTTCAAAGGATGATGCAAGAATGGATTTCAAAACAAAGATAGAGATTTAATTTAGAGGAACTCCAATCAATAGAATCTTGATTCGAATATAGACTCGATCAAAGATGAGATAATTAAATTACAAAATAGAAGATGGATATAATTCTATAAATCGCGGGCGACCTTTACCAGTCAACCGTGATTCCACAATTAGATCGGTGTAGAATTCTGAGGCAATTTGACATTCGATCGCCAGATATATAAAATTCGGCATAACAAGATATAACAGCATCGTAAACCGAGGATACAGAAATATTTGGCGAATCAATGCCAATTGTAAAGGAGTTTTCACCCCCTTTACAAAACATTCAGTGGAGTTATGGGATACTCCAGAATCAAACGAATATAAATAGAAAGAGACAAGAATGAATTTCGGAACCGAGGGACATTCCAAAATTCAAAGGAAATCGAGTCAAAAAGGAAGAGACTGAACTCGAACGAAAGTGATTCTGTAGATAAATTTACCATATATGCTAAGTTTTGCCTAGAGCCAAAGCTCTGATACCAACTGTAACGACCCGCTATTTTGGACCATTCAAATCGACAATAAAACCATACACATCCGATTTGAACAATTCAAAATACCGAATTGTTAATTAAAATTTGGCAAAACTTAAAATATACATTAAATAAATCAATCACAGATCACAGAGTAATAAAATGCAGCGGAATAGATAAAGAATTGTAGTTCATGAAGCTACTATATACATCAGAGTTAGAAATAAAATACAACCGAATAGTTCAAATGCAGTGAAGTCTCCAATGCAACAGATGACTTCTCTGAACCAATCAACCGGAAAGTCTGGAATCTGAATCGATAGTTGGATCTCCAAATGAAGCTCCGAACTCCAAAGGTGAGTCTCTAATGCTGTATCACTCAGTCTGACCCGAGCGTAAAGCAAAACACAAAACACTCGAGTCAGGATTAACATTTTTATATCAATAAATCCAACTCAAGTGAAATATCAACTGAAATACAATAACTGGAAGGATGTTTGGGATAAGCGTCCTTTAAGGGTCCATGGAACTATCTACAAGGTGGAAATATACACTATAACACCATGGTCCTTTCAACTTAATTTATATTTCAAAACCAAATATCATTTTCACTTCAAATATCTTTATATTTCCCAAAATAGTATTTATATATTTATAAAGTAAATTATTTTCAATTTCTCAACTTATCAAATCGTTTCAACATCAACCCGACCTTCCCATTCAAATGTAATTCAATCTCAATTTATCAATTAAATTCAACTCACTTCCTAAAATCACCACTTAAATTTTATCGATCTCAAATTCGGATTTATAATCACAAATACCTCTTTATATTTCCATATATTTCAAAACTTTAAGTATTCAACGTTTCATCTAAATTTTCATTCAATTTAGTTTTCTAAATAATAAATTCAAATTTAGTTCAACCTAAATTTTCATTTTAATTCAATTTAGTTGCTAAATAACAAATTCAACTACGTTGATTTCAAATACAGATCCGAATCTCAACATAAACCATTTAAATTCCAATATAGTTCAAGGCTTTAATATTTAAATGGTCTATACAACAGTTTCATATAGATCTCGATTCAACGTCATTATTATTTAGTCTTGAAATACTCCCTTATTAGATTCAATATCATTTAAGTAACCTTAAATTACATTTTACTTAATATTTTCTTTAATTTATTTAAACGTGAAATATTCATTAAATCACTTAAATCAAAACTCCAGTTATAAAATCATAACCTTTAAATTTCCCATTCAAAAATTTCAAATCGATTTAATTAAATAAATCCTTATTTAAATACCATTTTTATAAACCCAAATTTATCTCCCAATCTTAATTATTCAATTTATTACAAGAGAATCTATTTGAAATATAGATTTACATAAATACTTAACCACATTATATGTATTAAATCAATCTAATTTAAATCAAATATTACTACTAAATCTATATATACAATTTTCATTTATATAATATATTAAGAATCAAATTTATTAAACCATATATTTCTTTCCAAAATTATTGAAATTATTTTCAAAATATTTATATGGACCAACGGTGTCTGTATATATTTCCTATCATATAGTCAAGTGCTACGGATATTTATCATTTCAATCCGTATACTAAATATATACGGGTGGATATCATTTCAACCCGTAATCCCAAATTCAATTAAATGAAAATCGCTTGGGTTTATCATTTCAACCCATAACGATTTTCTCCTATTCTAAAGTCTGTTCGGGTATGTATCATTTCAACCCATAGTGATTTCTAAACTACTGGGAACTTGCAGAGTGATAACAGAAAATACAATAAAATAACATGCATATATCATCAATAACAATATAATATAAACAGCAGGATATGGTGTCATATCCCACAGGTGAACAGTTACAGATAATAGCATATATAACAAACTTAAATAACTACAACAACATATTTCAATTGTCGTTTCAATTGAAATCAAATTTAATGAATAAAAAAAATGTTAATCGTGAGTGATTGCTCACCTTCCGAGGCTAGAGAGATTTGTCATTGAAATGGGTTACGAATCCGAGCACGAATTTCAAAGCAAAAGCAGGATTAGCACGAATTTGATGAACAAGGCTGATAAATAGAATTTGATAAAACGAACCAGAACTGGATCGATGATGATAAATGGTATTGGTAAATATATATACATATATATAACTATATATAAAATCAAATTCTAAATTCAAACATAAATTAATTTAAATATATATATATATATAGGAATTTCAAATCCGTTGTTTTTAACTAAAACTCAAATGCTAAAGTCAAACATATAAAATTAATTTATGTGTTAAATTTAAAACAATAATTGTTATAAATTTAGTATTGTCGGAATAAACGACAAACATATGTAAGCTATTTATGTATATTCCACCAAATATATCCATGTTACTTAATGTATGCAGACTCATGACGACCATACACGCAATACAAAATATATGTGCAAACCCAACAACATACTAGTATAAGTAACCTAAATAGCACTATTTTGACTCATACTTTACAAAATAACTTAAACTATTTATAACGTAACCCACTGTAATATACATTTTCATTTACAATTTCTATACTGACAGCAAAACACTATATATGTGACAAGTATATGTTAAATCAACTATACTACATATTGTATACACCAGCCGAACAATCTATGTGTATATAATTACATATTTATATTTAAACTCCCAAAGTGCTCGTTATCTAAAGAAATATGACATGTATTCTTTATGCCCTATCATATAAAATATCTCTTACTGTGAATATATATATAAGAGGCTGCTGTGCTTTAATATAGACACCTTACATATAAATACTATCATACCCATGTCGGCTCAGTTATAGATAAAAAGACTCAACTAGACTTGTATACATAACAGGTTTATATACCCTATTTATATATAACGGTAGATTAAGGATAACTCAGTGAAACAACGCATGCGTATATGAAATTGTTCAAACAAACCCATATCCGAATAGTAAATTATGCATCTACACGTGTATAAGTAACTAAAATATATACATAAAATGACCCACTTTAACTTATAATATATATATATCCTTTAAATCATAAAATATCATTTTTTTTTCATATAACAGCCGAAACATATATGTTTATATATACGCTTTTTCTTTCTTTCTTAAAATCAATATACAGTACTACAACTAATAACTACTATTATATAGGTATATAAACAAAAGCCAAAGTCATGAAGGCAGCAAAGAAAAGAAAATAAATTTGAAGATAATAAAATTCTTTTACAAAACTAGATATATATATATATATATATAAGTTATATAAAATAAACAGGTGATGAAACAAAATAACTCATACGTATAAATCCATACTCTAGCATATAACCATCAAATCTATAACATGCTAAGAGTGACTGTCATTTTAAAACTAATATACCTACAACAAGCTTTATTACTAAGCATACATATATTCGATCCTAAAGTATTTCTATATAAACAAATATTTTCATAATAAAATATATTACCAATATATATGATGGAGGCTATGACTACTAGCAGGTGGTTGATACGTTCGGCCATGGACATGTCAGAGCGGGTGAGTTTGTGTGGCATGCTGTTGGTTGACGAGTGAGCACGGCAGAGAAGGCGGTGGCTCGCATGAGGCAGTGGTTCTAGGGGAACGGGTACTAGGCTGTTCTCACGGAGGGGAGGTGAATGGTGGCGCTTGTTGGTCTCATGCGAAGGGACGGCGGTTTCAGGTTGGGACCTGCTGCTGCGTGGAGGAGGAAGGAGGTAAGGACGAGGTGGATCTGCATGGGGATTGTGAGGCATCAATTTCTAATTGAAGGAGGAAGGTGGGTTTGAGAGAGGAAGGCAGTGAAAGGAAAAGTTTCTCTCAATTGAATTCCAGATCGGAAAGAAAAGAGGGGAGAAAATGAAAGGGGAGAAGAAAAGTGATCCAAGCTTTATAAAGGTGAATACATATCAACCGTTTCAAAATATTAAATACGTATACAAATTTGCTTGATTTTCGAAACAATAGTAACGGCTGAAGGAAAAAAATGTAAATAAAGAAGGAGAGGAAACGCAAAGGAAATAAATAAAGAAACTGAATGCGAAATAACGTATAGAATTTTATACGTTTCAAACTTTTGAAATGGCATGGGATGACAACATCTATGCACTGATTGAGAAGATATTAAAGCAATTTATTTTATTGCTTGGGATTCACGTTGAAGTTTGAAAAGCAAAACAAAGCTAAAGGTCAACATTTAAAAGGTACCGTTACAAAGAACATTTTATTGGTTCCGTCACGTACCGGACCCCAAAATACAGAAATAAATATACTATTGAGATCAGCACGACGAGGCGATCACAACGGTATACAGATATCAGTGGTACGATCATCCGATCAAAAGTCGATGATCGGTACCAAAATGCTGCTAATTTGTCAGAAATAAGGTAAACGGAGCAGTAGACGTCCGAATTTGGAAAAAAGAAAGATGACGTCTCACTCAGAAGAGGATTTAGAAATTTTCTATTGAAAAATATCTTGGCTTGAAAATAAATTTATTATCAACAATTATTAGCTAGCTTGACATTTAATAGAATTTCACAATGAAATAAACTTTAATAAATTAAATTAAAAATTTAAAATCTGCTATGTTTAATTGGACGTAATCCAAATATTAAATTTTTATTTCAAAATTATTATCATTAAAATTTCTCAAAAATCCAATTAAATACGTTATAAAACTAATTAAAAATCATTAAAATTTTATCCGCCGTTACATTTTACCTAGACACCCAACTACTTTGGCTATTTCTAAAATAATGTCTTATATGTTTGCTATTTCTAAATGTAATTATTTATCATATTATATATATATATAATTGCATACATATATATGTTTAAAATAAAATTAAATACTACGAATAAATTCAATTTTGGAATAAAAAAGTTGTTTTTTTTTAAATAAAATGGCTGAAAAGGGATGAATGGGACATTATAGGTACATATACATGCAAAATATTTGTTCGAAAAATATGCTATTCATTATTAATGTCTTATTGAAAGTCAAACACATCGTCTACTAGTTTTTCCTCCTTCAACCTTAACTTTTCCTTTAAAATTTTAGTTAGCAAGTCTAACAACTTGGCTTCACCACCAGGGATTAGCCGAGATAGAGTGCTATAAGAAAAGTCTCATAAAAATGGAGTAGGGGCTATCCTATTATAGCCAACGAGTTGCACCTATTTCTCCTTCCTTTCTCTAGCCCTTGAAGATCAAGCTTGGTCTCGCCATTTAAACCTGTACAACCGATCTTAACATTGATCTAGCATGGTTAACGACCTTTTTCTCTTCTTTGAATCATTATTTCAATTATTTAATTCTAGCCCGTTGACCTATTGAATGGTCATACTAGTTTTATATATCGTTCTGACCGATTTTAAGCTTCAAATTAATAATTAATTCCATACAATATTAATTCAATATTTGTATTAATTTAGTACTAATTTATAACATTTATAAATTAGTTTTCCATTGATCAAATTTTAAAACAACTAAAAGCAAGGTTGTATTAACTCTTAGTTGTGAACTGGGTCCTTAATCGGTTTTTAAACAATTTACATACTGAAACCCATATGGACTTTGTTGAAATACAATATTAGGCACAAGTTTAATGCTTATAGATTATTTAGGGAAATTTTAATTTCTAATCTACAATGAGCTCACCTAGTATAAAATTTTTATATGCTTATTCTTTTCATCATCAATGTATCACTTAAATATCTAGAGTTTGACCTAAGGTAAAAACTTTTTAATATCTATATTTAATTATGTAGGTCACTTTAAAGTCCTTGCAATCCAAGAACATTTACCACTAAATAATTTACTCTAACTAGGGGATTTTGGCTTTAAATTGAATTGCCTATTACGATAATACTAACCTTTTATAACAAAGGAGACGAATCCTCTCTTGAGTAATGTTTCATTTCAAGTAGTTTAACGTATACCCATCTATCATCGTAACATGGTCACCATGTCATATGCTTGACCATAATTATTGTATTTATACGAACTTAAGATTAACATTTCTTCAAAGTTAAAGGACTACTGTTGGTGTTACAATGAGATCTTGTAGATTGACATTTTTATATTAACCCATAGAAGACTCTCGTGTACTCATTATATAACTATGCAAAGCAACCATAATTCCATGACCTCTCTGTTCGCCTAATAAAAACGAGCAAATCACTATCCACCTTATGAAGAGCATTACATACACTGATCTCGATAGATGTATCAATATCCTTTTTTAACATATTTCGACTAGGAACATTAAGGAGTCAATGTTTTTATTTATAAAGATTCAAAACTCCTGGTTATGAACACATTCATAACTATAATCGCTAAAACACTACTCATAATGATTTTCTATTTTGATATGTTTAATTTAATTAACTCATTATTTATGTCATAATATAACAACACATATAATAGAAAACAAAAGCATATATTATTCCTAATAAGATTATTTACAAAGTTAATTTTACATAACATATTACACAATTCTCGTTAGGGCACACCCCTAACTCTATCATATACTAGGTATAACCAAATTACAATGTTTTTCCCAGATCAAGATCATACCAATTTCATCACAAATCAAGGATTGTATGCTGAAAAGAAAAGATTAAAAAGTTCAGTTTGACAACTAATAACAATGATTCAATTGGCATTGACATAATAGGAATATTTTGTCTATTAAGGAGGATTCCTAAAATACCTAAAATGGAGATGATCATAGAAAATGTAAAATATTTGGTAGAAAACCTCGATAAATTGCTAAGTATATTTAGATAAAGCACTTAATCAATGGATTAATGGTATGAAAATGAGGATTGGATCAGAACAAGCACTACTAGAGGAAATTAAGAATTATTCTTGACGTGAGAAACTAGTTGTAAGAAACCAAGGAGAAATATTCAGTTTGTCTCTTAGACAACTAACAAGGCAACCAGACCAATCCAAGGGATATTCCTGATAGTCTTTTGGCGAACTGGCATACGAGTTTGGATGCCCTATTGGATATGAGCAACATCTTTCTCTGTCATATGACCTCATTTTCTCAAATGGTTCTGTCTTGTTTTTTTCCTATTGTAAAATTAGTTGTGAAATGCCTAAGTTTGTCAGACCCAAGGGCAACAACTTTATTTAGCAGCTATGGATAAGCAAAATCTTACTACAGAATTTCAAATTGATTCAACTTTGAATACCACGACGTAGGTATCTAGTTAAGTTGGTTCTAAAGTGAATACTTCTTAGATATATGAATTTTATTATGGTCTATTTATTGTGTGTCCTAAATACCTAATCTTTTAGAAGGTCCATTAAAACTTACTTTGTTCTAAAATATTTACGATAAAATGAGCCAAATTGATCATGCTACAAAATCAAATGAAGCAGGATAAACAAGAAAATCATGAATCTATTGAAAGATAATAGAAAACAAGATACTAAAAATATGTTAACAGAAATAAGTTTATCGTAAGAGTCCAAACCAAACATGCTAAAGATGGCTCAAGAGGACTAGCTATCTCGATTTTTCCTTGCCTATAATTCATGAATTTAAAGTTGCCTTATTATGGTTTTAGATGCAATTCCCTCATGTGCCCTCACTTTAGTATGAATATCTCTAATCAAAGATACTAATAGAGAATTCTCGTACCTAATAATACATTCTCTTATTAGCCAATTATGATCATGTTAGAAGCAAGTTTACCAATCAGTAGGAGGTTGAGAAGTAGAATATATACTTGGGAATCATTTGCTAGTCTATAATTTAGCAGGTACAGAACTTGGTATAAAATTTCAATTAATTCGAAAAATGAATTAATACTTTATTTTACCGAGCACCTCCTTTTCTTTGAGAAATAAGAATAGGACGTGAGCATAAGGAATAAAATGCAGAATATTCAATGGGAAAATGAAGCAAAAATAATAATGGTTTAAGGTCCAAGTATGTTAAACCGGTTCTCAACATCCAGCAACATCCATTATATTTATAAATTGGTCCAAGTCTATTAATCTAGGCTTTAATTTCCAGTATATTTAGGAAGACTTACAGAATGAAAGTTTTTATTTAAACGGAAAGAACAACATATCATGAAGAGTTACGTTCCACAAAGTTTGGATTGATTACTCATGAAAATAGATTTAGCGATCTTTGCCCGTAGGGAGTATGTTCCTTTGTTTAGAATAGTGAGGGCCACTTTGATTCTTAATGGTTTTTTGCTCGCATGGGCACAAATTTATCTTCTGCTTAAAATTGTTTTTGATTCACCAATTTTTATTGCTTTTGAAGAAAACGATAAAAAATGAATAAAAATTAATGAAAACTTAAATATATATTTTCTACTTTTTTTACTTTTTAAAGATATTTCAAAATTTTAAGAAAGTTATAAAATTAAATGCTTGCCCAAATAGCTCGATATAGAGTCATTTCTACTTATTTATTTTTTAACTAATATATTTATTTTTTAACTAATATATTTATTTTTGAAATAGGAAAATATTTTTTTATAAAATGAGAGAGTGAGAATATGATATTAAAAAGAATATGCCACTAGACTGGAATTGTACTATTGTAATATATACTTACTGGTGATCCTAGAATGCAACCCGTTTGGTCTTTCTTCGGACACCTCGCACTGCTACTGTCATTTCTGACCGACCAATGAAGGGACCATCCTAGCTTCCCATATTCACTTCACTTGCCTTCTATTGGGGAATTACATGAAATGAAAATTGGCAACATTATCGTATTCTTTTTGGTATGAAAAACGTTAGAGCTAAATACCAACGATTGGTTAACAAAATGTTTACTAATTATATTGGGAGAATAATGGAAGTATATGATAATGATAAAGTAACACCCCATAAAATCAAACATAAATAAATAAGAAAATAAATTTAATAAAATAAATAAGTATGGGTAAACATGAGAATTTTTCAAAAGTTGGAATTTGACCATGAAAGTTATGCCTTTATATTCGTGGCGAAATTCAGATCAATTTTTATATGTAAAATGCTAAAACAGAGCTCAAAATAAGATGTTACGAGCATTTGAAGTTTTCTAGTTTAAAATAATTTAAACAAGATTCAAACTTAAATAAATAGATAATTATCAAACTTAAAAATTATAAATTAATTGAGATCAGACTTGGGGGTTACGTAAATGTTAAAGTTAACATTAAAAGTTAATTAAGGAATTAAATAACCAACGGCTAAAAATTAATTAACGTTCCCAAATAAAATAGGAGAGGTCGACCACTTAAGTAGGCCAGTTGACCCCACCGATAGACCAGTGTATAGCGACGATCAATTGCTACCTGTTGTGGCTGTTAGGATTTTGGTTGCTTTATATGTACCAGATTTTATTATTTTTAATCTATTTTCATCATATAGTTTAGATGCATTTCAGTCTTTACAAATAAGACCCTAGACTCCTTACTTTTACTCATAAATATTTTAGGAACATCAACGAAGCTCTCTTTTAGTTCATCTCTTTTAAGATTCAGAAAAATATTTTAGGTTTTTAGGTAAGAAATCCTATATATATGTCTTTGTTTATTATTTAATTTCTAACCACTTCTCCTCTAACCTTTGATTTTTTGAATTTAATATATATACAAATCCCTTATTGTATATATAAAAAAGAAGAGATTCGAAGGAGATTATAATGGACGTTTCAAATCCAAAGAGAAGCAAAACTAAGGACCAACTATGAGTGGAAATCTTGGTTTTTCTATTTCAATAATTGACTAGTATATGATAGTTTTGGATATGCTTTAGGGGTTTTGGGATTGCGAAAACAAAACATTATTAAACTACCTAAAACCCCTTTAATTCAAAATGTCAACGCCAGATGGTAATTCTTAATTGTTTATGTTGAATTAATGGAATTATATATTTCTTTGCAATTTTTAATAATTTTAAAGTCTATTCCAATACTCCTTACTCCTTGATTTGATTATGAAATTTCGATTATAAATAACTGTGTAAAGTATGAATTATATCCATAGTTCGCATCACTTATTCCATAAAAATTAAATAAAAATTCCCCGGTTTATTTCTTTGTAAAAGAGAAGTTGGATAGAAGATCAAATTAGAATTATAATCTATTGTTAAGATTATTTCATTACTTTGATGTGATAGATTCAGTTTAGATATATATACGAATACACACACAAGCCTGTTATTGCAATTTTTGGATATGAGCGTTGAAACTTTTTTATGGATTTTAGAATCAATTGTTATATATATTGGAAGTTTAGCATCATTGATATTATGGAAAAGGACTTGTATTATTATCGTAAAAAAAGGAATTGACATTTAACACTATTTAGGACACAATCTCCACGCGTGTTAGTTGCTTAGATAATTAGGTAGTAATAGTCATTATATCCCCCCTAGAAAGGTATTGATTTGTTAAGACAAAATAAGAAGGAATTCTTATACAGCCAAATTAATAGACACAATGAGGTATGCGATAATATATTAAGAGTGTTATAAACATGACTAACTCACAGTGATGCGAGGTCAGTCAAAAACTGCACGAAAGTTTGCACAGCTAGTCTGACTACATGTAGTGTGACTTTAGGACTGATGTGAGAAATCATCTATGATAAGTAACTACTATAACACAAGATTAGTCCAAAATTCTATAAGGTACATATGCCCAGCTAATCTAGAAATCAGTACCTACGAATAGTTAGGCTAATGTGAGTTGTCACCATGGATACGGGTCATAAGACGAAGGACTTGTTTTGGGGTTTTGGAGGTATTAAGTGGTTGTCTAAGGACTCGCCTCTTTTCTCCAATGAAGTATTAATCAGTCAGGATTGGGTTTAGGAACGGTTAAGGATATCTTGGAAAATTCCACTCCAATAGGAAGTATTAAATTTCAAAGAGATTTCTATATAATGTCAACTAGATAGGTACCTATGAGGACTCTGCCTTGAGAATGGATATTAAATGACGGTGGCCTACCTCAATTAAGGTTTTAAATGGTCAGACTATGCCTATCACTAGTAAATAATATGTCAGTTTCCTTATCTCATTTCCTTCGGTTGTGTTAAGAACCGAATCAAATAGTATCATTTGCTTCGGTATCCTTTTAACAACCAAACCCACTGGTAAGTGCAAAATAATAGAAAATACAAAAATGTAATTTATTTTAGTTGTTGAAGACAACCGAAGCCAATGCATAGAAGCAAATAGAGTTATTTATTTCGGTTGCCTTTAGGATCGAAGCAAATATGAATATTTTCTTTTGTTCTTTGTCAAAACTGAAGCTAATATGGTTTTCTTTAAGGTGGACCAATTTCACTTTGCTGCATTGATTTCTATTCTTCTATTTCACTTCACAGTATCGCACGATATTTCATCCACTAAAATATTACCCAAAGGCTTTTAATGAAAAACCCCTAAATTCCTCAATTAAGACTTCTTAAATACCCTCTAGAAATTCTTATATCCATTGTCCATGGCTTTCGATTTTTCAACCTCCTTCCAAATAATCATCCAATAATTCCTCAGGGGATGTTCTTGTTAACAGCTAATCAACAAGTTACCTCTTTTTTTGTTTCCGCTGTTTGTCAATTATATAGGTACAAATTTGGTACATGTGATGTTCAACATCTACTTTATTTGCCAGGCTTTTATGCGAGTGGTTGTGAGTTATTTCAAACTCTGGAACTTCTTTGGTTGGTGGTCCAATAGTATGTAGTAGCTCTTAATTATTTTCCATAATTTGACACTGGTTCAAATCTTTCTTAGTGTTTGAAACCCTGCCATGTAATTTGGAATAATAAACATCTTTAGTTCTTCCAGTTCATTAAAAATCAGGTTACACGGTAGAAATGGCCTCCTTAAATACTATTTTGGCTGTTCTAAGGTGTTCCTTTGTATATAGTTGCACAAGGCTAGCTCAATGGCCTAACGCGTTTTTATAGGATCTGGCAATCTGCCCTTAAATAAATAATGCCGTTAATAGTTAACACACATTTTAGTCGAGCTTACATATTCATTGTTTTTATAGAAGAACACATAAACGCAACTCAAATGTAGATTATATGTCCTTTTGTAATATACTTTGGGAAACTTTTGCAGAACTCCTTATGTATGTAGTTTGTAGAATTAAATGTAAATACAATAAGCTAGCATTTTTTTGGTCGACAATATTGATTGTTTTTAGAGAAGTGTGCATAATATAATGTATGTATGTGTACAACACTGTAACATCCTATTCGCTAGTTTCTCAAAAAAATAGAGTTGCTTATAATCACAAATAGTGTGGCTTATTCGTCTATTCTTAATGGTTAACTGATACTTTAATAAAATATAGGTTGATATTTGATTAGTATGTTCTATGAATTATTTTGAACTCTAATTCAGCATTTCAGGCCATTATAGTAGAAATATACCAAAAGATTGGAGCTGTTGGCATTGCCAACTTTTTTTAAATTTTTTTAAAGAGAAATTTTTAGTATGAATTATGATGATATTTCTTTTGCATATTGTAGTATTGGCATCCATAGTGTTGTGAACAAAGGAGAAAAATCTTTTCAAAGTGATGTTATGTGCACTACTGTAACATCCCCCTACTTGAATGCCTAAAACTAATGGCTACGGATTCTGTAGTCATCCATAATTAGTAATCCTCGATGACCAAATATGGCGATATTATATAATTGATACACAAGAATATAGAAATAAAATTTAAACAATAAACAAATTCCACATTCCATTTCAAAATTTTCCAAATTGATTACATAATTCCAGTTCGCAGACCACATTTAGATAACATACAATTATTACAGAATACGCCAAGAGAGACATATGAAGATGCGCCCTTGGTTGATCAGAGTATATAGATAGGAAAGAAAAATTTGTCTTTACAAATAAAATACACAACGGAAATAAAAGAACTCAAATAATAAGCTTGCCTCCTGCACGTCCTTGGAAGCTTTATTCGTCCAAAAGAACCTAGAAACCTGAACTCTCAACCTACTCAAAATCAATTGAGTACCCGAGAGTTTAAGGGAAAAACAAAAACTTCAAGTCAGACATAAAGCCTGGTATGAATAATATTTACTATCTCAAACCATTTAGATATCTAATGAGACCACGCAGCTAAACGGAATGGGTTTCCCCCTCACTAGTACCCTAAAACATTTATAAAACCATATACCGTGTTCCTGCATCCATATTGGTTAAAACATAGTATTTCAAAAACATTATGATGATATGCAAAATAAGTAAATCAATTCTGGATTATCCATCCCCATTCATTTTGACTATTTGTCTCAATTATAGTTTCTAAGATTATTATTAACCTGTTAAATATTTATGGACTATCTGTCCAATATCATAGTTTTCGTGGGATCACTAAGAACCTATAGGTAACTCCGATATCTTATCTCTTATCCTAGTTTTAATGGGCTAACTTGGAACCTATTGACTGACTGTCAAAATCTTAATCCGGATATAGTTTTCATGGACTAACTACAAACATACTGGCCCTTGCCAGTATCAGATCATAGTTTTCATGGGCTAACTATGGACCTGTTGCTCCCCCAATATCATTAGCTATATACATCTTTCATGGGCTTACTGTAAACCTACTTGCCCCGGCCAATATCTTTGGTTTTAAGGTTTTAACATTCCTTAATTTATCTTTACTACTGGGTCAACCTATCTTATTATTCTGCCCTTCCCCAACATACATTTATGGGTTAATATCAATTAGAATAATTTCCAAAATCTTTATTTATACCATGGTATTTCATTTTAAAATAAGAATTTGTCATTATTTTGAAATCTTAAAACATCACTTTTGAAACCACTGGATGACCTCCTTCAAAAGCATAGAAAACCTCCTTTCAAAACTCTAAGTATATACGTATTGAAGCTGTGTAAATCAATCCTTTGAAACCAATCATACCTTTCGAATGTATCAAAACCTTGCTTACTAATCTTTAGGAAAGTAGATTCGAAACTAATGAAAGTACCCTTTTCAAAAGTATGGGTTTACTCTTTAAAACATCAATGGGGTTAAAAATGGTTATATATGAAAGTATCTTTTTCGACACCAATTATAAAATTACCGGAGGAAAATGGATGTTGTCGGAACCATCTAGTCGAAAGCATAATCCTTTAAAATAAAACTTTGAAGGATAGAGTCGAAACCCCTTTTCGACTCCATTGCCTTCGAAACACCCAAGCCCTTCGAAAGAATTCAGGAAAAAGGCTTAGCTCAAGTTAAAATAGAGGCAACCCTTTGACAGCATAGATGGCTTCAATATAGTCGAAAGGAGAAATTAGCAGTCGGGTTTCGACTTGATTGAAACCTATTCTTTATAAAGCTCTTATTTAAGGAGAAAGGTACCCCTTCGAAAGCTATTTATAAAGTCCCTTTCGAAAGAATAACTTTCGACTATATCGAAAGCTTTAAGTAAAACAAGGTAGGAATTTAAATTTAGAAAACAAACCAAGGTTTCGACTCTATAGGGTACCGACTCTATCGATAGCCCTTAAAAAATTAGGCAGGTGCTTATCTTTTTAAAAGTGAACCTTGGTTTCCACCCTGACGAAAGCACAACTTTCGACAGATTACCTTCCATTAATTACCAATTCACTTCATATCAATTTCATTGATACCATGTGGATTAGTTTCAACTCTAATGGTTTGGATTAGGTTGATGCAGAGGTAAAGGAGCCGAAAGGTGTCTCCGAAATAGGCAGAACCACCTTTTTCTGGAAACACTGATTTATAGCTAAACATGGCAACTACTTTATAACTAAACTGCCTGCTGTAATTCCTTGATTGGTTACTTTAAAACTTTTTAAATAATTTACAATTAAAAACTGCTGCATTAGTTAGATCTTAATCAAAGCATTATAACGTTAAACCCCTCCATATGACAAAACCAATATTTGTGGAAAATCCCTCTTTTAAAATAATCTATTTTCCTTAATAAATCATCTAGGAAAAGTCTCCAAAAATTACAAAAAATCTCTTTCATCATATAATTCAACATATTAAAATTTTGAATCCAATTTCTTCCTGAAACATTCAAAATAAATTTTAAACCCAATTATACCATATTTTCCTTAAAAATTCATAATAAAATTTCCATAACATGGAAAATTTTGAAAAATAGAACCCATCTACAAAATTATGTTTTACTTAACATATAAATTTTCCATAGTACTTCAAAAATCAAAACCCTCGGTTTAAACCTAAAATGTGCAAATTCATATATGGATGAATTAAAACAAATCAAACATAATATTGTTCAAGCATATCATCATCCTTATCATTATAAAGACGAATTTAATCATAAATCCCAAAACTTATAAACATAGAATAAAATAGAGATGGTATAAAAATTATTATTCACCTTAGATACGATAAGGAATTTGAGATTTGTTGTTGCTTAATCCTCCCTGGCTTTGATTGTTAGTTTAAGATTGTAATCTTCCTCTGTTCCTCTTTGTTAATGGCCAGCTATAAGGGCTTTTGCATTTATTTTTGATTGGAGAAAAATGAACGTAAATGGACAATTACAAAAGGTCATAACTGTGTAAAATGAAAAGGTTATTTTACTAATATGCCCACGTGTAAAGTTTAGTAACCCGATTAAAGCACATTCATTTAATTATTAAGCACGACCCGTTATAAAATTTATTCAAGTCTTAATCTTCTTATCAACGTTATTCTATTTAATTTATCTAATTAAAGTTCTTGAATAATGTTATCAAAAATAAGGATGTTACAGGCTCTCCTCTTAAAGAATTTCATCCTCGAAATTCAGTAAGGACTAAATACTAAACATAGCAATTATTTGTAACAACTCCTAACAACCATACTAGTCTAACCGACTAGCAACTATCTTTATAAATCTAATATAGACATACCTTCAAAGAAGATTAGGATAAGTATCTCTAATCCTGTCCTCTTTCTCCCTAATGCAGTCCTTCTCGTTGTCGCTTCACTGAACTTTCACCAACCTGACTATCTTATTCCTTAATCTTTCTCATCTCTAGCTACAAGCCGAAGTAGTTGTCTAACAAAAGTCAAATTTGGCTCTACTACTAAGTTTTCCAACCTTGTCGAAGGAATCGTAGTCTATGGATCATACACATACTTGTGAAGACGGGACACATGAAATGCACTATGGACACCTGCCAAACTGCTCAGTGACTCTATTCTGTATGCGAGCTCTTCAATCCTCTCTATAATCTAGAATGGACCTACTATCATGGGGCCAACTTTCCCGACTTCCCAAATCGCACCACGCCCTTCATAGGTGATAACTTAATGAAAACCTTATCTTCAACCGAGAATTCTAGGTCCCTAGGTCTCTTATCCACATAACTCTTTTGTCTTGACTGAGCTTCCTTCATCCTTCCTCGGATTAACTCAATCTTCTTCGACGCCTCTTTGACCAAATCTGGGCCTAACATTAGTCTGTCTCTATTCTCCAACCAACATGCTGGTGATTTGCATGGTTTTTCATATAAAGCGTAAAAAGGTCCTATTCCTATACTAGGCTGATAATTATTATTATAGGAAAACTTAACCAAATGTAGGTGAACCTCCCAAGATCTACCAAAGTCCAAACACAAGGTCTCAGTAGATCCTCGAGTACTTTGTTGATTTTCTCTGTCTGCCTATCTTTCTGAGGGTGATACGCAGTACTCATATTAAGCTTGGTGCCTATCACTTCCTGTAGACTCTTCCAGAATTCACTAGTGAACAAAGCTTCTCTATCACTGACTATACTACTAGGAACTCCATGCAGTCTAACTATATTCTTCAGGAACAACTTAGCTAAAACAGGTGTCGTTCTAGTTGACTTAACTGGAATGAAATAGGCATTCTTGGTCAATCTGTCCACTATAACCCATATACTTTAATTACCTCTATTTGACCTTGGCAACCCGTCTGTAAAATCCATGGATATTGAATTCCATTTCCAAACCGAAATCTCTAAAGGCTGAAGCAACCCACTTGATTTCTGATGTTCAGCTTTTATCTATTAATAGTTTTCTCACTGTCTAACTCACAAGCCAACATCCCTCTTCATTCCTTCCAAATAGAAGCTCCTTTTCATATCCAGATACGTCTTTTCCGTTTAGGATGAATCGTAAACTTGGACCAATAACATTCTCCAAAACTTCTTTCCTTAAGTCCTCCACATTCGAAACACAAAACCATCCTTTCTTTCTCAACCATCCTCTCTGGTTAAGGCTAATATCCTTTAGATCATCGATCTCAGTTCCAACCTCAAGCTTTCTGATTTTCTCAGCCAACATTGGATCCGCTTTCTGCTTAGAAGCAATTTTCTCAATCAATACCGGTCGAACTTTTAAACAAGACAACCGGGCAGAACTATGACTAGAACCAGCAGTCGATCTTAACTTCACATCACAAGTGACTAAAGCTTCTAAATCTTTCCACTGTGCCAACAAAGCTAATACCACATTTTGATGTTTTCTGCTAAGAGCATCTGCCACTTTATTACCTTTAATCGATGCGTACTCTATACCAAAATCATAAGCAACCAAAAACTCCAGCCATCTTTGCTGCCTCATATTCAACTCCTTCTAAGAGAATAAATAACGTAAATACTTATGATTGGTATAAAGCTCAAATCTCTCCCCTATGAGATAATGTCTCCAACTCCTCAATGCAAAGATTACAGCGGCCAACTCCAAAACATGAGTAGGATATCTAACTTTATGTGGTCTAAGCTGCCTAGATGCATAGGCAATAACTTTACCATTCTGCATCAACACTGCTTCTAATACAGTTCCATATGCATCAGTATATACCACCAATCCCTGGTTTCCGTCAGGAACCACTAATACGGGTGCATTGGTCAACAAATGATTTAACTTAAGGAATGCTTCCTCACATATTTTGGACCCAACAAATTTCACCTCCTTCTTGGTTAGCTTAGTTAAAGGCGCTACTATCTGCGAGAAATCCTTAATGAATCTCCGATAGTAGCGAGCAAGTCCAAGAAAACTACTGATCACCTTCTCTAGTCTCTTTCAATTATTCATGGCTTCAATCGTATTTGGATCCACTGAAAATCCTTTCTCAGAAACCATGTGACCAAGAAATTTTACCTCTTTCTACCAAAAATGGCACTTAGTAAACTTTGCCTATAGATGATTTTGCCTCAGCGTCTCAAGTACCACTCTAAGATGAACCTCATGCTCCCTCTCATCCCTTGAATAGACTAGAATGTCATCTATAAACACCAACACAAACCTATCCAAATACTCTCGTAAAACCTGGTTATCCATAAAGAAAGCAGGTGCATTAGTTAATCCAAATGGTATCACTAACCACTCATACGAACTATACCCTGTTTGAAAACGCTATCAAAGGAATACTATCCTCCGCCGCTCTTAACGATGGAAACCTGTCGCCAAGTCCAACTGGGAAAACACTCTGGCTTCGCTCAAATGATCAAACAGATCATCTATTCTTGGAAAATGATAATTATTATAATTTCCCTTTCGTTTAACTTGCAATAGTCAATGCACATCCTTAACGACCCATCCGGTTTCTTTACGAACACTGTGGCCCCTCCCTAAGGCGAACTGCTTGGTCCAATAAAACTCCTTCTTTCTAGATCTACTAGTTGCATCTTCAATTCCTTCAACTCAATTGGTGTCATCCTACTATGTGGTCTAATTATAGGTTCAGCTACTGGCACATGATCTATTCTAAACTCAACAGCTCTTTTCAGGAGTAGTCCTGTGACTGTCTCAAAGACATCTGCAAACTCTCTTGCTATCCAAACCTGACCTAACTCATTTCCTACCCCCATAGCATTAAGAACAGCACTAACACTCCAATCGGTTTTCTCTAGTGAGAATATCACTCGGTTTTGACTATCAGCGTGTCTCAGTGATATTTCCGTATCCTGACAAAATATTCTAGCCTCATACCTATCCAACCAATGCATACCCAAATTAATTTTAATATCTATAAAAATCAATAACATACAAACTACATCCAAACTTATGACCTAACAAATTAAGTTCTAACAGGTCACATCTTAACCCTAGAGTTGCATACTCTCCTATTGGATTCGCAACCCTTAAGTAAGTAACAAGGTAGGTAGGTTCTAAACATACCCTATCAACCAAACACTAAGATATAAATGAATGTGATGCAGCGATATCAAAAATAATCTAACTAGAATACTATGAATCAAAAACATATCTTCCATCACAGTCTTTCCTTTATTAGCTAGGGTAGGCCTAGCTGGTCCTATAGCAAAAACTTTTCCTTTATCCTCCCTAAGTGGCTCTGGACACTGATTCATGTGATGCCCAAATTGATCACAGTTGAAGCACTTCACTTCTTCTTATTTGCAGCATTCTTCACATTTCCTAACTGCATTCATTAGCAAAGTGACCCTTCTTGTCACACTTATAGCAAACTATCTTAGCCTTTGTCTTTTTAGCTATACCTCCCTTCTGGGCCCTTCTTTTTAAAGAACTTCCTCTTTTTACCTTGAGAACCCTGAGTTTCCACTGGCTTTTCTTTAGCTAGATCAGCAAGTAACTCCTCATGGCGAATAGCCATCTCAACACTAAATTACAAGGATCATGGATATGTGTCATGGTCATTCTAGCAAGCTCAGGCCTCAATCCTCGAATGAACCTCTCATTCCTTTTGATGTCGGCATCGATAACAGCATATCCATATTGAGACAACTCTTAAACTTAGTAGCATACTCGACCAATATCATCTATCCTTGCACTAAATCCATAAACTTCCTCATCAGTTCAGACTTAGCAAACTTGGATACAAACTTCTGCTCAAATCTTGTTTAAAAATCATCCCAAGTTAACTGCTCTTCCGGAACCCCGGTAGTGACACTATTCCACCAATGAAGTGCTGACCCTTGCAACTATCTAGAGGTCAACCTCCTCTTTTGTCCATCATTCAAGCCTAAATAAGAAAATATACGCTCACAATGAAACAGCCAATTCTGAACCTCTATAGCACTTTTCGTTCCCAAGAATGGCTTTCCACCCAAACTAGTGTAATCTCTACTTAGCAAAGCATAATTATTCTCAACTGGAGCCATGAGTTAGCTCCTCCTACATTTCCAACAACACTATCAGCAGCTCCAGCTTGCATCAAACCAAAAAAGAACTGATACATCGCCCCTATGTCTACTGGTGGATTTCTAGCACTCATATTGGCATCAGCATTTTGATGACTAGCATTAGCCTGTCGATACGGATTTCTCTTGGTAGTGGGTTGAGCTTTTCCACTTTTTATGGTGCTTCCTCCACCGAGATTTCCTCTTTCGTTTCCTGCTTCTATATCTCCCTTATCATAAATTTTCTTACGAGCCATAGTAAGATACAGAAGAATGGTCTAAGAGAGCTAGAGATATATACTTAAATATATATAACTATATATAGCAAATACAAGTACGTTACTATAGCATTAACCCAAATCCCAATCTTATTATCTGATTCATTGATTATGTTTCAAAAGTCATTTACGTTTGAGTTTCTTTTGAAGTTTCACAAAACTATTCTCTGATACCAACTTGTAACATCGCCCTACTTGGAGGTCCAAACTTAACGGCTATGGATGCTGCAGTTATCCATAGTTATTAATTCTCGATGACCAAATACGACGATATTAGATCCACTGATACACGAAAACATATGAAAAAAAAAAATAGTAATCAAATTCTACATTCCATTTCAAAGTATTCCAAATTGATTACACAATCCCAGTTTGCAGACCATGTTTAGATAACATATAATTATTACAAAATACGCCAAAAGCGACATATGAAGATGCCTCCTTGGTTGATCAGAGTATATAGATAGGCACATAAACAAATTTTCCTTTATAAACAAAACACACAACAAAAATAAAAGAACTCTAATACAAGCTTGCCTCCTACATGTCCTTGGAAGCTTTATTCTTCTAAAAGATCACCTAGAAACCTTAACTCTCAACCTACTCAAAATCAATTGATTACCTGAGAGTTTAAGGAGAAAACAAAAACTTCAAGTCAGATGTAAAGCATGGTATGAATAATAATTTACCATCTCAAACCACGTAGATATCTAGTGAGAACACACCGCTAAGCGAAATGGGTTTTCCTCTTACTAGTATCCTAAAACATTTATAAAACTACATACTGTGCTCCTGCATCCACAATGGTTAAAACATAGTATTTCAAAATATTATGATGATATGCAAAAAAAGTAAATCAATTCTGGATTACCCATCCCCATTCATTTTGACTATCTGTCTCAATTATAGTTTCTAACTATTAACCTATTAAATGTTTATGAACTATCTGTCAAATATAATATGTTTCATGGGTTCACTAAGAACCTATTGGTAACTCCAATACCTTATCTCTTATCTTAGTTTTCATGGGCTAACTAGCAACCTATTGACTAACTGTCAACATCTTAATTCAGATATAGGTTTCATGGGCTAAGTACAAACCTACTGGCCCCTGCCAGTATTTGATCGTAGTTTTCATGGGCTAACTATAAACCCATTCGCCCCTACCTATTTCATTAGTTATATACACTTTTCATGGGCTTATTATAAACCTATTGACTATTGCCAATATCTTTAGTTTTAAGGTTTTAACATATCTTAATTTATATTCACTACCGGGTCGACCTATCTGGTTATTCTGGCTTTCCCCAACATACATTTATGGATAAATAATAATGTGAATAATATTAACAAAATCTTTATTTATGCCATGGTATTTCCTTTTAAAATGAAAATGGGTCATTTTTTTTGAAATCTTAAAACATCACTTTAGAAATCATTGGATGACCTCCTTTGAAAGCATAGAAAACCTCCTTTCAAAACCCTAAATATATACCTTTCGAAGATGTATAAATCAATCCTTTCGAAACCAAATCATACCTTTCGAATGCATCAAAACTTTGCTTACTATTCTTTAGGAAAATAGCTTCGAAACTAATGAAAGTCACCTTTCGAAAGTATTGGGTTTACTATTTAAAACGTCAATAGGGTCAAAAATAGTTATATAAGAAAATATCTCTTTCAAAACCAATTATAAAATTGCTCGAGGAAAATTGGATGGTGTTGGAACCATCTAGTCGAAAGCATAATCCTTTAAAACAAAGCTTTGAAGGATAAAGTCGAAACCCCCTTTCAACTCCTTGCCTTCAAAACACCCAAGCCCTTCGAAAGCATTCAGGGAAAAAGTCTTAGCTCTAGTTAAAACAGAGGTAATCCTTCGACCGCATAGATGGCTTCAATGCAGCTGAAAGGAGAAATTAGCAGTTGGCTTTTGACTTGGTCGAAACCAATTCTATCGAAAGCCCTTACTTAAGAAGAAAGGTACCCCTTCGAAGCTATTGTAATACCAATAATTTTATTAGCATTATTCAGGAGATTTAATTAGAATAAATTAAATAGGATAATGTAGATAAGGTGGTTGAGGTCGATTAATGAATTAGATGGCTTTGCTTATTAAAGATCTAATGAACTTATATAAATGGTTAGGTAATTGAACACAAGGGCATTGGGGTAAATAGCCACCCATATTTCTCACCCTTATACTATCTTTATTAGTCATACACGTTTTACTTAAAACAAAAGTTATAACTGTGAGACGCAAGCAAGGCCGACCATTAGGAAGAAGAGAAGAGAATATCAAAGTAAAAGCTTAGGATCAAGCTAGAAGAAACTAATCTCGATTAAACTTCAATTTCCTCAACTAATCTAAGGTGAATAATAATTTCCGCTTCTCAATTTTTGTTTTATGATCATATGGTTTCAGATTTTAGTTTAAATCTATTTTTATGATATTTTGAATGATGATATGCTGGAATCATGATTTATATGGATCAAACAAGTTTGCTAAAAAGGAGATATGCACGGTTTTAGGGTAAAACTAAGATGAAATGTTTTTTAAATGCCATGGGAAAATTATTTATTGTAGAAAACATGATTTTGGAGATGGATTTCAATTCCCACAATTTTCTTAATTAATGTGGATTTAATATTAATTTTCTAGTGAAGAAAATGGTTTATTAGGTTAAAAATTAATTATGGCTAAAATAATAATTGTTTGGGTTTGAAACTTTTATTTGTTGGAAGAAATATTATAATAGATTTTCTGAGATTTTTTTAGATCTTTGCTAAGTGATTTGATGAATATATAAAATTATTTAAGGTATGTGACTTAAATGTTTTATATATTTAATTAAGGAGAAGGGGCATTCCATAAAATAGAATTATTATTCAATTTTGAAATTAGTGGCTGTTTGCGCCAAAATTGGCCACAAACATCCAATACCGTGAAAGCACCAGTGTATGAATATAAATTAATGATATTCAAACACAAACAACAGATCTCAACATATAATAGACAGCAACCACAAAAGTAAAGAACAGAGACACAAGTTTTATAGTGGTTCGGCTATCTCCGGCCTACGTCCACTCCAATTTTTTCTTTTTTATTGATTATCCTTGAAGATTACAAGTGATTACAACAGTTGTAGTGACCAAATCTGAAGAAAATAGCAGAAATAATGCTATGGAATGATTTTAGCAGCGTCTGGGCTTGCTTTTCCTCTCCAAATCTTCCGACCCCTTTTCTGAATGACCAGGGGCTCTATTTATAGGCGTGGAAGGTTGAAATCCCGCCTAAAACCTGGGGAGGTTGCTTGGCACGTGAGGGGGGGGGGGGGCCACAGGCCCGTGTTCTCGGAATCCGTGCCCAGTTTGGGATCGATTCGAAGTGATTTTCGAATCGATCAAGAATCCATCCAATTGAGCTGAAATTTGGTGTGAACATTCTTCAACATGTATGTAAGCTCCTGTAAAAATTTCATTGCATTTGGATCAACGGTTTGGAAGATATGATCGATCCAAGTTCTAGAATTCGTGCGTCCTGATTGGTTCGAACCCATGGTCTGTCTACTTCGAAACCATGTATTTCGAACCCACGAGGCCAACTCTCTCGAATCCATACCCTTCGAATCCATCTTCAGTCCTTCGACTCCATAACTCTCGAATCCATGCAAACTTCGAATCCATTCACCTCCTACGAATCCATCGAAACTTCGAATCCATTTACTTTCTACGAATCCATCAAAACTTCGTGTCTATTCACTTTCTACGAATCCATCAAAACTTCGTGTCTATTCACTTTCTACGAATCCATCAAAACTTCGAATCCATCATTTTCCACGAATCCATTAAAACTTCGTATCCATTTCCTTCTTCGAGCTTCATCATTCGAATCCACTATCTTCGAGTCCGCGTCCATCATTCGAACTCACTATCTTCTAGTCCATGTCCATCATTCGAATCCATGTCCATTGCACTGAAGTCATTCCTTTCGAACCCAATCTAGTTCCCGTTGATTCGAACCCGATGGGTTCGAACCCGATGGGTTCGAACCTGATGGGTTCGAACCTGATGGGTTCGATCCTGATGGGTTCGATCCTGATGGGTTCGAAACTGATGGGTTCGAACCTGATGGTTTCGAACCTGATGGGATCGAACCTGATGGGTTCGAACAACATTCCTCTCCCACCTTGAATCCATCATATTTCCTCCATACGAACTCCGATTAACTTGATATTTGAAACATAGCCTTTCATAGTCCTTATCGTCATTTTCAATCAATTTCGTCTCGATCGGAGTTCAACAGAATTTTGACGATATCCATCGTAGCCTTTATCCCCAGTCCTGCTATCCATAATTCCTTGCCAATTTGTTGTTATTCCCGTTTTGACCATAAAATGGGGTAACAGTCTGCCCCCCAAAACATGCCTTGTGATAACAAGACGTGTTTTGAATAGTTCCGAATCCAATATTCGAAGTCCAAAGCTATATTGCCAGAGTATATCATTCTTGACTGCTTCGAGTCGATGTCCAGTTCCATATCCAATAACCAAAGCCTTAGCCAATTCCGTATCCATTCGAAGTCGACAACCGAGTTCCAATCCATCCTTATCCAATAGCCAATAACTGAAGCCAGGACCTCTCCGGGTCAATAGCCATATCCATAACCTCTCCGGGTTCCTGCCAAGCGCGATCCATACTTTATGTCCTTGGCCCAGTGTCCCTGGGCGTTGTAAAATGCCATGGCTTAAGTCCTAAGCCGAATCTTGATCTCTCCGGACCCTTGCCGAGCATAGTCCATACTCAACGACCTTGGCCCAGTGTCCCTGGGCGCTGTAAAATGCCATGGCTTAAGTCCTAAGCCGAATCCTGATCTCTCCGGACCCTTGCCAAGCATAGTCCATACTCGACGACCTGAAAATAATATATGATAATAGAGGGCCTAAGTCCTAGGCCGAATCCTGGTCACTCCGGACCCTTGCCGAGCATAGTACATACTCGACGACCTGAATGAGTCAACTCACCTTGTTTGGGTAAAGTGACTCACCCCTTGCCAGGCATAATCCATACCCGACGACCATTTATCAAAAACCAGATAAAAGTCCAACCAAAAATCTATTCCAAAGCCCAAAAATCCAAATCCAAAAATTCAAATCCGAAATCCAAATCCAAAATCCAAATCCAAACCCAAAAATTCAAATCCAAAACCAGAAAACCAGAAATCCAAACCAGAATCCAAAACCAAAAACAATTGTCCAAAGGAAAATCCAAATAAAAAAGCAAGAAAAACCAGGAGCTCAATCCAAGCTCCAAAACCAAATCCAAAAAGAAAAGCAATGTCCAATCTGAAAGCAAGAAATAAATTTCACAAACCATAGCGTCCCGGGTTATCATCATTCAGAGCGTGCCTAGGGGCTATCTCCGTCCCCGTACATGTGTAAATGACTTTACCGTTTGCTAACAGCTTGCTACTTATTCCATATTACCTTGGTCAATGGATGATCAATCGACGATCATCCCTGGGCCTCCCATCATCACGGCGTGAGGTGGTCGGCGGTTGCTCCTGCTCCACCGTTGCATCCCGAGTTCCAACATATTGCTGCAACTGTCCATTCCTTACATGCTCCTCGATTATATCCTTTAGGTGCCTGCAGCTGTTGGTATCGTGTCTATCCAGATCATGGAAGAGACAGTGCCTTCCTGATGTCCTTTCCCGCTCTGTTGGTTCCCTCCTAGCCGGCCTTCGGTAGGGAAGGCGATTCCGAGTTTCCAAGTATATCCGTTCCAGCGTCTCGTTCAATCCAGTGTATGTGGAAAACTTTGGGTCCTTCCATCGTTTTCTAGCGTTTCCAGAGTCGTCATCTAACTTCCTTTTTCCTTTATCCCTATCCGAACCGTTTTTGGATACCGCTCCAACCTCGATTGTGCTAACCTTTTTTGACTTTAAATCCGTACTTGCATCTTCTTGTCGAAGGAACCTTTCTGCCTCATGAAAGAATTCGTCGAGATTTCGCGGGGGATCTCGTACCAGAGATACCTTGAAATCCGAATTCTCCTTGACTCCTGATACTGCTGCCATTAAAACCATTGATGGATCAGGCCGATCCACCGAAGCGACTGCCGCGCTGAATCGAGTTAGAAAAGTTCTAAGTGATTCGTCCATTCTTTGCTTTACCGATGTTAAAGTCATCACGTTCTTTGGTCTCTTAACGTGAACCCGAAACTGTCCTAGAAACTTTTCCACTAATTCCTTTCAAGTCCTGATAGATCCTTCTCCCAGTTGCCTAAACCACATTGCAGCCAAGTCCTTCAAATACAAAGGGAAACATCGGGCCATCACTTCCTCCGATGCCCCCAGCACCTCCATGTGTCTGGTGTACCTCATTAAGTGATCTGTTGGATCCGTCTTACCATCATATACCTCCACGCTAGGTAGCTTGAACTTAGGTGGATTCCGAGCCATCCTTATCTCCCGAACGAATGGACTTCTATTCACTCCTTCCAAATCTCCGTTTGTCAACCCACCTCGCACAGTCTTCCTAATCATCTCTACTAACCCTGTATTGTCTGGTAGGGGTTGCCCCCCATGCCCCCGAGGGAACTCTGGTACATATTCCTCGTGTGGCTCACTAGCAGCAACGTTAGTTCTAGCTTGCTGAATTCCTTCCAAAGGTACTTCTGCATTGAATCCTGTGGGCCTGCCCCCAAGCCCTTGTTGATTGCCTTCTGGCTCCGTATCCTGTCCTTCATTGGGTTCCACAATCCTAGCTCCTTGTCCTGCATCCGCAGCTGCTGTAGCTGTTCCTAAGCTCTGCATTCCTGTAGCTCTCATTTGTTCCAAGAAAGTTTGCATCATTTCCTGTTGACTTTTCAACAATCTCTCCTGCAAAGAATTGGCCATAGCTTCCATTTCATCCCGAGTTATGTAGACTGATGCCCGTCCTTCCTCACCTCCGGAGGATGCTTGCTGACTTCCTCCTTGTTGGCTTCTCTCAGCCCTTAGCCTTCTGCTATCCTGTCTAGCCATTGTCTTCCAAATCCAAATTCCTCAAACTCTTCAAATCCGATGTAGCGGGTGCTAGTTGTTCTCAGTGAAAGCACCAAAATGTTTGCGCCAAAATTGGCCACAAACATCCAATACCGTGAAAGCACCAGTGTATGAATATAAATTAATGATATTCAAACACAAACAACAGATCTCAACATATAATAGACAGCAACCACAAAAGTAAAGAACAGAGACACAAGTTTTATAGTGGTTCGGCTATCTCCGGCCTACGTCCACTCCAATTTTTTCTTTTTTATTGATTATCCTTGAAGATTACAAGTGATTACAACAGTTGTAGTGACCAAATCTGAAGAAAATAGCAGAAATAATGCTATGGAATGATTTTAGCAGCGTCTGGGCTTGCTTTTCCTCTCCAAATCTTCCGACCCCTTTTCTGAATGACCAGGGGCTCTATTTATAGGCGTGGAAGGTTGAAATCCCGCCTAAAACCTGGGGAGGTTGCTTGGCACGTGAGGGGGGGGCCCACAGGCCCGTGTTCTCGGAATCCGTGCCCAGTTTGGGATCGATTCGAAGTGATTTTCGAATCGATCAAGAATCCATCCAATTGAGCTGAAATTTGGTGTGAACATTCTTCAACATGTATGTAAGCTCCTGTAAAAATTTCATTGCATTTGGATCAACGGTTTGGAAGATATGATCGATCCAAGTTCTAGAATTCGTGCGTCCTGATTGGTTCGAACCCATGGTCTGTCTACTTCGAAACCATGTATTTCGAACCCACGAGGCCAACTCTCTCGAATCCATACCCTTCGAATCCATCTTCAGTCCTTCGACTCCATAACTCTCGAATCCATGCAAACTTCGAATCCATTCACCTCCTACGAATCCATCGAAACTTCGAATCCATTTACTTTCTACGAATCCATCAAAACTTCGTGTCTATTCACTTTCTACGAATCCATCAAAACTTCGTGTCTATTCACTTTCTACGAATCCATCAAAACTTCGAATCCATCATTTTCCACGAATCCATTAAAACTTCGTATCCATTTCCTTCTTCGAGCTTCATCATTCGAATCCACTATCTTCGAGTCCGCGTCCATCATTCGAACCCACTATCTTCTAGTCCATGTCCATCGTTCGAATCCATGTCCATTGCACTGAAGTCATTCCTTTCGAACCCAATCTAGTTCCCGTTGATTCGAACCCGATGGGTTCGAACCTGATGGGTTCGAACCTGATGGGTTCGAACCTGATGGGTTCGATCCTGATGGGTTCGAAACTGATGGGTTCGAACCTGATGGGTTCGAACCTGATGGTTTCGAACCTGATGGGATCGAACCTGATGGGTTCGAACAACATTCCTCTCCCACCTTGAATCCATCATATTTCCTCCATACGAACTCCGATTAACTTGATATTTGAAACATAGCCTTTCATAGTCCTTATCGTCATTTTCAATCAATTTCGTCTCGATCGGAGTTCAACAGAATTTTGACGATATCCATCGTAGCCTTTATCCCCAGTCCTGCTATCCATAATTCCTTGCCAATTTGTTGTTATTCCCGTTTTGACCATAAAATGGGGTAACAGTGGCAGTATTTTTCTGAAAAGTACTTGTTAATCAATGAGAATTTGATAAATAAAGGAAGGTTAGTTGAAAAGTTATCTCTTTAAGTTAAAAACAAGAAAATCATGCTTTTAGCATGTCTCAACCATTTTAGGCATCAAACCTTCCGACCCAGACCTTCCAACACAACCGAAAGGTCATACCTTTCGACAAGGTCAAACCAATGCAATGGTATTAAGCTACTTGGTACGTAATGAATTGAGCAAGGTCGAAGGGTACTTGGTCGAAACGTTAGATGCCAAAGAGGTTGGAGTATGTTTTTTATATAAACCAAAAGAGTCACCTGCTTTGCTTTTAAATAAGAGCTTTCAACTTAGTTGCTTTAGACCAGGTCAATTATCTAAAATAAAAGTTTAAAACTTTTCGACACGGTTAAAATATTACTACTGCTTTATCATTATTTTGTTCTGAACCTTCCAACATAGTCAAAAGTTTATTTCCGCCTTTTTCCAACATTTCAAAGTCATTGCTTTTGAAAAATTTAAAAGATTTACTTGTTTTAAAACTGGCCATTTATGTATGCTTTCGAAAGGTATTTAAGCTTTCGACTTAGATGCTTTACCTTGCTTTTCTAATTGAAGTATAACCTAAAGCTTTTGAAGCAAAGCTTTCAACTAAGTCGAAAGATAGCTTCCAATGAAGTCAAAAGGTTTTTAAAAGAAATTTTTCCACATATTTTATATTAAAACCGGTAAGCTTTCGAAAGGTTTATGTTTTAAAAGGTTGAATAGTTTCGAAAGGTCCGAGTTCCAATGTTATCGAAAGGTTTACTTACAAATGGTATGCTTTCAAAATGTTTACTTATAAATGGATTGGAAGTTATGTTTCCACTCTTACTTAATGATACTTCAACAAAGTCAAAAGGTTTCGAAGGAGGGGTTTAAAGTATTATAAAGGCTGGAAACTGTTCTTCTAAAATTTATGGTTTATGCTTTCTAAAGGGTCGAAAGCAAAGCTTTCGAAGGGGATACTTCAAAGGGGTTGAAAATTGATTTCTCTTATCCTTATAAAATAAAAGTTGTTTAACCTAGGGGATACCAGGGTGGGTTTAATGAGTTCAACACAATAGTTGGGGATATCAACACTTATACGTTTTGACAATCATTGGGGATACTAATGTAAATTATAAACGAACATAACCTAAATTAGGGATACTAATGGCAATAGGTTAATCATGTGGATTGCATGATATAATTAGATTCATGTGGATAACATGTATTAAATGGTCAAGTGATGGGTTCATACTTACCCTAGGAAATCTATGGGATGTACGATGGATAGTCAACATTAAGTTGGAGATGGATAGTCTCCATATGATTGAAAAAGGGTTCATAGTTATTTTGGGAAAACTACGGGATGGTTGATGGATAGTCAACATCATGTTGGGAATGGATAGTCTCCATATCTTTGATGAAGGGTATATAGTCATCCTAGGAAAACTATGAGATGCAGGATGGATAGTCTACATACACTTAAGAAAAAGAAAATAGGATGGATAGTCCGTTTTTGAGGCAAATTAAAATGTAATAGGGGATGGTGTAATCCTAAATGTTTGTAAGTATGCATATCATCGTAATATTTAGAAAATGAATGTTTTAACCATTGTGGATATGGGAGCACAGAATATGGTTTTATTTTAGGATACTAGTAAGGAGAAAACTGGTTCCGCTAAGTGGCACGGTCTCACTAGATGTTTAAAATAGATTGAAATGTTAGATTATTATTCATACCAGGCTTTATATCTGACTCGAGTTATCCCTTAAACTCTCAGGTATTGAACTGATTTTGAGTAGTTTGAAATTTAAGGTTTATAGGTTTACTTCTTAGACGAATAAAGCTTCCATAGGAGTGCAGAAGGCAGATAGTTATTAGAGTTTTTCTTTTCCGTTGTGTGATTTATTGTAAAGGCGGATTTATTAGCCTTATTATATACTCTGATCGACCAAGAGGGTATCTTCATATGTCGCTCTTGGCGTATTTGTAATACTTATATTTTGCTAAAATGGTTAATGATTTTGAGTTATGTTATGAACATCGAAGGTTTCGAATGAAATTTGGAAATATGTTTTCGAATTGTTAATTTTTTTTTATATTTCTGTGATCAGTGTATCAATGTATC
Source organism: Allium cepa (assembly GCA_030765085.1). NCBI lineage: Eukaryota > Viridiplantae > Streptophyta > Magnoliopsida > Asparagales > Amaryllidaceae > Allium > Allium cepa. The sequence continues at coordinate 516,713,869 of CM060938.1, forward strand.
TAGCACTGCCGTATTTGGTCGTCGAATATTAATAACTATGGATGACTACAGTATCTGTAGTTGTTAGTTTTGGCCTCTAAGTAGGGGAATGTTACAAGTTGGTATCAGAGCATAGATTTATGAAACATTAAAAGAAAAGTAAAACCTAAAAGCTTTTTCAAATATAATCCAATAAATTTAAAATATGATCGGGGTTTGGGTTAACGCCGTATTAATGTACTTGTATTTAATATATAAAAGTATATATTTAAGTACGTATTCCCCTCTCTCCTAGACCGTTCTTCTTTATCTTACTAAGGCTCGTATGCATATATACGAGAAAGAGGATATGGGGGTAGGAAACAAAAGTGAAAATGTAGTTGTAGGAAGCACCACTACTAATGGAAATGTTCGACCCAATACTCGAAGGAACCACGGTCAACAGTCTAATGCTAACCAAAATACTATGTCCACTGTAGGTGCTGGAAATCTTCCTGTAGATGCGGGGACGGTTTATCAGTTGTTGGCTAATCTTTTGCAAGTCGGAGCTGCTGGTAATGTTGGAGGAGCTAATCCTGTAGTTCCAATCAGATATAACTATGCTAAGCTAAGCCGGGACTACATCAGTCTTGGTGGGAAGCCATGTAATGACCCACCTTTTTGGACGATTTAAATCAACAGTATACCACTCGAACATTTAAAAGGAAGGATTTTCATGGGGAATAAGAAAAAGAGGAGAAAGAAAGGAAAAAACACAGAATCTCAAAGCGGAATGACAATATATAATAATCAAATAAATATTTCATAAAGCTGTTTACAAATAACATTTGATTACACTTTTACAATACAGATCAAAGTTACACATACAGCAAAAAACAAAATAATGCAGCGTAACAACATGATGCGGTAGTATAAATAAAATAAATAATAACAGTACTAAATCTTCGTCTTCATCCTCCAAAAATAAGGTCTTCGATACGCTGAAAAACTCAAACTGACCCGAGCGAATTGAAAAGACAAAGCACTCGAGTCAGAACTAAAAGATCTTATGTAAGTTAAATCAATAGTAAATAAATATGAGTGTAACGGTGTCAGAGATGATTACGGGGCTTGACATCTCCTATCCTATGTCTAACGTGAGTGCAATAACTTAAGAGATGTTCGGAATTCCATCTCTTAAGGATCTGTTAAACTATCTACATACATAGTACAATATGTTATTATAATAGTGTCTACAGTAAAGTAAAGTATTAAAATAGCGTAAAGGCATTACCCATATCTCCCTTAGCACATTTTTTTTATATAAATGTCGTAGTCTATATGGTACTGTAAACTCCACTGTAAACCGGTGGGATATTAGGGAGCACTCCATAGGTACGACACAAACCAAAATCGTAATGGGCACGATAAGGCATGTGACAAGGCACATGAGGCAATGCCAGGGTAGGATTCTACCATTTGCACTCGCAGACTGGTGGTAACGCACAGCAGCTACTACTATCCACCTCGGAACACAATACCATAATCAAATCGAGGAGTGGCCACCAAATCAATGACAAATTCATAATATGGTATCAAAGAAGAATGATCGATCGGAGGTGCGACCACACTTAGCCCGGTATAGCTCCTTTTTTAGTTACATCAAGCTAACTCAAGGGATTCAAGGCTATGATAATACCTCAGACAGAATCATTCGCCAAGCTATCCTACTTCATTCTGGAATCTCCACCACATATATGGTTGTTAAAGTGGTTTTCGGCATTGGCAGAGAGTATGACAATATCCGATCCCGGTTTCTTTAACAACCAAATGCTTATTTCACACTGGATGATTATTTTATATTTCCAAAATCATGTCATAATTGATATCAAAATATCATATTCAATTCAAACCATATCACTTTTGAAATTATATTCACGTTCGAAATCATATTCACTTCGATAAATATGTTAAATTCTCATTTCAAAATCAGCATACTCACTCAAATATGTCATTTCACTAGAAAATATAATTTCAAATACCAACTTAGGTTATAACATCATTTAACCATATTCACTTTTAAATCAAGGATTTAAATATAAACAATTCAACCTTGCATCATTAGAAATTTAGAAATATAGTTTAAAATACTTTAATATAATTTAAATGGTTTAAAATAGATTAAATAGTTTAAAATAGTTTAAAATAGATTAATATAGTTTAAAATAGATTAAAATAGATTAACACAGTTTAAAATAAATTAAAACAGTTTAATATAGTTTAAAATTGTCTAAAATAGATTAACATAGTTTTAAAATAAGTTAAATAGTTTAATTGTTTTTGAATAGGTTAATATAGTTCAATAGTTTAAATATCTTAATAATCAGGATTTTTAAAATAATATATCTTTGAACAGTTTATATTAAAATAATAAATTTGAAATTTATATCAAATTAAACGATTTCTTTCATTCTAACACATATGGACCATGTCCAGCTTTCAAATCAAGAAACTAAAATTTGTCTTTCAATTTAGATTCTCATTTAAAACCATTTAATCAATATTGATAAATATCATTTAACTGGATTTTAAAATTTAAGGTTTTAAATTTATTTAATTTAACCATTCCGGTGTCCGTATATAATTTTCTACCTTATGGTCAAGTGATACGAATATATGTTATTTCAATATGCAATAAATTTAAAATTTACAGGTATATATCATTTCGACCCGCAACTCCAAACTTAATTTAAAAGTCGATGAAATTCCTCGAGTCTATCATTTCAACCCATAACGATTTCTCCCTAATCTATCAGATCATTCGGGTACGTATTATTTCAACCCATAGGGATTTTCTAACAATAAACTAAGGGAACTTACAATATGATATCAATATATATGAAATAACATCGAGTCATCCAATATCAACAATTAAACATCCATCACAATCATCATTCAAACTGATTTTCAATAACAGGTATTTCACAGGCAATTTAAACTTGGGTATTAAATTAAATGCTATTAAATTTAATAAAAGTCAGATTTAATTGGAATAAAAATTTAAATATATTAAATAACAATCAACCAACTTCTAATCATATTATAATTTAATTTAAATAAGATGAGACAATTTAGTAGTCGTGAGCGAGTTAAAACATACACTTTTGATTTCAAATCGATTTAAAATTCAATTAAAGGCCAAAATTTCAACAGTCTCAGAATTTGTACAAACCAGTTTCATAATGTCCGGAATTTTGCTACGATCGCAGTGGAGAAAACAGCTCATATGAAAAAAGATATGATAATTAGAACGATTGAAAATTAAATTATAAAACAAATAAAATAATAAATACATACCACGTCACTTACGTTCTTCCATTCGAAACCCTACGTGCTCAAATCTATCTTGAAATCAGCCGCCATCCATCTTTCAATTTTCACCGCTGCCACCATCTTCTATCACCAGATTAGAGAACTCCATTGATCCACCCTCGCCATGCCGCCCCCAAACGACCAACTCCGATGGTCCAGAGCTCCACCGCCGTCGCTCCCATATATCACTCAATTCCCATGATTTCAATGACCATCTCGATGAACTAACAATATAGATGAGTGCTGCTCATTGACCTCTACAACATTGCACTTCCCGATCGTCGATTGGATGAAGATCCACCGTTGAATCGCGAAAACCTAATTTCGACGGCCGAGGTTCAACCTCGATTTCTGGTCAGACGATGCATCCAATTGGAAACTGAATTACTGCGGTGGATTACGATTGTCGTGAGCTTTCCAATGATATATAATATGACATAGTTTTGAGAGTTTGATTTTCAATTTGAATTTTAAATTGAATTAGGGTTTTAATTGGAATTTGGTTTTTGCCATTGGAAGAAGGAAGAACAGACAGATAGACAGATAGAAAGGCCCGTTTCGATTCCAAAATGAAAGTAAGTCATCCCAATATCAAAATAGATGTTTTCAATACTTTTAAATTCAATGGAACAAGTTTCAAGTCCTAATTCCATTGTATGAAGAAGGCAGCTTTTAAAATCAGCTTAATTTCAATTGAATTAATTAAATTGATTTCTACGTGTTTCGAGCCCGCATGATCAAACGACAAGTCCTATCACTATGAAACTTGAAATCCTACAATAATTTACTATTACGGTTTCGATGAAATTAGCTTCGTCGAAATCCGAGGCAGTGGCCAAAATGGTTATTTTCACGTTAATTAAGTAAATTATTATTATATTAATCTAGTCACCTTTCAATTCAAATTTAATGGTTAACCATTTTTCATCATTTTTGATTACCTAGCAATATATAATCTTTTAAAACAAATTTTCCATGTCAAATTCAATTATTAATATTACGCTAATTACAGCGTTCAAATTTCATTTGAAATAAATTCATTGGTTATAATTTAAAATCCAATAAATTCATTTATCTTGATTTTCACTCTTATTATTAAATCAATTATTGCCTCGTGAATATGATTGACATTACTATACATTTTATTACATTTACATTTTGCAGTTATCATCTGGACATATACTAACACAATATTAAATTACATTTAATTGCAGTTGATTTACAATTTTATTTCAACGGATTAAATAATGAAACAATAATTAACCAATTATTACAACTTACAATTTCAGACACATTTCTATGTTTATTGTTAACAAACAAAATTAATAAAATCACATACTGATTAATTATTCTATATTAACCAATTTCAGTTAATTACATACAATTCACCATTTAATACAACATTTGGTTTATTCCTTATTTACACTTTATAACCAAATTTAACTTTACTATCATTTCAATCAATTGAAGTTACATTAAAGTATTTATCAATTACCTTAAAGTAACATTATTACATTCCAGTCTAGTTATTTTTTTCATTAATAAATCTTAAAATTTTAATTTTTCACAACACTAAATTCCAAAACTTATTTAATTCATAAAATTTAATTATCGGAATACGGCTCGTTACACGCTCCCCCACTCAAAACTTTTCATCCTCGAAAAGGAAAAAGAAGGAATTAATATATTTTATTCAAAGTATTCAATCTATAAACGATTAATTTACATAGTTTAATATTTTAAATAAAATATACCAATTAATGAACAATTAAATCTTCATATTCAAGTAATCTTCATATTCAAGTAAATAAAAGTTTGAAAATACCTTGCTTTCACAAAATTTCCGAGTCAAAAATTCACGGAAAATTTCGACAGAATCTCGTTTAATCCGTAATCCAAAAATGTACCTATTTGTCGGGCAAATAACGCTTATTTATGAAACCAAAAGCAGTAGTTTTTTCTTCCATAAACCTGTATTTAACTTATATAATCCAAAAGAGCTAGAATTATGTAAAAGAGCAAATATTTGGTTGTTTCAATTAGTACAAAACAAATCATCATAACATAACAATTGTTGTTTGCAAACAAAACAATACAATCATCACATGCAATCAAAGCAATCAATCATACATCCATAGCGACCAAAACTAATGGGTTTGTTCGGGTTCAGAAACCTTTAATCGTACAAGGGTGATAAATAAACTACTAAGTATACCCTACGTTCAACATCCTTTGGTAATAATTTAATAGATTATTTATACATCTTTATACAGTTAGAAGTATCCTTTCCCAATCATCCCATAAGCCAAAACAAACAATAATTTCAAATATCGTTTAAGTTTATTTTTAATAATCTTCTTTCACATTATCTACTTTTCTTCAGCTTCATTCATTCATACAATGCATATCTTCATAAATTTACGTTCATTACTTACAAAAATTCATTTCCCATTCATTTATACAATTCCATTTTCATTACTTTACATCCAATTACTTACATAAGTTATTTTCATTCAAATTTTTTACATCATTCATAGTCAGTTCTTAAAAGATCATGTAAGTCTCTTGACAAATTTAATTCAAAATTATTATTTTCTTTGATTTTCTTTTTAACATCAACATTCATTTGTGAAGCAACTCGTACTTAAATTTTTATTCCCTTTTTGCATTTATTTCTTTCATATATAGTATTCACTTTTACTATTTACTTTGGTTATAAATAGGTTCAAATATTAACTTAAGTTTATAATCAATTACTTACAGTATTTACCTTGTAACAACCCGAAATTTAAGATCTAGTAATTAATTAACGAATTAATTAATGATATAATAACTTTATAAAATTATCAGAATTGAGTCATGGGAGATGCACCATTGTGTCTGTGGTAATTTTCTGGTCGATTTCCATATATAGAACTTCGAAATCTGTGCTGGTATGTTGAAGATATGAATTAATGAAGAAACGAGAAAATAAGAAAGAAAAAGAAATTATATAGGGAACGCCGACCCTAAGGCCGACCCTCACCATTGCTAGGTCAACCATAGCAAGTGATTGGTCGAAAGGGAGGTTTACCCGTGTGTTTTTTTGCACGTCTTCTTTCAGTTTATTTGAACACGTCGTTCTGCTATTTTCACTTCATCTCGTGCGTCCGTGCTTCCATCTGACGGTTTCTATCGAGCCTATGACGTGGTTGCACCAGATATAATCTCCAAATTCAATGGTCTGAGGTCCACAAGTGACTATAAATAAGACCTTAGGCCTAGCTATTTTTTCATTCAGATTTTCTCCATTTGGGTTCATTGCCTGGGGCTGGACCCTAAAAGGAATATTTTTTTGAGGAGCAGATCTTTTTAATTAAAATATTTTATACTCTTCAAGTCGATCCGGGAAGGCCAATGGAAAGAGCCAATGAACACGGGTGAGTGTTTAAGTAATTATTTTATATTTTTAAGTAATTTAAAATAATAGGGTTTCCAATTGTTGTAGGTTTTCTACAATTTCGTGATAACCTTTATGCAAGTTTATTTGAAGTAAATTTTAGATTTGTTTTTCAGTCTATTTTCTTTCAGCTGTTCTATTTCAATTATTTGCATTTATTTACTGTTAATTGTAGCTTTTCCAATTATTTATAGTTATCCATTGTTATTTACGTTTTATTTACATCTATTCTATGATCGGGATTTCTTCTTAAATGTCAGTTTCTTTTTAATTTCCTTTTTATGCGAACGGAATAAATAGAAGAATAATTCGTTAATGTTGACTAAAATATAAGAACACTGAATTTATAGAAAATGGGATGTAAAATACGAAGAACTGCAACAAATTGGACATAGACTAAAATAGGCAAATTTAAGATATTTGCAAGTATAATTATAACATGTAATTATAACTAAAAAGAGAAAATAGAAGAAATAGCAAAAGTAACTTATTTTTATACTTAGACCTTGGGAGTTAATAAACAGAATTATAACACACAATTATAATTAGAGACAATAATCAAGTAGAAAGAACAGGATAGGCTTATTTTTAAGACTTAAATTAGGTTAATAAGCAAATAAAGCAGAAATAACATAAGAGGCTTATTTTAATAAACTTAGATCTTGGATTAAGTTAATAAGAAAGACAGAGAAGATCGGTATTGTAGACCAATGGGGTAGTCCTTTACTGATATAGAAGATCTGTATTGTAGGCCCAACGCGGTAGTCCTTTACTGATGTAGAAGATCTGTATTGTAGGCCTAATAAGGCAGTCCTTTACAGATATAGAAGATCGGTATTGTAGGCCCAACGGGTTAGTCCTTTACAGATATAGATGCTTATTTTAAACACTTACATTACGTTAATAAGAGGTCAATAAATAAGTTCAAACCATGGGGATTTGAACAAGGGACACAACTAGATTTTGTTTGTTAGATAAGACCCGTACCAACAACATTCCCTTTTTAGTCAAACCTAGGTGGCCTCATAATAGCATAGGTGAGGCAAGGGCGCATGCTGGAGCGGTGGTAAATAAGAGGTCAACAAGAGGGAGCAACAGATAGCACGAGCCTAATGGTGGTCGAGTGTGAGGCCTCAGTGCTAGCTGATAAGTCATTATTGAGTTCCAAGTGCTAAGTAGGTATCTATTGCATAGGGACCAACGCAGTTTAGTTTGCAATAGTAGGTGTCTATCGCGTAGGGACCAACAAGGTCTAGTCCGTATCTTTTGCATAGGGATCAACATGGTCTAATCTGCATCTTTTGCATAGGGGCTAATGGGTCTAGTTTGTAGTAGGCACAGTAGAGATAGAAGGCCGATTAAAAGTTAGAATTAGGAATTCAGCCTAATTAAAGTCGGATTAGGGTTTCAGCCTAATCAAAGCAGTTATCTGAGAAAGTTGCAAACAATCTAATTGAACTATCTAAGCAAAGTAAACTGTTAAATCACATTTTATTCCAGCTTTATCTTTCGTTTATTTCCTTTTATACTAGAACTATTGCAAAGTCTATTTTCTTTATCTTGCTTAAGAATACTAGTAATTACTTTCATTCACCAGACTGTTAGTCTGACCCACTCCTCTATTTTCCTTTTTCCTCTTATACGCCACCAGGGGCAGGGATATGAAATTTTATAGCTTCTTGGAGGTTCAGCTATAGAGACTCTCTTTACGTATTCTACTTCTTTTTCAGTTTTTTATTTCATTTGATATACTGACACTTTTCTTTCAGAGGGATGGTTATTTTATGTATTCTGATGTTATGACTGAGATAATGTTTTTCACTAGACATGGATATTTGGTATTTGAGACATATTTGGTTTTATGAAGTATTTATGAAGTTTGATTTTAAATAAGTTATTGTTTTAGTTGTTTCCGCTTTTATTTATTTTGTCTTGTGAATCTTAGTCTCTGTAAGTTTTTCGCTATATATTCAATGCACCACATCTCTTAATGTGCCTTTTTTGGATATACTAAGGGACGTGGGATGTTACATTTGGTATCAGAGTCTAGGTTTACAGGATTCCAAAATAGTAAAGAAATGTTCAAAATAACTTGTTTTAAAGTATTTTTCAGAAAGATACTCCTAGAAATAGTTTTCAAGTATAAAAGAGTTTTTATAAAAATCCCCTCAAAGTCCAGTTCAATCTCCTTCATTCTTTTGAGCCAAAATTCCCTTTTTCTTTGCATAGAATGGCGGATGCCCCTAATCTTCTAGAGGGCGTCCAAGTTCCAGCCCGATTTCGTAGATACCTGCAAGCTACAACTCCAGATGTGTAAGGGCAAGCGCCCAATCTACCACCAGCGGGTGGGAGTTCCATCAACCCACCTGCAGTAGCCGATTTATCTAAGCTATGCAATGATTTCGCCAATTTAGGAGGCAAGACATTTTCTGGTATGGAGAATTTTATGGAGGCGCAAGCTTGGTTAAGAAACACCGAAAGGATATTCGAGCTATTGGGACTGAAGGATCAACAGAGAGTTCAACTTGAATCTTGGCAGTTGAAAGGAGAGGGTTCTTATTGATGGGAGGTTGCTTAGTTGGAAGGATGGTATGTTGGATGGTTTGGATTATGAGAGAGGTTTGAGAGGAAGTTATTGTTACAAGTAAAAGATAGTGTGTAGTTGGAATGGTTTATTAGCTTGTAGCAAGGTAGTCTTTTTGTTAAGGAGTATATCAACCTATTTAATGAGTTATCGCGGTTCGAAAATAAGAAGGCCTTGAAGTTTGCAAAGGGATTGAATCAAACCCTCCCAGGATTGTTGTTGACTCATGTACCGAAGGTAGCTACTTATGAGTCACTGGTGGAGATGGTGCTTATGTCTGATGCAACAAAGGAGGAAGAGTCTAAGGAAGTCCCAGAGTCAGAAGGTTCTAAGAAGAAATGGTGGAAGAACAAGAAAGGGAAAGGCCCTCAGATGTAGAAAAAGAAAGGAGTAAAGTGCAATAATTACGGATTGCTTGGTCATTTTGCGAAAAACTGCAAGAGAGAGAGAGAAGACGAAGGGAAAGTTTATAATTGTAGATAGCCCGGTCACATTAGTAGAGTTTTCCCTCAGAAGATGGGGCAAGGAGCGGGTGCACTAGCAGCAAAGATTCAGGCTTGGATGCAGCACCTTCCAGCAACGGATCCTAGAGAGGCAGGAAAGTCACTGTGGAAGGTTTGATTTCTATTTTTGATTTTCCCATTCGGACTCTTTTCGATTCTAGAGCATCAACTCTTTCATCTCTAGTTCTTTGGTATATTGTTTGCAATTAGACATCTCTTTAGTAGTAGACTCCATTGTTGTTTCAAACCCTATATAAAGATCGACACACTTGTCTATGATTTGTAGGGGTTTGAAAATTTTTTATTCTAGGCAAAAAGTTTGATTGCAACGCCTATGTATTGGGATTTTTGGGGAATAGAATGATTTCGGGGATGGACTGGCCACCACATATGGAGCAATATTAGAATGTGAGAGGAGAGTCGTTGGACTAGAGACATGCAGTGGTAGTACTCTCAAGGTTTCATGCGACCCATAGGGGTCAGTCATGTTGAGTTTTCTTTATTCCCTCGAATCATCATCCAGAGTTAGATTCAGTTCCGATCGTCAGAGATTTTCCAGACCTCTTTGAGGAGGCTAGAGGACTACACCGTAAGAGAGAGATCGACTTCATGATCTATTTAACTGACAATGCTAAACCAGTAGCATTTCCCATGATACACAGGGCACCAAGGAAGAGGAAGGAGTTAAGCAAGCAGATTCGTAAGCTATTGCAAAAAGGCTTCATTAGGAGGAGCATATCTGAGTGGGGAGCACCAATCGTCTTAGCTACTAACGGATGGTTCCCTTTGGCTTTGCATAGACTATAGAGAGTTGAATAAGCTTACAAAGAAGAATCGTTATCCACTTCCTAGGTAGATTAACTTTTCGACCAGTTGGTTGGCTCTTCAGTATTTTCTTAGCTTGATTTAGCCATTGGATTTCATCAGCTTAGAGTCACTGACGATAGCATTGATAAGATGGCATTTAGGGCACCCGACAGATTCTTTAAGTGGTTGGTTATGCCTTTTGGGCTAACCAATGCTCCCGCTTATTTTGTAGATTTGATGAGCCATGTTTTTAGAGATGTCCTAATTAAGTTCGTAGTAGTGTTTGTGGATGACATTTTGGTGTTTTCAAAGAGTATGGAGGAGCATGCTATTCATTTAGAGGAGGTTCTTCATACACTTTGTGTTCGTCAATTAAGGGCAATGTTCTCGGAGTGTCGCTTTTAACGAGAGGAGGTACGTTTCTTAGGGAACATAGTCTTAAGAGAGGTTTTGGCTGTTAACCTCGCTAAGGTAAATGTAGTACAAGATTGGAAGGCCCCAAAGAACGTTACCTAAGTTAGAAGCTTCCTAGGATTGGCTGGCTATTATAGGAAGTTCATCAGGGATTCTGCCAAGATTTCTGCACCACTTACTCACCTCGCTAAGAAGAATAAAGCATTCATGTGGGATGTGGATTGTGAGGATTCCTTCATGATGCTAAATAGAGACCTTACTAGTGCACCAGTGTTAGTTTTACCCGATGGAGCTAAGCCTTTTATAGTATACACTGATGCATGTGGGATGGGTCTAGGAGCGATGTTGATGCAAGAAGGGAGGGTAGTATGTTATGGAAGTAGACAGTTGAGGACTCATGAGAAGAACTAACCTACCCATAATTTGGAGTTAGCTTCTATAGTTTCGCACTCAAGTCTTGGAGGCATTACTTGCTAGGAGAGAGGTTCGAGCCTTTCACTAACCATAAGTCATTGAAGTAGTTATTCTCACAGAAAATTTGAACTTAAGGCAACATCATTGGATGGAGTTTTTGGCATCATACGACTTTGATATAGCTTCAAACATCAACCTCCAAAGTTATAATTGATAAAGCCTGAAAATGAGCTTTATTACTTAAAGTGCCAAATCAAATTCTCCTAAAATGGAGCTTAAGTGTCCCCGTAACGAGCATCTTCGTTCTTAAAAAAAAATCTAAAAGGAAGGTTCTTCTAAATTTATGATTGAATGAATCTATTCTTTTTTTTCAAAATAGATTTCAAGGACAAGATCTATATTAAGAAGACAACACCAAAGGATATGCAGCTCATAACACCAAAAGAAAATTGTATCATAAGCCACTCAACAAATTCAGAAAGAAGAATACAAAGTTCATTTGAGGTAATGATTAATCAATTACAAACAAATTTGATTACTTTACAAATTATATACAAAAAATTACAGGTAGCCAAAAGAAAAATCCACGCAAAGACTCGTAAGTGATTTTCCATTAAATGACAAGCTTTTGCATCTCCTCTTTCAAAATTTCAACAACTGAAGAAGATTATGAATTTTTAGCAATCCAACAAGATAAAAATGAATAAAGAAAAATAGGTTCAAAATGTCAATTGATCAAGTATAAAGCTGTTTTTAATTATAATATACAAAAATTATAAATAGAAATCTAAGATCTCCCTAAGTAGGAGGAGGAGGTTGAGATAGTGGATGGTGTTGATACACTTTCTCTTTCACTTTTCGCCCAACTTCAAGAAGATAGGGGTGGCTTTTGCTTGAAGAATCACCATCTTTAAGCAAAACTAGAGGACCTCCAATATATTTAAGAAAATTAGAACATCTGCAAAGAAAGAAATGTTGATATCGTCTACACCTAGATTCAGCCGCTGTGCTTAATCTTGAATTCATATTTGGACCTAGGAAAGAGTAGTCAATTTCTAAACCAAAAGCAACTATTGCTTAAAGTAAATAATCAATAAGAGAATCCAAATAATAAGTCTCAAGCGAAATTAGTTCAATTAACCTTAACTGAGATTCAAGATCTTCAACTATCTCTATCAAAATTCTGATGGCAGAATAAGGTTCCACTGCATTGCAAGTCACTATGTACAAAAGTTCTTTAAGCTTCTTTTCTCTCTTTCGAATAATATTGGCATTATCGATAGAATTGACTTGGGTCTCCGACGCACGTTTGAGCATTTCATTTGCTCCTAGAAGAGATTTGATCTTATTCTCCAATTCCTCTATTTTTCACGCTCTAATTCTTTAACTTGAGCCTGATAATTTGTTTAGGTATTGTGGAACCTGACCATCCCATCTACCCTTAAATACTAAAAGCACTCATATTCAAACCATTGGTTGATTTTTTCGCAATTTATGCCCAGAGGCTGGTTTAACCAAGAAGGAAATTTTTCATTGGCAGCAGCAGACTGGGATCCAGTCCTTCTCATAGGAGAAGGAATGGGAGGAATGGATTCACCTTCACTGGAAATAAGCTTCAAAGACTAACAATATACTTGACTCTTTAACGAATCTACTTCTAGATCTCATATTATTTAGTATAGCCGAGCAATCTTGATGTCATCTTTGGTTCCTTAGGTCGAAATACCAGATCGGCTTATGACATCTAGGCGCTCCTTTATCCTTTGAATACCTTTGTTCATCTTTTTAATGTTCTCTTCTACCTTTAAAATCCTCTCTTTTACAACACTTATTATTGATTTTAGTCTGTGATACTTTATATACCATTCTCGAGCTATTATGTTATCCAAAAATGGTCGGGCTAAAGCACTTTGAGAAGAATGTTCCTTCCCGATATCTAATGTCAATTCGGCCTCAATATTGTCTAAGAAGAAGGGGAACTAGGATCGCGAGACATAAGCATAAGCCAACTTTTCTATTAAAATAAGTAAAAGAGAGAATTATTATCACCACATGGGAAAGTTCAATCTTTAATACCAATAAAATTTACAAATATACAAAAGGGTCAAACTATATTACTCAATTTACATGATATAAACCCTTTCTAAACTAAAATAGTTGGCTCCTTAATAATTAGTGGATAAATTTTAAATAAATAAAATTTCATACTTGTGAAGTTGAAGCTTGAGTTTTTCCTTTTGTTTGCTCGTGGGAAGAAGGGCCATTTTTGGAAAAGTGTCTTCTTGCAAAACATCCCAAGCACCTGGAAGATCGAGAAGCCTGCATTGTCGGAAGATGAGCTAAATTCATGACCACTTGATCCATTGCCTCCATCTTTTGGCCCTTTAGGACCCTTGTCATTACCGCCATTATCTTGATCATTACCATTATTGTCACCATCATTATTGTCATTGTTATCACTAATATTATCGTCATCATTATCATCATTATTCTCACCATCCTCATTATTATTCTCTCCTTTGTTTGAATCTTCTACAAGCGGGAGGCCATTAAAACTTAACAACTTCTCTTGATCAACATCTTCCTCTATGAGGAATTCATCGTGCATCGATCGCTCAGCTTCCCAATATAAGATCAAACTTCCTTTTAAATTTATCATTTAGCTTTGGAAGGAAAGGAAAATCCAAATTTGGACATTTTTCAATATTATCACCATATGCTACTTGGAGAGCGTCTTCATAGCACTTTTCCACAATTTAAGGGAGAGCTTGGTCAGGAAAGAAGGAGGAGGAGACTTTATCCTTAGCATCTTTTATCACATTGTTAGCATAGACCAAAACGACGTCCTTGGCTTTGATCTTTTTTTTAGAGGCTTTACTTCACTAGCCATTTTTTCCTCCTCTTTATCAGCCTTTTTGAGATCTACTTTTAGGGTTTTCACCTCTTCTTCCAATAGTAGTAAAGATTTCTTTTCCTCATTAAGGAAAGAGGAAAGTTTTCTCTTTTCAGTAATGGTGCTATACTTTTCCACAGTAATGAAAGAAATTTGCTCCTAAAATTCAACAATTTGATTAGAAGGCTCTTGAGAAGCCTATTGAAGGAAAAAACATGTGACTAGCCGCTTGAAACATATGACAAACATAAGCTAAATCAGGAAATATAAGGTTAAAAGTCTAAACTAAGTAGGCAAAAGAGAAATCATATCGGTAACAGCAGCTGATAAGTGATGTAAAAATGATGTTACAAGAAGGTTGAAGACTATATCGGCATAAGAAAAGCCAAAGTTGGAGACTGGATAACCAAAGAGAGGAGATCCTCAAAGCTCATTATAGAGTCTAAGCAGGAACCTCTGAAATAAGGGAATCATTAGGGAGTGGGTCAAACCAAGCACCTCGAATATGCAGCAGAAACCAGATGAAGAAGTAGGAAATGAAATGTTTAGCAAAGGGTTTGGGGTACGAACCTCATTTGCATGTCCTGGTTTATCTCGATCCGGTAAGTTTAAATCAATCACATCAGGACCTTGAGTGATCAAGGAAATATCCACATTCGATTTCATAACAACGACATCAAAAGTCTAGTTATCTCCAAGATTAGGCTTGTTACTTAGGAGAAGAGAGAAGAGTTGAAGAGTCAACTGGAGTGTCGATGCGCGCTTTCCTTTTTAGTTCATCAACATCCTTAGCAACAGATTCCCTGAAAGGAGCTGGTTTAATGGGTTTAGCTAAGGTAGGAACGCGATCTATGGCCTACTTTTCCTTAGAAACAATAACGACTGTAGATGAGATTAAATCAAAAAGGGAAGTTTATAAGATAATAATGCAAGAAATTCCATTTAAATTGTAGTAAACTTACTAGAGGGTTCAAGTTGAACTAGAGAGGAAATAGAGAAAGCATTCAGATTACTGGCAACCAACGATCATTTCCCTTGGGCATTCCCCTTCATTATTGGAGGATCTCCAAGTATTATGTGGTTATCTAAAATCAAAGAGTATTTACAGAGATTCAATTCCATCAAGATGTTTAGCCTGTCACCCATACTTCTAGAAGATTGAGTCAAGAACTTAATGGTATTAGTAGTGGAAGAGCTAAGTTTATTGGAAGTAGGATCTAAAGGAAAACGCTTATCATAAGAAAGTGACAGATATAATATAGCATATAGGAAACAAAAACTTATTGAATGCAGAGAAGGTTCCCCTTTGACATAGACAGTTTGATTCTCTCAATCCTTCATCTTGTTAATTAGATGAGTGATTAAGCTTTTTGAAGAAGGGAGAAGATGGTGCATAGGAATAACTAAATATTCATTTATCCTTACAGGATTTATTAAGGCATGAAAAGTCATAGTGCGTAGAGAAGGAAGTTTTGTCTCCCTAGCAACGGTTTCTAAACAGCCCAAGAAAGTGCATGAATTAGGGGTTCGTTGGACTGGAGCAATGTTTAGATGTTCTAAGAACTGCAAAAGGAAGTCTGGGAAAGGTAAGTACCTTAAGTGCCAGATATGAATAGTTATAAAGGAAAAGAACCCCTCTGAAGGATTATCTATCCTGCTAGAGGAACCGGTAAGCATAGCCTCTATGTTTATAATCCCAAATTGCCAGAGGATGATGTCCACTTCTCTTTGAGTGGCAATGTAAGAATTGTTGAGATGATAATCTCCTTTCTTGTTAGAAGGAGATAGCTTAGAACTCTTGCTTACTTTCTTGCTTTCCATTTTGACTGCCAGGTAATATTACGCAAAATCAAAAGAGTACTGTTTATTTTAAAAATTTTAAAGTACTCATAAGTGTAAAATAGGTAATTAAATGCCTAAACCAAAGATAGTTAACTGATTGAAAATTACCTAAGTCATAACATTAGGATATTATAGTTCATAACTGACTATTGCATTTGAGACAAGCCAATAGCCCATTAAGTATTTCATGATGAACTTGCGAAATAGTTGAGAAATTCATAATCAGTTAAGAATACATAAAAAAATTGACAAATCTATGATGATAAGTTTATATTTGGTCAAAGAAAGTCTAACTGAAACATCATCTCGAATGGAATATCGAATCCATAAATTTATGTCGAATTTATGGGATGTTGCATTAATAATCACTATTGGAAACCATGATAGGTAGTCGAAATAATGAGCTCGTGTCAAAACTATGGCCGATATTAGCAAATAATGTTGAACGGTTCAGAAATACTCTAACCAATTATGACACTTGTATGTATGTTGAGTATGTAAAAAAAATTATAAGTCCGATACATGACAAGCTAGCGATGTCATAAATGATGTTAACAAGAATATTGAATTGCCAACACTTTAAGTAGTGGTCCAAAAAAGGGGAGTCAACCAATTATAGGGTTATTGAATCCATACAGCAACCCTTTAAAATGCATGTTGAATTTCTTAATGATTATCACACTTCTAATAGGATGCCGACATTATAAGAATCTCGCATGTCAATAAATTTTTGAGCTTTGAACTAGTTATTGAACTAATGGTTAAAGAAAAGAGACTTTTCTATGCCGACCATCGGGATAAATATTTAACTCCGTAAGGCAATAACTTCGAAATCAAATGAGATAGTGAATCCTATAGCAAGTTTCAGGTACCCCATAAATGACCCATTCTTAACTAAAGCACGTGTCCTAGATTTTCCAATTGATGACAATCTTTAATTAATTGATTAGGCTCCGAACGATATAATAATTCGACATTTAAATTCACCTGTAAGTATAACAAATCCATGATTTATCTTATAATTCAAAAACCAATAACTAAAGCCTAATTACTAAACCCTAAAACCAATTAAAAATTGAAAATGCCCAAAATGAAACCCTAGTTGCAATTCGAATACAAAATTTATTAACCTAATTTGTCAACTTGATTAATTAATGGAAATTGACTTGACTTAAACTTTGATGCTAAGTGATTGAAGTTTCTTGAGTAAATTTGAGAATTCAAATTTTTTTATCTGGAGTATTGAGTTGTAGGTAAAAGAAAAAATGATGAAGAAGGAGTATTTGTAAAAGAAAAGATAAAGCACAGGCATCGTTGATTTAAATTCAAATGAACCACCGGATCCAAAAAGAATAACTTGAAAAGTCAACATTTTTTCTACTATAAGGGGGCAAATGTTACTACAAATCATGTTTTTGAAAATGTGAAAGCATGTCCACAATAAGAGTGTCAAAAAAGAGGTAAGAAAAATGCAAGAGGAGATAGCTAATATCAAAAGCATGAATACAACATGTCGAAGTCCATGATGTTAAAAATAAAGCAAAGGATCACAACAAATGATGACACATCTCGGGGAACCTAGAATAGATCCAAGAAAGCTTACAGCTAGAGATAATGTTGCATACCATCGATTTTGCACTTTATTGTGACGCCCCACCTCTATGCTCACAATAACAAAGGTTATTATAAGGAATAACGTCTGCTATTACGAAGAATAAGGCTTGTTAGAAGCGACCATTCGTAAGTTATGCCTTAGATGAGTATTGATTACATCGATAGGAGTTGTGTAATTACTCCCAACGATATAATTTCAATCCAAATCTAACACGAAACCACAGTGGCGTAAGAAAAATTCAGAACAACTCATAATAGCAATAACACAGAAAAGTATAATCACATCAGAACAGAAATATCTGATATATAGTGGAAGACAAGTCTAGATACATGCTACAACAATCGATGGTTCACATGAACCAAATGTACATATACAAAGACATCAACATACATGAGATGAGAGTCAATACACCAAAAGTAACACCTCGAAGCCTAAACACGAGATGAGGTGAAATCCCAAAAGCTGAAGTAGCAAGTGAATCAGAGATAGTACTTATCCTGAAATAACTCGGTCTGACCCGAGTATTATTTAAAAGAAAATAATAAATGGATCAGTCTAATTTAAACTTAGAAGTGAATGAATCATAAACAACATCAAAGAAAATCAATCATAGTCTTGAATGAGACTATTCACCATAAATAATCAACATAGTTTAAATGAAGAAATCTCATTAAACTCCATTGAATTCAACTCATTAAACTCCATCAAAATCGACTTCCAAATTCACAATTGAATTCAAAATAGCTTACACAAAAATATAGAAATCAAAATAACATAGCTAGAAAAATCAGCATAAAAGTGGATCGATCCCAGCATATAGCGAGTCTAAGCTACGCCGCACGTGCATCTCATATGGCCGAAGCCTACCAAGTACTGTCATCATAATATTTGGCGTCCAACGAATGGCCCGAAGGTCCAACATATGACCCGAAGGTCTAGTACTGGTAATTGACCGAAAGGTCCAGCATAGTGGTTCGAAAGCCCAACAAAATCATCAAACAATAATTCCACGGCAAATATTTCAATTAACGAGTCCGTAATTAACCGAATTAGTAAAAGCATAGTTCTATATTCTGCACTTTTGCTAAATCGTTTAAATCTCTTCATCGTTTCCTTGAAAGTGTAAAATTGTGTATTTTATATAAATAAAATTTACGTTCTCAAATGGACAAGTCCAGAATGAATCGGATCAGTAAAAGTAAGGGTTCATAATCCTTAATTTTGCTGAAGCATTTAAATCGATTCCTCATTCATTTGGAAGCGTAAACTGTAAAAAATTTGGAAACAATTTTATTTTAAAACGATTTTTAAAACATGTGATTAAAACAGCAACATCTATAGCAAATCAACAAAGAAATTGCGTTTCACAAAACTCCATTAAAACGGATATCAAATCAGCGTTTCGAGATAACCGCTTGAAAATTCACTTTAAATTGACGGTTACTAAAGTCAAATCAACAGTAATTTTTATTCGTCAAAAATCTCATTAAAACAACACGCTTCAAAAATATAGCACCGGAGTAAAAATCCATTATAAAAATAACGGCAACAAAATTCGTTTCAAATTGAAACACCGGTTCAAAATAAATTAAACGCTATACTGCACTACAATATATTCATAAAACATTTCACTGCCAACTTGCACGAAAATAATTTGGAAATGGACTTAGCCTTTGTGCTACTCATATTTTAGTGAAAATGCAACTTACACAAAAAATTTGTCTGGACAATACTGTATGCATGCCTGGTATAATTTTCGAGTATTTCATTCATACGTGTAAATGAGTTACAAAAATATAAAGTACTCTGGCAACTCTATATTATACCAGATACAATGCAAACTCTCCTACAATTCACAAGCTGACACGCACATTTGATATTTTAAAGCATTTTCATGACTTGAAACGAACACACACCTTGATGCACGTAATGAATATAAGCCCTAGAACTAGATTTTTTGTATTGCATGCACTGGCATCAAATTCTTAGTGCATTATAAAATAGTCTGGACCAACTTATGTGCAAATCTGGAAAGCAAGCAACTATAATGTCCGGACTTGCAAATTTCACTTGGCATGCAAATAATAATATCTATGCCTGGACACGTTTAATGAAATGCACTTAGTACTCTACATGCAAAGTTTGAAAAATTATGACTCAGGCCATATTGTATGCATTTTATAAAATAATGACTAAATGTTAGATTAACCTGGCTATACACAATATTATGCATGTATATTCAACACACGGCATGGTGTGTAACAAATTTTCAAAGCATAGAAAATTACAGTTTGCACGAAAATTGGCCATAATAATATAATTTGCGCATGTATAAAACAGTCTGGACCTAATGTTACTTCACTTGTGCACATGGAATATAATTCATATGATACCTGGGCTATAAAATTTTCACGCAAGCAATGCAGAAATAAAATGAAATGGACCAAAATCTACAAATTTTGTGCTTATCTTATTTTGAACTCAAGTAACAAAATAAATGACCTGGCTACTATAAACTTTACACGCATGGAATAAATGATGGTCTGTACATATTTTTGCACACACGTCTGCACTCAAGAAACATAAAAGAATGATGTGGCCAGGGCAATATAATTTGCACCCAAAAATGAAATGACAAATAAGTTAGAAGTGTGAGTTTTGAACTCACCTAAACTTTGATTTCAGAAACAGCTAGCAACCGAGATCCAAATGAGCAATAATTTTTGAAAACGCCATTTATATTTTCTCGGAGCTACCGGAAAAAAGTGAGTAAAAGATTGTGACGAAGGCTACTTTTCTTTTCTCATTTTTGTGAACAAGTCAATGCAAAAGAATGTGTGCTGGCAAGTATTTTGGTACAAAATCATTTAATATGGAGACATGCATATAGAAAGAAAAGGACTCACTGCAAATAAAATAATGATGACAGCAAATGCAAAGTTTTCAAACTTTTGTGATAGAAAAATGTTAATACATTTGCTTTATAGCCTTAATGGCAGCAAAGCAAAATGTTCCAACTTTTAAAATGGCCTACTTCTTTTACACGTGAAATAAAGAAGGAATTTTATAACTTAACCTAGTTATATTTCCAACTGACTTCGCAATAGGCTTTATAAATGATTTGAATTTATTTTCAAATCTTAATTTAAAATTTCTATTTTAAATTTTTATTCCGACGGTAATAAAATCACGGTTGTTACAAACTCCCCTTATAAAAATTGCGTCCCCGCAATTTTCATACTAGAAGTTGTTTATAACACAAATAATTCATCACAACAAAGATTAAAAATAGAAAAGAAGAATAAGAATGCTCACCCCCACCCAAAGAGGAGAGAAAACCAAGATAAAAATGCTCGATGAATTCTTTGGTTTTTCAAGTGCAATCTTTGGGGTTTGCGGACCATTGAATTTTCACAAGCGGGACTTCTTTATTCTAAAGGCGTTTAATCTCCGAAGCTAGCACACGAATAGGATTTTGCACCATAGACAAGTCGGGTGAGATCTCAAGATCTTGCAACATATGAGGACCAATAATAGAATCCGAATCTCGAAGGCAATGACGAAGCTGGGGTACATAAAATACATCATGAATTCCCGAAAACTGAATAGGTAGCAATACCCGATAAGCAACAGGGCCAATGCGTTCCGTAATAGGAAATGGTCCATCATATTGAGGAGCCAATTTTCCGGAGCTACTAAAACGCACCACACCCTTCATCGGAGAAATTCGAATGAACACGTGATCGCCAACAGAAAAGTCCAAATGATTCCTACGATTATCGGCATAAGATTTCTGCCTATTCTGAGCCTCTTTCATTCTCTGTCTGATAATATCAATCTTCTCAGAAGATTCATGAATATAATCGGGGCCGAGAACTAACTTTTCCCTGGATTCCAACCAACAAGATGATGATCGACACGGTCTTCCGTAAAGGGTTTCGAAAGAAGCCATGCCGATACTGGATTGGAAACTGTTGTTATAAGAAAATTCAACAAGAGATAAGTGCTCTTCCCAACTGCCACCAAAATCAAGAATACAAGCGCAAAGGAGATCTTCTAAGACTTGATTCACCATTTCAGTCTGACCATCAGACTGTGGATCATAAGTTGTACTGAGATTGAGCTTAGTAGCCAAAGCTTTCTGAAGGCTCTGCTAGAAACCGCTAGTAAAAAGCGGATCTCTGCTACTAACAATGGAACTAGGCACACCATGAAGTCGAACGACTTCTTTAACAAAAATCTTAGCCAACAAAGGAGCATTCCGATTGGACTTGATAGGAATAAAATGGGCTGATTTTGTCAATCGATCAATAATCACCCAAACACTAGTACGGCCCGACCTCGAACGAGGTAGACCATCAATGAAGTCCATAGAAATCTGATCTCATTTCCATAATGGAATCTCAAGAGGCTGCAAAAGACCATTAGGACGATGGTGTATAGCTTTAATAAGTTGACAAGTCATGCAATGACTTACATAACTTGCAACATCACGCTTCATACCCTCCCAAAAGTGTAAGCGTTTCGTGTCAGCATACATCTTACTACTGTCGGATGAATAGTACTTAGAACAATGACAGTCCTCAAGAATGTCATTTCTAATATTAGAAACATTAGGCACAATCAACCTTCCCTTCTTTCGAATACAACCATGAATATCAATATCGAAATCCTTTAGATTAACACTTCGGGATTCCGATTTACAACTCTGAATAAGATAAGAGAGATCTAGATCTTGTTTCTGGGCATCGGCAATACGATCCAACAAACTAGGACGAGCTTCCATGCTAAATAAAAGCACAGGAGAATCAGAAACTGAAGGATGGTTTCTAATATCACAATGAGATAAAGCTTCCAACATATTCCACTCTGCTAGCATCATGGAAACAACAACTTGCTGCTTGCAACTAAGCGCATCTGCAACTCGATTACCCTTATCAGGGGTATACTGAATATCGAAATCATATGAAGCAAGAAATTCGAGACAACGCTGCTGCCTCATATTAAGTTCTTTCTGAGTGAACAGATATTTCAGAGATTTGTGATCAGTGAAGAGAATAAAACGCTCGCCCAATAAATAATGTCGCCAAATCTTTAGAGCAAAGACTATAGCGGCTAACTCCAAATCAAGGGTGGCATAACGAATCTCGTTAGGCTTTAGTTGTCTAGGCAACTACTATATCCTTTTGCATGAGAACAACACCGAGTCCATAACCACTGCTGTGACGACCCGGAATTTTCAAGCAATTAAAAGTCGGAATATTTAATTGATTTTAAGTATTCAA
Organism: Allium cepa; assembly: GCA_030765085.1. Lineage (NCBI taxonomy): Eukaryota > Viridiplantae > Streptophyta > Magnoliopsida > Asparagales > Amaryllidaceae > Allium > Allium cepa. Next base: position 516,736,995 of record CM060938.1, read on the forward strand.
TAGAGCAATTTTAACTTGAATACGAATATCACAATTTATTTGATAATCAAATTATTGAATTATTAAATTAAATAAGTGAAGTTGGGTAAATTGTTGAATCTGGAGTTTTAAGTCTATTAAAAATAATGTGAAGGCCTATGAAACTATTGATAATACCGAATACAATAGAAATGTTAAAATTGAAACTAACAGTGATCGGTGCAGTTCTGGAATTTATATCGTTTAAATTGAATTTAAAAATAGCCGTTTGAGGCACAGTATCAGAATTCCACGAAACCAGTTCCTTTAGGTCCGTAATATTAAATTATTATCGGATTTCAATTTTCGTAGTGTTGGGAGTTGTGTGAGCGTACAGTATACAAACGCATTGAAATCTATATCGAAAATTCAATTTAATAACTAAATTCAAAAGGCTATATTCTCCATACGATAGAATTAGGACTCGAAACATGTTCCATTGCGTTCGGAATAGGGGTTTAACATTATGAACGCCGGGATGTATGCCCCGATAGGAATTCGAGATTAGAAGTTGCGATTATCAATACAATTCGAATAAATAAAATAAAATCAATATATAAAATTGTTAAACAGTCAAACATCGGCTGAAATTCTTCACATCAACATACTTTCCTTCACTGTCAAAACTTTTTTCCTCTTTGTCTACCACTGTTGGCTTCCTTTATACTCCTCCTTTCCCTCAATCATTTCCTTTCTTTTATATCAACACAACCGAGAATTTACACTTCAAAAAAAAAATTCTCACTTCGAGGTTAATCAAAATTCTCCTTTAAGTCATACCTCCTACTCGATGTTAATTTGGTTTCTCTCTAAAATCAATCATGTTCCTCTTTATAATTTGAATCCAATCTGCATGTTGAATCCAAGCTAACTTTTAAAATACAAAGGCAAATCAAATTTCAAATCCAAGATCTGAATTTGCTTTCGACATCTATCTCGGCTTTTCGAAATCAATGAATTCAGTTTTTCGAATTAAACTGAAGTTGTGATTGTAGATCCAGGGGATGTTAGATGATGAGTTTAAAAGTCCAAGAGGGCCTCATATTTATAAACAGTATTGAGGTGTTTAAAGAGGTGATGTCGCCTGTATTTGGAGAAGCGATGTCGTCTATGTTTGAAGAGGTTCAAAAATCCATGAAGCGAAGTGACATCTTCGAAGCGGTCCAGTGGCTTGGAAGTGGTCTTCGAGGTTGTTCAGTGGTTTCGAAGCAATTGTCAAAATGATTGTCGAAATTATTCAGTGATGATGATTTTCGAAGTGGTGATTTTTGAACAGATTTTCAAAGTTATCCGGTAACTTTCAAAGTGATGATATTCGAAGTGATGGCTGTTGAAGTCGTTCAGTAGTTGCCCTCCAAGTAGATAGTAACTATCGAAATCGATTTAAAAGCCGAAGTGGGTAATGATTGTCGAAGTCGTTCAGTTGATCGTATGGAAGTCTGTACTGATCAAGAGGACAACCAGCCAGTGCCGGCCACTGGCGATGATGACCCAGGTTTAAAACCATGGAAACAAGCCCGCTGGAAATGGATGACAAACAATAAAATAAAAGGTGAGTTAATCTCACTCAGTTAAATTTAAATTTAAATGATTAAATTTAATTAATTGTTTGAATGGCTGAATTGATTGATGGGATAGTATGATATTATGGAATTGTGTACTATATTGTGCTAACGTTTGTGGATGCAGGGAAAAACAGGTTGGAGGGATCCAACTGGATCCCTCAACATTTATTTAAATTATTTAATATTCTCTGCTGTGAATATTGATATTCTACGTTGAGTTATATTGGAATATTGAATGTTATGGCTTGATTGGATATATTTGGGTATAATGAATTACCAAAAATATATAAATTGGATTTTGGAAAGAAAATTAAAAGAAGTGAATTTGTAAATAAAATAATTATAGAATAAATTAAAAAAATGAATTGGAAAAGAAATGAAGTGACTGTAAAATTCTAATAAATAGATCTTGAGTATAGAAAGGAAAATTTGAATAAAAAGAAAGTTAATGAATATTAAATCTTCAGTGATATTAATTAAAAGAAGAAGACATTTATTTAAAATTTAAGATTTAAATTATTTAAGAAGAATAAAGAAGAAATTGGGAAAATAATAACAATAATAATAAGTCCATAACTAATGAATTTTTGAAATGAATTGAGTAATTAAAGAAAACTTATTTCAAATAAAATAAATTAGAAATCAATTTGGGGAAATTGATTTAAGTGATTGAAGTTGGAATCTTCTCTGGACAGCCAAGTACATGTTTTTTAAAAGTAAATTTCTAAATATAAATTAAATGTTTTAAAGCTATTTTTAAAGAAAGCAAGTTTTGTAAAATTTATTATTTCTAATATTTAAAGTCTAAAGTAAGTTTTTTTTCTTTTAATCTATTTTAGCAGCAATTATTAAGAAGTAACCTAGTATTTTGTTTTTTTTTAAAATAGAAATCCAGTTTTATATTTCATTAAGTAACTTTATTTTCTAATGTTTATATATTATGTATTTTTAGTAAATTATTGAAGTTGTTTTAACTTAAATGTCTAAAAGTAAATTCCAAATGTAAGAATTTTGTTTAATCTATTATCGTAAAAATTATTTAAAGAATGATTAGGTATTTTGCTTAAAGTATTATTATAAATTAAGTATTAAAGTAAAATTTTCTAAATCAAATGTTAAATATATTTTACAATAAAGTGTTTTTTATTATTATTTTAAAATATAAAATTTTGTGCTTGGTGATTCCAGTGGAAATAGAAATACTTGGAATTTATTCTGAGAAAGGCAGATAGTTTTGAAAAACTGTTTCCAAAGGAATTTGAAAAGTGAAAATATACCTTGTGAAGATATTTTTGAGATAAATAAATAATTTGGAAAATTATTTATTGTTTGATGGATGCTTGTGAATAGAAATTGATAGTTAAATAACCGACTATCAATATTGAACAAATGCGTTGATCGTTTCGAAGTGACCGAGATCGAGATTAATTTCTCGAAAACCACTTCGATCTGGTTTGTACGTTTCCGTGGAAAACGAGTTGGGATTCGAAGATGGAGCAGTGAAGTGCAAGGGCTAGTCGCTACTAATCCTGAGGATATTTCCAAAATGGATGTAGTAGGAATATTGCCTTCGGTTCCGTTCGAACCCGGGATGGACTTATATGGATGAATGCTTGCGGAACATCGTCAAGTGGACGATGGGCGTTCTAAGGGATATATTCTAAAAAGGTAACGCTTAGCCTCAAGCCTCATCAAATGGGAATGACTGAAAATCAGGGGTTATGCAGCAAGGCTAGGTGGGTTGCACCCAAGCAGGGTGAGGTCATTTCTGTCTAGATGTCCCTTTTTATTCGGCTTAGTGGGCGGTTGCTTATCCCAACCGCGGAGTGATCTCACTTGGGATTATCCAGTAAGGGGTAGTCCCGATCTTGTGTTGCAGGGGAGCGGGCGTACTCCTCGGTACGGTGATCTAGGCCCCGTACTGTGACAGGTGGTACCCCAGTACTTAGTCATTAATTGGAAATCCATTCTCCCTACGTGCCTTGTACGAGTTTTGTTTGTATTACCCACACTGTGGCTAGTAGATGGAATTTAATCATGTAAAAATTTCGGCTATTTTATAAGTATTTGTATATAGACCCTATTATAATATCAGAGGATTTCTATAAAAATCGTTTCAGCTATCGTAAGGTAAAAACCCGACATGTTTATTTGTGGCGTGGTCTTGCGAGGTGCTTTTGTTTTTCAAAGGATTTTTGAAACCTTAATAATCAATTGGGTGTGATTTTCTCATGCTGGTATTCCAGACTGACTCGGGTGTTATTTAACTGTAATGCTCGGGTCAAACCGAGTATTATAGGATACAGGAGATGCTGTGGAGCTCAAGAGACGAGCTGGATGACGAGACGTACTTCCGTACTTGTAACAACCCTAGTTTCAGCTGTTTATTTTATTTTAATTATTTAATTTTTAAATATATTTATATAAATGGTGTTTAACAATATAGTTTAAAGATTTAATTTGGAGATATATTTTATAAAATTGTTTGTGTCAATAAAATTAAATAATATCTGTGAAAATTTAATCTAAGATTGAACAGTTAAATTTCGCATTTGACAGACACGTCAATTATAGGGTATAAAGCAACGTAACAAAACGTGTGTTTTTAAAATATGAATTTTGTGAAATTTTTTGATGTTTTAACCTGCGTCAGTTTAGCGTAGTGTAAAAATCAATTTTTAAATATTTTTGGATATAAATTATCAGTCAGTGATTTTAAAAACAAACGTTATTTCGTGTTAAGAACCAATTGTTTTATAACGTTATATACGTTTTTCCAAACCTAAGCATAAATGTTTATCTTCTTAAATGTTGATAAAAAAACCAAAATCAAGATGATGAGATTTAAGTAAGTATTTATCTATGTAACGTTCGAATGTTTTCTCTCTGACATTCTACTTTGCACCTGTACACATTCACTTCAATCTTAAACGAGCACATTCAATTCCTCTCTTCACTCTCTGTAAATCAGCCACTCAAGAAACCCAACACCTAAATCACGCAAGTTTTAATTTATTAATAACGGGTGTATTAACTTGCTTTCATCTCTCTCTACTTCATCAGTTACCAACTGAAATCACGAGCATTGATGAAGGAGCATTTATCTGGCTTTAAATTATCAGCTACAAGTTGAATCTCTCGGCCCCTTCCTTGTTTCAGTTTTTTTTTGTAACTGATGTGCTTAATCAATGGGCTTCCTCACGAAAAATTATAACTGACATACTTATCATCAAGTTTAAAAACCCCTCGGCCTCCCTTTTGTGAATGCATTGTTGCATTTAAGCTTAAAAAGGAAATCAACACACACATAATTAGAATAGAGACATTCAGGGGATAAAATGTTAAAAGATTAAATGCAAACATGAAAAAAAAAAAAAAAAAAAAAAAAACTGGAACGTGCACCTGATTCTTTTCCTCTGCCTGATCATCAGTTATCAAACTATTTCCACGGCGTGCCATCTTGATTCTCCGATGAATTAAAACCCATAAATCACGTATTCATATTTATATTAAAATAACTGATATGTTTGCATTTACTTCCTCTGCCTATATAATTTTACCCACCCCATCAGTTTCTTCCACCTATTCGACTATCTCTCGGGATTCATTCTTTTTTTTTTTCCACGTTTCGAGCATCATCAGGTAATATTTGTGATCTCCTCCTTTCTCCTTCAGTTCTTTGTTTTTTTTCTTTTCCTTTTATTGATGCCTTGCTCGGCCAATCCACTCTGTCCCTGCCCAAAACAAGTGTGTATATGAAATAGATATATATGGACCTGAATGCCTTAGTTGATGATATGTGAGTCATAGTGAGGTAAGTTGCCTTAGTTGCATAGGAGAAAGTTATAGCCTATAGATGTAGAATCTCATAGTTGCATAAGTTTGCATTAGGCAATCAGTGAATGAGAAGACAAATATTTTGGGGAGTCTGGGAAGTCTGGGAATTTGGTTCAAGCATCAATAAGGCTTGATGATGGGAAAGTCTGGTTCAAGCAACAGTTGAGAGAGTTGTTTATTGTGAAGAAAGTATGTATCACTGATGGTAGAAAGAAAGAGAGAGGAGTTTGTTTTTGGGCTGTTGCATGTCAGTGTCTCGAAGCAACTACCTGGTTGCTCGAAGAAATTGCATAATTAACTCGAAGTGTTTGCATTGTTTCTCGAAGTAGAATAGGTTGTGGCTCGGTTTGTGGAAGATAGCCTGGAAGTCGAAATTATAGGGTGAACAAGCGGATCTGAATGATCAGGTAAATAGATTTGAGGTAGGTGGAAAGTTTTAATATAAGATGTGTAAGATATGATGTAAAACTAAGTTAAACAAAAATAGAAGCTTAGATAGTGGCAGCATAGCAGTACACATATCTGAGTAACAGCTGCATTCAAATAGTTGTCTGAGATATTTATCAACCTTACAGGCAGCAAATCCTGACTAGTGGTGTATACTTGAAGAGACTTGAACTACAGGATGAGAGTTCAGTTGCATTTAAGGCATCAGGGTTAGTCTACACGTTTGTAGTTTTAGGGGTAAGCTGTACATGTGGCATCACTGTGTGCACGTGCACAACTGACACGAGTGAGTTGGTCTGAAGGGGTTGATGGGTTGAGGCTTCAGTGATGATGAGCATTTGCACATAGGAATTGGACATGTTTGCCAGAGGAATTCACACAAAAGCTCCCAGTATGCAATGATTCGACTGTGCACTTATACACGTCCAGTGAAGTTCGACTTTGGAAGGTGACTGAGACTTGTGGTCGAGAGAACTGGAGTATGAGGCTAGATAGGAGAAGCAGTGGGGTTTTAGGTACCAGGAATGAAGGGGGTTATTGTTGCAGATTTTTTGCAGAGGGGTAGTTGTCCTCATTTCAAACAGAGAACAATAGGTGAACTGCACAAAGAGTTGCATGTGTGACTCGAAGTAATTGACAAATGGACTCGAAGAGTTTGCATGATTGGCTCGAAGCAATTTCATGATATACTCGGGTAGTTGCGTGGAAGCTTAAGCTTTCTACCTGTACAAATTTTGAAGCCTGGAAGATAAATTTAAGATGAGAAAAATTGTAGCTGAGTGGAGATAATGTAGGCAACACTTTTTGGATGCAATGAGATATAGTGCATGCATGATCATAATCTGGGAGGAACAGATAATAGGTGGAAAGAGTAGTCATATTGCCGTGTGCATAAGCAAACTAGGAGGAAGAGTGTGCACATACGTACACATGCACGGCCATGGAGCAAAAGGAGTTTGTGTGCACAAGTATACGTATTCAACTTTTGGCCATAGTGGTTTTAGGAAAGATTTTGTCGTGTACCGGTGTGTATCACCATATTGTTCAGTCTGACTTTAGGAAATTTCGTCAAAAATTTTAGAGGTTAGCCCGGTTCACGTTTTAGGGTATATTTTGGTCATATTACACGGTGGAGTGGTCGAGCAAAACAAACAAATTTTCGTTCTATTTTAATTTTTCTTTGACCGTAAATTCTAAAGTCGCGTTTCAAAATATTTGAATTTTATTCTAGATTTGAATCTAGGCGACATCAGAAGAAATTTGACCATTATCCTCTGTCGTTCTTTACCGGTGAATAGCCGTTTTTGAAATCAAATTTTCTGCAACATCCAAGTGAGTATTTCTCACCAGACATACGTATTTATATTTTAGTAAATTATGCAAGTGTATGTGTAAAATTGTATTTCACTATTATCTGTCTGTAGTGTAATATAGAATGATAGACCCATTTAAATTGACACCTCATCAGTTATTATCTGTTGTATGATATTCTACAGTTATATTTTATTATTGTTTATTTACTGCTTTAATCACCACTGCAAGTTCCCTGTTATATTTAGATTGTTATGGGCTGAAATGATAGGCCTAAATGATTATTATTAAATTATGCCGTTAACTGCTAAACTGTTAAACTTGGGATTGCGGGTTTGAAATGATAGAACCCGGGGTATTTATAAATTACGGGTTGAAATGATATAAATCCGTATCACTTGACCTAGGCTAGAAAATTTTATACAGGCCCGTGGTCCTTATAATATTTTCTAAAATATTTGAAATTAATTTGGAAGTTAAATATTTGATTTAATATCTTAAGGGATTTTATATTGTTTTGAATAAGTTATAAAAATTAAATAAATAAATAAATATTGAATAAAATTTTGGAATATAACTTATTTTGGAAATTCTGGATTTTGAAAGAATAAGATTTCAGTTAAGAAATATATATAAATAAATAAGTTATATTTGGAATTATTTATTTAGTTCAACAATCTACTACAGCATTTAAATGCTGTCTTTTGAAATTGGACTAGTTTTACTTATAACTTTAAGTAGCATCTCCTAAATGCTACAGAATCTAGAATTTGTTTATTTTAAAATTTAAGGAATTTGATTTCGATATTTATAACTGGATTTTCCTTAATAAATTTAAGATTCTAGTATTAAGTAAATTTTGAAATAGTAAATGGCTAAAATTTGGGATTTTATCTTTGGAATTTATGGGAATATTCAAGACTAAAAATTAAAACATTGATTTGTTGAAAGAATAAAAATCCAACCTTAGTTTTGAATAGTAAATACTCCAATTGGATATATACATATATATAGGAATTGAAATGGTTTTGGGAACATAAAGTGATGTTTAAATTATGGTTTAAAACTTTAAATAAAGAAATATATTTGTAAAGCTATGTAAATTTTCTTCTTTACAAAGTAACCATAAAGTTAAACCAGTTATTCCATATACCGTTGAATGTCCAAACCATTGGTGTTTGGGAGATATGGTTTTAAAGTAAATTTCCGAAATATTATGTTTGAAGATATAATTCAAATATTTGGTTTTCAGGTATTATGAATTTTAAGAAGTATGGTTTTGGAAAGAATTATATTTGAATATAACGATATCACATTGTTTTGGGTTTTAAAATGATATCGTATTTATAGTTTGAAATGGAAATGTTTATTCTGTTTTAAAATATAAACTGCTTTTAAATGACCACGGGTTATAATAACGATGGGTTGGCAAAGAGACCGGGATCGGATATGGACATACTCTCTGTCGATACCGAAAACCACTTTGACTAACCGTGTACGCGGTGGAGATTCCAGAATGAAGTAGGTTGGTGGTGACGGTTTCTTGAAAGGTATATACGTGGACCCGACTCCCGAGAGTTGGCATAAGGTGGCTAAAACAGGAGCGATTCTCGGATTAATGAGGTAGCTCCTCTGATCGAACGCACTGCTTCGTATACCATTCTATTACTCTTGTGATTGTTTGGGTGCACCCTTTGATTTGGGAGTGTTGTTCGAGGTGGGCGGTTGCTGCGGCTTCGCGTTACCACCGGTCCGGATAGCAATTGGTATATCTACCCTGGCATTGCCTAGTTGTGCCGTGTCACCTACCATATCGAGCCTTGTACGAGTTTAGATTTCTCCCGTAGCCCGTGTGGTATCCTCTAGTTGCTTCCCGATCAGGAGGAGCTATGATATTGGATGGACTACTGGGACTATTACGTGTTAAGGGCTATATGGGTAACCCCTTAATGCTAAGAAAAAAGTATGTTTATTTTATAAATAGACACTATTATAATAGCGCAATATACTACATAGTAAATAGTTTGACGGATCCTTAGAGGATGGGCGGTCCCAAGCATCCTTTAAGTTACTTGCTCTATATTACAGTACACTTGATTTAGCTTACATTATATAAGTATGTATGTCCTGACTCGAGTGTTTTGTTTTGTTTACGCTCGGGTCAGCCTGAGTTGCACCATCAGTTTCTTCTCCAGAGCTAGGACACTCGTAGATCATTCCTGCTGCTGGAAGCTTGTTTCAGTCTTTATCTTTTCCGTAATTCAAGACCTTGAAGACTCTATATCTGTATATGTTTAAATTGTATTAAAGACTAAAAATGTAATTCTGTTCGGAAAAGTTTAAGTGGCTTCATGAACCACTGTATTATGTTATATTCCGCTGCGAGATTCTGATATTTGTGTATGTGATTCTTTGATTTATTTACTGTATATTCTGAGTTTTGCCAAATTTATTCTACAACGCAGTATTTTGAACAATTCAAGTCCGACAATGTGCGGATACGGATGGTTGAAAATACTGGGTCGTTACAAGTTGGTATCAGAGCTTTGGCTCTAGGCAAAACTTAGAATGTATGGTAAATTTGATTTACAGAATCACCATCATTCGAGCTTGAATCTCTTCCTTTTCGAAATTTGGAACATTCCCTGTGGTTCCAAAAGTTCATTCATGTCCCTCACTTTTTTCATCTTGTTTAGATTCTGGAGTATCCCATAACTCCACTTCGGATGATCTTTATAGTGAATTGGCGGTCTCGCCATTATTCTAATAAAGGGGCGAAACTCCTTTACCATTAGCATTGATTCACCAGGGATTTATATTTATCCTCGGTTTATATGCTAGTATCTTTGGTTATTCTGAACTCTACCTCTTCAGATCAAATGTAGATTTACTCAACCACATCGATCTGACTCTTTAAGTCACGGTTGACCCGGTCAAGGTTGTCCGCGATTTATATAGACTTACCCAATTTCCTTATTCTGTTATATAAGCATCAGATCTTCTAATTCCAACTTATCTTGAATTCTATTTGATTTGAGTTCACCAAATTTGAGTCTCTATCCTTGTTTTGAAAATTTTATGCCTATATTGAAAATAAAATCTAATATTATATATACAAGTATAATTTTCAGAATTTTATAATTATTTAACTATTTGACAAAAGATAATAGTTTGTTTTATTTGGTTTTGCAAACCATATGTTGTCTAATATAAATGATTGAATAGAAACAATGGTTATAAATTAATTTAGAAACAGAAATGAATATAAAACAAGAACTTGAGAATTCTATTTTTGATGATTTCAAACCTTGGGTTTAAAAAGGTTTTAAAAGATATATTATTTAGAGTACTTTTGTATAGAAATTGTTTTCAAAGAAATTTAAAATTTAGTGCTCTTCTCTTTGTCGCTGGAAATAAATTTCGGTGATGACTGCAGCATCATCGACATTCATTTTCGAGTTTCGAAGTGGAAAGACCATTCTGTAGTCTGGCTACAGTATTTCCTTGAGATTTTAATTGATTTGAATTTCTAAAATATGGCTTAATATATATAGATATATAATTTAAATTTTGTTTGACATATTATGTATTTATTTATTTATTTATCTCTAAATGGTTTGAAGGGAATCAGAAATTCAATTCTTAAAATTTATCTTAAGGAAAAATTTCAATAAAATAAAAAGGAAAAAAATAAATAAAATTCTTGAATAAGAATAATTTCAACTTGAGATAATTAAATTTGGAAGTTTTAGTTGTATAATACCCAATCTCATTTCAATATAACTTACCTTGATTTTTCAAAAGGTTAACAATGTAATTGGATATTATACAATATAAAAAGGGATTTTATAAATAAAATTTGAGTGGTTATAATAAATGTTATATACTTAAATTTTAGTTATAAAGGATTAATAGAGGTAAATAAGAAAAGGGAATTTAAGGAATTTGTTTAAATAACCTAATAAGCAAAGTTGATTTAATATGAAACCTTAAATCCAACTGAGAAATTTAATAAAGGTTATTTCCTTAAATGAATAATTATGATTTAAATAGTTAGGATGTATTTGAATATCACTAAAATTGATAATTGAGAATTGGTTTCAAATGGAAATTTTAAGAAGGAATATCTTATTTATAAAAAAAAAAAAAAAGAATTTTAAATAAAGTGTTAGGTTATTTGTTAAAATTAAGAGTTAAGTAAAATAAGGAACTTTGACTTAATAAATGAAGTTGGATATTCCATTCATAAAAGTTGTTTTATAAAATATAAGTAAATGGTATCCAAATGAATATTTCAGAAATTTAACTAATTGGAAATTACTATTTTATCTACGGTAGCATAGTATAAGTGCTGCTGTTCTAAAAATAAAACGTTTGAAAATTTATAATTGAAATTAAAAGGTATAAATGAAGATTTTTTTAAAATGTTATGATTTAGTAGTATTTCCAAATGATAATATCTATAAAATCTTAATGACTTTCAAAGCATTATGATTTCAAGGTTATTATCTTATTTTGATTTCAAACTATCTTTAAATATCCTTCGTTTCCCTATCTGCTACGGATTGGGAAGGCTATCGCTTATACCGGTCTATTTAGAAATCTTTCTATAATCTTTGAAATCTTGTTACTCATTGTGACCCTGAGCACCGCTTATCACCCATAGACTGACAGTCAAAACTGAAAGGGGTAAACCGATTCTAGGAGATCTTCCTCGTGCCTCAAATACCGGAACTATTCGTTTAAGGTACTTGTTATCTAGCTTATCTTCATTTGCTTCTTTTTCTTTCGTTCCTTTTCGAGGACGAAAAGTTCTTAAGTGGGGGAGAGTGTAACAACCCTAGTTTCAGCTGTTTATTTTATTTTAATTATTTAATTTTTAAATATATTTATATAAATGGTGTTTAACAATATAGTTTAAAGATTTAATTTGGAGATATATTTTATAAAATTGTTTGTGTCAATAAAATTAAATAATATCTGTGAAAATTTAATCTAAGATTGAACAGTTAAATTTCGCATTTGACAGACACGTCAATTATAGGGTATAAAGCAACGTAACAAAACGTGTGTTTTTAAAATATGAATTTTGTGAAAATTTTTGATGTTTTAACCTGCATCAGTTTAGCGTAGTGTAAAAATCAAGTTTTAAATATTTTTGGATATAAATTATCAGTCAGTGATTTTAAAAACAAACGTTATTTCGTGTTAAGAACCAATTGTTTTATAACGTTATATACGTTTTTCCAAACCTAAGCATAAATGTTTATCTTCTTAAATGTTGATAACAAAACCAAAATCAAGATGATGAGATTTAAGTAAGTATTTATCTATGTAACGTTCGAATGTTTTCTCTCTGACATTCTACTTTGCACCTGTACACATTCACTTCAATCTTAAACGAGCACATTCAATTCCTCTCTTCACTCTCTGTAAATCAGCCACTCAAGAAACCCAACACCTAAATCACGCAAGTTTTAATTTATTAATAACGGGTGTATTAACTTGCTTTCATCTCTCTCTACTTCATCAGTTACCAACTGAAATCACGAGCATTGATGAAGGAGCATTTATCTGGCTTTAAATTATCAGCTACAAGTTGAATCTCTCGGCCCCTTCCTTGTTTCAGTTTTTTTTTGTAACTGATGTGCTTAATCAATGGGCTTCCTCACGAAAAATTATAACTGACATACTTATCATCAAGTTTAAAAACCCCTCGGCCTCCCTTTTGTGAATGCATTGTTGCATTTAAGCTTAAAAAGGAAATCAACACACACATAATTAGAATAGAGACATTCAGGGGATAAAATGTTAAAAGATTAAATGCAAACATGAAAAAAAAAAAAAAAAAAAAAAACTGGAACGTGCACCTGATTCTTTTCCTCTGCCTGATCATCAGTTATCAAACTATTTCCACGGCGTGCCATCTTGATTCTCCGATGAATTAAAACCCATAAATCACGTATTCATATTTATATTAAAATAACTGATATGTTTGCATTTACTTCCTCTGCCTATATAATTTTACCCACCCCATCAGTTTCTTCCACCTATTCGACTATCTCTCGGGATTCATTCTTTTTTTTTTCCACGTTTCGAGCATCATCAGGTAATATTTGTGATCTCCTCCTTTCTCCTTCAGTTCTTTGTTTTTTTTCTTTTCCTTTTATTGATGCCTTGCTCGGCCAATCCACTCTGTCCCTGCCCAAAACAAGTGTGTATATGAAATAGATATATATGGACCTGAATGCCTTAGTTGATGATATGTGAGTCATAGTGAGGTAAGTTGCCTTAGTTGCATAGGAGAAAGTTATAGCCTATAGATGTAGAATCTCATAGTTGCATAAGTTTGCATTAGGCAATCAGTGAATGAGAAGACAAATATTTTGGGGAGTCTGGGAAGTCTGGGAATTTGGTTCAAGCATCAATAAGGCTTGATGATGGGAAAGTCTGGTTCAAGCAACAGTTGAGAGAGTTGTTTATTGTGAAGAAAGTATGTATCACTGATGGTAGAAAGAAAGAGAGAGGAGTTTGATTTTGGGCTGTTGCATGTCAGTGTCTCGAAGCAACTACCTGGTTGCTCGAAGAAATTGCATAATTAACTCGAAGTGTTTGCATTGTTTCTCGAAGTAGAATAGGTTGTGGCTCGGTTTGTGGAAGATAGCCTGGAAGTCGAAATTATAGGGTGAACAAGCGGATCTGAATGATCAGGTAAATAGATTTGAGGTAGGTGGAAAGTTTTAATATAAGATGTGTAAGATATGATGTAAAACTAAGTTAAACAAAAATAGAAGCTTAGATAGTGGCAGCATAGCAGTACACATATCTGAGTAACAGCTGCATTCAAATAGTTGTCTGAGATATTTATCAACCTTACAGGCAGCAAATCCTGACTAGTGGTGTATACTTGAAGAGACTTGAACTACAGGATGAGAGTTCAGTTGCATTTAAGGCATCAGGGTTAGTCTACACGTTTGTAGTTTCAGGGGTAAGCTGTACATGTGGCATCACTGTGTGCACGTGCACAACTGACACGAGTGAGTTGGTCTGAAGGGGTTGATGGGTTGAGGCTTCAGTGATGATGAGCATTTGCGCATAGGAATTGGACATGTTTGCCAGAGGAATTCACACAAAAGCTCCCAGTATGCAATGATTCGACTGTGCACTTATACACGTCCAGTGAAGTTCGACTTTGGAAGGTGACTGAGACTTGTGGTCGAGAGAACTGGAGTATGAGGCTAGATAGGAGAAGCAGTGGGGTTTTAGGTACCAGGAATGAAGGGGGTTATTGTTGCAGATTTTTTGCAGAGGGGTAGTTGTCCTCATTTCAAACAGAGAACAATAGGTGAACTGCACAAAGAGTTGCATGTGTGACTCGAAGTAATTGACAAATGGACTCGAAGAGTTTGCATGATTGGCTCGAAGCAATTTCATGATATACTCGGGTAGTTGCGTGGAAGCTTAAGCTTTCTACCTGTACAAATTTTGAAGCCTGGAAGATAAATTTAAGATGAGAAAAATTGTAGCTGAGTGGAGATAATGTAGGCAACACTTTTTGGATGCAATGAGATATAGTGCATGCATGATCATAATCTGGGAGGAACAGATAATAGGTGGAAAGAGTAGTCATATTGCCGTGTGCATAAGCAAACTAGGAGGAAGAGTGTGCACATACGTACACATGCACGGCCATGGAGCAAAAGGAATTTGTGTGCACAAGTATACGTATTCAACTTTTGGCCATAGTGGTTTTAGGAAAGATTTTGTCGTGTACCGGTGTGTATCACCATATTGTTCAGTCTGACTTTAGGAAATTTCATCAAAAATTTTAGAGGTTAGCCCGGTTCACGTTTTAGGGTATATTTTGGTCATATTACACGGTGGAGTGGTCGAGCAAAACAAACAAATTTTCGTTCTATTTTAATTTTTCTTTGACCGTAAATTCTAAAGTCGCGTTTCAAAATATTTGAATTTTATTCTAGATTTGAATCTAGGCGACATCAGAAGAAATTTGACCATTATCCTCTGTCGTTCTTTACCGGTGAATAGCCGTTTTTGAAATCAAATTTTCTGCAACATCCAAGTGAGTATTTCTCACCAGACATACGTATTTATATTTTAGTAAATTATGCAAGTGTATGTGTAAAATTGTATTTCACTATTATCTGTCTGTAGTGTAATATAGAATGATAGACCCATTTAAATTGACACCTCATCAGTTATTATCTGTTGTATGATATTCTGCAGTTATATTTTATTATTGTTTATTTACTGCTTTAATCACCACTGCAAGTTCCCTGTTATATTTAGATTGTTATGGGCTGAAATGATAGGCCTAAATGATTATTATTAAATTATGCCGTTAACTGCTAAACTGTTAAACTTGGGATTGCGGGTTTGAAATGATAGAACCCGGGGTGTTTATAAATTACGGGTTGAAATGATATAAATCCGTATCACTTGACCTAGGCTAGAAAATTTTATACAGGCCCGTGGTCCTTATAATATTTTCTAAAATATTTGAAATTAATTTGGAAGTTAAATATTTGATTTAATATCTTAAGGGATTTTATATTGTTTTGAATAAGTTATAAAAATTAAATAAATAAATAAATATTGAATAAAATTTTGGAATATAACTTATTTTGGAAATTCTGGATTTTGAAAGAATAAGATTTCAGTTAAGAAATATATATAAATAAATAAGTTATATTTGGAATTATTTATTTAGTTCAACAATCTACTACAGCATTTAAATGCTGTCTTTTGAAATTGGACTAGTTTTACTTATAACTTTAAGTAGCATCTCCTAAATGCTACAGAATCTAGAATTTGTTTATTTTAAAATTTAAGGAATTTGATTTCGATATTTATAACTGGATTTTCCTTAATAAATTTAAGATTCTAGTATTAAGTAAATTTTGAAATAGTAAATGGCTAAAATTTGGGATTTTATCTTTGGAATTTATGGGAATATTCAAGACTAAAAATTAAAACATTGATTTGTTGAAAGAATAAAAATCCAACCTTAGTTTTGAATAGTAAATACTCCAATTGGATATATACATATATATAGGAATTGAAATGGTTTTGGGAACATAAAGTGATGTTTAAATTATGGTTTAAAACTTTAAATAAAGAAATATATTTGTAAAGCTATGTAAATTTTCTTCTTTACAAAGTAACCATAAAGTTAAACCAGTTATTCCATATACCGTTGAATGTCCAAACCATTGGTGTTTGGGAGATATGGTTTTAAAGTAAATTTCCGAAATATTATGTTTGAAGATATAATTCAAATATTTGGTTTTCAGGTATTATGAATTTTAAGAAGTATGGTTTTGGAAAGAATTATATTTGAATATAACGATATCACATTGTTTTGGGTTTTAAAATGATATCGTATTTATAGTTTGAAATGGAAATGTTTATTCTGTTTTAAAATATAAACTGCTTTTAAATGACCACGGGTTATAATAACGATGGGTTGGCAAAGAGACCGGGATCGGATATGGACATACTCTCTGTCGATACCGAAAACCACTTTGACTAACCGTGTACGCGGTGGAGATTCCAGAATGAAGTAGGTTGGTGGTGACGGTTTCTTGAAAGGTATATACGTGGACCCGACTCCCGAGAGTTGGCATAAGGTGGCTAAAACAGGAGCGATTCTCGGATTAATGAGGTAGCTCCTCTGATCGAACGCACTGCTTCGTATACCATTCTATTACTCTTGTGATTGTTTGGGTGCACCCTTTGATTTGGGAGTGTTGTTCGAGGTGGGCGGTTGCTGCGGCTTCGCGTTACCACCGGTCCGGATAGCAATTGGTATATCTACCCTGGCATTGCCTAGTTGTGCCGTGTCACCTACCATATCGAGCCTTGTACGAGTTTGGATTTCTCCCGTAGCCCGTGTGGTATCCTCTAGTTGCTTCCCGATCAGGAGGAGCTATGATATTGGATGGACTACTGGGACTATTACGTGTTAAGGGCTATATGGGTAACCCCTTAATGCTAAGAAAAAGTATGTTTATTTTATAAATAGACACTATTATAATAGCGCAATATACTACATAGTAAATAGTTTGACGGATCCTTAGAGGATGGGCGGTCCCAAGCATCCTTTAAGTTACTTGCTCTATATTACAGTACACTTGATTTAGCTTACATTATATAAGTATGTATGTCCTGACTCGAGTGTTTTGTTTTGTTTACGCTCGGGTCAGCCTGAGTTGCACCATCAGTTTCTTCTCCAGAGCTAGGACACTCGTAGATCATTCCTGCTGCTGGAAGCTTGTTTCAGTCTTTATCTTTTCCGTAATTCAAGACCTTGAAGACTCTATATCTGTATATGTTTAAATTGTATTAAAGACTAAAAATGTAATTCTGTTCGGAAAAGTTTAAGTGGCTTCATGAACCACTGTATTATGTTATATTCCGCTGCGAGATTCTGATATTTGTGTATGTGATTCTTTGATTTATTTACTGTATATTCTGAGTTTTGCCAAATTTATTCTACAACGCAGTATTTTGAACAATTCAAGTCCGACAATGTGCGGATACGGATGGTTGAAAATACTGGGTCGTTACAGTACTTGTTTTTATATATATTCCGCTGTATTGAGTTGCTGTGTATCCATTTGTATGTTAGTGATGTTGAGGTGTCATTGATGTACTCTGATGATGTAATATATAAACAAATATATTTGATTTTGAGTAAAGATCATTTATTATCTATTATATTTTATTCCGCTGCGATGGTTAGATTCTGTTGTTGTTTCTATTTTCTTCTTCTACCTCTTCTTCTTTAACCCAAATGGTTCGTATTTCTGTACAACTTGAGTTGATTTAGGTGGAATAGTGTTGATTCAAGGGGTACGGATTTGCGTAATGTTACACTTGGTATCAGAGCCAGGTTGGAGATAACCTTGGCTCTGGTGGGAAATTACTCATTTAAAATAGAGTCTATAGTACTCTAGAATGAGTTTGAGTGTATTAATAGATATAAGCGCGTATTTGTTAGTGAATATAAATTGTTTTAATATTGTGTTGATTGGTTTATTGAGTGGCATATGAACTTTCGTCGGCACAGTCTGGACAACTGTGTCGAAGGGGTTTCTAAACACTTGAATAGAACAATTGACACGGTATTGTTTTAATTGTGGGTGGATGAAATAATTTTACCCAAATATATTTTTGATATAAATAAATTTTTTGTAAACTATTTTAGCTAATATATGGTTGCTTGGATGTTAGGAAGAATAATATTAAAGTATTATCATTGTTAAGTGAAATTTAACTAGAGATTGTAATTATAACCAAAGTTTAAGGGAATAAATTCATTATAAGGTGAAATTTATAAATATGAATTATAATGTAAATTATAATTGAATTATAATCAAATGGGAAACTATGCAAATGAATCATAGTTAAAATTGATTTAAGCAGGATTTGGAACCTAAATCCCGGAGATTTGGAAGTATTTGAAGATAAATAATAGCATTATTGTTTTGGGGTATTTATGAAAGGAAATTTGTTTTAAATAGATTTTGGAAGTGATATAGCATTGAAATCGCTTGGATCATTGGGAAATAATTCTGATGATGACGGCCGCATCATCGGTATTCATTTTCGAATTTCTAAGTGACAGATCGCTGCCAAAACTGATTTGTTCAGAAGGGCTAGTTGTTTTTGGAAATCTCAAAGGGAATTTGTTGGGGATAAAACCAGGATTGGTTTAATTTTTGAGAAATGTGATTTGAGATGTTGAAGATTTCAAAATGTTTTGAAACCAATAACCGGGTGTTTGAAAATCCTGATGAGATAGGTTGTAAGCTTATAAATTGAGATGATTTTTAAATCAGGAAGGAAATATAAGCTTTGAATGTTGGAATTTGAATTTAAAGTTTAAAGTTGAAATATGAAATTAGCTTGGATTGGGAAATAAAATTTAACTGGATTGAAATTAATTAAAAAGGCTGAAAAATAACATCCAGCTGTTTTTTGAATTAAGTTGAAATCGAATTGAGATTAAATAAATCTGAGTTTAAAATAAAATTGAGCTGGAAAATAAATTGGTTAAGGATTGGGTTGGAGTAAATAAATTAGAATAACTTATAAAAGAATCAGAATTAAAAATCCATAGAATAAAATATGCTTGGATTATAAATAAATGTAAAACTCGAATTAAAAATAAAAGATGAATACATTCAAGCCTGGAATGAATGTGATTGTATAAATAGTATGCTGTGACTTATAAAATTGAAAATGGAATACAAAGCCCAAAATTAAAATTTTAATGAATTGGAAAATGAAAAGAAAATCCAAACTTGAATTATATAATAAAATTGTACTAAGAAAATAAAATGAAGTGGTATTTGGAATTAAAAATCAAGTATTGAACTATAAATAGGGAAGAGCTAATTTGTTAATAAATTAGTTAATGAAATGAGTAGATGGAACCTATTGTAGTTAAATAAAGCTGAATTGTGAGTTAATAATGAAGTTTGAAAATAAAACTCAAGTTATAAATCAAATTCGACTTGAATCATTAGTGAAGAAATATAATTGAAAGTGGCCTTGCAATTAATTAAATGAACTGAGAATGTAATTTAATTGTGAGTTCATGAAATTTGGTGGAAAATTGAAAATGGATAGTGGATTCGGAACTTGAGTTATAAATTAAAATTTAACTTAAAGTGATAACAAATTAAATATAATTGGAAATATGTCGAATAAAGGAAAATGAAAATGGATTAAAATAGTAATGATTTGAATTGCAAATAAAATCCAAATAAGTGGAAATAAATTGGAAATGGCCATGTAATAAATTGGATGAGTTGAATCTGGGAAGTTAAATTGTATAATAACTAATGAAATAAATTTGTAGTTTGAAATGGGATTGGATTAAAATAGAATCAAGTTAAATTGAAAAGAGAAATTTATTTGCAAAATGAAATGAGCTTAAGTATAGAAAAAAAAGAGGATTTGAATAAATTGAAGTAGATTAACTTAAGCTGAACATATGAAGGAGAATTGAATTGAATTCAACTTAAAAACTAAGTTAATAATATTGGATTGGTTTTAAATCAAGTGAAAATAAATTTTAATCGAAATAAAATTAGGCGAGTTACCGATAATATTAAATGGAATGAAGTTCTTAATTAAATAATTGTAAACCATTTAAAATGTTAAAGAGTTGAAATAACTTGGACATAATATGAATAATTGAATGTTTTCAAGTTTAATAGAATAGTTTTAAATGAAACATAAATGAATGGATTGTGAATGAAATTTTAACTGAATGTGACGAGCTGGATCAAATGGTTTTGAATGGAACCGGTTTGAATAATGAAACTAGTTTGGTTAATAAAATGAAATGCAAGTGAATGGATTCAAATCTGAAATGCAATGAAAGTGAGAATATATGAATTGTGAATAAATTTAAAAATGGAATAAAATTAAGTATAAATTGAGTTGAAATCCATTTAAATTGGTTATAAAACATAAGTACTTATTTATTCACATAGATCTCGTCAAATTGCATAGAATAAATTGTTATTTGATGTAAATGGAAGTAATTAAGATGCTATGAATTGATAAAAGTGAAATAGAATTGATTTTGAAATCAATTGAATTGAATATGAGCTTGTTTGGGGTTAAAATAAATTGAAGGTAAGAAATGATATTGTAAACCATTAAAATTAAATGAAATGGCGTATGGATTGGTTGAAACAAATGCTAGTGTTAAAAACCATATAAGTTGCTTATAAACATTGTCTAGTTACATTGCTTTTAATATTCATGTGTTGTAGTTGTTTAAAAAAGAGTGAAATGTTAATAAACTTCATATATATCGCACTTACATGTTTAAATTGAGAAAGTACAGGTACCTAGAAGCCGTGTGGCTGGATTTGGGTTGCATTAACTGCTAAATAAATAAGCTGTCTGCTTAAAAATGCTAAATAAGGTACGCCTACGCAATAAAAATAGGAAATATGAACTGTTTTTGGTTTTTCCGACCGGGTGGGTCGATGTATATATATTTATCTCTTTTGCCAAATTGCAAAAGCTCCTCCGTACAGAGGACACTCTGCTAAAAAAATTCAGAATTTTGGGAGTTAGAAAATTTTTGGAAAATTTTGTTAACGACAAACGTATTCAAATTGGAAACTAAAATAAGTTAGTAAAGGAAACCAATTTAAAGTAATGACATAAATTAGTTATCAATGACAAATAAAATTTAAATATTCAAACTTAAAGATAAATTGAATTCATATGGTAACGAAAGAATCAATTTGAATAGAAATAGATATAAACTGAAGTGGTAAGACGGAAATAAATAAAGAAACACATAAAATGCTTATACTAAACTTAAGTAAGGAGTGGTGCATACTCAATTGGAAATTGATATTACAAATATAATCTAAAATAATATTTGAATGGATAAATACTGACATTTTGTAATAAAGTTGACATGATGTTTTGAGAATATTGTGATTGGATATTAGTGCTAAGCAGAATATGCAGGTAATATAAAGAGAAAAGAGAATTGATTTTGATTTTAGAAGATAAATTTGAAATGCTCGATGTTGGGTGTGTTTTCGACCGGTCCTATACCACCGATCCACCCCACTTCCTAGCCGATCCAACCAACTTCCCTCCTACGACCGAACCAACCAACTTCCATCCTACTGCCGAACCAAAGCATCTCCAACACCTGCCGAACCAAGCTACGTCCCCCATCACCGAACAAGCTCATCTCCAACATACCACCGGACCAACCTCTACCGGACCAACTCCACTTCTAGGGACAACCGAACCAACCCCCTTTCACCTACCACCGGACCAACTCCACTTCTAGGGACAACCGAACCAACCCCCCTTCACCTACCACTGGACCAACCCACTTCCATGCATCACCGAATCAAGGCCTCGCCGAACCAACGTTGCCAGGCCAGATTGCATCAGCCCAAGCCCACCAACAGCTATGTACATCCAGGACTCCTACCCCCAGCCTCACTCTATAAATAGAGGGGCAGGGGTACAACAATGGCAGACAAGTTTGAGAGCTCAAGCACGGACGGAACTTTCAAACAACTTTCATATACTTGTATACAAAGCTTTGTACTTGTAATCTGAAGAGAAAAAGGAGAATAACATATAAAGTGGACGTAGGCACGTTCTGGCCGAACCACTATAAATCTGTGTGTCTTTTACAGTTTAGTCCCTGCTTTTTATATATTTGCATAAATCACCCAAATCACTAAGAACAACTTAAAATTGACTAAATCATACGACTTGGAGGTGTTTGCCTATTTTTTGTGCAAACATTTTTGGTGCTTTCACTGAGAATTGAACTCAAGTAGCTCGGAGCTTCTATCAGCATCGTTCGTTGCTTGGAAGACATGCCTCCCGGACGGAAGAAAGATGCTAACAAAGGAAAGAACATCGCAACTGGCAGTATCCCAGACCTAGAGACCAAGGCAATCGTCCAGTTCCAAGAGAAAATGTAAATCAGACGAATCCGACAGCCCCTGCTACGGAACAACCAATTACAAGGGTGGATCTGGACAGGGTTGTAGTTGAAGTAACTAACCGCTTCGCATCTCAACAAGAAGCCTTGGTGGATCAACTCATGTCACGCTTAAGGCATGTTGAAGAAACCAACCGCAACACTGAATCATGGGGTGAGTCCCGGTCTGGAGGACCTGGGAGATGACAAAGGTATTTCTTCTTCGAAGAGGCTAACAACCGAAATAGCTATGGTAGGAGCCGAGCCCGGACTCAGCCTGAATTCCGACCCGAGGAAACACTTGGAACCGAACCCAACAAGGGAGGTACCAGGAAGGGGGCGGATGTAGCTGAGCCCGTCATGCTACCTAACCACGGAAACACCAATGGACGGGGCCGAGCTGGAGTCCCGCCCGAAGTTGGACCCGAGGAAGTGCTGAGAACAGAACCCAGCAGGGGAAAATCGAGGTAACGGCCAACTGTGGCTGACCCCAACGTGCCCCCAGAAGACCAGAGGCAGCCATTGGAGAATGTTAGGAGTGATAGACGATACCATCCCTACAGGTCATCTGGACGGAATCAATCCCGCAGGGAAGAACCAAACTCATTTCTATCCGCTCCAAGTTCTGATGAAAGGATGGCGCGATTGTTCAAAGAGTGCGTCCAACGAGAACAAAGGGATCGAGGGATAGGCGCTATGGTAACCTTACAAGGGAACCTCTGACCCCATTGTGCACTTGCAGAGATACACACAACATATGCTCATGAGCGGAGCAACAGAGGAAGTGTTGTGTAAATACTTTCCACTATTCTTGGCAGATCTAGCCACCTCTTGGTTCTGCCATCTGCCCCAAGGATCCATCAGCTCATGGGAAATGTTGAAAGAAAAGTTCATCAGCCAGTTCCGCATTCATGTGGAACAACCCAAGGACGCTTATTCTCTATCTAATATCAAACAGAAGCCCGGAGAGACAGTGCAACAATACCTAACCCGATTCAACGCCGCAGCGGCCGCAGTCCAAGATGCCGACGAGAAACTTATCCTAATGGCCCTCTGCAGTGGTGTACACCCGGATACTAAATTTGCCAGGAGACTAACGAAAGAGAAGCCAGCTACCTTACCCGATTGTAGGATCGATTTCACCCTAGAGGGGGGTGAATAGGGTGATAGTGTTAATTATAAAAATAATTGCGGAAGCTTATAAAATAATTTAACACAAATCACAGAACAATAGCAGCACAGATAATAGCAGAATAATAAATGCAGAAATAGAATGACACAGAATTTACCCAGCTTCGGCAAAACCCTGCCTACGTGCTGCCCCCAAGGTTTCTACTAGAAATTAGATAGTCCCTCGCTTACACACGTAAACTCGCTGTGACGACCGCCCATGACTCCCGCACGAAAACAAGGGAATGGTGCGCTGAAAAGTGTGCCAGGCAGCCATGGACGATAGTCAGGGTAAGATAAAACAGAATAGTCTATCGTATTACTCGCAGCGCATGGATAAAATACAATAGAAAATATACATAGCGAAGCTCTATAGAACAGAAGTCTCATCATATAAACTCATAATAGTTTTATACAATCATCTGAATAGTCAATACATCAAGCCTCACTACATAACACTCAGAGTATCAAACAAATAGCGGAACATCCAGTACATATATTAAGAAAACAATATGCAAAAGCCTCCAGCTCGTCTTCGTCATCAACAGCGTTGGTAGCCAAGAACAGCACCTGTCACCTGCTACCTAGTCTGCCCATCCCAACATGGATGAACAGCCCAAGGTAATAAGAGTTAAACATAAAACCTTGAGTCAGACAACAGTCTTAGTGAGCAGTAAATTAACTATCAAACATACCAAAAGAGCATAAAGGATAAAAGGAATAGGAACTCAACCATCCCACTCCACCTCATTCTACAGTGATAGCCCCCAGACCCACTAAGCATAAATAAGCATAGTAAAGCAGACAATTTAAGTAAAGCAATTATCACTCGAGTCAAGGTTGATGTTTTTCAAATACAAACCCCCAAGGCCTAAACCAAGATCAGGTAAGCACCCAGAAAACACCGCTCTTGAGGCCGAATGATGATACAATCAAACATTCATGACTCTGGCTATCACTGTTATCATTGCCTCGATATCACCGTTAATTGAATGACCGGCACCTTCTTTCAGCCGTCCGTCAAGGGATAATGGCAACCCCGGTTCTAGACATAACTCCGCACGTCGTCATGACCCGTGCCTAGGACTATCGCATCTGCCCAGAGTACTAACACGTCATCATGACCCGTTTCTGAGACGTCGTCGTGACCCGTCCCAACGTACTCTTGCTTTGAGCATGCTAGAACCTTCAATAACGATAAGATCCAAGCCTCCTAGTCGTCATCCTCGACGACTATTCTCATACTAGCTCAAGCGCCTCTCGAGCCCACCATTATCCACAAACCCGGACCGCATCACCGAGTTATCAACATGCTTGGGATGATCCCGTCTGGATTAAACCAAGGCTTTCACACATCATGCTTTGCTTCAACGCATCATAGCAAAGTCCCATCTCAACATCATGGTTTGCCTCATCGCATCATGGCAAAGTCCATCATCATCAAATCTATCCATATGAGCTTCAACATCCGCTTCATATGCCACAGGCAGCTTTCACCATTCAAGAGCCTTTCCACTTAGCTTTTGAATCATCTTCGACCAACTTGTCCAAATCAAGTTATCAATCAACTAATCAATCAAATCAAACATTAATCCAAGTAATCAATCATTCAAACAAGATCTAAATAAATAATTACAACAATAATGGCAATTTCGTAAATAAAGAGTTCAAATCTAACATGCATTCTAACAAGCATGAATTATGAACAATATCTCTACAACTTGATGAATAAACTTGCATAAGTTAACATGTAGTAAAATAGGTGTCAAAACTTCATAGACGATGGATCTACATGCAGACTTAAGGAAAATGCAAGAAATCACTATCTTTAACACATAAACAAGCCACCGATCCAATATACTCCCTTGGGTCCGTGTGAGAGATAACTACCACTCACCGAATCACCTAAACACCTCAAAAGATAACAACTTCAAATCTGGACAGCGAAGAACTAAGCTTGATCCGACAAGATTCCACTTCAAATGATGAAATCTCTCTTTGTTGGATGAAGATCTTCAACTTTGGCTCTTGGATCTTCGATTTGATCTTCAATCTTGGATGGAAGGAATTGCTAGATTAGAGAGGAGAAAAGAAGTGAAGAAGTGTTGTAGTCGAGCTCTCAAAATGGCAGCACTTCGTCGCTTCAAAATCCGGTGCCAAAAAGTGAGCCAAACCCCTCTATTTATAGGCTGGAAATCCTTAGGTCTCCGCCGCCCTTAGGTCGCCCACGACCTAACCCGTACGCGACTTAACTAAGACGCGACCTAACCAAACCCAGGCCACACGACTTAACACTTATGCGACCTAATCACTAAGTCGCTCGCGACCTATCTATACACTGCTGTCTAATATGGGTCGCTCGCCCCTACGTCGCTAACTATCTTAGGTCGCTTCCTGTTTTTAAGTTGCTACTACTAGGTCTCCTTAGGTCGTTAACCACTATGGGTCGCCTCCTGTTAAGTCGTTCCAAATGACTCACGACCTAAACCCTTAAGCCTCTAACTATCTTAGGTCGTCTATTCCCCCTAAGTCGCTCAAATCTATAGGTCGTTCAAATCTTAACCCATTAACTTGCTAGCTCCACTAACCCACTCATTGTACTTAACTCGCCTGACCTTCTTAAGTCGTTATTCCTATAGGTCACTCCACTCGACCTAGCATTCACACGACCTAAGCTACCCACGGCTTAATCACCACACGAGTTAACTTACACATGATTTAAGCTCCTTCACGACTTAAACTTTGGTCGACTCATACTCTAAACGACTTAACAACATCAACGACTTAAAGCATATGGTTTAACAATGTTTCGATCCGTAAAAATACGGGTCGTTACATTCTCTTCCACTTAGGAATTTCTCCCCCGAAATTCCAAACAAACAAGAGCAACCAAAGTTATTCCGCATGCCTACCATCCATAGCAATCAACAAACCATGCATCCAATTACTAGCCTAGCATGCAGAATTCTAAGACTAGAACAAGTTACAAATTCGTGAGATGTCACGACAGCTTAGGGCCATACCTCGAAGAGTTCAGGATGAGCTGCCTTCATCCTCTCTTCCTTCTCCCACATACAGTCGTTAACATCATCATTCCATTGTACCTTGAGCAACATAACCGTCTTCCTCCTAAGCTGTTTCGTGTCGGTTTCAACAACACGAAGCGGCTTATGAGGTCTCGTAACAACTGGATCAACCTCTATATCTTCACAGCTATCAGCGGAAACCACTGTATTCGAGTCGTGCACATATTTCCGTAGATACGATACATGAAAAACATTGTGCACACCAGACATCTTTTCTGGTAACTCCAATCTATAGGCGAGCTTTCCAATTCGCTCGATGATCGGGAATGGTCCAACAAACCTCGGAGTCAATTTCCCTTTCTTCCCGAATCGAATAACATTCTTCAATGGAGAAATCTTCACAAAAACCATATCACCTACGTCGAATTCCAAATCCTTACGACGCTTATCAGCATAACTTTTCTGACGGTCTTGGGCTGCCTTCATTCGTTGCCGAATGATCTCTATACAATCCGAAGTCTGTCGAATCATCTCTGGCCCAAGTATCAACTTTTCTCTAGTTTCCAACCAACATGTCGGAGAGTTACACGGTCTTCCATACAATGCTTCATACGGTGCCATATCAATACTTGACTGGTAACTGTTATTATATGAAAATTCCACCAAATGAAGATGATCTTCCCATGATCCCCCGAAGTCCAAAACACATGCCCTGAGGAGATCTTCCAAAACTCTGTTAACTCTCTCGGTCTGACCATCTGTTTGGGGATGATAAGCTGTACTCAAACACAACTCGGTCCCCAAAACTTCTTGGAAGCTCTTCCAAAATCCACTAGTGAACAATGGGTCTCGATCGCTCACTATATTCTTTGGAATACCATCGAATCGAACTATCCACTTAACATAAAGCTCAGCCAACTTCGATGCAGTCCTAGTTGATCGAACAGGAATGAATCTTGCACTCTTAGTCAAACGATCTACAATGACCCAAATCCCCTCATTTCCTGCCTTGGTTCTAGGTAACCCATCGATAAAATCCATCGATATTTGCTCCCACTTCCATGTAGGAACCTCTAATGGCTGAAGCAATCCACTGGGCTTCTTCTGCTCGGCTTTTACCAACTGGCAGTTCATACATTTGGAAATTAAATTTCCAACATCCTTCTTCATACCTTCCCAGTAGTAAGTCCTTTTCATATCCCGATACATCTTATTTCCACCTGGATGAATTGTCAACTTCGAGTGATGACTTTCCTTTAGAACTTCATCTCTCAATTCATCTATATCGGGAACAACTAGTCGTCCTTGTTTCCGAAGCCAACCCTCTCGATCGACTTCAAATCCTTTATCCTTTTCTAGATTCAATCCAGATTCCAAATCGCGGATAACCTTGACAAGCTTATCGTCTCGCTTTTGGCTCTCGCAAATTCTTTCCACAAGAGTAGGTCTTATTGATAAGTTTGCCAACATCTCAGGTTCCAATTCACAACTAGGCCTGAAATCAAATCCATCCAAATACTCGAGACTCTTCCATTCCGAAAACATGGCTCCCAATCCTGCATGTCTTCGACTTAACGCATCTGCCACTGCGTTACCTTTTCCCGGAGTATAGGCTATACCAAAATCATATGATGCTAAAAACTCTAGCCATCGTTGCTGCCGAAGATTCAAATCCTTTTGGGAGAAAAGATACTTCAACGACTTATGATCCGTAAACAACTCGAATCGAACTCCCAATAGATAATGTCTCCACATCTTCAGAGCAAAAACAATCGCCCCTAACTCCAAATCATGAGTCAGATAATTCCTTTCATGCGGCTTCAGTTGTCGACTTGCATATGCAACAACTTTATCCTTCTGCATTAGCACTGCTCCAAGTCCTGTACCACATGCATCGGTGTAAACCACCATCTCATCATTCCCACTTGGAATAGTCAAAACAGGAGCACTTGTCAGTCGCTCTTTCAGGATTCCGAAAGCTTGCTCACACTTATCATCCCATCTGAATACCTGATTCTTTTTCGTCAATCCTGTCAACGGTGCAGCTATCTTGGAAAAGTCTTTGATAAATCGACGATAATATCCTGCTAATCCAAGAAAACTTCTCAAATCAGATGCATTCTTAGGTCTAACCCAATCCTGGATTGCTGCCACCTTAGCGGGATCAACCGCTATTCCATTTCCAGAAATAACATGGCCTAAGAACCTCACTTCACTCTTCCAGAAGTGACACTTTGAAAATTTAGCCTTCAGCTGATGTTTCCGCAAGATTTCCAAAACAATACGCAAGTGCGTCTTGTGCTCTCCTTCAGTTCTAGAACAAATCAGAATATCATCCACGAACACAAGTACAAACTTGTTTAACTGATCTCTGAATACTCTATTCATAAGATCCACAAAATATGCTGGTGCATTGGTCAATCCAAACGGCATTACCAGCCACTCATAAAAACCGGATGGTGTCCTAAAAGCAGTCTTTGGCACACTATCCTTCGCCACTCTTAACTGGTGAAATCCCGTTGCCAAATCCATCTGAGAAAACACCTTAGCTTCGTGAAGCTGATCAAACAAGTCATCTATTCTCGGCAATGGATACTTGTTCTTCTTAGTCACTTTATTCAGCTCACGATAATCCACACACAACCTCAACGATCCATACGCTTTGGTTGCGAACACAACTGGTGCACCCCATTCGGACGCACTACGCCGAATAAATCCTTTCCGAAAAAGGTCATCACCTGCACCTTCAACTCTTGCTGTTCTCTAGGCGCCATCCACCTAAGAGGCATCACAACAGGTCTGGCTCCCTCAACTAGATCAATACGAAACTCGATCTCCCTATGCAGCGGTGACCCTTTGACCTCGTCAAAGACGTCCTCAAATCCATTCACGACCGGCATTGATGCCAGTCCATCCCATGGAACAACCAGCGAATACATGAAGCTCATGAAGACGCCTTCTTCATGCTTACATCGTATCACAACCTTTCGCCCTTCCACATTCCCGAATGTCACCTCCAGTTTCTCACAATCAACCTTTGCCGCATACTTCCTAAGCCAGTCCATACCCAAAATTATTCCGAACACCGCAAAGTTCAGAACAAAACAATCACAAACAAAAGAGCAATCATGACTCGACACAACTAGACCACGGCATATCATACACAAACAAGACGAACCCCCAACTGGATTAGTCACAACCAATGGTCTATCAACAATATCCGGTTCCAAACCCAACCGGCCTACAAGATCATTACAAACAAACGAATGCGACGCCCCAGTATCAAACAACACTCTAACTAGAACACCACATATGGAAAGAGTACCTTGAACCACCATACTCTTCCCTTTCTCTTCCGCAGTAGGAGCTTTCGAAGATGATGGAACAACCCCCAAAGCATAAGCTTGTACAATCTGCTTATCTTTCCTCGGTTCTGGATAGTCCTTCCTGATATGTCTCGGCTTATCACAGTTGTGGCACTTCAACTGCACCTTTGGATTCTCGCAATCCCTAGAGAAATGGCCCTTCTGCCGACAATTATAGTAGGTCACTTCACCCTTTGGCTTCTTTTGGCCATCCTTACCCTTCTGTTGCTGCTGCTGCTTTCTTTTCCTGTTGCCACCCTGCTGTGGTTTGGACTCTTCCTTGGTCACAGCAACAACAGACCCTTCCTTAGGAAACAAACTCTCGTGCCTGAGAGCTTTCTCCATAAGCTTCTCAAATGGATCGTCCAAATGATCCACCAACTGTCTCCCAAGGTAACTATCCAAGCCTGTAACAAACTTTTCATTCTTCTGATAGGGAGAATCAATATACGACCGAGCATACTTGGACAAAGCTTCAAACTCAAAAACATACTCAAGAACTGGTCTCCCACCTTGCTTGAGTTCCACAAATTTCTAAAACAAAACAAACTTCTGAGCTGTAGAAATGAACTTAGCTTCAAATCTAGTTTGGAATTGCTCCCAAGTAATCTCTTCCTCTGGAGTATCAATGGTGATAGAGTTCCACCAATCAGAAGCTCTCCCTTGAAGCTACCTTGATGCAAGCTTCCTCTTAGTTGCATCCTCAATTCCCAAATCACCAAAGATCCTTCGACAAGCATCTATCCATCTTTGGACTTCAATGGTTGACTCTGTCCCTAAGAAAACCTTTCCTCCAAAAGCAGTATAGTCCTTACACAACTTAGCAAAATACAATAGAAAATATACATAGTGAAGCTCTATAGAACAGAAGTCTCATCATATAAACTCATAATAGTTTTATACAATCATCTGAATAGTCAATACATCAAGCCTCCCTACATAACACTCAGAGTATCAAACAAACAGCGGAACATCCAGTACATATAGTAAGAAACCAATATGCAAAAGCCTCCAGCTCGTCTTCGTCATCAACAGCGTTGGTAGCCAAGAACAGCACCTGTCACCTGCTACCTAGTCTGCCCATCCCAACATGGATGAACAGCCCAAGGTAATAAGAGTTAAACATAAAACCTTGAGTCAGACAACAGTCTTAGTGAGCAATAAATTAACTATCAAACATACCAAAAGAGCATAAAGGATAAAAGGAATAGGAACTCAACCATCCCACTCCACCTCATTCTACAGTGATAGCCCCCAGACCCACTAAGCATAAACAAGCATAGCAAAGCAGACAATTTAAGTAAAGCAATTATCACTCGAGTCAAGGTCGATGTTTTCCAAATACAAACCCCCAAGGCCTAAACCAAGATCAGATAAGCACCCAGAAAACACCGCTCTTGAGGCCGAATGATGATACAATCAAACATCCATGACTCTGGCTATCACTGTTATCATTGCCTCGATATCACCGTTAATTGAATGACCGGCACCTTCTTTCAGCCGTCCGTCAAGGGCTAATGGCAACCCCGGTTCTAGACATAACTCCGCACGTCATCATGACCCGTGCCTAGGACTATCGCATCTGCCCAGAGTACTAACACGTCATCATGACCCGTTTCTGAGACGTCGTCGTGACCCGTCCCAACGTACTCTTGCTTTGAGCATGCTAGAACCTTCAATAACGATAAGATCCAAGCCTCCTAGTCGTCATCCTCGACGACTATTCTCATACTAGCTCAAGCGCCTCTCGAGCCCACCATTATCCACAAACCCGGACCGCATCACCGAGTTATCAACATGCTTGGGATGATCCCGTCTGGATTAAACCAAGGCTTTCACACATCATGCTTTGCTTCAACGCATCATAGCAAAGTCCCATCTCAACATCATGGTTTGCCTCATCGCATCATGGCAAAGTCCATCATCATCAAATCTATCCATATGAGCTTCAACATCCGCTTCATATGCCACAGGCAGCTTTCACCATTCAAGAGCCTTTCCACTTAGCTTTTGAATCATCTTCGACCAACTTGTCCAAATCAAGTTATCAATCAACTAATCAATCAAATCAAACATTAATCCAAGTAATCAATCATTCAAACAAGATCTAAATAAACAATTACAACAATAATGGCAATTTCGTAAATAAAGAGTTCAAATCTAACATGCATTCTAACAAGCATGAATTATGAACAATATCTCTACAACTTGATGAATAAACTTGCATAAGTTAACATGTAGTAAAATAGGTGTCAAAACTTCATAGACGATGGATCTACATGCAGACTAAAGGAAAATGCAAGAAATCACTATCTTTAACACACAAACAAGCCACCCATCCAATATACTCCCTTGGGTCCGTGTGAGAGATAACTACCACTCACCGAATCACCTAAACACCTCAAAAGATAACAACTTCAAATCTAGACAGCGAAGAACTAAGCTTGATCCGACAAGATTCCACTTCAAATGATGAAATCTCTCTTTGTTGGATGAAGATCTTCAACTTTGGCTCTTGGATCTTCGATTTGATCTTCAATCTTGGATGGAAGGAATCACTAGATTAGAGAGGAGAAAATAAGTGAAGAAGTGTTGTAGTCGAGCTCTCAAAATGGCAGCACTTCGTCGCTTCAAAATCCGGTGCCAAAAAGTGAGCCAAACCCCTCTATTTATAGGCTGGAAATCCTTAGGTCGCCGCCGCCCTTAGGTCGCCCACGACCTAACCTGTACGCGACTTAACTAAGACGCGACCTAACCAAACCCAGGCCACACGACTTAACACTTATGCGACCTAATCACTAAGTCGCTCGCGACCTATCTATACACTGCTGTCTAATATGGGTCGCTCACCCCTAAGTCGCTAACTATCTTAGGTCGCTTCCTGTTTTTAAGTCGCTACTACTAGGTCTCCTTAGGTCGTTAACTCTACTAACTCGGTAAACCTTAAGTCGTTAACTACTATGGGTCGCCTCCTGTTAAGTCGTTCCAAACGACTCACGACCTAAACCCTTAAGCCTCTAACTATCTTAGGTCGTCTATTCCCCCTAAGTCGCTCAAATCTATATGTCGGTCAAATCTTAACCCGTTAACTCGCTAGCTCCACTAACCCGCTCACTGTACTTAACTCGCCTGACCTTCTTAAGTCGTTATTCCTATAGGTCGCTCCACTCGACCTAGCATTCACACGACCTAAGCTACCCATGGCGTAAGCACCACACGAGTTAACCTACACATGATTTAAGCTCCTTCACGACTTAAACTTTGGTCGACTCATACTCTAAACGACTTAACAACATCAACGACTTAAAGCATATAGTTTAAAAATGTTTCGATCCGTAAAAATACGGGTCATTACACTCGCGACACCCGCTATCGACTAAATCTAACTCTACGCTCAAAACCCAGCCACAACTCAGCCACTGAGTTGCGAATTCTCAAGCTACGCCACGTAGCTTGTCCCCTAGTCACACGACTAGTAAATACAACCGTTTAAAGTTAAAAAAAAAGTTTAAACAACAATTTAAAAATAAAAACAAAAACCCTAATATAAAATTAAAAACCCTTTAATATAAAGGCAGGCCCCCTTCTGTTTTGGCCCGTTCTCTTTTAATCTCTGTTCCTTTTATTTTCTTCGTTCGTTAATTTTGAGATGGCGGCCGTTCCCTTTTTTTTGTAGCTAAATTAGGGCTTCGTCCCTTCGATCCAATTTAGGGTTTTTGAAATTCGAAGCTTGCGACTGTGATGGAATTATTGACTCGGCGTTCTTTTGTCAATCGCTGGTTTTCTTTGTGCACTACGACTGCTTCGAATTGATCGAGTTCGTCCCTTGCTTCGGTATGTAATTTTATGCTTTTGTTTTGCTGGTTTTATGCTTGCTTGAACTCGATGATTGTGAAAGCCGATGATGAGTGGGTTTATATCGATTTCGAAATCCTATAATTGCGTTCGTCTGATGTTATTTGAATTTTTCAATTTCGTCATCTTGGCCACTTGATGATGCTTGAATGTTTGAGATTTATTCTGACTTTTTCATAATCGTATAAACTTGTGTTACTTGGTTGACACGGTTTAAAGTCATCGGCTTTGATTTTGACTTGTTCATATGCGTGTATATTTTCATCATGGTGTTGATTAATTTTGTCTTCGGCCATGTTTTGATTACGTGAATTTTGGTTTCGTGAATTTTCATATACCTCTACGGCCTTGACTTGAGATTCTTCACTGCACTGCTTCATCATGTTGCATACACTCCATAATATTGTTGATACTTGGTTTACTGGTGCATGTTGCTGCTGTGTTGCCATATTGATGCCTCTGTTTGCTTTGACTTCACTATGACTTTGGTAATTTGGAACCTTATGGATATTGTTCGAACTGTCCACATGCTTGATTTCATTCAAAGTGTTGTTTACTGGTTTGGACCGTGACTTGATGTATTCGTATTCAAGCTGCACATATGTATATATGTTGTTTCATTTATTTGCTGGTCTTCATGTAGCTTGCTCGTTCGGTCTTGTTCCTTCACTTTACTTGAGCAGTTAGCATTGAAACTGTATGATTCATTTTGTATGTTGTACTGTGAAGCATCTTGATCATTATATATTGATACTTGTGCATTTGCATTTGTGTTGACTCTGTGTTTGCTGTAGTCTTCAAGCATTGCCGAGTCACTTGAATTTAATGTGGTGTTTATACTACTGCATATCACGGCATTTTCTTTACTGCTGTACCACCACTCGTGTCTGCACTTGCTCGATCCAATTTTCACTTTATTCGGCCTCTCTCTCTGGTCATGATGGATATACTTCTCTTGCTTGTGTCATTTGTGCATTGTTGCTCGATTCTGTTTTTGTTTGTTTCAGTCCAAGTTGCATTTGTTCCACACTTTAGTTCGAGCCTTGTGTTCTTCATACCATGTGTACAGACTTCATTTATGTGCTTGTTGATCTCTCTTGTGGTTCATGTGTTCACATTGATTATGCTTTGTCTTCGGTCGCTGCTTGCTTCATGTTTGCATTTGAGCTCTTTCAGTTGCAGTGCTTCATCACTTGAACTTGCTTGCAAACTGTCTTGTAATCTACATCCATGTATACTTGGTGTTGTAGCCTTAAGACTGTTGAAGTTGTGCACTTGCCTGCTGCCATACTTGTTGATTTTTGAAATTTTACTTGAGTTGAATCCAGTTTCAAAAAACTCGGGTTTGACCTTGTGCTTGAGTCGTGATTTTGAATATAGTGCACGTGAGTTGAACCCGGCTTTTCATTTGGGTTTGACCTGTGCTCACCTGTCCCTGTAGCATTATCAAGTGTATATATCGGTGTGCACGGCCTTGTGGCATATACAGTGATACACTGTGTATGTCACAAGTTGTTCGTGTATGATGAATTCAAATTTAAATGATGACGAACAACCCAAATAACTGAGGCAAATATCATTTTCAAAATTCACGTTTTATTTTATATTGCAAAAATATTTCTTTTTTCAATTTTACTGCGTTAGTGTATATTTTTGCAGATTGCTCAGATGCTGGATTCTAACTGGAATGAAGTTGAAGATAAAAATACGAGTGTGAGTGATATGTAGTGAGGTGAATGTGTAAAATAGTGATGTAATTGAATTTGTATCAAAGTTGTATAGTGAATAGTGAGAGCTTGAATTTGTACTATTCAAAATTGTAATAAATATTTGTTTGAATAAAATATTCGTTTGAATTCAAATTCCGTGTTATTTATTTTATTCAGCAAATATTTATTTAATCTGTGAAAATAAATAGTATATTATCAAATACATTTAAATGAATGTATATATGTTTATTATCATCAAACAAAAATCATATAAGCGCATATTCAACAATCTCCCCCTTTTGATGATAACAAACATATATTTAAGATTTTGAATATGTTAAATGTATTTGATCATGGATATATCCTAATTGCTCCCCCTATTTAAATGCTTCCTCTCTACACAAAGCTCCCCCTACATATATGCATACAAATAAAAATATGTAAATGAGCTTAGATGCAAATATAAAATTATTTGACCTTTGCTTGATTTTATTTGACAAAATCTTAACTTTTCTCTCCCCCTTTTGTTATCAGCAAAAGAATAATAGTGTTAGAGAAAATAGAGATAAAGTGATCGATATTAATTCAACATTAAAAACTCAATTGAATATAAATTTTAAATTTCAATAAAAAATCAAACAAAAATCATAAATATTTTGTTAGGCGCATATTCCACTTTTAGAATGATGGAAATGATGTCATCATATAAAGCCATACAGTTGTGTCTATTCGTGGTAAGTTATATCAGGAATTTGAATATCTACTAACCATGCATAACCGTTAGGACTTTTAAATGAGATTAGTAGTATTCCAATTTTATTTTATTTTAAAAAATGAATTCAAGTATCTTCTAACCACGCATAACCGTGAGGACTTTTAAATGAGAGTGAATACTTTGGTATTTATTATTATTATTACCCTTTTTTTAAAAAAAAAGTGAAAAACGAAAAAAGAACGATTCCTGTTTAAAGTACCACATATCGACAAACTATATAGAATTTTGATGAGTGATGGTCGTTAGAAATATGATAGATATAGAGATGGTCATGGAATTTTTACCAACAAACAGTTTTATAACTCTTGTTTAAATTTCTAAAGAAATTTATTAATTATACCGTCTCGAGTCATAATATTTGATCAATATTAACACTCATCACTTTTTCAATCACTATTTTTCTTTTCGATAAACATTAGGGAGTCAGATTAGTCAAAATAGTCATTTAAAATCAAATTCAAAAATAATTATGAAATTAATTTTTCAAAAATGACTAATCTGAAACTATGGTCAAAAATGATTTTCTCCAAGGGGTTTTAAAAGAAAATTTTCTGCTATTTGAAAATTATTTGAAATGAAGAATATGCAGATATTTTCTTTGAAAAACGATGCAGTTACTAAATGTCTCAAAAATCACGTTCAACTAGTAATTTTTCTATCGACTAGATTACCAGTGTAATCTGCATCTGAATTTCTCTTTCACTCAAAATCATTAATTGAATTTGATTGACCAAACCATGAAGTGTGCACCAAAAATTTCAAATTTAACAGCAATTTAAATGACATTCTTTTGAATTTGAATTGAAGCCATGTAAATAATCAGAAACCGTGAAGATAGAGTTAGCCGTATTATAAGCAATTGTATCATCCAACAAAACACTATTATTAATCCAAATTAATATAGATGAAGTAATTAAAAGAATCTAGAGAATTTTAGTGTTTTGGCATAAGAATATAATTTGGCCAACTATGTTGAATAAGTCAGAATCATCATCTTTTCATCATCTCAATATTGGCTGATTTTAATTCAGAATATGGTGCAGATTATCACATTTAATATATCGCTCAAATTAATATACCTTTACCTATTTTACCTTTACGATATTTTTCGTTGTTGTCCGTTGTGATTCTGTCACCTTTATACTAGGCTAAGGAACTTTGCTTCGTCGTCCGTTGTGTTTCTGGAACAGCCAAAAATCCAGAGAACACTATTTTTGTTCCTTAGCCTGCCACCACACCTACACGATGAAAGATTTATGTGACCTATTTGTTTTTATAGGTCCATGGTTGTTAGTGGCAGAAAATTTTGAAAAACAATTTTGTAAAGACCCAAAACTATTTATAATTGTTCCCTTCGGCACCCAAATTTGTTTAACTTTGAGAGATTTTATATTTGTGCCTTTTGGAACCCAAATCGGTATAGTTTTCACATGTTTGGGTCTATACCAACAATTATTGTGATTGTGTCCATATTTTCTACAAATTGTGCACATAGAATTAACTTGATTAATATTGCTTTCAACAATTTTCGAACTATTATATCCAAGTCCTTGTCTAACCGAATTAACCGTTTGCTTTCCTAATAGCATATTCAACGATTTTTCACTTTTGGAAAATTTATCTAAAGTAGTAGACAGTTGTTGGACTTGTGATTTGAGAGATTCATTTTCGTTTAACAATTGTGTGCACTTTTTAATAGAATTCTCTTTCCTAGTATTTTCATTCTCCTTTAAAATCAGAATTTCATTTTCAAGTGATTTTATATTGATTTCTGATTTTTTAATTTCCTCTTCGAATGTTGGACACTTATCACACTTAGGGATTCTACGTTGATAGTTCTTAACTAATTGATCAAGTTGTTCATTGCATTCTATCAAAGTATCCTTTTGAGATTCAAGTTTGGCGTATTTATCCCTAAGTCGTTCAAAACAGCCATTTACTTCGTGGAAATAAATAAGTAATTCAGAGTGAGTAAGTTTTGATACCTCGCTTGGCTCGTCATCATCGCTATGGGTTATATTTCCATGAAGGCATATATCTGCTTTCTCACTTTCACTGCTATCGCTTTTATTCCACGTGGCTGTAAAACATCTTCGTTTTGATTTCTTTTCTTTGTCGAGTTGAAATCGGGGATAATTGGGCTTGATATCACCGGGTTTGTTGCAAATGATCTCGTGTTCTTCCGAGTTGTCCAGTGCTTTGATTATTCTGCTTTTTAATTATTTATTTAGAGCTGGATTTCCGTATTTGTGATTCCACCTTTTGAATTTCTTCATTATTAATGCCAGCTCGGCTGCTCCATCATCATCATCCTCATCACAACTGCTTTTTACCAATCCTGTTAAGCACATTTCTTTAACTGAGTTAGTTGTGGAGGACTTCTCATTGCTGTTGACTTTTGCACCATATATTGTATCGAAAGTATTCCAGATTTCCTGTGCATTTTCACAATGAGAAATGAAATTAAAATTATCTTGATTAATATGAGAATATAATATATGCATAGCAAGAGCATTAATCGAGATAATTTTTTTATCTGTTATGTCACACCCATTTTCAATAATATCCCAACATTTAATATTAACAGATTTTAAATAAAATTACATTTTCAATTTCCAATTCAAAAAATCTGTTCCATCGAAAATAGAAGGAATAATATTGGAACGACCCTCAAAATTATTATTAAAAGAAGCCATTTTAAAAATTCAAATTTTTAAAACAAAAACCGATTTTTGAAACACGAATTTTTTTAAAAAAAATTGATTTTTGAAACACGAATTTTTAAAACAAAAATTGGTTTTTGTAAAATCAAATTTTTAAAACAAAAACGGCTTTTGAACCTCGCTCTGATACCACTTGTAGGATCGATTTCAACCTAGAGGGGGGGTGAATAGGGTGATAGTGTTAATTATAAAAATAATTGCGGAAGCTTATAAGATAATTTAACACAAATCACAGAACAATAGCAGCACAGATAATAGCAGAATAATAAATGCAAAAATAGAACGACACAGAATTTACCCAGCTTCGGCAAAACCCTACATACGTGCTGCCCCCAAGGTTTCTACTAGAAATTAGATAGTCCCTCGCTTACACACGTAAACTCGCGACACCCGCTATCGACTAAATCTAACTCTACGCTCAAAACCCTGCAACAACTCAGCCACTGAGTCGCGTATTCTCAAGCTACGCCACGTAGCTTGTCCCCTAGTCACACGACTAGTAAATACAACGGTTTAAAGTTAAAAAAAAGTTTAAACAACAATTTAAAAATAAAAACAAAAACCCTAATATAAAATTAAAAACCCTTTAATATAAAGGCCGACCCCCTTCAATTTTGGCCCGTTCTCTTTGAATCTATGTTCCTTTTATTTTCTCCGTTCGTTAATTTTGAGATG
This sequence comes from Allium cepa, assembly GCA_030765085.1. Lineage (NCBI taxonomy): Eukaryota > Viridiplantae > Streptophyta > Magnoliopsida > Asparagales > Amaryllidaceae > Allium > Allium cepa. The sequence continues at coordinate 516,776,985 of CM060938.1, forward strand.
GCGGCCGTTACCTTTTATTTGTAGCTAAATTAGGGCTTCATCCCTTCGATCCAATTTAGGGTTTTTGAAATTCGAAGCTTGCGACTGTGATGGAATTATTGACTCGGCGTTCTTTTGTCAATCGTTGGTTTCCTTTGTGCACTACGACTACTTCGAATTGATCGAGTTCGTCCCTTGCTTCGGTATGTAATTTTATGCTTTTGTTTTGCTGGTTTTATGCTTGCTTGAACTCGATGATTGTGAAAGCCGATGATGAGTGGGTTTATATCGATTTCGAAATCCTATAATTGCGTTCGTCTGATGTTATTTGAATTTGTCAATTTCGTCATCTCGGCCACTTGATGATGCTTGAATGTTTGAGATTTATTCTGACTTTTTCATAATCGTATAAACTTGTGTTACTTGGTTGACACGGTTTAAAGTCATCGGCTTTGATTTTGACTTGTTCATATGCGTGTGTATTTTCATCATGGTGTTGATTAATTTTGTCTTCGGCCATGTTTTGATTACGTGAATTTTGGTTTCGTGAATTTTCTTATACCTCTGCGGCCTTAACTTGAGATTCTTCACTGCACTGCTTCATCATGTTGCATACACTCCATAATATTGTTGATACTTGGTTTACTGGTGCATGTTGCTGCTGTGTTGCCATATTGATGCCTCTGTTTGTTTTGACTTCACTATGACTTTGGTAATTTGGAACCTTATGGATATTGTTCGAACTGTCCACATGCTTGATTTCATTCAAAGTGTTGTTTACTGGTTTGGACCGTGACTTGATGTATTCGTATTCAAGCTGCACATATGTATATAAGCTGTTTCATTTATTTGCTGGTCTTCATGTAGCTTGCTCGTTCGGTCTTGTTCCTTCACTTTACTTGAGAAGTTAGCATTGAAACTGTATGATTCATTTTGTATGTTTTACTGTGAAGCATCTTGATCATTATATATTGATACTTGTGCATTTGCATTTGTGTTGACTCTGTGTTTGCTGTAGTCTTCAAGCATTGCCGAGTCAATTGAATTTAATGTGGTGTTTATACTGCTGCATATCACGGCATTTTCTTTACTGCTGTACCACCACTCGTGTCTGCACTTGCTCGATCCAATTTTCACTTTATTCGGCCTCTCTCTCTGGTCATGATGGTTATACTTCTCTTGCCTGTGTCATTTGTGCATTGTTGCTCGATTCTGTTTTTGTTTGTTTCAGTCCAATTTGCATTTGTTCCATACTTTAGTTCGAGCCCTGTGTTCTTCATACCATGTGTACAGACTTCATTTATGTGCTTGTTGATCTCTCTTGTGGTTCATGTGTTCACATTGATTATGCTTTGTCTTCGATCGCTGGTTGCTTCATGTTTGCATTTGAGCTCTTTGAGTTGCAGTGCTTCATCACTTGAACTTGCTTGCAAACTGTCTTGTAATCTGCATCCATGTATACTTGGTGTTGTAGCCTTGAGACTGTTGAATTTGTGCACTTGCCTGCTGCCATACTTGTTGATTTTTGAAATTTTACTTGAGTTGAATCCAGTTTCAAAAAACTCGGGTTTGACCTTGTGCTTGAGTCGTGATTTTGAATATACTGCACGTGAGTTGAACCCGGCTTTTCATTTGGGTTTGAACTGTGCTCACCTGTCCCTGTAGCATTATCAAGTGTATATATCGGTGTGCACGGCCTTGTGGCATATACAGTGATACACTGTGTATGTCACAAGTTGTTCGTGTATGATGAATTCAATTTTAAATGATGACAAACAACCCAAATAACTGAGGCAAATATCATTTTCAAAATTCACGTTTTATTTTATATTGCAAAAATATTTCTTTTTCAATTTTACTGCGTTAGTGTATATTTTTGCAGATTGCTCAGATGCTGGATTCTAACTGGAATGAAGTTGAAGATAAAAATACGAGTGTGAGTGATATGTAGTGAGGTGAATGTGTAAAATAGTGATGTAATTGAATTTGTATCAAAGTTGTATAGTGAACAGTGAGATCTTGAATTTGTACTATTCAAAATTGTAATAAATATTTGTTTGAATAAAATATTCGTTTGAATTCAAATTCCATGTTGTTTATTTTATTCAGCAAATATTTATTTAATCTGTGAAAATAAATAGTATATTATCAAATACATTTAAATTAATGTATATATGTTTATTATCATCAAACAAAAATCATATAAGCGCATATTCAGCACCGATTTCTTCCACGAAGCCGGAAAATATATGAGACTTGAAGACGCTGCCATTGAAAGGCAGACAGGGCAACAAACCAAGGCAGATCATGGCAACACATCCACAGTTGCAAGGGACGTTCGAAGAAATGACTCCAGAGATAGTGCTGGGGGCAAGAAGGGAGAAAAGCGCTTATATAGACCAGGACCGAGATTTGACTCTTACACTCCTCTAAATGAAACAATCGAAAACATCTTCTTGGCCACCCAAGACGAAGTTAGATACAAGCGCCCCCCGCACAAGAAGGAATCAGATAATGCAATTAAGTCTGGAAAGTTCTGCCGCTTCCACGAATCTCATGGGCATGACACCAATGAATGCCATCATCTCCGGGACTTGATTGAAGAACACATCAGAAGGAAGAAACTGGAGCGCTATGTGAAAGGTCAGAATAGGACTTCAACTCCTGCCAGTGAGAACCCAATGCTACCCCTCCCGGAAGTTGGCGGAGGAAATCGCAACACCAGCGGCTCAAGTCAAGAGAAGATAGTGGTCCTTACCATATCAGGAGGACCACACATCGCCGATGGAAGTTGGGCAGAGATGGAGAGATACGGTAAGTCACTTAGAAACAATGAAGGCTACGTTAATATTGCTACAGAAGAGCGCCATCCGAAACGGAAAGAGAATGATGATATCACATTCAGTAGGCGTAATCTAGAGGGAAGGCAGTACCCTCACATGGATCCTATGGTCATCTCTGCCTGGTTCGGTCCAGCCAAGATTTTCTGAATCCTAGTAGACATTGGAAGCTCGGTAAATATCTTATTCAAGCATGCTTTCGACAAAATGAAGCTGTTAATGAAGGATGTGTCTCCCTGCAGCAAACCGCTACATGGTTTCACCGGAGATGCGAAAATGCCCCTCGGGCAACTGGACCTCTTTGTCGAAATAGGAAGTCATCCCCGCTCTGTTGTGCGAAAACAAACATTTGTGCTAATAGAGAACCACTCAGCCTACAACGCCTTTTTGGGAAAACCAGCATTGTCTGACTTCCAAATTGTCCCAGCCCCGTGGTGCCTGAAGATGAAATTTCCAACGGATAACGGAATAGGAGAAATAGAGGGAGATCAAGACGCTGCTCGAGATTGCTATGTAACCGAACTTCGCAATAACCGCAGGAAGGACAAAGGGAAGGATGCAGAGACTTCTCTCTGCAAGAAAAACTTAGAAGCGTAGCAATTAAAGAAAGCCCCTCCTCTTCGATACACCAGCGATCCTTTCAACGAATTAGACCCCAGGGACAAGGAGGAGGAGGCCACCACTGAGCCTGCAGAGGCTATGGAATTTGTATCTGTGGACAAACACGACCCAAGTAGACTGCTAAAAGTCGGGTCTCAGTTAAGAGCGGAATTGAAGGATCAACTCGTCGATTACCTTCGCCCCAACATGGATGTATTTGCATGGACGCACGCCAACATGACAGGAATCTCCCCAGACGTAGCATGCCACGTACTGAACATCGATCCCACCAAGGTGCCAGTGAAGCAGAAAAAGAGGAGCATGGGGGCAGAATGATCAGCAGCCCTCGAGGAAGAAGTAAAGAACTTACTTGCCAATGACTTCATACGAGAATCCATCTACCCAGAATGGATCACCAACCCGGTACTGGTAAAGAAGGCTAACGGGAAGTGGCGAACATGCATCGACTTCTCCAACTTAAATGACGCTTGCGCGAAGGACTGCTTCCCACTCCCCCGAATCAACCAGCTCGTGGACAGCACAGCCGGACACGAACTCTTATCCTTTATGGACGCATACTCAGGATATAACCAGATCCCTAAGCACGCCCCCGACCAAGACCACACTAGTTTCATCAGTGACCAGGGATTGTACTGCTACAAAGTAATGCCTTTTGGACTTAAAAACGTCGGAGCTACTTATCAGCGCCTCGTCAATAAGATGTTTGCGGAATTAATAGGACGAACTATGGAAGTCTATGTGGATGACATGCTGGTAAAATCGAGGAAAGCCAACGATCATATAAACCACCTGGACGAGATGTTTCAAGTACTTCGCCAATATGGAATGAAGCTGAATCCCCTAAAGTTCTCCTTCGGAGTATCGTCGAGAAAGTTCTTGGGATTCATCGTCCATGCCAGGGGGATTGAAGTAAACCCCGAACAAGTCCGGGCTTTGCAAGGTATCAAGATACCATCCACGCGAAGAGAGATGCAAAGCCTAAACGGGATGGTGGCTGTCCTAAGCAGGTTCATCTCTAAAGCAACCGAAAAATGCATCCCTTTCTTTGAAGCTCTGAAGAAAGACAAAGGAAAGTTCGAATGGACTGACAAATGCTCGGCAACCTTCCTTAGCTTAATCGAACACCTCCAAAAACCACCGGTACTCTCAACTCCAAATGAAGGCGAGGAACTATGCCTATACCTTGCTGTATCATCCCACGCTTTAAGCGCCGCTTAGTGAGAGAAGACAACCACACACAGCGGCCCGTATACTTTGTAAGCAAGAGATTTACGGGGGAAGAAGCCAGATACCCTAAACTTGAAAAGCTAGCATACTGTTTGTTAATCACGTTACGGAAACTGCGACACTATTTCCAATCTCATTCCATCAGAGTTTTAACCGATCAACCGCTAAGGCAGGTACTCCATCGCCCCGACACTTCTGGACGACTACTTAAATGGTGCATTGAGCTGAGTCAATATGATATCGCCTACCATCCTCGCACCGCCATCAAAGGACAAGCCATGGCTGATTTTATTGCCGAATTCACTACCAATGAAGGTAAGGATCAATCCGAAATAGCAAAAGATATTAAGTGGAATCTCTTTGTAGATGGAGCATCAAACGAACAGGGCTCGCGGGCAGGTATTGTGATAATCACCCCTAGGGGAAAGAAGCTGCACTATGCCCTAAGGTTGGAATTCGCTGCCACCAACAACAATGCAGAATATGAAGCAGTAATAGCAGGACTGGAACTTGCCTTAGAAATTGGAGTCAGTTCTTTATGTCTCCATAGCGATTCTCAACTTATTGTAAATCAAATACTGGGGGAATTCCAGACTCGAGGAGAACGACTCACAGCATATCTAAAGAAGACCAAGCTGCTTCTCACTCAATTGGATCACTATTTAATCAAACACGTTCCTCGAGAGGAGAACCAAGAGGCTGACGAACTGGCGAAGCAAGCTAGCATGAAAAACAGCACCATTTCTGGAACATTAGCCATCTCAAAACAACCTGCCCCAAGTTTCGAACAAGAGGATCTGATAGCTGCAATCGAAGAAGAAACTTGGATGACTCATATCCTGAAAATACATGCAAGATGGCACACTACCCAACGAGCGTAGCAAAGTCAGAAAAATCTTGAGGAGTGCTTCCCGCTACACGATACAAGAAGGCATCCTCTGTCGGCGTGTGTCGCCGGAAGGGAAGCCAAGAAAATCTTATCTAACATCCATCAAGGAAGTTGCGGAGACCACACTGGGGGGCAGTCTCTGGCAAAGAAGATACTCCGATATGGATATTTCTGGCCCACCTTAAACAAAGACACCCTAGACTTCGTCAAGAGATGTGATAGAAGTCAGAAATTTGCTAAGATTCCTCGACTGCCAACAAACGAAATTACTCAAATGACCAGCCCTTGGCCCTTTGTAGTATGGGGAATTGACTTGATTGGCGAACTGCCGATGGGCCGAGGAGGAGCCAAATATGCCATAGTGGCAGTTGACTATTTCACCAAATGGGTGGAAGCGGAGCCTCTAAACAAAATATCTTCGGCAAAAGTTATTAACTTCTTGATCAAAAATGTTTTATGCAGGTACGGGGTTCCACTCAAAATCATATCGGACAATGGACTTCAATTTGACAGCGAGGAATTCACCGACTGGTGCCGAGAGCATGGAATTCACAAAAGTTTCTCATCTGTAGCTTATCCCTAGGCAAACGGACAGGTCAAAGCTGTCAACAAAATTCTCAAAACTCTAATCAAGAAGAAACTTGAAAAGTCAAAAGGCGCTTGGGTGGATGAACTTCCTACGGCACTTTGGGCCTACCGCACATCTTACAGAACATCAACAGGACATACTCCTTTCTCTTTGGCATACGGATCGGAGGCCATGCTCCCAGTTGAAACTGTAGTGCCCTCCCATCGTAGGATCCACTACAACTCAGAAGAGAACGAAGAACTCCTCCACATGTCTTTGGATCTAATTGAAGAGAGAAGAAACGATGCAGCACTTAAAGCGGAAGCTCACAAGAAAAATGTGGCAGCACAATACAACTCCAAAGTCAAACACCGCAGCTTACAAGAAGGAGATCTTGTCCTCAAACGGATATTTTCGCGCCCCGGAGCGCTAGATCCAATCTGGGACGGACCCTATGTAATTCATAAAGATCTCCACAACGGAGCTTATATTTTGTCAACAGTGGACGGAGAGGTGTTCCAGAGGGCATGGAACATCCAACACCTTCGTCGATACTTTTCTTAACTTGCACTGCCCATATGAAGTGAATTAATAAAGAGAATCAATGGACGTAGGCATTTTCGTGCCGAACCACTCTAAAAATCTTGTCTTTTTTTTAACTTGTTCCTTTATATCTTGGCTGCTTGTTAAGCTTTATCCTTTTCTGTTGAACAAAATCCTGTATAACGGCATTTTCATTATGGACACTTCACAGCACAACCTCACATAGACAAGACCTAACAGGTACTATACGAATCTATGCCCTCGTCAATGAGACACTTTTGCTCCAGCATCCCTCTGCTGTGGGTTAACTCATTGCTCGCGACGGCCCTCAAAGCCAACTGTAATGAGCCGACCATAAGCCACCGAGAAGGCGGACTATAGCCGAGGCAGCTCATTACGGCGTTCGGCTCGCCGGCGACTGTGAACCGATTATAAGCCCTAACATAAGGTGTGGCCAGGCAGGGGCAGTTCACAGTTGACGATCGGCACCCACGCTAGCCGGCCACGGTAAATCGAATAATACCCACGATTATGGGCCATAATGGCCCGCGTAGTTACTGTGCGCGATCTCGGCTCCGATGTGTCTTAAGTACGGCTGTGGTAAAAAAGAAAACTCCCCGCGGAGGCGTAAGTTGGGTGATGAATGTCTCCAAGACCCACAGCTAGGGAAAGCGACTACAAAACACGTTTACCACGAACTTAAGCACATTGAAGGCCTTCCATGAAGTTTTACTATTTCTTATATTTCCATTTTATTTGTAAAAAACTTTCCTCCTATCCTCTATAACGATCACTAAAGTACAGGACACAAAATGAGAGAGACTCGCTAGTGGAAATGAGAACTCACAACTGGATAACAGGTCACTCAGATGCATTCCATCCGCAGTCACACAAGACATTCAAAGCTACCGTCTACGACTAAAACATGAAGGGCGATACTTCCTTTTCTTGTACATAAACATGTAGCTATAGCCTATTCACATATCACACTGACATTGCGAGACGTAAAATTATATTTTAAGCAAGAGCTTAGCAACAAACACGATTAAGGCACATGCATATACACAGCTATATTTCTTATGCAACACGTCAAAATAACGACAGCATTCAAATATGACAGAATCAGCTTATGTTATAACATTATATAAGAATGAAATCATTCGCTACAATGACGTAATTACATAATTACAACCTGAAAGTACATTAATGTTTTGGACTAGTATATTCAGGAATGCTAAGTAAACCAAAAAAGTAGTCAGCTGCAGCAGGGCTCCGCCTCTATCCTGTTAGCCCCCCGGGATTTACTTAACCACTGGATCAGAACTCCCAACATGCTGGCCAGAGGTCCCACCTGTCCGATTCAGGAGAAGAATCCATCAGATAAATGATACGCAATTAAGTTAAGAAAAGATTGAGAGGGAAGACTTACCAGCATCTGCTCCCTGATCATCATCCCCCAATTGCACACCCACTTCCTCGGCGGTAAGCAGCCTCATGCCCTCCTTCACTGTCACTTTCTCCTCCTCAGTAAACTGGGCCGTGACCACATCCATTCTGAAAGCTACACCACCCTCCTTATCCGCCTCAGCCTTGGCCTCCTCCAAAGCCCGAATATATATCCTAGCCATGACCCGAGGATAGTCGTCCATCCAGGACAGGTTGCCCTGCTTCCAAGTACGGAAGTACATGTCTTGGAGCATCTCATCCATCATCCCCTCATTCTCCTCAAAATCCCTCATCCGGGCCTCGGAAGCCGAAAGCCTTGCAACAGCAGCATCTCTCTCCAATCGGTATCTCGAGCAGTCAGCCTGAAGGGATTTCCGCATAGCCTCCATCTCCTTCTTCAGCTTGGCTTGAGCAAGCTCTGCGGCCTCAAGCCTCCCAGATAACTCCTCTATCTACTCAAGATCCGCTCTCCGAACCTCATCCACCGTGGAAATGGCCAATCGATTCGCTCCTTGCAGGTGGCCTCCATCTTTCGCAACTAGGCTCTGCTAGCCTCCTCCATAGTTTTCTTTAGCCATCTGGAGGCCGCCTCATGCTGGGAGATTTGAATGGCCTGATCGGCAAGCTATTTGGCCTGATCGGAAACCATTAGCCGCAGCCGAATGTTAGCACTTCCGATTTCCTCTCCAGCCTTGACCAGGAGGGCGTGATGCTCCATTAACTTCTTGGTCTCTTCAGCCACCCGATCGATGTTTGCCTTGGCCTCGTCCCCCATGGTCACAATCCGAGTGGTCAACAAGTCGAGATCCAAAGACTTAGCCTCGTCAAGCACCCTTACCATAGGATTGCGGGGCAGGAGGTGCTCACCGGTAACCTCATCGAAAGAAATATCATGAGAACTCGGGTCCAGATCTGGATGACCCGCGAATGGGTTACGAGCCAAGCCGGGACGATCAATATGAGTAACGGAAGGATTCTCTGATGGATGCGGAGATGGTATGGACTCAGTATCTTCCTCCGTGATGTCATGAATGGGCTGGGTTGGGGGCTGAGGTCCAAGTGAAGGTTCGAACATGGAACACCTCCTCTTTCTCTTTTGGATATCCTCTTCAATAACTCCGAGAAGAGGACGATAGCCGACTACGCCCCCGGATTGGTCAGTCGAAGGCTTCGGTTTAGCAGAAGCTTTGAAGAGTTTGAATTGCTCGAGGAGGGGCCGAATGTCCGATGTCTTGGCCGCCTTACTCGTTCCTGAAATAAAAAATAAGTGTTACAAGCATGCATGAGACTATAATTCAAGAAACATATGAAGTTAAAAAAGGAGTTAAGAATTCACCTTGAACTGCCGGAGTTGCCTTAGCTGAAATACTCTCAGAAGATAGATTGGCACCAGTCTCGGCCTTATCAGACTTCTTCGACTTCTCCACCAAGGCCGGCCCTTCCTCCAACCCCTCAAAGGCTTGACGGAAAGCATCATCCGTCCACTCTTGAATCTCACCCGCTTGCCAGAAGTTAAGGCACCAACGCCACTACCACTCTGCCCTTCGCCACCGTTACCACCGTCACCCTCTCCATCACCTCCGCTCTCCTCCTCGCCTCTTTCCTCCTCTCCACTTTCCTCCTCCGGAACATCTGGAAACGTGCTGGAAGAGGGTCCATCAGATTTCTTAAGCTTCTTCCCCCCGATGACTGGAGGTATCGAGAGGGGCCTCCTCTTGCTACTCTTTGTCGTGGCCCCTCCTTTGGCTTTGGCAGCTCTTTCCTCAGCCGTATCCCTTTGCTTGACCACAGACTGATGTGGTAGGATTAAGCTGTGTTCCAGGAGGGTGGCATTCCTGATTAAGTAAGAAGCTGACCTATCCCTTTCCGAAATGGCCTCTATCTCCGTGGCCATCCGAACTAGGTGATCATTCTCCATGACTGCAAAGCCACCTGTTGCTAGCAAGAAATAAAAACACATAAGAAGAAGCATCTCAGTCAGAACGGAAATTATAAATAAGCTTCAACTTACAGCCAGAGGTGAAGCGGTGGATCGAAACGGTGTCATCCCGGACGAAGAACCATTCCTTCTTGAACATGGTGAACTTTGAATACAAGTCCAGGACCAGCTTGAAGGGCACGGCCGATTCCAAGCTGATGTATGGAGACCCCTTCTTGTAACCCCTCAAGTTATATAGATATCGAATTTCCCGGTTAGAAGGGGGCGCCCGTACTTTCTGTGGAAAATCACGAATAGGCACACCAAGATAGCGTAGGAGTTGGGCTGGAGCTGGAAGGGAGCCACCTTCAAATAAGTAACGAAGCTAACTATCCAGGCATTGATTGGAGGAATGGCCCCACACATGCAGTGGTACCTACTATAAGCAAGGTATCCTTCAGGAGGATTATATGGCATGACTCCCTTCTCTGGCAGCAGCATGCGCGCTCTATCAATCCCAAAGGAACGAGAGATAACATCAAGCTGCTCCTCTCTGAGAGAACTCGGAAAGCAATCAGGAGGAGAGTTTAGAAGCTCTTGAGGACCATATCTGTCCACTAGTGACCTCGGGGTGGGTCCCTGTCGTCTCGGTCCTGGATGGGCTGGGCGCACCACAGTGGACTCTCTTCCGTCTGTAGACTTTCTCTTTTTTGATCGAGTTTCCACTTTGCGAGACATTTATCTGTAACCCCGAAAAAACATATTGTTAGAACAAGGAGTATGAAAATATAAAAAAGCAAGTATGTAAAATCTAGAGTTTCATTCGTAGGTCGAAACATGAAAAGCTAGAGATTCATTAAGCATCCAGGGTCCCGGAGTTCATTCAATAGTTCAAACCTAAGGTTCATTCGGCATTCATACGGTTTAGTCTCATTCGGTGGTCCAGGAACACACTACATTCGGCGATTCAAGCATGAAATTGTCATTCGGTATTTGAACCCCATGTTCATTCGGTAGCCCATCATGAGAATTCATTCGGCAGAAGAAAACTCACCTGGTCCAGCACTTGGTTGATTCGGTATTTGATCGATTCGGCACTTGGTTGATTCGGCACTGGGTTGATCCGGTACTCGATTGATTCGGCTATCTCAAAACGATAAAGGAATAACGAAGGCCTACAACCCCTACTTATAGACGAAGGCAGGAGGACCGGACCGGTTGATTCGGCATGTATGACCAAAGGGAAACATCTAAGATTAAAACAAGGTACGCCATCTGCATGCTCCTGCCCTACTTTGGAGGGCAAGTGTTGGGTGTGTTTTCGACCAGTCCTATACCACCGATCCACCCCACTTCCTAGCCGATCCAACCAACTTCCCTCCTACGACCGAACCAACCAACTTCCATCCTACTGCCGAACCAAAGCATCTCCAACACCTGCTGAACCAAGCTACGTCCCCCATCACCAAACCAGCTCATCTCCAACATACCACCGGACCAACTCCACTTCCAGGGACAACCGAACCAACCCCCCCTTCACCTACCACCGGACCAACCTCTACCGGACCAACCCACTTCCATGCATCACCGAATCAAGGCCTCGCCGAACCAACGTTGCCAGGCCAGATTGCATCAGGCCAAGCCCACCAGCAGCTATGTACATCCAGGACCCCTGCCCCCAGCCTCACTCTATAAATAGAGGGACAGGGGTACAACAATGGCAGACAAGTTTGAGAGCTCAAGCACAGATGGAACTTTCAAACAACTTTCATATACTTGTATACAAAGCTTTGTACTTGTAATCTGAAGAGAAAAAGGAGAATAACACATAAAGTGGACGTAGGCACGTTCTGGCGGAACCACTATAAATCTGTGTGTCTTTTACTGTTTAGTCCCTGCTTTTTATATATTTGCATAAATCACCCAAATCACTAAGAACAACTTAAAATTGACTAAATCATACGACTTGGAGGTGTTTTCCCATTTTTTGTGCAAACACTCGACAAAAAGGTATGTGTTTAAATTTTGGTATGAAATTTGATTGGATTTTTGGATATAGCCACTTGGCCTTTTGTTTTCTTTTTGGATTTGGAAGGCCGTAGAGCCATTTTGTAGTTGTACCGAGCTAGCCGCGCAAAGGAGACGCTGGTGAAATTTTTCGAAAATTTAGAGAGTTAGAAAAATTTTGAGAAAATTTTGATAATTCAAAATTTAGTTTTGAATTATAATTTGAATAGCTGAACAAGTAAGTTATCTGAAAACTATAGAAGGTTTTGGAAAAGTTTGGAAAGTTAACAAAAATAATAATGCGTCTTTTATAAAAAGATAGTTGGTAAGATGTTGAATTGTTAGAAACTGTTTGGTTTTGGGAAAAGTAAACGGGTTTTGGACCATTCTTCCTAATTAGTAAATTTCGGGGGCGAAATTCTTTTAAGAGGGAAGAATGTGACGACCCGGAATTTTCAAGCAATTAAAAATTGAAATATTTAATTGATTTTAAGTATTCAATAGAGCAATTTTAACTTGAATTACGAATATCACAATTTATTTGATAATTAAATTATTGAATTATTAAATTAAATAAGTGAAGTTAGGTAAATTGTTGAATCTGGAGTTTTAAGCCTATTAAAAATAATGTGAAGGCTTATGAAACTTATATTGATAATACTGAAGACAATAGAAATGTTAAAATTGAAACTAACAGTGATCTGTGCAGTTCTGGAATTTATATCGTTTAAATTGAATTTAAAAATAGCCGTTAGAGGCATAGTCTCGGAATTCGACGAAACCAGTTCCTTTGGGTCCGTAATATTAAATTATTATCAGATTTCAATTTTCGTAGTGTTGGGAGTTGTGTGAGCGTACGGTATACAAACGCATTGAAATCTATATTGAAAGTTCAATTTAATAACTAAATTTAAAAAGCTATATTCTCCATACGATCGAATTAGGACTCGAAACATGTTCCATTGCGTTCGGAATAGGGGTTTAACATTATGAACGCCGGGTTGTAAGCCTCGATAGGAATTCGAGATTAGAAGTTGCGATTATCAGTACAATTCGAGTAGAAAAAATAAAATCAATATATAAAATTGTTAAACAGTCAAACGTCAGCTGAAATTCATCACATCAACATACTATCCTTTACTGTCAAAACTTTTTTCCTCTTTGTCTACCACTGTTGGCTTCCTTTGTACTCCACCTTTCCCTCAATCATTTCCTTTCTTTTATATCAACACAACCAAGAATTTACACTTCAAAAAAAAAAATTCTCACTTCGAGGTTAATCAAAATTCTCCTTTAAGTCATACCTCCTACTCGATGTTAATTTGGTTTCTCTCTAAAATCAATCCTGTTCCTCTTTATAATTTTGAATCCAATCTGCATGTTGAATCCAAGCTAACTTTTAAAATACAAAGACGAATCAAATTTCAAATCCAAGATCTAAATTTGTTTTCGACATCTATCTCGGCTTTTCGAAATCAATGAATTCAACTTTTCGAATTAAACTGAAGTTCTGATTGTTGAACCAGGGGATGTTAGATGATGAGTTTAAAAGTCTAAGAGGGCCTCATATTTATAAGCAGTATTGAGGTGTTTAAAGAGGTGATGTCGCCTGTATTTGGAGAAGCGATGTCGTCTATGTTTGAAGAGGTTTAGAAATCCACGAAGCGAAGTGACATCTTCGTAGCGGTCCAGTGGCTTGGAAGTGGTCTTCGAGGTTGTTCAATGATTTCGAAGCGATTGTCAAAATGATTGTCGAAATTATTCAGTGATGATGATTTTCGAAGTGGTGATTTTTGAACATATTTTCAAAGTTATCCGGTAACTTTCAAAGTGATGATTTTCGAAGTGATGGCTGATGAAGTCATTCAGTAGTTGCCCTCTAAGTAGATAATAACTATCGAAATCGATTTAAAAGCTGAAGTGGGTAATGATTGTCGAAGTCGTTCAGTCGATCGTATGGAAGTCAATACTGATCAAGAGGACAACCAGCCAGTGCCGGCCATTGGCAATGACGACCCCGGTTTAAAACCATGGAAACAAGCCCGTTGGAAATGGATGACAAACAATACAATAAATGGTGAGTTAATCTCACTCAGTTAAATTTAAATTTAAATGATTAAATTTAATTAATTGTTTGAATGGCTGAATTGATTGATGTGATAGTATGATATTTTGGAATTGGTGTACTATATTGTGCTAACGTTTGTGGATGCAGGGAAAAACAGGTTGGAGGGATCCAACTGGATCCCTCAACATTTATTTAAATTATTTAATATTCTCTGCTTTGAATATTGATATTCTACGATGAGTTATATTGGAATATTGAATGTTATGGTTTGATTGGATATATTTGGGTATAATGAATTACCAAAAATATATAAATTGGATTTTGGAAAGAAATTAAAAGTAGTGAATTTGTAACTAAAATAATTATAGAAAAAATTTTAAAAAAAATGAATTGGAAAAGAAATGAAGTGACTATAAAATTCTAATAAATAGATCTTGAGTATATAAAGGAAAATTTGAATAAACAGAAAGTTAATGAATATTAAATCTTCAGTGATATTAATTAAAAGAAGAAGACATTTATTTAAAATTTAAGATTTAAATTATTTAAGAAGAAAAAAGAAGAAATTGGGAAAATAATAACAATAATAATAAGTCCATAACTAATGAATTTTTGAAATGAATTAAGTAATTAAAGAAAATTTATTTCAAATAAAATAAATTGGAAATCGATTTGGGGAAATTGATTTAAGTGATTGAATTTGGAATCTTCTCTGGACAGCCAAGTACATGTTTTTTAAAAGTAAATTTTTAAATATAAATTAAATGTTTTAAAATTGTTTTTAAAGAAAGAAAGTTTTGTAAAATTTATTATTTCTAATATTTAAAGTCTAAAGTAAGTTTTTTTTTCTTTTAATCTATTTTAGCAGTAATTATTAAGAAGTAACCTAGTATTTTGTTTTTTTAAAAATAGAAATCCAGTTTTATATTTCATTAAGTAACTTTATTTTCAAATGTTTATAAAGTATGTAGTTTTAGTAAATTATTAAAGTAGTTTTAACTTAAATGTCTAAAAGTAAATTCCAAATGTAAGAATTTTGTTTAATCTATTATCGTAAAAATTATTTAAAGAATGATTAGGTATTTTGTTTAAAGTATTATTATAAATTAAGTATTAAAGTAAAATTTTCTAAATCAAATGTTAAATATATTTTACAATAACGTGTTTTTTTATTATTATTTTTAAAATCTAAAATTTTGTGCTTGGTGATTCCAATGGAAATAGAAATACTTGGAATTTATTCTGAGAAAGGCAGATAGTTTTGAAAAACTATTTCAAAAGGAATTTGAAAAGTGAAAATATATCTTTTGAAGATATTTTTGAGATAAATAAATAATTTGGAAAATTATTTATTGTTTGATGGATGCTTGTGAATAGAAATTGATAGTTAAATAACCGACTATCAATATTGGACAAATGCGTTGATCGTTCCGAAGAGACCGGGATCGAGATTAATTTCTCGAAAACCACTTCGATCCGGTTTGTACATTTTCGTGGAAAACGAGTTTGGATTCGAAGATGGAGCAGTGAAGTGCAAGGGCTAGTCGCTACTAATTTTGAGGATATTTCCAAAATGGATGTAGTATGAATAGTGTCTTCGGTTCCGTTCGAACCCGGGACGGACTTGTATGGATGAATGCTTGCGGAACATCGTCAGGTGGACGATGGGCATTCTAAGGGATATATTCTGAAAAGGTAACGCTTAGCCTCAAGCCTCATCAAATGGGAATGACTGAAAATTAGGGGTTATGCAGCAAGGCTAGGTGGGTAGCACCCAAGCAGGGTGAGGTCATTCCTGTCTAGATGTCCCTTTTTATTCGGCTTAGTGGGCGGTTGCTGATCCCAACCGCGGAGTGATCTCACTCGGGATTATCCAGTAAGGAGTAGTTGCAAATTGATGGTTACTAAAGTCAAATCAATAGTAATTCACTTTAAATTGACGGTTACTAAAGTCAAATCAATAGTAATTATTATTCGTCAAAAATCTCATTAAAACAACACGCTTCAAGAATATAGCACCGGAATAAAAATCCGATATAAAAATAACGGCAACAAAATTCTTTTCAAATTGAAACACCGGTTCAAAATAAATTAAATGCTATACTGCACTACAATATATTCATAAAACATTTCATTGTCCACTTGCACGAAAATAATTTGTAAATGGACTTAGCCTTTGCGCTACTCATATTTTAGTGAAAATGCAACTTACACAAAAAAATTGTCTGGACAATATTGTATACATGCTGGTATAATTTTCGAGTATTTCATTCATACGTGTAAATGAGATACAAAAATATAAAGTACTCTGGCAACTCTATATTATACAAAATACAATGCAAACTCTCCTACAATTCACAAGCTAACATGCACATTTGATATTTTAAAGCATTTTCATGACTTTAAACGAACACACACCTTGATGCACGTAATGAATATAAGCCCTAGAACTAGATTTTGTGCATTGCATGCACTGGCATCAAATTCTTAGTGCATTATCAAATAGTCTGGACCAACTTATGTGCAAATCTGGAACGCACGCAACTATATTGTCTGGACTTGCAAATTTCACTTGGCACGCATATAATAATATCTATGCCTGGACACGTTTAGTGAAATGCACTTAGTACTCTACATGCACAGTTTGACAAATTATGACTCAGGCCATACTGTATGCATTTTATAAAATAATGACTAAATGTTAGATTGACCTGGCTATACACAATATTATGCATGTATATTCAACACACGGCATGGTGTGTAACAAATTTTCAAAGCATAGAAAATTACACTTTGCACGAAAATTGGCCAGAATAATATAATTTGCGCATGTATAAAACGATATGGACCTGATGTTACTTCACTTATGCACACGGAATATATTTCATATGATTCCTGGGCTATAAAATTTTCATGCAAGCAACGCAAAAATAAAATGAAATGGGCCAAAATTTACAACTTTTGTGCTTACCCTATTTTGAACTCAAGTAACAAAATAAATGACTGGCTACTATAAACTTTACACGAATGGAATAAATGATGGTCTGTATACATTTTTGCAAACACGTCTGCACTCAAGAAACATAAAAGAGTGATATGGCCAGGGCAATATAATTTGCACCCAAAAATGAACTGATGAATAAATTAGAAGTGTGAGTTTTGGACTCACCTAAACTTTGATTTCAGAAACAGCTAGCAACCGAGACCAAATGAGCAATAATTTTTGAAAATGCCATTTATATTTTCTTGGAGCTACTGGAAAAAAGTGAGTAAAAGATTGTGACGAAGGCTACTTTTCATTTCTCATTTTTGTGAACAAGTCAATGCAAAAGAATGTGTGCTGGCAATTATTTTGGTACAAAAGCATTTAATATGAAGATATGCATATAGAAAGAAAAGGACCCACTGCAAATAAAATGATTATGACAGCAAATGCAAAGTTTCCAAACTTTTGTGATAGCAAAGTGTTAATATATTTGCTTTATAGCCTTAGTGGCAGCAAAGCAAAATGTTCCAACTTTTAAAATGGCCTACTTCTTTTACACATGAAACAAAGAAGGAATTATATAACTTAACCTAGTTATATTTCCAACTGACTTTGCAACAGGCTTTATAAATGATTTGAATTTTTTTTTTCAAATCTTAATTTAAAATTTCTATTTAAAATTTTTATTTCGACTGTAATAAAATCATGGCTGTTACATTTATTAAATCAATAAAAGATATCATAACCCATCAAAATAGGTAAAGGAGGATATCGCATACCAACAACGGACAGAAGCATGCCGTAAGTCATCGATGTGAGAAAAAATACCGCACGTCACCAATGCCACACCTTATCAACAAAATAAGAGATGTCATAGGAAAGAAAATAAAAGTATCTCGAAAAGCAGTAATACAAAGATGTAGTAAGTTGTAACATCCCATATCTAGGGGCCCAAAACTAAGCGCTACAAATGCTGCAGTCAACTATAGTATTAGCTTCTGGCAACTAAATACGGCTATGTTAATGATATCAATAATATCACAAGCACTTGAATATGAAACAAAACATAGATTTCAAAAACACAGATTTCTTCATTACATTTCCAAATAAAACTTGTTCCATATTCTCGTCATATAACCCAAACATTTTCCCGTGCACTAAATAAATATAGTTATTACAAATTACGTCGAGAGCGGTATATGAAGTACCCCCTCGATTGATCAGAGTCAAATGGTCACATAAGACCTAATACATCAAAACACAGTGGAAATTCACCAAACAAAAGTAAAAAGCAGCAATTCTTAAATAGCTATCCGTTGCCTCATGCATCCTCCCATAGCTTATTCACCAAACAACCTAAAAACTGAAAAGATCCTTAACTCTCAATCTACTCAAATTAGTTTTGAGCACCCGAAATTTTAAGGGAAAGCATAAACTTCGAGTCAGACATAAAGCCTGGTATGAATAATACTATACATCTTAGTTTAGTTATGTTAAGTAAGACTACATCGCATAGCAAAACAGGTTTCCCCTCACTAACATCTTTTAAAATATATTTTTGCAAATCTTTTCATATAACTATATACTGTGCACTTGCATTCACAATGGTTAATCTCACAAAACATAGATTATGTAAACAAACATAAATATCAGATAATAGTGAACTATCTGTTCAAACACAAATGACGTTTAACCCTTGGCTGACTTGGGCCAGCCACTAACATAATCATAACCAAAATTTACCTAACATTTGTTAGGCTTTTATATTTAGGATTGTCCATCCTTATTTATCATTTTAACATCTCCCATCAAGATGGTCTGTCCTAAACTATCTATTAAATCTTTTCCTTCTGGACGGTCTGTCCCTAACATAATCATCTCCCAGGTTCTCCCGAGCCTAGTGGTTTTTCAGGCTTACTAATAACCTATCTATATCCATTCTATGTGTAATGGCCCATTTTTCCTACCTTTTGAATCAATAATAAATTACACATGATCAACTCAAATTACACGAATAAGCAGATCATTAAGGGTAGAAAGAAAATAAAGATAAAATAAAATCTCACACGAGTGGAATAAATATATAATTTCAATAATAATCTTTGCAGTGGAAAATTTTAAAAACAATATCAAAGTCTAACCTAGATTCAGCCTGGATAGTTATAAATTTTTGTCCTTACAAATGCTGAAAACAACAAAAAAATGCAATAGATGTAGTAGATAATTGAATATGTCAATACGATGATGAATATCTCTAGCTCTCCTCTGGAGACTCCAAGCATCTTCAGCTAAACCTGAAAATACTTGGATTTGACCCGAGTATTAAAAATACCCGGATCGGGCTTGATAAACCATGTGACTTACTCGAAATTTAAAATAACTATATTATCAAAACCTTTGAAAAGAAGGGTATCTCATAAGACCACGTCCAGACATAAATACGGATGGATTTTTTCCTTATGATTACCAAAACACTTTTATACCAAAATATACTTGATATTATTTTTAATGACATTCATTTGAAAACACTTTTCAAATAAGGTATCAATATGCAGACTAAGGCAAAGGGAATATATCCGAAATGGGTCAACGGAGTATACCGAACGAAATACATGATACCAGAAAGGCGTAGCTGAAATGTTTGCAAGTCATTACAGCTATTTTGGGAATGCAATCAAAACCATAAATCTCATATTGGGATTGGATTTCCAAGATGATAGAAAACTAGTGGAAAGATCAATCTATATCCACGGCTTACGTCCAAGACTCAGACGCCGTTACAACAACACAAATGGGTAAAAGAGGATACAATCTACGAATAACATCCAAGGACTCGGACTTTGCGCATCCCTACCATGAGGCCAAGACATATCTGGTACCCAGGGCTCAGAACATCTGATAATCCAAATCACTACTATTAGAAATGCGAGCATACATCTGACCACATAGAATCCCATAATAACCAGGGTCTGAGGCTCGCGAGGCTATGCTCAATTTCTTCAAAGCCATGCTTTTCATGCAAAACCACGCTTTGGTCATAACAGGTTCCACTTTGAATGCGACACTGCCATTCCTCCGATCACTATTTGACTTCTACAAGTATGAAACCTATGAGCTCATATGCCTCAGGGAAAATGGTGTTATGCTAAGAGAAGTTGCCTTCTCCGCCACCAAGCAAATATACATTTGTGAAAGTCAAATGTTGTGTCTCAAAAATGCAATGTCAGACATTCATCCATACAAGTTTGTTCTGGGATTGAACGAAACCAAATTCACTATCCTTGGCCATTACTAGGCGAGAAGCCATTGCAATCAAAAAAATCATCACAACGAGGAGACCGTTGCTATTAATAACTCTATAATGGAAGCGACCCAGAGCATGTCAACAAGCTGTCCTCACGCTATGAAGATCCACGGTCTTCAATAATCATCATATTTAACATGTCTTCACTTTCAAAGGTATATATTGGTTCGAAGTGGTTTTCGGATAGGAATTACCCAAATCCGACTCTAGTTCCTTCGAAGCCAATTATCGCTTTAAAAGATGTTAAGTTCTTATATGGATATCAACCATCAATGAATTATTTCATCTTTTATAAAATACCTTTCTTAGATATATTCTTTTCATTTTATTCCATGTTCTTTTCAAGTGTATATGGAATCACTGAGCCTCATTTATCAAATCATTTGATTATTAAAAATTTCTTAAATCCTGGAATAATTCCAAATCAATTTCTCTTTTACTTAGGAAAACCTTTCAAAATCATTCATTGAATAATAATCAAAGATTTCTTATATTCAAGCTTATAACTTTTAACTTAAGGAAAATATTGCCAAATCATTCATTAAATATTAATCAAAGATTTCCTTCTTAACTTCAAATCATATTCTTGCAAATCGAAATTTTTTATAACAGAGTACTACTGCCACCTTAGAAATGGTAAATTTCACCTCTAGAGACTAATGGAAAGTAATCCTACATCATGAAGATCTTTATCACCAATGATCATTCTCTTCAATATATTTTATTTCAAAAATTAGTTTGAAGGGATTTTCGGATAAGAATCACCCAAATTCAATCCCAGTTCATCAAATAAGAATCACCCAAATCCAATCCCTGTTCCTTCATGCTAATCATCGATAAAAATATGTTAAGTTCATATGGGGTTTCAAAAATTAGTTTGAAGTGATTTTCAATCACCCAAATCCGATTTCGGTTATTTGAATAGGAATCACCTAAATCCGATCCAGGTTCCTTCGTACCAATCATCGAATAAAAGATGTTAAGTGGTTAACTAACATTCTAAGAATTTGTTTCTTTTCTATTATCTTGGAAAAACTTAAATATGATCTTTTAGAGCATCTGGGCTTTCCTTTCGATCTGTTCCACCCCTTACTGAAAAAGAGAAATCATAGGCGAGGTAAGTTCAGGGCACTGGTTTTTCTATTCCTAACCTTAGTTAGACACCTTATTTTATCTTCGCAGATCTCACAGGTGGGACAAATGTACTAGTTGTTTCCGCATACTCAGTTTGTTATTATATTCAATCTTCTTCACTTTTTTATTAAGTAGTATAAACAAGTCCTCTTAACCATTTATTCAAACTCTTATTAAAACTTCCGAATCTTCTTTAAATTACTTAAATTCTTTTAGAATCGTTCAAAAAAGTCTTAGGAAAAAAATGCTACGTTTAAACTCATATTCAAATGATTATAAAATTCACAGCATAAAAGTACTGCGGAAAGTGCTATATAAGCTTATTTGATTTAAACAGCTTTTTAATATTTGAAAATTCATATTTTCCATTCCAAATCTCGTTTTGAACCATTTTAATAGATTTATCAAATTTATTTCATATTTTTAGTCATTTAGAAATATCGTTTACAAAGAAATCCCTTTTTGGATTTCGAACTGCAAAACCACAATGCTTTAGAAAATTGTTTTGGACATATTTTAAAAATTACTTGATGAAATCTTGATTTTCTTTCTTTGTTGGAAAAAAATTATCATTTTGGATCAAATAATTTTTATTTCGAAGAAATCCAACCTATAAATCATTCTCTATATTAATTTGAAATTACGGGTCGAAATTTACGAACAGCCGCTACGGGATGAGCTCGATTTTGACCAATTTTGTGAATTGCTTCAGAACTTGTCCGAAACACTTCAAATTTGTTTTAAACCTCTTTAAACTATTTTAACGTATTTAAAACAATATTTGCTTCAGTTCAAACTCATTTTTCATTTTATTTCATATTATAATATTATATAATTATAATATCATTTTCAATCTTTTTAGATATTTTAAAATCATTAAGAGGCTAAATAATTTCCATACACACATTTACATGGATTTAATTATCATTTAATTAACTATGCTTGCTAACCATTTCTCTTATCATTTATCAAACCAAGTTATCATCCATATCACAAACATATAATCAACCATAATATCAACCAAGTTATCATCCACTATCAACTCAATATGCAACCTATTAATTTCTTATTTAACATGTGTATCATCAAATTAAGTTTTATTTATATAAAACTAAGATTTGCGTACTCATGATTAGTTCCATTCCACCAATTTTTTGTGTAGATTCCCGAATCGATTCCAACAGCACTTCCTTCTCTTTTTTCTTGCTCCGGGGCTCTTTGAACTTGCTCCTCCTTCTTGACGTGCTCGGCCTCCATGGGTTACAACCTATCCTCTATCATTTCTTCCATTTTTAGAGGCTAAACCATGTTTTAATCGTATTGTAAAGTCTTTGGCAAAGTTTGGTAGTGTGTGAAGTTGATTTGATATGATTTTAAGAAAATTTAGAAAGGAAAGAGAAGAGAAGAAGCCATTAGAGAGTGGAAGCAGAACTTGAAAAGGGAAGAAGAAGAAGTGAAAAAAAATGAGAAAGTGGATGCTTATTTATAGAAAAAGTTTTGGATTAAAATAATATTTTGAAAAATGACCAAAATACCCTTTACTACTTTTTAAGCAACCTTATTTTTACAACACTTAACATCATATTTTAAATCATTACTTTATGTCATTTTCAGTTAAATATTAAGTAAAGAATTTAATAATTATGTTTGATTTGATTTGATGTTTACGTTTTGCTTTGATATGACATGTTTGTCTTTTTTTGCTTACTTTTTCTTAATTATATTCTAGAATTTTGTAAGTATGTTTAGTAAAATTAAACTTGACTAGTGAATTAATTAATACTTACACTATTTGATAATATGTTCATATATAAGAAAATAAAGGTGCGACGACGTTGCGACAACTTTTAATCGACAAAACGTTGATTTTTGATAAAATGTTTTGCGGTCACATTTTGATGTTTTAGTTAAAATATTTATTTATGTAAACCAAATTTTAAAATAAATTTTTATATTGCTATTTAAAAAATAAAACACTTATAAATTAATTAAAATAATTTATTTAACCATTGAAACTTACTTTTCTGAAATCATCATTTTGTTACTTTTGTCGATATAGATAAATATTACTATTTTTGTGTATATTTGTCTTTCCAAATCGTATCTAATATTGTTTGAATCATATAAACTTACTTATTTTAAATTTAAAATCAAATTTAAGTGGTATATTTTAAAGTGGTCAAATTTTGGGTCGTTACATTCTCCTCTACCTAAAAGAATTTCGCCCTTGAAATTACCTAAAACAAAAGTTTGCCTAAAACATTTATCTTCAAACTTAATTGCAAAAAATATACACAGATCATCTATATGAAATATCTTATTCGATCTCATATTCAAATATATAACCTTGTTTCCGAACTAGTGTCGATCCCCCGATCCTCTAGTGCGTACTCTGATCAGGCTCTTTGCTGAGAAATCTTTGCTTTCCTTGTATAGCTCTCAACTATGATAGAAAACTCAAGTACCTAACCACGATCCCTCATCAATGTTTGCCGTCAAGAATCGAGTGATAAATACTTTTTTGGACCGGTGTAAACACCTCGACGCTCCATACTCGGATATTAGATTAACATTTGTGTGACGAAATGATTTACATATAATATATGTATTTACTAATCCTACAAAAATTTTCATAAACTTTTATCTTAATTTTAAGCATTTTATAAAGGTGTTTTTTTATATAATCCCTTTAACTATTTATTTCCAAACATTTTTGTTAAATGAAAACATTCTAAAGAAACCATTTTTCATTGAAAAGATAATTTATCTTTATTGTATTTTTATCCACAATCCTTATCTTAATATTTCCTTTAACACTAGTATTATTTATGAATCATTTCATAAAACTACCACTTAAGTATATTACATCTTACAACTTATGCAAATCAGTCACTTTTAACGACTTAAGTCCAAATTCTTAATTAATGCTAGAATTCATTAATAAAATATTTTTCAAGTTATAGTTACCTTTTTGAGGAGTCATTCTTTTACATAATAGTTCATGACTTAAATATATATTTCTACGATATACCTTTACATCCTAAAAGTATATACAAATCCCAAATTTCAAACTGGTTTCACTTAAATCCGCCTATTTAACAGATTTAAACTTTATTGTAATTTACTATTATCTCAAATTCATAAGTTATAAAACTTATTTGTTATTTAATACTACTATTAATTTTCTAGCTTTGAAAAAAACAAATTTTAAATTACCGTTATTAAATTCTCTATTCTTAAATCCTTATATTTATAAATCAAATTTATAAATTATGCTTATCCAATTACATTTACTCAAAGTATTTCACAATCTTTTGTCAAAAGTTTTCATAAATTTCTTAGCTCTGAGTTAGGTGTGATTCAGAAATTTTCGACTGTCCAAAATCGTCGGAAATTCTGCTTTATCTTATCAATTGGCAATCCCAATTTATCTTTAGTTTAAACACTTTTATAAAGATTACTAATCAATGATTCACATCATACCTTTTGCTTAAGAAAATTATATAGATTGAAGAACTCCAAAACAATCTAAGGAACCGGGTACTACCAATAGTATCATATATCCTTTTAACAAGAAGAGTAATACTTAAGAGAAGTGCTTACCATCCGAACACATCTCTTACCCATTTTTAGTTTATTTTCGAGCCAATCGAATTAGTTATCATAAAATACCACTTTGTATTTGAAATAATAATGTTTTCAAAATCCTTTTAGATATTACCTTGTAAAACCTATTTTTATAGATTCACTTTATCTTATATTAATTAACTTCATTTAATTTTCCATAATTCTTTTACTCAAATTAAAATTCTCATTCCTTTTATATAGTTTTTCCTTTTACATAATCATTTTCAGTTACATTTTTATCTTATATGTTCATTCCTGAAAAAAATCTTATTATCGAACACCATATAGTCAAATAGTGAAACTTAATTCACAAGGTATTTGTAACATTTAAATCAAACAATTGATCAATTTATTATTTTGGAAAAAGTATTAAAGATTTTAATTACCTTGTAGGATTTTATACTTATAAATTACCTTTATGAAACATCTTATAGTCGAACGGTGAAATTCTAATCACAAGATGTTTATATTTAAATTTCACTAATCATGATTTCTAACTATACAACTTTTCAACACATATACTTTATATTCAAAATATAATCCTAGGTAAAAAAAAATTTTTATTTTCAAAATCAGTATGTCCGTTTGCCTTATTTACATGTTTAGGAACCCTCATCGATAACAATGATCAGGCGCATCGATCAGAATCCTTAAATCACTCAATAGATAAATCATCTCAAAACAATTTTATATCCAATAACAAATATGCACTCATATATAGTACACTCAAACTCATTCTAGATGTTGCTAACCCTATCTCTAATGAGTCACTCATCCTAAGGTATTATTAACCCTATCTCTGATGAGTCTTTACCCTATCAAAACAAAGGTTCTCGGTTAAGCTTTAGCTCTATTACCAAATGTAATGGCCCGTTTTTTCCTACCCTTTGAATCGACAATAAACCATACATGTCCAACTCAAATTGCGCGAATAAGCGAATCATTAAGGGTAGAAAGAAAATAAAGATAGAACAAAATCTCATACAAATGGAATAACATATATTATTTCAATAATAATCTTTATAGCAGAAAATTTTAAAATACAATATCAGAGTCTAACCTAGATTCAGCCTGGACAGTCATAAACTTCTATCCTTATAAATGCTGAAAATAACAAAACAAATGCAATAGATATAGCGGATAATATAATACGTCAATACGATAATGAAGATCTCTAGCACTCCTGTAGAAACTCCAAGCGTCTTCAGCTAAACTTGAAAATACTCGAATCTGACCTGAGTATTTAAAATATCGAATCAGGCTTGATAAACCAGCATGAGATACTCGAAATTTACAATGACTATATTATCAAAACCTTTGAAAAGAAGGGTATCTCTTAAGAACATGCCCACATATAAATGCAGACGGGTTTTTACCTTATGGTTACCAAAACACTTTTATACCAAAATACACTTGATATTATTTTTAATGACATTCTTTTGAAAACACATTTCAAATAAACTTAATCAAATAAGATATTAATATCTGGACTAAGTCTAAGGGAATATATTCGGACTGGGTCAATGGAATATACCGAACATGATACATGATACCAGAGAGGGGTAGCTGAAATGTTTGCAAGTCATTACAGCTATTTTAGGAATACGATCAAAACCACAAATCTCGTATCCGAATTGGATTTCCAACATGATAGGAAACTAGTTGAAAGATGAATCTGTATCCATGGCTTACATCCAAGACTCAGATGCTTTTACACAAAAACAAAATGGATAAAAGGGGAAACGATCTACAATTAACAGCCAACGACTTGGATTTCACGCATTCCTACCTTGAGACCCAGACGTATCTGGTACCTAGGGCTAAGAACATTTGATAACCTAAATCACTACTATTCGAAATACAAGCATACATCTGAGCACATAGAATTCCATCATAACCGGGGAGTGAGGCTCGTGAGGCTATGCTCATTATCTTCAAAGCCATGCTTTTCAAAAGAAACCACGCCTTGATCATAACAGGTTCCACTTTGAATGCCACACTGCCATTCCTCTAATCACTATTTGACTCCCACAAGCATATAACCTCTAAGCTCGTATGTCTCAAAGAAGGGTGTTAAGCTAGGAGAAATTGCCTTCTTCCCCACTAAGTAGATGTACATTTGTAAAAGTCAAAAGTTATCTCTCAGAAATGCAATGTCAGACATTCGTCCATACAAGTTCATTCGGGACTGAACGAAACTGAAGGCACTTTACTCGGCCATTACTAAGCAAGAAGCCCTTGCAATCTGAAAAAATCTCCACAATAAGACCACTGCTATAAATAATTCTATAATGGGAGCGACCCAGAGCATGTCAACATGCAGCCCTTACACTTTTAAGATCCACGATTGTCGATAATCACCATCTTCAACGTATCTTCACTTTCGAATGTATACATTGGTTCGAAGTGGTTTTCAAATAGGAATTACCCAAATCCGACACTGGTTCGTTTGAAGCCAATTATCGCTTTAAAAGGTTTTATGTTCATATGTGGATATCAATCATTAATGAATTATTTCATCTTTTATAAAATATCTTTCTTTGATATATTCTTTTCAATTTATTCCATTTTCTTTTCAAGTGTATATGAAATCATGAAGCATCATTTATCAAATCATTTGATATATTAAACCTTTCTTAAATCCTGGAATAATTCGAAATCACTTTCTCTTTTACTTAGGAAAACCTTTCCAAATCATTCATTAAATATTAATCAAAGATTTCTTACATTCAAGCTTATAACTTTTAACATAGGGAAAATATTCCCAAGTCATTTATTAAATATTAATCAAAGATTTCCTTCTTAACTTCAAATCATATTCTTGCAAATCGAAGATTTTCATTACAGAGTACTACTACCACCTTAGATATGGTAAATTTCACCTCTAGTGACTAATGGCAAGTAATCCTACATCATGAAGATCCTTATCATCAATGATCATTCTATTCAATATATTTTATTTCAAAAATTAGTTTGAAGTGATTTTCTGATAGGGATCATCCAAATCCAATCCCGGTTCTTTAGATAGGAATCACCCAAATCTGATCATGGTTCCATCGTGCTAATCATTGATAAAAAGATGTTAAGTTCATATGGGGTTTCAAAAATTAGTTTGAAGTGATTTTCGGACAGGAATCACCCAAATCCAATCTCATTTCTCCGGATGGAAATCACAAAAATCCGATACCGATTCCTTCGTACCAATCATCGAATAGATGTTAAGTGGTTAATTAACATTCTAAGAATTTTTTTTCTTTTCTTTTATGTTGGAAAAACTTAAATATGATCTTTTAGAGCATCTGGGCTTTCCTTTCGGTCTGTTCCACCCCTCACTTAAAAAGAGAAAACATAGACCGGGTAAGTTCAGGGTACTGGTTGCACCATCCCTAGCCTTAGTTAAACACCTTGTTTTATCTTTCCAGATCTCACAGACAGAAAATATGTACTAGTTGTTTCTGCATACTCAATTTGTTATTATATTCAATCTTCTTCACTTTTTTCTTAAGTTGTATAAACAATTCCTCTTAACCGTTTATTCAAACTTTTATTAAAACTTCCAAATCATCTTTAAATTTCTTTATTATTCTTTTAAAATCATTCAAAAAAGATTTAGGAAAAAATGCTACGTTTAAACTCATATTCAAAAGGTTATAGAATTCGCAGCATGAAAGTGTTGCGGAAAGTGATATATAAGCTTATTTGATTTAAACAACTTTTTAATACTTGAAAATTCATATTTTCCATTCCAAATCTCATTTAAACCATTTTAATAGATTTATCAAAATTATTTCATATTTTTAGTCATTTAAAAATATTATTTATAAAGAAATCCCTTTTTGAATTCCGAATTGCAAAACCGCGATGTTTTTAGAAAACTATTTTGGACATATTTCAAAATTTACTTGATGAAATATTGATTTTATTTCTTCGTTGGAAAACTATTATCATTTCGGATCAAATAATTTTTATTTCAAAGAAATCCAACTTATAAATCGTTCTTGACATTAATTTGAAGTTACGGGTCAAAATTTACGAACTACCGCTACGCGACGTGCTCGATTTTGACCAATTTTGTGAATTGCTTCAGAACTTGTCCAAAACACTTCAATTTTTTTTAAAACCATATTTAAACTATTTTAACTTATTCAAAACAATATTTTCATCATTTCAAACACATTTTTCATTTCATGTCATACTATATTACTATATTATTATAATATCGTTTTCAATCTTTTTAAATATTTTGAAATCATTATGAGGCTAAATAATTTCTATACACATATTTGTATGGATTTAATTCACATTAAATTAGCTATGCTTGCTAACCATTTCTCTTATCATTTATCAAACCAAGTTATCATCCATATCACAAACAAATAATCAACCATAATTTCAGCCAAGTTATCATCCAATATCAACCAATATTCAACATATTAATTTCTAATTTAACATATGTATTATCAACTTAAGTTTTATTAAAATAAAACAAAAATTTGAATATTCCCGATTTATTCCACTCCACCAATCTTTTGTGTAGATTCCCGAATCGATTTCGTCAGCACTTCCTTCTCTTTTTCTTGCTCTGGAGCTCCTTGAAATTGCTGCTCCTTCTTGATGTGCTCGGCCTCCACGAGTTCCAACCTATCCTCCATCATTTCTTCTGTTTTTATATGTTAAACCATGTTTTATAGGTATTCTAAGGTCTTTGGCAAAGTTTGATGGTGTTTGAAGTTGATTTGATATTATTTTAAGAAAAGTTAGTAAGGAAAGAGAAGAGAAGAAGCCATTAGAGGTGGAAGAAAAGCTTGAAAATGGAAGAAAAAGAAGTAAAAAAGTGAGAAAGTGTATGCTTATTTACAGAAATTTTTTTGGAATAAAATAATATTTGTAAAAAGACCAAAATACTGTTTACTTACTTTTAAGCAACCTAATTTTTCAACACTTAACATCACATTTCAAATCATTACTTTATGTCATTTTCACTTAAGTATTAAGTAAAGAATATAATAATTATGTTTGATTTGATTTGATGTTTACTTTTTGCTTTGAAATGACACGTTTGTCGTTTCGTGCTTACTTTTTCTTAATTATATTCTAGAATTTTCTAAGTATGTTTAGTAAAAGTAAACTTGATTAGTGAATTAATTAATACTTACGCTATTTGATTATATGTTCCTATATAATAAAATAAAGGTACGACGACATTGCGATAAGTTGATTTTCGACAAAATATTTTGCGGTCACATTTTGACGTTTTAGTTAAACTATTTATTTATGTAAACCAAATTTAAAAATAAAATTTTATATTGCTATTTAAAAATATAAACACTTATAAATTAATTAAAATAATTTATTTAACCATTGAAACTTACTTTTCTAAAATCATCATTTTGTCACTTTTGTCGATATAGGCAAATGTTACTATTTTTGTATATATTTCTCTTTCAAAATCCTATCTAATATCGTTTGAATCATATAACCTTACTTATTTTACATTTAAAATCACTTTAAATGATATATTTTAAAAAATTCTAGGTCATTACAATATGTTTCTTTTGGTGTGTAATCAAAATTTTAGTCTACTTGTGACCAAGCCCTACACATTGGAATTTTGGACAAAAATTACCTAGGGCTACAAGTTAATGTACAGGCGTGACCCTATACTAGTCCATCTGATTTTTTGATATCTGAGTCATTCATGCTTAAGGATCCCCTCCCATAATTTTCCTTGAAACAATTTCAAAATGAATTAAACCTTTAAATCAAACTTCGAATAAGGAGAGAAATAAGTCTTTATACGTTACTCAAATCATATTACCATGTTAGATATATATTCTTTATTTAAAACATGGTTGACGAAAACACTTTACCATTTGAAAGAACCTCTTTCCATACTTATAAATTATCTCATTCAATTTCAACGTTTAAACCTTTCGAAAATTATCTCTAAAGCCTTTTGAATTCATTCAAAAAAAACCTTTCGAGAGTTATAAGCTTTAGACGTTGTTCTTTAAAATCACTTTAAGTCATTTCCTAAGAAATTTTTTTGGGAAACCTTTCCTTGAAAACCTTTCGAAAACCTTTAATAAACCTTTCGAAATAGATCTAGGAATAAACCCTTCAAATGCTTAAACTCTTTAAAACATAACCTTTCGAAGGTAGATTGGGTTCAACTTTAAAACAATCTGAAAACTTATCTTTTAAAACCTTAAGTCATTATTAAAGCAAACATTTGAAAATATTCATATAAACATTCGAGGATATCCAAACAACCTTTCGGAAGCCTTTGGTTATATTTCACAAACAAGGGTAACCGCCTAAGGCGAAACCTTCCCTCCGCAAGCCTTGGAGAAATGGCTAACTTTAAAAATAGGTGAACCTTTCGACTTGGTCGGAAGGTTCAAAGTAAAACCTTTATAAAACAGTGGAAACACTTTGGCAACACCGGAAGGTTTCAAAACAAAGTAATTGCGGTAGCAGCTACAACCTTTTGGCACATCAAAAGGTTTTAAAATCTTGATGTCTAATTCATACTAAATGGAAAGCTCCTAATTCATCATTAGGGTTTTGCATGTTTGGTTTGATTGCGATGTTTTATTGACTTAAGCTTCATTTCCCAAAACAAACACTTGTTTTTTCTTTTCCTTGTCGAGACAATCAATTTGATATATAATTTGATGGGTATTGGACAAATTGAGTTTTGGAACAATTTTGGATTAGAGAATATTACCTGCTATTAACAGGTGATTAAGATGGGTTTTCTGGAGTAATAAAGAGAAAGTGCACTAGTGGCAGCTCCGATTAGGGAAGTGTTAAATTTATAACTAAATTAAGCTTTTTTGGGGCTACAACCATTCTAGGTCCAAAAACACTCATTTTGGTCAGTGTGTCTAAATCATAACATAACTAAATTATATTGTTATTCACTCAAAATAGTATACTCAAAATCATATTATTATTTATTAAACCCCAATTTACTTTATAATATAATAACAATATTCTCCAATTCACTTTAAAATAGATTTTTCATTATAATTTATGAATTTTCTCGAGAAATTCATAAATAACAAACTCATTACGTATTTTACATTAATTTAACTATAAACAATTAAATCATTATTATTTATAAATATCACTAAAATTTTATAAATCAATCTTATCTTATAAAATTACATACTTTTACTCATTTTCTATTATTAATTATTTTCATTTCAAATCAACAATTAATTACTATAAAGTATCCATCAACCGATCATAAATAATTAACAACAAACAATCAAACTAAAATATGCATTATATGAAAACACTACAACAACCAAATAATCATCAAAAGAAGATGGCATATATCAACAAATGTGTATTTTCATCGATGAATATTTACTTAATATTTTTATATATAAATAATTGTTTTATATTATCAATGCTTACAACGGCTTCGAAAGCCATTAGTCCTCATTCCAAAGTGTCCAAAATTTTGCTGTTAGTCCAATGGCATAACCTTGCAAGGAATGGGTGTCGTATGCAAAAGATATTACAATTAGAAGATCTAGGGTTCAAATTGTAATTAAAGCAAATTTAGGGGAAAAATTAAAAATTTATCTTTCCTCCAACCAAATCACTACCATCACTAATTGTTAACTTTGAGCAATAAATTTGAACGATTTTGGCTCTTGTGCTGTCATCGACAACCATTAGAGATCTCCCATCACCTCAACTACCAATTGGAGCCAGCACTGCCATGCCAAGGGGCACCAATCTCCTTTGCTACATATCCATGTTGCAATAGTTTTTGACCCCATTCCACTGCCTCAATCACTACTCTCTAAATTCCAACCATATACAAGGTCCTCTCTCCATGCCGAACCCACTTCCACCAATCACGACGTCTAATTCACTTAAATGGAAAGCTCCTAATTCATCATTTAGGGTTTTGCATGTTTGGTTTGATTGCGATGTTTTGTTGACCTAAGCTTCATTTCCCAAAAAAAACACTTGTTTTTTCTTTTCCTTGTCGAGACAATCAATTTGATATATAATTTGATGGGTATTGGACAAATTGAGTTTTGGAACAATTTTGGATTAGAGAATATTTCCTGCTTTTAACAGGTGATTAAGATGGGTTTTCTGGAGTAATAAAGGGAAAGTGCACTAATGGAAGCTCCGATTAGGGAAGTGTTAAATTTATAACTAAATTAAGCTTTTTTGGGTCTACAACCATTTTAGGTCCAAAAACACTCATTTTGGTCAATGTGTCTAAATCATAACATATTATGTATTGAAATTCATTTGATGAACTTCTGAATGCAATGGAATTATCAAAATTCCAAAAACGGCAACCATGCTCAATACTATCCTTTGTCATAAATTTGTTTTAAATAGTTATATTAAAAATAATTAATAATTAATGTGTTAAATTTGTGGGTTATTACATTCTCTACACCCCAACCCAAACCCCCCGTTAGAATTGTACCCCCACAATACTCTAAAGAATAAACTCCCAACAAATGGTATCAAACATCATGTAACATCCCCTATTTTAAGACTCAAAACTAAGTGCTACAGATGCTGCAGTCATCCATAGTAATAATTTTCGGCAACAAAATGCGGACATGTTAATTGCATCAATAACATCAGAAGTACATGAATATGGAAATTTTCAAAACCCAATTCTTTGATTAAACGTTGACATTACATTTTGGAAACAAAATTTCACATTCCTTACATAATCACATTCGTAAAATATCATAACTAGAAAATTTTCCAAGAGTGACATATGAAGATGCTTCCTTGGTTAATCAAAGTCTAATACTTAATAGTTATAACTTCTGTCATTACATCCATTCAATAAGAAACAACATGACGGAAAATAAAAGCTCTTAATAATAGCTGGCTTAGCTCCTGCACATATCCAGAAGCTTATTTGTCTAAACTTGAAGTCCATACTCTCAACCTACTCAAATGAGTACCTAAGAGTTTAAGGGGGGAAACAAAAAATTTGGGCCAGATAAATAGTCGGGTGTGAAAAATAATATATCATCTCGAACCAAAATAGATAACTAATGAGACCATGCCACTTAATAGAACAGCTTTTCCCCTCACTAGTATCTTATCCAAATGTGTAATTCACAAATCATGCACCTGCAACCACAATGGTTAGAATAATCATAATATGATCATATGCATGTATGTAACATGGGTAGGTCTGACTAATCTGCCCTCCTAGGGCCATGCATACCTAAGTTTTACCCTTTCCAAAATATATTATTTATCTTAAACCAAATGGACTATCTATCTCAAATCAGAGGAACTATCTGAATCAAACTAAATGGAATATCTATCTCAAATCATAGTTTTCATGGAATCGCCAGAAACTATTAATTTTCACTAGCAACACCTATCCAATCGTAGTTTTCATCGGATCACCTTGAACCTATTAGTCGTCACTTATAACATATCTCAAATCATAGTTTTCATGGGATCACTATGAAACTATTAGTTGTAACTGATAACCTTTCTCCAATCATAGATTTCATAGGATTACTATGATTGTCACTAATAACCTTTGTCCAATCATGGTTTTCATAGGATCACTATAAACCTAACATATTCTTTTGATCTATTCTAGGCACCCTAACATATTAAATCTATTAGATCTCCTAAATGCAATTCTACCCACTTATGAGTTAAGTCTAACCATATTTACCACTGAGACTGCCTAACTAGTAACTCTACCCCAAATCCTAAAATGCAATGTCGGGTCATAGTAATATGAGCGTGAAAATGATAAATATGCTAATTAATCGATCAAATAGTAATAAGAACATATAATATCAAAATATGTTCAATCAACAATCATTAGCATCACAAAATTACTTAACCATAAGTAATAATTTACTTTGGAAAATTCATATAAAATTTGGGCTAGGTGCCAATTTATTTCCATGAAGACCTTTATTTCTATAAATGATTGATCCTTTAAATTCATTCTTTAAAACAATGAAAACATAGCCCATTACTTAGACAAACAATATGCTAATATACAATCATTTTTAATATAACCTTTTGTACATTCATAATCAAATTAAGGTTGGCACACCTCTAAAACATGGGGTTTATCGAGATGTTTAACAAACTATTCAATTTTCAAACTTATGGCATACATGCCTTTAAAACATGATATCGAACCTCTATAATGTGTTTCAAAAACAAAAGTTCTGATTTTACAATGCATAAGGCCACATGGTCGAAATCATGATTATCACATATAGGTTGTCGCACCTAGAACAACTTAGTATTTTGGTTTGCATAATATATGGCTTTTGGCTTAGAAAGTAAAGGATGTCGGATCTGAAGGTTTATGACATCAATGCCATAAAACAATTGAGGTCAAAAATAAGACTTGCATCATTCATTGCCATAGAACATTTGATATCAAAAATAAGACTTGTGGCATCATTGCTATAGAGCATTGACTATCATATTCTTTAAAACTACGGCTACTTATGCCTCTAATATAAAGAATGTCGAGAAAGGGTGATAAGGGACGCTGTATTCATGTTTAGTTGAGTAATGAAACCGTTGATGTCATAAATAATGTCGAAATCCTATACATCTATATGAACAGAGTAATTTCATACCTACCTAAGTGATATCATATTCATCCCTTCATGTTGATGTTGAGGATTATAGCGACAACATGGATATTTGATGTTACCTGGGTTTCAATACTCAAATCAAATGACATGGCAATTTTGTTATTAAACCAAAATCTGTTTTACTTCCATATAAAGCTATTTTTTCCACCAACTCTTGTCCCTTATCAATTTTCTACTGGTTAATAATATACTTTCCAATTTCTTTTTTGAAAAACTGCTGCAATTTCAATTTACGTTCCCTGAAATAATTTGCAAACTATTCAAATTGTATTATTTTTATTATAATATACCTTATTAGCTTTCTAGCTTAATAAATTCATAGAAAATCATAATTACTTGGGAAAAATCCCCAAAATTAATAAAATTAAAATTACATATCTTTTCTCATATAAATATTTCAAGGTTAAAATAATTATTCAATTATTTTAAATAAGAAAAACCTAAAATAAACAACTTTTCCATTTTAGGAAATTCAGTAAATATTCATATTAACTTGGAAAATTATGAAATTGAAATCCCGTCCCCAAAATAATGTTCTACATAACATATATGTTACATCCCCTATCTAGTGGCCCAAAGCTAAGCGCTACAGATGTTGCAGTCATCTATAGTATTAATTTTTGGTGACTAAATATGGCTATGTTAATGGTGTCCATAATATAAGAAGTACTTGAATATGAAACAAAACCACAAATTTCAAAAAAAAAACATTATTTTTCTGATTACATCTCAAGACACATGTTTTGTATTCAAATTACATAATCCCTTTACTTTCTTAGGTTAAGATAAAAATAAGTTTTTACAATATTACGCTAAGAGAGACATATGGCGATGCCCCCTTGGTTGACCAGAGTACTATATATACAATATAACAGAATCAATCCAAAATATAACAGTAACTGCTAATTAGCTATCCGTCAGCCACCTGTTCATCCCGAAAGCTTGATTTGTCAACCTATTAAAACCGGTAAACCTTAACCCTCAGCTTACTCAAATCAATTTTGAGCACCCAAGAGTTTAAGGAAAAATAAATTTTGAGTCAGAAATAAACCCTAGTGTGAATAATACTATACATCTCAGCTATTTGATATTATGTGAGACCATGCCACTTAGCGAAACGGGTTTCCCCTCACCAATAACCTTCTAAGACATATCTTTTGCAAATTATAATCCTGCACCAAAACTGGTGAAATCTGTAAAGCAAAATCATGTATATGTACATTTGAATTATCATATGGACTATCTATCCATACACTGTAGTTTTGTTTGGCTAACTACTAACCCTTGGCTGACTCAGGCATACCTAAAAACATAAAAATCCAACATCTGTTAGATATTCCTCTTCTTAAGGTCTGTCCATACTTACTTCTCCAGGTCTAACTGATCTTAATGGTTTTGCGGGCTTCAATAACCTATCCTTTTTCTTTAGATTCCTTTCTGCATGTAACAAATTTTAGTTTTATTTGTGACAAAGCCCTACATAGGAATTTTGGACTAAATTAGCCAGAGGCTAATAGCTAATGAGTATTGGGTGCCACCCTACATGAGTCCCATCTGGTCTTCTAATCAGAGCCATTTTCTTAGGATTAACAACCCTTTACATTTTTCCTTGAAAACCTTTTCAAATGATTTAAACCTTTAAATGATACATATACAAGGAAAATATAATTTTTGCTTTACTCTAAACTATTTTCCATGTTATATATACTTTGCCCAAAATAATGTTAATGAAATTATTAAGGATTTCCCATCCCTCCAAAATAAGTTAAAATCCCATTTTAACTTAAAAACACTTAGGATATATTGCCGTCAACAACTCATCCGAAACCTATGTTTAAAACCTTTAAACAACCCTTACGAAACCATTGGAAGTACCCCTTTTGGAACCATTGAAAGTAACCATTTCGAAACAAGTAAAACCTTAGGCCAAAAACCAAAAATTACCTTTCGAAATCATACCTTCGAAACCATTCATATTTATCCTTTCGAAAGCACTGGAAACATCTCCTTCGAAAGCTTTAAAACCTTAGACATGCTCTTTAAAACACATAAACATCACCTTTCAAAACCATTGGAAAACATTTCCTTTTAGACATTTCGAAACCTTGGGGAACCACCCCTTAGAAACATTTCTTTAAAACCTTTCGAATGCATTAAACATCAAGCCTTTCAAAAGCATTTTGGTTCAATTTATAACATATGGAAACACCTTTCGAAACCATTAAAACCATCTCTTTCGAAACCTTTTGGGTTCTACCTTTTGTAGATTAAAAGGGTCACTAAAACATTTAAGTCAAAAGCTTCTCTTTCAAAAGTATTTCCTAATTAAAGAAGTGATGGTGTCGAAACCATCCCTTCGAAAGCATTAGAGAAGTGGCTTGGTTTTAAAAACAAAATAACCCTTTCAAAACCATCTGGGTCAAAAGGTAAAAACAGCGGTCAGGGGATTCGATTCGATCTAGTCGAAAGTAGTTACTTATAAGCAAAGGCGCAATCTCTTAAAACCATTCTTTTTAAAGTCATTAACCTAGTAGAATGAAGATCAATTTGAAAGTCACTTAGTTGAAAGCAAAGCAAGCGCATTTTCATTTAAAAGAAAAGTAGTGCTTCAACCCATTTGCAACCCTTGGTTTCGACCCAATACCTTCTGCCTATATCCAATTCACTACATACCAGGTATCTGATACCATGTGCATTGGTTTCGATGGAGTCAAAGGTGGAGATAAGGAGTCAGAAGCCTGGTGCTGAAAGCATTGAAATAGGAAAAACATGTAGATTTGGCATTTTAAACTATTTCTTTGTACGTAACCCGCCATTTTTGTCAAATTATGATCAGTTGCAACCTTTTCTCTTCTAAAGCACAGCTAATTTTCAGAAATAAGAATTTGAATTATTTGCAAAATACCTCTTCTCCGTTTTAAAATATATACAACATTTAAGTCCCATACCTTAAATAATTTTATACATCCATTAAAACACTTAGAAAAATTCTACAAAATTCCAAAAAATCATTTTTAATATGTTTTCCAACATATATAAATTTTAGACCCTAAGCCAATATAATTTGGCCGAAATAAATTTTTAACCAAAATAACATTTTCTTCACTGGAAAATTCACATAAAATCCACAATAATTCGTAAAGGTATGAAAATTGAAATCCATTTCTAAATTTCTTTTCTGATCTAAATCTAAATTAACAAGGCAATTAGATATCACATAATAAGTTTTCTATATCAATTCTCATCATAAAATGCATATAAAATAGCCTAAATCATCAACAAGTATACATATGCATATACATATACATATGCATATGCATACATATATCTATATATCCATTTATTATTCAAAACATGGCAAAGCAATTGCAAATACTTTTGAAATTTATCTAAAACCAAAATCAATTAAAAATATGATACGTAGTCATTATTTACCTTAGATTTTGGATAAAGGATGTGAGATTTGTTCTTGATTGAGTGATTTGATTCTTCTTCTTTGCTCTTCCAAATGGTGGCCAACCTTAGCTTATATTTTTTATTTGTGAAAAATGAACGAACATATATAATGAACTCCTCAAGGGTTTAGGGTACAAGGATATGCCTTGTTCCTATTTTTCCGTTGC
This sequence comes from Allium cepa, assembly GCA_030765085.1. Classification (NCBI taxonomy): domain Eukaryota; kingdom Viridiplantae; phylum Streptophyta; class Magnoliopsida; order Asparagales; family Amaryllidaceae; genus Allium; species Allium cepa. Next base: position 516,816,420 of record CM060938.1, read on the forward strand.
ATATTTCCCAACCCCTTTTTCTCTTTTTATTGTTTAGCTCGCTTATTTAACATGGCATGGCAACCCTTTATTTAACCAAAATTCTCAATCCATTAATCATCTTACATTATTTTTTGTAACTAATAAAATATCGTAAATAATGTTACTAAAAAATGGGGTGTTACAATATTAAATTTGAATCGATGGAAGATTAAAAAAAACCCTTAGATTTACCCTTAAAACCTACTAAATCAATTCTATAAAAATTCCAATAAATCATCCTTTAATCCAATAATGATATAATCAATCCTAAATGACATATTATCAAAATCAATTTGTAAATGGATCATAGATCCGAAAATAAACATAAAAACTTGAGATGGATACTATAATTCTTCTTAGACTGTATAGAGAGATTGAGAATTTTAAAGGATTGATTCCCTAAGCTTTTTCCCTTTAAATTCCTTTGATTTCCCCTTCTTCTCTTTAGTAACGGTCAACCTTTAATTTGTATTTAATTGTTGTAAAATATAATCGAGAATGTAATGAGACAAAGGGAAAGAAGGGTTTAGGGAATAAAAGAAGGAACTATGCCTGTTATGCTCTTCTCATTAACTCTTTTCTTTTCCAAGTTTAAAGTAATCTTATTAATAGATTCATTAAGTCACGATCTAAATTAATTATCGAATCTCATTCCCTTTATCCCCACACATCACATTATTCTATTTACTTTATCTAATTAAATCATCTGAATAATGTCAACCAAAATTAAGGATATTATAGGCTCCATTCCTTAAAGAATTTCATCCTTGAAACTAAAGTAAGGATAATAACAAGCATCTCAATCATGCAAACTTCTGCAAAACACATAACAACAATACTGGCATGTCTGACTAGCAAAAAGTCTATATGACAAATAGAGAACGTACAATCAAAACAACTTAGGATAATATCTCTAATCATGCCTTCTACCTTTTAAATACAGTCTTTCTCATTGTCACTCCATTGGACTTTCACTAACTTGACCGTCTTGTTCCTTAACCTTTTCTTGTCTCTTGCTATAATTTGAACTGGTTGTCTAACAAAAGTCATATCTGGTTTCACTACTAAATCTTCTAACGTAGTCGGAGTAATAATTGTCTCTGGATCATGCACACACTTTCTGAAATAAGAAACACGAAAAACATTATGGATCCTTGCCAAATTGCTTGATAATTCTATTTGGTAAGCGAGTTTCTCGATCCTCTCTATAATAGGAAATTAACATACATATTTTGATGCTAATTTCATCCTCTTTTGAGACCGTATCACATCATTCATTGGCGATACTTTAAAAAACACATGGTCTCTAACTGAGAATCTAAATCCTTGCATCTCTTATCTGCATAACTTTTCTACCTAGGCTGAGCTTCCTTCATCTGCAGTCGGATCAACTCAATCTTTTTTGTTGCTTCTCTTACCATATATGGACCAAGAACGAATCGGTCCTCAATTTCCAATCAATATGCTTGTGATTTGCATGGACTTCCATAAAAAGCTTCGGAAGACGCTATTCCAATACTAGTCTAACAACTATTGTATAGGAATACTCAACTAAGTACAAATGGTCCTCCCATGGACCACCAAAATCTAGTACATAAGACCTCAACAAATCTTCAAGTACCTTATTGACTCTTTCTGTCGATCTATGCATATGTGGGTGATTAGCGGTACTTATCTTTAGCTTGGTGCCTAACACTTCTTGTAAACCCTCCAAAATTCACTGGTGGACAAAGTGTCTCTGCCACTAACTATATTACAAGGAATCTCATGTAGTCTAACAATATTTTTTTATGAACATTTTTGCTAAAAGTAGATGCCATCCTTGTCGATTTAATAGGAATAAAATGTAAACTCTTGGTCAGTCTATCTACCACAACCCAAATATTTTTGTTTCCTCTATTTTAACTTGCCAGCCCATTGATAAAATCCATGATATAGAATCCTTTTTCCAAAGTGGTACTTCTAAAGATTAAGCAATCTACTTGGCTTTTGATGCTCAACTTTCACCTGTTGCCAATTCAAACATTGCTTAATCTATAGTCCTACATCCCTCTTCAAACCTTTCCAAAAGAAACTTCTCTTCATATCATGATACATCTTAGTACCTCCATGATGAATAGTAAACTTCGATCGATGACACTCCCTAAGAAATTCCTTTCTTAGGTCACAATTGTTTAGAATACACTCCCTCCTTCCTCAACCATCCATTCTGGTAAAATCCTTTGAATCATCAATCTTAGTTCCACCTTTCAATCTTCTATTCTGTTCAGCTAGTAATGGATGATCTCTCTATTTAGAAGCAATCCTTTTGACCATCACTAATCGAACTTCCAAACATAAAAATATGGCTTTTACCTCACTAGAACTAGTTGTTGATCTTAACTGCATACCGAAAGTAGTCAATGCCTCTAAGTCCTTCCATTCTGCTAACATAGCCAACACCATATTCTGATGTTTTTGCTAAGTGCATCTACTACTTTATTTCCTTTCCCTAGTATATACTCAATACCAAAATCATAAACTGTTATAAACTCTAGCCATCTCTACTGTCTTATATTCAACTCCTTCCAAGGAAATAAATACTTCAAAGACCTATAATCTATAAACAACTTGAATTTTTCTCCGAAAAGATAGTGTCTCCATCCTTCTAAAGCAAATATCATCATTCCAACTTTAAATCATGAGTTGAATTCTAACTTCATGTGGTCTAAGCTATTGAGAAGCATATGCAATCACTTTACCTCTTTACATTAACATAGCTCCTGACCACGACCCACGTGCATCCAAATACACCACTAAATCTTGATTTCCATCTGAAACAACTAACATAGCGCATCGGTCAATAAATGTTTCAGCTTAGGAATGTTACCTCACATTTATTGGTCTAAACATACTTCACATCCTTCAAGGTTAGTTTAGTCATAGGAGCTGCTATACAACAGAAATCTTTAATGAGTCTTCGATAATACTAACTAGTCCAAGAAAACTTCTTATCTCTGTCACAGTCTCAGATCTATTCCAATTCTTTACAACTTCAATCTAAATTGGATCCATGGATAACCCTTTTTCTGAAATCACATGAACAAGAAACTTCACTTCTTTCTTCCAAAAATGACATTTCAAAAACTTTTCTTTCAGTTGATGCTGCCTTAATGTTTCTAGCACTATTTTGAGATGAACTTCATGATCTTGTTCATTCTTAGAATATATCAAAATGCCATCTATAAACAATAACAAAAATCTATACGTATGCTCATGGAAGATCTAGTTCATCAAATCAATTAAGTAAGCAGCGCTTTGGTTAATTCAAAGGGCATTATTAACCATTTATACGAACCGTATCATGTTCGAAATGCCATTAGCGGAACACTATACTCCACTACCCTTAATTGATGGACCCTGTCACAAAATCCAATTGGGAAAACACTTTGCTCCACTTAACCGATCAAACAAATCATATATTCTCGGTAATGGATATTTATTCTTTATCATCTTCTCATTCAATTTACGATAGTCAATACACAAATTTCAATGATTGGTCTAGTTTCTTTACAAATACCGCGTCCGCTTCCTAATACAAACTACTTATTCTAATAAAATTCTGTCCTTCTATGTCCACCAGTTGCACCTTTAACTCTTTTGTCTCAGTAGGTGTTAATCTACTAGACTGTCTACTTATGGGTTCAACTACAGGTACAAGATTTATGCGAAACTTAATGGATCTTCTTGGTGGTAGTACTATAACTGGCTCAAAACAATCTTTAAGTTCTCTTATAGCAAAACCCAATTCACTTAATCCTCCACGTCCCTTGCACTCAATAATGCATAATAATTGAAATCTTACTAAGTATATAATTCGATCATTGCAATCAGGGTGTCTTAATGATATCTTCTTATCCTGAAGAAATATCCTAGTACCATATCTACAAAACCAATCCATACCCAAAATAATAATAAACCTCATAAAACCAAATATATACAAATTGCAGACTAAAGCATGACTTAGGAACTCAAATTCTAAATGGTTACAATGTTAGTCCTTGAGATGATAGTTTTGATGACAATAACCTTAAATTAAGATTATAAAATATAAATACTAACATTATAGTGTAGATATATATGTATATGCGTGATTTAACTATGCAGGTACCAAGAATAAAGATTGTACAATACAGAGATTCAAGATATCAAGATTGAAGACTCATGAGTATCAAGATTATCAAGAGTTCAAGATTTCAACAATAAGTAATTTAATTCGGAATTTTGTTAAAACTCCTAGAAAAGCACTGGCATCTTAAAATTCAATTTATTCGTGGAATGGAATCCACTTCGAACCCGTTAAAGGGATGGAACCCTAAGTAGGATGGAACCTATGAAAAATCTAGTGGAACGTTTTTTTGTATCCACTAACTTTTATTCAAAATGTTTTACAAAATTATATATTGTTTTCAAAATGTTTTCAAAACCTTCCTTTTAAAAGAATCAAAAACATCTATCCTGGTTTTAATACTTTTAGCCTCAAAATAATGTTTATTTTCAAAATCAAAATTATCCCTGGTTTTAAACTATCTTTTAGTAATAAATATATTTACTATTTATATTTAGATTTAAAATTATAGTAAAATTTTATATATATATCAAAATATTATTCTCTATATTTACTTATGTATTTTAACTATAGTCAAGTATATTTATAAAGTTTAAAGTAGTTTTAATATAAGATAAAAGTTATTTTCAAAGGAAAACAAATCACCAAAATTTCCTTTGGAATGTCGACATACTCAAATACCCCATGTCGACATGGTAGCAGTTTATTTAAAAAATTTGAATTTCAAAGGAAGTGTCTATTCGTCATATCATTTCACAAATGGACATGACTGTTGTTCTACTATAATAGGGGTGGTTTTGAACGAATTTGTATTTTCATATTTTTCTGGTTTTCACTTCTCTTCTTCTTCCACATTTTTTTATACACATTCTTGCCATTACTCTACCGAAATCAACATTGAATCTAACTAAATCATTTCTGGTTTGATTCCCTATCACTATCTAAATAAGATCTCAGTGCTATTCAGAGTTATAGACTTCTTTGTAATCATTTCTGGTTTGATTCTGTATCACTATCTCACCACCATCACTTTACAGTTGTACCGAACATTCAACAGGGGAATGATAAAGGCACTCTCGATAATGGAAGTGGTGATGCTGGATTAAAAGTTGACACTAGATTAAAAAGCAAGATCCAGGTTGGTCCTAGGATTAGAATCAAACATACCAACATAAACTCCTTTCTACTAGAAAAACAGACCCAATCCTCCAGAAGCAATGAGGACACCATGTCAATGGTAATTCGTTTTAACTCGGCTCGAAGGAATATGAGATCCAACAACTTGATCCCAAGTAGAGCAATTGGCAAAAATCTATCGGTAGAATATCGAGGGAATAATAGAGGAAGGAATCTGTATCCCTTTCTCTAAAATGATCATCGAATCTGATTTTTTAAACAATTTCAGAGCTGCGACGAATAACAAATTCAATAACACTACCAATCTTAAGGACCACCTAAGCACTTTTAAGAATTTTTATGGATATTCTGAAGGTTGAAAGGATGGCCCACCTCAAATTGTTCCCTGTCTACTAATCCGGGGCAACATCGTGTTAGTTTCGATGATATAGATTAGGAGAGATCAGATCTTGGAGGCAATCATCTATTGATTTCCTAAGACGGTTCAACTTGGGAAGGGAAGCCACCCCAAACATTCATAGTATATCATGTGTGAAGCAAGAGGAGAACAAGATTTTGCATAGTTTCATTAAGCGCTTCAAGATAGAGGCCCTTCGGGTTAGGGTGACCAGTAAGGAGGCATTATTGATGGTGGATCATGTCGAAATACGGCGAGGACCTGCTATGTGAGAGAAAAATAATAGGAAATCTTGCAGAAGCATGAAAGATTTTTATGAGAGAGCAGTTGGCTACATCAGAATGAAGGAAGCAGTGTCCACAACTAGTCATAGGGGATCTCCACTCCCAGCTATGAGCGAAAATAGGGTAGATGGATTTCACTCACCAAAAAATTGACAAAAAGAGCTAAACCTCACAACAGAAATCCCCCCCCCCCCGCTCACTCCCTTGGATAGATATTTGAAATGACTAAAGAAGAACTATCTTATGACATACCGAACATGGAGAAGAAGCTAGAGCTATCATCGATCAACATTCACCCTAGAATGCCTTTTTGGGAAGACCTGCTCTGGTTGATCTAGGAGCTATCATTTCTTAAAAAGACTTACTCATGAAATTTAGTGCCCCGAGGAGATAGGATTTTTAACATGAGAATAGCTGTCAGCTAGGGAAATATATCATGTAACTCTCAACTCTAGTAATAAAAGTGTTCTAAACTATCCTATAGTTTCTTCTAATGATAGCAGTAGTACGACTGAGGTTAAACTTGATCACAAAACCATAGCACTGTCAAGTATACAAGCTAATACAATAGCAGGTAACTATATACCTTAAGAACCAATAGAAAGGAAAAGTGAAAATATATGCACATGATCTGCACTAATGAATATAATTCAGTTTACGACGGTATTTCTCTATAGAGGCATAGAGATTGGCATCCACAGTAAACTCGTCCGTGGAAGTAGAAATAGAAAGTGAAATCAATCCAATATTAGGAGCGACAAAGATGGAATTAAAGCTAGTAGATAATACTAAAGACATATAAATAGATCTAGAAGATCCCAAAAAGGTGTTAAAAATTGGAAAGAACCTTAGTAAGGAAACCCGGAACGAGCTTTTGAACTTCCTAAAATGACCAGTAGACGTGTTTACATCGGCCCATTTAGACATGGTAGGGATAGACCCAGCCGTTATTTGCTATGCGTCGAATATCGACCCAAAGGCACGATCAGTCACACAGAAGCATAGGACTCTGGACCAAGAAAGGTATAAATCTCTACATGAAAAAGTTAAAAAATTAAAAGAGAACATGTTCATTAGGTAAATATACACCCTAAGTGGATTGCCAAACCAATACTGGTAAGAAAACCTAATGGGAAATGGAGAACCTGCAAAGGTTAAACATATCTTATTAAGGCTTGCCTATAGGACAATTTTCCCTTACCCAAGATCGACCAATTGGTAGACGCGACTAGTGGGCATGAGCTACTCTTATTCACGAATGCATATTCGGGGTATAATCAGATAATTTTGTTTGAGCCAGATTAGGAACATACCAGCTTTCTAATAGATAAGGGGTTGTATTGCTATAAAGTCATGCTGTTTAGACTCAAAAAAGTAAAGGCGACCTATCAAAGGCTAGTCAACATGATGGTTGTAGAGCAAATTGGAAAGAATGTGGAGTTATATGTGGATGATATGTTAGTCAAGTCAAAGGCAACCCTAGATCATGTCAAATAGTTGGAATAAAACTTTATGGTTTTAAGATAGTATTACATTGAGCTAAATCCACTAAATGTACTTTTGATATTCAGTTGGGCAAGTTCCTTGGATATATATTGAGCGTACGAGAAATCAATGCAAACCCCAAGAATGTCAACGCCATAAGAATGATGAAAATCCTGGAGAAACCAAAAGATCTAATGAGCCTAAATGGCAGAGCAGCAGCCCTTAGTAGATTCATATCTTAAACTACAAACAAATAAATCCAATTCTTCGACCAAGTAAAAAAGGTATGCAACTTTGTTTGGACGGAAGACTACGAGGCAACATTCTAGAATAAAAAAGACCATTTTATTAACACTCCTATATTGTCATAGCCAATAACAGATGAGGATATATATATATATATAGCTATAAGTAATCAAGCTATTAGTGCTGCCGTGGTACAAGTTGAAAGAGTATAAATAAGCCTATCTTTTTTACAAGCAAGCAGTTATTAGGAGCAGAGCAGAACTATTTAGTTATCGAAAAGCCGGTGACAACCAGCTTCTTACGGCCAGAAAGCCACAGCCCTACTTTTAGGTGCATCCCATCAAAGTCCTTACAGATAAACCTCTTAGGAAAATATTGCAAAAAGCTGAGACATCGAGCCATCTACTAAACTGGGCCATCGAGCTCAACCAGTATGACATAACCTACTGTCCTAGAAAAGTCCTCAAAATTCAAGCACTCATTGATATTATTGTAGAATGTACTTTACCAAGCAAGCCCTAGACAGAAGAAAAAGCAAGCACCCCATAGTTTTGGCACCTATCCACAGGTGGAGCATTAAATGAACAAGGAGCAGGAATTAGGTACCTATTGAACATGCCAGACAGCCTGAACCTATATGGAGTAGTGCAGCCCGATTTTAGTGAAACCAACAAGGTAGTAGAGTATAAAGTTCTCTTAGCAGGCCTGCAAATGTCCCAGGTGATGAAGGTAATGCACGTCAAAGTTCATAGCGACTCTCACTTGATTGTCAATAGTACAGGGCAATTACCAAGCAAAGGAACCCACCTTAGCAAAATACATGGGGTTGTCCATGATTTTGCTAGACCAGTTTGAGCAGGTCGAAATAGACTAAATCCCTTGGGATAGCAAATCATCTACTGATTCTTTAGCAAAATTGGCTAGTAAAAAAATGACCAATGAAGTAAAGGTGGTGCCAACAGGGAATCAAACAGAGACAAGCATAAGCGAATCAAATCAAATATTGATTCTGATCCACGCCCAATAGGTCATCACTCAGGGTGCATAGAATCGGGGAACAACCAAAAATCAAGAGCAACTTGTTGTAGGGTCCTCGCTTTAGCAAGCTGAAGAGGACAATTGGATGACGCTAATCAAATGATATCTCTTGAGCGGGGTCTCGACCCGGAATAGGAATGAGGTTTGAAAAATAAGATATCAAGCCCCATACTACTTCTTCTTTGATGGCGCATTATAAAAGAGAGGGCATTATAACTCTTATCTTAAATGTGATTCCAAGGAAGAAGGGGTACGGGTCATGAGGGAAGTACATGAATGATAATGCGACGATCATTCTTGGGAAAACAAATTAGCAAAAAAGGTGCTAAGATACGGCTACTATTAGCCAACTGCACTTCAAGACACGTAGGAATTTCGTCTGAAGGTGCAATAGATGTCATCGATTCACCAATATACCCAGACCTTTGTCACATGGAATTATCCTACTTGCAAGTCCATGGATATTTGACATATGGGGGATTGATCTGATAGGGCTGCTTTCAATATCGAAGGACGTAGCCAAATACGCCATAGTGGCTATAGATTACTTCACCAAATAAGTAGAGGTGGAACCTCTAGTCACAATTACTGCAAAGAAGATAATCACATTTCTAGTAAGGAGTATAACCACCGGACAAGGGATACCTTTCAAAATTATTTCTGACAATTGTACCTAATTTGAAGGTTAGGATAAGAAGGAGGAAAATGATAAAGGTAAAATGGGAATATCCTTCTTCCTACCCCTTAAACCCTTCTACCTTCATTTCCTTCATTCATTTTGCACAAATATAAACTAAACATAGAGAAAGGCTGGCCGTAGAAAAGGGAAAATAAGAAGAAACTAAAAGATCAGGGAATCAAAGCCAAAAGAAATCAAATCTACACCAATTCTCATCTTTGTCATCCAAATCAAGGTGAACAAAGAATATATATCTTACATTTTTAATTTATTTCGTTCTAAGTGTAAATCCATTTCTTTAGCCATATTATGCCACGTTTTAGTAGTTTGAGTGATTATATGCTGGTTGGTGATTTTTAGAATCTAAATATGAAATTTAGTGATATGTTTGACTTGGAAAACCTATCATATGATACCCAATGGCTTGAGATTTCAATATGCTGTTAGAAATATCATTTTAGAAGGGTGTTTTTAATTTTATAATTTTTCAACCAAGTATGGATTTTATATGAATTTTCTAAATGAACAAATTGGTTAATTTCCAGTTTATTGAAAATAATTAACTAAGCTTTTTGCCTTGAAATTTTTATACGTCGAAGTGTGATTAACTAGATTTATTTTCATTTTTAGGGATTTTATCTAAGAGTTTAGAAATGATAAATAAATTTTTTTGTCTAAAGGGGATTATTATTTTAATTAAAATGTTTATAATGAAGGTTAAAGTGTAAAAATATTTAGCGTTTAAAATTATGGCATGCGGCAATTTTCCTCGGTAAAGAATTTGATAGCCAATAAGGTTTGTAAAATTATAGAGGTTTGGTGAAAAGAAAAAACCTTTTATAGTAATTTTGTAGTTTTCTAAATATTTACAACTTTGCCTTGTTGATATTGGCTATGTCAAGCACATCTCATCACATTCTAGCAACATCGATGCGGAACAAAGAAATGCCACATGATGTCAATGAATTTGGCATGAAGTGGATTAGTTTGGAACCTCGATGAGGTTGAAAAGACAGAGATGGGTCTTCAATATGGGCATGTCGAGGCGCACGGATGTCGTAATTTACTAAGAAGCATGATGCCACATACCCTTCTTAATGATTTTACCTCGTCGACCCCGTTGGTCATTGAGCCTACTCTATGCCGCTTTTAACCTGTCATCGAGTTTACCCTATGCTACTTTTAATATTGTTATCGAGCTTAGTCAACGCCTTTAACTAGTCTTCGAGCCTAACCTATGTTATTACAATCATCGAGCTTAATCCAAAGTCTAGATTTTATACCCTTAGTGAGGCATTGATGCTAAATGTTTTATGCGTACCGAAGTTTAATATTTATTGTTTTAACACTACGACTTATGAAGTAGTAACTTTGGTACCATTCCCTTATATTTATAAATAAAAGACTTAGATAGAATGTGCAAAGATCTTTCATCGCGATGACATCGTTGAGTTTTATTATTGTAAAGGTTTTACATGGTTTTGGCCTTATAGCCTAAGTTTTGAGCAGGTCGAAGATCTTAATGATTTCATTTTTTCATCGATAATGTTTTGTAAAGCCTATATCATACCATAAGTATTTTGAGTAAAGTAAAGGATTGATATTTTCCTTGTTTTAAGTGTATTTTAAAGGTTAAATCATTCACAAAGATGTCGTTTTGAAATAGGATAGTGTTGATGCCAAAAATGGGCATCAACATCCAAAAAAATATAGTAGAGATTAAATGAAGAATGAAATTAAAATAGAGCAAAAATCATAAATGAACACACAGATTTTTATAGTGGTTATGGCAATCTTGGCCTAAGTCCATTTCATATTTTTGTTGGACTTGCACTTGATTATGGTTACAAGAACGTTTTGATCAGTTGGGATCCATTATTACAAGAATAAATAATAAAAATGAAAGAGCCTTCGCGGAAAAAAGAAGGATCCCTTTTCTAATGCCATACTTCCTATATATAGGGGAAGACATGCACGGATCGGGCTGAAATTTTGGTAGAAGAACCTTTGGGCCAAGATGGGTCCAAACAAGAATTTTAAGGCCCGTTGAGGCCCACAATAGGGATCTCCACCAATCCCTATTTTGGCATTCAAATGAGGTGTCATCCATTTGGTGGGTCCTCTATGATGTTAGCTATTTTCCCTCCAACTTTCATGCCATTACGACAAACCGTTTGTGGGATATCCGTTTCCATGAAGCTGTGTTGCATTAATTTTGATTTCAGCCGATACCTCTGGAGGGATATGTACTGACCACTCCAATCTCCTCGGATTAGGGTGCAATCCCTAGATGGTGTTTCTCATGTTGTAATGTGCTTATACTCTAAGTTTTATGTTGATAGCATCTGTAGATTTTGAGTTATTAACCAATCATTATTGCAATATGTAATGAAAGCTGAATGTGACCAATCCTTTTTATACCGATCCCTTTTATACCAATCACTTTTTATACGATCATTTTTATACCGATCCTTTTTCATAGGCGAAGTAATTTGCTCATAACTTGAGCATACAAACTCCAAATAACTTGAAACTTGAAATGTAGCCTTATGTGTCCTTCCCTGTCACTCCATATTGATCTCACCCAGTTTGGGATAGAATTTAAGGATAGGTATCAATCCCTTAGGGAAAGGTATACGCATCGATCCCCCGCCTAGGGGAGGCTTTATTCCGTACTTAGAATATTGTGGAGAGTCTATCTTTAGTCTCGGTTGATTATTGCTTCATATCATTGCCTACGCTTGATTTTTGAGTCTAGTAATCATCTCTCCGGGCTATCTTCTATGATGATCATCCAGTCCAACTTGTCTAGTCAGTCTGAATATTGCCAGGCCAAAAGGTCGGATAACATTTTTCCCACAAACTACGTCTTGTTGCATACATGGCGTGCTTTGAGTTGATGTCAAGTTAGGGCTGTCGGAGAGGATTCCATTCAGTGTATCTAATGGTAATTATCCTTTTGTTTCTCTTGAGTTGTTTTATGAGATTTGAATATCTCTTTGTTCGCTATGACGCTTGGTGATTACCAGACGATGTAAGTTCTAGAGCAGAATCTGTTGGTAATCGTCTGCATTTAGTTCCATTGAGCTGATTAGTCGAGTTACTATGCCTTGGTTATCTGATCCAATTCTTTCACTGATTTCCCCATGTGAGAATCCAATGTCTATCAATTTCAGGAAATCGAATTTTTAGGATGTACACATGCATGTTCAGGTATACGTTTGTGTTGTTGGCTCTTGAATGCGTTCATACGCTCAGGGTCACTGTCAATTTGGTGGAATGCAATTCAATCATTTGCAATTTTTTTGTCAATCGATCCTTCTCACTCCAAATCTTTGTGGACACAAGATGAAGTGATTCAATAAGTTGATGTTGAAGAGATTGCCGATGACGATCAATTATGGGTTTAAAACATATAGGTTGGCCTTGAGGTTCAATGTGGCCTATTGCATTTGGTCACCCATGAGATAAAATGAGGGGCGGTTTCAACCAGTTGCAGGCAAGGTTGGGCTTGATATTGATGGCAAGAGGAATGGTGTTTCTTGTAAAATGACTTTGATTGTAGGGCTTCTCTCAATATTCGTTTGAGTTTGCCATAGGCAATTCACTAAAGTAGGGGAACGGATTAACCCTTACTATACATGGTTCCTTCGCAGATGACGTGGCATGTATCTTTGTAGAGGATCAATCCTTTTTTGTTACTCCATTCGGGAAGGATTCCCGATTGTAAATAGTCTTCCATAGGAGTCATTTGTGACTCCTTGTCTAGCTCCATCTCAAGATTTGTCCGATCTCGATCTGGTCGGTGCTTGGAGCATTTAGTACTTCAACTAGGATGAAGCCTATTTACTGCACATCCCCGAAACTGGATAGCATGGCCAGTGAGTCGCTTTCTCATTTTTTTTCTCTAGGTGTGTATGTAATGGTGTAATACTAGAAGTCTACTAGTAGCTCTTAGACATGGCCCAGATAAGGAGCATGTTGCTGCCACCTAGCTCGATAATCTCCCCTGACTTGGCATACCGGTAACCAGGAATTCCAATAGAATTGTAAAGTTTTCACTCCCGGTTCTCTGGAAAATTTGAGCCTAGTAATTAGAGCTTCATATTTGGCTTTGTTATTTGTCGTAGGGAAGTTAAGGTTTAAGACGTAGCAGATCGATCATTCTTCAAGAATCACAAACACGACTTTGGTGCTAGAACATTGATCATTTGATGCTTCATCCGTATACATTTTCCATCGACTGGTCGGTTCTCCACTACTCTCTAGAGATTCATCGAGCATAGTGAATTCAGCTATGAAGTCCGCTAATGTCTATACCTGGATAGCTCTTCGAAGGAGATAAGTGATGCTAAATTGGCTTAATTCAATGTTCCTCTTGAGTAGTCTTCCAAATGTCTTAGGTCGCTGTATGATCTGTCCTAATTACTTGCCGGGACAGACATTAACGTGCGAGCTTGTCAATCGCTAGTTTACATAATATACTAATCTTTGAATCCGGTTCTCTTTGCATGACATTACGGTGCTTATGGCGTGTACCGACATGGCTAAATAGATGTGTAAATCTATATGATTTGATAACTTGGATAGGATGAGAGGTCTCTCTAAGTGATCTACAAATCTTGAAATGTGTCGACGCAATCCCGCATCCATTCAAATTTTCTTTTCCATTTCTTCGTTAGGTCGAAGAAAAGAGTACACTTGTCAGCAGCTCTGGAGATAAATCGACTTAGGGCTATGTCAACCTTATCTCACCACATTCTATTATCATCGGTGCGGAACAAAGCAATGCCACATGATGTCAACGAGTTTGAAATGAAGTGGATTGGTTTGGAACCTCGACAAGGTTGGAAAGACGGAGAGGGGACTTTGATATGGGCATGTCGAGGCGAATGCGTGCCATATTTCTACTAAGAAGTATGATACAGCATACACTTCTTAATGTTTTTGCCTCGTCGGGCCTACTCTATGTCTCTTTTAACTTGATATCTAGTGTACCCTATGCTGCTTTTAATATATTATCGAGCTTAGTTAATGCCTTTAACTAGTCCTCGAGCCTAACCAATGCTTTTATAGTCGTCGAGCTCAACTCATAATCTATATTTCATACCCTTCATGAGGCATTGATGCTAAATGTTTTATGCATTACCGAAGTTCTATAGTTATTATTTTAACACTATGAATTATGAAGTAGTAACTTCGATACCATCCCTATATATTTTCAAATAAAAGAATTCGACATGGTTTAGAATGGGCAAAGATCCTTAATCGCGATGACGTTGCTGAGTTTTATTGTTGTAAAGATTTTACATAGTTTTGGCCTTGTAGCTTAAGTTTTGAAAGGGTCGAAGACCCTAATGATTTCGAGTTTTCATCACTAATGTTTTGTAAAGGATATACCATGGCATAATTATTTTGAGTAAAGTAAAGGATCAATACTTTCCTTGTTTTGAGTATATTTCAAGGGTTAAATCATTTACAAAGGTGTTTTTTTCAAGGAAATGTGGATGGGATAGTGTTGACGCCAAAATTGGGCATCAACACCCAATAAAATCTAGTAGAGATCAAATGAAGAATGAAACTAAAATAAAGCAAAATCATAAATGAACATACATACTTTTATAGTGGTTCGACAACCTTGGCCTATGTCCACTTCATATTTTTATTGATCTTGCACTTGATTATGATTACAAGAATGTTTGGATCAGCTGTGATCCATTAGTACAAGAATAAATAATAAAAATGAAAAAGCCTTTACAGCAAAAGGAAGGATCCTTTTCCTGATGTCATGCTTGCTGTATTTATAAGGGAAGATTTGCATGGATCGGGCTGAAATTTTGGTAGAAGAACCTCCAGGCCAAGACGAGGCCAAACAAAAATTTTGAGTCCTATTGGGGCCCACAATAGGGATCCCCCTAGAGGTACCCCATGATGTTAGCTAGTTCCCTACAAATCATGCCATTCCGACTTACCATTTGTGAGATATCGTGTTTTCGTGAAGTGTTACATTCATTTTAATTTCAACCGATCCCTTGTATTAGTGGGACTTAAGCAGTTTTTAATTTGGCATGAACATATTAGACCATATGAACTTAAAATCGAACAATGGGACATGCCATATATGACTTGAACACTTGAACTAGCGCATAGCCTTGAATCAGATGTTTAACACTTTTGACTTGAATAGATTAGCATATTTGTACCTATACGAGTCTACGCAACACTGCACTAAGTTGTACTTAGCATGTGGGACATTTGAATTGGATTTTCAAAGTCACATAGGCGATGGGATTAGTACCGGCCTCTTCCTTAGGCAAGTCTTATAATTTCAACACTTAGGTAGTGTATGTAGGTATGGAAAATGATAATTGAATTTTATATCGATCAATATGTTCGAGCATTTCTCTAGTGCATAGCTAATGGAATGGAAGCTAGTCAGGACAATAGGTAATGAGTTCGATAGTGAACGGCTCTTGATGCTTTGAGAACTTACCTGATAATGGCCGAAGATTAGGCTTAGAAACACATCGAATTAAATGTCGAGTAGGGTTCAGGCTCGTTTGAGCGCAGTTGCATAATTTGCTCTTGCTTTGAGTTTGATTCTGCTTGGGTATTCAAGTAGATTGGTTTCCATTCAATGTATCGTGATCTATTGCTCGTTACTCAGGTTGGAATGATAGTCAGCTGCCCATGAGCTTAGGCATCGATTCAATGGTTTTATCTAGGCATCTTTTTGCTCGTAGCCTCGAGTCATTGTAAACACCAAGCATGAGTTACACTATTGAGCTATTGCAGTCATTTTTTGGATGATCACATTTCTACCCCCAGTCTTAGGTTGATAGAAATACTGCATAGACAGTCGAGTCTCATCCTAGTCGTGTTTATACTTCCACCTAAGCTTTGAAGACTTAGAGTCGATTGATGAATGATCGATTCATAGCCACTTATTTCTCGCTCCTGCCCTCAAGTCTAGGGCATACGTCGAAAGTGGGAAGACAGGTCATGTCCGCTTTAGTTTTATATTATTTCCCGTTGAATCATGGGACTGAGTTATTTGATGGAAGGCCGAGTCGCGCCTATCGCGGAGTGTATTATGGTTTTTCCATCCAGGGGAATATTTGATGCTTCGTTGAATTTTGGATATAAGATGGGCACTAGATGGTCAATCATGTCCACTTTTGGTGCAGAAGTCGCCATACTTTGGGTAGGACCGAAGAATGGATGGTTTTGTCACATCCAATCAGTGATTGATGATCCCTCTATCGAGCCAAGAGCAAGGATCAATGTGTGGACAATCGATTCATATCTATTTCTAATTGCTCTTTTAGTCGGATCATGGCAAGGGTCAGCGAAAGAATGGTTGCATCGAATTCATTCGGAGCTGGGGATTCGGTCACCTCCATTTTGATTTATATTCTCCTATCAGATCTAGGGATAGAGTTCTCTTAGGTGTAGTTGGATCATCCTCATCCGCTTTCATACTCCTCTTGATGGAACGGAGGACGGTTTTGGAGAACAAATGGTCAAGTCACACTCATTTGTGATTTTTCTCCTATACATGCTTTGGCGATCAGATTTATTCAAAGCATGTAGTGCCTGTTGATCTGGTGGCATGATTTGGCAAACTGTAATTTCGAACGTCATTTCGATTGTTTTTGTGTTGCGGCCTCCTTGTGGTCATTGCCCTAAGTTATAAAGATCATCAAGTTGGAGCTATAGTGAGATGTCGTATTCATCTTTTTGTAGTTTGTACTCTTGTTCCTATACTTGGATTAGCAAAATTAATTCATGGATGGTTGAATTCTATCTATAGTGAGTTTATACTCCTTCTATCGAGTTTTGGTTAGAATTTATAGAATATTGAGAGGTTGAACCGCACTCATCTATTTGTCAATATGTCCACACTCTGGGGATAAGATTTTGTTGGCCGGTGGTCGAACCGCATCCAGTTAGTGTTTATACTCCAATTCACATTAGGGCACCAGAGTTATTTTGCTAGACGGTTGGACCACATTCTTGGTTTGGATTTTGGGCTTGTCGATGTTCAGGCAAGGCTTCGATGGTTCTTCGTACCTAGGTGCAAGCAAGGTCATGGATAGATGTATCACGTCTTCTTTCGATTGAACGGTCGAACCACGTCCAATTTAGGCTTGGGCTCTCAAGCTGCCCTCTGCATCGAAGGCATGAATTGATGCGTGAATGATCATATTATGACAACCTCCATTTGGATCCTATTTTGTCGAGCCTTAGAAGTAAGATGATTGTTCTGAAGAACTTTGAGCTCAAGAAGGGGAGTAAATGGTCGGATCACATCCACTTTTAGATGTGTGTTTACCCCCAAGTCAAGGGCAAGAGCAGAGAACGGACGGTCGAATTGCATCCATTTTTTTATGTTTATACAAAGTTTGATGCTCCGAGGACTAGAGTTTTATAATGGGTGGTCAATCACACCTTTTTGATGTTTATACTCCAGTCCGCACTTTGGGGACCAGAATTGATCAATAAACGGTCGAACCGCATCCTTTTTGCTTCGTACTCCTCCTAACAAGTCAAGGGCAAGAGTGGCTGGGTAGACGATCAAGTCACATCCACCTTACGTTGCAGTCTTTCCTCTTATCGAGGGCGATGGTGATGAGTAGACGGTCAGTCATGCCTACTTTAAGTCGAGTTTCCAAACTACTTCATGTGTCCAAGGCAGGTGTTAACGTGTGATTTATCAAATTGCATCTGCTTTAGTTGGACCTTAGACATGCTAAGCTACGGGAGAGGCATAAGTATTTTGGAAAATTTCAAGTATGAGCTTGGGAGTGGATGGTCGAATCACATCCACTCTAAGTCCCTCTTTGTTCTCCAAATCAAGTGTGGAGGTTGCTGAGGGGGCAGTCAGTCGTGTCCATTTGTGTTGGATTCTAACCTTATTGGGCTTTGAGTAAGGCATGGACGTTCTATCAAAATTGAAGCACAGAGTAAGAAGTGGATGGTTGGGTCACACCCACTTTCCATTTCGAGTCCTTGCCCCTAAGTCAGGGGCATATGGTAACCGATGAGCTGTTAAATCATGCTCATCTAGATGATCCTCCAAAGGTTTGGTCATAGTTGGTCACCTATATTGAGTAGTTGGCCCCCAAATCTAAGTACTTAGTCACCTGCATCGTTTGCAAGTAGTTTAGTTCAAGATGGTCGTAGTTCACAACATAACTGAAATTGAAATAAATCTTATCAATAAGTTAAGCAGCGTCATATGCTCGCTATTTTATTTTTCCATAGCCCTCTTCAACTAAAAGTCGACCGCAGGTGGTCCAATTGATAATCAAAGTTCTTTATTGATAGGCATCAAATGTTCCTTCCCCACCATTCTATAAGGCTTGCACATATTGTTGAAACTTTCCTTTCCGGGTTAGATTTCCAATCACATCTCGAAGGTGTCTGCAATTACCGGTGTTATGATCAAGTGTATCTTGAAATATACAACATTTCTTGGATTTCTTCTAGATTTCGATAGAATCTCTCGAGGTTGATTTCCAGTACTGCTCCGAGTCGTGAGTCTCTAAGTAGATGTTTTCTGTTGAATTGTTCAAAGGAGTATATGAGTCGAATTTTGGGATCCTAGGTCGTCTCTAGAATTTGAGTCCTCATTTAGAGCATCATCATTACTCTTGTTTTGAACCCCTTAGGCCATCGGGCCTGCACTGTTTTCTATCAATATTAGTCTTGCATCCTCCTTGCGTAAGCTTTGATTCGCTTTGTAATAGAACTGATCCAAGATCATAAGAGGCTTAGCTAACCAATCGCTGAAATCTGACTTGTGGTCGATTCCCCTATCAACGGCATCGGTTTGATATCCTTGCAGGAAGTGCTCACTTCAGTGACGGTGACATTGAATTCATACAAGAAATGTTTGAGTGGCTTGCATGGCATTTGGAATAAGTTGGGTAGTGACATTGCATCCTTGGATATTCTACTCAAAAAATGGTTTCAGTGAATGGATTCCAATGGGGGAAGATGTTCGAACTGTCATTAGTGTGGTCTTGGTTCTCTCTAATAATTGGTCAAACCATAGCTGCCAGGTCAGGTGTTTTGAAGATGGTAAGTTGGGGGCAGTCGCAATCTACCCTAGGAGCTTGACTCGGTAACCAATTCTAGTTTTTATCATATAGTCTTAGTTCTTTTGCCTCTAGAGTACCATTTTAGTAGCAATTCCTTGTCCATTTCTTGGCTGCAATTCAGTAACTACCACTTGATACTCTATGCCCTGGTCAGTCACAGGAAGTAAAGGAAGTGGATAGAATGCACCGTCTTTACGTTGGTTTCCGAAACCAAAATGCGGAGGCACTTGTAGAGGGATCGATATATACACCTTATAGAGGGATCAGTATATATAATTTTTGGAGCGGTCGGTATATATGCTAGAGGGATCAGTATGATATATATGTTGAAGAGATCGGTATAGCTGTTTCGGAGGGATCGATATTGACATCTTCGGAGGGATCGATATTGAGCACGTATATGTATTTAGGATTTGGTTACAACGGCATGATTTTGAATTCGCATAAGACCATGTTGTGTAAGGAAGACTCGACACTTTTTAGCTCCATGGACTTAAACATTTGCGTCGAAACTTGAACTTGAAAATGAGCCATAAATTACAGCACTCAAGCTTGATCATACATGCATATGGATGGACACAATCTTTTGCATCAATCATGAATTAGAATCCAACTTGAATTTCCAATGTTATATTCTAGTACGCCGACGTCAAATCTCGGTCCATATGTGAAATTTGCAATCGATTGACGTGAATGTTGGTTGAGCATTTTGCTTGGCTAATCAAACGCTAACATCATCAGATCCTACAACAACATAGGAAATAGACTTAATTCGTATAACCTTGGATGTCAGCTTCCTTTAGATTTCCTTAAAATCTGAGTAGAATAGAAAGTTTATCAGTAGAAAGCTAGATCTATCTCGCGAATGTGGGAATCCACAAGTAGATGATGAGATCCAATCAAGCTGAGAATTCATTTCTCAATGAAAGCATTAAAATGTTGATGTACAAAACGAGCATCAACATCAAATAGAATCTACTAGAGATTAAATGAAGTATAAAATCAAAATAGAGCAAAAATTATAAACACGCGGGTTTTTAATGTGGTTCTACAACCTTGGCCTACGTCCACTTCGTATTTTTATTGTTTTTGCACTTGATTATTTTTGCAAGAATGTTTAGATCAACTGGATCCATTAATACAAGAATAAAGAATAAAAATGGAAGAGACTTCATAGTAGAAAGAAGGATCCTTTTTCCAATGTCATGCTTGCTGTATTTATAAGGGAAGACGTGCGCAGATCGAGCTGAAATTTTAGCAGAAGAACCTCTAGGCCAAAACGACACCACATAAGAATATTGAGGCCCATTGGGTCCTATAATAGGGATCCCTCTAGTGGGCCCCCCATGATGTTAGGTAATTGCACTCCAAATTTTGCCATTCCAACTTATCTTTGTGAGATATCTCATTTTCGTGAAGTAATGCTACACGCATTTTGATTTCAGCCTATCCCTCTAGAGGGAAATGTACTGATCCTTTCAATCTCTTTTGATTGGGATGCGATCCTTAGGGGGTGTTCACCATGTTTTAATATGCTTATACTCCAATTTTCATGTTGATAGCATCTGTAGATTTTGAGTTATTGACCGATCATTGTTGCAACATGTAGTGAAAGCTAAATATAGCTTGTCCCTTTTATATAAGATTTCTTTTATATGATCCCTTTTATACCGATACCTTATCATAAGTGAAGTAATTTTCTCATAACTTAAGCATACGAACTCCAAACAACTTGAAACTGAAAATGTAGCCTTATGGGCCTTCCTTGTCACTTCATACCGATCTTATCTAGTTTGGGGCAGAATTTGTGGATAAGTATCGAGACCCTAGGGAAAGGGATAGGCACTGACCCCCAACTTAGGTGAGGCATTATTCAATACTTAAAATACTTTGGAAAGTCTATCTCTTGGTCTCGGTTGATCGCTGCTTCATATCATTGCCAAGCTTGATTTCTAAGTCTAATAACATCTCTTTGGGCTGTCATCTAGGATGATCATCCAGTCTAACTTGCCTAGTCAGTCTAAATATAGCCAATCAAAAGGCCGGATAGCAGGTAGAACCCAGAATTTTACTAAAAGAATGACTCGAAGATTAGAAAACTAGATGAGCTGATATAGGGTTGCATCCTATATTTTAGCTAGTAGCCCCTAGCTAATATAAGTTTAAATTTCCAGTGTGTTAGGCGGTGTCATGGGTAAGACTAAAAGAAGATTACACATAAAAATGAATACACAAAGTAGAGATAGGTTATTGGTGAGCCTGTAAAACCATTAGGATCAACTGACCCTAGAAGTAGTTAGTTACAGATAAACCATCAAGTTTTTCTCTAACAACAATTTAGAATATTTGTTAAGTCTGGTAGGCCCGAGTCTGTTATAGGTTTATAGTTAGCCTAATAAAACTATGATGTTGGGACAGATAGTCCACTAACTATATATTCTGTAGACATACAAGTTATTGTTATATTGGTTATTATAACCAATTTGGTACTAGGATTTTGATTGCAAAAGATATGCTTTTAGAAAGTATTAGTGAGGGGAAAACCCATTCCTTAGGCGGTGTAGTCTCACTAATTTTGATAAATCGAGATGTCATAATATTATTCACACCAGGCTTTTTGTTTGACTCGAAGTTCATGTTTTCCCCTTAAACTCTCGGGTGCTCAAAATTTAATTTGAGTAGTTTCAAAGTGAAGGTTTTTAGGTTTAGTTGGTTTTGGTGAATAAAGCTTCGAAAGACATGCAGAAGGCAAAGCTTAGCTATATAGGAGACTATCTATTTGTTTATTCCGTTGTGATTGAATGTTGTATGTAAAGGCAGATGTTATAACTATCTATGTAGTAATTATGATCATCTAAGAAGACATCTTCATATGTCGCTCTTGGCGTATTTTTTAATAATTATATTTATATGAACCTGGAAAACATTATGGGATTATGTACTGAATATGAAATACTAATTTGAAATGTAATAACAGAAGTTATTTTGAAATTGTGTTTGAAATATTTCATATTCTTATGCTTCTGATATTATGGATACCATTAACATTACCAGATTTTGTCACCAGAAATTAATTTATATACGACTACAGCATCTATAGCGGTTAGTATCGAGCCTCAAAATAGGGGATGTTACAATAGGCTTAAGTTTAGAGCATTTATTCTAACCCTAGATCCTCTCCATCAGACTCAAGACTATATGAAATAGATGTTATATGCGAGAAGTCAGAGCAAAATGCATGGGTTACATGTAGAC
This sequence comes from Allium cepa, assembly GCA_030765085.1. NCBI lineage: Eukaryota > Viridiplantae > Streptophyta > Magnoliopsida > Asparagales > Amaryllidaceae > Allium > Allium cepa. Next base: position 516,839,176 of record CM060938.1, read on the forward strand.
GCGGAGGCCAAACAGGAGCACTGATCTAAGGCATAAAGACTAACAAATGAGGTTCTAAGTTTGTTATACTTGCGTTCTGTCAAACTTTTCAGGAACATGTCTGCACAAGCATACACTGGGGGCAACCTAGACAGCACCATGCAAAGCCAAAACCACTATACTGGAGTTGAATACAAGGTCACCAAGGACATGCTTCAACATAGACTCAATCCTACAAGAAAACGACAAATATGAAGATTCCCCTCTCTCAATTTCTTGTCGACAACAGCCAAGGAAATAATTTAAATAGCAAGTAAGTCTCGGACTTATCTACCTAGCTTTCAGCACAGAATGAGGAGAACTATTATACTCTGACTGATATAGTAAAAATATATGCAAAGGAAGCAAAGCTACAAGTAGAGCAATATAGTCTGATTGCCAAGTACAACAACATATACTGGCCATTATAGACAATAAAAGATGCCATGCTCAAAAATCACGAACAAGATCAATTCCCACCAAAAACATGTCAGTGGTTCAGTCACATAAGACAAGTAATCCGGATAAAAAGACATGTGGCAAAATCCAAGGGTTGAGGTGTGTGACCAGAACGAAGATCAAGAGATCCGAGTGAAATCAACCACTATAAATAGGAAAAACATTATAGATGAAATAGACCTCTCTTCCGACATTTTTTTGTTTTTAGAAACTTTTAAGGTTCTTTTGTACTAGTCGCCATGGAATTCTACACCAAATTAAATAAGAGAGGAGAAAGGTAAATTTTCTCCATAGATGTAGGATTCCTTAAAATCCGAACCACGTAAATGTCCTTTTTACTGCTTACGTTATTTACCTTATTAAGTATAGTTCAATATTCATATTTGGTCATATCTGAATAACATAATGGCTTAGATATGATAGTTAAAGTGCAGTTATAGAATTTTGTAAGCATTCAACATCATAATACCTACCTAACAGCAAAATTAGGATCACTTAATTTTTCTAATTCCAAATCCGCTGAGTAGTTAACGGACAACTATTTAGCACAAGTTCGAGGAGTTGCAACACAAAAAATTCCCTTAACATTTTTCACTGTTCTTTATGAAACCAAAATTTTAGCTATACGCAAAATAATTTTAAATAAACAAATTTTATACAGATAAACTTATTTCATTAAATTCAAAATCAACATTTATTACCCCATTTCTTTTAAAGCTTAAAATTTCATAAACATGAAGTACCAAATTAAAAATCTCCCTCTTTGAAAATATAAACTTAGAAACCTTCATCAAGAATTCGAAATTTCTTATAGTTCCAAGGAGTAGAATAATTTCTCTTTTTAAAATTTCCTTTAGCAAAGACTTAATCCTTTAGAAGTTAGACTTTTAATTCATAGTATCAAAAAATTTGCTTGGTTTTCAAAAAGGAACTACGAAACACTCCCTTTTCAATGACTTACTACGGTAAAGACTTGTTCCTTTTGAAAATAGAATCTTTATTGCAAAACATTCAGAAATCAATTATCATTCTAGCATAATAGACTAGCCATTTATTATTCCAAATTTGTTTCTAGTTATAAGATAATTATATTATTTTAAATTATACATCAACATATATTGCTTTATTAATCAAAATGTACTGTAATTTAAATAATACGTTTTGTAACTTTGTGTAAAAATCTCCTATACTATCCTTATTTAACCAAATTCTAAATTTGACTAGGAAAAATATACATACACATATATAATTTTATCTTCATATAAATTGTGATCATTTAATTCCAATAAATTGTCAAAAACACCTTATAAAACTTTAAATGATCGAAAAATGGAGTAAACAAAGTTAACTTATATCTTATTCCTATTACTCTTCTCCTATATTATTTATCATTAGATTAAAATTTTCAATTCTATTACTACCTAAATTTCAGCTATTATTATCCATGTTTCCTTATACGAGAATGTCCCTCCTACCTATCTTACCAGACATTCTTATTCTTTTATTTTCTATTTTCCTATTTCATTCAGGTGTTATTTTCATTTATACATCCTTTTTAAAAAGAATATGAAAAAGAACTGCCAATTTACAAAATAAAAGAAATCATATGGAAAATAGAAGAATCTAAAAATGAAGAATCCAAAAGTTGAAAAAAAATTAAGTCAACATATTTTATATTTAGAAGTTAACAATTGAAAACCTTCTCATTTTTTTCAATATTTCAAGCCAATAAATTTCCAAAAATCATCCACCATTTTGTTTTCAAAACATTTCACCACTGTAAAATTACATTCTTTTTCCAAACTTTTGACATAACAAATGGTAGCATATTTCCAAAGCCGTTTAGAATCACTTCTTAAAAAAATATCAATTTATAATATACAAAATCTTCATTTAGTAATCTTTTGAATACTTTTTCAACACATTCAAGGAGTTTTCAAAAAAAATCTATTTAGAAAATTCTTTCTCATGGGATAGGATTTAAAACTGGCTTTAATTGTTCATTCCTCCGAACTTTCCTACTCAATCATCTTAAAAATCTGGTTATCATTTTATGGTGATTAATATACACCTCATTATAGAAGCTTATTCCATCCCTTCTTTACACCTTACATCCGGATGTTTACAAATATTCTACTTTATAGTATTTAATTAATACTTATCATTTTCATTTATTGTTTCCATAAATGTCACTTGGTCTGCTCAAATGGTTATTATCCAAACGGGCATTTCCTAAGACACTTATTTACTAATTCAAATTTTCCTTATTTAACTTCTTCCTTATCCTCCTATAATTCTTATTAATCTATCTAGTTTCTTGTAACTCCTCACTTATTGCACATTCATTGTATATTAAATTTTTAGAGATACAGCCTTTCATTTATGTCTTCTATTCCTATTATTTATTATTCTTATAGGGTCCACAATAGTAGGAAGTCTAAGTCCAATAAAAGAGTCAAGTATTATTCAGCTTTTAGGGTGCTTCCATGTATCGTGATCATGCACTTCTTAGTCCATTCCCTACGACGCGATCTCCATTCTACAGGTAATTAGAGTAGGAGTGTAAATCTAACTCTATTAATTTTTTTCAACCTATAGTCACTTCGGCCATCCTTTCGAAATATGGTCGCAACTACTTCTATGGTCGGAATTTATACAACTAGGTGTATATTCAAAATAAGTATATATATTTATAATAAAACCTTTTGAATAACCTTTTCATAAATAACAGTACACCACTCATATGTATATATTCTCCATTTGTCGAGTAGCCTGGCTCCGATACTAGATGTAATAGTCACCCTAGTGGTGGTGGCTACAAATTGTAACCTCAACAACTTGTTTTTCGGCCAGCCTCTCGACTGCTATGCCCATCCTCAAATGGCCTCGTCAATCCATCTTGTGATAGTAGGGGTAAGAGACAAAGCTTCACCATAGTTCACAAAGCGAGAACCCCCTATTATGTTTCAAACAGCTCTAATACCAAATGTAACAACCCACCTGAAACAAGCCTAAATTCCGACCTAGAAAAGACCCATCAAAACTTAGACCTATTCCCAAGCTAGTTCTTGGTTGGTGAGAATAACAACATAGAGCTATTTATTTATTCTTTTAGAACTTACAGCAGAAGGAACAAAATATAATAGCAATAATAGTACTCATTTATCTCAAATCAAATTCAAACGTCACAAAACATAACATAATGTTAATAACAACCAATACATCATTTTGTTCCATAAATACATTTTATAGGTATAATAGAAAATAGCACGAAAAGATAGATAAGAACTGACACAAGCTTCAGTAGTGCCATCTTCAAGCATTATTAACTCCTTCTCTAACCTGTATTGTAATGAGGATGGAGTTAGAACAACACATGTCTAGTGAATAGAAATCTTGAGCCTTACTACTTCAGTACTTGGGCAGTATAAATTAAATAGGAATATGTATTGCGTGTTTTGAAACCATTTGATACTCCATATAAGGGAAGGAGGTGGGCCCTCAAAAAACCAATTAGTACATTCCATTCTCGAAGCATGTTTCCAAAACCCATAACCCACAACAAAAGTAAAAAAATTCTAACAATGCAAGAGGTAGAACCCAAGCCAATTCATACCTTCTAATAGAAAATAGGCAGACTCTGACCATTTTAAGATCTCAATCAGAGTAAGCCCCCTTCATTTAATACATATTCCTAAGGTGGACCACATATAGGTGTCCATCTAGCTGACATTGCACAAAAATCTCTTTGGACACTTGATACTTCCTATTGAAGCAAACCTTTCCGAGATATCCTTAACTGTGCCTAAACCTAATCCCAACCTTTTAATAATTCATTTGATAAAAAGAGTTGGGCCTTCAAATGACCAATTAATGCCTCCAAAACCTTAAAGCAAGTCCTTCGTCTTATGACCCATACCCACAATAACATCTCACATTACCTCGACTATTCATAGGTATTGGTAGCCAGATTGACTAGGCAGATTTACCCTACGTCATTGGGACAAACCACATTCGTAGTTATTTACCATAGGTGATGTCTTACAGCCCCAAAGTCATACTGCTAGTAGACAGCTTAGCTGGGTAGACTTTGTGTCTCTTGGCTGACCTCACATCATTATGACTTATTCATATTTAGAACACTCTTAATATCATCACACGCCTCACCGTGTCCATTAGTTAAGCTGTATAAGAATTTATTCTTATTTTTTCCTTAGCAATCAATTACTTTTCTTAGGGGGATTTAATGATACTTATTGCCTACTTAACAACTCAATTGCTACATTAAAATTGTATGCTATTCATGGTAATCAGTATATAAATAAATACGTGCTTTTTTTTATGCATGCGGAGATTACGCCCTAACTAACATTAAATGTTAATTCCTGTTTAACAACAATAATGCAGGTCCTTTTTCCATATTATCAATGGTGCCATATTTCTAATATCTATAATACGGGGTTTCAATATCCTTAACGAAGGAATTGATATTCATATCCTAAAAATGCAATAAATAAACTTGTACATAATAGAAATTTCAAATCAATCTATCACAAAAAACGATGGAATAATCTCGAAAATAAGAATTGCACTTCCATTTTCAGCTTCTATTCAACCCCTCTTTTATAATGAATTAAAGATGGAATTTCTCTTTTATTTTAATATGGAACAAACGGTGTAAACTACAAATAAATTTATATTTTACACCGTAATTGAAACTTCATAATCAAATTAGAATTAAAGAGGAGTGGAATATAAATTGAAATCACCAAAAACTGCAAAAACTACATATTTCAACAATTCAATGTAAACAATTGAGAATTCCAATAAGAATTGACATTTTGAAATATAGGAGTTTTGGGTGGGTTTATTTTATTTTCGTAAACCCAAAATCCCTAAGGCATTTCAAATCCATAGTATTAAGCAATTACTGAAATAAGAATGCTAAGATTTCCACTCACAGTTGGTCCTTAGCTTTGCTTCTTTTTGGATTTGAAACACTAATTATAATATCCGTCAAATCTCTTCTTCTTGATATACACAATAAAGGATTTGTATGTATATTAGATTCAGAAAGGTTAAAGGAGTAGAAGAATAGAAATTAAATAATATTAAAAGATAAGTATATGAGATTTCTTTTCTGACAGAGCTTCACTGATGCTCCCAAAATATTTTATGGGTAAAAATGAGGGGTCTAGGATCTTATTTATAGGGGTTGAAACGCACCATAGACGTAGGATAAAAATAGCTTAAAATGAATGAATCTGGGCATTCATCCCCTTAAAACCCCTAGCCGCCACTCTAGGTAGAGGTCGATCGCCCCATATGCACCGATCAACCGCAAAGGGTTGACCAGTTAGGTCGCACGGTCGACTGCTCCTCCATATTCAGGAATGTTTATTTGTTTACCATTATTATTTAATTTTATTCCTTAATTACCTTTTAACGTTAGTGTGAACTTAGATGTTTACATAACCCTAAGTCTAATCTTGGTTAATTTTTAAATTTCATATTTTAAAACCAATTATTTGTTTGAATTTGAATTCTATTTCAATTATTTTAAACCCGAAATCTTCAAACGTTATAACTTCTTCTTTCGAGCTCGCATACAACATATTATATATGGAAATTGATTAGAATTTGGTTGTGAGTGGAATAGTAAAACTATCATGGTCAAATTCCAAAATTTTCATTTTTTACCCCTGTCTTATTTAATCTAATTAATATATTTTTGTTTGCTTATTTATTTATTTACATATGGTTGATTTTATGGGATGTCACGTATTTCCTCCTTATTTCAACAAAATAGGATAAGGGAAGATAGGGATTGCTGAAGAAGCGAAGGTAGGGATGCTGTAGTGGTAGTTGCTTATCCGTTATCATTTTCTTATGTTATTTTACAAGCACCTAGATTTCACACTATTTTTTGTTATTGTTGGTTTGATACTTTCATGCTATATCGGTTATGTTGGGATTTTTGTGTTCTCAAATGACTTCCATTAATGGGTACATGTCTTATTATTATATTTTATCCATTCCACTGTGAGATTTTGAAAGTTAGATAGATGGCTTGTGTATTAGTATATTTCAATTTTATCAACTTAACAGCTTGCCTTGAGATGGGCCTAAGGTTCATTGGGCTTTTATTGGGTCGAAATTAGGTCTGTTTTGGGGTAGGTTATTGTGATTACAACTGACTACTTCTACAGTCATACATGATTATCGCATATCACAGTTAATCAAGACAAAATAAAATCTGTTCATAACCACGAATTCAATTTTCTACAAACACATGCTATAGGAATATGTACATTCTATAACTAATCAGAACTATAACATGTAAAAATAATTATCTATCAACAAAGAGTGAAACAATATCAATCACATATCAACTCTAGTCACAAGTCATATCATGCATCCTAATAATCCAACCATAATAGCCCATAACAAAAGTTCACAGCAAAACTCTAGTTGGTCAGATTATGCATGCACAAATAGATATTTAAACAGACAATTAGTATGGCTCACCAAAATAAAGCACATGCACACAAAAATGACAACATCACACTACCATACCAACAAAAAATACATGTGTCCTAACCCTATACTGAATACACATTATCCACGATATATGTATACTACAAAACCATCAATGAACTTCCTCAATGTTTCATCCTCAAAATAATTAGTTAGCTATCTCATACTTGCACCTTCCTAAAATAACATATATGTCCACTCATCGCTACATCCTCACATATATGTGCATACTCATTGCAACATTATCAAAATAATATGTGTCTACTCATGACTACATCCTTAAAATAGTATGTGTCTGTTATGGCAACATCCTCAAAATAATATAACCATCAACTCATGTTGTAAGTGCATCTTTCCTCTATTCCCACCCATTCAAATGGTCAGGATGTGTTGACCCATGTAAACGGTCCTACACCAAGCACTCTTGGATCTATGATGATACAGATAACCCACTTAGATGGTCAATAAATATTCAACATTATGGCTTCATGAATGTTTGAATCTATGTCGCTCGGTCGCCTATGACCTAGACATACTCAGACTATCTCGAGAAGATATAGTTTGGCTATTCATGGTGAGCGTTCCTACCTACCCCTTTTTACAAGCATAAATCAAAGCTTTTCATCGTCAATGATACACAAGGACTTTCCACATCAGAACCCCACTTTTTCCCACCTTCAGATCACATTAAATATAATATTCCATAATCTTCTTGTAATAACTTCTTCATTCGGTAACTATGATGACTCACCTAAAATTCAAAAAGGGGTCTTCAAGCCTTCTGTGACGCCCCACCTCTATACCCACGCTAGCCAAGAACACTACGGTGTAGTGCTGTCAACTAGCGCGGAGAATAAGGCTGTTGAGGAGCGACCATCCATGTAATTTCTTATCACACGGTGGCTATAAAATAATCTTCGGAAACAAATATAGAAGTAAGCATAACATGCGAATCAATCACAGATATCCATATCACAAAGGCGGAAAGAGATATGAATATATATCACATAAAAGTGCACATCAGAGTAGTGGTCTAAAAAGATCCACGATAATACAAAAGAATAGCAACGCGTGCTATACAAAAGAATACAACTATGAGTCTATATCTTAAGTGTAAACAACAAAAGCTGCTAATCTAAACAAGTAGCCAAAAGTCTGAGTAGTGAATCACTGGGGAAGGAGTCAAGCAGTAGCACCTGTAACATCTCGGTCTGACCCGAGTATTATTTATAAGAAAATAATAAACGGATCAGTCTAGCTATAAATATCAGATGACATGATATAAAATAAAAGATATGGCATAAACATAAAATATCCATACTGACATACTACTATAAGTATGCAAATAATGATCAACAGGAGATCAACCGATAAGAGATAAATCAATATCACAAGAATCTTCTCAAAGATCCGAAGAGGGCATCATACCCTAAACTTGTACTCATGACAAGTCAAAGAAATAAATTCCAGAAATCAACACAAGAAATCCAGAAATCATAAAAAGGGAAAGAGGCCTATCACATGACGGTCCGAAGACCATGGGGTGCTACCCCACATGTGTGAGTGGAATCACACAGATTGAGGTCAAGACTAACCAAAAAGCAGAAAGGTATGTGTGAATGGAATCACACAAGTGGTGTCTAGTCTAACCTTGCAATGAAAGAGACATCGCGCAATTGCTAGTCTAATTCATAAAGCGATCATCAAGATCAACGAGAAGTGTCAATTACACTAAGCTAGTAAATATAGAAGTTTAGCTTCATGTCCCATAACCACTTGCTTAACTTAAATATTTACGAACAAACTGTAAATCTTCACTAATAAAATTGTCACAAGAGGTTCAATCGAACAAGTCCAAGAATTAACCGACGAAGTGAACGCAAGCGTTTCATACCACTTGTTTTACTAAGTCGTTTAATTAGATTTCTCATCCGAGTGAGGTAAAGGCTTGTATATACTAATAGATTGGAAAACGGTTTAAGAAAAGAGCTTTGTTATTAAAAATAGAGTTGAAATTGTTTGTTAAAAGAGTTTTGATATTTACTACTAGTATTGAAACCTTTATATTATAAAGTGACAAAACACATAAGCAAGTGTAGAAACAATCAGTCACAAAGATCGCATACAGAGATGCGAATAAAATCCAAGGAAATCAGCTCAATGTTTTTCAGATAAGATCCCCTACGGAGGGGGGGTCCAGGGGGGGTGGCAACCCCCCAAGGTGGGGGTGCGGGGGCAACGCCACCGCTTACGGGGTTCGACCTATAGGGTTATAAGGTCATACGACCTAACGACCTAGTGAAGACAAAATGAGGTCTAACGACCTAAGAGGGATAGGGTCGAGCGACCTAATGGTTGCGACCTAGGGGTCTAAGGGGTCAAACGACCTAGTGGTGTTCGCGACCTAGTGGTGTTCGCGAGTTAGCCGAAGCGAGCGACCTAAGAGAGACGAGCGACTTAAGGATCTCGCGACCTAACATTTGAATAGGTCAAGCGACCTAAGTGGTCAGGCAACCTAAGGTCTTACGACCTAACGACCTACGGTCTAAAGGCCATACGACCTAGAGGGATGCGCGAGCTAACGAGGCCAACCTAAGGTGCAAGCGACCTAAGGGACAACGGGCTAAAGTATGGTACGCGACCTAAAAGATGGCACGACCTAAGGCGAGAGCGGGTCGAGCGACTTAAGGCGATGCGCGACCTAAGACCTAGCGACCTAAAGGGATGCGCGACCTAAGAGAGGCATCAGGTCGAACGACTTAAGGGTGATGCGACTTAAGCTCAAATACGAGCTACGAGCTAGCGACCTACGACCTAAGCTCAAATGCGAACTAAGGCCTACGACCTAAGGCCCTAACGTACTAACATTTGTCGCGACCTAAGTGGTGACGACCTAACAAGGAAAGGCTGAGCGACCTAACGCTGCAGAGGGGATTTAAGGCCAGAAACGACCTACGACCTAAACCCCATACGACCTAACGTGAAACGACCTAACTCCGAAGTGAAGATTCAAGGCAGTGCGACCTAATGCGATAACACGCGAACGACCTATGGGTTAGGTCGCGAACGACCTAAGGGTTAGGTCGCGAGCGACCTAACTCCGAACACACGAAAATGGCCAGAACGACCTAAGTGCAGAAAATTCACCAAAACGCTAAAAATTGGAGTTTTTCGCGAATCCAATCCAAACCAAATGCAAATGTTCATGCTAAAGTGATAGGGAATCATTCCCAGCAACCCAATATAGTTATAGACTAGATTTGTGAGATAAAAATCTCACCTTTGCACTAAAGTTTATGAAGATGAAGCTTGAAAGCAAGGAGAAGCAATCCAAAGCTTGAATCCAATATCTTCTACTTGAATTTGGAGTTGAATGTTAGATTTGCAATTGAATTTGTGCTTGGAGTTTTAATTTCCCATTCCCTCCACCATTAATGCCAAAGCTTGATTTAGTTAGGAAATTTATGAAGAGTGAGGAGAAGGGGGTTGGAACTTGGGCTTAATAGGCTAAACTAACCCAAAGTCCAAAGCGGGAAAAGTTAGTGAAATTTCACTAACTCCAAACCTATCGATGTTTATACTTAAAAAAATTGTAAACGACATTTCGAACTCAATGGAAGTGGTCTCGAGTCCTAATTTGACCGTTTGCAAAAAGTAGCTTTTCGGACCAAAATCCGATTAACGAATTAATATTTAAATAAAATATTTAAATACAAACTCGATAAATATGCGGGTTATTACACCTTCGCTGGCGATGAGAGTTTTAATACATCATATACCCAAAACATTTATACAAAAATATTTTAATTCTCAAATCAAAGCTTCTGTGCTTTCTTCAAATCAAAATTCCTTTAATTCAAAATGTCGCTATCATTTAAAAATTTCGAAACTATATAAAATGTACGAACTAGTAACTTTTAGAAAATATCATCATTTAAAACCAGCCTAAAATAATATTAAGAAAACACTTTATAAAAATTTCAAACTGCATAAACAGCTTTAAAAATCAAAATAGAAGTCCTTGTTGAAATCAAATCACTTATGGAAGCCAATAATTACTTGTGTGAAAAAAAGAATTTTGAAACATACATATGTTAAAACTCTATTTTTTAGTAAAGATGGAATGAACCTTCTACCCGCCGCTTTGACTCCCCAGTGGTACCCATGAAGTCTTTAGTCACCAAAACTCTAAAATCGCCATTTCTCATCCTTAAGTAACATCATCGCATCTCTTTATTCAATCTGAATACCTAGCCCTCCTCAATATAGAAAACTACGTCATCCCATTATAACTAAACCAGACATGTTCCTTAATACATCAGCAGTAAGTCCAATGTATACCTCATCAAAAGTCAGTAATGGATAATTAAGTCATCATACAATCATCGTATCTAACAAGTAACATATGTTAGCACACAAGAGAAACAATCACAACAAGGTAAAAACAAAACAAACAAATAAAACAAGGTTGGGCAAATAATAACATACAATATAGCTTCTGAAATCATTCACTTCTCAATAAATCATTTGGTTGTGAATAAAAAAATGGCCTCTTCCCAACATCCATCGTTCTACCATCACCCTTAATCCTCCTTTCAACCTCTGTCATATCATCTCTCTTCATTTTCCCACCATTCTCCTTTACAGCCTCGGCGCCACCAGCCTCTCAACTACCATCCTTGGCCTCTTGGTCAAGCTTCCTAAGGTCGTTACTTCCTAGATACCTTTTCCTTTCACAAACCATGTGTCAAATATGATCTTCAAAGCCTCCCTACATAGGTTGAATGATCATCCCAACACCATTAGATAGTCTATGTTGATGCAGTCAAAGCCAATTTAGCCCTTTGGGGGAAGAAGTGAAAGCTACATGCTCTTTCCATTAGTTTTGCAAAAACCATTTCAAAATTTTAAGATGCTTCTAATATATGGACCATGAGCATATAAGAAAGCATGTAGAAACACAATACTATGCTACTGATGTGGACTTCGTAGGCACGTTGTAAAATTAACCAATTAGTCTAAAGCGAATGATAGTACTGCTCACGTCACGCTATAACATAACGTCTCCTTGAGTCCATTCAATATCGGCTCAAGTCTTTGACCTATTATCTCGTTTTTTCCTTTCAAAAATTTTCTTGCCCCAAAACAAACTCCACGTATGTAGTTAAAGAAAAACAACCCTACAACAATACATGCAAAAACAATAAACTCTTAAATAACCTACTACATGTAATCTTCACCATGCCTGTTGGCTCCATAACATCATCGATCTTTGGCAATATCTGGAGACATGCTTTTGAATCTCGTTCCTTAAAATCAGTATCCTTAGATATTTGAAGCACCTCGTTAATTTCCCTTTCATTGGTCTGCTTTAATCTAAGAAGAAGAAGAAAGGCAGCTTTTTAAGGAAAATGGTTAGTCAACACCACTAAATAGAAACCTGCTTTTAGTGCTTATAAAGGTTGAATTTTGGAGCGGTCCTAAATTAAAATGGAAGGACTTCTCAAGTCTCCAAAGGATACATGAAACACCCCCATAACCCTTAATATACCCAAAAGGACACAATAAAAGGCGTGGTGAGTTGTAGGTATAACTAAAACTAATAGAGACTAATATTCATAAGATAAAAATAAGTAAAAACAACGAAAACTAAAATAATAACTTATTTTGAAACAAGACTTCATAATTTTTTTATAAATCAAATAAGTCAAATACCAAATTCACATATATGTCTCAAAACCTAAGATGTGTCATAGAAACTCATAGTCTCAAAAATCAGAGTACATAATATCCCTCATAATAAGTCATTGCACAAAAAAGCTAAAGCTAGAATAAAAGAAATACATGGTAGAAATCTTGTCCAAGAAGCCTCTGAGAAACTACAACTTACTGCCCTCTCCTTCGATTTCTTATGGGGGGAAAGGGGAAAATAGAGGAGTGGTCAGACTAAAAGTCTGGTGAATGATAGTAACTACTAGAATCTTTAAGCAAAGTAAAAGTAATAGACTTTACAACAGTTCTACTATATGATAGGAAGCAAAGGAAATAGAGAAGAAAGAAACTGGAAACAAAAACGAATAAACTATTGCTCAATTAGTAAGATAGGTTAACTTTGATTGTTTGCACTTTTCCTTGATAGCTGCTTTGATTAGGTTGAAGTCCTAATTCTACCCTTTGATCGACCTGCTACTCCATAGAATCTACTGTGGACCGGACGTTACCCGACACAGTACACTTTGGTGTCTGCGAAAGACACAATTACTAAGCACTTGGAACTCATAGCGATTACGGAGCACCAAAATGGAAGTCGCACGCGTAACTACCAGCATGCCCATGTTACCCGTTGCTCCCTCTTTTGACCTTTTATTTACCCTAGGCAGTATAAGAGTGCCCTTCGTCTCACTTCAAGATTATGTGAAGAACCTCGTCTTACTTCAGGGTTACGTAAAACACCATGTCCATATAAAAATAGGGGAAATGCTGTCGATACTAGTCCCTGTCAAACAATAATCTAGTTGTGCCTCTTGTTCAAACCCCTTTGTTTGAACTACCATAAATTGACCGTATACTACCATTATAAGCATAAGCGTATCCATCGCCTCACTTTAGGATTATGTGAAGCACCTCATCTCACTTCAGGATTATGTGAAACACTGTAACCATAGAAATATTAGGGGAATGTTATTTGGTACAGGTCCTACTCTTATCTTTGCTTATTAACTTAGATAAATTATTTAAATAAGCCTTTATTTTTATCACTTACTATTATTGCTTTTTAATTTATCCTAAGTTTTAAAATAAACACTATAGTTTCCATGATTTACCATAGTTTATCAATTTATAACTTACGTTATAATCTTTCTTATTACTTAACCCAAGGTCTAAGTGTGAAATAAGCTTCTTCCTTCATTATTCTTTTTCGCAATAAGTCTAAGTCATAACTAGGCTATTCTTCTTAATTCATTCTAACTAATATAATAATTAGGCATAATTTCAGTCATATTCCAATTATATTACAGTCTTTGTGATTTACATCTCATATTCCATTATTTTAGATTTCTTATAATTTAATCCAATTTCACGTTAATTCTATTCTAATCTATACGCGAAGAGGGAGAAGGAGAAATAAAATAAAACAGAAAATAGAAGGAAATCCAAGGCATAGGAAGAATATGTAAATAACGCATAAATAACAGTAAATAAATTAAAATATATATGGAAATCCTAAGTTCTACCCTCCCAAAGGATAATAAAGTAAAGAACCTATTCAAAAGTAAAGATGCAAATAGGAAATTCGAAATTTACTATCAAAGAGAGATGTGGATAAGAAGTATGCATTTTCTCCTAATCAATTTAATCTTCTTCGAAGTCTTTTTAACGTCTTAGACTCTATCCAACGCGAAAGCGACTCGCGCGATCTTCCATAAAGAGCTTCGGAAGGTGCCATTCTAATGCTAGCTTGAGAACTACTATCATATGCGAATTCCACTAAAGGAAGATGCTTTACCCAAGTTCTTCCAAAATCGGGAATATCCATTCTCAACCATGCATGTCTTACAATTTTACTAACTCCATTTTACTATTCTTCTTTACTCTGCGCACGTAAATCAACATTCTTAGGCTCTTAGTAGTGTCCTATACATTCCACGGGAACTTCTACCATTACTTCAAAAAGTAATCGTTGTTATCCCCTACACGGTCTTGCACTTTTTACGTTACACCTAGGAAATGATTTCTCTATACTCCATATTTATAAGAGTTTGGTTGGGTATTTATCATTTAAAAAGCTAAGACTTCTATATTTTCAAAACATCAAATTCCAAAATCTTCGTCTTTAAAAAAATGTTATTTTTGAGCTTCTATTAAACTCAAAAATACATAGTTACTTAACATTATTTCCCAACCTAGAGGGAAAAACTTTGAAATTCTAAGTCCAAAACTTATTTCTTTTTTTCTTTTAAAGATCTTTTCAGTTTTCTATAAAAATTTGAATTTTCAAATTCAACTTTTATTAAGCTTTTCATTTTCAAAAAGTAATTTATATTTTCACCAAACCATTTTGGTTTAAAATATCTTTAAACTATTTTTATGCGTTCCCAAAACATCTTTTTATTATACCTTACGATCCCATACCTTAATATATTTGAATTACTTTCTCAAATGAGAAATTATTAACGCTAAAATCTTTTATGAACCTTTTAAAAGATAATTTCATGTTTATATGAAATTACAAGTAACTTAGTTTATATTTTTCAAAATAGACTATACAAAATATGGTGTTTTTCATACCTTGTATATCTCTTTCACGTATTCCTTGTAACTTGCACAAAACATTTTTATTAGTTTCATACAAAATTATACCATTGCTCTTTTCATTTCGATAGATTAAAGTATGTTTAATTTATATTCTTCCATGATAAATATTTCCTAATATCTAGCTTACACATTTTTCGTTTAGAAGAACTCATCTTCAAAACTATTTTAATCCACCCATAACAGGAAAATAAATTCCTTATACTTATTAAATAATAAGTGTACTTTACAAACCTTTTTTTCTATACTTAGAAGTTATAGTTTAAAATACATTTTAATTTGAGTTAAAACGGATGTTGCATAGAACACCGTTACTACAACACAAAATACTAGTGTACAGATTTAATTAAATAAATAAATACCAATAAATCTCATATACCGATGTAAAAGTATTTCTCTTGGTAGTCACTTACTATAATAATAGTGTTATAGCCTATGATCTTCTTATTTTTGCGAAAACATTTATTACAACAATAAAAGTTGTAATCTACATTTTGATACTTGATACACTCTAGGTTTTTATGTTTAAAATCTTTTTTTACTTACAATGAAACTAATGAGTTATATATATATACTCCCTAATTCTTCAAAAAGAATTCCAATTTTTTCTTTATATAAAAACCAACTTAAATTTTATACTATTTTTCAAAAACCTCATATTTATTTTCTTAAAGAAAATGTTGACAATTAAATTTTCAGTTCTAACAATTACATTTTTTTTCCACCTTCTAAATTTCAAAATTTTCAATTTATTGGGCTTGGCATAAAGTGGATTTTGACCTTACTAACCTAGGAGTATGTTTCTTAAATCTTGAAAATCCCATTTCCTTACTAAAGTCTTCTTCTAGATTTATTCTAAGGTACTACCGTTAAATCCACCTATACGAAACAATAATAAATTCGGTAATTATCTACACATGGGTTTTTATCTTTTCTTATCAACTGAACCTATTGTACATCCCCCAATCTTTGCCTACCTCTCTTTGTATTTCCATAGTCTGATCCTTAATGTAAAAAATCGTTTCTTAAATCCCTACCGTATGTAGACATTCTCTACACCCCAGTAAACGCACTTTAAAAGTGATACTTCAAGAACTTTGTCTTCAGCAGATTTATAACATGCTCTTCCATACTTTTTGAAAAATACCAAAATGTCGACCACGAATACCATCTTGAACTTTATTTTAGGACATCTCTAAAAACATGGTTCAACAAATCTATAGAATAGGCTGGGACGTTGGTTAGCCCAAAAGCATGACCAACCACTCAAAGAATTCATCGGGTGTCCTATATGTGGTCTTAGCAATGGTGTCATTAGCTACCCTAAGCTGATGAAATACAATGGCTAGACCAAACTGAGAAAATACTGAAAAGCCAACCAACTGGTCGAAAAGAACATCTATATTAGGGAGTGGATAATTGTTAGTCCTTGAGATGATGGTTTTGATGACAACAACCTTAGAATAATTTTATAAAATATAAATACTAACATTATAGTTTAGAAATATATGTATATGCAGGATTTAACCATGTAAGTACCAAGGATGAAGACTGTACAGTATAAAGATTCAAGATATCAAGATTGAAGACTCATGAGTATCAAGAATATCAAGATTATCAAGAGTTCAAGATTTCAAGAATAAGTAATTTAATTAGGAATATTGTTAAAACTCCTAGAAAAGCACTGGCATCTTAAAATCCAATTTATTCGTGGAATGGAATCCACTTCAAGCCCGTTAAAGGGATGGAACCCTAAGTAGGATGGAACCTATGAAAAATCTAGTGGAGCATTGTTTTGTATCCACTAACTTTTATTTAAAATGTTTTTACAATATTATATCTTGTTTTCAAAATGATTTCAAAACCTTCCTTTTAAAAGAATCAAAAACATCTATCCTGGTTTTAAATATTTTTAGCCTCAAAATAATCTTTATCATCAAAATCAAATTATCCTTAGTTTTAAATTATCTTTAATAATAATATATTTAACTTCTAATATTTATACTTAGATTTAAATATAAAACTATAGTAAAATTTTATATATACCAAAATATTGTTCTCTATATTTATTTATGTATTTTAACTATATTTAAGTATATTTATAAAAGTTTAAAATAGTTTTATTATAAGATAAAAGTTATTTTCAAGGAAAAACAAACCACCAAAATTTTCTTTGGGATGTCGACATACTCAAGATACCCATGTCGGCATAGTGGCAGTTGATGTCAAAAATTTGAATTTCAAAAGAAGTGTCTATTCGTCAAGTCCCTTCACGAATGGACATGGCTGTTGTTCTTCTATAAATAGGGGATGTTTTCAAAGAATTTCTAATCATATTTTTCTGGTTTTCACTCCGCTTCATCTTCCACATTTCTTTATACATATTCTTACCATTACTCTGCCGAAATCAATATTGAATCTAACTAGATTATTTCTGGTTTGATTCTCTATCACTATCTCAATAGGATCTCAGCGCTATTCAGAGTTATAGACTTCTTTGTAATCATTTCTGTGAGAAAAGGTGTGATTGTAGCCTTGGAAATCAATCAAGTGAGAAAAGGTGTGATTGTAGCCCTGGAATTCAATTGGGCTAACTTGTTGCCCGTGAAATCAAGTATCTCTACCCAGAGGATGGTGAATCTGGAGAGTGTACCTCCTAGCCTTGAAATCGAGGGTGCAATTGTACAATTGCTTTTGAAAGAAAATCTGTACTTATGTGCGGGACAGGATGTATTCAGATCATCATTGTCTCTTGACTCTGCATATAATCAATGTTCAAATTCAAGTTATCTACTAAAATTGTTTGATGTGCAGGAAACATGCTTTATGGGGGTTGAGGAATCAATCCACAACAGACAAATTGTGCAGATCAAAAAGAACAAATGGATACTCAATAGTGGATGCTCTAGGTATATGACTGGAAATCCAGATATTTTTAATGACATAATATACAAAGACGGAGGGCTGGTTAACTTTGGAGACAATTCAAAAGGATATGCGATTGGCATCGCAAAGTCGGTAACTCTGAAACTCCTATTATTACTAATGTTTTTCTAGTTAAGAATGTGAAAACATAATCTGCTAAGTATAAGTCAACTCTGTGATAAAGGATATAAAATTAAATTTGAAAAAGATAAGTATCACATTGAATATAACTATTCAACCATAATATTTGAGGGAATTAGGAAAAAGAATATTTATGTTCTTAGTATGAAAGTTTCAAATGAAAACCTATGTCTGTTGGCAAATACAAGCGACCCTTGGATTTGGCATAAGAGATTTGGTCGTTTGAATTTCAAACTCTTATCTAGACTATCTAAACATGATCTAGTAAGAGGTCTCCCTAAAACGAACTTTAAAGTAGATAGTCTATGTGATGCATGTCAATTGGGAAAACTTATAAAAAGTTCCTTTAAATTAAAAGATATGATTTCAACCTCAAAACCTCTTGAATTACTTCACCTTGATTTATTTGGTCCATCCCAAATTCTGTCAATAAATCATAGTAAATATGTTTTTGTAATTGTAGATGAGTATTCTAGATTTACATGGATAATATTTTTGAAACATAAAAGTGATACTTTTTAATGTTTTAAGAACTTTACAAAAAGGATTCAAAATCAACTTTCTCTAAAAATTATAACCATCCGTAGTGATAATGGTGATGAATTTGAAAATGAAAAGTTTGAGGAATTCTGCAATAAAAAGGGAATAACTCACAATTTTTCATTTCCAAAAACTCCACAACAAAACGGAGTAGTATAATGTAAAAATAGGATGATTCAAGAGTGTGCGAGAACTATGCTTTCAGATAGTAAATTACCAAAGTAGTTTTAGGCAAAAGCAGTTGCTACCGCTTGTTATATTTTAAATAGAATTTTAATTAGACCTTTAACTGATAAGACATCTTATGAACTTCTTCACTCAAAGAAACCTAAGGTATCTTATTTTAGAACTTTTGGAAGTAAATGTTTTATTTTAAATATGAAAGATAACTTAGATAAATTTGATCCTAAATCCGACAAAGGTATCTTTATAGGATATTCTAATAGAAGTAAAGCATACAGAGTGTGTAATTTAAAAACTAATACCATCGAAGAAATAATGCATGTTTCATTCGATGAAAATCTCAAAGATTTTGAAGATTCAAATGATGAAGAGGATTTAATCAATCAAAATCAAGAGTCAACTGAAACTAATAATGAAATTAATCATCCTAATAAAAGGACTAAACTCTTAAAAGATCATCCTATAGAAAATGTACTTGGAGATATGCCTCTGTTGTTGAAACTTGAAATAAACTAAGTCAAATAAGCAATGTAGCTTTTATATCAACTATTGAATCCAAAAATTTCAAAAGAAGCATCAATTGATGATTCATGGATTTTGTCTATGCAAGAAGAATTAAATCAATTCACTAGAAATGATGTTTGAGAACTTGTTGCTAGACCTAAAAATAAAACTATAATTGAAACTAAATAGGTTAATAAAAATAAAATGAATGAACAAGAAGAGGTTGTTAGAAATAAAGCTCAGTTAGTCGCTCAAGGTTATTGTCAAGAAGAAGGAATAGATTTCGATGAAACCTTTGCTCCCGTAGCAAGATTAAAAGCCATTAGGATTCTACTTGCTTTCGCAAATCATAATTATTTCAAATTATTTCAAATGGATGTTAAAAGTGCCCTTTTAAATGGATTTGTAAAAGAAGAAGTATATGTTAAACAACCACCATTTTTTGAAAAATTACCAAATCATGTTTACAAACTTAAGAAAGCTCTATATGGTCTAAAACAAGCTCCTAGAGGCTGGTATGATAGACTAAGATCTTACTTATTACAATCAAATTTTGAAATTGGTAAAGTATATAATACTCTTTTTATTAAAAGAAATAAAAATAATATTCAACTAGTACAAGTTTACGTAGATGATATCATTTTTGGATCAACTAATTTTGAAATGAATAAAGAATTTTCTAAAATAATGACAAAAGAGTTTGAGATGAGTCATATGGGTGAATTAAACTTCTTTCTAGGATTACAAATAAAACAATTAGATAATGGTATCTTTATTAGTCAATAAAAATATGCCAAAGACCTAATTAGTAAATTTAGTTTGACTACTGCGAGTGGAAAACCCACTCCTATGGCAACCAATGAGTACCTTAGTAAAGAAAATCTCTCGAAAGATGTAGATCAAAAATTATATAGAGAAATGATTGGATCACTACTCTATATCACTACTAGTAGACCTGATATCATGCATAGTGTTTGTCTCTGTGCAAGATATCAATCATAACCTAAAGAGACCCACTTAAAAGCCGTAAAACATATCATAAGATATGTTAAACACACCTCTGATTATGGCTTATTTTACCCTAAAAATGATTCTTTTGACTTAATATCTAACTGTGATGCTGATTATGCTGGTTGTAAATCAGACTGAAACAGTACAAGTGGAACTTGTCACTTTTCGGGCATTCTCTGATTTCCTGGTTTAGTAAAAAGCAAAACACAGTTTTTTTATCAACAACAAAAGCAGAATATATTTCTGCTACTTTGGCTTGTTCTTAAGTTATATATATGCAACAAACTTTAAAAGATTATGGTTTAAAAATCTCAAAATCACCAATTTATTATGATAAACTAGTGCGATAAATTTATCCAAAAATACTGCTCAACATGCTCGAGTTAAACATATTGATATAAGACATCATTTTCTCAAAGATAATATAAATAAGGAAGTAATTACTCTAGATTATATTAATTCTGAGAATCAAATTGCTGACATATTAGCAGAACCCTTAAATGAATCTATATTTACTAAATTAAGAAGAGAATTAGGAATTTGTTCAATAACTGAAATGTAAAAATATAAATAACAAAGTATAATTAAAAATTAAATCAAAATAAATCAAATAGTAAAAACTTCAAGGACCATGTCGACATACCCCTCAACCCATGTCGATATATAATGATTTTTTATTCTTGAAATTTTTCCCACCAAAATTCAAATAATTGGTTATATATTCTTCTTATTTTCGAAATTTTGATCATTCTCTCTGTTCTCTCTCTGTTCCAACTTCTGAAATAAATTAAACCATGGCCTTCTCTACCAAATCAAACAAAAATTCAACCTTTTCATTCCCTTCTCCTACTTCTGGACCATTTCAATGAACTACGCTCGCTCGAGTGACAAAAATGGAGGATTCTCTGAAGGATGCACTGCAATTATTGACTGAAATTCAAGTGGTGCAACTTAGAATGGAGAAAGAACAAGAGAGGCAAGGAAAAATCCTTAGGAATTTGCAAAAATTTCTAATGGACAATCATGCTAACCCAATCTTGATTGACGAAGATTCTTCAGGAGATCAAGTGCAAGAGGGCATCAAGGAAGAAGAAGAAGCCTTCATGGAAGAAGAGCACGTTGAAGAAGACGACAAAGTCGTTTGTGTTGGCGAAGTGTGCTTTGACAAAGATGGAAATCTTGTCGAACAACGTGGGAATTTCTATTTCCACTATCCAAATTGTTCGTTTCAGCGATCTCCTATTTTCAAAGACACTCATTAGTTTCTTTCTCTTTTTCCTATTGTTGTATGTTCTTTCTTACGTTCTCTAAGAGAATGTAAATATAACTATATAATTAATAAATAGTTCATGTTCATATATATGTTCTATTAAAATTATTATTATATGGATACTTAGTTAGGATAGTTAGTAGTTTAGGACTAAGTTTTAAGTTTTAGAGTTAAGTGTTGATTATTTATGATCACACTATCATTATAATCACATGTCATAGAGTATTAGATTAAGGGGCAGTTATATAGTTTCGAGTTAGTTTTTTTTTGTTGATGAAAAATAGGAAAAGTATAAAATAGGATAGTTAGGCATAGATTAAGGGGGAGTTATTAGGATTGGAGTAATATTTTATAAACAAAGGTTGTCATCATCAAAAGGATAAGATTGTTAGTCCTTGAGATGATGGTTTTGATGACAACAACCTTAGAATAAGATTATAAAACATACATACTAACATTACAATTTAGAAATATACGTATATGCAGGATTTAACCATGTAGGTACCAAGAATGAAAACTATACAGTATAGAGATTCAAGATATAAAGATTGAAGTCTCATGAGTATCAAGAATATCAAGAGTTCAAGATTTCAAGAATAAGTAATTTAATTAGGAATTTTGTTAAAACTCCTAGAAAAGCACTGGCATCTTAAAATCCAATTTATTCGTGGAATGGAATCCACTTCGAGCCCGTTAAAGGGATGGAACCCTAAGTAGGATGGAACTTACGAAAAATCTAGTGGAACATTGTTTTGTATCCACTAATTTTTATTCAAAATGTTTTGACAAAATTATATCTTATTTTCAAAATGATTTCAAAACCTTCCCTTTAAAAGAATCAAAAACATCTATCATGGTTTTAAATATTTTTAGCCCCATAATAATCTTTATCTTCAAAATCAAATTATCCTTAGTTTTAAATTATCTTTAATAATAATATATTTAACTTTTAATATGTATACTTAGAATTAAATATAAAATTATAGTAAAATTATATATATACCAAAATATTATTATCTATATTTATTTATATATTTTAACTGTATTTAAGTATATTTTAAAATTTTAAAATAGTTTTAATATAAGATAAAAGTTATTTTCAAGGAAAAACAAACCACCAAAATTTTCTTTGGGATGTCGACATAGTCAAGATACCCATGTTGACATAGTGGCAGTTGATTTCAAAAATTTGAATTTCAAAAGAAGTGTCTATTTGTCATATCCCTTCACGAATGGACATGGCTGTTGTTCTTCTATAAATATGGGCTGTTTTCAACGAATTTCTAATCATATTTTTTTGGTTTTTACTCCTCTTCTTCTTCCACTTTTCTTTATACATATTCTTACCATTACTCTGTCGAATTAACATTGAATCTAACTAGATCATTTTTGGTTTGATTCTCTATCACTATCTCAACAAGATCTCAGTGCTATTCAGAGTTATAGACTTCTTTGTTATCATTTTTGTGAGAAAAGGTGTGATTGTAGCCTTGGAAATCAATCAAGTGAGAAAAGGTGTGATAGTAGCCCTAGAAATCAATTGGGCGAACTTGTTGCCCGTGAAATCAAGTATCTCTGCCTAGGGGATTGCGAATCTAGAGGGTGTACCTCGTAGCCTTGAAATCGAGGGTGCAATTGTACAATTGCTTTTGAAAGAAAATCTGTACTTGTGTGCGGGACTGGATGTAGGTTAACTCCGAACCAGTATAAAATCCAGTGTGTTCTTTCCTTTACTGCTTTTACTTTATTTATGTATCTATGTTTGTTTCTGTGATCATATCTATGTCTGAATATTGCATACATTTGTGTTCAAATTAACATAAACTCAAAAAGATTTAGTACTTTCTTAAAACACTATTCACCCGCTTCCCTCTAGTGTTTATCCTAGCCTTATGATCTGTAATCCGCATTTTTAACAATAATGATTCTTCTTCGTAAACTTATTAAATTATCTATAGTCAATGCAAAGTCGAAGAGAATCACCTACTTTGGTAGCGAAGACAACTGGCGCTCCCTATTTCGATATGTTTGTTCTTATGAAACCTTTCTCAAAAGCTCACGGATCTGCTTGCCCAATCCCTTCCTTTCCCTAGGCACCATATGCCCTACGGGTAATGCTACTGGCTAGCAAAATAAATCCTAAAGTCAATACCTCTCTTAGTAGGGTAGTCCCATAAACTCCCTTAAGATGTCTGGAAAATTTCTAACGACAAGAACTGAATCTAACTCTGATGATGGTAAACGAATAAAGGAAGCTCAACACAACTGACCCTTGTGGGTCGCAAGAAATCTCGGTGTCCTACTGATACATGTCTCTAGTCTAGAGACTCTCCTCTCGCAATCTAATATAGCTCTATAGTGGATAGCCAATCTATTCCCAAAATCATCCCATACCCCAAAAATCCCAAAACATATGCGTCACAATCAAATTCTGTGACTAGGATAAAAATTATCAAACCACTGGAAACCATAGACAAGTATGTCGATCCACCTATGGGGTTTGAAACAAAGATGGGGTCTACTACTAAAGAATGGTCTAAGTGTAGAAAATACACATGAGAACTAGAGATAACAGAGTGTGATGCTCCAGAATCGAAAAGAGTAAAAATGGAAAATCAGAAATAGAAATCAAATTTTCCTACCTTGATTTAATCTGCTGCTGGAAAGTGTTGTACCTAAAGTTTAAATCGGTGCTGCAAGTGCACTCGCTGCATGTCCCATTTTCTGAGGACAAATCCTACTCAAGCGACCAAGCTATCCACAGTTGAAACACCTTTCCTTTATTCCCGCCTTCTTACAGTCTTTTGCATAATGACCGGTCATTCTACAATGCTTACATTTCCCACTTTAGTTGATTTGCTTCTGTGGTCCTTCCTCTTTCCTCTTGTCCCTATCCTTCAACAGCTTTTTAGAGCTTGTAGGAACCTTCTCAAGCTCCTTCTTCTACTGCCAAGATGCAGGCTGAACACTCCGTCGGTCCTCCAAACCAAATCGCCTAAACCTTTGCTCCATATTCTCAAAACTAACCCGCGTCTCCTCGGAATCCTCCATGCCAGAAAACATTCTGTCTCTTATACCAGCGAAGTTCTTGCATAGCTCAAAAAAGGGGGCTGATGTGGGTGGATTAAAGGGGTTTCTTCCTACTGGTATTGTATTGGACACTTTCCAATGCACCTCTGGTACCGTAGCTCTACGGAACCAGTTAGCCATTCTATGCAAAGAAAAGAGAATTTAGGCTCGAAAGAATCGAAAGAAGATTGCACTAGACTTGGAGGGATTTTTATAAAAACTTTTTTATACTTAAAAACTATTTCTAAAAGTTCTTTTCTGAAAAATACTTTTTAAAATAAGTTATTTTGGAAAATACTTTTACTTTTAAAATAAATTTTTAGGAATCCCGCAACCTTAGGCTTTGATACCAAGTGAAACACCCCCACACCCCTTAATATAACTAGAAGGACACATTAAAAGGCATGGTGCATTATAGGTATAACTGAAACTAACAGGGACTAAGATTCACAAGATAAAAATAATTAAAAACAGTGGAAACTAAGATAATAACTTATTTTAAAACAAGACTTCATAATTGTTTCATAAATAAAATAAGTCAAATGCCAAATACACATATATGTCTCAAAACCCAAGACGTCTCATAAAATTCATAGTGTCAAAAATCAAAGTAAATAATATCCCTCAAAATAAGCCAATACATAGAAAAAGCTAAAGCTAGATTAAAAGAAATACATGGTAGAAATCTTCTCTAAGAAGCATCTAAGCAACTGCAACATACTGCCCTCTCACTTAATTCTCTATGCTGGGGTAGGGGAAAATAGAGGAGTGGATCAGAAAAAAAGTCTGGTGAATGATAGTAACTAATAGAATCTTTAAGCAAAGTAAAATCAATAGAATCAACAATAGTTCTAGTATATAAATAGAAGAAAAGAAAATTGAAAAGAGAGAAACTGGAAATAAATACGACTAAACTATTGCTCAATTAGTAAGATAGGTTAACTTTGATCGTTTGCATTTGTCCTTGATAGTTGCTTTGATTAGGATGAATTCCTAATTCTACCCTTTGTTCCGCCTACTACTCCATAGAATCTGCTGCGGACCGGACGGTTCCCTACACAGTAGACTTTGGTGTCTACGAAAGACAACTTACTAAGCACTTGGAACTCATAGCGGTTACTGAGCACCAAAATGGAAGTCATACGCCAACTGCCACCATACCCATGCCACCTGGTTCTCCCTCTTTTGCCCTTTTATTTACCCTAGACATCATAAGCATGCCTCATGCCTCACTTTAGGATTATATGAAGCACCTCATCTCACTTCAGGGTTATGTGAAACACCGTGTCCATAAAAAAATAGTGGAAATGCTATCGGTACTAGTCCCTATCAAACAATAATCTAGTTGCGCCCCTTGTTCAAACCCCATTGATTTGAACTGCCATAGATTGACCGTTTACTACCACTATAAGCATAAGCGTACCCCTCGCCTCACTTTAGGATTATGTGAAGCACCTCATGTCATTTTAGAATTATGTGAAACACCGTATCCATAGAAATATTAGAGGAATGCTATTTGGTCCAGGTCCTACTCTTATCTTTGCTTATTAACATGGACAAATTATTTAGATAAGCCTTTTTTTTATCAATTACTATTATTGCTTTTTAATTTGTCCTAAGTCTTAAAACAAGCACCATAGTTTCATAATTTACCATAGTTTCCATAGTTTATCGATTTATAACTTACAATATAATCATGCTTATTACTTAACCCAAGGTCTAAGTGTGAAAATAAGCTTCTTCCTTCATTTATTCCTTTAAGCTATAATTCTAAGTTATAACTAGGCCAATCTTGTTAATTCGGTCTAATTAATATCATAATTAGGCATAATTTCAGTCTTATTCCAATTATATTACAGTCTTTGTGATTTACATCTCATATTCCATTATTTTAGATCTCTTAAAATTTAATCCAATTTCATGTTAATTCTATTCTATACGCGAAGAGGGAGAAGGAGAAATAAAAGAAACTGAAAATAGAAGGAAATCCAAGGCATAGGAAGAAGATGTAAATAACGCATAAATAACTATAAATAAATTAAAATATTGTAAATAAACTGTAATTAAAATGGAAAAGCTAGAATTAATAGAAATAAACTAAAATTAACTTAAAAGAATAGCTAGAAGGAATATACTGAAAGTAATTCTAAAAACCTGTAAATATATTACTAAAAAGGTTACTCCAAAAATCGTAGTTAAACTACAACTATTGAAAACCCTATTATTTTTAAATTACTTAAAATCTAAATAACTACAATCACTCACCTCTGATCTTTAGCTCTTTCCTTTAGGCCTTCACGGATCTGCTTGGGGTTGTTAAATATTTTTATTTAAAATGATTTCCTCCTTAGAAAATTATTCCGCTTAGGGTCCTTTTTGAATAGGTGAACCCAATTGGAGAAAATCTTAGAATGAGAAAAAGTGTTAGGCCTAGGATTCTATTTATAGGGATAGAAGTGGATCTCAAACCATTGGACTTGAGGATTGAATAGGATGCAACCACGTCATAAGCTGAGTAGGAGCCATAAAATGCAAGAATAGAAGGGCCTGATTGAAATAAAGAATGCAAATGATATGCAAAGCTGGCTAACTTCGTGCCCATCGTTCGAACATTCGCCCCAAAAGGGCAGGCGGGTCGACTGGACGGTCGACCACCCCTTTGCCCAGGTCGACTGGCCGGCCGACCAGGCCATATATATATACACACACACACATACATACACACACACATTCGTTGTCTTGTTTAATTCATATCTCCTTCATACTAGCTTAGTTTCTGACGTTCTATATATGGAAATTGACCAAAAAAATAACAAGGAAACGTTGGTGCAACTCCCATGGAAAAATTCTAATAATTTTACAAAGTTATTTTATTATTTAATTAACGAATGAATTAATTATTATGGGTAAATTTTGGCTTGTTACAATACAGAGAGTCTATCTGAGCTTCTGAAGCCAATAGTGGACTTTATTGAACTTGATAGTTGTGAAAGGGCAAAATTTGAGTAGAGATATTCCTTTGTTTAAATCAACTGGACTTAGAATCGAATGTAATCGGTCAAATAGTCATAGAAGCTACAGTGTCTTTCTATAAAGTGAGATTCAGCCACTGGATTTACCACCACATTTTTATCCATTGCAAATTTTCTTTTAAGAGAACCATATGTGTTCCATGTGTGGCATGAGTAGCCTAGATATCTCACAGATGCGTAAGGATTACATCTATGGGTTAATAACACATCCTTAACTTTCCCTCTATTAAGAAGCCCTCATGGATGATGCCCAACAGCAATAGCAAGATGTAAAGTTAGATAGTAGAGACTATGATGTTGAGCCAAGGGCAATCATAGAACCATAACATGATATTGCATGGCCTTAAAATTGGATTTCTCCTCTGAACACCATTATCCCAAGACTTATTCAAAAAGAGAAAGATGTTTACCCATCATTAATGGACACTCAACTGCCATTAGCCTTACCTCTCCCATTCATGGATAAATTGATGTTTCTTGAGCGGGATTTGGATTTTGCTCACTAGACGACTGTAAACTATTGGGTGGTCTGGATCTTGTTCCAATTAGTCAAGATAAGGACAAATGTTTGGTTGTAAAAATTTTCCTTTAGTCTTTGAAGAAATATACTTTTTTTTCGAATCAAAGATTCCTTCCCCATCTTTAGATTTTTTTAGACATATTAGAGGATCTTTTCATTCTAATTGTGAGTTCTTACCATCTTTAACAAGTATATGAGGCATACTCACTAGTTGGGATGAGTCTATGTAGGCTCTAGTTTAGGTCATTTTAGAGTTGCATGTTCTCTACATCATTCACATACATATCCCCTCCTATAGCCTCTATTTTTTTATAATGTATATGGGACTCACAATAGCTATATTAGGAGGACTCCGTTAGACACTTTTATAAATTTTGTAAAATTTATTCAAGGTCCTTGGTTGAATGGAAATTATTTTCATATTACTAGATTGGCTTTTGAAAGAAATTTAGTATAATATAATAAAAATTCATGGATTTTCTAATGCATTCATTAGAAGATGTTGCCTTGCAGATTCACCTTTAAATAGTAGGAAATTCATGTGGTTGAATAGAAGAAATTCCATATATTTTCACAACGCTTGACCACTTCTACTTTAATTATGCTCGGGAAGACCACTATCCTCTACCCACTTAAAATTGCCTCCCATCCATCCTCTCTGACCATTGTCCCATTGTTTTGGATTTTGATAGCACCTCCATCCACAAACTCTTCTCCAAATTTGAAAGGATTTGGAACCTTGAAGAGGGTTTTGACAATCTGATGGCTCTCCTCTTGGGCTGGTCTAACATGCAGATCTGTACCGAGCCTTCTATTGCTAAATTTAATTCCTCGGGCATTCTCTCCAAAAGTGGGTTGCAAAACTTTGGTAAAGCTCAAATCTAAAAAAGTACATGCCTAAATGAGATCTTAGAAATAAACAAGGTGGATGAGCATTCCTCCTTTCGCTTGAATTTCATTCTCGCCTCAAAGATTTGGAATCAAAGCTTAATAATTTGGCATTTCAAAGGTAAATTGCATGGAAATAATGGTCCCATACCCAATGGTTAAAGGAAGGAGATAGGAACACTAAGTATTAACATAGAGAAGAGCAAATACGAATTATTCTTTAGACCATCAATGGCAGATCCTCTCCTCTTAATCATAGCTAAACGATGCATTTAAAGAGTTCTATAGGAACATTTTTGGAAGCTTCTTATATTACATCGGCATCATCCAGCAGCCAAATCTTACCCTAATCTCCAGACCATCCCTGCGATGTATACCTTCTCCTTTGATAAGATCTTGGAGACTTTGAATGACATGCTAGACGACCGAGCCATAGGTCCTATTGGATTTTTTGCGTTCTTTCTTAAGCATTACTAGAAGGTGGAGATAATCTTAAGATCTTTGAAGGATTTTAATACCAATGTAAGGACCCACAACAGAATCAATTATGTTAATGTCCACCTCATTCGTAAGTTTCCCAGGGCTTACAATGTTTGGGATTTCTGACCCATCTGCTATCTTGATATCATCTTCAAACTTATCACCAAAGTGTTGGCTAGAAGACTCCAACCTCACATGACTTCTCTTACCCATTCATCCTAGTCTTCTTTTGTAAAAGGTAAGTCAATCATGGATTATATAATCATGGCCTAAGAAACAATCACCCACTACTACTTCAAAGATAATCTCTATGCAATTTTCAAGCTTGACTTCTCTAAGTCCTTTGATTATGTCAATTAGGATTTCATTCGTAACACCTAAACACTGAGGCTCCCCTGATAGGTGGATCTCTTGGATTACCATATCTCAATGTCCATAGTGAGTGTTAATCGAATTAGAGGTAATCTCATTAAATATAAATTGGGCCTGAGACAAGGCAACCCCTTATCTTCTCTTTTGTTCGACTTGGCTATTGGTGTTCTTTCCTTGATGAATAATCAAGCCTAGTCGAACAGCCTGATCAAGTGGATTGGAGACCACATCCCTTATCCTGAAATTTCTTCCCCTCATTATGAGATGATATAAATTTCTTTAGCACAACCGACCTCAACCATCTTTTCTCTGGTAAAATTCTACTATTTTGAGTTAATCTATTGCCTGGTATTCAATTATAGAAAAAGCTCACTTTTCATATTGATCAAAGATCATAATGATTATAGCTTAGCTATTACCAACACTTTCAACTATAAATTAGATTATTTTCCCATTCACTAATTTGGCATGACATATCATCCCATCTCCCTACATCATGACAACTGGGACCCCCTTCTAGATAAAATTTATCTAGATCAGCTACTAGGAAAGTAAACTCTCTCTTTCGTAGGCAGACTAACTCTTGTAAATTCGATCCTCTCCTTCATCCTAACGTAGTCGATGCCTTTCTACAAGATCTATGGTAGTGGTTAAAATAAATAGAATTAAGAAAAAAAATTATATGCGGTAGCTCATCTGCCTTTGCTTCTAAATGTCTGGTTAACCAAGACATTATTTCTAAAGATATTAGTTATGGGTGGATTAGGAGTCATTAATAGTAGAAATTTCGATTGGGTCTCCTCTAGAAATATGCTTAGGCTATATGCATATAAGTAGACTCTGGTCGGAGAAGATGGATTAATATGAAACATATGGAGTTAACATCTCCACTTCTGACTTAGGTCCGATGCCCCATGGTAAAGTTTCTCTTTTTGATGGGGAATTATTTGGTCTTATAGACACTTACACCAAGGGCTCTCTCTTACTAAGCTGGAACTATACTTTCTTTGGCTTGATAGAAGGATCTCCTCCTCCCCTATGGCCTTTATATATCCCCAACATTTTTGCACAACAACCAACAAATTATCTCTTTTGGCCAAGGTCAATTTTCCCCTTGATAAAAGTGATAAATGGCCACCTGCTTGCCCGGAAAGATGATCGTTATCGTCCAGTCAGCAATATTAGCCTTTGCTTCATCAAAATACTTTACCAGAAGATCATGGTTCTAATTTATCAACTTCTTAGGCAGGAATTTCTGCTACAACAAGTGTTGGAACTTAATGTCCTCGTAGTATCAAATCCCTTATGTGGTTTCTAATCATTAATAGATTCAATACAATCAGTAGGATAAAAAAGAAGAATATATGTATCCCCAGCATGTGCTTTATGCATGGACATCAAGAAGAAGACTCCAAGCACTTATTTTTCAAATGTGATTTCACCTCTATGGTTTAGACCCTTCATGATGCAAACATCATCCATACAACTTCCTACCTATCCAATTTCTCCATCGATTATTGGAAGCATGAAAAAACTCGATTGTCTAATACCTTTGGAAGAGATTAACTAGACATTATTGGAAGCATTTCTCACTTATGAAGCAAACATCACATCATAAAGGTTACATTTTTTTCATGCTTATGAAGCAAACATCACAACCCAAAAGACTATATTTTAATTACAAATTAATACCATGTGGTGCCACTCGGGTTACAACTTACACGTAATCTAGCCTATAAGTGTTTGTCTACCCTATTCATATAGTATTTATTTTTTACTACAAAAGTCATCATAATTAAACATCCCCTTAGGATGAGGTAATGGTGATCAAAAATATAACTCAAACACACACAAGGCATATAATTATCACCAAGAATATTGTCTCATCCCATATTTAACCCAACCTAAGGTGTAAATTAACATACTCCATATGCTTTAAATCTACATAAGGCTTTGAGAGTTGATAAACTTATGCTTTGATACCAAGTGAGACATTCCAATATTTTGACATCCAAAGTTAGCGAAAAATGTAATTAAAATACATTTGTACACTAATGTTGTATTTAAAAAAATTGAATCATTAATTATGTAGTTTAAAATCTAAAACTGTAAACAAAAGGAAAAAACACATAGTGGAACTAAACAAAAAAAATATACCATTAGCACCAGAATTGGTTACTAACACCCTTGAGATAGATTATGTAGGGAGATTAATGAAGAAAGTAGATTAAAACGGAGAATTGTATGCTAAATTGAATGCAAAGACAAGAACACCGGATTTATAGTGGTTCGGCATAACTACCTACGTCCACTTTGAATTTAATCTTTATTACTTTACTCAACAATTGATTACAGATACAATCCGTACACCAACTACTTGAATACAAATGCTAAGTAAAGAGAATGAGTCTTGAATGCTGTAGAGTCTCCCTAGTGTTCTCGAAAAAAGGTCCCTTTCACTATGCCCCTGTCCTTCTATTTATAGACGAAGATGGGTTGGACTTCCCTCATCGGCCTAGGAGTAAGATACCTCGGCCCGTAGTAAGTGACTTCTGTACGCCGGACCACAAATGCCGAACGACAATTGCCGAACCACATATTCAGGCCGAATGGCGTTCGTATGCCGATCGAGGAAGATATGTCAAACGGTACCTGCATGCCGATCGAGACAATGTGCTGAGTGAAGAGTGTAGGCCGAAGGAGACCTGATGCCGGTCAAGGGGAGATGCCGAACGGCCTTGCTATGCCGAGCGAGGGTCATGCTGAATGACCTTGCTATGCCAAGCGAGGAGAAATGTCGAACGACCTTGCTATGCCGAACGGCCCTTCCATGCCGAACGAGGCTCTATTCCGAGCGATGCTCTTATGCCGAGCGAGGTGAATGCCGAACGAGGCTCTATGCCGAGCAATGCTCTTATGCCGAGTGAGGTGAAATGCCAAACGAGCTTGCTACGCCGAATGACCCTCTATGCCGACCGAGGCTCTATGCCGATCGAGGCTCTATGCCGAACGACCTTTCAATGCCGAGCGAGGCAGATGCCGAACGACCTTTCAATGCCAATTGAGGCAGATGCCGAGCGACCTTTCCATGGTGAACGATACCTTACGTCGAGCGAACCTTCAATGCCGATCGAGGCTCTATGCCGTACGAGGGGAGGTGTGTCGAACAAGGCCTGTGCCGAGCCTCTTGTTACATGGTCAAACAACCATGTAACACTTGCCCTCCAAAGTGTGTCATGTGGATGAACATGATGCGTTTTGAACTATGATTACTCTGTGTTTTCCTTTAATCTCTTGTTTTGTTTCATCAATAGTGATCTCCTGAATGCCAAACAAGGCATTGAATTCCGAACGACATATGGATGCCGAACGATATTTATGCCGAACGAGGGAGGTACCTTGACCGGTTCTACCGGTCACTGTCCATTCATCTTCTCTCGTTTCTATATAACTCAACACCTATCTTCTTTTCCCTTTCACTTTTTACCTTCGCTTTAACATCCTTACGAACTCGTCTTCCTTCAGACTTTTGCCAATATCTCAACTTCTCTCAAGACTCTCGAGTCCTTCACGGTACCTCTCGACTATCCTCAACAACAAATCTGAGTGGATTCCGCTTCTAAATCGAGCACATCACTGAACCTCGACCCTTTCTTCTAGGCACGAACCATTTACCTGCTCAACACTCCTCAATTAGGGTTTTAGGACAAGGCATGAATTGACGGCCATCCTCTAACCCATGAATACGCGTAGATAAGGAAGATGTATCCGAGATTTAAGCGAGCCTTAGGATTAGATAGAGTGGAGGATGGAAGACGGTGTCGGCACAGTAGAAATCGATGAGGGTTGAGATGGTCGGTCGAAGGCGGCGTGTGAATTGGAGTGGTGATTGACTGGCCACCTAGGAGGGTATCTAGTTTATTCGAAGAAATGAGTTAGAGGAGAACGTATGGCTACGGCTCGACATGAAGTCCGCATGCCGAACGATGTGAGGGAGTGTAGGAGTGAATGTTGAAGTTAGGTTTAGCATGTCGAGCGATGTGGCTCGGTATGACCACGGCTCGGCATAACTCCCTTATGCCGAACGAGGCAATAGGGAGCGCAGGAGAGAAGTAGAAGTTATAGGCAGAACGTCGAGCG
Organism: Allium cepa; assembly: GCA_030765085.1. Taxonomy (NCBI): domain Eukaryota; kingdom Viridiplantae; phylum Streptophyta; class Magnoliopsida; order Asparagales; family Amaryllidaceae; genus Allium; species Allium cepa. Next base: position 516,873,578 of record CM060938.1, read on the forward strand.
ATGTAGCTCGGCATGTCTTGCCGAACGACCCATCTATGCCGGGCGGTAGAGGGAAAGCATAGGAATGAGGTTAGAGTTAAGGGCAAAGTGCCGAGCGATGAGGATCGGCATGATTATGGTTCGGCATGACTTGCCGCATGCCGAACGGTGGAGAGGAAAAGTGGGAGAGTGGTGTACATATAACAGCCAAAATAATCTCAACTTGAAATCAATGCATTGTTGACTTAACACACCTCTTATGCCCGAACATATGACAGTAGACAAGGACGGACTTAAACAATTAAGCATATCGGACAATCCAGACTGATAACTCCCTTGTTTTGACAACTATAAACCTGAAATAAACTTGCTTAAGTCAGTTAATAACCTTTCACAAACAGTGTTGATGCCAAGTTCAAAACATAAGCCATCTTACGACAAGCTCTCGTAGACGGTCAGCGATGATGGTCTTCGAAAATGATTGTTCGAAGCCTAACTTCATTTCATCAACTCTGTGACTTCTAGTTTCTTGGCACTTATACTTGAATGATTGCACTAGTTCACACACAACACTGGGGAAGTATTTTTCTCGTTAAGTCTAATGGTGATTGCTTTTCAAGTATAGTTCAAACAGGTATTTCATCAAATTCTACGCACATTAGAGATGTCTAGGAAATCAAGTTCTGCCACGATCTCGGATAGACCCAGGCCATCTTCTCAACAAGAAGTGGTTGGGACTTCAAAATCATCGACTACTCCTGTTCAAGATATGTTGAGCCCGACTATCGCATCCGTTGACTTAGCTCCTGATTCCTTGGATGCAACGATCTTTTTAGATGATCCGATCGATTCTCAAGCCTCGACAATTAATGAAAGCACTCTTCGACGCATATGCTCGGTGCATGGGATTCCTTTCAATGATATGTTGGTTCCATCAAGGCAAGGTCATCCTCACCTGCCTCCAGTCAGATACACAGCCTGTAACAGATTTATGTGTTGGGTTGGTAGCATGCCACCACTCAACTCCTTCCTCCACGATCTGTTACAGTATATTGAGATCACTCCATCGCAACTACATCCAAATAGTCATGCATTCATATATGACACGTGCATTCTCTTTATGAGCGTCCTCTTTAGGCTCCCGACTCCTGGCGATATCCGTTATACTTACCGGTTCAAGAGACGATCGGACAACCCATCTTTTGCATTTCTCGAACCACATAACAAGTGTCAAATTCAGACCGGGGCGTGGAGAAAATTCGTCCAGTATAAGCAGGAGTGGTTATACGTGCGCTGCATCCTGTCTTCGCAAGGAGATAGGTAGAAGGAAGTAAGTTTCTTTTCTGAATCTATACTTGCATATGGGGGAGTTTGCACCTTTTCTAACTCTTTATCTACTTCTATAGGTATCAGCTCACGTCCTGAAGGCTTCGGGTATTCTGAAGCCGTTGAGGCTATTCGAGCTATTCCCGTAGGAGACCGGACATTAGATCTCTTATTTCGAACGAGTCACTTTCGAAGTTTGGGCTGTTGGCGGCAGGCCCTTGGATAAGCCTTCCTCCAGGTGTCACCATAACAGCATCTGCCTCGGGAAAAGGTAAAAAGCAAGCTGGGCCCTCAGCATATGACGCCTTGACACATCTGAGGAGAGGGAGGTTAAAGAAGCCAAAACGCCAGAAGTAAATGGCGAGAGTGTTAGCCCCGCTCGGGAGCCGACAGTCGATGTGCATGATATCGAAGTTACGCCTCCTCCTGCGAAGGGAAAGAAAAACTGCCTTACAAACTGAGGAAGAAGACAACGGGTGGAACCTCTAAAGTCACAATCACCTTGGTGGATAGAGAGCCTTCTCCTCAACGCTTAAAGAGTTCATTGAAAGGCTTGTCGACCCTCATTATTCTCGACGAATTTCTTAACTACGGTTTCAATGATCCGGAAGTGCTTAAACTTCATTCACCCACAAGGGGCGATGCAGGCGCTCAAGCTCATTTTCAGGGAGAAAAAACTCCCATCAGTAGAGATAAAGAAAAGGGTCCGTTGGGGGGAAACAATAGGACATACAGACTCGTACAATTTACCTTGCACTTAAATTTCTACCATCACTCCACTCTTTTCTAACTTGTCGTTGGTTAAACTCCATGCAGATGATATGGGACGTAGACACAGCTCGATCATCTTCGCGGGTCATCCATCTTTCACCACTCTGGACGGGACTCGGTCTCACGAAGACGTCGGGATAGGGATGATGATGGCGATAGGGATTATCACTCTCGGGATTCATCATCTCGAAAGAAAACTTATCATCCGCCTTCATACCATTATAATCTTCCTTCTCACTCGGAGCAAGGCAGGGAGAAATATGGTCATATAGGGTCCCAATCCGATGTGCCCCATGATCAACACTCTGGTTCATCCAGCACACGGCAATCTCGGGAACCCCACAACAAAATTGAACTTTCAAAGCCATCTCCCCCTGTTCCCGCAATAGATCCGACGATATCAGAGAGGCTAACCGAGCTTAAGGCTAAGTTCCCTAAAATATGCTTCAATGGTCTGAAGTTTCACCCAGCGATCCATCACATTCCGAGACACGTCAAACAGAGCGCTATTGCTTGTAACAACGATGTATATGTTCAACATGACGCGTTTGTTCATTTGGCTGAGAAAGTCTCGGAAGTCTCTATTGAGCATCAACATGAAATTAATCATCTGAAGCTTGAAGCCATTCACAATAAAGACATATCAAAGCTCAAGATGAAGAGCTCTCTTCGTACAAATCTTAGCTCGAAGCCGCCCAACAAAGTACTAAAGATACTACGGAGACCGTCAATCGTCTAGAATTGACACATAAAAAGAAATTGACGAAGCGGTCCAATGCTGTGGGGCCCTGGCTTTAGAGAAGGATTCGGTTCAGAAGGAAATGGATGCATTTGCCCTTAGAGTCAAAGAGTTGTAAGATCAACTCTGTAAAGAGAGAGAGGAAAAATCTGCTGGCCAGGAAGAGTCGCAACGATATTGCGACAAGATTGTTGCTACGCGACTCCTGAAGGCAAAGCTCGCCGACAAGCTCTCTAAGGTTGGGATGCTGAAGGATGAAGCCCGCGAAGAGAGAAAAAGAATTGCATCCATAAAGATTGACTCTTGCCTCGAGTCGACTATAGAGGCTGGCAGGGAGGAGGTCAAGTGCTTATTCGACCCGCTTATCGCGGAATACAATGCCCATGTCCTTATGCATCAGGACTTAACTTTTCTTGGTGAGGGCTACCTCGAATCTCTAGTCGAGGAATGGGAAACTTTAATAAAGATTAGAAAAGTAGAGCTGGGCACCGAGGAGGTTGATGAGGAGGCTTTGATAAAAGAATTTCTCAGGGGGAATAAGCCTGTGGACCCATCTGCAGCGAAGGCTCTCTGCAACAAAGGTTCCTCCTCATCAAAAGGAAAAGACGAGATCGTCGGTCTTTCTGGAACTAAATCTCCTACTACTTCCCTTACTCAATTGACCGGTCATCCGGCACTTGATCCGTTCGAACAACACATCGGTTATGACTTGGAAGCCCCTGGCCTTGGCATTCATATACTATCTCCCATTCTAGATGGTGAAACTCCACGGACGGTTGGGAGCAAGCAAGAAACCAGTAAATAACTTTTCTTCTTAAAGTTCAAAGAGCCGTAGTTTTTGGCATGAGTTCATTATATTCTAACATTTATCTCTTATGGTCTTGCATAGGTCGCTCTGACCCTGAGCCTACTCCGAGGCGTGGTGACGCCAAGGAGAAGAAGGAGAAAGAGAGCAAGGCTACCGATACGGGGAGACTCCCGGTCCAGATGCTCAAGTGATTGAGGCGCTCGATGAGGATAAGTCTGAGTCTTCGTCTCCTGTCGAAGAAAGTTATGAATTTGAAATCACAAGCAACTCTAGACACACTTCTAAAATGAGCATTAAGGAGCAGCTAGCGGAGGAAAAAAAACAGCTGAAATCAAAGTCGAGCCCCGAGTCGTGGATCTAGATGATCCTTTGAATAAGCCTTTGAAGGTCATCCTCCCTGGTGGGTCCAGGCCATTAGAGTCCCTCGTTCTTCCTCGATTGTTACCTCCCCATCAAGCAAAATGTCCAAACGAAAACGCGTGGGGGAAGAGTCACCTGAGAAAACAAAGGAGGAAAAGAAACCCAAGAAGTCAAAGAAGTAGCTGCTACACTCGTTCAACAAGAGCTAGCTCAGATTATGTAATTATTTTTATCTATTTCCGTAGTAAATGTAAATAGAATTTTTACTCTGAGTTTTGGAGGAGTTGTTGTAGAAACTTATTTTGGATGAATAAATAAAATTTAGTTCTTTTGACTTTTACTTTTTAGCTTTTTGTATTATTGCGGTCGAAACCCGAGCTGTTGGGAGTTACATAAACCACCAATTCATCTTCATATAACTCGAAAATTCTTTGAAATTGTACATCCTTTATTCCATGCTTTGGGTGCTTAGAATTTTTTTAGTCCGTATGCCGAGGACTTGATGACTTCCAGTCAGTTGTACTCTAGTCTGCACTCCAGGAACGTAGAGATTTTTAAGCCGTTCATATTCTAGTCCGCACTCAAGGGACTTGGAGATTTTAAGTCATTTATACTCTAGTCCGCACTCAAGGGACTCAGAGTACTCCAGTCCGCACTAAGGGGACTTGGAGATTTTAAGTCGTTTATACTCTAGTCCACACTCAGGGGACTCAGAGTACTCCAGTCTGCACTCTGGGGACTTGGAGATTTTAAGTCATTTATACTCTAGTCCGCACTCATGGGACTCAGATTACTCCATTCTGTGCTCAGGGGACTTAGAGATTTTAAGTTGTTTATACTCTAGCCCACACTCAGGGGACTCAGAGTACTCTGGTCCTCACTCAGGGACTTGGAGATTTTATATACTCTAGTCCGCACTCAGGGGACTCAGAGTACTCCAGTCCGCACTCAAGGGACTTGGAGATTTTAAGTCGTTTATACTCTAGCCCACAATCAGGGGACTCAGAGTACTCCAGTCCGCACTTAGGGACTTGGAGATTTTAAGTCGTTTATACTCTAGTCCGCACTCAGGGGACTCATAGTACTCCAGTCCCCCCTCAGGGGACTTGGAGATTTTAAGTCATTTATACTCTAGTCTGCACTCAGGGGCTTAGAGTACTCCAGTGCGCACTCAGGGGACTTGGAGATTTTAAGTCGTTTATACTCTAGTCCGCACTCAGGGGACTCAGAGCACTCCAGTCCGCACTCCGGGAACTTGGAGATTTTGGGATCGTGAATGGTTAATTCACATCCACCCTGAGTTGACAAGCAATGTCGATAGATAGATGAATCCATCCTCCTCGAACTTATTTTGAATATGGGCGAGGTTGTTTGGAGGACGGATCCACCCTCCTCGAAACCGCATTTATGAATTTATACTTCAGTTCACACTTCGGGAATCTAGAGTTTGTAAGAGGATTGTCGTGTATCAATCCAATTTAGTCTCTAGTGTGATGGCTTGCCCCCAAGCTCTGGTTTTTCTTGACGAGTGACCCATCGTTTCGTAGTCACTATCACTTTGAGCAAATCCCTCCGTATGACGAAATTTAGCTCTTCGTGCATTGTGATAGTTGTATGACATATTTAATAGATCACAGCTCTGGTGCGAAGAGACAGCATTTTATTGTTGAAATAATAAAATATGGCAAAGTCAGTTGCCTTATTACAAATTCAAGTTTTGGAATGCAGAAACAAATTGCAAATGACAAATATAGTAAATAAAAAAAGCCTGTCACGTGCAGCAGTGGCGAAGATCCTCGCTGTTGCAGGCTTCTGACAAAGTAGGACCTCCAATGGTTGCTAACTTAAATGTTCCATTTCTGAGCTTTTGTTCAATCACGTATGGCCCTTTCCACGTTGGTTCCGTATGCAAAGGTACTGAGTATATTTTTTTATGGACAAAATCACTGTGTCGAAGGTTCGAGATCGGACCTTGACATTGTGCAATTGGGGGACTCGACTTCGATACATGGTTTCTCTCAAGTTTGCCTGATCCCCTTGAACGACTCCAACTCCATTGGCAGTAGGAAATTTTAAAGTTAAATGCCATGGTGCAATAACAACCCTGAATTCAGGAAGGGCCGATCAGTCCAAGAAAGCATTGTATGGAAAGTCTATGTTCAGTATAACAAATTGCAACGTCCGGACTCTCCAACATTCTCCAGTTCCCGACTCTACTGGCATTTCCATCATCCCAATAGGTCTGGTTGCATTCCCGTCGAAGCCATAAATATGGAGTTGACAAGGCTTCAAATCTTTGGCCTCCATCTCCATTTGGTCATAGGCTCGCTTAAATATTATATTTACAAAACTTTCCCTGTCAACCAGAATCTTCTTCATCCAAGCATGACCTACTTGAGCTGATTTGACCAGTGGATTAGTAGTTGGGGCTCCGACCCTGTCAGCATCTCTATTTCGAAACATGATGTTGTCGGTCATCGTTTTATGTCGTTTGGTCGAGGCTCTATCCTCCAAATTACTACGAAACTCGAAATCCGCACGCCTAATGGACCTGGCATACAATTTCCCTTCCTTCCAGCTTTGGTCTGCTGGATGAGGACCACCACTAATTGCATTTATTACCAATCTCCCGCCATTACGAGCGGGTTCCTCCTGTCCCGCCTGGTTGGGCGTATTATTTTGAGTTGATGGGCCCGCACCTCTCGACTGTGATGCTTGTGCAAACTGTTCTAGCTTCCTTTCTCCTATCAATTTCTCAATGAGATCTTACAAATGATGACATTTGTTTTTATTATGGTCGTAGCTCTCGTGAAATCTGCAAAATTTACCTATTTGGATCTGTCTCTCCGATGACTAGTTCGGAGCAGGTTTATTGTATTGGATAGTGTTACAGGTTTGTAGATATACATTTTTCAACGATGTATTTAGAGGAGTGTATTCATTGTAGGTCGGAATCCTTGGCTTCCATTTCCCTGGATCTCTTTTCTTCCCGAGATTTCCTCCTTCGGACCCTTTAGATTGCCCAGGCTTGTTCCGGACATTGACTTGAACCTTTCCCGAGTTGTCACAGGATTGTTACATGGCGATGTTACTTTTCACAGTCTCTTGAACAGGCCCTCGTGCCTTATCATGCCTCGTCCATCTAGATTCATCCCTCCTTATGAATTGATGAGTCTTTGAGTAAAAACGCTCTAGCGTGGTTGGAGGTTTCCTTACCAACCAATCTTCAAACTCTGAGTCCAGATCCACTCCTCGCATTACAGCCATCAAAATTACATGGCCATTAGGGTTACTAACTTCAGTAGCCGCAATATGAAATGTTTGTAAATACTCTTTCAATGACTCCCCTGGAGCCTGGATCTCACTAGATACGGACATCACATCCTTGGGACGAGTGGTGTGTATCCTGAATTGTTCTACGAATTTTCGTTGCCAACTCATCAAAGCTGGATATAGACCGTGGGGGAAGTCGAGTGAACCACACGGTGGCGATTCTGGATAAAGTGATTGGGAAGCATCTACACTGGGTTGCATCATTCGCTCTAGCCGAATCCAACATCCATTCATACCTCATCACATTTTGCCCTGGGGTCGGTCTTTCCTTCGTAAGCCGGGATAGTTAGCATGCTAAACTTCTTGGGGTACTCGGCCTGTAGAATAGTATCTGTGAATGGAGTATGACTCCTGGATATCCCCCAATCTTCATTGGTCAAGCTTTGATTCACTCTCATCAACTGTCTGACCATAGCTGACAAGTCCGGAGTTTTATGGAGGATGGAAGGTTCGACTCTGTTCTACGGGACCGCTCAGGCTGGTGTCTTTCACTGTGCCCCCCGCCCTTTTATTTATAAACGAAGATGAGTTAGACTTCCCTCATGGGCCTAGGCGTAAGATACGTCGGCCCGTAGTAAGTGACTTCTGTAAGCCGGGCCACAAATGCCGAACGAAAATTGATGAACCACATATCCAGGCCGAACGGCATTCGTATGCCGATCAAGGAAGATATGTCGAACGGTACCTGCATGCTGATCGAGACAGTATGCTGACTGAAGAGTGTAGGTCGAACGAGACCTGATGCCGGTCGGGGGGAGATGCCCAACGGCCTTGCTATGCCAAGCAAGGCTCATGCCGAACGACCTTGCTATGCCTAGCGAGTAGAAATGCTGAACGACCTGGCTATGCCGAACGGACCTTCCATGCCGAACAAGGCTCTATGTTGAGCGATGCTCTTATGCCGAGCGAGGTGAAATGCCAAACGAGGCTCTATGCCCAGCGATGCTCTTATGCCGAGCGAGGTGAAATGCCGAACGAGGCTCTATGCTGAGTGACCTCTCTATGCCAATCGAGGCTCTATGCCGAACGACCTTTCAACGCCGAGTGAGGCAGATGCCGAACGACCTTTCAATGCCGATCGAGCAAGATGTCGAGCGACCTTTCCATGACGAACGATACCTTATGCCGAGCGACCCTTCAATGCCAATCGTGGCTCTATGCCGAGCGAGGGGAGGCGTGCCCAACGAGACGTGTACTGAGCCTCTTGTTACATGGTCAAACAACCGGGTAATGTATACTATCTTAGTAAATGTACAATAGACAAATTGACGGATGTATAAATTAAGCGAAAATTTTAACGACCTGGATTTTCGGAGTAGTCAAAATCAATGAAAACCCATCCCTTCTTAAATTACAAATGAAAACTACCAATTTAATATAAATAATCTGATAAATATACAACACAACTAAATGTATAGGATGCAATTTCTATAATACAACTTAAACAGAGTTCTAATTATTTATTCTACATGGTGGGATTTAATACATACCATACTACTGTAAATCTACCGCTGCACAACTCTGATGAGAGAGACAACAATAAGCATTCCTGCAAATTGAACAAACATACCAATGGGGAATAAAATGATAAGCAGGAAAGATACAACATCACGTGACAAATAGCAAACAATAAACAGGAAAAAGATATATTATTATTGAGGCTGCGTCACTACCACTTGTGACTGCCTACGTAACTCTATCTAAATGGGTACCCAATTTGATATAGAATCAAGCCAATGTGGTTCTCCTATTCACAAATAGGACTCAAGGGGACCATGATGTACGAATAAACAAATATGCAATTCCCAAACCACACTTTTGGCTTGATCTCCACATTTAGATTTATGAAATCTAATTAACTTTATTATTTTTGAAACTAATCTCTTCAGACTAAATTCTTAGTTTTATTTCAAATCCTTTTGAAATAATAATATATTTCTTTTATATAAAATCACACTTTTATTCGATATTTAAGTCAAAACCTTTTCAAAACCGCTATCAATTACTCTATATAATAATACAGTGGTGTATTTGATATACGAATCAAAAAATCCAAAAATACTCTACTATAAAAGCATATCAAAATATATGCAACCAGATCGAGAACTTCTCCCAATAACAAGGCAACTGGGTCCCAGCCTCTCCAAAATCAATAAATAAGTATATCCCTTTACACTAAGAGTGGGCTATATATAGGGTTACATCAACCATCCTGCTCACTTTTTAGTTATAGGTTACCCAAAGCATTGGTAACATAATAAATCATTTTGTTTCTTGAAGTGAAAATCATTTTGGATTAATAATAACAAATACTTTCAAACACAATATTATTTATTTTTCCAAAATCTTTTCAAATCGATTTCAATACCACCGAGTTTAACTTCTCAAATTTCTCTTTATTTATAAAACTATATAATATAACTTCCAAAATATTTATTTCCAAATATTAAATAAATACCTCTATACAAAATCTTTTCAAAATATTTCTATTTCTTTTCAAAGAAACCATTTCATTTAAACAATAAACATCTTTAAAATTAAAATAAATATCATTTTTTATAACAATTTCTTAACCAAATATTTTAATCGAACACTTTATAGTCGAATTGTATAATTATAACCACAGGGTGTTTGTATCTACCCAATCCATGTATATGGAAATTAATTTCTCATAAACTGACCGAGCATAATTCAAAAGGCCAAACAAACAATAATAACCACATATTATTATCAACAACTCAACAAATTGAATAACAACACATAAATCGAAATTAATTGGTATAGACAGATAACTACTCGAATTTATATAATAACATAACAGGGATTTATTCTGCTAAATAGATGCCATTAATAAAGTATACGTAAGTCATTTCCGATATTTTAACTTATGTTATTCCCTGCCCAAGAGTGAAGCGTGGTAGGTTAGGGCACCAGTTGTAGCAAAGCCTTACTTAGACACTTCATTCTTGAATCTTAGAAGTAGGTAAGTCTACTCATCGACTTTTAGTGTTAAGCCTAGCCAATTACCATTTTCAAAATTTAAAATTTTATAGGAACGTGTTTTATATTATAAAACCTGTTTACTTGGAAAATATATACATAATTATAAACAATATATTTAAACTTGGAACCTATTTTAAACACTCCTTATAAGTTAAGAAAACAACACTAAAAAGATTAGAGAAAAATACATAATTTATATATCACTTTTAAACAAATTATATTCTCAAATAGCAAAGATAGCATTTGTAGAAGTGTTGTCTAAAGTTCTGTTACAAGTTTTAACACATTTTACTATAGCTTTGCGTCAAGTTTTCAATATCTTGCCAATTGATTTTAGATCCACTATTTTTACATTAGATATTATTCTTTTGGTACTTGAAAACCATAAAGAAAATCCCAAAGAATATCTTTTAATTATTTTAAAGAAATTTCTGAAAATAGGGTATTTTACCAAAGTGCTCCTACAACGACTATTTCGCTATAACTTTTTCCTCATTGTTCAATTGTCTATCAATTGATTTAAATTCCAAACTTTTACAATAAGAATAATATATTAATAACTTGTTAAAATAGAAAAGAAACCCTCAAGAAAGTTTCTGTAAAAATAAACGTTATTTAAAAATGTCGATATAACAACTATTTTGCTATTAACTTTTACTATTTTGGTTTCCATTTTATACAACTGATCAAAAAATATACTTTGCTTCTCAAAACACTTATAGAAGTATAGATAATGACCAAAAAAAGTTATATTAAGATATGTTCACAATCACTAACTTGCACTAGTTATAATTAAGGGATTCAAACTATGTTAGCGACTATCGCTATAAGGACAATTCCGTATTCAATTCAATATTCAGTTTTATACACATATATGATTCAAATTTCAAACCATATTACTACTAAATATGTATTAACATATATACTAATCTATATGTCCACTTTATATGTTCAAATGAACTTATCACAATTCAATGGTTTATGAGCCAACTATTTTAACAATTCACATACTTTTAAAGCATATAATTAAGGATTTAACTTTAAGTAGTTAACGTCTATTATTATTAAAGCATAGTAAGCATTTTAACAAGTGATTTAGCAAGAAATTATGAAGAGATATTACCAAGTTATTAAATTGATTTAAAGTAAGAATAACGTACTTATATTGCAAACCAAATTCTTTCTACCAAAATTCGCATAACAGCATTTCACTAATCATTTTCTGCTTCAACCAAACATCAATAAAACCCATTCTCCCCCTTCCTAGTGCTCACATCCAAGACCTCCATTCCCATAGATGTTTGCGGCCAACCTCCTCCACCACCTTAGCTCACGTCCAACTTCCTCCATCTTCCTCATACTCATGGCTCACCACCCTTCTCTCCACCAATTTCATGGCTCAAGGCCATTTCCACTCTAGTAGTGCATGGCCAAGGGCTATTAAGAAGAGGAGAGAAAGAAGTGAAGAAGAAGTTGATATGTTCTCGAAAGGAAGTGAATATGCATGTACTTATATAGGCTTAGGAAATGTGTGGCAAATTTTACAAAACCTCTTCTCCTTCCATGCATGAGAACATGCACACCTTACTCTTAAACAACTATACCCTTACACTACCATACTCTCCTTAAATCAAGGCTTAATTTAGGGGTCTTTATATACTCCTTCTTTAATTAATTAAATACCTAGTTTACACCTTTAGTTAATATAGGAGAGATGTTTATTCCTACTAATGTGTTCATATGATAACATGCAGTTGCAAAATATTTACACAACTTGTATTGAATAAAAAGGTGATTTTAACAAAATGCTATCCAGTCATATTTTAAGTATTTAATCAAAGTGTATATATTTGTAAACACATTTTAGAAATAAGTTTTCTATTATTTGTTAATAATCAAAAAATGTTTAAAACGGTTATAAAATCATATTTAACCACATTAAATCTTAAATACAAATATCTAAATAATTCACATATTTAAATACGATGTGTTTGTAATTCCAGGTCGTTACATTCTTCTCCATTAAAAAGGATTTCGTCCACAAAATTCCAGGATGAAAAAATATAACGAAAACCAAATAATTAACTATAGCTAAGCATAAAAAAAAATATCACCCATAACTCCGGTCGGAGGTACGGTGCCTTATCATATCCATTTTTATTTATCAGATTAAGGTAGTTTCATTTTAAAATTCCTAGGTTGATTTATTAAACTAGAAAAATTTTACTTAGCACATAACCTAAGCTCTGAACCAGGTGTAACGAGCCGGATTTCGAACTAGTCAAAATCATCGAAAACCCATCCATTCTAAAACTACAAATGTAAACTACCAATTTAACATAGCATAATCTGATAAACATACACCACAACTAAATGTATAAGATAAATTTTCAGTAATCCAATTTAATTAGAGTTCTAATTATTTATTCTACAGGGCATGCTTTAATACATACCATACTCAAATACTATAAATCTACATCTGCACAACTTTGATGAGAGAGAGAACCATAAGCATTTCTGCAAAATCGATAAACATATCAATGCGGAATAATACGATAAGCAGGAAAGATACACCATCACATGATAAATAGCAAACAATAAACAGGAAAAGGTTTTATTATTATTGAGGCCGCATCACTACCACTTGTGACTGCCTATGTACCCCTATCTAATTGGGTACCCAATTAGATATAGAATCAAGCCAAAATAGTTCTCCTATTCACAAATAGGACTCAAGGAGCCTACGATGCACAAATAAACGAATATGAAATTCCCAAACCACCCTTTTGGCTTAATCTTCACATTTAAATTTCTGAAATCTAATTTAATTTATTAAGTTTTGAATATAATTTTTTTGAACTATATTCCTAGTTTTATTTCAAATCCTTTTGAAATAATAATATTATCATTTATATCAAATTATACTTTTCTTCGGGATTCAAGTCAAAACCTTTTCAAAACAGATATAAATTACACTATAATAATACAGCAGTGAATTTGATATATTTATTTGGAAATCCAAACATACTATACTATAAAAGCATATAGAAATATATGCAACCAGATTGGGAGGTTTCTCCTAATAAGAAGGCAACCGGGTTCCAGCCTCTCCAAAATCAATAATTAAGTATATCCCCCTTTACACTAAGAGTGGCCCATATCTAGGGTTACATGAACCTCCTGCCCAAGTTTTAGTTATGAGTTACCCGAATCATCGGTAACACAATAAATCATTTTGTTGCCGGAAATTGCAAATTATTTTGCATTAATAATCACAGATACTTTCAAACACAATATTTTTTATTTTTCCAAAATCTTTTCAAATCAATTTCAAAACCACCTTGTTTTAAGTTATGGAAATTCTCCTTATTTATAAATCACTTTTAATAAATATCTTTATATGTAAATCACTTTTATGTAAAATAATTCCAAAATATTTATTACCAAATATTATATAGACACATCTATATAAAATCTCTTCAAAATATTTCTATTTCTTTTGAAAGAAACCATTTCATTTAAAAGATAAACATCTTTGAGATTATAATAAATATATTTTTTTATAACAATTTCTTAATCAAATATTTTCATCGAGCACCTTATAGTCAAATTGTGAAATTATAATCACAAGTTGTTCGTATCTACCCGACCCATGCATATGGAAATTAATTGCTCATAAACTGGTCGAGCATAGTTCAAACGGACAAAAAACAATAATAACCATAGATTATTATCAATAATTCAACAAATTGAATAATAACACATAAATCAGAATTAATTGGTATGTATATAACAGTAGAACAGGGATTTATTCTGCTAAATAGATGTCATTAATGAAGTATACTTGGCTCATTTTCGATATTTATACTTATACAATTCCTCGCTCAAGAGTGAAGCCAAGTAAGTTAGAGCACTAGTTATATCAAAGCCTTACATGGACACTTCATTCTTAAGTCCGAAAAATAGGTAAATCTACTCATCAACTTTTAGTCTTAAGTCTACTAATTACCATTTTCAAATTTTATAATTTGATGGAAACGTGTTTTTTTTATATTACCTCTTTACTTTGAAAATGCATACATAATTGTTAAATATATATTTAAACTTGAAATCTATTTTAAAACACATTGCTATAACTTACAAAATAACCATCAAAGATTAGAGAAAAATACATAATTTATATATCACTTTTCTTTTACAGTTTTAAATAATATAGATAGCATTTCTAGAAGTGGTGTTCAAAGTTCTGTTACAAGTTTTAACACATTTTTGCTACAATTTTATGTCTAGTTTTCAACAACATAACAATAAATTTTAAATCCATTATTTTTACATCAAATAATATGCTTTGGGTATGTTCGTGCCAAAATTGGTCACTAACACCCAAATCCAAATGAAAGCACCAAATCACAGTCACAGTTCACGGACTAGATGTTTTTAGAGAGTATCAATATGAAGAATAACATAAATTAAAATGAAAGCAGTACAGACAAAGAATTTATAGTGGTTCGGCTGACTCCGGCTTACATCTGCTCTAGAAATTCCCTTTTTATTGCTGTAACAATCGATTACAGTTACAAAGTGGTAGACCAGCCTTGGTCTTAGAAAATATAAAGTCAGAGATCAGAAGAGAAGATTCCTTTTCTGAACCCTCATGTGCTGTATTTAAGGTGAATCCTGAGTTATTGGGCCTCCTGAATAGCTTGGCCCCAACAAGGCCATTGCCGAGCCACGTATATCCTCCGTCCCTGACCGAGCGGCATTTGCCGAGCCACCTGGGCAGAGCCGTATCCCATCAATGCTGAGCCACTTGATGCCGATCCATGCATACCGAACGAGGTTGGTTGGAACAACGAATGCCGAATGAGGTAGTCGTGCCGAACGCACTCGTATGCCGAACGAGGTAGCCGTGCCGAACGCACTCGTATGTCGAACGAGGTAACCATGCCGAACGCACTCGTATGCCGAACGAGGTAGCCGTGCTGAATGCACTCGTATGCCGAATGATGTAGCCGTGCCGAACACACTCTTATGCCGAACGAGGTAGCCATGCCGAACGGTCCATCATGCCGAACGACCCATCATGCTGAACGACCCATCATGCCGAACGACCCATCAAGCCAAACGATCCACCATGCCGAACGACCCATGATGCCGAACGATCCATCATGCCGAACGATCCACCATGCCGAACGATCCACCATGCTGAACGACCCACCATGCCGAACGACCCATCATGCCGAACGATCCATCTTGTTGAACGATCCACCATGCCGAACGACCCATTATGTTGAACCGTACTTTCAAAACCAAAACACCTCACCAATGTCGAGTGGCATGATCTTATCATATTGCCGAACGACTTCTAACTTTCCAGACCGAACCAAATTTCCTAGACCCAAATTATAGTCGATCAATCTTTATCCAATCCAATTTCCATTTTCCAAGCGCGTTGCGTCATCCATCCATCCAGTCGACTAACTCCATCGTACACCAGCGTCGACGACCGAGCAGTTGATAATGTTAAATCCGCATATCCATGGCCTTGCTAAAAGGCGGGTTAACATGGTACAGGAAAATGACGAAGAAAAATCCCAAAGAATATCTTTTAATTACTTTAAAGAAATTTTCGAGAATAGGGTACTTTAGCAAAGTGCTCATATAGCAACTATTTCGCTATAAATTTTGCCTCTTCGTTCAACTATCCACCAATTGATTTTAACTTCAAAAATTTTACCCCAAGAATACAATATTATTAACTTGTTAAAATAGTAAAGAAACTCTTAAGAACTTTCCACAAAAATAAACATTATTTCTCAAAAACAAGTTATTTAAAAGTGTCGATAATGCGACTATTTTGCTACTAACTTTAACAACTTTGGTTTGCATTTTCTATAACTTCTCAAAACATATACTTCGCTTTTCAAAACACTTATAGAAGTGTAGGTAATGACCAAAACAAGTTATATTAAGATATGTTGACAAATTTCTAATTTACACGAGTTATAATCAAGGGATTCAAAGTGCGTTTATAACTACTATTATTATACGGACAATTCTATATTCAATTCAATATCCAATCTTATTCAATTTTATACAGATATATGATTCTAATTTCAGACCACGCTACTACTAAACATGCATTAACATATGTACTAATCAATATGTCCACTTTAAATGTTCAAATGAACATAGCACAATTCAATGGTTTATAAGCCTACTACCTTAACAATTTACATACTTTTAAAGCACATAATCAAGGGTTTAACTTTAAGTAGTTAATGTCTATTATAATTAATATATTGCAAGAATTTTAACAAGTGATATAGCAAGCAATTATCAAGATATATTATCAAGTTATTAACTTGATTCAAAGTGAGAATAACTCACTTTTATTTCAAACAAAATTCTTCCTACCAACATTCATCATAACAACACTTCACTAATCATTTTTAACTTCAACCAAACATCACTAAAATTAATTCTCCCCTTCCTAATGCTCAAGTCCAAGACCTCCATCCCCATAGATGCTCATGTCCAGCCTCCTCCACCACCTTAGTTCACGTCCAACCTCCTCCATCTCCCTTATATTCACAGCCCGCCACCCTTCTCTCCACCACACTCATGGCCTAAGGCCATTTCCTCTCTAATAGTGTATGACCAAGGGCCATTAAGAAGAGGAGAGGAAAAAGTGAAGAAGCAGATATGTTCTAGGAAATAAAGTGAATATGCATGTGCTTATGTAGGCTTAGGAAATGTGTGGCAAATTTTAAAAAACCCATTTTCCTTCCACGCATGAGAACATATACACCTTACTCTTGCACAACCATACCCTTACACTACCATACTTTCCTTAAATCGAGCCTTAATTTAGGGGTCCTTATGTACACTTTGTTTAATTAATTAAATACTTAGTTTAATTAACCCTTAGTTAATAAAAGAGAGATGTTAAATTCTTATTAATGTGTTCATATGATAACTATACAAGTTGCAAAATATTAGCACACTTGTATTGAATAAAAAGTTGATTTTTAACAAAATGTTTTCCGGTCACAATTTTAGCATTTATCCTAAGTGTGTACTTTTGTAAACACATTTCAAAAATAAGTTTTCTATGAATATTTATCAATTAAAAAGTGTTTAACAAGGTTATAAAGTCATATTTAATCACAATAAATCTTAAATACAAATATTCAAATAATTAAAATATTGAAATATGAGATGTTTGGAATTCTAGGTCGTTACAGAAATGTGATCAACTATCTTCGGGTTACGGCTTATCTCGTGCACTCCATCCTCAAAAGAACTAGGAGTTACTGCATAAGGAAAGACTACCGACATAGCTTTCTAGTATTAAGTCCATGTAGTTCTGTTTTGTAACGACCTAGAATTTCACCACTTTGATTTATGAATATTGAACTAATTTTAAATATTCAAATAATAGGGTTTATAATTTAAATAAAACCATTTTAAACAATAAATAGTGATGGTGAAATAGTTTTCAAATTTGTTTACATCAATATTTAGTTTGAAGAAAAATTAAAAATGTGACCGGAATTCGTTTTCTAAATTTTCGACTTTTCGTTGACTAAAAGTTGTCGAAACGCTGTAAACCCCAGAGTATAAATATTCACATGCATTTATAAGTAGGTTAGGGTTATGTATTATAGTTGTGTGTGTGTGCGCATGTGTGTGTATACGCTTAGGATAATATAATTAAATGTTGTATTACATAAGTAAAATGAAATATTAGTCAACATTTAAGACACTTAGGCATCAAATCATATTGGCATGTTTATGAAGAAGGGGAGACAATGGGTGGCGTGCATGTACTAGGAATGAAGGTGTCATGGTGAGTTGGCAAGCTTAGAGACAAGGGCATGTATTAAGGGTTATTTTTGTAATATAACAAATGTATTTCATATAAAAGAGATTTCTTAAATTTCCTTTCTCATTTTTCTCATTTTCCATTTGCATGAATCTCCATCCTCTTTTCTTAAAGTTTTCATGGCTTCTTAGTCAGTTTTCAAATGATTAAAAATTGTTTCTTTCCTACTTTAAATTCATAGAAACATAGTTTAATACCACCTCCTTCCATCTCCACACCTCCTCCTTTCAGAAACAAGAACCTTGCTCACTCAAGCACCTTGGTCGTGCCCAAATACCACTAGGCCGAGCCCAATCACACCTAGGCCAAGCTTATAAGTGTACATATTTGGCTAAAACCAGTTTTTTTTTCAAAATGAAAGCTCTAAGTCTTTTTCAAAGATCTAGTCCAAGTTTGCTTTGTTTTGGTTACTTTTAGTGAGTAAAAACTCACAAATTTATTTAAAAAGTTTTGGCCTTATTTTTTGTTATATTGATGTAAAATATTTGTTGATTTTATGGATTTTAATATTGTGTTAGTTTGGAATAGATGTGCTTATATATAATATGAAATTAGACTTGAAAGTAAAGTCTAGTGTAGCGATTAGTTAGAACTTGTGATCTTGTATATGTTGTGGTTGTGACATGTATGTTTATGTACGGTGTGTTATATATGCTAAAAGGTTAGCATCTTCAGTGCTATGGTGGAATGGAATCCCTTGTGTAAAATTATGCTTATTAGTTTTAAATTATTCAAAATTTTAAGTTAAACTTTGTTTTTAGTTTCAAAGACTATGTTCATAAAGTAAGTAAAGGGTTTCCAAATGATAAGTTAAAGGAAATAGTTAGAAAAATAATTCTAGTTATTGTATTTATAGCGATAGTCGCTATGGATGCAGTTTCGATAAAGAA
Source organism: Allium cepa (assembly GCA_030765085.1). Taxonomy (NCBI): domain Eukaryota; kingdom Viridiplantae; phylum Streptophyta; class Magnoliopsida; order Asparagales; family Amaryllidaceae; genus Allium; species Allium cepa. The sequence goes on from CM060938.1 coordinate 516,892,675, forward strand.
TCCAACTTTTGTAAAATTAAATTATTATAGTTAATAGGATTTTAGAAATGTTTTATAAATTTAATAATTATGTTTAAGAAAATTAATTGAGAATTTACTAATAAATTATTGATTAATTAAGTTTAGTAATTAATAATTAATTAACAATTAAAAAAGGATTTATTAATTCTAATTAAGTGGAGATTAGTACTAATCGAATATCTTTTGAAGTAACATTAATTTTAATTAATTATTGATTAAATAAGATTAATTTTTAATTAATTATGAATTAAGTATATGATTTTTTATTAATTAAGTTTATGTTACTATTAATTAACTATTAAGCAAGTGTATAATTATTTTTAATAATAAATTAATCAAGGGTTTAAGTTATAAATAAATTATTTGTTTAAGGTTTAATTATTCCTTAATTTATAATTAATTTAAATTAATGTGTAGTTAAGATTTAATTATGATTTAATAAATGGTTTAACTATAAAGAAATTATCTAAAAGAAGTTTTAAATTTTAATCGCTTTATTTCCCCAAGATCAAATTGTTTAAATGGTAACATTCTTTCTAAAGATAGTTTAAACACAAGGGATTCTCTATGCCTTTACCCTAAGTAGTTGAACAAATTGAACGGACTTTGATGACTTCTATTTAGAATAAATCAGAATTCTGCTAATTGAATTGTATTTGACATCTGTTCTGTAGAATAAACAATAATTCTATTATAATTCGTCAAGTGATTTTGTTGACATCCATTTAAGCAGAATAAGAATCTAGTTCTGCTATTTGATAACTTGGACATTTTCTTATATGATGGTTGATTATTATTGGCTGATTTCCTTCACATATCCGCTTGTTATGTGTAACAACCCATAATTTTTGTAAATATTTTTAATTCAATTTTATTTGAAACTTTGATTTAAATCATTAAAAAATTGGAATTTTCCAATTTATTTTTGGATTTTGTTTATAATTATTTTTCCAAATAAAATAAAATAATCATTTTTTGAAAATTTTATATTTTGGTCAACTTTGGTCAAATTTTGACTTTCAGTTGAAATTTTTAATTTTGAATTTTGAATTTCTAATCTTTTTCTTTGAAGTTGAATTTGATTCTATATTCGTTCTTCTTTTCGTTTCATCAAATTCTGTTTCATACTTTTTAAATCTAATAAATTTTAGCATTTTACACACGATTATTTTCAGTGTTTTATTTGTTTGTCTCTATTTTCTAATTTCTATTTTTGTTTGGGCTTTGATTTTTTTATTTGATTTTGGGCTTGTTTTGCAAGTGGGCTTGGCTAATGGGCTTGTCATTTTCCTAAGAGGCATGACTTTATCTATTCAACTTGAATAGATGCCTATCCATTTCTAATAGCCATTTAAAACTTCTCTTCTCATCTCCCTTCTCAATTTTCCATTTCCTTTGAAAAAAATATTACAGTAAGTTTTTCCTTCTTCTTCTCTTTTTCGTTTTTCTTTTCCTTTTGTTTCCAAGCGTATGTTCGGCCACCACCATGCCGTCCTATTGCCGACCATCTCACCACCATATCACCACCTATGAACGGCCATCACCTCATCTCCACTACCTAGGCCGTGACCACCATAGATCCAAACCCACCTTCCAATTTCCTTGAAAACCCTAGTCGAGCCCTCTACATCATCATCTTCTCTTTGCTTGCCTCGGCCACCACTAACTCCACCTTCTCCAATGCCTTGACGTGACCTTTCCCTACCCATAGCCCTGACCAGACCTGACCTGATCCAAGCTAAGCACCCAGGCCGATCCACTTTAGTATATGGCCGAACCATTGACCCACTTGACCTTCTATCTCCTTGCCTTTTTGCCTTCTCCTTGATCTTTTGCCTTGCGATCCCTTCACATTCTACCCTAGTCGTGCCTCATTTCTCGTCATAGCCGAGAATATGTGCCTCTAAACCATGGTGGCCGAGCATTACTTGATGATGGTCAAGCCCATTTGTGTTGTGGCCGAGCCTACTTGAAGGGGTTATCCAATCTTTGCTTAATTTTGATTTATATTTGTACATTATTTTGATTCATAGTTATGTGTTGAATTGTATACTTATGTTTGTTTGGTGTTTTTTGTTTACAAGATTTTGGATCTTTGCTCTCCGTCTACTCGAATCTAGTTCGTGCTTTGTCATGCTTTTCGGAGTTTGGTCGTGTGTCTTGAATCTTTGTCTCCATCTTTAAAAGGTGAGTTATCACTCTCGACATTTCGTACTTATATAATTGTGAATCAATGACCTGTGAATGTGTAGAAGTTGATATGCTATGATGATCTAAGTTCATATATGCTATTTCATGACATTATATGATGTTATGACCTAATTATATGCATGTTACATCACCTGATATGATATGCTATGCTATGCTTTTTATTTTATTTCTGTTTCTCACGCTGCAAGTTCCCTGTTAGTATAGAATCACTATAGGTTGAAATGATACATACCCGAACGGACTTTAGAATAGGGAAAAATTGTTATGGGCCGAAATGATAGGCTCAAGCAATTTTTATTTTATTTGACTTGGGATTGCGGGTTCAAAATGATCGAACCCGGGGTTTTAAATATTACGGATTGAAATGAAATATATCTGTGTCACTTGGCCTAGGTTAGAGAACATTATACAGACGCATGGTTAATTTTAAAATAACAGTTTTCCAAAAATTATTAAGTATTTTTGAACTTATAAATATACGAAATTTTAACTTAAATTTGGTTTGATGATTTTAAATATAATGATATATTGGTTTTTCTATTAAGTTAAAATTTTATAAGTAAATATTTAGTTTTAAACTAAATTTAAAGATTTTATCTATGACAAATAACTTAATAATTAACTTTGATTTAATATGGAGTTTTAAATCTAACCAAGTAATGGTGATAGATTTTATTTAAAAAAAAATACATATGTTTTGTATAATAAATAACTATGATTTAAATTGAAGATTTGATGTTTAAAATGATATAGTAAAATTGGTAGCATTTCCAAAATGCTATGTTATTTAAATTATACTGTTAAAGTTGTTATACTACTTTTGGTTATGTATTTAAAATGCTACTGTTTCTAAATTGTAATGGTTTCCAAAATGCTATTATATAGGAATAACATTTTCAAAGTGTTATAGTTTCTAACTTATTACATTTTTTAACAGTGTTATAATAAGTGTATAATTTTGAAAGTGTTATGATTTCTAAAATATTAAATTTTTAAGCGTTATAACTATGTATATATGGATTTGGAAATATTACCATTTTTGAAAAGGATATTATTTTGGAAGAGTAAAAGCATTTGGTTTCAAATGGTTTTGGAATAGATATGTTTTGTTTTGAAATGTAAACCATTTGAAATTAATAACCATGGGTTATAATAACGTGTGGTTGTTAAAGAGACCGGGATCGAAAGTTGTCATACTCTCTGCCAACTCCGCAAACCACTTTAACAGTCATGTACGCAGTGGAGATTCCAGAATGAAGTAGGATGGTGGCAACGTTCTATTGAGGTATATACGTAGACCCGACTCAAGTGAGTTGGCATAAGGTGGCTAAAATAGGAGCAGTCAACGGGCTAATGAGGTAGCTCCTCTGATCGGACACACTTCTTCGTATGCCATTCTATTACTTTGTGATTGATATGGTTCGCACCTTTGATGTTTTGGAGTGTGGCTCGAGGTGGGCGATTGCTGCGGCTATGCGTTACCACCGGTTCGGAGGTGCAATTGGCATGTCTACCCTGGCATTGCCAAGTTGTGCCGTGTCACCTACACTATCACACTTTACTACGAGTTTGATTTGTGTCATACCTATAGAGTATTAATGGTAGCCTCCCGATCTGGAGGTACGATGGTACTGTATAGATTATTGGCATTATTTATGTGTTAAGGTGGAAAATGTAAAGCCTTAACGCTATTTTTAAGCAAGTTTACTTTATCTTTAAACATTATTATAATAGCGTATATTACTATATAGTAGATAGTTTAATGGATCCTTAAAGGATGGGCGGTCCCAAGCATCCTTTAAGTTACTTGTGCATTTCTATTACAATTCAATTGAGTTGGTTTACATTGTATAAGTATGTATGTCCTGAATCGAGTGTTTTGCTTGACGCTCGGGTCAGCCTGAGTATCAGCTTTGGATTTCATCTTTTGGAGCTAGAGGATTTGCTGGAGATTATCTATCTATCCAGTTGTCATCTATTTCCATTCTGTTATTTCTATTCAGTTTATGTATTAGTGGATATATATGTATTGGGATTTCTTATTGTATTTACTTTGGACTCTGGTATTTTGTGCTTGTTTTGAGACTGTTTGTAGTAGCTTCATGAACTGATATGGTTATTTTCTTTTCCGCTGTGAGTTATTCTGATATTTCTATGTCTGTGATTCTGTAATTGGTTTTATTTGCTCCAAAATATATTACAATCTATTATTTTGAATTATTCAAGCCCGACATGTGTATCGACCTTTGCACTTGGAGGATGTGGCATGATAGGGGGTTCTTGCATTTGGTTTGGTAGCGAGCGGATGACTCTTACTCCTACATGTCCCTACGGGGGTTGGTGCAGTCGAGAGGCTGGCCGTAAAGGCAGAACACAGGTACAACTTTATGCTACGGTGGGTGTTACCCCACTTATGTGGTCCGTTGCATTTGGTATCATAACTTTGGTTTTAGGCAAACCTTAGCCTGTGGAGCAAAAACTCATTAGAGATAGGGTAGAAATATCCTAGAATGAGTGAAATCAATCTTAGAATCATTTCTTTGTGAGAGAACGTATTTTAAAGTATAAAATGATTTTCAAATGATTTTAAAGAATTTTAAAGATTATTTTGATATAAACTTTTCTTGTTTTGAAATTAATTTTTTCTTAACTTCTTTCCTTCCTTTATCCACCTTGTTAGTAATTTCTTTGTTTAGGATATTCAATTCTAGTTGAATCTTATCTTATCTTATCTAATCTTGTCTTTGTTTCTCAATTACCTTTTCCCTAAAATTCATTCTTTATTTTTTCAGGATGAGTCGTAGGAATGCCAGAGGTAGGGGTCGTGGTGTTGCACTAATTCCTAAGCCTGTTGCACCCATTAAGTTCACTACTCTTTGTAAGGAACACACTAAGATTAGTGGTACCAAGTTTACTGGATCAAAGAGCATTATCAAGGCTTAGCAATGGTTGAAGGGATTAGAGAGGATTTTTTCGGTCTTGAGATCACTGATACTCAGAAGCGTCGGTTGGTAGCTTGGCAGTTGAAGGGAGCAGCCTTGGATTGGTGGGAGTCTATTACAGCTCACACTATTGAGGCTGACATTTCTTAGGAGCAGTTTAGGTATCATTTTGTGTTATTTTTAAATTTGGTTCAATTTTCTCTTTTGAAATCTTCCTTATCTTTTGTTATCGTGCTTTAGGGATGCTTTTGTGGTAAAGTGGATGCCCGAGGCAGGGAAGTCTCAGCTTTATCGGGAATTCATGGATTTTAAGCAGGGTGATATGTCATTTGCTGAGTATGAGAGGAAGTTCAATGAACTTTCCAAGTTTGGCCCTAATCTGATTGATACTCCTCTTAAGAAGAATGAGAAGTTCATAGCTGGTGCTCGTCCAGAGTATTATGATCGTCTCATCGCTCATGTGCATAGCCCTTTCAGTAGTCTGATGGATATCGCTATTAGATATGAGAATCCTACATCTAAGGATCCTCGAGTTGCTCGTGCCACTTCATCTCAGCCTTTCTCTGGTAACCCTAAGAAGAGAAAGCCCAATTTTCATTAGTAAACGAAGAATTGGAACAAGACTCCAGGCTTAGGTTCTTCTTCTTCTCAGAGGCATCCTATCGACTTATCTTCCATTACTTGCTTCAAGTGTGATCAGAAGGGACATTATGCCAATATTTGTCCTACTTCAGTTGGTGCTGTTGTTCCTCCTCTCGCTCAGTTGAACATGAGTGATCTCTGTCATATTTTCTTGCAGCCTACTCACTTTAGGAAGGATTTCCCCACTCAGTAGAAGGGCAAGCCTTCTGGTACCTTTGCTGTTTCCTCTGCTTCTTCTCCTGCTCCACCTGCACCTGCTTCTGCCCCTGCTCCTAGTGATACCCAAGGTACTCTTCAGGGCACTTTTCTCTATTTAATTTTCCTATTTGATACTAGAGCTTCCCATAGCTTTATTTCTATGGATCTTTTTGATAAGTTTGAGCATCATCTTTCTCGTGAGTTTGCTTCTGAACCTCTATGTGTTAAAAATCCTATTGGTGGTCCTACAAACCTTAGCAAGATTTTTAGAAGGGTGAAACTCTTCTATTTTGGTTATCGGTTTTCTGGTGATTTTTAAGTTCTGGGTTTTGATGCTTTTGATCTATTACTTGGAGGTGATTGGCCAAAGAGGCATGATGCCATTATCTCTTGTAAAACCTGAACTATTTCTCTTGTTGGTGAAAAGGGTGATTCTTTGGTGATTTAGTGTCGTTTGCCCGAGGATTTTGCTGGCAGTTTTATTTGTTCTCTTGATTCTTCTCCTAGTGTTCTTGACTCGACTCATGTGGTTAAAATCTATTATGACGTCTTTGGTGAAGTCATTTCTTTACCCCCAAAGCAGAAAATTGATTTTCCGATTGATCCAATTGCTGGAGCTCGACTTGTAGTTCTTCCTCCCAAACGATTGGCACCCCGTGAGAAGGTTGAGCTAGGGAAACAAATTGAGGACTTGTTCTCCAAGGATCTGATCAAACCTAGCCATTCCAAATGGGGAGCAGCGGAAGTTTTCCTCACTAAATCCGATGGTTCTTTGAGGATGTGTGTTGATTATAGGGATTTGAACAAACTCAGTATGAGAAACTGATATCCTATGCCTCACATTAATGATATGTTTGATCAGCTCTATGGACTTACTGTTTTCTCTCAGCTTGATCTTGCCACAGGTTTTCACCAGCTCAGGGTTGCTGAGGAAAGTATTCCCAAGACTGCTTTCCATACTAAGAATGGCTTCTGTTAATGGTTAGTCATGCCTTTCGGTTTGACTAATGCCCCAGCCTTTTTCATTGATTTGATGAATCGTGTTTTTCGTGATGTGCTTAGTAAGTTTGTTCTAGTCTTTATTGATGATATCATTGTCTTCTCCAAGTCAAGGGAAGGGCATGAGCCGCATTTGAAATTTGTTCTGGAGACTCTTAGAAATCATCAGTTGAAGGCTGAATTCTCGAAATGCCATTTCTGGAAGGATGAAGTCCGATTTCTCAGCATATTGTTTCTAGTAATGGAGTTTCTGTTGATCCACTCAAGATCGCTGCGATTAATGTGAGTCTTTCTTTTCTTCTCCTTTTGTAATTTGATCATTCTATCTTTTCTGTGGTCCTTATTTCTCCCTATTCTATTGTAGGATTGGGAAACTCCTAGAACTCCCTCTAATATTCGTAGTTTTCTGGGCGTTGCCGATTATATCGGAGATTCATTGAGAATTTTGCTTGGATTGCTACAGCTCTCACTGCTTTGACTCATAAGAATGCTAATTTTATATGGAAAAATAAGTGTGAAGCTGCATTCAATGAGTTGAAGCGTAAACTTGCTTCCGCACCAGTGCTTACCATTCCAAATGGAAATGAGGGATTAACGGTATACACCGATGCTAGTCATGAGGGTTTGGGAGCTGTTCTGATGCAAGAAGGGAAGATGATTTCTTATGCAGTTGTCATTTGAAGAACCATGAGGCCAAGTATACAGCTCATGATTTGGAATTGCTTGTTGTGGTTTTTGCTCTAAAGCTTTGGAGGCATCATCTTTTAGGTGCTAAGTTTGAGCTCTTTACTGATCATCAGTCTTTGAAGCATATCTTCAACCAGAAGGATTTGAATTAGTGTTAGGTTAGATGGCTTAAGTTCATTGCTTCTTATGATCTCGACATTAGCTATACCCTTGGGCCATGGCCGATGCTTTGAGTCAGAAGAAGGCTATGTCATGTCAGCTTGTTGTTTCTTCTTCTCCTCTTTTGGATCGTATTATTGCTAAGTAGGATGAGGAAAGGATTATTAGATTGATCAAGGAGAATGTTCATAATAGGGTTGGTGGTGGTAGTCGGATGGTAGTGGAGCTCAGATCGATGATAGAGGGATTTTGAGGATTAATAATCGGATTTGTGTTTGAATGTTGATGGATTGAGACAAGAGTTACTTCGGGAAAATCATCGATTCAGACATTATATTCATCCTCGTGTGACAAAGATGTATCAGGATATGAAGAATTTTATTGGTGGAGAGGTATGAGGCGAGATATCTCTATCTTTGTTAGTAGGTGTGCGACTTATCAGCAAGTCAAGGCTAATCATCAGAAGGCCCCTGGTTTATTGCAGCCCTTTGAGGTTCCCAATTGGAAATGGGAACAGATTTCTGTGGATTTTATTGATGGATTACCGAGGACTAGGAGGGATAATGAGAGTATTTGGGTTATTGTGGATAGACTGACCAAGTCGGCTCATTTCATTCCGGTCAAGTCTACCTGTTCTACTTCTAGTTTGTCTGATATCTACATGAGGGAGATTGTTCGGCTTCATTTATGTTCCTATCAGTATTGTTTATGATAGAATCCTATTTTTACCAGTCAGTTTTGGAAAGCTTTTCAGGAATCTTTGGTTACTCGTCTAAATCTTAGCACTGCTTACCATCCGCAGATCGATGGTCAAACGGAAAGAGTGAATCGGATTCTCGAGGATCTTCTTCGTGCTTGTTTTCTTGATTATGGAGGATCTTGGGAAGATCACCAGTCAGTTTTGAAATGCTTTTCAGGAATCTTTGGTTACTCGTCTGAATCTTAACACTGCTTACCATCCGTAGACCGATGGTCAAACGGAAAGAGTGAATTAGATTTTCGAGGATCTTCTTCGTGCTTATTTTATTGATTATGGAGGATCTTGGGAAGATCATCTCCATCTTGTTGAATTCACCTATAACAACAGTTATCAGCTATATTTCACTCTTCTATTTTAATCTTATCTTAATCTTTTGTATATCTCATTTCGTCTTTGAATTCAGGCTAGTATTACAATGTCTCCGTTTACTGCTCTTTACGGACAACCTTGCATATCTCCATATTGCTGGATTGAATCCGGTAATCGTTTGGTCCTTGGTCCTGATATGATTTTGGAGGCTTTTGAGAAGGTTGAAGAGATTAAAAGGAAGTCGAGGAGTGCTCAGGATAGGCAAAAGAAGTACGCTGATCGGCATAGGAGAAGTTTGGAGTTTTCTTTTGGTGATCAGGTGTTCCTTAAGGTCTCTCCCTTAAGAAATGTGATTCGATTTGGTCGAAGAGGGAAGCTTACTCCTAGGTTTGTTGGTCCTTTCCGTATGTCAGAGAGCATTGGTTCTTTAGCTTATCGTCTGGATTTGCCTAAGAAATTTTTTGGAGTGCATAATGTATTCCATGTTTCGCATCTTCATCGGTATCTGCATGATCCATCTTTGATTGTCCAGCCTTCTTCTCTTAAGAGTTTGGATATTGAGCCAAACCTTACTATCGAGAGGATGCCTCTTCGTATTGTCGATAGAGGTACAAAACAGCTGAGAAGGAAATCTGATCAACCTTGTCAAAGTGCGGTGGAGTACGGATAACCGGGATTGTACATGGGAGACGGAGGAGGGCATGCGTGCTTCGAATCCGGAATTATTTGTTTCAGGTACTATTTGCTTTTCTATCTTATCTTTTCTTGTTTTTTGTGTCTCACTCCTTTTCGAGGATGAAAAGTTTTGAGTGGGGGAGAGTGTAACAAACCATAATTTTTGTAAATATTTTTAATTCAATTTTATTTGAAACTTTGATTTAAATCATTTAAAAATTGGAATTCTAGAATTTTCCAATGTATTTTTGGATTTTGTTTACAATTATTTTTCCAAATAAAATAAAATAATGATTTTTTGAAAATTTTATATTTTGGTCAACTTTGGTCAAACTTGACTTTCAATTGAAATTTTTAAATTTGAATTTTTAATTTCTAATCTTTTTCTTTGAAGTTGAATTTGATTCTTATATTCGTTCTACTGTTCGTTTCATCAAATTATGTTTCATACTTTTTAAATCTGATAAATTTCAACATTTTACACGCGATTATTTTCAGTGTTTTATTTGTTAGTCTCTATTTTATAATTTATATTTTTGTTTGGGCTTTGATCTTTTTATTTAATTTTGGGCTTGTTTTGCAAGTGGACTTGGCTAGTGGGCTTGTGATTTTCCTAAGAGGCATGACTTTATCCATTCAACTTGAATAGATGCCTATCCATTTGTCATATCCATTTAAAAATTCTCTTCTCATCTCCCTTCTCATTTTTCCATTTTCTGAGAAAAAATATTACAGTAAGTTTTTCCTTCTTCTTCTCTTTTTCATTTTTCTTTTCCTTTTGTTTCCAAGTATATGTTCGGCCACCACCATGCTCTCCTATTGCCGACCATCTCACCACCATATCAACACCTATGACCGGCCATCTCCATCACCTCATCTCCACTACCTAGGCCGTGACCACCATAGATCCAAACCAACCTTCCAATTGCCTTGGAAACCCTAGCTGAGCCCTCTACATCATCACCTTCCCTTTGCTTGCCTCGGCCACCACTAACTCCACCTTCTCCAATGCCTTGCCATGACCTTTCCCTACCCATAGTCATGACCAGACCTGACCTGCTTCCCAGGCCGATTCAGTTTAGTATAGGGCCGAACCATTGACCCACTTGACCTTCCATCTCCTTGCCTTTTTTGCCTTCTCCTTGATCTTTTGCTTTGCATCCCATCACATTCTACCCTAGACGTGCCTCATTTCTGGTCATGGCCGAGCATATATGCCTCTAAACCATGGTGGTCGAGCATTACTTGATGACGGTCAAGCCCATTTGTGTTGTGGCCGAGCCTACTTGAAGGGGTTAACCAATCTTTGCTTCATTTTGATTTAAATTTGTATATTGTTTTGATTCATAATTATGTGTTGAATTGTATACTTATGTATGTTTGGTATTTGTTGTTTACAAGACTTGGATCTTGGCTCTCCATTTACTCAAATCTAGTTCGTGCTTTTCGGAGTTTGGTCGTGTGTCTTGAATTGTTATCTCCAGCTTTAGAAGGTGGGTTGTCACTCTCGACATTTCACACTTATATAATTGTGAAACAATGACTTGTGAATGTGTAGCAGTTGATATGCTATGATGATCTAAGTTCATGACATTATATGACGTTATAACATGATTATATGCCTATTACATCACCTAATATGATATGCTATGCTATATAGTTTTTTATCTCTGTTTCTTACACTGCAAGTTCCTTGTTAGTATAGAATAACTATGGGTTGAAATGATACATACTTGAATGGACTTTAGAATAAGAAAAAATCGTTATGAGCTGAAATGATAGGCTCAAGCGATTTTTATTTTATTTGACTTAGGATTGCGGGTTTGAAATGATCGAACACGGGATTTTATATATTACGGATTGAAATGATATATATCCGTGTCACTTGGCCTAGGTTTGAAAATATTATACAGACCCATGGTTAATTTTAAAATAATTGTTTTGCACAAATTATTAAGTATTTCTGAACTTATAAATATATGAAATTTTAACTTATATTTGATTTAATGATTTTAAATATAATGTTTTGTTGGTTTTTCTAGTAAGTTAAAATTTTATAAGTAAATATTTGGTTTTAAACTAAATTCAAAGATTTTACCTATGGTAAATAACATAATAATTAAATTTGATTTAATATGGAGCTTTAAATCTAATCTAGCAATAGTGATAGATTTTATTTAAAAAAATGGATATGTTTTGTATAATAAATAACTATGATTTAAATTGAAGATTTGATGTTTAAAATGTTATAGTAGAACTGGTAGCATTTCCAAAATGCTATGTTATTTAAATTATATTGTTAAAGGTGTTATACAACTTTAGGTGATGTATCGAAAATGCTACTATTTCTAAATTGTAATGTTTTCCAAAATGCTATTATATAGGAATAACATTTTCAAAGTGTTATAATTTCTAACTTATTACATTTTTTAAGTGCTATAATAAGTGTATAGTTTTGAAAGTGTTATGATTTCTAAACTATTACATTTTCAAGTGCTATAACTATGCATATATGGATTTGGAAATATTACCATTTTTGAAATGGATATTATTTTGTAAGAGTAATAGCATTTGCTTTCAAATGGTTTTGGAATAGATATGTTCTGTTTTGAAATGTAAAATGTTATCCCGCTTTTTGGCAAAGCCGTGATACCAAAAGATTGGTCGAAAACAAAAGACAGTTCGTCTCAGAGATTGGTTATACTTCACTTTGCTATGGATATCGATGAATTTTGTCCGAGTCCGGAACGGGCCACAATTGATAGGGCATGACAAGAAAGGTCGTAGGAGTCGTCATTTCAAATTTCAAGTCAATCCGAGTTCGTATGTTCAAGATATGATGGATTCAATTTGAGAAAGGTAGTCATTGTCTGGTTCGAACCCATCACGTTGGAGTGCTTCGAAACCATCACCTTCGAACCCATCCAATGTCCTTGTTTCGAACCCATCCCGAAGCCTTCCTTCGTACCCACCGAGTAGAAGTCCTTCGAATCCATGATGTCACCCAGCTTCGCATCCATCCAACTAAAGCCCCTTCGTATCCTTGCTTCGAATCCATGCAAGCCCTTACTTCGAATCCATCCTCACCAGTATGTTCGAGTCCATAAAAAACCTTCTAGCTTTGAGTCCATGTCACTTCGAACCGACCCTGTTCGAATCGATCGAGTTCGAACCCATAGGGACTCCTCGATTCGAATCGGTCGGTTCGAAGCCAGGGATACTCCATTATTCGAATCCACCGAGTCAGCTGGTTTGAATAACGTGTCACTCCATCGATACGAAGTCGCCATAATTCACGGAGTCGAAGCGGTCCACTCGGAGATAAATTCGGATCGATTCGAGAAACGCGCGCTGCCTCAACGCAAAGTCACGTGAGCCGATCGATTCGAAGTACATGGTTTCGAAGTGATCGTTTCGAACTCCACAGCCAACCGAAGAACATCATTTTGAACCGATCATATCTCCTCAACCACACATCCAAATGCAACCAAATTTACACAGTAGCTTCCATACAAGGTAAAGATTGTTCCTTCCAAGTTTCAGCTCGATTGGACCATTCCTTGATGGGTTCGAAATGACTTCGAACCGATGTCAGATCGAGACGAAACTTGGTGGGGTCGGTCGCGCGGGCCCACTCACGTGCCAGAAGAGGTCTCCCGAAGTTTCAGCAAGATCTGGGCCTCCAACGCCTATAAATAGCACCTTGAAGCCTTCAGAAAAGGGGATCTTCCGGGAACTTCTACCATTGAACACCAAGACTCTGCCGGATTTAATTCTATTCATCAGAATCACTGTTGTATTCAGATTTCAAAGCTATTATCAATTGTAATCCGTTGTAATCGATCTAATCAAGCAAAGCAATAAAGAGAAAACCTTCAAAGTGGACGTAGGCACGAACGCCGAACCACTATAAATCCTGTGTTTGTGATTGTTGTTTGTGAATTATTGTGATTTGTTGCTTAGAGCTGAATTTTATATTGATTGTTCCTGGGTTCTGTGTCGATTATTATCGATTTGAATACGTAAACGGGTGCTTTCGTGATATTGGGTGTTTGTGACCAATTTTGGCGCAAACATTTTGGTGCTTTCATTGAGAGTTGAACTCAGGAGTTCTACCAATTGATAGCAGATTCATAGAGAGTTTGAAAGTTCAGGTTTGAGAAATTATGACGAGACAATCGAGTAGAAGGCCAAGGCCAGGGAGAAGCGAACATCAAGGAAGTCAAGTGGCTTCCTCAGGAGCGAATCAACCATCGATCTTCATCACTAGGGACGAGATGGAGACTATGATGAAGAGGCAAGAGGAATTGATCCAGAGTTTATTCCAACAGATAGGACAGCTTGGAGCACAGAATAGGGAAGCCAATGGAGTCCAGAACGGAGCAGGACCATCCGGCGTAGCACCTGGATTAGGGGGCACGCCCATGGAGAACGTTGATCCAGTTTCGGAGAGAGAAAGAGGAGCATCTACGCAACCCGGTAGTAGTAGAGGAGTGAACGCTCAGTCAAGGGGGCAAATCCCAGAGTTCCCTCGTGAGCTCGGGGGGCGGGTTGAAAGTAGTGAACAAGGATTACATCTTGGAGACAACGATAGGTTGGCAGAGATGGTTAGGCGAGCTTTGAGAGGCGGTTTGGTGAACAAAGATTTGGAGGATGTTAATAGAAGTCCTTTTACTTTAGCAATCAGGCAAGCTAGGAACCCACCGGATTTCAAATTACCATCGCTGGATATGTATGACGGGAGAACGGACCCCACGGTCCATCTGACAAAATATATGAGGCATATGGAAGTGCTGGGAGCATCAGAGGAGGTTATGGCCCGGTGCTTTCCACTGTACTTGGCGGATATTGCGGCGTTATGGTTCAGGCAATTAGATAGTGGATCCATTGTAACATGGAATGATTTAACTGAGAGATTTATGAGGCAATTCAGGGTTCACATTACAAGACCCAAGAATGTGATGACGTTGGCGACTTTAAAACAGAAGGCTGGAGAAACATTGAGAAGTTTCCTGACACGGTTCAATGCAGCGGCAGCTTCGGTGGATAGACCGGATCCATCCATGGTTATGATGGCGGCTGTGTCCGGAATAGCAGACGGAACGGAGTTCAAAAATTCATTAACTAAGGATCCACCCGTAGATCTGGGAGAATTCTATCATGAGGCAGAAAATTTTTTACGATTAAAGGATGCAAATGCGGAAAGAGAAGAAGGAGATGGGATAGAAGTTTATGCACTCAAAGACGAAAAGCCCCCTAGAAGGGACTCAGACAAGGATAAAGGTAAAAGAAGGATTGAGAATGACGGAGACAGATCAAAGCAGCAACGGAGGGAGCCGCGATTCACCACCTACACTGAGCTGAATGAGAGCCTGGAACGAATTTATCAGGATACCAAAGAACAGATTCCGTATCGTAGGCCAATGCGAAGGGATCCAACCTCTGACGAAAGGAAATCAGATAAGTTCTGTGTATTCCATGAATTAAATGGTCATAACACTAATGATTGTAGGCACCTGAAGGACGAGGTGGAAGGGCATATCAGGAACGGTATGCTCCTTCAATATGTAAGGAGGCGAGCTCCTGTGGCGGAACCAGAACGGCCACCGTCCACATCAGCTAGAGGCGACCCTGCATCAAGGCACCGTTTGGTTATCAATTGAGTGAAATAACGATGAACAAGTTGTAAGCTTCCACTAATGCAAATAAATCATTTACACATGTGCGAGATCGCGAACGATCTCCAGGCATGCTCAGAGTGATCATTGACCATTTCGTAGTGGGAACTTACACTTTGACATCCATGCTTTGCTTTCATTTCGTTTTGATTTGAACATTTAGACTTTGTTTGTTTGGACATTGTTTTTGAAACTCATTCGTTTAATAGATATTTGATTCTGATAACTCTGGAATGGCTAAGCTACCTACACATGTACGGGGTCGCGAACGATCCTTAGGGATGCACTGAGACGGCGATGAACCGCACTGACAAACGATCCAGGAACTCACCCGAACGTGACCCTGGCATCGATAACACTAAGCCCTCCCGGGCACACAATTCGCCTCGAATGGCACCCGACCTCGAACGGTCACAAATTCGCCTCGAACGGCACACGATCGTGAACGATCACTTTCTGCCTGGAACGGCACCGACTGCGAACGGTCATGGTTCACTAATTATGAAATCCGACCTCGAACGGTCACTATTCGCCTTAAAAGGCACTTGGTCGCGAACGATCATCATTTGCCACGAACGGCAGTCGACCGCGAATGGTCCCATCTCATCATTTGCCACGAACGGCATCGACCGCGAGCGGTCCTATTCCATCCTATGCCACGAACGGCGCGGACTGCGAACGGTCCCGATTCACCTCAAGCAGCATACGATCCCGAACGATCGACGCATGGATTTATACGCTCGACCGCGCACGGTCGCACTTCACCTCGAATGACTCGATCACAAACGATCGTCATTTGAAGTTAAGCACTTGACCATGAACGGCCGCGCTTCATCCCAAATAGCTCGATCCCGAACGATCGTCATTTGAGGCCATATGAAACTATCAAGTTCTTTGCAGGTTGATAATAGGATACGAACATCCAACTCAAAGCATTACAAAACACACCTTCCTACCGCAAGGCATGTTTTGGGGGGCAAAATGTTATCCCGCTTTTTGGCAAAGCCGTGATACCAAAAGATTGGTCGAAAACAAAAGACAGTTCGTCTCAGAGATTGGTTATACTTCACTTTGCTATGGATATCGATGAATTTTGTCCGAGTCCGGAACGGGCCACAATTGATAGGGTATGACAAGAAAGGTCGTAGGAGTCGTCATTTCAAATTTCAAGTCAATCCGAGTTCGTATGTTCAAGATATGATGGATTCAATTTGAGAAAGGTAGTCATTGTCTGGTTCGAACCCATCACGTTGGAGTGCTTCGAAATCATCACCTTCGAACCCATCCAATATCCTTGTTTCGAACCCATCCCGAAGCCTTCCTTCGTACCCACCGAGTAGAAGTCCTTCGAATCCATGATGTCACCCAGCTTCACATCCATCCAACTAAAGCCCCTTCGTATCCTTGCTTCGAATCCATGCAAGCCCTTACTTCGAATCCATAAAAAACCTTCTAGCTTTGAGTCCATGTCACTTCGAACCGACCCTGTTCGAATCGATCGAGTTCGAACCCATAGGGACTCCTCGATTCGAATCGGTCGGTTCGAAGCCAGGGATACTCCATTATTCGAATCCACCGAGTCAGCTGGTTTGAATAACGTGTCACTCCATCGATACGAAGTCACCATAATTCACGGAGTCGAAGCGGTCCACTCGGAGATAAATCCGGATCGATTCGAGAAACGCGCGCTGCCTCAACGCAAAGTCACGTGAGCCGATCGATTCGAAGTACGTGGTTTCGAAGTGATCGTTTCGAACTCCACAGCCAACCGAAGAACACCATTTCGAACCGATCATATATCCTCAACCACACATCCAAATGCAACCAAATTTACACAGTAGCTTCCATACAAGGTAAAGATTGTTCCTGCCAAGTTTCAGCTCGATTGGACCATTTCTTGATGGGTTCGAAATGACTTCGAACCGATGTCAGATCGAGACGAAACTTGGTGGGGTCGGTCGCGCAGGCCCACTCACGTGCCAGAAGAGGTCTCCCGAAGTTTCAGCAAGATATGGGCCTCCAACGCCTATAAATAGCACCCTGAAGCCTTCAGAAAAGGGGATCTTCCGGGAACTTCTGCCATTGAACACCAAGACTCTGCCGGATTTAATTCTATTCATCAGAATCACTGTTGTATTCAGATTTCAAAGCTATTATCAATTGTAATCCGTTGTAATCAATCTAATCAAGCAAAGCAATAAAGAGAAAACCTTCAAAGTGGACGTACGCACGAACGCCGAACCACTATAAATCCTGTGTTTGTGATTGTTGTTTGTGAGTTATTGTGATTTGTTGCTTAGAGCTGAATTTTATATTGATTGTTCCTGAGTTCTGTGTCGATTATTATCGATTTGAATACGTAAACGGGTGCTTTCGTGATATTGGGTGTTTGTGACCAATTTTGGCGCAAATATAAACCATTTGAAATAAATAACCATGGGTTATAATTACGTTTGGTTGTTAAAGAGACCAAGATCGAAAGTTGCCATACTCTCTGCCAACTCCGAAAACCACTTTAACAACCGTGTACACGGTGGAGATTCTAGAATGAAGAAGGATGGTGGCGACGTTCTATTGAGGTATATACGTGGACCCCAACTCCCATGAGTTGGCATAAGGTGGCTAAACAGAAGCAATCGAAGGGCTAATGAGGTAGCTCCTATGATCGGACACACTTGTTCGTATGCCATTCTCTTACTTTGTGATTGATATGGTGCCCACCTTTGATTTTTAGGAATGTGGCTCGAGGTGGGCAGTAGCTGCGGTTATGCGTTACCACCGGTCTAGAAGTGCAATTGGTATATCTACCCTGGCATTGCCTAGTTGTGATGTGTCACCTACTCTATTGCGCTTTACTATGAGTTTGATTTGTGTCATACCTATGGAGTATTTATGGCAGCCTCCTGATCTGGAGGGACGATGGTACTGATAGACTATTGGCACTATTTATGTGTTAAGGTGGAAAATGTAAAGCCTTAACGCTATTTTTAAGTAAGTTTGCTTTTTCTTTAGACATTGTTATAATAGCGTATATTTCTACATAGTAGATAGTTTAATGGATCCTTAAAGGATGGGCGGTCCTAAGCATCCTTATGTTACTTGTGCATTTCTATTACAATTAACTTGAGTTGGTTTATATTGTATAAGTATGTATGCCCTGACACGAGTGTTTTGTGTTTACTTTACGCACGGGTCAGCTTGAGTATCAGCTTTGGATTTCATCTTCTAGAGCTAGAGGATTTGCTGGAGATTATCTATCCATCTAGTTGTCATCTACTTTCATTCTGTTATTTCTATTCAGCATATGTATTAGCAGATATATATGTATTGGGATTACTTATTGTATTTACTTTGGACTCTGGTATTTTTTACTTTTTTTGAGACTGTTTGTAGTAGCTTCATGAACTATTATAGTTATTTTATTTTTCGCTGCGAGTTATTCTGATATTTCTGTGTCTGTGATTCTATGATTGATTTTATTTGCTCCAAATTATATTATAATCTATTGTTTTGAACCATTCAAGTGCGATATGTGCGGTTTTTTGTCGAATTTGAATGGTACAAAATAGTGGGTCGTTACATTATGTAAATACCCATGTTATAACTGGAACGTTAAACCAAATTAAATGAGAACCATTATGGTCACTAAGCCTCTTTCTGATATTGTAAAATCAATCATTTTAAATATATTTTTAATAAAGGTTTTAAGCAAAGTTATTACACATTTATAGTGCTTAAATTTTATTATCATTTTAAATATGATATTTAAAGGGTAATTAAGCAATTATTTTACTAAAGGTGTTTTGAAATAATTTAATGCTTTTTAAATGGTTATTTAAAAATAGTTATTTTGTTAATGTGATTTAAAGATAATTAAATGAAGAATGTTTAAAATAATAACTTGTTTATTTAAAGATGTTTTAAATAATTGATTGTTTATCAAAGGAACTTTATTCATTAAAGTTTATTAAAGAAGTTTAGTTTTAGATAAAGAAAGTTTATAAATGAAGTTTTACAAATAATTTTGGATATTTATCAAAGAGTTTTATAGATGATTTTGGATATTTATAAAAGATGTTGTAAATGGTTTTGGTATTTATAAAAGTGTTTTTCAAGCAGACTTGGAGATTTATAAGGAAATTTTACAAACAGATCTTGAGTTTTAGTAAAGGAGATTTCATAAATGAAAGAGATTTATTAAAAGGATTTATATAAGTAAATTATAAAAGAATTTGAGATTGTATTTCTTTCAACCGACCTTCTTAATTCTAGTGGTACGCACATTCGTTCCACACTTAACATTGAAGGAATTGTGTTTGTGGTTATATTTATTTCCAGTCTAAATAACATTTGTTAATCCTTTTAATATGATTTTGAAAATAAGAAACCTTTCACAATGTTTTGAGAATATGCTTACGTCAGTGAAATAAGTATATGATTATTTTGATAAATATTCTGAAAGAGATTTACTGAATGAAATATTTATTTAAATGAGGCTTAGTGGTTGCTATGAGTAATTAAATCATTGGATTGTATTTGTTTTGATAGTTAAATAATCGACTATCAAATCTTGACCTGTTTTGACTCAGAAAGTATGATTGTATAATTGAGTTCCCTGGTGAGGACTCGAGTACTTGTTGCATACTTCTTAAAAACCGGAATTGAGTGGGCTGGAAATTATCGCTTAGCTTGGAGACACCAGTTTTCCAAATTTATTCAATCCACTCCAAACTACTAACGTTTGTGGTGAATACGCTATGGAGTTATACTATTCTTCTTAAAAGTGATTCCAAAATGGAAGATAGTGAATTTTATCTGTTCGATCCTAGAACAACTCGTATGAATGAATGATGGCATTGCATCTTTGCTTGGAGGGTAGTGTTAAGATTCCAAGATGGTATGCTGGTAGAAAAGGTAAAAGTGTAGCCTCAAGCCTCATAACCTAGAAAAATGGCTAAAATAGGGTATGCAACAAAGCTATGTGGTTAGCTACCATTAAAAGCCTTCATCCCATTCTAAATTGTTACCTTAGAGTTGTTTGCACGTATACATCAAGGGGCCATGTTTGCAACCTTGGTGTCAAGGGATGAACTAATTTAACTTGTATGTTAAAGGGGCAGTCGGTTCTATGTAGTAGAAGGGCAGATGTGTCTTTATCCCTCCGATACATTTTCTAGAGGTATGCCAGTGAAAGGTAATCACTTACCAAGCCATAGTTGGAATACAATTTTTAATGCAAGCTTTCGAACTTGATTTTATATCTACTATGTTCGAATTTAATGTTTCAATTTTGGCTTTGATTTAATATTTACTTTAACCCTAGACATTATTATAATATCATTAGATTTTCCACAGCAAATAATTTGGTTATTGTAAGGTAAAAACATGTTCGTGTTTATGTGCAGTGTGGTCATGCATGATAATTTTTATTTTAAAGGGTTTTATAAGTAAAATAAATAAAATTCCTTGTTATTTGAGTTCCTTATGATGGTATGACCAGACCAACTCTGGCATTGTTTTCCTATAATGCTTGGGTCAGCTCGAGCATATTTTCTAGATTTAGCTAAACATTTTGGAGCTTTTAGGAGACGAGCTGGATTCTCCAACACATATTCATGTATCTTCTATCTTCCTATTTCTGTTTGTTTTGTTTTTGTCTGTATTTATCGACAATTATAAGGACTGGCTGTTATAACTATCCAGGCTTATAATAGGTTAGTGTACTCTATTGCTGTGTGTATAATAAAGGGTTTTCTTTTGTAAAGACTTAGGTAAATTATATGTTTCTCGTTACAAGGTGAGATTCTGTTCTGTCTTTTTCTTTCTTCACCTTAAAAACTTGTCTTTCAGACGCTTAAATGATTGGCACACGAATACTGAGGATGTGTTAAGTGTTGTTTTTAGTTGTAAGAAAGACAGATCGTTACATTTGGTATCTGAGCACAAGGTTAAGCGATAGTCTTGGCCTTGGTGGGGAAAACTTATATTAGATAGGGTTAGTAACACCCAAGAATGAGTAACTCATTAGATATGGGAATAGTACTATCCTAAAATGAGTTTGAGTGTATGATATATATGAGCTCGTATTTGTTAGGGCTATAAAAATATTTTATATTGTGTTGATTTAACGATTGAGTTACCTATGATTTCTTATTGATACAAAAGGTATAGCTGTATCGATAGGAGTTCCTAAACACTTGAACTAGGCAAACCAACATATTGTTGTTTTAAAAATTGGTAAATGATATAATTTTACCTAGGAATATATTTTACATATAGAAAAAGAATGATATCCAAAATTAATATAGTTATATTAATATGTTGATTGTTAGGAGATGATAATGTTTTATTATTGTTATTTATGGTTTTGTTCAGTTATGCTCATCCAGTTTGAGCACTAACTATTGTTGAATAGTTCATAAGAAATTTTCTTTGGTATAGCACCAGTTAGGTAGATAGTATTTGTAGGAACATTGAAATGAAAACCTTATGAACTAAGTTTCATAATTTGATTATAAGGCGTTAGTTGACAATGTTGAGTAAACCATCTTTTCATCTTAACATCCAGGAAGTGAAAAATTAGTTGATGTTATTGGGCCAGCTAATAAACATTTTTACCTTAGAGGTGTCTAAGAAATAGTAGACTCCAGGATGGAGTTTAGATACCAGCATCATATTCTTCTTAGCTACGTACCAGACCGAATGGGTAAAGAGGTTGTATTGGTCGACTCTATTTTTAAGACCCAGATTATTTTTTGGCCTACGTCTGAACAGTTAAAAGTAAGAAAATTAAAAATCGAATGTTTTGCATATACTCTTAGAATGTAGGAGATTATTATACAAGTTAATAAAGTAAAATTATTTAATAAAAGGTTTCATAAATGAAGTTTCGTCATTCTAAAATGCTTGAAGCTAAGTAGAGATTGTTATGAAATGTTTTCGTAAATATTTTGGAAAGGGTAAAATGTAGTTGGGTGAGTAAGAACCGATAAGATAAATACGTAAGATGTACATAGACCATTTTCTCTTCTTCCCAAATTCTCAATCCAAGATTCGAATATATGACTTGACGTGCACCACACCATTCCGAATAAGGATCTGTTACTGATTATTTACAGCGAACACTTGGTAAGGGTTCTTAATATGGAATCAAGATTTTCTATCATAGTATATGGCTATGAGAGGAGAACGGAGGTTTCTAATTAAGAAGCCTGATCAAAACCCACACTAGGGAGTCAAGTAAGCAATACTAGTTCAGAAGTAAAAGCTAGATATTTTAGTGAGTGATCGAATTAGACTTCGCATAGGAATGATCTATGTACATCATACAAACTGAAGATTAGTGTTAGGTATTCTAAGGCTAGTTTGGTTTATTTTTTGGGTTAGCTTGTGGATAAATTTTGAGGACAAAATTCTTTTAAGGAGGGAGAGTGCAATGACCCATAATTTCATCACTTCGATTTGTGAATATTTAATTAATTTTAAATATTCAAATAATAGGTTATACAATAAACAATGATGGTGAAATGTTTTCAAAAAATTTTTACACAAATATTTTGTTTGAAGAAAAACAAAAAAATGTGACCTGAATTCATTTTTCGAATTTTAGACTTTTAATCGACTAAAAAGTTGTCGAAAGCGTTGTAAACCCTTGAGTATAAATATTCACATACATTTAGAAGCAAGTTAGGGTTATGTATTATAATAGTATATATAAATATACTTAGGATAATATAATTAAATTTTGTATTATATAAGTAAAATGTAACATTAGTAAACATTTAGTACACTTAAGCATCAAATCAAGTTGGCATGTTCATGAAGAAGGGGGGAAAAGGGGTTGTGCGCATGTACTAGGGGAGGAAGTGTCATAACGAGTGGCAAGCTTAGAGAGGAGGTCATGTACTAATGAGTATTTGGGTAATCTACTATATGTATTTCATATAAAAAGATTTCTAATATTTTCTTTCTCATTTTCGGTTTGCATGAAACTCCATCCTTCTTTCCTAAAATTTTCATAGCTTCTTGTTTAATTTTCAAATGATTAGAAATAATTTATTTCCTACTTTAAATTCATGGAAACATAGTTTAATACCACCTCCTTCCATCTCCATACCTCCTTCTTTTAAAAACAAGACCCATCATCACTCGAACACCTTGGTCGTGTCTAAATACCACTAGGCCAAGGCTAATCATGCCTCAGCCAAGCCTATATGTGTCCATTTTTGGCTGAAAAACCAAGTTTGGTTTTTAAAATGCAAGATCCAAGGCTTTCTCAAAGAACTAGTACAAGTTTGCCTTGTATTAGTTAATTTTGGTAAGTAAAAACTCAACATATTTCTTCGAAAAGTTTTAACCTTATTTTGTTGTTAGTATTGATGTAAAATATTGGTTGATTTGATGGATTTCAATGTCATGTTTGTGTGGAATATATGTTCTTGTATGTGATAATGAAATTAGACTTGAAAGTGAAGTTTAGTGCAGCCATTAGTTAAAAGTTGTGATCTTGCCTATGTTGTCATTGTGACATGTTTGTTTATGTATGGTGTACTTGTGTTGTATATGCTAAAAAGTTGGCATCTTTAGTGCTAAAGTGGAATGGAATTTGTTATGTAATTGTGCTTACTGGTTTTGAAATTATTAAACATTTTAAGTTAAAATTTGTGTTTAGTTTCAAAGACATACTTTTTATGTTCATAAAGTAAGAAAAGGGTTTCTATGAGGTAAGTTAAAAGAAATACTTAGAAAAACAATTTCTATTTATTTATTATATCTATAGCGATATCCTCTATGGATGCAGTTAAGATGGTTCAGTGGATTGAGTCGAAGAACATCAAACATCTTTGAGAGGTCTATCATATGGCTCACTGAAGATGTGACTTTACCAGCATAATATCTAAATAAACCACCATTATGCGTCCAATCTGATTTCTAAACATTGAATTTACCAATCTCTGGTAGGTTTCTACTGGATTGTTGAGACCGAATGGCATGACCTGGTTGCAACATTGTTCCAGATCAGTAATGAAATTAGAGTGCTCTTGATCTGCAATGTGCAATGGTATGTTGTTGTAGTTGGAATAAGCATCCATAAAGGACAACTCATGTCCAGTAGTTGAGTCCACTAGTTGTTCAATCTTCGGTGGCGAGAACTATCTTTTGGGCATGCCTTATTCAAGTCTGAATAGTTGATGCATGCCTTCCATTTTCCATTAGGCTTCTTGACCGGCACTAGATCTGATACCCCTTTGGGGTATAGAGTATCGCGGATGAAGCCATTGGTCATTAGCTTATCCACTTCCTCTTTCAATGTAGCAGATAATCCAGATCCAGACTAGGATGTTTTTGCTTCACAAGAGGACATCTGGAGTTTACATTTAATGTATGGCATGCTATCTCTAGCGATATTCCACATGTATTATAATGCATCCAGGTAAACACATCCTAGTTTTCCTAAAGGAACCCTTCTATCGCTAGAATTTACTTTATTGTCTGAGCCAAGGATTAAATGTCGGTTGCTTTGCATCAATCGATTTGATGTGGAGAGCCTTTTCTGCATCCTTTCCCTTTTCGCTTTGCTTTACCTCTCACAGCTCTGTGACGTGTGGCACTCACGTCCCATATCACTATCACCCTAGATAACTACTACCCGTTCTTCATGGAAAATTTCGTCATTGAGCACCATAGGGCTAAGACTGCCCTAAAACTAGCAAGGGAAAGTTGGCCCAATAAGGCGTTGTATGTGGAGTATATGCCCGTCACAACAAAGGTCAAACCCACACTCTCATGTAGTCACCTTAACCTAGCACCACCAGTAAATCGACACATCAAACAAGCTTTGCAGCCTCTTTGGTATATCCCTACATCCAAGATTTACATGGCTTTAGATCTAGAGCATCCATCATCATCTGATTATGTCTTATTAAAAAAATATTCACTAAGCTCCTATAATCAATGAGGACTCGCTTCTTAGTTATAGGCCCAATCATAGTCATTATCATTACGGGGTCAAGCATTGGCGCTTCCATCCTGTTAGCTTCATTGTTTTTAAATTATATGTCATCCATCATCATCTTTAGTTGCTTTTTCGGAGCTCCATCTTCAACAGTAAAGTAGCTCTTTTGAACAGCATCTTTCAAAGAGCTTCGGTTGAAACGACCCACAAATCCGTACCCCTTAAGTCAACGCTATTCTACATCAATCAACTAAAGATGAACGGAAATATGAACCATTTCGGTTAAAGAAAAAGAGGTAGAAGAAGAAGATAGAAAACAACATCAGAATCTAATCATTGCAGCGGAATAAAATATAATAGATAATCACAGATCTTTACACCAAAAACAAATACTATATCTGTTTATACATACATCATCAGAGTATACATAACACACAATTGGACAACAATCATAATCTATCCTCACAATCTGAATACATAGCGGAATATGTAACATAAATACGGAAGTACGTATTGCCATCCAGTTCGTCTCCTGTGCTCCACAGCATCCTTTCCTACATTCTATAATACTCAGTCTGACCTGAGCATTACAGTTAAATAACACCCGAGTCGGTCTGGAATACCAGCATGAGAAATCACACTCTAATTGATTATTAAAGTTTCAAAAATCCTTTGAAAATCAAAGCATCTCGTAAGACCACGCCACAAATAAACATGTCAGGTTTTTACCTTACGATAGCTAAAACACTTTTTATTAAATCCTCTGATATTATAATAGGGTCTATTTACAAATACTTATTAAAATAGCCGAAATCGTTACATGATTAAATTCCATCTACTAGCCACAAAGTGGGTAGTACAAACAAAACTCGTAAAGGCACGTAGGGAGAATGGATTTTCAACTAATGACTAGGCACTGGGGTACCACCTGTCACAGTACGTGGCCTAGATCACCATACCGAGGATTACTCCTAATCCCCTGCAACACAAGGCCCAGACTACCCCTTACTGGATAATCCCAAGTAAGATCACCCCACATTGGGATCAGCAACCGCACCACTAAGCTGAAATAAAAGGGACATCTAGACAGGGATGACCTCACACTAAAATGGGTGCTACCCACCCAGCCTTACTGCATAACCCCTGACTTTCAGCCATTCCCGGTTGATGAGGCTTGAGGCTAAGCGTTACCTTTTAGATCGTTTCACTTAGAATACCCATCGTCCACCTGACGATGTTCTGAAAGCATTCATCCATACAAGTCCGTCCCGGGTTCGAACGGAACTGAAGGCACTATTCCTACTACATCCATTTTGGAAATATCCTTAAGATTAGTAGCGACTAGCCCTTGCACTTCACTGCTCCATCTTCGACTCCGAACTCATTTTTCCACGAAAACGTACAAGCCGGATCGAAGTGATTTTCGAGAAGTTAATCCCGATCCCGGTCTCTTCGAAACGATCAACGCATTTGGCCAATATTGATAGTTGGTTATTTAACTATCAATTAACATTCACAAACATCCATCAAACAATAAATGATCTCCCAAATTATTTATTAATCTCAAAATATCTTCACAAGATATATTTCTATTTTCAACCCTTTGAAAACAGTTTCAAACCATACTTTTCTCATAAGATAAATTTCCAAATATTTATTTCCACTGAAAACAACCAAGCACAAAACTTTAGATTTTTAAAAATAATTTAAAACTCTTTATTATAAATTATCCTTTAAAACATTTTATAACGACCCTGACTCGACCTTCGAAAATCGGCACCGAATACGACACTCATATTCAAATGCCGCAGATCCAAACGTCCAATCTGGTTCGCCGGAGCTTATAACACATTAAGTACAACAACACAGCGGAAGAGAGAAATGAATATCATATACAACTCCAATGAATACAATATCCAAATATGGTACAACACTGATACAATATGATAGAAGAATATCAGAGACCATAAACAGCAGCCGAAAACAAATAGCCAAGAGATAATTCCAATCCAATGCTCCAAAGCTAAAACTCCAGACCACAAGCTTGAACCACCATCACGTTTCACCTAGATAAGCAAGTCTCGTCCACCGAAGACTTCAATATCCAAAGTCTCGAAGGAATACCAAAGAGAAAGTTGAAAGCTACTGAATCGATATCTATATCTGAAAAACCCAACTCTAGACTGCCCGTATGGAAAATTGTGGGCACCCAGAGTTTAGGAAGAGAACAATAAACTCCAGGTCAGTCATGGGACTGGTATGAGCAAACAAAATAGTTTTGACTTTAAAAACAAACAAAAGAATTTAAATTTGAAATCCGCAATGCTTTTTGGAAAATGAAACTACCATAAGGCCTCCCGGCACACACACAATGCAAACGAACACATGAGGGAGATTTCTCCTTATAATAGTCAAACATGCTTACTACGTAAAATCCTTTTTGATATTATTAGTTCATAGTGGAAAACATTTCGAAAGTATAATATTAATCTTAGCCGGCATACGTACCATTATAGTATGCCTACTATAGCTACCATATTAGATGGCAGGTTCTACAACTAAAACCGTACAAGGCGCGTATTGAATGATTGGATTTCCAACAAATGGTCAGGCAAAGGATCTTCCTATTGCCACATGGGAACGCCTCTGGAGGGACTCCCCGAGAACCAACCTTCAGTTCTCTACCAACACAAGGCCGGTGTACCCCCTTCCTAGGAGTATCACCTAAGATATTCCATCTCCGGTCATAACCAACCTTTATCCGAACGCTCGACACCAACAACTACAAAGTAATGTATTTGCAGTAACCACATAGGTTAACTATCTAGGCTCCATACCATGATATCACCTCTATCTAGAAAAAATGGACATACCCTAGGGCGTGACCCCTGAAACCTTGCTGCATCTTTCCTGTTTCGACCATTTCCAGGGTGTGAGGTCCTGATGCAGCCTCGTCCATGAAGATACGCTTTTCACAAAGCCTTGCTTTGATCAACAAATGATCAGCAGCACTTCATATGCCACATTACCAAATTGGGAATGTATCACTAGTAACCGTCAACTACATAACCTCTGAGCTCGTACGTCTCGGAGAAGGATGTTAAGCTAAGAGAATAAATCTCCGCCACCAAACAGAAATGTATTTGAAAGAAACCAGCTTTACATCTCAAAGTGTAACGTCAGACACGCATCCATAAGAGTTTGTTCTGGGTTCAAACAAAACCGAAGGCACTTCCAAAGAAGCCCTTGCAATCCGGGTATTCACAATCTCGATCGGACTTCCCATCACTTAAGAAATCTCTATACTGTAGCTACTCAGTGCAGAGACAATCGATAGGTCATCCTATCGTTCTCGCAAATACTCGGTCTTCACCACTGGTCTTCAAATGCTATCCATAACGACGAATCATTATTCCGAATGGGTTATATGGCACAAGGCCCTCTCCCGGGTAAACCGAATAATGAGCGCAATATTTAAAGACATATGGATATGGGCTCTCAGTTAAATCACAGCTTAAAGCCCAAAACCTTTCATTCAAATGGTTAAAACAAATTACCATTCCCAATCTTTTAAACAAAAAGATTCATTTCAAAAACCTTCAATGGTTTAAACAATTTCCACATTTAAATCTTTTAAATAAAAGATTCACCTTTAAGACCCCTTTCAATTTAAAACAAGGTTCACCAATCTTTGACAAAGATTCATTCATAGCCTTTCAAAACAATTCCATTTCAAATTGGATTAACTCATCTAGTCTTTAAATCAAAGACTCATTTCATACCTTTCAAAACAATTTTCAAAGATTCATTCATAACTTTCAAAACAATTCTCGTTTCAATCTTTTATATATAAATGGTACACCGTTTAAAATCCTCTTTAATTTCAAAATAGGGTTCAACTATCTTTCACAAAGATTCAATAATAGCTTTCAAAGCCATTCTATTTCAAACTTGAAATCTTTTCATCATAATTTGGAAATTCTTTCCTTATATAAAAGCTATTATTATTTGAAACCACTTGTTTCCGTTTCGAAAAACCCGTTTATAATTGTACGAGTTAAGGCCTTTCACATATAAACTTGGGTTAAATTCAAATTCTCAAAACCATACTTTTAAAATGATTTAAAAACCCATATAAACACATTTATAGCTTGTATAACCTTTTTACATCATAAATTCTCAACATAGAATTCAATTTCAAATTTTGAGTTCAAATTTTAAATCAAATTTCAAAACTAAATCTAGTTATTCAAAAATAACTTTTATCTTTGAAATTCCTTTCCAAAAGCTTTTCACTTTAAACCCAATCCATATCCAAACCATTTGGATTTAAAAATTCAATTTTAAAATTATTTTCAAAAATCTGTGACTTAACCGATTTCCATGAGAAATCCATATTTGTGTGTGTATAGTGTAGTCTAGGGGTTTTACACAATAATAATGCAACATCATCAACCATCACAGATACAATCACAACAATATCGATAAGCGATATAATCCTATCCATACTATCCATACAAACATATCACATAACATTACACATAAGGGATATCAACATAATTCACAGCATTCCATACTATCCATACATTCATAAGTATAATCATCAACTCATCTGATTAATTTTAAACCAGATCATTACCTATGGATAATTTCTAATCATGGTTAACTAATAATTAACTAATTACAAACCATTATTATTAATTATCTTTTAATTAATCATTAATTAAACTTTAATTAATAATAATCCTTCGATTAATTATCCTTAATTAATTACAAATATTTAATTAATCCTTAATTAATAATCATCCCTTAATTACTTTCATTAATTAAATAACCTTTAATTAATTAATTATTCTCAAATTAAGTACCTTAATTAATTAACCTCATTAATTAATTATTATTTAAATTAATTAACCTTTAAACATTTGATTAATCAATTTTTTAATCGTAAATTATCCATTCTTAATTACTTATGATAAGTGACTATCCCTAATCTTAAATCAATGTTAATCACTTTGATTTAACCCACCTTTAATTACTTGATTAATCAATCTTTAATCATCAATTAATTACTTTAATTTAAGTAATTTCCTTTAAGTTAGTTACATAATTAACTCTTTAAAATCACTAAGTTTATTAAAAATAAACTTTGAAAATATTTTTAAAACTTGGTTAAATAAATTAAACAAAAACTTTTAAACCAATTCAAACTTAGATAAAACCTAATTATTTACCAAAAGAACTTGCTTTTACAAAATATTGCTTTAAATTAACCTGATTTGTTTTAAAGGTTTAAACCTGCATTGTACTGAGTCTTACAAACCCGAGCCAAGCACAGGAAAACTCGAGCACGACTTCGGGTCCTTCACCAAATTCTTCGGGTTCGAATCCGAGTAACTTCTTTCTTCTCCAACCCAAGATCATCCAGATGCACCAAAGTGCACTATGCACATGCACCATCAACCGGCCTACCTCCGACCAACGTCAATCCCCTCGACGAGTTGCCGACATCACCAACTATCTTCCCAAACACCCAAAACCATAAATTCTTGCCAAAACCCAAAATCAAGCAACTCAATCGAGTTCTGGAACCCGATGTCCTCTATAGAATTTGCCTCGATGCCGATGATCTGACCTCATGAACTCCTACCACTCTGGCCAAAGCAACGTCAGATTCCCCTCTCTCCTTTCCCCCTTATGCGATCGGCTACAATCTACTATCGACGATGAGATTCCCTCGTTAAACCCTGTTAACAAAACTGGGTCTAAAATCCAAGAATCATGCCGTACAACCTACTTGATCATTGGTAAATGTTACTGTTATTTTTCTGGTGATCTTCAGCACTCAAGCTTCCCTCAACAGCAATCTCGACGATCAACTCTGCGCCAATCAACATAATTTGACAAAAAACCCATTTCTGTTCATCATGATAATTCTCAATGAATACAAACTTAAAAATTGGGATTTTCGTATTAAAATTCATCATTCACAAGTTCAAATCATATTATGGAATTAAATCAAGAATTTAAGATATATTTTTTTCTTGTTTAAAAAGATTTCACTTTAATCCATAATTTCAAAATAGCTGCCAACCTTTTTAACTTGAGACCATTTTTAAAATTCAAATCGTGTTAATTTGAATATGATTTGATTAAACCACCAGGCCTAAAAGAATTTAAGAAAATCTTTTGAATTTTGAACAGGTTTGGGTAACCTGTAAACTAAGAGCAGAGCATGTAAACTATTTCATCAGACAGGCAGATGTTCACTCAACAACTCAACAACAATTTCAGTCAAAACACATCTATACATTCATGCAGAGTAGATCTTATCACATTTGAAAATAGATATTGATGAGCTTAACTTAAATGGTTTGAAGTTTACTCACCTGGTAATTTGGAACAGAGCAGAGAATAAGAACTTGATAATTTGTTTGAGTTGCCATTTGAACTTGCTGCATGCTTAAATCTGGAGTTTTATTATTTATTTCCTCTCTGGTTTTGATCTGAAACTTGGAATCTGATCCTTAGCTTGTTGAATAAATGCTTCAGGTTTGTTGTTTTCTTCCCAGATTTGGTTTTGCTTTGAATTTCAGGTTAAAGATATTTTTTCTTTTTTTTAATTTTCCATATTTTCATTTCTGTTTCTACTTTGAGTTTACAGGCTTTTGATCTAGTTGAATCAACTACCTTGCTTAAGATTTGAATCATGCTCAGGTTGAAGATGTTATTTGTCATTTATTAGCTTTCATTTCTTTTTGTTTTCAAATCCGGTTTTACTTTATTTTGATTCACATTATTAAGAAATTTTGGAGAATAGGACCTGCCACTTGTTTAACTAAGCCAACAAGTGTCTATTACTTATTTTCATATTTTTACAAATGTTAATGTGATTTAATATTGTGTTTAAACCCTTAACTTAAATTAATTTATACATTTTGTTTTTAAACCTTATTTTATTTTTTATTTACAAATCATGGTTTCATGTTTTCTCATTTATTTTCAAAAGATAATTTTAATTACTTATACTTATATATCTTTCACATCAAAATGCACATTTACAAAAATTAAGAAACAAGATTTTATTAGTTATAAATATATAGAAATTTTAAATTTATGTTTCGTCCTTCTTTTTAATTTATTTACAAATCATGTTTTTATTTTACAACCCAATTCTAATTCATGTACTGATTAATTTTCAAAAGATATATATACCTATATATGTAAGTTTTAAAGCCTTCATTTAAAATTATATAATTTATAAAGGAAAATGAATTGAAAACAATTTATAAATAACCATATATATATAATTATTAATTAATAAAGTTTTTTTTAAATCTAGTTTATTTATTAAGTGATATTCCAAATACCATTTTTTTATTTTATCCCCAAATATTCAAATTCATTTTCTATTAATTCATAATTTAACCAAATTAAACCAAAAAATTTATATAAATTTCCAAATTAATTAAGATAAAAAAATCAGGAATGTTACACATTTAAATTAAAAATTACTTCAATAATTTATTAAAAATATATACTATAGGAATATTTAAAATGAGGCTACTTTATAAAATATAAAACTAGATTTTCTCTTTTAAAACAAAATATCAAGTCACCTTCAAATAATTACTACTATAATCGATTTGAAAAATACTTACTTCAGAGTTTAAACATTTAGAAATAATAATTTTTTTTAAAACATGCTTTTTAAAACCATATTAAAACTTTTAACTTATATTTAAAAATTTACTTTGAAAATGTACTTGGCTATCCAAGGAAATACACTTCTTTTCACATCCTTTAAAAATAAATCACTATTTATTTTTAAACAAATTTTCCCATTTCTTTAATACATTCCCACCATGAATTTATCCTTCTAAATATCCACTGATATATTACTCCACTTTTATAAACCCAGTTCATAAATTCCATAGTCACATTCTCCTTTAAATTTTCAATTTCAAACACTTGAATCAATTTCCAAATTGATTTCCAATTTACTCCATTTTGAAATAAATTCCTTCTTTATCTATTTCAATAAATTTAAAACATGGATTTTAAAATAAATTCTTTATTCCTTTAAATAATGTCACTTAAGGTTAAATTCATTATTTCTCTATTTATTCAAAATCCCCTTTCCATACTCGAAATTTATTTATTAGAATTTTAAAATCACTTTTATTCTTTTCCAATTTATCCTTCAATTTATTCAAATTCTCTATAATTATTTTACTTACAAATTCACTCTTCTATTTTATTTTCAAAAATCCAATTCTATATAATTTGATAACTCAGTGTACCGAAATGTTCAAGCAAACTATAGCATTCAATATTCCAATATAATTCATCACAGCATATCAAATAATCATAACAGAGAATATTAAATAATCTAAATAAATGTTGAGGAATCCAATTGGATTCCTCCAACCTATTTCCCTACATCCACAGATGTTAGCACAATATAAAATACCAATTCCACTTCGAGGTGGAATATCGCGGTATATGGGTTTATAAAAAATCAGCTATTATGCGGCGCATAGGGTCTCATCTGCTATATAATGCGGGAAATCAATCGCTACAATATATACTGTATACTACTATATATAAAATCAATTCAATCATTCAACCAATTATTTAAATTTAAATCACTAAAATTTAAATAAAAACCTAGATGAGTGAGATTAACTCGCCTTTGATTTTGTTTGCAACCCATCCCAGACCAGCTAGTTTCTTTTCAGATTTTAAACTTGCATTTTTCCTTCTTCACTTTTCTTTGTTCGCCTCCACTGTTCTATGTCCATTTCCATTTTCATTCTTTCCCCTTCTGATATTTCACTTTGTCACTCCCAACAATCAGAAGCATGGGAGCAACATTCAAAATCGAAAATAAACATCCACACTCTAACAAAAATCCCCAAACTAGCTTCATCAAACTCATATAGGCATATGCTTCGTTTGGGTGTAGATCTGTAGGGTCAGTCAAGATTTGGGGTGCTCGACATAGCGTTAGCCGAGCTAAAGCTTAATAGGGTCAGAGTTATAGAAATCGGCAGGTGAATTGAGGCCAAAATCGGGATTGTTGAGGTAAGGAGCATCTCTGTAACACCCTGAAATTTTAGTTAAAATAATTTGATAATTAATTTAATTTTTGAAATTAAGTTATGAATTTAATTATGAATTAATTAGAAAATTTTTAGAATAAATAAAATTTCTGGGTTATAAATAGAATTTGAAAGTTTTAGATTTATAAAAGATATGTTCTGTTATTTATTTATAAATTTAGTTTAAATTAAATCTTGGAATTAAAATTCAAAATAGAAAAAAAAATCTTATAAATATATTGGGTTTGAAAACATTATATTTTCAAATTAATAAAGATTTTTTTTCAAATTATATTAAATAGATATTTTGATTGAGAAGCTATATTTTTGAAGATAATAAGAAAATTATTTTCTAAATTTTAATATATATATAATATGATATTAAATAAGGTTATATAAAAAATTTAAAAATATATATATGTTTTGGAAATTAATAAGGTAAACATTTAAATAAGTATAGTAGCTTAGGCTTGGATTTGAAATACATTTTCTTTCGAAGAATGAATAAATATAGTTGTATGTTTATAAATTTAAAAATGTAATACATATGTTAAGTTATAAAACATGAGAGATAAATTGATTCAAAAATCTTAAAATGAAAAGGGTTCAAAATAAAAAATTATAAATTAATTATAAACAAGGGTTTAAAACACAATTTAAAATAACATTTGACATTTGTAAGATAAGGAGGTAATACAATTAACAAGCGTTCACCCATTTAAACAAGTGGCATAAAATAAATTTTATTTTAATTTAAATTTATAAAACATGCATAAGTAGAAAAGGAAACCAGGTTCTCAATCACCATTCTCAGTTTAAACATCACAAGTCTGAAAACTCAAATATAGTATAATGAAGATTAAAAAAAATCAAACTAAAACAAGAATTTGGAACCTGGAAGCTTTAAAAGCAAATCTGGAAATTGAGCAGTAAGTAAGTTGATGATTAGGTCATCATAAATTAGTAAAACAATCAACTCAGGCAACTCAAAGATCAAGCAAGAGTAAATGTAAATCAACATCAATAAATCGCAGATAACAATTCAAAGATCAAAGCAATCCTCTTATTCCAGTTTGACGTTAACAGCTTCCTAATCAATGTCCTCTGCCTTCATTAACATGGTGAGCAAACTTAAATTTTAAACTAGTTTCTTTTGATTTTTTTTTTGTCTGTGGTGATTGAAAAGTGTTTGAGTATGCTTGTTTGTATATAGGGTTCATGTCAAAGATAGTGTGCATGTTGGTTACAGGCACATAGGTTTGCTCCAGGTTTACAAAATAAACCATTTAATTTCAAACCTTAAAATTAAAGAAAATTTGAGTTATAATCTGTAAAGGAAAATTGTTAGAGATACTCACATTCAAATTTTAAAAATAATCTCAACTATAAAATATTTAGTAAATAATTTAAAATTTGTGAATTTACAGTGAAATCATAAACATGTTTAAAATTTGATGGTTATAAATTTGGTTTTGATTTCATAATTAGATTCGAATTACAAAACGAGGAATTTTAATTCAAGTTTCAAGATTTTTATATCTGTATATAGTCCGCATTATCGAGTTGAACGGAAAACGTAAAATGACCAAATTCCGGTGATCCACATCGTTCTAGGCGATGAAACTTAGGGTGAGGGAAGCTGACACGTAAGGGAGCATAGGAAAAATGTTAAAAATAATTCTAATTGATCGTAGGGGATAAACGAGTTTAAAGTAGGGTTTAAGGGTGAGTTTTAGCTACTGTCAGTTTTGAATTGAATTCGTGGACGAGGAAGCATCGTGTTCAATCGGACCTGGGGGAGACTCGGTGTGGGTTGAAGATGAAGCCCTGGGTGGAACGGCGAAGTTGATGGTGGCGTAGATCTTCGGCATCGAGGCGATTTTGGTTATGCACTGGGTTCCATTTTTGTTTCAATATGTTCGATTTCGAGACGATAGGGTTTTTTTAGTTTCTGAGTGATCATATGGGGTGAGATGGTCATCGGAGAGGTAAGGGTGGTTACAGCGTCCAGAGGTAAGGGTGGTTACAGCGTCGATGGGAGATGATCGGAATAGGGGTTCATATGCACGGCGTATCGATTGTATCAGTGAAGGTTGGGTGGTTTGGGAAGAAGGTTTGGCGTCGGGGCAAACTCGAAGGGATTCACGAAAAACTCGAAGCAAATGAAGATGTGGGGGAACTCGAAGTATAACTCGAGTGGAATCGTGATTGGCTCGGGTTTTTGGTTTAAGCCAAATTAACCAGTTTTTTTTTAAATGAAAGGGGATTGAAAATATTTTTAAGTTCACAGTTAAAAGCTGTAAAATTGTTTTGTTATGTATTGGATACTTTTGTAATTAACTTCTAAGTATTTTAAAAGATTTAAAAAAAATGTTTTAAAATTTGTTTTTGAATGTAATTACATATTAGCTTAATTATGTAATCAAACTCATAAGGTTTTAAAAACAAAATAAGATGTAGTTTGAATTAAGTAATGATTAAAGGGTTAATTACTTAATTAATTATGTGATTAATTTATCAAGGAAATTTATTTGAGAATAATCTATTTATTAATTAAAGTAATTAATCAAGGGATAGTTAACTTAAGTGATTTATTAATGTGAATAATAAAAAGTTCATTAATTAATAGATATTATTAATTAAATATAATTAATTTATGATTCAGGGTTGACTAGTCAAGGGATTAAAAATAATTACTCAATGTAATTAATTCGTGATTTAATTGATTAAAGTAATTAAGGATAATTACTTATTATAATTTTATTAATTTAATGATAATTAATTAAGGATTAATTAATTTTGTAATTAAATAATTATTGTAATTAATAAAGGTTAATTAATTTATGAAAGTGATTGGGGATAATCATTTGTTTTAATTAAGGGTAATAATTAAGAATTAATTTATTAATTATTGAAATTAATTAAGAATAATAAATCAAAGGATTATTTATTAATTAAAGGTTAATTAATGATTAAAGAGTAATTAATCAAAATGGTTTGTAATTAATTAATAATTAATTAACCAGGATTAGAAATTTATTCAAAAGTAATTGATCTGATTTAAATAAATCAGATAATTAATTGATCTTACTCATGAATGTTAGGATTCTATAAAGTGCTTTG
The DNA here is from genome assembly GCA_030765085.1 of Allium cepa. Taxonomy (NCBI): domain Eukaryota; kingdom Viridiplantae; phylum Streptophyta; class Magnoliopsida; order Asparagales; family Amaryllidaceae; genus Allium; species Allium cepa. The sequence goes on from CM060938.1 coordinate 516,930,138, forward strand.
AATTGATTGATGTCCCTGATTTGTGATAACGTGTGATATGAATTATTTTGTTTTGTGAACTGTGATGTAATTTATTCTGTGATGAAATTAATAATCTGTAATGTAATTTATTATCTATGATATATATTTGTGATCTGTGAATGAAAGATAAGCGTTATAATTTATACCGCTTATCAAATATATTGTCGTATTTGAATCTGTAATGGTTGATGTTGTTGCACTATTGTGTGTAAACCCCTAGACCACACTATACACACACAAATATGGATTTCATGAGGAAATCAGTTAAGTCACAGATATTTGAATTTAATATTTTGAAATGGTTTTAAAGTTTGAATTTTGAATCCAAATAGTTTTGGAAGTGAAATTGGGTTGAATTTGAAAAATAATTGAAAAGGAGTTTTGAAGATAAAAGTTATTTTAAATAACATGATTTAGTTTGAAATCTGAAATATTTTGATTTGAGTTTGAATTCAATATTTGAAATTGAATTCAATGATTTGGAAATTTTGGTTTAAAAAGATTATACAAGTTATAAAGGTATTTATATGGGTTTTTAACCATTTAAAAAATATTGGTTTGGGAATTTAAATTTAAACCCAAGTTTATACTTGAATGGCTTTAACTTAGGTAAATGTAATCAGTTTTTTTTTCCAAAACAAAACTATTTGTTTCAATTAATAATAGCTTTCATATAAGGAAAGGGTTTTCAATTTGTGTCGAAAAATTTGAAATGAAATTATTTTGAAAGCTATGAACGAACCTTTGTGAAAGATTGTTAAGCTTTGTTTTGGAATCGAAGAGGATTCTAAATGGTGTATCTTTTATATAAAAGATTTGAAACAGGAATTGTTTTTAAAGTTATGAATGAATGTTTGAAAAAAAAATTGAAAGCTATGAAATGAGTCTTTGATTTAAAAACCGGATGAGTTAATCCAACTTGAAATGGAATTGTTTTGAAAGGCTATGAATGAATCTTTGTTAAAGGTTGGTGATCCTTGTTTTAAATTGAAAAGGGGTTTTTAACGATAAATCTTTGTTTTAAAAGATTTAAGTGTGGAAATTGTTTAAACCATTGAAGGTTTTTTTGAAATAAATATTTTTAAAAGATTGGAAATGGTAATTTGTTTAAACCATTTGAAAGAAAAGTTTTGGATTTTAAAGTTGTGACTTAACTGAAATCCCATTATCCATGTGTTTTTAAATATTGCGCTCATCATTCGGTTTAGCCGGGAGAGGACCTTGTGTCAAATAACCCATTCCGAATAATGATACGACGATATGGATAGCATTTGAAGACCGATGGTGAAGACCGGATACTTTCGAAAGTGAAAGGATGACCTGTCGAATGTCTTTGCACCGAATGGCCGCTGTATAGAGATTTGAACACCCATTGTGATGGGGAGTCCGGACGTGATTAGAAATTATCCGAATTGCAAGGGCTTCTTCGGAAGTGCCTTCGGTTCCGTTCGATCCCGGAACGGACTTGTATGGATGTGTGTCTGACTTACACTTTGAGATTTAAATCTGGTTTCTCTCAAATACATTTCTTTTTAGTGGGGAGATTTATTCTCTTAGCTTAACACCCTTCTCTGAGACGTACGAGCTCAGAGGTTATGTAGTTGATGGTTACTAGTGATACATTCCCAGTTTGGTAATGTGGCATACGAAGTGCTGCTGATCATTTATTGATCAAAGCATGGATTTTGTGAAAAGCGTAGCTTTGTAGACGAGACTTCGTCGAGCCTCACAACCCGGTAATGGTCGAAACAGGAAAGATGCGGCAAGGTTTCAGGGGTAGCTCCCATAGGGTATGACCATTCCTTTTGGAAAAGGGTGGTATCATGGTATGGAGCCCAGATACTTATTCATGTGGGAACTAGTATATTTATTACTGTGTGATGTTGTTGGTATTGAGGATCCTCGATTAAAGGTCCCAAAGGACCGGGGGTGGAATATCTTAGGTTTTATTCCCCAAGAAGGGGGTGGCCTGCCTTGTGTTGGCAGAGATCCGGTTAGGTTCTCGGGGCGTCCCTCCAGAGGCGTACCCATGTGGCAATGGGAAGTTCCTTGGCCTGACCATTTGTTGGAAATCCAATCATCCAATACGCGCCTTGTACGGTTTTAGTTGTAGAACCTGCCATCTAACATAGTAGCTATAGTAGGCATACTATAATGGTACGTATGCTGGCTAAGATTATTATTATACTTTCGAAATATTTTCCACTATGCACTAATAGTAATATCAAATGGTTTTTCGCGTATCAAGCATTTTTGACTATCATAAGGACAAATCTCCCGTAAGTGTGTGATTGCATGGTGTGTGTACCGGGTGGCCTTATGGTAGTTTCATTTTCCAAAAAGCATTGCGGATTTCAAATCTAAATTCTTTTGTTTTCTTTTAAAAAATAAACTGTTTTTGTTTGCTCATACCAGTCCCATGACTGACCCGGAGTTTATTGTTCCCTTCCTAAACTCTGGGTGTCCAAAATTTTCCACACGGGCAGTCTAGAGTTTGGTTTTTCAGATAGTCAGATAGTAGATATCGATTCGGTAGCTTTTGGCTTTCTCTTTCGTATTTTTCGGAGATCTTAGATATTGAAGTATTTGGTTTGGACGAGACTTGCTTATCTTTGTGCAACGTGATCGTGGTTCGAGCTAGTGGTTTGGAGTTTTGGCTTTGGAACATTGGATTGGTGCTGCAGTTTGATATTGAAGTTATCTCTTTTGCTATTCGTTTTCCGCTGCTATTTATTTTCCCTGATATTTCTTGTATCTCTGATATTGATCATTGTTGTATATCTAGATATTGTGTTCATTGGAGTTGTATATGATGTTCATTTTTTTTTCTTCCGCTGTGTTTTTATACTTAATGTGTTATAAGCTCCGACGAACCAGATTCGACGTTTGGATCTGCGGCATTTGAATATGAGTGTCGAATTCGGTGCCGATTTTCGAAAGTCGAGTCAGGGTCGCCACATTTGGTATCAGAGCTGAAGGTTAAAACTTTAGCTCAGGAGTATAACACATTAAGTAATTCATTAGAGATAGGGTGAAGTATACCCTAGAATGAGTATATCCCTAAGATATTCGTCCGTGTGCCTCAGTAAATTCCCTTACTATCCACTGGTAGTGAGTATGAGTGCAAGAAGAGAACGAGATAGGGGACAGGGGAGTACCGCTACAAATGGTCGATACCCTGCAATAGTGGAAATAACTTTCTCTATCAATCTCCTTTGATTCGTCTTTTCAATTCTTTGATGGTTCCTGGCTGTTCCAGGAAGAAGCTTTGATATATTTGCATGGGACATAAACTCCAGATGGGTCAGAATTGTTTGTCTGGATGAATTGTTTGCTTTGGTTGCTATGGTTGATAGGTATATTTTGGTTGTTTAGACTAAATTTTTTTTGGATTGCATCCATATATCTGTTTATTCTGTTGGGTCCAGGTATATTCTACGAGTGGTTAGTTATCCTTCGAGCTAACCAATACCCTTTTATATTCTGTAGTTCTGGTGACCCAAGTGTCTAGTATTGAATAAATTCGTTCTCATAATTGTTAGTGATATTCTGGTTTGGTAAGCCAAATGCAGAATAGATATTCAGTTTAATCTGGTAATTCATTTCTCTATCTCTCTATATTCTTTTGTTATCTCCCTACCTTCAAATTTCGAGGACGAAATTTTCTAAGGGGGGAATCTGTAACATCCCTGAAATTTTGGTTAAAATAATTTGATAATTAACTTAATTTTTGAAATTAAGTTGTGAATTTAATTATGAATTAATTAGAAAAAATTTAGAATAAATAAAATTTATGGGTTATAAATAGAATTTGAAAGTTTTAGATTTATAAAAGATATGTTCTGTTATTTATTTATAAATTTAGTTTAAATTAAATCTTGGAATTAAAATTTAAAATAAAAAAAATCTTATAAATATATTGGGTTTGAAAACATTATATTTTCAAATTAATAAAGATTTTTTTTCAAATTATATTAAATAGATATTTTGATTGAGAAGCTATATTTTTAAAGATAATAAGAAAATTGTTTTCTAAATTTTAATATATATAATATGATTTTAAACAAAGTTCATAAAAAATTTAAAAATATACATATGTTTTGGAAATTAATAAGGTAAACGTTTAAATAAGTATAGTAGCTTAGGCTTGGATTTGAAATACATTTTCTTCTGAAGAATGAATAAATATAGTTGTATGTTTATAAATTTAAAAATGTAATACATATGTTAAGTTATAAAACATGAGAGATAAATTGATTCAAAAATCTTAAAATGAAAAGGGTTTAAAATAAAAATTATAAATTAATTATAAACCAATGTTTAAAACACAATTTAAAATAACATTTGACATTTATAAGATAAGGAGGTAAATACAATTAACAAGTGTTCACCCATTTAAACAAGTGGCATAAAATAAATTTTCTTTTAATTTAAATTTATAAACATGCATAAGTAGAAAAGGGAACCAAGTTCTCAATGACCATTATCAGTTTATACGCCTGAAAACTCAAAAATAGTATAATGAAGATCAAAAAAAAAACAAAAAAAAACTGAAACAAGAATTTGGAACCTGGAAGCTTTAAAAGCAAATCTAGAAATTGAACAGTAAGTAAGTTGATGATCAGGTCATCATAAATCAGTAAAACAATCAACTCAGGCAACTCAAAGATCAAGCAAGAGTAAATGTGAATCAACATCAATAAATCGCAGATAACAATTCAAAGATCAGAGCAATCCTCCGATTCTAGTTTGAAGTTAACAGGTTCCTGATCAATGTCCTCTGCCTTCATTAACATGGTGAGCAAACTTAAATTTTAAACTAGTTTCTTTTGATTTTTTTGCGTCTGTGGTGATTGAAAAGTGTTTGAGTATGCTTGTTGTATATAGGGTTCATGTCAAAGATAGTGTGCATGTTGGTTACGGGCACATAGGTTTGTTCCAGGTTTACAAAGTAAGCCATTTAATTTCAAATCTAGAAATTAAAGCAGCTTTGAGTTATAATCTGTAAAGGAAAATTGTTAGAGATACTCACATTCAAATTTTAAAAATAATCTCAACTATAAAATATTAGTAAATAATTTAAAATTTGTGAAATTACAGTGAAATCATAAACATGTTCAAAATTTGATGATTATAAATTTGGTTTTGATTTCATAATTAGATTCGAATTACAAAACGAGGAATTTTAATGCAAGTTTCAAGATTTTTAGTTCTGTGTATAGTGCGCATTATCGAGTTGAACGAAAAACGTAAAATGACCAAATTCCGGTGATCTACGTCGTTCTGGGCGATGAAACTTAAGGTGAGGGAAGCTGACACGTGTGGGAGCATGGGAAAAATGTTAAAAAAATTCCAATTGATCGTAAGGGATAAACGAGTTTAAAGTAGGGTTTAAGGGTGAGTTTTAGCTACTGCCGGTTTTGAATTGACTTCGTGGACAAGGAAGCATCGTGTTCGATCGGACCTGGGGGAAACACGGTGTGGGTTGAAGATGAAGCCCTGGGTGGAATGGCGAAGTTGATGGTGGCGTAGATCGTCGGCATCGAGGCGATTTTGGTTATGGACTGGGTTCCAGTTTTGTTTCAATGTGTTCGATTTCGAGACGATAGGGTTTTTTTAGTTTCTGAGTGATCGTATGGGGTGAGATGGTCATCGGAGACATAAGGGTGGTCACGGCGTCGATGGGAGATGATCGGAATAGGGGTGCATGTGTACGGCGTATCGATTGTATCAGTGAAGGTTGGGTGGTTTGGGAAGAAGGTTTGGCGTTGGGGAAAACTCGAAGGGATTCATGAAAAACTCGAAGCAAATAAAGATGTGGGGGAACTCAAAGTATGGCTCGAGTGGAATCGTGATTGGCTCGGGTTTTTGGTTTAGGCCAAATTAACCAGTTTTTTTTAAATGAAAGGAGATTGAAAATATTTTTAAGTTCAGAGTTAAAAGCTGTAAAATTGTTTTGTTATGTATTGGATACTTCTGTAACTAACTTCTAAGTATTTTCAAAGATTTAAAAAAAATGTTTTAAAATTTGTTTTTAAATGTAATTACATATTAGCTTAATTATGTAATCAAACTCATAAGGTTTTAAAAACAAAATAAGATGTAGTTTGAATTAAGTAATGATTAAAGGGTTAATTACTTAATTAATTATGTGATTAATTTATCAAGGAAATTTATTTGAGGATAATCTATTTATTAATTAAAGTAATTAATGAAGGGATAATTAACTTAAGTGATTTATTAATGTGAATAATAAAAAGTTGATTAATTAAAAAATATTATTAACTAAAGATAATTAATTTATGATTCAGGGTTGACTAATCAAGGGATTAAAAATAATTACTCAATGTAATTAATTTGAGATTTAATTGATTAAAGTAATTAAGGATAATTACTTATTATAATTTTATTAATTTAATGATAATTAATTAAGGGTTAATTAATTTTGTAATTAAATAATTATTGTAATTAATAAAGGTTAATTAATTTTTGAAAGTGATTGGGAATAATCATTTATTTTAATTAAGGATAATTAATTAAGAATTAATTTATTAATCATTGAAATTAATTAAGAATAATAAATCAAAGGATTATTTATTAATTAAAGGTTAATTAATGATTAAAGTGTAATTAATCAAATGATTTGTAATTAATTAATGATTAATTAACCAGGATTGGAAATTTATTCAAAAGTAATTAATCTGATTTAAATAAATCAGATAATTAATTGATCTTACTCATGGATGTTAGAATTCTATGAAGTGCTTTGAATTGATTGATGTCCTTGATTTGTGATAATGTGTGATATGAATTATTTTGTTTTGTGAACTGTGATGTAATTTATTCTGTGATGAAATTAATTATCTGTAATGTAATTTATTATCTGTGATATATATCTGTGATCTATGAATGAAAGATAAGCGTTATAGTTCATACCGCTTATCAAATATATTGTTGTATTTGAATTTGTAATGGTTGATGTTGTTGCACTATTGTGTGTAAACCCCTGGACCACACTATACACACACAAATATGGATTTCACGAGGAAATCAGTTAAGTCACAGATATTTGAATTTAATATTTTGAAATTGTTTTAAAGTTTGAATTTTGAATCCAAATGGTTTTGGAAGTGAAATTGGGTTGAATTTGAAAAATAATCGGAAAGGAGTTTTGAAGATAAAAGTTATTTTAAATAAGTTGATTTAGTTTGAAATCTGAAATATATTGATTTGATTTTGAATTCAATATTTGAAATTGAATTTAATGATTTGGAAATTTTGGTTTAAAAAGATTATACAAGTTATAAGGGTATTTATATGGGTTTTTAACCATTTAAAAAATATTGGATTGGGAATTTAAATTTAAACCCAAGTTTATACTTAAATGGTTTAACTTACGTTAATGTAATCAGTTTTTTTTCCAAAACGAAACTATTTGTTTCAATTAATAATAGCTTTCATATAAGGAAAGGGTTTTCAGTTTGTGTCGAAAAATTTGAAATAAAATTGTTTTGAAAGCTATGAACAAACCTTTGTGAAAGATTGTTAAGCTTTGTTTTGGAATCGAAGAGGATTCTAAATGGTGTATCTTTTATATATAAAAGATTTGAAACGGGATTTGTTTTGAAAGTTATGAATGAATCTTTGAAAATTGTTTTGAAAGCTATGAAATGAGTCTTTGATTTAAAGACCGGATGAGTTAATCCAACTTGAAATGGAATTGTTTTGAAAGGCTATGAATGAATCTTTGTTAAAGATTGGTGATCCTTGTTTTAAATTGAAAAGGGGGTTTTAAAGATAAATATTTGTTTTAAAAGATTTAAGTGTGGAAATTGTTTAAACCATTGAAGGTTTTTTGAAATAAATCTTTTTAAAAGATTGGAAATGGTAATTTGTTTAAACCATCTGAAAGAAAAATTTTGGATTTTAAATTGTGACTTAACTGAAATCCCATTATCCATATGTTTTTAAATATTGCGCTCATTATTCCGTTTAGCCGGGAGAGGACCTTGTGTCATATAACCCATTTCGAATAATGATACGACGATATGGATAGCATTTGAAGACCGGTGGTGAAGACCGGACACTTTCGAAAGCGAAAGGATGATCTGTCGAACGTCTCTGCACCGAATGGCCCTAGTATATAGATTTGAGCACCCATTGTGATGGGGAGTCCAGACGTGATTAGAAATTATCCGGATTGCAAGGGCTTCTTTGGAAGTGCCTTTGGTTCTGTTCGATCCCGGAACGGACTTGTATGGATGTGTGTCTGACGTTACACTTTGAGATGTAAAGCTGGTTTCTCTCAAATACATTTATGTTTGATGGCGGAGATTTATTCTCTTAGCTTAACACCCTTCTCTGAGACGTACGAGCTCAGAGGTTATGTAGTTGATGGTTACTAGTGATACATTCCCAATTTGGTAATGTGGCATATGAAGTGCTGCTGATCATTTATTGATCAAAACATGGCTTTTGTGAAAAGCGTAGCTTTGTGGACGAGACTTCGTCGAGCCTCACAACCCGATAATGGTCGAAACAGGAAAGATGCGGCAAGGTTTCAGGGGTAGCTCCCCTAGGGTATGACCATTCCTTCTGGAAAAGGGTGGTATCATGGTATGGAGCCCAGATACTTACTCAAGTGGGCACTGTAGTATATTTATTACTGTGTGATGTTGTTGGTATTGAGGATCCTCGGTTAAAGGTCCCAAAGGACTGGGGGTGGCGTATCTTAGGTTTTATTCCCTGGGAAGGGGGTAGCCGGCCTTGTGTTGGTAGAGATCCGGTTAGGTTCTCGGGGCATCCCTCCAAAGGCGTATCTATGTAGCAATGGGAAGTTCCTTGGCCTGACCATTTGTTGGAAATCCAATCATCCAATACGCGCCTTGTACGATTTTAGTTGTAGAACCTGCCATCTAACATGGTAGCTATAGTAGGCATACTATAATGGTACGTATGCTGGCTAAGATTAATACTATACTTTCGAAATGTTTTCCACTATGCGCTAATAGTAATATCAAATGGTTTTTCGCATATCAAGCATTTTTGACTATCATAAGGAGAAATCTCCCCCAAGTGTGCGATTTCATGGTGTGTGTGCCGGGAGGCCTTATGGTAGTTTCATTTTTCAAAAAGCATTGCAGATTTCAAATCTAAATTCTTTTGTTTGTTTTTAAAAAATAAACAGTTTATGTTTGCTCATACCAGTCCCATGACTGACCCGGAGTTTATTGTTCCCTTCCTAAACTCTGGGTGCCCAAAATTTCCCACATGGGTAGTCTAGAGTTTGGTTTTTCAGATAGTCAGATAGTAGATATCGATTCGGAAGCTTTTGGCTTTCTCTTTGGTATTTTTTAGAGATCTTGGATATTAAAGTATTTGGTCTAGACGAGACTTGCTTATCTTTGCGCAACGTGATGGTTGTTCGAGCTAGTGGTTTGGAGTTTTGGCTTTGGAACATTGGATTGGTGTTGCAGTTTGATATTGAAGTTATTTCTTTTGCTATTAATTTTCCGCTGCTATTTATTGTCTCTGATATTTCTTGTATCTCTGATATTGATCATTGTTGTATATCTGGATATTGTATTCATTGGAGTTGTATATGCTATTCATTTCTTTTTCTTCCGCTGTGTTGTTATACTTAATGTGTTATAAACTCCGGTGAATCATATTCGACGTTTGGATCTACGACATTTGAATATGAGTGTCGTATTCGGTGCCGATTTTCGAACGTCGAGTCAGGGTCGTTTCAATCTCACGGTGGAATTTGGTGGTAATTGGCGTACCATGGCAGAGCATGACATTTTGAGGGTCGAACTAGGGTTCGACTTAGCGTGCGATGGGGGAGGAGTAGTTGAATCTGAATCCGGATCTGTGATTGTGTTGTGAAGTAGAAGTTGTGTTGAGCTCATGGAGTCATTCGGTGAAGTGAGGCAGTGTCCATTCATTGTACAGACGGAAAGAATCAGAGCATGTCGCGTTTTAGGGTAATGGCCCAGAGTGGAAATTGATGGTTCTGGGGTAGAGTGAATGTGAAGGTTGACTCGATGGAGATATCGGTTTGGAGTTTCATCGAGGGAAGGCTGTGTAACAACCTAAATTTTAGCAATATTTTATTCTTTATTTATAACTCTGGGGTTTTATTTTTCGAAAATTTGATCGTCTAAATTTAATTATAAATAATCACCCAAGATTTTTATTAGTGTGAAAATTCTAAAATTCTTATTTTGGTTAAAACTTAACATTTTTTTTGAAGTTATAAATCTTTAAATTTTTAATTTTTAATCTTTTGCTTTAATTTAATATATTCGTAACAACGTTTATTTCACCTTTTATTCTTCAAAAAGAAATTGATTTTATACTTTTAAAAATTTAATATTTTATATTTTACTTATATACATTTTTGAAAATAAATTTCTTAGTAAATGTGTAAACAAATCATATTTTTATATAAGTAATAAATTTTCAAAACTTTGTGTATAAATAAACTGTTTAATTTCGCATTTAAAAGGCGCGTTATTTGATGGAATAAATAATGTATATACATATACAAGAAAACGTATAAATTAATAGGTAGAGATTAAATAGTATAAATTAATAGGTAGAGAATAAAACGTATAAATTAATAGGTAGAGAATAAATAGTATAAATTAATAAGTAGAGAATAAAACGTATAAATTAATAGCTAGAGAATAAAACATATAAATTAATAGGTAGTGAATAAAACGTATAAATTAATAGGTAGAGAATAAATAAGTAACGTATAAATTTAGATACGTTACTTTTGAATAAATTTAGCGTATCTTGTACTAACAATATGAAAAATATATAAGAACAACGCATATATATATTGCCTATGATAAGCATATCTCTCCTTCTTCTTTTCATTCTTTGGAAAAAACTCTTCCCCTCATTCCTCTTTACTCCACGCGTTCACCACATGCTCGATTACCCACAACCGTTTCCTCCCTTTTTTCATTCTTTATATGTAAGTATTTCTTTATATATTATATATATTTCTTATACTTGCAGCTTTATATATATTCAAGCATACGAAAGGTTTGTTAAAACATAGATTTATATGTATATTTTATTTTATACAAGATTTCAAGTACCCTGGTGAGTTGGTTTTAGAGCGTATATATATAATCTGCTTGGTTATTTTAAGTTTTTATTTATAAGTTTGAAATAGATTTTCATAACACATATTTATTTTTCAGTATGTATATATGATTTCTGCATATTTGGATAAGTTTATGTTGTACAGATTATTATATATATTAGTTATTTGTGTTAGGTATATGCAGGCTATATGGTTTCTGCATATAAAATATATAGCTTTTATAGTATTATTATATGTTTTGGCAGAGTATATATTTATACAAAATATGTTTTGTTAACAGCTTGGTATGTTATGTTTATAAAATATGTTATGAAAAAAAAGGATTTTTGGTATAAATGATTTATGTCAGTTTTCCAATGTAAATGTTAGTAATATATGGGTTTGAAAGTGTATATATGTTAGTAGAAATGACATTTTGTGTATATATAAAGTTTACATAAGTTTGATATGTTATTCTTCAATATGTCTGTTTATATAAATCGGTTTTTTATATATATATTGTTATTATATGATATGTATAGTAAGACTAAGTTAATTTTTAATATGTACTATGTACATAATTTATTGTTGTTTAAGTATATAATGTATTTTGATTTTTTTTTAAATGGCCGCAGCCTATATTAGCTTACATATTTTAACTTGCATAGGTTCTATTTAGTATATAAAGTAAGTTATTTATATACTATACGGTTTTTATAAAATTTTATGATATATGTTAATACGAGTTATTATACATGTAAAGTTTATATTATATGAGTTTAAGATAGCTGTATTTTGAACATCTGGTGCGTCACATATATAAATTATATCCAGGCTGCTTTGTTTTGTCATTCTATATTTTACTATTTTAAGATGAGTATATCATATATTTGTTATACAACTGGTTGTATAGCATGTTGTGAGTCGGTAGTTAGTTTTATTGACGTTTTGAAATTTTTTAAGCACGTATGAATATATATGTATATTTATAACTATAATATGTTCTGGTTATATAAGAGTTAGTTCAGTTTATACATGAGCAGTTTGTGTTTATGCCCATATTTTAGAAACAATAGTTAACTTTTTTTCTTTTTGGTTGATATAGGTTATGTACAGTATTATATTTATACTATTTTGGATTTAAGATGATTCTATAAATACACTACTTTATAAATTATTTTAATACACATATATAATTTGGAAATTTATATTGGTTGAATATAATATGTTATTGAATGTAAAAATATGGATGGATTTAAATTATATATATATAACATTTACTATATATAGAAATAGTTATATATAAAAAAAGTTTTCTTTTAGGTATTCATATTTAAACATTTATTTTATCTGTTTGAGAATATATATATATACTAGTTATATAAGTTTGGTATAAAGGTGTTAGTGTGTATATATATATATTTAAGTGTATGTTGATTTAAAAAAAATGTAAGCTTGATTGATTTATTTATTTATATGTTTGAAAAACATGTAAATTAAATTTGTGATGTATATATAGTTATAGGTGGTTATAAATGTTCGCTTATACCATTTATCTTCATCGTTCCAGTTCTGATCTGATTCGTTTCATCAATTCGAGCCAATTAGCTTTGATCGTTGAATTTGTGCCGATTTTGCTTTTCTTGGATTTGAAATTTAATTTCAGTGTCTGTATCAGTGTGCGTATCCGTGTCTCCTTCTATATTCTCTAGCCTCGAAAGGTGAGCAATCACTCACGATTAACATTTTTTATTCATTAAATTTGATTTCAATTGAAACGACAATTGAAATATGCTGCTGTAGTTATTTAAATTTGTTATATATATGTTATTATCTGTAACTGTTCACCTGCGGGATATGACACCATATCTTATTGTTTATATTATCTTATTATTGATGATATATGCATGTTATTTTATTGTATTTTCTGTTATCACTCTGCAAGTTCCCTGTACTTTAGAAATCACTATGGGTTGAAATGATACATACCCGAACAGACTTTAGAATAGGAGAAAATCGTTATGGATTGAAATGATAAACCCAAGCGATTTTTATTTAATTGAATTTGGGATTACGGGTTGAAATGATATCCACCCATATATATTAGTATACGGATTGAAATGATAAATATCCTTAGCACATGACTATATGATAGGAAATATATAAAGACACCGTTGGTCCATATAAATATTTTGAAAATAATTCTATAATTTTGGAAAGAAATATATGGTTTAATAAATTTGATTCTTAAGATATTATATAAATGAAAATTGTATATATAGATTTAGTAGTAATATTCGATTTAAATTAGACTGATTTTATACATATAATATGGTTAAGTATTTATGTAAATCTATATTTCAAATAGATTCTCTTGTAATAAATTGAATAATTAAGATTGGGAGATAAATTTGGGTTTATAAAAATGGTATTTAAATAAGGATTTATTTAATTAAATCGATTTGAAATTTTTGAATGGGAAATTTAAAGGGTGTGATTTTATAACTGGATTTTTTACTTAAGCGATTTAATGAATATTTCACGTTTAAATAAATTAAAGAAAATATTGAGTAAAATGTAATTTAAGGTTACTTAAATGATATTGAATCTAATAAGGGAGTATTTCAAGACTAAATAATAATGAGGCAGAATCGAGATCTATATGAAACTGTTATATAGAACATTTAAATATTAAAGCCTTGAACTATATTAGAATTTAAATGGTTTATGTTGAGATTCGGATCTGTATTTGAAATCAACGTAGTTGAATTTGTTATTTAGCAACTAAATTGAATTAAAATGAAAATTTAGGTTGAACTAAATTTGAATTTATTATTTAGAAAACTAAATTGAATGAAAATTTAGATGAAACGTTGAATACTTAAAGTTTTGAAATATATGATAATATAAAGGGGTATTTGTGATTATAAATCCGAATTTGAGGTCGATAAAATTTAAGTGGTTATTTTAGAAATTGAGTTGAATTTAAATTGATAAATTGAGATTGAATTTAATTTGAATGGGAAGGTCGGGTTGATGTTGGAACAATTTGTTAAGCTGAGGAAATTGAAAATACTTTACTGTATAAATTATTTAATATATATAAATACTATTTCGGGAAATATAGAGATGTTTGAAGTGAAAATGAGATTTGGTTTTGAAGTATAAATTAAGCTGAAATGACCACGGTGTTATAGTGTATATTTTTACCTTGTAGAAAGTTCCATGGACCCTTAGAGGATGGTTATCCCAAACATCCTTTAAGTTATTTGTATTTTAGTTGATATTTCACTTGAGTTGGATTTAGTGATATAAGAATGTTAAGCCTGACTCGAGTGTTTTGTGTTTTGCTTTACGCTCGGGTCAGACTGAGTGATACTGCATTTGAGTCTCACCTTTGGAGTTTAGAGCTTTATTTGGAAATCCAACTAACAATTAAGATTCCATCCTTTCCAGTTGATTGGTTCAGAGAAGTCATCTGTTGCATTGGAGACTTCACTGCATTTGAACCATTCGGTTGTATTTTTCTAACTCTGATGTATATAGTAGCTTCATGAACTACTATTCTTTGTCTATTCCGCTGCATTATATTACTCTGTGATCTGTGATTGATTTATTTACTGTATAATTTAAGTTTTGCCAAATTTTAATTAACAATTCGGTATTTTGAATTATTCAAGTCGGATGTGTATGGTTTTATTGTCGATTTGAATGGTCCAAAATAGCGGGTCGTTACAGTTGGTATCAGAGCTTTGGCTCTAGGCAAAACTTAGCATATATGGTAAATTTATTTACAGAATCACTTTCGCTCGAGTTGAATCTCTTCCTTTTGACTCGATTTCCTTTGAATTTTGGAATGTCTCTCGGTTCCGAAATTCATTCTATCTTCCCCTATTTATATTCGTTTGATTCCGGAGTATCCCATAACTCCACTGGATGATTTGTAAAGGGGGTGAAAACTCCTTTTCAATTGGCATTGATTCGCCGAAGATTTCTGTATCCTCGGTTTATGATGCTGCTATATCTTGTTATGCCGAATTCTATATCTCTGGCGATAGAATGTCGAATTGCCTCAGAATTCTACACCGATCTAATTTTGCAATCACGGTTGACCGGTAAAGGTCGCCCGTGATTTATAGAAGTATATCCATCTTCTATTTTGTAATTTAATTATCTCGTCTTCGATCGAGTCTATCTTTGAATCAGGATTCTATTGATTGAAGTTCCTCTAAATTAAATCGCTATCTTTGTTTTGAAATCCATTCTTGAATCATCCTTTGAAAATCGGGTTTTGTTTGTATTTTTGAAATTGTTTATACCGAAATTTTATTTTGATAACTATGATTTTTTTTATATATATAAAAGTGAAAATGTTTTCGATAAGGATTATATACCTATATACATAAAGCAAATAAGAAATGTTATTCTATATAAAAAGGTTTTGGAAGGATTTGAAATTTTGAAAAATTATAAGAAATTGATTTATATAAAAATGATTTATAACTGTAGAGTTAAATTTGAAATTTGAGAATTGAATTCCGGTATTTTGAAATTGGTTTTAAGATTTTGGAAAATATATAATAATAATACGATTTAAAAGTATTCTCCAAATAAGAAATGTTTCAAATGAGTTCAAAATAATTCCAATAATTTTGAAGAAATTTCAAAGAAGTTTTCAAGAAAATAGAAGTCTAGAACTCACTTATGTCGTTGGAAAATAATTTCGATGATGAGTGCACGCATCATCGACAATGATTTTCGAGTTTCAGAGTGGGGGAGAGGCCACTTTAATAGCTTCGCTATGCAAGTGATTTTGTAAAACCGTTTTTGATTTCAAATTCCGAAGTATAATTTGATATTTTAGAAAGATATAAGTATATATTTGAAACAATTTAAAATGAGACCGGTGTTCAGTCCTCGAGTTTCGGATTTAATAATTGATTTATTGATTTATTGTTGATTTTCAACTCTTGAATTGAAAATTTGATTTCCCTAACTATTTTGAATGTTCGAACATTTCCAAATCGAGATTAGATTTTCAAAGCTAAGAAATTTCAAAGAGTATAAAATGTTTGATAAAGAATATAAATTTAGTTTTGAAATGTTTTGAAAAAAAATAGTTGAATAATGGTTTTCAAAAAGGTAAATTGTATATTTCACATAAAAATAGATAGTTTAAAAGTTTAAAAAAAAAGGAATAATTATAAATTTGGAAACCATTTTGAGTATAATTGATTTTGGGAAAATATTTGGTTTTGAAATTAAATTGAAATTAAAAACCAGTACTTTGGTGATTTTTGGAAATGAATTTGTTTGACTTGAATTATTTTAATTTGGAAAATGGGATAATTTTCGAAACCTATTATTTTGGGAACTTTGAAATTTAGATATTTAATTTGGAAGAAAATTTGGTGAAATCATATATGATTTTGAAACTGAATTGATATTGAAATGATTTGAAATTTGAGAACCATATATTATTAAGCACTTGATTTGGGAGTGGTCGAACTTATATAAAATGGATTGTGTAAGTATGAAGTTTATTTGAAATCTATTGATTTGAAAGGTACTCAATTTGGAAAGAGATTTTATATAATCGAAGTTAATATAAGTATGATTTGATCTACTATTGATTTTGGAAAGTATTCAATTTGGGAAAAATGGAATCCTATATATATGGACTTTATATAAGTACGACATTTGAAAGTGATTTGAAAAGGTACTATTTGATATATATTTTCGAAGTAAAGATATGGAAAGTGCCTTCTGCTTGATATCCGCTTTGTGGCCACATCGTGGATTCATTCTATCAATATTATTCTCTCTGATTTTGGTTTTCCGGATGTAATACTCGAGTGTTCCCACCGTGGCATAACCCGTGGTTTTTTTTCTCTCGCGACTGCATAACGCAGTTGCCTAGCTGAGTCTGGCTTGGGGTACGGATTGTTTCCTGGGAGATCCAGGCGTAATCATTGTGTATCCTGCAATCTGTGTAGGTCGCGAATAGTAGCGAAACTGCCTGGCTGAGATAGCCTAGGGGTACGGATTGTTTCCTGGGGGACCCAGGCGTAACCATTGTGTATCCTGCACTCTACTAGTCATCATAGCGTAACTCGCAGGGCTGAGAAAGCTTACGGATACAGATTGTTTCCTGGGGGATCCAGGCGTAACCATAGTGTATCTGCGAACCATGATCAGACAAACGTTTTGCTTTGGTTGTTTTGTTTGGATTGTACTTTCCATATCTGTTTTAAAGGTTTTTCAAGTATTTTCATTGGGTGTTGAAACAAGTCTACTAAGTACTTGAAGAATTCTAGCTTTGCGCCTGATCAACGCATGTCCAGAGTCTGCAAGAACGAGGATATACTTGTTGAAACATTGAGTTATAAAAGTATTTTCGAAAGGAAAATCTATTTCGATATAATAGTATTTTATTATAAAAGTATTATTATAAAGGTATTTATTATAAAAGTATTTTTCCCAACAAAGAAATTTTGAAGTAATATTTGAAATTTAAATTCTTATGGTTCTAGATTAATTATTCGTGCCCGATACTATTCCTTGCATCTACCTTATCTGCTCAATTTAGTTATTCACCTTGATTCTGTTTTTCAAATCTACCTTCCTTCCTTGTTGGATATATCCTTTTTAAATATTTCTTATTTGTATACTACATTGTTTAATAGAAAATTTTAGTGTTATAAATATTTTGAAGTTATTAATTTAATAAAACATGTTTAAATAAAATGATTATTGATGTATCTATAATGTTGAAAGTATCTTAATATTTCCAAGTGAAGTTTTCAAATGAATATTTCGAGTAAAATTTATATAATTTTAAAATTTATTTTTTATCTTGTCTTTCAATCTATTTTCTTTCTGGTTGTTTTAAATTCTCCTACCTCCTTCCTTTTCGGGGACGAAAAGTTTAGAGTGGGGGAGAGTGTAACAGCCTAAATTTTAAAAATATTTTATTCTTTATTTATAACTCTGGGGTTTTATTTTTCGAAAATTTGATCGTCTAAATTTAATTATAAATAATCACCCAAGATTTTTATTAGTGTGAAAATTCTAAAATTCTTATTTTGGTTAAAACTTAACATTTTTTTTGAAGTTATAAATCTTTAAATTTTTAATTTTTAATCTTTTGGTTTAATTTAATATATTCGTAACAACGTTTATTTCACCTTTTGTTCTTTAAAAAAAATGATTTTATACTTTTAAAAATTTAATATTTTATATTTTACTTATATACATTTTTGAAAATAAATTTCTTAGTAAATGTGTAAACAGATCATATTTTTATATAAGTAATAAATTTCCAAAACTTTGTATATAAATAAACTATTTAATTTCGCATTTAAAAGGCGCGTTATTTGATGGAATAAATAATGTATATACACATACAAGAAAACGTATAAATTAATAGGTAGAGAATAAATAGTATAAATTAATAGGTAGAGAATAAAACATATAAATTAATAGGTAGAGAATAAATAGTATAAATTAATAAGTAGAGAATAAAACGTATAAATTAATAGGTAGAGAATAAAACATATAAATTAATAGGTAGTGAATAAAACGTATAAATTAATAGGTAGAGAAAAATAAGTAACGTATAAATTTAGATACGTTACTTTTGTATAAATTTAGCGTATCTTGTACTAACTATATGAAAAATATATAAGAACAACGCATATATATATTGCCTATGATAAGCATATCTCTCCTTCTTCTTTTCATTCTCTGGAAAAAACTCTTCCCCTCATTCCTCTTTCTTCCACGCGTTCACCACATGCTCGATTACCCACAACCGTTTCCTCTCTTCTTTCATTCTTTATATGTAAGTATTTCTTTATATATTATATATATTTCTTATACTTGCAGCTTTATATATATTCAAGCATACGAAAGGTTTGTTAAAACATAGATTTATATGTATGTTTTATTTTATACAAGATTTCAAGTACCCTGGTAAGTTGGTTTTAGAGCGTATATATATAATCTGCTTGGTTATTTTAAGTTTTTATTTATATGTTTGAAATAGATTTTCATAACACATATTTATTTTTCGGTATGTATATATGATTTCTGCATATTTGGATAAGTTTATGTTGTACAAATTATTATATATATTAGTTATTTGTGTTAGGTATATGCAGGCTATATGGTTTCTGCATATAAAATATATAGCTTTTATAGTATTATTATATATTTTGGCAGAGTATATATTTATACAAAATATGTTTTGTTAACAGCTTGGTATGTTATGTTTATAAAATATGTTATGAAAAAAAAGGATTTTTGGTATAAATTATTTATGTCAGTTTTCCAATGTAAATGTTAGTAATATATGAGTTTGACAGTGTATATATGTTAGTAGAAATGACATTTTGTGTGTATATAAAGTTTACATAAGTTTGATATGTTATTCTTCAATATGTCTGTTTATATAAATCGGTTTTTTTTATATATTAATATTATATGATATGTATAGTAAGACTAAGTTAATTTTTAATATGTACTGTGTACATAATTTATTCTTGTTTAAGTATATAATGTATTTTGATTTTTTTTTTAAAATGGCCGCAGCCTATATTAGCTTACATATTTTAACTTGCATAGGTTCTATTTAGTATATAAAGTAAGTTATTTATATACTATAAGGTTTTTACAAAATTTTATGATATATGTTAATACGAGTTATTATATATGTAAAGTTTATATTATATGAGTTTAAGATAGCTGTATTTTGAACATCTAGTGTGTTACATATATATTATATCCAGGCTGCTTTGTTTGGCCATTCTATATTTTACTATTTTAAGATGAGTATATATCATAAATTTGTTATACAACTGGTTGTATAGGATGTTGTGAGTCAGTAGTTAGTTTTATTGACGTTTTGAAACTTTTTAAGCACGTATGAATATATGTGTATATTTATAACTATAATATGTTCTGGTTATATAAGAGTTAGTTCAGTTTATACATGAGCAGTCTGTGTTTATGCCCATATTTTAGAAACAATAGTCAACTTTTGTTCTTTTTGGTTGATATAGGTTATGTACAGTATTATATTTATACTATTTTGGATTTAAGATGATTTTATAAATACTCTACTTTATAAATTATTTTAATACACATATATAATTTGGAAATTTATATAGGTTGAATATAATATGTTACTGAATGTAAAAATATGGATGGATTTAAATTATATATATATAACATTTAATATATATAGAAATAGTTATATATATAAAAAAGTTTTCTTTTAGGTATTCATATTTAAACATTTATTTTATCTTTTTGAGAATATATATATATATACTAGTTATATAAGTTTGGTATAAAGGTGTTAGTGTGTATATATATATATATATATATATATATATATATATATATTTAAGTGTATGTTGATTTTAAAAAAAATGTAAGCTTGATTTATTTATTTATATGTTTGAAAAATATGTAAATAAAATTTGTGATGTTTGAACTTAGAATATAAATTTCATATGTGTATATATAGTTATAGGTGGTTATAAAAGTTCGCTTATACCATTTATCTTCATCGTTCCAGTTCTGATCTGATTCGTTTCATCAATTCGAGACAAACAGCTTTGATCGTTGAATTTGTGCCGATTTTGCTTTGCTTGGATTTGTAATTTAATTTCAGTGTCTGTATCGGTGTGTGTATCCATGTCTCCTTCTATATTCTCTAGCCTCGAAACGTGAGCAATCACTCACGATTAACATTTTTTTATTCATTAAATTTGATTTCAATTGAAACGACAATTGAAATATGCTGCTGTAGTTATTTAAATTTGTTATATATATGCTATTATCTGTAACTGTTCACCTGCGGGATATGACACCATATCCTGTTGTTTATATTATATTGTTATTGATGATATATGCCTGTTATTTTATTGTATTTTCTGCTATCACTCTGCAAGTTCCCTGTAGTTTAGAAATCACCATGGGTTGAAATGATACATACCCGAACAGACTTTAGAATAGGAGAAAATCGTTATGAATTGAAATGATAAACCCAAGCGATTTTCATTTAATTGAATTTGAGATTACGGGTTGAAATGATATCCACCCGTATATATTAGTATATGGATTGAAATGATAAATATCCGTAGCACTTGACTATATGATAGGAAATATATAAAGACACCTTTGGTCCATATAAATATTTTGAAAATAATTCTATAATTTTGGAAAGAAATATATGGTTTAATAAATTTGATTCTTAAGATATTATATAAATGAAAATTGTATATATAGATTTAGTAGTAATATTTGATTTAAATTAGATTGATTTAATACATATAATATGGTTAAGTATTTATGTAAATCTATATTTCAAATAGATTCTCTTGTAATAAATTGAATAATTAAGACTGGGAGATAAATTTGGGTTTGTAAAAATGGTATTTAAATAAGGATTTATTTAATTAAATCGATTTGAAATTTTTGAATGGGAAATTTAAAGGGTTTGATTTTATAACTGGATTTTTGATTTAAGTGATTTAATGAATATTTCACATTTAAATAAATTAAAGAAAATATTGAGTAAAATGTAATTTAAGGTTACTTAAATGATATTGAATCTAATAAGGGAGTATTTCAAGACAAAATAATAATGAGGTTAAATCGAGATCTATATGAAACAGTTATATAGAACATTTAAATATTAAAGCCTTGAACTATATTGGAATTTAAATAGTTTATGTTGAGATTCGGATCTATATTTGAAATCAACGTAGTTGAATTTGTTATTTAGCAACTAAATTGAATTAAAATGAAAATTTAGGTTGAACTAAATTTGAATTTATTATTTAGAAAACTAAATTGAATGAAAATTTAGATGAAACGTTGAATACTTAAAGTTTTGAAATATTTGGAAATATAAAGGGGTATTTGTGATTATAAATCCGAATTTGAGATCGATAAAATTTAAGTGGTTATTTTAGAAATTGAGTTGAATTTAAATTGATAAATTGAGATTGAATTTAATTTGAATGGGAAGGTCGGGTTGATGTTGGAACGATTTGTTAGGCTGAGGAAATTGAAAATACTTTACTGTATAAATTATTTAATATATATAAATACTATTTTGGGAAATATAGAGATATTTGAAGTGAAAATGAGATTTGGTTTTGAAGTATAAATTAAGCTGAAATGACCACGGTGTTATAGTATATATTTCTACCTTGTAGAAAGTTCCATGGACCCTTAGAGGATGGTTATCCCAAACATCCTTTAAGTTATTTGTATTTCAGTTAATATTTCACTTGAGTTGGATTTAGTGATATAAGAATGTTAATCCTGACTCAAGCGTTTTGTGTTTTGCTTTACGCTCGGGTCAGACTGAGTGATACAGTATTTGAGTCTCACCTTTGGAGTTCGGAGCTTCATTTGGAAATCCAACTAACAATTAAAATTCCATCCTTTCCAGTTGATTGGTTTAGAGAAGTCATCTGTTGCATTGGAGACTTCACTGCATTTGAACTATTCGGTTGTATTTTTCTAACTCTGACGTATATAGTAGCTTCATGAACTACTATTCTTTATCTATTCCGCTGCATTATATTACTGTGTGATCTGTGATTGATTTATTTACTGTATAATTTAAGTTTTGCCAAATTTTAATTAACAATTCGGTATTTTGAATTATTCAAGTCAGATGTGTATGGTTTTATTGTCGATTTGAATGGTCCAAAATAGCGGGTCGTTACAGGATGAGATGTAGGCTTGCTTGTACAACAGTGAAGATGGATTGGGAAAGAAGAGAGAAGGCTCGGTTGTTAATAAAAGATGAAGGAGAAGAAAAGATGTGAAGTTGGCATGCATAAAATTGTATACCGTGATTTTAAAAATAGACGATGGCAAAGAAACAGTGATGTGAAGAAAAATACGGCTGAAAGCTGACTAATATATAAAAATATATATACTTAATTTAGAATTCAAATTTCAGTGCGTTTATCTAACGTATGATCACACGACAACTCCGAATGCTGCGAAAATTTAAATCTGATAATAATACTATATTACGGATCCAATGGAACTGGTTTCGTCGAATTCCGAGACTGTTCCTCGGAAGGCTATTTTTAAATCCAATAATTTAATTATTAAATAAACAGTGATATTTGGAATTCAAGTTAAAATTAACCTTTCAAATATTTAAAATCAATTAAATATTCCAATTTCAAATGCTCAAAAATTCTGGGTCGTCACATCTGTACCTCTTCATCTCATTCCAACTCTTCTCAGCTAGATGAGGTCCATCGGTGATTGTGCTAATAACAAATATTTTTTCTGGCTTCCAAGATCCACCTTCGCAAGCTCTAATCTGAACCCGTGGAACATCAGCCTCTAGTGTTGAACTTTTACTTGCTTGCCATCCTATGAGGCTTTCACAAACTATTGAAGTTTCTACTTTCAAATCAGATCCTCGTTTACATCTCACAAGTATCATGCATTTCGTGAAAGTGACAATACTTCACATACATTTTCTCTCTTTCTATTGACTCCTTCCGAGTCGGCTATTTATATTTTTTAGTACCTTATGTCGTAAGGTATATATTATCAATAATTTTGTTAAGTAGGGTTTAATCCTCATACTGCGGGTGCTATGGACACTTCTTATAATTTGACTTCCTACCTCCAATACCTTGATTATCTTTCTTCTGGTTGTTGCTATTGTTTCCAATGTTAATAACAACATTTCCTATGCTCTCATCAGTCTACTTCATAGCAACAATACTTTACTATTTCAGTGGATTGCCTTCCAACAGCGTTTCCAGTGGTTGCATCTGGCTTGTTTAGGCTGAGATATTGGTTTGTTCCTATAAAACTTTTTCATGATTGGCGGTTTAACCTTCACCCACTTACCAAAATCATTTTTTAATGAATCCCTTTGATCAAAGCAATCAATACAATGTCCGCATTGGCATTTCTTGTCTCAGTCACAGCCATATTAAACCTATTCAGGAATTTTTTTGAATACCCTCTAGGACTTTGAGAAATATTAGATAAAGGCAACACATCTTTAGGACGAGCAGCACGCAACCTAAACTACCCTACAAACCTTCTGGCCAACTAGTTAAATAAGGATATGGACCTCGGTGGGAGCCAAATAAACTACATCATAGCAATTCCATCCAAGAATATCAAAAACTTCTACACCTAATAGCATCTGTGGCCCTAGTGCTATCCATATACCATTATACTTTAGTAGATGCTATCTCGGATCACTCATCCATTGTAAAACAACGTCATGGGTATTATAGATCCCTGGGCTACTCCTCCAGAAAATCCCTTCAGTGAACAGATTCCTACTAGAAGAAGAACCCCAATCATCACCATTCTATGTTGGTTCACATTTACCAGCTTTCTTATCATATTAGAAAAAAGATTCTAGCTCAATCAAATCGACTATACAATGATCATCATGGCCATTGCCGAGTGTTTAGCTCCACAAATAGGCTTAGTTAGTTCCATGATATCTAGGTTTACATATCTTTGGGGCAACCATTCGTCCAAACATTCAATTTCTACATTCTTTGTATGATGGTCCAACGAAAGTCATCTGAACTCCACCACTCTACCACCAACAACACGGCTATCATCAACATTATCTTCCAAGTCCACAAAAACATCATCATTCACAAATTAGGTGGCCGGGTTGGTACAACTTACAACGCCAGATCAGTGTCGTGTTGTCCTCTCTCGACTGAGTTTTCTCAGTTCCAAAATTTGAAGTTATAGGTTCCTTCTTCTTTATTTTTGTTTTCCATCTCTACAGCTATCATCTGGTAAGGAGAAATTTTCTTCTTCCAAATCGAAAGGTGATAACTCCATTATGCTCCTACATCTCGGGGATAGGTGGGTCATCAAATCCATATTCTCTTTTATTTGCTTCGTTATAACATCTTAGCTCTCTGTACATTTCTTATTCATCTCCATCATCATACTATCCAAATCAACTCTGGTAGTCATTTCTGAAGCACTTTGGATTTCAACAACACTGGGTTGATTGGTTTCTTCTCCAAGCTAAGGGTCGTAATTCCCTACATCTTTGGTAGGTACAGAAGTAGTAAACTTTTCTTGGCATTTCTATGTGCCATGGCTTTCATAGATGATATAACATATTTTAGGGCAATCTAAGTAATCGGGAATCTTTCAAGAAGAACATTTAGATCTACTTTGTGGATTATAGGAGTTCGAAGGTTGAAGATTGATCCAAACAGTGAGAAATTTGAGTTCTCCATGAAAGCACCAAAATGTTTGTGCTAAAATTTGTTAATAATTTTTAAGGGATTTTACATACTATGTTCTTACAACTCGATGCTCACAACTCGCTGAAAGTCTAGTAGAGTGGCCGTGCAAAATCAAATAATTCAAAACGCAGAAAATAAATCTCGATTTGATGCCCCTCTCCTCCTGTTCATCAATATTGATCAGCAAAATTAGCTTTGATATTTGCTACCCACATTCTCCACATTCAAGAGAAGGTTCAGGAAGAAGATCATGGCCACATTCTTCGGGTGGTGATCAAGTCGGCATCGATTTGTGCCCTACAACTCAATGCCGAGTTGATCTAGTTTTATACATCTGACCTCATTCTTCTATTTTCTTAAGTGGAAAATTTCTGATCAATCTCCTTTAGCTTCATGATGTATGTTATTTATATATTTTCTCTTTGATTTCCTTTAGGTTTCTTCGCTGGCTATTGATAGAGTTAGAGGTATTCCCTAAAGTTATTTAATTAGTTACATAAATCTAACTCGATAGCCAACCTTGTTCGAAATAAAAGGTGTTCTCTTTCTGTTATATACTTGTTATAAAATGCTATAAATAATTAGTTAGTTAGCTTAAGTTATATCTCAGAGAATCCATAAACGATATGTTTGTGATAATAATTACTAATAGTTGTAACCATGAGTATTATATCACAATATAATAAGCATATTATTTTAAATATTCCCAGTCAAGATGTAACGATATTAGATGACGATGCATTAATTGAGGCTACAGTACATAACTCTTTTCAAACTTTGGGCGGTGTATTGCTCATAACTGTCAGGGGTATCAAGGAGTTACGTATCGATAAATATTGGATAAGTATGGAACGACTCGCTCGATAGTTTTCTATTGGTTAATATAACAAAGGTCAAATAGAAAATATCAAAGTGACTAACTTACATAGTTCTCTTAACTTGAGAATATTGTTGGTCATTAATATGAAAGGTTCGCTTTAATTATAGTCAAATCATGGCATGACGTTCATTAAAGGACTAATGTTGAGTCGAATGGAAGTATTGAAAGTGAAACGCTATTCAAGAGAGGATTCGACTCCTCGGTTATATTGGGTTAGTATTACAGTTAACAGAGATCAACTCAAAGTCAAAATCTCTGACAGGTTCAAAAAATAATAATTATTATTGTTGAACCAAAGACTTTATGTTTGGATTATAAATTTGAATATGAACGATATTGAATTTTGATCATTACCAAATTCCATAGGTCCAAAGTGATGTAATTTTAACAAAGGGAATTTGTGAAAATAATTATCACTAGTGGTAATGCTTATAATAAATAAAATTGGATTTTACCAAAACATATGTAAGTAATAAATTTAACCAAAATATCACACCACTACCTAAGGTGACGTGTGAACATTAATATTTGAATTGTTCAATACTAATTGCAGATTGAATATACACATATGAATCACACAACTGAAATGATGAAGATTCTAATTGAATTACACAAGTTAACTAATTTTTAATATCTGAAAATTAATTAAAATAAATAATATTTATGGAATATTAATTTTTAATTTTATTTAGTTTATTTGAATTCCATTAGTAAATTGTAAAGTGCGTAAATAAACGTTATAAACGCACATATCGGTATATGATATCAATATAATGTTTAAATTTTATTTAAACATAATATATACTTAAAAGGTCTTTGAATAAATTAAATTGATTACTAGTTTTGAAATATTGATAAATGTTTTTATTTAATTTGTATGATTTCCATTAGTATTTAATAAAGTGCGTATATAACAATTATAAGCGCGTGTATCAGTATACGATTTCTGTAGGAAATTTAAATTTGATTTTAAATAGGAATAGTACTAATTGGTTTCTGAAACATTTGGAGGCCAAATAGCCCATGCAATGACTGGCCTTACTTTGAGGAATAAGAGGGGTCTTTAGTTTTGAAATGAAAACAAAATCTTATTAAAAGGAGATGAATCAACATATATTGAATTTCAAATTTATTTACTCCTTTAATAAAAATTCCTTTTCGTCATTTTTGGTTTCTCTTATTCTTATCTTCTCTTCTGAAAGTATAAATTTCCATAGGATAAAGTATTAAAAATTCAAAAAAAAAAAGAGGAAAAGGTGGTTGTCTCTAGAAAAATGTAGGTTTGATGATCGATTTGTAGAATCTAGGAATTCTTCTTCATTCAAGATGTATTCTTTAGGCTTCATGTAAAAGGTAATTTTGTTTTATTTATTTGTAAATTATCATGTTCACATGCACTAATTCTCCACATCTTGTATTTCTTCTTCTTCTATGTTTTTTGGATTATGTATTATTATTACAATTTTCCTTTTGAATCGTTTATTTTATCATCATGTTGAATTTGGTTTCCTTTGTATCTGTTACTCATGTGATATTAATAATATCAATCATGGATTCTCTTTTATTCTCTTTTGTTGATCATTATGCATACATGTAATTTAGATCTAGATCTGATTGTCACGAATTTATATGTGCCTAATTCATCTAATCCTTTTAATTAAAAAAACATTTTTCGAATAAAATTTTAAAATCATTATATTAATGGATCATATTACATATTGCAAAGTTATGGATTGAAGGATGTTTAATAAATCTTTTGGAATATTTTGAGTATTATTGAACAATTTAAATAAAAAATAAATCTCATGCTCAAGAAAATGGCATTTAACCATCCTTCTTCTTTTTCATATCCTTATTCATCATTCTTGCTTCCTCGATGCTACTATCATCCCAATCTATACCCAGATCGCAATTTATCATCTAAGCGATCTTACGCTTTGGCGGTAAAAGAGGCGAATCTATCTGTTCCAAGAAATTCTTCTTCTCTGAAACACAGATTTGTGGACTGGATTAATTCCAGATTTGGAAGGATATACAGTTATTAACGTGATGATCTTTCTCATCTGGCTAAAGAATGCCGCGATCCAGTAAGATGCTTTGGATGCGGCTCCTTTGGACATAAAAAATCGGGTGTTCGATGAAATCCATCCCTTATTATGATAGGCGTAAGAATATTTCCTTATCAGATCATGGTTTTTAGTTTGTGTTAAAATGCATGAAAATCAAGAGAATCTTGTTAGATCATTTATGGATCCAGAGGTCAGAGGGAATTGAATTTCTTTAGGAACTGTTCAGGCATTTCTATGTGATTAATGAAAGTTAATATTGGTAGAGGGTACAGTAAGAAATTAGGGAATCTAGAGGATTATTTTGTTATTCCGCTTCTCCTTTAGATCTGGATGTTTCTGCTGCTGGCTTGTCGACATCTTTTAGTGGAAGTAAAGGGTCTTTGAGCATTACTAATGAAGTTTTTGTGGATTCTGATATCTCCTTTACAGTTTTTGGGAAAGATTCCAATTTCTGTGATCCTTTATTATTATTTCCTATGTTGTGTTTTGTAGAATGGGTTCTTAATCTTCGATAGACAGTAACGTACCCTTCGATTATAGTAATGCTGATTTTGCTATAAAGAATCATGTTTCTTCAGTTCACCGGTGTGAGCAGAAAGATGATTTTGTTCTTTTTCACAACAAAAGATCCAATGTAAAATCTTGTGATATGGGCAGTTTTAAGATTGAAACTTCTAATCGTTAAGACTGTCTGATGTCTAAGGAGGATGAGGGATTAGACCAAGTTTTGATTAAAGATGCTGATATGATTTTTAAGTGTATTGGTGTTAATATTTCTGTTCCTCCATCTCTTGAATCATTGGTTTATGATAGCAAGCTTGAGTCTTGGGTTAAGGGATTCATTGGTGTTGGTTCTGACAGCTTGAAGAGGATATGTGTTGATAGAGATCGTGATAAGAGGTCTGGTGTTCGTGAAGGAGATTCTGTTGGTTTTAATAATTAGATCATTATAGATCAAGTTTTAAAGATGTGATATTTCCTGTAGATTATTCGAAAGACAATTAGGGTGCTTTGTGATATTAATGGATATTGCGATGATGAACAAAAGTCAAATGATGCTGTAGTGGTATATAATGGCAATGTTAATACTGGATTTTTGAAGGAAGTTTTTAAGGGTAGTGAAGATATCAAAGTGGCATGTACAGTGGGTATCATGAATGATAGCAATGAACAAAAGTCAAATGATGCTCTTGATTCTGTTGATGGTATGGTTTTGACTGTCTAGGTGAACTATGTTAACTTGCACGGTGGGTGACATGAATTAATTGATGATGCGATGTTGGTTTGTGGAGATACAGTGGGTGACATGCACAGTGAAGACATGTACAGGGTTTACAATTCTGTCTTTGATTGCTTGATATCTTATGGGGATAGATCTTGTGATGGGGGGAAATCTTAATGATATGGAGGGGTTGGCTTGCCGTGATGATGGGTTGGCTAGAGAAGATGGTGTGTTTATAAGGTGGCAGTCTTGTCATGGGGATGAAGAGTTTCAATCAGAGGATGGCTTAAACTTTGTCAGTTGTCAAAAGGCTAATAAAATCTTTTTTTTAGAGGACATTAATTCGGGTGATTTAATGATTGAGAACTCAATGAACTAAAATCTGATGTGTTTTCTGCAGATGGAGTGAATTATTCTTCTAGTGTTGCCGCTGTAGAGATTATACATCATAATGCATCAAACATTTTCTCTGATAAGGGGAGTGATTGTAATATTAGCAATAGTGCTTCAGTTTTTTCTTCATCGTCAAAGAGAGGAAGGCGTAGAAAATTCATTACTGCTAATGGTGTTGTTCATCGTAGTGCCGAGATTTATGGTAGTCGTTCTTCATTTAATGGTGAGTCACCTGATTCGAGTGTTATGAGTGGCATTACGAATTCGGGCTCAAGTATGGGTTAGATAGTAGTTATTCTTCATATGCTCTAGATAGTTTATCTACCAGTGAGATTTATCAGTTAGCTAGAGATACCGTTTTTTGTTTTTACTAACGCTGAATTTGATTTTGCTTACATTAGGAATAGAGAAATAGAGAGGGTTAGATCATCTGGATCATGAGGATTATTAGCTGGAATATTAATGGTCTTAATGATTTAAATAAATGTGATAAAACCGGAGCTTTTTTTAAAGATTACTTTATAGATATTGCATTTTTACAAGAAACAAAAAATAGATTGTTCTAATATTCATTTTTATGGAAGATTAGGTGGCTTTCATTTACGACATTGGGCTTGTTTACCATCTATTGGTGCTTCCGGGGATTTACTTATTGGATGGCAAGATATTTCTTTGAAAATTCTTCAACTATTACCAAGCATCACTCTTTACATATTATTCTTACTAACCTTAGAGATAACTCTTTATTAAATATTTCTAATTTTGTTGGGCCAAACTCTAAAATTAGTTGTTGAGTTCTATGGAATGAATGTCTGGAATTTAGATCATTCGCTTTAGGATCTTGGATTATGAGGGTGATTTCAATGTTACGCGTTTTCTAGGAGAGCGTTCACCCTGAGAAGGTGATTTCTCTTCTATGGAAGAATGACCAGTTTATTATTAATGCTAATTTGATTGAATTATCTCTAACTAATAGAGAATTCACTAGGAGAAATACTAGGAAGTCTCCTTCTATGGCTCTTCTAGATAGATTTTTCGTTAGTAACAAAATCGAAGATAAACTTCCTATTTGTAGAATCTCTGGTTTGCCATATGCCTGTCCTGATTATTGTCCTATCATTCCTACTTGTGATCATCATAAATTTATTAATAAAACTTTTAAATTTGAAAAAATATGTTTATTAGGATCCAATTTCTCTAACTTAATTAAAGTAAATAGCTATCAATGAATTTTTATAATATTAGAAATACGGATAACTCTGCAAAGAATTTTGTTTTAAAACTTAAGGGTCTTTGTAATTTTCTTAATACTTAGAGTAAGAATGTTTTTGGTAGTATTAGAATTAAAATAGAAAACTTACTTTCTGTAATGCTTAAAATTAACAAGATTGAAGAATCTAGATAATTAAATCTGGGAGAGTGTTATGTTCTTGCTAATTTAAAAGATGAGCTTAATTCAGTTTTAGAAAGAAAAAAGATTATATGGAAACAAAGATCTGGAATTAAATGGATTAATTAAGGTGATAATAATACAAATTTCTTTTCATAATATGGCTGATGGTAGAAAACATAGCAACACGATAATTTTATTTTTGTGAATAATATTGAGTTGGTTGATCAAAGAGATCTAAACAAGGCATTTACTGATTATTATATGGATATTTTTGGCAATAATAATAAGCATTGAATAAACGTTAGATGGAATACTTTATCCTATTGAATCTAGAATCAACGTTTTGATTTTGATAATCGTTTTTCCGAAGAGGAGATTTTAAAGGCTATTAACGACATGCCCGATGACAAATCCCCGGGTCCTAATGGGTTTTCTATTTTATTTTACAAATTATTTTGGGATGCTTTAAAATTTGATTTAATTAGCATGTTTAATGAATTCTATAATGGGAAACTTCAATTAGGAATATTTAATTTTGCAAACGTCATTCTATTACATAAAAAAATTGGTGCAAATAATTTAAAAGATTTTAGACCAATTTTCCTAATTAATTGTTTTGTTAAAATTATCGCAAAAGTCTTAGCTAATAGACTTAGCGCTAAAATGAATGATCTAATTGATTGTTCACAAATTGCTTTCATTAACGGTAGAAATATCACATATGGGATGGCTGCTATTCAAGAATTCATTAATCGTTGTTGTAAAAATAACATTTCCTATGCTATTCTTAAATTGGACTTTGCGAAAGCTTTTGACTCGATTGATTGAGATAATTGATATGTTATTAGCTAGAGGTTTTAGTCATAAATGGATTGGTTGAATTATGACTTTGCTTAAGACTGGTCATTCTAGTATTATGGTTAACGGTATTTTAGGAAATAAAATTCGATCTAAACGTGGCTTAAGGCAGGTGATCCTTTATCGCCTCTTTTGTTTAACTTGGCTACAAATGTTTTTGCTACGATTAATAAAAAAGCAGTTGGTAATGGTTCTTTAGGGTGTGTTGGTAGTGGAATCTCATGCAATGGTCTTTTTGTTCTTCATTGCGGTTGCTACCTTATTGTTTACTTCTCATTTACCTAATCATGTCATTACCACTAAATTTATTTTATACAGCTTTGGACTTCTTTCAGGGCTAGAAATCAGTTTCGGTAAAAGTTCGGTTGTTAAATGATGTTAGTAAGGTCGAAGGTTTAGTTGCCAATACGTTTAATTGTAAAACTATGAATTTTCCTTTTGATTGTCTTGGTTTTCTTATTATACAACAAAACTTAAGCATGATGACTAGATAATTATTATAGATAAAATTAAAAATAGAATTTCTATTTGGAATGAGAGGTTTTTATCGAGCGTAGGTAGATTAGTTCTCATCAATTCTGTGTTATCTGCTCTTCCGGTCTATTAGATGTCTATGCATCTTTTCCAAGATTGGGTGATTAATAAAATTCATACAATAAGAAGAGATTTCTTATGGAGTGGCAATAATTCTAACAATAGTCTTAGTGTTTAATTAATTGAGTAACAATCTGCAAATCGAAAAAGGAACGTGGTTTAGGAGTTATTAATTTGCATAATATGAATTTGTCTTTATTAGGGAAGTGGTTATTGAAATTTAAAGACATAAATCATAATTCTATTTTGAAAGAAATTATTTCTAAACATTATTATAATGGTAGTAATAATCTATACCAAATCACACCTTTAGGTACCAATAAATTGTCTAATTTTTTAAAATCTATTTTAAAATGTCATGAGATTTTAAACCTTGGTACTAATACGATTGTTCATTCAGGATATAATACTTTTTTTGGCATAATCATTGGATATCTGTCCTTCCTCATAGGGTTGAATTTAAGGATCTTTATGAAATTTGTAACTTTAAGAATGCTTTAATTTTAGATGTTTTTTCTCCAGATAATGATCCCCTTTGGAATTTTAGTTTTAATAGAATCTTAGAAGGTACAACACTTAGACAAATTTCTTTATTATATAAAAGATTGAATTTATATAATATTGATAACGAAAATCATATTATTAATTGGGATTGGGATAAAAGTAAGAAATTCACTTCTAATTTTTTATATAAATTTCTTAATTTCTTGGGCATTACTAGCAACTCTTTTAAACTTGTTTGGAAAGCAAGTGCTCCCCCTAAAGCTAAGCTTCATATATGGTTAATCATGCATGGGAAGCTAAGTACTATTGAATTTTTAAAATGAAAGAAAATGCAAATTGATAATAGATGTACTTTTTATAAGTTTTATTTTGAAGATATTAATCATGTATATTATGATTGTATGGATACTTGCTACATTCTTAATAATACTCTCAAAATCTTTAACTTTATTCTTACAACTAAAGTCACTAATTGTGATTTTTACTGGAATAATTTAAGATTTAAGTTTAAAAGGAAAATAGAATTCTACTTAATATTATTCATTATAATATGTTGGTACATTTGGTTTGAGAGAAACCATAGACTTTTTAATAATAATAGTCATATTAATATATTGATATTTATAATATCATCATTTTGTTTCAATTGGATCTCAAATCCTAAATATAGATTAGCAAAAAATAATCATTTGAAAGAATATCTTAATAAGGTTAGAAATAACATTAAGATATTTAAACAAAAACATAATATTTTCAACGTTAATAATTGTAGCATTAACATTTCTTGAATTTGAATAATGATTTGCTGATTATCGTAATGTTCTTTTGATTAAAGGTGCATATGGATAATTTTATAGATTTTGTATTTTTTAGGTTTTTTAGCTTCATATTTTGTTAATTTTTTGCCTTTTTAAGTTCGAAATCACTATTTCACATCTTTAGAGTTTGTTAAGATGTTGCATAATGAGCTTTGATCCTTTTTTTGTCGCTTATTTTAGTTTCTTTACTGCCCTGTAAGTTTTGTTTTAGTCTTATTACTTTTACTTCATTTATACATATATATACATGTATATAAATTCCATTTTATACATATATATATATGTATGTATGTATATGTATGTAAATTCCATTTATACATATATATGTGTATTATTCTTATTTTTGTATAGTTCCATCTTCAGATGCAGGTCTAAGCCGGATTTGGTGCTAGATTGCTATTTGCAGGTTTTTAGGGTTGCTATCACTAGGATCGCAATGTGGCGTTCATTCTGGATCTTCCGCATTAACAGTGAGGCATTCTTTATGGATCATCCACTTTTGCAATGAGTTTTTCATTTTGGATCTTCCGCATTGGTAGTGAGGCATTCTTTTTGGAACATCCGCTTTTGCAATGAGGCGTTCATTCTGGATCATCCGCATATGCAGAGAGGCCTTCTTTCTGATTCATCTATGTTTGCAGTAAGGCATCCTTCCTCGGGTGGAGCTGCTTATAGATCTTTTTTATTGTTCTCTTTAGGGTACATCTAACACTTCATTATCGAGCAGTGGTCTTACTGGAGTACGATATTGAGGTGCAATGGGTAGTGGCCTTACCAGAGCTCATTTAAGAAGTTCCTGAGTTTGTTTTCTTTGTTTCCTCTATTTCCTCTGTATTATGATTTGTCACCTGCTATGTATATTGGCAGCTCCTTTGTTTTAAATGATACACATACGTACATGTATGCTCTCCTCTACTTTAGAGGATCACACATTGTCTTAAAAAAATATTTTGAGTATCGTTTACATGTAAATTAATTGAATTTAAATTTCATATGTTGTTCCTAAAAAGAAAAAAAGGAAACCTTTAAATTTTCCTTGATTTGTTTCTTAGTTTAATATTTGGACTTATGGTCGGCTATTTTGTTTTGAATTCCAAATTAGTTAAGTATAATTTTGGGTTTTTTATTTCAAAACACTAATTTAATTTGTAAACATATATATATATATATATATATATATGTATTTTAAAGTTAAAAAATAGCTTTAAAAGTTATGCAATGATGTTTGAACTACCCTTTTAATTGCTTTCTATACCTTTCATACACATATATTTACATAGTACACATATGCACATTTTGAAAAAACATTTCTTTTCCTTGGACAGCAAAGGCATCTATGGGGAGAATATATTACTATTGTAGTGTAAATCACGACACCTAAAACTTTCACATTTTTTATGCACATATTCTGTATGTAACACTTACACATTCACACTTGAGCGCATTTGATGCGTCCATCAAATAAATAAAAATAACAATAAAAAATTTAAAATTAAATCAAACTAATTTTAAATGACTATAATAAGATGAAAATTTTATTTAAAAGAAAAGTTAGAGAAGTTCTAAATTAATTTAGACTGCATAGACCAAATAAAGATCCAAAAGAAATTTTTTGAAATTAACACTTTAACTTCACTATGGCCTGGCCCGGTTCCAACAACAGTATCAGAGCCCAATAGTCTATGCAGTCCAAATCTATCTTGTTAGGACGAACTAATTAAGCTTGCCTATTTCGCGTGGTGTCTAGAAGGTAATGTCTAGGATTGGAATTGGGTAATCAAGGGTCATATCCTACTTAGTTACCAAACTGACCTGAAAGGTGAAGTGAATCCATAAGTTGCCCTTAATAGAAAAGACATAATTTAAATTGGTTCGTGGGCTAATTTTAAAAATTATTTTGAAAAATTAAGTAAAGATCTTGAATTTAAAGTTAAATTTAAAATGAAATATTTATTATAAAAGTTATAATTTAACATAAATTTTCAAAAAATTTGATAAGATGATAAAATTTTCGAAGCGTTTGAAAATTTGAAATTTGAACATTAATGTCAAAAACTTATTTATTAATAAGATTAATAAAAAAATTAAATAAGTTAATTAATTATATATAAATATATATACATGTATGCATTTATTATTTGTACTGATATATGTCATATTATTTTTAATTGTTTAAGATGGTATAAGTATACATGTATGCATATTTAAAACGACTTTCAAAATTGATGTAATTTAATTAAAAGGGTTTAATTAATTAATTAATTAATTAAATTTTAATTACTTAAATTAAAGATACATATATATATGTATGTATGTATATGCATTATTATAAATGTTATAGTATATAATATAAAGGTTGTCGTATAGATATCCAATATAAACGTTATATTGAAATAATAATATAAAATCAATTAAAGAGTTTATTAATCAAAAATAATGAAATATAACATAATTATTATATCGTTATACATAAGAATATAATCTAATCCAATTAAAATATAAAAATTATATAACAAGGAAACTTATATAATATGCGTGTATAAACTAAAGGTGGAACATTATACAAACCCTAAATAGATTTAGGGAATACATACATACATAAACGTATGTATACCTTGATTTTTGATGTGTCCGACACTTGAATCAAGAGTGTATTTCATCAAAAATACATTATTCTATAAGTCAATTTCACTCTATATATATATTGAAGATTATGACTCTTCAATATAAATTTGTCATCTACCATTTATACATTAATAAATTTCTTGCACATTCTCTAGTTGTTGAGCTTTCATCAAGCTAGAGATGTTATATGTAGGATTATTAATGTATAGACTAGGCAAGGTAAGATACATATAATATTTGTTGAGCTTTCCTTAAGGTATATATAGTATACTTAGGTCGTGCAAAATGGTGGGTGTGAGTGAATGATTTCTTTTACTTATTAAGCTTTCCTCAAAGTAAAAATGAGATTAGGATAAGGTACCACGGTTAGGAGTTGTATATAATATAACCAATAAAGTGTTATCCATCATATGTGGGAGTACGATCTGTTAAGCTTTCGTCAAGTTGGAATCCTAAGACGTTCGAATCCTAATACCTACTAGTAAAGTTGAAAGACTTCTATGTTTCCACTTAAGGTTTGTTGACTAGTTGGAGCCTTTTTAACATTTCTAATATTGTATGAACATATGCTATATAATGTTATAATATTCTACATTAATAAATTCATGCATTTAATATGATTGATAAAAGTTTATCAGTTAAAATACAGAAGATTGACAAATAGAAATATAATACACACACACACACACCCCAACACATTTAACAAATACTACTTGCATTTTAATGTTTCAATAACCATGCAAACTCCTAATTTTACAACTACCAAATAAGTTTGTGATTTGATCGCATACGTGTTTATTTGGTCGAGACCGTGTATTGCATACTATGATTTTTGAACTATAAAGCAATACAAGACTATGAATATTTAATCCATATGCTACCACATATAAGTGTTATATGGTGGATGGTCACAGTTCGTAATGTACAATACTTCAATGAAATTAATTCATTCAAAATAATCGAATAAATCATACTATAAGATCGAGTAATAAATTTGATTGATTAAAATGAAGATCATACTGTGTTAAATGTAACACTATACCAAAACTATAAAAGGATCTAAGAACTCGATACTAAAATGTCGTTTTTGATCGATTTACATAAAGTGAAACATAATTAATGTCCTAAAAGTTAAGGATGATCGAATACACTTTTGTGAAGAGTTCGTTATGATATTCTAGTAATATTTTTTTTCTGAATGGTTCGACCATTTAAAATGGAAAATGAATCTACAAGAGCAGGCGTGAATTAAGGTATAGCAGGGATGAAGGGAGTGAATGGTCACTTCTCTTCAAAAAGAAACACCAGAAACGAAAATTGTAGAATAATAATTGATACTAAAAATTGTAATAATAAATATGGTTTCTATTCCCAAATGTATTTTCATATAGAAAATTGTTTTACATGGATATTTCTTTCAATTTAAGATAACTGAACAAAGAACTCCTCATTATAAACTAGTTATAGTATATGAAATAAATAGTCTATATTATGTGGATGATGGACTTTTGTATTCAGTACACTATAATAGTAATGGTGGAAACAGTAGAACCATGCCATAGCATTTGATTGCATCAAGTTACAAAAATTGCTTTTGTAAAGCATACCATACATTTCTTATGAAAAATATCCATTCTTTGGTGATGACTGAAGAATTGACATAGTTTTATTTCAATGAGAATAATATGAATATTCATTATGAAATAAACTATAATGCGGTATTTGTTTTCATAAAAAAGTAATGCATTGGAAAATAGCGAAGCATATGAAGTTATTTACAATTATTTTGGAATTATAGATTAAGCCATGCTTTTGAGAAGTAATTCTTCAATCATATGATTATGAACCATATGGCACTAGTGAATTATAGTACCGTAAATAATTAAAGGCAAGGCATTCTTTCAATGGGAGCGTCATAAGAGTTGATGAATTCTTCGGGCCAACACATATAGAATTATACAATTATAAGTCTGATAATAACAAAATGGTTCCACATTTTCAAAGATGAATTATCAAAGGCATGAATATATGTATTTGATACATATTGGGCATGTCTATGATAAGTTTATAGAATATAAAACAAAAATAAAATAAAATAACATGCAAAAGAAATGATTTAATTTGATCAAATGGGTCAGTAACATACCAAAAATGGATTACTATTGAGTCTCAAGAATCACTCCTTCTTATAATACATAATGATGTATTGATAAATAGTAGTCGAAATTTGTTAGACAAAGGATGACTAAATGATGAGTAAAGTTGAGGTAAGTTCTTTCTATAATGTGTATACTTAAAAGTAGTACATAGGGTTAAGATTAATATATCTAAACAATTGTTTACAAAGTCGTATAAGATATGGGTTTATAAGAAACCCCATCATGTCCTATGCCAAGAAGTTGGTGGGTTGTGTGAGCCGAAGGACTATACGTAATATTTGTACATAAGAAATCTTATATGAATCGCCTTAAATGAGTTTGGGTATGATAGTTATTGGATGACTAATTTATGTTATGAACATAAATATGGTGAACAAATGCCAAATCAGTTTTGTGTATGGCAATTCATAAAATGTTTACGAATACCTATTCCGCTGCAATAAGAAACAATCGTTGTTTTAAGGAATACCAACTTCATAGCAAAGGAATTTCTTTTAGAAATTATTGGTAGTAAAATGGATTTGGATACGAACCAGGGATAAAACTAATTACAAGGGATGAAATGAAATTAATCAAACATAAATGCAAGCATAGCATTAGCGTGTCTATTGATTATTCTTACACATTGAAGAAGAAACAATGAGTTTCTTATTAATGTCAAGAATAAATACACCTCAGTTGTTCAGTTAAACCATTAAGATTATAAACTCGATGATAGGGTACGATGTGCAAATTTGAAATAGATTTTGTGTACATTATCAAAATATGATTTTAATAGTTGGAACCGAAGGGATATTATCCATCGGCCAAAAATCTGTTTTAAGAGAAAGGAAAATGTATTTGGAATATAGTGAGCCACATTGATTGGAATAAAATAATGAATTTCAATTGTTGAAATTAGCACAACAGATTCCTTATTCAGTGTGCTCAAGTTGATTTGGATTCTACCTACAAAGTGATCGCCTTGTATGATTTTGTGTTTTGGTACATATGTGTTGAAAAGAAAAATTATAAATAAAATTTTAGACTAATTGTTTCCACATAATAACCAAAATGTATCAAAGTTGGTGGGAACACTATTGAACTTGTGGGTTTGGATATAGTCCAAGAACTAATATAAAAGTATTGCTGGACAAGCATCAAAACAAGTATTTTGATAGAAATATCAAATAGTTTGATTTCAGTTAAAATGCAGAGGAAGCGCGCACCCATAAGATGAACGTTAAAGGTACATTATATTTTTAAACATAAGAAAAAAACACGATGTTGATTCTTAATGAAGTACTTGTTTTAAAATCAGCTTTTAGTTGTTTAATGCTTGACGTTGGATTTGCAAATAATGTATTTTATAGTGAGTATTAAAGACATTAGGAGTGTCCCAAAAAAAATGTAAAAACATCTTATTAAATGTTTGTTAAGAAATATGTAAGATGAATTTTTTATGCATCGCTAATAGAAATTATCATACATGTTATGTTGTCTAAGATATCGTGATTTGTTTATGTATGTGATACATGAAGCAAATATAAAATTCAACAATGGTTTAAAGTGTTCTCGTGTATTTAGGAGAATCATTTATAGAAACAACGAACTCCTTATGAAGGTTTATTCGGACTCAAACTCATACGTGATATTAAGTATGGTATGTCAATATAAAATTCATGTTCAAAGCTCGGTTAAGAAGCTTTAAGTTGGAAATGTTCCAAACGAGGGATTATGGAAGATTGAATAAAAGGCCAGCACATCGCCTTGAATAGCGCCACAATAAAAGCAATGTATATACTTAATAAGTGCACAAATTTATAACATAGCCGAGAATGATTCCTAACATTAAGAATCCTACAACATTGTTGTAACGATCCATAATTTAATCACTTTGAATTTAAATAGTCAATATGTTTTTAAATGATTTAATAATGGATTTGATATCTAGAATAAAAATTTGGATAAAACATCTTGAATGGATATTTTTTAAACTGATGTAAATGTTAGTTTAAAGATGGTTCGATTTATAAGGCGGTTAGAGGTACCAATTTATTTAAGAATAAGTTTACCTAATAAAACAAGAAATAATTATTAACCCTGCCTAATAAAATAGAATAGTATAATTACCTGCCTGATAAAATAAGAAAGAATTATTAACCCTGCCTAATAAAATAGAATAATATAATTACATGCCTAAAAAAAGATGGAATTATTAACCTTGCCTAATAAAACAGAATAGTATAATTACATGCCTAATAAAATAAGAAAGAATTATTAACCATGCCAACTAAAACAAGAAAGAATTATTAACCCTGTCTAATAAAATAGAATAGTATAATTTCTTGCCTTATAAAACAGAACAGTATAATTACTTGCCTAATGAAACAAAATAGCATAATGATTATTATATTTCATGTGGATGGTTGCCATTGGACCAAAATCTGGTTGAATCAGGTTCTTCCATGCAGATGGTTATCATTGGACCAAAATTTGGTCGAATCAGGTTCTACCATGTGGATGGTTGCAATTGGACCAAATCCTGGTCGAATCATGTTATGCCATTGTTGATAAAGAGGATTCCTATTGGACCAAAATGTGGTCAAATCAAATTAAGCCATCAAGATGTTTTTTCTATTGACCAAAATGTGGTTGAATCAAATTAGGCCATCAAGATGTTTTCTATTGACCAAAATGTGGTTGAATTTGGTTAGGCTGTAGAAAATGACTAAAGTACCCTTCTCTTCGCCTATAAATTGTCAAGTCCACATCTCATTTAATTCATTCACAAACTAAAGAAAAGAACTAAAATTCATTATCAGAGGTGAATTATTCCAAGTCTCAATCAAAGCAAATAGTTTAGTGAGTATATCATTATTTTCATAGCTTAGTGACTATATTCCTTGTTTTCATAGTTTAGTGAGTATATTCCTAGACTATCATATGCTATTGGATGTTATATATGTTTGATTTTGATTACTGATGATGGTTGTTTAATATGAATGTTGAATATATATGCAAATCACGAAAATACACACCGATAAGCATAAAGGAAATCACTTTCCTTTATTTAATGAATTAGTGTATATAGAATGTTAAACCTCTTTAAAATTGTTTAAAAATATGAATAAGTTCTAAAACATTTTAAAATTGTTTAAAAGTGATTTGAATTATAAAAATGAGTTTCTAAATGATAAAAAAAGAAGTTATTTTGATCAATATAGCTTAAAAAGCACTTTCCGCGGCACTTTTCCACAACACTTTTGTATAACTTTTGAAATGTAGTTTTGAACGCAACCATTCATTTCCAAATCATTTTAAATAATTTCAAATGATTAATAAATTATTTTGAAGATGATTTGAAGGATTTAAGGAATAGTTAAATATTAAATGATTTAGAGTCGATTAAATTACTTGACCACCTTATGGGTGTCAAAGAGATAGCGTCTAGGCTTGAGTTTGGAAAACCAGTTTCCTGCTCTCCCTGGCTATCCAGACTGGCCCGACGAAATGGATTGTAAATTTGATTTACTCGGATCAAAATTTTCCAAAGTTAAAGGATATAATTCTCCAAAGATAAATAACTTGAACTTTATGGAGATAATCTTCTTGTACTCGGTGTCAAAGCCCGAAGAGGGAACTCATACTATTTGTGGAATTTAAAGGGTGCTTTCACCGTTATTCCGCCCATAGCATTTGTTGAATATGGTAATTGATATTGAGTAGAATTAGATGATTTCTATAGATTCTGCTCACTTAACATTTACTCGTTCTGGATTAACATCCTTGATAACATGCTTTTAACCGAATTAAAATTTGAGTTTTGAATTAGGAAATCTTTGTTAAGATTTAAATTGAATGAATTGGAAATATTTTTCTAAGTAAAATATGAAAGGGTTTGGTAATATTCCACGATTAAAAAGGTTTAAATTAACCAAAAAGATTTGATAAATGAGGCTTGATGATAACATATACTTTGAGAAAGATAAAGAAATATTTCAATGAATATATCTCTAAGATATATCTATGAATGAATAGAACTATGAATTAAATTGAATGATGATTGATAATCACGTATAAAGTTAACATCTTTTTAATCGATGATTGGTTGAAGGAACCGGAATCGAATTTGGATAATCCCTATCCGAAAACCACTTCGAATCAATTTACGTATTCGAAGTGAAGACATGGATATGATATTAAGGATTTTCGTAATGAAGGACTGCTTGTTGATCATTTGGGGATAAACTTCCAATATACATATAGTAGTAGTAGTTTGTTTGTTACGAAATATCCAATGCAAGGACTAATCGCTACTAATCCTAAGGATAACTCCCAACAGGATGTGGTAAGAGAGTGCCTTCGGTTTGTCCTATTCCTGGACAACTTGCATGGAAGGATGTTTGACATTGCAATTGTAATTACATTGGTTGATTTCTATGAACATATCATTTGATTGGGGGCATAGAAGGCAACTACTCTTAGCTTAACGCCCTTTCTTGAGACATACGAGCTCAGGAGTTATATGTTTGTGGAAATCAGTTGTGTGATTATGGATTGTTAATGTGACATTCAAAGTGGAATGTTTTATGAGTAAGGTAATCGTTACCTCAAACTGCATCATTCGAAAATGACTAAAAATAGGATAGATGCGGCAGAGCTAAGTGGATCGCTTCCATTAGGGTATATTCATCACTTTTCTAGATATATTTATTTCCGCTATGACGTCGAGTTTTAAATTAACGTGGTATATGCAAAGAGAGCTCTCGGGTAGGTCGGGAACGACCAGGGTGATGACATATTCACTATTTATGGTAAAGGTAGGCCGGTTCTATGTTGGTAGATGTTGGAGCCTCGGATGCATTTATCTGAAGATGTACTGTCAGAAGGTAGTCCCTTAACTTGTCATTGTATGGAAAACCATTCTCCAATAAGTGCCTTTCGATTTAATTGTAGAGCCTAGTATGCTGGAAGTTAATAATGTAACAATTTCGGTTAAGATTATGTACACCTACTTAAAAAGTGTTTTCTAAAGAATGTCATTAAAAATAATATCCATATATTCTACATAGCAATGTTTTGGTTATCATAAGGTTAAAACTCGTTTCGTCTTTATGTGCGGCGTGGTCTTATGAGATGCCTTTTATTTTGAAACATCGTATTTTGAGTTTCTCACACTAGTCCCATGACTGACCTGGAGTTTATTTTCTTTTCCCCTTAAACTTTAGGTGTCCTATTTTCCTGGGCAGCCAACTAGTTAGGTATGCTTGGAGCATTTTGGAATGGAGTATGGAGCATGGAGCATTTTTGGTCTTTTGTTGAAGTTGTCTGTCACTCTCCGCTGTGTCTGTATTATGTATTAGTATTTACCAGCATTGTAAGGATAGGTCATTATAACTATTCTAGTTAGGTCAGTACCTGTCATAACTTTGATGGAACAATTTGGAGTAATTGCATGTACTACTTATATGTATAATTATGTGTTGAATAC
The DNA here is from genome assembly GCA_030765085.1 of Allium cepa. Classification (NCBI taxonomy): domain Eukaryota; kingdom Viridiplantae; phylum Streptophyta; class Magnoliopsida; order Asparagales; family Amaryllidaceae; genus Allium; species Allium cepa. Next base: position 516,974,542 of record CM060938.1, read on the forward strand.
GATGTGAGATTCTATTATTGTTTATCTTCTATCTTTATTTCTTTACCCATGATGATCTGTCTCTCCGGCACTTGGATTTACGACACGTGAATACCGAGGATGTATTAGTACCAATTTCTGAGAGTGGAGGAGGTGGGCATCACATTTGGTATTAGAGCTTATGGTTTACCTAAGCCTAGACGGGGTCAACTCATTAGAGATAGGGTTAGTATTACCTTAGAATGAGTTTAGTTTGAGACAACGCATATTTGATATTTTTATCCAAATAAGTTTATTCGAGTTAATACCAACTCCCTAAAATAGTTTCGTTTATATTTTTAAAGATGTTCCCTTGCAATATGCAAATAGTAGGAGATGCATAATAGAAGAGGATGAAGGGGATGTAGCAACACTATGACTACTAATGGTCGATCAAATGCTACAGTAATCGAGGAAGTTAAAAATTTACCCCCGCATTAGGAAGTTGAGCTCTATTGACTTAATTCTTGGTGCAAGACCCGTTATTCACCTTATTCGAAGGATGGCCCCGAAGGAAAAGATTGAGTTGGAAAACCAAACTGATGAGTTGTTAAAAATAGCACTAATTATACGTAGTCGCTCCAGTTGGGGCGCAACGGTAGTTTTTGTAGCTAAGTCTGACAGCTCCTTAAGGCTTTGTGTAGACTATCGAGACCCAAATAAGCAAACGATTAAAAAAAAGTATCCTTTGCCCTGCATAGACGACTTATTCGATCAATATCATTGTGCCCGAGTATTCTCACGAATGTACTTGGCCATAGGATTCTATCACCTAAGAATAACTGAGGATGGTATTCCATTAACTGCATTTAGAGGTCTGGATTGCATTACGAATTGCTAGTTATGCCTTTTGGGTTGACTAATGCACCTGCCTATTTTGTAGACCTTATGAATAGAGTATTCAAAGATGTGCTAAACAAATTCATGTTGGTTTTTGTTGATGATATTCTTATCTACTCTAAGACTGAGGTAGAACATGAAAGGCATTTAGAGATTATGTTGGAAATATTGCGGAGAAATGTACTTAAAGCTAAATTCCTGAAATGTCACTTTTGGGAGAAAGAAGTAAGATTACTAGGCATATTGTGTCGGGAGAAGGGATCTCAGTAGATCCAGAAAATATTTTAGTTATACATGATTGGAAGCAACCATAAACCCCGAAGGACGTCCGCAGCTTCTTAGGATTGGTACGATATTACTAGAGATTCATTCAAGACTTCTCTAAAATTTCCTCTCATCTAACGAAATTAACTATGAAGGATGTTAAACTTGAATGAACACCAAAATGTGAAGAAGCATTCAAGGAACTCAAGAGAAGGTTAACTACTTCTCCAGTCCAAGCTATTGTTGATGAAGGTGGCGGTTTAACTGTATATACTGATGCTTGTGGGGAAGGAGTAGGTGTTATTCTGATGCAGCATGGAAAGGTCATCGCTTATGCAAGCAGACAACTAAAGACTCATGAGAGGAATTATGCAACACATGACTTAGAATTATTATCCATTGTGTTCAAATTAAAAATACGGAAGCATTATCTACTGGGTGAAAAGTTCGAGCTCTTCATGGATCACAAATTTTTGAAGTATCTTTTCGCTTGGAAAGACCTAAATATGAGACAGGAACGTTGGTTTGAGTTTCTCGCATCATATGATTTTGATATCTTATACACGCCTGGGAAAGCCAATGTAGTGGTGGATGCGCTAAGCAGAAGGCATGTCGTTACAGCTTATTTAGTGGCACATCCAACCTTGATTAATCGTATAAAAGAGAGTCAGCTCAACGATCCAATCATTTCAAGAATAACAAGGGAAGTAGAGGAGAATATAATGCTGGGAAGATGGATAGGATTTAATGTAGATGATCAGGGAATCTTAAGAATGAATGAAAGGATATGTGTTCCTAATGTCGATGGGATAAGGCAAGAAGTTTTAACAGAATGTCATAATTCTTGACTTTCTGTACATCCCCAAGATACTAAAATGTATCGAGATATGAAGAGAACTTTTTGATGGGATGGTATGAAGAGGGATATCTCTATCCATATTAGCAGATATGCAAATTGTCAACATATCAAAACTGATCAGCAAAAGACTGCTGGACTACTCCAACCTCTTGAAATTCTGACTTGGAAATGGGACCAAATATTGATGGTTTCATCGATGGCTTTCCCTAATCAAGAAAGGAAAATGAAGGAATTTTGGTTATCATAGATCGATTGACCAAGATCGCACATTTTATCCCAGTAAAACCAATGAGAACTGCTGCAAGTCTGGCAGAAATATACATGAGGAAGTAGTTCGATTGCATAGTGCCCCTATAATATAGTCAGTGATCGAGACCCTATCTTTACCAGTAAGTTCTAGAGGCATTGCAAACAACTTTAAGTACTAAGCTACACATAAGCACCGCATATCACCCCAGGCCGATGGACAAACTGAGAGAGTAAATTAAGTGTTGGAGGATCTTCTAAGAGCTTACATCTTAGATTTTGGAGATTCACTGGAAAGCTACCTTCATCTGATAGAATTCTCTTACAATAATAGTTATCAGGCTAGTATTGTCATGGCCTCGTATGAAGCTTTGTATGGTCCTCCATGTAGATCCCCAGCATGTTGGATCGAGACCGAAGATCGATTAGTACTAGGTCCTTACATGATTAGGGAAGCTTCAGAATAGGTTGACCTAATTAGGAAAAAAATGAAAGAAACCCAGAGTTGGCAGAAGTGCTATGCTGATCAAAGGTGAAGAAATTTAGAGTTCTTAGTTGGAGATTATGTATTCCTAAAAGTTTCTCCAACGAGAGGAGTGGTAAGATTTGGTCGGCACGAAAGTTAGCCCCTCGATATATTGGCCCTTTCCTATATTGGACCGGATTGGTAAACTTGCATATAAATTGGAGTTACCAGATCGACTATTAGATGTGCAAAATTTATTTTACGTATCTCATTTACGTAAGTATGTACATGACCCTTCAATGATAGTAGAACCGGGAAAATAAGTTGATTTGGAGGTTCAGCCTAACCTAGCCGTCCTTAGGCGGCCTATTCATATTGTCGCTCGTGATATAAAGCGATTAAGGAAGAAGGTTGTGAATCTTGTTAAGGTTCAGTGGAGTGAAGATGTTAGAGATTGTACTTGGAAAACTGAGGACTATATTAGGGATTCTTATCCCAAGTTGATATAGTTGTTGTTTGTATTTTGTTGTTTCTTTTTATTGTATTCACCAGTTGTGTTGATGTCACTTTTCTTGTATCTTTGTGTGGTATATATGATATCATCTGGGTTTCTTTGATATCTTGAATTTATCTGATCAATTTCGAGGATGAAATTTCCTTTAAGGAGGGGAGGATGTAACGATCAATAATTTAATCACTTTGAATTTGAATAGTCAGTATGTTTTTAAATGATTTAATAACGGATATTATATTTAGAATAAAATTTTGGATAAAACGTCTCGAATGGATTTTTTAAACTGATGTAAAATGTTATTTCAAAAATGGTTCAAGTTATAAGGAGGTTAGGGATACCAATTTATTTAAGAATAAGTTTACCTAATAAAACAAGAAAGAATTATTAACTCTGCTTAATAAAATAGAATGGTATAATTACCTGCCTAATAAAACAAGAAAGAATTATTAACCCCGCCTAAAAAAATTAGAATAGTACAATTACATGCTTAATAAAACAAGAGGGAATTATTAACCTTGCCTAATAAAACCAAATAGTATAATACATGCCTAATAAAACAAGAAATAATTATTAACCATGCCTAATAAAACAAGAACGAATTATTAACCATGCCTAATAAAAAAAATAGTATAAGACTTGCCTAATAAAATAGAATAGTATAATTACTTGCCTAATAAAACAGAATAGTATAATTACTTGCCTAATAAAACAAAATAGTACAATTACTTGACTAATGAAAAATAATAGCGTAATGATTATTATATTCCATGCTAATGGTTGCCATTGGACCAAAATCTGCTCGAATCAGGTTATGCCATGCGGATAGTTGCCATTGGACCAAAATCTAGTCGAATCTGGTTCAACCATGATGATGGTTGCAATTGGACCAAAATCTGGTTGAATCATGTTATGTCATAGTTGATAAGGAGGATTCCTATTGGACCAAAATATGGTCAAATCAAATCAAGCCATCAAGATGTTTCCTATTGGACCAAAATATGGTCGAATCAAATTAGGCTATCAAGATGTTTTCTATTGGAACAAAATGTGGTTGAATCTGGTTAGGCTGTAGGAAATGACTAAAGTACCCTTCTCTTCACCCATAAATAGCTAAGTCCATATCTCATTTTAATTCATTCACAAATTAAAGAAAAGAACTAAAATTCATTATCAGAGGTGAAGTATTCCAAGTCTCCATCAAAGCAAATAGTTTAGTGAGCCTATTCCTTATTTTCATAGTTTAGTGAGTATATTCCTTATTTTCATAGTTTAGTGGGTATATTCCTTGTTTTCATAGTTTATTGAATATATTCCTAGACTATCATATGCTACTGGATCTTATATATGTTTGATTTAGATTATTGATGATGATTATTTAATATGAATGTTGAATATACATGCAAGTCATGGAAATACACGTCGATAAGCACAAAGGAAATCACTTTTCTTTATTTAATGAATTAGTGTATATGGAATGTTAAAACTCTTTAAAATTGTTTAAAAATATGAAATAATTCTAAAAATGTTTTAAAATGATTTGAGTCATAAAAATTAGTTTTCGAATGATAAGAAAGAAGTCATTTAGATCAATATAGCTTAAAAAGCACTTTCTGCAGCACTTTCCGCAGCACTTCTCCACAACACTTTTGTATAACTTTTGAAATGTAGTTTTAAACAAAACCGTTCATTTACAAATCTTTTGTAAATATTTTCAAATGATTAATATATTATTTTAAATATGATTTGAAGGATTTAAAAGGAATAGTTAAATATTAAATGATTTAGAAACGATTAAATTACTTGACCGCCTTATGGGTATCAGAGAGATGTTGTCTAGGCTTGAGTTTAGAAAACCAGCTTTCTGCTCTCTCTGATTATCCAGATAGGCCCAACGGATGGGATTGTAAGTTTGATTTACTCGAATTGAAATTTTCCAAATGTCAAAGGATTTAGTTCTTCAAAGATAAATAACTTGAATTTTATGGAGATAATCTTCTTGTACTCGATGTTAAAGCCCGAAGAGGGAACACATACTATTCATGGAATTTAAAGGGTGCTTTCACTATTATTCCACCCATAGTATTTGTTGAATACGGGAATTGATATTGAGTAGAATTAGATGATTTCTATAGATTTTATTCACTTAACATTTACTGGTTTTGGATTAACATCCTAGATAACATGCTTTTAACCGAATTAAAATTTCGAGTTTTGAATTAGGAAATATTTGTTAAGATTTAAATGAAATGAAGTGGAAATATTTTTCTAAGTAAAATATGAAAGGGTTTGGAATTATTCCACAATTTAAAAAGGTTTAAATTAACCAAAAAGATTTGATAAACGAGGCTTGATGATTACATACACTTTGAGAAAGATAAAGAAATATTTCAGTGAATATATCTCTAAGATATATCTACGAATGAATAGAAATATGAATTAAATTGAATGATGATTGATAATCACATATAAACTTAACATATTTTTAATCGATGATTGGTTCGGAGGAACCGGGGTCGGATTTGGGTAACTCCTATCCAAAGACCACTTCGAACCAATTTACGTATTCGAAGTGAAGACATGGATAAGATATTAAGGATTTTCATAATGAAGGACTGCTTGTTGATCATTTAGGGATAAACTTTCAATATACATATAGTAGCAGTAGCCTCTTCTTTATGAAATATCCAATGCAACAATTAATCGCTACTAATCCTAAGGGTAACTCCCGATAGGATGTGGTAGGAAAGTGCCTTCGGTTGACCTTTTCCTGGAAAACTTGCATGGATGGATGTTTGACATTGCAGTTGTAATTACATTGGTTGAATTCTATGGGCATATCATTTGATTGATGGCGGAGAAGGCAACTTCTCTTAGCTTAACACCCTTTCCCGAGACATACGAGCTCTAGAGTTGTATGTCTGTGGAAATTAGTTGTGTGATTATGGATTGGCAATGCGACATTCAAAGTGGAATGTGCTATGAGTAAGGTAATCGTTACTTCGAGCCTCATCACCCGAAAATGACTAAAACAGGGTAGATGTGGCAGAATAAGTGGGTCGCTCCCATTAGGGTATAGTCATCACCTTTCTAGATATATTTATTTCCGCTATGACGTCGGGTTTTAAATTAACGTGGTGTATGAAAAGAGAGCTCTCGGGTAGGTCGGGAACGACTGGAGCGATGACATATTCGGTACTATCTATGGTAATGGTAGGCCGGTTCTGTGTTGTTTGAGGTTGGATCCTTATGTGCATTTTTCTAGAGATGTATTGTCGAAAGGTAGTCCCTTACTTGTCATTGTATGGAAATCCATTCTCCAATAAGTGCCTTCAGATTTAATTATAGAGACTAGTTTGTTGGAATTTAACAATTTAATAATTTCGGCTAAGATTATTTATACTCAAAAGTGTTTTCAAAAAAAATGTCATTAAAAATAATATCCACATATTCTGCGTAGCAAATATTTTGGTTATCATAAGGTAAAAACCCGTTCCATGTTTATGTGTGGCGTGATTTTATGAGATACCTTTTGTTTTCAAACATCGTATTTTAAGTTTCTCACACCGGTCCCTGACTGACCCGGACTTTATTTTCTTTTCCCTTTAAACTTTGGGTGCCATATTTTTTTGGGAAGCCAACTAGTTAGGTATGTTTGGAGCATTTTGGAATAGAGTATGGAGCATGGAGCATTTTGGGTCTTTTGTTGAAGTCCTCTGTCACTCTCCACTGTGTCCGTATTATGTATTAGTATTTAGCAGCACTGTAAGGATAGGTCATTATAACTATCCTAGTTGGGTCAGTACCTGTCATAACTTTGATGGAACAATTTGGAGTGATTGCATGTACTACTCATATATACAATTATGTGTTGAATATGATGTGATATTCTATTATTGTTTTTTTTCTATCTTTATTTCTTTACCCTATGATAATCTGTCTCTTTGGCACTTAGATTTACGGCACGTGAATACCGAGGATGTATTAGTGCCAATTTCTAAGAGTCGAGGAGGTGGGTCGTCACAATTGTTATATGATAATAATGTCGTGATATAGTTCGTAACAGAACTTAGAGCTCAATAGAGGTCGAGGGAATGCTCTAAATTATTCCACATGATAAAGGCAGTTTATCAACATTGAAAAAAGTTGATAGACATAGCAGATAATTAAAACATAATAGCATACCCATTCACTAAGGGACTGACTTGACAGTTTTTGAAGAAACCAATTAGAAAACTTAGAATAAGATTCTGTAATTGATCTCAAGTGAAAATGAGAGATTGATAGAGATATGGGTATGTCCTAGAGGCAAATTTGTTACAAAAATCAAACTTGATAACTAATCTTGTTCGAAACCGAAGTTGTTTCCTTATATACTTGTTATAAAATGTTGTAAACAATTTATCAATTAGTTTAAGTATTTATGTCAGAAGGTCTATAAATGATTTGTTTGAGATATCGTTTACAAGTGGTTATGACCATGAGTATTATATCGTAATATGATAAGCACACCATTTCAAATATTCCTAGTCAAGATGTATCGAGACTGGATATCGATACATCCGTTGAGACTGGAGTACGTAACGTTGGGCAGTGTATTACACAAGACTATTGAGGACACCATAGGTTACATACAGATAGTTATTGGATTACTATTGAATGAATCACTCGATAGTTTTCTGCTGGTAATATAACTAAGGTTAAATAGAAAATATCAAAGTGACTAATTTACAGAGTTCTCTTCACTTAGGATATTGTTGATCTTCAATATGAAAGCAAATTTTGATTATAGATAAATCGTGGCATGATGATCATTAAACAACTATTTTTGGGTCAAGTGGAAATACTGGAAGTGAAACATTATTCAAGAGATTATTCGTCTCTAGTATCATGGTCAACCGAAGTTAACTCAAAGTCAAAATCTTTGGCAAGAGAGATCGATTAACAATAATTATTATTGAACAAGGACATTGTTTTTGGACTATAAAGTTGAATAAGTACGGTATTTGGATTTTGACCATTACCAAATTTCACAAGTCCAAAGTGATATAGTTTTGATTAAGAGAATTGGTGTAAACAATTGTCACTAGTAGGTAACGCATAAAATAAATAAAATTTGATTTTACCAAAGGATGTGTAAGTGATAAATTCAGCCAACATGTCACAATGCTAGTTAAGATGATATATGTTAATATTTGAATTATTCAATATTAATCGCTGACTAAATTTACACCTATCAGTCACACAACCGAAATGATGAAGATTCTGAATGAACCATTCGATTAAATTGGTTTTTAGTAGTTGAAAATTAATTAAATTAATTAATATTTATGAATTACTAATTATTAAATTTTATTTTATTTATTTGAAAGCCATTAGTATATAGTAAAGTGCGTAAATAAAAGTAAACGCATGTATCGATATAGAATATTGGAAGAATGTTTAAATTTGAATTAAACAGAATAAATACTAAAAGGGGCTTAAATAGAAAAAAGCAATCAATATTTCTGAAATATGAATTGTTAAAAGTTTCTTATTTGATTTGTTTAATTCCCATTAGCACTTAATAAAGGGCGTATATAACAGTTATAAGCGTGCGTATTGGTATACGATATTGATAAGAAATTTAAATTGGATTTAAATTGGAATAATACTAAATGGTGATTGGAATGTTTTAAAATCCAAATAGCCTATGTAATTGCCGACCTTACTTTGAGGAATAAGAAGGGTCCTTTGTCTTGAAATGAAAAAAGTCTTATTAAAAGGAGAGTAATTAACATATACTGAATGTCACATTTATTTCATCTTTTAATAAAAAATTCTCTCCGCCATTTTTAGAATATCTTATTCTTAGGTCAAAATTTCCATAGGGATAAAGTTCTAAAAATTTCAAAACAAAACGAAGAGAAAAAGATGGTTGTCTCTAGAAAATAGTAGATTTGGAGATCAATTTATAGAATCAAGAAATTCTTCATTCAAGATGTATTCTCTAGGCTTTATCTGAAGGTCATTGTGGTTGGTTTATTTATTTATAAATTATTATGTTCACATGCTTGTAATTCTCCACATCTTTTATTTCTTCTTCTAGTATGGTTTTTGGGTTATGTACGATTATCAAAGTTTTTGGGTTATGTATTACAAAGTTATGAATTGAATGATGTTTTATAAATCTTATGAAATATTTTAAGTATTGTTTATATGTAAATTAGTTGAATTTAAGTTTCATATGTTGTTCCTAAAAGGAAAAAAAGAAAACATTTAAATATCCCTTGATTTATTTCTTAATTTAATGTTAGGACTTACGATAGGATATTTTGTTTTGAAAGTACAGTTTTGAATTGCAAATTAGTTATGTATAATTTTGTGTTGTTTGTTTTAAATATTGATTTAACTTTCATACATATAAATATATGTATGTATGTGAATGTGTTTATATATATATATATATATATATATATATATATATATATATATATTAAAGTTCACAAAATTAGCTATAAAAATAATGTAATGATGTTTGATCTACTCTTTTAATTAAAGCCAATTTTAGATTGCCTTCTATATTCTTTATACACATATATTTGCATCTATACACATATGCACATTAAAACGAAGTTTTTTATCTTTGGATGACAAAGGCATATATGTAGGGTATATGTGACCATCGTAATGTAAATCCCAACATTAATTCATTCACATTTGCAATACACACACTCTACATGTAGCACTTACACATTCACACATGACTACGTTTGATGCACTGTAAAGACCTGTAATTTAATCGCTATTTAAATGAATATTTAATTATATTTTAAATAATTAATAAATAGATTTTTATTAATAAATAAAATTAATTTAAATAATAATTAATGATGATAAAATCGGTTTCAAAATTTGTTTACCCATATATATAGTTCGTGGAGAAATAGAAAGTGTGGTCAGAAATTATTTTCCGAAATATCGATTTTTCAATAGTTAAAAGTTGTGTTAAATGTCATAACACTATATTGAACACACATGCACACACTAAAAATCATTTAAACATGTATACATGCACACATATATTCATGTACATGTTTCTTCATAAGTGTGTGTGTGTATAAGAATAAAAGAAGATATTTCAAAAAGGTAAAAAAATATGTATATATATATATGTATAATGTGCTTCTTTTTCAACATAAGTAGACATGATATTGTGTGAATAGCGGAAAGTAAGTGGGGAAGGTGGTATGGACGGATTTGATGGGAAGGCAGTGGTATGATGTGAAAGCATATGTATATATTTAATATAAATCACTTTATATTATTTAAATAAAATCCTAAGCCTATAAATACCACTACTCTTTCATATTTCTCATTTTACAATCCTCCTATTCATTTTAAAAATTCCTAAGAGCTTGGGTAAAACCATCCATGGCTTCTCTTCTGTGATGCCCCACCTCTATACCCACGCTAGCCAAGGACACTACGGGGTAATGCTGTCAACTAGCGCGAAGAATAAGGCTGTTGAGGAGCGACCATCCGTGTAATTGCTTTGTGCGAGCGTGGATATGTCAGATAGTATAACATGCATATCATTTCAAGAGGAAATTCCGGCATAACGACACAAACTCAAAGCTACTACACAGAGGCTATAATATCTTCGGAAACAAATATATAAATAAACATAATACAAATCAGTCACAGAAGTTCATATCACAAAGGCAGAAATAGATATGAATATAACACATAGAAGTGTTCATCAAAGTAGTGGTCTAACAAGATCCACAATATCGCAAAAGAATAGATACAAGTGCTAGACAAAAGAATATGTATACATCAAGGAGTCTCTATCTCAAATGTATACAACAGAATAAACTACTAATCTAAGTAGTTAGCCAAAAGTCAGAATAGTAACCCCAGAAGAGGAGTCAAGTAGAAGCACCTGTAACATCTCGGTCTGACCCGAGTATTATTTAATAAGAAAATAATAAACGGATCAGTCTAACGATAATTATCAAATGAAAAGATATAGAATGAGAGATATGACAAAAACGTATAATAACCAAAATACCATACGACGATAAATATGCAATTAAATCAACAAGAGATTAATAAATATCACAAGAATCTTCTCAAAGATAAAAAGGATTGTCATACTCTTTATTTCATTTACTAAACCATAAATATTGAAAATTATATCAAAGCCAATCACAAAAGTTAATGACACACAAATTCACCAATGCACAAATATTGATACAACTTATCAATGAAACCACAAAAATTGGTGAAACACAAATTTCAGAAATCGTCAATAGAAATCCAGAAATCTCAAAAAAGGGGAAAGAGGACTATCACAAGAACGGGAGCATGAAAACTCCCAACACGTGTATCGCAAAACGAGCCGAAGCTCCTCCAAACGAGCCGAAGCTTCTCCAAACGAGCCGAAGCTCCTCCAAACGAGCCTAAGCTCTTCCAAACGAGCCTAAGCTCCTCCAAACGAGCCGAAGCTCCACAAAATGAAGTATCTTCCTCGATGTGGACAAAGAGACATCGCACATTGCTAGTCTAAATCACAAAATGATCATCATTGATCGATAAGTGTAAATTACACTAAGCTAGTAAATATATGAGCTTAGCTTCATGTCCCATAACCACTAGTTTAACTTAAATATTTACAAACAAATTGTAGATCTCCACTAGAAAATTGTCACAAGAGATTCAATCGAACAAGTCGAAGAATTAACCGATGAAGTAAACGCAAGCGTTTCATACCACTTGTTTTACTAAGTCGTTTAAGTAGATTTCTCAAACGAGTGAGGTAAAGGTTTGTATATACTAGTAGGTTGGAAAACGGTTTAGAGTTTAAATGATCTTTGATAAAGAGTTTGAATATTTACTACTAGTATAGAATCCTTTGTATTTCAAAGTGACAAAACATAAAAATGATTGTAGAAACAATCAATCATAAAAATCCACATACGAAGACGTGAATCAAATCCAAAGAAACCGATAAAGAATCCATCGAAATGGATATACCCAAAAATTCTTAAAGTAGAAGTTATCAAAGTTGACAAAGGAGATAATAACTAATCGGAGAAGAAGAATCGATTAAAGATTGGAAAACAAAGCAACTAGCACATAAATAGGCAAAACAGGTAAACAGGAGCAGGTCAGTCGACTAAATTCCCTGAGTCAGTCGACTGAACACATACTGAGAAATTTTCGGGCTTCAGCTCAGTCGACTGACTCAGAGAATTCAGTCGACTGAACCTAAATTCCTGCATTTCCTACCATATTTCAAATGAAGTGCAAACTCACTCAATTTGCAATCGGGCAAGCACAGACGCTAGGGGTTTACGCCAATCGGCAACCCGGTCCTATTGGCTCCTCGATGCATCACCAAAACATGATCAAAACATCAAAGTTAGAATTTTTAAAGATTTGAACCCCAAAAACACCAAAAATTGGATTATTCACCAATTCAATCCAAGCCAAAAGCAAATGCACATGAATAAGTGTTAGGAATTCATATCCAACAACCAAAGATAATTATAGTCATAGAAGTGAGATAAAAATCTCACCTTTGAACCCAAAAACAATGAATGAGAAGCTTGAAGACAAGGGAAGATCAACCACACTTCAATCTCAACACAAGAAGCTTGAATCTAAGCTTAAAAGAGAAACATTTTCCAAATTAGGTTTAGTAATTTTCTGAAATTAAAGAGAGAAAGAGTTGGAGAAGATGAAGAGAAGGCTTACCAATGGCTTCTCTTTGATTTTGGAGCAAGAATTTGAGTTTGCAAAGGAACTAGGGCTTAGGAATTCTAATTTCCAATCTTTTCCACCATTATTCTCTTGAGCTTGAGAGAGTTAGGAAATGAGGAATGAATGAAGAGAAGTGGAGAGGGGTTGGGTTGATATAACCAGAATTGGGCAAATGGGCTGAACCCAAACCCAAAGCCCTATAGAAAAAGTAGCAAAAATCAACTTACTCCAAACATATCGAAGCTTATACTCAAAAAGGTTGCAAACGGCATTTTGAACTCAATGGAAGGGGTCTCGAGTCCCAATTCAAATGTTTGCAAAAAGTTGCTTTTCGGACCATAATCCGACTAACGATGAAATATTTAAATAAAATATTTAAATATACAATCGATAAATATGCGGGTTGTTACAGACTCCCCTCCTTGAAGAAATTGTGTCCTCGCAATACTTAAGAAGAAAATAAATAGTAACAACCATAAAAGCATATCAACACAAAAGAAAATTTGAAATAAGAAGTTCACAAAAAAGAGCACGAAAGAGTAAGTCCGAACGAGTTCGCTCGATGAATTCTTTGGATTCTCAAGATCTATCCTTGAGATTTGAGAACCAATGAACTTTCACGAAGTACATCTTTATTCCAAAGGCGTTTAACCTCCGAAGCAATGATGCGAATGGAAGGTTGCTCATAAGTCAAATCTGGTGAAACTTCAATTTCCTCAATAACACCGGGCACAAGAATAAAAAAATGGGAATCCCTAAGGCATTTCCGTAGTCGAAAGACGTGGAAAACGTCATGAGTAGCAGAAAATTGAGCTGGTACAACGGCGTAGTACAATAATGGTACGCCCGAGAGACAAGAAACTCGAATAATTTGGAACAATGGCGTAGTACAATAACGGTACGTCCAATGAACCGAAGCTCAAATAATTCGGAACACCGACGCAGTACAAAAACGGTGCGTCCAATGAACCGAACACCGTAAAAGAGCATCGGACGCAAGCCCATAAAAGAAATGAGACGAAGCTCAATAAAACAAGGTACATCGAAACGTCCGATGAACTTGGTAAAAGATCATTCCATTCGGACATCATCAAAAAGACAACCACTTGTTGCTTACGACTAAGGGCATTGGCAACATGATTTCCCTTCCCGGAGTATACAAAGAATATTATGATCATAAGATGCAAGGAACTCTAGCCAACATTAAGTTCCTTATGAAAAAATAAATATTCCAAAGATTTATGATCGGGGTAGAGAATAAATTTCTCCCCCAAAAATGATGATGCCAACTCTAGAAGCAAAAATAATAGCCGTGAGCACTAGATCGTGAGTGGCATATCTAGTCTCGATAGTCTTTAATGATTTATAAGCACAAGTGATAGCACGTCTTCTTTCGCAAGAGAACGACATCCAAACAATACGACTAGCATTAGTACAAAAGATAAAGTTTTGGTTCCCCTCGGGAATCACAAGAATAAGAGTATCGGAAAAGAGTTCTTTTAAATAATCCACTTTCCCGAAAAGCTAAAACTTTCAAAATTACAATTAACTTATGTAATCATTTTTCTAGAAAGTTTTACTTATTCAAGTGAAATTTACTGTGTTTGATTGTCTCATCAAAGCGTTTAGGAAATTCCTGTCGATAACGTTGATCAAGCGCATCGATCAAAATTCTTAAAGCACTAAACGGGCAATACAATCACAAAATCATCTTCTATATGATAAAAATATCTCTTAAAATCTTTACTAATATTCTTTGTTCGTTTCAAGAACAAAATCTAACTATACTTATAAATAAATCTTATGAAAAAAATTTGTAAAAAATTTTAAATTGCTATTTTCATCCAAAATCAATAAATGCAAGAATGGTCTCGTCAAAATATTCATAGAATACTCGACTTATAAAATAGATGAAATAAGCTGGACAAACTGAATGATATAATAAGTCATTCATAAGAATCATAACGAGTGTGGAATGCGATAAATGGAATGCTAACTTCCGCAACTCGTAGCAAATAAAATCGATGGCAAGGTCGAACTAAAAAGACCTCAACACCACTCAAAAGATTGCTTAGGAGATAATCCTAAGACAAACTCAAAAATACCGAAAAGTTTCACAAACTATTTAGATAAGAGAAATTACACTTTCTTCATCATGAGGGCTTAAAGAATAAAATGATGCCATCAAATTGGAATCAAAATCACAAAAAAAATATAAACCTGCTTAACAGATTAAAAATGTCAAAGATGAATAGTCCACTCGGGACATAGGATATGGCTTCATAATAATTAAGCCAATCCGTACAAAAGTCAATTCTGAAGCATAAGTAAAAATCGGCTCGGAAAGAAAAATCACATAAAATAATTTCTACATCCAAACAAAGCAAACAAACTAAGTGTTGCGGATCCACCAACCGGATTCGCAAATCTGAGTAAAGTTTCCAAACCAAAATGTTTAAAGAAAAAGAATCAACAAGTTCTGTTGATATATAATGATGAGATGATCCCATATCAAAAAGAACTCAAATAGGAAGATCACAAAATAAAACAATGCCATCGAAGATTGAATGAAAAATACCTTGACCAAGTGAAGAGTCGTTCAGCTCCCTCTCTCTCTTGCTTTGAAATTTGGGACATGAAGACATATAATGGTCCGCACTTTGCAATAGCGGCAAGAGATAGGTTTAGGACACTTATTTATATAGTGGTCCCTAGATCCACAATTGAAGCATTCTCCACGATTAGGGATTGGAGTCTTTACTACCGAAGCTTCTAGCTTCCCCTTCTTATTGGAATTGGGGCCTTTGAACATAATAGGCCTCTTCATGTTGTTGTTGAAGTTATGTTTGGCAACCACAACTTCAACATCACACTCTTTATCGGCATCTTCAAGACGAAGAGCGATATCAATAAGCTGATCAAAAGAAACTTCTAGTTTCAGAAGTAATGGCTTCTTAAGATTTTTATTCAAGCCATAGACAAATCTCTGATTTTTCTTCAACGGGGTATTAATATACTCGACCCCATACTTAGAGAGAGATTCGAAAGATGCGACGTAATCCGTCACAGAAGATTCACCTTGAACAAGGTCAATAAAACGCTGGGCCAAAGTTACTTTTTCAGCCTCCGGCACAAATTTCAATTCGAATCTTCCCCGGAATTGCTCCCAAGTAAGATCTGCTTCAACGATTTCAGAAACCAAAAGCTCATACCAATCTAATGCTCTTTCTTGGAGCATGCTAGAAGCCATTTGGACTCGATGTAGATCAATAAGGTTCATGCGAGAAAAGATGCGATCGCATGATTTGAGCCAAGCTTGAATTTCAATAACACTCTTGGATCCCTTGAATGGCCTTCTACCCAAATCGGTATAGTCTCTGCACAAGCGTGCAAAACCGGATCTAGGATGAGTAGGCTCTGGAATGGTTCTGGCTACTTGAGCGTTCTTTACTAGATCAAGAAGCTGCTGGGTAGACATAAATACTCCATCCTAGGGAGTAGCACTAGATTGTCCGGCACTGGGACGATTTGATCTAACCATTTCTCTTCTTTGAGAAAAAAAGAAGAAGAAAAGTTATTCTCAAAATAAATATCAAACAATCTTGATAGATAAAACAAGGAATCATAAAGTAAATAGGATAGGACGGGTCCAATTGACTCGAATAAAATCCTAAGGCACAACTCCTAAGAAAGACTTAGGACAATGATCCTTGCTAGATTATTCTACATTGTTCCGAAGTTTGGCTCTGATGCCAAGCTGTGACGCCCCACCTCTATACCCATGCTAGCCAAGGACACTACGGGGTAATGCTGTCACCTAGCGCGGAGAATAAGGCTGTCGAGGAGCGACCATCCGTGTAATTGCTTTGTGCGAGCGTGGATATGTCAGATAGTATAACATGCATATCATTTCAAGAGGAAATTCCGACATAATGACACAAACTCAAAGCTACTACACAGAGGCTATAATATCTTCGGAAACAAATATAGAAATAAACATAACACAAATCAGTCACAGAAGTTCATATCACAAAGGCAGAAATAGATATGAATACAACATATAGAAGTGTTCATCAGAGTAGTGGTCTAACAAGATCCACAATATCGCAAAAGAATAGATACAAGTGTTAGACAAAAGAATATGTATACATCAAGGAGTCTCTATCTCAAATGTATACAACATAATAAACTACTAATCTAAGTAGTTAGCCAAAAGTCAAAATAGTAACCCCAGAAGAGGAGTCAAGTAGAAGCACCTGTAACATCTCGGTCTGACCCGAGTATTATTTAATAAGAAAATAATAAATGGATCAGTCTAACGATAATTATCAGATGAAAAGATATAGAATGAGAGAAATGACAAAAACGTATAATAACCATAATACCGTACTACGATAAGTATGCAATTAAAAATCAACAAGAGATTAATCAATATCACAAGAATCTTCTCAAAGATAAAAAGGATTGTCATACTCTTTATTTAATTTACTAAACCATAAATATTGACAATTATATCAAAGCCAATCACAAAAGTTAATGACACACAAATTCACCAATGCACAAATATTGATACAACTTATCAATGAAACCACAAAAATTGGTGAAACACAAATTCCAGAAATCGTCAATAGAAATCCAGAAATCTCAAAAAAAAGGGGAAAGAGGCCTATCACAAGAACGGGAGCAAGAAAACTCCCAACACGTGTATCGCAAAACGAGCCGAAGCTTCTCCAAACGAGCCGAAGCTTCTCCAAACGAGCCGAAGCTCCTCCAAACGAGCCAAAGCTCCACCAAACGAGCCGAAGCTCCACTAAACGAGCCTAAGCTCTTCCAAACGAGCCTAAGCTCCTCCAATCGAGCCGAAGCTCCACGAAATGAAGCATCGTCCTCGACGTGGACAAAGAGATATCGCACATTGCTAGTCTAAATCACAAAATGATCATCATTGATCGATAAGTGTAAATTACACTAAGCTAGTAAATATATGAGCTTAGCTTCATGTCCTATAACCACTAACTTAACTTAAATATTTACGAACAAATTGTAGATCTCCACTAGAAAATTGTCACAAGAGATTCAATCGAACAAGTCCAAGAATTAACCGACGAAGTAAACGCAAGCGTTTCATACCACTTGTTTTACTAAGTCGTTTAATTAGATTTCTCATACGAGTGAGGTAAAGGTTTGTATATACTAGTACGTTGGAAAACGGTTTTATAAACAAGTTTGATATTGAAAATCGAGTTTAAATAATCTTTGATAAAGAGTTTGAATATTTACTACTAGTATAGAATCCTTTGTATTTTAAAGTGAAAAAACATAAAAATGATTGTAGAAATAATCAATCATAAAAATCCACATACGAAGAAGTGAATCAAATCCAAAGAAACCGATAAAGAATCCATCGAAATGGATATACCCAAAAATTCTTAAAGTAGAAGTTATCAAAGTTGACAAAGGAGATAACAACTAATCGGAGAAGAAGAATCAATTAAAGATTGGAAAACAAAGCAACTAGCACATAAATAGGCAAAATAGGTAAACATGAGCAGGTCAGTCGACTAAATTCCCCTGAGTCAGTCGACTGAACACATACCTAAGAAATTTTCGGGATTCAGCTCAGTCGACTGACTCAGAGAATTCAGTCGACTGAACCTAAATTCCTACATTTCCTACCCTATTTCAAATGAAGTGCAAACTCACTCAATTTGCAATCGGACAAACATGGACGCTAGGGGTTTTCGTCAATCGGCAATCCGGGCCTATTGGCTTCTCGATGCATCACCAAAACATGATCAAAACATCAAAGTTAGAATTTTTAAAGATTTGAACCCCAAAAACACTAAAAATTGGAATATTCACCAATTCAATCCAAACCAAAAGCAAATGCACATGAATAAGTGTTAGGAAATCATATCCAACAACCAAAGATAATTATAGTCATAGATGTGAGAAAAAAATATCACCTTTGAACCCAAAAACAATGAATGAGAAGCTTGAAGACAAGGGAAGATCAACCACACTTCAATCTCAACACAAGAAGCTTGAATCTAAGCTTAAAAGAGAAACATTTTTCAAATTAGGTTTAGTAATTTTCTAAAATTAAAGAGAGAAAGAGTTGGAGAAGATGAAGAGAAGGCTTACCAATGGCTTCTCTTTGATTTTGGAGCAAGAATTTGAGTTTGCAAAGGAACTAGGGCTTAGGAATTCTAATTTCCAATCTTTTCTCCCATTATTCTCTTGAGCTTGAGAGAGTTAGGAAATGAGGAATGAATGAAGAGAAGTGGAGAGGGGTTGGGTTGATATAACCAGAATTGGGCAAATGGGCTGAACCCAAACCCAAATCCCTATAGAAAAAGTAGCAAAAATCAACTTACTCCAAACATATCGAAGCTTATACTAAAAAAAGTTGCAAACGGCATTTTGAACTCAATGGAAGGGGTCTCGAGTCCCAATTCGAATGTTTGCAAAAAGTAGCTTTTCGGACCATAATCCGACTAACGATGAAATATTTAAATAAAATATTTAAATATACAGTCGATAAATATGCGGGTTGTTACATCTTCATATTCTCTGGTTTGAAAAAAAATCACTTCTTTTGGCTAAAATCTCCTGTTTTATTCACAAAACCATTTCTACAGACTATTCGACATCTCCTCTTCCAATTTCAACACTCCACCGCCCAAAACGACAAGGGTCGAGCCCAAACCTTCCAAAGACAAACCCATTAGCTCAAGGCTGAGCCCAAACACTATTCTTTCGAGCCCAATTCAAATGTTCGAGGTCCAAAATTTTCAAATTTTGCAACATTCTTAAGCGATTTCGAGTTCCGACAAAAGTAGCTTTGAGTTAGAAAAAAATTTGGTGAGTGAAACTTTTGTTTTTGGAAAAGAAATTAACTTGATTTCGATGGACTATATGTTGTGAAAATATGGTGATTTTTATGTTGAATTATCATGTCATATTTATGGCATATGATGGTATGTTTATGTTTGAATTTGGATTTGGTGATTGGTTGATATGTTGATATGTTTGGATATATATTTAGATAGGGATATGTGATATTGGATATAATATTGTGATAGTATTTTTATGAAATCAAAACCATGTGTATATGATGTAAATGTTGTGAAATTTGCACCTTGAAAAGTCATAAAGGATTGGAGATCCGATTTGAAACCGAAAGCTTTTTATTAGCATTGGATTTTTGAAAATGTTTTCAAAGTTTTTACCCTTTTTAAGCAAAACTTTTCCATTTGTGTTTTTAAAAATGTAGTAGATAGAGTTAAAGTGAATATTTCACCTAGAAACCAATTTTAGCGAACTGCGTTTATAGCGATAGTCGCTTTGGATGAAGTTCGGAAAATTTCACGATTTCAAGTTTTTTAATTGTTTTATTTCGGATTGTTTTTGAAAACTCATTTTAAATTAATTAAGTCAAAAGTTTAAGAATTTAATTATTTAATTATTTAAATTAAATTAATTTGGTAATTATTAATTAATTAAGTAATTGGGTTAAATAATAAGAGTTTAAGAAATTATTAACTAAGTTAATTATTTTTAATTAAGTAAGGTTTAAATAATGATTAATTAAGAAAAAAGGGAATCAATTTTATTTAGTGAAGTTTATTTTATTTAATTAATTATTTAATTAGAGTTAATTATTTAATTAATTATTATTTAATTAAAGGTTAATTATCCACTTAATGAGGGTTTAATTTCCCAAATAAACGTTAATTAATTAAAGTATAATTAGGGTTTAATTATAAATAAAATTTTGATTATTAACGATTAAATTTTGGTCCAATTAAGATTAATTAAGGTTTAATTGAGCTTAAACTTAGATTCAATTAAATTTTACTTGTTTTTAAGGTTTCTTTTAAAATCCTATCAGTTACTTATTTTTAACCAATTTTCTTGTTTAAGTGAATTGTCATAAAACCAAGGATCTCTTGTCCATGCTATTAAGTACCCAAATGAACTAAAGCAGTTGTAATAAAACAGTGATGCATTTTATTGAAAGTAATTCGACTTGTACTTATCACAAATACCGCACTTTGGGAACATGATGAATACAGGAGGTTTAATTTTGATAAACGGGTCATGATAATCTAAGCATATGGAGTGTATGTCCATATGTAAATGTTACACTCTAATAATGGAATGGTCCACTATAAACAACTTGACTCTTTAAAATTATCGAATGTTGGTTAGGAGAGATCGGGATCGGACATACGTTGTTATCAGAATACCACTTCGAACTAATGTAAACGTTTGAACTAGAAACTGTAACGATCCATACTTTTAAATATTTTTAAATTATTAAATTTAATATAAGTTTTGAATAAAAAATGGATAGAAATAAAAATTTAATGAATTATTAGTTTAGTTATTGAATACGAACTTTGATAAAATTTTGAAATAACTAATTTCGAAAATTTTGGCAATAATCAATGTTGAAATGGAATTCTATACATTGAATGGTTTATAATCAATAGTGGAATTGAATAATGAATATTGAATGACTGAATGAAAGTAGTTGTCTTATTATTTGAATTCGTTTTAAAATTAAATTTATAAGTTGAATAACTTATACTTGAAATAATGTAATTTATTGCGTATTAAATTGTTTAAATTTAATATTGGAATTATTTAAATAATTGAATCTTGAATTAATGTGAATGAAAATGGTATCGAAAATTGATTTAAATTTTATTTAAGTATAAATGAAGACTATTATCATTTAAAATAGGATTTAAAAGTGGATAAATAAAAATTGGAAGTTGTATATTTTATTTAACGAGTTAAAATAGCCATTTTGGCCACTGCCTTGGATTTCGACGAAACTAGTTTCATCGGATCTATAATAGCGAATTATTATATGATTTCAAGTTTCGTAGCAGTCGGACTTGTTGTTTGGCCGTGCAAGCTTGAAATGTGTAGAAATTAATTCAAGAACTCTAATTAAATAAATTGATTTTGAAAAGCTAACTTCTGAATATGATTTAATTATGCCTCGAAACTAGTTACATTACATTCGAAATGGGGGATAAACATTATGAATGCCAGGCGACCCGAATCATTTGGAGTTCGGAATTTTCGTTTTAGGGTTTCGGTGATTCTGGTCTACTCGCGTGAGTGCTCGCGTGCGCATGCTGTTGGGGGTTGCGCAAGCGGCGGCATCTTTAGGTGTGGCACGCAATTCGGTGGCATTGATCGATGGCCAGACGAACGTGGGGTGGCGTGCATGAAGTTGTTGCTCATGTGTGTATGTGTCTCATAACCTGGATGTTCGAATGTGAATGAAAGAGGGGGAGCAGGAGATTGTTAGGTTTGTTAATTATTTATTAAGTTAAATTAAGTGCTTATTATAAATCGTTATATTAATAAAAGCATTACTCTTGCATACGAGGTCCGTTTCGGACGAAATGAGTGGCATTGGGTTCGTATCAATGAAAGTTTCAACGTGGAATCAACGTGGTATTTATTTGAAGCCAAAATTATTTTCAGTTTCAAATAAAAGGCGAGTGTTTTATATGCTCATGATTAACTAAAATATAGTTGTGTTATTTAAATTTATATCGTGAAGTGATTTAAAAAATTTCGATTGATTGTTTGGTGAAGTTTAATTGACATTTAAATTGATATGAATTACAATGTTAGGAATTTGAATTGACGGTTAAAATTTGAAGTGGTAATTTAATTGCTATTTAAATTCTTGATTATTGATAAGGAGTCGATTGTTATGAGGTTTTGACTGATTTGGATGTTGATTTTAATGGATGTTATTAATTGATATTTTGGATGATTTGGATGTTTATTTATTTTATATATATTCTGTTATCACCTTGTAAATTATTTATAGTATATAAAATTGTAAATTGAACTATTTTGAATAAATTTAGAAATAGGTTGAAATGATATATACTTATGACATTTATTTTGGATTGAAATGATATATCCATCCTTGAATTACATTGAAATAATTGATTCACTTGGCCGTAGGATAGAAAATTACATATGGACACCGAATAGGTTAAATTAAATGAAGTTAAATTTTGATTTGAAATTATTTAAATGGCTTTGATTTAAAGAAATAAAAATCGAATTTATGGAAATCGAATTATTTTCGAACTTGAGCTCAAAATGTTGAAAATTAAATTTGGTAATGAGAATTTTTTATATAATCAAAGTTGAGATTTTGAAGTTATTATCGAAATATGATTTGAATTTGGAAAATTGATTTGTTTTAAAAGATTAGACATTTATTCGAACTTTGAAACATTGCTAAATAAAAGCAATTTAAATGGATATGGCAAATTTAGGCTCGAAGTTGGATTATTTTGAAGATTTGGACCTTAAATTGAACGTTGAAGTTTAATTTGATTTAAATGATTTAATCGATATTCTGAAATTTTAACTTGAATTTATATAGATCAAAATGATTTAAATTGAGAACTTAATTAAAATTAATTCAAATTGGAATTAAATTGGAATTAATTGGAACTGAATTCGACATTGAATTAGTGTAAAATCGAAATCCAAATCGATTTGAATTAAAATTGGAAACGAAGTTAATTCGGATTGAAATCGAAATTGAATAGATTTAAACTGAAATATAAATTAAAATTGATTTGAATTGGAAGATTTAGAATTAAATTATTTTGAATTGGAAAATTTTGGATTATATCAGTTTGACATTCAACCTATTTATAAAATAAATTATTTTATTATATAAATGGTTTAAAAACACATATCTTTTTATATGTTTAAATTAATTTGATTTTCTAAATTATTTTACTATATAACCCATTTAATACTCAAACTACTTTATATTAAACAATTTTAAGTTTTAAACTATTTAAAAAAATTCAAACTATTTTCTATAATTCAGGCAGGTCAGAGTGGGAATGTTTATATTTAAATCATGGATTCAAATGCGAATTGGGTTAAAATGAAGTTATAACCCAAATTGTAACTCAAGTCAAATTTTTAAGTAAAAATGACTTTCAAGTGGAAATTGACATATTTGAAGTAAATATGACAATTTGAAGTAAAATTGATTTTGAAGCGAATATGATATTTTGATATCAAGTACGAATTGTTTTCGAAATATAAAGTACCAACCGGTGTGTAAAATGACGTTTGGTTGTTAAAGAAACTGGGGCCTCTTATTGGCATATTCTCTGTTAATAGTGGAACGACTTTAACAACTATACAGACGGAGGAGACTCCCGAATGAAATAGTTGGATTTGGCGTCGTCTGCTAGATTTAAAGAAAGAGAATGACAATGGATAGACCTTGGCATTTGTGCCTATTTGAAATGACTAAAACAGGACGGCTTGACAGGGACTAATGGGCTAATTACCCCTAGCGGACATCCGTTATCCAATTTTCTTGGACTTGGTCTATATTATTACTCTTGTTGGTTGTTTTGATTGGTGCACCTTGATTTGGGATAGCCTCCCTTTGACTCGATGTGGGATGGATGGGCGCAATGGGCGGTCGTGGCTACGATACGTTACCACCAGCCCCACGACTCGACCTGGCCGTATCCTACCTTGGGTAATGCCTCACGTCCCTTATCATACTTTTATCCCTATACGATACTCCTACGATTTTGGTTTAGTGATGTTGTATCACGACGCATCCCTATCCATCGATGTGCTACTGGAGCATTATATGCAAACTGTATGACAATTCTTAAAAATGCGTTAAGGGGGATTAGTGTAAATCCTTAACGCTAAGAAAAATATTTATTTTACTGATTAGACATTATAAAAGTAGTGTATTCTACTACATATAAATATTTTGACGGACCCTTAAGAGATGGAAGATCTCATAACATCTCTTGAGTTATTGCACGCACGTTATACACTGGATAGAAGATTTGAAATCCTGTAAACATTTCTGATGCTATTATACTCATGTTATGAGATATCGATTTGACTCTCATAAGGATATTTTAGTCCTGACTCGAGTGTTTTGTCTTTTCATTACGCTCGGGTCGATCCTGAGTTTTTCAACGCATTGAAGATTATTCTTTGTAGGACGAAGACGAAGGTTTGGTGTATTATTACTATTATTATTCCATGCATCATGTTGTTTAGCTGCATCATTATTTTGTTTTGTTGTGTGTGTGTGTAACTCTGATAAATGTTGTATAAATTATAATCAAATGTATAATATAAATAGATTCATGAACTGTTTATTTAATTATTATATTGTATCATTCCACTACGAGATTCTGTGTTTGTTTTCTTCTTCTTTTCTTATTTTTCTTAACTAACTCTATTAATTTTCTATGTTCCGGATTGTTTAACTTGGACATGTGTGGCTTATTGTCGATTTAAACCTTTCGAAATGTGGATCGTCAAAGTTGGTATCAGAGCTTTGGTTTAGCGATAATCTTATCTTTATGGGGTTTGACTCATTAGAGATAGGGTGGAATATCCTAGAATGAGTCTGTTTGAGCGTATATATATGTGAGAGTGCGTACTTATTAGTGTCAAAAATTGTTTATGTTGTGTTTACTTATTTGTTGAGTTGTTTATGAATTCTGATCGACGCGCGCGACGTCATGTTATCGATAGGGGTTCCTAAACACTTAAACGAGGCAAGTCGACATAATATTGTTTTAAAATCGGGTAAATGACATAATTTTACCTAAATTATATTTTATATATATAATGGAAACTTTATAAACCTGCATGATAATAAAGAATATTGTTTGTCAAGAGATGATAATATTTGATTATCATGATTATTGGTTGAATCAAAATACGATGAATACTTTATGAATTATATTTTACAAAGCATTCGATAATTAATTTGAATTGAATCTAATTACAATAAAATTGTTTAAAATAACAAAGTTGTAAATTAATGAAATGTTTTGGTAATGGTAATGAAATTATACAAGAACATTTACAATATGGCTTATAAATAGAAAGGATTTAAAAGTCGAGAAATTTTGAATTTATAATCCCGTTGATTTCAAATTATTTTCGAAGCCTTCAAAAGTAATAATAATTTTATTTGAAAGTGTTTTGAGTAGAAAAATATTTTGAAAGTATTTTTGAAAGAAATAAAGCATTGAACTCGCTTTAGTCATTGGGAAATAATTCTGGGGATGACTATAGCATCGCCGGCATTCATTTTCGAGTTTTTGAGTGAGAATTGCTACCAAAAGAAATTTAATTTCGATCAAAACAAGTTTTTACTATGAAAAATATTCGAAGTATGATTTAATAAATATATGGAAATACTTTTGAACTTATAATTGATGATATATAAATAAAAATAAGTTTATCACTGATAGATTTAAACAGGAAAGTAAAATTAAATTTTAAAACCGTTGACTAAGCGAACAAAGGAAGATTTGAAATTGAGAAATGAAATAAAATAATTAACTTAAGGAATGTTAAATAAAATTGAGTTAGTGATAATAAACAAAGATGAAGTTTAACGCAAGAAAGCAAATGAAAGTGAAGTGTATTTGAAAAGAATTAGATAAAATAATAAAATGAAGTTTTAAGTGAATTAATTTGTATAACTTATAGATTTGAGAAATATTAAATTAAAAATAAATTTTAAATTTGTTGATTGTGAATGATAAGAAGAATTTAGAACAAAGTTAAATAAACAAAGTAATGGATTAAAATAAAATGAAGTTTTACTTACTATTAAATAAATTGAATTAGATTTAAATGAAAGTATATAAATTAGTAAAGTGAATTAATTCCTCTTAAGCCATAAAATGAATTAATAGAGCGTATACAAACTTGAATTATAAAATGAAATGAAAATTGAACTGTGAAAGAGACTGAGTGGGAATGATAAGTGTAAGTAAAAGTTGATATGGTAATTGAATTTAATATAAATTGGATATAAACAAATTGAATACAAATGGAGTGATTTTTAATAAATTGAATGGTAGCTAATTTAATATGGAATAAGTTAATAAAATGAATTTTAAGATGAAGTTAACTTAAGAGATGTTGAATAAAATTCATGTGATACAAAGAAATTATTAATAGGAATTTGAGTGATAAATAAAATTACTTAAGTAAGATTATTAATATGAATTTGAATTAATGAAATGAACTAACGAAGTGAATCAATGGATTAATATGAACTTAATTTATGACATAATAATAAATTTGAGTTGCAATTTTATGAATTGTTAGCAATAAATTTAAAGAACCTAAGATATAACTACATTGTCCCGTTTACTTCACCAATGGCCACCGTCCCGTTCCCTTCACCAACTTCTGCCCGCATTCCTCCATCGCCTTTTGTCCCCATCCTTCCATCGCCTTCTGCCTCGACCCGTCCCCTATCCTCAACGTCGACCAACCCACCACAATCTGCGTCTCCGTTTGGAGCTGGGCCTACTGACTTGCCATTACAGACCCCTTGAAAATAAGATAGTCATCCCTACAACCATCCCGTCGGTACTCAGTCAGTCTGCACCAAAACGTACGGTCAGGTGGCGGCCTCTACTCCCCACCCTCCCCTGCTCCAAAACCCCCTCCCCGTGATCAAGCGCCATCGGTTCCTCCCTATTTTCAAAGCAACCTACACAACCCTTGAATTTCTGAAGGCCAAGCAGTGTTGTCGTCGGTTGTGCGGGCAGCGACCACGTGGCAAAAAGCTGTAGGGATGCAAAGATTTTTTTACTTTTGTGGATTCTATGGTCATTCACAATC
Organism: Allium cepa; assembly: GCA_030765085.1. Classification (NCBI taxonomy): domain Eukaryota; kingdom Viridiplantae; phylum Streptophyta; class Magnoliopsida; order Asparagales; family Amaryllidaceae; genus Allium; species Allium cepa. The sequence continues at coordinate 517,002,205 of CM060938.1, forward strand.
GTTTTGTCCTAATAAAATAATCATTATAACGCTTCTTTACCTGTGCGCAAAATGCCAGCTCCCCAGAAAGATCACTTCACTCAGATAAAGCAGGTCCCAATATCTAATCCTATTGGCAAATAAAGCAGCTCGTTACAAACCCTTCTCCATACTCAACCATCCCCTCATACCTCTCTCCTAATATCTTCCACCTCACAACATTTCCCCATGGAAGATCCACCTAAGTACTTCACCACCACCATCATTGATGGTTTCTGGACCGTTGAGACCCTCTCCATCACCATGACATCACACCTCCAACTCCAGGAATGGCCAATATGGATACTCTCCAACAAATGTTTCTTTGTCTGCTGCCCCTCTATGATTGCTCGTGATAAAGCACTACGAATCAGAATGATCACCAAAATAAACAACTCTGGCACGGTCCTCATTCAGCCCTGGTCGGATTTTGTGCCGCCGACTGCACCAAACCTTGAACCTCTAACTTGGGCTAGGGTTCAGGGTTTCCCCGAACTTCTGCGAGACAACCTGGAGACGGTGAGTGCTGCTCTAAACCCCATTGGTAGGCCGATGAGTCTGGATGAATGCGATTGGGCCCACTACGATCACTGATACCGTTACCTACAAATATATTTTTCGAAGGCAAAGTAACTCCATGTACTTTCGTATCTCGACTTAACAACACGGAACATTTTCTTACTGTTGAGCGTTGGGATCATGAACATCCCAGAAGAAGACTAGAGACACTCATCGTGGGTACTGATTTTGAGCGAGACTGGAGATATTTTAATGAACCTCTCAGCATCCCCTTAGACTCGAAGGCTCTCTTTGATGCAATGAACTTTGAAGCCTCTATGTCCCCACCCAATCTTCCTAATGACCCCCAACATTTAATTCCAACTCAATGGAAGTGGTGGGCCCACGCAGAAGGGACGATTGGCCTCTTTCTGAGTCCTGTTGGGACCCGCTTGCTGATCTTGACCTCTCCGTTCCAATCCACCTGCAGACCCCTCGATTAAAAGTTGAGCCACCTTCCCAGCTTGAAGCTCAATCATCAACCCAAAATCTAACTCTAGCTCCTCAATAGTTAGAAACCCTCTCCCCAGCCCTTGTTCGTCGGAGCAATAGATTAAATCATGAAGAGGCCCTACCGGGAAGCTCGGGTAGTTTTCTTAAACTTGTTGTTTTTTCCTCTGCTAATTATAAAATTAATAAGAAAATGGGACATTGCATGGGTATAAACTTATCTGACGAACATTATACGGCCATGCAATTACTAAAATCTAAGCGCCTGTCCTTTTCCCAATGAAAATAGTCTCCTGGAAAGTTCGAGGCTTAGGGGACCCCTCTAATGTTATGCTATCAATCTTATTATAGCCCCACAAAAAATAGACATCCTTTTCATTCAAGAAACTGAACTTTCGGACCCGTCACCATCTTACCTTAGACTTTTAGGTGGCCCCCATCTGTCTGGTTGGGCCCACATAGATGCCATTGGTACAAGAGAAGGTATATTCACCGCTTGGAATGAATCGAGTTGGACTATTTGCCAAACTATTCCTCATTTTGCTACACTATATGTTATCCTACGTTACCTTCACTCGGGCATACTCTACCTCTTTTCCAATATTTATGGTCCTCGGAATACCCATGAGAGAGCCGCTCTTTGGTCGATTTGCTTGGAAGTTTCCATGCATATCAACGGTCCTTGGATTATTGGAGGTGATTTCAATACGACCAGATCTCCTTCTAATAGAAACTCTGGAAACAACTCGCAATATTCTAAGGTTTTTAATGATTTTATTAATTCCTACGCCCTCATCGACCTGCCTATCAGTAACCTACTGTTTACCAGGTCGAATCGTAGATTTGAACCAGCCCTAGCAAAATTGGACGGCTTCCTTTTCAATTCCGCCTAGGATGACCTCCACCCCCTCACTCTAGTAAATGGCCTTGCCACCACCTTATCCGATCACTGTCCTCTCCTCTTCGATTCAGGATCCACACCAAACCCTCAGCATCAATTCAGATTTGAGCGCTTCTGCGTCTTAGAACCAACATTCGATGACTTCGTCAAACTATCATGGACCCAACCCTTTCGGCTTCAGTCGGCCACTGCTCGCGTGGTCTTCAAACTCCGTTCACTTATAAAAATCATCAAACCCTGGGCAAAATCCATTTAGGGTTCAATCCACTCTCGTATCACGATGACCTAAGATGACATTCTACATCTCAACATACTGAAAGAATCTCTCCCCTTGTTTGACTTTGAATCTAGTCGCCTACGCGAGCTGGAGTTAGAATTAGACAAACTTATCAAGAAGGAAGATATTGGTTGGAAACAATGCTCCAAAGTCAATTGGATTGACGAAGGGGACAAAAACGCTGCTTTCTTCCATCACATCGCCAATGGCCGCCGTACACCTTTATCTTTGAAATCCTTCATAATGATACCATCTTCTCCGACCAATCAGACATCCTTCGCCTATTCACTAAGTATTACCGCAACCTTCTAGGTAACCCTCACCTCAGCTCCAGCCCTTTGACTGGAGTCTCCTTTACCCCAACCCTTCTTTGATCTCCATTGACCATCCCTTCTCTGAAGATGAAATTTGGTCATCACTGAATGATATGGTTGACGAAAAAACCCCAGGACCAGATGGCTTTGGACCCCTGTTTTTCAAACACTTTTGGGTCACTATTAAATCTGATATTATTGAAATGTGTTCGGAATTTCAATCTAACCCCTCGTCAATTGCATGATTGAATTATGCCAACATCATCCTCATCCCTAAATACCCCGGTTCCACCACCCTCCCTTCCTTTCGCCCAATTAGCCTCCTCAACACAACCTTCAAAATCATCACTAAAATCCTTGCCAATCGACTCTAAAAGGTTATTGGATCTCTGATCGGGGTTGAACAATCGGCGTTCATTCAGACCGTAACATCTTAGACTGTGTAGCGGCCACTCAGGAAGTCATCTTCTTCTGCCACCACTCTTCCATCCCAGGTGCCCTCCTCAAACTAGAATTCTCCAAAGCTTTTGATTTTGTTAACTGGAACTTTTTGCTCGACCTTATGAAGTATAGAAGTTTTACGGATACTTGGTGCAATTGGATCTATTGTACTCTCAGTACAAGTTTTTCATCTACTTCCATCAATGGCTCTTTAGGGGACCACATAAAATCAGCCCGTGTCTTAGACAAGGCGACTCTCTTTCGCCGCTTCTTTTTGTCCTCATTTCTGATGTCTTCAACCATATGGTCAAACTTGCAATCTCCAATAACCTCCTTGCTGACATCAAACTTCCCAACTCAAACTTATCAATATCTAACCTCCAATTTGTTGATGACACCATTATGTTGGTTTCCCCTGAACCTAACCATCTTCACTGTCTTAAAGTTCTATTATATACCTTCGAACTCATCTTCGGCCTATCGATCAACTTTAACAAGAGTTCCATCCTTATGCTTGCGACTTCCACCACCTCGGCCCCTTTTTCGCCTCTCTTTCAACTGTAATCTAGACCACTTCCCCATCTCCTGCCTTGGTGTCCCCCTTCATCCTAATAAACTCGCTCGACGAGATTGGCTCCCACTTATCTCCAAGATTGAATCTTGGCTTTCATCGTGGAAGGCTAATTCTCTATCTTCTACTGGCTGCCTTATCCTTGTCAAATCAGTTCTATCATCCCTTCCCTCGTACTGGATGGCATTTCATAAATTGCCGGAATGGGTTATAAAAAGAATTGATGCTAGTAGATGTTCTTTTCTCTGGAATGGAAATAAAGCAAAATGTTTGATCAACTAAAAATCTATCAGTTTGTACAAAGATCATGATGGTCTAGGATTAGTTAATCTCTGCTCTTTCAACATAGCTCTCATATCCTAATGGCTTTGGCGTATCATCACACCGGGAAATTTCATCTGGAAAGAATGGATCCTTCAGCTTCACTACCAATCCAACCCTCATCTCGTCCTTCACTCAGCTCCTCATCTGGCACTCTCCCCCTTCTGGACAGGTGTTTTACAATCCATTCCCTATGTTAAATCCTTATTCCATGTCTCCATTGGCAACGGTTATAGCTGTCTTTTCTAGTTAGACATTTGGCATGATCAATCTTCCCTTGCCCACTCATTCTCCAATCTATTTTCTCATATCTCCCACCAAAACACAACATTGAGCAAGCTTTCTTCCCTTGGTCTAGACTGGCTTTGCCCCCCAGCTTTCTTTGACCTTAATACTTTGAATAACCTCACCTCAGCCTCTAACTTGCTCCTTTCTCTCCAACTCTCTGACAGAACGGACCATTATACCTAGCCCTTATCTCCAGAGAAAGGCTTTTTAGTTGCCTCATGCTATTCATTCCTTAACCACCCAAGCAGATCATTCTCTTTCTTGGAAATGCAGACTCCCTCCCACATCCTTTTCTTCCAATGGTGCCTCATCCATGCTCGTAATAATACTAAGGACAGATTTAGACGTTTGAACATCCCTTTTGACCTTCTCTATGCCTTATGCTCTTTACAAGATGAATCCATTTCTCATCTCTTTTTTGACTATAACTTCTCCTACTACATCTGGGCCTCGACCAGTGCTAATCTCGTTAGCTACATCCCAGTCCTCCACTCATTCTTCGACTACTGGCAATATAGCCCTCCGGATAGAAATCTCAACTCCTTCATTGCCATTTATAGTTGATACATTTGGAAAGAAAGAAATACATATATTTTCAACAAGCCCAAATGCAGTATTGATAGAATCTGTAACTGAATCTCCTATCTATTTTCTCTATGGACAGTTTCAACGCAAAGGCATCCTTTCACTCTGCGTCTTCCTTCTAGCAACAATGCTCATACAGACTGATAGCTCATGGGTTGTACCTACAAGCTAGCCCCTTTCTGCCTTATACACAAGATCATCACCTCAGTAGACGGAACTGATAGTGCTCTCATGTTAGCTGGGTAATTTTATATTTTGCTACTATCTCTGTATATATTTCTTTTTGTGATTGTTCAACTTGAGATTTGTTTGACCTACGATTACTAATTTTGGCTATTGACCAGGCTTGTTGGTCGCCTAAATACTTCTACTATATATTATTATCTAGTCGGCTGTGTAGTTGCATGCTACACACCCATTTTGCTCAAAAAAAATTAAATGGTTTTATGAAATGATTTATAAATGATATTAGTATTTAATAGAGTATACTAAGTGGTAATGAAGTAAAATTTAATTTAAATAAGTTTAAATGATATAATTTTATAAAATGGCTCAGAAATAAATTTATATGAATTATGTTAAACATAAAATGAAACAATTGGAATTTAACAAATTAAATTGAATGAATCGAATGTAAACTAATAGAATGTGAATTCATTAATGTTGATAAGTGTATGTCAATCAACTGAAAGTAAATAAACTGAATGAAAATCAATTGAATGTGAATTAAATTGAATGTAAGTTGGTTGAATACAAATAAACTGAAATGAGCCAATTAACTGATTTTATTTATAAAAATTATTTAACTTAAACAAGGTTAAATGGAATAATTTAATAAAATGGTTCATAAATGAATTCATATGAAATATATTAAACAAAAAGTGAAACAATTAAAATTTAACAAATTGAGTTGAATAAATTGTATGTAAATGAAATAGATTTGAATAAATTAGAAGTGAACCCATTGAATGTTAATAAAAAAAGTTGGATGTTAATAAGAAATAAAGTGTATAATTAAATATTGACATTGGATAATGAATATTCACATGGTTATGAATTAATTGGATGAATATTGATGATTGCATGGTTTATTTGGTTGTAAATCGTTGTTATAATTGTTTTGATTGCATATGATTGTTGTATATTTTTTATTTGTGCTCGTGTTTTGATTTGGATTCAAATTCATGTTATATGGTTTTATTGGACTAATATATGTTGCTAAATCCTTTATTAGTAACTAATATTCTAATTTGAGTTGAGATAGGCACATACGAAGACTATTTCGTCGTGTATGCGGGTTTTTATATGCTTTTGCTTGCTTAATACGAGCAAACTTGCCCGTATTAATAATAGTAAAGTACATATCTTGGATTACATACTGCACTTTTATATTTTTTTCTTTCGGGATACCACATTATTGAGATGAGATCTATATTTGACATATTTGGTATATATTTGTGTTATATATTGTGTTGAAACTTTTTCCGATTGAGCCGCACAAGGGAGACTCTGTCGAAATTTTCCGTAAATACGGGTGTTAGAAAAATTTCAAGTTTTACAAATTTATAACTTGTTTTTACAATAAAATTATAATTTGCGTAACCCCATCGAAGTGGTGTAGCGGAAGCATAGTAAAAGTTTCTAATAAGATTTTATTGTTTTATAAGTTGATTGTTTTAAATAAAATATAACAAGGGTTGAATTCCGTACTTAGTCCTTTTTGGAGGACGAAAAGTTTTGAGTAGGGAAGAATGTAACAACCCATACTTTTAACTATTTTTAAATTATTAAATTTAATATAATTATTGAATAAAAATGGTTAGAAATAAAAATTTAATGAATTATTAGTGTAATTACTTTAATAAAATTTTGAAATAACTAATTTCGAAATTTTTGGCAATAATCAGTGTTGAAATGAAATTATATATATTGAATGATTTATAACCAATAAATGAATTGAATAATGAATATTGATTGACTGAAAAATCAAAGTAGTTGTTTTATTATTTGAATTCATTTTAAAATTTAATTTTATAAGTTGAATAACTTATATCTGAAATAATGTAATTTATTGGATAATTAAATTGTTTAAATTTAATATTGGAATTATTTAAATAATTGAATCTTGAATTAATTTAAATGAAAATGGTATCAAAAATTGATTTAAATTTTATTTAAGTATGAATGAGGAGTGTTAACATTTGAAATTAGATTTAAAAGAGGATAAATAAAAACTGGAAGTGGTATATTTTATTTAATGAGTTAAAATAGCCATGTTGGCCATTGTCTTGGATTTCGAAAAAACAAGTTTCGTTGGATCTGTAATGGTGAATTATTATAGGATTTCAAGTTCCGTAGCGATTGGACTTGTCGTTTGGCTGTGTGAGCTTGAAACACATCGAAACTAATTAAAGACATCTAATTAAATAAATTGATTGTGAAAAGCTATCTTCTGAATACGATCGAATTAGGCCTTAAAACTAGTTCCATTACGTTCGAAATGAGGGTTAAACATTATGAACGCCAGAAGACCTGAGTCATTTGGAGTTCGGAATTTTCGTGGGCTATTGGTTAGATATTTTTTGTAACGATGTCGATTTTTGAGTCAAATTTAAAATTGGTGATTAATATAAATTTTTGGATTTAGTTGGTAAATTAATTTAAAATTTTCAAATAAAATAAGATTTCAGGAAAATTTATATACTTTCTTTTTAGAATTGTTTGATTAAATAAATTGGTTTGTAATTCTACATGAGAAAAAAATTATTAATTTGTATGTATGTAAATATATTTATGAAAACATAATCTATAAATAGAATTTGGATTTGAAATTCAAAGATAAGTATTTTTGAAATAAATTGGATTTAAAACTTTATATTTTGAAATTAATAGAAATTTGTTTTCTAATTTTTATAAATATGAATAAAAGTTTAAAATATACATATCTCTTGAAAATTAATAAGATCTGAATAAAATATTAATAAAGGAATAATATTCTTTCTTTTGAAATTATATATGAACTAAGTACAATTTGCTTAAAATTAATAAAAGGTTTATAACACTTTTCTTTTTATAAAATGTAATTTGTATATACATTGAACATATAAGGATATAAACATAAATGTATATGTAGACTTAAGTACTTAATTTGAGAGGGTTTAAAATACAATTTATAAATAAGTTAAAGAAAAGGGTTTCAATATAAAAATACAAATAATTGACATTTGTAAAAATATGAATATAAGTAGTAGACACTTGTAGGCTTAGTTAACAAGTGGCATAGTTTTTAAAATTCTCTTAATTTGAATTAGAGATAAAAAAAGACAGAAGTTAGTGAGAAACCAGGCTATACATGTTTTTCTAAAATCTTCTCATCTTCTATTTTTCAAACTGAAAAACTAAAACCAGATCTGAAGAAAAATCAGATAACAAATTCAAAATGCAAACATCAGGTTTTAATCTGATGCAAATTAAACTATAGATCGGTTTCAAAGCAAGTTAGAAATCAAACTACAAAGTAATCAAACTGAAGTAAAACTGAGCAAAGCACAAATTGAATTCAAGCTGGAACAAAAGCATGCAACCAATTCAAGTTCAAGTGCAACATCAGGATTAGATTCAAACTCAGATTGTAATACAAATCAAGTTTAGATCAAACATCTGGTTTCAAATCAAATGTCTGTCCTCTGTCCTTCTTTCCAATGTGAGCAAACTCTTTTTTTTTCAACTTGATCTTCCTCATTATCTTAAGTATGTGATGATGATAACTTAGATATGCTTTGTATGAAAGTGAAATGTGATTGCATGCCTGAGAATATGAAATGATTGATGTGTGCATGTCTGGTTCCAGACATATAGCTCTCTGTTTAAACACTTACAGATTTATGCTCATAAATCAACAAAAAATCAAAACCAAATCCTCCAATCTTTTTAGGCTTTGACTTCTAAATGGAAAAAAATTATATGGGTAACTTCATTTTTAAAAATAATATCTAATAAAAAAATTTGATAAATAATTCGTAATTGTGAAATTTCAGAGAAAAACATTTTAGAACAGAAAATTTAGGTATCTTAATTCTAAATTTTGATTATTGGACCAAATTTGTCTTGCAGTATGATGATTTTTAAAGGTAAACTCGTGATTTTTAAGATCATGAATGTCGAGAAATCTTGAGTTGAGCTGAGAACGAATTTCTATCGATACACAGCAATTGACGATGAGGTGAGTGTTAGGTTTGATTATGGTGGTAGTTGGCGTAATGGAGATTAAGGGAAAAATAATTGGAGCATTTACGAGTGGTCGAGCTGGCGGGTAGACGACGAAGTAGGGTTCTGACCTAGTTTTTAGTTGATACAAGAAATCGGGTTGCTGCATCGTTGTGGGTGACATGCAAGCGATCGCACAGGGGGGGTTTGATGCGTAGGATCGTGACGAAGCTTTTGACATGGCAACAAGGCCTCAGATGATCGGATCGTCGTCGGCAAGCCAATTTCATTTGGGAGTTTTGGGTTCCAAGTTGTGTTGAATGACTTGTTTTTTATTCAGGCTAGATATGTCGATTATGGGTGTTTGAATAGATCGTCAGGGTCGTCGACGATGTGTTGGAGGCGGCGTGGATGGTCGAAGATGGCCACTCAAATTGTACACGTGCACGAGGTAGCAAATTGTATTTGGTCTATTTGAAATTGGGGAAGAAGGTAAGTTTCTCGGGTCGATCACGAGACGTTAGTGAGTTTGACTTGAAGTGGATTGGGTTCGTGAGTGCTTGCAAGTGACTCGGGTACTTGGTTTGGTTTTTTGGAGATGGGCTCGGGTTTTAATGTGTTGAGTTATCTGGTTTGTAAAGAAAGTAAAGTTTGAATAAGTTTTTGAGGATTTAAATTGTTTTAAATTGTATGTTTTGAAGCTAATTATAAATTAGATTAATTATGTAGTTGAATTAATAAGTTTTCAAAATATAAAAGAAATGGTAACCAAATTCCTAAATAAAGTTTTCAAATGGTTTGCGAGATTGAATTTTGAAATGTTTTATTTTGGGTTTTGAGTAATTACATTGGGTTAATTATTGAATGTAATTAATTTAAGGGTGATTTAATTAATATAAGTAATTAATGTATGATTACTTAATGAAATTATTTTCTTAATGTAATTAAGAGGTAATTACTTTGTGTAATTACAATAAGGATAACTAATTAATTAGGATTAATTAATGAAAGTAATTAAGGTTAATTTATTTATGATTAAAGTTTGATTAATCAAATGATATAAAGAATAATTAATTATAGGATAATTAATTAATGTGATTGATTAATTAAGGTAATTAATTTGAGGATAATTAATTTAAAGGTTAATTAATTAATGTAAGTGATTAGGATAATCACTTATTATAATTAATTAAGGATAATTAATTAAATGATAATTAATTAAGGATTAATTAATAAATGTGATTAATTAAAATTAATTAATTAAAGAATAATTAAATAATTAAAGGTTAACTATTCAATGATGGAAGATTAATTGATTTATTAATTAAGTTTGATTAATAAATAATTAAAGGTTAATTAATTTATAATTAAAGGCTAATCAATAAATGATTAAAGTTAATTAATTAAAATGGTTTGTAATTAATTAATATTAATTAACTAGGATTAGTATTTATTCATAAGTAATTAATCTGATTTAAATTAATCAGATGATTAATTTATCTTACTTATGAATGTTTGGATTCTATTGAATATTGAATTGTTTGATATCCCTGATGTGTGATGCTCTACTATGATTTGAGCTGTGATGAATGTAATTTGTTTATCTGTGATGAATTTATATTGTTTATTTGCGAATCTATGAATAAAGATAAGCGTTATAGGATTATTCCGCTTATCGATATTGATGTGCCTGAATTGTGATGATTGATGATGTTGCACTATTGTGTAAAACCCCTAGACTACACTATACGCACACAAATATGGATTGCATGAGGAAATTGGTTAAGTCACAGATATTTGAAATTAATAAAATAGTTTTTAAAGTTGAATTTTGAATCCAAATGTTTTTGGAAATGGAATTGGGTTAAATATGAAAAGTTTTTGAAAAGGAGTTTTAAAGATAAAAGTTATTTTGAATAACATGATAAAGTTTTGAAATTTAAATAGTTTGATTTGAATTTTAATCCAAGATTTGAATTATGGTTTAACAAGCTATATAATGTATTTATATGGGTTTTAAAACATTTAAAAAAATATTATTTTGGAAATTTATATTTAACCCAAATTTATACTTTAAAAGCTATAACTTGTGCATATTTGATTGGATTTTTCCAAAACGAAAACTCTTTGTTTCAAATGATAATGGCTTTCATATAATGAAAGAACTTCGAGTTTTTGTTGTAAGGGTTTTCCAAGTTATGAATGAATCTTTGGAAATGGTTTTGAAAGCTATGAATTGAGTCTTTGATTTAAAGATTGGATGAGTTAATCCAATTTGAAAGGGAAATTATTTTGAAAGGCTATGAATGAATCTTTGTTAAAGATTGTTGTATTTTGTTTTCGAATTGAAAGGGATCTTAAAAGTGTATCTTTTTTATAAAGAATTGAAATGGAAACTGTTTTGAAATCTATGAATGAATCTTTGTGAAAGATTGGTGAACTTTGCGAGGTAAATCTTTTTGTTTAAAGATTTGAAAATGGTATTTAGTTTAAAACCATTTGAAAGAAAGGTTTTGGATAATCAGTTGTGACTTAATTGAGATCCCATTATCCATATGGTTTTTAAATATTGCGCTCATTATTTTGTTTAGCCGGGAGAGGACCTTGTGTCATATAACCCATTCCAAATAATGATACGACCTTATGGATGGCATTTGAAGACCGGTGGTAAAGACTGGGTATTTTCAAGAATGAAAGGATTACCCATCGAATGACTCTTCACTGAGTAGCTACGGTATAGAGATCTCCATATGTGATGGGGAGTCCGACCGGGATTGTGAATACTCGGATTGCAAGGGCTTCTTTGGAAGTGCCTTCGGTTCTATTCGAACCCGAAACAGACTCGTATGGATGTATGTCTGACACTACACTTTGAGATGTAAAGCTGGTTTCTATCAAATACATTTCTGTTTGGTGGTGGATAATTTATTCACTTAGCTTAACACCTGTAACGACCCGTATTTTACAATTGTAGAATTTCTAGGTCGTTAGGGTTGTTTAAGTTGTCCTTAGCCTAAGTCGTGTGGAGATTAGATCGTATGGAGAAGTTAACTCGAAAAGAGGGTAACTCGTGGACGACATAAGGTAGCCTACGAGTCACGAGTTAGGGAATTACGAGTTAACATGTTATCTGATGAGTCGTTAGCGGGTTAGCATTAGGTCATTGGCGACTTAAGTGTGTTGACCGAGTTAACGGGTTAAGGGTTGGACCGACTCATAGGGGGTTAACGAGTTACGACTCAAGGCTGGGATGAGTTAGCGTGTTAGTGCTAGACCGAGTTAAGGTAGTGACCGACTCAAGGGATAAGTGGCTTATAGGGATTGGCCGAGTTAAGGGGTAGACGACCTAAGGTTTGGGTCGTGTGTGTTTTTAGGTCGTCACATAGTTAAGTCGGCAATGAGATAAGTCGCGTGTGTTGATAGGTCAGCTATGCCGAGTTATAGATAAGGTCATATGCGACCTAAGTTTGGTTCTGTGCTAAGAGTTAGGTCGGCATCGTTGAGTCGTTAGGTCGTTAGTACGACTTAAGGAGATAGGATGAGTCGTAGGGTCTGATGAGTCGTAGGTCGTAGTTTCGTTGAGTCGTCCAAACGACTTAGTAGTAAAGCAGTAGTGTGTTAGGCTATGTGTTCAGGCTTAGGTCGTAGATAGTTGAGTCGTGAGTCGGCTATGTTGATTAGTCATAACAGTTAGGTCGGAGATTTTCTTGAGTCGGCAATGACTCATGGGGCGACGACTCATGGACAAATCAGCCTATAAATAGAGGGGTTTGGCTCACTTTTTGGCACCGGTTTTTGAAGCGACGAAGTGCTGCCATTTTGAGAGCTCGACTACAACATTTCTTCACTTCTTTTCTCCACTTTGATCAAGTGCAAACATCCATCCAAGATCGAAGATCAAGATTGAAGATTGAAGAGCCAAAGTTGAAGATCTTCATCCAACAAAGAGAGATTTCATCGATTGAAGCGAGATTTTGCCGGATCAAGCTTGGTTCCTTGCTGTCCAGATCTGGAGTTGATTGTTTTTAAGGTGTTTAGGTGATTCAGTGAGTGGTAGTTATCTCTCACACGGACCCAAGGGAGTATATTGGATTGATGGCTTGTTTACGTGTTAAAGATAGTGATTTCTTGCATTTTCCTAAAGTCTGCATGTAGATCTATCATCTATGAAGTTTTGATACCTATTTTGCTGCATGATTACTTGTATAAGTTCATTCATCAAGTTATAGAGACTTTTGCCTATGATTCATACTTGTTAGATTTGGACACTTTAATTACCAAATTGCCATTATTGTTGTAATTGCTTATTAGATCTTGTTGAATGTTTGATTGCTTGGATTAATGATTGATTTATGATTGGTTTGATTGTTTCAAATTAGCTAGTAGTTGATTTGAACAAGTTGGTCGAAGATGATTCAAAAGCTAAGTGGAAGGGCTCTTGAATGGTGAAAGCTGCTTGTGGCATATGAAGTGGATGTGGAAGCTCATATGGATAGATTTGATGATGATGGACTTTGCCATGATGCGAGGAGGCAAACCATGATGTTGAGATGGGACTTTGCTATGATGCGATAAAGCAAAGTATGATGTGAGATAGTCTTGGCATAATCCAGGCAGGGATCATTCCAAGCATGTTGATAACTCGAGGGATGGTTCGAGTTGGTTGATAATGGATTGCTCGAGAGGTAGCTTGGGCTAGTATGAGAATAGTCGTCGAGGAGGATGACTAGGAGGCTTGGATCTCATCGTTGTTGAAGGTTCTAGTAAACTCAAAGAAAGAGTACGTGGGGCGCCCAAACGACTACAGGTAGGTGGTCGGGACACCCAAAAGACTACAGGCAGGTGGTCGAGTACTCTGGGCAGAGTAGGTAAGTCCTAGGCACGGGTCACGATGACGTGCAGAGTTTATCTAGAATCGGGGTTACCATTAGCCCTTGACAGGCGGTCATTCAACTAACGGTGATATCGAGGCAATGATAACAGTGATAGCCAGAGTCATGGATGTTTGGTTGTATCATCATTCGGTCTCAAGAGCGGTGTTTTCTGGGTGCTTATCTGATCTTGGTTTAGGCCTTGGGGGTTTGTGCTTGGAAAACATCGACCTTCACTCGAGTGATAATTACTTTACTTAAATTGTCTGCTTTGCTATGCTCGTTTATGCTTAGTGGGTCTAGGGGCTATCACTGTAGAATGAGGTGGAGTGGGATGGTTGAGTTCCTATTCCTTTTATCCTTTATGCTCTTTTGGTATGTTTGATAGTTAATTTACTGCTCACTAAGACTGTTGTCTGACTCAAGGTTTTATGTTCAACTCTTATTACCTTGGGCTGTTCATCCATGTTGGGATGGGAAGACTAGGTAGCAGGTGACAGGTGCTGTTCTTGGTTATCAACGATGCAGATGACGAAGACGAGCTGGAGGCTAGCATATTAGTTCTCTTACTATATGTACTGGATGTTCCGCTGCTTGTATATGTTTTGAGTGTTATGTAGTGAGGCTTGATGTATTGATTGTTCAGATGCTTGTATCAAACCTTTATGAAGTCTATATGATGATATTCTGTTATGAGCTTCACTATATACATATATTTCTCTATTGTATTTTGTCCATGCGCTGTGAGTTATACGATAGAGTTTCTGTTTTACCTTACCTTGACCATCGTCCATGGCTGCCTGGCACGCTCTTCAGCGCACTATTTCCTTGATTGGTGCGGGACTCATGGACGGTCGTCACATTTGGTATCAGAGCTTTGGTTAATCGATTTTAGCCAACGCTCGTTGACGTAATTACGTATGAGAGACGTAATTGTAGTTTGATGGATGATTACTATATATATAATATAGTAGTTTAGAAGGATTTGAACTCCTTATGTAGTTGTTTCTCAAGGTGTTCTAAATCATTCCTTTTTGTAGATATTAAGGATGAGTCGAAGTGAGAGACAAGCTGCTAGGGAAAGCCGTGTTGCTGGGGGAGCTACTGACTATGCTGCAATGTTCGAAGCTATGATGACTTCGATCATGAGAAGGATACCAACTTCAGGACCGTCAGTAGATGTTGGAGTTCAAGTTCAAGCTCCAAGACCAGTGGATTTTGCTAAGTTGTGTAAGGACTATACTGCTCTTGGAGGAAAGGTTTTCTTGGGAACAGAATCAACCATAGAAGTTCAGAGATGGATTGATGCCTGTAGAAGGATTTTTGGTGACTTGGGAATCGAGGATGCAACTAAGAGGAAGCTTGCATCTAGACAGCTTCAGGGAAGAGCTGCTGATTGGTGGGGTTCTATCACTATTGATACTCCAGAAGAAGAGATTACTTGGGAGCAATTCCAAGTTAGATTTGAAGCTAAGTTCATCTCTACGACTCAGAAATCTGTTCTGTTTAAGAAGTTTATGGAGCTCAAGCAAGGTGGGAGACCAGTTCTTGAGTATGTTTCTGAGTTTGAAGCTTTGTCCAAGTATGCTCCGTCGTATATTGAATCTCCCTACCAGAAGAACGAGAAGTTTGTGACAGGCTTGGACAATTATCTTGGGAGACAGTTGGTGGATCATTTGGACGATCCGTTTGAGAAGCTTGTGGAGAAAGCTCTCAGGCATGAGAGTTTGTTTCCTAAGGAAGGATCTGTTGTTGCTGTAACCAAGGAAGGGTCTAGGCCACAGCAGGGTGAAAACAAGAAGAGGAAGCAGCAGCAACAGAAGGGTAAGGATGGCCAGAAGAAGCCGAAGGGCGAAGTGACGTGCTACAACTGTCAGCAGAAGGGCCATCTCTCCAAAGATTGTAGGAATCCCAAGGTGCCGGGAAAGTGTTACAACTGTGATAAGCTGGGACATATCAAGAAGGACTGTCCAGAACCGAGGAAAGATAAGCAGATTGTGCAAGCTTATGCTTTGGGGGCTGTTCCATCATCTTCTAAAGCTCCTACTGCTGAAGAGAAGGGGAAGAGTGTGGTGGTTCAAGGTACTCTTTCTATTTGTGGTGTTCCAGTTAGAGTGTTGTTTGATACTGGGGCATCGCATTCGTTTGTTTGTGATGATCTTGTAGGCCGGTTGGGTTTGGAACCGGATATTGTTGATAGACCATTGGTTGTGACTAATCCAGTTGGGGGTTCGTCTTGTTTGTGTATGGTATGCCATGGTCTAGTTGTGTCGAGTCATGATTGCTCTTTTGTTTGTGATTGCTTTGTTCTGAACTTTGCGGGGTTCGGAATAATTTTGGGTATGGACTGGCTTAGGAAGTATGCGGCAAAGGTTGATTGTGAGAAACTGGAGGTGACAGTCGGGAATGTGGAAGGGTGAAAGGTTGTGATACGATGTAAGCATGAAGAAGGCGTCTTAATGGGCTTCATGTATTCGCTGGTTGTTCCACGGGATGGACTGTCATCGATGCCAGTTGTAAATGGATTTGAGGACGTCTTTGACGAGGTCAAAGGGTTACCGCCGCATAGGGAGATCGAGTTTCGTATCGATCTAGTTGAGGGAGCCAGACCAGTTGTGATGCCTCTTAGACGGATAGCGCCTAGAGAACAACAAGAGCTGAAGGTGCAGGTTGATGACCTTTTTCGGAAAGGATTCATTCGGCGTAGTGTGTCCGAATGGGGTGCACCAGTTGTGTTCGCAACCAAAGCGGATGGATCGTTGAGGTTGTGTGTGGGTTATCGTGAGCTGAATAAGGTGACTAAGAAGAACAAGTATCCATTGCCGAGAATAGATGACTTGTTTGATCAGCTTCACGAGGCTAAGGTGTTTTCTCAGATGGATTTGGCCACGGGATTTCACCAGTTGAGAGTGGCTAAGGATAGTGTGCCGAAGACTGCTTTTAGGACACCATCCGGTTTTTATGAGTTGCTGGTAATGCCGTTTGGATTGACTAATGCACCAGCATATTTTGTGGATCTTATGAATAGGGTGTTCAGAGATCAGTTGAACAAGTTCGTACTTGTGTTCGTGGACGATATTTTGGTTTACTCCAGAAATGAAGAAGAGCACAAGACGCACTTGTGTATTGTTTTGGAAATCTTGCGGAAACATCAGCTGAAGGCTAAGTTTTCAAAGTGTCACTTCTGGAAGAGTGAAGTGAGGTTCTTAGGCCATGTTATCTCTGGAAATGGAATAGCGGTTGATCCCGCTAAGGTGGCAGCAATCCAGGATTGGGTTAGACCTAAGAATGCATCTGATGTGAGAAGTTTCCTTGGATTAGCAGGATATTATCGTCGGTTTATCAAAGACTTTTCAAAGATAGCTGCACCATTGACAGGATTGACGAAAAAGAACCAAGTGTTCTGTTGGGATGCTAAGTGTGAGCAAGCTTTTGGAATCCTGAAAGAGCGACTGACGAGTGCTCCTGTTTTGACTATTCCAAGTGGGAATGACGAGATGGTGGTTTACACCGATGCATGTGGTACTGGACTTGGAGCAGTGCTGATGCAGAAGGATAGAGTTGTTGCGTATGCAAGTCGACAACTAAAGCCGCATGAAAGGAATTACCCGACTCATGATTTGGAGTTAGCGGCGATTGTTTTTGCTCTGAAGATGTGGAGACATTATCTATTGGGAGTTCGATTCGAGTTGTTTTCGGATCACAAGTCTTTGAAGTATCTTTTCTCCCAAAAGGATTTGAATCTTCGGCAGCAAAGGTGGCTAGAGTTTTTGGCATCATATGATTTTAATATAGCCTATACTCCGGGAAAAGGTAACGCAGTGGCCGATGCGTTAAGTCGAAGACATGCAGGATTGGGAGCCACGTTTTTGGAATGGAAGAGTCTTGAGTATTTGGCTGGATTTGACTTCAGGCCTAGATGTGAATTGGAACTTGAGATGTTGGCAAACTTATCGATAAGACCTACTCTTGTGGAAAGGATTGGCGAGAGCCAAAAGCGAGACGATAAGCTTGTCAAGATTATCCGTGATTTGGAATCTGGATTGAATCCAGAAAAGGATAAAGGATTTGAAGTCGATCAAGAGGGTTGGCTTCGGAAACAAGGACGACTAGTTGTTCCCGATATAGATGGATTGAGAGATGAAGTTCTTAGGGAAAGTCATCACTCGAAGTTGACGATTCATCCGGGTGGAAATAAGATGTATCGGGATATGAGGAGAACCTATTACTGGGAAGGTATGAAAAAGGATGTTGGAAATTTTATTTCCAAATATATGAACTGCCAGTTGGTGAAGGCTGAGCAGAGGAAGCCCAGTGGATTGCTTCAGCCATTAGAGGTTCCTACATGGAAGTGGGAGCAGATATCGATGGATTTTATCGATGGTCTACCTAGAACCAGGGCAGGAAATGAAGGGATTTGGGTCATTGTAGATCGTTTGACTAAGAGTGCAAGATTCATTCTTGTTCGATCAACTAGGACTGCATCGAAGTTGGCTGAGTTGTATGTTAAGTGGATAGTTCGATTCCATGGTATTCCGAAAAGTATAGTAAGTGATCGAGACCCATTGTTCACTAGTGGATTTTGGAAGAGCTTCCAGGAGGTTTTGGGAACCGAGTTGTGTTTGAGTACAGCTTATCATCCCCAAACAGATGGTCAGACTGAGAGAGTCAACCGAGTTTTGGAAGATCTCTTGAGAGCATGTGTCTTGGATTTCGGAGGATCATGGGAAGATCATCTTCATTTGGTGGAGTTTGCTTATAACAACAGCTACCAGTCAAGTATTGGTATGGCACCATATGAGGCATTATATGGAAGACCGTGTAACTCTCCGACATGTTGGTTGGAAACTGGAGAAAAGCTGATACTTGGGCCAGAGATGATTCGACAGACTTCAGATTGTATAGAGATCATTTGGCAACGAATGAAGGCAGTCCAGGATCGTCAGAAAAGTTATGCAGATAAACGTCGTAAGGATTTGGAATTCGACGTAGGTGATATGGTTTTCATGAAGATTTCTCCTCTGAAGAATGTTATTAGATTCGGGAAGAAAGGAAAATTGACCCCGAGAATTGTTGGACCATTCCCGATCATCGAGCGAATTGGAAAGCTCGCTTATAGATTGGAGTTACCGGAAAAGATGGTGGGTGTGCACAATGTTTTTCATGTATCTTATCTACGGAAGTATGTGCACGACTCGAATACAGTGGTTTCTGCTGATAGCTGTGAAGACTTGGAGGTTGATCCAGTGGTTACGAGACCTCGTGAGACGCTTCGTGTTGTTGAAACCGACACGAAACAGCTTAGGAGGAAGACGATTAGGTTGCTCAAGATACAATGGAGTGATGATGTTAACGACTGTACATGGGAGGAGGAAGAGAGGATGAAGGCAGCTCATCCTGAACTCTTCGAGATATGACCCTAAGGTGTCGTGACATCTCATAAACTTGTAACTTGTTCTAATTTTAGAATTCTGCATGCTAGGCTAGAAATTTGGATGCATGGTTTGTTGATTGCTATGAATGGTAGGCATGCAGAATAGTTTTGTTTGCTGTTGTTTGTTTGGAATTTCGGGGGTAAAATTCCTATGGGGGAGAGAATGTAACGACCCGTATTTTACAATCGTAGAATTTCTAGGTCGTTAGGGTTGTTTAAGTTGTCCTTAGCCTAAGTCGTGTGGAGATTAGATCGTATGGAGAAGTTAACTCGAAAAGAGGGTAACTCGTGGACGACATAAGGTAGCCTACGAGTCACGAGTTAGGAAATTACGAGTTAACATGTTATCTGATGAGTCGTTAGCGGGTTAGCATTAGGTCGTTGGCGACTTAAGTGTGTTGACCGAGTAAACGGGTTAAGGGTTGGACCGACTCATAGGGGGTTAACGAGTTACGACTCAAGGCTGGGATGAGTTAGCGTGTTAGTGCTAGACCGAGTTAAGGTAGTGACCGACTCAAGGGATAAGTGGCTTATAGGGATTGGCCGAGTTAAGGGGTACACGATCTAAGGTTTGGGTCGTGTGTGTTTTTAGGTCGTCACATAGTTAAGTCGGCAATGAGATAAGTCGCGTGTGTTGATAGGTCGGCTATGCCGAGTTATAGATAAGGTCATATGCGACCTAAGTTTGGTTCTGTGCTAAGAGTTAGGTCGGCATCGTTGAGTCGTTAGGTCGTTAGTACGATTTAAGGAGATAGGATGAGTCGTAGGGTCTGATGAGTCGTAGGTCGTAGTTTCGTTGAGTCGTCCAAACGACTTAGTAGTAAAGCAGCAGTGTGTTAGGCTATGTGTTCAGGCTTAGGTCATAGATAGTTGAGTCGTGAGTCGGCTATGTTGATGAGTCGTAACAGTTAGGTCGGAGATTTTCTTGAGTCGGCAACGACTCATGGGGCGACGACTCATGGACAAATCAGCCTATAAATAGAGGGGTTTGGCTCACTTTTTGGCACCGGTTTTTGAAGCGACGAAGTGCTGCCATTTTGAGAGCTCGACTACAACATTTCTTCACTTCTTTTCTCCACTTTGATCAAGTGCTAACATCCATCCAAGATCGAAGATCAAGATTGAAGATTGAAGAGCCAAAGTTGAAGATCTTCATCCAACAAAGAGAGATTTCATCGATTGAAGCGAGATTTTGCCGGATCAAGCTTGGTTCCTTGCTGTCCAGATCTGGAGTTGATTGTTTTTAAGGTGTTTAGGTGATTCGGTGAGTGGTAGTTATCTCTCACACGGACCCAAGGGAGTATATTGGATTGGTGGCTTGTTTACGTGTTAAAGATAGTGATTTCTTGCATTTTCCCAAAGTCTGCATGTAGATCTATCATCTATGAAGTTTTGATACCTATTTTGCTGCATGATTACTTGTATAAGTTCATTCATCAAGTTATAGAGACTTTTGCCTATGATTCATACTTGTTAGATTTGGACACTTTAATTACCAAATTGCCATTATTGTTGTAATTGCTTATTAGATCTTGTTGAATGTTTGATTGCTTGGATTAATGATTGATTTATGATTGGTTTGATTGTTTCAAATTAGCTAGTAGTTGATTTGAACAAGTTGGTCGAAGATGATTCAAAAGCTAAGTGGAAGGGCTCTTGAATGGTGAAAGCTGCTTGTGGCATATGAAGTGGATGTGGAAGCTCATATGGATAGATTTGATGATGATGGACTTTGCCATGATGCGAGGAGGCAAAACATGATGTTGAGATGGGACTTTGCTATGATGCGATAAAGCAAAGTATGATGTGAGATAGTCTTGGCATAATCCAGGCAGGGATCATTCCAAGCATGTTGATAACTCGAGGGATGGTTCGAGTTGGTTGATAATGGATTGCTCGAGAGGTAGCTTGGGCTAGTATGAGAATAGTCGTCGAGGAGGATGACTAGGAGGCTTGGATCTCATCGTTGTTGAATGTTCTAATAAACTCAAAACAAGAGTACGTGGGGCGCCCAAACGACTACAGGTAGGTGGTCGGGACACCCAAAAGACTACAGGCTGGTGGTCGAGTACTCTGGGCAGAGTAGGTAAGTCCTAGGCACGGGTCACGATGACGTGCAGAGTTTATCTAGAATCGGGATTACCATTAGCCCTTGACAGGCGGTCATTCAACTAACGGTGATATCGAGGCAATGATAAGAGTGATAGCCAGAGTCATGGATGTTTGGTTGTATCATCATTCGATCTCAAGAGCGGTGTTTTCTGGGTGCTTATCTGATCTTGGTTTAGGCCTTGGGGGTTTGTGCTTGGAAAACATCGACCTTGACTCGAGTGATAATTACTTTACTTAAATTGTCTGCTTTGCTATGCTCGTTTATGCTTAGTGGGTCTGGGGGCTATCACTGTAGAATGAGGTGGAGTGGGATGGTTGAGTTCCTATTCCTTTTATCCTTTATGCTCTTTTGGTATGTTTGATAGTTAATTTACTGCTCACTAAGACTGTTGTCTGACTCAAGGTTTTATGTTCAACTCTTATTACCTTGGGCTGTTCATCCATGTTGGGATGGGCAGACTAGGTAGCAGGTGACAGGTGCTGTTCTTGGTTATCAACGATGCAGATGACGAAGACGAGCTGGAGGCTAGCATATTAGTTCTCTTACTATATGTACTGGATGTTCCGCTGCTTGTATATGTTTTGAGTGTTATGTAGTGAGGCTTGATGTATTGATTGTTCAGATGCTTGTATCAAACCTTTATGAAGTCTATATGATGATATTCTGTTATGAGCTTTACTATATACATATATTTCTCTATTGTATTTTGTCCATGCGCTGTGAGTTGTACGATAGAGTTTCTGTTTTACCTTACCTTGACCATCGTCCATGGCTGCCTGGCACGCTCTTCAGCGCACTATTTCCTTGATTGGTGCGGGAGTCATGGACGGTCGTCACAACACCCTTGTCGGAGACGTATGAGCTCAGAGGTTATGTAGTTGATGGTTACTAGTGATACATTCCCAATTTGGTAATGTGGCATACGAAGTGCTGCTAATCATGTGTTGATCGAAGCATGGCTTTTGTAAAAAGCGTAGCTTTGTAGATGAGACATCGTCGAGCCTCACAACCCGGAAATGGTCGAAACAGGAATGTTGCGGCAAGGTTCAAGGGGTGGTTCCCCTAGGGTATGTCTATTTCCTTCTGGATAAAAAGTGGTATCATGGTATGGAGCCCAGATATTTAACTGTGTGGTTGTTGCTATTTATTAGTGAATCCCGGGATAAAGGTCGGTAACGACCAGGGATGGCTTACTTATAGGTGTTACCTAGTCACAGAGATAACCCGGCCTTATGTTGGTAGGGAACCGTTTTGGTTCTTGGGGGCATCCCTCTAGAGGCGTCCCATTTGATAAGGAAGTTCCTTAGCCTGACCATTTGATGGAAATTCAAAGAAACAATACGAACCATGTACGGTTTTAGTTGTATAACCTGCCATGGAATGTGGTGGTAACCTGCTATTGAACATGGTAACTATAGTAGGCATAAAATAATGGTTGTATGCTAGAGAAGATTGATATTATACTTTCGAAATGTTTTCTACACTATGCACTAATAATAATATCAAAAGGATTTTGCATATCAAGCATGTTTGACTATCATAAGGAGAAATCTCCTCCAATTCTGCGTTTCATTGTGTGTGCGGTGCGAGGCCTTATGGTAGTTTCATTTTTCGAAAAGCATTCTGGATTTCTTTAATAATCTTTTATTTTTCTTTTGATAAAGATAAACTATTTTTATTTGCTCTATCAGTCCCATGACTGACCCGGAGTTTATTATTCCCTTTCTAAACTCTGGGTGCCCATAATTTTCCACACGGACCGTCTAGAGTTAGGATTTTCAGATAATCAAATAGTAGGTGTAGATTTAGTAGCGTTCGGTCTTTGGAAACCTTCTTCAGTCTTTGGATGGCTGACCTTGCTTAAGTCCAACTTGATGGTGGTTCGAGCTTTCGATTTGGAGCTTTGGAGCATTGGAGATGGAGTTGCAGTTTGGATTCTCAAGCTGCCTCTCTCTTTCTTTTGAAGGCATATATTGGTGTTCCTCTTTTAAAGTTGTTTCTTTCCGCTGTTTTATATTGTCTCTGATGTTATTGTAATCATATTGTATCAATCGTTGTATATCAGTGATATATTCATCTTCTTCCGCTGTGTTGTTGTACATAATGTGTTATAAGCTCTGGCGAACCAGATTTGACGTTTGGATCTGCGGCATTCGAATACGAGTAATGTATTTGAATGCCGATTTTGAAAGGTTGAGTCAAGGTCATTAGATTTTTCTAATATAATAATATATATTTGCTTTTCCTTATCCCAACAATATGTACATCCAGCTGACTTATATACCTAACCCGTACCCCCTTTCTCTTCTTTCCCTCTTTTCAAAATAAATAGTTGTTTGAGCATAAAAAAGGAACGAAACGCGTTGATGAAGGCAGGCGAGTGCGGCGCTGGGAAGAAGGAAGCAACGCGTGATGGGTGGTGGAACGCGCATTCATTAGTGTTATTTTAGGGTTTCGACGATTCAAGTCTATTGGCATGAGTGCTCGCGTGCACGCGCTATTGGCGGTTGCGCGGGCGGTGGCGTCTTTGGGTGTGGCGTGCGATATGGTGGCGTTGATCGATGGCGGGACGAACATGGGGTGGCGCGCATGAAATTGTTGCTTGTGTGTGTATATGTCTCATAGTCTGGATGTTCGAACATGAATAGAAGAGGGGGAGTAGGAGATTGTTAGGTTTGTTAATTATTTATTAAGTTAAATTAAGTGTATATTATAAATTGTTATATTAATAAAACCGTTACTCTTGCATACGAGGTCCGTTTTGGATGAATCGAGTGGCATTGAGTTCGTATCAATGAAAGCTTCAACATGGAATTAAGGTGGTATTTATTAGAAGCTGAAATTAATTTCAATTTCAAATAGACAGTGAGTGTTTTATACGCTCACGATTGACTAAAATATTTTTATGTTCGTTAAATTTATATCATGTAGTGATTTAAAATTTATTGACGGATTATTTGGTAAAGTTTAATTGATAATTAAATTGATATGAATTAAAATGATAGGAGTTTGAATTGGCAGTTCAAATTCGAAATGGAAATTTAATTGCTAGTTAAATTCTTGATTATTGATAACTCAGTTGTTATGATGTTTTGGCTGATTTGGACGTTGACTGTGATGGATGTTATTGATTGATATTTCAGATGATTTGGATGTTTATTTATCTTATATATATATCTTGTTATCACCCTGTAAATTATTTACAGTATATAAAACGGTAAATCGAATTATTTCGAATAAATTAAGAAATAGGTTGAAATAATATATACCAATTACATTTATTTTGGATTGAAATGATATAGCCATCCCTGAATTAAATTGAAATAATTGATTCACTAGGCCATAGGATAGAAAATTATATACGGACATCGGAATGGTTAAATTAAATAATTTTAAAATTTTGATTTCATATTATTTGAATGATTTTGATTTAAAGAAATAAAAATTGAATTTATGAAAATTGAGTTATTTTCGAACTTGATCTCAAAATATTGAGATTTAAATTCGGTAATGGGAATTGTTAAAATAATCGAAACTGAAATTTTGAAGTTATAATCGAAATATGATTTGAATATGGAAAATAGATTAAAAGATTGAACTTTTATTTGAACTTTGAAACGTTGCTAAGTAAAAGCATTTTAAATGGATATGTCAAATTTGGGATCGAAGTTGAATTATTTTGAAGATTTGGACCTTAAATTGAACGTTGAAGTTGAATTTAATTTAAATGATTTAAATCGATTCAGAAATCAAACTCGAATTTATATAAATCGAAATAGTTTAAAATGGAGAATTGAATTAAATTGTTAGTCCTTGAGATGATGGTTTTGATTTCAACTACCTTAGAACTTGTTATAAAATATAAATACTAACATTATAGTTTGGATATATATGTATGTGCAGGATATAACCATGCAGGTACCAAGAATGAAGACTGTACAGTATAGAGATTCAAGATTGAAGATATCAATATTGAAGACTCATGAGTATTAAGATATCAAAAGTTCAAGATTTCAAGAATACAATATAAGTATTGAGTATAGAATTATGTCAAAACTTCTTGAAAGCACTTACATCTTTATTCGAAATTTATTCGTGGAATGAAATCCACTTCGAGCCTATTAATGAGATGGAAACCTAGTGGGATGGAACCCATGACAATATTTAGTGGAACATATAGTGGTCCTATTTTGATATCCACTAATTTTATAAAAATACTTTTTAAAAATATATCTCTTATGTTTTAAAAAATGTTTTCAAAATTTCTTTTCAAAAAGACATCTCTCTTTTTTAAATATTTTAGCCTCAACACTATTTTTATCACTTTTTATATTTTGATTTCAAAATTGTCCTTGTTTTCAAACCATCTCTTGTTTTAAATATATAGCTTTAAAATATTTATATACTCAAATTTTAAATTACTTTATAAATTAAGATTATATATTAAAAATTACTTTTAAATGTTTAAACTATATTCAAATATATTTACAAAGTTTAGAAATTGTTTTGACAAATTATAGAAATCAATTTTAATACGAAAATCAAAATCATCAATTTTGCCTAAAGCATGTCGACATCCTTCAACCCCACATGTCGACATGGTGCTCGTTAAGTTCAAAATTCAAATTTTCAAAAGAGTGTCTATTCGTTGTATCTTTTCACGAATAGATATGGCTGTTGATCTGCTATAAATGCCGGTAGTTCTAAACGAATTTTTAATCGGATTTCACTTGTTTCTTTCCTCTTCATCTTCCACATTTATTCTAAAGAATTCCAAACTATACTCTGCCGAAATACCAAGTGAATCAAACTTGGTTATCTCTTGTTCGATTCTTTGCCACTCTCTCCATAAGATCTCAGTGCTATTATGATTACCCGGAATTTTGGCAATATTAATTTGATAATCTCCTTATATAATTATTTAAATTGGTAAATTTATATTTTCAAAACAAATAAAAATATGTTTCTAATTATTATTATGTATATATATATATATTGTGAATAGGAAGCATTGGTTTGAATTTAATATAATAATTCTCCAAAATTATTTAAAGTTAAAATTCTACATTTTAAAACACTTAAGTATTTATATATAGTTATTATTTAAAATAGTAATAACTTAAGTAAAGATTTAAACAAGAATAAATAAAAGGTTTTAATATATATATCTTTTGAATTACATGAGATAAACATAATTAGTATGAATTTATAAACATAAAACATAAAATTAATAGAATACAAAGTTAATATAAAATAAATGTTTTGGACATGTGTAGGCTTATGAAAAATATATGTTTACAAGTGGCATTGTTTTCTTTTAAATTGAAAATTTTAAATAACATGCTTTAGAGAACAAAGCTGTATACAACTCTTTCATTTTTACAAACCAGTCTTTCTCTTTTTCTTTCTTCTCTCATTCTCTCAAAACAAAATTAAAACTAAAAACAAAAAATTAATCAAACTTAAAATTTCAACTGAAACAAGCAAAGTTCAAGATCAACTCAACCTAAAGGAAATCAAGTTGCAGTTCAAATTCAAGTGTAGATTTCTAATTTTCAAAAAGCTCTGTTCTCTGTTTATCCAAAATAAAGTGAGTAGACATAACCTTTAAATGCTAGATCTATTTTATATTCTGATGCATGTGATAAATTCTTGAAGTAATGATGTGAATTTTTTTTGCATGGATGTAGGAATGAATTTTTATTATGTATATATTTGTGCATGTCTGTGTATATGAATATACTTGCCTCTGTTTTGATTTCAACAAGCCAAACAAGTTCAAAAATTAAATTCTCTTCGACAATCTCTTTTAGGTTATGATCCTTAAAATAAATATGTTAGTAGAAACTAGATTCTATTTTTAAAAACATTTTTAAGTATAATTAGTAAGTAGCTTATAGGAAACAAGAATAACAGTGGAAATCATTTCAAATCAGAAAAAATCAGTTATCTAAATTTCGTATTTTGATTATAGATTCAGATTCGTACTGAAAAATGATGGGTTTTGATAATAACATCATGATTTTTAAGTTTATGGTTGATGAGAATTTACAGATGAACGGAATTTGCAACTTCATCGATTTCTGGCGATCAGAGGGAGGTTGGGTGTCGTGCTTGATGATGGAGGAAGCTTGAGTGATGGGGTTGAGGGAAAAATGATCGGTGGATTTCTAGACTACCGTGGTGGCCTGGCGACGGCGATCTAGGGTCTTGAAGCCTGTTTTGGTCGATGTTGTTTACGAAGGCAATGCATTGTCGTGGTCGCATCGAAGTCGATCGGAGATGGGGAAATCGATGCGTGGTTTCATGATGAAGGGTTGGACGTGGCGATGAGAGTTCTGGTTATCGGGTTTGGGCGGCACACGGTGATTTCGACGATCAGTTCTGGGTTTCGTGAAGTGCTCGTCTAGCTCGATTTTGATTGGCAGGCGCGATCAATGTTCTGGGTGGTCGGGTTGACTGAGGTGAACGTCGGCAACTTGCTGTACGTCGTAGCGATGGTCGGAGACGACCAGATGGGTGTGCACAGTGAACGCATGTGCGTGGTGTTTGGGTAAGGTTTGTAAAAGGGTGTAACAACCCGCATATTTATCGATTTTTATATTTAAATATTTTATTTAAATATTTTGTCGATACTCGGAATTTAGTACGAAAAGCTACTTTTTGCATACGGTCGAATTAGGATTCGGGACCACTTCCATTGAGTTTAAAATGCCGTTTGCGACCTCTTTGAGTATAAGCTTGGGTATGCTTGGAGTAAGTTGATTTTTGCTACTTTTTACTTAGGGCTTTGGTTTGGGCTGATCCCAATAACCCCACTTATGTATTCAGTCCCAAACCCTTCAACTCTTCATTACTTAATTCCTCATTTCCTAATACTCAAGCTTTTATATTAATGGAGAGTGGAAGAGGAAATTAAACTCCAAGCCCTAGTTTTCTTTTGCAAATCAAACTCTAGCTCCGAACTAATAGAAGAACCCATTGGTAAGCTTCTCTTCTTCTTCTCCAACTCTTTCTCTCTTGATTTCAGAAAATTCCTAAACCTAATTTGGGAAATGTTTCTCTTTTTAGCTTAGAATCAAGCTTCTTGAGTTGGATTTGAAGAGTGGTTGATTCCCCTTTTGCTTTCAAGCTTCTTTTTCAATTGCTTGGGTTCAAAGGTGAGATTTTTATCTCACATCCATGCTTATATTTATCTTCGATTGTTAGGTATGAATTCCTAACACTTATTCGTGTGCAATTGCTTTTGGTTTGGATTGATTTGGTGAATATTCCAATTTTTAGTGTTTTGGGTTCAATTCTTTAAAAATCATGACTTTGATGTTTTGATCATGTTTTTGGTGATGAACCGAGGAGCCAATAGGATCGGGTAGCCGTTGCGCATAATTCCCTATCGTCCGTGCTCGTTCAGTTGCGAATTGGTGGAGTTTGAACATCAATTAAATGGGTTTCAATTTGCAGAACATCAGGGTCGGCCGACCGAACCCCCGTAGCCGGCCGACCGACCTGCTACTAAGGTGCAAGGGCACCTTTCTGTCTCTGGTCCGGTCGACTGGCTACAGGGCTCAGCCGACCGACCTGCTTCCCGAGATTTTTTTTAGAACAGGTCCGGTCGACCGAGCTATGTAGCCGGCCGACCGACCTGAATGCAATTTTGCCAATTTCGCCTAGTTGCTTGAATTTCCAACTTTAATCGATTCGTGTTGTTTCCTATTTGTTGTTATCATTTATTATGATTTTGATGACTCCTTTTTAGGGATTTTTGAATATCCATTTCGATGGATTCTTTATCGGTTTCGTTGGATTTTTATTCACATCTTCGTATGTGAATTTTAGTGACTGATTGTTCCTACAATATTCTTCGTGATTTGTCACTTTAAAAATATAAAGGTTTCTATACTAGTAGTAAATATCAAAACTCTTTCTTCAAACGATTTCAACACTATTTTAGTACAAAGCTCGTTTCTTAAACCGCTTTCCAATCTATTAGTATATACAAACCTTTACCTCACTCGTATGAGAAATCTAATTAAACGACTTAGTAAAACGAGTGGTATGAAACGCTTGCGTTTACTTCGTCGGTTAATTCTTGGACTTGTTCGATTGAATCTCTTGTGACAATTTTATAGTGGAGATCTACAGTTTGTTCGTAAATATTTAAGTTAAGCAAGTTGTTATGGGACATGACGCTAAACTCATATATTTACTAGCTTATTGTAATTGACACTTCTCGTTGATCATGACGATCATCTTTGTGATTTAGACTAGCAATGTGCGATGTCTCTTTGTCTACGAGGGAGACTAAACCCCGTTTTGTGGAGTTTCGATTCAAATTGGTGGGGTAGCAACCCATGGTCTTTGGGCCGTTTGTGGAGCTTCGGCTCAATTTGTGATGGTTAGCAACCATGGAATTAGCGTTCCGTTTGTGATACACGTGTTGGTGAGCTTTATGCTCCCGTTTGTTATAGGCCTTCCCCCTTTTTGTGATTTCTGGATTTCTTGAGATGATTTCTGGAATTTGTGTTTCACCAATTTTCATGATTTCCATTGATAAGTTTTATCAATATTTGTGCATTGGTGAATTTGTGTGTCATCGACTTTTGTGATTGACATTGATATAATCGTCAATATTTATGGTTTGGTGAACGAAATAAGGAGTATGGCATTTCTTTGATTCTTGTGTAGATTTGGTGATATTGATTAATCTCTTATTGATTTTCAATTACTTATATATATCACAGCTTGGCATTATGATTATAATGCGTTTAGTCATATCTCTTATTCTATATCGTTTCATCTGATATTTATAGTTAGACTGATCCGTTTATTATTTTCTTATTAAATAATACTCGGGTCAGACTGAGATGTTACAGGTGCTTCAGCTTGACTTCTCACTTGGGATTGATTTCTCTGACTTTTGGTTAACTACTTAGATTAGTAGTTTTTGAATTGTATACAATTGAGATATAGATTCCATGATGTATACTTATTTTTTTGTGTAGTTCTTGTAACTATTCTTTTGTGTTATTGCGGATCTTTTTAGACCGCTACTCTGAAATACACTTTCATGTGTTGGTTATATATTCATATCTTCTTCCACCTTTGTGATATGAATTATCTGTGACTGATTTATGTTATGCTTATTTCTATGTTTGTTTCCGAAGGATTTATATAGCCACTGTGTAGTAGTTTTGAGTGGGTATCGGTATGTCGGATTTCCTCTTGAAATAAAATGTATGTTTTATTATCTGACATATCGGTGCTCGCACTAACTAATTACATGGATGTTCGCTCCTCAACAGCCTTATTCTCCATGCTAGTCGACAGCATTACTCCGTAGTGTTCTTGGCTAGCGTGGGTATAGAGGTGGGGCGTCATAGCTTGGTATCGGAGCCAAACTTCAGAAAAATATGGAAAATCATAACAAGGATCATCGTCCTAAGTCTTTCTTAGTGGTCATGCTTTAGGATTTAATTCGAGTCTTCGTACCGATTCATCCTATTTTCCTTATGATTCCTTGTTTTATCTATCAAGATTGCTTGATATTCATTTTGTGAATAACCCTTTTCTTCTTCTTCTTTCTTTCTAAAGGAAGAGAAATGTCTAGACCAGGCCGCCCCAGAGACGTACCTTCTAGCACTCCGCCCCAGGATGGAGTTTTTATGTCTGCTCAATAGCTTCTTGATTTAGTGACAAATGCTTAAGCAGCTGGAGCTAACCCGGAACCTACTCACCCAAAGTCGGGATTTGCACGCTTGTGCAGCGATTACACTAATTTGGGTGGGAAGCCATTCAAAGGTTCCGAAACTGTTATTGAAGTACAGGCTTGGCTAAGGTCATGCGATCAAATCTTTTCTCGCAAGAATCTTATTGACCTTCACCGAGTTCAGGTGGCTTCTAGTACGCTCCAAGAAAGAGCATTGGAGTGGTACGAACTTCTTATTTCTGAGATTAATGAAGCGGATCTCACCTGGGAGAAATTCCGAGAGCGCTTCGAGTTAAAATTCATACCAGAAGCTGAGAAGGTGACTTTGGCTCGCCATTTTATAGACCTTGTTCAAGGTGAATCTTCCGTGACAGATTATGTCGCGTCTTTTGAATCTCTCTCCAAATACGGGGTTGAATATATCAACACCCCATTGAAGAAAAATCAGAGGTTCGTCTATGGCTTAAACAAAAATCTCAAGAAGCCATTACTTCTAAAATTAGAAGTTTCTTTTGAACAACTCATTGATATCGCTCTTCGTCTTGAAGAGGCGGATATGGAAAATGATGTTGAAGTGGTGGGTTCCAAACCAAGCTTCAACAACAACAAGAAAAGGTCTAATAAATTCAAAGGTCCTTATCCCAATAAGAAAGGGAAGCAAGCAACCACTGTGGCAAAGACTTCTTCCTTTGGTCGTGGGGAATGCTATAATTGTGGTTCGAAGGACCATTACGCGAACAAGTGTCCAAAGTCTCTCTCTTGTCGCTACTGCAAAGGTCCCGGTCATGTTATATCTTCATGCCCCAAGCTTCAGGGCAAGAAGGAGGGAAAGTTAAATGTTGCCCAAGCCCCTGGCAACACATCTCGTGGTCAAGGTATGCTTCATTCTATCCTTGATGGCATTATTGTGTTTCGTGATCATCCTATTCGAGTTCTTTTTGATATGGGTGCGTCCCATTCTTTTATATCAAAAGAACTTGTTGATGCTTTTTCTTTGGATGTTTTGTGTTTAATGACTTATTTGAGAATTGCGAATCCGGTTGGTGGATCCGCAACAATCAGTTTATTGTGTAAAAATGTCGAGATTATTTTGTGTGATTTTCCTTTCCTAGCCGATTTGCATGTCATGCGTTATTTATGCTTTGGAATGATTTTGGAAATGGATTGGCTTAACCGTTATGAAGCTCATATCCTATGTCCTGAGCGGAGTATTCATCTTCGACATCCTCAATCTGTTAATCAGGTTTCTGTTATTCTTAAAGATCCAGATTCTGCTTTGGTTGCATCTTTATATTCATTAAACCCTCGTGATGACGATGATGATGATGAGGGTGATATTATTTCTCTTATTCACGTCGTTCGTGAATTTTCCGACATATTCGAGCCCGTTTTAGGATTACCACCTAAGCGAGCAATTGAGTTCAGAATTAATCTCATTCTTGGAGCTCAACCTATCACTCGCCCTCCTTATCGTATGTCCAATAAAGAAAACGAGGAGATGCGTAAACAATTATCCGAATTGGAGACGAAGAAATATATTCGCTCTAGTTCCTCACCTTGGGGAGCTTCAGCTATTTTTGTGAAGAAACCCGATGGAACACTTAGGCTTTGCGTTGACTACCGCAAGCTTAATGATCTTACTATCAAAAATAAATATCCTTTACCTCGGATTGATGATCTATTCGATCAACTTAGTGGTGCTAGAGACTTTCACAATTAGACTTAGCTACTGGATTTCATCAGCTTCGTATTGCAGAGGATAACATTCCTTTGACATCGTTCTGTACTCATTATGGATCTTATGAATGGCTTGTTATGCCATTTGGTCTAACGAATGCTTCGGCTTATTTCGTTGACCTTATGAATCGAGTTTTCAAAGATTTTCTCGATCGATTTGTTCTCATCTTTATTGATGATATTCTTGTGTATTCTAAAACCGAGGAGGAGCATGAAAAATATCTTCGGATTGTGTTGGAAACTCTTAAGAGTAATCAATTAAAAGCAAAATTTTCTAAATGCCATTTTTGGCAATCTCGTGTGAAGTTTCTCGGTCATATTATTTCCGAATCCGGAATTTCCATGGATCCTTCAAAGATTGAAGCGATTCAAGATTGAAAGAGACCAGAGAGTGTGAAGGAGATTCGTAGTTTTCTTGGATTGGCGGGTTATTACCGCCGTTTTATCAAAGACTTTTCTAAGATTGTCGTGCCTCTCACTAGCTTAACGAAGAAAGGTGTTAAATACATTTGGTCGGACAAATGTGAAACTTCTTTCCAAAAATTAAAAGAACTTCTTTCTGATGCTCCTATTCTTGTTATTCCCGAGGGGAATCAAGATTTCGTTGTTTATACCGATGCTAGTCGTGTTGGTTTGGGTGCCATTCTTATGCAAAAAGAACGTGTTATTGCTTATGCTTCTAGGCAATTAAAGCCTGCTGAGACTAGATATGCCACTCATGATTTAGAGCTCGCTAGTATTGTTTCGCCCTTCGTATTTGGCATCATTATCTTTTAGGAGAGAAATTTGTTCTTTATACCAATCATAAATCCTTGAAGTATTTATTCTCTCAAAAGGAACTTAATTTGCGTCAACAGCGTTGGCTCGAATTTCTTGCACCATATGATCTTGATATTCTTTATACTCCCGGTAAGGGTAATCGTGTCGCCGATGCTCTTAGCCGTAAACAACAAGTTGTTGTTTCTATGATGATATCCGAATGGAACGACCTCGAGATCTTATCCACTTGTGAGATTCGAGACCGCGTATCCGATTTATGCTCGTCATTTATTTTATGTAGCCTTGAGGCTCATCCTTCTCTTTTAGACCGCATTCTTGAAGCTCAAGGGCTAGATCCCGAATTAGCTCTTCTTGGCCAAAATATTAAGGATAAAATTGATATTGAAGGTTTGAAAGACTTTGATATCGATTCTCGTGGCGGCATTCGGAGATTTGGTAGACTTATCGTACCAAATATTGGTGATCTTCGTAAAGATATTTTAGAAGATTCCTATCGTTCTAAATTTACCATTCATCCCGGTAGTAGTAAAATGTACGCGGATATGAAGCAACTTTATTATTGGGAGGGAATGAAACTTGACATCGCTAACTTCGTTAAGCGTTGCATGACTTGCCAACTCGTTAAGGCCGAGCATCAAAGGCCCGGTGGGTTATTGCAACCTTATAGAAATTCCAATTTGGAAGTGGGACCAGATTTCCATGGATTTTATAGATGGCCTTCCCCGTTCTCGTTCGGGTCATGATAGCTTATGGGTGATTGTTGATACGCTTACTAAATCTGCCCATTTTATTCCCGTTCGGTCCAATCGGACCGTACCTTTTTTGGCCAAACTTTTTATTAAAGAAATTGTTAAATTGCATGGAGTTCCTACTTCTATTGTTAGTGATCGTGATCCATTGTTTACTAGTGGATTTTGGAAGAGTCTTCAAAAAGCATTAGGAACGAAGCTTAATTTTAGCACCGCTTATCATCCTCGGTCCGATGGACAAACCGAGCATGTGAATCAAACTCTTGAAGATCTTCTTCGTGCATGTGTTCTTGATTTTGGTGGAAGTTGGGAAGATCATATTTCACTTGTTAAATTTTCCTATAATAATAGCTTCCAATCTAGTATTGGTATGGCACCTTTCGAGGCACTCTATAGAAGGCCATGCCGATCTCCTTCATGTTGGCTTGAGGCCGGTGAGAAGCTGGTTTTAGGTATAGACTTTATTCGTGATTCCACAGAGAAGATTGAACTTATTCGACATAGGATGAAAGAAGCCCAGAGTAGACTAAAATCCTATGCCGATAACCGGAGAAGGAAGTTAGAATTTTCTGTGGGAGATCTTGTGTTCATTCGTGTTTCACCTATGAAGGGTGTTGTACGTTTCAGTCGATCAGGAAAGTTAGCGCCCCGATACATTGGACCATTTCCTATCGCTGAACGTATTAGTTCCTTGGCTTATCGCCTGTCATTACCGGCTCAGTTTTCTGCTATGCATGACGTGTTTCATGTTTCTCAATTACGGAAATGTCTTCGAGATTTCGATTCTATTCTTGAGCCCAGTGTTGTGGAAGAAATTGAAGTTTCGCCTAATTTAACTTATGAGCAGCATCCTATTCGAATTATTGCTTCGGAGGTCAAACGTCTTCGAAATAAAGATGTCCCTGTGAAAGTTCAATGGTCTTCAAATCCTAAGGATTGTTCTTGGGAATCTAGAGAGTTCATAGAGCGATCACATCCGGACTTACTTTCCCGTGTTCTTTAAGGTGAACCTTTTATTTCAAATTTCTTTTGTGTTGAATATGCTTTTATGGTTGTTACTTTATATTCTCTTCTTAAATATTGCGAGGATGCAATTTCTTTAAGGAGGAGAGTCTGTAACAACCCGCATATTTATCGATTTTTATATTTAAATATTTTGTCGATACTCGGAATTTAGTCCGAAATGCTACTTTTTGCATACGGTCGAATTAGGACTCGGGACCACTCCCATTGAGTTTAAAATGCCGTTTGCGACCTTTTTGAGTATAAGCCTCGGTATGTTTGGAGTAAGTTGATTTTTGCTACTTTTTACTTAGGGCTTTGGTTTGGGCTGAGCCAATAACCCCACTTATGTATTCAGTCCCAACCCCTTCTCCTCTTCATTACTTCATTCCTCATTTCCTAATACTCAAGCTTTTATATTAATGGAGAGTGGAAGAGGAAATTAAAACTCCAAGCCCTAGTTTTCTTTTGCAAATCAAACTCTAGCTCCAAACTAATAGAAGAACCCATTGGTAAGCTTCTCTTCTTCTTCTCCAACTCTTTCTCTCTTTGATTTCAGAAAATTCCTAAACCTAATTTGAGAAATGTTTCTCTTTTTAGCTTAGAATCAAGCTTCTTGAGTTGGATTTGAAGAGTGGTTGATTCCCTTTTGCTTTCAAGCTTCTTTTTCAATTGCTTGGGTTCAAAGGTAAGATTTTTATCTCACATCTATGCTTATATTTATCTTCGATTGTTAGGTATGAATTCCTAACACTTATTCGTGTGCAATTGCTTTTGGTTTGGATTGATTTGGTGAATATTCCAATTTTTAGTGTTTTGGGTTCAATTCTTTAAAAATCATGACTTTGATGTTTTGATCATGTTTTTGGTGATGAACCGAGGAGCCAATAGGATCGGGTAGCTGTTGGGCATAGTTCCCTATCGTCCGTGCTCGTTCGGTTGCGAATTGGTGGAGTTTGCACATCAATTAAATGGGTTTCAATTTGCAGAACATCAGGGTAGGCCGATCGAACCCCTGTAGCCGGCCGGCCGACCTGCTACTAAGGTGCATGGGCACCTTTCTGTCTCTGGTTCGGTCGACTGGCTACAGGACTCAGCCGACCGACCTGCTTCCCAAGAATTTTTTTTCGAACAGGGTCCGGTCGACCGAGCTCTGTAGCCGGCCGACCGACCTGATGCAATTTTGCCTATTTCGCCTAGTTGCTTGAATTTCCAACTTTAATCGATTCGTGTTGTTTCCTATTTGTTGTTATCATTTATTATGACTTTGATGACTCCTTTTTAGGGATTTTTGAATATCAATTTCGATGGATTCTTTATCGGTTTCGTTGGATTTTTATTCACATCTTCGTATGTGAATTTTAGTGATTGATTGTTCCTACAATCTTCTTCGTGATTTGTCACTTTAAAAATATAAAGGTTTCTATACTAGTAGTAAATATCAAAACTCTTTCTTCAAATGATTTAAACACTATTTTAGTACAAAGCTCGTTTCTTAAACCGTTTTCCAATCTATTAGTATATACAAACCTTTATCTCACTCGTATGAGAAATCTAATTAAACGACTTAGTAAAACGAGTGGTATGAAACGCTTGCGTTTACTTCGTCGGTTAATTCTTGGACTTGTTCGATTGAATCTCTTGTGACAACTTTAAAGTGGAGATCTACAGTTTGTTCGTAAATATTTAAGTTAAGCAAGTGGTTATGGGACATGAAGCTAAACTCATATATTTACTAGCTTAGTGTAATTGACACTTCTCGTTGATCATGACGATCATCTTTGTGATTTAGACTAGCAATGTGCGATGTCTCTTTGTCTGCGAGGGAGACTAAACCCCGTTTTGTGGAGTTTCGACTCAAATTGGTGGGGTAGCAACCCATGGTCTTTGGGCCGTTTGTGGAGCTTCGGTTCAATTTGTGATGGTTAGCAACCATGGAATTAGCGATCCGTTTGTGATACACGTGTTAGTGAGCTTTATGCTCCCGTTTGTGATAGGCCTTTCCCCTTTTTGTGATTTCTGGATTTCTTGAGATGATTTCTGGAATTTGTGTTTCACCAATTTTCGTGATTTCCATTGATAAGTTTTATCAATATTTGTGCATTGGTGAATTTGTGTGTCATCGACTTTTGTGATTGACATTGATATAATCGTCAATATTTATGGTTTAGTGAATGAAATAAGGAGTATGACATTTCTTTGATTCTTGTGTAGATTTGGTGACATTGATTAATCTCTTTTGATTTTCAATTACTTATATATATCACAGATTGGCATTGTGATTATAATGTGTTTAGTCATATCTCTTATTCTATATCGTTTCATCTTATATTTATAGTTAGACTGATCCGTTTATTATTTTCTTATTAAATAATACTCGGGTCAGACCGAGATGTTACAGGTGCTTCAGCTTGACTTCTCACTTGGGATTGATTTCTCTGACTTTTGGTTAACTACTTAGGTTAGTAGTTTTTGAATTGTATACAACTGAGATATACACTCCATGATGTATACTTATTCGTTTGTGTAGTTCTTGTAACTATTCTTTTGTGTTATTGCGGATCTTTTTAGACCGCTACTCTGAAATACACTTTCATGTGTTGGTTATATATTCATATCTTCTTCCGCCTTTGTGATATGAATTATCTGTGATTGATTTATGTTATGCTTATTTCTATATTTATTTCCGAAGGATTTATATAGCCACTGTGTAGTAGTTTTGAGTGAGTATCGGTATGTCGGATTTCCTCTTGAAATAAAATGTATGTTTTATTATCTTATATATCGGTGCTCGCACAAAGCAATTACATGGATGGTCGCTCCTCAACAGCCTTATTCTCCGTGCTGGTCGACAGCATTACTCCGTAGCGTTCTTGGCTAGCGTGGATATAGAGGTGGGGCGTCACAAAGGGGAGGGAAGAAGAGAGGATCGGGGAAAAAGGTGATTTCATCGGGTCAAACCCCGGTTTGTTTACGAGTTTTATCGAGAGAGAAGATGAAGAGAGAGAAAGATTGGGTGTTAGCTCGGGGAATTTGGTTTTAGGCTCGGGGTTGTTAAATTTTTAAAATGGTGGTAATTTATAAACAAAGTTTTCAAAGAAAAAAGAGATGACAAAGTTACAAAGCAAAGTATTGATCAAAGTTTTAAAGCAAAATTTCTTGAACAAGTTTTCAGAGGAAACTCCAAATTTAAAATTAAATGATTTTAAAATTGTTTTGGGTTTTGAATAATTATATGTTAGGTTAATTATTTAATTTATTCCTAAGTGTTTCAATTGAAATTTAATGATGTAATTAAGTAAGTGATTAAGACAAGTGTATTAAACTTTAATTAATCAAAAGGTCTCAAGTAATTTTCAATGTTAAAAATAAATTAATTTCAAACCTTTAATTTAAATAAAAATTTAATTAAGTAATTAATTAAGATAAATGGCTTATCTTAAATTAATTAAGGACTTAGATAATTAAAAGGTAATTAATTAATTTCAATAATTAATTAGTTATAATAATAAATGGTCTATAATTAATTAATGTTAAGTAAGCAGGATTAGAAGTAACTAATTTATTTTGTGTTTAATTAAATTAATCAGGAATTGTATAACTAATTAATCTTGATTATGAATGATAAACTTGAATTCAATGTTTTTTGATATCTCTGATATGTAATTTATGATGTTCTACGATATGAAATGCTTTGGACTGAGCTGTTGATAAATGTGAATAATTTATTTAATTAATATTTGTGATGAATTTCTGTGTGAATGACTTCCGAAAGTTTAAATTGAATTATCTTCACTTAAAAACTTGGCTTAAAAGATGGCATTGGATTCAAAGAGATCGGGGTCGGATACCAGTAATATATGGAACCACTTCGAATAGTAACTACAATAATTCTTTATAGATTTGATTTTAGAATCAAATAGGCCGAAATGGAACAAATTAAGTAACATGACCATTTAATCTAAGTAACAGTACTTAGATATTGTTTTGTAATAAGTGGTTGACTATAACAAGTTAAGAACTCGTAGTGGGGTACGAGTTACCTTGGTTTCAAGAAGCTATATAACTTAAGTTTTTCATATTAAATGGGTTTACTCTCCTGCCTGAATTAGGTGTTACTTTATTGTAATTCTCGAGTCAGACCGAGTATTACAGATTTTTAGGTTAGGACGTTCTGGAGCTCAGGAGGCGAGCTGGATGGCAGGAACGTATGGAGTATATTCTTCTGTGTATTTGTGATTATATTATTAGTAGTCTGGGACAAGTTGTTACAACTGTCCAATTTATTTGTGAATGATTGTACTCTGATATATTGTTTGTAAATTGGCAGTTATAGCTTTCTTTGTGTAAATGCTGTTATTTGATATTATATTTTGATCCGCTGCGAATGTGAGATTCTATGCTGTTGTTTTCTATTTCTTCTTCTTCCTCTTTTTCTTCTTTACCCTAACAAATCTAGAATTTCCAACGTTCGATTACTCGGCACTTCTATAGTGAACGTATTAGTGTCGAATTTTCGGAGTCGAAAATTTTGGGTCATTACAGCTATTCAGAGTTATAAGATCTTTTATAAATCAAATTATTGAGTAAAAGGTGCGGTTGAACCTTGAAATCAATTGGGTGTGATTGTATCTTCGAAAATCGATTAGGTGATCTTGTAGCCTGGTTAAATCAAGAGAGTTGCCCTAAAC
The DNA here is from genome assembly GCA_030765085.1 of Allium cepa. Lineage (NCBI taxonomy): Eukaryota > Viridiplantae > Streptophyta > Magnoliopsida > Asparagales > Amaryllidaceae > Allium > Allium cepa. The sequence goes on from CM060938.1 coordinate 517,042,218, forward strand.
TCGAATACATGAGGGTGTACCTTATAGCCTTGAAACCGAGGGTGTAATTTGGGAGATTATTTTGAAAAGAAATCTGTAAGCTTGTATGGGACTGGATGTAGTAACTCCGAACCAGTATAAATTCCTGGTGTACTTTCCTTTACTGCTTTTATCTAGTATTTGCATCTGTATCTGATTCTGCGATTATATCTGTGTCTGTGAATTGCATTTGTTGGTGATTAAATTACACAAGTTTCAAAAAGATTTAGAAAATCCATAAAACACTATTCACCCCCCTCTAGTGTTATTCCATCCTTAAGATCCATAATCCGCATTTCTAACATTTGGTATCAGAGCAAGATTTTCAAAGTTTTCATAATTTGAATTTTGAAAATTTTTAAAATTGACTACCAACACTCGTTCTGTTAACACTATCACTAGTTCATTTGAAGAGGGTCAGTCCACTGTCAGACCACCACTTGTAATGGCAGTAACTATGCATATTGGGCAAGTAGAATGAAAATATATTTATAGTCAATAGGTGTGAATATCACACAAACTGAATATTCTGAACCCACAACTAGTTTTGCACAATGGACTGCTAAGCAAAAGACTATTGCACAGAATAATTCCAAAGCCATGAATAATTATTTTGTTTACTTGATAGGAATGAATTCAATATAGTATCTGTTTGTAAGTTTGCATATGATTTCTGGAAAACTTTGCAAGTTACACATGAAGGAACAAGTAAAGTCAAACAGACCAAAATATCCATACTTACAAATGAGTTTCAATTATTTAAAATGAATTCTAATGAGTCCATTTCTGATATGTATAGTAGATTTCTAGATATTGTGCATTCTCTAATATTATTGAGAAATTTTTTTCCGAAGAAGATCAAGTCAGAAAAATTTCTAAATTCTCTTACTCCAAAATGGGATTAAAAACTCTTGCTATCGAAGAAGCAAATGATATCAGTACTTTAAAGATTGAAGAATTGATTGGAAATCTAATGCCATTCAAAGTACAAATGCAAGGGAGAGGAGACAGCAAGGCATTAAAAAGTAGTCAATTGCGTTCAGTGCGCTAACAGATGGATCAGACTCGGGAAGTGATGATGATGAAGAAATAGCTTTCTTGACAAAGAGTTTTCGAAAGTTTCTGAAATATAGAAAGATGAACAACTTAAAAAAGAACGCTCACAGGAATTCTAAAAATCATAATGAAGTACCAAACCACGTAAAATGTTTCAACTGTGACGAACCAGGCCATCTAGAAAGAGACTGTCCGCATCCTGATAAGCAAAAGTTTCCTACAATCAATGATTATACAAAGAAAACGAAAAGAGCATATACAGCTACACTAGACGACTCAGAGTCAGACTCATCCTCAAGCGATGATGATCAGTAGATGGAAAATTCAAATATGTGCTTTACGGCTATTCATGATTTCGTTGATCTCGAAGATACGAAACTAGAAAAACGTACACGTTTACAATATAGTGGTTGAAATTGTTTTTCTTAAAATTGTTTGATTATTTTTGAAATTATGTGTTATTCGAATTTTAAATTTTCTATTACTATTTTTATTTTTAATATTATAATATTTTTTATTAAAAGATTATTATTATATTTAATAATTACTTCAGAAAATATATAGACATTAAAATAATATATATATATATATATATATATTGATATTAAAGTATATAGTAAAAGATAAGTCACATGAATTCTCTGACCTATGTCGACATGGTCCTACCCATGATGTCGACATCCCTGTCAGAAATTTGAAATTCAAATTTGAATTCAAATCTTTGAACTTCCCTCCGCCTTTTCACTAAATCCAATTTTCTGGAAAGGTACCTCTTAACCAGAGAACATGACTGTTGAATATCTATTTATCTCCATTATCTTATCATAACTTTTCACTTTCATTTTAAAAATTCAAACTCTCTTTCACTATTTCAAACTTTCTACTCTCTTTAAAAATGGCTTTTTCAAGCACTCCATCTAGAATGAGGGTGTCTAAAACCATTAAAGAGTATCTCTATAGTGACCCAGAAGCAATCAAAGCTTATATAAGTTATGCTAATTACGGAAAAGTTCATACGGGGAATTTGCTATCTTTAGCAATTTCTCTACATATGAAATCAGTACTCTTGTTGAAGGGAACCATATTCTTAGTCTTTTTGACAATTCTGAGAATGATTTTGTTTGTTACCCAAATCTTGTTAAAATGCTTTATGTAAATTTGAATCGCGGTTTTTATGAGGAAATAAAAATGAAATTTAGAGTAGTGTTAGAGCATTAAAATTATTTTAAGTTGTCAAATATCGGGCAAAATTCTCAATTGCAAGAATTCGAGAATGGATCTTTCTACTTTTAATATTGATGAACATGATCAAGAGACATTTCATCACATTTTCGAAGGAGATGACAACCTTGAATTTAAAAATCATAACTTTTGTCCGAAAGCACGTATAGTCAATCTTCTTTTGCAACATATTATTACTCCTAGATCCGAAATTTCAATAACCCGACTTCAAAAGTTTGTAAAGCTCTTTTTGCTATTTTTGGTCATTATGAAATTAATTGGGCGCAAGTGATTATGGATGAACTTCGTCCTAAGAATATGGAAATGGATGAGAATACTTTGTATCATGGAATCTATCTCATTCTAATTTTTAATTCTTTTGGTGTTGATTACAAAAGGGAAGTATTTTTTTTCAAGAAAAGCGTTTAATTATGCCAATATTTCTCTCATGGAAATTCCTTTCATATTTCAACAGTATGAATCTCTTACTGAGAAGGATGAAAGATTGACACATGAATATATGGACGAAGAAAATGAGGAAGAAGAAGAAGAAGGGGAGGAAATGAAAAATTGAAGAAGAATACCTCCTTGGAAAATATTGAATATCCTACCAATACTAACAATCCTTCTAACAAAACACTCCTCAAAAATCAAAAGTTCATGGTGGAAAATGAATGGATTCTCAAAAGATCCATTAGTAAGAAATTTGATAAAATGTCCACTAATATGAATAAATTCTTCGCTAAAGTTGGTTGAAAACTTGGCTTATCATCATCCTCCTCATCCTCTAGCACATTCTAAGAACTAGGTTGTGATGTTTTAGTTTGTTTTGTGTGAGCTTGTATTGTTTTTTGTCATATTATGTAGTATTTTATGTATCACCTCATCTGTTAATAAAAATCATCTATCTTATGTTTTCTATCTTATTGTGTCTCTGGAATAAAAGTACAGTATATAAGTTTATATATATACAAACTTATTCACAAAATAAATAAGATACATAGATTAACATACCCATGTCGACATACCACTACCCCCTATGTTGACATATAATCATCTGATTTGGTTATTTTTAATTTTTGAAATTAAAATAATTAACTTGTGTCTATTCATTTTAAACGAATTTATGCCTATTTAAACACCTGTTTCTTCCAAAAATTTGTAATTTCTTCATTTCTATCTCTATTTGCATCTCCTAACTACTTATCAAAAATGGCTTCCTCTTCTTGAACTCTAAGTGATAATCTTGAAAAAAATCTCAATTAATTCAAGAATATACTTACTTTTATTCTTTGCAATCAAAAGCACTTAGAACTAAGTCAAATGCAGATGATAAAAGAACAAGAGTAACATTTCGATGCCCTCCATTAGATGATTTGTGCCCTAAACAAAGATGATCTCGATGCAAATCCTGTAGGAACTTTGATTCAAGATAATGAAGATTGGGAAGATATTAAAAAGGATCTATCTTTGGAGAAAAAGGATGGGTTGAAATTCCTAGAAATATTTGATCTCCTCGTGATTTGAACTGTTTGTTTTTGAATTGTTTGATTTGATTTGATTTGCTTTGATTAAAATTGATTTGGTTTGAAGGAGTTGTATAACATTACATGAAACATATTATATATTGGGTTTAAACTTTCATATTTATCATGTCTTTCTTATTAACTCATGTTATTTTATATATACTCTATCATAATTTGTAACAGGTACTCCAGTATAAGACTAAGGGGGAATTAAATCGGTTTAGGATTAGTTTATGTTGATGACAGAGGGGGTAAATATAAAACAGAGTAGTTATAGTAGTAAGGCTTAGATTAAGGGGGAGTTATTAGTTTTAGGGGGAATTATAGTGAAGGTGAAGTATATTTTATTAACATGGGTTGTTATCATCAAAAAGGGGGAAATTGTTAGTCCATGAGATGATGGTTTTGATGACAACAACCTTATAACTTGTTATAAAATATAAATACTAATATTATAGTTTGGATATATATGTATATGCATGATATAACCACGCGGGTACCAAGAATGAAGACCGTACGATATAGAGATTCAAGATTGAAGGTATCAAGATTGAAGACTCATGAGTATCAAGGTATCAAGAGTTCAAGATTTCAAGAATACAAGATAAGTATTGAGTCTAGAATTATGTTAAAACTCTTGAAAGCACTTACATCTTTGTTCGAAATTTATTCGTGGAATGGAATCCACTTCGAGCCTGTTGAAGGGATGGAACCCAAGTGGGATGAAATCCACGACAATATCTAGTGGAACATGTAGTGGTCCTATATTGATATCCACTAATTCTATAAAAATGCTTTTCAAAAATATATCTATTGTTTTTAAAAAATGTTTTCAAAACTTTCTTTTCAAAAAGACATCTCTCTTACTTTAAATATTTTAGCCTCAAAACTATATTTATCATTCTTTATATTCTGATTTCAAAATTTCCCTTGTCTTTAAAACACCACTTGTTTTAAATATTTAGCTTTAAATATTTATATACTCAGATTTTAAATTACTTTATAGATTAAGCTTATATATTAAAAATTACTTTTATATGTTTAAACTATATTCAAATATATTTACAAAGTTTAGAAATTTTTTTGAAAAATTATAGAAACCAATTTTAATAAAAAATCAAAATCATCAATTTTGCCTAAAGCATGTCGACATCCTTCAACACCATGTCGACATGGTGCCTATTAAATTCAAAATTCAAATTTTCAAAAGAAGTGTCTATTCGTCGTATCCTTTCACGAATAGATATGGTTGTTGATCTCCTATAAATACCAGTGTTCTCAACGAATTTTTAATCATATTTTACTTGTTTTCTTTCCACTTCATCTTCCATATTTATTCTAAAGAATTCCAAACTATACTCTGTCGAATTACCAAGTGAATCAATCTTGATTATCTCTTGTTTGATTCTCTGCCACTTTCTCCATAAGATCTCAGTGCTATTCAGAGTTATAAGATCTTTTGTAAATCAAACTGTTGAGTAAAAGGTGTTGTTGATCCTTGAAATCAATTGGGTGTGATTGTATCCTCGAAAATTAATTAGGTGATCTTATAGCCTGGTGAAATCAAGAAAGTTGCCCTGAACTCGAATACAGGAGGGTGTACCCCGTAGCCTTGAAATCAATGGTGTAATCTGGGTAATTATTTTGAAAAGAAATCCGTACGCTTGTATGGGACTGGATGTAGGGTAACTCCGGACCAGTATTAAATCCTAATGTTCTTTTCTTTACTGCTTTTATTTAGCATTTGCATCTGTGTCTGATTCTGTTATTATATCTATGTCTGTGAATTGCATTTGTTGGTGATTCAATTACACAAGTTTCAAAAAGATTTAGAAAATCCATAAAACACTATTCACCCCCCTCTAGTATTATTCCAGCCTTAAGATCCTGGTCCGCATTTCTAATAGAAATTAATTCAAATTTGAATTGAAATGGACATTGAACTAATGTGAAATCGAAATCAAAATCGGTTTGAATTAAAATTGAAATCGAAGTTAATTCGGGTTGAAATCAAAATTGAATCGATTTAAAGTGAAATGGAAATTAAAATTGATTTAGATTGGAAGATTAAGAATTGAATTGTTTTGAATTGGAAAATTTAGGATTGGATCAGTTTGACATTGAAACTGTTTTCAAAATAAGTTACTTTATTATATAAACGGTTTGCAAAAACCTATCTTTTTAGATGTTTAAATTACTTTGATTTTCCAAACTATTTTATTATATAAACTCTTTTAAATACTCAAACTATTTTATATTAAACTATTTTATATTAAACTAATTTAACTTTTAAACTATTTAAAAAAATTCAAACTATTTTCTAAAATTCAAACTGGTTGGAGTGGGAATGTTTATATTTAAATCATGGATTTAAATGCGAATTGGGTTAAAATGAAGTTATAACCCAAATTGTAATTCAAATCGAATTTTGAAGTGAAAATGACTTTCAAGTGAAAATTGACATATTTGAAGTAAATATGACATTTCAAAGTGAAACTGATTTTGAAGCGAATGTGGTATTTTGATATCAAGTACGAATTGTTTTCAAAATATAAAAGTACTAACCGGTGTGTAAAACGACATTTGGTTGTTGAAGAGAATGGGGCCTCTTATTAGCATACTCTCTGTCAATATTGGAACCACTTTAACAACTGTATACGCAGAGGAGACTGCAGAACAAAGTGGTTGGGTTTGGTGTTGTTTGCTGGATTTGAAGAAAGGGAACGTTGATGGGTAGACCTCGCCACTTGTGCCAATTCGAAATGACTAAAATAGGACGTCTTGACAGGCAAGTGGACATCCACTCTTTAATTTTCTTAGACTCGGTCCATATTATTATTCTTATTGTTGGTTTCAATTGTGCACCTTGACTTAGGATAGCCTCCCTTTGAATCGATATGGGATGGATGGACGTGATGGGCGGTCATGGCTACGATGCGTTACCACCAGCCCTATGACTCGAATTGGTAGTATCCTACCTTGGGCATTGCCTCACGCGTCTTGTCATACTTTTATCCCTATACGAGACCCCTACGATTTTGGTTTAGTGTTGTTGTATCATGGAACATCTCTATCCCCCGACATGCTACTGGGGCGTTATATGCAAACTGTACGATAATGCCTGAAAACACATTAAGGGGGATTAATGTAAAGCCTTAACGCTAAGAAAAATATTTATTTTACTGATTAGAAAATATATATGTAGTGTATTCTACTACATATAAATATTTTCACGGACCCTTAAGAGATGGAAAATCCTGTAACATCTCTTGAGTTATTGCACGCACGTTATACGCTGGATAGGAGATGTGAAATCCCATAAACATCTTTGACGCTATTACACTCATGTTATGTGATATTAATTTGACTCACATAAGGATATTATAGTCCTGACTCGAGTGTTTTGTCTTTCCATTATGCTCAGTCGGTCCTGATTTTTTCAAAGCATTCAATACATGAAATTAGCCACAAGGGCCTCTTTAGTAAGTGCAATTAGTTTTTAGGACACACAATCGAAATTATTACTTTTAAGGATAAAATGTGAAATAGCTAGTTTCTAAGGCCTAAAAACCTATGAAATCAGGTCCTTAAAAGAAATTGGACGACTAACTTTGTCCTTTAAAGTAATTATTCTGCTGACTTTGGCCTTAAAATTGATTTCTGTTGATGTGTGTCTTAGAAACTAATTGGACGGCAAAGTTTGTCCTTCTAGTGAAATGCCCCTTTTTTTATATTGAAGATTATTTTCTGGAGGACGAAGATAAAGATTTGGTATATTGTTACTATTATTATTCGTTGCATCATGTTGTTCTGTTGCATCATTATTTTGTTTTGTTGTATATATACAAATCTAATAAATGTTGTATAAATTATAATCAAATGTATAATATAAACAACTTCATGAACTTTTTACTTGATTATTATATTTTGTCATTCTGTTGCAAGATTCCATGTTTGTTTTCTTCTTTTCTTATTTTTCTTAATTAACCTCATTGATTATCTATGCTTCGAATTGTTTAAGTTGGACATGTGTGGATTATTGTCGATTTAAACCTTCCAAAATGTGGGTCGTCATAGAAATAGTGAAGGTAAGGACCAAGATGAAGACTTAGAAGTGTAAGGGCTATTTGCTACTAACCTTAGGGGTGATTCCAAAATGGTGCAGTGGAGATAGTGCCTTCGATTCGTTCATCTCTTGAATGACTTGTATGGGTGACTGTTAACATTGTGTCAACATATGGAAGGGAAGGTTCGCATTACCAGTGGCAATGTTGTAATAAAGATAAAACATAGCCTAAGGCTCATCAACTGGGAATGACTGAAACAGAGGAGATGCAGCAAGGCTAGGTGGGTCGCTCCTATGAGTGTATGGTCACCCTATCTATAGTCCCTACTGTTTACTCATTTATGCTTCATTATAGTTGTTAATACCAACCATGGGGTGATCTTATTTGGTATTATCCAGTAAAGGGTAGACCGGTCTTATGTTGGGAGGGGTCGATAGGTTTAACCTCGGCGTTAATTTATCTAGTGATGCACCATGACGGGCGGTACCCCAGTAGCCCAGCCATTGTATGGAATCCACTCTCGAATAAGTGATGTACACTTTTAGTTATACCCAAATATGTTGAAATATGAGATGCAAGCATTTAGCTATGTTCTATTTTACTTGAAATTCCTAGACATTACCCTAATATCACTAGATTTCTAATAAAGCGTTTTGGTTATCGTAAGGTAAAAACACGTCCGTGTTTATGTATGGTGTGGTCTTACGAGATACCTTTGATTTTAAAGTATTTTATAAAGTAAGAATTAAGTTTTTTGAGCTTACTCACACCAAACACATGTTTGACTCAGAGTTTTATTTTCTTTTCCTAAAACTCTTAGGTACTCAAATTTTTATGAATAGCCAAGTGATCCAGGTTTCTTGCGGAAGCATTTTGAAGGAGCTGGAGCAGGTGGCTTCATCATAGCTTATTATATTTCTTTCCATTGTGTTTTTGTATGATTCATGTATTTTATATGAAAGAGTAGTTATAGCTGCCCAGTTGAAGTTGTACTGTAATGACTATGATGAATTATTATGGGAATGACTGTAATATCCTATGTTATCTATTATATGTTGTTTTGATATGTGGTGAGATTCTTTGATTGTTTAGTTTCTTCTTATCTTTCTTTTTCATCTACCCTTAATGGCTCGTATTTTCTTTCAAGAAAGGCGGTCGTTGCATTGTGGTATCAGAGCCTAAGTTGAGCAAATACTTAGGCTTTGGGTTGAGGGTCAACTTCAGGAGTGTGTATTTGTAATTTTTATTCATATATATATATATATATATATATATATATATATATGATTGATAGATCAGCTTTGATAGGTTTGATTAGTACCCTTCTATCAACATTTATCTCGTCCAATTATTCTAAGAATTATCTTACTATGCCAGGTAGTAAGACATAAGTAGCAGAGACAGATGAGGTAGGGAAGTAGGTAGTACCACCACTACAAATGGATGAACCCCAAATCCTGGAGGAGTTTGGATTGTCGAAGAAGCAGCGCCAAAGCAGCCAAGAGTGAACTTCGCAATCTTATGCAAGGATTACACTAACCTTGGTGGGAAACCATTCAAGGGGACTGAGTTTATCATGGAAGTGTAAGCTTGGCTGCGATCTTGCAAAAAGATTTTCAATGGTCTTAGTTTATCCGATAAGCAGAAGAGACTCTTAGCAGCTTGGCAACTGCAAGAGGGAGCAGTGGCTTGGTAGGACTCTCTTACTACAAATATCCTTGAAGACAAGTTTTAGTAGGCTCAATTTAAAGAAGTTTTTGAGGACCAATTCTTGCCAACGATAGGAAGGACTCGGATGTATCAGAATTTTATGGATTTGAAGCAAGAAGATCTGTCTGTTGTAGAGTGTAAGATGAAGTTTAATAAGCTGTCTTATTTTGGACCGAAATTGATCAACGCCCCATTGAAGAAGAATGATATTTTTGTCTTGGGTATGGGGGAGAAGTACCATGAGAGGATGACTGCTCATATTAAAGGTATTTTTATGGATCTAGTTGACATGGCTTTGAGGTACGAGGCCTTGGAAAAGAAGAAGCCTATCCCAGCAGCACCTAGTGGAAATACTCGTGGAATGTTTCTAACAGAAGGAAATTCAATCAAAATTGGAAGAATCAAGGAAAAGGGAAACAGGGAGAAGGTAAAGGAGGCAGGTTCAGGAATATTGGTTGTTATATTTGCAAGCAAAAATGCCATATTTCAAGGTCCTGTCCAAACTATGAAGCTCCGAAGCAGCAAAGTAGATCCATCTCTTCAATGGTCCTGAAGTCGCTTTTGTTTCAATTGTCATCAGCCGGCCATATGATTAAGGCCTACCTTTTCATGAAGAAGGTACAGCAGCCCAACGTGTAAATCATTAAGAATGAATCGTCTACTTCAACAGATGTGAAGGGAAAAGGCATCCTTGAAGGTACCTTATTGATTAATGGTATTTTTGCTCAAGCATTATTTGATACTGGTGCCTTGTGTAGTTTTATCTCTTGTGGATTGGAAGATAAGTTTCATCTTATTCCTAGTATTGTAGAAAAGCCTATGTGCGTATCTAACCCCATAAGTGGCGTAACCCATTAAAACATGATTTCTGAGAATATGCAAATTTCCTACATTTCTCATCACTTTTTTTGCAATCCATATGTTTTAGACTTTAAAGGATTTGACATTATTTTGGGTATGGATTGGTTATTGAAATGGAGCTGTTTTAGATTGTCTTGAATGGATTGTATCATTAAAAACTAAGTTGGGAAGAATTGCTAAAGTACCATGTAAGGAACATGGTATAAGTATGTGTAGTTTCCTGCATGCCCTGGAATCATCCAAGGATGAGTTAATTTATGTATAAACTATTAAGAATTTTCCTGATGTGTTTGAAGAAATTAATAGTTTACCTCCGCACTGAGAGATAGAGTTCCATATTGATTTGGTCCCTGGTGCAAGATCTATGGTTCAACCTAAGAGAAGGATGGCCTCGAAAGAGTGAAAAGAATTAGGAAAGCAAACCAATGACGTGTTAAGCATAGGATTGATTAGACCCAGTCATTCGAGTTAAGGGTTTGCTGTGGTGGTTGCGGCATAGTCTGATGGATCTTTAAGGTTGTATATGGACTATAGGAAGTTGAATAAGTATCTTATACCTTGCATCAATGATCTTCTTGATCAACTCCATGGAGCTACATTATTATTTTTAGATCGGTCTAGCTACTGGATTCCATCAACTGAGGGTTGCTGAAGATAGTATACTCTTAACTGCTTTTAGAGGCCCTAAATGTTTCTTTAATGGTTGGTTATGCCTTTGGGCTAACCAATGCACCAACATATTTTGTAGATCTCATGATCCATGTTTTCCGAGATGTTCTTAATAAGTATGAGTTAGTTTTCATCGATGACATCCTTATCTACTCTAAATCTGAGGAGTAGCATAAATATCATTTGGAAGTGGTGTTGGAGACATTGAGGAGACATGTCTTGAAGGAGAAATTTTCTAAATGCCATTTTGGAAATTAGAAGTAAGATTCGTAGGACATATTGTGACGGAAGATGGTATTTCAATGGATCCAATAAAAGTGGAAGCTATTCAGGGATGGAAGTGACCACGGACACCTACCGAGGTTCGCAGTTTCTTAGGATTGGTCGGGTACTATAGAAGATTTATTCAGGATTACTCTAAGATTTTATTCCATTTGTGTATGCTAACTAAGAAGGAGGAGAAGTTTGTATGTACCCTTAAGTGTAAAGAGGCATTTCTGCAATTGAAGAAGAGATTGACTGGTGCACCCGTTTTGGTTGTTCCTAATGGAAACCGTGGGTTCACAATTTAGACAGATGCGTGTGGAGTGGGACTTGGTGTTGTTATGGTGCAGCATGGTAGAGTGATTGCATATTCAAGCAGGCAGTTGAAGCCTCACGAGAAGAACTATGCTACGCATGACTTGGAGTTGTTAACTGTTGTCTTTGCATTGAAAATGTGAAGGCATTATTTGCTCGATAAGGATCCTTCCATTCCTTTTAGTTTCTTTCTAATCTTTAGTGGTTTTAGGAGTAAGTTTTCTTTCTTAAATTAGATGAAAATTTTGAGCACTTCACGGATCATAAATCCCTGAAGCATCTTTTCATTTTTAAGAATCTGTACCTGAGGCAACAAAGGTGGTTAGAATTTCTAACGGCTTATGAAGTGGATATTCTTTACACATCAGGAAAGGCTAATGTGGTGGCGGATGCCTTGAGTAGTAATGTCGTTTTGACTCTTTTGGAATTACCCTGACAATTCAGGAAAGGATTATGAGGAACTAGCGCAAGAATGAGATACTGGAAGGATTAATTCAAGGATTCCAAGGAGGTAGATGAGATTTGGGGATGAATGGTCGAGATATCTTAAGGATGAACGGACAATTGTGCATTCCATATGTGGATGGGCTAAGGCAGGAAATTTTGTCAAAATGCTACAGTTCTAAGTTAAGTATTCATGCAGGAGTTCATAAGATGTATAAAGATATGAAGAGAGTATTTTGGTGGCCAGGAATGAAGAAAGACATTTTGTTCATGTTAGCATGTGTTCGTGCTGTCAACAAATCAAAGGTGATCATTAGAAGATATTTGGATTATTGCAACCTTAAGAGATTCCCAATTAGAAATGGGAAATGATATCAATGGATATTATCGATGGTTTACCCAGAACTAGAAAAGGAAATGAAGGAGTATGGGTTATCATTGATCGGCTAATGAAGAGCGCATATTTTATTTCCATGAAACCAACAAGGAACGGCGCTTCCTTAGCTGAAATTTTTATAAGGAAGATTGTCAGGTTGCATGGAGTTTCCATGAGTATTGTAAGTGATTGAGACCTCAAATTTACTAGCCATTTTTGAGAAGCGTTGCAAACAACCCTTGGAATAAGGTTAAGCTTAAGCACAACATATCACCCTCAAACAGATGGACGGACGGGGCATGAATAGGATTTTAGAAGTTCTCTTGAGGTCTTGTATTTTGGATGTTGGTGGATCTTGGGAGGATCATTTGCATTTGGTCGATTTCTCCTACAACAATAATTTCCAAGCAAGCATCGAGATGGCACCATATGAAGCCCTATATATGGAAGACCATACAAGTCACCATGGGTTAAGATGAGAGATAGATTAATTCTTGGATCGAACATTATCCGAGAGGATACAGAGAAAGTTGAAGTGATTAAGAGAAGAATGAAGGAAGCTCAAAATCGCCAAAAGAGTTATGTGGATAAGAGACGGAGAGATTTAGAATTAATGGTTGGAGACTTGGTATTTGTGAAGATTTCACCAATAAAAGGAGTTGTTAGATTTGGGAAAGCTGGGAAGTTAGCTCCAAGGTATGTTGGACCCTTCCGTATTATTGAGAGGATCGGATCGCTTGCTTATAGGGTCAAGTTGCCAGAGAGATTGGCGGCAGTCCATAATGTATTCCATATGTCTCATTTGAAGAAATACGTCCATGACCCATTTTTAATTATGGAGCCATCGATTCAAGAGAAATTGGAGATAGAACCGAACCTTACAATGGTTAGGCATCTAGTGTATGTTGTGGATCGAGATGAAAAGAGGTTGCATAACAAGGTAGTGTGGCTAATTAGGATTCAGTGAAGCGAGGATCCTAGAGACTGCACTTGGGAGTCTGTGGATCGTATGAACAGTTAGTTGATTGTATGTTGTATGTATAGTGTATATTTATTTTCTATAAATGATTTGTGTACATATTTGTATCTTTTTTATGATATGAATATTATTATTTTTTACATAAGTTGACTTATCTCCTTGATTGCTAATTTTGGTATGAAATTCTTTTAAGGGGAAGAGTGTAACGACCCAAAATTTAAGCGTTGTTTAGATGAATATTTAATTATATTTTAAATAATTAATAAATGGATTTTTATTAATAAATAAAATTAATTCAAATAATAAATAATGATGATAAAATCGATTTCAAAATTTGTTTATTCATATATATAGTTCATAGAGAAATAGAAAGTGTGACCGGAAATTATTTTACGAAATATCGGTTTTTCATCAGTTAAAAGTTGTGTTAAATGTCATAACACTATGTTAAACGCACATGCACACATTAAAAACCATTTAAACATGTGTACATGCATACATATATTCATGTACATGTTTCTTCTTAAGTGTGTGTATACATAAGCATAAAATAAGATATTGAAAAAAGGAAAAAATATATGTATATATATATGTATAAAGTGCTTCTTTTTCAACATAAGTACACATAACATGGTATGAATAGTGGAAAGTAAAGGAGGAAGGTGGTATGGTGTGCATGCATATGTATATATTTAATATAAAACATTTGATAATATTTAAATAAAATCCTAAGCCTACAAATACCACTACTCTTTCATGTTTCTCATTTTACAACCATCCTCTTCATTTCAAAAATTCCTTAGAGTTGGGGTAAACGCTTCCATGGCCTCTCTTCATATTCTATATTTTGAAAAAAAAAATCACTTCTTTTGGCTAAAATCTCATCTCTTATTCACAAAACCATTTCTACAGACCATTCAACATCTCCTCTTCCAAAATACAACACTCCACCACCCAACAAGGGACGAGCCCAAACCTTCCAAGGCTAAGTCCATTAGCCCAAAGCCAAGCCCAAACACCGCTTGATCGAGCCCAATTCAAGAGTTTGAGGGTCTAAAAGTTTCAAATTTGCAACATTCTTAAGCATTTTCGAGTTCGAAAAATGTTGCTCTGTTTTATAAAACATTTCGATGAGAAAGACTTTTTTTTGGAAAAGAAATTAACTTGATTTTGATGGACTATATGTTGTGAAAATATGATGATTATTATGTTGAATTAACATGTTGCATTTATGGCATATGATGATATGTTTGAACTTGGATTTGGTGATTAGTTGATATGCTGATATGTGATATTGGATATAATATTATGTTTATGAAATACAAAACCATGTATATATGATGTAAATGTTACGAAATTTGCACCTTAAAAAGTCTCAAATGACTAGAGATCCGATTTGAAAACGAAAGCTTTATTTAACTTTGGATTTTTGAAAATATTTTCCAACTTTTTACCTTTTTTTTAAGTTTCCAAAAATTTATCATTTGTATTTTCAAAAATGTATTATCTAGAGTAAAAATGAAGATTTCACCTAGGAATAAATTTTAGCGAACTGCGTTTATAGCGATAGTCGTTGTGAATGCAGTTTGGAAAATTTCACGATTTCAAGTTTTAAGTGTTTTCTTTTGGATTGTTTTTGAAAACTCAGTTTGAATTAATTAAGTAAGTCAAAGGTTTAAATTTTAATTATTTAATAATTTAATTATTTAAATTGGTTTAATTTGGGTAATTATTAATTAATTAATAAATTAAGTTTTTACTAAGTTATTTAAAGTTTAAATAATTATTTAACTATGTTAAATAATTAGAGTTTAAGAAATTATTGGCTAAGTTAACTATTTTTAATTAAGTTTTAAATAATGATTACTTAAGATAAAGGGGACTTAGTTTTATTTAATAAAATTTATTTTATCTAATTGATTATTAATTAGAGTTAATTATTTAATTAATTATTATTTAATTAAAGTTAATTATCCACTTAATGAAGGTTTAATTTCCCAAATAAATGTTAATTAATTAAGTTATAATTAGGGTTTAATTATAAATAAAATATGGATTATTAACAATTAAATTTTGATTTAATTAAGATTAATTAAAGTTTAAATGAGCTTAAACTTATGATTTAATTAAAGTTTATTTGTTATTAATGTTTCTTTTAAAATCCTATTGGTTATTTATTGTTAACCAATTTTCTTGTTTAAGTGACTTTTTTTAAAACCAAAGATCTTTTGTCCATGCTATTAAGTAGCCAAATGAATTAAAGTAGTTGTAATAAAACGTTGATGTGTTTTATTGAAAGTAAGTCGACTTGTACTTTTCACACATACCACACTTCGGGAAAGTGATGAATACATGGGGTTTAATTTCGATAAGCGGGTCATGATAATATAAGCATATGGAGCGTATGTCCATGTGTAAATATTACACCCTAATAGTGGAATGGTCCACTATAAACAACTTGACCCATTAAAATTACCGAATGTTCGTTTGGAGAGACCGGAATCGAGCATTAATTATTACTCGAAAACCACTATGAACCAATGTAAATTTCGAATCAAAAACAGTGAAGGTTAGGACCAATATGAAGACTTAGAAGTGCAAGGGCTATTTGCTACTAACATTGAGGGTGATTCCAAAACAGGTGTAGTGGAGATAGTGCTTTCGGTTTGTTCGTCCCTTGAACGACTTGTATGGATGAGTGCAAACATTGTGTCGACATATGGAAGGCAAGGTTAGCATTCCAAGTGTCAATGCTATAATAAAGGTAAAATGTAGTTTCAGGCCTCATCAACCGTGAATGACTAAAACTAAGAAGATGCAGCAAGGCTAGGTGGGTCGCTCTCATGAGGGTAAGGTCATCCCTATATACAGTCCCTACTATTAACTCGTTTATGCTTCGGTACGGTTGTTAATCCCAACCGTATGGTGATCTTATTCGGTACTATCCAATAAAGGGTACGACGATCTTGTGTTAGCAGGGGTCGATAAGTTTGACATCGGTGTTAATTTATCTAGAGATGCACCGTGATGGGCGGTACCCCAATAGCCCAGCCAATGTATGGAATCCATTCTCCAATAAGTGATGTACTTTTTTAGTTGTACCCAAATAGGTTGAAAAGTGAAATGCAAGCATTTCAGCTATGTTCTATTTTACTTGAAATCCCTAGACATTAACATAACATCACCTGGTTTCTAATAAAGTGTTTTGGTTATCGTAAGGTAAAAACTCGTCCATGTTTATGTGCAGTATGGTCTTAGGAGATATCTTTTATTTCAAAGTGTTTTATAAAGTAAGAATTAAGTTGTTTGAGTTTACTCACACCAGATTCATGTCTAACGTGGAGTTTTATTTTCGTTTCCTCAAACTCTTAGGTACTCAAATTTTTATAAGTAGCCAAGTGATCCAGGTTTCTTATGGAAGCATTTTGAAGGAGCTAGAGCTGGTGGCTTCACTATAGCTTATTATATTTATTTCTGCTATGTTTATGTGTGATCCATGTATTTTATATGGACGGGTAGTTATAACTGCCCAATTAAAGTTGCATTGTAATGACTCTAATGTATTATTATTATGGGAATGACTGTGTAATATCCTATATTACCTATTATATGTTGTTCTTATTCATGGTGAGATTCTATGATTGTTTAGTTTCTTCTTATCTTTCCTTTTCTTCTACCATCAGTGGCTCGTCTTTCGTTTCAAGAAAGGCGCTCGTTACATGCTCCCATCAAATAAATGAAACAATTACAAAAACAGTTTCAAATTAAAGAAAACTAATTTTAAATAACTATAATAAGATGAACGTTTATAAAAGAAAAGTTAGATATGTTCTAAATGAAATTATACTACATAGGCCTAATAAAGATTCAAAATGAATTTTTTTTTTAATTTTCCATTTAACACCGTTGGGGATAGTCTGGTTCCATCAACTACTTCAATGACTCGGTACCAAGTAGAGGGCTACAACTAAGTGCCGAGTTGATACTTGTGTTGGTTTTTGAGGATTTTTCACTTTATGGCTTGGTTCATTTGGTAGATGGTAAGCTACCATTAGATGGTAAGAACGGTCAAGTGTCAACTCTTTATATTTCTACTATATTTTGGCCTTCAAAGTAAGGACTTGGGATCTCTGGTTTGCTTTCTAGCCATTCAATAGTTCTGACTCGTCCAGATGTAGCTTGGTTCAAAGGCAGAAAAATAATATCAAAGCGCCGCACCAAACAATCATCAAAAGGTCATAACATATATCAACAAATGTATATTTTCATTGATGTATATTTATTTAATAGTTTTAAAATATAAATAATTATGGCTATTTTAATTTACCAATGCATTTTTACAAATAGCTTCAAAAGGCAGCAAACCACGTACTAAATTGTCTATTATTTCGCTACGAATTCAACGAAACAAACAGCTCTTGAGATGGAGGTCGTATGCAAAACATATCACGATTAGATGATCTAAGGTTTAACTCATAATTAAATAAAATTTAGGGGCTAAATTGAAATTTTACCCCCCTTCAAAACAGCAGCCGCCGCGAACGGTTAATTTTGACCATTAAATTCTCACAACTTCGGCCCTTGTCGCCGACTGATGCAGCGCAATCTACGTGTGTCTTAGGTCGCCAGCGACCTAGCAAGGTGATGAGTCATGAACGACCTAGCGAGATATGTGATAAGTCACACAGCAAGCTACGACCTAGTGATCAACGACCTAACGGGCTAAGCCAACCAACGAGCGAGCTACGACCTAGTGATCAACGACCTAACGGGGTAACCAACCAGCGAGCTATGTTAAATCGCCAACCTTATCAGAGGCCACATTCTTCTACTTCTCTCACTTGGTCTTAAGTCGCACGCGACCTAACGAGTTATGTCAGATCTTATGCCGCTGAGATTCCTTAAATCGCTCCATGGATAGGTTGCTCATCTTCTTATATCGCTCCAGTGTTAAGTCGCTAGTTCACGAAGCTCTGTTGTATCCTTAGGTCGCTGAAGCTTAGGTCGCTTATGATGTTAAGTCGCGT
This sequence comes from Allium cepa, assembly GCA_030765085.1. NCBI lineage: Eukaryota > Viridiplantae > Streptophyta > Magnoliopsida > Asparagales > Amaryllidaceae > Allium > Allium cepa. The sequence continues at coordinate 517,060,751 of CM060938.1, forward strand.
AATACTGTATTTTGTTAGGTCGTGTAATATTAACTCGTGTTGTAAGTGTTTTGTAAGTCGTCTGTGTTAGGTCGTTAATGACCCGTGTTGAGTCGTAGGTCGCGAGCACCTGTTGTTAACTTGTACGTTGTTGTTAGGTCGGTCTGCTGAGTTTTAAAGCTATAAATACGGGTGTGTTGCCAGTTGTAAAGGGTGGTTGATTTTGGAAAAAAAAATGTTTGAGTGCTTTATGCCTCTTTAAAAATTGGAAGTTGAGTGTGAACTCCTTTCTCCATCTTCGGATATACGAGTGCGCTCGAATCAACGGATTTGAAGCCGATTCACGAAATCTCGTGCGCGAGATCAACGTCGAAAAATCATAGATCTTCTAACATAGCATCGTGCGCGATCAACGTGTTAAAGATAGCTAGAATCCGGTATCTCGAGAGATCAACGGATTTGGGCATTTATCCTGGGTATCATCAGTTCATCAGTTTATCATTGTATCGTTCCATCGTTGTTTGTTGTTGTTGCATCATTTGGTGACAACTTGTTATCACCACAACGTCAATTTGGTATCAGAGCTTGAATAGATTGAAGAGCTTGAAGAGCTAAGTAAGTTGAGCCAAGTTAAGTTCAAAACCGAGCTAAGTCAGGTTAGGTCGAAGCCGAGCTAGTGCAGGGCCGAGTTAAAGTAGTGTTTGTGTTGATCCGAGATTGTTGATAATCATGCCTCTAAGACGTGCTAATCGATTTCAAAATGTTAAAGATGTATATAGAAGACAAGAAGCTGAGCAGATGGAGCAGTGTATCAATGAAAAGTTTGATGAAGGTATTGGAAAGTTAGAGAAGTTGATGGGAGACATGAATCAAAGTCAAAGGAGAACTTCACCAGTTTTGCACCATAGTGGAAACAGAGTTTCACCTTTAGTTGTGGGAGAAAGAAGAATGTCACCCCAATCTTATCGAGATCAGAGAGAATCATCAGTCTTTATGAGGCAAGAACATCATGAGTATCGAGGTGAAGAGAGAAGAACGCATCGTGAGTACAAAATGAACCATATCGTGATGTTGAAAGATAGGGTAGAAGGACCATGTATGATAGTAGATATGTAGATGGTAGAGATCGATATCGAAGTACATCTGATTTTGAGGAGAATGGTGATAGAGGAAGTATTCATGATCGAGATCGAGGCCAAGTGCGAAATCGATATATTGATTCAGAGAATGATCGTAAATGGGAGTCGAGAATGAAAATAGAGATTCCAGAATTCAAAGGGGGAATGATAGCGGAAGAATTTCTGGATTGGTTATAAAATGTCGAAGAAATTTTTGACTTCAAGGAAGTACCCGAGCATCTAGAGTTAAGTTGGTTGCTAACGATTGAGGGGAAGAGTGTGACGACCCAGAAATTTTAACGAATTAAATTGGAATAATTAATTGTTTTTAAAATGATTAAAAGTTAATTTTAACTTGAGTTCAACATATCAATGTTTACTTGATTGTTAAATCATTGAATTGTATAGTTTAAATATTGAATTTAATAATTGAAATTGGGTGAATTGTTGAATCTGAGATGCTAAGCCTGATTAAAATAATTTGAAGGCTTATGAAATCTATAATGATGATACCAAAGGTAATAGAATGGTTGAAATTTAATTTAAAGGTAATTTCTTCAATTTTAATAATGTATCATTTAAGTTGAATTTAAAAATAGCCTTCCGAGGCACAGTCTCGGAATTCGACGAAACCAGTTCCATTGGATCCGTAATAGTTAGTTATTATCGGATTTTAATTTGTGGAGCAATCAGAGTCGTCGTTTGACCCTGGCAGCTCGAAACGCTTAGATTTATTTGGATCGATTTAATTTAATATCGATCGTTTAATTCCGTATCTCGCACATGTGTTCAAATTAGCCTCCGAAACACGTTCCATTATGTTCGGAACGCGGGTAAAACCTTATAGTCGCCTAGCGGCATCCCTTAAGAGGTGTTCGAAAATTTAAATGGCAATTAATGAGATGTTTTGAAAGTTTTACAATATAATAAAATTTAAAAAAAAATCAAGGGTCGAAGATATTTTCACTTACTCGTACTCGAGAAGCCTCTCACCCATCTTTATTAATTCCTCCCGTCTTCCTCTCTAATAGAAGCAGGAATCGAACGCGATTAAATATATATATATATATATATATATATATATATAAATAATGGCCGAAGCCGGCCTCTTCAAATCGAATTCATATTCGATTTCGAACTCGATGGCAAGAGGGGTCGCGATTGGATTTCGAGCACGCGCGGTAGAGGCTGGATGTCGTAATGGTTGGTAGCGACGGCTTCGACAGTGTCTAGGGTTTAGGAATTGATGGGTGTAGGCTCACAGGCTAGCGCGCGACATCTGGGGTTGGAGGCGTGAAGGGTGGGTGACTGTGATGGATGCTGGCAACTTCGTGGTCGGCTTGGGGTTATCGCGATGGTCGTTGCATGGTTTTGGTCGCGATTGGAAAGAAAGGGGGGCCTGATGCTCAGTATCAGGGTGAGAATTTGTTTTCCTTCCTGTTTTATTTAGTTTAAAAAAAAGAAAAAGGGAAAAGATTGGGGTTACTGATTTCAAATAGTACATTAACATCAAGTTTAAATAATTTTATTTTGAAATCTGTTTTATATATATATATGGGACAGTGAGTGTATAGGTTTTTGGAATAAAAAAAATATATATATACGAGAGTTCATATAAAATCAGTTTTAAAACACTTATATAGATTAGTTGTATGTAGTTCGTAAATTTATTGACTTATTGTTTAAATCAACAGTAAGTTTTTATAAATGTAATAAAATAAATATGCAAGTTTAGAACTTACTGTTGAGGATAATGCATTATGGTGATGAATTGTTAATTAACACATTTAATTATTTCAGTCACTAAGAAATTTATTAAAGGAAAGTTCAAATTTAAATTTATTTGAATGGGAAATTAATTGTTTAGTTAATTTAAACATTAAGAAATTTTATGATGTTTATTCAAGGTGTAAAATCATGGAAACAAGCCAGTTTGGGAAGATTTTCAAACGGCAGAATTAGAGGTGAGTAAATCTCACTCTGTTGAATTTCTATTTAAATTTAAATGGTTAAATTTAAATATTTGGTTGAATGGTTGAACTAATTTGATATGCACTGTGAATTGATGATCCGGTCTGTGATTTTGGATGATTCTCAAGTTAATTGTAATTTGACTCGAAATATTAGGGTTTAAGTTGTTTAAACTTAAATCATAAGAATGAATTGTTTCCATTTTAACGTTAATAAAGATTTAATGATTTGTGATTCATTAAATTAGTAGGGTAATTAGAATGGATAATAAATTAATTCAATCAATTAATGATTGGGGCGATTAATTTAGTAATTAAAGGTTTAAATTAATTAATTAATTAAAGTTAAGTCAATCTAAAAAGTTTATTAAATCCAGAATAATCAATGGATGGTTTGATAAGCGAATACTTAATGTAATTAATAAAAGATGATTACTTGTGTAATTAATCAAGAGATTATGATTAATTAAAGAGAAATTGATTTATTTAACGAAGTAAATAAATGGATAGCTAATTATAGGTTGAGATAATTCAAGGAAGATCAATATTGTGGTTGAATGATGTAAATAATGTGGATTAGGATGAATTGAAATATAATTGAAAATCATTAATTTATATAATCAATGATGTAATCAAAGATTGATTAATTAAGATTGACTATTCTATAATAAGTGACTTATGAAGTTAATTAATATAAGCATTTAAGGATTATTGTAATTAAATAGTTAATTAATTCATGAAGTAATTAAGATGACTTATTGATTTTGGTTAAGAATAATTAATATCGTGCAGTTAATTAAAGATAGTTACTTGAATGCAATTGAAGGATAATTAATCCAGGGTGATAAATTAAGATGAAGAATGATGGGTTGACCAACTAATTGATTTGGAGTTAATTAACGTTAAATGAAGGAATCTAAGTGTTTGAGGTTTGAAATTCAATTTGAATCAATTGAATTGATTTGTATGTGATAAGGCTTTGTTTATGAATGATTGAATGGTATTGGATGTTTTGATTGTGCGGATATCTCTGATATGAATGTTGTGTTTTTCGTACGGATAATTTGGGATAGGATGATGTGAGACTCGAGGAGGCTGGGATCGGGTATTGGGAGATACCCGAATCCACTTCGAACTTCGTATAATTTGATATGAGAAATTGATGGGTTGGTATGAATGGATTTAAATGAATCGTATTATTAAATCTAAACTTTGACACTTAGAAAACTTATTTGAAAATAAGTTAGGTCTATATCAAATTGTGACTTTGTAAATTGATTTGAGTTACCCGGGTTCTTTGTAAGTTGTATGCTTTGGTATTCTATGTTGGATGAGTTTACTCACGCTGGTTTCCAGCCTGACCCGGGCGTTACTTTGGTGTAATGCTCGGGTCAGACCGAGTATTACATATTTTCAGGTTAGGACGTTCTGGAGCTCAGGAGGCGAGCTGGATGGCAAGAACGCATAGAATATTTCCGCTGTAATTATATTATTGTAATTCTGAGATAAATTGATTGTATATGACCAGCATTTGAATATATGTGAAACTCTGATGTATTAAAATGTAATCGACAAATATAGTATTCTTTTGTAAGCTATTATTTATTATTATATTTTATCCGCTGCGAATGTGTGGTGTTTGATGTTTCTGTCCTTCTTCTTCTATCTCTTTCTTCTTTTTCATAACTATTTGGAATTTTCGGGTGTGAAAATTTCTAGGTCGTTACATTTGGTATCAAAGCTGAAAGGTTAAGCGAGAACCTTGGCTCTGGTGGGGATTACTCATTTAATAGAGTCTGTATTACTCTAGAATGAGTTGAGAATATATATATATATATATATATATATATATATATATATATATGAGCGCGTACTTGTTATTTTCTTATATAAAGATTTTAAATGATTTTATGTAAAATATATATTTTGATATATAAAGCAATATTTCATTTTAATAAATATTAAGGTGATTGGTTGTTAATTATTGAAATTAAAATTAAGAAGTAATATAATACAACCAAACTGAAGTCTAGAATTGGAATTAAATTAAGTAGGAACAAAAATATAGCTAAATTAAAATTTATGTGATTGAAAGTGAAATTCTAAATCTGGTTCCAAAATTTGAAATTTTGTTTCAAAGTAATGAAAAATAATAAATAAGTATTATTTGGATAACTGGGATTGGTTGGAAACAATGGGTTGTTTGAAAATTGATTTGTATTTAAAACCAAGGGTGGTTTAAAATTTTAAGACATGGCTGGGTGGGCCAAGAAAACAATATGTATATATGTATGATATCAAAGATAATTTGAAATAAACCCTAAGAGGTTGAGTTTTGATTTTCCCTGAAGTGTGATGTAAAAACCCTGAGTGATATAAGTTGTGAACTTATAAGAGGGAAAGAATTTTGAAGTTTGAAGCGGGAATTCAAGTTATGCAAGGTTGATTGGGTTAAGTAAATTGGAATTCAACTTGGAAAGTTAAATGGTTGATTTGAATTGGGGATTTGTGTGATCTCAAAATGGGTTTGATATTTAAAATTTGAAAATAGATGGGCATTTTAAAAATAAATTGGATGATATCATCCTTTTGTTAATAAGAATCTTTAAATTGAGAATGGTATTGTATCAATAAAATAAATTTGAATAAGTGAATTGTAAAATAAACTTGTTTAAGAACCGGCTTCAAGCTGGAAGATAAAATTGAGTAATAAATTAAATTCTTAAAATAAAATAGCATTGAACTCTTATTTGAACCTTGAAATACATAAGTAAAGATAATATAAAATGAAATTTTGAGAATTGGACTCAGAAATTAAAGAGATTAAAAACTTTAAATAAAAGTTGATTTGGTTAAAGAGTTAAACCAACCTTTGAGAATTTAACTCGAATTGATATAATTCGAGGTAGTTTAAATTCAAGATTAAAATTGAATTAGTTCAAAATTTAATTTGGTTTGAATTAATTGAATTGGTGATTGAAGATGTATAAGTTGAAGAATTTAAATGGGAAATTGAATTGAATTATATTTAAATGATTTGAATTTGAAATGGGTTCAATTGATAATAATTCACATTGATTGGAATAATTTGAAATTATAATATAAGTTGAACATGATTGAAATTAAATGGATTTGATTTAAATTGAGAAAGGAATCAGGGTTGATTCAACTTGAATTGGGATTAAATAAATTTAATAGAAATTGAAGTTATTCAAGTTAGAATTGAGTCAATTAATGGAAGCATACATTGAATTATTGGGATAGTGAACAGTTTGACTCTTGACTATTTTAAAAAATATTGTTTTAATACAAACTCATTTTTCTAAGCTATTAAATATATACAACCTTTCTTTTTAAAGCTAACTTATTATATATTTGTTTTACAAATATTTTTGGAGCTATTTAACCATTTTTCAACTATTTTCTAAACTAATTACTATTTTTCACTATTTTTCAACTATTTTACGGTTAGATAACTATTCTATAGCTATTTTGCAAACTAATAATTATTTTTCAACTACTTATTTTTAAAATTTTCAAGCTATTTTCTAAACTGGTCGAAGTTCAAACTGTTATGGATTTAATACCCAACTGAGATAAGAATTGAAGTGATAATTCAAATGGGGATTAAGGCAATTGTAAATAAGTGAAGGGGATTTTAAGGAAATATGAATAGAAAGGAAATTGATTTGGCTAAAAATCAATAAAATTAAATACGTAGGATGTATGTATATTATTCTATTCGCATAGTGATTTGATTCATATTTGAGCACAGAATTTCGAGATAGTAATATCGATCCGAGTTGGGATTTTTCACTCGATTTTCAATAGCGAACCTGGATATGGATTGTTGATTGGTTCTGGATGTTCTCTATCATAGTTATAGCTATGCAAGGGGAATGACAGTTTCTGGTCAAGAAACCAGATTAGTGTCCGCACTAGGAAGTCGGGTGGACGATACTAGTTCGGAAGTGAAATTGTGTGATCGAGTGAGCGATCAGATTGGCATAGCGTACGGATGTTATGTGTACATCGTACGGATTTGAATGAAGTTCATATTGGAAAGAGTAACCAAATTTGAATATTTGATTTTAAATAAACAAGTTATATATCTTTGTTGTATAAGATAAATCTTTCCTTGTTAAATCTATTGCCGGAAGAAAAGGATTTTTGAAGGTGTTTGAAGTATAAAAGGGTTTTATACAAGTTTGAAATGATCCAAAGTTTTAAAAATTATATATATCTGTATATATATAAAGGATCTTCTGAGGATTTTGGAAAAGGTTTTGAGAACCTTTGGATTGAGAAAGGCTTTTGATTTTTGGATAAAATCAATATGATAATTTGGAAAGCCAAGTTTGAGAATTATCGATTTTGGAATAATCTATTTTGTATAAATGAGCTTTGTATGAGATCATACTAGGTGTATGATTTGAAGATACTATGTGTGTATAGTATAAAATGTTTTGATGATGGCTCTGGGGAAAAAGGCGCTCCCTTGAAATGTACTTCTCAGGAGTGCCACCGGGTGGTGCTGCCTTGAGCCCCAAAGGAGGGGGTGTTCTAAAGTTGATCATGTAAGGAGTCCGGACAAAACTAGTTCCTGAGGATTATTGGGTACCGAAAGTCGAGGGCGCTGATGCCTAAAGAGGCATTTGGGTTATGCTGGGACGACAGTGTAACTCGATGTCGCTGCGATCTACTGTGGGGACCATAGCGAAATTCGTGTGGAGGATGAGTGCCAACAGTCTACACTTGATTTTGCCGGGAAGGCAACGCAACATCGGTAGACTGCGATCTATGGTCAAGTGGAGTGGAGAAGTTTAATTTTTGGCAGCGAAATTCGATGGCGTTGATGCCTACAGTTATATGGGTTTTTGCTGTGATAGCTACGTAACCCCAGTTGTAGCTGCGATCTGTCGTGGGTTCCATGGTGTAATCGAGGGGCACGGTGGCCTACAGTTATCTATGGATTTTGTCAGGATGGCAACGTAACCATCGGGTTAACTGCGACCATGGATGGGGGTGATGATTTCCAGAGCATCCTCACCAAAAATATTTTCTCTATTTTCAGAATCTGTTTTCTATATTTCAATAAAATTATTTTCAAAGGTATTTTCGCTGGATGTTGAAACGGGTTTGCCAAGTACTTATAGATTTTCAGTCCTACGCCTGATCAACGTATGACTGAATTTCTATGAGAACAAGGATGGACTGGTTGAGACATTGAATTATAAGAAATATTTTTATAAAGAGCTATTTTATTAGTATAATGTGAATTTAAAAGCATTTCTAAATTTTTTTTAAATGAAGATGTTGGAATTTTGGGGAAATAAAAGGAAATCCAAACTGGAATTTTAATGAAGTGATTTTGTAATTAAAATTGAATATTGATTTAGAAGTTGGAAATAAGCTAATTGATTAAATAATTGTTTGATTGAGTATGTTAATAAAATTTAGCTTGGGTAAATAAATAAACTGTAAGTTAATAATGGAATTTGAAAATGAATTCAAATTGTAAATAGAATTCGACTTGGATTTGATAATGAAATAAATAAGTGGAGATGTTGTAAGAATAAATAGAGTTTGATCGAAATAGTGATGGTTTGAATTACAAATAAAATTCAAGTGTGTTATAAATAATATTAAACGTAAATTGCAAGTAAATTAGATATAATGGAAAAATTGTCAAATGAGATGAAATTGAATTATAATAGAAATGGTTTGTGTTGCAAATAAAACCCAAGTGAATAGAAATAAATTGAGAATGACTTTGTATTAATAAAATAAATTCGAAATGAGTTAAGCAGGTGAATGTAAAATTTAAAATGGGGTGGATAAATTGGTTAATTGAATTAAATTATAAATGGATGAAGTTTGATTGAATGGAAATTAAATAAAGGTTTTAGTTGGAATTGGTTTGTCAGAATAGGCTTAAGTTATGAGACGAATAAATATGAAGTAAAAATCAATGAAAGCTTGGATTAAGTTAAGTTGGAAATGGTCATTAATTTATAAGTTTGAATGAGTAAAGCCTAATAAATTGTTTTGGATGAATCCAAGGCTGAGATAAAATGAAATGCAATGAATGGTTCGTAAATAATTTAGAAAAGAAATGGAATTAAGTGCAGAATGGGTTGAAATTAATTTAAAGTAGTTATAAACTGAAATAGATATTCTATTAAACGAATATCATCGAAATTGCATAAAATGGTTGTCGATCGGCGTAAATAAAAGTAATTAAATTCTATGAGTTGGCGAAGATTGAATAATATGATTTTGAAATCAAGTGAAGTGAATATGAGCTTGATTGGATTAAAAATAAATTGAATGTAAGCATTTGAATTGTAAACCATTAAAAATTGAATGAAATGGCATATAAATTTGGTTGGAAGCAATTGGAATAGCTTTAAATCATGTAAATCGCTTATGGTAAACGTTTGGTGCTTGTTGTTTATGAAATGTATATGTTTGGCTATTGGAAGTAAGTGGAATGCTAATGAATTCTCTATATATGGCACTTACATATCTAAATTTAGTAAGTACGGGTATCTGAAGGCCGTTTGGCTGGATTTGGATGCACTAATTGCTAAAATAAATAAGCCGCATGCTTAAAATGCTAAATAAGGTACGCCTATGCAATAAAAATAGGAAATATGAACTGTTTTTGCTTTTTCCGACCAGGTGGGTCGATGTATATATATTTATATCTCTTGTCAAATTGCAAAAGCTCCTCCGTACAAAGGAGACTATGCCAAAAAAAATTGGGAGTTAGAAAATTTTTGGAAAAAAAAAATTTGTTAACAACAAAATGGTTTCAAATTGGAAATTTAAAGTAAATTAGTAAATGAAACTAATATGAATCAGTTATAATGAAAGATAAAATTCAATATTCAGAATTGAAGACAAATTGAAATCATATGAAAACGGGGAAAAACTAATTTGAATCGAAGTGGGTATGAAACTTGCGTGAGGAAATGTATAAAATGAATTGTAATGTTACAACTGGATAATATTGTCAAGTAAGATATGCAGGTATAAAAAGGAGGGAAAGTAAATTGGATTTGATTCCAATAGATAAATGTGTATTACCCGATGAAAAGGTATGTGTTTAAATTTCTAGATGAAATTGGATTGGATTTTGACGTAGCCACTTGGTTTTTGTTTTCTTTTTGGAATTTGGGAGCCCGTAGAGGCCTTTTGTAGTTGTACCGAGCTAGCCGCGCAAAGGAGACGCTGGCAAAAAATTTCGGAAATTTAGAGAGTTAGAAAAATTTTGAGGAAATTTTGATAATTCAAAATTTGTTTTAAATTGAAATTTAAATGATTGAGCAAAGGGATATTATTTGATACTATAGAAAGTTTTGGAAGTTGCTTAAGGTGATAGTGGGTCTTTAATAAAGGATAGTTAGTAGGATGTTGAATTGTGAGTTGTTGAAAAAGTAAATGGGTATCGGACCATTCTTCCTAACTAGTAATTTCGGGGACGAAATTCTTTTAAGGGGGGAGGAATTTGACGACCCGGAAATTTTAACGAATTAAATTGGAATAATTAATTGTTTTTAAAATGATTAAAAGTTAATTTTAACTTGAGTTCAAGATATCAATGTTTACTTGATTGTTAAATCATTGAATTGTATAGTTTAAATATTGAATTTAATAATTGAAATTGGGTGAATTGTTGAATCTGAGATGCTAAGCCTGATTAAAATAATTTGAAGGCTTATGAAATCTATAATGATGATACCGAAGGTAATAGAATGGTTGAAATTTAATTTAAAGGTAATTTGTTCAATTTTAATAATGTATCATTTAAGTTGAATTTAAAAATAGCCTTCTGAGGCACAGTCTCGGAATTCGACGAAACCAGTTCCATTGGATCCGTAGTAGTTAGTTATAATCGGATTTTAATTTTTGGAGCAATCAGAGTTGTCGTTTGACCCTGGCAGCTCGAAACGCTTAGATTTATTTGGATCGATTTAATTTAATATCGATCGTTTAATTCCGTATCTCGCACATGTGTTCAAATTAGCCTGCGAAACACGTTCCATTGTGTTCGGAACGCGGGTAAAACCTTATAGTCGCCTAGCGGCATCCCTTAAGAGGTGTTCGAAAGTTTAAATGGCAATTAATGAGATGTTTTGAAAGTTTTACAATATAATAAAATTTAAAAAAAAAATTAAGGGTCAAAGATATTTTCACTTACTCGTACTCGAGAAGCCTCTCACCCATCTTTATTAATTCCTCCCGTCTTCCTCTCTAATAGAAGCAGGAATCGAACGCAATTAAAAAACAAAAAATAAAATATATAAATAATGGCCGAAGTCGGCCTCTTCAAATCTAATTCATATTCGATTTCGAACTCGATGGCAAGAGGGGTCGCGATTGGATTTCGAGCACGCGCGGTAGAGGCTGGATGTCGCAATGGTTGGTAGCAACGGCTTCGACAGTGTCTAGGGTTTAGGAATTGATGGGTGTAGGCTCACAGGCTAGCGCGCGACATCTGGGGTTGGAGGCGTGAAGGGTGGGTGACTGTGAGGGATGCTGGCAACTTCGTGGTCGGCTTGGGGTTATCGCGATGGTCGTTGCATGGTTTTGGTCGCGACTGGAAAGAAGGGGGCCTGATACTCAGTATCAGGGTGAGAATTTGTTTTCCTTCCTGTTTTATTTAGTTTAAAAAAAAGAAGGGAAAAGATTGGGGTTACTGATTTCAAATAGTATATTAACATCAAGTTTAAATAATTTTATTTTGAAATCTGTTTTATATATATATATATATGGGACAGTGAGTGTATAGGTTTTCGGAATATATATATATATATATATATATATATATATATATATGAGAGTTCATATAAAATCAGTTTTAAAAAACTTATATAGATTAGTTGTATGTAGTTCGTAAATTTATTGACTTATTGTTTAAATCAACAGTAAGTTTTTATAAATGTAATAAAATAAATATGCAAGTTTAGAACTTACTGTTGAGGATAATGCATTATGGTGATGAATTGTTAATTAACACATTTAATTATTTCAGTCACTAAGAAATTTATTAAAGGAAAGTTCAAATTTAAATTTATTTGAATGGGAAATTAATTGTTTAGTTAATTTAAACATTAAGAAATTTTATGATGTTTATTCAAGGTGTAAAATCATGGAAACAAGCCAGTTTGGGAAGATTTTCAAACGGCAGAATTAGAGGTGAGTAAATCTCACTCTGTTGAATTTCTATTTAAATTTAAATGGTTAAATTTAAATATTTGGTTGAATGGTTGAACTAATTTGATATGCACTGTGAATTGATGATCCGGTCTGTGATTTTGGATGATTCTCAAGTTAATTGTAATTTGACTCGAAATATTAGGGTTTAAGTTGTTTAAACTTAAATCATAAGAATGAATTGTTTCCATTTTAACGTTAATAAAGATTTAATGATTTGTGATTCATTAAATTAGTAGGGTAATTAGAATGGATAATAAATTAATTCAGTCAATTAATGATTGGGGCGATTAATTTAGTAATTAAAGGTTTAAATTAATTAATTAATTAAAGTTAAGTCAATCTAAAAAGTTTATTAAATCCAGAATAATCAATGGATGGTTTGATAAGCGAATACTTAATGTAATTAATAAAAGATGATTACTTGTGTAATTAATCAAGAGATTAATTAAGATGATTAATTAAAGAGAAACTGATTTATTTAACGAAGTAAATAAATGGATAGCTAATTATAGGTTGGGATAATTCAAGGAAGATCAATCTTGTGGTTGAAAGAAGTAATTAATATGGATTAGGATGAATTGAAATATAATTGAAAATCATTAATTTATATAATCAATGTTGTAATCAAAGATTGATTAATTAAGATTGACTATTCTATAATAAGTGACTTATGAAGTTAATTAATATAAGCATTTAAGGATTATTGTAATTAAATAGTTAATTAATTCATGAAGTAATTAAGATTACTTATTGATTTTGGTTAAGAATAATTAATATCGTGCAGTTAATTAAAGATAGTTACTTGAATGCAATTGAAGGATAATTAATCCAGGGTGATAAATTAAGATGAAGAATGATGGGTTGACCAACTAATTGATTTGGAGTTAATTAACGTTAAATGAAGGAATCTAAGTGTTTGAGGTTTGAAATTCAATTTGAATCAATTGAATTGATTTGTATGTGATAAGGCTTTGTTTATGAATGATTGAATGGTATTGGATGTTTTGATTGTGCGGATATCTCTGATATGAATGTTGTGTTTTTCGTATGGATAATTTGGGATAGGATGATGTGAGACTCGAGGAGGCTGGGATCGGGTATTGGGAGATACCTGAATCCACTTCGAACTTCATATAATTTGATATGAGAAATTGATGGGTTGGTATGAATGGATTTAAATGAATCGTATTATTAAATCTAAACTTTGACACTTAGAAAACTTATTTGAAAATAAGTTAGGTCTATATCAAATTGTGACTTTGTAAATTGATTTGAGTTATCCGGGTTCTTTATAAGTTGTATGCTTTGTATTCCATGTTGGATGAGTTTACTCAAGCTGGTTTCCAGCCTGACCCGGGCGTTACTTTGGTGTAATGCTCGGGTCAGACCGAGTATTACAGATTTTCAGGTTAGGACGTTCTGGAGCTCAGGAGGCGAGCTGGATGGCAAGAACGCATAGAATATTTCCGCTGTAATTATATTATTGTAATTCTGAGATAAATTGATTGTATATGACCAACATTTGAATATATGTGAAACTCTGATGTATTAAAATGTAATCGACAAATATAGTATTCTTTTGTAAGCTATTATTTATTATTATATTTTATCCGCTGCGAATGTGAGGTGTTTGATGTTTCTGTCCTTCTTCTTCTATCTCTTTCTTCTTTTTCATAACTATTTGGAATTTTCGGGTGTGAAAATTTCTAGGTCATTACAAAGAGCTATGGCATGGTGGCAACAAACTAAACTTACACGGGAAAGAATGGAAAAGTCGAATATTGTTTCATGGGAAAAGATGAAGAAGTTGATGAAGGCTACTTTCTTGCCTTATAATTATCAGTCTCTTATGTATCAGCGCTTACAGAATTTGAGACAAGGGACAAAGTCAGTAAATGATTATGCAGATGAGTTTTATCAACTGATTGCTAGAAACGATATCATTGAAACGGAGGAACAGTTGACATCTAGATTTGTTGGAGGATTGAGAATGCAAATTCAGGATATGGTAAATATGTTTGATCCAAGATCCGTTGCTGAAGCACACCAGAAGGCTCTAGCTTGGGAGAAGCAAGGTAAAAGAGGAGGTGGTGCATTTACAAGTTCGATCAATCAAGTGAAAGGGGCTAGAAGCAATCCTAATGTTTCCAAGGCTGTTAGTAAATCGGTTGTCAATGAAGTTGCTAAGACCAAGATCAACAACAATTTCAAGTGTTATAATTGTTAGGAGTTTGGTCATAAGAGCAATGAATGCCCGAAGCCTAAGAAGCGAGCGATGGTTGCTGAGATTGAGGATGAGGATGCAGAAATAGAATGTTCCAATTCAGCACAAGTTGAGGAGGAAGAAGAATTATTGGCGGGAGACGAGAGATATTCTTTAATGATGAGGAAATCTTGCTTGACGCCAAAGCAGGAAAGGAGACTAGCTGGTTGAGGAGTAATATTTTTCAGTCGACATGCACTATTTTGGGAAGGGTTTGTAAGTTTGTTATCGATGCAGGAATTTGTGATAACATCATCTCTACAGAAGCTTTAAAGAAGTTAGCGTTAAAGACAGAGAAGCATCCCAAACCCTACAAATTAGCTTGATTGAGGAAAGGTGGGGAAGTGAAGGTTAGTCGAAGAGCTTGTGTAACTTTTTCCATTGGAAAGTAGTATAAGGATGAAATTAGGTGTGACATGGTAGATATGGATGTATGTCATTTGTTGTTGGGAAGACCGCGGCAATTCGATAGAGCTGTGCAACACGACGGTAGGACTAACTGCAATAGTTTCATGTTCAATGGCACTAGAATCACTTTAGTTCCTAAAAAGCGACAATAAAGTGAAAGCAAGTTGGAGGAAATCGAAGAACTAAAAACTCTATTATCTTTGAAGGAATTTGTCAAAGAAGTAGAGGATGGGCCTCAAGTATTTCTGTTGACTGGACGTGAAAGTAGTGAAACGATTGAAATTCCTGAGGAAGTTAAGCCAGTGTTGAAGGAATTTGAAGCTGTATTTCCTGAAAAATTACCAAAAGAGTTACCACCGTTGAGAGACATACAACACCAAATTGATCTTGTTCCAGGAGCTGTGTTACCACATAGACCACACTATAGAATGAGTCCAAAGGAGCACGAAGAGTTGAGAAGGCAAATGGAGGAGTTACTTGAACAAGGGCGCGTACAAGAAAGTTTAAGTCCTTGTGTAGTATCAGCCTTGTTAGTGCCAAAGAAGGATGGAACTTGGAGAATGTGTACAGATAGTCGAGCACTAAATAAGATTACAGCGAGGTATAGATTTCCGATGCCAAGATTGGACGACTTATTAGATCAGTTGAGCGGAGCTGCTATCTTTTCAAAGATTGATCTGAAGAGTGGGTATCATCAGATTCGAATTCGACCAGGGGATGAATGGAAGACTGCATTCAAGATGCGGGAAGGGTTGTATGAATGGCTGGTCATGCCATTTGGTCTTTCGAATGCACCCGGTACTTTTATGCGAGTGATGAATCAGATCTTTCGACCGTTTATTAGAAAGTTCGTGGTGGTATACTTTGATGATATATTGATATACAGTGGAAGCACAGAAGAACATCTACAACACTTGCGGGAAGTGTTGATGATACTTCGTCAGGAGCAATTTTACGCGGCAACAAAGAAGTGCATGTTCATGACACACAGTGTTTTGTTTTTAGGGCATGTGTTGTCTAAGGAAGGAATCCATGTGGATCAAGGTAAAGTTGAAGCAATCAAGGATTGGCCACAACCTAGGACTGTAACTGAAGTGAGAAGTTTCCATGGGTTAGCATCATTTTACCGAAGGTTTATTCCACATTTCAGTAGCGTGATGGCACCAGTGATAGATTGTATGAAAGGAAAGCAGTTTGTGTGGACTGAAGGGGCTGATTCTGCTTTCCAACAGATCAAGACACTCTTGACTACAACACCGATTCTTAGATACCCGAATTTTCAGTTGCTCTTTGAGCTAGATACTGATGCGTCTAAGGTTGGAATTGGTGGAGTATTAAGTCAGAAGGGTCGTCCAATTGCTTATTTTAGCGAGAAACTTTCTGCAGCCAAGACAAGATACAGTACCAATGACTTGGAGTTCTATGCTATTGTCCAAGCCATAAAGCATTGTAGACACTACTTGTTTTATAAAGAGTTTGTGTTGCATACTAATCATGAAGCATTGAAACATTTGCAGGGACAGGATAAGATTACAGCCAGACATGCTTCATGGATCGCATACTTGCAGCAGTTTACATTTGTTGTAAAGCATAAGTCGGGAGTTACAAATCGAGTGGCAGACGCGTTGAGTAGAAGAAATCATTTGTTGACTACGATGAGAGTTGAAGTGACGGGGTTTGATGTATTTCCAGAGTTGTTTGTGAGGATCCTTACTTTGCTAAGATTGTAGATGAAGTTGAGAAAGGGAAGACGGATGAGTATGTGTTGGTAGATGGTTTTCTATTCAAAGGAAATCGGTTGTGCATACCAGAGTGCAGTTTGCGGATGAAGATTGTGTAGGAATTGCATGAAGAAGGACATGTAGGAAGAGATCGTACCTTGCAGTTGATTTCTCAATCATATTTTTGGCCTTCCATGAGGAAAGGAGTTGAAAGATTTGTGCAGAGATGTCACATATGTCAAGTTTCCAAAGGAACAGCTACGAATGCAGGATTGTATATGCCATTGCCCGTGCCTACTAGACCATGGGTTGATGTTAGCATGGATTTTGTTTTGGGTTTGCCAAGAACTCAACGAGGGAATGTTTCTATATATGTTGTAGTGGATAGATTTTCTAAAATGGCACATTTCATAGCTTGTAAAAAGACCGCTGATGCAGTCCGTGTTGCTCAATTGTTCTTTAAAGAGGTTTATCGACTACATGGGCTACCTGAGACCATTGTTTCTGACCAGGCTACTCGATTTTTAAGTCATTTTTGGTTGAGTCTGTGGAAGATGGTTGGGACTAAGCTAAATTTTAGTAGCGCCTATCATCCACAAACGGATGGGCAAACGGAAGTGGTGAACAGATCTTTGGGAAACTTGTTGAGATGTCTTGTGAAGGATAATTTGAAGAGCTGGGATGTGAAATTGTGTCAAGCGGAATTCGCACATAATCATGCTGTTAATCGAAGTACTGGATTCGGCCCATTTCAAGTGGTATATTCAGCAAATCCGAAAGGACCGTAGGATTTATCGACAATTCCACTTCAGAAAGGGGTTGTTAAACGAGCTTATGATTTCATGAATGAGTTGCAGGAGTGTCACAGGATTGTTCATCAACAATTGCTTAAGTTAAATGAGAAGTATAAGTAACTGGCGGATAAGAAGCGAAGGAGTGTGGACTTCAAAGAAGGTGATTTTGTTTACGCAGTATTGACGAAAGATCGTTTTCCAGTTGGAACTTACAATAAGTTGAAAGCACGAAAGATTGGTCCAGTAGAAATCGTGAAGAAGATCAATGAGAATGCTTATCAGTTAAGGTTACCAGATCATATTCATACTGCTGACGTTTTCAACGTCAAACATTTGATTCCGTATCATGAGCACAAGCCTGTTGAGGAAGAGGAAAGTGTGAATTCGGGGTCGAATTCTTTCCAACCTGGGGAGGATGATGCAGCGCAATCTACGTGTGTCTTAGGTCGCCAGCGACCTATCAAGGTGATGAGTCGCGAACGACCTAGCGAGATATGTGATAAGTCACACAGCGAGCTACTACCTAGTGACAACGACCTAACGGGCTAAGCCAACCAGCGAGCGAGCTACGACCTAGTGATCAACGACCTAACGGGCTAAGCCAACCAGCGAGCGAGCTACGACCTGGTGATCAACGACCTAACGGGCTAAGCCAACCAGGGAGCTATGTTAAATCGCCAACCTTATCAGAGGCTGCATTCTTCTAGTTCGCTCACTTGGTCTTAAGTCGCGCGCGACCTAACGAGTTATGTCAGATCTTATGCTGCTGAGATTCCTTAAGTCGCTCCATGGATAGGTCACTCATCTTCTTATATCGCTCCAGTGTTAAGTCGTTAGTTCATGAAGTTGTGTTGTATCCTTAGGTCGCTGAAGCTTAGGTCGCTTATGATGTTAAGTCGCGTAATACTGTATTTTGTTAGGTCATGTAATATTAACTCGTGTTGTAAGTGTTGTGTAAGTCGTCTGTGTTGAAAGAGGCTATTCGGTAGGATCGTGTAATATGGAATAACGGAATAGTCTAGGTAGATAAAGAAGTAAAAGCAAGGTAGACACCAGGATTTTATACTGATTCGGACCTCTAGTCCTACGTCCAGTCCCTAAGCTTCACTTAGGAATTCCACTAACTAACACCCTCACTTAACCCGGAGGAATAGGCTTACAACTTACCCGGAACAACCGAACGGGATTTCTTGCCTCAACTACCGAAGAGGACTTCAACTCAATTACTAAAAAACAATATTTGACTTGTTGTGTTCTTATCAACACTAATGAGTCTAATGTAGTACAATATTCCTATAATCTTATCCTCAAGAGTATGCAATGTGTTTGTGAAGATTTAGGAAATGTGAATTGCTATGAATCAAAAGAATGTTAAAAACAAAGCAGTGATTCAAGCAATAGATTTGTGATTGCTTTGAGAATTTCTAGTAATATGTTCTAGAAGATAGTAAGATTAAAGCAAGAGAATTCGGTAAATTGAAGATGTTAGAATTATGTATTTATACTTGTAGAAGAGGTGCATCTGTTGGCTAAGGGTGCAGATAAGAGATGCTTCCATTTCCATTGGTGAATGGTTGCAACTCTTGGGAGGAATAAGGTGTCCATTCAGAGAAAATTCGCAGGTTCAAATTCAGTCAACTGAAAATATGAAGGAAAATTTTCAGGAACAAATTCAGTCGACTGAGCAAGGTGATTCAGTCGACTGAAACTGTACATGTTTGTATATGTGTAACAGGTTCAGTCGACTGGTCATCCCTGTTCAGTCGACTGAACTATTAAATTATGCACAGTGAATGTTTATTAAAAAATGAAATTTATAAAATGTGTTCTAGTGTATGTGCAAGCCTCTTGAGGATAGATTTTAACAATAAATCTAAACTAAGACCTATATAAAAATCATACTTATGTTTATCCTTGGTCTTCATCGTTCTTTCTTTAGCTTTGCACATATCTCTTCCTTTTTGTTGAAGCACATTGTCATTGATCAAAATCTTAGCGTATCAACATTCTCCTCCTTTTTGATTGATGACAATACTCTTATGTGTAGAGATTATTTCCTCCCCCTGAATATATGCACTATCTTTTCTACAAAAACATGGTTAATAATACAGATTTCTCCCCCTTTGTCATCGACAAAAAAGAAGTAATAATCACAGAAGTATATTGTCAAAAACAATCACTGATATGCATGTCTATCGTTTAAGAATGTAGCATATAATATAGCATAAAAATGTAGCATGAGAAATAAAATATAGAATGTTGCATGAATAAAACATAAAATGTAGCATGAATGAAACATAAAAGGCTATTTATACAAGCCTTGTGATTAGTGTCTTTGAAATAAAATAAAATAAAAAAATATATAAGAGTTTATTCATCTTTGTCCCAATCATATGAGGCTTCTCTCCCTCCCCTTGGTTCGCGGATAACGGGTCCACCTGTGGGAGGTCTATAACTTCCTTCTTGACCACCACTAGTGCCACTCGTGCTGCTGCTTGTATGTTCTTCGGACGTTGTCCATGTGAAAGTAGGTGCAGGACGCTTACCGCGCGATGTTGAAGCGGTAGTGGAAGTTGAGCATGAGATGGCATCCCATAATTTATTGAAGAATCCTTTAATTTTATCAAGTTTGTGATCTACCTTCTTGAGACGATTATCAAGAATTTGTTGATTTCTTGATAAAATTCCTAACGATTGGTTGGTAGTAAAACTTGGCTCAAATGATACGAATTTCATCTTCTCGGTCGAAAGGTTCTTCATGTGGAGCTTGTGGAGGTTGTTGCGCTTGTGGAGGTTGTTGTTGTTCTTGATGCCTAGCTTCCCATTCGGCAAGAGATATGATGCGAGGAGGTCTATCCGGGAGTTGCGTAAGGCTTATTGTCCGTTGGTTAATTTGATGGACCATTGTATTTTCGGACTCGGGTAATGGCGTACCAACATTGAGGAGAAGTCTCATGATATATTCTCCAAAATATATAGTTTGCATTTTTCCATTATTAAATGTGAGAAACTCATCAAGGATTAGTTGGAGCCAATTGACTTGAATATTGCCCCCAAATAGCGTATAGAGCTCGATAATTGATTGGGTAGACAAGTTTATAGGAACCTGTTCGTGGAGCAATTGTTCTCATAAGAGCTTTGTGAAGTATTCTAGCTCTAGGTCGTAGGGAAGTGGACTTAAAATCTCGAATGTTGACATTATCATCCAGAAATTGATGATTTATGTTATCTCGAATTTGTGGATTGAATTCTACCTCATCAAGCTTTCTTCCTACGTTAGGTGATCCTAATATGTGTGCCATTCGATCTAAGGAGAACCAAACTTTCTTCCTACACACCATACTCCAAACACTATCATTTGGATTTCTTGGAGTTTGGTGTCCAAGATTAAGATTTGCATACAATAGTTTGACCATGATATGATTTATTGCATGGTCGTTCCTTTTTAAATCTAAAAGAGAAGTTAAACATGCCCGATCCATTAATGCTTGAATGTTGTATGTCTGAAGGCTTTGAAAATCAACAAAGGAGTGCTCGAAAATGCGAGAATTCTTCATTTTATTCCACCTCGTTACAGCTACTCCATCATAGAGCCATTGTGCAATTTGAGCATCAATTGGCTCGGAGGATGAAGAAGAAGAAGCTCTTGATATTTTTGGTGCCATTTTGTTGTGAGATTTGAGAGTAATTTGTGAATTGGAGGCTAGGGTTTTGGAAAACAATGGGGAAGAGAGAACTTTTGGAAGGTAAAAAGTGAAGGTAAAAAGGTGAAAACTGGTGGATAAAAGGGAAAAGTTGCCTGGGAATTGGCGTTCAGTCGACTGAAAAAGTCTGTTCAGTCGACTGAAATTTTGGCCGAAGTTTTCTGTGTTAAATTTAGTCGACTGAACAGAGTTTTTAGTTGACTGAACTATTGTGTATTTGTTTTCTGCCTACTGTTCAGTCGACTGAGCAGTAAGATTCGGTCGACTGAACCTTGAGTTTTTGGAATTCTAAAATTTAAAAACAAAATTCAATAAACGATTACAATAGTATAGACATAATACAATATAACAACATGATTTGGCCATCGAAATAATCATTTCTTTGGAGATGGACTATTTTTCTTTTTGCGTCCTTCATTCTCCATATAGTTTATATCCCATGAATTTGAACTATACTGAGGAGTCTTTGGCGACTTCCAAGGATTCACGGGATCGGCTGGTGTACGGTATGACGAAGATGGATCATATGAACTAACTGGCCGAGGCAGAGGCTCAGTCACTTCGTTTTTCTTTGAGCCACAAAAACGTAAACCGATTTTCTCTAGGAAGCTTAATCGTCTAGCCGTTACTTTTTGTTCGAAATATAATTCTCGTTGAAGATCTATTTGTTGTTGTTGAATGTGATGAATCTCATCAATCTTTCTTTTCGTGTCTGGTGAGATAAAAAGACCACGTTTAGCCTTCTTCGATTCCGCTGTGTAGCCAGTTCGATAGTTGTTCCATTTATAGACTGGCTCATGCTTTGGTGTTGGAGTAGGAAGTTTTGGTGATGTTGGTGAATTATCGATCGAAGAGGTGATGTTGATTGGGGAGTATGAGTTGTTTAAGGACATTTTTATATCGACTTTTCAATTTTTTTGTAAGTGAAAATGAGTTGTGAAAATGAAAATAAGTTAAACGTGTATTTATAGGATGAATATTCTAAAAATATTGTGGTGATAATTTATCAAAGTTTTTAAACCAAACAAAGATTTAATGGTTAAAATTAATCAGTTAGAAATGTATGGATTAGAGATAACCCTTATATTATTATTTATAATGTATCATTATTTTGAAAATATAAATTGAAAGTCATAGTTTTCTTCATTCAGTCGACTGAACATATAGATTTAGTCGACTGAATTGTAAAAAAAAAATTTGATAAATTTCTCTATAAAATATCTTTAAAAGAGATTATTCCTAATTCTCGTCGTAATTTTATAAAGGAGTTTTCTAATGAAGGTTTAGTAAATATATCGGCAAATTGATTTTTGGTAGAAATATGTTCTAAATTTATGGTTCCTTTTTCGATATTGTCACGTAGAAAATGGTGACGAATATCTATATGTTTTGTATGAGAGTGATTAACCGAATTTTTAGATAAGTTTATTGTACTTGTATTATCACAATATATTGTAGAGTTTGTTAAATTTATATTAAAATCCTTAAGTGTTTGTTGCATGTAGATAACTTGAGTACATGCTAAGGCGGCTGATATATATTCCGCTTCACACGTGGAAAGTGAAACACAATTTTGTTTCTTACTAAAACAAGATACAAGTGATTTTCCGATGAAATGGCACACACCACTTGTACTTTTTCTATCTGTTTGAGATCCACCAAAATCAGCATCACTGAATGATACTAACTCAAATGGACACTCTTTTAGATAGAAAAGACCAAAATCTTTAGTATCATTAAGGTATCGCATAATTCTTTTTACCGCTCTTAAATGTGATTCTTTAGGATTAGATTGAAAATGTGCACATAAACATACACTCATCATTATGTCTGGTCTACTAGCGGTTAAGTAAAGTAAGGAACCTATCATACTTCTAAATAATTTTTGATCTATACTTTTGCCATTTTCATCTTGATCGAGATGAGTAGTAGTACTCATAAGTGTAGGTTTAGCAGAAGTGTTCTCCATTCCGAAACGTTTAATTAGATTAGCATAATATTTTTCTTGGTTTATGAAAATTCCATTTGTTAATTGTTTAATTTGAAGTCCGAAAAAATATGATAATTCTCCCATATGAGACATTTCGAATTCCTTAGTCATTATATTTGAAAATTCTTTACATAAATTTTCATTTGTCGAACCAAATATAATATCATCTACGTATACTTGAATTATTAAAATATCTTTAGTAGTATTTTTAATGAAAAGCGTTCGATCAACTTTTCCAATTTGAAATCCCGAATTTAGTAAGTAACTTTTAAGTCTTTCATACCAAGCACGAGGTGCTTGTTTAAGACCATATAGTGCTTTCTTTAATTTATATACATGATCTGGATATTTTTCATGTATAAATAAAGGAGGTTGTTCTACGTATACATTCTCTTTTATAAAACCATTTAAAAATGCACTTTTAACATCCATTTGATAAAGTTTAAAATTGTGAAAACATGCAAAAACTAATAGAATACGTATTGCTTCAAGTCTTGCAACGGGAGCAAAAGTTTCTTCAAAATCAATACCTTCTTCTTGATTATATCCTTGTGCTACTAGTCTAGCTTATTCCTAGTTATATTACCTTGTTCATCTATTTTATTTTTGTAAACCCATTTTGTTCCTATAACAGATTGATTATTCGGACGGGGAACTAATTCCCAAACATCGTTACGTTCAAATTGATTTAATTCTTCTTGCATTTCAATAATCCAGTGATCATCTATTGATGCTTCTTTAGGATTTTTAGGTTCTATTGTAGAAATGAAAGCCACATGACCCATTTGATTTAGTTGATTTCTTGTCTTAACTTGAGAATTGATTTCACCTATTATGTTTTGAGTAGGGTGATCTCGTAATATTCTTGGTGACGATCTTAGTTCATTATTACAACTTTCAAGATTTGTATTTTCTATATTTATAAATTCTTCATCATATTTTATACTTAATTCTTTGTTGAAATTTTCATCAAAAGATACATGTAAGGTTTCTTCGATTATGTTTGTTCGTTTATTAAATACTCGATATGCCTTACTTCGTTCTGAATATCCTACAAAAATTCCTTCGTCGGCTTTTGGATCAAATTTACTTAGTTGTTCTTTTGTATTTAAAATAAAACATTTTGATCCAAATATTTTAAAATAAGATATATTTGGGTTTTTGTTATTGAATAGTTCATATGAAGTATTTTTAGTTAATGGTCTAATTGATATTTTATTCTATACATAGCATGCAGTAGCTACGGCTTCTGCCCAAAAATATTTTGGTAGAAAACTTCCATTTAATAATGTCCTAGCGCATTCTTGTAATGTTCTATTCTTTCTTTCTACAACTCCATTTTGTTGAGGAGTTCTAGGAAATGAAAAATTATGATTTATTCCTTTCTTTTTACAGAAAGTTTCAAAAGCTTCATTTTCAAATTCGCCTCCATGATAACTTCGTATATTTTTAATTTTCAAATCTTTAGTATTTTGAATTCTTTTGACAAATGTTTTAAAATGCTCAAAAGTATCACTTTTATTTTTCATAAAAATAGTCCATGTATATCTTGAGAAATCATTTACGATTACAAACACGTATAGATTATGATTAATGGATTGAACTTGTGTTGGTCCAAATAAATCCATATGTAGTAATTCTAATGGTTGTAAAGTCGAAATATTTTTCTTAGATTTGAAAGAAGATTTCGTTAATTTTCCTTTTTGACAATCATCACAAAGATTATTTATTTTAAAGTTTATTTTGGGTAAACCTCTTACTAATTCATTTTTGGAAAGTTTTCTAATAGTTTTAAAATTTATATGACAAAATCTTTTGTGTCATAACCAAGGATCATTATCTTTGGCTAGTAAACACATACTTGTATTATGGTTAATATTCATATTTAGAACGTATATATTCCTATCTCTATTTCCTTCAAAACAAGATTTTGGTTTTGATCAAAAATACTACATTTATTTTTCGAAAAAGTTACTTTAAAGCCTTTGTCACAAAGTTGACTTATGCTAAGTAGATTATGTTTTAGATTTTCAACTAATGAAACATTTGTTGTAAAAGGTAAATTTGATGTACCGTAATTGCTCACATCTCCTTTGCCAATGATATAGCCTTTTGAATTGTCTCTGAAGGTAACCGAGCCACCATCAAAGTATGTGATGTTTATAAGCATATCTTTGTCTCTGGTCATGTGTTTTGAGCAACCACTGTCTAGTATCCATTTCTTATTTTTAAGTGGGACCTGAAAATAAATACAAGATTATTGGTACCCACCTTTTAATAGGGTCCAAAAAAGTTAGAGCTTAGGAAGCCAAACCCAATTTGGCTTAGTGTCCTTTTTATAAATATAGTTTTTATTATAATGAACACTATTCATAAATGTTTTAATATATTTATTCCTAATGAAAATATTCTTAGTCTTTGGAACCCAAATTTTGACTATCTTGGTTTCTACTTTTGTTTTAATAGGTTCTCTTAATAAAATTTGTTGTTTTGAATCAATATTCCTTTCAAAATTTGTATTTTTCTTTTTAGGAATTTTGGACTTCTTTTTATATCCTAATCCATGTTTATTTGAAGAAGATTGAGAATTTTCTAAAATCTTAGATAAATTTTGTCTTCCTTTGTTAAAGTTAGAAACATTTTTAGTGATGTTATCTAATCTAGCTTGAAGACTATTATTTTCTAACTCAACTTGTCTAATCTTAGTTTTTAACTCATGATTTTCAGAAACAATTGTATCATTCTTTGTCTTTTGAGTTTCAATTTCTTGACTTAAAAGTGATAATTGAGTTTCCGAATTTGAATGAGATTCTTGAACTTTTTCAAGTTCTTCTTCTAAAATTTTCTTTTCATCTTTTAACATATCCCTTTCAAATTCAGCTTTGTTTTGATTTTCACGAGTTTCTTTGAGTTTCTTTTTAAGGGTTTTTATTGTGTTCAAAAGTTCAGTGTTTACTTAAATTAAATCATCGAAAGTTAAATTACTAACTTCAGATTCTTGAGCCATAAAGCATACATTTGCCTGTTCATCGTCGCTATCATTTTCACTTTCGGATGAAGATGAATCTGAATCATCCCATGTTACAGAGAATGCCTTCTTTTTGAATTTCCCTCTCTTGTTTTTGTTACTGAGAGCTTTATGATTTTCCTTCTTTTGCTCTGGGCAATCCTTGTGCATGTGACCTTTCTTGTGACAGTTGAAACATTCTATATTCGAGGATGTAGGTTTGTTCAAGAAATTCTTATTGAATCCGTTTTTATTTCCTTTTCTATATCTTAAGAATTTCTTGAAATTTTTGGCTATAAATGCTAAATCCTCATCTTCAGACTCTTATTCTTCCTTTTCTGTATGAAAAGCTACATTCTTTCTTTCTTGAGCTTAATCTTTCTTAGCTTGCATATTTACTTCATACGACATAAGATTTCCAATCAATTCCTCTGGTTTCATTGTAGATAGATCATTTGCTTCCTCGATTGCTAGTACTTTTCTCTCCCATTCATCAGTGAGTGAATTTAGAACTTTAGGAACAATGTCAAAATACGTGTATTTTTCTCCTAGTCCGATTAAAGCATGATGAATGTCTTGAAATCTCGAGTACATGTCATTGATGGATTCATTTTGTCGCATTCTAAAGTTTTGGAATTGATTCTTCAGCATGGATATCTTTGTTTGTTTAACCTTGTTTGTGCCTTCATGTATGACTTTAAGTGTTTCCCAAATTTGATATGCAGTAGTACATATGCTAACATGGTTGAATTCGTTTCTATCAAGGGCGCAAAATAGCATATTCATAGCTTTGGCATTTTCACTAGCTTCATTCTTTTGAATTTGTGTCAATGTAGGATAATCAGTTGTGGGTACAACGAACTCTGCTTGAGTAGCATTACAGGCTTCGAAACTTGTTGCTTGCATATAAATCCTCATCTTTGTAGCCCAATAGTTATAGTTTAGTCAATTGAATAGAGGAGGTCTTTGGGTAGATTGTCCTTCCGCAAATGTAGAACTATAGACAGATGTTGTGCTTGTACTTGCGTTATTTTCCATATTATCAATATGTCTAATAACGGTGTTATGGTTATAGGACGGCCTTGCTCTGATACCAATTGAAAGAGGCTATGCGGTAGGATCGTGTAATATGGAATAACGGAATAGTCTAGGTAGATAAAGAAGTAAAAGCAAGGTAGACACCAGGATTTTATACTGGTTCGGACCTCTAGTCCTACGTCCAGTCCCTAAGCTTCACTTAGGAATTCCACTAACTAACACCCTCACTTAAACCGGAGGAATAGTTTTACAACTTACCCGAACAACCGAATGGGATTTCTTGCCTCAACTACCGAAGAGGACTTCAACTCAAATTACTAAAAAACAATATTTGACTTGTTGTGTTCTTATCAACAATAATGAGTCTAATGTAGTGCAATATTTCTATAATCTTATCCTCGAGAGTATGCAATGTGTTTGTGAAGATTTAGGAAATGTGAATTGCTATGAATCAAAAAAATGTTAAAAACGAAGCAGTGATTCAAGCAATAGATTTGTGATTGCTTTAAAAATTTCTAGATAATATGTTCAAGAAGATAGTAAGATTAAAGCAAGAGAAATTGGTAAATTGAAGATGTTAGAATTATGTATTTATACTTGTAGAAGAGGTGCATCTGTTGGCTAAGGGTGCAGACAAGAGATGCTTCCATTTCCATTGGTGAATGGTTGCAACTCTTGGGAGGAAGAAGGTGTCCATTCAGAGAAAATTCGCAGGTTCAAATTCAGTCGACTGAACAGAGAATTCAGTCAACTGAAAATATAAAGGAAAATTTTCATGAACAAATTCAGTCGACTGAGCAGGGTGTTTCAGTCGACTGAAACTGTACATGTTTGTATATGTGTAACAGGTTCAGTCGACTGGTCATCCATGTTCAGTCGACTGAACTATTAAATTGTACACAGTGAATGTTCATTAAAAAATGAAATTTTAAAATGTGTTCTAGTGTTTGTGCAAGCCTCTTGAGGATAGATTTTAACAATAAATCTAAACTAAGACCTATATAAAAATCATACTTATGTTTGTCCTTGGTCTTCATCGTTCTTTCTTTAGCCTTGCACATATCTCTTCCTTTTTGTTGAAGCACATTGTCATTGATCAAAATCTTAGCGTATCAACATGTGTTAGGTCGTTAATGACCCGTGTTGAGTCGTAGGTCGCGAGCACCTGTTGTTAACTTGTATATTGTTGTTAGGTCGGTCTGCTGAGTTATAAAATCTCTATAAATACGGATGTGTTGTCAGTTGTAAAGGGTAGTTGATTTTGGGAAAAAAACTGTTTGAGTGCTTTGTGCCTCTTTAAAAATTGGAAGTTAAGTGTGAACTCCTTTCTCCATCTTCGGATATTCGAGTACGCTCGAATCAACGGATTTGAAGCCGATTCACGGAATCTCGTGTGTGAGATCAACGTCG
This sequence comes from Allium cepa, assembly GCA_030765085.1. Classification (NCBI taxonomy): domain Eukaryota; kingdom Viridiplantae; phylum Streptophyta; class Magnoliopsida; order Asparagales; family Amaryllidaceae; genus Allium; species Allium cepa. The sequence goes on from CM060938.1 coordinate 517,089,378, forward strand.
AAAAATCGTAGATCTTCTAACACGGCATCGTGCGCGATCAACGTGTTAAAGGTAGCTAGAATTCGGTATCTCGAGAGATCAACGGATTTCGGCATTTGTCCTGGGTATCATCAATTCATCAGTTTATCATGTGTCGTTCCATCGTTGTTTGTTGTTGTTGCATCATTTGGTGACAACTTGTTATCATCGCTGCGTCACCGACCAACCCAAGACAAACCCTCTTTACCTTCGCTATCAGTTGAACCAAGCGTCACCACTATGTGCCCATGTCACGATAGTTTTCTACCAAATTCAGTTGCCTCGATCACCAGTTGATCGAATTCCAACCGTAATTGGGCTCTTATCTTAAAGACGGACCTATTGACGCCAGTTATGACATCTAATTCGTCCTAAATCGGAAGTTCCCAATTCACCATCTAGGGTTTTATAGGTTTTGTTTTAACTATGATTGCTAGTCACTATGTGCTTCATTTCTAAATAGGAACACTTGTCAACTTTTCATCTAATTGAGACGATCGATTTGATATAAATAATTTCATTTGTATTGGACACCATGAGTTTCAAAATAATTTTGGATTAGAGAAGACTTTGCATCATTAATAGGTAGATAATAAGTAATTTCAAGGTTAGTGAAGAGAAAGTAGGCTGGTAGTGGCTGGGGTTAGGGAAGCTCAAATTTATAAAAAAAATCTTGGTATTTTGGGTTCATAACATTTCTGGATCCAAAAATACTCATTTCGATTAATGTGATATTACATCAGTTCTGGATCCAAAAACCATAACATATGATATATCAAAATTCATTTCCCAAGCATTCTAAACACAAAATGAAATTATCAAAATTCCTAAAAAGATAATCCTTCTTAAAATTGTCTTTTTCGTCAATTTATTTGAAAGAGATATTTTGAAATTAATTAATAGTTAATATGTCAAATTTGTGGATCATTATATCTGATGTAAACGCAACGTGACTGTCCCTTAGAAGAACGTTTAGAAGCTTAAAGTTGTGGTAGTAGGGAAAGACGTAAAAGATGCATCAAACATAATCCTTTTACATCATATGTACTTTTACAAGGATCTAAATATTCCAATATTCATAAATATTAAATAATCATTGAATATTAATTAAACATAAAGTATTAGAATTTAAATTTAAATTAAATTGATGATTAAAGTTAAAAAGCCTCTTGTAATTACCAGTTTGATCAATCTTTTTACCCATCGCCAAATTGATGATCTTCTGCTCGATGTATTATTATATTGTGTAGTGTAACCATGAGTCTTGTTACTAGCCACTAAAATCCGTTTTAATAAAATTATGAGTGCACTCCTAATTTTGAGGACCATTCATTTATTAAAATGAAAATTTAAATAATTAATAATTATTAAATAATTATTAAATTTTAAATATTAAATTTTAATTGAAATAATAAGATTCACCATGGAGTATTAAATAGTGGAAATTAGTTATGCATTCAAACTTACCACTTTTGTCCCTAACAAAAAGAAATTTTCACGAAACATAATCACTTCAACAAAAATTTGTAGGTTTCAGTTAAAATATTGGTGATAAAAGCTGCAAATTTGGGCTGAGAATAATTATTGGAGCTACCATGAAAATTATCTTTAGAAGGGACAAAAGTCTGTTTTGAAACTTTCAAAAGGGTGTATGACAAAAGTTCCCTATTAAGTATATGTTAATCGTAAATATCAATTATTTTATAAAATACACTATTTTTTTTTTTTACTTTTTATCCAATCTCGAACCAAGGCGTCATAACCTTTATATCTATGAATGCTTTTATATTTTGAATCCAATCATGATGTGACTTTAGTAAAATAGTTATGGGTACCTGTTTTCTATGTTATTTTAAAAAAAGTCACTTTAACAATGAATACAAAAGTTGGATTCTTGTATTTAAAAAATAAAAAGTGCAAGGTAATTTGCATTTTTTTGATAGAAACACAAGTTGACTTGCACACTTTTGATTTTTTACGAAAGTTCTACAAAATTGGATAGTGAAAAAAATATAGTTATTCGACATAAATGCACTTAAATAGTAATTACAACTACCTATGAATAAATAAATTTGATTTCTTAATTTTAGAAAATCCTTCAGAAAATGCAAAGTAATTTGCACTTTCTCTAAAAAAAAGTACAAGCTAGTTTGCATTTTTTCCGGTTTTAGAAAATGGAGATCTAATTTTCAAAATCATTGCAACTACATCAGAAATGAAATGTGATATAAGCCCATTTGACTTTGACTTTTAGTCTGGCTCTGGTACATTTTGTTCAGCAATGCAGTGAAATATAATGATGAAAATAAAAATGGTCTAAAGCAGGCGGGGAAGCTAGCATATTCCTGTAGTAGGCAAATTCTATTAATGCATCAAAATTTACTTTACAGACAGGTATTTCTTAAGGGAATTTATTATTAAGTCACCTTCTCTTAATGCAACTTTACATATTTTTCTTATATTCCATTAAATTGAAATCTTAAAATTAATGAGATTTGACCAAATCAATATATTTTGATGAAAATTTATTATTTTTTTTGTCACGAAAAAAAAAATTGGTTAATACAACTTTTACAACTAGTTACTCTGATTTAAACATGCAAGTATCTTTTTAAAAAAAAATTAGAGCTGAATTTATTGAAATTAATCAATTATGAGAAATAATAAAGAAGTTACAATATTAGCATTGAAAATTGAAGGCCATTTTATTTAATTTTGACTTAGTTTAGCTTTAAAAAAAAAAATCTTAGTTTTGCATGGGTTGAATTCTTTTTATAGAAGAGTGAGCACTCATATTTAGTTATTTTATGATAAAAGGAACAAAAACTACAATACGTGTGGTAGATGGCCTACAAAAACAACTTGACATGAATGATGAAATGCAGTGATAAGTTTTGTATGGGTTATAAGTTTTAACGAGGGAATATGAAAACAAGGGTAATATTTTAAAAAGAATGGTATATGTGAAGTATTTTTTGATTTATACAATTTTTTATATTTTTCGATAAGCTAAGTGTATGAATAAAATCACGTTTTCAAGAAATTGGATAAAGTAGGAAGAATGAGAAACGTATATGAAATTCCAAGAAGCGAACCTCAATGATGATATACAGACTTAGTGAAAATTAGAAATGTATCCAAACCAATTTAGTAATATCCCAAAAGAAAAGGGAAGATGGTGGTACGACCCGTATATAGGAAATGACAGTTCGTTGTCCGATCCGAACATGTAAGACGTCCAGTCCGTGTCCATACGATTCTCATTTAGGACACGAATTAGGGCAAAAAAAATATACGAAAAAATATCTGTTCGAAAATGTTCGATGTTTTTCTATTGTCCGAACATTGTTCGACTCGTACGAACAATGATCAAAATTAAAGTTTGTCCGTTCCGTGTCCATTTGAATCTCTTATAGGACAGGACTAGCACACACCTCCGTCCAGTCCGGTCCGATCCGTTTACAACCCTGTCTACACCTGCATTTTTTCCACAGAATGGTAGACAGGTAATTACAATTATGCTGCAAGGCCCAAACAATAACTTGACATTTTGTGCCGCAGACGTGGAAAGTAATTTATTTGTAGCTGATATGGAAAGGTATTTATTTTCATCTGCCTATTCAAATTACGCTACCACTTCATTCTCATATTCTTCGACTTTTTCTCTGATAATATTCTGCGCCATTCCAACTCCCAGCCATTTAAAAAACAATTACAACAACCACATTTAATTACTTTGTATACATACAGATGCTTTTCATATTCTTACAATTTTGCAATTTAATTCTCTTTCTATATTTCATTTCAAAGTTTATAAGAAATCGATTAAATCACATATAATTTCATTTTAATGTAACTAAAAATCAATTGATGAAACCACATATAATCACTATATTTAAGCTTTACATTCAAATGAAATAGCATAAGAAGCATTACTGAACTATATCCAACATGCATGAAACCAAACATTTTATCTAGTCCTACTGTTTATTCAAACCCAAAATTTCATTCAAGGGAAATTAAACCAAACATATATTTTCCCATCTATATTATTTGCTCAAATAAAAAATTACAGTCCTGATTAAATTTCAGTAATAAGCCTTTTAGTTAGCTCAATGGTACGAAACAGTAAACATAAATGATGACTTACAATAGAGCATTAAATACACCTGTCAAGATTATGAATCTATTTGTATTCATCTAACAATTTTGTGTTTCATTGTTAGATTTACTTTTATTCATTTGTTGAAGAACCAATTTCACACGTTCCCTAGGTGAGCAATATAGATACACAGACCATTTATGCATAATCACTAACAATATAAGTTTTATTCAAACAAAATTCAGCATGGCAAAACAAACTATGAAAAAAAAATGAATCAACGCCCTGAAGTATTATGTGAAAGCACCAGCCATGTTAGAACAGAGCAAATGGAATAGAAAATAGCAAAAAAGTAAATGAGACACCGGGAATTTTATAGTGGTTCGCCTGTTAACAAAGCCTATATCCACTTTATAGCTTTAATTATTGGCTTGATCTCATTCGAATGAGGTTACAAGGTGATAGAGAAAAAATTAGTCACAAGTACAGAGGTTATATTGATAGAACTACCAACGGTAGTTGCCTTGGTAACTGTGGTGTAGAGGAAAGAGTTGAAGAATAGATGGAGATCTCGTGTAGTGATAGCAGAATCTAGATCCTTTCTTGGTTGCACCATGGTTTGTATTTATCAGTGTAGCAGTCATATTGGATCAGAAGCCCGCTAACAAAGAAGTCCGGAGACTAGTCCAAGATAGCACAAAAAATACCAAGACGACTCGAGTTAACAGCTACACCGCCACCGAGTTAAGGCCTTAACTCGGGGGCTGAGTTTAACTCTTAGCCAATATTTGGCTAAAACTTCTTGTCTTGCATTCCTTTCTTAGTTTAGCTGTCTTCTATGTAATTTGGTAGATTGTTGATGAGTTTTGATTTTCTTTCTTCCATGACTTGGATTATCCTACCATTTGGATCCTCACGTGTTTATTCTCGATGATAGGTTCGCTACGGCTCTACGAAACTACATAAATATGCATAGAAAAACTAGGGGATCACTTGGAAAAAATATGAAGATGTCATGATGAAGCATTTAAACTCGGTACCGACTCAAGGAGGTTAACTCGGGCTGAGTTAAGGTCTTAGCTTATTTTGTGCTTATACTATCTTGAGCTTTCCACTTGTCCTTCTGAGTATCTTTGCCAAGTTTCAGGTCGTACCATCTTCACATCTACGTTCTAACTCCTATTTATTTCTACTTGATTAAAAATCCTATTAACATTTCTCCCCAGAGTATGCTTTTGTTGTAAACAAAGTGTGCTCTGGAACAAGGCAGGTCTTAAACTTCCATCTTATGAGTTTCATTTGACCATTGGATTTCGTCTCGATGCGTCATTTTTTAATTGATTAACTTTCGATTTGCTATTTTCTCCAATTTCAATTTCAATTTCCATTCTTTGCACATACGATGCAATCTTGGCTCTGAAGTTTACACCGGGCTTAAAGTTGGTCAGTAGGTCTATTGTAGTGAGTTGGAGCTAATCTGAGTCAAGTCTGTAAACTCAGTACCGACTTTAGCCTTAACTCGTTCTAAGTTAAGGAATTAAGCAAATTTTGAATGGAATTTTCTTCTACTTATGCCATTTTAATCCGGATATTCCTCACTTGCATTTTTTCAACCCAAGTTTGCATTTCCTCCAGCCGATTCAAACTTTAACCCGGATGATATTCATCCTCCAGCCTCACCACCGAGCTTTACTGCCTCTAAGCTACTATCTTCGTCGCTTGAGCCAGCCTCCATCACCGAAGGCTGCCGTGTGTAGTCTCAGATCCGGGCTATCGAAGCCCTAAGTCAATCTTTTCTTCTAGTTTGGATTTGTATGTTGCCTTTGGTGATTCATGCTCAAGCAATGATGGGGATGATGATTGGCTCTAGTCGATTGCGATTTTGAAACGCAGATGGTTGAAATCAAACATGATTTGTTATTGCTGTGCTTAGGGTTAGATCTCATGTTGAACGTACAACTTGAGAGAGAGATTATGTTTCCTATTTTTAGCTATCTCTTTTTCACGGAATTGACTAAAGCATTCTGCCGATCCAGTGTTCCTTTCTTCATATCATCAAATTGATTTGGATATAACGGTTTGCTTTAGATTTGGACATATTAGATGACTCTAGTGCTTTACTTTCTTTAATCCAATGTTCCTAAAAACCATGAACTTTTCGCATCACTTTAAACAATAGATCTGTTATTGTTGTTAATCGATAACGGGTAAGTACAAAAAGGTAATTTTAAAGGACGATACGAATCGATTTTTCAATACGAGCGAGCTATCTACATGGAATGGTTCGTTCGGGGGGTTCAGAAAACTGGATTCATTCCATATAGATAACACAATACACCTTCCCCAGTCAATATTTGGAATCCAATTGGTCAGCATACGCCGACTTCCTTTGGATTTCAAGCATTAACTGCACAGGAATACTTATTAGAAATAAAGTGTAACTTACTATGATCAACAAGTTTTATTGTCTAGAATTATGCACTAGTTGATACATCCAAGTCCGTTAATGGAGCGTCCACGCCTTCAAAAGCTGAGTTGTTAACTACCCCAGTTTCTTCATCCATTTTTATGGGGCCAAGTCAACCTATGACTTTTGATTTCTATAGCACGCTAGTTCCACTAGGACCTATAGTTGAACGATTACCTCCTGGGCTGAGAATTCTAACGGTCCCTCTAGAGCAAATACTCGTAATCTTGACAGCTAAAATGCTTTGAAATATATGCGTATAGCATGACAACCCCGAGAGTGACGTTCGTCTGCCAACCAGAGCCGAATTTGTACAAAATCCTCCCAAAGGCGTTACTGCTTGTAACCGATACAAGTGCTTGAGTAGTGTCATTCCACCGTTCAATCAGTTCTGGTTCGTTGTGTTTTAAGATTTAGGATTGGCGTTGTATCAAATTAATCCCTATGGTTACACGCTCCTAAATTCCCTATGCATATTATTCATTATCAGGCTTGGGAAACCCCCAACAGTAAATGAACTCACATATCTCCTACACTTCAAGAGGAGTAGGACTACCCATCCTTTATAATTATTGAAGCCTAGAGAGGATGTAAGTTGATAAAGGGTCATCATTACAAACGTTTAGCCTTCAAGAATGAGTTCGTCTTTATCCAACATTCAAAGGGCTTCAATCGCTTTTGGTTATCTTGAAAAGTCCTTCTTCCCTAGATCTTGCCATTCTAAGTGATCTTCCAATTTCATAACCTATCATATGTTTTATTGTAGTCATCCCGAAGTGGGAAAGTAACAATGACCTCAAAATAATGCTTGAAACTCTTAAGGCTATGAGAGCTTCCGAGCGTACAGTGGAGTTCCTTTTGTCAAATGATAACCTCCGGCATTTCGACTTACTTCATCCCAATAGATTTTATATAGATGACGAGTCGTCAACATCAAGTGGCCTTAGGAGACATACTCGTTCCTCGGTCCATGCTCGTGACCCTATCGAGGGGGCTCAAGAATAAGTGGTTAGTCCGTCAATGGAAACATAGTCTGATGAGATTCTTAGAGCTGATATAGACTTACCCTCCTAAGAGGATATTATGATGAATAGGGATGAGACCCATAGGATGTCTCCAATACGCGAAGAAGACAAAACGTTTCAAAGGAGAGATGGGAAGCATCCTTGGTTAAGGAAGGGGAGGGAGAGGGCTCAAATGGTGATGATAATGACTTTTGCATCTCTGTAGAAAGAGATGAATCATTCGACAAGTCACCAAAAATGAGTATTGATCTTCCTAAACTGCCTTCCCCAGACTTGTTAATGACTGAGGCATTAAGCTTCAAACTCCCAATTTCTCCTTCTCAAGAATAACCTACCACGAGACTCCACAGTCTACAGGAGGTCAAGCTAGCGGGACCCCTACTGTAGATAAGTCTACTTCCAATTTCATGAGAGATGTTGCCATCTATGTTGATGAACATGGGGATATCCTCATTAGTGAAATGATAGATGGGATTGGCTTGGAAATTGATATTCCCTCAAGCGCCTTTATGAGTAGTAGTGAAAAAGCTGCGACTCTTAAATCCAACCGATATGGTTGGTAGAGCATATAGGGGGTCGTTGGCATTACACACTTCACTTTAGTATTACAAACACACATCTCTGCATCGCATTAAGTTCCTAAGTTCTAGTATTAACTTCATTAATATTTTTGTTTCAAGTACTATGGGATGTGGGTTATACCATCAGGTGCATCAAGGCACCAGCTCCTACAAAAGTAAAACATCCAACTTATTATCCGCCTCGCGAAATGGATGAGGAGAGAAGGAAAAGAAAAGGGCATTAGGATCGAGAGCGCAAGAGGGGAGAAAAAAGAAAATGATATGATAAGAGTAGTGTTCTCGACGATGCATACAAGCGCCAGAGAGACATTCATGACTGCCATCGGCCCTTATTATTGATTACCCCTCCCTGCACTGATGCTCGGACCGTTGAGATGAAAACAATTCCATAATCTCAAGCAATAAATATCGTAATGTCCCCTACTTGTTTCGGACAAACTGAGAAGTTCATGCTCCTACCGAGTCCACCATGCTTCAAGCTATCTTTCCCAATCTATTCTTGAAGGGAGTCAAGTTCAAAAAGAAGTTGAAACCCCTTAACAGGGCCGCTTCCTTTAGCAGTATAAATACAGTCTACGGGGACTAAGAGGTAGAGAGTGATTTGCAGCATTTAGTGGAGGCCCTTTTGGATGTAAATCCATTATCAGGAGATTATAGATACATTAAATAGAATAATGTAAATATTAGAGTGATAAAGGGGATCGAAATTTGAAAACTAAATAGATGTCGTGCTTAATTAAATAAAATTAAAAGAATAAGTTTATGGAAATGGTTTTATAAGTTAACTAGTAAGAGAATAGGGCAAGGGCATTATGGTAAACAACCATCCATCATAACCCTTAACCCCTAAACCCTTATTCTCGTTTTCATACCATACGTTCATAATTCAAAAACATAAGAAAAGAGGAGCTCAAAGCCGGCCAAAACCTAGGAGAAAAGGAGATTAAAAATTGACTAAAGCTTAGGATTCAATCAAATGGAGGATTAATCAAGATCAAATCTCAAGTTACTTATCCAAAGATAGGTGAATAATAATCAAAACCATTTCATTTTCGTTTTTAAAAAGTATTTGATTTCAGGTTTTAAGTTTTTAAAAAATTTATGATGATTTTAATGATGATATGCTTGGATTACATGATATATTTGATTCAAACAATTATGTTTGATAAATATTTTATTCAATTTTAAGGCTAAAATCGTATATACTGGGTTTCGAATGGCATGAGGATTTAATATGTTATATAAAATATTATTTTGGAGATGGGTTTAACTTTTCATAATTTTGCAAGCTATGGATGATTTATTACGAATTTTTGAAAGCAGAAATAATTAACTGGGCTTGAAGATATTTATTTCGGCTATTATATAAAGGATTCTAGGTCTATAAATTTATATATGTTAGATAACATATTAAAAGTGAATTTTGATGATTTTTGGGGATTATTCCTAAGTGATTTACTACGGAATTAAATTAATTAAGTTGGAGGGCTTAAATGTCTTAATTGTTTTGTTAAAGGAATGGGCATCTTTGTTAATTATTTTTAATTAATTTTGGATGAATTCGACAGTCTTCTATAAAAGATTTTGGTGAAGGTTATGGCAACCAATTAAATTTTTACAAATAGGCAATTTAGTTGAAAAGCATTTACTTAAAAAGGCAATAAAACAATTTTGCACATATTTACTCATTCGCCACTTCCAGTTGCAACCTTTCAACCCCATACCTCTGTTCCCAACAAAGTCGAAACCAATACACATGGTATCAATGCTTTGGTACATAGTGAGTTGGAGAAAGGCAGCATGCATAGAGTCGAAAGCATGCTTTCAAAGGGGTCAAGGCCATTTTTAATAGCTTTTGAAGGCCTTTATTTTGCTTTCAAAAGAGATGTCACTTGCCTTGCTTTTAAAAGGATGCTTTCGAAAGGGCTGAAACACTTATATATAAAGCTTACGAAGGGATGCCGCCTTTTTGTTTTAAGGGTGGCATCCAAATGATTCGCCACATACTATGTTTTAAAATGGAGCTTACGAAAGGGTAGTTTTGAACCAAGTCGAACCTTGCTACCATCTTCATACCTTTTGAATATGTTGAAAGTTTTCAATGCGTTCGAAAGGCAAGCTTTTGTTTCATAAATATAAAAATCCGCTTCCCGCTACTTTCGAAAAGGCTCCAGTAGCCATTTAAACTAAAGGTTTCAAAGGTAATGGCTTCAAAAGATGTTTCGAAGCTATCCTTCTAATTATTTTACTTAAAAGATTAAAGCTTTCGGAAGGATGGTTCCAAAGCCATCTGTTTTCCCCAAAATCTTTGACTTTGAGGTTAATGGTTTTGAAAGGGGTACTTTCGCTTATGTTCACTTTGACCCAATAGATTAAACCGATGGTTTTGAAAGAGGTACTTCAATTGGCTTCAAACTATGCTTTTATATGTTGGAAAGATATGCTTTAATACTATGAAATGAAGGTTTCGATGCTTTCGAAAGAGATATTTTAAGTGTTTTGAAAGGCTTATGTTTAATTTTTTGAAAAGAAGATTTGAATGCTTTCGAAAGATATATTCTAATGGTTTCGAAAAGAAAAGTTTAAGATTTCGAAAGCCTTAGTTTTCAGAACAAAGAACTCAATCTCATTTTTAAAGGAAAACCCATGACAATATAAAGGAGCTTTGAAATGGTTTTTAAGTTTGGAGTTTTCGAAGAAGCGTTCGTTGATGAAAATAAAGGGTTAAAGGGATTAACCATATTTTATATGCAAATGATTTCAAGGATATTAAACCATAAATGTTGTTATGGTTATGTTATTGTATTTTCTTCTTCTATAAACATATTCACAATATAATGGACTCATAAATTTATTTTGGGGAGAAAGGCAGAATGACCAGCTAGGATGACCCAATAGTGAATATAAATTGAGTTAACTCCTGAATGAAAAGAGTTTCGTCTAGGAGGTTATGTAGCCCAAAACATGTTTCGAACCTAAATGAAACCTTGTTGCTGTCTTCATACCTTTCAAATATGTTGAAAGTTTTCAATATGTTCAAGAGGCAAGCTTTTGTTATATTAACATAGCAAGTCGTTTCCCAATGCTTTCAAAAGGGCTCCAGTAGCCATTTAAACTAAAGGTTTCGAAGGCAATGGCTTCGAAAGATGTCTCGAAGCTATCTTCAATTGTTTTACTTAAAAGATTAAAGCTTTCGAAAGGATGGTTCTGAAGCCATCTGTTTTTGCCAAACTCTTTTACTTTAGGTTAATGGTTTTGAAAGGGTACTTTCGCTTACGTTCACTTTGACCCGAAAGATTAAACCCAATGGTATCGAAAGAGGTACTTTCAATTGGTTTTGAATCTATGCTTCTGTATGTTGGAAAGATATGCTTTAATACTATGACAGGAAGGTTTTGATGCTTTCGAAAAAGATATATTAAGTCTTTTGAAAGGCATATGTTTAATTTTTTGAAAAGAAGGTATAATGCTTTCGAAAGATATATTCTAGTGGTTTCAAAAGTAAAAGTCTAAGGTTTCGAAAGCCTTAGTTTTCAGAGCAAAGAACCTAATCTTATTTTTAAAGGAAGACCCATGGAAATATAAAGGAGCTTTGAAATGATTTTTTAAGTTTGGAGTTTTTGAAGAAGCATTCCTTGATGAAAATAATGGGTTAAAGGGATTAACCATATTTCATGTGCAAATGATTTTAAGGATACTAAACCATAAATCTTGGTATTGTTATGTTATTGTATTTGCTTCTTCCATAAACATATTCACTATATAATGAACCCATAAATTTATTTTGGGGAGAAAGGGCAGAATAACCAGCTAGGTTGACCCAATAGTGAATATAAATTGAGTTAATTCCTAAATAAATAGAGTTGCATCTAGAAGGTCAGGTACACCAGAACATAGGATGCCCAAAGACTGATCAAGAACTTGTCAATTTAGACAGGTTCATAGTAAACCCATGAAAAGTATGCTTGGAGAGAGTTATTGATATGGGCCAATAAGTTCATCGCGATTCCATGAAAACTATATCCGGATAAAGTTATTGACAGAAGTCAATGGGTACATAGTCAATCCATGAAAACTATGATATAAGAGAAGTTATTGGACATACCAATAGGTCCAGAGAGAATCCATGAAATAAGGAAGAAACTGGCAGGGGCCAACAGGTTCTTAGTGATCCCATGAAAACTATGAAATTGGAGAGATAGCCCATAAGCTGTGAATAAGTTATTAGTCAGCCCATAAAAACTAATAGGTTAGCAGTGATCCTAGAAACTATAACGACGACCGATAGTCAAATGAATGGGGAAGGGAAATCCAGGATATTTTGCTTGTTTGCATATCATCATGATATTTTAAATTGTTATGTTTTTGACCATTGTGGATGTAGGAACACGGTATATGGTTATTATAAATTTTTGGGTAATATACTAGTAAGGGGAAAACTTGTTCTTCTAAATGGCGTGGTCTCACTCGATATCTAAATGGCTCGAGATGATAGGTTATTATTCATACCAGGATTTTTTTCTAACTCGAATTTACATTTTCCCTTTAAACTCTTGGGCGCTCAATTAATTTTGAGTAGATTGAGAGTCGAAGTTTTCAAGTTCTCCTTTAAATGAATAAGCTTTCGAAGACATGCGGGAGGTAAGCTAGCTAAAAAGATTTCTTTTTATTTGATTCCACTGAGCTTTGATGTAAAGGCAAAGTTGTTTAATTGCCTATGTATAGGCTTTGATCATCCAAGGGGCGTCCCCATATGTCACCATTGGTGTATTTTATAATAATTATATTTTTCTAAATGTGGATCTCGAATTTGGGATTATGTAGTGAATTTGAAATATGATTGAAGTGGAATGAGAAATTTGTTTAATGGTTTTAACAATTTTTCATATCCATGTGCTTCTGTTATATCAATATATATAACATTAAGCATTTGGTCACTAAGAACTAATAACTATGGATGACTGCAGCATCCCTTATCCATTAGTTTTCGGCCTCCAAGTGGGGAATGTTACAAGTTGGTATCAGAGCATAGGTTTATGAAAACTTAAAAGAAATTTCAATCTTAAAATGATTTTTCAAAACATAACCCAATGAATTGGAAAATAAGATCGGGGTTTGGATTAACGCTATAGTAACATATTGATATTTGATGTATATATAAGTACATATTCCCATCGCTCTTAGACCATTCTTTGATATCTTACAAAGGCTCGTATGTAGATTTACGAGAAATGAAGATATGGAGGCAAAAAATGGAAGAGGAAATCTCAGTGGAGGAAGCACCACAACAAATGGAAATGCTCGACCCAACGAAAGAAATCAGGGTCGGTAGGCAAATGCTAATTAAAATGCAGATGCCAATGTAGGTGCTGGAAATCCACGGTAGATATGGGGATGATGTATCAGTTCTTCGTTAATCTGATGCAAGCTAGAGCAGCTGTTGGAGTAGCTGGGAATGTTGGTAGAGCTAATCCCATGCTGCAATTGGAAACAACTATGCTAAGTTGAGCAGAGATTATAGCAGTCTTGGTGAGAAGCTATTTTTGAGAACAAAGGATATTCTAGAAGTGGAGAACTAGCTTTTACGTTGTGAGAGAATCTTCGTGGACTTTGGGTTGAATGATGAGAAGAAGAGGAGACTTGCTTTTAGAGAGTTGTAGGGAGCAGCGCTTCATTGGTGGAATGGTTTTACTATCGAAACTCCCGAGGAAGAGTTGACTTGGGTGAAATTTCAAAGGAGATTCGAGGAGAGATTTTTGTCTAAAGTGCCAAGTCAGCATTTTTGAGGAAGTTCATGAACTTGGTGCAAGGCAAGATGTCAGTGATTGAGTATGCCATGAAGTTTGATGAGTTATCCAGATATGGACATGCTACCCTAAACACCATCATCAAGAGGAATGATAAGTTTATTCGGGGATTGAGACCCAAGATTGTAGTGCAACTTTACCACATTTTCGTGATCCATGTAATGCTGTTATGGAAATGGAAATCCGACACAAGGAGATGCTTGTTACTTACGTGAAGGAGAAACAGGTTGAAACCTAGAGTTCTCTTGGCAAGAAGAGGAGTTCTTCAAGAGGAAGGTAACCCGGAAGGAAGAAGCTACCAAGAAAGCAAAGGCTAATTTGTTTGCTTTAAGTGTGATAAGAAGGGTCATTATGCTCATGAATGCCGAACAGGAAAGAGGAAGAAGGCCATAGACAAGACGGTGTGAAGTGCTTTAAATGTGACTAGATTGGGCATTATAAGAATTGGTATCTAGAACCACCTAGGGCGGACAGGGAAAAAGTCATTGTTGTTGGACCATCGTCTGCTCGGCCAACTGTTGCAGAGAAAGGAAAGACTGTGATGGAAAGTACACTTTTTATTTGAAGTACACCAGTTAAGGTACTATTTGACATCGGTGCATCGCATTTATATATATTCTGTGTTTCGTTGATAGGTTATGTTTAGAACCCACATATTTTGTTACTTCCTTGAGGGTTGCGAATCCGATATGAGGGTGTGCAACTCTAGAAGGAGATGTGACCAGTTAAAAATTGATATGTTAGGTCATATGTTTGCATGCAGTCTATATATTTTTGATTTCATAGACTTTGGAATCATTTTGGCTATGGATTGGTTGGGTAGATATGAGGCTAGGATATTTTGCCAAATTGGAGAAATATCCCTAAGATGCCCTGATAGTCATAACTAAATTACATTCACAACCTAACCGGAGTGCTTGTGCTCTATTCAGTGCTATGGAAGTAGAAGGTGAGTTAAGTCAGGTTTGAGTAGTAAGAGAATTTGCAGATATTTTTGAGCCGGTTATGGAATACCACTGAAACAAGCTGCTGAGTTTTGGATAGATCTTGTGTCAAAAGCGAAACCTGTAAGCAGACCACCTAATAGGACAACACCGACCAAGATGAAGAAATTGAAGGTGTAGCTAGTGGATTTGGAAGGGAGAATTTTATTAGACCAAGCAGTTCACCTTGGGGAGCAGCCGCGGTGTTCATGAAGAAACCAGATGTGTGGTTAAAGATGTCTATCAACTATCGTAAGTTAAACGAGAAGACGATCAAGAATTGTTATCCTTTGCCAAGAATCAAAAATTTATTTAATCAGTTGTGTGGAGCTAGAGTATTTTTCCCATTTGGATTTGGTGAAAAGTTTCCATCAGCTAAGAGTGGCAAATGATAGTATTCCGTTGATAGCGTTTCGGACTTGGCATGGTTCATACGGGTGATTAGTAATGTCATTCGGGCTAATGAATGCACCATCTTTCTTCGCAGATTTGATGAAACGAGTTTTGCAGGAGTACTTGGATAGGTTCGCATTGTTAATTATATATGATATTATAGTATACTCTAAATATGAAAGATAGCACGAGGATCATCTAAGTGTAGTGCTTGAGACATTGAGGCAGCATAAGTTGAAAGCGAAGTTTTCTAAGTGTCATTTCTAGAAGAAAGAGGTTAAGTTTCTTGGTCACGTGGTTTCAAAGAAGGGTTTGTCAGTCGATCCAGATAAGATAAAAGCTATTAATAAGTGGAAGAGACTAGAGATAGTGACTGGGATTATAAGTTTTCGTGGACTTGCTGGCTATTACTGGAGATTCATTAAGGATTTCTTACGGAAAGCATCGCCTTTGACTAAGTTAGTTAGGAAGGATGTGAAATTTATTTGGTCTGACAAATGTGAGGAAGCATTCCTTATGTTGAAGCATTTGTTGACCAACGCACCTATGCTAGTGGTTCCAAACGAAAACCATGGATTCGTGGTATAGCTAATGCATGCGGAACCAGATAAGGAGCTGTGTTGATGCAGAAGGGTAAACTCATTGTCTACGCTTCACGACAGCTTAGACCACATGAGGTGAGATAATCTACTCATGATTTGGAGTTGGCTGTAGTGATCTTTACATTGAACATATGGAGACATTATCTCTTAGGGGGGAGATTTGAGCTATATATAGATAATAAGTCCTTAAGATATTTATTCTCTCAGAAGGAGTTGAATATGAGATAGCAGAGGTAGCTGGAGCTTTTAGCAGTTTATGATTTTGGTATAGAGTATGCACATGGGAAAGGAAGTAAAGGAGCGGATGCTCTTAGCAGAAAACATCAGAATGTGGTGTTAGCTTTGTTGTCATAATGGAAAGATTTAGATGCTTTGACTACTTGTAATGTGCATTTAAGACTGACAGCTAGTTTCAGTCATAGCACCGCCATGTTATCCTGTTTGGAAGTTCAACTAGTATTGATCGAAAGGATCGCTTCTATGTAGAAAGAGGACCCATTATTGGCTGAGAAGATTAGAAGGCTTGAGATTGGATTGAAATCGATGATTTAAAGGATTTTAGTCTTTACCTGAGGGGATGGTTGAGAAAGAAAGGATGGTTGTGCGTTTCAAATATTGAGGAGTTAAGAAAGAAGTTCTTAGGGAATGTCACGATCTAAGTTCATGATTCATCCCGGAGGAACCAAGATGTATCAGGATATGAAGAGGAGCTTCTATTGGGAATGTATGAAGAAGGATGTCGGCTTGTGGGTTAGGCAGTGTGCGATTTATCAACAAGTGAAGGTCGGACATCAGAAGCCGATTGGATTGCTTCAACCTTTGGAGATTATTTGGAAATGGGATTCGATATCCATGGATTTTATAGATGGGTTTCCAAAGTCGAATAGAGGAAATGAAAGTATATGGGTCGTGTTGGACATGTTGGCCAAGAGTGCCTATTCCATTCTAATTAAGTCAACTAGAATGGCGTTTATTTTAGCTAAGTTGTTTGTGAATAATATAGTAAGACTGCATGGAATTCGTAGTAGTATAGAAATGGTGCCTTTTGAAGCTTTGTATGGAAGGCCATGCAAATCACTAGCATGTTTGTTGGAAACTAGAGACAGATTAGTCTTGGATCCAGATTTGGTTAGAGATGCGACAGAGAAGATTGGTTTGATCCGAGAAAGGATGAAGGAAACTCAGTCTAGATAGAAGATTACGCAGATAAGTGGTGTAAAGATCTAGAATTCTCAGTTGGACATAGAGTCTTCATTAAAACATCACCGATGAAGGGTGTGGTACGATTGGGAAAGTCAGGGAAACTGGCACCGGGATATGTTGGTCCGTTACTAATTATAGAGAGGATCGAAAACTCGTATATAGAGTAGAGTTGTTGAGTAGTATGGCAGGTTTCCATAATGTGTATCATGTGTCTCATATTCGTAAGTATGTGCATGATCCATAGATTATTATTCCTTCGACAGGGTTGGAAAATTTATTTATAGAACAGAATTTGACTTTTGTTAGACAACCAAGATGAGAAGAGGTTAAGAAACAAGACAGTTAATTTGGTGAAAGTTCAGTGGAGCGACAACAAGAATGACTGTACTTGGGAAACAGAAGAAGGATTAGAGATACTTATCCTAATCTGCTGTGAGGTATGTTCTATATTTGCTTTCTATAGATTGTTGCTAATCATGTACGCTAGTATGATAGTTAGGAGATGTTACAAATGATAGCTATGCTTAGTATTTAGTCCATACTGAACTTCGAGGACGAAATTCTTTAAGAATGGGAGCCTATAACAACCCTAATTTTGAATAACATTATTCAGGAGAATTAATCAGATAAACTAAATAAAATAATGTAAAGATTAGAGTGATACGGGGGATTGAGATTTGAAACAAAATAAAGGCGGTGTTTGATCAAATAAGACTAAAAAAATGAGTTTATGGAAAAGGTTTTACAAGTTAACTAATAAGAGAATAAGGCAAGGGCATTATGGAAATAGCCATCCACTATAACCATTAACTCCTAAACCCTTATTCTCATTTTTATTCCATACGTTCATAATTCAAAAACATAAGAAAAGAGGAGCTCAAAGCCAACAACAACCTAGGGGAAAAGGAGATTAAACATTTACTAAAGCATAGGATTCAATCAAAGGAGGATTAATCAAGATCAAATTTCAAGTTCCTTACCCAAAGCAAAGTGAATAATAATCAAAACCATCTTATTTTTGGTTTTAAAGAGCATTTGATTTCTGTTTTTAAGCCTAAAACCTTTATGATGATTTAATGATGATATGCTTGGATTACATGATATGTTTGATTCAAACAAGTATGGTTGATAAATATTTCATTTGATTAAGCCTAAAATCATATATATTGGGTTTCGAATGCCATAAGGATTTAATATGTTATGTAAAAAATTATTTTGGAGATGGGTTTAAATTTTCGTAATTTTCCAAGATACGGATAATCTATTATGAATTTTCGAAAGGAGAAATAATTAATCGGGTTTAAAAAAATTATTTCAGCTATTATATAAAGGATTTTGGTCTGAAATTTATATATGTTAGATAACATATTAAAAGTAAATTTTGATGATTTTTGGGGATTTTTCCTAAGTGATTTACTATGGAAATTAAATTAATTAAGTTAGAGGACTCAAATGTCTTAATTGTTTTGTTAAAGGGAAAGACATCTTTGTTAATTACTTTTAGTGAATTCTGGATGAACTCGATAGTCCTTTAGAAAAGATTTTGATAAAGTTTATAGCAACTAATTTAATTTTACAAATAGGCAAGTTAGTTGAAAAGCATTTACTTAAAAAGGCACCAAAATAGTTTTGCACGGATTTACTTCTTCGCCACTTCCAATTGCAACCTTTCGACCCCATACCTCCGTCCCCAACTAAGCCAAAACCAATATACATGATATCAATGCTTTAGTACATAGTGGATTGGAGAAAGGATGCAGGTATTGAGTTGAAACCATGCTTTTGAAGGGGTCGATGCCATTTTAAATAGGTTTCAAAGGCCTTTGTTTTTCTTTCAAAAGAGATGTCGCTTACCTTGCTTTTAAAAGGATGATTTCGACAGGGCTGAATCACTTATACATAGCATTCGAAAGGGTAGCTACCTTTTTGTTTTAAACGGTAGCCTTCGAATGAGTTGCCGCCTATTATGTTTTAAAATGGAGCTTTTGAAAGGGTAGTTTTGAACATAGTCAAAACCTTGTTGCCGCCTTCATACCATTCGAATAGGTTGAAAGTTTTCAATGAGTTCAAAAGGCAGGCTTTTGTTTTATAAATATAACAAGCCGCTTCCACGTGCTTTCGAAAAGGCCCCAGTAGTCATTTAAACTAAAGGTTTCAGAGACAATAGCTTTGAAAGGTGTTTCGAAGCTATCCTTCCAATTGTTTTACTAAAAAATTAAAGCTTTTGAAAGGACGATTCCAACGCCGTCTATTTTCCCCAAATCTTTTACTTGAAGGTTAATAATTTCGAAAGTGGTACTTTCACTTACATTCACTTTGACCCAAAAGATTAAATCCAATGGTTTCGAAAGAGGTACTCTCAAATGTTTTTGAAGCTGTGCTTCCATAAGTTGGAAAAATATGCTTTAATACTTTCTAAAGGAAGGTTTTGCTGCTTTCGAAAGAGATATTTTAAGTGTTTCAAAAGGCATATGTTTAAATGTTATCAAAGAAGGTTTGAATGCTTTCAAAAGATATATTCTAATGGTTTTGAAAGTAAAGGTCTAAGGTTTCAAAAGCCTAAGTTTTCAAAACAAAGAACCCAATCTCATTTTTAAAGGAAAACTCGTAGCAATATAAAAGAGCTTTGAGATGATTTTTAATTTTGGAGTTTTTGAAGAAGCATTCCTTAATGAAAATAATGGGTTAAAGGGATAACCATATTTCATGAGCAAATGATTTCAAGGATATTAAACCATAAATGTTGGTATTGTTATGTTACTGTATTTGCTTCTTCTATAAACAAATTTACTATGATATAAGGGAAGTTATTGGAAAAACTAATAGGTCCAGAGAGAACCCATGAAATAATGAAGTTATTGGCAGGGGCCAGTAGGTTTTTAGCGATCCTATGAAAACTATGAAACCGGACGGATTATCCATAAGCTTTGAACAGGTTATTAGTTAGCCCATAAAAACTAATGGTTAATAGTGACCCTAGAAAATATAACTTGACCGATAGTCAAATGAATAGAGATAGGAAATCCATGATATTTTGTTTGTTTGCATATTATCATAATATTTTAATTTGCTATGTTTTTAACCATTATGGATACAGGAGCACGATATATGGTTATTAGAAATTTTTGGGTAAGATACTAGTGTGGGGAAACCCCATTCCGCTAAGTGGCATGGTCTCACTGGATATCTAAATGGTTCGAGATGGTAGGTTATTGTTCATACCAGGCTTTTTGTCTGACTCGAAGTTTATGATTTCCTTTTAAACTCTCGGGTTCACAATTGATTTTGAGTAGATTGAGAGTTGATGTTTTCAAGTTCTCCATTAGACGAATAAGCTTCCAGAGACATGTAAGAGGCAGGATAGCTAATAGGACTTCTCTTTTTTGATTCTGCTGTGCTTTGATGTAAGGCAAAGTTTTTAATTGCCCATGTAAAAAATCTAATCATCCAAGGGGCATCTCCATATGTCGTTATTGGCGTATTTTGTATTAATTATATTTTTCTGAACGTGGATCTCGAATCTGGGTATGAATTTGAAATATGATTGAAGTAGAATGAGAAATTTGTTTAATGGTTTAAACGGTTTTTCATATCCATGTGTTTCTGTTATTTCAATGTATCACATATTATCGCATTTGGTCACCGAGAATTAATAACTATGGATGACCGCAGCATCCTTAACCATTAGTTTTAGGCCTTCAGTGGGGAATGTTACAACTTAGAGGCCAGGTATGATTTGCAACATTTAGTGAAGGCCCTTTCAGATGTAAATCCATTAACTATCAAGAGATCCTCTCATTTGAGGCCGAAAAGGTAGGCCATGCTAAGGCGATCAAAGATCCTAATGATGAGATATCCAATTAAAGGCTGAGAGGGACACGACCCTAAAAGAAAAGGCTACCAACGATAAGTTGTTGATTGAGGCAAATTGGGCCCACGATAAGGCCATTATCATGATAAAGGATCAAATCAAATATATTCATACTGAATCTGGTAAACTGAAAGAGCATCTCACCGAAGCAGAAAGCACCATTAAATCTTAGAACCAAACTATCACTGGTCATGCTGCCATCATTATTGAGAAGACCATTGAGCTGACTCATCTTCGTGAGGAGAATGTGCGGCTGGTGAAAGAAAAGGAATAGGCTGCATCTGGCAAACTTGCAAAGGTGATCGAGCATCTAAGCACCAAGTCAAATCTTACATAGCTAAGATCAGAATATGATGATGCGATAAGCCAAATGGGCGCCAGTGTGCTTCGTATTTACACTAGCTGCATAATGAATAAAGGAGGCTTGAAATGGATTAGTAATAACTATTCCCAGACTCTTGCTATGGTATGGGAGGATGTATTGGTCAAGTCTGAGGAGGCTAAGGATATGTGCTCCGAGGAGGAACAAAAGGCTGATTATCTTAGTCATAAGGACGCAGACTTTTTGGCCGTCAGTAAAGAGATTCTTAGGGAAGAGAGGGTGAAGGAAGTTATCGATGATGCAGTCCAAGCTCTTATTGGACCAACTCTTCAAGTCATTAGCAAACACTTATCCATACTACTTAAGAGTAGGCGGGGACCATACCCATATCCACGGCTATTATTCCTTAAGTCATTCATGCTCATGCAACTTTTGTAGCCTTGAATGAGCCATGCCCTTTTCCAGCTGTAGTTTGACATTCAAAGATAGGGACTGGTGGTGAAGCCTTTGAGATTGAAGTTCATGACCGAACCCTTGGCTCGAGTATTTCTCTCATCTCTTCGGTACTCTGGACACTTTGATTTACTCCAGAATCCTTTTCTAAACTATGCGCCTCTTTTTCCTAACTTGTAGCTCCCACCTCCTCCTCATGTTGTATAGGGTTCAGGACCTGCTACTATTTTCATTGCTTCCACTGCAATCTCTACAGTGGCTTCTGGCATAGTTCTTATCTCCAGCTGCGGACATAGGCCCCATTTCGAACAGATAGAGGCGCTCAAAAATTTAGAGGACGTCTTAATATATGTGGATGAAGTAGTGGTGATTACTAGTGAGTCGGAGCCAACAGACAAGAAGAACATAGCAGAGAGATTGGAAGAGGAAAAGAAGGGGTTGTAGGTTGTTAGCACCAAAATTGGTCACTAACACTCTTGAGTAGGATTGTGTGGAGAGATTAATGAACAAGGTAAATTAAAACAGAGGAATATCACATAGAACGCGATCAGAACAGTAAAAAAAAGGGAACACCAAAATTATAGTGGTTCGGCGTAACCTCCTATGTCCACTTTGAATGTGATCTTGCTTCTTCAAACTATTAAATACATATACAATCCATACACTCACTACTTGATTACAAGTTTGGATCGAAAATAGATAAGTCTTCGAAATGGCAAAGTCTCCACAGAGTTCCCCAAAAAAGGTCCCATTAAAATATGCCATAGCCTCTCTATTTATAGAAAAAGATAGGTAAAATCCTCTATGTAGGCCCAAGAACAAGGTAGCTCGGCCCATAGTTGTAAGTCAATGTTGACCAAACAAGTCAGGCCATGCCATTTTCACCAAGCCGGTAAACCCCGAGCCTCTATGGTCGAATCATGACTTCTCCGTGCAATACTCGAAGCAAGGCCTCCCACAACTCGAAGCAACTAGCAATGCAACCCGAGGTAGAGAAAAACTGACCACATTGTCCTGTTGAAAATTCAATAACTCTCTGGGCCGAACGATGTATGACCTACCAATGGTCATTTAGCAAGTGACTCAAAGTGAAGTCTCAAAGGACTCGGAGCAACTTGTAATGGATCTCAACGTGAAGCAGTGTCGAACCCCTCACCTCGATGTTAACTTCCAGGAATAAGCTAACTCCCTCACCTTGCACTAAAGCAGATATATCGAACACTTATGGCGAACCAACCCCGACCGAGCGACAAGGGCTGTCCAAACTTGACCGAATGATACTTGCTGGACCATCCTGGCCGAACGACTTGTTCTCTGGCCGAACAATGTTCGAACAGAACTTCCTGAGACCGAACAAGATAATATCCCCCTCGGCCGAGAGATGAATGTTCTCCTCTAAGCCGAGCGGTATGTATGGAGTTCCTACTAACATTTTTCTTTGGTCGAGCGACATATGCTATCTCGCAAGACCGTGTGACACATCTATACTCCCTCGGCCGAACCATGCATACAGCCCGAACCATGTATATCAACCGAACCACACAGATTGGACCCATTCCACACATCTCCAACCCCATACTGGGTTGAGTCTGGTACCGACAAAATCAACACCTCTAGGATTATCATCTTGTAGCCGGGCCAAGTGGTCAGGCAACATTTGCCTCCCAAAGTGCGTCGTGTGAAATAACATGACACGCTTTGAATCAATCATCAGTTCTTGCTTTCAAAAGCCGAACGTCTACGATCTAACGAAGGTTGAAACATGGCTATATTCCTTCTCTCTCTCTTTTTAATGGATGGCTTAGCGTACAAACACCGAGTTATGCAATCAATCTACTAAGTGTCGTTCAGCTGCGTTCACTCACCGACCCACTATAGTGGTTAGACCGGTTCCATAGGGTACTGCCTGTTCACCTCCCCTTCTTCATATAAAAGCCAATACTTCTCCTTTTCTTTCCTTTACTTTCACTTCAACTCTATAGGACCTTTTAATTTACCTTCCCTCAAACTTCGGCTACTTCCTCAACCTTCCTTTCTCATCCTGAAACCATCCTGTTTGCTCCGCAACTACCCCTGATAACGAATCTAAACGAACTTCAATCCCAAGTCTAACAGTTCCCTAAGTTTTGATTCATTCTCTTAGTTATGAATTTATCATTCGATCGACTTTCCTAAATTATGGGCTTTGTATGAAATTCGAATTCACGAATTTCGTACAGATTACAGACAGTAGGAGCCATTGTAGATGAGGAAGACGAATCTGAGGTTAAAACATGCCTTAGGGTTGGAACTCAATACAGCTTTAACAGATTTCAAGGCCGGTGAGATGGAGAGGAGAAATGAAAAGGATACTGGTGGTCTCTAGGATGTAGGCTCCTGTTGGGCCACTGAGCGAGGGAGTGTGGTTGTTAGGTTATTGAAGTAGAGTTGAATTGGTGATCTGGTACGAAGTCGTTCGGCTAATAGGGAACGAGGGAGAAGGAAGTGGAAGTGGGTCGATAGGAGTTAGTAAGTTTAGAAGGTGTAGGCTGAGTGTCAATATCGAGTCAATAGGTTGGGTGGAAGTCTACTAGCCGGTAAGTCCCTTGTAGGAGTAGTGTATGAGTGAGGGTATTGTTCGGTAGGCACCTAGGAGAGTGTTTAGGTGATTTGAGGAAGTGAAGTGGAGGATAGCGTGTGGGTCGGAGTCTTTGGTCCAGAGTGTCGTTCGGCCTCAGGTCTTTGGGTCAACGTTCATAATCAGAATCATCTCCATTCAAGTATAGCACATGCCGAGATCATATATTGCCACGCCTGACCATAGAACAATGACAAAAACTTAGGAACACGAGCATATTGCACTAGTATGGACAGATATCTCCTTGGCTCTAACAACTATAAACATGAGTTCACCTTAATAAAAGCTAATAATAGTCTTCAACATACGATGCCAATGTTCGATTTCAGGACCCGGACTACTGAACATAGGATAAGCTCTCGGAGATGGACGATAATGACGGTCTTCGAAGATGACAGTCCAATACACAATCACATTTCATCAGTCTTTAAATCTTTAATTCTTTCATATTTATACTTGAACAATTGCACTGGTCCACACACCACATGGGGGAACATTTTTGGAACATTTTTGTTGTTATATCTAATATCGATTGTCTTTCAAGTATAGTTCAAATAGGTATCTTCCCAAATTCGACGCTTGTTAAGGATGTCTAAAAAGTCGAGCTCTGCCACAGTTTCAGACAAACCTGAGCCAAGTTCTCAGCAGGAAGTAATGGGAACTTCGAATCCATCAACAACTCCTGCACAGGATATCCCAAATCCATCGGCTGCAATTATTGGTCCGGCTTCTGATGTGATGACAGAGCGGTTATTCTAGATAATCCTATTGATCCCCAATCTTCAAAAATCGATGAAGCCGGTCTTCTTAGATTGTGCACAATTCACGAAATCCCTTTCGACGACGTCTTAGTTCCATCGAAGCAAGATCGACCTCACTTGCCCCCAGCTGGATATATAGCTTGCAATAAATTCATGTGCTGGGTTGGTAGCATGCCACCTTTCAACTCCTTTCTCCATGATGTGTTGCAATACATTGGGATCGTCACGGCATAGCTACATCCCAATAGTCAGGCGTTCATCTACGACACTTATATTCTCTTCATGAGCAAATTATTCAGAATCCCCACTCCCGGTGATATCTGCTCTATCTATCATTTCAAGAGATGGGCTGACAGTCCATCTTTCATATTCCTCGAGCCACACTCCAGGTGCCAGATCCTAACGAGGGCGTGGAGTAAATTCTCCCAATATAAGTAAGAATGGTTCTACGTACGCTGCCCCCCGCTTTGCAAGAAGACGGTTGAAAGGGAGTAAGTTCCTTTCCCGAATCAATATTCGTCTGTGGCATAAAGTGCATCCTTTCTAAACTTCCTATGATTTTTACAGGTATCGGCACACGTCCCGTAGGCACCGGGTATTCTAAGGCCATTGAGGCTATTCGAGAAGTTCCCATGGGAGAAAGAAAAATCAAATCCATCATTTCCTATGTATCGCTTTCAAAGTTTGGATTGCTAGAGAAAGG
The DNA here is from genome assembly GCA_030765085.1 of Allium cepa. Taxonomy (NCBI): domain Eukaryota; kingdom Viridiplantae; phylum Streptophyta; class Magnoliopsida; order Asparagales; family Amaryllidaceae; genus Allium; species Allium cepa. The sequence continues at coordinate 517,115,286 of CM060938.1, forward strand.
TTGTTGAACAAGTCCCTCTCATAGCACAATTATAACCGAACCTGCCTCGAAAAAGGCAAAAGGCAAGTTGGGCCTTCTATGCCTTCCATAGGAGGGACCCCTCAATAAATCTTAAGAGGGTGAAATAAAGGAGGCCGAGGAGCCAAAACGACCGATGAGAACTCAGGTTCCAATATTGCGCCAGTAACTGACATACCTTGCGTCACCAAACTGCTTCCCCTTTCGAAGAGGCAAAAAAGCTTAGCCAGTAAATTGAAGAAGAAAATAGTTTACGGGATTTCTAAAGTTGCCTTCATCCCGGTCGAGAAAAAATTCCTCTTCCTAACATCTAGAGGGTTCACTTAAAGGTCTTTCAGACTTGGCCATCCCCAATGACCTGTTGAATTATGGTTTTAGCGCCCCAGGAGATATGGGGCTTAATTAACCCCCGAGAGGTGATGTAGGCGATTCGGTCGGTGGACATGGAGAGTCAAACCCAATTAGTAAAGAAAAGAAACTGGTCCGTCAGGGGGATCGCTAGGACACACACGAACACTTACACTTCACCTTACACTTAAACATCATCCATCATGTTATTCTTGCTAACTTGCCCTCACTTAATTTTTGTGCAGCTGATATGGGGCCAGATTCGACCGCCTTCGTAGGTCTTCTATCTTTCATGACTCCAGCAGAGACTCGGGGTTCAGTAGACGCCGAGATAGAGATGACAACAGCGATAAAGATTATCGCTCATGAAATTAATCGTCGTTTTAAAGGAAAATTTACAGCCATGCTTCGTACCCCAATGTTCCCCCTCCTCAACCAGAACAAAGCAGGGAGAAATCTGCTCAAAGGGGGTCCCAATTTGAAGCTCCTTACGACCAATACTCTAGTTCATCAAGCACAAGGCAATCTCGCGAGCCTCACAAGAAGTCCATGGTTTCGGCTAAATAAACTTCCTCAGCCCCTGCACACGATCCATCGATAGCAGAAAAGCTAGCTGAGTTTAAAGCCACATTTCCAAAAATATGCTTCGATGGAATTAAATTCCTTCCCGTGTTCCATCCTATTCCGGGGCTTGTTAAAAAAGTGTCATTGCTTGCAATAATGATGTCTACGTCCAACATGATGCATTTGTTCACTTGGCTGAAAAAGTTTCAGAAGTTTCCATGGAACGTCAATATGAGATCGATCGCCTGAATCTTGAAGCCATTCATGATAAAGACATCATCAAAACCCACGACGAAGAGCTTTCCACGTATAAATATCAACTTGAGGCCGCTTAGAAGAATCTTAAAGATACTATTGAGGTAGTCAATCACTGGGAGGCTACTCACAAAAAAGAAATTGATGAAGCGGTTCAACGCTGTGGCACCTTAGCCTTAGAGAAAGACTCCATTCAAAAGGAGAAAGATGTCCAGCTCAACGAGTCAAAGAATTAGAGGAGCTACTCCTTAAAGAAAAGGAAAAAAAGACTGCCACTCAAGAGGAGTCGCAATGATATTGTGACAAGATAGTCGCTACACGACTCCTAAAAAAAACTTGATGAGGAGCTTTCCAAGACCAAAGTGTTAAAGGATGAAGCCCGTGAGGAGGGCAAAAAGAATGGCGCTCTTGGAAATCGATTATCGCCTCGACACTGCTGCTGAGGCTGGTAGGGAGGAGATTAAGTGCATGTTTGATCCACTCATAGCCGAGTACAATGCTCGAGTTCTCATGCATCGTGGCCTAACATTTCTTGGCGAGGGTTACCTCAAATCTTTGGCCGAAGCATGGGACACTTTAATAAAAAATTAAAGGTTGAGTTGGAAACTGAAGAGGTTGATGAGGATTCTCTTCTGAAGGAAGTGCTTCACTAGAATGAGCGCACTGACCCATCTACGGCAAAGACCCTTTACGGGAGAGACTCCTCCTCATCAAAAGAAAAGAATGACACTGCTGGTCCATCTGGAACCGAGTCTCCAGTTCCTCCTCCTATTCAGCTGATTTGTCGCTCATCATTTGATCCTTTCGAGCAGCATACTGGATATGACCCAGAGAAGCCCGGACTTGAAATTTACGCTTTATCTCCTATTCCAGAGGGTGAAACTCATAAAACAGTCAAGAGACAACCAGAAATCGTTACGTAGTTTTTCTTCCTAGATTTCAAAAGATAATCGCTTCTAGCGTATAATAGACACAATCTAACATTTGCCTTTCATGACTTTATACAGGCCATTTCGATCTCCAACCTACTCCAAGGAGCGATGCTACATAGAGAGGGAAGAGAAAATGGGAGAAGCAATTCAAACGGGGGAGACTCCAGGACCTGACGCTCAAGTGATCGAGGCGCTTGACGAAGACAAATCCGAAAATCCATCGCCCGTAGACGAAAATGATGAAGTTGAAATTATGGGCACCTCCAAACACACTTCAAAACTTAGCATAGAGGAGAAAATCATGGAAAAGGGGAAGAAGAAGGCTGATATTAAGGTTGAGCCTTAGGTGGTGGAACTTGATGATCCACTGAACAAGCCCCTGAAGGTTATTCTCCCCGATGGGACCTCACCTCTGGAAGTTCCTCTCCCTTCCTCGGGCACCGCATCCCTAGCAAGCAAGGCATCCAAGATAAAACGCCTAGGGGAGGAGTCTTCAGAGAAATCAAGGAAGGAAAAGAAGTCGAAAAAATAGTTATCATACCTCATTCAACGCGGATAGGCCTGGGTCATGTAATTATTTCTATTTATTTTCATAGTCGTTGTAAATAAACTTTTTTGCTTCGGGTCCAGGAGAAGTTGTAGCGAAAATTTATTTTGGATTAGTGAATAAAACTTTGTTTCTTTGATTTCGATGAATTTCGTTGTTCAACTTACTGTATAACTTGTAGACGAAATTAAAAATCTTGTGAGTTACACAAGCTCCAGTTCACTTCCATATGACTCGAAAAATTTTGGTATCGTAGATCCTCTAGTTCACGCTCTAGGGACTTAGAATACTTTTAGTCCGCACTCCGGGGATTTAGAGATTTTTAAGTGGTTTATGCTCTAGTCCATGATCTGGGGACTCAAGTACTCTAGTCCGCATTCTAGGGACTTAGAGATTTTTAAGTCGTTTATACTCTAGTCCATGCTCTAGGGACTCAGAGTACTCCAATCTGCACTCTAGGGACTTAGAAATTGTTAAGTTGTTTATACTCTAGTTCGCCCTCTAGGAACTCAGAGTACTCTAGTCCGCACTCTAAGGACTTAGAGATTTTAAGTCGTTTATACTCTAGTCTGGGCTTTGGAGACTCAGAGTACTCTAGTCCGCATTTTGGGGACTTAGAGATTTTTAAGTCGTTTATACTTTAGTCCGTCTCTGGGGACTCAGAGTACTCCAGTCTGCACTCTGGGACGTAGAGTACTCCAGTCCGCACTCTAGGGACTTAGAGATTTTTAAGTCATTTATACTCGTCCGCGCTCTGGAGACTCAAAGTACTCCAGTCTGCACTCTCAGGACTTAGAGATTTTTACGTTGTTTATACTCTAGTCTGCGCTTTAGGGACTCGGAGTACTCCAGTCCACACTCTGGGATTTAGAGGTTTTTAAATCTTTTATAGTCCAGTCTGTGCTCTTAGGATTCAAAGTACTCCGGTCCACACTCTGGGGACTTAGAGATTTTTAATTCGTTTATACTCTAGTTCGCGCTCTGGGGACTCGAAGTACTCCAGTCTGCACTCTGGGGACTTACAGATTTTTAAATCGTTTATACTCCAGTCCATGCTCTAAGGACTCAGAGTACTCCAGTCCGCACTCTAGGGACTTAGATTTTTTTTTGTTAATTAATTTTTAATTTTACGCATGCGTTCATATGCGGGACAGAGTAGCGTGATTTAATTTTTTCCATGGAATTATAACACATGGAACATCGATAGTTCATGGAAGGCTTCAAGCCTTTATTATCAATAATCAAATAGGAACAACTAAATTGTCTTATTACATGCCGAAAACAAAAGAAAAACACACTGGAAACAATTGCTACTAAAATGCAAAGGAAACAACTAAGTGTAATAACATCGTAGATACTCGCTATTCCATGCTTGGGGGAGTGTAGCGCCATCGACGGTCACTAGCTAGAAAGTTCCCTCTCCAAGCTTCCATTCAATGACATATGGACCTTCCCATGTGAGATTCATATGTGATGGGATCGAAAAAACTCGCTTTAAAATGAGATCGCCTACATCGAAGATTCTTGGTCGGACTTTTTCATTATAATATCGTGCGACTCGATGCCTATATGCAGCCGCCCTTAAATCAGCTTCTTTATGTTTTTCGTCGACAAAGTCCAGTGATTCCAGCAAGAGATCCCGATTCATCTTAGTGTCATAATGAGTTACCCGATGTGAAGGAAATTCAAGTTCCACGGGTATAACAGCTTCCATGCCATATGCCAATATGAATAGAGTGTGGCCAGTCATGGACTTGTGGGTGGCTCTGTAAGCCCAAAGTGCTATCGAAAGCTCATCCACTCACTTACCTCTAGCCTTCTCCAAACGTTTTTTCAATATGGATTTGATTATTTTGTTTACGGCTTCTACTTGTCCATTGGCTTTTGGATGAGCAACTGCTGCAAACCTTTTCTTAATACCATACGTTTGACAAAAATTTTTGAACTCCTTACTTTCGAACTGAGTTCCATTGTCCGTAATGATAGTTTGCAGAAGGCCAAAATGGAATATGATGTTTCGCACAATGAGATTAATGACCTTTTTGGTGGTGATTGTAGCTAAGGGCTCTAGTTCCGCCCATTTGTAAAGTAATCGACTTCAACTATTGCGTATTTGGCACCACCTTTGGAGATTGGTAAGGAGCTGATTATATTGATTCCCCATATTGCAAATGGCCAAGGGCTAACCATTTGTGTGAGTTCTGTCGGTGGAGCTCTTTGGATTTTCGCATATTTTTGACATTTTTCGCATCCTCGCATATAGTCCGCGGCGTCCCGATTCATGGTTGGCCATAGCGGAGGATCTTTTTCGCTAATGTCCGCCCTCTAGTATGATCACTACATTCTCCTTCATGAACCTCTTTCAAGACCCGCTTTACTTCGTCATTGGCAATGCACCGAAGTAAAGGAACCGAGAATCCTTTTCGATACATTACTCCTCCTACATTACATATAGCGAAGCTTTGCGAATGACTTGCCGTCTTTTGTTCTTTCATTCGAGCAAAACTCCATGTAGCAATATTGATTAAATGGGGTTACCCATGACTCCTCCTCGATTTCTGTTTCTAACTCAAAATCTAATTCCATCTCATTTATACTCGGAGCATGTAAGATTTCGACGGGAACCAATCCTATCTGCTTTGCATCACTAGTTCTCGCGAATTTTGACAATGAATCGGCTTCCCCATTATGCTCATGTGGGATGTGTGAAATATCGTAATATTCGAGGTCTGTCAACAGCTCTTGAACCCAAGCAAGGTATGGGGCAAGTTTCTACCCCTTTGCTTGATAGTCTCCCCACACCTGGTACACCACCAATTGTGAGTCACAAAAGATTTCAACCTATTTTACTCCATGTTCCCTGCTAAGTTTCAAGCGTTCAATCAATACTTCATGCTCGGCTTCATTATTTGTAGCTGGGAAATCAAGCTTCAAACCATTACAAATTGATCGATTTCTGGGAGTTAAAAGAAATACACTAGCCCTAGAACAATGGTCATTGGATGCCCCATCGATGAATAGTTTTCATCGAATGGGGGGATAACATCCTTACTGCTTGGCTCGTCTGGTATGGTGAATTCTGCAATGAAGTCTGGTAACGCCTGCCCTTAGATAGCCCTCCATGGAAGGTAGGCAATATCAAATTGACTCAACTCAATGTTCCACTCCAGCAACCTTCTAAAGGTTTTTGGGTCATTGGAACAGCTGTCGCAGAGGTTAATCGGTATAAATACTGATCGGGTGCGCCTGAAAGTATGGACGAAGCTTGCGTGATGCAATCACCAAGCAGTAGGCTAGTTTCTTAATTTTAGGATAATTTCTCTCTACCTTGGTTAAACGTTTACTGTATAGTACATTGTTTTTTGGACTTGGCCCTCTTCGCGAAGCAAGGCCGTACTGATGGAATGTTGAGATACACCCAAGTACACATACAACACATCATGGTCTACAGGCTTTGACAGCATCGGGGTATTTCCAAATGTCTTACCAAAGCTTGGAATGCATCCTCGCAGTTGGGTGTCCATTGGAAATTTCACTTCCCTTTCTTTATCACATTGAAGAAAGGAATACACTTGTCTGTCGCTTTGGATATGAATCGACTCAACGCGACCACTTTTCCATTTAAGCTTTGTACTTGCTTTGTAGTTATGGGCAATTGTATGTCTTGAACAGCCTGAATCTTTTTCGGGTTATCCTGAATTAACCATGCATTAACAATAAAACCCAAAAACATTCTCAACTCAACGCCAAAGGAACACATCAGTGGATTGATTTTCATTCCGTAGTACCTGAGTATATCAAACATTTCCGCCAAGTCTCGAATATGGTCGTTTGACTACCGTAACTTCAAAAGCATGTCGTCCACATAGACTTCCATTGTTATACTAATTTGGTCTTTAAACATCTGATTTACCAAGCGCTGATAAGTTGCTCCTGCATTTTTCAGCCCAAAGGACATCACCACATAACAATACAGTCCAACATCTGTGACAAAACTAGTATTTTCTTGATCTGAAATGTGCATCGGGATCTGAATGTATCCCGAATATGCATCCATGAATGACAATAACTCATGTCCTTCCATTGAGTCGACCAGCTGGTCAATTCTAGGTAAAGGGAAGCTATCCTTGGGGCTGCCTTGTTCAGGTCTGAGTAGTCAACACAGGTCCTCCATTTCCCATTCGCTTTTCTCACTAGCACGGGGTTAGACACCCATTCAGGCAGAGGGCATCGTGGACGAACCCATTGGCTTTGAGTTCGTCCAACCCCTCTCTGAGAGCAGCGGACCTCTCCGGGTCCGTGCCTCTCCTTTTTTACTTCATTGGCACGTACCTCGGGTCTATGTTCAACATATGACTCGCAATGGTGGAGGAGATCCCGCACATATCGGAATGTGTCCAAGCAAAAATATCCAAATTTGCTTGAAGAAAATCAGTAAGATCCTCGATCATCGAGGGGTTGAGTTGTGATCCAATCTTAAGTACCCATGTTGGGTCATCACAACTAACTGGAACGTCAACCGTCAGTTTAGCCAGTGCTATTTTTGCCTCCTTGGGTTCCTTATCATCGTCCCTCGGATCTATGTCTCTATAGATTCGATCATGTTGCCCAAGCAAAGGCTCAGGCATTACCTGTCAACTTTCAGTAGCTCGGATGTGGACTGAGTTTTCCACAACCTTTTCCTTCTCTCTTCTCCGAGCCTCTCTTAACTTAGCCACATAACATGCACTACACCAACTCCTTTATCTATCGAAAATTTCAAAGTTAGACACCACTGGGCCAAAGTTGCCCTAAACTCCATTGGGGCCGATTGACCCAGAAACACATTATGCGGGGAATCGACATCCAAAACAATGAACGGTAGGATCTGCACCCTCTTACGTTCACCTTCCCCAAGTTCGACTGGCAATTCAATAAAACCCACTACATCTGTAGCCGCACCATTAAATCCATGAACACGGGCTTTAAATTGTTTTAGATCCCTTTTCTCAATCTTCATTTGGTCATACGTTTTTTTGAAGATAATGTTAACAAAACTTCCGTAGGAACCAGTATTCTTCTCACAAACGCCGACCCAATAGTGGCCGAGATGACCATCAGATCAATGGTAGGTGCCTCCACTTGATCAGCATCTCTGCTCCTGAACACTATATCGTCCGCCATCATTAGTTGCTGTTTAGCTGGGGTCCTATCTTAAGTGTTTGAACAACATTCAAAATCTGCATGTTTTCGGGAATTAGCATAACACTCCATTTCTTTCCAATTCTTGTCTACAGGGTGAGGCCCACCAACTATTGTGTTTATGACTAATCAACCTCCAGTCTAACGGGTTCCTAAGATCGACGTGGTGCCTGCCCGTGATTGGGTTGGATGTCCCCTGCCTGCATTTCTATGGATCTTTAACAAACTCTTGCAACTTTTTCTGTCGAATCAGCTTTTCTATAGCATCATGGAGGTGTCTACAATCCTCGGTATTATGCTCGTAAGTCTCATGGAAGCGGAAATACTTCCAAGTCCGCTTTTGTTCCTCAGTGGACTCTTTTGGGCATGGCTTTCGATATTGAAAAGTATTACAAGTCGATAGGTAAATATTTTCCGGAGGTACATTCAGAGGAGTGTATTCGTTGTAATTTGGGATCCTTGGTTTCCACTTTCCTGCCTCCCTTTTCTTTTTGGAATTTCCTCCTCCAAATCCTTTATATTGCTCTGGCTTATTTTGAACATTGACCTGGACCTTTCCAGGGTGATCACCGGATTGTTTTACAGCAATGTTGCTCCGCACAGTCTCCTTACCAGGCCTTGGTGCATTGTCTCGCCTTGTCCACCTGGCTTCCTTTCTTCTTATAAATTAATGCAGCTTTGAATAAAAATGTTCCAGCGTAGCTGGAGGTTTTCTTGCCAGCCAATCACCAAACTTCGAATTTGGATTTACTCGTCGCATCATGACCATTAGAATGGCATGATCATTCGAATTGCTAACTTCAGTAGCAGCAACGTAAAATCTTTGTAAGTACTCCTTTAACGACTCCCCCAGAGCCTGAATCACACTAGACAACGACATCACGTTCTCGGGATGAGTGGCATGAATACTTACTTGCTCCATGAATTTCTTCGCAAACTCATCAAAGTTGGATATAGATCACGAAGGAAGTCGGATGAACCATATGGTAGCGATTCTGGATAAAGTTATTGGGAAGCATCTACATTAGGTTGCATCATTTTCCCTAGCTGAATCTATCATCCACTCATATCTCATTACATGTTGTCGGGGAACAGTCTTCCTTCATAGGCCAGAATAGTCGGCATATTAAACTTCCTGAGGTACTCAGCCTATAGGATAGCATCTGTGAATGGAGTGTGGCTCCTAGATAAGCCCCAATCATCACTAGATAAGCCTTGATTTTCCATCATCAGCTGTCTAACCATAGATGATAGGTCTGGGGTTTGTATGGAAGGTGGTAAGTTGGAATGTATCCTACGCGACCATTCTAGTTGGTTCCTCTTCGGTTAGCGATCTACCAAATGTGTGTCCCGGGGACCTGCTTCATTGTGACCTTGGTGAGTCAGTCGTCCAGCTTCCACTCGTGCTCCAAATCCTAAGTTTCCTATTCCAACTTGAGTACAATTACCCTGATGTAAATGAGGGGCCATGGCTCAAGGTATGGAACTTGGACCATCCCTGGTGGATCGTTCAGCTGCACCTATTTGCATCGTTTCAATTCTACGACATCTATGCCTGGGTGGTTCATCAGACGAAGTAGAGCCGTCGGACGAGGAGTAGGCAGCGGAACTTCCTCCAGCATTTTGATGCTGTTGTTGAGTAAGCCGAGTCATAAGACTGGCATTAGCTTGAATCTTCTCATTAAGTTGTCTCCTGCTTTCCGCAAGTTCTCTCATCAGCTCGTTGAACTCTGTTTTGGTGACAACTTCTGTTTGGTGTAGGACGGCGAACGTCCCTCCGTCGAGATTATCTCATTGATTGTTGGGTCCTACTAGTTGGATGCTAGTGGTCTCGTTGACATCCGCATTATGGGAGGCCGATCTACTACGCGGTCTTCCTATTGTAGAGTTATTGGTAGAAACTTTGAGTAGAATCTATGAACTTCTTATGAACGAACTCAAATCTTCTTTGGGGGATTTCTTCAATCCAGCAGCGATAAAGTAGATCCTAACAGCCTGAGAATGCTATTCTCAATGAAAGCACCAAAATGTTAGCACCAAAATTGGTCACTAACACCCTTGAGTAGGATTGTGTAGAGAGATTAACGAAGAAGATAAATTAAAATAGAGGAATATAACAATAGAATGCAATTAGAACAATAAAAAAAGGGTACATCAAAATTATAGTGGTTCGGCATAACTGCCAACGTCCACTTTGAATGTGATCTTTATTGCTTCTTCAAACTATTGAATATAGATACAATCTGTGCACTCACAACTTGATTACAAGTTTGGAAATTAGACGAGTCTTCAAAATAACAGTCTCCATGTACTTTGATTGTGATTGATTCTCTTCAAGCTTAGTATTGAGGTTCTACCCATGTATCAATCTCTATTTTTAGAGACCAATGCATAGCTCAATCCCTTGGATTCTCTTTTAACATCACTTATCTCCGAGCGATGTCGAGTTTTAGGAGGTGGGGATTGATTCTACCAATCCTGCAACTGATGAATTTCACGATGCTGCTGGAGCAGCATTGGTATTAAGTGATTTTGATAAACTGACGATGTTACAGGGGTAACACTGATGATTCAGAGCGTACTTGAATGCGGTTCAAGTGGCAATAGAATGGATGCTTACTTGGATGTGGTTCCATCGGTCTATGGAGCGAGAAAATGAAGCGCATTTGAACGTGGTTCCGTCGGTTCAAGTGGTAGAAGAATGTATGCTCACTTAGAAATGGTTCTAATGGTCTAGAAAGCGAAGAAATGGAGCAGATTGAATGCGATTCCATCGGTTCAAGTGGCAAAAGGATGGAGGCTTACTTGGATGCAGTTCCATCGGTCCAAGAAGTGAAGAAATGGAACGCACTCGAAAGTAGGTCTATTGGTTCAAGTGGCAAAAGAATGGAGGCTTACTTGGACATGGTTCCATCGGTCTAAGAAGTGAGGCATGTCATATAGATGTACCGAGGGTTGGGCCTTCTTGATGTCGTTGGAGCAACACTACTTCTCAGAAGGCTGGGATCAAGTTTCACATCGATCCAGCGGTTTGAGTCGATTTGATACCGTCGACTCAACTGGTTCCTTACATGAATGTGATCCCATTGTTTCAAGAAGCAAAATGATTTTACTGTTAAAATAAAGAGAAAGGAAAATCCTGCCCATTTATAATGCCCTTAGTATCCCTAGGTGGATTATTTGTAGAAATATACATAAATAAGTGATAAATAAAATAGTGCCACAACGAGTCGTTGTCCCAAGCATGAGGAATTGGAAGTTCATCGACCTCGTGAGCTTGAAACTGACATCTCCAAGTGGGTCGATAATGTAGGGCCTTTCCAGTTTGGGTCAAGCGCTCCCATACCCTGGAAGACCCACTTCAGGACAAGATCCCCCACTTTTTGTGAACTTTGGTGTCGTGCTACCCTCTTATAGTGAGCAGAGTTCCTTAATTCTACTTCCTCCCGCTTCTCATCGATATGGTTAGGTGACTTGAGCATGAGCTGTTCATTTTCATTTTGGTTGAAGTGATATCTCAAATGGGACTTCTAATTCCACTGGGATCATCACTTCTGAATCATATGCCAGGGCGAATGGTAAGTGCCTGGTCGTGATTTATGTGTTGTGCTATTAGCCCATAATGCAAGTGGAAGTTTAATTACCCAGTTTCCTTTAGCTTTCATTAGTCATTTCTTGATGGTGGATTTAATGACGCTGCTTCCACTTTTCGATTTTTCTACGGGTGCGCTACTGCGGAAAAACTATTCTTGATCTGATAAGCTTGTAGAAGTCCTTGAATTCAGCACCCTTGAAATGATTTCCATTGTTCGTGATGACTTTCAATGGTACTCCAAACCAACAAATGATGTTTTTTGTTACAAAATTAATTAATTATTTAGCGGCAATGGTAGGGAGTGGTTCTGCTTCAGCCTATTTGGCAAAGTAATCGACTACAACGATATTTAGCTCCTTCTTTAACTACTGGTAATACATCGATTAAATCGATTCCCCAGATTGCAAACGACCAAGGGATGACCATTTTTTTAAGTTACATGGAGGGTGTTCTTCGGATCTTTGAAAATCTCTGGTACCGACACACCACTTGGTGTAATTTGCTGCATCTTGGTTGATTGTAGGCCAGAAATATCCGTAACATAAAACCTTCTTTTCCAATGTCTGCCCCTAGTATGGTCATCATAACTGCCTTCATGGACTTCCACTAGAATCTTCTTAGCTTTGTCTTTGGCTATACACCTTAGTAGGGGTGGAGAAGCCTTTCATTCATTCATGATTCTTTCATTCATTCGTTTTTCAGAGAGTATCCCTTTGAGCAAATAATCCTTGATTGGCATCATCTATGATTCTCTCTCTTCAATGGTCTCCAGAACCCAATCTACATCAATCTTATCTATGCTTAGAGCTATTAACACTTCAACCGAAACTAATCCCATTGGTGGTGCCTCTCCGGAACTGGCTAACTTGGCTAAGTAATCGATCTTCAAGTTTCTTTCTTTGGGAATATGGGTTATCATGTAGTGTTCGATGTCATTGAGTAGTTCCCACACTTTTGACAAGTAGGGAGTGAGAATTTCCCCTTTAGCTTGATATTTCCTCTTTACCTGACAAATCACTATTTGAGAATCGTTGTAAATATGCATAGCTTTTATTTCCAGTTCCTTCATAATACTCAATCCCACTATCAATATCTTATACTCAGCCTCATCGTTAGTAGTAGGGAACTCCAAAAGGCATAGCAAATTGATCATCCTTCGGGAGTCTCAATTACTCTCCCACTCCCAAGCAGAATTTTTAGATAGACCATCGATGAAAAGCTTCCATTGTGATACCACTTCCTTTATCTCCTACTCTTCTCCATCTGATGAATTCTGTGATGGAATTGGCCAACGTCTGTCTATTAATAGGCCTTCAAGGGTGATAAGTCACATCGTATTGCCTTAATTCAATATTCCACTTCAGAAGTTGCCCTAAAATCTCAGGTCGATAAAGTACTTTCAAAGATTGTTCTACTAACACTTAACTGGACGAGCTTGGAAATAAATTCGTAACTTTTTTAATGCGATCGGTAGGCAATAGGCTAGTTTTTCCAACATTAGATAGTTTATCTCGGCTCCAATGAATAACTTACTGATGTAGTAAATAGGCCACTGGATCCTAGCTTCTTCGTGTACAGGAGCTGCACTCATAGCATGAGTTGACACTTTCAAGAATATGAATAGGTCTTCCCTATCCGCTGGTTTGGATAGATCCAGTGGGACCTGTAGGGTCTATGTTGCAATAATTCCTCAAAAGTGGTTTAGTAGGCCTAATTCCACTTGAAATTTTTCTTACCCTTCCTTAATGCATCAAAAAACGCTATACAATTGTTTGTTGCTTTGGAAAAGAATCGTCTCAATGGTGCGACCTTTCCATTCAGACTCTACAAATCTTTTTTGTTGTAAGGGCTGTGACAATCGAAAAGGCAGTAATTTGCTGGGGATTGGCTTCAATTCCCCTAGCAGTCAAGATAAAACCTAGAAATTTTCCAGAAGCTACACCGAAAGAGTAATTCAATAGGTTAAACTTCATTCCCTACATTCATAGAATCTCAAACAATTCCAAGAGGTTATCCAAATGATTTCTAGATAAACATGATTGGCTAGCATGTTGTTTACGTAGACTTCCATTATTCATCCAATTTGATCCTTAAACATGGTGTTCACCAGTCGTTGATAAGTTTCCCCAACGTTCTTTAAGCCGAGTGGCATTACTCTGTAATAGTACAATCCGAGTTCGGTGATGAAGCTAGTGTTCTCCTTGTCAGGTTTGTGCATCATAATCTGGTTATATCCTAAGTAGGCATCCATGAAATAGAGTTGTCCGTGCCCTATAATTCTGTCCACGAGCTAGTCAATTCTAGCTAGTGGGAAGTTGTCCTTTAGGCAGGCTTTGTAAAAGTCCAAGTAGTCGACATAGGTCGGCCACTTCTCATTCGATTTCTTGACTAGTACATGGTTTGATACCCATTTAGGACATACTGCGTCATGGATAAAGCCATTGGCCAACAGCATATTACCTTCCTCCTTCAGTGCAGTGGATCACTTCGGACCCAGACAACGTTTCTTTTGCTTTACTAGAGTGAACTTGGGAACGATATTGAGTGCACGACACTCTATCTCAAAAGATATACCACACATATCGAAATGTGTCCACACAAACATGTCTAGGTTGATTCAAATAAATTTGACCAATTCTTGTTGCATTTTGATCCCAAGTTGTGATCCTATTTTTAAGACTTGAGTTGGGTCTGTTGAATCACAAGTTTTATGAAGGTTTTGATTTCTGACAAATAACTAAAGGCGATCGACAAAACAAGGTCATTATGGCTATAAAGAGCTACATATGGTACTCTAGATTGTAGATTGATTATTTGATATTATATTAGTGATAAACTTGTTAAAATCTATCCTCAAATAATCATGCATTTTCAAGAAAATTAATATATATACGATTAGAATGTAGTTGCACATTCAGTGTGCAACTTTACAGGGACCGGTCGACCGGTCACAATATAGGCGGTCGACCGTTCCTGCATAATTTGCACACTGAACGTGCACACATGCACATAACGTATATATATTTAAATTCCTGTCTACTGGTCACTTTTTAACCTGTCGACCGTTTTTAAACAGAAAGCAATTTTTCCAAAAGACACTTCTCTTCTCCAAAGGTTGCATCTCTTACCTTTCACCAAAGATCATATCTCTTAATAGCAACTACTCACAAAGAGTTACAACCATTCTTATCTATATAAACTCATCTAATTCGTTGATTAAAATAACATGATTTTATATGCTTTTTAATCTAATCTCTGATCTTACTTTCTACATACTCCTGCATTCTAAAAGCTCTCGATTATTTATTGAATCATTGAAACTATTTCATATCTTTTGATTCAATAAGTAATATACTTTCCTTAATCTTTTCAAAACATCATTCGCATACTTTGAGGATAAGATTATAGGAAGGGTGTACTAATAGTGACAAATCCGTGTTTTCAAGAACACAAGTTGTCAACAACAATTGTATTTGTTCTTGTGTTGAAGTCCTCTGTGTTGTAAGAGGCAAGTGTTGAAGTCCTCAGTGTATTAGAGGCGTGAAATCCCGTTCGGTTGTTCGTGTGTTGTAAACCTGTTCCTCCGGGTGAAGCGAGGTAGGTAATAGTGAAAATCCAGATAGAAGTCTGGGACTGGACGTAGGACGGTGCTCCGAACCAGTATAAAAATCTCTGGTGTGATTTTTCTATTTTTTTATTTACTATGCTATTATCATCTATTTCCGCATTTATATTGTAGTCCATATTACACGATCCGTGTGTACTATATTAGCACATATAATTGTATACACACCGCACTTTCATTTGGTATCAGAGCACGGTCATCATATAACCGTAACACAGTTATTTGATATATTATAGTAATATGGCAAATAACGTAAGTACTAGCACTCAAAACACTACTTACACGGAGGGTCAATCGACACAAAGACCTCCATTTTTCAATGGTCTTAACTATAGTTATTGGGCAACACGAATGTCATTCTTTATGCAATCAAATAGCTATGATGCTTGGAATGCCACTCAAAGAGAAATAGTGAATCCAACAACTGATTATTCAGAATGGACTGCAGCTGAGAAAACGGCAGCAGCCGTAAATGCAAGAGCAATAAATATGTTGTTCTGTGCATTAGAGCAAAATGAATATAACCGTGTTAGTATCTGCACTACTGCATATCAAATTTGGCAAACACTAAAAATCACTCATGAAGGTACTAACAAGGTTAAACAAGCCAAAATAGCCATGCTGAAAAGTCAATTTCAAAATGAAACCAAATGAGACAATAAATGACATGTATTCACGGTTTCAAACTATTCACCATGCACTTATTGGCTTAGGACAAAAGTATTCTGATTTCGATGTTGTTTCAACAGTCCTACATTCTTTGACTAGTGAATGGGAAGGAAAAGTATTAGCAATTGAAGAAGCTAATGACCTTTCCGTCATGAAGCCAGATGAATTGATAGGAAATTTAATGTCCTATGAAGCAAATTTGCAGGCTAGAAAGGAACAAAAAGAAGAAAAGAAAAATGTAGCATTTCATGTTGAGAAAGATGAAAATGAATCAGATTCTGAAGACGAAGATTTGGCATTCATTGCGAAAGGATTTAAAAAATTCCTAAAATATCGAAAAGCCAGTCGTTACAATAAAAGGAAATCTGGATCAAACAAACCATCTTCATCTGCTATAGAATGTTTCAACTGCCACAAAAAGGGACACATGCAGAAAGATTGCCCAGAACAAAAGAAGAAGTCAGAAAATGACAAATTCAAATATAAGAAGGACAAATCTAAGAAACGAGCTTTCTCAGTAACATGGGATGATTCAGAGTCATCTTCATCAGAAAGTGAAAGTGATTTAGAGAATGAACAAGCTAATGTTTGTTTTATGGCAACAGAAGATGAGGTACAAATTCCTACATTTGATGAATTACTTGATATTAATGCTGAATTAATAGTCAAATATAAAGACATAAAATGTCAATTAAAAGTAGTCAAAGCAGATTTAAGTAGAGCAGAGTTTGAACGAGATATGTTAAAAGATGAGAAGAAAATATTAGAAGAGGAACTTGAAAATATTCAAGAATCATCATCTAGTGTTGACTCTCAAATATCTCTTTTGAGTCAAGAAATAGAAGCTCAAAAAGAGAAAAATAATGCTCTCACTACTGAAAATCATGAGCTTAAAGCAAAAGTTAAAATTCTAGACCTAGAAAAAGCTAGCTTACAAACAAAGTTTGATGACATTACTCAAAATGTTTCTAACTTTAACAAAGGTCGAGAAAATTTGACAAAAATAATTGAAAGTTCACAATCTATTTTAGACAAACAAGGATTGGGATATAACAAACAAGAAACCAAGAAACATCTTGGAAATAAACGGAAGAAGAAAGTACAAAAAACTGAAGCTAAGAAAAATCTTAGTTTATTATATTCCAAACCAAAACCAGTTGTGAAATTTCAAAAGAAAAATGTCAAGACTATCAAAATATGGGTTCCTAAAACAAATAACAATTTGAGTAGGAACAAATACATTCAGCAATTCATGAATACTGTGCATTTTAATAAAAATTATATATATAAAGGGGATACCGGACCCATATGGGTTTGGACTCCTAAGACCTAACTCTTAGGACCCTATAAAAAGTGGGTACCATGGACTTAATTCTATTTTTTGCAGGTCCCACTTAAGAAAAGAGGAAAGTGGATATTGGACAGTGGTTGCTCAAAGCACATGACAGGAGACAAGAGTCTATTAACAAATATTACATATTCAGATGGTGGCTCCGTCACTTTTGGAGACAATTCAAAAGGCTATATCATCGGCAAAGGCGATGTGAGCAATTGCGGTACATCTAACTTACCTCTTATTACTAATGTCATGCTAGTTAGAAATTTAAAACACAATTTGCTTAGTATTAGTCAGTTATGTGACAAGGGATTTATAATTTCATTTTCAAATAATAAGTGTAGTATTTTAGATAAAGACCATAATTTGGTTTTCGAAGGATATAGAGACAGAAATATATATATTCTGGATATGAATATTAATCATAATTCAGATATGTGTCTTGTGGCTAATGACAATGATCCATGGCTATGGCACAAACGCTTCTGTCATATAAACTTCAGAACTATTGACAAGCTAGCCAAAAACAATCTAGTTAGAGGACTACCCAAAATGAGTTTTAAAGTTAACAACATTTGTGATGCATGTCAATTAGGAAAATTGACCAAATCATCTTTTAAATCCAAGAAAGTCATATCAACATTACAACCACTTGAGTTACTACACATGGATTTATTTGGACATACTAGGGTTCAATCAATAAATCACAGTCAATATGTGCTTGTAATTGTTGATGATTTCTCTCGTTATACATGGACAATTTTCTTAAAAAATAAAAGTGACACTTTCGATCATTTCAAATCTTTCGTCAAAAGAATTCAAAAATCAAAAGGGATTAAAGTTAAAAATATAAGAAGTGATCATGGCGGAGAGTTTGAAAATAATGAATTTGAACATTTTTGTACAAAGAAAGGTATATATCATAATTTTTCGTTTCCCAGAACTCCACAACAAAACGGAGTTGTAGAACGGAAGAACCGAACTTTACAAGAATGTGCAAGAACATTATTGAATGGAACCACCTTACCAAAACATTTTTGGGCGGAAGCTGTAGCAACTGCCTGTTATGTTTTAAATCGTGTATCCGTAAGACCTCTTACCAAGAATACTCCTTATGAATTATTTAACAAAAGGAAGCCTAAAATCTCATACTTCAAATTTTTTGGTTCCAAGTGCTTAATTTTAAATACGAAAGACCAGCTTGGCAAATTCGATCCAAAAGCCGATGAAGGAATATTTGTCGGTTATTCGGAACGAAGTAAGGCCTATCGGATATTTAATAAACGAACCAAAACTATTGAAGAATCACTTCATGTCTCTTTTGATGAAATCTATCAGCACCCTCACACTATATCAGATGATGACGAATCAATAGTCACTGACAATCAAATCATCACAAATATTGATTCTGACTCGGAAATAATTATTGAGAATATTCCTCAAACATGTGAGTTACAATCACCACCAAGAATATTAAGAGACCATCCGGCTCAAAATATAATCGGTGAAATAACATCACATGTTAGAACAAGAAGTCAACTCAATCAAATGGGTCATGTCGCTTTTCTCTCAAATATCGAACCTAAGAATCCAAAAGAAGCTGCTACAGATGATTACTGGATCATTGCCATGCAGGAAGAACTAAATCAGTTTGAGCGCAATGACGTTTGGGAACTTGTTCCACGACCAACTGATCAGTCAGCAATTGGTACTAAATGGGTCTATAAAAATAAGGCCGACGAAAAAGGAAATATCACCAAAAATAAAGCAAGATTAGTAACACAAGGATATAATCAGGAAGAAGGTATCGATTATGAAGAAACTTTTGCACCAGTTGCTCGACTAGAAGCTATTAGAATCCTATTATCTTTTGCTTGTCACCATAATTTCAAACTTTATCAGATGGATGTCAAAAGTGCTTTTCTCAATGGATTTATCAAAGAGAATGTCTATGTCGAACAACCTCCTTTGTTCGTACATGAAAATTATCCTGACCATGTGTTCAAACTTAAGAAAGCTTTGTATGGTTTAAAACAAGCACCTCGTGCTTGGTATGAACGACTACGTAGCTATCTTATTAACTCAGGATTTCAAATAGGCAAAGTCGATCAAACTTTGTTTATTATACATTCTCGAAAAGATATTCTAGTTATCCAGATATATGTATACGATATCATCTTCGGTTCAACAAACGATAAACTCTGCAAAGAATTTGCAGGTATTATGACCAAAGAATTCGAAATGTCTCATATGGGAGAACTATCTTATTTTCTTGGACTTCAAATAAAGCAACTTTCAAACGGTATTTTTATCAATCAAGAAAAATACTGTGAAAACCTTATCAAACGCTTCGGATTAGAAAATACATCTGGTAAACCAACTCCTATGAGTACAATTACACATCTTGAAAAAGATGTAAGTGGTAAGAATGTTGACCAGAAATTATATCGAAGCATGATTGGTTCTCTTCTTTATCTTACAGCTAGTCGTCCGGATATAATAATGAGTGTTTGTTTATGTGCTCGTTTTCAAGCCGATCCAAAGGAATCACATCTACGAGCAGTGAAACGTATAATTCGTTATCTTAATAATACCAAAGATTTTGGTCTTTTTTATCCAAAAGAATGTCCATTTGAATTAGTATCATATAGTGATGCTGATTTCGGTGGCTCACGAACGGATAGAAAAAGTACAAGTGGTACATGCCATTTTATTGGAAAATCACTTGTCTCCTGGTTCAGTAAGAAACAGAATTGTGTTTCACTATCAACATGTGAAGCTGAATATATATCAGCAGCTCTCGCTTGTACTCAAGTACTATATATGCAACAAACACTTCAAGATTTTGATATTCATTTATCGAATTCTATTATATACTGTGATAACACTAGTGCTATAAATCTCTCTAAAAATCCAGTAAATCACTCTAGAACCAAACACATTGATATCCGTCATCATTTCCTTCGAGATAATATTGACAAAGGAAATATATGTCTTGAATATGTCCATACTGACAATCAATTAGCGGACATTTTTACTAAGCCTCTGCTCGAATCTAATTTTATTAGATTACGAAGAGAACTTGGTTTAATTTCAAGGAAAAATCTTGACTAAGTAATTTCTAAAGAACGTCTTCTTTTTAGTTATTCTTTAACCATAACTTTTGCATAAACTTTTTTTTACATTAAATATAAGCCACTGCTTGATTTAATGGTTAATTCTCTTTACTCATTTTTTCATTCTTTTCTTTTAGTGATCGTCCTTTCCTTTCTTAATTTATAATTTCAGTTTTAAAAGGAAAGCTATTTTTAGAGTTAAAATAAAAATTTCTGCTTATGTTTTCTTGGTTAAAATTTTCCATTAACTTACATCCATAGGTTTATACATAAGAAACTTGTATATAAGCTTGCAAAAAATTTCATATTTTGTTCATCCTTTTTATCTAACCATAATATTCTATACAACATTCCCTATGGCTCACATTTGTGATAAATGTGCTCAAGAATCATACATTTCTATTACGAGTTCTGAGTCGGAGGAATATTATTCTCCTACTACACCAAAACAAAAACCAAGTTGTCATCATCAATGCTCTTGTATGTCTGATAAAACTCCAAATTCAAAACGAGAGGACACTGTTCTATTCTCCTCGTACCAAAGCACAAATCGATGAGATACACCACTACCAGAAACATCAGATAGACCTTCAGAGACAGCTCCATTATGGGCAAAGTCAACTTTATCACGAGCAACAACGGACATCGGCACGATTATCCGTTTTAGAAAAGTTGGCAACATTTTTCTGCGGTTCCAACAAGCATGACGTGCATGAACCAATGCCGTCTAGGCCATCAACATCTAAAAGTCCTAACTCGTGGGATCGGAACTATGAGAAGAATGAAGGAGCTCAGAAACAATGGAGTCCATGGTCAAAACGTATTGAAGGAAACAACGATAATTCTAATGACGAACCTTCTCATTAGATTTATATATAGTTATTATATCTTTATCTATCACTTGTGTAATAACGGCTATATTTTGTATTAAGAATGAAATATAATATATATAGGTTGATATATGATAAAAACTTGAAAAATAACATATTATTCTCAGCAGACCAGAACCGGTCGACCGCCCCATATATAGCCGGTCGACCGTTTGCTCCCTGGTTGAAAATGGTCGACTGGCCATATTTCATAGGTCGACCGGTTGACGTATTTTCAGTTTTTATATATACCTATGCGTCATTTTTCCTTCTACCCTCTTTCTCTTTTGACTCAAGCTGTTCTTTTTCCCAAAATCACAAACCCTAGTTTCCTATTTTCAATTCCCAAATCTCAAATCTTCCAACAATGGCTCCTCCTCAAAAGAAATCTAAGAAAGGAACAACCTCTGAAACTTCATCTCTAAGCATCTCCGCCAAAAAGTGGCTTCAAAGTCCAATTGCTGTAACAAGATGGAATCAGATGACAAATTACAAGTTTCATCCAGGCTCTTTTATCAAATTTGATGATTTCACGGCTTATGGCGTTCGGAGGTTAGCCAATAATGCCAACATTACTCCATTGATAGATTTTTCAGAAAATAATGTGGAGATAAATCATTTGATGATTAAATTGTTTTACGCCAACATGAATCTCGATGAATATCAACCTGATAATCCAAACGGAGTAATCTGGTCTGTGGTCTGTGGTAAGCAAATTTTTCTTACTCATGCTAGAATTGCCTCTATACTTGGTATACCAAATCGAGGCGATGAGTTTTCATCTACCTTCTGCGAAGTCTTCACTCGAAATAGTACTAGTCATCAGTTCATAGAAGACAATAGTGATGGCACAAAGTCTATTGGACTTTGACCGACAGCTAGACTACTTCATCGTGTTTTGATGCATTCTCTTTTTCCTAGACTTGGAAATTATGATGCAGTATATAAAGAAAACTTCAAAGCACTATATGCTATTTATGGTGAAATCCAAATCAATTGGGTACACATGATTTTTGATGAAATTCTCAAGGTAAATAACTCTACACGGCCTCATTTCTTCTACAATGAATATATCATGAGACTTTTGTTGGCTTGTGGGGTAAATCCTCCTGATTCTGCAACCTCAAAACCAAAATGCATTGATTCAATAACCATCAAACGAATGAAGCTTCCTCCACCTTATCTTGAGATTATGTCTTTTGAAGAATGGCAACAAAGAGGACCAAGAAAACAAAGAGCAACTTCCTCTCGTCCTCGTTCCGATGAAGTGAAACTATTAAAATCAAAATCATCAACAAAAGAATCACTTGAAACAATTGCGCGTAACCAATTTTTGCTTGAATCACGTCTCAAGCGAATGGACTCTAAAATTGATAAGCGCTTCAATAAGGTCAAGTCATTCTTTGGTACGCTATGGGATGCTATATCATGTTCCACATCCACCTCTGTTCAAGCACAAGACCCAGGAAAACGTCCTGCTGCTCCTGTTTTCACCTGGACATCATCTGACGAGTCTACTGGTATGAGTGGTCATGGACATGGAGAATCATCTAGAGGGAACAATGATGAGGAAGAAGAAGAAGAAGATGATGATGATGATGACGATGATGATGATGAAGAGGAGATACGATCTGCTTCATCTTAGATTCTATTATGGTTTAGCACTTTAAAAACATTCATCGACACTTGTACTAAATAGTGTCGTTATTCTAATTTTTCGTTTGACATTATGATCTGTAGAATACTCTGTTATGTTTTGGATGTTTTAATGATTTATTTTGCTATGCATATCATATTCATTCTACTATTCTAGTGTTTGTTACTCCTTTTTGTCGATGACAAAGGGGGAGAAAGGGCTAACAATTGTTTGCAGGAACGTACATATATAAGAATTCAAAGAGAGAGATCACATATTCAGGGGGAGATTCAGATTTGCAGATATATATTGTCATCAATCAAAAAGGGGGAGAATGTTGAATCACAAGTTTTATGAAGGTTTTGATTTCTGACAAATAACTAAAGGCGATCGACAAAACAAGGTCATTATGGCTATAAAGAGCTACATATGGTACTCTAGATTGTAGATTGATTATTTGATATTATATTAGTGATAAACTTGTTAAAATCTATCCTCAAATAATCATGCATATTCAAGAAAATTAATATATATACGATTAGAATGTAGTTGCACATTCAGTGTGCAACTTTACAGGGACCGGTCGACCGGTCACAATATAGGCGGTCGACCGTTCCTGCATAATTTGCACACTGAACGTGCACACATGCACATAACGTATATATATTTAAATTCCTGTCTACTGGTCACTTTTTAACCTGTCGACCGTTTTTAAACAGAAAGCAATTTTTCCAAAAGACACTTCTCTTCTCCAAAGGTTGCATCTCTTACCTTTCACCAAAGATCATATCTCTTAATAGCAACTACTCACAAAGAGTTACAATCATTCTTATCTATATAAACTCATCTAATTCGTTGATTAAAATAACATGATTTTATATGCTTTTTAATCTAATCTCTGATCTTACTTTCTACATACTCCTGCATTCTAAAAGCTCTCGATTATTTATTGAATCATCGAAACTATTTCATATCTTTTGATTCAATAAGTAATATACTTTCCTTAATCTTTCAAAACATCATTCGCATACTTTGAGGATAATATTATAGGAAGGGTGTACTAATAGTGACAAATCCGTGTTTTCAAGAACATAAGTTGTCAACAACAATTGTATTTGTTCTTGTGTTGAAGTCCTCTGTGTTGTAAGAGGCAAGTGTTGAAGTCCTCAGTGTATTAGAGGCGTGAAATCCCGTTCGGTTGTTCGGGTGTTGTAAACCTATTCCTCCGGGTGAAGCGAGGTAGTTAATAGTGAAAATCCAGATAGAAGTCTGGGACTGGACGTAGGACGGTGCTCCGAACCAGTATAAAAATCTCTGGTGTGATTTTTCTATTTTTTTATTTACTATGCTATTATCATCTATTTCCGCATTTATATTGTAGTCCATATTACACGATCCGTGTGTACTATATTAGCACATATAATTGTATACACGCCGCACTTTCAGGGTCATCCATATAGCCAGGGACTGACACTGTATCTCTACCAGTGCTGCCCATTCCTCCCCTAAACTCCTCTTCCTAAGGTTCGAAGACTTCTCGAAACAGCTATGGTCCCCAGTCAGGAGTCCTTTAGTAATTGCTATGCTGATGGTTCATGAAGTGGAGAGACTTCCTCAAATTCTTTCCCATTTCCTTCTATTTCGGTTCGCGTAACTCAACGACATAGCATTCTCTAGCGATGCTTTGATCTCCCTTTATAACTTCAATCCCATTCTCCATCGAGATTCTCTTAGTAAGACACCATGGAGCCAAAGTTATCCTGAAATCAGCAAGGGTCAGTCGACCCAAGAAAGATTTGTAAGCTAACATTTCATCCACGATCAAGAAGGTTTGGATAAGGATTTCCCCTTCATTCTCCTTCTCCGAGCTTTATAGACAGGTCAACCATCCCGATTGGCTGTCTTGGCTCCTCCGTAAAGCCCTAGATTTTCATTCAACAAGCAAACATATCATTCATACTAATCGTTGTTTGATCGAACGTATGTTAAAAAATAGATGTTAACTAAACTTCCACTATCCACCAAGACTCAGCGTACAACTGTCGGTCCAATTACGACTGTCACTACCATCGAGTCAAGAGTTGGTGCTTCTACGCCTCTAATATGTTGGTTTCAAAACACAATGTCATCGTTGAGTGTCCTTTGCTGCTGGGCTGGAGAGCCATCCTTGATTACGAAGTAAGTTTCTTTTGGAGCATGCTTTAATGAACTCACACATCGCTCCATCTCCCTCGAGCTCTTCTATGTTGGGTGAGGTCCTTCGAAAATAGTGCTAATAACAAGTCTCTATTATGTCTGTTTGGATCCTTCTCTGCTGGCTCTAGATTGATTTTCTTAAGTACTTAAAACTTGGGGTCCAACAAGCTGGTCAAAGTTTTGCGATTTCTTCATGTACTGTTAGAGCCTGATGTTCCTAATCAATTCCTCAATTACATCATTTAGATGTTGGCACTCCTTCGTGTTATGCTCCTGAGTCTCATAGAAGTGGTAGAACTTCCCTGATTTCTTTTGTCTTTCAGATTCTTCCTTCCTGAGAGGCTTGTTGTATCGCTCGGTTCCATAAGTTGCAAGGTAGATATGCTCTAGGTTGTCACTCAGCGGCGTATACTCCTCGAATCTCGGGTTCCTATTCTTCTTTCTGTTCCCATCATGCCTACTAGTATTTTTTCTTTTTCATTTTTTGATTTCTGTCTTTCCCTACATTTCCCGTTATGGCTCTAAAATTATTTCCATTCTGGTTGATCGCTACATTGTTGTGACTTATCTCCTTTGATTGAATACTAGCAGCCATGCCCTCCAATGCGTCTGCCTCTTCCAATCGCTAGATAGGGACATCATTTCTTTTGGTTGTGCCATGTGAAGTCTAAACTACTCCAAGAATTTCCTTGCCAACTCGTTAAAGGTAGAAATGAATCTTGGTGGAAGTCTAATAAACCACATAGAAGCAAACCTTCTAGGAAGATAGAGAAACATCTATAGTGGACTACATCTTTTGCCCTAGCTCCATCCATATGCCAACTATACTTGTGCAAGTATTGTTCGGAGTCCATCCTATTGTAAGATGGAATAGTGGGGATTGTAAACTTCTAGGGGTTATTCTTCACTTAAAATGTTTTTAGTAAAAAGAGGGCTTAGTATGGAACTATAATCATCATCCTTCTTGGCCTTACTTTCTTCCATCAAGCGTTTAACCATGTCCATAATGAATGTTTCACTAGTTCAGTAGTCCACAGGATGATATGCTAAGCATTTGACTTTGCAAATGGCCTTGTTCACCAACTGAAGTCTAGGTTCTCCATTCTCTAGGAGAACCACCCCTACAGAATTCTATGGGCGTGCAACTGGCTTTATAGTGGCAGTTCGAACTTCCTTTCTGGCATTTTGCCTGCCTATATCAGCATCTAATTCCATTCCTTTAGCATCAACTTGAATGTCATCTTAAGAATTGGAGAGAAGCATTGTAATATTCCCTCATGGAGCCTTCACTCCAAGGTTGGGGTTTGCAGTAGGTTGTCCTCCAGCAAAAAGGGTACTTCCATTACCTTCAATAACAATTCCAGTCACTTCACCAACCATCTCCTTCTGCTTTTTCATGCCATCCCTCCTATTCAAGCCTAAGATGGAGGAATTCTCCGATTCCATAGCCTCTATAGTTTCTGGCCTGGTCCTTGGAGTAGTTAGTGGTTGTAGCACTAGCAAATCATCAATCTTTTCTAGAAGAGCCTTTTGACTATCAGCCATCTTCCCATTAAATTGATTAACCGTCTGCTTAAGCTCTCCTCTGGTTAAAACCTCTTGTTAAGCGGAAGCACCTGGTGCTAAGTTTCTAGCATTAATCTCTATTCGATGATTGTTAGTGTTGTTCACTTCCATTTGCTGGAGATAGGTTTCATCAACCCAAAATGTTGTCCTAACTGATCTTCCAGGTGGTGTCTTGCGCTTAGGAGCCATTAGAATAGCAAATCTCTAACCTTCTTCAATCAAAATTACCTAATCTAACCTCTGAATCTATCTAATCCAAAGTAGATAGCTAGATCCGAGTCTGGGTTCTTTGTTGTTAGTGAAAGAACCAAAATGTTAACCTATAAAATGAATCATCACCCTAGAGTATGATGTGAAAGCTCTAGCTCTTTTAGAATAGAGCAAATATAATAGAAAATAGTAGAAAATTAAACGAGACACGGGGATTTTATAGTGGTTCGGCTGTTAACTGAGCCTACCTTCGCTTTATAGCTTTAATTATTGGTTTGATCTTGTTTGAATGAGACTACAAAATGATGGAGAAAGAGTTAATCACAAGTACAGATCTTAGACTGATTCTAAGTCCTAGAACTGCATAGAGTAGCCGCCTTGGGGACTATGGTTGTCAGGACCCGATTCTTCGACTTTCGAAAATCGACATCAATACGTCCACTGTATCAACCGTCGAACAATCGAATGCCGGAAAACCGAACCATGAGGGTTAAAAAGAAGAGGCAGAAGAAACAAATAGAAGAAATAAGGAAACAGAATAGAAACAATATCAGAATCTCACATTCGAAGCGGAACAACATATAATAGATAAATGAACATCTTTAAAACAAAGATACTATATCAGTTATTACATTACATCACTTTACGTTACATTATCAGAGTTTACAACAACAAACAGCGGAAAAGAAATACTATATACTAGTGATACGTCTCGCAATTCAGCTCGCCTCCTGAGCTCCATAGCACTTCTAAATCCAGAATAACCTAATAACCTAACTCTAGACTGCCCGTGTGGAAATTGGTGGGCACCCAGAGTTTAGAAAGAGAACAATAAACTCCATGTCAGTCATGGGACTGGTGTGAGAACTTAAAACAGTTATTATCTTTTAAAACAACAACAATAAGGATAATTTTAAAGTCAATTCGCAATGCTTTTGGAAAATGAGACTACCATAAGACCTCCTGCCACACACACAATGCAAACGCAGAATTGGAGGTGATTTCTTCTTATGATAGTCAAAGATGCTTGATACGCATTAAAAAGAAACATTTGATATTATTACTAGTGCATAGTGTAAAAAAAAATCATTTCGAAAGTAAGGATATAAATTTTAGCCAGCATAGGCATTTCGCACTTATGCCTACTATAGCTACTATGTTCAATAGTAGGTTACCGCCACATTCCATAGCAGGTTATACAACTAAAACCGTACAAGGATCGTATTGTTTCTTTGGATTTCCAACAAATGGTCAGGCTAAGGAACTTCCTACTGTCAATGGGATCGCCTCTGGCGGGACGTCCCGAGAACCTAACGTTACGGTTAGATCTTTGCGAACACAAGGCCGGGTTACCTCTGTAACTAGGTAACTACTACATGAATATGCCACCCCCCGGTCCCTTTGGACCTTTATCCGAGCGCTCGATAACCAACATCACACAGTAATAAATATAGTGTGTCAACATAAGTAAGTATCTGGGCTCCATACCATGATACCACCCTTTCCAGAAGGAAATGACATACCCTAAAGGGCGCAACCCTCATAACCTTGCCGTATATTCCTGTTTTGACCATTTCCGGGGAGTGAGGTTTGACGAAGTCTCGTCCACAGAGCTACGCTTTTTCCACAAAACCACGCTTTGATCAATAAATAATCATCACACAGCAACACTCAGCATGCCACATTACCAAATTGGGAATATACCGCTGATAACCTTCAACTACATAACCTCTAAGGGAGTTAAGCTAAGAGAATAAATTCTCCGCCACCAACAGAAATGTATTTGAAAGAAATCTGCTTTATATCTCAAAATGTAATGTCAGACACGTAACCATACAGGTCTGGTCCGGGTTCGAACAGAACCGAAGGCACTTCCAAAGAAGCCCTTGCAATCCAGGTATTCACAATCCCGATCGAATTTCCCATCACAAAGGAAATCTCCATACCGTAGCTAACGGTGCAGAGACAATCGATAGGCCATCCTATCGTTTTCACAAATACCCGGTCATCACCACCGGTCTTCAATGCTATCCATTACGTCATATCACTATTCGGAATGGGTAATCCGAATAACGAGCGTAATAATTTAAAAATAAGTGTAGCATTCAATTTCAACCAATTCACAACAAATACCTATTTAAAGGTCAATATTGATAGTCGGTTATTTAACTATCAATCAATATTCACAACGTCACCCGATTTCAAATAATTTCCCAAATTATTTATTTTTAAAAAATATCTTTATAAAATATATATCCCACACTTCAACCATTTGAAAACCAATTTCAAATCAATTTACACCCTTACAACATTCATTACAAAATGGTTCATTTAAACCAATTAAATAAATCCTTACCGATTTATTAAATTTACGTTCCAAATGCGTAAATTAATTTCCACGCTTCAAAAATAAATCAATGTTTATTTTTAAACAAATTTCCTTTTCTTTTATAACTTCCATATTGAATTCACATTTCCAAAATATCTATGAATATATGATTTTTTTAAATCGATTTCTAATATTCATTTTCAATTTATCTTTAAAATATAAAATTTCAAAACATTCACTTCATATTGGAAAAACATTTCCATACTTATTTAATAATAAGTAATTCACAAATCTATTTATTTTCAACAGTTGGAAAATATTCAATATACTTAAATCCAAATTAAGTATATATTTTATTCTATAAGGAAAACATTCTCTTAAACACATTTATTTGGGTCAAAACGAATGTTGCGTAAAACATCGCTATGACAACCCAAAATCACTAGTATAGGGATTCGAACTTAAAATAGATATATAAATCCCAATACAAAAAAAACATTTCCTTTCGGAAATCATTTACTATAACAACAGTGTTATAGTCCACCATTTCCTTCTATTCCTCGAAAACGTCTATTTCAACAATAAATGTTGAAATCTATGATTTCGATACTTAACACATTTTAAAACGTTTTTGAATCGTTTTAATTCTATTTAAAATATCACTTTTCCAAAATATTTCTTTAATATATTATTCACCGTCCAAAATCGTGAATATATTTCATTAACCAAATTCAGTTTCTACATAATCTATTTAAAGGATTTTCCACTGTCCCAAAATCGTGGATACATTTCTTTTAATAAGTTATAATAATTAAACTTATTAAAATAAGTCGATTTCGGATTTATAAAGCAACGTTTATAAATTCCATTTATATTTTATAACAACTTCACTTATAAAATTACTTTATTAACAAATTCTATCCATATCCCATTTACATGCAAAAAAATCCAATTTATAAGTTAATTACTTATAAATATTTTATTTTGCCAAAAATCCATTCATTTTATAACTTCACAACTTATAAATATATAGATTTCATTCACTTATAAAATCCATTTATATTCCATTTTAACACTTATAAAAACTTGTTTTATAATTCCAATATTTTAATTTATAAATATCAATTTTATAAATATTTTATATAAATCATTTATAATAATTCAAAAATCCCAATTTAAACCATTTTATAAATTAATCGCCAAAAATCACATTTCGGTTATATTTCACAAAAAACATAATTTTTATAACATAAAATTTACAACGTTCATTTATTTAAAATAAATAAATTCCAAAATTAAATTTTATTATGAATTCTCAACTTAAATTTTCAAAAATCAAATTTTATTTATTTTTGGCATCTAATGATACCAAAAATATATTCGGCTAAATTTTAGCCTTTAACGACTTTAATCACAAAGAATATCGCACAAATTATAAATAGATCAATATATAGATCAACACACAACATTGAAACCAATTCAAATGTTTGAGGAATCCAGTTGGATCCCTCCAACCTGTTCCCTGCATCCAAAGATGTTAGCACAATACCAATTTAGCTTCAAGACGAAATATCACGGTATATGGGATTTATAAATACTATCCGCTATTATGCGGTGCAATAGGGTCTCATCCGCTATATAATGCGGGAAATCAACTCCAAGTACATATATAATACCAATTTCACTTTGCAGTGAAATATTCGCGGTATATGTTTTTAATAAATAACCTACGCTTAATATACGGCGTATAATGTCTATTTAACACAATAGATAACAAATTATCATCCATCACAAAATCAAGAAATTTTAAATCTAACTATTTAAAATTTAAATCGAAACAATTCGATTGAGTGAGAAGTTCTCACATCGAGTTTCCGATAACAGTTGTAGCGTTTTATTTCGAATAAAATTAAACGCGCGTTTAATTTTATCCGAAATTTTCACTAGCTCCAAACGACTCCAAACCAGCTCCATTGCGTAGTGCTCGTCAAAAAAATTGCAATGCAATTCGTTTCGTGATTTTTCGATCTCGTATGAAAAAGTTATGCAATTTAGAGTTTAAACAATTTAATATACAATTTACTTTCAATTTATATTTCTATTTAACCTCCAACTTAATCTGGGCCGCACGTTTTGTAATTGCAGATCCAGGCCGTGAGCTCTAGCTTCTTCCCAAACGCAACAACCTCCAGGAAATCACGTACATTCGAACCCAATAGCTGCCCTTCTAGGGTTTCGAACGCACCCACCACCGATGGCCTTCACGTTGATCGGCTATAGCCATTCGAAACGCCTCGCCTGGCTCTGCCTTCGGCCCAAATTTCTCCAAGCTCGGTCACCATTTTCCTTGGGAAAACGTGAATGATGGTCGCACCTTTAACCACCAATTGCCATTGATCCATGGCTTTGTTTCCGATCACAGCCGTTGAGACTGTAGATCTCGACGTGCTCTTCATTTTTGCAGTTGACAATTTCTCGATTCGATGTATAGATTTGGAGAAATCAAAGGAAGAAATCGATTGTTTTTTGGTCGTTCGAGATGTTGGTGGTGGCCGGATCACAAACCCTAGGGGTTTTAATTTCTTTTGCAAAATGAAAATAGTTAGGTCCTTTTATAGAAAATTTCCAAAAACACTATTCATCAAAAAAATTCCGAACTCCAAATCTCGCGCGGTGACTGGTGTTTCTAAAGTTTACCCCGCGTTCCGGACACAATGGAATAGGTTTCGGAGGCTAATTCGATCATCTGTGCGAGTTACAGCAATAAACGATCAATTTTAAATTAAATCGGTTAACTAAATTTCTGTGAGTTTTAGCTTGCCCCAGACAGATGGTAAATCCGATTGACACGAAATTTGAAACCATACAATAATTTGACATTACGGATCCGATGAAACTAGTCTCGTCGAAATCCGAGACTGTTTGAAAAATGGCTATTTTCACTAGTCGATTTAAATATTAAAATATTCAATTTTCACAAATTAATTTTTAATTCGATTTTAAAAGTTCTATAACATCGTTATAACTCTAATACGATTAAAAAAATTTTTACAAATCATGTTTTAATCATTTTAAACCCAATTTCCAATTATTTATGCAATTTTAAATATTAAATTATCTATTTAAATTATCCAATTAAATCCAAATATTCGAAATAAAATTTATTCGACTGTTTAATTTCACTTGTTAATATTTAAAATTAATTAAATATCTGAATTTCAAATGACAGAAATTCTGGGTCGTTACAAACTTCCCCCCTTAAAAGAATTTCGTCCTCGAAATTACCAAGTAAGAAAGAGTTTTTGAAATCCATTAATTTTTCAAAACAAACCGTTCAAGTTTGATTCACAAATCTCTTAAGTGTTTAACTTTCCCAAAATTCATAGTTAAACTTCATACAATAACTTTACTAAGTTTTCAAATCCAAACTTAGTTTTCAAAAAAATTCTAATTTTCTCAAAAAATTTCTAACGCCTTAAATTTTCGGAAAAATTCACCAGAGTCTCCTTTGCGCGGCTCGATCCAAAAAAAAATGATAGTATATATATCACAAATATACATCTCATCAAGTGATGAGGCATCCCGTAGGGAAAAAAGTGTAAAATTACGGTATGTAATCCGAGATATGTACCTTATTTATTGTTAGCGAGCGTATACGGCTAATATAACGCGAAAGCGAGCTCCAAATGCGAAGCATAAGCCATCCGCACCTACTATACACTCAGTCAAACAAATGAGAACATGTATATATGAAAATAATATCAATATACAACATATAGCAACATAACAACTACATATGCCAATATGGCAAATGCAACAAAACAACAAATGCAACCATCAAACAACTATCATACAATTAACATCCAACAAATCAATAACCAAATCAATATTCTTTCATTTCTCATTAACACTCAATGAATTGGTTTTTCATTTTAATCACATTTGATTTGTTAACATTGGACTTTACAAATATTCATTTATTCATTTCCAATTAGTATACATTCACTAATTTACATTCATTTTAGTTCACTTCCAAATCAAATTCAATTCTATTCAAATTCAATTTTCTTCCAATTTGAACTTAATTACATAACTTTTAATTTCACTAATTTAATTTCATTAACACTTAATGAATTTATATACAATCAACTAACAATCAAATAACAACCAATCATAACCAACATAACCAAATTATTAAATTTACATTCAATTTGGTTTATCACTTTTAATTCCAATTGGTTTAATATTAAATTGGATTACATTCAATTTATTAATTTTAATGAATTAACACCTATATCCATTGTTTCATATCAATTCATTTACATTCGATTGATTAACATTCAATCTCTTCATTAATTCAACTGCTAATTCATTTCACAAATAAAGTTGAATCTCCTTTTATATAACTCAAGTTCACATCCATTTAATTCACTTTGACAACAAATTCAACTTCATCACTTGAGTTATATTCCATTTCAAACATCATTTGTTTAATCTTCACTTAAGTTTCCACTTATAAATCCAGTTCAGATTTCCGATTCTAAAGTAAATTCTATTTACTTTTACTTAAGTCAAATTCATCACTTATTCGAATTCATATCTCGTTTTGCTTAACAAAGTTGTTTAACCATTTTAATAATTGGTTTTACTTACACCTTCTCACTTTATAAGTTATACAACTTACTTATTTAAACTTCCAAATTTAATTTAATTTATTTAACTCCCTTTAGTTAAATTCCAAATCTTAAGTTTTGTTATCCCAACTCAAATTCTTTAACTTTACCAAAGCTAAATTTTTTATCTCATAATATAAGTTCAAACTCGTTTTACTTATATTTATCAATTTCAACTTGTATTTTAATCTCAAATTTGTTTATCACAACAAATTCAATTTCAATTTACTATGGTAGCAAATCCATCACACAGAAACTCGAAAATGATACTGATGATGCTGCAGTCATCACGCTTATTATTTCCCAGTAACAATAGTGAATCCAATGCTTTAAGTTATTTTTAAAATTTTCTTTTATTTATAAATCACATTTATAAAAAAATTCTCATATAATTTCACTATTTATATATAAGATTATTTTACAGTTGTAAATCATTTTAATTATAATTCCATACTTGTAATTCATTTGCTTATACAATTCATTCTTTTACAACTGTTGTTTTTATTTTAACTTATTCAAACAACTTTTATTGACTTATACATTTTTATATTTTCATCAACCAAACAATCAATTTATATATACTTTAATAATTTCTGAAAAATTATTTTCTTTATATACAAAATATAATCAAGGTAAAATTATTTCATTTACCCTATTTAAAACGATATCGTGCCGAATTGTTTTGTACAAGTGTTTAGAGATCCCTATCGATAGAGTTGTACAGACTATACCGACCAGAATCCATATACCACTCAACAAACCAATCATCACAACATAAAACAATTTTATTTTCACTAACAAATACGTGCTCCTAGCTATTATTACACTCAAACCCATTCTAGAGCACTACTGACTCTATCTCTAATGAGTAACACCCAACAGAGCCATGGTTGTCGCTTAATCATATGCTCTGATGCCACGTTGTTAGGAACCGATTCTTCGACTTCCGAAAATCGACATCAATACGTCCACTGTATCAACCGCCAAACAATCGAATGCCGGAAAACCGAACCATGAGGGTTAAAAAGAAGAGGAAGAAGAAACAAATAGAAGAAATAAGGAAACAGAACAGAAACAATATCAGAATCTCACATTCGAAGCGGAACAACATATAATAGATAAATGGACATCTTTAAAACAAAGATACTATATCAGTTATTACATTCATCACTTTACATTACACTATCAGAGTTTACAACAACAAACAGCGGAAAAGAAATACTATATGCTAGTGATACGTCTCGCAATCCAGCTCGCCTCCTGAGCTCCATAGCACTCCTAAATCCAGAATAACCCGATAACCTAACTCTAGACTGCCCGTGTGGAAATTGGTGGGCACCCAGAGTTTAGGAAGAGAACAATAAACTCCATGTCAGTCATGGGACTGGTGTGAGAACTTAAAACAGTTATTATCTTTTAAAACAACAACAACAAGGATAATTTTAAAGTCAATTCGCAATGCTTTTGGAAAATGAGACTACCATAAGACCTCCCGCCACACACACAATGCAAACGCAGAATTGGAGGACATTTCTTCTTATGATAGTCAAAGATGCTTGATACGCATTAAAAATAAACATTTGATATTATTACTAGTGCATAGTGTAGAAAAAAAATCATTTCGAAAGTAAAGAAATAAATCTTAGCCAGCATAAGCATTTTGCACTTATGCCTATTATAGCTACTATGTTCAATAGCAGGTTACCGCCACATTCCATAGCAGGTTATACAACTAAAACCGTATAAGGATCGTACTGTTTCTTTGGATTTCCAACAAATGGTCAGGCTAAGGAACTTCCTACTGTCAATGGGATCGCCTCTGGCGGGACGTCCCGAGAACCTAACGTTACGGTTAGATCTCTGCTAACACAAGGCCGGGTTACCTCTGTAACTAGGTAACTACTACACGAATATGCCACCCCCCGGTCCCTTTGGACCTTTATCCGAGCGCTCGATGACCAACATCACACAGTAATGAATATAGTGTGTCAACATGAGTAAGTATCTGGGCTCCATACCATGATACCACCCTTTCCAGAAGGAAATGACATACCCTAAAGGGCGCGACCCTCATAACCTTGCCGCATATTCCTGTTTTGACCATTTTCGGGGAGTGAGGTCTGACGAAGTCTCGTCCACAAAGCTACGCTTTTTCCACAAAGCCACGCTTTTTCCACAAAGCCACGCTTTTTCCACAAAGCCACGCTTTGATCAACAAATGATCCATAAATAATCATCACACGGCAACACTCGGCATGCCACATTACCAAATTGGGAATATATCGCTGATAACCTTCAACTACATAACCTCTAAGGGTGTTAATCTAAGAGAATAAATTCTCCGCCACCAACGGAAATGTATTTGAAAGAAATCTGCTTTATATCTCAAAATGTAATGTCAGACACGTAACCATACAAGTCTGTTTCGGGTTCGAACAGAACCAAAGGCACTTCCAAAGAAGCCATTGCAATCCCAGTACTCACAATCCCGATCGAATTTCCCATCACAAAGGAAATCTCCATACCGTAGCTAACGGTGCAGAGACAATCGATAGGTCATCCTATCGTTTTCACAAATACCCGGTCTTCACCACCGGTCTTCAATGATATCCATTAGTCGTATCACTATTCGGAATGGGTAATCCGAATAACGAGCGTAATAATTTAAAAATAAGTGTAGCATTCAATTTCAACCAATTCACAACAAATACCAATTTAAAGGTCAATATTGATAGTCGGTTATTTAACTATCAACCAATATTCACAACATCAACCGATTTCAAATAATTTCCCAAATTATTTATTTTCAAAAAATATCTTTATAAGATATATATCCCACACTTCAAACATTTGAAAACCAATTTCAAATCAATTTACGCCCTTACAACTTTCATTTCAAAATGGTTCATTTAAACCAATTAAATAAATCCTTACCGATTTATTAAATTTACGTTCCAAATGCGTAAATTAATTTCCACACTTCAAAAATAAATCAATGTTTATTTTTAAACAAATTTCCTTTTCTTTTATAACTTCCATATTGAATTCACATTTCCAAAATATCTATGAATATACGATTTTTTAAATCGATTTCTAATACTCATTTCAATTTATCTTTAAAATATAAAATCTCAAAACATTCACTTCATATTGGAAAAACATTTCCATACTTATTTAATAATAAAGTAATTCACAAATCTATTTATTTTCAACACTTGGAAAATATTCAATATTCTTAAATCCAAATTAAGTACATATTTTATTCTATAAGGAAAACATTCTCTTAAACACATTTATTTGGGTCAAAACGAATGTTGCGTAAAATATCGCTACGACAACTCAAAATCACTAGTATAGGGATTCGAACTTAAAATAGATATATAAATCTCAATACAGAAAAAACATTTTCTTTCGGAAATCATTTACTATAACAACAGTGTTATAGTCCACCATTTCCTTCTATTCCTCGAAAACGTCTATTTCAACAATAAATGTTGAAATCTATGATTTCGATACTTAACACATTTTAAAACGTTTTTGAATCGTTTTAATTCTATTTAAAATATCACTTTTCCAAAATATTTCTTTAATATATTATTCACCGTCCAAAATCGCGAATATATTTCATTAACCAAATTCAGTTTCTACATATTCTATTTAAAGGATTTTCCACTGTCCCAAAATCGTGGATATATTTCTTTTAATAAGTTATAATAATTAAACTTATTAAAATAAGTCGATTTCGGATTTATAAAGCAACGTTTATAATTCCAATTATATTTTATAACAACTTCACTTATAAAATTACTTTATTAACAAATTCTATCCATATTCCATTTACACGCAAAAAAATCCAATTTATAAGTTAATTACTTATAAATATTTTATTTTTCCAAAAATCTATTCGTTTTATAACTTCACAACTTATAAATATATAGATTTCATTCACTTATAAAATCCATTTATATTACATTTTAACATTTATAAAAACTTGTTTTATAATTCCAATATTTTAATTTATAAATATCAATTTTATAAATATTTTATATAAATCATTTATAATAATTCAAAAATCCCAATTTAAACCATTTTATAAATTAATCAACTACTTATTTCCAAAAATCACATTTCGGTTATATTTCACAAAAATCATAATTTTTATAACATAAAATTTACAACGTTCATTTATTTAAAATGAATAAATTCCAAAATTAAATTTTATTATGAATTCTCAACTTAAATTTTCAAAAATCAAATTTTATTTATTTTCGGCATCTAATGATACCAAAAATATATTCGGCTAAATTTTAGTCTTTAACGACTTTAATCACAAAGATAATCGCACAGATTATAAATAGATCAATAAATAGATCAACACACAACATTAAAACCAATTCAAATGTTTGAGGAATCCAGTTGGATCCCTCCAACCTATTCCCTGCATCCAAAGATGTTAGTACAATACCAATTTCGCTTCAAGACGAAATATCGCGGTATATGGGATTTATAAAATACTATCCGCTATTATGCGGCGCAATAGGGTCTCATCCGCTATATAATGCGGGAAATCAACTCCAAGTACATATATAATACCAATTTCACTTTATAGTGAAATATTCGCGGTATATGTTTTTAATAAATAACCTCCGCTTAATATACGGCGTATAATGTCTATTTAACACAATAGATAACAAATTATCATCCATCACAAAATCAAGCAATTTTTAATCTAACTATTTAAAATTTAAATCGAAACAATCGATTGAGTGATAAGTTCTCACCTTGAGTTTCCGACAACAGTTGTAGTGTTTTATTTCGAACAAAATTAAACGCGCGTTTAATTTTACCCGAAATTTTCACTCGCTCCAAATGACTCCAAACCAGCTCCATTGCGTAGTGCTCGTCAAAACAATTGCAACGCAATTCGTTTCGTGATTTTTCGATCTCGTATGAAAAAGTTATGCAATTTAGAGTTTAAACAATTTAATATACAATTTATTTTCAATTTATATTTCTATTTAACCTCCAACTTAATCTGGGCTGCACGTTTTGTAATTGCAGATCCAGGCTGTGAGCTCTAGCTTCTTCCCAAACGCGACAACCTCCAGGAAATCACGTACATTCGAACCCAATAGCCGCCCTTCTAGGGTTTCGAACGCACTCACCACCGACGGCCTTCACGTTGATCGGCCATAGCCATTCGAAACGCCTCGCCTAGCTTGCCTTCGGCCCAAATTTCTCCAAGCTCGGTCGCCATTTGCCTTGGGAAAACGTGAACGATGGCCGCACCTTTAACCACCAATTGCCATTGATCCATGGCTTCGTTTCCGATCATAGCCGTTGAGATTGAAGATCTCGACGTGCTCTTCATTTTTACAGTTGACAATTTCTTGATTCAATGTATAGATCTGGAGAAATCAAAGGAAGAAATCGATTGTTTTTTGGCCGTTTGAGATGTTGGTGGCGGCCGGCTCACAAACCCTAGGGGTTTTAATTTCTTTTGCAAAATGAAAATAGTTAGGTCCTTTTATAGAAAATTTCCAAAAACACTATTCATCAAAAAAAATCAGAACTCCAAATCTCGCGCGGTGACTGGCGTTTCTAAGGTTTACCCCATGTTCCAGACACAATGGAATAGGTTTCGGAGGCTAATTTGATCATCTGTGCGAGTTACGGCAATAAACGATCGATTTTAAATTAAACCGGTTAACTAAATTTATGTGCATTTTAGCTTGCCCCGGACAGACGGTAAATCCGATTGACACAAAATTTGAAACCATACAATAATTTGACATTACGGATCCGATGAAACTTGTTTCGTCGAAATCCGAGACTGTTTGAAAAATGGCTATTTTCATTAGTCGATTTAAATATTAAAATATTCAATTTTCACAAATTAACTTTTAATTCGATTTTAAAAGTTCTATAACATCGTTATAACTCCAATATGATTAAATAAAATTTTACAAATCATTTTTAATCATATTAAACCCAATTTCCAATTATTTACGCAATTTTAAATATTAAATTATCGATTTAAATTATCCAATTAAATCCAAATATTCGAAATAAAATTTATTCGACTGTTTAATTTCACTTGTTAATATTTAAAATTAATTAAATATCTGAATTTCAAATGACAGAAATTCTGGGTCGTTACAATGGTGTAGAGGAAAGAGATGAATAATAGACGGAGATCTGGTGCAGTGCTAACAAAATCTAGATCCTTTCTCGGTTGCTCTATGGTTTGTATTTATAGGGTAGTAGTCAAATTGGGTCAGAAGCCCACTACCAGAGAAGCTGGAGATTAGTGCAAGATGGCGCAAAAAATCCCAAGATGACTTGAGTTAATAGCTAAACTTAGTACCGAGTTAAGGCCTTAACTTGGGCCGTGTTTAACCCTTAGCCGATCTTTAGATGTAACTTATTGTCTTGTACCCCTTTGTTAGTTTAGATGTCCACCACGTAATTTGGTAGATTGTTGATGAGTTTTGATAGCCATTCTTCCATGACTTGGATTATCCTACCGTATGGACCGTCACGTCTCATTCTCGATGTTAGATTTGCTAGGCTCTATAACATCTATAACGATCCATAAATCCGTACCCCTTGAGTCAACACTATTCTACATCAATCAACTCAAGTTGAACAGAAATACGAACCATTAGGGTTAAAGAAGAAGAGGTAGAAGAAGGAAATAGAAAACAACATCAGAATCTAACCATCGCAGCGGAATAAAATATAATAGATAATAAATGATCTTTACTCAAAATCAAATATATCTGTTTATATATTACATCATCAGATTACATCAATCCCAGTTCAACATCAATAACATACAACTCGATACACAGCTACTCAACACAGCGGAATATATATAAACAAGAACGAAAGTACGTATCGTCATCCAGCTCGTCTTCTGAGCTCCACGGCATCATGTCCTGTATCCTATAATACTCGGTCTGACCCGAGAATTATAGTTAAATAACACCCGAGTCAGTTTGGATTACCAGCGTGAGAAATCACACTCAAATTGATTATTAAAGTTTCAAATATCCTTTGAAGACAAAGCATCTCGTAAGACCACGCCACAAATAAAC
This sequence comes from Allium cepa, assembly GCA_030765085.1. Classification (NCBI taxonomy): domain Eukaryota; kingdom Viridiplantae; phylum Streptophyta; class Magnoliopsida; order Asparagales; family Amaryllidaceae; genus Allium; species Allium cepa. Next base: position 517,156,051 of record CM060938.1, read on the forward strand.
ATGTCGGGTTTTTACCTTACGATAGCTAAAATATTTTTCTATTAAAATCCTCTGATATTATAATAGTGTATATAGAAAGTAAAATAGAATCTAGCTAAAATGCTTGCATCTCACGTTTTAGCAATAGTTGGGCACAATCAAAACCGTACGGGCGCGTAGGGCAAATGTATTTCCAACTAATGACTAGGCACTGGGGTACCACCTGTCACAGTACCTGGTCTAGATCAGCGTACCGAGGACCCACCCTAAGTCCCCTGCAACACAAGGCCGGAACCATCCCTTACTGGATAGTCCGAGCAAGATCACCCCGCGGTTGGGATCAGCAACCGCCCACTAAGCCGAAATAAAAAGGAACATCTAGACAAGGATGACCTCACCCTGAAATGGGTGCTACCCACCTAACCTTGCTGCATAACCCCTGATTTTCAGTCATTCCCGATTGATGGGGCTTGAGGCTGAGCGTTACCTTTTAGAACATATCCCTTAGAATGCCCATCGTCCACATGACGATGTCTCGATAGCATTCATCCATACAAGTCCGTCCTAGGTTCGAACGGAACCGAAGGCACTATTCCTACTACATCCATTTGGAAATGTCCTCAGGATTAGTAGCGACTAGCCCTTGCACTTCACTGCTCCATCTTCGAATCCAACTCGTTTTCCACGAAACGTACAAACCGGATCGAAATGGTTTTCGAGAAATAAATCTCGATCCCGGTCTCTTCGAAATGGTCAGCGTATTTGTCCAATATTGATAGTCGGTTATTTAACTATCAATTAATATTCACAACATCCATCAAACAATAAATAATTTCCTAAATTATTTATTTATCTCAAAATATCTTCGTAAGATATATTTCCATTTTCAACCCTTTGAAAACAGTTTCAAACCATCTTCCATTTTTTAGGATAAACTTTCCCAAATATTTTCTATCTCCACTGAAATCACCAAGGATAACACTTAGATTTTAGAACAGTTTTAAAAACATTTTATTTCAAAATATACTTTAAAATATTTAAATTAAAAACTACTTCAATATTTTATTAAAAATATATACTTTAGGAATATTAAAAAAATGAGGTTACTTTTATAAAATATAAACCTAGATTTTCTCTTTTAAAACAAATACCAAGTCATTTCAAAATAATTACTTCCATAATATATTAAAAGAAAATACCTACTTTAGAATTTAAATATTTTGAAATAATAAATTTTCCAAAACTTGCTTTTTAAAAAACTTTAAAACTCTTACTTATATTTAAAAAATTATTTTGAAAACGTACTTTGTTATTCACGGAGAATTTCCAATTTCAATCACTTAAATCAGTTTCCCGAATTGATTTTCAATTTATTTCCTTTGAAATAAATTTCTTTGCTTACTCAATTCATTTCAAAATTTGTTAATTATGGACTTTATTATTATTATCATTATTATTTTCCATTTGATTTAAATCTTTTAACTGAAATATACAAATTCCAGATTTTCCCAATTTCTTCTTTATTCTTTTCAAAATTTAAATCTTAAATTAAATAAATGCTTTGTTCTTTTAAACAATAACATTGAAGTTTAAAATTCATTAACTTTCTGTTTATTCAAAATTCCTTTCCATACTCGAAATTTAATTATTAGAATTTTAAAGTCACTTTATTTCTTTTCCAATTCACTCTTAAATTTATTCAAATCTTCTATAATTATTTTACTTAAAAATGCACTCTTTGTTCTCTTTTCAAAAAAATCCAATTCTATATAATTTGATGACTCAGAGTACCAAAATATACTCAAGCAACTATAGCATTCAATATTTCAAGATAATTCATCACAGAATATCTAAATAATCATAACAGAGAATAATAAACAATTTAAATATATGTTGAGGAATCCAGCTGGATCCCTCCAACCTGTTTTCCCTGCATCCACAGACGTTAGCACAACATAAAATACCGATTCCACTTCGAGGTGGAATATCATGGTATATGGGTTTTAAATATAAAATCATCCGCTATTTAATGCGGAAAATCAAACATTCCAAGATATATTATATACTACTATATATAACATACCAAATCAAATCAATCAATCAATTGTTTAAATGTGACTATATAATTTAAATTTAAATTTAGTTGAGTGAGATTAACTCACCTTTTATTTTGCAATCCACTTCATTCTCGATTTGATTCCACGATTTCAGACCTTGTAAAAACATTAGATATTTTATTAATATTCGAGTCAATTGAGCAATTTAAATTTCCATTTGATAATTTAATTAACCAGTGATTTCATTTTAAACAATTAAATTTAATTTTAAACTAATTCCCTTTTTAACAGATTTTCCCATTCCTTAATGAATTATTTTCATTAACCAAGGTAAATTAAATAAGTTTATTGTATACATTATTTTAACAATAGCTAGCAAGTTTTAAATGCGATTGTAAATGTAATCACTAATACTGTAAATTACTTTATAGAGACGGTCCTATATACAATTTTCCTGCTGCAATTACTTTTCCTTTCAGTAGACATATGTGTTGAATCAAAACTGATATAGTTTTTAAACCCTACTGTAGTCATTTTCTTTCCTACTACTTATATATATATATATATATATATATTTAAATATATACATAAATAAGAATAAATAAAAACAACAAATAGATACCTCACAGCAACCGCTCGAGCCGTCACCACTTCCCTCCATCGATACTGGATAGGCACTGCTAAAGAAATCTCGAGCTCACACCCTTCGACCTTGCCTTCGAAGTCGACATCGTTTCCCCTAGGCGTCGCTACACTCACGTCCAACCCTAGCCTCGATTGTCGTCGACGAGTATTCCACGTTCGCGATACTCCCAAACCCTAGCCCGCTGCTTCAGGTCGCACGACATCCCAGCGTCCTTTGCCTTACCCAAAATCGTACATGCTGCCTCCTCCAAGAAGTCGAGCGCGATTCTAACGCGAGGCGATCGTTTGAAGCGAGTGCGAATAAATTCGAACTAGGAAGAGAGAGAAGCTAGCAATCATCCATTATGATTTATTTATCTTTTTCTGAAGTTTGATTTTATTTTGTTTTGAAAGAAGGGGATTCGGTTCTATCAAGAGTTGCGTGATGTTATAAAAAAAACATTGATATGAAAGAAAGTCGGCTGAATATTAAAAGGGAAGCGTGTTTAAGAAGGCACCGATGACATTGATTTGATCAATTGAAGTTCTATTTAATTTTCAACGCGTTTACTCATCGTATGCTCACACAACAATTCCAAACCCTACGAAAATTGAAATTCGATAATAATAAACTATTACTGATCCAATAGAACTGGATTCGTCGAATTCCGAGACTGTGCCTCGGAAGGCTATTTTTAAATATCGATTTAAACGACATATTATTAAAAATTAACAAAACATTCCAAATTCAATTTCAACACTTTCACTATCTTCAGTATTATCAATATAAATTTTACAAGCCTTTAAATTATTTTTAACAGGCTTAAAACTCCAGATTCAACATTTTACTCAATTTTAAATTATTAATTCAATAATTTAATTACCAAATTAATAGTTATTTGAATTCAAGTATAAGAATTAACTTTTAAATATTTAAAATCCATTAAATATCCCAATTTCAAATGCCTAAAAATTTCGGGTCGTCACATTCCTCCCCCTTAAAAGAATTTCGTCCCCGAAATTACTAGTTAGGAAGAATGGTCCAATACCCGTTTACATTTCCCCAAAACCAAACATTCAACATCTTACCAACTATCTTTTTAATAGAAGACCCATTACTATTCTTACTAACTTCCCAAACTCTCTCCCATAATTTGCAAATAATCCTATTTGTTCAATCATTCAAGTTTCAAATTTTGAATTATCAAAAAAAATTCAAAAAATTCTAACTCTCTAAATTTCCGAAAAATTTCGCCAACGTCTCCTTTGCGCGGCTAGCTCGGTACAACTACAAAAGGCCTCTACGGGCTCCCCAAATTCCAAAAGAAAACAAAAGCCAAGTGGCTCGATCAAAAACCCAATCAAATTTCATACCAAAATTTAAATACATACCGTTTTGTTGAGCAATTCAAATTTATCTTCTGACGTCAAAACCAATTTTCCTTTTCCTTTATAATACCTGTACATCCTACATACCAACAATATCCAATCACAATATTCCAAAACATTTTATCGACTTCCTTACAAAATGTCAACATTTATTCATTCAAATATTAACTTAGAATATATTTGTAATATCAATTTTTCATTTAAGAATTCACCATTCCTTTCTTAAGTTAGTCCAAGCATTTTATATGTTTCTTATATTTATTTCACCTTACAACTTTAGTTTATATCTATTTCTATTCAAATTGATTCTTTCATTTCCATATGAATTCAATTTATCTTTAACTCTGAATATTTGAATTTTATTTTTCATTTATAACTAATTCATGTCATTATTTTAAATTAGTTTCATTCACTAATTTATTTCAATTTTCAATTTTTGAAATCGTTTTGTCGTTTACAAAAATTTTCCTAATTCAAAAAATTTTCTAACTGCCAAAATTTTCAGAAAATTTTAGTAGAGTCTCCTTTGTACGGAGGAGCTTTTGCAATTTGATAAAAGATATAATTATATATACATCGACCCATCCGGTCGGAAAAAACAAAAACAGTTCATATTTCCTATTTTTATTGCGCCTTTATTTAGAATTTTATGCAAGCAGCTTATTTATTTAGCAGTTAGCAAAATCAAATCCAGCCCAATGACTTCCCTGAACCTGTACTTACTCAACTAAAACATGTAAGTGCCATATATATGAAGTTTAACAACATTTTACTTATTTACAATAGTTAAACACATGAATTCTAAAAGAAATGTACACCAAACACTTTCCGTCAGCAATTTATATAGTTTTCATACTAATTCAACTGTTTCAATTAATTTATACCCATTTTCATTAAATTTGAATGGTTTTCAATCCATTAGTATACAACTTCATTCAATTTAAATGGTTTAAAACTCAATCGCTTACATTCAATTCATTTTTAATTTTCAACGAACCCATATTATTCCAATTGATTTAAAAATCAATTTTATTTACTTGCAATGATTCATAGAATTATATTTTCTTCTGTTTTCGTACAAGGACCAATTTTTCTCATGCAAATTGGAAATATTCATTCAAGTAAACAACCACTTAAGTCGATGGCCATTTTAAATTGATTCTAACTCAATTTATTATTTAATTCTTTCTATTTAAAATTCATTCACAACCATTTGATCTAGCTCGACACGTTTTATTTAAATTTTATCCCTTTTCAATTTTATTCACGATCCATTCATTTGCATTTCATTTCTTATCCGCATTCATTTAAAACCATTCTATTAACTTGAAAGCATTCTATTTCTCTTATTATCCCTAAGTTATTTCAATTCCTTAACAATTTAAATGGTTTACAATTATTTATTTAAGAATTTCATTCCATTAAATATTATCTATAACTCACCGAATTTTTATTTCGATTTAAATTTATTTTCACTTGATTTATCCAATCCAATATCATTAAACTTAGTCTAAGTTGATTTCAATTCAACTCTCCTCTATTTATTCATCTTAACTCAATTTACTTCAATTTATTCAAATTTTATACTTAAGCACATTTTCATTTTACAAGTAAAAAAATTTCTCTTCTATTCAACTTAATTCTATCTCAGTCAAATCTCATTCTAAATCTACAATTTCATTTGATTAGTTATTATAAAATTTAAATTTTCAGATTCAACTCATTCAATTTGATTACAAGGCCATTTCCAATTTATTTCTACTTACTTGGATTTTATTTGCAATTCAAACCACTACCACTTTAATCCAATTTCATTTTTATTCGATACCCTTCCAATTATATTTAATTTATTACACCTCAAGTCAAATTTTAATTAATAACTCAAGTTCTGATCCACCATTCTCTTTTAATTTACCATCCAATTTATTAACTCACAATTCAATTACATTTACTTCACTAACGATCCAGGTCGAATTTGATTTATAACTGGAGTTTTATTTCCAAACTTCATCATTAACTCACAATTCAGCTTCTATTTAACTACATTAGGTTCCCATTACATATTTCATTAACAAATGTAGTATCTAATTAGTTCTCCCTCTATTAATAATCCAATACTTGATTGATTTTTTTTCCTTTCTTTTTATTTCTTTTACAAGTTATTCTAATTTATTTATTTCAATCCAATTCTTATCCAATTTATTTCTTATCCAACTTATTTCTTATCCAACGTATTTCTATTTATTCAGGTAAGAATCTAATTCCATTCAATAATTCAATTGAATTTTATACCAATTCAATTTTATTTTAACTCAGATTTATTTAGCTCAATTCGATTTCACTTAATTTCGAATACAACTGGATATTATTTTCAGCCTATTCAATTAATTTCAATCCAGTTAAATTCTATTCCCCAATCCAAGTTAATTTCATTTTTAACTTTTCATTTTAAATTTAAATTTTCAACGTGCAAATCTTATATTTCCTTCCTGATTTAAAAATTATCTCAATTCATAAGCTTATAACATATCTTATCAGGATTTTTAAACATCTGGCTTTTGGTTTCAATTAATTTTGAAATCTCCAACATCCCAAATCACATTTCTCAAAAATTTAAACCAATCCTGGTTTTTATTTCTAACAAATTTCCTTTGAAATTTTCAAAAACAACTAGCTTTTCTGAACAAACCAATTTGGCAGCAATCCGTCACATAGAAATTCGAAAATGAATACTGATGACGCTGCCGTCATCATCAGAATTATTTTCCAATAATCCAAGTGATTTCAATGCTATATCACTTTCAAAATTCATTTAAAACAAATTTCCTTTCAAAAATACCTCTAAAACAATAATGCTATTATTTATCTTCAAAACAATTCAACAAATACTTCCAAAATCTCCGGGATTTTAAATTTCCAAATCCTGCTTAAATCAATTTTAACTATAATTCATTTGTATAAATTCCCTTTTGTTCATATTTCAATTTATAAATCACGTTGATAATTTATATTTATAAATTTCTTTTTATAAATGAATTTATTTTCCTTATCCTTTGGATACATTTTCAATTTCTAGTTAAATTTTTACACGATAATGATAATAATTTAATATTATTTTTCCTAACATCCAATCAACCATATATTAGCTAAAATAGTTTAGAAAATCTTTTCTTCATATCAAAATATATTTTTGGGTAAAATTACTGTATTCATCCACATTTAAAACATGCCGTGTCAAACTGTTCTATTCAAGTGTTTAGAAACCCCTTCGATACAGTTGTCCACACCGTGCCGACGAAGGTTCATATGCAACTCAATAAACCAATCAACACAATATTAAAAAAAATTATATTCACTAACAAATATGCGCTCATATCTATTAATACGCTCAAACACATTCTAGAGTACTACGAACTCTAATTTAAATGAGTAATTCCCACAAGAGCCAAGATTATCACCAACCTATGCTCTGATACCAACTGTAACGATCTGCAAATCCATACCCCTTGAGTCAACACTATTCTACATCAATCAACTCAAGTTGAACAGAAATATGAACCGTTAGGGTTAAAGAAGAAGAGGTAGAAGAAGGAAATAGAAAACAAAATCAGAATCTAACCATCGCAGCGGAATAAAATTTAATAGATAATAAATGATCTTTACTCAAAATCAAATATATCTGTTTATATATTACATCATCAGATTACATCAATCCCAGTTCAACATCAATAACATACAACTGGATACACAGCTACTCAACACAGCGGAATATATATAAACAAGAACGAAAGTACGTATCGTCATCCAGCTCGTCTTCTGAGCTGCACAACATCATGTCCTATATCCTATAATACTCGGTCTGACCCGAGCATTATAGTTAAATAACACCCGAGTCAGTCTGGATTACCAGCGTGAGAAATCACACTCAAATTGATTATTAAAGTTTCAAAAATCATTTGAAGACAAAGCATCTCGTAAGACCACACCACAAATAAACATGTCGGGTTTTTACCTTACGATAGCAGAAACATTTTTTTATTAAAATCCTCTGATATTATAATAGTGTCTATATAAAGTAAAATAGAAACTAGCTGAAATGCTTGCATCTCACGTTTCAGCAATAGTTGGGCACAATCAAAACCGTACGGGCGCGTAGGGAAAATGGATTTCCAACTAATGACTAGGCACTGGGATACCACCTGTCACAGTACCTGGTCTAGATCAGCGTACCGAGGACCCACCCTAAGTCGCCTGCAACACAAGGCCGGAACCATCCCTTACTGGACAGTCTCGAGCTAGATCACCCCGCGGTCGGGATCAGCAACCGCCCACTAAGCCGAAATAAAAAGGAACATCTAGACAAGGATGACCTCACCCTAAAATGGGTACTACCCACCTAGCCTTGCTGCATAACCCCTGATTTTCAGTCATTCCCGGTTGATGAGGCTTGAGGCTGAGCGTTACCTTTTAGAACATATCCCTTAGAATGCCCACCGTCTACCTGACGATGTCTCGATAGCATTCATCCATACAAGTCCGTCCCGGGTTCGAACGGAACTGAAGGCACTATTCCTACTACATCCATTTTGGAAATGTCCTCAGGATTAGTAGCGACTAGCCCTTGCACTTCACTGCTCCATCTTCAAATCCAACTCGTTCTCCACGAAACGTACAAACCGGATCGAAGTGGTTTTCGAGAAATAAATATCGATCTCAGTCTCTTCGAAACGATCAACGTATTTGTCCAATATTGATAGTCAGTTATTTAACTATCAATTAATATTCACAACATCCATCAAACAATAAATAATTTCCCAAATTATTTATTTATCTCAAAATATCTTCGCAAGATATATTTCCATTTTCAACCCTTTGAAAACAGTTTCAAACCATCTTCCATTTTTTAGAATAAACTTTCCCGAATATTTTCTGTCTCCACCGAAATCATCAAGGACAACACTTAGATTTTAGAACAGTTTTAAAAACACTTTATTTCAAAATATACTTTAAAATATTTAAATTAAAAACTACTTGAATATTTTATTAAAAATATATACTTTAGGAATATTAAAAAAAATGAGGTTACTTTTATAAAATATAAACCTAGATTTTCTCTTTTAAAAACAAATACCAAGTCATTTTAAAATAACTACTTCCATAATAGATTAAAATAAAATACTTACTTTAGAATTTAAATATTTTGAAATAATAAATTTTCTAAAATTTGATTTTTAAACAACTTTAAAACTCTTAACTTTTATTTAAAAATTTATTTTGAAAACGTACTTGGTTATTCAATGAGAATTTCCAATTTCAATCACTTAAATCAGTTTCCCGAATTGATTTTCAATTTATTTCCTTTGAAATAAATTTCATTGCTTACTCAATTCATTTCAAAATTGGTTAATTATGGACTTTATTATTATTATTATTTTCCATTTGATTTAAATCTTTTAACTGAAATATACAAATTCCAGATTTTCCCAATTTCTTCTTTATTCTTTTCAAATTTTAAATCTTAAATTTAAAATAAATGCTTTGTTCTTTTAAACAATAACATTGAAGTTTAAAATTCATTAACTTTCTGTTTATTCAAAATTTCCTTTCCATACTCGAAATTTATTTATTAGAATTTTAAAGTCACTTTATTTCTTTTCTAATCCATTCTTAAATTTATTCAAATCTTCTATAATTATTTTACTTAAAAATGCACTCTTTGTTCTCTTTTCAAAAAAAAATACAATTCTATATAATTTGATGACTCGAAGTACCAAAATATACTCAAGCAACTATAGCATTCAATATTTCAAGATAATTCATCACAGAATATCCAAATAATAATAACAGAGAATAATAAACAATTTAAATATATGTTGAGGAATCCAGCTGGATCCCTCCAACCTGTTTTTCCTGCATCCACAGACGTTAGCACAACATAAAATACCAATTCAACTTTGAGGTGGAATATCACGGTATATAGGTTTTAAATATAAAATCATCCACTATTTAATGCGGAAAATCAAACATTCCAAGATATACTATATACTACTATATATAACACACCAAATCAAATCAATCAATCAATTGTTTAAATTTGACTACTTAAATTTAAATTTAAATTCAGCTGAGTGAGATTAACTCACCTTTTATTTTGCAATCCACTTCATTCTCGATTTGATTCCACGATTCAGACCTTGTAAAAACATTAGATATTTTATTAATATTCAAGTCAATTGAGCAATTTAAATTTCCATTTGATAATTTAATTAACCAGTGATTTTATTTTAAACAATTAAATTTAATTTTAAACTAGTTCCCTTTTTAACAGATTTTCCCATTCCTTAATGAATTATTTTCATTAACCAAGGTAAATTAAGTAAGTTTATTGTATACATTATTTTAACAATAGCTAGCAAGTTTTAAATGTGATTGTAAATGTAATCACTAATACTGTAAATTACTTTATAGAGACGGTCCTATATACAATTTTCCTGCTGCAATTACTTTTCCTTTCAGTAGACATATGTGTTGAATCAAAACTGATATAGTTTTTAAACCCTACTGTAGTCATTTTCTTTCCTACTACTTATATACATACATACATACATATATATATATATATATATATATTTTAATATATACATAAATAAGAATAAATAAAAACAACTAATAGATACCTCACAGCAACCGCTCGAGGCCGTCACCATTTCCCTCCATCGCTACTGGATCGGCACTGCCAAAGAAATCTCGTGCTCGCACCCTTCGACCTCGCCTTCGAAGTCGACATCGTTTCCCCTATGCGCCGCCGCACTCACGTCCAACCCTAGCCTCGATTGTCGTCGCCGAGTATTCGACATTCGCGATACTCCCAAACCCTAGCTCACTACTTCAGGTCGCACGACATCCCAGCGTCCTTCGCCTTACCCAAAATCGTACACGCTGCCTCCTCCAAGAAGTCGAGTGTGATTCTAACGCGAGGTGATCGTTTGAAGCGAGTTCGAATAAATTCGAACTAGGAAGAGTGAGAAGCTAGCGATCGGCCATTATGATTTATTTATCTTTTTCTGAACTTTGATTTTATTTTGTTTTGAAAGAAGTGGATTCGGTTCTATCAAGGGTTTCGTGATGTTATAAAAAACATTGATTGAAAGAAAGTCGGCTGAATATTAAAAGGGAAGCGTGTTTAAGAAGGCACCGATGACATTGATTTGATCAATTAAAGTTTTTTTTTAATTTTCAACGTGTTTACTCATCGTATGCTCACACAACAACTCCAAACCCTATGAAATTTGAAATTCGATAATAATAAACTATTACGGATCCAATGGAACTGGTTTTGTCGAATTCCGAGACTGTGCCTCGGAAAGCTATTTTTAAATATCGATTTAAACGACATATTATTAAAAATTAACAAAACATTCCAAATGTAATATCCCGGAATTTTTAACAATGTCAATTTAATAATCTGTATTAAAATTAAATTGATATTGATAATTTTTTTAATAATAATTTAATTTGATTCAATAATCTTCTACAATAATTATATAATTGGTTATTTTATCTATTAAAAATAATAAATTGGCTTCTATTTATAATATAAATATATGGTTTATATTTTAAATAGATTCGCATTGTTTTAATTTTAATAAATAAAGCATATTTTTATAATTCTAATATTTAGTAATTTGAAAATTTGTTTTTATTTAATATTTAAGCTTTCCAAAGTTAAATAAATAAATCTTGGTTTAAACTTAATAAGTGAATCATGTTTTAAAAATTCTAATATATATACATTTTAATTTGGAAATTTTGATTTAAATTAGTATTGAGTTTTCAAAACTATTTAATACGTAAATATATGATTTTAAAATTGATAAGGAAAATATTAAATGTTTAAAATAATTTGGCTTGAGTTTTAAATTTAGAATGAATTAACAAAAAGTTTTATAGCTTAATAAAATAGATAATTTATTAATAAAAATATAATTTCTTTTAAAATGATTTTAATTTAATAATAAGATATTTATAAAAACAATATTAATAGTGTATTGTCTTTATAAACAGGTTTTGAATAAAATTTGCAATTGTTATTTCAAATTAAATTTATATACATAACTTGATTTGAAAATAATTGATTTTGGATTTGATTTGAATTTAAATTCCAAAATATATATCTTAATTGTTTTAATTTTTATATGTATAAGTTTTATTTATAAACATGGTTTGTTTTTATTTCTTTTTATAAATTTATATACATATTGAATATTAACTAACAAACTAAGTTTAGCTTAATACATACATTAACACATATATTAACATTTAAATTTAAATACTAATTTCTCAAAAAGGACAAGTGTTGATTTCTTAAAGCCTTATTTAACAAATGTTAGATAGATAAACATTCAATTTGAAAAATGTTGAATATTTTATACAAGTGTCATTTGGTTTTTAATTTTCTTTTATTAAATTAAATCTAAAAACTACATCTATATAAACTTGCATTTCATTCATACTTGTTTTCTTTCTCATTCCCTAAATCAAAAGAGAAAACTTCAAAAACACCTCTTCAAAATCAAAACTCATCTTCATATCAAAAAAATCAAAACCCTACATATTCAAAATACTTGCATCTTCAATTCCTGCATTTGTTATCCTAAAAAAATCTGCACATCCTCAAAATCAAATAGTCCTGCATTCTTTTTATAAATCTGGAAATGATGGATCTGCATACATTTGGAAATGAACAAATCTGCATCTTCTCTTTGCACAACTTCAAATTTGAAGCCTATTCAAAAGCAACAGCATGCAAACAGTTTTTTTAAAAAGTAATAGGGGAAGAAAATTTGTCTGCTACAAATTCAAAAAGGGCAAACAGAAGCTCTGCTTTCTTCCAAAATAAGTGAGTAACATTTCAAAAATTTTAAACCTAAATTTTGGTTGCATGATTTTATGTTGAAGATGAAATAAGCATTTGCATGTTATCATAATTAAATATCTGATGCAAATATTATATGCATGAATGATGTATATATGATCTGTTGTACCCTGTTTAAAAATCTGTACTTTAATCCTTATCTCTTAAACTAATTTCTGATAGAATTAAAATTTATGAAGTAAAGTTGTTTGAATGTCTGAAGTTAATAATTAAAACTTAAGTAAGTTAAAAATACAGGATGTTGTCTCTGTAAACACAGGAAACATCATGCATGTGATTTTTACCAAAACCCAAACATGTTAGATTAGTAATTCAGTATCATAAATCAAAAGTACTAAATGAAACTTGATTTTTAAATCAAGAATTTGGATTTTTAGGGTATAGTTAAAGTTGCAGTTAGAGGTTGAACTAAAAATGGAATTTAAGCATTTTCTGATGATCTTTGGATTGAGGAAGCTCGGGGTTCTTCTGGTTAGTAGATAAGTGTGACGCCCCACCTCTATACCCACACTAGCCAAGAACACTACGGTGTAGAGTTGTCAACTAGCACAGAGAATAAGGCTGTTGAGGAGCGACCATCCTCATGATTTCTTATCACGCGGTGGCTATAATAATCTTCGGAAACAAACATAGAAATATGCATAACACAAATCAGTCACAGACATCCATATCACAAAGGCGGAAGAAGATATGAATATATATAACTAACACATGAAAGTGTACATCAGAGTAGTGGTCAAAAAGATCCACAATAATACAAAAGAATAGCAACACGTGCTATGCAAAAGAATACATCTATGAGTCTATATCTCAAGTGTAAACGACAAAAACTGCTAATCTAAAAGGTCAGCCAAAAGTCAGAGTAGTAAATCGCTGGGGAAGAAGTCAAGCAGAAGCACCTGTAACATCTCGGTCTGACCCGAGTATTATTTATAAGAAAATAATAAACGGATCAGTCTAGCTATAAATATCAGATAACATGATATAAACAATAGATATGGCAAGAACATATAGTAACCATAAAGACATACTATGATAAGCATGTAAATGAAGATCATCAAGAGATCAAACAATATCAAAAGAATCTTCTAAAAGATCCAAATTCACCTAAACATAAAAGTTGGAAAATCATAACAAGGAAAGTCATGAAAATAGGTGAAGCACAAATTCCAGAAGACTACACAAGAAATCCAGAAATTACAATATAGGAACATGAAAACTCACAAAATGAGAGCATGAAAACTCACCTACACGTGTAACACAAAGCGAGAAGCTATCTCATGGTTGCAAGCCATTAATTTTGACACACGAATGGCCCGAAGACCGTGGGGCGCTACCCCACATATGTGATGACGAAACATCACACAAATGAGATGGCGAAACATCACAAGAGCAGGGTCTAGTCTCCCTCGCAGACAAAGAGACATCGCACAGTTGCTAGTCTAAAACACAAAAATAATCGTCATGATCATCAAGAAGTGTCAATTACACTAAGTTAGTAAATATAAAAGTTTAACTTCATGTCCCATAACCACTTGCTTAACTCAAATATTTACTAACAAACTGTAGATCTCCACTAGAAAATTGTCACAAGAGATTCAATCGAACAAGTCCAAGAATTAACCGACGAAGTAAACGCAAGCGTTTCATACCACTTGTTTTACTAAGTCGTTTAATTAGATTTCTCATACGAGTGAGGTAAAGGTTTGTATATACTAATAGATTGGAAAACGGTTTAAGGAAAAAGCTTTGTTATTAAAAATAGAGTTGAAATCGTTTTGATGAAAGAGTTTTGATATTTACTACTAGTATTGAAACCTTTATTTTATTAAAGTGACAAATCACAAAAACTTCGCGTTCAAAGACGTGAATGAAATCCAAGGAAATCAACTCAAAATGCATCTTTCATCTAAGAGCCCCTACGGAGGGGGGGTCCAGGGGGGTGGCAACCCCCCAAGGTGGGGGTGCGGGGGCAACGCCACCGCTTACGGGGTTCGACCTGCCCGGTCAAGTCGCGGGGGTCCATGGGGTAGCGCCCCGTCCAAAACGGTACGACCTAGCGAAGACAAAATGAGGTCTAACGACCTAAGGGGAATTGGGTCGAGCGACCTAATGGTTGCGACCTAAGGGTCTTCGCGACCTAACGACCTAAACAAGGTCGAGCGAGTTAAGGTGATGCGCGACCTAATGTGTCACACGACTTAACGAAGGCAAGGACGAACGAGTTAGGGGGATGCACGACCTAACGGAGGCGAGCGACTTAAGGGACTCGCGACCTAACAGAGGTGAGCGACTTAAGGGTTATAAGGTGGAACGACCTAACTGATACGCGGCTTAAAACCCACGCGGCCTAACGACCTAACAGGTCATACGATCTAGTGGTCGAGCGACCTATCGATTTTAACTCGCGAGCGACCTATCAGTTCTACGACTCAAGGGGTCAACGACCTACGGGATATAGATCACGCGACCTAACGGTTTACAAAGTCTTGCGAACTAAGGAGACAAGGTCTAGCGACCTACGACCTAGGTCCATACGACCTACGACTTAAGGCCAGCGCGACCTAACGTTTTAACACGCGAGCGACCTAACGTTATAAAGGCCAAACGACCTAAGGCTTAACTCGCGAACGACCTACGGCTTAAGACTTAACTCGCGAGCGACCTAACACTGCAGAGGGGGTTTAGGCCAGAAACGACCTAAGTGTTAGCGACCTAACGACCTATGGGCCAAACGACCTACGACTTAAAGCCCAACGACCTAATTCCGAGATGACAATACGTGCAGTGCGACCTAGCGCGTTAACACGCGAGCGACCTAAGGGTTATGTCGCGAACGACCTAACTCCGAACACACGAAAATGGCCAGAACGACCTAAATGCAGAAAATTCACCAAAACGCTAAAAATTAGAGTTTTTCGCCAATTCAACCCAAACCAAATGCAAATATACATGCAAAAATGATAGGGAATCATTCTCAATAGTACAATATAGTTATAGGCTAGAATTGTGAGATAAAAATCTCACCTTTGCACTAAAATTTATGAAGATGAAGCTTGAAAGCAAGGAGAAGCAATCCAAAGTTTGAATCCAATATCTTCTACTTGAATTTGGAGTTGAATTTGGATTTGCAATTGAATTTGTGCTTGGAGTTTTAATTTCCCATTCTCTTCACCATTAATGCCAAAGCTTGAGTTAGTTAGGAAATTTATGAAGAGTGAGGAGAAGGGGGTTGGAACTTGGGCTTAATAGGCTAAACTAACCCAAAGTCCAAGGCGGGAAAAGTTAGTGAAATTTCACTAACTCCAAACCTATCGATGTTTATACTTAAAAAGTTGTAAACGGCATTTCAAACTCAATGGAAGTGGTCTCGAGTCCTAATTTGACCGTTTGCAAAAAGTAGCTTTTCGGACCAATATCCGATTAACGAAAAAATATTTAAATAAAATATTTAAATATAAAATCGATAAATATGCGGGTTGTTACAATAAGTGTTAGTGGATGCTAAGAAAATCTTGGATGGTGATATAATTTGCCAGAGTAATTGCAGTTTTGAAATCTATTTTTAAACCCTAGTTTGAAAGGGGTAGGAAGAATCAATCATTTGAGTGACCGCGTGCTATGATATTTTGGGAAGTGTTAGATTGGTCGTGGATGAGTTCGAGGACGGAGGGGCTAGTTGTCAGGTGGTCGGAGCGGCGAGAGATGGCCGTTGACAGGTTTGAAGCAGAAACCTGATGTGTGTTTTCCAAGTGTGGGTTTTTGCGTTCGAATTTGATTTCGTGGGTGGTAGTTTGTTTTGATGTTCGTGATGTGTTGTAGTGATGGCTCCTGATGTGTAGCAATCATCAACGGCGATTTATGTGGCTGGAGTTCGTCGTGCATATGCACGGTGATGGAAGTTTCTGGTGATGTTTTTTTGGTTTAGTGGAACAGGGGAGGTTTTGTGATTTGCTCGAAGTAGGTGGATTGTTGACTTGGGAAAATCAGGCTTTAGACTCGAAGCAAATTTTTGATGCCTCGGGTTGATTGATCTGTGTTTTCCAGGTTTTTCAGAAACCTGTATTTCATATTTTAAACTTTTTAAAATCTGAAGTTTGTGAAGAGAAGATTTAAACCTAGTTTAAATTCAAATTTAATTTTTTTGAATCCAAGTTTAAAATCTAAAATCTCGGTTTTAAATAAAATAAAGTTTTAAAGTTAAACTTGTTTAACCACTTTATTTTGGTAAAAGTAGTTTGATTTTTTTTTAAAAGAAGTTTTGTTAAAATGTGAGCAAGATTTGAAATTCAATTTAAAATCTAGAAATTTAAAAATGAATTTCAGTTTTTAAAAATTAGAAGAAGATTTAAATTTGAAAATTTAAACTAAATATAAATTGAAGTTATTGAGATTTTAAAATGAATTAAATTTCAAAATTCTTATGAAACTCATTTCTAAGGCAAAACACTTGTTTGACTTGGAATTTTTAAAAGTTATAAATTGTTTAAACTTTGATAAGTTTAAATTATTTTCATTTTAAAACTTGTATTTAAAATAAAATTTGAGAGTAATTTCAAAGGTACTTTGTTTTAAATAATAATTTGTTTTGAAACATAATTTAAAAATGTTTTATCTTAAAATTAAGAGTTAAGAATTAATGTTTTGAAATTAATTTATTAAAAAGGTAATTAAGAAATAATTAATTAATTTACTTAATTAATTATTAAGGTTTAATGAATATTGATTAAAGGTTAATCAATTTGAAACTAAAGATCATTAATTAGATTATTAATTAATGATTAAAGAATTATTAATTAAGTAATTAAGATTTAATCAAGGTTAATTAATTAAATAATTAGACTTTAACTAATGGATGATTAAAGATAATTAAATTTGTAATTAATCTAAGTTAATTACTTAATGAAGTAATTAGAGAATGGTTAATGAAGGTCATTAACCAGGATTATTTAATAATTAATTAATATGGTTAATTTTTAATAATTAATTAGATTAATTGATTTAATAATAATCATTTGTGAATTTTTGAGTGTAATTACTTAATGAAGTAATTAAGAAATTGATTACTTAAGGTAATTAATTGTGTTAAATTTGATTGTTTATTTTAATTAATTAAATTTAATTAATTTTAAACACTTGGGTTTTAAAGATAATTACTTTATGTAATTAATGATTTGGAAATTACTTGGTGAAGTAATTGATTGATAATTACAGGTTGTAATTAATTAAGGATGTTTAAGAATGAAGTAATTTGGAATGTAATTACTTAGTAATTAATCAAGGGATTAATTAAGAAATTAATTTAGGAATAATTAATTTGGTTTAAATGAAGTAATTAAGTTAGTTAATTACTGAATGTAATTAATCTGGGATGATTAATAATTATGAGTTAATTACTTAAGGTAATTAATTTTAATAAAGTAATTAATTAAAATATAATTAAGGATCATTAATTATTATAATTAATGATGTAATTAAAGTTGATTAATTATGATTAATTAATCAATAATAAGTAATTAAAGGTAATTAATTAATGTAATTAATCAAGGATTAAGGTAATTAATTATAGTTAATTTATTAATTGAAGTAATTAAAGGTTAATTACTGTTTTGGTTGAGAAAGATTAATTTGTGAAATTAATTAAGGATAATTACATGAATGTAATTAAGGGTAATTAATCAAGGGTGATTAATAATGAATGATTAATTGATTGTAATCAATTAAATGGTTGAGTAAGTAACATATAAATTGATGATCTAATTAATTTAATTTAATTTTAAATTAATTAAAGATGAAGTAATTAATTTAATTCATTTTAAATTAATTAGAGATGAAATAGTGAATTTAATTCATTTTAAATTAATTATATTGTGATGAGACAAATCATTGCTTATATATGAATGGATGACATTGATTGTCTTGAATGGATGTGATCTCAGAAATGAGATAAGTAATGTTATGTGGTATGAATGCTTGGTTGCATTGTGATGATAATATAAATTATCCATTGTGACGATGATATGGATTACCTATTTTGATATGGATCATCTGTTTATTTGATAATGTGGCTTATCAATTGTGATCTGTGAGTTATCTATCTGTATATAGATACTGTATTGAATTGTTTTAAACTTTAAAACAACTTGGACCTAAAAGACACGCTTTGGATTTTGATGACACCGGGATCGGGTTTCTATATTTGGATATCCGAAAACCACATCGATTCCAATTAAACATTAGGTCGTGAATCAAAGTGGAGCTTTGTGAAGACTCGAGGTGTAAGAACTATTTGTCAGTATAACTCTGGGGGTGATTCCGTGATGAGTTTGACGGAAATAGTACTTACAGGCTCGAGATGGTGTTTCAGAGTGCAAGGGTTATCGTCGTTAACTCCGATGGTGATTCCAAAATGAGTGTAACGAGATAATGCTTTCGGTTTCGTTCGAACCCGGAACGAACTTGTATGGATTGAATGCTTTCAGAACATCGTCAGGTGGACGATGAGCATTCTAAGATGATATGTCCTATAAAGGTAATCGTAGCCTCAAGCCTCATCAACCGGCAATGGCTAAAATAGGGGAGGTGAAGCAAGGCTTCGTGGGTAGCCCCCACTGGAGAGTGAGGTTTACCGCTGTCTAGAGGTTCCTTTATATTCGGCTGTATGGGCGGTTGCTAGCTACAACCGCGAGGTTGTCTTGTTCGGAACTGTTCAGTAAGGAATGGTTCCGGCCTTGTGTTGCAGGGGAGCGGGCGTACTCCTCAGTACGTTGATCTAGGCCACGTACTGCGACGGACGGTACCCCAGTAGCCCTGCCATTGTATGTAATCCAAAATCCAATAAGTGTTAACGGTTTTGATTGTATTACCCACTTTTGTGGCTAGTAGCTGGAATTTAATAATGTAACAATTTAGGCTGTTTCATATTTATTTGAAAACCCTAGACCCTATTATAATATCATCGGATTTCCTATCAAATGTTTTGGTTAGCGTAAGGTAAAAACTTTCCCATGTTTATGTGTGGGAAGTCTTACGTGATACCTTTCTTTTCAAAAGGTTTTTGAAAGTTAAGCAACCTTAACCTGTTACTCACACCAGACCCATGTCTGACCCAGAGTTTATCTTCTGTTTTCTTAAACTCTTGGGTACTCAAATTTTTATGAGTAGCCAAGGGATTCAGGTTTGCTTTGACGAATTGTGGAGGAGCAATGGAGCAGGAGGCTTTTGCATGTAGATATGTAGTATTCCGCCGTGTAGATTTCTCTGAGTAGTTTCATGTACTGTATTGATTTGTATAATAGACAGGTGTTTATAACTGTCTAGTATGTGATATATATATCTGTGTAACTCTGAAAGTGGTTGTAAACTATGTAATATTTATGTTATTAATATAATTTATTCGTTCCGCTGTTTAGATGCTGTGTTGTTTCTTCTTTCTCTTCTTTTCTCTTTTCTATCCCTTTCTTTCTTAAAAATGATGCGATTTTCTGTGGTAAGAAAGTCGGGTCGTTTCACTTGGTATCGGAGCGTTAGGTTGAGCGAATACCTAGGCTCTGTAGTGGTGTCTTGCTTGAGAGAGCGTACTTGTAATTTTTATATAGAACTATATATATATATATATATATATATATATATATATATTTCTACCTATCTGTTGGATTACCCGTTAGGGTTTTCCAACATAAGTTATAAAGGTAGATGAGGTAGTGGTGTGTGTAACACGACTATCATTGGTTGGAGTTTGAATGTTTGAGGATGGAAGTGTATTTGTCGAGACTGTAGACCTAATACCGTCTCGAGTGAATTTTGTAGTGGTAAAGGATTTCATAAATCTCTGAAGGAAACCTGTTAAGGTTCGGAGTTTATTTTTGAAATTGGATGAGTAGAGTTTGGATCTGTCGGTTGGGCAGAAGCAAGTGATGGTATTTTGATACCTCAGGGAATAGTAGCTGCGTGATGAGATGCAGTGACTATGGATGTTCCCGAAGATGTTTTCTTTGGAACAAGTTAAGGAGGTGAGTCTGTTTCAGTGTTGCGGTTGTGTTCAGCCAGTGTTTCTATTGATTTGAAGTTCGAGTTTCTCGAAGAGCTTTGATTTGGAATTCTTTGGCATATGTGGCAGCAGTGCAGCTTGGAGTGTTCTCGGTGTTGGCAAGAGATCTTCTGGCTTAGCAGTTTTTCTGGAAGTGGAGTTCAGAAGCAGCAGAGTGGACCCGTTTCTTCGATGGGTTGGCTAGTGTAAGCTGTTCTGTTTGGTAAAGGGAGAACAGTTTTCCATGGATTTGGTTTGGTGGATCGCAAAAGTGGCTTGTGATTGTTTGAGTGATCTTTTGGGTTATTTGAGTTTTTCCGAATGTCTTCAGAGAAGTCAGAATTTTGTTCGCATCTGGAAATTGGGTTTCCTTATCATCTGGGATTCCAGAAGTGGTACCGGTGGTTCAGCTTTATAGAAGAATGGTTCCTAGAGATTGAGTTGGTGTAGCAGCTCAGGTTTTGATGGAGTTTCTGAGATTTTCTTATGGATTTGTTGAACCATATTTCGGGATGTGTTGTCCAGTTTGTGTTCGTGTTCTTCTTTAGCATTCTCTTCTACTTCGGATCAGAGTTGTGCAGCGAAAGAAGTTTGGAAGTGCATCTGCTCTTCTTTCTTGGACAGAAGAAGTTGTTGTCTTCTGATGTTTGAAGAGTAGGATTTGATTCTGGTCGATCTTGAGGAGATCATTTTGTTGAGTTGATTGGTCTAGTTTGTTTCTAGAAGCATCAGCAAGGGATGAGCTGATCAGTAAGGTTATGGGCAGCCCAGGATCGTCTGGAGATTTTGTGGATAAGAGACGAAGGAATTTGAATTCTGAAGTCGAAGATTTGATTTGGATAAGTTTTCTCCGATCGTAAGGGAGCTATATGTTTGAGCAAGGCTGGGAAGCTAGCTCTGAAGAGTTTTGGATTCTTTTATGTGATCTTGGAGAATAAGTGTTTGATCTACAGGACTAAATATCTAGTTTGGATAACTGGAATTCGATGAGTTTCACGTATCTCTGAGGGAGCATGTGTATGATCTATCTTTGGTTGTGGAACTGGTAGTTCTGGAGTTTTGGTTGTTGAGTCAGACTCGTCTGTAGTCCGACTTCTTGTCAAATGTTGTAGATATAGATGAATTAAGCTTTGTAGCTTTATAGTATTGATTGTTTGGATTCTCTAGAGCGAGTATCCTGGTATATATATACACTTGGGGAAACTCGAAGAAATTCTATCCAGAATTTGTCTAGATAATTAGATTTGTTTGATTGGTTGAATTGGTTGATATGGTTGTTAGCACATGTTTGATATATGCTTGTGTTTTAAAATAAAATCTTTAATGAGATTATTAAATTACCTTTGTTTTAAATTTCGGGGACGAAATTCTTTTGAGGGGGGAAGATTGTAATATCCCGAAATTTTTAACAATATCAATTTAATAATCTGTATTAAAATTAAATTGATATTGATATTTTTTGTTAATAATAATTCAATTTGATTCAATAATCTTCTTAATAATTATTTAATTGGTTATTTTATCTTTTAAAAATAATGAATTGGTTTCTATTTATAATATAAATATATGGCTTATATTTTAAATAGATTAGCATTGTTTTAATTTTAATAAATAAAGCATATTTTTCTAATTCTAATATTTGTAGTAATTTGAAAATTTGTTTTTATTTAATAGTTAAGCTTTCCAAAGTTAAATAAATAAATCTTGGTTTAAACTTAATAAATGAATCATGTTTTAAAAATTCTAATATATACATTTTAATTTGGAAATTTTGATTTAAATTAGTATTGAGTTTTCAAAACTATTTAATAAATAAATATATGATTTTAAAATTGATAAGAAAAATATTAAATGTTTAAAATAATTTGGCTTGAGTTTTAAATTAGAATGAATTAACAAAAGTTTTATGGCTTAATAAAATAGATAATTTATTAATAAAAATATATTTTCTTTTAAAATGATTTTAATTTAATAATAAGTATTTATAAAAACAATATTAATAGTGTATTGTCTTTATAAACAGGTTTTGAATAAAATTTGCAATTGTTATTTCAAATTAAATTTATGTACATAACTTGATTTGAAAATTATTGATTTTGGATTTATTTTGAATTTAAATTCCAAAATATATATAATAATTGTTTTAATTTTTATATGTATAAGTTTTATTTATAAACATGGTTTGTTTTTATTTCTTTTTATAAATTTATATACATATTGAATATTAACTAACAAACTAAATTTAGCTTAATACATACATTAACACATATATTAACATTTAAATTTAAATACTAATTTCTTTAAAAGGACAAGTGTTGATTTCTTAAAGCCTTATTTAACAAATGCTAGAAAGATAAACATTCAATTTGACAAATGTTGAATATTTTATACAAGTGTCATTTGGTTTTTAATTTTCTTTTATTAAATTAAATCTGAAAACTACATCTATATAAACTTGCATTTCATTCATACTTGTTTTCTTTCTCATTTCCTAAATCAAAAGAGAAAACTTCAAAAACACCTCTTCAAAATCAAAACTCGTCTTCATATCAAAAAAACCAAAACCCTACATATTCAAAATACTTGCATCTTCAATTCCTGCATTTGTTATCCTAAAACAAATCTGCACATCCTCAAAATCAAATAGTCCTGCATTCTTTTTATAAATCTGGAAATGATGGATCTGCATACATTTGGAAATGAACAAATCTGCATCTCCTCTCTGCACAACTTCAAATTTGAAGCCTATTCAAAAACAACAGCATGCAAACAGTTTTTAAAAAAAAGTAATAGGGGAAGAAAATTTGTCTACTGCAAGTTCAAAAAGGGCAAACAGAAGCTCTGCTTTCTTCCAAAATAAGTGAGTAACATTTTAAAAATTTAAAAGCTAAATTTTAGTTGCATGATTTTATGTTGAAGATGAAATAAGCATTTGCATGTTATCATAAGTAAATATCTGATGCAATATTATATGTATGAATGATGTATATATGATATGTTGTACCCTGTTTAAAAATCTGCACTTTAATCCATATCTCTTAAACTAATTTCTGATAGAATTAAAATTTATGAAGTAAAGTTGTTTGAATGTCTGAAGTTAATAATTAAAATTTAAGTAAGTTAAAAATACAGGATATTGTCTCTGTAAACATAGGAAACATCATGCATGTGATTTTTACCAAAACCCAAACATGTTGGATTAGTAATTCAGTATCATAAATCAAAAGTACTAACTGAAACTTGATTTTTAAATCAAGAATTTGGATTTGTAGGGTATAGTTAAAGTTGCAGTTAGAGGTTGAACTAAAAATGGAATTTAAGCATTTTCTGATGATCTTTGGATTGAGGAAGCTCGGGGTTCTTCTGGTTAGTAGATAAGTGTTAGTGGATGCTAAGAAAATCTTGGATGGTGATATAATTTGCCAGAGTAATTGCAGTTTTGAAATCTATTTTTAAACCCTAGTTTGAAAGGGGTAGGAAGAATCAATCATTTGAGTGACCGCGTGCAATGATATTTTGGGAAGTGTTAGATTGGTCGTGGATGAGTTCGAGGCCGGAGGGGATAGTTGTCAGGTGGTCGGAGCGGCGAGAGATGGCCGTTGACAAGTTTGAAGCAGAAACCTGATGTGTGTTTTCCAGGTTTGGGTTTTTGCGTTCGAATTTGATTTCGTGGGTGGTAGTTTGTTTTAATGTTCATGATGTGTTGTAGTGATGGCTCCTAATGTGTAGCAATCATCAACGGCGATTTATGTGGCCGGAGTTCGCCATGCATATGCACGGTGATGGAAGTTTCTGGTGATGTTATTTTGGTTTAGTGGAACAGGGGAGGTTTTGTGATTTGCTCGAAGTAGGTGGATTGTTGACTTGGGAAAATCAGGCTTTTGACTCGAAGCAAATTTTTGAGGCCTTGGGTTGATTGATCTGTGTTTTCCAGGTTTTCCAAAAACCTGTATTTCAGATTTTTAAAATTTTTAAAATCTGAAGTTTGTAAAGAGAAGATTTAAACCTAGTATAAATTCAAGTTTAATTTTTTTGAATCCAAGTTTAAAATCTAAAATCTCGGTTTTAAATAAAATAAAGTTTTAAAGTTAAACTTGTTTAACCACTTTATTTTGGTAAAACTAGTTTGATTTTTTTTTAAAATGAAGTTTTGTTAAAATATGAGCAAGATTTGAAATTCAATTTAAAATCTGGAAATTTAAAAACGAATTTAAGTTTTTAAAAATTAGAAGAAGATTTAAATTTGAAAATTTAAACTAAATATAAATTGAAGTTATTGAGATTTTAAAATGAATTAAATTTCAAAATTCTTATGAAACTCATTTCTAAGGCAAAGCACTTGTTTGACTTGGAATTTTTAAAAGTTATAAATTTGTTTAATCTTTGATAAGTTTAAATTATTTTCATTTTAAAACTTGTATTTAAAATAAAATTTGAAAGTAATTTCAAAGGTACTTTGTTTCAAATAAAAATTTGTTTTGAAACATAATTTAAAAACGTTTTATCTTAAAAGTAAGTTAAGAATTAATGTTTTGAAATTAATTTATTAAATAATTAAGAAATAATTAATTAATTTACTTAATTAATTATTAAGGTTTAATGAATATTGATTAAATGTTAATCAATTTGAAACTAAAGATCATTAATTAGATTATTAATTAATGATTAAAGAATTATTAATTAAGTAATTAAGCTTTAATCAAGGTTAGTTAATTAATTAAATAATTAAACTTTAATTAATGGATGATTAAAGATAATTAAATTCGTAATTAATCTAAGTTAATTACTTAATGAAATAATTAGAGAATGGTTAATGAAGGTTATTAACCAGGATTATTTAATAATTAATTAATATGGTTAATTTTTAATAATTAATTAGATTAATTGATTTAATAATAATCATTTGTGAATTTTTGAGTGTAATTACTTAATGAAGTAATTAAGAAATTGATTACTTAAGGTAATTAATTGTGTTAAATTTGATTGTTTGTTTTAATTAATTAAATTTAATTAATTTTAAACACTTGGGTTTTAAAGATAATTACTTTATGTAATTAATGATTTGGAAATTACTTGGTGAAGTAATTGATTGATAATTACAGGTTGTAATTAATTGAGGATGTTTAAGAATGAAGTAATTTGGAATGTAATTACTTAGTAATTAATCAAGGGATTAATTAAGAAATTAATTAAGGAATAATTAATTTGGTTTAAATGAAGTAATTAAGTTAGTTAATTACTGAATGTAATTAATCTGGGATGATTAATAATTATGAGTTAATTACTTAAGGTAATTAATTTTAATAAGGTAATTAATTATAATATAATTAAGGATCATTAATTATTATAATTAATGATGTAATTAAAGTTGATTAAGTATGATTAATTAATCAATTATAAGTCATTAAAGGTAATTAATTAATGTAATTAATCAAGGATTAAGGTAATTAATTATAGTTAATTAATTAATTGAAGTAATTAAAGGTTAATTACTGTTTTGGTTGAGAAAGATTAATTTGTGAAACTAATTAAGGATAATTACATGAATGTAACTAAGGGTAATTAATCAAGGGTGATTAATTAAGGTGATTAATTATGAATGATTAATTGATTGTAATCAATTAAATGGTTGAGTAAGCAAGATATATATTGGTGAAGTAATTAATTTAATTTATTTTTAAATTAGTTAAAGATGAAGTAATTAATTTAACTCATTTTAAATTAATTAGTGATGAAATATTTAATTTAATTAATTTTAAATTAATTATATTGTGATGAGACAAATCATTGCTTATATATGAATGGATGTGATCTCAGAAATAAGATAAGTAATGTTGTGTGGTATGAATGCTTGGTTGCATTGTGATGATAATATAAATTATCTATTGTGATGATGATATGGATTACCTATTTTGATATGGATCATCTGTTTATTTGATAATGTTTATTATCAATTGTGATCTGTGAGTTATCTATCTGTTTATAGATACTATACTGAATTGTTTTAAACTTTAAAACAACTTGGACCTAAAAGACACGCTTTGGATTTCGGTGAGACAGGGATCGAGTTTCCATATTTGGATATCCGAAAACCACATCGATTCCAATTAAACGTTAGGTCGTGAATCAAAGTGGAGCTTTGTGAAGACTAGAGGTGTAAGAACTATTCGTCAGTATAACTCTGGGGGTGATTCCGTAATGAGTTTGACGGAAATAGTACTTACAGGCTCGGGATGGTGTTTCAGAGTGCAAGGGTTATCGTCGTTAACTCTGAAGGTGATTCCAAAATGAGTGTAACGAGATAATGCCTTCGGTTTCGTTCGAACCCGGAACGAACTTGTATGGATTGAATGCTTTCAGAACGTCGTCAGGTGGACGATGAGCATTCTAAGATGATATGTCCTATACAGGTAATCGTAGCCTCAAGCCTCATCAACCAGGAATGGCTAAAACAGGAGAGGTGCAGCAAGGCTTCGTGGGTAGCCCCCACTGGAGAGTGAGATTTACCCCTGTCTAGAGGTTCCTTTATATTAGGCTGTGTGGGCGGTTGCTAGCTACAACCGCGGGGTTGTCTTGTTCGAAACTGTTCAGTAAGGAATGGTTCCGGCCTTGTGTTGCAGGCGAGCGGGCGTACTCCTCGGTATGTTGATCTAGGCCACGTACTGTGACGGGCGGTACCACAATAGCCCTGCCATTGTATGGAATCCAAAATCCAATAAGTGCCAACGGTTTTGATTGTATTACCCACTTTTGTGGCTAGTGGCTGGAATTTAACAATTTAGGCTATTTCATATTTATTTGAAAACCCTAGACCCTATTATAATATCATCGGATTTCCTATCAAATGTTTTGATTAGCGTAAGGTAAAAACTTTTCCATGTTTATGTGTAGGAAGTCTTACGTGATACCTTTCTTTTCAAAAGGTTTTTGAAAGTTAAGCAACCTTAACATGTTACTCACACCAGACCCATGTCTGACCCAGAGTTTATCTTCTGTTTTCTTAAACTCTTGGGTACTCAAATTTTTACGAGTAGCCAAAGGATTCAGGTTTGCTTTGACGAATTGTGGAGGAGCAATGAAGCAGGAGGCTTTTGTGTGTAGATACGTAGTATTCCGCTGTGTAGATTTCTCTGAGTAGTTTCTTGTACTGTATTGAGTTGTATAACTAGGCAGGTGTTTATAACTGTCTAGTATGTGATATATATCTGTGTAACTCTGAAAGTGGTTGTAAACTATGTAATATTTATGTTATTAATATATCTGTGTAACTCTGAAAGTGGTTGTAAACTGTGTAACTCTGAAAGTGGTTGTAAACGAAAGTCAAGTCGTTTCACAAAATTCAGTTTCAACACTTTCACTATCTTCAGTATTATCAATATAAATTTTACAAGCCTTTAAATTATTTTCAACAGGCTTAAAACTCCAGATTCAACGTTTTACTCAATTTCAAATTATTTAATTCAATAATTTAATTATAAAATAAATAGTGATATTTGAATTAAAGTATAAATATTAACTTTTAAATAATTAAAATCCATTAAATATCCCGATTTCAAATGCCTAAAAATTTCGGGTCGTCACAACATCCCTGATTTTGATTAACATTATTAGGATATTTAATTAGACATAATTAAATTAAATATAGTATAATAGTAATGAGATTGAAATTTGGTAATTAAAATAAGTCGAGCCATAATTAATGAATTAATAGGATAACTAAAATTAGACAGATGGTTCGTTGATTTAAACAAATTGTTTATGATTACCTATGTTGCATGCATACATATTGTTGTTGTTATTGTTAATTATAACCAATTTTGTTGCAGGACTTTGATTTGCAAAAGATATATTTTAAGGGATATTAGTGAGGGGAAAACTCATTCCGCTTAGTGTTGGATACGCTTCTACCACCAACGAATCAAGATGAGGAAGGAGACACCGAACTGTTCGGAGCCGAACCAGCTCACGACCGGACCAGAGCCTACAAGCTACCGGTCCATGCCTTACCGATGCCGAACCAACCATCTCCCCGAGCCAACATTACCACCGAACCAAGGATACTTCACCTTTCCTCGAACCAAGTGTTACCAATGCCGAACCAACCATCTCCCCACCAATGCCGAACCAACACACTTCCCACACCTACCGGACCAATCCCCTCTCCACTAACCACCGAATCTACCTTGGTCGAACCAACCTCCACCGGTCCAACTCCATCCCCATGCACTGCCGGACCACTCACCACCGAACCAACCTCCTGCCGAACCAAACCATCTACCACCTACCACCGAACCAAGGCGTACCGGACCGACACTACTAGGCCAGATTGCATCAGCCCAGGCCCACCAGCAGCTATATACATCCAGGTCCCCTGCCCCCAGCCTCACTCTATAAATAGAGGGGCAGGGGTACAACAATGGCAGACAAGTTTGAGAGCTCAAGCACGGATAAAACTTTCAAACAACTTTCAGTTACTTGTAATCAAAGCTTTGTACTTGTAATCTGAATAGAAAAGGAGAATAACATATAAAGTGGACGTAGGCACGTTCTGGCCGAACCACTATAAATCTGTGTGTCTTTTACAGTTTAGTCCATCTATTTCATATATCTGTATACATCACCCAAACCATTAAGAACAACATATAATCAACTAAATCATACGACTTGGAGGTGTTTGTCCATTTTTTGTGCAAACATTTTTGGTGCTTTCACTGAGAACAGGAGCTCGAAGCTTCAGCTTTCCCCACTTAACCCTTTTTCTATCAGCATCGTTCATTGCCTGGAAAACATGCCTCCCGGATGGAAGAAAGATGCTAACAAAGGAAAGAACATCGCAACTGGCAGTATCCCAGATCCAGTGATCAGAGACCAAGACAATCGTCTAGTTCCAACAGCAAATTTAAATCAGGCAGATCCGACAGCCCCTGCTACGGAACAACCAATTACAAGGGCGGATCTAGACAGGGTTGTGGCTGAAGTAACTAACCGCTTCGCATCTCAACAAGAAGCCTTAGGGGATCAACTCATGTCACGCTTAAGGGATGTCGAAGAAACCAACCGCAACACTGAATCATGGGGTGAGTCCCAGTCTGGAGGATCTAGGAGACGACAAGGGTCTTTCTTCTTCGAAGAGGCTAACAACAGAAATGGTTATGGTAGGAGCCGAGCCCGGACTCAGCCCGAATTCCGACCCGAGGAAACGCTTGGAACCGAACCCAAAGGGGGAGGTACCAGGCAAGGGTCAGATGTAGCTGAGCCCGCCATGCTACCTAATCATAGAGACACCAAGGAACGGGGCCGAGCTGGAGTCCAGCCCGAAGTTGGACCCAAGGAAGTGCTGAGAAGAGAACCCAGCAGGGAAAGATCAAGGCAAGGGCCAACTGTGGCTAACCCCAGCATGCCCCCGGAAGACCAGAGGCAGCCATTAGAGAATGTTAGGAGTGATAGACGATACCATCCCTACAGGTCATCTGGACGAAATCAATCCCGCCGGGAAGAACCAAACTCATTTCTATCCGCTCCAAGTTCTGATGAAAGGTTGGCACGATTGTTCAGAGAGTGCGTCCAACGGGACCAAAGAGATAGAGGGATAGGTGCTAGGGTAACCAGCCCCTTCACCCGTAATATCGAAATTGCCATCATCCTCCGAGAATGGAAAATGCCAACAATGGAACCTTACAAGGGAACCTCTGACCCCATCGTACACCTACAAAGATACACACAGCATATGCTCATGAGCGGAGCAACAGAGTGAGTATTGTGTAAATGCTTCCCACTATTCTTGGCAGATCTAGCTACCTCCTGATTCTGCCACCTACCCCAATGGTCCATCAGGTCGTGGGAAATGTTGAAAGAAAAGTTCATCAGCCAGTTTCGCATTCATGTGGAACAACCCAAGGACGCTTATTCCTTATCTAATATATCAAACAAAAGCCTGGAGCGACAGTGCAGCAATATTTAACCCGATTCAATGCCGCAGCGGCTGCAGTTCAAGATGCCGATGAGAAACTTATCCTAATGGCCCTCTGCAGTGGCGTGCACCCGGATACTAAATTTGCTAGAAGACTAACGAAAGAAAAACCAGCTACTTTACCCGATTTCTTCCATGAAGCTGGAAAATATATGAGACTTGAAGACGCTGCCACTGAGAGGCAGTCGAGACAGCAGGCTAAGGCAACTCCAGACAGGGTTCCCGCTGCAGCAAAGGATATTCGGAGAAATGACTCTAGAGACAATGCTGGGGGCAAGAAGGGAGAAAAGCGCTTATATCGACCAGGACCAATATTTGACTCTTACACTCCTTTGAATGAAACAATCGAAAACATCTTCCTAGCAACCCAAGACGAAGTTAGATACAAGCGCCCCCCTCCCCCCCCCCTCTCCCCCGCACAAGAAGGAATCAGATAACGCACTCAAGTCTGGAAAGTTCTGCCGCTTCCACGAATCCCATGGACATGACACCAATGAATGCCACCATCTCCGGGACTTGATTGAAGAACACATCAGAAGGAAAAGACTAGAGCGCTATATGAAAGGTCAGAACAGGACTTCGACTTTTGCCGATGAGAATCCAGGGCTACCCCTTCCAGAAGTTGGCGGAGGAAATCGCAACTCCAGCGGCTCTAGTCAAGAGAAGATAGTGGTCCATACCGTATCAGGAGGTCATCGCCGATAGAAGCTGGGCAGAGATGGAAAGATACGGTAAGTCACTTAGAAACGATGAAGGCTACGTTAATTCTGTTATGGAAGAACGCCACCCGAAACGGAAAGAGAATGACGACATCACATTCAGTAGGCGTGATCTAGAGGGAAGGAAGTACCCACACATGGATCCTATGGTCATCTCTGCCTGGCTCGGTCCAGCCAAAGTTTTCCGAATTTTAGTAGACACTGGGAGCTCAGTAAATATCCTATTCAAGCATGCTTTCGACAAAATAAAGCTGTCAATGAAGGATGTGTCTCCCTGCAACAAACCACTACATGGTTTCACTGGAGATGCGAAGATGCCCCTCGGGCAACTGGACCTCTTTGTTGAAATAGGAAGTCATCCCCGCTCCGTTGTGCGAAAACAAACATTCGTACTAATAGAGAACCACTCGGCCTACAACGCCTTTTTGGGAAGACCAGCCTTGTCTGACTTCCAAATTGTCCTAGCCCCATGGTGCCTGAAGATGAAATTTCCAACAGATAACGGAATAGGAGAAATGGAGGGAGATCAAGACGCTGCTCGAGACTGCTATGTAACTGAACTTCGCAATAACCGTAGAAAAGATAAAGGGAGAAATGCAGAGACTACTCTCTGCATGAAAAACTTGGAAGCATAGCAACTAAAGAAAGCCCCTCCTCTTCGATATACCAGTGATCCTTTCAATGAATTAGACCCCAGGGACAAAGAGGAGGAGGCCACCGCCGAGCCTGCAGAGGCTATGGAATTCGTAGCTGTAGACAAACATGACTCAAGTAGACTATTGAAAATTGGATCTCAACTAAAAGAAGAATTAAAGGATCAACTCATTGATTTTCTTCGCCACAACATGGACGTATATGCATAGACGCACGCTGACATGACAAGAATCTCCCCAGACGTAGCATGCCACGTGCTGAACATCGATCCCACCAAGGTGCCAGTAAAGCAGAAAAAGAGAAGCATGGGGGCAGAACGATCAGCAGCCCTCGAGGAAGAAGTAAAGAACCTACTTGCCAATAACTTCATACGAGAAGCCATCTACCCAGAATGGATCGCCAACCCGGTACTGGTAAAAAAGGATAATGGGAAGTGACGAACATGCATCGACTTCTCCAACTTAAATGACGCTTGTCCGAAGGACTGTTTCCCACTCCCCCGAATCGATCAGCTCGTGGACAGTACAGCCGGACACGAAGTCTTATCCTTTATGGACGCATACTCAGGATATAACCAGATCCCTATGCACGCCCCCGATCAAGACCACACTAGTTTCATCACTGACCGGGGATTGTACTGCTACAGAGTAATGCCTTTTGGACTTAAAAACGCCGGAGCTACTTATCAGCGCCTCGTCAACAAGATGTTTGCGAAACTAATAGGACGAACTATGGAAGTTTATGTGGATGACATGCTGGTAAAATCGAGAAAAGCCAACGATCATATAAACTACCTGGAAGAGATGTTTCAAGTACTTCGCCAATATGGAATGAAGCTGAACCCTCTAAAGTGCTCCTTCGGAGTATCGTCGGGAAAGTTCTTGGGATTCATCGTCCATGCCAGGGGGATTGAAGCAAACCTCGAACAAGTTCGGGCTTTACAAGATATCAAGATACCATCCACTCGAAGAGAGATGCAAAGCCTAAACGGGAAAGTGGCCGCCCTAAGCAGGTTCATCTCTAAAGCAACCGACAAATGCATCCCTTTCTTTGAAGCTCTAAAGAAAGACAAAGGAAAGTTCGAATGGACTGACGAATGTGTTGGGTGAAAATTCGTCCGGCTCCCTCCTAACACCGGACCAGCCCCACAGCCGAACCAACCTCCATCCAGTCCATTGCCTGCTGCCGAACCATCCATTACCGGTCCGAACTCCACCTAGCAACTACCGATCCAACCTCCACCGGACCAGACCACGCCGAACCAAAATCCTCCAAACACGGCCGAACCAAGCTTCGCCGAACCAGAACGCTGCCAGGCCAGATTGCTTCAGCCCAGGCCCACCAGCAGCTATATACATCCAAGACCCCTACCCCCAGCCTCACTCTATAAATAGAGGGGCAGGGGTACAATAATGGCAGACAAGTTTGAGAGGTCAAGCAAGGAAGGAACTTTCAAACAACTTTCTTATACTTGTACTTGAAGCTTTGTACTTGTAATCTGAAAGGAAAAGGGGAATAACATATAAAGTGGACATAGGCACGTTCTGGCCGAACCACTATAAATCTGTGTGTCATTTACAGTTTAGTCCCTGCTTTTTTCATATTTGCACAAGTAACCCAATCATTAAAAAACACATAAAATCAACTAAATTATACGGATTGGAGGTGTTTGCCCATTTTTTGCGCAAACATTTTTTGTGCTTTCACTTAGAACTTGGAACTCGAAACTTCATCTTCCCTCATTCAACCTTCTTTCACCCTTCATTGCCTAGGAAACATGACTTCCAGGCCGAGAAAAGACGCCAACAAGGGAAAGAACGTTGCAACCAGCAGCGCTCCAGATCCAGTGGATCCAGATCAAGAGAACCGTTCCACTACGACAGCAGTGCCAAATGTAGATCAGGTAATTCCGACAGCCCCTGCCGCGGAACAACCGGCAGCAATCACTAGGGCAGACCTAGACAGAGTCGTGGTTGAAGTGACTAACCGCTTCGCATCCCAACAAGAAGCTTTGATGAACCAACTCATGTCACGCTTGAGGGATGTCGAAGAATCCAACCGCAACACTGAATCATAGGGTGAGTCTCAATCTAGAGGATCTCAGAGACAACAAAGGTCTTCCCTCTTCGAAGAAGCTATCAACAGGAACAACAATGATAGGGGCCGCGCCCGGACTCAGCCCGAACTCCGACTCGAGGAAGCGCTTGGAACCGAACCCAATGGGGGAGGCACCAGGCGAGGGTCGGATGTAGCTGAGCCAGTCATGCCGCCTAATCATAGAAACCCCGCTGAACGGAGCCGAGCTAGAACCCAGCCCGAAGTTGACCCCATGGAAATACTCGAAACAGAACCCCACGGGGGACGATCAAGGTAGGGGGCAGCTGTAGCTGGTCTTAGCATGCATCCGAGCAGCCAAAGACAGCCACTGGATAACGTCAGAAGTGATAGACTATACCATCCCTACAGGTCATCTGGACGAGATCGATCCCGCAGGGAAGAACCAAGCTCATTTCTGTCCGCTCCAAATTCTGATGAAAGAATGGCATGATTATTCAGGGAATGCGTCCGACGGGAGCAAAGGGATCGAGGGATAGGCGCTAGGGTAACCAGCCCTTTCACCCGCGACATCGAAACCACCATCACCCCTCGAGAATGGAAAATGCCGGCAATGGAACCTTACAAGGGAACCTCTGACCCCATCGTACACTTACAGAGATACACCTAGCATATGCACATGAGCGGAGCAACGGAGGGAGTGTTATGTAAATGCTTCCCACTTTTCTTGGCAGATCTAGCTACCTCCTGGTTCTGCCACCTACCTCAAGGGTCTATCAGCTCATGGGAGATGTTGAAAGAAAAGTTCATTAGCCAGTTCCGCATTCATGTGGAACAACCTAAGAATGCTTATTCTCTATCTACCGTCAAACAGAAATCCGGAGAGACACTGCAGCAATACCTAACCCGGTTCAATGCCGCAGCGGCAGCAGTTCAAGATGCCGACGAGAAACTCACCCTAATGGCCCTCTGTAGTGGTGTGCACCCAGATACCAAGTTTGCTAGAAGACTAAGTAAAGAAAAACCAGCTACCTTGCCTGATTTCTTCCATGAAGCTGGGAAGTACATGAGACTCGAAGAGGCTGACATTGAAAGGCAGACAGGACCACAGACTAAGACGGCTCCAAAGACAATGCAGGGGGCAAGAAGGGAGAAAAGCGCTTGTACCGACCAGGACCGAGATTTGACGCTTACACTCCCTTGAATGAAACAGTCGAGAACATCTTCCTGGCCACCCAGGACGAGCTTACATACAAGCGCCCTCCGTACAAGAAAGAGTCAGATCGCGCAATCCAGTCCGGAAAATTTTGCCATTTCCACGAGTCTCATGGGCACGATACCAATGAATGCCGCCATCTCCGAGACCTAATTGAAGAACACATCAGGAGAAAGAGGCTGGAACGCTATGTAAAGGGCCACGACAGGACTCCAGCTCCCGCCAAGGAAAACCCAGGGCAGCTCCACCCAGAAACAGGCGGAGGAAACCGCAACACCAGCGGTTCCAGTCAAGAGAAGATAGTGGTTCATACAATATCTAGGGGGCCACACATCGCCGACAAGAGCTGGGCAGAAATGGAAAGATATGGAAACTCACTCAAAAGCGAGGAAGACTGCGTCAATTCTGTTATGGAAGAACGCCACCCTAAGCGGAAGGAAAATAATGACATCACATTTAGTGGGCGCGACCTAGAAGGAAGGCAGTACCCACACGTGGACCCTATGGTCATCTCTGCCTGGTTCGGTCCAGCCAAAGTTTTCCGAATTTTAATAGACACTGGAAGTTCAGTAAATATCCTATTCAAACACGCTTTCGACAAAATGAAGCTTTCAATGAAGGATGTATCCCCCTGCAACAAACCACTACATGGTTTCACTGGAGAAGCAAAAATGCCCCTCGGACAATTGGATCTCTTTGTTGAATTGGGAAGTCATCCCCGCTCCGCCGTTCGGAAACAAACATTCGTGCTAACAGACAACCACTCGGCCTACAATGCCTTTTTAGGAAGATCAGCCTTGTCCGACTTTCAAATTGTCCTTGCCCCATGGTGCCTAAAGATGAAGTTCCCAACAGATAATGGAAGGGGAGAAGTTGAAGGGGATCAAGACGCCGCTCGGGACTGCTATGTAACTGAACTTCGCAATAATCGCAGGAGAGATAAAGGGAAAAATGCAGAGACTATTCTCTGCATGAAAAGCTTGGAAGCATAGCAACTAAAGAAAGCCCCTCCTCTTCGGTATACCAGTGATCCTTTCAATGAATTAGACCCCAGGGACAAAGAGGAGGAGGCCACCGCCGAGCCTGCAGAGGCTATGGAATTCGTATCTGTAGACAAACACGACCCAAGTAAACTGCTGAGAGTCGGATCTCAGTTAAAAAGAGAATTAAAGAATCAACTCATTGATTTTCTTCGCCATAACATGGATGTATTTGCATGGACATATGCTGATATGACTAGAATCTCCCCGGACATAACATGCCACGCACTGAACATTGCTCCTACCAAGGTGCCGGTAAAGCAGAAGAAGAGAAGTATGGGGGCGGAACGATCAGCAGCCCTCGAGGAAGAAGTAAAGAACTTACTTGCCAATGACTTCATACGTGAAGCCATCTACCCGGAATGGATTGCCAACCCGATACTGGTAAAGAAAGCTAATGGGAAGTGGCGAACATGCATCGATTTCTCCAACTTAAATGACGCTTGCCCGAAAGACTGCTTCCCACTCCCCCGAATCGACCAACTCGTAGACAGCACTGCCGGACACGAACTCTTATCCTTTATGGACGCATACTCAGGATATAACCAGATCCCTATGCACGCCCCCGATCAAGACCACACTAGCTTCATCACTGACCGAGGATTGTACTGCTACAAGGTAATGCCATTTGGACTTAAAAACGCCGGAGCTACTTATCAGCGCCTCGTCAACAAGATGTTTGCAGAACTGATAGGACGAACTATGGAGGTCTATGTGGATGACATGTTGGTTAAATCAAGAAAAGCCAATATGGAATGAAGCTGAATCCTCTAAAGTGCTCCTTCGGAGTGTCATCAGGAAAGTTCTTGAGATTCATCGTCCATGCCAGAGGGATCGAAGCAAACCCCGAACAAGTCCGAGCCTTGCAAGATATCAAAATACCATCCACTCGGAAAGAGATGCAAAGCCTAAACGGGAAGGTGGCCGCCCTAAGCCGGTTCATCTCTAAAGCAACTGACAAATGCATTCCTTTCTTCGAGGCCCTGAAGAAAAACAAAGGAAAATTCGAATGGACCGATGAGTGTTCAACAGCTTTCCTTAACCTAATCGAGCACCTCCAACGGCCACCAGTACTCTCGACTCCGAATGAAGGTGAAGAACTATACCTATATCTTGCTGTGTCATCCCATGCTCTAAGCGCCGCTTTGGTAAGAGAAGAAAACCGCACACAACGGCCAGTGTACTTCGTAAGCAAAAGGTACACGGGAACAGAAGCCCGGTATCCCAAACTCGAGAAACTGGCATACTGTTTACTAATCACATCAAGTAAGCTACGACACTATTTCCAATCTCATCCCATCAAAGTCCTAACCGACCAACCATTGAGGCAAGTGCTCCATCGTCCCGACACCTCTGGGCGACTGCTCAAGTGGTACATCGAGCTAAGCCAATATGATATCACCTACCATCCGCGCACTGCCATCAAGGGACAAGCCATAGCCGATTTCATCGCCAAATTCACTATCAACGAAGGCTGGGACCAATCTGAAATAGCAGAAGACATCAAGTGGAATCTCTTCGTAGATGGAGCGTCAAACGAACAAGGCTCGGGGGCAGGCGTTGTGATCATCACTCCCAGTGGAAGAAAGCTGCGTTATGCACTAGGATTGGAATTCGCTGCCACCAACAATGATGCCGAATATGAAGCAGTAATAGTCGGATCAAAGCTTGCCCTGGAGATCGGAGTCAGTTCCTTATGTCTTCACAGTGATTCGCAACTCATCGTAAATCAAATACTAGGGGAGTTCCAGACTCGAGGAGAGTGGCTCACGGCATATCTGAAAAATACCAAGCGGCTGCTCAATCAATTGGATCACTACTCGATCAAACACATTCCTCGAGAAGAAAATCAAGAGGCCGACGAGCTGGCAAAGAAAGATAGCATGGAAGATGATACCGCTTCTGGAACGATAACTGTCTCAAGGCTACTAACCCCGAGTTTCGAGCAAGTAAATCTGATAGCTGCAACCGAAGAAGAAACATGGATGACCCCTATCCGAGAATACTTACAAAACGGCACCCTACCCGACGGGCGAAGTGAAATTAAGAAAATTCTAACGAAAGCTTCCCGCTACACAATGAAAGAAGGCATCCTCTATCGGCGCGGCTTCTCTAACCCCTTATTGAGGTGCGTTGCTGGAAGAAAAGCCAAGGAAATTCTATCCAATATCCATCAGGGAAGTTGTGGAGACCACACCGGAGGACAGACTTTAGCAAAAAAGATACTCCGATATGGGTATTTCTGGCCCACTTTAAACAAAGATGCCGTAGACTTCGTCAGAAGATGCGACAGATGTCAGAAATTTGCTAAGATTCCTCGACTACCAACCAATGAAATTACTCAGATGGCCAGCCCTTGGCCCTTCGCAATATGGGGAATTGACTTAATTGGCGAACTGCCGATGGGACGAGGCAGGGCCAGACATGCCATAGTGGCAGTTGACTATTTCACCAAATGGGTGGAAGTGGAGCCTCTGAATAAAATATCTTCAGCTAAAGTTATCAACTTCTTGATCAAAAACGTTCTGTGCAGGTACGGAGTTCCACTCAGAATCATATCAGACAACGGCTTCAATTTGACAGCGAGGAGTTTGCCGACTGGTGCCAAGAGCACGGGATTCACAAGAGCTTCTCATCCGTGGCTTATCCCCAGGACAATGGCCAAGTCGAAGCTGTCAACAAAATTCTCAAGACTCTAATCAAGAAAAAGCTTGAAAAGTCAAAAGGTGCTTGGGTGGACGAACTTCCTACAGCATTATGGGCCTACCGCACTTCTTTCAGAACATCGACAGGGCATACTCCGTTCTCTTTGGCAGAGGCCATGCTCCCAGTTGAAACTATTGTACCTTCCTATCGTAGGATCCACTACAACCCCGAAGAAAACGAAGAACTCCTCCACATGTCTTTGGATCTAATTGAGGAGAGAAGAAATGACGCAGCACTCAAAGCAGCAGCTCACAAACAAAAAGTGGCAGCACTATACAACTCCAAAGTCAAACATCGCAGCTTACAAGAAGGAGATCTGGTCCTCAAGCGAATCTTTCCGCGCCCCGAGGCACTGGACCCCATCTGGGACGGACCATATGTAATTCATAAAGATCTCCACAACGGAGCTTATATTTTGTCAACAGTGGACGGAGAGGTGTTCCAGAGGTCATGGAACATCCGACACCTCCGTCGATACTTTTCTTAACTTGTACTGCCCATATGAATTGAATTAACCAAGAGAATCAGTGGACGTAGGCATTTTCGTGCCGAACCACTTTAAAAAACTTGGCTCTTGTTAAATTGTTCCATTATGTCTTGGCTACTTGTTAAGCTTTATCCTTTGCTGTTGAACAAAATCCTTTGCAGATGACATTTAAATTCAGGGCTTCACAACACAACTCCACCTGGACAAAATCTAACAGGTACGCTACGCTCCTATGCCCTCGCCAATGAGACACTTTGCTCCGGTATCCCTCTACCGCGAGTTAACTCATTGTTTGCCTCGGCCCTTAAAGCCGACTGTAATAAGCCGAGTATAAGTCATCAAAAAAAAGGCCGACTATAGCCGATGGCAGCTCATTACAGCGATTCGGCTCGTCGTTAACTGTGAACCGATCATAAGCCCCAACATAAGGTGTGGCCAGCCAGGGGCAGTTCACAGTTGACGATCGGCCCCCACGCTAGCCGGCCACAGCAAATCGAATAATACCCACGATTACGGGCCATAATGGCCCGGGTAGTTACTGTGCGCGATCGACTCCGATGTGTCCTAAGTGCGGCTGTGGTAAAAAAGAAAACTCCCCGCAAAGGCGTAAGATGGGTGACAAATGTCTCCAAGACCCACAGCTAGGGAAAATGACTACAAAACCCGTTTGCCACGAACTTAAGCACATCGACGGCCTTCCGTGACTGGAAGTTTTACTTTTCCTATATTTCAATTTCATTTAAAACTTTTCTCCTATTCTCCGTAACGGTGCTTGAAAGTACAGGACATGAAATAGGGAACGTTCGCTAATGGGAACAGAAACTTACAATCGGATAACGAGACACTCAACAGCATTCCGTGCTTAGTCTTACAGGGCGCACGAAGTTGCCGTCCACACCCGAAACATGAAGGGCGGTACCTTCTACTTTTATACATTAATGCATAGCTGCAGTTCATATTCACACATCACATTTACGTTGCAAAATGAGAAAATTATACTTTAAGCAAAAAACTTGGCATCAGGCACAGTCAAGTCACTAGTAACATGCATAGTTACATCACTTACACAGCACAACAAAATAGCGATAAAATTCCAATATAAAGGAATCAGCTTATGTTATGAAATTACATAAAGTCATTCATCACAAACAATATTATTACAGTTACATCAATGTTTTGGACTAACATGAACATCAATAAAAAGAAATCAAAAGGTAACCAGCTGTATTAGTGCTAACCACTACACCTCAGAACCAGCTCTCCGAATCTACTTGGTTGCTGGATCAAAACTCCCAGCATGTTGACCAGAGGTCCCACCTGTCCAATTCAGAAGAAGAATCCATCAGCTAAACAACGAACGATCAAGTTATGAAAAGCTAAAAAGGGAAACCTCACCGACGCCCGCTTCTTGGTCCTCATCCCCCAACTGCACACCGGCTTCCTCCGCAGCAAGCAGCCGCATCTCCTCCTTCACCGCTACCTTCTCCTCCTTTGAGAACTGGGCGGTTACCACGTCCATCCTGAATGCCGCTCCACCTTCCTTATCCGCATCGGCCTTGGCCTCCTCCAAAGCCCGGAGATATATCCAAGCCATGATCCGGGGATAGTCATCCATCCAGGATAGATTACCCTGCTTCCAGGTATGGAAGTACATATCCTGCAATATCTCATCCATCATCCCCTCATTCTCCTCAAACTCCCTCACCCGGGCCTCGGAGGACAACAACTTAGCGACGGCAACATCCCTCTCCGATCGATATCTCAGACGGTCAGCCTGGAGAGACCTCCTCATTTCCCCCATCTCTTCCTTTAGCTTGGCCTGAGCAAGCTCTGCGGCTTCAAACCTCCCAGACAACTCTTCAATCCGCTCGAGATCCGCATTCCGAACCTCATCCACCGTCGCAATGGCCATATCAATCCGCCCCTTGCAAGCAGCCTCCATTTTTCGCAATTCTGCCCTACTGGCCTTTTCCAGATTCTCCTTCAACTGCGTGGAGGCTGCCTCGTGCTGAGAAATCTGGATAGCCTGATCGGCAAGCTGCTTGGCCTGATCAGAAAACTGTAGCCGCAGCCGGATGTTAGCACTCCCGATTTCCACCCCAACCCTAGCCAGTCGAGCATGATGCTCCATCAACTTCTTGACCTCCTCCGCAACCCGGTCAATGTTGGCCTTGGCTTCGTCCCCCATAGCAGCTATCCGAGTAGTGAGCAGATCCAAATCTAGGGACTTAGCCTCATCAAGAATCCGAACCATGGGATTGCGGGGGAGAAGATGCTCGCCCGTGGCCTCGTCAAATAATATATCCTGAGAGCTTGGGTCCAAATCCGGGTGGCCGGCAAAGGGATTGCGAGGCATGTCGGGACGTTTTATGCGGATCACAGTAGGATTCTCGGAAGGAGGCGGAGAGGGGGCAAACTCCGTGGTCTCCTACGCGGTATCTCGGGAAGGCTGAGTAGAAGGCTGAGGACCAGGTGATGAATCAAACAAGGAACGCCTCCTCTTCCTCTGCTGGATACCTTCCTCAATGACTCCAAGAAGAGAGCGATATCTAACTACATCCCTGGAACGGCCGGTTGGCGGCTTCGGCTTAGTAGAAGCTCTCATCAACTTGAATTGTCCGAGGCGGTGTCGAACGTCTGAAGTTTTGGCCACCTCGCCTGCTCCTGTAATAAAGAACAAGTGTTACGAACATACAATGGTCCATAATTCGAGAAATATGTTAAGTTAAAAAGAATGAGAAGACACATCTATTATACAAACCCTACGGAGGAATAAGATCTTGCAATAAGTCCTGGATTTCATCCCAGGACGGGAGCGAGCCATAAAATATTCCTAAGTCCTTGTCATAAATGGAGTCTGCAGAAGTCAAAAGTTCACCTTGAATCGCTGGAATCGCCTTAGCTGAAGAACTCTCAGAAAATGGATCGGCGCTAGCCCCAGTCTTGTCAACCCCCTTTGCCTTCTCAACCAAAGCCGATCCTTCCTTCGGCTCCCCAAAAGCTTGACGGAAAGCATCATCCGTCCACTCATGAATCTCTCCCGCTTGTCCGGAGGTTAAGGCATCGACGCCACTACCG
Source organism: Allium cepa (assembly GCA_030765085.1). Taxonomy (NCBI): domain Eukaryota; kingdom Viridiplantae; phylum Streptophyta; class Magnoliopsida; order Asparagales; family Amaryllidaceae; genus Allium; species Allium cepa. The sequence goes on from CM060938.1 coordinate 517,198,989, forward strand.
CTCTGTCCATCTCCTCCTTCACCTTCACCCCTATCTTCCTCTAAATCTTCCTCTCCCGGAGCAAGGGGGCAAGTACTAGGAGAGGGACCGTCGGACTTCTTAAGTTTCTTACCTCCAACAACGAGGGGCTTCGTAAAAGGTTCCCTCTTACCACTCTTCACCGTGGCCCCCTCCTTGGCTTTGGCAGCCCTCTCCTCAGCCGTGTCTCTCTGCTTAACCACGGACTGGTGTGGCAGGATCAAGTTATACTTCAGGAGAGTGGCATTCCTGATCAGATAAGAAGCCGACCTATCCCTTCCCGAAATGACCTTTACTTCAGCAGCCATCCGAGCCAAGGAATCATTCTCCACGACCGCAAAGCCACCTGTCGCTAACAAGAAATAACAGCATATAAGAAGAAGCATTGTGATCGGGACAAGAAAAATATAAGTGAAGTTCAACTTACAGCCGGAAGTGAAAAGGCAGAAAGAAACAGAGTCATCCCTAATGAAAAACCATTCCTTCTTGAACATACTGAACTTTGAGTACAAATCCAGAACAGGCTTGAAGGGCACGGCCGCTTCCAAACTGATATATGGAGACCCCTTCTTGTAGCCTCTCAAGTTGTACAGATACCGGATCTCCCGGTTGGAAGGGGGACGCCCATATTTCCTCTGAAAGATGACGAAAAGACTCACCAGAATGGCGTAGGAGTTAGGCTGAAGCTGGAATGGAGCCACCTTCAGATATGTGATAAAGCTAACTATCCAAGCGTTAAGAGGCGGGATAGCACCACACATGCAATGATATTTGCTGTAAGCAAAGTAGCCTTCGGGGGGGTCATACGGCATCACCCCGTCCCTCGGCAACCGCATAAGCGCTCTATCTATCCCGAAAGAACGAGATATAACATCAAGTTGCTCCTCCTTTAGGGAGCTAGGAAAGCAATCGGGAGGGGAGACCAGAAGTTCCTGGGGACCATACTCATCCACTAACGACCTCGGGGCAGGTCCATGTTGCGCCGGTCTTGGCTGGGCTGGGGGAACGGAGGAGGACTCTCCGTCGCCCTTAGACTTCCGTTTATCAGATCGGGTTTCCACTCTTTGAGACATTTTATCTACATACACAATAGAGAAAGACGTGTTGTTAGTACAAGGAGTATAGAGATATAAGCAAACAAGTGTATAAAGCAAGGCAGCATGTGTAAATCTAGGGTTATCACTCAAAATGCAAATATGAAAGTTTGTTCGGCAAAGCAATGATCCATTCGGCACTTAAAACACAGGATCATTCGGCATCTACAACATAAGGTCATTCGGTAGTTCCAACCGAAGCCTATCCGACACTTGAGGGTACTCATGTTCATTCGGTACAGAGAGCTTTTGAGTTCATCCGGTATTGAGAATATTCGGTATTAAAACTTCAAGCTCATTCGGCATAAGGTCCATTCGGTAATCAAAAGCAAGAGTTCATTCGGCAGAGGAGGTCCTCACCTGGTTCGACAAAGAAAAGGATTTGATTCGGCTAAACACGTTCGATTCGGCAGAGACAAGGGTTGATTCGGCAAAGATAATTTGTGGTTCGGCTGATAAGGGGAAAAGGAAAGCGCTAGGCACCAATTTATAAGCAGTTATCGATGGCCGGACCAGTTGATTCGGCATTGGGGACCGGACGAAAACTCCCAAACTCAAAACAAAGCACGGCGTGCACATACACACGCCCTACTTTGGGGGGCATGTGTGTTGGGTGAAAATTCGTCCGGCTCCCTCCTAACACCGGACCAGCCCCACAGCCGAACCAACCTCCATCCGGTCCATTGCCTGCTGCCGAACCATCCATTACCGGTCCGAACTCCACCTAGCAACTACCGATCCAACCTCCACCGGACCAGACCACGCCGAACCAAAATCCTCCAAACACGGCCGAACCAAGCTTCGCCGAACCAGAACGCTGCCAGGCCAGATTGCTTCAGCCCAGGCCCACCAGCAGCTATATACATCCAAGACCCCTGCCTCCAGCCTTACTCTATAAATAGAGGGGCAGGGGTACAACAATGGCAGACAAGTTTGAGAGCTCAAGCAAGGAAGGAACTTTCAAACAACTTTCTTATACTTATACTTGAAGCTTTGTACTTGTAATCTGAAAGGAAAAGGGGAATAACATATAAAGTGGACGTAGGCACGTTCTGGCCGAACCACTATAAATCTGTGTGTCATTTACAGTTTAGTCCCTGCTTTTTTCATATTTGCACAAGTAACCCAAATCATTAAAAAACACATAAAATCAACTAAATTATACAGATTGGAGGTGTTTGCCCATTTTTTGCGCAAACAGAATGCTCGACAGCCTTCCTTAACTTAATCGAACACCTCCAGAGACCACCAGTACTCTCAACTCCAAATGAAGGCGAGGAACTATACCTATACCTTGCTGTATCGTCCCATGCTTTAAGCGCCGCTGTGGTGAGAGAAGACAACCACGCGCAGCGGCCCGTATACTTTGTAAGCAAGAGATTTACAGGGGCAGAAGCCAGATACCCTAAACTTGAAAAGCTAGCATACTGTTTACTAATCACGTCACGGAAACTGCGACACTATTTCCAATCTCATTCCATCAGAGTTTTAACCGATCAACCGCTAAGGCAGGTACTTCATCGCCCCGACACTTCTGGGCGACTACTTAAGGGTGCATTGAACTGAGTCAATATGATATCACCTACCATCCTCGCACCGCTATCAAGGGGCAAGCCATAGCTAATTTCATTGCCGAATTCACTACTAACGAAGGTAAGGAGCAATCTGAAGTAGCAGAAAATATCAAGTGGAATCTCTTCGTAGATGGAGCATCAAATGAACAAGGCTCGGGGGCAGGTGTTGTGATAATCACCCCCAAGGGAAGGAAGCTGCACTACGCCCTAAGGTTGGAATTCGTTGCCACCAACAATGACGCAGAATACGAAGCAGTGATAGCCGGATTATAACTTGCCTTGGAGATTGGAGTCGGTTCTTTATGTCTCCACAGTGATTCTCAACTTATTGTAAATCAGATACTGGGAGAATTCCAGACTCGAGGAAAACGACTCACAGCATATCTAAAGAAGTTCGAGCTGCTGCTCAATCAACTGGATCACTATTTAATCAAACACATTCCTCGAGAAGAGAATCAGGAGGCCGACGAACTGTCAAAACAAGCTAGCATGAAGGACGGCACTGCTTCCCGAACAATAACCATCTCAAAACAACTGGCCTCGAGTTACGAGCCAATGAATATGATAGCTGCAATCAAAGAGGAAACTTGGATGACTCCCATCCGGAAGTACTTACAAAGTGGCACACTGCCCAACGGGCGTAACGAAGCTAAGAAAATCTTAAGGAAAGCTTCCCGCTACACATTACAAGAAGGCATCCTCTATCGACGCGGCTTCTCTAATCCCTTATTGAGGTGTATCGCTGGAAGGGAAGCCAGGGAAGTCTTGTCCAACATCCATTAAGGAAGTTGCGGAGATCACACCGGAGGGCAGACTCTAACAAAGAAAATACTCCGATACGGATATTACCGGCCCACCTTAAACAGAGACGCCCTAGACTTCGTCAAGAGATGTGACAGATGTCAGAAATTTGCTAAAATTCCTCGACTACCAACAAACGAGATTACTCAGATGACCAGCCCTTGGCCCTTTGCATTATGGGGAATTGATTTGATTGGCGAATTGCCGACGGACCGAGGCGGAGCCAAATATGCTATAGTGGCAGTTGACTATTTCACCAAATGGGTGGAAGCGGAGCCTCTAAATAAAATATCTTCGACAAAAGTTATTAACTTCTTGATCAAAAATGTTTTATGCAGGTATGGGGTTCCACTCAAAATCATATCGGACAATGGACTTCAATTTGACAGCGAGGAATTCACCGACTGGTGCCAAGAGCACGGAATTCACAGAAGCTTCTCATCTATGGCTTACCCCCAGGCAAACGGACAAGTCGAAGCTGTCAACAAAATCCTCAAAACCCTAATCAAGAAGAAACTTGAAAAGTCAAAAGGCGCTTGGATGGATGAACTTCCTACGGCACTTTGGGCCTACCGCACATCTTACAGAACATCAACAGGGCATACTCCTTTCTCTTTGGCATACGGATCGGAGGCCATGCTCCCAGTTGAAACTGTAGTGCCTTCCCACCGTAGGATCCACTACAACCCAGAAGAGAACAAAGAACTCCTCCACATGTCTTTGGATCTAATTGAGGAGAGAAGAAATGATGCAGCACTCAAAGCAGCAGCTCACAAGCAAAAAGTAGCAGCACAATACAACTCCAAAGTCAAACACCGCAGCTTACAAGAAGGAGATCTTGTCCTCAAACGGGTCTTCCCGCGCCCCGGGGCGCTAGATCCAGTCTAGGAGGGACCCTATGTAATTCATAAAGATCTCCACAACGGAGCTTATATTTTGTCAACAGTGGACGGAGAGGTGTTCCAGAGGGCATGGAACATCCAATACCTTCGTCGATACTTTTCTTAACTTGTACTGCCCATATGAAGTGAATTAACAAAGAGAATCAGTGGACGTAGGCATTTTCGTGCCGAACCACTTTAAAAACCTTGTCTCATGTTAACTTGTTCCTTTATGTCTTGGCTACTTGTTGAGTTTTATCCTTTTCTATTGAACAAAATCCTGCATTTCCATTCTAGACGCATCATAGCGCGGCTTCACCTGAACAAGACCTAACAGGTATTATACGAATCTATGCACTCGCCAATGAGACACTTTTGATCCAGCATCCCTCTGCTGCGAGTTAACTCATTGCTCGCGACTGCCCTCAAAGCCAACTGTAATGAGCCGATTATAAGCCATCAAGAAGGCCGATTATAGCCGATGGCAGCTCATTACGGCGTTCGGATCGCCGGCAACTGTGAACCTACTTTAAGCCCCAACATACGGTGTGACCAGCCAGGGGTAGTTCACGGTTGACGATCGGCACCTACGCTAGCCGGCCACAGTAAATCGAATAATACCCACGATTACGTGCCATAATGGCTCGGGTAGTTGCTGTGCGCGATCTCGGCTCCGATATGTCTTAAGTGCGGCTGTGGTAAAAAAGATAAACTCCCCGCGGAGGCGTAACATGGGTGACAAATGTCTCCAAGACCCACAGCTAGGGAAAGTGACTACAAAACCCGTTTGCCACGAACTTAAGCATATCGACGGCCTTCCGTGATTGAAAGTTTTACTATTTCTTATGTTTTCATTTTATTTATAAAAACTTTCCTCCTATCCTCTACAACGATCCCTAAAGTACAGGACATAGAATATGAGATGTCCGCCGATGGAAATAGGAACTCACAACTAGATGACATGACACTCAACTGCATTCCATACTCAGCTACACAAGACATTCAAAGCTACCATATACAGCTAAAACTTGAAGGGCGGTACTTTCTTCTCTTGTATATAAATACGTAGCTATAATTTATGTGCACATCACACTAACGTTACCAAACATAAGTTATAGTTTAAGCAAGAACTTAGCATTAAACACAATTGAATCACTAGCACATGCACAGCTATTTTTCTTATGCAACACATCAAAGTAACAAAAGCATTCAAATATAGCAGAATCAGTCTATGTTATGAAATTACATGTCAAAAATACAGCCGTTCATTACAAATGATATAATTACAACCCAAAAGTACATTAATGTTTTATGACTAGTATATACAGGAATTCCAAGTAGGCTAAAAAATAATCAGCTGCAGCAGGGCTTCACCTCTATCCAGCTCGCCCTACGGGATCTACTTGACCGCAGGGTCAGAACTCCCAGCATGCTGGCCAGGGGTCCCACCTGTCCGTTTCGGGAAAAGAATCCATCAGATAAATGATACGCAATCAAGTTAAGGAAAGATTGAGAGGGAAGACTTACCAGCATCTGCTCCCTGATCATCATCATCTAGCTGCACGCCTACCTCATCCGCAGCGAGCAGCCGCATGCCCTCCTTAACCGCCACCTTCTCTTCCTTAGTAAATTGGGTCGTAACCACATCCATCCTAAAAGCCGCACCACCTTCCTTATCCGCATCAGCCTTAGCCTCCTGCAAAGCCCGAAGATATATCCTAGCCATGACCCGGGGATAGTCGTCCATCCAGGACAGGTTGCCCTACTTCCAAGTTCGGAAATACATGTCCTGGAGCATCTCATCCATCATCCCCTCGTTCTCCTCAAACTCTTTCATCCGGGCATCAGAAGCCGACAGTCGTGCGACGGCAGCATCTCTCTCCAATCGGTATCTCGAGCAGTCAGCCTGAAGGGATTTCCGCATCACTTCCATCTCCTCCTTCAGCTTGGCTTGAGCAAGCTCTACGGCCTCAAGCCTCATAGATAACTCCTCTACCTGCTCAAGATCCGCTCTCCGAACCTCATCCACCGTTGTGATGGCCATGTCAATTCGTTCTTTGCAAACAGCCTCCATTTTTCGCAACTCAGCCTTGCTAGCCTCTTCCATGGTTTTCTTTAGTCGTCTGGAGGCCGCCTCATGCTGGGATATCTGGATAGCCTGATCGGCAAGCTGTTTGGCCTGATCAGAAACCATTAGCCGCAACCGAATGTTAGCACTTCCGATTTCCTCTCCAGCCTTGGCCAGTCGAGCGTGATGCTCCATTAGCCTCTTGGTCTCTTCAGCCACTCGATCGATGTTTGCCTTGGCCTCATCCCCCATGGTCACAATCCGAGTAGTAAGCAAATCGAGGTCTAAGGACTTAGCCTCATCAAGCACCTGTACCATGGAATTGCAGGGAAGAAGATGCTCACCCGTGGCCTCGTCAAAAGAAATGTCCTGAAAACTCGGGTCCAGATCCGGGTGGCCGGCAAATGGGTTGCGAACCAAACCAGGATGGTCTATCGGGGTGACGGTTGGATTTTCGGACGGATGTGGGGAAGGCATAAACTCAGTATCTTCCTCAGTAATATCATGGATAGGATGAACTGGAGGCTGAGGGCCAGGTGAAGGTTCAAACAAAGATCGTCCCCTCTTCCTCTTTTGCATATCTTCTTCAATAACTCCGAGAAGAGGGCGATAGCCAACCACATCTCCGGGACGGCTAGTTGACGGCTTCGGTTTGGCGAAAGCTTTGAGTAGCTTGTACTGTTCAAGGCGGTGCCGAATATCTGATGTCTTGGCCACTTTACCCGTTCCTGGAATAAAAACCAAGTGTTACAAGCATGCATGAAACTATGATCCGAGAAATATGTTAAGTTAAAAGGAGTAGCAAAACGCGTTTATTTTACAAACCCTGAGGGGGAGTGGGATACTGCAATAAGTCCTAAATCTCATTCCAGGACGGGAGCTGGCCATAAAATATTACTAAGTCCTTATCATAAAGGGAGTCTACGGAAGTTAAGAATTCATCTTGAACCGCCGGAGCTGCTTTAGCTGAAATACTCTCAGAAGATAGACTGGCAGCCGTCCCGCCCTTATCAGACTTCTTCGATTTCTCCACCAAGGCCGGCCCTTCCCCCAATCCCTCGAAGGCTTGACGGAAGGCATCATCTGTCCACTCTTGAATCTCACCCGCTTGCCCAGAAGTCAAGGCACCAACGCCACTACCACTCTGCCCTTCACCACCGTCACCTTCTCCATCACCTCCGCTCTCCTCCTCGCCTCTTTCTTCCTCTCCACTTTCCTCCTCCGGAACATCTGGGCATGTGCTGGGAGAGGGTCCATTAGATTTCTTAAACTTCTTTCCCCCGACGACTGGAGGTACCAAGAAAGGTCTCCTCTTGCTACTCTTCGCAGTAGCCCCGTCTTTAGCTTTGGCAGCACTCTCCTCGGCTGTATCTCTCTGTTTAACCACAGATTGACGTGGCAGAATTAAGTTGTACTCCAGGAGAGTGGCGTTCCTGCTCAGGAAAGAAGCCGACCTATCCCGTCCTGAAATGGCCTTTATTTCCGCAGCCATCCGAGCCAAGGAATCATTCTCCACGACCGCAAAGCCACCTGTCGCTAGCAAGAAATAAAAGCATATAAGAAGAAGCATTGCGGTCGAGACAAGGAAAATATAAATGAAGTTCAACTTACAGCCGGAAGTGAAAAGACGGAAGGAAATAGAGTCATCCTTGATGAAGAACCATTCTTTCTTGAACATACTGAGCTTCGAATACAAATCCAGGACCGGCTTGAAGGGCACGGCCGCTTCCAAGCTGATGTATGGAGACCCCTTCTTATAGCCTCTCAAGTTGTACAGATACCGGATCTCCCGGTTGGAAGGGGGACGCCCATATTTCCTCTGAAAAATAATGAACAAGCACACCAGGATAGCATAGGAATTGGGCTGAAGTTGGAATGGAGCCACCTTTAAATAGGTAAGAAAGCTGACTATCCAGGCATTGATTGGGGGAATGGCCCCGCACATACAATGGTATCGGCTGTAAGCGAAATATCCTTCAAGAGGATCATACGGCATCACACCATCTCCCGACAACAGCATACTCGCCCTGTCATTCCCAAAGGAGCGAGCGATGCCATCAAGTTGCCCTTCTTTGAGGGAGCTCGGAAAGCAATCGAGAGGAGAGTTCAGAAGCTCCTAAGGGCCATATCCGTCCACTAATGACCTCGGGGCAGGTCCATGTTGCGCTGGTCCCGGCTGGACTGGGGGCATGGCGGAAGACTCACTTCTGTCCGTAGATTTTTTTCTTTTCTGATCGGGTTTCCACTTTGTGAGACATTTACCTTCAAACACAAAAGAAAAGCACGTTATTAGAACAAGGAGGTGCAGAGATACAAACAAGAAAGTACGTACAATCCGGGGTTTTCGTTTATGATTTAAAAAGTACGAAAGGCCTGAGAATTCATTCGACAAATCAAACTCCCCATGGTTCATTCGGCATTCCCAGTACCAGGGTTCATTCGGCATTCCCAGTACCAGGGTTCATTCGGCATTCTCAGTATAAGGTCCATTCGGCATTCTCAGTATAAGGTTCATTCGGCATTCTCAGTATAAGGTCCATCCGGTATTAAATCTTTAAGTTCGTTCGGTAAAACAAAGTAAATCGAAGAAGCCATTCGGTAGTCACCTAATTCGGAAGCTAAGGATTGATTCGCCAAAGTGATTGATTCGGCAGGAAGTTCTGATCCGGTTATCTCGTTCGGTAGGGAATAACGGAAGCCCTAGGCCCATACTTATAGGGGAAGGTTGGATAACCGGACCAGCTGGTTCGGCTCTCAGGCCGAATATGGTTGTCCAATTAAAACAAAGCACGACATATGTTAAACATATGCCCTACTTTGGGGGGCAAATATTGGATACGCTTCTACCACCAACGAATCAAGATGAGGAAGGAGACACCGAACTGTTCGGAGCCGAACCAGCTCACGATCGGACCAGAGCCTACAAGCTACCGGTCCATGCCTTACCGATGCTGAACCAACCATCTCCCCGAGCCAACATTACCACCGAACCAAGGATACTCCACCTTTCCCCAAACCAAGTGTTACCAATGCCGAACCAACCATCTCCCCACCAATGCCGAACCAACACACTTCCCACACCTACCGGACCAATCCCCTCTCCACTAACCACCGAATCAACCTTGGCCGGACCAACCTTCACCGGTCCAACTCCATCCCCATGCACTGCCGGACCACTCACCACCGAACCAACCTCCTGCCGAACCAAACCATCTACCACCTACCACCGAACCAAGGCGTACCGGACCGACACTACTAGGCCAGATTGCATCAGCCCAGACCCACCAGCAGCTATATACATCCGGGACTCTGCCCCCAGCCTCACTTTATAAATAGAGGGGCAGGGGTACAACAATGGCAGACAAGTTTGAGAGCTCAAGCGCGGATAAAACTTTCAAACAACTTTCAGTTACTTGTAATCAAAGCTTTGTACTTGTAATCTGAATAGAAAAGGAGAATAACATATAAAGTGGACGTAGGCACGTTCTGGCCAAACCATTATAAATCTGTGTGTCTTTTACAGTTTAGTCCATCTATTTCATATATCTGTATACATCATCCAAACCATTAAGAACAACATATAATCAACTAAATCATACGACTTGGAGGTGTTTGCCCATTTTTCGTGCAAACACTTAGCGACATGATCTCACCTAATATCTACTAATCAAGATGGCATATTATTCACACAAGGTTTTTGTCTGACTCAAAGTTTGAATTTTCCCCTTACACTGTCGGATGCTTAAAATTTGATTTGAGTAGACCGGGAGTAAAGGCTTTACAGGTTAAGTGGGCTTTGGCGAATAAAGCTTCCGGAGACATGCAGAAAGCAAACCTAGCTATATAGGAGTCTATCTATTACTTTTATCCACTATGTTATGTCAGTTGTTATATGAATGTGTTGATAGTAGATGTATCTATCTATTTACTAACTCTGATAAGCCAAGAGGGCATCTTCATATGTCGCTCTTGGAGTATTTTGTAATAATTATATTTTATGTGAACCTGGGAAAACGTTGGGGATGTACATAATATGAAATTATAACTTTGAAATGAAATGTAGAAGTATGCTTTGAAATTATGTTAAAAATCATTTCATATTCTTGTACTTCTGATATTATGGATACCATTTACATAATCGCATTTTGTTATCAAAAATTAATATTATAGATTAGTGCAGCATCTTAGCGCTTAGTTTCGAGCCTCAAGATGGGGGACGTTATAACTTAGTATCAAAGCATGCGTTTATGTAAAAACTAAAGAATTTTTAATGATTTTTGAACATTTTCCAAATGAACCAAAGAATAAGATTAGATTATAGGATGACGCTATAGTAATGTATATGCATTTGCTATATATAAATATATACACTTTACCTCTATTTTCCCTCTCTCTTAGACCTTTCTTCCATGTCTTACTAAAATTCAAATGCAGATTTAAGGAAGTAAGATATGGAGGCAGGAAAGGGAAGAGTGAATCTTAGTAGAGGATGCACCACTATCAACGGAAATGTCAGGCCCAATACTAGAAGGAACCTGGTTTGACAAACAGCTGCTAACGTAGGTGCGGAAACATCACAAGTTGATATGAGAGCAATGTGTAACTTCTTTGTCAAAATGATGTAAGTAGGAGATGTTGTTGGGTTAGTTGGAGGAAATGTTTGAGGAGCTAAGCAGGAAGTTCCAATTGTCAACTGTTATGTTGAGTTGAGTGGAGACTATGCAAGACTTGGAGTGAAACCATTTATTGGAATGGATGGTGAAAATAAAGTGCAGAAATGGTTACTTCATTGTGAAATGATTTATGTTGGTCTTGGTTTGAATGATGAACAAAAGAGAAGAATGACATCCAGGAAATTACAAGGAGTCGCGTTGTACTAGTGAAATAGTGTGATTGTTGGGATAACAGAGGAGACTTTGACTTGGGCTAAATCCAGAAGGAGGTATGAAGAAAGATTTATGTTTGAGATCGCTAAATCAACTCTGTTGAGGAAATTTGCTGAATTAGTGTAAGGTAATATGGCTGTGTTGGAATATGCAATGAGGTTTGAGGGGTTTTCCCGATATGGATATGCTACCGTGGATACAATGATAAAAAGGAATGAGAAGTTCATTCAACCTAAGCTTTCTAGGGAAACTTTACCTCATCTCGAGTATCCGTGTGATGTAGTAATGGAGAAGGCTTTGAGAAATGTGGAGATGCTTGCTTTCTTTGGTGACAATAAGGCAGTGGAGATTGGAGTGAGCAGTGACAGAAAAGGAAGTTATTTCATAAGAAAAGAACTCAAAAGGGCGGAGCAGCTAAGAAAGGAAAAGAAAATGTTGCGTGTTACAAGTGCAATAAGAAATGGAATTTTGTGAATGAGTGTTATTTAGGAGATGGAAATACGATTATTGGAAGGAAGAATATCGAGTGTTTTAACTGTAACCAGATTGGACACTATAAGAATCGGTGCAAGAAACCAGCTAAGGTGGAAAAAGGGAAAATGTTCGCTTTGGAACTGGCTACCTTGAGACCAATGACTAAGAAGAAAGGAAAAGCTATGATGGGAGGTATGCTTCTGATTCATGGCTTTCCTGTTAGAGTTCATAACATTATTTTATATCTCACTGTTTGTTAGATAAGGTTAACATCAGGACCCTCATACTTAGTGACTTCCTTAAGGATTGCAAATCCGATAGGAGGGTATGCAACTCTAGAAATCATACGTAACTATTTAGAGTTTTCATTATTAGGTCATATATTTTCCTACACATTGCATGTGTTTGATTACATGGGTTTTGTGATTATTTTTGGCATGGACCAGTTAAGTAAATATAATGCTAGACTATTTTGCCACGATAGGAAAATATCACTAAGACACCTTAATAGCAGTGACTGAATCGTATACTCAGTGGATAATCCAAGTTTAGATGTTTGTGCTTTATTGGATATAATAGAGGAAGAGATGAGTTGAATTAGGTTTCATAATTAGAGAATTTGTAAAAAAATTGAGCCTATTACAGGCTACCGTCGAAGCGAGCTACTGAGTTTCGAATAGATCTTGTAGTTAGAGCTGAACTTGTAAGTAGACGACCTAGCAGGATGACACATACTGAGACGATGGATTTAAATTTGTAACTAGTGGACTTAGAAGGAAAGAGTTGCATTAGACCAAGTAGTTCTCCTTCGGAAGCATCCATGGTGTACGTAAAGAAACCGTACAGGTCGTTAAGATTTTGCATCGATTATCATATGTTGAATGAAAAGAGTATAAAGAATCGATATCCTTTTCCAAGAATTAATGATTTATTTGATCAGCTGAGTGGAGCTAAAGTATTTTCATACTTGGATTTGGTGACAGGGTTCCATCAACTAAGGGTGGCAGAAGACAGTATTCCATTGACTGCATTTAAAACAAGAAATGATTCGTACGAGTGGTTACTAATGCCATTTGGATTGACTAATGCGGCTGCTTTCTTCATAGACTTGATCAACCAAATTTTCCAAGTGAGCTTGGATAACTTCGTATTGTTATTCATAGATGACATTTTGATATATTCTAAGGATGAAAGAGATCATGAGATTTATCTTAGAATAGTGCTTGAGATGCTGAGGTAGCATCGGTTAAAAGCGAAGTTTTTCAAAGTGTCATTTTTGAAAGAAAGATGTGAAGTTTATGGGTTATGTAGTCTTAGAAAAAGGGTTATTCATAGATCCAGCTAAGATAGAAGCAGTTAATAACTGGAAGGGACCTGAGACGGTGACTAAGATAATGGGTTTTCTTAGACTAGCTGACAACTACCGGAGATTCATCAAGGATTTCTCTCATATAGCAGCACCGATGACTAAGCTAACAAGAAAAGATGTGAATTATGTTTGGATTGATAAATGTGAGGAGGCATTCCAAAAGCTGGAACATTTAGTGACCAATGCACCCGTGTTAGTTATTTCCAATGGAAATCAAGATTTATTGGTGTATACTGATTTTTGTGGAATAGGATTAGCATCCATGTTAATGCAGATGGATAAAGTGATTGTCTATGCTTCATGATAGCTCAGATCGCACGAATTTAGATTTCTGACTTATGAATTAGAGTTGGCTGCCATAATATTTTCCTTAAAAGTATGGAGACGTTACCTTTTGGAAGAACAATTCGAGTTGTATACGGATCATAAGTTGCTAAAATACTTATTCTCTCAGAAGAAGTTGAACACGAGACAGTAGAGATAGTTAGAGTTCATAGCTACTTATGATTTTGGAATTGAGTATACAATAGGGAAAGGTAACAAAGTTGCAGATGCACTAAGCAGGAAACATCAGAACGTGGTCTTAACTTGTTGGCTGAATGGAAAGATTTAGAAGTACTGACTATTTGTAGTGTGCGGTTAAGATCGATTGCCAGTTCAAGTTAGAGTACCGTAATGTTCTCTTTTTTGGAAATTTGATCGGTATTGATCGAAAGAACTGCTTTTAAGAAAAAAGATGGTCCATGGCTAGCTGAAAGAATTAAAAGACTAAAAGGTTGAACTAGGATTGACAATTTGAAGGATTTCTATCTTGACCAGAATGGATGGTTGAGAAAGAATGGACAGTTGTGTGCTCCCGTTGTTACTGACCTAAGGAAAGAAATACTTAAGGAATGTCATCGATCAGAGTTTATTATTCATCCTACAGGCGCTAAATTGTACCAGGATATGAAGAGAATTTTCTTCTGGAAGGGATGGAAAGGGATGTAGATTTATGGTTAAAGCAATGTTTGAATTTCCACCAAGTGAAAGCCGAACATCAGAATCCAAATGGATTGGTTCAGCCTTTGGATATGCCAGTTTGGAAATGGGATTCGATATCCATGGATTTTATTGACGGGTTGCCAAATTCAAACATGGGAAACGAAAGTATATGGGTCATAGTGGATAAACTGACCAAGTGTGCACATTTCATTCTCGTTAAGTCGACAAGAGGGGCAATTGTTTTGGCTAAGTTGTTTATGAAGAATATTATTATACTGCATGAGATTTCTAGTAGTATAGTCAGCGATAGAGATGCTTTTGTTCCCTTGTGAATTCTGGAAGAGTCTATAGAAGATAATGGTACTAAGCTTAAGATGAGTACCGCTTATCATCCACGGATATATGGGTAAACATTGAGAGTCAATAAGTTACTAGTAGATTTATTGAAGGCTTGTGTACAAGATTTTAGCGGGTCATGGAAAGACCATTTACACTTGGTTGAGTATTCATACAATAGTAGTTATCAAACTAGTATAGGAATGGCTTCTTTTGAAGCTTTATACAAAATGCCATTTAATCACTCGTACATTAGCTAAAGACCGAAGATAGAATAGTTCTTGGTCCGAATATGGTAAGAGAGGCCGTAGAAAAGATTAAAGTGATTCGGGCTAGATTGAAGGAAGTTCAATCTAGGTAGAAAAGTTATGCAGATAAGAGACGGAAAGACTTGGAATTCTTAGTTGGAGAATATGTATTCGTCAAAGTATCATCGATGAAGGGCGTGGTAAGATTTGGGAGGTCAGAATTGGCACTAGGTTTGCTGGGCCATTTCCTATTATAGAAAGGCTTGGGAAACCCACTTACATGATAAAGTTACTAAGCAGTTTGGCAGAAGTCCATAATGTTTTCAATATTTATCATCTAAGGAAGTGTTTGAGATCCAAAAACTACTATTACTCGAACTGCATTGGAAGGCTTAGTAGTGAAACTAGACATGACCATAGTTATACATTCTATGCGTATAGTGGTTAAGGATGAGAAGAAGCTAAGGACCAAGATAGTCTAGTAAGTTAAAGTCCAGAGGAGTGACGACGAGAAAGATAGTACTTGAGAAACGGAGAGCAATACTAGAGACACTTATCTTAAACTATTTGATGGTATGATTTATATTTATGATTTTATGTTTGATGGGTGTGTCCTATCGTAATTTCGAGGACGAATTCTTTATGGAGAGGAGTCTATAACATCCCTAATTTTGGTTAACATTATTAGGATATTTAATTAGACAAAATTGAATAAAATAATGTAGAATAGTAAGGAGATTGAGATTTGTTAATTAAAATGAATCGAGCCTTAATTAGTGAATTAATAGGATAATTAAAACATTATTGAGAAGGACAACATAAGAGGAAGGCAAAATAGGAAAGAGCATACTTCCTTAACATATACTCTCCCATTCTCATTTCCTCACTTGCTTCTATCATTTAAACGAAAACAAAGGAAATAGGAAAGAGCGTATTTCCTTAACACATACTCTCTCATTCTCATTTCCTCACTCGATTCTATTAAATAAACGAAAAAAAGGAAGTAGAGTATTCAAGAGAAGATAAGCTAGGAAGAAAGATCAAAGCTTAGGGGAATCAAATCAAGACATAAATCTCAACCTTTATTAACCATTCAAGGTGAATAATGACACTTATCTCTAAATATGTTTACTTGATTCAGTTTTAGGATTAAACCCAAATTAGTTTGATAATAATTATACCATGTTGATTGTTTGGATGAGTATATGCTTATTGATGAATTTATCTGATTTATTATGAAATTAATTGATATGTTGAAGTTTAAAAACTTATCATACGACAACCAAAGGACTTAAGATTTCGATATGATGTTGGAAACATTATTTTAGAAGTCGGTTTTAAATTTTATAATTTTCCAGTTTAATAGGAATATTTGGTGAATTTTCTAAGGTTGGAAAATAGTTTATTTCATAATTAAACTATGATTTTGGTCCCGAAATTTTTATATGTTAAATAATATAATAAATTAAATTTATTATGATTTTCGGTTATTTTTTCCAAGTGTTTAAGATGGATTATAAATATATCTAATTGGGAGGGCTTAATTATTATATTCTGATATTAATATAAGGTTAAGAGTTTGCAAATGTTTTGAGAATGATATTTCGGAAGTAAAAACAGAATTCTACAAAGTGTTTAATAAAGATAATTATTGCCCAATTGAGATTTTGACAAACATTAGGAGTTGGTGGAAAAGAAATAACTTTGAATAGCAAAATTGTAGTTTATGTTATTTACGACATTACCATGCCGAAGCTAACAACGTCACCTCTCATTATGCCATGCCTATAACCTTCGACGTTAATCAAGTGCGATACATATGATACCAACTATAATTGGTGTGGAATGTATCGGTCTTGGTTGAAGTGCGAAGTAAAATATCAGGGTCGACATCATGAACTTCGACATGAACATTGCCGCTTGTTTTCCTTAAACACCTTGACATCGCATGTTTTTCATAATGTCGCCGACCATAAAGGCACCGTGTTTTATCAATCTTGACACAACTATATGGCATAGACTTCATTATTTTCTATATTAACCCTTTTATAATGACGTCGCACTTAATCATGTCAGCACTAATAATTATAGCGAAAGTAATGTCGCCTATATGTGGCATGTTCATAGTTCAAACAATAAAGCTCATGTTTGTACCTATCTATCCTTACTTGTTGGAGTCTGTAGTCTACATTTCTTTGAGTTTTTTTCAGCGGTGATTTAAATATGCTTATGTGAGTGCGACCTTTCCTAATATTTTGCATGGGATCTTACACCTTCAAACATGTCTTGCTTGTAGTATTACATTCTTTAATGCTTGCATATTCTGATGCTTTAAGAGGTGCATTGTATTTCTTTGAGTATAAATCCTTCTTATTATTCTCTACCCACTCCAAATGACATTAAAACGGTCTTCATCATCTGCAGCTAAATCTGCTACTTTAGAAAATTCGCGGTACAAATCCTTCTTATTCGGTACCGTATTTGTTCGGAAGTGAGTTCTTCATCTCCATAATTGAGTCGAACTCTTGAATGAGATCTCAACCTGTATTTTTTCATCTATCTAAAATATGTTTTTTAGGATCGTTTTTTAACATTATTTTTAATCAGCACAAGTAGTGCATGCCTACAAAATATCCCTACAAACTCAACTTACAACGATTACATTTAACTTCATAACTCTCTTTTTTTGAATAAAACTTTATACAACATTAATTTTCTATAATTTTCAAAAGCCACATCTTTATCTATGTCAAAATCAATTCCCATGCAAGTCTCTCTGCTATTATATATATCACAATGCATCTTGGACACTAACTCCTTCTGAAATTCTTTAAAATTTTTGAGTGTGTAAACACCTGAAAATAAGTTCTCTAGATCGTATGTAGTTGCACAACGAATGCTCTGTGAAAAAATGTGAAATCTGCTTGACTTTTCTTTTCGATTTCTGCTTTCAATGCATAATTGTATTGCTCCACATATTATTTTAAAGTGGTTTTTGCATTAACATATCCATTAAAAAAGCGTTAATGCTTCCACTTCTTTGAGTGTTGGACATCCCAGTCAAAAAATTTATGTTTCCTAAACATGGTACCTAATGATGTCTTTCCTTGTATACTTCTATTAACCAAGTGTTTTCATGCAATTCAAACTTATCTAACATTATTTTCCAACTATCTTTAAATTCCTTCAAGTCTTTTGTATCATAAACAATTCTTTGCAAATTACTTTTGAATGACTCGTAATTATTGTGACTTCCAAATTTTTCAAGCAACATCTTCATTACATGCCATAAACATACCCGATAATAGTACTATTTTTATTGTGTCTTTCATAGCTTGGTCTTGGTCGGTAATTATTCCTTGAGGAGCAATTTCAGACATACAAGTAAGTCACATTTTAAAAAGCCATATGAAAGTGTGTTTTCTCACTTGAAAGTTGAAATCAGCCCACACCCTAACAAAATCGATTAATCATGATGGTTAACCCTGAGAAATGGAGCGAAAGGCATATCGTACTTGTTTGTCAAGTATGCTGTATCAAAAGCAACTACATCACCAAACTCTTTATAAGCCTCCATACTTCTGCCATCCGTCCAAAAAACATTTCTGAGCCGTCCATCATCATCAAAGTCTATACTAAAAAATAAATTTGAATTTAGTGCTTGCATTTTCAAAAAATATTTTATATAGTCCTTCTCTATGAATGGTATGTTCTTGTGGCCACCACCTTCTACTACTAATGCATTAAAACTTTTTTAGGGCTAATTCCTACAATATCACAAACTTCGTCTTTTCACATGATCATCAATTTGAAGAACCGAGCTTTTGTAGGACTCAAGTCATGGTTGTGATCAAGAATTTTTTATTGATGCGCCATTTTCCATCTCGACCTGAACTGGAAATGAGCTTTACCTTGCAACCTATTTTATTTTGTTAGTTAAGGCATTAGTGGATTTCCGACTGCACAATCAAGCTTTAAATTTGGTTTCCTCCATCGACTACAAGAAAATCTCACATATTTTAAGCTCCCATCTTCATCTCTTCTGCTTGATCTTCTCATGTTGCAAATCCCATTGTTTTACATAATCCTTAAAGCATTGGAATACTTGTTTAGTGGTATCAAATTTCATGCCGATTTTGGGGTGTACTGGCTTCTTTTTCAAGTATAATTACATTCTCATTTACCGTCTCGACACCAACCAAATTTTGAGATTCCTCTTTAGTTAAAGTAGAAGCATTACATATATTAATTTCGTTGTGTAATATACCGAAATTGTTAAAGGAGTCAACATCTAATTCTACAAATGAAGATACACAGTTAAGCACCAAGTTGAAAAATATATATTCGTTGTAGCTATACATATAGTACATAATAAGTCAAAATAAAAAAATGTATATTCTACTTTGTACTGTTAATAAAGAGCACTGTTTTGAATGTGAAGCAACCTCCTTATATAGTTGATACATGCATAGTAATGACCATGTGCAATACAATATGGTTTCGTAACTCAATTTGGTGTTGAAAAGAAAAATCAATGACAAAACTAGTTACTTGAGAAGTGAAATATTTAAGATGTAACCAAAATATTTTAAAGTAGGATGAGTTAGAGGTTCACAAGTTGTGAATCATAAAACATAATTGTTGATGTTGCATTTTGAACGATTAAGGGTGGTTGCACCTTGGGATGCTTCAAGTTAATAATTTTTTTTTTCAAACTGAGAGAAGAAATCTAACCATTTGCCAAATCAGTTGCAGACATGTTTCCAATACCTGGAGAAAGAAAATAATAATTAGATACCATTCTTTTGCTCAAATGGACAGTCAGTGTAGCCGTCTACGTCCGACGCGTTGGACGCATCAAGCGTGGGCCCCACGCTGCTGTCCAGTTCAAATCAACGGTTGAAAACGAACCGTTCGCGTCAGACGTGTCTGACGCGTCGAACGCCATCTGACGCGAACGGTTCATCCCAACCGCCATATTTCCCTTCATTCCTTATATATATCAAACAATTTCTCAACCAAATCAAAAAAAACCAAACAATCCGAAAATTCAGCAATTTCTACAAGCTTCGTTCTCGATTTTTTCAAGCAAGTTTTTTTATATTTACGTTTTTCGTATTACTATCCACCATATATATTTTTATCAAATTTTTTGAACTATTTTTTTCAGAATGTCTAGTCACTCTGCTGCTTTTTCTACCAAAACCATCGTCGAATGGAATACCGACAGGACAAACGAGTTCATCGTTGTTTGTTTTGGAAACATTAATACGTGTGCCCATCGTGTTGCACAGTGTTATGAAGATATCACAGTCCTGTTCAACAAAAGAACTGGTCTGCATTACAACGCTGGGCAAGAAAAACAAGTTTGATAATCTGAAACGTGAGTGGAAGCGAAGCAGGAGGATGACGATTATGAAGAATGGAAGGTCGCGATTTGTTTGGCTAAGTATGATAACAGAGGTTTTAATCATTTGTATGCCCTGCTGGACAATCCCGAACAGCTAAGGAAGACTGTTATTTATCTTGTTAGACAGTTGAGAAGGAGAAGCTAGTTTGTTTTATCTATATTTTATTTTCTGCATTTTTATTCTGTACTTTTATTTCTGCATTTGTATTGTGAATTCTGAACTTTGAATTTTTATTTCTGTATTTAAAATAATTAACGTAAATAAAATAATAACATTAACAAACAATAAAATAATAACTTTACTCCTTTCACATTGCCCCTTTCGTAAAAAGAACGCATTTTCCTTTCGCGAACTTAGCTCTTTTCCAGCCTCTTTTGTTTTCCTCTTTCATTTGCCCGAAAACTTTTCGGTTCGTAAAAGAACGGTTTCTCCTTTCACATTGCTCCTTTCACATTGATTAATCATAATGGTTAACCCTGAGAAATGGAGCGAAAGGCATATCGTACTTGTTTGTCAAGTATGCTGTATCAAAAGCAACTACATCACCAAACTCTTTATAAGCCTCCATACTTCTGCCATCCATCCAAAAAACATTTCTAAGCCGTCCATCATCATCCAAGTCTATACTAAAAAATAAATTTGAATTTAGTGCTTGCATTTTTAAAAAATATTTTTGAATCACAATAACAACCCCCTCTTCAAAACCCTGTTTTCTCGCCTTATCAAGGTAGTTTATATAGTCCTTCTCTATGAATGGTATGTTCTTGTAGCCACCACCTTCTACTACTAATGCATTAAAACTTTTATAGGGCTAATTCCTACAATATCACAAACTTCGAGTTGTCTTTTCACATGATCATCAATTTGAAGAAGCGAGCTTTTGTAGGACTCAAGTCATGGCTGTGATCAAGAATTTTTTTATTGCTGCGCCATTTTCCATCTTGACCTGAAATGGAAATGAGCTTTACCTTGCAACCTATTTTATTTGTTGGTTAAGGCATTAGTGGATTTCCGACTGCACAATCAAGCTTTAAATTTGGTTTCCTCCATCGACTACAAGAAAATCTCACATATTTTAAGCTCCCATCTTCATCTCTTCTGCTTGATCTTCTTCATGTTGCAAATCCCATTGTTTTGCATAATCCTTAAAGCATTGGAATAATTGTTTAGTGGTATCAAATTTCATGTCGATTTGGGTGTACTGGCTTCTTTTTCAAGTAGAATTACATTCTCATTTACCGTCTCGACACCAACCAAATTTTGAGAAACCAAATTTTGAGATACCTCTTTAGTTAAAGTAGAAGCATTACATATATTAATTTCGTTGTGTAATATACCGAAATAATTAAAGGAGTCAACATCTAATTCTGCAAATGAAGTTACACAGTTAAGCACCAAGTTGAAAAATATATATTCATTGTAGCTATACATATAGTACATAATAAGTCAAAAAAAATTGTATATTCTACTTTGTACTGTTAATAAAGTGCACTGTTTTGAATGTGAAGCAACCTCCTTATATAGTTGATACATGCATAGTAATGACCATGTGCAATACAACATGGTTTCGTAACTCAATTTGGTGTTGAAAAAAAAATCATGACAAAACTAGTTACTTGAGAAGTGAAATATTTAAGATGTAACCAAAATATTTTAAAGTAGGATGAATTAGAGGTTCACAAGTTGTGAATCATAAAACATAATTGTTGATGTTGCATTTTGAACGATTAAGGGTGGTTGCACCTTGGGATGCTTCAAGTTAATAATTTTTTTTTCCAAACTGAGAGAAGAAATCTAACCATTTGCCAAATCAGTTGCAGACATGTTTCCAATACCTGGAGAAAGAAAATAATAATTAGATACCATTCTTTTGCTCAAATGGGCAGTCAATGTCGCCGTTTGCGTCCGACGCGTTGGACGCATCAAGCGTGGACCCTACGCTGCTGTCCAGTTCAAAGCAACGGTTGAAAACGAACCATTCGTGCGAACGGTTCATCTCCAACGGCCATATTTTCCTTCATTCCATATATATGTCAAACCATTTCTCAACCAGATCATCAAAAAACCAAACAATCCGAAAATTCAACAATTTCTACAAGCTTCATTCTCGATTTTTTCAGGCAAGTTTTTTTATATTTACGTTTTTCGTATTATTATCCACCATATATATTTTTATCAAATTATTTTGAATTAATTTTTTCAGAATGTCTAGTCACTCTGCTGCTTTTTCTACCAGAACCATCGTCGAATGGAATACCGACAGGACAAACGAGTTCATCGTTGTTTGTTTCGAAAATATTAATACGCGTGTCCATCGTGTTGCACAGTGGTATGAAGATATCCAATCATGTTCAACGAAAGAACTGGTCTGAATTACAACGCTGGGCAAATGAAAAACAAGTTTGATAATCTGAAACGTGAGTGGAAGCGAAGTAGGAGGATGACAATTATGAAGAATGGAAGGTCGCGATTTGTTTGGCTAAGTATGATAGCAGAGGTTTTAATCATTTGCATGCCCTGTTGGACAATCCCGAGCAGCTTAAGAAGGCTGTTATTTATCTTGTTAGACATTTGAGAAGAAGAAGCTAGTTTGTTTTGTCTGTATTTTATTTTCTGCATTTTTATTCGGTACTTTTATTTCTGCATTTGTATTATGAATTCTGAACTTTGAATTTTTGTTTCTGTATTTAAAAATAATTAACGTAAATAAAATAATAACATTAACAAACAATAAAATAATAATTTTGCTCCTTTCACGTTGCCCCTTTCGTAAAATGAATGCATTTTCCTTTCGCAAACTTAGCTCTTTTCCACCCCTTTTGTTTTCCTCTTTCATTTGCCCGAAAACTTTTCGGTTCGTAAAAGAACGCAGCCTTAGTTGATAAATTGATAAAGAAAGGAGATGATAAATGTGGGAAAAGAAGAGAAGGATACGGAGAGAAAAGATAGAATGTGGTATCCTAAGTTTTGAGAGAAAGTAGTTGCGCACCACAATTCCACATCAGTCCTCACACAATGCTGCAAGGGTTTCCTCGGTGCTTTAGCATTATTGGGTAATTGAGCATTAACTCAGGAGGGCAATATTGTAAATTGTTGTGGTTCCCTCCGAGAATTATGTCTCAGCCACTTTTTGAATGATAGCCGATTTCGCCCAACCCAAGCGTTGCTTTACTTCAACGTGTCGATAGGTAAACCTATCTCGCGCTATCTGAACTTGTAAATAATCCATCAATGTCTCTCCTGCGGTTTTCTGTCTTCAGCAAACCATGCAAAACACCCTCTCTATTATCCTCCTCCTCCACCTCCTCCTCCTCCTTTGCTCTTCCATTTCTCAGGTTTAATGTTGAGCCAATCGCTCAGAAAAGGTTGCTGACGCCTCTACTAGCTGGAGCAGCGAGTTCTACATTCAGCACTGAGTCATCAGATGTGATTGAGAATTCGCAAGTGGACTACGACTGGAGAGAAGAATGGTACCCTTTGTATCTGTCCGATGAAGTTCCAGATGACGCTCCTTTAGGACTCTCCGTGTACGATATCAGGCTCGTTTTGTTTCGATCCCACGGAGTTGATGGCGGCTTTTGCTGTTTCCAAGATCGATGTCCTCATAGGTACTAACTAGTAAACCTGTTCTGATATGAAAATTGTTTAGTTATTTATTCTAATTTAGTCCGTATGCTTGGTTGAAGATATGGTACTGTTTAAATTTCAATTCTCAATTCTCTTCTACAGATTAGCAAAACTATCAGAAGGTCAATTGATTGATGGAAGATTGGAATGCTTATATCATGGTTGGCAGTTTGGGGATGATGGTAAATGCCTAAAGATACCTCAGGTTCCAGTTCCTTATTTTTACTTTATTTTTCAATATGAAAACCAAGTTAAATCGGACATTGTCCCATCAGAATAAAGAAACTCTACTAATTAGTGTTATATTATAGTAGTTACTAAAAAATTTAAGTCTGAAAGGATATATTCATGTATTCAGAATTGAATAAGTTCACATGTTAAAGAAAAGATGAGCTCATTTAATTAAATTGTGCTTGATGATTGGATATCTAAAAAAGATATGTAACCTTGTTTTGAATTGATAAATAAATGGAAAAACATTTCTATAAATTAAATTTGTCAAATTGGTGTCATAGTAACTTCTGTTCTGGAATAGGATCATATTTGAAATGTCCTCAAGAGAAGGTGCATTGGTTTCTTAGTTATTCTAATCTTTGTTGGAGATAACGACTTTTGAGAAGTAAAGGTGATGGCTTTGCTTCGATCTAAAGTTCTTTGGAGCATAGTTCAAATGGATTTGTTGAACTAGCAAGCCAACGTGAAGTAACTCAAACTCAAAAAGAAAACTGTGACAACCGATGTCAAATCTCGAAATAGAGTTAGTGCAACTATCTTTCCAAGAATATCTATCTGTGAAATTTTGGAAGAGTTTTAAGTTGATAGCAAAACAAAAATCAAGTTTCAGTGTTTTTGAACGAAGTTTCATAACCTAAAACTGAAAGAATCTATGTGCATCTAAGATTTCTCATCTTTAGTAATTGAGGTTGTCAATCAAATTAGAACCCTTGGTGAAGAGATACTCAACCAAAATGTTATGGAGAAATATTGATTAACTTACCTAAAAAGTATAATTCAATACATGCAGCCATTGATGAATCCAAAGATGTCGCTATTTTATCAATCAAACAACCGATAAGGTCCTTAAAATCCCACCAACAGTGAAGGCTTAATTTCACCAATATTGGTTGTAGAAACTGGGGGCGTTGTTGGTAAGTGAGTATCGAGTTCTTCACATTCTCGTTGACTTTGGCTATCAAGTATCATTTTAGTAGAAAAACCATAAAGAAAAGAACTGCAAACTGATTCTCAACAAGGGGATTCTTAAAGAATCTGTTTGCTATCTTGGAGAGATCATTAGAGTTGTCCAAAAAGTGTATTGATGGGAAGTTGTGGGAATTAATGCACTTTCATACATTTTGAAATATAAAAAATTGCCTATTGGAAAATGAGAAAATGATTCATTTTTCCAGTATTTTTATGTTTACGGTTAGACTACGAGCCCGTTTGGTATCAACTTGTTTTTTTTTTCTACTTAAAAGTGATTTTAAATAATAACTTTGAAGTAGTTTTAAGTGAGTAGTAATATGAAAAGGTATTTGAGCAAACAAGTTGAAATGATAGTAAAATTAAGTTGTAAAAATTGGAATAAGTTAGAAGCAAGTAATTGTTATCAACTTGCTAGCCATTTATTTGCCTACTACTAAGTTTGTTGGTAAACTACAAATAGTAATATGTAACTAATAAGTTGTTTTAGCAACTCATAAGTAGTTGCCATGTTCATTTAATTATAATGTCCAAATAATGCAATCTACACCAAATCAAATAAATAAAATAAAATAAAGGTTTATATATACATCAAGAGCTCTTCTGTAGCAAATCATTCTTATTTATATCTTCATATTTTTCAAATCTTCTATTTAACTTCATCAATTTGGTACCAAAGCCGCACATAAAAAATGTCAAGTGGAAAAGTGTTTGCATTCAAACTCTACAATCAGGGTTTGAGAAACTAGAAACGAAAGAGGAGAGGATCTAAGATTATCTTATAAAGGCAACTTCAATTGTAAATCAAATGGCTAAAAGAGGAGAAGATTTGGATGATCATAGATATACATAAAAAGTTCTTCATTCTCATCCTGAAAATATTTTGATCTTGTCATGGTGTTGGAGCGAACCAAATATAAGACATGACATTGGAAGATATACAGAACATTTTAAGGCTCACGGGTCAAAATTTATTTTGATGTCTTCTCCATCTCCACAACCTGATCAATCCCTTTTAACTAATTTGTCATACAATAACTGTAGTAGAGGAAGAAATTTTGGAGGATTTGGCGTTCAATTTTTTGTGGAAAAGGACATTATTTTCAATAGATTAAAAGTATTGAGTGACTTCCGAAATTACCAACAAAGAGGAAAAGAAAGTCGAAGTTTTCAAAGAGCAGGAGGAGGAGGTTATAACTAATGTCACAAACCAGAACATTAAATTGCTGTGTGTTGGTGGAAACAAGCAGATGATGCTAAAACTGACTCCGGTTTCATCCATGAAGATGAAGAGTGATCAAACTTTGTTGTTCGTGTTGCATAATAATAGCAGTAATAATCTGTGGTATTAAATAATAGTGTCAGTAAACATATGATTGGTTACCGCAATATATTTTCTAATTTATCTCTGGTTGGATCGTGGAAAACTAACAATTGCGATGCTTGTACTTAGAGAATGGAGTGAGTTTGTGATATTTCTTTCGAAACAAAAAATGAAATATTTGAAGTTTAATATATTTCATGTTTGAAGCACGACTTACTGGGGTATCTTAGGGAACGATATGAATTGTTTATGCATAAAAATGCAAAAAAATTGTAAATATCAATGTGGCTTTAAATTATTATTTTTCTCTAAAACTTGTACTTGCAAGTATTTTCATGATTTTTTTTTTTTTTTTTTGCACGGCAAATGTTTTTATAAACTATGGCATAAGAGGTATAAGCATTTATATTATGCAAGTTTAAAGCTTTTATTAGCTATAGCCATGGTGAAGGGAACATATGGGTATACTCGAAGTATGGATTGGAGGTGTAGTACATGCTCCGTCAAAGTTTATAAACGAAACTTGGTTTTCTGGGTCTTCCAAAAAAAATATGGTGAAGGAACTCGTAAAAATGGAGGAGTTCAAAGAGACATGCAAAGCATATCAATTTGAGAAGCAACATGGAGATCCATTAGCACATCTATCAACTTGGAGAGGTAAAAGACCATGCAATTTATCCATTCAAAAATTTGTGGAAATTTGCCAACTACACCTCTTGGATTGGTTAATACTCTATTGGTTTCATGGATGAATTTTATGGAAAATATGGATTAATCTTCGTAAAGAAAAGTACTGTGGAACTGAAGAAAACCACACTAATATTTATACTTAACCACTTGAAGATCCATTATTCAAGAAGTGTATTTCAAAACTTGGTAGGACAAAATTTCAATTTGGGCTTCCAAAAAAAAAAAAACTTAGTATTTTGAGCTTCATTTGAAACTTATTACGATAATATGTATATTTCTCACGATTCAGCATTTTATGTGTAAATTAAATTTTGTGCTTGCGCATTTATAGGATGCGCATGTAAAAAATACTGAATAATGAAAAGGAGACTTATTTCATAACAAGTTTCGAACGATGTCTAAACTCAAAATAAGTTTTTTCTTCGGGTCTAAAATAAAAATTTATTGAACTTGGAATGAAGAGCAAGTTTGGTTTATGGGAGGCATTGTTGAAAACTTAACAAAAGTTCAATAATTAGTTTCATACCACAATAATATGTTTCAAGTGTGAAATGACGTGGTCATGTATTTTGAATTAAATGAATTCACATATTAAATAAAAATATGAACTTGTGTAATTTAATTAGGGGAATTTAGTTTACAGGACAAGATTTTGAAGTTTCATAGCTCATAGAACAACTCCTTAAAAATTTAGCTACAAGCCGTTCTTTCCATGTGTTCACTACACCGCTCTCCCACGCCGTCGTATCTCCTCGTCGCCCTTCATCTGCTATCTACCACTATTGTTGCCTCCCCTAGCCACCATCTTCTGTAGCCGCCGCCAACTCAAAACTTAATCCTAAATAGCAGTAGGTAAAAAAATGATGCTTTATAGCATTATTAAATGAGAAAATCATGTAAAAAATATTGCAAGTACAAAATACTACGTATCATTACAGAATAAAATTAAAAAAATACGTGTTATATTCTTTTTTTTTTAATTCAGTAAATACAAAACTGAAACTACTTACTAGCATTGCACATTGTCTTTCTGACTAAAATTTTTGTTCCTCTATCATACTTGATAAAAAATTGAGAGGGGGTCCTAGAAGTTAATAATGTGATAAAATTTGTCTCCTATGCTATTTTCCTGTTTTTAATTATTACACATGATGATTGCATATCTATATAAATTAGGTAACATTGTTTGAATCAATCAAGTAAACTGAAAATTTGTTTATTCTTAGTTACATTCATCATGTTCATAGTGATGAGCAATAGATTTTTTTTTAAAAAAAAAAAAATATTTAAGTTGAATTGTTTTTAATCAATTCGTATAATTTTGAATTGTTATTACTTTACTCGAACTAACCAACTTTTATCATACTTATCATTGAAATTACCGATGTTTCAGTATTTTATAGGAGATCAATTAAGTAAACAAAATATTTCAATGTTGTTGCTGAAAAATACAAAAATATTCAACAAATAAATGTTAAGCGTATATTTATGTTTTTCCTTTAAGTGCATAAAAAATTCTAATTTTGTTTAGTAAACATTATAGTCATAAATCACTACTATTAATAAAAAGAATTCAATGAATGGAATCCACGGTTGTGGCGCAATGTAAAAGAAATGCCTACGTTTGATAATAGACCCAGGTTTCAGTCCTGTTCCGTGCACACTTCTTGTAAAAAATAGTTCTTGATCATTCATCAACAAAATTTCATTATCAATTTGCAACCGATACCAAGTGTACGTATGATTTATACTGGTTATAATACTTTTTCTTATGGTTAAAAAAATAAAAAACCAAATTAATTGAAGTGGAAATTAACAAGACACCTTTATTTTCAAATTTATATCACTTCGGCATCTCCGAATAACAAGTTTTATGAAACGACCATATAATTTTTTTTGCTGAAATTTACTGTTTTTAGCGCAAAAACATATTTGTATTGAAAACAGCAATTTTTGGCTAAAAACAATTATGTGGTTGTCTCATAAAACTTGTCTTCGGAGGATGTGTACTTTGAAACTTTTAGAAAGGCGATTAACAAAAATCCCCTTAATTGTATAATCAATGCAATTATATTTCATTGTATGCAGCTTCCAGAAGGAGCAAAGATCCCGCTCTCGTCATGTGCAAAGCCCTACAACATTGTAGACTCCCAAGGAGTAATATGGGTATGGATGTCAACAACGACAGCACCAGTCACAGAAAAACTGCCATACTTCGAGCACTACTCAAGACCCGACTTCCAGGCCATATCCACCATCCACGACCTACCCTACGACCACTCCATAGTCCTAGAAAACTTCATGGACCCTGCACATGTCCCTATCTCCCACGACCGTTCCGACTTCTACTCCAAAAGAGAGGACGCTCAGCCTCTCCTCTTCCATCTCCTACACCGCTCCTCTCATGGTTTCTCCGGCAATTGGGCCAAATCCAGAGAACCGTTAAAGACCAATTTTCTCCGCTTTGAAGGCCCGTGCGCGTTACAAAACAACCATGAATATGTGGACAAAAATGGAAACAAACAGTATGTCTCTTCACTCTTTCTATGTAGACCTGTGAGTCAAGGAAAGTCTGCAGTCATTATTAGGTTTGGAACTACGTTGAAATCTCCTGTAATGAAGTTTCTTCCTGCATGGTTCTTTCATCAGAATATATGTAAAGTTTTGGAGCAGGATATGGGGTTCTTATCTTCTCAGAATGAGGTTTTGATTAAGGAGAACACGCCTGTAAGCAAGTTGTATATAAACATAGCGTCTTGTGATACTTGGGTGATGGAGTATAGAAAATGGAAGGACTTAGTTGGGCATGGAATGCCTTATTATTTTGGACATTATTCGATGAAACTACCGAAAGAAGCTGCTGTTGTAGAGCATTTGCCTGCTGGGGTTGAAGCTGCTGCTTCAGGTTCTATGCCTGCTAAAGGTGTAGTGGGAGATATGTATGCGATGAATGTTATTAATAGGTACTTCAGACATGTTGTTCATTGTAAAGAGTGTAGGAAATCGGTTAAGGGTTTTGAGTTTTGGAAAAATGTTCTTGCTGCTTTGGCTTTGTTGGCAGTTGGTTTAGCGGTTTTGGCGATTAGGACTAAATGGAAAGTTTTGTTTTTGGTTTCAGCGTCGCTGTTTGTGGCTGGATGGTATTTATGCTGCTCTGCGCTTAATCTTCTGACAACTAATTTTGTCAGAAATCATAGAAGGGTTTGAATTTGTTGGTATGTGTATATTTACTGTGTATGGTTAAGGCTGAAAATAAACCATGAAAATTATGATTATTTTGTTTTACATATTTTTTTTCAGAGTTATTATTACAATTTTTCGTTGTCAAAATTCTTCTAGGTCAAAGTACAACCTGGGCTAGGTTTACCGTCTGGCATACTGCTTAGTCATCTTAAGCCTTGTCGTCTCATTTAGGAATCCAAACAGAAATCTTGGAACTAGTTAAGCATTAGTTGGAGTTTGATGTTTCATATATGCGTCTGCCTGCTAATTGTTATTTATAGATGGTTTTGTCTCATTTGCCACTCTTGGAGCATCTCCACCATATTCACGATGTAATATTTATGCGCTAAATATTCAGGGTCGGCTTCAATAGCCGGGTACTGATTAAATCAACGCTCAGGATATGGACGTTGATTTAATCAGCGTCCGGGGCTAGACGTTTACAAGTAGGCTTCTAGCTCCCTTTCCCTCACAATTTTCTTTTTTTTTTCACTTTTTTTATTTAAAAAACCGTCAAAATGACGCCATGTGTAACCGAAATTGCAAGACATACCGTTCGACAGCAGACAGAGGAGCTTGTAGATCCAGCATACATTGCTCCAGCACCAGAGACAACGATTTTCCAGCTATGGATTATGTACGAGCCGCCAGATGGATATAGTCGTCGTATCTTCACAGCATTGGATGCGATCGAAGTACAATTTTAAATAATAAATAACTATTAATACATGGTAGATACATTTGTCGTATGTTAACCATGAAATAATGTTTATTAGATAGATATGTGATATTATAAAGTGTATTACTTAGTTGTTTGAATTTAAATTGTACAATAATCCCGAACATCCCTTTAATTTTTTAGTCACGATACGTCAGCTATCGGGGTAGTTAAGCAAAGTGTATAGCACACTACCTTAGAGTTTAGTAGGTAGGCTTCAGACCAGTCCTTTTGCATATTTCCTACAGATTAGACCATCAAAGTCTTTTAATCATCCACTCATATCAGCGCTAGTCGAGAGGTGGTGGCCTACGACAAACACTTTTCATTTTCCAGATTTTGAGTTCGGCATTACCCCCACTGATTTTTATGTATTGACTGGGATTGAGATCGGAGGTCCAGACATGATACTATTTCTTTTTGATCATACGTTTGAGAGCCCCGAGGCTTTTTCTATTTATCTATCCTAGTTTGAGGAGGGTCACGTTGCCTCCGACGCGGTCCCCCTTACATATCTACAGGAGTATATTGCAGCTCATATGGGCACCAATGCTATGAATGACGGGTGCTTAGAGCATTTCTGTTGTACTTATTTGGTTCGAATTTCTTTTCGAACCAAAAGATACCATTAGATTAGGTTACCTTGCAGCGATAACCGATTTAGATCAGCTTCACACTATCAGTTGGGGTTCTGCTATACTTGGAGTTTGTACGCCGCTCTTGATTCTTATGCTTTGGGAGAGGATAGACATGTGTTTAAGTTTTGATATATTCTGTCATGCCGGTACTATGAGTACACTGCGAACATGCATCCCCGTATTGTTGAGACAGATAGTCATGCACATCAGAGACATATTTTCCACGCATGAGACGATGGAAGCGTGTTCAGTTAGTTTCTCGCGTGTCTATGGGGGTTAGACATGACTTGATGGAGGCCCGTACTCAGATTGATATGAGGTGCAAGGATAATATTTTCCGAGCACCATGGGCTTCATATTGGATTGCCCTGACACATGCAGGCTAGATGCATGATGGTCATTCTCTTTCTATTTCGTATCATTTAGGTTTGCATAAGATGATCTTACTCCCACCAGTGTTTATACATATTTGGTATTTGGGGGAGAAATGCTTATTTCAGACTACTAGGGAGTTACGTATCCCTGGAGATACATTATCTTGTGACGACATGTTCGGTAGACGTCAAACTATTGGATCATAGTATATACAGGGATTGAGACATACTGGATAGGTAGATGCTTCTGCATTTTTCTTACCTGATGAGGATTATGATAGCTGTTGGGTTAGAGTTGCTACTCGACGATACATGTTACCTGACTACGCTCGAAGAGTGAACTTCGATCATATAGGTCCACACGTAGCCAGTGGTAGATTTTAGACACCTTCATTTTCTTTTGATCCCACTTCATCCCAGTACTCTCAACAGCCCATGGACTTCGGTCTCGACGCCTATTATAGAGCGTATGATATTACCAGTACTCTTATCGAGCAGCCGATAGTCTATCCTCCGGATCATGAGATTGTCGGTATACCCACTGCTGGACTATACCCGCCTTTTGAGGTAATTCATTGTATTAATAATTCATTGTACAGTATTAGTTAAACAAGAGTATATTGATATATTATATGTAATTACAGTATGCTAGTAGGTTGGATGAGCATAAGCGATATATTACCGCCATTCAGCATATGACACTCATTCATACTCCGGCGGTCAGTTATCAGGCTCAGAGGCGATGCAGACATAGATTGATGATTTGCAGGCTCAGCTGGCTGCATTTCAGTTTGATCATAGTAGTCCTGCTCATTTTGATGACGTTGCGGACGACGGCGATGATGGTGCCGTAGACTTAGGATGATCAGTTATTGTACTATTACATTTATTTTACTTGTCTTTATTGATGTACTTCTGTATTGTACTATGGACATATTTTACTGTTGTTTTGTTACATTATACAGCTTTATTTATATTGCATATATGTATTAAAATTTCAGTACACTGACAAACGACTTTTAATGTTTTATTTACAGTGTCACGTTATATCAAGCACTATTTGCACGTTGCATTACTTTTGATGTTTGCATAGCTTTAGTTACAACACATTTACATTGCATAATTTTATTTACAAAGTGGTACGATATTCTGTATTATTTGAATACTGTAGCAACGTTGCACTGTCTTTGCCATATAACATCTTCTTACTGCTATATATTTTATTGCATGACAAATTGTTCTGAATTCATCTCATCCTATTAGCAAAAAATAGTGGATTACAACCATATTTTCTTGCCATAATCATACTCATATGAAGGTCCTTTAAGTCACGAGATCCCTCCTAATCCGTCTTACCCGGAATGTAACGGTCTGTACTTTTGGTTATTTTAAATTATCAAATTCAACATGATTATTGAATAAAAATGGTTAGAAAATAAAATTTAATGAATTATTTATGTAATTTATTTGATATGAATTTAGATAGAATTTTAAAATAAACAATTTTTAAGAATTAAGCAATAATAAATGTTGAAACGGAATTCTATGTATCGAATGTGTTATAATCAATAGCTTGAATTGAATAATAATGTTGAATAACTGTAAAATGAAAGTAGTTGTTTTATTTGGATTCGTTTTAAAATTAAAATTTTATAAGTTAAATAACTCATATTAAAATATGGTGATTTATTGAAAAATTAAATTGTTTAAAATTTAATATTGCAATTATTTAAATAATTGAATCTTGAATTAATATGATTGAAAATGGTATCTGTAACGACTCAGAATTTTGGATATTTGAAATTGAAATAGTTAATTGATTTTAAATATTTAAAATTTAATTTTTAACTTGAATTTCAAATATAATATTTACTGGGCAATTTAATTATTAAATTAAATAATTGAAAATTGGGTAAATTGTTGAACATGGAGTTTTAAGCTTGTTAAAAATAAGCTAAAGGCTTATAAAATTTATATTGATAATACTGAAGATAATAAAAGTTTTAAATTTGAATTTAAAAGTGGTTTGTTCAGTTTTGAAAATATATCGTTTAAATTGACTTTTTAAAATAGCCTTCCGAGGCATAGTTTCGGATTTCGTCGAAACCAGTTCCATTAGATCCATAATAGTGTATTATTTTGGATTTCAAATTTCATAGCATTTGAAGTTATAGTTTGGTCGTACGGGATATAAACGTACGGAAATCTATATCGAAAGTTCAATATAATAATTGGGTCCAAAAAGCTATCTACTACATACGATCGAATTAGGACTTGAAACATTTTTCATTGCGTTCGAAATAGAGGTATAACATTATGAACGTCTAGCGGCACAACTCGATAGGAAGTTGAGATTTTGAGCTATGAAGTCGAGACATTTCGTAATTTAAATAATGTATATATATATATGTTTGACTTGACTAGAACTTTCACATCAGCCATTCCCTCTAATTCAACTCACTGTAGCAAGCCTATTCGAACACGCAAATGGATTCAAACACGTTTCCCTCTTTTTATCTCGTCCTTATTCATTTCCAACAAGCTGCAGCCAAAAAAATAAAAAGATAAAAACGGTGGTAGTGAATTTCAAAAATCCTTTTCTCATCAAACACTTAAGTAAAAAATTAGAGACCTGTTTCTAAATTCAAGTTTTTGGCCACTCTTCAATCTGGTATAGTATTCGAGGGGCGCGGCTGCATTTTTGGCGATCGACTATGTCAGGTTCGAAACTAGGGTTCGCAATTTATAGGAATGTGGATCTCGATTTGGGAAATGGACTTGGGGTTCATGCTCATAGGATGGGAGAGCACCTTGGCGCAGGAAATGGCGACATCCGGTTGACGATCGGTGGTTGCGACCTGTAGCGGGTCGATTGAGGCCGTGGGTATCGCGACTGGATAGGGGGAACGTCGAGCATGGTGGTTGGGTCGTGTGTGTGGAGAGCAGAAAGGGAGGAGCATTGTTGCGTGTTGAATTTTGAGAATGTTTTGAATTTCAGAATTGCAGTAAAGAAAGAAGTGAATAATCTTTGTATTAATCTCAGATAAAGAATTGAGTACAGAGTTTCGGTCTGTATTTATATTGTACAAAGTAATAATAAGTGATATGGGTCGGGTTAATGAAATAGCCCAATATCACTAACTCTATCCTATTGATGAAATACATAAACTCTTTTAGTTATTACAGCTAACATACGAAACCCTTATTCTCATTTATCTGCTTTATTTCCCCCTTTCAAATGCATTAGGGTTTCGCTTCCTTTGACTCTCCTCTGATCCAGAGAAATAATGAGAAGTTTCTTCAAAAGTTCTCCAGATCTTAAGCTCCAGTAAATAGTTATGAGTAAAATTGAAGAGAAATCATGAAGTTGCTTGCTGAGATTCATGTTGATCGTAAAATTGATGATGAATTGATGTGAACCTGCAGTGAAAGTAGTAGATCTGGGAAGAAATTGCACAGCTGCATGTAAAGGCTTCTTCTTTTATCACATTGGCGATAAAATTGATGAGAAATTTGCATGAGTCAGTAGCAAGCAGTGTAGATCTGAGAAATGATTGAACAGCAGCAAGAAAAAGGAACCTCCTTTTACATGTTGACGATGAAATGGATATTGAGTTGGCTTGAGCTATGGCTTTTGTTGTTGAAGCTCCTCAACTTTCAGGTCCTTTCTGAATTTTGTAAAGTTTGCAGTAGACAGAGGCTTAGTAAGGATATCGGCACGTTGGTAAGTGGCAGGTAAATGATTAATACTCAAGTTGTCTTTTAGCACTTGTTCACGAACAAAATACAAATCAATTTCTATGTGCTTAGTCCTTGAATGAAGAATAGGGTTAGCAGCTAGAGATACAGTACTTAAGTTGTCACACCACAGCACTGATTTGTTGCTTAAGTTGATTTATAGTTCTTTGAATAATGATTGTAGCCATATTATTTCTAATGTGGCGCTTGCCACGCTTCTATACTCTGCCTTTGTGCTAGATCTAGAAACAGTGGCTTGTTTTTTTGAACTCCAGGAAATGGGGTTGTCACTTAGATAGATGCAGTATCCAGTGGTTGATCTTCGATCATCTGGGTCTGTGGTTTAATTTGCATCTGCAAATCCATTTGGATTGAAAGTTTTTCCTCCTTTAAGTATTAAGCCATAGTTTAGAGTATCCTTTAAATATCTTAGAATCCTTTTGACTGCCTTCCAGTGCTCATTGAGAGGTTGATGCATAAATTGACTTACTTTGTTTAC
Organism: Allium cepa; assembly: GCA_030765085.1. Lineage (NCBI taxonomy): Eukaryota > Viridiplantae > Streptophyta > Magnoliopsida > Asparagales > Amaryllidaceae > Allium > Allium cepa. The sequence continues at coordinate 517,235,166 of CM060938.1, forward strand.
GCTGTATGAGATCTCAGGTCTTGTAATAGTTGCATACTGTAATGCTCCTACTATACGCCTGTATTGTTTATCATTGCTGATTGGTTCACCTTTATACTTGGATAGTCTTAAATTGCTTATCATGGGTGTAGGTAGAGGCTTTGCTAAGTCCATTTTTGCTTTGCATAAAATTTCAGTAATGTATTTTCTCTGACTTAGTTGCAGAACTGAGTCTGACAGTCTTTTTACCTCAATGCCTAAGAAGTAGCTTAATTCTCCCAAGTCTTTGATTGAAAACTGCCTGTCAAGATAATGAATGATATTGTTGATTGCCTTGTTGTTGTTGCCAGTGATTATGAAATCATCCACATATACAAGTATATATGTCACCTCATCCAGATCATTTTTGATGAATAATGAGTTATCTGATTTTGTTGGTTGATACTGCAACTTCATAAGTGTTGCTTTCAGTTTATCAAACCACACCCTTGGAGCTTTCTTTAATCCATAGATAGCTTTATTTAACTTGCATACATGATTATTTGCCTGCTTTATCCCTCTGGTTGAACCATATAAACTTCTTCCTTAAGTTCTCCATTAAGAAATGCATTGTTAACATCTAGTTGCCTGATGCTCCATTTCTTATGTAGTGCAATAATAAGAATAGCCCTTATAGTTGCTGGTTTCACTACTGGAGAGAAGGTCTCATTAAAATCAAGACCATATTGTTGTGTATACCGTTTTGCTACTAGTCTAGCTTTGTATTTTGATATGGTTCCATCAGGATTCCTCTTTAATCTGTATGTCCACTTGCATCCAATGGCATTTTTATTCTGGAGTAGAATAACAAGTTCCCAAGTTTTGTTTCTCATGAGTGCATTGTATTCTTCATCCATTGCAGTCTTCCATTTTTCATTAAGGATGGCTTGTTCATAGTTTTCCGGTTCATCACTGGCTAGAACAGTTGTGTATGTTTTGGGCTTAAATATTCCACTCTTTGACCTTGTTGTCATGTGATGTCCAGTTTGCATTTGTTTGGCTTGATTGTGAGATATTGCAGTAGTTTCCTGTTCATTGTATGTGCTTGATGCTTGATTATCACCATGTTCATGAAGACAGTTTTGTTCTGTGTTTTCAGAACTTTGAGGAGTGCTGGTGATGTTCTCTGGCATATCTGTTTCATCATGATCTTACATGTCTTGAGATTTGCCTATGCTCTTTTGACTGTTATCTTTTGAATATGTTGGTATAGCTGGAATAGAAGCAGTTGGATTGTATATTTTCTGAGTTGGCTTTTCCTTGATATCTGCAAAAGGAATTTTTTTCCATTAAAAACTACATGTCTTGAAATGAAAATCTTACCTTTGCTGTCAAGGCATTTATAGCCTTTTTGCTTGCTGGCATATCCCAAGAATGTGCATGGTGATGATCTAAAGTTGAGTTTATGTGCATTATAAGGTCTCAAGTATGGAAAACAAAGACATCCAAATACCTTTAAGCTTTGATAATCTGGCTTTATTTTGCACATGATTTCTATTGGACTTTTATGACTTAAGACCTTTGTGGGTAATCTATTAATAAGATAAACAGCAGTATTAAATGCATCTGGCCAAAATTTAAGAGGTAGAGAAGCCTGGGCAAGAAGTGTGAGACCAATCTCAACAATGTGCCTGTGCTTCCTCTCTACTAGGCCATTTTGCTCAGAGGTATAAGCACATGTTGTTCTGTGCAGAATGCCTTTAGACTGAAAATATGTGTTGAGTGCCTTGTATTCAGATCCTCCATCTGTTTGAAATATTTTTACAAGACAATTTTTTGGTTTTCAACTTGGGTGATGAACTGTGTTACAGCTTTGCATGCTTCTGACTTTGTCTTGAGAAAGTATATCCAGGTAAACCTGGAATATGCATCAACAAAAGATATGTAGTATTTGAAACCATAGTCAGAACTGATTGGAGCTGGACCCCACAGATCTGATGCAATTAACTCAAGAGGTCTGTGATACACAGTGATAGAGTCAGTAAAAGAAAGTTTATGATTTTTCCCTAATTGACAGTGAGTACATATGTAAGGTAGAGATACATTAGAAAATGAAATATTATTGTCTATCAGAACCTTCTTTACAATTTTCTCGCTTGGGTGACCAAGTTTATAATGCCATACATCAAAAACATCATTTCTTCTATCTGTTGCATTACATTCAGTATAATTGCATAAGTTTCCTGAGTTTTCTTGTTGCTTGCAATTAGATAGATTGAACTTGTATAGACCATTTTGCACATCACCCTGTAAAAGAATATTTTTAGTTAGTATGTCTCTAACTAAACATGTTTTAGGATAAAATTCAAAGTAAACATTATTATCATTGGCAAATTGTGAGACACTAATAAGATTTTTCCTTATTTGTGGGACTCTGAGTAAATTTTTCAAATACAGACATCTTTTTCCTTGAATAATGCCACTTCCAGTATGAGTAATGCATACGGACTCACCATTTCCCATATATACTAATTTGTTACCTTTGTACTCCTTGTTGCCTATGTTCAGGTTGTGTAAATTACTAGTGATATGGTTTGTGACACCTGAATCAGGGTACCAACTCTCATTCAGGATGTCTTCAGTTCTTGCCATCTCATCATTCTCCAGGTGATGAACTTTAATACTTCCCGAGTTACTTTTTGCCTCAGTTTGCATTTGAGCCATATTTTCACTTGGATTCATAGTTCTTTGATTTGTTGAATTCTGATTTTGTTGGGTCTCATATCTAAAGTAGCATTTTATTGTTGAATGTCCATTTCTTCCACATATTTGACATTTGATTCTACTGTTGCTGTTCCATCTACCACCTTTTCCTCTTCCTCTACCAAATTGGCCTCCTCTTTGAGAAGATTGATTTGGTATGTTGTTTGTTTCATTTCTGTTTGGTTGTCTTTGATCTTGATTTTTGAAGTTTGCAGCATAATTGATAGTATAGTCAGTTTCTAATGATTTCTTTTGTTCAATTCTTCCCTCATGTGCCAGTAGAGTAGAATGAACATATTGAATAGATGGTAAATTTTTCTTTAATGAAATTATTGCTACAACAGATTCATATTCCTCATTTAATCCATTAAGAATTGATAGAACTTGTTCTGTATCTGAAACTTTATGGCCTGTTGTGCATAGTAAGTCACAGAGAGTCTTTATCTTTGATAAATATTCTCTCATTGACATATCTTCTTTCTTTAAATTTTGAAGTTGCCTTTTGTAGTGCATAATTCTTGCTGCAGACTGAGTGCTATAGATCTGTTCTATGGTAGACCATATCTCATAAGCAGTATTGCATCCCACTATTTGTGGTAATAAATTTGTACTAATCGATGATAGAAGCCAAGAACATAAGAGACTGTCTTGTCTCTAATGAGCAATATACTCTTTATTTTCCACTGAGTTGCCTTCATTGTCTTTCAGGAATTCTGGTGGAGTGATGATATTGGCAGAGATGAATTTGTTGAGGCCATATCCTCTAATTGAAGTTTGCACTTGATATTTCCAAAGGAGATAATTATTTTCATCAAGATGGGCTGTTATCAATTGGCTGTGAGGACTGATTATAGTTTTAATCAATTCTTCAGTGGCCATTTGTTGTGATGATGAAGGATTGTTAGAGGTTGCAGAACTTTCATTAGCCATGATTAAGCAATGAATTCAAATGATGAACTGACTGATTCAAAGAGATCTAACACAGAAAGAAACACAATATATTTCAAGATAGGAAAGAAATGTTCGAAAGCAATGACACCTGATCTTGAATTTTCAAAACAGGAAGGTAAGTGCAGCCATTAACCCATATGATGATGCTTTGATGGGTTTCTTTGGCATGGCATCTTCTTTCTTGATCTTTTGATTGTGTTTTGATGATTTCTTGAATTGATTTCTTGCTTGCTTTTCTAAAAAGGAAATCAACCTTGTTGCAGCCATGTCTTAACTGATCTTTGGCAAGGCACAAGGTTATTGAAATCTCAAATGATGATGATTATCTGATGAGATATTTTCTAATCAAATGATGATATAGTGTATGATGATTATTGCAAATACTGAATGCCGTTAGGCTATCTGCTCTGATATCTTGTTGAATTTTGAGAATGTTTTGAATTTCAGAATTGCAGTAAAGAAAGAAGCGAATAATCTTTGTATTAATCTCAGATAAAGATACAGAGTTTCGGTCCGTATTTATATTGTACAGAGTAATAATAAGTGATATGGGCCGGGTAGATGAAATAGCCCAATATCACTAACTCTATCCTATTGATGAAATACATAAACTCTTTTAGTTATTACAGCTAACATACGAAACCCTTATTCTCATTTATCTGCTTTATTTTTGCGGTTTGGGGGTGGTCTCGTGTGGTCGATGGCGTGTGCATATGCACGCGTGCACGAGGGGGAAAGGGCTGTAGGCTATCAAAGAAAAGGAAGGAGGAGGAGGGGGCGCAGTGTCGGGTCGGGTTCATTTTTTGCTGTTGCGCTGTTTCTAAAAAAAGGAGGTATGGGCCGAACGTGACTTTTGTAGGCTAGGTGTGTTTTGAATTTTGGTTTACAGATTTAGTAATATATGTGAATTTATAAATTTCAATTCCTAGAAATTTAATACCTTATTTGTTTTAAATCGGAATCCGATGCGGTCAGTTGTGTTGGGTCCGAAAGAGGAAGATCTTTGCTATGGTGTCAACTTGGTCGAGATCCGAGCTTGCAAAATTTTAAGATGATTCGAAACCAGAACGCGAACGACGATAAAAATCAAACTGAGTTAATCGCTCAAATTTGGAATCTTGCAATTAATTTTAAGTAGTTAAAATAAATTATTGGTTGATTTATTGAATTTGATGATTATTATCAGTCTGGATGTTATATTGGATATAGTAGCGTGTGTGTGTATTAGAGTGATTGATATTCTCATATATATATATATATATATCGGATGAGACCCTATGCTCCCCACATAATACTGGATGACCATATATGCCGCGATATCCCCCTCCAAGTGGGATTGGTATTTTTATATTGTGTTAACATCTTTGGATGTAAGGAAGCAGGTTGTAGGGATCCAACTAGACTCCTAAAAAATGTTGAGATTATTTTCATATTCAGTGATATGATTTATTTGAATAATCTGCGATAAATTATATTGGAAATCGAATTTATTGGATGCTATGGTATTGCTGGATATATTTTTTCCATTTTAAAATATTAAAAATATGAATATTGAATTTTTAAAGGAAAATAAAAAGGAAAATTTAAAGTAAAATAAATTTATATTAAAGATGGATAAATTAAAAAGTAATGATTTCGGAAAAATAAATAGTTTGATTTTAAAATCCTTTTTAACAATCCCGGGGTATGGAGAAATAGAGATTTTTAAGTAAAAGTGAATAAAAGGGTTTTTTTTAAAAAAAGGACTTAAGCGATATTGTATAACTATAAAATAATTTATTTATTTTAATTTGAGATTTAAATAGTTGGGAAAAATAAAGGGGAATTTTGAAAATAAAATATGAAATTGATTTTCCAGATTTGAATAAGATTTTGAATCAGAAAAAGGAAGTGAATCTGAAATTTGGGGGTTTTGGAATAAATTTGGGTTAACTAAGAAATTAATTTAAAAATGGAATTTAATTCATAAAATCGATTTTAAAAATCGACTTAAGTGTTTTTTAATGGTTATGAAAGGAAAATGAGACTATGGGATTTATAAACGAAGTTTATAAATAAAGTAAAGTAAATTATCCATGGATAAATGGGAATTAAAAATTCACGATGAGGATTTATAAGGGAATGGGTAAATCGGCTTAAAAATAAATGGTATATTTATTTTTAGAAATGCGAAAGAAAAAAAAGAATTTACGAAATTTGGACGTAAATAAAATTGTAAATAAATCAAGAAGGATTTATTAATATTGGACTGGCCATATGGAAGTTGAAATATTTTTTTTGAGAAGTTAACTTATTTAAAAAGGGAATTTTGGATTATTAACTAGAAAATTTAAAGTGTTTAAAGAATATTTCAGAAATTAACTGTTTAGTTGCTTAAACGGTTTAAGTATATTTTAAATTATGAATTAAGATAGTTTATATTTAGTTTATTATTATTTAAGAAGTAATCAATATATTATTTCAAAGGGATAAATTATTTAATATTAATATTATTTTTAATAACTTTTATTTAAAAAGTAATTTTGTTTAAAATTAACTTGAAATTTATTTTAGAATTTACAAGCATTATTTTGAGAATATTTTAAACTAAAGTTTTCGAAAAGTATTGGTATACTCGCGTGGCATAAATCGAAGGCAGTGAGTGCTTGCAGTCAAGTCTTAGATTTCTCCGGGACAGAGACGTAACCATTGAGTTGCGATCCATTGTTTGATACCGAAGTGGTACTTTCCAAATTATTTTTAAAGGTTTTCCAAACTTCTTTGAAAGAATAGCTTTGGTGAATTTACTTAACTCGATAAGATAAGTATATATATTGGGTAAAGTGATTTTATTAAAATTAAATTAAAAAGGGATTTAATGTTTTAGTGGAAACTAAAGTATTTGGTTGAATTGATTATTTATTTGATAGTTAAATAACCGATTATCAAATCTGGACCTAAATATAACTTTGGAAATATCTAGAAGAAGCATGGGGTTATATGGAACATTTACCGTTCGAGGTGCTATGCTGTACGTATAGACTTGTTCATTCTTCTAGGACGATGATAAGGAAATCCATCCACTAATTGTTAGGGGGTGATCTCCGATCTTATCTTCGTCTGTTTATTTCCTAGAAAACCGGGTTGAGTTTATCGGGAAATATCGAACGTTGTTTCGAAGAGACTGGGATCGGATAAGTTATCCGAAAACCACTTCAATCCAACGAGTACGTTTTCAATGTGAAAACAAAAGCATAGAGTCGAAGATGGAGTAGTGAAGTGCAAGGGCTAATCGCTACTAATCCTAAGGGTGATTCCAAAATGGAGGTAGTAGCAATAGTGCCTTCGGTTCCGTTCGGACCGAGAATGGACTTGTATGGATGAATGCTATCAGTACATTGTCATTGGAGGACAATGAGCATTCTAAGTGAACATTTCTAAAAAGGTAATCGTAGTCTCTAGCCTCATCAACAATGAATGAAAAGCAGGGGGATGCAGCAAGGCTAAGTGGGCAGCACCCAAGTAGGGTATGTTTATCACCTTTTTAGATACCCTCGGATATAATTACCACGATTGTGGAAGGAGCTCGGAAAAGGGTGGGAACACCCAGGGTGATAACATATCCGGTCTATCCAGGTCAGGGATAGTCCGGTCTTGTGTTGTAGGAGATCCCGGCATGGTCCTCGGTACAGTGTTTCTAGACATGTATTATGACAGGTGGTACCCCAGTATCTAGTCATTCAGTTGGAATTCATTCTCTAATAAGCGCCGTACGGTATGATTGTGTCCAACTATGCTGAAACGTGAGATGCAAGCATTTCAGCTATTTGACTAATATTTGTACTTAGACAATATTATAATATCAGATGATTTTGATATGAAATGTTTTGGTTACCGTAAGGTAAAATCCCGTCGTGTTTATTTGTGGCGTGGTCTTATGAGATACCTTTGATTTTTGAAGGATTTTGAAAACTTTAATAATTCAAATTGAGTGTGTTTTCTCACGCGGGTTTTCTAGACTGACTCAGGTGTTATTTTATTATAATACTCAGGTAAGACCGAGTATTACAGATACATGATAGGATGCTATGGAGCTCAAGAGACAAGCTGGACGACGAAGACGTATTTCACATATCTGATTTATATTCCGCTGTGTATGGTATGTTGTATATTCAGTTTTTTATGAGGACAGGTTATTATAACTGTCTAGTATTGTGCTATTGATTTGTGTGTACTCTGATGATGTAATGTATAAATAACAAGTTACAGTTCTTTTATATATATTTTTCCGCTGCGATTGTGAGATTTTGTGTTGTTGTTTCTATTTTCTTCTTCTACCTCTTTCTTCATTTCCCTAACGATTAAGTATCTCCGACGTTCGATTGCTCGACAGTCTATACAGTGGACGTATTGATGTCGATTTTCGGGCGTCGAAAATCCCTATCGTGACAGTATCGAAAATTAATTTAGATTTTATTTAAATATGAATGAATATTGTTAACATTTAAAATTGGATTTAAAAGTTAATAATTAGAAATTGGTAATTTTATATTATAATTAACAAGCAAAAATAGCCATTTTGGCCACTGCCTCGGATTTTGACGAAACCAGTTTCATCGGATCCGTAATCGTGAGTTATTGTAGGATTTCAAGTTTCGTGCGATCGGACTTGTCATTTGGCCGTGCGAGCTTGAAACACGTTGAATTTGATATTATATTTGGGTTCAAAATGCGATTTTCTACATACGATCAGATTAGGTCTCGAAAATTGTTCCATTATGTTTAGAATAGCGTTATAATATAAGAAACGTCGGGCGGCATGGCTCGATAGGGATTCGAAATAAATATCTACATATTTTGAAATTAAAAAGAATATATTTATATCGATTTAACATTCAGCCCACATTCTTTCAATTCGTACCACCATATCACCGAGAAGCAGACCTATTTTGTACTTATAGCCGCCATTCCCTTCGTTTAAATCACAACCTCCTTTTTCTTTTTTCCCCTTCAAATTGAAGAATGATTCAAAAAGAAAAAAAGAATGGCTGCTTATATTCTAGAATCAAAATCAAATCCCTTATGCAACTAAAAATCACAAAACCAGGATTTTTGGATTCGTTGCATTGAGATCTCAAACCTGTATTGGTTTCTTGGGTTGCGTCTTCACCGTGTCGAGTTTGACATTTTTACAGTCAAACTAGGGATCAACTTAGATGATGATGGGGTTAGAGTTAGGTCGAGACAGTGGTTCCTTCGAGTTTCTCGTGTGGTGGAGCTTCAGATGGCAGAGCGAGATGGTGTGCGATGCTTGGTTGGGAGGGGAGACATCGATCTACAGTACTTGAACGTGCCCAAGTCACGTTTTGTTTGAGTGGGCCGAGTTTGACATCTTGGATCGGGCGAGTGGAGATCGAGGAGAGAGAGTCGTTGGCGAAGACGGATTTTGATTTCATCAAATATTGCTCTGTATCCATGCTTTACCATGCACGCGTGATATGGGTTGTTTGTGCATTTCCATTTTAAGCGGTGAAGAGAGGAAGATAGGTTTGATGAATTGTTTAATTAATTTGGTTAATTAAATGTTAATTAAAATGTTAAATTAATTATTGAATATCTTTTTCGTGCGAGTTCTGTTTCGAACGAAACAAATTATGTTGGGATCGTATCGACGAAGGCTTCGGCGTGGAATTGAGTTATAATTTATTTGAAGCTGGAAAAATTTTCAGTTTCAAATGAAAGGTGAGTGTTTATACGCTCACGAATTACTAGAATATTTTTATGCTAGTTAAATTTAAAATTTTAAAGCGATATAAATTTATTGATCGTTGTTTGATAAATTCAGTTGTCATCTAAATAGTCGTTTGGATTAACTTTTAAAAATTTAAATTGACAGTTAAATTTGAAATTGTGATTTAATAGCCAGTAAAATACTAGATATTGATAATTATGAAATTGTTGTGAATTATTTTGACTGTCTGGATGATTGATTGTGATGAATGCCGAACGATTGATATTTGGATGATTGGATGTTTAGTTATTTTATATATATCCTGTTATCACTTGGTAAATTATTTACAGTATATAAAACTGTAAATCAAATTATTTCGAATAAATTAAGAAATGGGTTGAAATGATATATATCCATGACATTTATTTTGGATTGAAATGACATATATCCGTCCTTGAATTAAATTGAAATAACTGATTCACTTGATCATAGGATAAAAAATTATATACGGTCACCGAATGGTTGAATTAAATGATTTCAGAATTTTTATTTGTAATTATATAAATGATTTTGATTTAAAGAAGTAAAAATCGAATTTATGGAAATCAAAGTATTTTTGAAATTGAGCTCAAAATGTTTAAATCAAAATTTATTAAACGAAATTGTTTAAGAATGAAATTTGAGATTTTGAACTTAAAATTGAAATATGATATGAATTACGGAAATTGATTTGTTTTAAAAAGATTTGAACTTTCATTCAAACATTGAATTATTGCAAAGCAAAAGTAATATAATGGGTCATATACAACTGGACTCGAAAATGGAATTTATTCTAGGATTTGAATCTAAATTCGAAGATTGAAATTTAGTATGAATTCGGTGGCTTAAATTGTTATTTTGAAATCGAATTCAAATTGATATAAATTGAAATGGTTTGAATTTGAAATCAATATTAATTTGGAATTGTATTTAAATTAATCTGTAATTTGAAATTGATATTAATTTGGAATTGTAACTAAAATTAATTTGTAATTGGAGTTGAAATTAATTTGGAATTGAAATCGAAATTAATTTGTTCCAAATTAACTTGGGATCGAAGTAAAATTCGACTTGAAATCGGAATTGAATCGATTTAATCGAAATGGAAATTGGAATTGATTTAAATTGAGAAATTTGAAATTGAATCGGTTTGAGTTTGAAACTATTTTCAAATGAATTATTTTAGTGTAAACGATTTAAAATCTATCTTCTTTAAATATTCATATTATTTTGATTTTCCAAACCATTTTACTATATAAATCATTTTTAATACTCAAACTATTTTCTATTAAACTATTTTAAAACTATTTAAACTATTTTCTAAAAATTCAAACCGGTCAAAGGGGTGTAAGGTTTATATTTAAATCATGGATTTAAATATGAATTAGGTTAAAATGAAGTTATAACCTAAATTGAAATTCGAAACGAATTTTGGAAGCGAAATCGGGATGTTAAGGCGAAAATGATCTTGAAATGAAATAGTATGTTTTGAGTAAATATGATGATTTCGAAATGAATTTTATTTGAAGCAAATATGATATTTTGATATTAAGTATGCATTGCTTTCGAAATGTAAAAGTACCAACCGATGTGTAAAAATACGTTTGGTTACTAAAGAGACCGTAGCCTCTTATTGGCACATTCTCTATTAATATTGGAACCACTTTAACAACAGTGTACACGTAGAAGTCTCTGGAATGAAGTGGTTGGATTTGACGTTGTTTTTGGATGTGTAGAAAGAGAACGATGATGGATTGGCCTGACACTTGTGTTAATTTGAAATGACTAAACAGGAGCCGTACGGGTCAATGAGACTAGCTACCTCTAGCGGACACACTTCTTCGTATTTCCATCATTTACATTATGATTGATTGGTGCGCACCCTCTGATTTTGGGAGTGTTGGACGCGTGGGTCATTATGGGTTACCACTGGTCGGAAAGAGTAAACTGGTAGTATCCTACCTTGGGCATTGCCTCATGTTCCTTGTCATATTTTTATCCTTATACGAGACCCCTACGATTTTGGTTTAGTGTTGTTGTATCACGGCGCATCACTGCCTATCGATATGCTATTGGTGGTGTCAAATGCAAACTGTATGCCAATGCTTATAAATGCATTAAGGGGGATTAATGTAAAGTTTTAACGTTAAGAAAAATATTTATTTTATTGATTAGACATTTTATATGTAGTGTTATATTCTACTACATATAATATTTTGACGGATCCTTAAGAAATGTAAAATCCTGTAACATCTCTTGAGCTTTTGCGCGCATGTTATACACTGGATATGAGATGTGAAACTCCGTAAACATCTCTATCGCCATGCAATCATGTTATATGCGATATCGATTTAACTCATATAAGGATGTTTTAGTCCCGACTCGAATGTTTTGTCTTTTCATTACGCTTGGGTCAGCCCTGAGTTTTTCAGTGCATTAAAGATCATTTTCTAGAGGATGAAGATAAAGATTTGGTATATTATTACTATTATTATTCCTGCATCACGTTGTCTGCGGCATTATTTTATTTATCCCTATTGTATATATAGCTCTGATAAATTTTGTTTAAATTATAATCAATGTATAACATAAACAGCTTCATGAATTGTTTATTTGATTATTATATTTTATCGTTCCGCTGCAAGATTCTGTGTTTGTTTCTTCTTCTTTTCTTATTTTTCTTGATTAGCTCCATTGATTATCTACGTTCCAGATTTTTTAAGTCATACATGTGGACTATTGTCAATTTAAACCTTTCGCTATTTGGGTCCTCATAGTTGGTATCAGAGCTTTGGTTTAGCAATAACCTTAGCATTATGGGGTTCGACTCATTAGAGATAGGGTAGTAATACCCTAGAATGAGTCGTTTGAGTGTATAAATATATGAGAGAGCGTACTTGTTAGTGTTGTAGAAAATATTTTATATTATGTTGTTTGAATTGTTAAGTTTGAATTTTTGGTTCTAATATGTACGTAGGACACCATTATATCGATAGGGATTCCAAAACAATTGAACAAAGCAAATCAACATAATATTGTTTTCGAAATTTGATAAATAAAATAATTTTACCTAGGATTATATTTATATATAAAAGAATGGTTTTCTAAAATTTAGATAGTTAAATGAATTGGTTGTTAGAAATGATGATATTGATCATTATCGTTTATTGTTGGATTAGTCAATAATTATAAATTATTAGCTATTATATGATTATAAGAAAATGAAACTATACAAATGTGATTTGTAAAATATAATTTGCAAGTAAAATGAATATAAAATTGAGAATTTGAGAAATTTAATTTCCGATGTTTCTGAAAAAGGTTTTCAAGGTTTGAAAAATAATATCAGTATTGTTTAAAAATATATATAAATACAAATTGTTTTCAAATAAATTTTAAAAAGGAATGAATTCAATACTCCCCTCTTCTATAGCTGGAAAATAATTTCGATGATGACTGCACAACATCATCGACGTTCGTTTTCGAGTCTCAAAGTGGGGGAGACTTCTGAGAAGCTTTGCTACAAAATTGTTTTGATAAACAGATTTTGGATTAAACTCCAAAAGTATGATTTGATATACAAAAGATATATGTATATATACTTATTTCAAATGATTTGAAATGAATCTGGTATTTAAAATTTTTAAGTTCTGTCAATTAATAATCTTCAAATTATTTGAATGAAATGAAATATTTGAATAACGAGACTTATAAAAAAAAAGAATTAAGAAATCTAAGCTAAATGTTTTTAGAAACTTTAGAGTTGCAGTTTGCAAACCTAAATTGAAAGTAAAGAAAATTTAAACAAGTTAAATAGTGAACATTCTAATTAAGTAAAATGAATCAGGTTAATTTGTATAATACCAAATTGCATTCTAATAACATATAATAAGACTCACCGAATGTTAAAAGTTAAAGGTTAAAAGGATGATTTGGATATGTAATGGGATATTATACAAGTAAACAAAACTTAAAAGAAATTAAAATGTATATAAATGGAAATTTAGTCATAATAATAAATGTTATATACTTAATTAATATAATATGAAATGATTAATGACTAAATGGAATAACTAAGTGGAACTTAAAAAAGTAGACAAATGAATTAAATAATATCTTTGTGAATTGGCTATATAATTAAATATAAATTTGCAAAGAAATTTTGAAATCAAACCTGTAACCTTTGAGATAATTATAAACTTAGATAAAGTCATATATAAGAAGTTGGACTTTTATAGACTGATTATAAACTAAAGTGATGATTAATAAAATGTTTCACAAATAAATTTTTTATTAAATGAAATTATGAAAATAAATATGAATTACGTTGAAAAGAAACTTAGGTAAGGATATAAGAAATAATTCATTAATGATGTTGATGCTATAAATGGAGATATGAACATTATAATTCAAATGTTTCGCGAAAATGCAAAGTAAAGTTTATAGTTTATAACTTTGATAAACTTTAGTTAAACAAGATGTTAAATTAATTGAATGTGGATGTTAAAGGATGGAAGCTAATATTGAATTATGAAATGAACTTTAACTTATGAAAAGCTAACCGAAATGAATAAATGGAAGAAGTTAGTGAATTATATTAATAAAATGAGTAAATGAAATAACATTGATTTAAAATGAAAATGAACTAAAGTGTAGAATGAATGTGAATAATGAATTGATATGAAATGTTGCTAAACGTAAAATGAAATAATTGAAATTTAAAAAATTGAATTGAATAAATTGAATACAAATGAAATAGATTTGAATAAATTGGAAGTAAATCAATTAATTGTTGATGAAATTTGGATGTTAATAAGAAATGAAGTATATAAATTGAAATATTGATATTGGAAATGTAAATGGTAATAGTTTGGATTAATTGGATAAATATTAATAATTATGAATGGTTTTTTGTTTGTAAATCATCAGTTTTATTGTTCTGGCTGCATATGATTGTTTTGTCGTGTATTGGTGCTAACATTTACGATTTGGATTCAAAATTCATGCTATGTTATTCTATTCAACTCATATATGCTTTCCATATCTTCGTAAGTGACTAATATTCTAAATTAAGTTGAGTTAGGTACATACGAAGACAGGCTGGACGTATAGTGGATTTATATGCCTTTGCTTGCTTAATACGAGCGAACTCGCTCCTATTAAGAATAATAAGGTACATTTCCCGGATTATATATCGTACTTTTATATTTTTCCCTTCAGGATGCCTCATCGTTGAGATGTACATTTGATATATATTTGGGGTATATATTAGATTGTAAAATTTTTCTGATCGAGCTCCGCAAACGAGACTCTACTGAAATTTTCTGTAAATCCGGGAGTTAGAAAATTTTTGAAGTTTTAAAAATTTTGTATACCTTGTTTTTATATATAGGTTATATTTTCCATAAAAAAGATATTAGAGTGGCGTAGTAGGAGCGTAGTAATAGTTTTGCAAATACGATGTTTATTTTTCTAAGTTAATTATTTTGAGAAAATGTATCAAGTGTTAAATTTTGTACTTAGTACCTTTTCAAGAACGAAAAGTTTTGAGTAGGGGGAGAATGTGACGGCCCATATTTTTGGCTATTTTAAATTATTAAATTTAACATGAATATTGAATAAAAATGGTTAGAAAATAAAATATTAATGAATTATTTATGTAATTTATTTGATATGAACTTAGATAATATTTTTAAATAAATAATTTTGAAGATTTAAGCAATAATAAATATTGAAATGGAATTCTATGTATCAAATGTATTGTAATCAATAACTTGAATTGAATAATAATGTTGAATGAATATGAAATTAAAGTAGTTGTTTTATTATTTGAATTTTACGCTTCAATTAAATTAATAAATCTTGCTTTCTAATCTTTAAATCAACCAATTGTTATATTATGAATAGAGTTAGCATTATTTTCAATTAATTCCTTAATTTATACAAATATAACATTAAATTGAGATTCATTGCAATTTATTACAAACTTGATTTAATGGACTACGTAAATGATTACTTTATAATAATCGTTGCCACTAACCCTTAATCATATTTGTATAAGTTATCATTTTCAAACAATTACATAAGGAACATTGATTTTTATCCAATCACTATTTATTCATTTTTAATTCATTGATTAATCCAATATTTACATTTACTTTTCTTATATTAATTTATTACCAAATATTTCTATTTACCATCAATTATAACCCAAATAGTTGTCTCAATCAATTGGGATTGTATTGAAATTAGTTTACATTTCATTTCCGTTATAAATTCATTAACAAGTTACAAATTTCCTTTATTGATACATCACTTACGTTCATAACTAATTACATTAGTTTTATCCCATTACACTAATATACACCTATTTACCTCTTAATTTGAATAAATATTCCATTTCTAAATGTGTATTTCTACCAATTGTGCACATTAATTTAGGTTTAAATCCAATTAACGAATTTACCTTAATTCCATTCTTTTTACCCCTTTATTACCTTATAAATAAATTTATGATTCTATTCAATTTACATTCACACTTCCGTTATTTTATTAATTACCATTAAAGTAACGTTTATTATCAACAACAAACATTATAATTACTAATCTAGATTGATTGTATAGATTTTCCATTTATTACGTATTACTTCATCGGTTAATAGAACATTAAATTCATTAAATTTCCACAAATTATATCATTGCATTAATTAATACAATATTCCCATTTGTTTTCCTATATTCAATTCTTAGCCTAGTATAACAATTCTCATTACTTCAATTAATTGTAATTTCATTTCAATTGTTAATACTTAGCTTTAATTTCCATGGTTGCATTTCATTTTTAACATTTACTTCAATATAAATTATAAAATTTTTATTTCTTCCTAAATTTAATTACAAATCTTAATTAAATTAATCAATTTATTTATAAAAATTTACGGGTCGTTACACTCTCCCCACTCAAAACTTTTCGTCCCCGAAAAAAAAAAAGATAAAAGAAGAATTAAGAAATCAATATATCTTACTTAAAATATTAAATTTATAAACAAATAAATTTACAAAATAAAATAATTTAAAATAAAATATACTACCATTAAATCCTTTATACTCAAATTAATAAAGTTTGGAAAAACACTTTCAAAATGTTTTCTATGTCCAAAATTTATGAAAAATTTCGGGAGAGTCTTCTTTGTATGGAGAGGCTCGGAAGAAAACATAATATCAAATATAACAATATATAACATATATTTTTCAAAATAATATATGTCACAACACGGGAAAACAATATAATAGCGCTATAAATCGTAATCCGAAAACGTACCTATTTGTCGGGCAATTAACGCTCAATTATGAAACCAAAAGCAGTAGCATTTTGCTTCCATAACCTGTATTTCACTTATATAATATGAAAGGGTTAATAATTATATAAAATGAAATATTAAGTTGTTTCAACCATAATACCATCATCACACAAATCAATCATCACATAGAATCAACACGAATCAATCATTCATTCATATCAAACAAAACAAATAGTTGTTCGGGTTCAAAACTTTAAATTGTACAGAATGAAAAATAAACTACTAAGCGCACCATTTACTCAACAGCCTCTGATGAAGCTAAATAGATTAGTCATACATCCAAACAATTTTAAAGTATCCTTACCCAAACAACCATAAACCAAAACAAACAACAACAATTTCAAACAACAGATTTAGTTTATCCTTATTAATTTCATTCATACATTTGTTGTTTGATTTCTCTTTTTCATTCATATAATGGTTTATCTTTTTAATTTACATTTATTTCTTACAAATTTATTTAGAAATAACTTCAACTTATTTACTTAAGCTTAAAATTTCTTACTTACAATACCTGCCTTCTATTATATTTAATTAGTAGTATTTCGATTATACTTAAGTTTATAACAACTACAACACCAAATTCTTATTTATTAAAGAATTTCATTAATTACTTTCCTTACCTCAAGTTTATTACTTGTATAATATCTATTACATTTTCTAATTACATTTCAACTTTTTATATCTTTTGGTAAGTCATATATATGCCTTTAAGAATGTAATTGAAAGTTACACAAGTTTATTTTATTTCTCTTAATTAACTTAATGCTTAATAATAATATCCTTTGTCTTATAGGATTCAAATTTCAAATTTCCTTTAATCCCATTTATAACTTAGCATTAAATCACTTATTTTAATTAAAGGTTCCAATTTATAAATTAGTTACAACCCATTTCCTCCAAAAATTGGAACTATTGATTAACGGAAACTTAAGAACTAAATACCGGGTTAAATTTCAAATCATTTTAAAATAACAGATAAATATACACTTATAATTTATATATCCAATTATAATTAAAACAATTTAAAATTTTATATTTGGTTTATCAAAACAAATATGCAGTAAACTACTACAGTGGCTTTCCCACTTTGAAACTCGAACATGAATGTCGATGATGCGTGCACTCATTACCGAAGTTATTTTCCAGCAGCAGAGAGGGAAGTACCTGACTTATTCCTTTCCAAAATTTCTTAAAACAATTCTTTCAAATTATATTGAAATATTCATATCAGAAAATACTTCTAATAATAATATTATTATATTTCAAAATCATTCAAAAGAAATTTTCAAAACCCCGGAACTTAAGTTCTATAATTTCCAGTTTATTCTTATTTATTTTACTTTTCAAACCCTACATTGACTAATATTTATAAATTACACTACCTAACAACCAATATATTACAACCAAATATATATCATTTATAAATATAATTTTTTATATAGAAAATATAATAGGCAAAATTAGTTCATTCACCTATATTCAAAAACAAATATTGTGTCGGTCTGTCCTATTAAGCGTTTAGAAATCCCTGTTGATGTCATAGCGTCCTATGCACCAACCAGAATCTATAAATGCAAAACGAAACAAATTAACACAATATTAAAACCCTTTTTGTAACACTAATAAATACGCTCTCTCATATATACACTCAGCGACTCATCATAGGGTATTACTATCCGATTGATAAGAGTCAAATCCCACAAAGCTAAGGTTTATCGCTAAACCAAAGCTCTGATACCAGATGTAACGTCCCTCCTTTCCGCACGCTTTAAATCGACGATAAACCAAACACGTCAGACTTAAACCATACAGAATGGCGGATTGTTATGGGGTAAATAAGAAAAAGCAGGGAAGGAAAATTAAACAAAATAGAATCTTGCAGCGGAACGATAAAATATAATAATCAAATATACAGTTCATGAAGCTGTTTACAAAATATTTGATTATTCTTATAAAATATATATCAAAGTTACACATACCAAAGAATAATAACAATGCAGCGGAACAATGTGATGTAGTGGAACACTACAGTAAATAATAGTAATAATACAATCTTCGTCTTTGTCCTCCAGAAATAAGGCCTTCAATCCTGAAATGCTCAGGCTGGCCCGAGCGAATTGCAGAGACAAAACACTCGAGTCAGAACTAAAAGAACTTATGTAAGTTAAACCAACATTCAATAATATGAGTGGAACGGCGTCGGAGATGTTTACGGGATTTGACATCTCCTATCCAATGTCTAACGTGAGTGCAGTAACTCAAGAGATGCTCGGGATTCACATCTCCTAAGGATCCGTTAAACTATTAACTATGTAGTAATATTTCGCTATTATAATAATGTCTATTAATAAAATAAACTTACTTTTTTCATAGCATTAAGGGGTTACCCATATAGCCCTTAACACGTAATAGTCCCAGTAGTCCATCCAATATCGTAGTCCCTTCTGATCGAGAAGCCACCAGAGGATACCACACGGGCTAGGGAGAAAATCAAACTCGTACAAGGCGCGGTAGGGTAGGTGACACGGCACAACTAGGAGATGTCTGTGTAGATATACCAATTACGCTTTCGGGCCAGTGGAAACGCGTAGCGCGCAGCTATCTCCCACCTTGAGCCACACCCCTAAATAAAAAAAATCAAAAGTGGCCACCGAATCGATCCAAAAGTCAAAGTATAATATCGAAGGGATGTGTCCGATCAAAGGTGCTACCTCATTAGCCCGTCAATCGCTCATGTTTTAGCCACCTTATGCCAACTCACGGGAGTCGGGTCCACGTATTTACCTCAAAGGAAACACCGCCACCATCCTACTTCATTCTGGAATCTCCCCCGCATACATGGTTGTCAAAGTGGTTTTCGATATCGACAGAGAGTATGCCCATATCCGATCCTGGTCTCTTTGCCAACCAATCGATATTATAACACCACGGTTATTTCAAAATAATTATACTTCAAAACCAGGATATAATATTCATTTTAAAACCATATAAATACGATATCATTTTCGTTTAAAAACCAAATCAATATGATATCATTTATAAAACCCAAATCAATATAATATCATTTTTATTTCAAATATATCATTTTCCCAAATTCATAGCATTTTCAAATCATAATACCTTAAAACCCAAAATTGCAATATAACTTCCAATACTTAAATGGTTTAATATTGAATTACTTTAATAATAAAATAGCTTTCTAAATTTCACAAATAAATTCCAAATACCGATTTGAACCTCCAATTAAACCATTTCAATTTCCATATAATTCAAAGCTTTAAATATTCCACCATTTCAAAACTAATTCTTTGATAATTCCATATATATCAAATTTAATTACTATTATTTAGATTTGAAATGTCTACTTAATAAATCCAATATAATTTAAGTAAAACTTTTAACTTCAACAACAAGATATCTTTTTAATTTATTTAACTTGATATACTCATTTAAATCAACTTGATATTCATTTAAATCACTCCAAACAAAAATCAAGTTATAACAATCACACCCTTTAAAATTTCTAAATTTTATTAAATTCCGAATAAATTCCATATTCATCTTCCAACCTTATTCTCATTTAACTCATTATAAACTCCAGAAATTTAACTTAAATAAATGCTTAATCATATTTTATCTTAATAAAATCAAGCTTAATTATTAACTTCTTTTATACTTCAAAACAACTTTATACATAGCTTAAAACCCAGAATTTAACTATATATAAAATAACATTTATAAAATCCAAATCACTATCTCATAAAACCATATATTTCTTTACAAAACCATAGAAAATCATTTCAAAATATTTTTATATATAGACCTCGGTGTCTGTATATAATTTTCTACCCTATGGTCAAGTGATATGGATATTTATCATTTCAATCCAAAATTTAAAATAAAAATACGGTTATATATCATTTTAAACCGCAATCCCAAATAAAATAAAGTGCATAACAAATTTGCAGTTTAAACAATATAAAATACAACATCCATTCATCCAATATCAATCATTAACCATTTATTACAACCATCATCCAATTTAAACAATAACATCAATATAGAGTAGAAATAAACAACAAGTAATTACAGGCAGTTTATATTCAATAATAAATTAATTTAACTGGCAGTTTATATGCAATAATAAATTGAATACCAATTTAATTCAATAAATTAAATTTTAAATGGAATGATGATAAAAATATAACAAATAGCAATAAATAATTTTTTAATCACATCAAAAATTAGTTTAACACACATAAGAAATTTTAAAAATTGTGAGTGGGTTAAAGCACTCACCTTTTGAATTTAAATCCAATTTAAACCCAAAATGGGACAGTCTTATAATCCATCCAAACTGACGCCATAATGTCCGGAATTCAGATACGATCCTAACAAAAGAAACCGTGCGTAAAGCGGATATCATATGCAAAAGTTATACGCGTTAGAAGTTATAAAATCAAAATTTAAAATAAATAAATAAATTACTAATCAAGGCCACGTCAGCGTACATCTCCCCCAGCAAGCCCTAATTGAAAATATTAATGCATACAAACATGCTGCTGTAGCCGCCGTTCGACTCATTCGTCGTCGATAAACTCTCGCCGCCGTCCACATTGGAGGTTGCCACCACGGTCTACACCCAGCGCCGCACCCCCTGGCCATGCGCGCACGACCCCGGCCCCCATATTTGATACGCCGTCGCAACCATATTCATGCCGATCGAGGCAAATCCGGTCGTCCAGGACCCAAGTCGAACCCATGGATCTGCATGATTTGACCTCCTCTACGCGACTATACCCTCAGATCATCGTCACGTCGCAAATCCGCCGTTGGATCGAAACCCTAGCCTACGAACGGCTGAGGTTAAACTTGAATTTCTGGATAAACGATGCATCGAACAGAAAGACGAATTACAGTTTTGAGATGCATTCATTGAGAGCTTCGATATATAATTATTTTGAATTCTTTTTGAGGAGTTTGAAATTTCACTTTGATTTTTGAATTGCAATTGGATTTGAAATTGTCTGCCATTGAAATGAAGAGGTGAAGAGGAATTGTACGCACAGACAAATGAGAAATAGAGGTAGGCTAGGATTTATAACAGGGTATATGCAGGCAACGTTGAAATAGAATAGATGGACCCGATTTATAAACGCGTTGAATGATGAATGGCCCGAAAAGCCCGTTTCGACTCCGGAACGAAATTGTATCAACCCATATATCAAAATAGATGTTTTAAAATATTTTAAACTCGATGAAACAAGTTTCAAGTCCAAATTCCATCGTATGAAGCAGTTATGCAAAATCAAAATTTTCCAAATTGATTTCAAATGATTTCAATTTCATTGATTTCAAGGCATTTCGAGTCTGTACGATCAAATGACAAGTCCGATCGCTACGAAACTTGAAATCCTACAATAATTCACCATTACGGATCCGATGAAAATAGTTTCGTCGAAATCCGAGTCAGTGGCCAAAATGGCTATTTTTACATTAATTAAATAAATTAATAATTAATTAAATCCAATTTTAATTTCCATTCTATAATCGATAATTCCATCAAATTTAACTTTCTCAATCATTTACGACAATTTAAACAAATTTAAATGTCAATTTAGAGTTGATAAATTTATCAATTTTAGTATTAACCTCAATTTCATTTAATTCAAAATTATAAATTTAGTTTTCAAAAATTCTATTTAATTTACTTTTCATTCTTATTATTCAATTCATTATTATCCAACGGATGAAATTAACATTGGTTTATGGTTTATTACATTATTATTCTCAAATTTCATCTTAATTTCAATTAACGCAAAATTTAATATTCAATTTCATTAAATTGCAATTAATCCAATTATGGAATTTTACGCTTCAATTAAATTAATAAATCTTGCTTTCTAATATTTAAATCAACCAATTGTCATATTATGAATAGAGTTAGCATTATTTTCAATTAATTCCTTAATTTATACAAATATAACCTTATATTGAGATTCATTGCAATTTATTACAAACTTGATTTAATGGACTACATATATGATTACTTTATAATAATCATTGCCACTAACCCTTAATCATATTTGTATAAGTTATCATTTCCAAGCAATTACATACGGAACATTGATTTTTATCCAATCACTATATATTCATTATTAATTCATTGATTAATCCAATATTTACATTTACTTTTCTTATATTAATTTATTACCAAATATTTCTATTTACCATCAATTATAACCCAAATAGTTGTTTCAATCAATTGGGATTGCATTGAATTAATTATTTATTAGTTTACATTTCATTTCCGTTATAAATTCATTAACAAATTACAAATTTTCTTTATTGATACATCACTTACATTCATACCTAATTACATTAGTTTTATCCCATTACACTAATATATGCCTATTTACCTCTTAATTTGAATAAATATTCCATTTCTAAATGTGTACTTCTATCAATTGTACACGTTAATTTAGGTTTAAATCCAATTAACGAATTTACCTTAATTCCATTCTTTTTACCACTTTATTACCTTATAAATAAATTTACGATTCTATTTAATTTACATTCACACTTCCGTTATTTTATTAATTACCATTGAAGTAACGTTTATTATCAACAATAAACATTATAATTACTTATCTACATTGATTGTATAGATTTTCCATTTATTACGTATTACTTCATCGGTTAATATAACATTGATTTCATTAAATTACCACAAATTATATCATTGCATTAGTTAATACGATATTCCCATTTGTTTTTCTATGTTCAATTCTTAGCCTAGTATAACAATTCCCATTACTTCAATTAATCGTAATTTCATTTCAGTTGTTAATACTTAGCTTTAATTTCCATGGTTGCATTTCATTTTTAACATTAACTTCAATATAAATTATATAAAAAAAAATTCTTCCTAAATTTAATTACAAAATATTAATTAAATTAACCAATTTATTTATCAAAATCTACGGGTCGTTACACTCTCCTCCACTTAAAACTTTTTGTCCCCGAAAAGGAAAAAGAAGAGAAAAGAAGAATTAAAAAATCAATATATCTTACTTAAAATATTAAACTTATAAACAAATAAATTTACAAAATAACATAATTTAAAATAAAACATACTAATTTATAACCATTAAATCCTTTATACTCAAATTAATAAAGTTTGTAGAAACATTTTCAAAATATTTTCTAAGTCCAAAATTTATGGAAAATTTCGACAAAGTCTCCTTTATATGGAGAGGCTCGGAAGAAAATATAATATCAAATATAACAATATATAATATATATTTTTCAAAATAATATATGTCCCAACATGGGAAAACAATATAATAGCGCTATAAATCGCAATCCAAAAACGTACCTATTTGTGGGGCAATTAACGCTTAATTATGAAACCAAAAAGCAGTAGCATTTTGCTTCCACAACCCGTATTCCACTTATATAATCTGAAAGGGTTAGTAATTATATAAAATGAAATATTAAGTTGTTTCAACCAAAATACCATCATCATACTAATCAACCATCACATAGAATCAATACAAATCAATCATTTGTTCATATCAAACATAACAAATAGTTGTTCGGGTTCAAAACTTTAAATTGTACAGAATGAAAAATAAACTACTAAGCGCACCATTTACTCAACAGTCTCTGATGAAGCTAAATATATTATTAATACATCCAAACAATTTTAAAGTGTCCTTACCCAAACAACCATAAACCAAAACAAACAACAACAATTTCAGACAATAGATTTAGTTTATCTTTATTAATTCCATTCATACATTTGTTGTTTAATTTCTCTTTTTCATTCATATAATGGTTTATCTTTTTAATTTACATTTATTTCTTACAAATTTATTTAGAAATAACTTCAACTTATTTATTTAAGTTTAAATTTTCTTACTTAAAATACTGCCTTCTATTATATATAATTAGTAGTATTTCGATTATACTTAAGTTTATAACAACTACAACGCCAAATTCTTATTTATTAAAGAATTTCATTAATTACTTTCACTACCTCAAGTTTATTGCTTGTATAATATCTATTATATTTTCTTATTACATTTCAACTTTTTTATATCTTTTGGTAAGTTATATATATGCTTTAAGAATGTAATTGAAAGTTACACAAGTTTATTTTATTTCTCTTAATTCACATAATGCTTAATAATAATAACCTATGTCTTATAGGTTCCAAATTTCAAATTTCCTTTAATCCCATTTGTAACTTAGCATTAAATCACTTACTTTAATTAAAGGTTCCAATTTATAAATTAGTTACAACCCATTTCCTACAATAATTGAAACTATTGATTAACGGAAACTTAAGAATTAAATACCGGGTTAAATTTCAAATCATTTTAAAATAACAGATAAATATATACTTATAATTTATATATCCAATTATAATTAAAACAATTTATAATTTTATATTTGGTTTATCAAAACAAATATGCAGTAAACTACTACAGTGGCCTTCCCACTTCGAAACTCGAAAATGAATGTCGATGACACTCACTCATCACCGAAATAATTTTTAAGCGACAGAGAGGGAAGTACATGACTTATTCCTTTCGAAAATTTCTTAAAACAATTCTTTCAAATTATATTGAAATATTTATATCACAAAATACTTCTAATAATATTATTATTATATTTCAAAATCATTCAAAAGAAATTTTCAAAACCCCGAAACTTAAGTTCTATATTTCCAGTTTATTCTTATTTATTTTACTTTTCAAACCCTACATTAACTAATATTTATAAATTACACTTCCTAACAACCAATATATTACAACCAAATATATATCATTTATAAATCTAATTTTATATACAGAAAATATAACAAGCAAAATTATTTCATTTACCTATATTCAAAAACAAATATTGTGTCGGTTTGTCCTATTAAGCGTTTAGAAATCCCTATTGATGTCATAGCGTCCTATGCACCAACCAGAATCAATAAATGCGAAATGGAACAAATTAACACAATATTAAAACCCTTTTTATAACATTAACAAATACGCTCTCTCATATATACACTTAGCAACTCATCATAAGGTATTACTACCATATTGATAATAGTCAAACCCCACAAAGCTAAGGTTTATCGCTAAACCAAAGCTCTGGTACCAGATGTAACGTCTCGCCTTTCCGTACGCTTTAAACCGACGATAAACCAAACACGTCATACTTAAACCATATAGAAGGGCGGATTGTAAATAAGAAAAAGTAGAGAAGGAAAAATAAAAAAAATAGAATATTGCAGTGGAACGATAAAATATAATAATCAAATATACAGTTCATGAAGCTGTTTACAAAATATTCGATTATTCTTATAAAATATATATCAGAGTTACACATACCAAAGAATAATAACAAAGCAGCGGAACAATGTGATGCAGGGGAAACTATAGTAAATAATAGTAATAATACAATCTTCGTCTTCGTTCTTCAGAAATAAGGCCTTTAACTCCTGAAATGCTAAGGCTGACCCGAGCGAATTGAAAAGATAAAACACTCGAGTTAGAACTAAAAGATCTTATGTAAGTTAAATCAACATTTAATAATATGAGTGGAACGGCGTCAGAGATGTTTACGGGATATGACATCTCCTATCCAGTGTCTAACATGAGTGCAGTAACTCAAGAGATGCTCGGGATTCACATCTCCTAAAAATCCGTTAAACTATTTATTATGTAGTAATATTTCTCTATTATAATAATGTCTATTAATAAAATAAACTTAATTTTTTCATAGCATTAAGGGTTTGCCCATATAGCCCTTAACACGTAATAGTCCCAGTAGTCCATCCAATGTCATGTTCCCTCCTGATCAGGAAGCCACCAGAGGATACCACACGGGCTACGGGAGAAAACCAAACTCGTACAAGGCGTGATAGGGTAGGTGAAACAGCACAACTAGGCAATGCCAGGGTAGATATACCAATTACGCTTTCAGGCCGGTGGTAACGCATAGCGTTCACCTACCGCCCACCTCGAGCCACACCCTCAAATAAAAAAAAAAATCAAAAGTGGCCACCGAATCAATCCAAAAATCAAAGTATAATATCGAAGGGATGTGTCCGATCAAATGTGCTACCTCATTAGCCCGTCAATCGCCCATGTTTTAGCCGCCTTATGCCAACTCACGTGAGCCCGGTCCACGTATTTACCTCAAAGGAAACGCCGCCGCCATCCTACTTCATTCTGGATTTCCCACGCATACACGGTTGTCAAAGTGGTTTTCGATGTCGACAGAGAGTATGCCCATATCCGATCCCGGTCTCTTTACCAACCAATCGTTATTATAACACCGCGGTCATTTCAAAATAATTATACTTCAAGACCAGGATATAATATTCATTTTAAGACCATATAAATACGATATCATCTTCGTTTAAAAACCAAATCAATATGATATCATTTATAAAACCCAAATCAATATAATATCATTTTTATTTCAAATATATTCTTTTCCCAAATTCATAGCATTTAAAAATCATAATACCTTAAAACCCAAAATTTTGAAACATAACTTCAAATACTTAAATGGTTTAATATTGAATTTAATAATAAAATAGCCTTTTAAATTCCACAAATAAATTCCAAATACCGATTTGACCTCCAATTAAACCATTTCGATTTCCATATAATTCAAAGCTTTAAATATTCCACCATTTCAAAACTAATTCTTTGATAATTCCATATATATCAAATTTAATTGCTATTCTTTAGATTTGAAATGTCTACTTAATAAATCCAATATAATTTAAGTAAAAATTTTAACTTCAACAACTAGATATCCTTTTAATTTATTTAACTTGATATATTCATTTCAATCAACTTGATATTTATTTAAATCACTCTAAACAAAAATCAAGTTATAACAATCATACCCTTTAAAATTTATAAATTTTATTAAATTCCAAATAAATTCCATATTCATCTTCCAACTTATTCTCATTTTAATCATTATAAACTCCAGAAATTTAACTTAAATAAATGCTTAATCATATTTTATCGTAATAAAATCAAACTTATTTATTAACTTCTTTTATACTTCAAATCAATTTTATACATAGCTTAAAACCCATAAATTAACTATATATAAAATAATATTTATAAAATCCAAATCACTATCTCATAAAACCATATATTTCTTTACAAAACCATAAAAAATCATTTCAAATATTTCTATATATAGACCACGGTGTCTGTATATAATTTTCTACCCTATGGTCAAGTGATACGGATATTTATCGTTTCAATCCGTAATTTAAAGTAAAAATATGGTTATATATCATTTCAAACCGCAATCTCGAATAAAATAAAGTGCATAACCAATTTGCAGTTTAAACAATATAAAATACAACATCCATTCATCCAATATCAATCATCAACCATTTATTACAACCATAATCCAATTTAAACAATAACATCAGTACAGAATAGAAATAAACAACAAGTAATTACTGGCCGTTTATATTCAATAATAAATTAATTTAACTGGCAGTTTATATGCAATAATAAATTGAATACCAGTTTAATCCAATAAATTAAATTTTAACTGGAATAATGATAAAAATATAACAAATATAAATAAATAAATTTTTAATCACATCACAAATTAATTTAACACACATAAGAAATTTTAGAAATTGTGAGTGGGTTAAAACACTCACCTTTTGAATTTAAATTGAATTTAAATCCAATTTAAACCCAAAAATGGGACAGTCTTAGAATCTTTCCAAACCAGTGCTATAATGTCCAGAATTCAGATGCGATCCTAACAAAAGAAACCGCGCGTAAAATGGATATCATATGCAAAAGTTATACGCGTTTGAAGTTATAAAATCAAAATTTAAAATAAATAAATAAATAAATTAATAACCGAGGCCACGTCAGCATACATCTCCCTCCAGCAAGCCCTAATCAAAAATAGTAACGCACACGAAAACGCTGCTGTAGCCGCCGTTCGACTCATTCGTCGTCGATAAACTCTCGCCGCCGTCCACATCGGAGGTCGCCACCATAGTCTACACCCAGCGCCGCACCCCCCCCCCCCCCCCCCAGCCAGGAGCGCACGACCCCGGCCCCCATAGTTGATGCGCCATCGCAGCCCTACTCACGCCGATCGAGGCAAATTCGGTCGTCTAGGACCCAAGTCGAACCCATGGATCTGCATGATTTGACCTCCTCTACGCGACTATACCCTCAGATCATCGTCACGTCGCAAATCCGCCGTTGGATCAAAACCCTAGCCTACGAACGGCTGAGGTTAAACTTGAATTTCTGGATAAACGATGCATCGAACAGAAAGACGAATTACAATTTTGAGATGCATTCATTGAGAGCTTCGATATATAATTATTTTGAATTCTTTTTGAGGAGTTTGAAATTTCACTTTGATTTTTGAATTGCAATTGGATTTGAAATTGTCTGCCATTGAAATGAGGAGGTGAAGAGGTATTGTACGCACAGACAAATGAAAAATAGAGGTAGGCTAGGGTTTATAACATGGTATATACAGGCAATGTTGAAATAGAATAGGTGGACCCGATTTATAAACGCGTTGAACGATGAATGGCCCGTAAAGCCTGTTTCGACTCCGGAACGAAATTGGGTCAACCCATATATCAAAATAGATGTTTTAAAATATTTTAAACTCGATGAAAAAAGTTTCAAGTCCAAATTTCATCGTATGAAGCAGTTATGCAAAATCAAAATTTTCCAAATTGATTTCAATTTCATTGATTTCAAGGCATTTCGAGTCTGTACGATCAAATGACAAGTCCGATCGCTACGAAACTTGAAATCCTACAATAATTCACCGTTACGGATCCGATGAAAATAGTTTCGTCGAAATCCGAGTCAGTGGCCAAAATGGCTATTTTTACATTAATTAAATAAATTAATAATTAATTAAATCCAATTTTAATTTCCATTCTATAATCGACAATTCCATCAAATTTAACTTTCTCAATCATTTAAACGATTTAAACAAATTTAAATGTCAATTTAGAGTTGATAAATTTATCAATTTCAGTATTAACCTCAATTTCATTTAATTCAAAATTATAAATTTAATTTTCAAAAATTCTATTTAATTTACTTTTCATTCTTATTATTCAATTCATTATTATCCAACGGATGAAATTAACGTTGGTTTATGGTTTATTACATTATTATTCTCAAATTTCATCTTAATTTCAATTAACGCAAAATTTAATATTAAATTTCATTAAATTGCAATTAATCCAATTATGGAATTTTACGCTTCAATTAAATTAATAAATCTTGCTTTCTAATCTTTAAATCAACAATTTGTCATATTATGAATAGAGTTAGCATTATTTTCAATTAATTCCTTAATTTATACAAATATAACCTTATATTGAGATTCATTGCAATTTATTACAAACTTGATTTAATGGACTACAAATATGATTACTTTATAATAATCATTGCCACTAACCCTTAATCATATTTGTATAAGTTATCATTTCCAAACAATTACATACGGAACATTGATTTTTATCCAATCACTATTTGTTCATTATTAATTCATTGATTAATCCAATATTTACATTTACTTTTCTTATATTAATTTATTACCAAATATTTTTATTTACCATCAATTATAACCCAAATTGTTGTTTCAATCAATTGGGATTGCATTGAATTAATTATTTATTAGTTTACATTTCATTTCCGTTATAAATTCATTAACAAATTACAAATTTCCTTTATTGATACATCACTTACATTCATACCTAATTACATTAGTTTTATCCCATTACGCTAATATATGCCTATTTACCACTTAATTTGAATAAATATTCCATTTCTAAATGTGTACTTCTATCAATTATACACATTAATTTAGGTTTAAATCCAATTAACGAATTTACCTTAATTCCATTTTTTTTCCACTTTATTACCTTATAAATAAATTTACGATTCTATTTAATTTACATTCACACTTCCGTTATTTTATTAATTACCATTAAAGTAACTTTTATTATCAACAATAAACATTATAATTACTTATCTACATTGATTGTATAGATTTTCCATTTAGTACGTATTACTTCATCCGTTAATATAACATTGATTTCATTAAATTACCACAAATTATATCATTGCATTAGTTAATAAAATATTCCCATTTGTTTTTCTATGTTCAATTCTTAGCCTAGTATAACAATTCCCATTACTTCAATTAATCGTAATTTCATTTCAGTTGTTAATACTTAGCTTTAATTTCCATGGTTGCATTTCATTTTTAACATTTACTCCAATATAAATTATAAAAAAATTATTTCTTCCTAAATTTAATTACAAAATCTTAATTAAATTAATCAATTTATTTATCAAAATTTACAGGTCGTTACACTCTCCTCCACTTAAAACTATTCGTCCCCGAAAAGGAAAAAGAAGAGAAAAGAAGAGTTAAGAAATCAATATATCTTACTTAAAATATTAAATTTATAAACAAATAAATTTACAAAATAACATAAATTTAAATAAAATATACTAATTTATAACCATTGAATCCTTTATACTCAAATTAATAAAGTTTGTAGAAACATTTTCAAAATATTTTCTAAGTCCAAAATTTATGGAAAATTTCGGCAGAGTCTCCTTTGTATGGAGAGGCTCGGAAGAAAATATAGTATCAAATATAACAATATATAATATATATTTTTCAAAATAATATATGTCCCAACATGGGAAAACAATATAATAGCGCTATAAATCGTAATCCAAAAATGTAACGACCCAGAATTTTATTAAATTAAAATTTGAATATTTAATTAATTTTAAATATTTATAAGTGAATTTTTAAGTCAAATAAATTTTTATTTGAATTTTTGGATTTAATTGGATAATTAAATCGATAATTTAATATGTTAAATTATGGAAATAATTGAAAATAGAGTTAAATATGATAGAAAATGATTTGTAAAATTTTATTTAATCATACTGGAGTTATAGAAATATTTTAGAACTTTTAAAATCGAATTAAAAGTTAATTTGTGAAAATTGAATATTTTAATATTTAATAATCGACTGTAAAATAGTCAATTTTTGAACAGTCTCAGAATTGAACGAAACCAGTTCCATTGGATCCGTAATAGTTAGTTATTACCGGATTTCAATTTTCGTGTCAATCGGAGTTATCGTTTGAGCGTGGCAGCTCGAAACGCATCGAATTATTTTTAATTTAAATTTGGCGAGTTAAAATAGCCATTTTTCAAAAAGTCTCGGATTTCGACGAAACTAGTTTCATCGGATCCGTAATGTGATATTATTGTAAGATTTCAAATTTCAAGTCATTTGGATTTACCGTTTGTCCGGTACAAATTAAAACGCCTAGAAATCGACTTAAATCGGTTTAATTCAAATTGAGCGTTTTCAGCCATAACTCGCACATAC
Source organism: Allium cepa (assembly GCA_030765085.1). Lineage (NCBI taxonomy): Eukaryota > Viridiplantae > Streptophyta > Magnoliopsida > Asparagales > Amaryllidaceae > Allium > Allium cepa. Next base: position 517,267,415 of record CM060938.1, read on the forward strand.
TTCCGAATTAGCTTCCGAAACCCGTTCCATTGTGTCCGGAACGCGGGATAAACCCTAGGTACGCTGGTTACGGTGCCTAAATCGGAGTTCGGAATTTCCGGGTGAATAGTGTCGAACGAAACTCTATAAATAGACCACCATCTTCATAAATTTGATAAAAAATAACCCTAACCCTAACTAAAAACTGTAGCCGCCACTTCCTAAATTGAATGGCCAGAAAATCATCAACTTTCTCCTCCATTATCTTCAAATCCAAGCATTATTTCAAGAAAGTTTCAACTAGAATGTTGTAGAGGGCTGTGAGTACTACGTTTTCAACGGCTATGATCTAAAATGGAGTTGTATTTTGGGAGATATGGGGGCCGATAGGGGGGGACTTGCGCACGCACTCCCAGGTGGAGGAGATGGCCGAGCTTCCTAGGGTTATGGCCGAACTTAGCTTGCGACGAGAGCTTTCGCATGGTGGTGTTGTGATCGAATTTCGTTGATTATGGAAGGAGAATAATCAAACCCTAGTTAACTAAATTGGGTTCGGCCTTTTAGTGTTCAACCTGTAGATAGACGTGAGCTTGGGGAAGAAAGGGTGTGCGGTCCAGATGGTGTGATGAGGGATCCAATGGCTATAGATGGATATAGGTTATAAATTATAAAGTTTAAGTTGTAATTATTAAGTTTAAATTTGTGTAAACTTCAAAAATTCATAACTTTTTCATACGAGGTCGAAAAAATGCAAACCCAGTTGCGTTGGAATCGTATGGACGAGCACTACGCGATAGAGTTGGTTTGGAGTCGTTTGGAGTTAGTGAGAATTTCGGGTAAAATTAAACGCGCGTTTAATTTTATTCGAAATAAAAGCTAAAACGGAAAATTAAAACCAAGGTGAGAACTTCTCACTCAATCGAATAGGTTTCGATTTTATTTTAAATAGTTAGATTTAAAATATTTGAATGCATGTTTGAATGATGACTGTAAATTATTGATTGTTAAAATAGACATTATGCGCCGTTAGTAAGCGGATGTTATTTATTATAAACATATACCGCGAATATTTCATAAACAGTGAAATTGGTATTATATATAATATCAATATATATATATTGGCATATGTATATATTGCAGTTGATTGATTTCCCGTATTTTTTGCGGATGAGACCCTATTACGCCGTTATTAAGCGGATAATATTTATTAAGAACATATACCGCGATAATTTCGTACTGGAGCGAAATTGGTATTGTGCTAATGTTTTTGGATGCAGGAAACAGGTTGGAGGGATCCAACTGGATTCCTCAACAGTTTTTATTTGATTATGGATATTTTGATGTTCGTTGATTATCATATACGATATATGATGGATCGTTGTAGTCGTGATTGACTATTTGGTGTGTAGCATCATTGGACCCAGATTTTGGGATTTTAAAATGGTTTTAAAGTGATTTTTGAAAATATACTATATTTTTGGAATTGATCCATTATAAATAAATAAACGTTATAATTTTTAAAGTTATAAAATTATGGTTTTTGTGAAATATAGTTAAAAAGCTGATTTTTAGAAATACGATTAAAAGTCGATTTTTGAGAAATATGAACTAATGATTTTATAAAATAATTTAGATTGGATTTTTGAATATATGATAAAAGTTTAAATATAGGATTTATAAAATTTGATTATTTTATAAATCGAAATGATGAAATTATAAAGGAATTTAAAGACGTTTTAGAATAATAATATAAACTGATTTATATTAAGAGATTTATAAATAGATATTTATAAATCGAAATATTGACATTATAAAACGAGTCTTTATAAATGTTTAAATGAAGTGAAAATGAATTTCATAAATGAATGAAATTTATAGAATTATAAACTGTGAAGTTATAAATGAAATTTTATAAACAGTAGGTTTATAAAATTTGTGAAGTTATTTGAAGAATAGATTTGGTTAAATAAATAAATCTTATAAGTTATAAGGTTTATAAATTGAAAAGTCTTTAAAAAGGAACGATTTTGTAAAATAATCGTTTTATAAGTATTTAACTTATAATATGAACTTTTAGTCTATAATTGAGTTATAAACTGGAATAGGTAAATAAAGGAATTTATAAAAAGGAAGTTTTTATAAATAAATAGATATGGAATTTATGAACGTTGTTTTATAAATTCGCAAACGACTTATTTTGATAAGTTAATTGTTATAACTTAGAGACAGAGTTATATTCACATTTTTAGACAGTGAATAATCCTTTAAAATAAAATGAATAGAAAGGATGAAATTTGTTAATGAAGTATATTCACGTTTTTGAATAGTGAATAATACGTTAAAGAAAATGTATTGAATGTGAATGTTTTAAATAGAATTAAAACGATTTAACGATGTTTTAATTGTGTTGAGATTCGAAATCTTAGATTTCAACATTTATTGTTGAAATAGACGTTTTCGAGAAATAAAAGGAAATGGTGGACTATAACACTGTTGTTATAGTAAATGATTTCCGAAAGGAAATGGGTTGTATAGTATTGGGATTTATATATCTATTTAATTTCGAATCCCTATACTAGTGATTTTGGGACGTTGTAACGATGTTTTACGCAGCATTCGTTTTGGCCCAAATAAAAATGTTTAAGAGAATGATTTCCCTTAAAGAATGAATAATATACTTAATTCGATTTAAGTATGTTGAATATTTTCAAAGGTTGAAAATAAAAAGATTTGTCGATTACTTATTTTTGATAAGTATGGAAATGTTTTCCAATATGAAGTGAATAATTAGAATTTATCTTTTTGAAGATAAATTGAAATGAATTATTGAAATCGAATATGCATGGATATTTTGAAATATAAATTCATTATGGAATTTATATGTGAAAAGTGGAATTTGTTTGAAAATAAATATTGATTTATTTTTGAAGTGTTGAAATTATATATCTTATAAAGATATTTTGGAAAATAAATAATTTGGAAAATTATTTGGAATCTGGTGATGTGTGCATATCCAGTGATAGTTCAATAACCGACTATCAGTATTTCCCTTTGAATGGGTATTTGATGTGATTTGATTGAATTTGAATGCCACACTTATTTTTGAATAAGCGCTCACTATTCGGGTTAACCGGGAAAGGACCATGGGGTCGTATAACCCACTCCGAATATGTGATACGTCGTTATGAATCGCATTTGAAGATCGGTGTTGAAGACCGGATATTTGCGAAAGCGATAGGATGACCTGTCGATTGTCTCTGCACTGAGTTGCAACGGTATAGAGACTCCCTAAGTGATGGGAAATCCGATCAGGATTGTGAATATCCGGATTGCAAGGACTTCTTTGTAAGTGCCTTCGGTTTTGTTCGATCCCGGAACAGACTTGTATGGATTGTATGTCTGACATTACAATTTGAGATATAAAGCCGATTTCTTTCAAATATATTTCTGTTGGTGGCGGAGAATTTATTCTTTGCTTAACACCCTTCTTTGAGACGTATGTGCTCAAAGGTTATATAGTTGAAGTTATCAGCGATATATTCCCAGTTTGGTAATGTGACATGCTGAGTGATGCTGAAATGATCATTGTGTTGATTATTTGTGATAGGATCATTTATTTGATCGTCTATCTTAGTGATCATTGTGTTGATCATTTGTTGACCCAAAGCATGGCTTTTGTATAAAGTATGTTTTTGTGGACGTGAATTCGTCGAGCCTCACACCCCGTGAATGGTCAAAACAGGAAAGAAGCAGCAAGGTTATGAGGGGTAGCACCCTTTAGGATGTGTCCATTTCCTTCTGGAAAAGGGTAGTATCATGGTATGGAGCCCAGATACTTACTCATGTTGAAAACACTTTGTTATGATTGTGTGAATTGATTACGAGCGCTCGGTTGAAAAGGTCCCAAAGGACCGGGGGATGGCATATTCGGTCAGTTGTTACTCAGTTAGGAGTAACCCGGCCTTGTGTTGGTAGAGATCCGGTTTGGTTCTCGGGGATGTCTTTCCAGAGGCATTCTCAGTGGCAATGGGAAGTTCCTTGGCCTGACCATTTGTTGGAAATCCAATTCTCAATACGAAACTTTTACGGTATTAGTTGTAGAACCTGCCATTCACTTATGGCGGTCACCACTGTTTGGATGGTAGCTATAGTAGGCATAGTTCGAAATGTCTATGCTGGCTAAGATTTATATTCTACTTTCGAAATGAATTTTTTCTACACTATACACTAATAATAATATCAAATGTTATTTTAAATGCGTATCAAGCATCTTTGACTATCATAAGGAGAAATCTCCTCCGATTCTGCGTTTGCATGTGTGTGTGTGCGGGAGGCCTTATGGTAGTCTCATTTTTAAAAGCATTGCGAATTGAATTAAAAATATTCCTCTATTTTGATTTTAAAGATAAATAAACTGTTTTGAGTTCTCACACCAGTCACATGACTGACTTGGAGTTTATTGTTTTCCTTCCTAAACTCTGGGTGCCCACCAATTTCCACACGGGCAGTTAAGAGTTAGGTTTATCAGGATATTCTGGATATTCTGGAGTTGCTAGAGGCAAGCTGGATGGCATGGCGTATTACTTATATAGTATTTCTTTTTCCGCTGCACTGTTTGATGTTGTATGTTGTTGTACACTCTGATGATATGATGTAATGTAATATAATGTGACGAAATGTAATAACTGATATAGTTCTTTGTTTAAAGATTATTCATTTATTATTATATGTTGTTCCGCTGCGAATTGTGAGATTCTGTGTTGTTCTGTTGTTTTCTGTCCCGTCCTATTTTCTTCTGTTTTTTTCTTTTTCCTCTATTCTCTTTTTCTTCTATTTTTAAAATTCTTCTATCTTCTATTTTCAAATTCTCTATCTTCTTCTCTCTCTATTTCCTATCTCTTCTCTCTTCTTTCTTTTTCTTTTCTTTTTAAAACCCATAACATCTCGGTTTTCGGCCTTTGATTTCTCGGCAGTCGATAAAGTGAGTATCGATGTTGAATTTTCGAAGAACGAAAATCCGTTGACGTTACATTTGGTATCAGAGCTCTGATGGTTAAGCGAGAACCATGGTTCTGTAGGGTATTACTCATTAGAGATAGAGTCAGCAGTACTCTAGAATGAGTTTGAGTGTAACAATAGCTATGAGAGCGTATTTGTTAGTGAATATAAAATTGTTTTATATTGTGATGATTGGTTTATTGAGTGGTATATGAACTTTCGTCAGCGTGGTCCGCAAGACTATGCCGAAGGGGTTTCTAAACACTTGAATAGAACAATTCGACACAATATTGATTTTAAAACTGGGTAAATGAAATAATTTTGCCTTGATTATATTTTATATATAAAGAAATAATTTTCAAAAAAAAAAAATTTATTAAAGTATATAAGTTGATTGTTTAGTTGTTTGAATAATCTAAATAAAAGAATAATTGTATAAGTAAAAGAATTATAAGAATAAAATTATAATTAAAGTGTTTACAATTGTGAAATAAACTTATATATATAAGAAGTGAAACTATATAAAATATGAGTTGTAAATAAAGGATGTCTAAATGGAATATAACTTAAGTTATGTAAATGAAATTCAACTTTGTAATTGAATTGAATAAATGAATTGAATGTTAATCGATTGAATGTAATTAAAATTGATATGAAATAATGAATGAAAGTATAAATTCATTGAAATCAAATGTTATTAGAAGTTGAATAAATTGAATGAGAATGAATATAAGCAAAGGAATTTGGTTGTAACTAATATACATTGGTTGTTATATGGTTGTTAGTTGATTGTTTATAATTCATTAAGATTTAATGAAATTGAAAGCTATGTAATTGAATTCAAATTAGAAGTAAATAAATTTGAATAGAATTGAAAGTAAATTGGATTTAATTAGTAAATGTTAACTAATTGAAATATGAATGAAAGTTGATAAAATCCAATGTAAACAAATCAAATGTAATTTAAAGTGGAAACCAATTCATTAAGTATTAATGAGAATATGAATGAATATTATTGATTATGAATGTTAGTTGGTTGATGGTTGAATATATATTGCATTTGTTGTTTTGAATGCATAGCTATGTTGACGTATATAGTTATTATGTTGCTATATGTTGTATATTGAGATTATTTGCATATGTGCATGTTCTCATGTTGTTTGTTGAGTGTTTAGTAGGTGCGGATAGCGTTTGCTTCGCATTTGGAGTTCGCTTTTGCGCTATATTAGCCGTATATGCTTGCTAATAAAATATAAGGTACATATCTCGGATTAAATATCGTACTTTTACACTTTTTTTTCCCTTCGGGATGCCTCATTACTTGATGAGATGTATATTTGTGATATATATACTGTCATTTTTTTTTCGGATCGAGCCGCGCAAAGGAGACTATGGCGAATTTTTCCGGAAATTTAAGGCGTTAGAAAAAATTTGAGAAAATTTGGGAAAATTTTGGAAAACTTAACTTTGTTTTAGAGTTGAAAGTTAAATGATATAGATTGTTTTTGAAAAGATAACTAAGTATGATTTGAAAACTTAGTAAAAGTTATCATAAGAAGTTTAATTATGAATTTTGGAAAATTAATAGATTCTGTAACTTTTCTTACTTGTAATTTCGAGGACGAAATTCTTTTAAGGGGGAAAGATTGTAACGACCCAGAATTTTATTAAATTAAAATTTGAATATTTAATTAATTTTAAATATTTATAAGTGAATTTTTAAGTCAAATAAATTTTTATTTGAATTTTTGGATTTAATTGGATAATTAAATCGATAATTTAATATGTTAAATTATGGAAATAATTGAAAATAGAGTTAAATATGATAGAAAATGATTTGTAAAATTTTATTTAATCATACTGGAGTTATAGAAATATTTTAGAACTTTTAAAATCGAATTAAAAGTTAATTTGTGAAAATTGAATATTTTAATATTTAATAATCGACTGTAAAATAGTCAATTTTTGAACAGTCTCAGAATTGAACGAAACCAGTTCCATTGGATCCGTAATAGTTAGTTATTACCGGATTTCAATTTTCGTGTCAATCGGAGTTATCGTTTGAGCGTGGCAGCTCGAAACGCATCGAATTATTTTTAATTTAAATTTGGCGAGTTAAAATAGCCATTTTTCAAAAAGTCTCGGATTTCGACGAAACCAGTTTCATCGGATCCGTAATGTGATATTATTGTAAGATTTCAAATTTCAAGTCATTTGGATTTACCGTTTGTCCGGTACAAATTAAAACGCCTAGAAATCGACTTAAATCGGTTTAATTCAAATTGAGCGTTTTCAGCCATAACTCGCACATACTTCCGAATTAGCTTCCGAAACCCGTTCCATTGTGTCCGGAACGCGGGATAAACCCTAGGTACGCTGGTTACGGCGCCTAAATCGGAGTTTGGAATTTCCGGGTGAATAGTGTCGAACGAAACTCTATAAATAGACCACCATCTTCATAAATTTGATAAAAAATAACCCTAACCCTAACTAAAAACTGTAGCCGCCACTTCCTAAATTGAATGGCCAGAAAATCATCAACTTTCTCCTCCATTATCTTCAAATCCAAGCATTATTTCAAGAAAGTTTCAACTAGAATGTTGTAGAGGGCTGTGAGTACTACGTTTTCAACGGCTATGATCTAAAATGGAGTTGTATTTTGGGAGATATGGGGGCCGATAGGGGGGACCTGCGCACGCACTCCCAGGTGGAGGAGATGGCCGAGCTTCCTAGGGTTATGGCCGAACTTAGCTTGCGACGAGAGCTTTCGCATGGTGGTGTTGTGATCGAATTTCGTTGATTATGGAAGGAGAATAATCAAACCCTAGTTAACTAAATTGGGTTCGGCCTCTTAGTGTTCAACCTGTAGATAGACGTGAGCTTGGGGAAGAAAGGGTGTGCGGTCCAGATGGTGTGATGAGGGATCCAATGGCTATAGATGGATATAGGTTATAAATTATAAAGTTTAAGTTGTAATTATTAAGTTTAAATTTGTGTAAACTTCAAAAATTCATAACTTTTTCATACGAGGTCGAAAAAATGCAAACCCAGTTGCGTTGGAATCGTATGGACGAGCACTACGCGATAGAGTTGGTTTGGAGTCGTTTGGAGTTAGTGAGAATTTCGGGTAAAATTAAACGCGCGTTTAATTTTATTCGAAATAAAAGCTAAAACGGAAAATTAAAACCAAGGTGAGAACTTCTCACTCAATCGAATAGGTTTCGATTTTATTTTAAATAGTTAGATTTAAAATATTTGAATGCATGTTTGAATGATGACTGTAAATTATTGATTGTTAAAATAGACATTATGCGCCGTTAGTAAGCGGATGTTATTTATTATAAACATATACCGCGAATATTTCATAAACAGTGAAATTGGTATTATATATAATATCAATATATATATTGGCATATGTATATATTGCAGTTGATTGATTTCCCGTATTTTTTGCGGATGAGACCCTATTACGCCGTTATTAAGCGGATAATATTTATTAAGAACATATACCGCGATAATTTCGTACTGGAGCGAAATTGGTATTGTGCTAATGTTTTTGGATGCAGGAAACAGGTTGGAGGGATCCAACTGGATTCCTCAACAGTTTTTATTTGATTATGGATATTTTGATATTCGTTGATTATCATATACGATATATGATGGATCGTTGTAGTCGTGATTGACTATTTGGTGTGTAGCATCATTGGACCCAGATTTTGGGATTTTAAAATGGTTTTAAAGTGATTTTTGAAAATATACTATATTTTTGGAATTGATCCATTATAAATAAATAAACGTTATAATTTTTAAAGTTATAAAATTATGGTTTTTGTGAAATATAGTTAAAAAGCTGATTTTTAGAAATACGATTAAAAGTCGATTTTTGAGAAATATGAACTGATGATTTTATAAAATAATTTAGATTGGATTTTTGAATATATGATAAAAGTTTAAATATAGGATTTATAAAATTTGATTATTTTATAAATCGAAATGATGAAATTATAAAGGAATTTAAAGACGTTTTAGAATAATAATATAAACTGATTTATATTAAGAGATTTATAAATAGATATTTATAAATCGAAATATTGACATTATAAAACGAGTCTTTATAAATGTTTAAATGAAGTGAAAATGAATTTCATAAATGAATGAAATTTATAGAATTATAAACTGTGAAGTTATAAATGAAATTTTATAAACAGTAGGTTTATAAAATTTGTGAAGTTATTTGAAGAATAGATTTGGTTAAATAAATAAATCTTATAAGTTATAAGGTTTATAAATTGAAAAGTCTTTAAAAAGGAACGATTTTGTAAAATAATCGTTTTATAAGTATTTAACTTATAATATGAACTTTTAGTCTATAATTGAGTTATAAACTGGAATAGGTAAATAAAGGAATTTATAAAAAGGAAGTTTTTATAAATAAATAGATATGGAATTTATGAACGTTGTTTTATAAATTCGCAAACGACTTATTTTGATAAGTTAATTGTTATAACTTAGAGACAGAGTTATATTCACATTTTTAGACAGTGAATAATCCTTTAAAATAAAATGAATAGAAAGGATGAAATTTGTTAATGAAGTATATTCACGTTTTTGAATAGTGAATAATACGTTAAAGAAAATGTATTGAATGTGAATGTTTTAAATAGAATTAAAACGATTTAACGATGTTTTAATTGTGTTGAGATTCGAAATCTTAGATTTCAACATTTATTGTTGAAATAGACGTTTTCGAGAAATAAAAGGAAATGGTGGACTATAACACTGTTGTTATAGTAAATGATTTCCGAAAGGAAATGGGTTGTATAGTATTGGGATTTATATATCTATTTAATTTCGAATCCCTATACTAGTGATTTTGGGACGTTGTAACGATGTTTTACGCAACATTCGTTTTGGCCCAAATAAAAATGTTTAAGAGAATGATTTCCCTTAAAGAATGAATAATATACTTAATTCGATTTAAGTATGTTGAATATTTTCAAAGGTTGAAAATAAAAAGATTTGTCGATTACTTATTTTTGATAAGTATGGAAATGTTTTCCAATATGAAGTGAATAATTAGAATTTATCTTTTTGAAGATAAATTGAAATGAATTATTGAAATCGAATATGCATGGATATTTTGAAATATAAATTCATTATGGAATTTATATGTGAAAAGTGGAATTTGTTTGAAAATAAATATTGATTTATTTTTGAAGTGTTGAAATTATATATCTTATAAAGATATTTTGGAAAATAAATAATTTGGAAAATTATTTGGAATCTGGTGATGTGTGCATATCCAGTGATAGTTCAATAACCGACTATCAGTATTTCCCTTTGAATGGGTATTTGATGTGATTTGATTGAATTTGAATGCCACACTTATTTTTGAATAAGCGCTCACTATTCGGGTTAACCGGGAAAGGACCATGGGGTCGTATAACCCACTCCGAATATGTGATACGTCGTTATGAATCGCATTTGAAGATCGGTGTTGAAGACCGGATATTTGCGAAAGCGATAGGATGACCTGTCGATTGTCTCTGCACTGAGTTGCAACGGTATAGAGACTCCCTAAGTGATGGGAAATCCGATCAGGATTGTGAATATCCGGATTGCAAGGACTTCTTTGTAAGTGCCTTCGGTTTTGTTCGATCCCGGAACAGACTTGTATGGATTGTATGTCTGACATTACAATTTGAGATATAAAGCCGATTTCTTTCAAATATATTTCTGTTGGTGGCGGAGAATTTATTCTTTGCTTAACACCCTTCTTTGAGACGTATGTGCTCAAAGGTTATATAGTTGAAGTTATCAGCGATATATTCCCAGTTTGGTAATGTGACATGCTGAGTGATGCTGAAATGATCATTGTGTTGATTATTTGTGATAGGATCATTTATTTGATCGTCTATCTTAGTGATCATTGTGTTGATCATTTGTTGACCCAAAGCATGGCTTTTGTATAAAGTATGTTTTTGTGGACGTGAATTCGTCGAGCCTCACACCCCGTGAATGGTCAAAACAGGAAAGAAGCAGCAAGGTTATGAGGGGTAGCACCCTTTAGGATGTGTCCATTTCCTTCTGGAAAAGGGTAGTATCATGGTATGGAGCCCAGATACTTACTCATGTTGAAAACACTTTGTTATGATTGTGTGAATTGATTACGAGCGCTCGGTTGAAAAGGTCCCAAAGGACCGGGGGATGGCATATTCGGTCAGTTGTTACTCAGTTAGGAGTAACCCGGCCTTGTGTTGGTAGAGATCCGGTTTGGTTCTCGGGGATGTCTTTCCAGAGGCATTCTCAGTGGCAATGGGAAGTTCCTTGGCCTGACCATTTGTTGGAAATCCAATTCTCAATACGAAACTTTTACGGTATTAGTTGTAGAACCTGCCATTCACTTATGGTGGTCACCACTGTTTGGATGGTAGCTATAGTAGGCATAGTTCGAAATGTCTATGCTGGCTAAGATTTATATTCTACTTTCGAAATGAATTTTTTCTACACTATACACTAATAATAATATCAAATGTTATTTTAAATGCGTATCAAGCATCTTTGACTATCATAAGGAGAAATCTCCTCCGATTCTGCGTTTGCATGTGTGTGTGTGCGGGAGGCCTTATGGTAGTCTCATTTTTAAAAGCATTGCGAATTGAATTAAAAATATTCCTCTATTTTGATTTTAAAGATAAATAAACTGTTTTGAGTTCTCACACCAGTCACATGACTGACTTGGAGTTTATTGTTTTCCTTCCTAAACTCTGGGTGCCCACCAATTTCCACACGGGCAGTTAAGAGTTAGGTTTATCAGGATATTCTGGATATTCTGGAGTTGCTAGAGGCAAGCTGGATGGCATGGCGTATTACTTATATAGTATTTCTTTTTCCGCTGCACTGTTTGATGTTGTATGTTGTTGTACACTCTGATGATATGATGTAATGTAATATAATGTGACGAAATGTAATAACTGATATAGTTCTTTGTTTAAAGATTATTCATTTATTATTATATGTTGTTCCGCTGCGAATTGTGAGATTCTGTGTTGTTCTGTTGTTTTCTGTCCCGTCCTATTTTCTTCTGTTTTTTTCTTTTTCCTCTATTCTCTTTTTCTTCTATTTTTAAAATTCTTCTATCTTCTATTTTCAAATTCTCTATCTTCTTCTCTCTCTATTTCCTATCTCTTCTCTCTTCTTTCTTTTTCTTTTCTTTTTAAAACCCATAACATCTCGGTTTTCGGCCTTTGATTTCTCGGCAGTCGATAAAGTGAGTATCGATGTTGAATTTTCGAAGAACGAAAATCCGTTGACGTTACATAAAACGTACCTATTTGTGGGGCAATTAACGCTTAATTATGAAACCAAAAGCAGTAGCATTTTGCTTTGCTTCCACAACCTGTATTCCACTTATATAATCTGAAAGGGTTAGTAATTATATGAAATGAAATATTAAGTTGTTTCAACCAAAATACCATCATCATACTAATCAACCATCACATAGAATCAATACAAATCAATCATTCGTTCATATCAAACAAAACAAATAGTTGTTCGGGTTCAAAACTTTAAATTGTACAGAATGAAAAATAAACTACTAAGCGCACCATTTACTCAACAGTCTCTGATGAAGCTAAATAGATTATTCATACATCCAAACAATTTTAAAGTATCCTTACCCAAACAACAATAAACCAAAACAAACAACAACAATTTCAAACAATAGATTTAGTTTATCTTTATTAATTCCATTCATACATTTGTTGTTTAATTTCTCTTTTTCATTCATATAATGGTTTATCTTTTTATTTACATTTATTTCTTAAAAATTTATTTAAAATAACTTCAACTTATTTATTTAAGTTTAAAATTTCTTACTTAAAATACTGCCTTCTATTATATATAATTAGTAGTATTTCGATTATACTTAAGTTTATAAAAACTACAACGCCAAATTCTTATTTATTAAAGAATTTCATTAATTACTTTCAATACCTCAAGTTTATTACTTGTATAATATCTATTATATTTTCTTATTACATTTCAACTTTTTTATATCTTTTGGTAAGTTATATATATGCTTTAAGAATGTAATTGAAAGTTACACAAGTTTATTTTATTTCTCTTAATTCACATAATGCGTAATAATAATATCCTTTGTCTTATAGGTTCCAAATTTCAAATTTCCTTTAATCCCATTTGTAACTTAGCATTAAATCACTTATTTTAATTAAAGGTTCCAATTTATAAATTAGTTACAACCCATTTCCTACAATAATTGAAACTATTGATTAACGGAAACTTAAGAATTAAATACCGGGTTAAATTTCAAATCATTTTAAAATAACAGATAAATCTATACTTATAATTTATATATCCAATTATAATTGAAACAATTTATAATTTTATATTTGGTTTATCAAAACAAATATGCAGTAAACTACTACAGTGGCCTTCCCACTTCGAAACTCGAAAATGAATGTCGATGATGCACGCACTCATCACCGAAATAATTTTTCAGCAACAGAGAGGGAAGTACATGACTTATTCCTTTCCAAAATTTCTTAAAACAATTCTTTCAAATTATATTGAAATATTTATATCACAAAATATTTCTAATAATATTATTATTATTATATTTCAAAATCATTCAAAAGAAATTTTCAAAACCTCGGAACTTAAGTTCTATATTTCCAGTTTATTCTTATTTATTTTACTTTTCAAACCCTACATTAACTAATATTTATAAATTACACTACCTAACAACCAATATATTTCAACCAAATATATATCGTTTATTAATCTAATTTTATATACAGAAAATATAATAAGCAAAATTATTTCATTTACCTATATTCAAAAACAAATATTGTGTCTGTTTGTCCTATTAAGCGTTTAGAAATCCCTATTAATGTCATAGCGTCCTATGCACCAACCATAATCTATAAATGCAAAACGGAACAAATTAACACAATATTAAAACCCTTTTTATAACATTAACAAATACGCTCTCTCATATATACACTCAGCAACTCATCATAGGGTATTACTACCATATTGATAAGAGTCAAACCCCACAAAGCTAAGCTTTATCGCTAAACCAAAGCTCTGGTACCAGATGTAACGTCTCGCCTTTTCGTACGCTTTAAACCGACGATAAACCAAACACGTCATACTTAAACCATACAGAAGGGCGGATTGTAAATAAGAAAAAGCAGAGAAGGAAAAATAACAAAATAGAATATTGCAGCGGAACGATAAAATATAATAATCAAATATACAGTTCATGAAGCTATTTACAAAATATTCGATTATTCTTATAAAATATATATCAGAGTTACACATACCAAAGAATAATAACAATGCAGCGGAACAATGTGATGCAGGGGAACACTATAGTGAATAATAGTAATAATACAATCTTCCTCTTCGTCCTCCAGAAATAAGGCCTTCAATTCCTGAAATGCTAAGGCTGACCCGAGCGAATTGAAAAGATAAAACACTCGAGTCAGAACTAAAAGATCTTATGTAAGTTAAATCAACATTCAATAATATGAGTGGAACGTCGTCAGAGATGTTTACAGGATTTGACATCTCCTATCCAGTGTCTAACGTGAGTGCAATAACTCAAGAGATGCTCGGGATTCACATCTCCTAAAAATCTGTTAAACTATTTACTATGTAGTAATATTTCTCTATTATAATAATGTCTATTAATAAAATAAACTTAATTTTTTCATAGCATTAAGGGTTTACCCATATAGCCCTTAACACGTAATAGTCCCAGTAGTCCATCCAATATCATATTCCCTCCTAATCAGGAAGTCACCAGAGGATACCACACGGGCTACGGGAGAAAACCAAACTCGTACAAGGCGCGATAGGGTAGGTGAAACAGCACAACTAGGCAATGCCAGGGTAGATATACCATTTACGCTTTCAGGCCGGTGGTAACGCATAGCGTGCAGCTACCGCCCACCTCGAGCCACACCCTCAAATAAAAAAAATCAAAAGTGGCCACCGAATCAATCCAAAAATCAAAGTATAATATTGAAGGGATATGTCCGATCAAAGGTGCTACCTCATTAGCCCGTCAATCGCTCATGTTTTAGCCGCCTTATGCCAACTCACATGAGCCCGGTCCACGTATTTACCTCAAAGGAAACGCCGCCGCCATCCTACTTCATTCTGGATCTCCCCCGCGTACACGGTTGTCAAAGTGGTTTTCGATGTCGACAAAGAGTATGCCCATATCCGATCCCGGTCTCTTTGCCAACCAATCATTATTATAACACCGCGGTCATTTCAAAATAATTATACTTCAAGACCAGGATATAATATTCATTTTAAGACCATATAAATACGATATCATCTTCGTTTAAAAATCAAATCAATATGATATCATTTATAAAACCCAAATCAATATAATATCATTTTTATTTCAAATATATTCTTTTCCCAAATTCATAGCATTTAAAAATCATAATACCTTAAAACCCAAAATTTTGAAACATAACTTCAAATACTTAAATGGTTTAATATTGAATTACTTTAATAATAAAATAGCCTTTTAAATTCCACAAATAAATTCCAAATACCGATTTGAACCTCCAATTAAACCATTTCGATTTCCATATAATTCAAAGCTTTAAATATTCCACCATTTCAAAACTAATTCTTTGATAATTCCATATATATCAAATTTAATTACTATTCTTTAGATTTGAAATGTCTACTTAATAAATCCAATATAATTTAAGTAAACTTTTGACTTCAACAACTAGATATCCTTTTAATTTATTTAACTTGATATTTTCATTTAAATCAACTTGATATTCATTTAAATCCCTCTAAACAAAAATCAAGTTATAACAATCATACCCTTTAAAATTTCTAAATTTTATTAAATTCCAAATAAATTCCATATTCATCTTCCAACTTATTCTCATTTTAAGTCATTATAAACTCCAGAAATTTAACTTAAATAAACGCTTAATCAAATTTTATCTTAATAAAATCAAACTTATTTATTAACTTCTTTTATACTTCAAATTAATTTTATACATAGCTTAAAACCCAGAATTTAACTATATATAAAATAATATTTATAAAATCCAAATTACTATCTCATAAAACCATATATTTCTTTACAAAACCATAAAAATTCATTTCAAATATTTTTATATATAGACCACGGTGTTTGTATATAATTTTCTACCCTATGGTCAAGTGATACGGATATTTATCGTTTCAATCCGTAATTTAAAATAAAAATATGGTTATATATCATTTCAAACCGCAATCTCGAATAAAATAAAGTACATAACCAATTTGCAGTTTAAACAATATAAAATACAACATCCATTCATCCAATATCAATCATCAACCATTTATTACAACCATCATCCAATTTAAACAATAACATCAGTACAGAATAGAAATAAACAACAAGTAATTACTGGCCGTTTATATTCAATAATAAATTAATTTAACTGGCATTTTATATGCAATAATAAATTGAATACCAATTTAATTCAATAAATTAAATTTTAACCGGAATAATGATAAAAATATAACAAATATCAATAAATAAATTTTTAATCATATCAGAAATTAATTTAACACACATAAGAAATTTTAGAAATTGTGAGTGGGTTAAAACACTCACCTTTTGAATTTAAATTGAATTTAAATCCAATTTAAACCCAAAAATGGGACAGTCTTAGAATCTGTCCAAACCAGTGCTATAATGTCCAGAATTCAGATACGATCCTAACTAAAGAAACCGCGCGTAAAATGGATATCATATGCAAAAGTTATACGTGTTTGAAGTTATAAAATCAAAATTTAATATAAATAAATAAATTAATAACCGAGGCCACGTCAGCATACATCTCCCTCCAGCAAGCCCTAATCGAAAATATTAACGCATACGAACACGCTGCTGTAGCCGCCGTTCGAATCATTCGTCGTCGATAAACTCTCGCCGCCGTCCACATCGGAGGTCGCCACCACGGTCTACACCCAGCACCGCACCCCCCTGGCCAGGCGCGCACGACCCCGGCCCCCATAGTTGATGTGCCATCGCAGCCCTACTCACGCCGATCGAGGCAAATTCGGTCGTCTAAGACCCAAGTTGAACCCATGGATCTGCATGATTTGACCTCATCTACGCGACTATACCCTTAGATCATCGTCACGTCGCAAATCCGCCGTTGGATCAAAACTCTAGCCATTGAACGGCTGAGGTTAAAATTGAATTTTTGGATAAACGACGCATCGAACAGAAAGACGAATTGCAGTTTTGAGATGCGTTCATCGAGAGCTTCGATATTTAATTATTCTGAATTTATTTTGAGGAGTTTGAATTTTTACTTTTATTTTTGAATTGCAATTGGATTTGGAATTGCATGCCATTCAAATGAGGAGGTGAAGAAAAATTGCGCGCACAAACAAATGAGAAATAGAGGTAGGCTAGGGTTTATAACAGGATATATATAGGCAAGGTTGAAATAGAATAGATGGACTCGATTTATAAACGCGTTGAACGATGAATGGCCCGAAAAGCCCGTTTCAACTCCGAAACGAAATTGGGCCACCCCATATATCAAAATAGATGTGTTAAAATATTTTAAACTCGATGGAACAAGTTTCAAGTTCAAATTCCATCGTATGAAAAAGCTATGCAAAATCAAAAATTTCCCAATTGATTTCAATTTCAATGATTTCAAGGCGTTTTTAGCCCGTACGATCAAATGACAAGTCTGATCGCTACAAAACTTGAAATCCTTCAATAATTCACCGTCACGGATCCGATGAAACTTGTTTCGTCAAAATCCGAGTCAGTGGCCAAAATGGCTGTTTTTACGTTAATTAAATAAATTAATAATTAACTAATTAAATCCAATTTTTAATTTCCATTCTATAATCGACAATTCCATCAAATTTGACTGTCTCAATCATTTACAACGATTTAAACAAATTTAAATGTCAATTATAGTTGATAAATTTATCAATTTCAGTATTAACCTCAATTTCATTTAATTCAAAATTATAAATTTAATTTCCAAAAATTCTATTTAATTTACTTTTCATTCTTATTATTCAATTCATTATTATCCAATGGATGAAATTAACATTGGTTTATGGTTTATTACATTGGATGATTGAATGTTTAGTTATATATATATATATACATATATATATATATATAAATCTATGTGTGTGTCTTGTAATCACTTGGTAAATTATCTACAGTATATAAAACTGTAAATCGAATTATTTCGAATAAATTTAGAAATAGGTTGAAATTATATATACCTATGACATTTATTTCGGATTGAAATGACATATATCCATCCCCAAATTAAATTGAAATAACTGATTCACTTGGCCATAGGATAGAAAATTATATATGGACACCGGATTAGTTAAACTAAATGATTCCAGAATTTGTATTTGAAACTATTTAAATAATTTTGATTTAAAAATGTAAAAAATCTAATTTATGGAAAATAAATTATTTTTGAAATTGAGCTCAAAATGTTGAAATCGGAATTTGTTAAATGAAATGGTTTAAAAATGAAATTTGAGATTTTGAACTTAAAATCGAAATATGATATGAATTATGGAAATTGATTTGTTTTAAAATGATTTGAACTATCATTCGAACTGTGAATTATTGTAAAGCAAAAGTAATATAATGGGACATATAGAATTGAACTTGAAAATGGAATTTATTATAAGACTTGAATCTAAATTCGAAGATTGAAATTTAATTTTAGTTCAGTGACTTAAATCGATATTCTGAAATCGAACTCGAATTGATATAAATTGAAATAGTTTAAATTTGAAACTAAAATTAATTTAGAATTGTAGTAGAAATTAATTTGTAATTTGAAATTGAAATTAATTTGGAATTGTAACTGAAATTAATTTGTAATTCGAATTGAAATTAATTTGGTATTGAAAACAAAATTAATTGGGAATCGAAGTAAAATTCAACTCGAAATTGGAATTGAATCGATTAAATCGAAATGGAAATTGGAATTGATTTTAATTGAGAAATTTGGAATTGAATCTGTTTGACTTTGAAACTATTTTCAAATGAATTATTTTAGTATAAACGATTTAAAATTTATCTTCTTTATATATTCGTATTATTTTGATTTTCTAAACTATTTTACTATATAAACCATTTTTAATACTCAAACTATTTTCTATTAAACTATTTTAACTATTTAACTATTTTAAAGCTATTTAACTATTTTCTAAAAATTCAAACCGGTCAAAGGGGTGTAAGGTTTATATTTAAATCATGGATTTAAATACGAATTTGGTTAAAATAAAGTTATAACCAAAATGAAATTTTGATATCAAGTACGAATTGTTTTTGAAATGTAAAAGTACCAACCGGTGTGTAAAACGACGTTTGGTTATTAAAGAGACGGAGACTCTTATTGACGTACTTTCTATCAATATTGCAACCACTTTAACAACTATGTACGCGGACGAAACTCCAGAACGAAGTGGTTGGATTTAACATCGTTGCTGAATTTGAAGTAAGAGAACGATGGTGGATTGGTCTGACACCTGTTTCAATTTGAATTGACTAAAACAGGAGTCGTACCAGTCAATGAGGCTAGCTACCTCTAGCGGGCACACTTCTTCATATTTCCATCATTTACATTGTGATTGATTGGTGCACACCCTCTGATTTTGGGAGTGTTGGATGTCATGGGTCGTTAGGGGTTACTACCAGTCTTGAAGGGCAAACTAGTAGAATCCTACCTTGGGCATTGCCTCACGTGCATTGTCATACTTTTATCCTTATATGAGACCCCTATGATTTTGGTTTAGTGTTGTCGTATCACGGCGCATCCCTGACTACCAACGTGCTACTGGTGATGTCTAATGCAAAATGTACACCAATGCTTAAAAACGGGTTAAGAGGGATTAATGTAAAGCCTTAACGATAAGAAAAATATTTATTTTATTGATTAGACATTATACATGTAGTGTATTCTACTCCATATAAATATTTTGATGAATCCTTAAAAGATGGAAAATCTCATAACATCTCTTGAGTTATTGCACTCACGTTATACACTAGATAGGAGATGTGAAATCTCATAAACATCTCTAACACCATGGCACTCATGTTATATGAGATATCGATGTGACTCATATAAGGATATTTTAGTCCTGACTCAAGTGTTTTTTCTTTTCGTTACGCTCGAGTTAGCCTAAGTTTTTCAGCGTATTGAAAATCATTTTTTGGAGGACGAAGATGAAGATGTGGTATATTATTACTATTGCTATTGCTGCATCACGTTGTCTGCTGCATTATTTTATTTATCCCTGTTGTATATATAACTCTGATAAATTTTGTTTAAATTATAATCAAATGTATAATATAAATAGCTTCATGAACTGTTTATTTAATTATTATATTTTATCGTTTCGCTGCGAGATTCAGTATTTGTTTCTTCTTCTTTTCTTATTTTTCTTAATTAACCTCATTGATTATCTACGCTCCAGATTGTTTAAGTCAGACATGTGTGGATTATTGTTGATTTAAACCTTTCGAAATGTGGGTCGTCACACCGAAGAACCAACAGGATGGTATGTTGAAATGGAGGAAAGACATTATGAAGATGTAAGAGAGCATGAGAGAGCTTTGCAAGAGCAGAGGCTTTTGGAGGAGGGAAGAAGACAGAGGGAGAAGCGGAGGAGCAACAATGGAGAAGGTAAAGAAGGCATGAAATACGACATCAACTGCATCACCTAGAACAAGAGGTTGATTCTAGAGAAATATAATGCAATTGTTGAGTTAATGTTTTGTATTCCATCATAAGAAAGGTTAACGATAACGATTTTTCGTCCACGAAAACCGACATCAATACGTCCACTGTATCAACTGCTGGGCAATCGAAAGCCGAAAAATCGAACCATTAGGGTTCAAGAAGAAGAAAAAGGTAGAAGAAGACAGAAAAAAGATAGAATAGAACAGAAAGAAATAACAGAACAACATCAGAATCTCACAATTCGCAGCGGAACAACATATAATAGATAAATGAATAATTTTTAAACAAAGAACTATATCAGTTATTACATTTCATCATATTACATTACATTACATCATCAGAGTGTACAACAACAAACAAACAGCGGAAAAGAAATACTATATACTAGTGAATACGTCATGCCATCCAGCTTGCCTCCTGCAACTCCTGAATTCCAGAATATCCTGATAAACCTTACTCCTGACTGCCCATGTGGAAATTGGTGGGCACCCAGAGTTTAGGAAGAAAAACAATAAACTTCGAGTCAGTCATGTGACTGGTGTGAGAACTAAAACAGTTTATCTTTAAAACAAAGAACATGATAATTTTAAAATAGATTCGCAATGCTTTTTAGAAAATGAGACTACCATAAGGCCTCCCGCACACGCACACAATGCAAATGCAGAATCGGAGGAGATTTCTCCTTATGATAGTCAAAGATGCTTGATACGCATTAAAAAGAAACATTTGATATTATTACTAGTGCATAGTGTAGGAAAAATCATTTCGAAAATAAAGATATAAATCTTAGCCAGCATAGGCATTTCACACTTATGCCTACTATAGCTACCATCCAAACAGTGGGGCGCCACCATAAGTGAATGATAGGTTCTACAACTAAAACCGTACAAGATCGTGTTGTTTCTTTGGATTTCCAACAAATGGTCAGGCCAAGGAACTTCCCATTGCCACATGGAAACGCCTCTGGAATGACATCCCGAGAACCAAACCGGATCTCTGCCAACACAAGGCCAGGTTACCCCTAACTGGGTAACTACTGACACGAATATGTCATCCCCCGATCGTAACCGATCTATCCGAGGATCCTCGATTTCCAACAACCACATAAGAATAATAATGCAGTAACCACATAGGCTAAGTATCTGGGCTCCATTCCATGATACCACCTCTATCCAGAAGGAATGACATACACTAAAGGGGCGCTACCCCCTACTAACTTTGCTGCATCCTTCCTGTTTTGACCATTTTCGGGGTGTGAGGTCCGACGAAGTCTCGTCCACAAAGCCACGCTTTATACAAAAGCTGTGCTTTGGGTCAACAAATGATCAAAGTAATGATCACCAAGATAAATGATCAAACAAATGATCATATCACAAATGATCAAACAAATGATCATCCCACAGCAACATTCAGCATGCCACACTACCAATTTGGGAGTATATCACTAATAACCTTCAACTACATAACCTCTGAGCTCGTACGTCTCAGAGAAGGGTGTTAAGCTAAGAGAATAAATTCTCCGCCACCAACAGAAATATATTTGAAAGAAATCAGCTTTATATCTCAACTTGTAATGTCAGACATACAATCCATACAAGTCTGTTCCGGGCTCGAACAGAACCGAAGGCACTTACAAAGAAGTCCTTGCATTCCGGATAATTTCTAATCACGTCTGGACTTCCTGTCACTAAGGGTGATAAAACCTCTATATCGGAGATCAGCCGATGCAGAGTAACTCAACGGTAATCCTTCCGTTTTCAAAAATATCCGGTCTTCAACACCGGTCATCAAATGCAATCAATTACGACGTATCACATATTCGGAATGGGTTATACGACCCCAAGGTTCTTTCCCGGCTAACCCGAATAGTGAGCGCTTATTCAAAAATAAGTGTGGCATTCAAATTCAAGCAAATCACAACAAATACCTATTTAAAGGTAAATATTGATAGTCGGATTATTTAACTATCAAAAGGCATGCTCAACATCACCAGATTCCAAATAATTTTTCAAATTATTTATTTTCCAAAATACCTTTACAAGATATATATATTTCCCACACTTCAACATTTGAAAACAAATTTTCAAATCACTTTTCACCTTTACCACTTTTGAAAATAAATTTCAATCATTTTCCTTACACGGAAATACTTTCATTTCAAAATGGTTCATTTAAACCAATTAAATAAATTTTTACCGATTTACTTTATATTTACGTTCCAAACCCGTAAACTTATTCCCATACTTCAAAAATAAATCAACGTTTATTTTTTAAACAAATTCCCCTTTTCATTTATAAATTCCATAGTGAATTTACATTCCAAAATATTTGTGAATATATGATTCCCAAATCGATTTCTAATATTCATTTTCAATTTGTCTTCAAAAAGATAAATTTTCAAAACGTTTCATTTCACATTGAAAAAACATTTCTGTACTTATTTATTAATAAGTAATTCACAAATCCATTTATTTTCAATATTTAGAAAATATTCAATATACTTAATATCGAAATTAAGTATATATTTCATTCTTTAAGGAAAACATTCACTTAAATGCATTTATTTGAGTCAAAACGAATGTTGCGTAAAACACCGTTACGACGACCCAAAATCACAAGTATAGGGATTCAAAATTAAAATAGATATATAAATCCCAATACTATACAAAATATTTCCTTTCGGAAACCATTTACTATAACAACAGTGTTATAGTCCACCATTTCCTTATTTCTCGAAAACGTCTATTTCAACAATGAATGTTGAAATCTATGATTTCGATATTTAACACATTTTAAAACGTCGTTAAAATAATCAACTTCTTTTAATAATATCGCTTTCCCAAAACATATCCATTTTACTTAATAATATATTCACTGTCCAAAATCGTGAATATACTTCACTAACCCAATTTCAATATTTACAACACGTTTTATTTTCAAGAATTTATTCGCTATCCAAAATCGCGAATAAATTACCTTTCATAAACTTCTATATTCAATTTATCAAATCCAATTGATTTTGAATTTATAAACAATGTTTATAAATTTCATTTACATGTCGAAATTCGGTTTAGAAGTAAATTACCTATAAACCATTTATTCACAAATCCATTCTTTTATATCAACATCAATTTATAAATCTAAATTCTTATTTACTTATAAATCTAGGTACAAACTTTATTTTAACACTTATAAAAGCTCGTTTTATAATTCCAATATTTTTAACTTATAAATATCAATTTAAAAATCTTTTATAATGATTCAAAATTCCAAATTAAACCATTTTATAAATTAATCACTATTTATTTCGAAAATCTTTTTCGGTTATATTTCTCAAAAATCATAACTTTTATAACTTTAAATATTATAACGTTTATTTATTTAAAATAAATCAATTCGAAAATTTAATAAACGTATAATTTCAAAAATCACTTTAAGAATCCCTTTTAAAATCAAAATCGTTATTTTTAAATTTCAAAATGGATCCGATGATGCAACAGCACCAAATAGTCAATCACGACAACAAACATCAACAAATATCACAATATCTGTAAATAAATCAATACAGTTGAGGAATCCAGTTGGATCCCTCCAACCTGTTTCCCTACATCCACAGATGTTAGCACAATACCAATTCTACTCCAGTACGGAATTATCGCGGTATATGGGATTTATAAAAATATTATCCGCTTAATAGGCGGCGCAATAGGGTCTCATCCGCTATACAATGCGGGAAATCAATTCCAATATATACATATGCCAATATATATATATATATATATATATATATATATATATTGCTATATATAGATATATCCTATTATATCTAATATTACAACCAAACAACAATCAATAACTGCAATCATCATTCAACATACATTCAAGCCATTTTAAATCTAACTATTTAAAATTTAAATCGAAACAATTCGATTGAGTGAGAAGTTCTCACCTTGATTTTAATTCCGTTCCAGCCTTTTATTTCGAATAAAATTAAACGCGCGTTTAATTTTACCCGAAATTTTCACTGACTCCAATCGATTCCAATCCAGCTCCATAGCGTAGTGCCCGTCCATACGAATGCAACACAACTTGTTTCGCGCGTTTTCGACCTCGTATGAAAAAGATATACATTTTTAAAGTTTATACAATTTTTAAAATATAAACAATTCACATTTTCTTTTTATTTTTATACCCTACTAAAATCGTGGCCGTCCATTCCTCTGCATCAGATCGTAGCCGCTCTTCTTTTCTTCCTCCTTTTCACGTTTTTCTCCCAGGCAAAAATCGAACAAGATAACCCAACACACGCAACCTTCCATCGACCATCACCCCTCCAACGATCAACTAAAAATCAATCGGCGACTTCCATTTCACTCGCCAACTCACGCTCTACCACCCCCATACGCGCGGCAGAACTCGGCCCCCTCCCTATCTCGAATTTCGTGCACGAACCCCTGGCGAACGCGGCTTGTTTTCTTCCCCTACGCCACGTCGATCACGATCATATCCATATGGATACGAAGAGCTCTCCTCCCTCTATAATATCCTGATTGAAAGCATTAGCTAATTGTTTATATTTTGGGAGAGATTAAGGAAGAAAGTTGGGTGTTTTCTGGCCTTTGAAGTTGAAGACGGTGGCCGGCCATTTAAAATTAGGGTTAGGGTTTATTTTTTTTCAATTTTGTGAAATAGATGGTCTATTTATAGAAATTAAAACGAACACTATTCATCCGGCTTTTCAAAACTCCCATTTACGCGCGGCAACTGGCGTTTCTAGGGTTTACCCCGCGTTCCGGACACAATGAAATAGGTTTCGGAGGCCAATTCAATCATATGAGTGAGTTATGGCAATAAACGTTCGATTTAAATTTAAATCGGTAAATCAAATTTTTAGGCGTTTTAGCTTGCCCTGGACAAACGGTAAATCCGATTGACTTGAAATTTGAAATCATACAATTATATCACATTACGGATCCGATGAAACTGGTTTCGTCGAAATCCGACACTGTTTGAAAAATGGCTATTTTAACTCGCCAATTAAATAGTAAAACAATTTCGATGCGTTTTGAGCTGCCACGATCAAACGTCAACTCTGATTGCTACGAAAATTGAAATCCAATAATAACAAATTATTATGGATCCAATGGAACTGGTTTTGTCCAATTCTGAGAATGTTCAAAATTTGGCTATTTTCACTAGTCGATTTAAATATTAAAATATTCAATTTTGAAAATTTAACTTTAAATTCAATTTTAAAAGTTCTATAACATCTCTATAACTTTAATATGATATAATAAAATTTTAAAAATCATTTTCAATCATATTAAACCCAATTTTCAATTATTTCTGGAATTTCAATTATTAAATTATTGATTTAATTGTCCAATTAAATCCAATATTTGATAAATAAATTATTCGACTGTTTAATTTCACTTATTAATATTTAAATTCAATTAAATATTCAAATTTAAATTATCGAAAATTTTGGGTCGTTACAAAAGGAATCTACATTGGTCAATGCCATTATAAATGCCGCAATTTTCCTGATGGTTGTGGACTTTGACAATGGTTAGTTGATCCTTTACCTCATCGTGCAGTAGTGTATACAACTGAACTTTAACAAGAAATTAAACGCTCAAGAGGACACTTGGTTTGGTTCTGTTATCACCTGATCGAAGATAGTTTTTTGAATCATCATGTGTGTTTGTTTTAGATCTTGTTTTCATCGTTTCAATTACCAGTTTGGTTCCACTATATGGGTTTATTTCAATATTGGTTGTCCTTTCTGTATTGGTCTACTTCAATGTTCTTTGTTTTTTTTATAGGACTCTATTTCAATTTTGGTTGCCTTATTTCATTGTTAGTTTCTTATATTATGTACTCAGTAGATAGTGAAAGTGTATACAACTTACTAAAGAACTAAAAGAAAATACATAGAACTTAAAAAAAATATTGAACTGAAAGAAAATACATGGAACTGAATCCTAAAGTACCAATAATGTTTGCCACTTGCTACAGTTGATTTGACTACACACTGCAGTTTTTGTCTACCACTTGCTAAAGTTGATTTGACTACACTCTGTATTTTTTGTCTACCACATGTTAAATTCGAGCTGACCACACTAAGTATCAATAATGTCTACCACTTGCTACATTTGATTTGACTAAACATTGCATTTTTTCTCTGCCACTTGCTAAAGTCGAGCTGACCATACTAAGTATCAATAATATATGTCACTTGCTAAAGTTGATTTGACTACACTCTGCATTTTTGTCTTCCACTAACTTTACATATCGTATCACTTCTATATAAGGACTTCAACTTTCATTCTATAAGTCACATTTAACATCTTCTTTCTTTCTCACATAGCATTAAACTAAATACAAGAATGAGTACTTCATCTTTCCTCAAATGTGCTATGGCATTCGATAGTGATTCCGATGAAGAAGAGATTCTTCAAGAGGAGGCCGAAGAACTACAAGAAATAGTTGACATATGCCATGATGTTTATGGCTCCACATCAAGAAAACGTGGCAGATCGGTCAGGGCTTGGAAACATGTAAACCATAATCAATTTTCCTTTCGTAAAACTCTGATGCAAGACTACTTCATTCCAAATTGCACTTATTGACCTGATATGTTCAGACGTAGATACAGAATGAGAAGAGATCTATTTTTAAGAATTTTAACAGATATTCAAAACAACGACAAATATTTTATTCAAAAACCAAATGCTTTGAAAACACAGAGGCATAACGGTGAAAAAAATGACTGCTGCACTAAAGATGTTAGCTTATGGCATCCCCACAGATGTATTGGATGATGCATATCGGATCACAAAGACTACCATAATAGAAACTCTTGAAAAATTCTGTCAATCTATGGTGGACGTTTTCGGTACTGAGTACCTTAGATCTCCAAATGAGGATGATTTGGTGTGGATTCGAGAAATGCACGAGAGCAGAGGATGGCCTGAAATGCTTGGAAGTCTAACTGTATGCATTGGGAATGAAAGAACTGCCCCAAAGCATACCGTAGAGCTTAAAATGGTAAAGAAAGAAAACCAACTATTATTTTAGACGCCATTGCTTCATACGATTTATGGATATGGCATGCTTTCTTTGGAATGCGTGGATATAACCATGATTTAAATGTTATTGAGAGGTCACACTTAGTTACTGATCTAGCACTTGGTGGAGTAACTCCACTATCATTTACTTTTGGGCAAAACACTTACGAGCATGAATATAATCTTAGTGATGGGATTTATCTAAAATGGAGCACCATTGTAAAAACATGTCCAAACCCAATAATAGAAAAGCAAGCAAAGTTTGCTGCGATGCAAGAGGGACAAAGAAAAGCTGTAGAAAGAGCTTTTGGCGTTCTTCAATCTAGATTTGCAGTGGTTAATAATCCTTGTCGACCATGGTCTTGGGAAAAAATGTCCAGAATCATGTTTGCATGTATTATTATGCATAATAAATTATTGAAGGCGAAAGGGATATGGACGAAGAACAACGTCATTGCGAATATGTTGGTGCAGGGCAAATGCCAGAAGTATTTCGAGATGATGTTCTTATAACCGAAGAATCATTCAACATTCACGTGGAACGTCAACTTTCACACCGAGATGCTCAACTTCACAACCGGCTACAAAACAATCTTATGAATAATATTTGGAATTACTTTGGTGATTGTTAGTTCAATTTTATATTTGATTTGTCATGTGTGTACGAGTTTGTGTTGTAGTCATATTAGTTATCTTATTTATATGTATTGCACTTCCTTCAAAATGTTACTCGGTTTGGTTATCGACTTTATCTAAATGGAAACAAGAATAGTACAACATTAATAACAAAATACAGTAGATTTAAATAAATGATATAGTACACCAAAACTAGTACAAATTATACAATTCTAAGGTTGAAACAGACTACTTTAAGGGAACTTAGAAATAAATATTTGTCTCTTGCGCTTCATCCAATATTTATTTTGAATGTCATCCATCCCCATCAAATCTTTATCCATAATCATCTGTTTTCGATTTTCCCGTTCATTATCCAGCTTTTGTTGCTCAATTTCTACAAACTTACACATCACATCGATCTCCTCCTATGCTTGCTTCTATCTTGATGCCTTCTTTTGTGAGTTCCAAGAGCGACATTCACTTTAACGTTCACCACGACATCAAGCTTATTCTTTCTTTTTGCTGCTTTGACTCCCATTGGTCTACAACATTCATCTGGTCTCTAGTTGAGCGCATCCGACTCGTTTTCTCCCTCGAATTGAGTTTTCCTACAAAATGAATCTCCCAGACTAGATGAGTATGATGATTTTGATGCTATGTTCTTTCCTTTCCGCTTTGTTTGAACGTCTCGGAGGCTCTTCGCATTATCGAAGTTCTACTTTGGTGTGCTCGTCAACAACTCATAACAGTTCGAAAATTGATAATAGTGTGATTTTTTAGCACCGTTTTCCTTTGGAAAGAGTTATATAAATTCCTCATTCACCATTCTTTGCTGAAAACCAAAAAAGGAATAAATTAATAACCGGATTAAATAAAAAATGGAATAAAATCAAGAAACATACCAAATGCTCTTCGCCTCCCGTTCCACTAGTGTTTGCTTTCTTTATTTTATAAATCAAGATTCATAAAACAGAGTTTGATGATTTATTTTGCCAACTCGATCTTGAATCGCCAACAAAGATCGAGTATTTTCAAGATGCTTGAGGTTGAAGGTATTCATTATTTTCTTTCAAAACTTATCGCCTCTCTGATCGTTGCCTCTAATCGAGTCATACGTATAATGATAGTAACTGTTGCATAAATCGCAGTCCTTGTTGCTTCTCCATGGGTTGGATGAATGTTGTGTCAGAGGAGTACTCGGTTGTTGCTGGCTGTCGTCGAAGAAATAGTTTTGAGAGTGAAAAGGATGCATAAAATCTCCAAATGGTGAAGCTATTTCAAGATAATATAGGTTGGAGAAGAAAGGAGTGAATATGTTTATGTGATATGAAGAGCGAACAAAGTGTATTTATGGAGTTGAGGAGGAAGAAAGTAGCCGTTGGAGGCA
The DNA here is from genome assembly GCA_030765085.1 of Allium cepa. Lineage (NCBI taxonomy): Eukaryota > Viridiplantae > Streptophyta > Magnoliopsida > Asparagales > Amaryllidaceae > Allium > Allium cepa. The sequence goes on from CM060938.1 coordinate 517,297,273, forward strand.
GAAAGTAGTCGTTGGAGGGAGAGAGCCATTGGGGCAAAGAGCCGTTAGGCGTTGAGTACTAATTTAATCAGCGCTTATAATTAGGCACTGATTAAATCATACCCCTGGGCCAAGTCAGAATCCTGAATTGGCCCCTGAATATTACACTTAACATTAAGGGTAATATTCACCGTTGGAGGCACATTTTCAACAGCCGCTTAATATTAAGACCAAATTAACCTTTGTTGGAGATGCTCTTAAGCTCATGGAACCCTCAAATTTTTAGTCTTGATCAATTAATACTAAATTAAATACTAAAATATTTAAAATACGTGGGTTATCAAAATCACCTGCTTCGATTACCTCCTAGCCTGTAGCAACTGTCCAACATTCACCTAACAATTTTTACAATCTTCTTATAATTGCATTGGATCTATCAATTAAAACAAACTTCATAGTTCTTAAGGCTGCACCGGGTAACTTTATTATGATTCGGCATTATCAACCCTGTAGTTATGCACTCTGGTTTTGATCTGTGATGTTGCATGTTCAAATTCTATGTAACGTAATTTGAACCGCTAGACGTATATTGACCTATAGTATATTATGTACTACCTAAAACTTGTAATACAATCATGTACTACCATCTAAGTATCCAATTTTGAAAATAAAAAAATAAATCAATATTTCATGAAGGGTTTAATGATACTAGTTTTGATGTTCGATTTTAAGAGTATTCCCCGCAATGGCTTGTTCAGTGACTGAACATGACAATATATATTTGTGCGTAGTTTGTTTAGTCGCTGAACAAGTCACGGAGAACAACACATGACTCGTTCAAAAGCCACATGGATCATTCATTAAAATAATATAGTGTTTGCCGTTTAAATGCATATGCATTAAAACGCCATACATTATGGCATTATTATGGTCTCTTATTTACCAACACAAACATTTTATATTGTTTTTTTCTGGCTTGTCCAATTGATTTTGGATGTGGTGTGTTGTAACTAATTGAAAAGGGTAAAAATAGAAGTGAACTCACCAGCCAGTAATGCTTTAAGAGTTTCCTATGAACAATCTTGTAACATATAAAATCATCTTTATGGAACGTTGATACCAATTTCAAATTGCAACGAACTTGTCTGAAGGAAAAACTTCAAGCGTTTTTCGACCAAAAGAGTAGAAACTTTATGTTTTAACATATGGGTAAAGTTTATAAAAACATAGAGAAGAAATCCAAAATGTTTCTTTGAAGTCCAAAACTTTACTGTTAAATGGCCGCTAGGGTTGAGAGATGGATAGGGTTGAGTGGCGGCTAGGGTTTGCAGTTGGCACTGTTGGTGGAGGTGTGGCTAGGGTTGTCAATTGTATCGCAAGATTTGAAGAGGGTGGCTCTAATGGTTAACTAGGTTGGTGTAGGCACAACTCTGGTGATTGCGACACTGAGTGGTATGAAGTGTAAGGAGGAGCGATGGTTAGGGAGAAAGGAGCAAGTTGAAATTGTGGAAGAAGATAACAACAAAAAGTGCTGCTACCTAGTAGTTTTAGGTTTTTAATTAAAAACTTAATTACGTATGTCTAGTTATAGTACTATTTATAGTGACATTTCATGCATTTTAGTAGCAGTTTATGAATTATACCGTAATTTTTAGGTGAAATTTGTATATCTTAGCTCACAAATTTATGGTAACATTCTATTTTTTGTAGCAACCTTTTTTGTATTACAGTGGTATTAATTTTATTTTTTTTGAAATTTTGTAATGCTATTTCCATACATTATTTTACCTTTACGAAGTTCATTCTCCAGGGAGTTCTATTTTGTTCTGCTATTTACGTGTATGATATTAGACCTTTTAATCTCTTTTGTTCGCTAATTTATTGATCATAAATTTCGAAATGATGAACTTCGTTCTTTAGAGTTATTGATATAACCTAGTTAATTGATATAACGAGTAATTGATTTAAGGATTAAGTTATTCCAAAAAAAGATTTATTGTTATTTCAATGGAAAAGTTCAATTTGTAAACGCTTTTTATTCTAGTAGATGAAATTTTGTTGGTCTAATTTTGGACTTCTCAATATTATTAGTATTTGAATCTATAAATTCAACAATTTGTGTGATACTTCTATTCTTTTTCCTTTATCTAGGTTTTGTCCAAATGGATTTTCCTAAAAGGTTTAACTAGGCAATTATTATAAGGTATTAATAGAATGATGACCACCTCATTTTTGCATGCACAAAAACCACCACCACATGCTTTGAATGAATTAATATTTCGGATACTTGTGATATTTGATATCTGATATACATGATTTTAGAGAATGAAATGATGTATAAAATGAGAGAGATTGTAATGAAGCATATTTTCTTTTATTGAAGAATGAATTGAATGCTATTACATTGTGTATCTGCTTGCAATTTATAATGTAGTAATATACATTGACTTGGGCCGGTTATACAACCCCACTATTGCAACCTACATTCACTTTGTTACATTTACGTTGAGGTAATAGCAGCAGTTCATACTCTTATTCTCATTATCCATTTTCAAACCGATCAAGGGTTAGCGTTTTGAGATTTTTTCCAAATCGGTTGTCGCTTTGTTTAATTTTTCAATCGATGCTTTGGCTGACTTCTTCAGTCTTTGATGCATGCTTTGATTTAGTGAGATTAGCTGTTGCTTGTTCATTTAAGCTTTGGTTGCTTTCTCCTAAGTCGGCTGCCATTTTGATTCTTTTTTTTCAATCGACGCTTTAGTTGCCTCCTTTGATTTTTGATGCATGCTTTGATTTAGTAAGATTGGTTGCTGCTTGTCCATTCGAGCGTTGGTTGCTTTCTACGATCTTTAATGTGTCTTCAATTTGGTTAAAAAAAAATTATCGATAATGCTTAGGTGAGTATATCTGCTCTCTGGTAAGTTGCCACGTATGTGATTCACTTCCAACTTTCCTTATAGAACTTCTTTCCGAACAAAATGTATGTCAATTTCTATGTGTTTTATTCTCAAGTGAAGAATAAGATTTGCTAAAAGTGAAACTGCACTTAGGTTGTCACTCATATGATCAGTTTGCTATTTGTATTGACCTTTAGTTCATTTAGTAGTGACTGTATCCACATAATCTCTGCAATTGCACTTGCAATACTCCTATATTCAAGCTCTATACTTATTCTAGAGATAGTTGCTATTTCTTTAAACACCTTGATACTGGGTTATCTCCAATGTAAATGCAGTATTCTATAGTTGACCTTCTATCATCAAGACCTATGGCTCAATCTACATTAGCGTATCCAGTTATACTTAGATTTTTGCATGCTTTAAGTACTAATTCATGATTTGCAGTTCCCTTTAAGTATCTTAATATTCTCTTCACTGCTTTCCAATGCTCATCCAGGGAATGCTGCATAAACTGACACACTTAGTTAACATTAAATGAAATTCCAGGCCTAGAATAGTTACATTTTGTAGAGCACTAATAATACTCCTATGTTGCTTATTATCTAATACCGGTTCTCCCTATTTTTTTGAGAAATTTTGATTGCTTATCGTGGGTGTAGTTAGTGATTTGGCACCATCCATCTTGGCTTTGACTAACAGTTCTGTAATATACTTTCTTTGGCATAAGACAATTTCTGACTTTGATTTTCTTTTAACTTCAATTTCTAGAAAGTAGTTTAGATTGCCAACATCTTTAATTAAAAATTGCTTGTCTAAGTATTGAATGAGATGATTGATTTATGCTTCATTATCGCCTATAATAATCAAGTCATCAACATATATTAAAATATAAAAAGTTGAGATTTTACTTATTTTAATAAACAGTGAGATATCTGATTTGGTAGACTAAAACCTAAATTACGTAAGGTGGTTTTCAGTTTATCAAACCAGACCTTAGGTGCTTGCTTAAGACCATAGATAGCCTTTTTTAGCTTGCACACATATCTTCTGCCATATTTTAACCTTGTGGTTATCCCATATACACTTCCTCTTGTAGATCACCATTTAAAAAGGCATTATTGACATCTAATTGTCTTATGTCCCAATTTCTATGAGTGCTACAGTGAGAATAATTCTGATAGTTGTTAGCTTTACCACTGGAGATAAAGTCTCATTGAAGTCGAACCCATGTTGTGTGTAGCCCTTAGCAACTAGTTTTGCTTTATATCTTGCAATTTTTCCATCTGGATTTTTCTTTATTTTATAAGTCCACCTGGATCCCATAATGTTTTTATACTCAGGTGGAAGAACAAGATCCCACGTCTTATTTGTTATAAGAGCATTATACTCTCCATCCATTCTTGTTTTTCAGTTTTTTGTTTGATTAAATGATTCAGGTTCCTCTGATTTAGCAATTGCAGTACAAATCTTTGGTTTAAATATCTCACCTTTTGCTCTAGTAATCATGTGATGCCTAGCTTTAGCCTGTGGTTCATCGTGTGACGATGCTGAAGTACTACTTTGACATGTATTACTTCCTTTTTTATTCTACTATATGCTTGAATTTCCTTGACTGGTACTTTGTGGTTGACTTGTTGAACTGTTAGGAGACTAACTGATATATTCAGAAGACTCTACTTGCTCATTACCTGGTTCATTAGGCATTGTGAGTTGTAAGGCTGAGTCCTCTGGACTCATTTCATCTCTTGGTTAATCTCATGTAGCAGAGTACGAATGTATTAGTTGTATAGAATCTTTTGAGTTATAAACATTTTGAGTTGTTTTTACATCTTTACTAGAAAAATGAAACACATGCTCATTGAATAAAACATGCCTACTTATGAATATATTCCATTGCTATCAATATATTTATATCATTTCTGATTTGTCCCATATCCTAAAAATATACAAGGTGTAAACCTAAAATTTAATTTAAGAGCTATATGGCCTCAGGTAAGGAAAACATAAACATCCAAAAGTCTTTAGTGCTTGATCATTAGGTTTTACACTAAACAATTATTCTAATGGGCTCTTATGTTCTAATACCTTTATTAGAAAATGTGATGTCTATAACATAATGTTGAATAGGGATCTTAAGGCTATTTGAACACTAGTGAAGGTGAACTGTATATATCAATTATTTAGAACTAACTAATGACTTTAACACTATATCTAATCAAATTGCAAATAGAAAACCAATAATCATAGAATAAGTAAATAGAAAAGTAAAATGCAGTAAAGTACCCAGATTTTTATACTGGTTCGGATTAACCAATCCTACATCCAGTCCTACATTACACCATGCAGAATTTCACTATAATCGCTTGTTTTCCACTAGTGACAAGAATACCATTACAGTCTTGATTTCACGGGCTACAAGATACACCATCTTGATTTCACAGGGTACAAGAACACCTTCCGCTTTTCACAAACAAAAACAAAGTATGGCAATTAGCGTATCTTCAATACGGTTAATTCTTACAGATTCAGTACAACGATCCTATAGACCTCAAATGAAAATATATCTTTGAATTCTTGGAGGAATAAGATGAAATCAGAGAGAGAATGATATGAATTCAAGTTTGAAACTCTCTGATATAATGTGGTTTGCAAATCCTTGAAGAATTAGAGTGAAATAGTATGGATTTGCAAAGAGAATGAATGAATATGCAATAGATTTTTTTGCAAAAGTATGTTGAGAGAGAGTATGAGAATAAAGAGAGAATTGATTGAAAAATTCGTTTTCTAGGGCCTTTTCTATAGTGGTTGAAGAAACGTGTCTTTTGGGGAAGAGGTGGCAAGAAAATCCCTTGATTTAAACTTTAAAAAAATGACCAACGCGAAGTATGTTGACATACTTGACCCCCATACGTCGACATATAGACATTTTCCAAAGAGAAAATCAACATATCGGCAATAACAATAAGTGTTGCAAATTTCAGATTTCAAAAGTACCTCTTTTGGTGGATTTTTGTGATTCAGTTAAGGTTAATGGTTGATGATCTTCAAGTACAATTGCCAAGGGATCTTTAACAAGGAATTCTAAGACTCAATCAACAACTCATCACGTCAAACACTTCTGTCCTTTTATTATTCTTCTTCTATCAATTTTTCTTCTTCCATAGCTCTGATTAACCTTCTTATATAATCCATTTTCTTCTATTAATTTCTTGTTTGTCATTGTAAATGTCTCGATAATATACTTGAAATAACCACTCAACTCGGAGATACGTTAGTAGTAATATATATATATGGTTGTTGTCATCAAAATTAATGCCTAGGGTATTAACATTCTCGCTATGTTTGATGATGACAACCATATAAATATTTGAGAGATAAAATATAATATTTTTATATTTGACTCCCCCTAACACTATGCGCTCTCCCCATCATTTTTCCTAGTATATTTATACATTCCCCCCTTGTCATCAAAAAAAGGGCGAAAATAGAATCAATTAAGCACGGCTAGACAATATGTATAGAGTTTGTATATGGAGATGCATATAAATGTACATAAATAAAACTCATGAGGGGAATCAAAATCAATATAAAGCATGAAATAAACTTATCAAGTAAAATAATTAAAATTAGATGAATTTTAGAGTTACTGACATTGCTGATGCCAATAACATACCTTTTAATATTTATCCAAAGTTCAGTGGATTTCTTGTCCTATGCTTTGAACATCCACTATCCGGTATCCATTGTTCGGTACTTGAAAAAAAATATAAAATATGCGCATTGGTGCCCTATCTTATTTTGGGTTAATGGGCTAAAGTTTTGGAAAGCCAAACCCATTAAGAGTTTGAATGCCCTTTCAAAATATAATCGTTGGATAAATGAACTTTATTAATAAAATTATCAATATATTTTTCTTTTTCAATATTATCTAACTTTTTAGGAACCCATAAATTAATGTACCTGTTTGGGAATTTTAACTTTAATTTCCTAGGTTTTGGTTTGAAGTTCGTAGCCTTAACAAATTTCTTGAAATTCCTAGTCATGAACCCCATATCATCAACAGCAACATCATCTGGTTCATCATTGTCGTTTGTAGTGTTGAGTACTAGTGATTTCTTCTCATTTGCCTGATTCCCTTTTATAACATGTAACTTTACTTCATAGGACATTAGATTACTAATTAAATCTTCTATTTTCACAGTACTAATAAAATTAGCTTCTTCGATTGTCAAAGTCTTCTGATCTCATTCACTAGAAAGTGAATTCAAGATCTTTCTTGTCACGACCCGAAATCCGGCGTTCGAAAATCGACATTCATACTTCACTCGTATTCGAAGGCCCCAGATTCAAATGTCGAACTCCAGCTCGGATGGAGCTTATAACACATTAAGTACAATTGAACACAATGGAAAAAGAATGAATATATCATATATCTCCAATGAATACAATATCCAAATATGATATAGCACTGCCCAACATATATCAGAGCACAAATACAGTGCTACAGCGGAATACAAAACACCAGTAGCAGAACAACATCGGAATATGATAACATAACTTGAACTTCTAAGAGAGAACTCGAACATTGCATCTCCATATCAAATGCACCAATCCAAAGCTAGCTCGAACCCCCATCAAGTTGTATGTAGCAAGGTCAGCCATCCAAAGACTCTAAAACTTTTGATCCACATCAATACTTGACTAGCTTCTGATTCTACTAAATCTGACTCTAGACTGCCCGTGTGGAAATTGTGGGCACTCAGAGTTTAGAAAGGGAACAATAAGCTCCAGGCTAGTCATGGGACTGGTGTGAGCAAATAAAAACAGTTTGATTTGAAACAAAACAAACAAAAGGATTTAAAAAGAAATCCACAATTCTTTTTAGAAAATGAAACTACCATAAGTCCTCCCGCCACAGGCACAATGCAAACGCACAATTGGAGGAGATTTCTCCTTATGATAGTCAAACATGCTTGGTAAGCAAAATCCTTTTGATATTATTATTAGTGCATAGTGCAGAAAACATTTCGAAAGTATAATATTAATCTTAGCCAACATACAACTATTATTGTATGCCTACTATAGCTACCATGTTAAATGACAGGTTCTACAACTAAAATCATATAAGACGCGTATTGGTAATTGGATTTCTAACAAATGATCAGGCTAAGGAACTTCCTATTGCCACATGGGTACGCCTCTGAAGGGACTCCCTGAGAACCTATCTAGATCTCTGCCAACACAAGGTCGTATTACCCCTGTCTAGAAGTAACACCTACAAGTATGCCATCCTGGGTCGTTACCGACCTTTATCCGAGGATCCTCAACCACAAAGCAACAACCATAAAGTAATAAACTTGCAGCAACCACATAGGTTAAATATCTGGGCTCCATACCATGATACCAACTTTTTCCACAAGAAATGGACATGCCTTAGGGGGGCGACCCCTAATAACATTGTTGCATCTTTCCTGTTTCGACCAGTTCCGGGTTGTGAGGTCCGACAAGGTCACGTCCACAAAGCTATGCTTTTCACAAAAGCCATGGTTCGATCAATACATGATCAGCCGCACTTCGTATGCCACATTACCAAATTGGGAATGTATCACTAGTAACCATCAACTATATAACCTCTGAGCTCGTACGTCTGAGAGAAGGGTGTTAAGCTAAGAGAATAAAATCTCCGCCACCAAACAGAAATGTATTTGATAGAAACCATCTTTACGTCTCAAAGTGTAATGTGAGACATAAATCCATACATGTCTGTTCTGGGTTCGAACAGAACCGAAGGCACTTCAAAAGAAGCCCTTGCGATCTGAGAATTTCCAATCCCGATCGGACTCCCCATCACATGTGGAGATCTGTATACCTGCGCAACTCAATGCAGAGACAATCGAAGGGTAATCCTTTCGTTCTCGAAAATATCCGATCTTCACCACCGGTCTTCAAATGCTATCCATTACGTCATATCATTACTTGGAATGGGTATGTGACATAAAGTCCTCTTCCGGCTAAACCGAATAATGAGTGCAATATTTAAAACATATGAATATAGGGATCTCAGTTAAGTCACAACTTATTACCCTAAATCTTTCTTCAAATGGTTTAAACAAATTACCATTTTCAAATCTTTAAACAAGAAGATTTACTTTACAAAGTTCACCAATCTTTCACAAAGATTAATTCATAGCTTTCAAAACAATTCAATTTCAAATCTTTTATATAAAAGATAAAGATCCTCTTCAATTTCAAAACAAAGTTCAACAATCTTTCACAAATATTTATTCATAGCTTCCAAAATAATTCTATTTCAAACTTGAAATCTTTTCAACATAAATTGGAAATCCTTTCTTTATATGAAAGCTATTATTATTTGAAAAACAATCATTTTTGTTTCGGAAAAATCCGATCAAATATGCATAAGTTATATTCTTTAAAGTATAATCTTGGATTAAATATAAATTTCCAAAATAATACACTTACAATGGTTTAAAATCCATATAAATGCATTATATAACTTGTATAACCTTTCAAACCAAATTTCCAAAATAATTTTCAAAACTTTAAACAAGATATATTATATTCAAAACTAAATTTCAATTTCAAAACTTCCTTTTCAAAAGCTTTTCATATTCAACCCAATTCCATTTCAAAACCATTTGGATTCAAAATTCATCTTTTAAAACCATTCCATCATTTGAATAAAATTCAAATATCGGTGAGTTAGCCGATTTTCCGTGAAATCCATATTTGTGTGTGTATGGTGTAGTCCAGGGGTTTTACACAATAGTGCAACATCATCAATCATCACAGATTCAAGCACAGTAATATCTATAAGCGGTATAATCTATAATGCTTATCTTCCATTCATAGATTCACAGATAAATAATATACGTTCATCATAGATAAATAAATTACATTCATCACAGCTCGAATCAAAATAATTCATATCACAAAGCATCACATATCAGGGATGTCAAACAATTCAAACATTCAATAGAATCCAAACATTCATAAGTAAGATTAATTACTCATCTGATTAATTTAAATCAGATTAATCACTTGTAAATAAATTAGTAATCCTGGTTAATTAATATTAATCAAATACAAACCATCTTAATTAACTAACCTTTAATCATTTATTTATTAACCTTTAAAAATAAATTAATCAACCTTTAATTATTAATTAATCAACCTTGATTGATAAATAAATCAACCTTTAATCATTAAATAATTAACCTTTAATTATTTAATTATCCTTTAAATTAATTTTTCTTAATTACCTCAATTAATTAATCCTTAATTAATTACCATTTAATTAATTATCCTTAATTAATGAATTGATTAATTATCCTCAAATTAATCACTTTAATTAATTAATTACTCAAATTAATTATCCTTAAATTAGCTATTCTTTAATCACTTGATTAATCCACTTTAATCATTAATCAATTATTATTTTTAATTAAGTAATTATCTTTAAGTAATTATTTCCTTTAATTACTTATCATTAATTAATTAGCTCCCAGCAAATTAATTAATCTTTAATTAATACTTAACTAAACTTTGATTAAGTAATTATCATTAAATTTCAAAATTAATAATCCTTTAAGATAACGCATTTATCTTAATTAATTTCATAAAATTTAACTTAATCCTTTTTAAGTTAATTGATAATCAAAATCATAATCTCAAGATGAACCATTTTATCTTTAAAATCTTATTTTAAGTAATCTTGAAAATGGATTATCATCAACATACGAATTAACTTAATATCTTCAAGCTAATTACAAATCAACAACATTATTTAGGATAATCCATTATCTCTTAAATTAGATTCTTAATTGAAACTATTAAATTTTATTTTCAAAATAAATTTAAGAAAACCAAATTTAATTAATTTTAAGTTAAACAACTATACAACTTTTATTGATCCAAAATTTAAATAAACTTTTATTATATAAAAGAAATTTGTTTAAGAATAAAGTTTTAAAACTTATTTTATTCAAAATTCAAAACTTATTTTATTCAAATTACAAATCTGGTTTGTTTGGATGCTGCAGACCCGGGATACACCCGAATTAAACCCGATAACATACTCGAATTCCCCCCTTTACTTCATTGCTTTGAGCCAGTTCACAAAGTACTCAAGATCAACCCCGAGACCAAAACTTCCAGACACCCAAGATACAAGTGTGCACGCGTACAGATGATCGGCACCACTCCTGTAACGACTGCGGATTTTCGTTGCCGAAAAACCGAATAGTTATTGGTTTTAAAAAGAAAAGAAAAAGAAAGAAGAGAGAAGAGATAGGAAATAGAGGGAAAGAAGATATTTGAAAACAGAAAATTTTATAATAGAAGAAAAAGAGAATAGAGGAAAAAGAAAAAAACAGAAGAAAATAGGACGGGACAGAAAACAATAGAACAACATCAGAATCTCACAATTCGCAGCGGAACAACATATAATAATAAATGAATAATCTTTAAACAAAGAACTATATCAGTTATTACATTTTATACATTACATTACATCATATCATCACATCAGAGTGTACAACAACATACAACAACAAACAGTGCAGCGGAAAAAGAAATACTATATAAACTAGTAATACGCCATGCCATCCAGCTTGCCTCCAGCAACTCCAGAATATCCAGAATATCCTGATAAACCTAACTCTTGACTGCCCGTGTGGAAATTGGTGGGCACCCAGAGTTTAGGAAGGAAAACAATAAACTCCGAGTCAGTCATGTGACTGGTGTGAGAACTCAAAACAGTTTATTTATCTTTAAAATCAAATAGAGGAATATTTTTATTTCAATTCGCAATGCTTTTAAAAATGAGACTACCATAAGGCCTCCCGCACACACACACAATGCAAACGCAGAATCGGAGGAGATTTCTCCTTATGATAGTCAAAGATGCTTGATACGCATTTAAAAGAACATTTTATATTATTACTAGTGCATAGTGTAGAGAAAAATTCATTTCGAAAGTAGAATATAAATCTTAGCCAACATAGACATTTCGAACTATGCCTACTATAGCTACCATCCAAACAGTGGTGACCACCATAAGTGAATGGCAGGTTCTACAACTAATACCGTACAAGTTTCGTATTGGGAATTGGATTTCCAACAAATGGTCAGGCCAAGGAACTTCCCATTGCCACTGAGAATGCCTCTGGAAAGACATCCCCGAGAACCAAACCGGATCTCTGCCAACACAAGGCCGGGTTACCCCTAACTGGGTAACTACTGACACGAGCACGCCATTCCCCGGTCCTTTAGGACCTTTTCAACCGAGCGCTCGATATCCAATTCACACAATCATAAAGTGTTTTCAACATGAGCAAGTATCTGGGCTCCATACCATGATTCCACCCCTTTCCAGAAGGAAATGCACATACCCTAAGGGGAGCTACAGCAACCCCTAATAACCTTGCCGCATCTTTCCTGTTTTGACCATTTCCGGGATGTGAGGCTCGACGAAGTCACGTCCACAAAAACACACTTTGTACAAAAAGCCGTGCTTTGGGTCAACAAATGATCAACACAATGATCACTAAGATAGACGATCAAATAAATGATCCTATCACAATAATCAACACAATGATCATTTCAGCATCACTCAGCATGTCACATTACCAAAATGGGATATATCGCTGATAACTTCAACTATATAACCTTTGAGCTCGTACGTCTCAAAGAAGGGTGTTAAGCAAAGAATAAATTCTCCGCCACCAACAGAAATATATTTGAAAGAAATCGGCTTTATATCTCAAATTGTAATGTCAGGCATACAATCCATACAAGTCTGTTCCGGGCTCGAACAAAACCGAAGGCACTTCTTACGAAGCCCTTGCAATACGGGTATTCACAATCCCGATCGAATTTCCCATCACTTAAGAGATCTCTATACCAGGAGCTACCCAGTGCAGAGACAATCGATAGGTCATCCTATCGCTTTCACAAATACTCGGTCTTCAACACCGATCTTCAAATGCAATTCATAACGACGTATCACATATTCGGAATGGGTTATACGACCCCATGGTCCTTTCCCGGTTAACCCGAATAGTGAGCGCTTATTCAAAAATAAGTGTGCATTCAAATTCAACAATTCACATCAAATACCCATTCAAAGGGAAATATTGATAGTCGGTTATTGAACTATCAATGGATATGCACACATCACCAGATTCCAAATAATTTTCCAAATTATTTATTTTCCAAAATATCTTTACTAGATATATAGTTTCAACACTTCAAAAATAAATCAATATTTATTTTTAACCAATTTCACTTTTCACATATAAATTCCATAATGAATTTATATTTCAAAATATTCGTGCATATACGATTTCAATATTTCATTTCAATTTATCCTCCAAAAAGATAAATTCTAATTATTCACTTCATATTGGAAAACATTTCCATACTTATTAAAAATAAGTAATTCTCAAATCTTTTTATTTTCAACACTTAGAAAATATTCAATATACTTAAATCGAATTTAGTATATATTTCATTCTTTAAGGAAATCATTTATTTAAACATATTTATTTGGGCCAAAACGAATGTTACGTAAAACATCGTTACGACAACCCAAAATCACTAGTATAGGGATTCGGAATTAAAATAGATATATAAATCCCAATACTACACAAAACATTTCCTTTCGGAAATCATTTACTATAACAACAGTGTTATAGTCCACCATTTCCTTTTATTTCTCGAAAACGTCTATTTCAACAATAAATGTTGAAATCTATGGTTTCGAATCTCAACACATTTTAAAACATCGTTAGATCGTTTTAATTCTATTTAAAACATTCACATTCTAAACAATTTCTTTAACGTGTTATTCACTGTTCAAAAACGTGAATAAACTTCTTTAACAAATTCCATCCTTTTATTCATTTTAATTCAAAGGATTATTCACTGTCTAAAAACGTGAATATAACTCTATTTCTAAGTTATAACAATTAACTTATCAAAATAAGTCGTTTGTGAATTTATAAAACAACGTTTATAAATTCCATTTCGATTTATTTATAAAAACTTCCTTTTTATAAATTCCTTTATTAACATATTCCAGTTTATAACTAAATTATAAACTAAACGTTCATATTATAAGTTAACTACTTATAAACGATTATTTCACAAAATCGTTCCTTAGAATTTCATAATTATAAATCTTATAACTTATAAGATTCATTTATTTATCCAAAACTATTATTTTAACAACATAATAAATTTTATAAACCTACTGCTTATAAAATTCCATTTATGACTTCACCGTATAAAATTCTATAAATTTCATTCTATTCATGAAATTCATTCACAATTTATTCTTACACTTATAAAAGCTCGTTTTATAATTCCTACGTTCTAATTTATAAATTATCAATTTATAAATCTTTAATATAAATCAATTTATATTTTTCTTTTAAAACGTCTTTAAATTCCTTTATAATTTCATCATTCTGATTTATAAAAAAATCAAATTTTATAAATTCTATATTAAAACTTTTATAACAAGTTTAGAATCCCAATTTAAACTCTTTTATAAAGTCATTGATTCCTTATTTTCAAAAATCAGCTTTTAACTATATTTCTTAAAAATCATAATTTTTATAACTTTAAAACTTATAACGTTTATTTATTTGAAATGGATCTATTCCAAAAATATAGTATATTCTCAAAATCACTTTTAAAAATCATTTTTAAATCCCAAAATTTGGGTCCAATGATGCTACACACCAAATAGTCAATCACGACTACAACGATCCATCATATATCGATATGATAATCCATCAAATATCAAAATATCTGAAATAAAATAAATACTGTTGAGGAATCCAGTTGGATCCCTCCAACCTGTTTCCTGCATCCAAAAACATTAGCACAATACCAATTTCGCTCAAGTACGAAATTATCGCGGTACATGTTCTTATTAAATATTATCCGCTTAATAACGGCGTAATAGGGTCTCATCCGCTAAACAAAAAATGCGGGAAATCAACAACTGCAATATATACATATGCCAATATATATATATTGATATTATATATAATACCAATTTCACTGTTTATGAAATATTCGCGGTATATGTTTTTATTAAATAACATCCGCTTACTAACGGCGTATAATGTCTATTTTAACAATCAATAATTTACAGTCATCATTCAAACATGCATTCAAATATTTTAAATCTAACTATTTAAAATAAAATCGAAACCTATTCGATTGAGTGAGAAATTCTCACCTTGGTTTTAATTTCCGTTTTAGCGATTTATTTCGAATAAAATTAAACGCGCGTTTAATTTTACCCGAAATTCTCACTAACTCCAAACGACTCCAAACCAACTCCATCGCGTAGTGCTCGTCCATACGATTCCAACGCAACTGAGTTTGCATTTTTTCGACCTCGTATGAAAAAGATACGTATTTTACAAGTTTGTACACGTTTTATATAAACTAATTCAACATTTTCTTTTATAACTTAAACCTACATCTCACCACAACCCTTGGATCCAACCCCTGCTCATCCTAGCCGTGCTTTATCCTTTCTTCCCCTTGCGTTCTTGCTACAGACATGAGGCCGCACGCATAACCCATTTGATCGAATCTAGGGTTTAACTTTGCCTCGCGATTACTCAACGAAACTTGATCAAACTACCGCCACGTGAAAGCTCTCGACACGAGCTAGGTTCGGCTTCCCCCTGGTGAAACTCGGCTGCACAAAATGCCTAGAAAGGCGTGCGAAAACTGATGGGAACGGCCACCATTTGCTCCGCCATTGTTGCTCCATTCCCGATCATATCCGTATGGAATTCAAGATCTCTTCGTGCTCTACCTTTTTCGTGTTGAACACTTCTTCTAATTCCTTGTAGATTGGGAGAGATTGAGAGATGAAGAAGGAGAATTTCTGGCCCTTCATTGTGAAGGTGGCGGCTGGCAATAGTTAGGGTTTTAATTTCTTTTTATTTTTTTATTTTTTTGAGAGGGTGGGGGTCTATTTATAAGGAACGAGCGACACTATTCATCCCGGAAATTCCGAACTCCGATTTAGACGCCGTAACCAGCGTACCTAGGGTTTATCCCGCGTTCCGGACACAATGGAACAGGTTTCGGAAGCTAATTCGGAAGTATGTGCGAGTTATGGCTGAAAACGTTCAATTTAAATTAAACCGATTTAAACCGATTTCTAGGCGTTTTAATTCGTACCGGACAAACGGTAAATCCAATTGACTTGAAATTTGAAACCTTACAATAATATCACATTACGGATCCGATGAAATTGGTTTCGTCGAAATCCGAGACTTTTTGAAAAATGGCTATTTTGACTCGCCAAATTTAAATTAAAAATAATTCGATGCGTTTCGAGCTGCCACGATCAAACGATAGCTCCGATTGACACAAAAATTGAAATCCGGTAATAACTAACTATTACGGATCCAATGGAACTGGTTTCGTTCAATTCTGAGACTGTTCAAAAATTGACTATTTTACAGTCGATTATTAAATATTAAAATATTCAATTTTCACAGATTAACTTTTAATTCGATTTTAAAAGTTCTAAAATATTTCTATAACTCCAGTATGATTAAATAAAATTTTCCAAATTATTTTCAATCATATTTAACTCAATTTTCAATTATTTCCATAATTTCACATATTAAATTATCGATTTAATTATTCAATTAAATCCAAAAATTCAAATAAAAATTTATTTGACTTATAAATTCACTTATTAATATTTAAAATTAATTAAATATTCAATTTTTTTATTATTAAAAATTCTGGGTCGTTACAATCTTTCCCCCTTAAAAGAATTTCGTCCTCGAAATTACAAGTAAGAAAAGTTACAGAATCTATTAACTTTCCAAAATTCATAGTTAAACTTCTTATAATACTTTACTAAGTTTTCAAATCATACTTAGTTATCTTTTCAAAAACAAATTATATCATTTAACTTTCAATTCCAAATCAAAGTTTAAGTTTTCAAAATTTTCCAATTTTCTCAAATTTTTTCTAACGCCTTAAATTTCCGGAAAAATTCGCCATAGTCTCCTTTGCGCGGCTCGATCCGAAAAAAAAATGACAGTATATATATCACAAATATACATCTCATCAAGTAATGAGGCATCCCGAAGGGAAAAAAGTGTAAAAGTACGATATTTAATCCGAGATATGTACCTTATACTTTATTAGCAAGCATATACGGCTAATATAGCGCAAAAGCGAGCTCCAAATGCGAAGCAACGCGATCCGCACCTACTCAACACTTAACAAACAACATGAGAACATGCACATATGCAAATAATCTCAATATACAACATATAGTAACATATCAACTATATATATCACATAGCAAATGCAACAATAGCAATATATATTCAACCATCATCCAATTACCATTCAACAAATTCATAACCAATATATTCATTCATATTTTCATTCATATACAATGAATTGGTTTTCACTTTAAATCACATTTGATTTGTTTACATTGGATTTACTAACATTCATTCTCAATTCTAATTAGTTTCAATTTGTTAACATTCACTAATTAAATCCCATTCACATTCAATTCTATTCAAATTTATTTACTTCTAATTTGAATTCAATTTCATAGTTTTCAATTTCATTAACTCTTAATGACTTTTATACAATCATATAACAATCATATAACAACCAATTTATATTAATTACAACCAAATTCTTTTCACTTATATTCATTCAATTTGGTTTAACATTAAATTGATTTCCATTCCAATTTATTCAACTTCTAATAAAATTAGATTTTAATGAATTAACACTTTCATTAATTATTCCTTATCAACTTAAATTACATTCAATTGTTTTAACATTCAATCCATTCATTCAATTCAATTACAAAGTTGAATTCTATTACATAACTCAAGTTCATATTCATTTAATCCACTTGATTATTTACTTCGATACCAAAATCAACTTAATTCAATATCTCTTAAGTTATATTCCATTTAACTTTAAATCACTTCTTATATATATAAGTTTATTTCATAATTGTAAACACTTTAATTATAATTCAATTCTTATAATTCATTTGCTTATACAATTATTCTTTTATTTAGATTATTCAAACAACCTAACAATCAACTTATATATACACTTTAATAATTCTGAAAAATTATTCCTTTATATATAAAAATATAATCGAGGCAAAATTATTTCATTTACCCAATTTTAAAATCAATATTATGTCGAATTGTTCTATTCAAGTGTTTAGAAACCCCTTCGGCAAAGTTGTACATACCGTGCTGAGGAAGGTTCATATGCCACTCAATAAACCAATCATCACAATATAAAACAATTTCATATCACTAACAAATACGCACTCGTATCTATTATTACACTCAAACTCATTCTAGAGTACTACTGACTCTATCTCTAATGAGTAATACCCTACAGAACCATGGTTGTCGCTTAACCATCAGCTCTGATACCAAATGTAACGACTGCGGATTTTCGTTGCCGAAAAACCGAATAGTTATTGGTTTTAAAAAGAAAAGAAAAAGAAAGAAGAGAGAAGAGATAGGAAATAGAGGGAAAGAAGATATTTGAAAACAGAAAATTTTATAATAGAAGAAAAAGAGAATAGAGGAAAAAGAAAAAAACAGAAGAAAATAGGACGGGACAGAAAACAATAGAACAACATCAGAATCTCACAATTCGCAGCGGAACAACATATAATAATAAATGAATAATCTTTAAACAAAGAACTATATCAGTTATTACATTTTATACATTACATTACATCATATCATCACATCAGAGTGTACAACAACATACAACAACAAACAGTGCAGCGGAAAAAGAAATACTATATAAACTAGTAATACGCCATGCCATCCAGCTTGCCTCCAGCAACTCCAGAATATCCAGAATATCCTGATAAACCTAACTCTTGACTGCCCGTGTGGAAATTGGTGGGCACCCAGAGTTTAGGAAGGAAAACAATAAACTCCGAGTCAGTCATGTGACTGGTGTGAGAACTCAAAACAGTTTATTTATCTTTAAAATCAAATAGAGGAATATTTTTATTTCAATTCGCAATGCTTTTAAAAATGAGACTACCATAAGGCCTCCCGCACACACACACAATGCAAACGCAGAATCGGAGGAGATTTCTCCTTATGATAGTCAAAGATGCTTGATACGCATTTAAAAGAACATTTTATATTATTACTAGTGCATAGTGTAGAGAAAAATTCATTTCGAAAGTAGAATATAAATCTTAGCCAACATAGACATTTCGAACTATGCCTACTATAGCTACCATCCAAACAGTGGTGACCACCATAAGTGAATGGCAGGTTCTACAACTAATACCGTACAAGTTTCGTATTGGGAATTGGATTTCCAACAAATGGTCAGGCCAAGGAACTTCCCATTGCCACTGAGAATGCCTCTGGAAAGACATCCCCGAGAACCAAACCGAATCTCTGCCAACACAAGGCCGGGTTACCCCTAACTGGGTAACTACTGACACGAGCACGCCATTCCCCGGTCCTTTAGGACCTTTTCAACCGAGCACTCGATATCCAATTCACACAATCATAAAGTGTTTTCAACATGAGCAAGTATCTGGGCTCCATACCATGATACCACCCCTTTCCAGAAGGAAATGCACATACCCTAAGGGGAGCTACAGCAACCCCTAATAACCTTGCCGCATCTTTCCTGTTTTGACCATTTCCGGGATGTGAGGCTCGACGAAGTCACGTCCACAAAAACACACTTTGTACAAAAAGCCGTGCTTTGGGTCAACAAATGATCAACACAATGATCACTAAGATAGACGATCAAATAAATGATCCTATCACAATAATCAACACAATGATCATTTCAGCATCACTCAGCATGTCACATTACCAAAATGGGATATATCGCTGATAACTTCAACTATATAACCTTTGAGCTCGTACGTCTCAAAGAAGGGTGTTAAGCAAAGAATAAATTCTCCGCCACCAACAGAAATATATTTGAAAGAAATCGGCTTTATATCTCAAATTGTAATGTCAGGCATACAATCCATACAAGTCTGTTCCGGGCTCGAACAAAACCGAAGGCACTTCTTACGAAGCCCTTGCAATACGGGTATTCACAATCCCGATCGAATTTCCCATCACTTAAGAGATCTCTATACCAGGAGCTACCCAGTGCAGAGACAATCGATAGGTCATCCTATCGCTTTCACAAATACTCGGTCTTCAACACCGATCTTCAAATGCAATTCATAACGACGTATCACATATTCGGAATGGGTTATACGACCCCATGGTCCTTTCCCGGTTAACCCGAATAGTGAGCGCTTATTCAAAAATAAGTGTGCATTCAAATTCAACAATTCACATCAAATACCCATTCAAAGGGAAATATTGATAGTCGGTTATTGAACTATCAATGGATATGCACACATCACCAGATTCCAAATAATTTTCCAAATTATTTATTTTCCAAAATATCTTTACTAGATATATAGTTTCAACACTTCAAAAATAAATCAATATTTATTTTTAACCAATTTCACTTTTCACATATAAATTCCATAATGAATTTATATTTCAAAATATTCGTGCATATACGATTTCAATAATTCATTTCAATTTATCCTCCAAAAAGATAAATTCTAATTATTCACTTCATATTGGAAAACATTTCCATACTTATTAAAAATAAGTAATTCTCAAATCTTTTTATTTTCAACACTTAGAAAATATTCAATATACTTAAATCGAATTTAGTATATATTTCATTCTTTAAGGAAATCATTTATTTAAACATATTTATTTGGGCCAAAACGAATGTTACGTAAAACATCGTTACGACAACCCAAAATCACTAGTATAGGGATTCGGAATTAAAATAGATATATAAATCCCAATACTACACAAAACATTTCCTTTCGGAAATCATTTACTATAACAACAGTGTTATAGTCCACCATTTCCTTTTATTTCTCGAAAACGTCTATTTCAACAATAAATGTTGAAATCTATGGTTTCGAATCTCAACACATTTTAAAACATCGTTAGATCGTTTTAATTCTATTTAAAACATTCACATTCTAAACAATTTCTTTAACGTGTTATTCACTGTTCAAAAACGTGAATAAACTTCTTTAACAAATTCCATCCTTTTATTCATTTTAATTCAAAGGATTATTCACTGTCTAAAAACGTGAATATAACTCTATTTCTAAGTTATAACAATTAACTTATCAAAATAAGTCGTTTGTGAATTTATAAAACAACGTTTATAAATTCCATTTCGATTTATTTATAAAAACTTCCTTTTTATAAATTCCTTTATTAACATATTCCAGTTTATAACTAAATTATAAACTAAACGTTCATATTATAAGTTAACTACTTATAAACGATTATTTCACAAAATCGTTCCTTAGAATTTCATAATTATAAATCTTATAACTTATAAGATTCATTTATTTATCCAAAACTATTATTTTAACAACATAATAAATTTTATAAACCTACTGCTTATAAAATTCCATTTATGACTTCACCGTATAAAATTCTATAAATTTCATTCTATTCATGAAATTCATTCACAATTTATTCTTACACTTATAAAAGCTCGTTTTATAATTCCTACGTTCTAATTTATAAATTATCAATTTATAAATCTTTAATATAAATCAATTTATATTTTTCTTTTAAAACGTCTTTAAATTCCTTTATAATTTCATCATTCTGATTTATAAAAAAATCAAATTTTATAAATTCTATATTTAAACTTTTATAACAAGTTTAGAATCCCAATTTAAACTCTTTTATAAAGTCATTGATTCCTTATTTTCAAAAATCAGCTTTTAACTATATTTCTTAAAAATCATAATTTTTATAACTTTAAAACTTATAACGTTTATTTATTTGAAATGGATCTATTCCAAAAATATAGTATATTCTCAAAATCACTTTTAAAAATCATTTTTAAATCCCAAAATTTGGGTCCAATGATGCTACACACCAAATAGTCAATCACGACTACAACGATCCATCATATATCGATATGATAATCCATCAAATATCAAAATATCTGAAATAAAATAAATACTGTTGAGGAATCCAGTTGGATCCCTCCAACCTGTTTCCTGCATCCAAAAACATTAGCACAATACCAATTTCGCTCAAGTACGAAATTATCGCGGTACATGTTCTTATTAAATATTATCCGCTTAATAACGGCGTAATAGGGTCTCATCCGCTAAACAAAAAATGCGGGAAATCAACAACTGCAATATATACATATGCCAATATATATATATTGATATTATATATAATACCAATTTCACTGTTTATGAAATATTCACGGTATATGTTTTTATTAAATAACATCCGCTTACTAACGGCGTATAATGTCTATTTTAACAATCAATAATTTACAGTCATCATTCAAACATGCATTCAAATATTTTAAATCTAACTATTTAAAATAAAATCGAAACCTATTCGATTGAGTGAGAAATTCTCACCTTGGTTTTAATTTCCGTTTTAGCGATTTATTTCGAATAAAATTAAACGCGCGTTTAATTTTACCCGAAATTCTCACTAACTCCAAACGACTCCAAACCAACTCCATCGCGTAGTGCTCGTCCATACGATTCCAACGCAACTGAGTTTGCATTTTTTCGACCTCGTATGAAAAAGATACGTATTTTACAAGTTTGTACACGTTTTATATAAACTAATTCAACATTTTCTTTTATAACTTAAACCTACATCTCACCACAACCCTTGGATCCAACCCCTGCTCATCCTAGCCGTGCTTTATCCTTTCTTCCCCTTGCGTTCTTGCTACAGACATGAGGCCGCACGCATAACCCATTTGATCGAATCTAGGGTTTAACTTTGCCTCGCGATTACTCAACGAAACTTGATCAAACTACCGCCACGTGAAAGCTCTCGACACGAGCTAGGTTCGGCTTCCCCCTGGTGAAACTCGGCTGCACAAAATGCCTAGAAAGGCGTGCGAAAACTGATGGGAACGGCCACCATTTGCTCCGCCATCGTTGCTCCATTCCCGATCATATCCGTATGGAATTCAAGATCTCTTCGTGCTCTACCTTTTTCGTGTTGAACACTTCTTCTAATTCCTTGTAGATTGGGAGAGATTGAGAGATGAAGAAGGAGAATTTCTGGCCCTTCATTGTGAAGGTGGCGGCTGGCAATAGTTAGGGTTTTAATTTCTTTTTTTTTTTTATTTTTTTGAGAGGGTGGGGGTCTATTTATAAGGAACGAGCGACACTATTCATCCCGGAAATTCCGAACTCCGATTTAGACGCCGTAACCAGCGTACCTAGGGTTTATCCCGCGTTCCGGACACAATGGAACAGGTTTCGGAAGCTAATTCGGAAGTATGTGCGAGTTATGGCTGAAAACGTTCAATTTAAATTAAACCGATTTAAACCGATTTCTAGGCGTTTTAATTCGTACCGGACAAACGGTAAATCCAATTGACTTGAAATTTGAAACCTTACAATAATATCACATTACGGATCCGATGAAATTGGTTTCGTCGAAATCCGAGACTTTTTGAAAAATGGCTATTTTGACTCGCCAAATTTAAATTAAAAATAATTCGATGCGTTTCGAGCTGCCACGATCAAACGATAGCTCCGATTGACACGAAAATTGAAATCCGGTAATAACTAACTATTACGGATCCAATGGAACTTGTTTCGTTCAATTCTGAGACTGTTCAAAAATTGACTATTTTACAGTCGATTATTAAATATTAAAATATTCAATTTTCACAGATTAACTTTTAATTCGATTTTAAAAGTTCTAAAATATTTCTATAACTCCAGTATGATTAAATAAAATTTTCCAAATTATTTTCAATCATATTTAACTCAATTTTCAATTATTTCCATAATTTCACATATTAAATTATCGATTTAATTATTCAATTAAATCCAAAAATTCAAATAAAAATTTATTTGACTTATAAATTCACTTATTAATGTTTAAAATTAATTAAATATTCAATTTTTTTATTATTAAAAATTCTGGGTCGTTACAACTCCGATCATCGCCGCGACCATCCATACTTCACCGAACACCTTCGTCAATGGTCTAATCACTCAGAACCCCGATACGCATAGAAATTCTAAATTGAGCTTTACGACTTCTACCTAGAACCAAACGATCCCCACAAACTTCCAAGCTTCACCACCTCCGTCGATCTGAAGCTCCGCCATTGCATCCAGACCCTCGTCGGAGTACACTGCACCGATTCCCCTAGGTGCAGCAGCACTCGATCCACCCATGTTAGCGTATGAATCCAAGAACCAATGCCAAATAGACTAGGCACTAAAACCCTATTCCATCATCGCGCCACCATCTCGATTATCGGAAAATTTTCCGATCATTTTTGCCGAGATCCCCCATCCTCAAACATGCTTCAGTAAAAATCTCGAGGCCCTTACTTCGCCAATCACCAGAAAATACTCGATACCCATATAAAGTTCAACTCTCGATTTCTCGTTATTTAAAAGCCTAAAAATCTTGATTTTAATTTTAAAAATCCTAGTTTTCGATGGCAAAACAGATTATATACCTGAAACAAACAATTACTATGATCGAGATTTTGTAAGTTTTCAAAATAACCGTTCTTCTTCCTTTTTATTTAAACTAGCTTCAAATTGAAATTTTGTTTATATATTAAAGTCTAAAGAGATTCAGGGAAGAATATTTTAATTTTTATTCAAGTTTGGAAACGTGAACAACAAGGAACAGAGCCTAAATACAGACATGCATATCATCATCCCTAAACATACATATACATGCAAGCATAATCACATCATCAATCAAGCACATTTGAGATCATACTTCACAGATCATTCAGATATATATTAGGTTGAGGTTGCTCACCTGCATTTGATGTTTGAAGGCAGAGAAGAACAGAGAGAGAAGCCTGGTGTTGTTTTGAATTTTGAAAACTTTATTGTCCTTGACTTGCTTGATTTTGAATTTGGGAAACTTGAAATTTTTCCTGAACTTTGATTTGCTCACTTAATTTGAAATGATTCCAGTTTGATTTCTTTGATTTCCATTTGATTTTACTCTTTGAATCTAAACATGATTGCTTTTGATTTTCATTCCTGCTTTTGCTTTAGGTCTTGAGGCTTTGATTATTGTTTTGGATTCACACTGATTCTCAAGTTTGAACTTTCATTTGATTTCCAGGCTTTGAATTTTTTGCTTTGAATTTGGTTGCTTTAATTTGTTTCTAGGTTTTGAGATGTTTAGACTGAAAATAAACATTGAGAAACCTGATTTCTTTCTTTTGTAAAACATGCTGTTTATATTTTTAAATTTTAAGGGAAAATAAATTTTCCACTTGCAAATTATTTGGTCAACACTTGTACAAATTTTCATATCATATAGTTTACATTTGTCTAATGCATGTTTTTGTAATTATACAAATGTCATATGTGATAATTTTATGTTTAAATCCTTCTATCAAATAATTTTATAAACTTTGCTTTAAATCTTACTTTATTTTAATTTATAAAACATGTTTTATGTATTTAAAACCTTGTTTTGTATTAAGTACTTATGTTTATATTTTAAACACTTTAAATAATATTTTAAATATAACTTTATATTATATAAAATCATTTATATAATCTTTTAAAGAAAATGGTTTTAAAATTTAATTGTACATGAATAAATATATTAGAATTTAATTCTTAATTAGCCTTTGAAAATTTATTATATCAAATTCAAAATATCATTTTCAAATTAAAATGCAGATTGAATATAATTAGAAAAAATTCTTTTTAACTTAAAAATAAAAATTTTAATCCAGTTATTTCTAATATATTTATTTTTGAGTTTTCAAATTACAAATTTATTTATATAAATAAACAAGCACATATCTTGTTTAATTTGGGAAATATCAAATTTATTCACAATTTAATTCCAAAAATTACATTAATTTCCAATTTGAATTTGATTTAAAAAGGGGAATGTTACAAATTCCCCACTTAAGAAAATTTCGTCCTCGAAATTTGCTAGACAGGGAGACAACAAAGAACTGACGGACAAAAAAATAATAGAGAAACAAGTTTTCCAGATCAAACTGAATATCCATTCTGCATTTGGCTCACTAAATCAGAATATCATCAATAATTATGAGAACAAACTCATTCAATATTTCACGAAGTACTCGGGTCATCCAGTCTACGAAATATACAGGAGTATTGGTTAGTTCGAAGGATAACTAACCATTCGTAGAATATAACGGCACCCCAAAGAATAGACAAACGAATTCAATTTAATTCAGCTTCATATTTAATTAACCAATTTATTTAATTTTAAAATTTCAAATTTATTAAAGTTAAAATTGAAAAACTGAGAACGAGAATACGAGAAAGGGACTTATCTACAATGATTCGCAGGGCTATCATCACACCAAAGCTTTTCCCTCAAGCTGCCACGAAGCCATCGAAGAATTGAAAAGAGATTGATAGAGAAAGTTGCTTCCTTGTTATTGTAGGGTATTGACCATTTGTAGTGATACTCCCATGTCCCTTATCTCGTCCTCTTCTTGCACCCATACTCACTATCAATGGATAGTAAGAGAATTTGCTGGCGCATACAGATGGATATCTTAGGGATATACTCATTCTAGGGTATTTGTAACCCTATCTCTAATGAGTTACCTAATGTGTTATACTCCTGAGCTAAAGTTCGTACTTAACCTTCAGCTTTTATACCACTTTTCACGACCCAAAATTTGGCGTTCGAAAATCGACATTCATACTTCACTCGTATTCGAATGCCACAGATTCATAAGTCGAACTCCAGTTCGGATGGAGCTTATAACACATTAAGTACAACAGAACACAGTGGAAAAAGAACGAATATATCATACATCTCCAATGAATATAATATCCAAATATGATATAACACTGCCCAACATATATCAGAGCACAAATAGGAATGCAAAACACCAGTAGCGGAACAACAGCGGAATATGATAACATAACTTGAACTTCTAAGAGAAACTCCAACATTGCATCTCTATATCAAATGCGCCAATCCAAAGCAAGCTCGAACCCCCATCAAGTTGTATATAGTAAGGTCAACCATCCAAAGACTCCAAAACTTTTGGTCCACATCAATACTTGACTAGCTTCTGATTCTATTAAAACCTGACTTTAGACTGCTCGTGTGAAAATTGTGGGCACCCAAAGTTTACAAAGGGAACAATAAACTCCAGGTCAGTTATGGGACTGATGTGAGCAAAAAAGCAGTTTTATTTGAAACAAACAAACAAAAGGATTTAAAAAGAAATCCACGATGCTTTTAGGAAAATGAAACTACCATAAGGCCTCCTGCCACATACACAATGCAAACGCACAATTGGATGAGATTTCTCCTTATGATAGTCAAACATGCTTGATACGAAAAATCCTTTTAATATTATAATGGTGCATAGTGCAGAAAAGATTTCGAAAGTATAATATTAGTCTTAGCCAGCATACAACCATTATTGTATGCCTATTATAGCTACCATATTAAATGGCAGGTTCTACAACTAAAACCGTACAAGGCGCGTATTGGTAATTGGATTTCCAACAAATGATCAGGCTAAGGAACTTTCTATTGCCACATGGGTACGCCTCTAGAGGGATGCCCCGAGAACCTACCTAGATCTCTGCCAACTAAAGGCCGGGTTACCCCTGCCCGGAAGTAACACCTACAAGTAACCCATCTCCGGTCGTTACCGACCTTTATCCGAGGATCCTTAACCATAAAGCAACAAGCACAAAGTAATAAATTTGCAGCAACCACATAGGCTAAATATCTGGGCTCCATACCATGATACTACCTTTTTCCAGAACAAATGGACATACCCTAGGGGCGCGATACCTAATAACCTTGCTGCATCTTTCTTGTTTCGACCGTTTTCGGGTTGTGAGGTCTGACGAGGTCACGTCCACAAAGCTACTCTTTTCACAAAAGCCATGCTTCGATCAACACATGAACAGCAGCACTTCATATGCCACATTACCAAATTGGAAATGTATCACTAATAACCATCAACTACATAACCTCTTAGCTCATACGTCTCAGAGAAGGGTGTTACGCTAAGAGAATAAATTCTCCACCATATAACAGAAATGTATTTGCTAGAAACCAACGTTACATCTCAAAGTGTAATGTCAGACATACATCCATACAAGTCAGTTCCGGGTTCGAAAAGAACTGAAGGCACTTCAAAAGAAGCCCTTGCAATTCGGGAATTCCCATTTCCAATCGGACTCCCCATCACATAAGGAGATCTCTATACCGGCGCGACTCAGTGCAGAGACATTCGACGGATAATCCTTTCGTTCTCGAAAATACCTGGTCTTCACCACCGGTCTTCAAATGATATCCATTACGTCGTATCATTATTCGAAATAGGTTATATGACACAAAGTCCTCTTCCGGCTAAATCGAATAATGAGCGCAATATTTAAAACATATGGATATTGGGATCTCGGTTAAGTCACAACTTATTACTCAAAATCTTTCTTCAAATGGTTTAAACAAATTACCATTTTCAAATCTTTAAACAAGAAGATTTACCTCACAAAGTTCACCAATCTTTCACAAAGATTAATTCATAGCTTTTAAAACAATTCCATTTCAAATATTTTATGTAAAAGATACACCTTTAAGATCCCCTTCAATTTCAAAACAAAGTTCATCTTTCATAAAGATTTATTCATAGCTTCCAAAACAATTCTATTTCAAACTTGAAATCTTTTCAACATAAATTGGAAATCCTTTCTTTATATGAAAGCTATTGTTATTTGAAAAACAATCCTTTTCATTTCGGAAAAATCCGACCAAATATGCACAAGTTATATCCTTTAAAGTATAATCTTGGATTAAATATAAATCTCCAAAATAATACACTTAAAATGGTTTAAAACCCATATAAATACATATAACTTGTATAACCTTTCAAACCAAATTTTCAAAATAATTTTAAAAACTTAAAACAAGATATATTATATTCAAAACTAAATTTCAATTTCAAAACTTTCTTTTCAAAAGCTTTTCATACTCAACCTAATTCCATTTCAAAACCATTTGGATTCAATATTCATCTTTTAAAACCATTCCATCATTTGAATAAAATTCAAATAGAATTCCCGTGAAATCCATATTTGTGTGCGGATGGTGTAGTCTAGTGGTTTTACACAATAGTGCAACATCGTCAATCATCCCAGATTCAATCCCAGCAATATCGATAAGCGGTATAATCTATAACGCTTATCTTCCATTCACAGATTCACAGATAAATAATATACATTCATCACAGATAAATAGAATACATTCATCATAGCTCGAATCAAAATAATTCATATCACAAAGCATCACAGATCAAGGATGTCAAATAATTCAAACATTCAATAGAATCCAAACATTCATAAGTAAGATTAATTACTCATCTGATTAATTTAAATCACATTAATCACTTATAAATAAATTACTAATCCTGGTTAATTAATATTAATTAATTACAAACCATCTTAATTAATTTACCTTTAATCATTTATTAATTAACCTTTAAAAATAAATTAATCATCCTTTAATTAATAATTAATCAACCTTGATTGATAAATAAATCAACCTTTAATGATTAAATAATTAACCTTTAATTATTTAATTATCCTTTAAATTAATTTTTCTTAATCACCTCAATTAATTAATCCTTAATTAATTACCATTTAATTAATTATTCTTAATTAATTACAAATTAATTAACCTTAATTAATGAATTAATTAATTATCCTCAAATTAATTACCTTAATTAATTAATTACTCAAATTTATTATCCTTAAATTAACTATTCTTTAATCACTTGATTAATCCACTCTAATCATTAATCAATTATTTTTTTAATTAAGTAATTATCTTTAAGTAATTAATTTCCCTTTAATTACTTATCATTGATTAATTAGCTCTCAACAAATTAATCAATCTTTAATTAATACTTAATTAAACTTTGATTAAGTAATTATCATTAAATTTCAGAATTAATAATCCTTTAAGATAACCCATTTATCTTAATGATTTTCATAAAATTTAACTTAACCCTTTCTAATTTAATTGATAATCAAAATCATAATCTCAAGATGAACCATTTTATCTCTAAAATCTTATTTTAAATAGTCTTGAAAATGGATTATCATCAATATACGAATTAACTTAATATCTTCAAGTCAATTACAAATCAACAACATTATTTAGGATAATCCATTATCTCTTAAATCAGATTCTTAATTTAAACTATTAAATTTTATTTTCAAAATAAATTTAAGAAACCAAACTTAATTAATTTTAAGTTAAATAACTATACAACTTTTATTGATCCAAAATTTAAATAAACTTTTATTATATAAAAGAAATTTTTTTAAGAATAAAGTTTTATAACTTATTTTATTCAAAATTCAAAACTTATTTTATTTAAATTACAAATCTGGTTTGTTTGAATGCTGCAGACCCAAGACACACCCGAGTTAAATCCGATAACATACTCGAGTTCCCCCCTTTACTTTATTGCTTCGAGCCAATTTACAAAGTACTCGAGATCAACCCCGAGACCAAAAATCCCAAACACCCAAGATACAAGTGTGCACGTGTACAGATGATCGGCACCACTCCGATCATCGTCGCGACCATCCATACTTCACCGAACACCTCCGTCAACAGTCTGATCACTCAGAACCCCGATACGTATAGAAATTCAAAATAGATCTTCACGACTTCTACCTGGACCCAAACGGTCCCTACAAACTTTCACGCTTCACCACCTATGTCGATCTGAAGCTCCGCCATTGCATCCAGACCCTCACCGGAGTTCACTGCACCGATTCCCCTTGGTGCGGTAGCACTCGATCCATCCATGTCAGCGTATGAATCCAAGAACCAATGCCAACCAGACTGGGCACTAAAACCCTATTCCATCATCATGCTACCATCTCGATGATCAAAAAATTTTCTGATCATTTTTGCCGAATCCCCCATCCTCAAACACACTTCAGTTAAAATCTCGAGGCCAATTACTTTGCCAATCACCAGAAATACTCGATACCCATATAACGTTCAACTCTTGATTTCTCGTTATTTAAAAGCCTAAAAATCTTGATTTTAATTTTAAAAATCCCAGTTTTCAATGGCAAAACATATTATATACCTCAAATAAATAATTACTATGATCGAGATTTTGATAGGTTTCCAAAATAACTGTTCTTCTTCCTTTTTATTTAAACTAGCTTTAGACTGAATTCTGAAACATTTTTAAAATGGATATTTTGATATAACCAACAAATTTTGTCTATTTATTGAAGTCTAAAGAGATTCAGGAAAGAAGAGTTTGAATTTTTTTCAAGTTTGGAAACCTGAACAATAAGGAACAGAGCCTAAATACAGACATGCATATCATCATCCCTAAACATACACATACATGCAAGCATAATCACATCATCAATCAAGCACATTTGAGATCATACTTCATAGATCATTCAGATATATATCAGGTTGAGTTTGCTCACCTGGATTTGATGTTTGAAGGCAGAGAAGAACAGAGAGAGAAGCCTGGTGTTGTTTTGAATTTTAAAACTTTGATTGTCCTTGACTTGCTTGATTTTGAATCCTGGAAACTTGAAATTTTTCCTGAACTTTGATTTTCTCATTTAATTTAAAATGCTTCCAGTTTGATTTCTTCGATTTCCATTTGATTTTACTCTTTGAATCTGAACATGATTTCTTTTGATTTTCATTCCGTCTTTTGCTTTAGGTCTTGAGGTTTTGATTTTTGTTTTTGATTCACATTGATTCTCAGATTTGAACTTTCATTTGATTTCTTGGCTTTGAATTTGGTTGCTTTGATTTGTTTCCAGGTTTTGAGATGTTTAGACTGAAAATGAACACTGAGAAACCAAGTTTCTTTCTTTTGAAAAACATATTGGTTATATTTTTAAATTTTAAGAGAAAATAAATTTTCCACTGGCAAATTATTTGGTTAACACTTGTACAAATTTTCATATCATATAGTTTACATTTGTCTAATGCATGTTTTTGTAATTGTACAAATGTTATTTGTGATAATTTTATGTCTAAATCCTTCTTCCAAATAATTTTGTAAACATTGTTTTAAACCTTACTTTGTTTTAATTTATAAAAGATGTTTTATATTTTTAAACCCTTGTTTTGAATTAAGTACTTATGTTTAAATAAAAACACTTTAAATAATATTTTAAATATAACTTTATATTATACAAAATCATTTATATAATCTTTTGAAGAAAATGGTTTTAAAATTTAATTATACATTAATAAATATATATTAGAATTTAATTCTTAATTAGCTTTTGAAAAATTTATTATATCAAATTAGAAATATCATTTTCAAATCAAAATGCATATTTAATATAATTAGAAAACAAATTCTTATTAACTTAAAAATAAAAAATTTAAATCCAATTTATTTCCAATATATTTATTTTTGAGTTTTCAAATTCAAATTTCAAATTACAAATTTATTTATATAAATCAACAAGCACATATCTTGTTTAATTTGGGAAATACCAAATTTATTCACGGTTTAATTCCAAAAATTAAATTAATTTCCAATTTGAATTTGATTTAAAAACGGCAATGTTACATTTTTGACTTGGTTCGCTTCAATAACTTTCTTTCCTAATGATATTAATGCATGTACTATATCCTAAAATCTAGAATATATATCAGAAATAGACTCATTTGGTTTCATTTGAAGACTTTGAAACTAGTTAACTAGCATAGATATCTTAATTTGTTTTACTTTACTAGTTCCCTTGGGGCTCATTGTACTCTAATTAGGCAATATTCCAAATATCTAAACCATTAAACTGTAAATAAAATTTCATCCAACAAACATAATATGCATAATTACTACAATCAAATAGAGGGGGTCTTTTGGTAGATTTCCCTTCTACAAAAGTATTAAAGAAAGTATTACAAGTGTTATTAGCCATTTATACTTTTCAAAAACCAGGTTATGAATTTTTGAAACCAGTAATCTGATACCAAATGTTGGAAAATTAGGTGTCTATAACACAATGCCGATAGGGATCTTAAAGCTATTTTAACACTAAAGGGGATGAATTGTTTATTTCAATTATTTAGAACTGACTTATGACTTTACCAATATAAGTAATCAAATTGCAAATAGAAAACCAATAATCATAGAATAAATAAATAGTAAAGCAAAATGCAGTAAAGTAAATAACACTCGGATTTTTATACTGGTTTGGATTAACCAATCCTTTAACCAGTTCTGTACTACACCACGCATAATTTCACAATAATTGCTTGCTTTCCATGGGTGGAAAAAACACCTTTACAATCTTGATTTCACGGGCTACAAGATACACTCTCTTGATTTCAGAGACTACAAGAACACCTTCTCCTTTTCATAAAAAACAACAAAGTATAACAATCAGTCGTATCTTCAATACAGATTCTTAGAGGAATATGATGCAATCAGAGAGAGAATGATACGAATTCAAGTAGAAACTCTCTGATGTAATGTGGTTTGCAAATCCTTGAAGAATCTGAGTGAAATAGTATTGTGACAGGTGGTACCCCAGTGCCTAGTCATTGTTGGAAATCCATTCTCCCTATGAGCCTTTTACGAGTTTTGCCTGTATTACCCACACTGTGGCTAGTAGCTGGAATTTAATCATGTAACAATTTCGGCTATTTTATAAGTATTTGTATATAGACCCTATTATAATATCAGAGGATTTCTATAAAAAGTGTTTTAGCTATCGTAAGGTAAAAACCCGACATGTTTATTTATGGCGTGGTCTTACGAGATGCTTTTGTTTTCAAAGAACTTTTGAAACTTTAATAATCAATTTGGATGCATTATTATCTGCTGGTATTCTAGACTGACTCGGGAGTTATTTCATTATAATGCTCGGGTCAGACCGAGTATTATATGTTCAGGACAGGATGCTATGGAGCAGGAGAGGAGCTGGAGTCCGAGACGTGTTATCCGTACTAGTGTGTGTGTATATATATATACATATATATATATATATACATATATATATATACATATACATATACATATATACATATACATATACATATACATACATATATATATATATATATCCACTGCTACGATTATATGGATTTGTCTGACTGGTAAATGTTGTTGTATGAGATACTCTAATGATATGATGTATAAAAACAGATACGGTTTCATTTTGTGTAAAGATCTATTATTTACTATTACATTTTATTCCGCTGCGAATGTGAAATTCTGATATGGTTTAGTCACTTCTTCTTCTATCTCTTCTTCTTTAACCCTAATGGTTCATACTTCTGTTCCACTTGAGTAAATTGATGAAAATAGTGTAGACTCAAGGGGTACGGATTTGCGGGCTGTCACACTTGGTATCAGAGCATAGGTTGGCGACAACTTAGGCTTTGGTGGCGAAATTACTCATTGAACAGAGTCAATAGTACTCTATAATGAGTTGAGTGTAATAATAGATATGAGAGCGTACTTGTTAGTGAATATAAAATTGTTTTTATACCGTGTTGACTTATCGGTTGAGTGTTTATGAATTCTGGTCGGTGCGGGAAGTACAACCATATCGATAGGGTTTTCTAAACTCTTAAACAAGATAAACTGACATAGTATTATTTTTAAAAGTGGGTAAATGAAATAATTTTACCCAAAATTATATTTTGATATAAAAGGAATAATTTTCTGAAATTATTATCTATATATTTGGTTGATTGGTTGTGAATACTATAATTTAATAAGAATCTAATATTAATCTAAAATTTGAAATGGTTATAACCAAATAAATTCCATGAGTATAAATTATACAAAAGAGAATAACTTAATTTAAACTAAACAAGAATTTAAATCCCGAAAGTTTTGGAAAGGATTTTAAATGTGATGAAAATAAAAGTTTGAAATTTAAAATCCTGGGAATGTTTGAAATATTTGTTAAGGTGTTTGAAGGCAATAATGGAATATTGTTTTGGGAAGTATTTTTTAATGGAAACTATTTTGAAATGAATGTGGGAAAGTAAGGAAGCACTGAACTCACTTCAGTCGCTGGAAAATAATCCTGATGATGCTGGCCACATCATTAGAATTCATTTTTGAGTTTCTAAAGTGATGGATTTCTACCAAATGGATGGATATGATATTGTTTGGACTTGTTGGGTATAACAGTTGTTTGGAAATTTCAAAATGGGGAAGTTGTTTTGGTACAACCAAGTTGTTTGGAAATCCGGAGATTTGATTTAATATACCAAGCAGGTATGAGTTATTTATTATTTCAAAGGGGTTTTGAAATAAAACCGGGCAATTGAATTCTGGAAAATTCTATTTAAATAACGTGAAGGTTAAAATGGATCAACTATTGAACTTATTAAGTTAAGTTGATAATAATAAGGAAGAAATGAAAATCTTAATCTTAGAATTAAATTTTGACTTGAGTATATGGAAGTAAATAAAAAATTTGAATTTAACTTGGATAAGTTAAATAAATTGGGCTTACAATTAAATTGATTTGGGTTAAATTGAAATGTAAAATGACTTCGTAATTATGGTTCATTGTGTAAAGAATTATACCCACAAGGTATTAAGTAATGTACTTATAATCTGAAATAGTGGATTTAAAATTTGCAAAGAATTAAATTGAAAGAAAATTGTATCTGTAAGAATTTAGTGATACATAGATATATATAGAATTTGGAATTGTGATTATAAGATGTAAATGAATTAAAATGAGCAATATAAACTTTGAAGTAAATAAGTTGGTGAACTTAAGAATAGAAAATCAGATTGTAAACCCAAGTGAAATGGAATTATAATCACTGATAGGAAATAGTTGAATGGTATGGTGAATTCAACCCTAATCTAAAATAAAATGTGAATTGAAATAAGGTGAAGAAAATATAAAATATACAAGGGTGAATGAACTTAAGTCAGTAAATAAATTTTGAACTTGTATATGGAAAATTAAAACTGGATTGAATTGGATTTAACTTCGATTAAATAGAATCGAGTTGAATTTGGATTGAATTAAAATCAAAATTCAGTTGTGTTATAAAAAATTATGAATAGAATTAAATTCTTATTTAAAATAGTAAAAGAAATAGCATGAATTTAAGTTAGCTGAATAAATTTAGTTAAAATTTGAACTAAATTTGGAAAGGAATTGAATTGATGGAGAATTTAATTAAGTTGAAAGGATATTGTATAAATAAAATTTTAATTTAACAAAATTCAAAGGAATTATTTGAGAATGAATTTAACATAAGCTAAATTAAATAAAAAGAAGCTTGAAGGTGAATTTAGCGTAAACTAAATTAAATGGAAATTTATACCGGCAATGATGAAATTTTGGGTGGTTTGTTGAGGAAGTTGTGGAAAGAAAAATAAAAACCACTTCTGGTATAGAATTTTGTTTTGGCAATAAAAAGTTGAGAGTGTAAATGAATAATGGAATTAGATTATAATAGTGAGGGTTTGACTTATATTGAATTAATTTATAAGTGGTCATGTTATCAACAAAATTCAGAATGAATCGAGGAGATGAATTAAAAATCCAAATGGATAGAGCAAATAAACAAATTGAATTAAAATTTGTAAATGAATGGGAATTTGATTGAATGAGAATCAAATGAAAATAAAAATAAAATTGATATAAGAAGATAATGAAAATATTATGGAAGAACTTAAACAAATTGAATAATAATTGTGGTCGGGCTTTATAATGTTGTCTTGTATAAATTTGTTTAGGTAATAAACATTGATATGCAAGTGAAATGGTTTTAGCTAATTTTATTGTGATAAAATAAAGGTGTATGAGTTGTAAATATTAAAGAATGGAATGATATTAAAATAAACTTTAGTTGGATGATGAACTTGAAGTGAGAATAAGAAATTGAATAAAAATTTCAAGGAAATAAGAATATGCGGGTTGTGAGTATTTTCGAATGGAATAAAAATTAATATAAATTTGGACTGGAATTAATTTTAATGGTTATAACCTTAAGTGATGGTCACTTGCTTGGATAACCTTATATTTGCATAGAGATTGGTCGTTTTGTTGTAAACAAAAATTTAATTGGCTTAAAGAAAACAAATTGAAATGGATTTTTGAATCAATTGGGATAAATTGAAATTTTATTAGGTGGTTTTGCTTATGAATGGAAATGGAGCATGAAAGAAATGTATATACTTCAAATTGAAGGTAAAATTTGGTTGTGAATCAATTTGGAATCGAATTGAAGTATATAGATGTAACTAAGGCATATGTTAGTCATGTTGAAGTGGAAATAGATTGGTTGTAATAAATATGAATGGTATATAGTGAACTTGAATATAAAGTGTTTGAGTGAGATAAAAGGAAGTTTGGGTTTGTAAAGAGGATTTAAAATGATGTTAAAATTATGAAATTGCTTATAAAGGAAGTTAACATGCATAATTATGAAGTTTGCTTGTTTAAACTTTATAATTGATGTGTTTGGGCTAGTTTAATGAAGAGAATGCCGGTAAATGCTCATATTATTGGAAACTGATGTGTTTTTTTAGTAAGTACAGGTATAGGAGGCAATGGATAGAGTTGGAGTGCGTATGTGCGATACTATTTTGCTATTTGCTTTAAAAATGCTAATAAAGGTACGCCTACGCAATAAAAATAGGAAATATGAACCGTTTTTTGTTTTTCCGACCGTGTGGGTCGATGTATACATATTTATATCTATTGTGAAATTTCAAAAGCTCCTCCGTATAGGGGAGACTCTGCCAAAATTTTCTGGAAATTTTGGGAGTTAGAAAATTTTTGGAAAATTTGAAATGTTTCTTTAACGACAAAGTTGATTTCAAATAATAATTGAAAATAAAAAGGATTTTGGGATAGGAAGTGAAACTAGCAGTTTCAATTTGTAACTATAGAATTTGAGCAAAGTGAAATTGAGATTTCACTAAGTAAGTTTTACTATTGGGTTTGGAACATTCTTCTACCTTAGCAAATTTCGGGGACGAAATTTTTATAAGGGAGGAGGAATGTAACGACTCGGATTTTTAGGTGGCTAGATTTGAACATTTAATTCATTTTAAATGTTAAATATGTGTTATAATTTAAATTTTGAAATAAAAGAATTTGGTTAAATTAATAAAATTGGTTAAATTTCAAATACGGGATTTTAATTGAAAATTTGAATAATAATTTAATATTAGAATTGGGATAATTGGTGAATCTGAGCGTAAATAAATATAAAAATGGTTCCTAAAAATTTATTTAACTTTATTTTAATTTAAATACTAATATTGGACCATTGGATGGAATTAATAGTCGATAGATTGAATTTGGAATTTTATATTAATTTAATAATGGAATTTAATAATATAATAATGCAAATATTCAGATTTTGATTTAAACTGAACCAGAATGATTTCTAATGTGAATATAAATTTTATACAAGTTATAATGGGTTAGTAAAATTTTAAAAGTAAAATTTTAGACGATTCCGATGATTTTGAAAATCGCTCGTTTAATCGACGAGTTAAAATAGTCTTCCGGGACACAGTTTCGGAATTCGATGAAACCAGTTCCATTGGATCCGTAATAGTTAGTTATTATTGGATTTCAATTTTCGTAGCAATCGGAGTTGTCATTTGACACCGGCAGCTTAAAATGCTTAGAAAATACTTTAATCGATTTAATTTAAAATTGATCGTTTATTTCTGTAACTCGCTTATATGATCGAAGTAGCTTCTGAAACACATTCCATTGTGTTCGTAACGTAGGTAAAACCTTAGGAACGCCTGTCGGCACGCGTTGTTTGGAGTTCGTTTGTAAAAGTTACTTTAAATGGATTTAATATTAAAATAATATTTATCAATATTTATATATTCACGTTATTTTGAGAAACCCTACCTTTGTTCGGCCGCCATGTTCATTCTCCTAATGGCCGAAAACGATTACTCTTCTCTCTCAATTATCAATCAATCCACACATTTATTCGCAAATCTTCCAACATGAAAGTTGTAGAGAGTGAGAGGATCTTCAGATCCAACGGTTGATCTCATGTGAAGCTGTCGTTTGGAGGTGATTGATGGTCGCGTTCGTCGCGCGTTTATGCATGCATCTCGAGGTCGGGGACTGACCGAGCTTGGCCGCGACTTGGGCAATGGTGGAGGAGGTAGTATGTGATGCCCCACCTCTATACCCACGCTAGCCAAGGACACTACGATGTAATGCTGTCAACTAGCACGGAGAATAAGGCTGTTGAGGAGCGACCATCCGTGTAATTGCTTTGCGCGAGCATCGATATGTCAGATAATATAACATGCATTTCTTTATCAAGAGGGAAATCCGACATACCGACACAAACTCAAAGCTACTACACAGTGGCTATAATATCTTCAGAAACAAATATAGAAATAAACATAACATAAATCAGTCACAGACAATTCATATCACAAAGGTGGAAATAGATATGAATATTACACTAGGAAGTGTACATCAGAGTAGTGGTCTAAAAAGATCCACAATATCACAAAAGAATAGTTACACGAACTACACAAAAGAATAAGTATACATTATGGAGTCTATATCTCAAATGTATATAACAAAAACTACTAATCTAAGTAGTTAACCAAAAGTCAAGGAGGTAATCCCGGATGTAAAGTCAAGTAGAAGCACCTGTAACATCTCGGTCTGACCCGAGTATTATTTAATAAGAAAATAATAAACGGATCAGTCTAACCATAAATATCAGATGAAACGATATAGAGTAAGAGATATGACTAAACACATAATAATCACAATGCCAAACTGTGATATATATCAGTAATTGAAAATCAACAAGAGATTAATCAATATCACAAAATCTACACAAGAATCAAAGAAATGTCATACTCCTTATTTCGTTCATCAAACCACAAATATTGATGATTATATCAATGTCAATCACAAAAGTCAACGACACACTAATTCACCAATGCACAAATATTGATAAAACTTATCAACGGAAATCACAAAAATTGGTGAAACATAAATTCTAGAAATCATCTCAAGAAATCCAGAAATCACAAAAAAGGGGGGAAAGGCCTATCACAAACGGGAGCATAAAGCTCACTAACACGTGTATCACAAACGGAACGCTAATTCCATGGTTGCTAACCATCACAAATTGAGCCGAAGCTCCACAAACGGCCCGAAGACCATGGGTTGCTACCCCACCAATTTGAGTCGAAACTCCACAAAACGGGGTTTAGTCTCCCTCGCAGACAAAGAGACATCGCACATTGCTAGTTTAAATCACAAAGATGATCGTCATGATCAACGATAAGTGTCAATTACACTAAGCTGGTAAATATATGAGTTTAGCTTCATGTCCCATAACCACTTGCTTAACTTAAATATTTACGAACAAACTGTAGATCTCCACTATAAAATTGTCACAAGAGATTCAATCGAACAAGTCCAAGAATTAACCGACAAAGTAAACGCAAGTGTTTCATACCACTCGTTTTACTAAGTTGTTTAATTAGATTTCTCATACGAGTGAGGTAAAGGTTTGTATATACTAGTAGATTGGAAAACGGTTCTAAGAAACGAGCTTTGTAATAAAATAGTGTTGAAACCATTTGAATAAAGAGTTTTGATATTTACTACTAGTATAGAAAACCTTTATATTTTTAAAGTGACAAATCACAAGGAAGATTGTAAGAACAATAAATCACAAAAAATTCACACTCGAAGACGTGAATAAAATCCAAAGAAATCGATACCGAATCCATCAAAATGGATGTTCCCAAAAATCGCAAAGAAAATGTCGTCAAAGTTGATAATAAGTGATAATAACAAAAGGGAATCAACACGAATCGATTAACGTTGGAAATTCAATCCAAAAAGGCAAAATGGACTGAAACAGCAGGTTCAGTCGACTGAACAGAGTTTTCAGTCGACTGACCCTGTACCTGAAAATTTTCCAGGTTCAGGAAACTTTCTGTTTCCAGGTTCAGTCGACTGAACAGAAGATTCAGTCGACTGAATCATGCCTGGAAACTTTCGGGTTCCAGGTTCAGTCGATTGAACAGAGGATTCAGTCGACTGAATCATGCCTGGGCTGTTTTTCAGCCTATTCAAATGGAGAGCAAACTCTTCCAAAATGCAACCGGTCGAACATTGGCTCTAAGGGTTTATACCAATCGACAACCCGACCCTATATGCTCCTCGATGCACCACCAAAAGCATGATCAAACACCCATAAAAGGATTTTCACTCAAATTTAACTTAAAAACCCAAAATTGGAATATTCACAAAACCAATCCAAATCAAGAGCAAATTCTCATGAAGAAGTGTTAGGAATTCAAACCTAACAACCAAAGATAATTATAGTCATAGATGTGAGATAAAAATCTCACCTTTGAACCCAAACGATTGAAGAAGAAGCTTAGAAGCAAAGGAGAATCAACCACCCCTCAAATCCAACTCAAGAAGCTTGATTCTAAGCTAAAAAGATAAACATTTCCCAAATTAGGTTTAGGAATTTTCTGAAATCAAAGAGAGAAA
Source organism: Allium cepa (assembly GCA_030765085.1). NCBI lineage: Eukaryota > Viridiplantae > Streptophyta > Magnoliopsida > Asparagales > Amaryllidaceae > Allium > Allium cepa. The sequence goes on from CM060938.1 coordinate 517,338,847, forward strand.
GAGTTGGAGAAGAAGAAGAGAAGCTTACTAATGGGTTCTTCTATTAGTTTGGAGCTAGAGCTTGATTTGCAAAAGGAAACTAGGGTTTTGGAGTTTTAATTTCCCATCTCTCCCACCATTGATGCTTTAAAACTGAAAAGAGGAGAAAGTGAGGGTGAATGGGGAGGAGTGGCTCAGATTTGAGTATAAATTAACATAGGGCTGAACCCAAACCCAAAGTGAAAAAGTAGCAAAAATCAACTTTCTCCAATCATATCAATGTTTATACTCAAAAAGGTTGCAAACGACATTTTGAACTCAATGGGAGGGGTCTCGAGCCCCAATTCGACTGTTTGCAAAAAGTAACTTTTCGGACTAAATTCCGAGTATCGATTTTATATTTAAATAAAATATTTAAATATATTAAAAAAATCGATAAATATGCGGGTTGTTACATAGTAGGCTTCCCATGGTGGTTGTTGATCGTGTTCATGTTGACCGTGGTGGTCGCGATTTCAAACCCTAGGTCGTGTTTTGGGTTCGATTTTAACTGTGATTACATGCGTGAGGAAGAAAGAACGTTCGGCCTTGATTTCGTTCCTAATCCTATGGCTTGATGGTATTTAGGTATAATAAATTAAAATAAAAAGGAAAGTTTGTTTTAAATTTAATATTCGAAACTTTGAAAATTCATATATAGTTCATACGTTATCAGATTTCGATGAAACTTGCGACGTCGGAATCGCAGAGACGCGTACTACGCAGTGGAGCATTTCCGGAATTGTTCAGAGCAAGTAAAAATTTAGGTTGAATCGAACGCCGTTCGATTTAATCTAAATTTGAACTCTCGCTGAAAACCCAAGGTGAGTTTAACTCACTCACATCTGGAGTATTAGTTATTTTAAATAGTCGATATTTAAATGAATTGCTTGATTGGTTGAATATGATTGAATCGATATATGTTGTTGTGCTAATATCTGTGGATGCAGGGAAACAGGTTGGAGGGATCCAACTGGATCCCTCACAAATAGAAATTAATTTATATTCTACGATATACCTTATTTATTATTCTGTGATAATTTGTTTAGATCCTGATATGCTACGTTTTATTTATATGCTGTGATGAATTAAATTGAAATTGAAATTGTGTTGTGTTGTGATTGGGTGAATACAACCTAAAATTTTTAAATATAAATAGATGAATTGGGTTTAAAGAATATAAAAGAAATCCTTAAGTAAAGGATTTTAAAAGAGATTAAATCCAAGGAATGGGTTGAAAAATTTCAAGTGTTTGAAATTTGATTTCAAAAGGAATCGAGAATTGTTTAAACTAATAACGAGATTTATTTTAATGAATGAGAATTGTGCTTTCTCCTGGAAACTTTGGTTTGTTTTAACAAAGCTTTCAAATTATAAATTTGCAGTTTAAATATGTTTAGAATATTTTTAGAAAGAAATATTATTTTGAAATGTTTTTTAAGTGGAAGCAAATATTTGATTAAGTATTATGGTATTTAATTATTTTTAAAAGAAGTAAAGTAGTATTAAGTTTTCAAAAGGAAATTTTAATATGAATATTTGATTTAATAACCTTATTTTAAAGGTTAAATTTTATTTAAAATACTTAGGAAACCCTGTATATTTCCTTAAGTATTAGTTTCAATTAAATAATTTCTAGAGCTTATTTTAAATATTTTAAACGTATGTTTGAAAGTGATTTCCAGGAAATAGCAACGCTTTTAAAATAAAAGGAGCTATTTTTAAAGTATGGAAAGGATTTTACGGGATGAACGTAAAATGGAATTGGGATAAAATGTGTTGGATTGATAAAAGGAATTCTTTGGTTATTTTAAGATGAAAGTGTATTTCCCTGAAAGCCAAGTACGTTTTAAAAATAGATTTTTGAAACGTTAGAGTTTGAAGTTATATTAAAGAATGGTTTCAAGAAAGATTATTTAAGTTGTAAGAATTTTAAAGGTAAATATATATCAAAGTAGTTATAGTAGTAATTAATTTTAAAGAATAATTAGAATTATGTTTTAAAGAATTTTATTATTATTTATACTTTATAAAATAGTTCTATTTTTAAAGATAACCAACCAAAGTATTATTTAGAAATTGTATAGAGTTTCATAATTTTATTTAAATTTAGTATGACCTAATTTTATTTTTAAGATAATAGTTTATATTTTATCAAGTAGTTTTATTTGATATATTTTTAAAGGTATATACATATATTTTAAATTAAGTATATAGTAGTGTTAATATAAATGTTCTAATATATTTTCAAAAATAAAGTATTTAAATTATTTTAAAACTTAAATATTGGTACTTGGAAGTTTTTAGAGGAAGTAAAGATTGGAGAATCTATTCCATGAGAAGAATTGGATTTGAAAAGTGTTTCAAAGGGATTTTGAAAGGGAATTATATCTTGTAAAGATATTTTGAGGAAATAAATAATGTGGGAATTATTTATTGTTTGATGGATGCTTATGGATGTTAATTGATAGTTAAATCACCGACTACCAATATGGGACAAATGCGTTGATCGTTTCGAAGAGACCGGGATCAAGATTTATTTCTCGAAAACCACTTCGATCCGGTTTGTACGTTTCGTGGAAAAACGTGTTCGGAGTCGAAGATGGAGCATTAAAGTGCAAGGGCTAGTCGCTACTAATCCTGAGGATATTTCCAAAATGGATGTAGTAGGAGTAGTGCCTTCGGTTCCGTTCAAACCGGGGACGGACTTGTATTGGCGAATGCTTTCGGAACATCGTCGGGTGGACGATGGGCATTCTAAGTGAAACGTTCTAAAAGGTAACGCTTAGCCTCAAGCCTCATCAAATGGGAATGACTTAAAATCAGGGGATATGCAGCAAGGCTTGGTGGGCAGCACCCATTTCTGGGTAAGGTCATTCCTGTCTAGATGTCCATTTTATTTCGGTTTAGTAGTGCGGTTGCTGATCCCAACCGCGGGGTGATCTTACTCTGGACTATCCAATAAGTGGTAGTCCGGGCCTTGTGTTGCAGGGGATCGGGCGTGGTCCTTGGTACGCTGATCTAGACCAGGTACTGTGACAGGTGGTACCCCGGTGCCTAGTCATTGTTGGAAATCCATTCTCCCTACGAGCCTTTTACGAGTTTTGTTTGTATTACCCACACTGTGGCTAGTAGCTGGAATTTAATCATGTAACAATTTCGGCTATTTTATAAGTATTTGTATATAGACCCTATTATAATATCAGAGGATTTCTATAAAAAGTGTTTTAGCTATCGTAAGGTAAAAACCCGACATGTTTATTTATGGCATGGTCTTACGAGATGCTTTTTTTTCAAAGGACTTTTGAAACTTTAATAATCAATTTGGATGCATTATTATCAGCTGGTATTCCAGACTAACTCAGGAGTTATTTCATTATAATGCTCGGGTCAGACCGAGTATTATATGTTCAGGACAGGATGCTATGGAGCAGGAGAGGAGCAGGAGTCCAAGACGTATTATCCGTATAATATATATATCCGCTGCTATGATTATATGGATTTTTCTGACTGGTAAATGTTGTTGTATGAGATACTCTGATGATATGATGTATAAAAACAGATACAGTTTCATTTTGTGTAAAGATCTATTATTTACTATTATATTTTATTCCGCTGCGACTGTGAGATTCTGATATGGTTTGGTCACTTCTTCTTCTATCTCTTCTTCTTTAACCCTAATGGTTCGTACTTCTGTTCCACTTGAGTAAATTGATGAAAATAGTGTAGACTCAAGGGGTACGGATTTTGCGGGCTTTCACAAGTATGTATTTTCAAGGAGAACGAAAGAATATGCAATGGATTCTTTTTAAAAAGTATGGAAGAGAAAGATTATGAGAATGAAGAGAGAACTGACTTGATAATTCATTTTCCATGTCCTTTATATAATGGTTCAAGAGATGTGTTTTTTGGTGAAGAGGTGGCAGAAAAATCCATTGATTTAAATTTTAAAAAATAGACCAACAGGAAGTATGTCAACATACTTGACCTCCATATGTCGACGTATAGACATTTTCCAAAGAGAACATAAATACATCAGCAACACAAATAAGCGTTCCAAATTTTAGATTTTAAAAGTACCTCTTTTTTGTGGATTTTTGTGATTCGGTTAAGGTCAATGGTTGATGATCTTCAAGTATAATTGCCAAGGGATCTTTAACAAGGAATTCTAAGACTCAACCAATTACTCATGACTTCAAACACTTCTGTCCTTTTGTCATTCTTCTTCAGTCATTTTTTCTTCTTCCATAGCTCTGATTAACCTTCTTATATAATCCATTTTCTTCCATTAAGTTCTTGTTTATCTTTGTAAATGTCTCGATAATATATCTGAAATAACCCACAGCTCGTAGATATGTTAGTGGTAATATTGTATGGTTGTTGTCATCAAAATCAATACTTATGGTATTAACAACCTTTGCTGGCAATCTATTGATCAAGTACACTGCATTATTAAAGGAATCAGACCAGAATTTCAAAAGAAGATATGCCTAAGCTAAAAGTATAAGGCCAGACTCAATAATATGTCTGTATCTTCTCTCAACTAATCCATTTTCTTCAAATGCGTGAGGACAAGTGGTTCAATGAAGTATTCTCTTCTTATTAAAGAAATTACTGAGTAGTTTATATTCAGTACCACCATTTGTCTGTATAATTTTAACTAGATGGTTGGTTTGCTTTTCAGCTTGATTATGAAATATTACTACATTGTAAGTTTCTGACTTTGTTTTTAAGAAATAAATCCAAGTATATCTTGAACAAGCATCAACATATGATATAATACTTAAACCATAGTCAGAACTAATAAGGACCCAAAGATCAGTTGCAACCATTTCTAGGGGTTTATTATATCCACTTAAAGAGTCAGAAAAGACAAGTTTGTAACTCTTAACCATTTGACAGTACATGCAAACATAAGGTGCAATGGTGTTTTCAAATGAAATTTTATTATTAATTAAAATATTCTTTACAATACTTGCATTAGCATGCCCTAGTTTATAATGCCACGTATCAAAACTCTCATATTTCTCTCTGTTTGAGAAACCGCAAAAAAATTACAGCACTTTTCTCCTTTTCCAAAATTTCCAGACTTAAAGATTGAATTTGTACAACCATTTAACTGCGTCACCTTGCAAAAGAATTTCTCTAGTTAGAATGTCTCTAACTATAAAATATTTAGGATAAAATTCAAAGTAGACATTATTATCTCTTGCAAATTATGATACGCTCATGAGATCTTTCTTTATTTGAGACACTCTTAATAAATTATCAAGATAAAGTTGTCTTTCGCCTTTTATGCAAGCAATTCCAGTATGAGTTACCTTACTATACTTACCATTTCACATATGTATAGACTCATTACCTCTGTACTCCTTGTTTCCTAGATTTAAGTTGTCCAGATTGTTTGTGATGTGATTGGTTTCTCTAGAATCTGGGTACATACTCTCATCTTGAATGTGTTCAGGTTTGGTGGTTTCATTCAGGTAATGTTTTCTTGTATTATCTAATTGATTGCCTAATTCTTGTTGTACTTGTGCCATGTTTGCGCTAGGGTTGTTGTTTCTCTGCATATTTGAGTTCTGACTTAGTGTGTAATTTGCGTTGAACCTAAACTAGCACTTTGTAGCTGTATGGCCAATTTTCTCACATATTTGACATCCCAGTCTGTTTTTATTGTTGTACCTTCATCTAACTCTTCCTCTAGAAGACTGTCCCCCTCTCTGATAAGATTGCTGATTTTTACTGCAGTTCTAATTCTTGTTTTTGTGATTAGCTGCACAGTTAATTGATAATTCAGAATCTTGTGGCTTTTTTTGATCAATTCTTCCCTCAATGCTAGTAAAGTTGAATGCACATATTGCATTGATGGTAATGTTTCTTTGAAAGATATTACTACAACCGCTACTTTATATTTTTCACCAAGACCACTCAAGATTGTCGATACTTGTTCTTTTTCTAAAACCTTATGTCCAGCAGCTTCTAATATATCACATGAGTCTTAATCTTTGACAAATACTCCCTTATTGACATATTGTCTTTTATAATATTATGCAATTGTCTCTTATAGTGCATTATTTTAGCTGTTGATTGAGAATTAAAAACTTGCTCTATTATGGTCCAGATTTCATTGGATGACTTGCATCCCACCAATTGAGGCAAAAGATTGGTAATTATAGAAGATAATAACCATGAACTTACTAATCTATCTTTTCTATGATGTTATGTGTACTCACGGTTACTTACATTTTTCCTTCTTGATCAGTTGTGAACTTAGTGGAACTGCGAGTGTAGAAAGAACGAATTCTTCCAGACCATATTCTCTAATGATGGTTTTAACTTGAAACTTCCAGAGGAGATAACTGCCTTCATCTAGATGAATAGTGATGAATTGGCTTTAGGGACTGATCATGGTTTTGATCAAGTTCTTGTTGCTAACTGCTGAAGAGTGCTTTCTGTATTTTTAGAGGTTTCACTGCCTTGAGACATGATGATAAGATTTGGTCATACACCTTTGATTTTCCTCAAACAAACAGATTTCATTTTGATTGCGAGAAGGCAATTCTAAAAGGATAATCAGGTTTGTTGCAGCAAAGAATCCAGGTGACGAATTTGTTCTGATGGGTTCTTGACACGACCCTAACTTTCTTGATGCTTTTTGATTGGCAAAACTACAAGTATTGTTAACCAAGGGAAATAACTCGTGATAAAGACAAGATGCGTTTTGACCAAAAAGCCCGTGCTCAAGAAATTCTTTTGAGCACGGGCTTTTATCGGTAAAAAGGAATCAAATGATTCTTCTTACTTTCTGCTTTCACTTGCTGGATTTCTGATATGACTTTACTTGTTTTATGATGGAGAACTTGTTGCAGCTAGAATGTTGTTAATTCTTTGGCATGACACTTGTTATCTTGATGGCTTTCGAGTAAATTCAAAAAACTCAAATGTTGAAACTGTTCTGATGAGTATTTGAGTATCAAATAATGAGAATGAATCTGATGATACTCAGTTTTATTGCTGCAAAGTTTTTGCTTTGATACCAAATTAATTTTCAGACACTTGTGATATTTGATATCTAATATATATGATTTTAGAGAAGAAAATGGTGTATAAAATGAGAAATATTGTAATGAAGCAGATTTTCTTTTATTGTAGAATGAACTGAATACTATTACATTGTGTATCTGCTTGTTATTTATAATGTACTAATATACATTAACTTGGGCCAGTTATACAAGCCCAGTCTTGTAACCCGCATTCTATTTGTTTTATTTTCTTTGAGATAAACTCTTACTCTCATTAGGATGGATCATGGATAAATGACCCTTCCCTTCTCGCTTAAGACATGATACTAAAATCCATCTCATGTTACTTGTATACACACACTATATAAGTAATGAGATAGAGAGGTAAAAAGAAAATATAAATAAAGAATGACCTCATAACGCTTAATTAACTTTGCTCTTCCATCACATAAGAAATAAGATCTTACTTTTTAATGTAAGTTATATAAGGAAGTTTTACGCATGTTTCACAACAAGATTAGCACACGTTAGTCTTTCATGTAATGTATCTCAGATATGAAAAAAATGAAAAATGTTTGTGTGACTGAAACTAAGGGGACGTATTAATGCGAACTTAGGACGGATGGAGGAATTTAGAGAACATAGAACAATTTAACCAACACGATTCGCATATGCATATTTTAGTGGGCTACCTTTTGGGAATAATAGATTGATTGAAAAAATCTAATAAACAAAAAAATCACGGACTCTATTTTTAACGTTGTTATAAAAATAGTCCTTGTAGAAATAAATATGTAAATTAAGTCTTTATTTTTAAAAATAAAAAAATGCAAGGTAATTTGTTATTTTCTAACAGAAAATGGAGGGAACTTACAGTTTTTTAAAAAATAATATAAAATTCGATAATGATGAAGTGTTATAATTGTTTACTAAAATTACACTTAAATAATAATAACTATTATTTTCAAATAAAAAATTTTGATTTTTCAATTTTTGAAAAACATAAGTTAATTTGTTGTTTTTATCAAGAAATTGCAAGTTAGTTTGTGTTAACTAATTTTAAAAAAAGGACTTCCAACTGAGCCGAACAACAGACACTCTTACCAAATTAACAACCCTGCTTATAACATGGGTCTGATATACAAAAGCAGAATTAAAACTGTAAAGGCCTACTTTTGTCATGGTCCATGTAAACAGGCCCTTGGCGCTGGTTAATCGTTGGGTCTGAACTCTGAAGGTCCAAGGATTCGCAAATGCAGTAAAATCCAACCCAAATGATATTTTTATTCTACCCCTACCCGATCGATATATTGATCCGTCCCAAAATCTGCCCAGTCTCTTCATGCTTTTCTTAAAGTTCGATCTTTTCAACTCATTGAATCTTTAAACCTCTATAGATAACTGGTATAAATTTGAAAATCAGCGAGCATTGATGAAATTTATTCTTAGAATGTGATGCATGTTTATGCTGTGAACTTATTTGATTGAAATTGTGAATCGATTAATGTTTATCACGATTTTTTTGCCGTTGCAAGATTGATGTTTTTATATGAAGAAGAAGTACATACTTACGTTATAAGGAAGATAACTACAATGTACAAAAGGCATGTAGAAATAATATGTCCTTTTAGACACAATATCTACATTTACGCCTTTTTGGTCTTTACCATTATCTAACTGATCGAATTTGAGTTTTTATATGATTGCAAGCAAAATGAAGTGGTTTGTGCTTTTTGACAAGTCTATTACTACACGCGTATTGCTTGGTAGTACTGTACTAATCCATTGTGAGAATTTCATGGCAGTTTATGTACTATTAAGCAAAAATTGACGTTGTCAAGACGAAACAGTTATAGAGTATCAATTATTTTAGTTAGAGATTATGGGACTATTTTCAACATCTGTTAGACTGTGTCATGATTTGTCAATACCAGTCTACTTTAAAAAGTGGCCACGGCTAGTACCCCTGTAGTTTGATAGTTTAAGGTTATTATATCTGGTGTTAGAACTTAAATTGGTCGATTATTGGATTCCCTAAAAGAACATATTTCTATTTTTATCTATAATTATATATACTAGTATAAAATGCAGCATAAATGCATATAATATTCAGAGATGTTTACTTTTTTTGAAATGAGTAGACAGATGTGTGCTGAAGTGCAAAAGTATTGTTGGTCGCAACACTTTTATTTCAACTTGTTTAATTCGTGGTATCGGTGAAAAATTTATAGTAAAATTCTATTGGTAGGTAGTCAGGAATGGAATGGTAATGAAGGTTGCAAATTGGTGGTGAGATTCCGTTAATAGATAGGGGTACTTTTAGAATTTCAAAAGAGCGGTGTGAAAATCATATTTACCGAATTATCTTTGTCAATATTAGAGATCATATGCCAAACTCTATGAATTCCGAGTATAAAGCAATTGCGACCATATTTCAAAATGATGGACGAGGGAATCATGAGTTGAGCCAATGAATAAAGTTAAATTTATATACCTACCCCGATTACCCCATGGAGTGCAGGCTATATCGCAAGGCGTTAACTAAGAAGAGCATAAGCACAACATATGGAATAATCCCAAAGGTTGGATGGTATTTGACTCATTTGTTGGGTCTATGCTATCTTATGATTATGGATTTCGATGTATTGCCAATTGAAGAGATACATTTCATCCAAGCATTTGGAAGATAAGAACCTATATGTTGCAAAGCATCCAAAGCAAGATGTGAAGAAGGATTGAGTAAGTTCCTGTAAGAAGTCGTGCACTGATCACCACAAGAAGATAAGCCGGATTTTTGATGAAGATGAGTTAAAGATGAGTGGAAAAGAAAAAGAGTTCAAAAGAATGAACAATTAAAGTCCATTTTTAAGTCTAATCCCATGAGTTAGGATTCCTCTCAACTAGCTTAGTTTCGATGTTAGAGAGTTATTTTTCTCCCTTTTGCTCGTTTGTATGCGGGATTTTTGCTATTTGATAGGCTTATTGCCAGCTCTTTTTCAAGTGAAGAATAAAATTATACGAGTGTTCATCTCATTGAGAGGACCATTCATTTTTTCTTAAAACAATTTTATGTCAAACTCCCCTGCATAGATGGAACGAGGAAAAATTGATTTCTTCTCGTCCCAATTTCTAACGCATGCACTTACAACTAACTTCTTCTTCCTACCGTTTTAATGCTTGTTCTTCAGATGTAATGGAAAAAAAGTGAAAATTTGATTCCGTTCTTATTTTCGATTTTGATACGTGAAAAATCCTTTCCAGACGGTATCGGTAAAAAATATTATTTCATTTTCTTTTAAAAATTAAATTTGGATGTTAATCACATGTTTTTATGATTAAAATAGTTATTTTTAATTTTTTGAAAAAAATACGAATATTTGTAGAGACTTCTGTATATTTCTTATAAATATTTACAGTTCAAAATATTTAAATATTTGCCAATAATTTTGCAAATATTAGGAGAGTTTTTCATATATACCTTATAACTTAAAAAAATGCAAAATAAGACAAATAAATAAACAAATGAAAATAAACAGAAAAGCCTACCATTTCATCCTCCAAGTAAATGGGCCCTTGTCGAGGATAATCGCTAGGTCCGAACTGAAAAGGTCTCTCAAATGCAATAAAATCCAACCCGCTGCTTTACACCTATCGAATTTGCTTGAAACCCAAACGACATTTCTGATTCTACACCCAAAATCAGCCCAGTCTCGATGCTTTCTCAAGGTTCGATCTTCTTTACTCGCTTTGTTTTTTTCTCATAAAGTGGAATCATTAAACCTCTGTAAATAATTGTTAATAATTTTAAAATGTTCGAGCATTGATGATATTTAATCTTGGAATGGTCTGCGTGTGTCTGCTGTAAACTTGTTTGACTAAAATCGTGAATTAGTTAGATTTTATCAAGAGTTTTTTTCCTTGTAAAGTTGATGTAAGCACATATTTATGCTATAAGGAAGATTACTACAATGTACAGAACGTATGTAGAAATAACTTGTCTTTTTAGACACGAGATCAACATTTGCACCTTTTTTGGCGTTTACAATCATCTAACCAACGTAGAGTACCCCTTTTGTTACAACAAAGTATGTCAAGATTTGTCTATATGAGTCTACTCAAACAGAGGTTAAGGCTAGTACCACATTGTTTGATAGTCTACGCTTTTGAATTTAAGCAAATGTAGCTTACGTAATTTTGAACTTACTCGTTTGGATGAACTTAAATAAGTCGTTTTTGGCTTTTTGAAAGTCAAAATAAATTAGTTTTGGCTTTTAAAAAACAAAAAAAGCGATTTATACAAGTCATCCAAATGAGCATTAAATTGCATATTTGGCTTGTGAATATACCCAATTGTTGCTATATTCTACGTCACTCAATCATTATTATTCTTGTGTGTGTATGTGTAGATGGGTAGGTTTTCTTGATTTATCATGGTGTTGTATGTGCATTGACAATTATTGCACTTGGAGAAAATAGAGAAGATAAGTAGACGCAGTCATAAAAACAATGAGTTGAAAATAAGTGAATGAAGAGGGAAATGCTTGAAGAGACATAAATATTATATTTGTTTCCTAAAATAACTGTGTGAGTGTTGGATTTCACCGTAAATATTGCATTTATGCATGTACACAAAGATCGTCAATTCATCTTTACTACTAATAAAGAGAATCAGTCATTTTCATGGTATTTTTTTTAATTCCAAAAATACTTTTATTCATCAACGGAAATCTACCACCGGTTTGCATTATCCACCACCATCTTTTCTCAACGACCCATCAACGAATTTTACTACCAATTTATCAATGACACCACCGACAAAATAATTTGAAATAAAAGCGTTGTATTTTCAAAACTTTTGCACTTGTAACACACATCTGGTCTACTGTTAGATGTACGCATGTGCAGTCTATAGTTGTAAAAAGAATGTACATTAAATTAAAGACTTCCGAATGTTTGCATTACTAAAAAAAATCAAATGCATTTAAAACTAGGTTATGTTATTGCATTGTTTGAAAAAAAAAAAAAAAGTTTATTGCATTGTCCGGGAAAAAAAAAAAAAAAAAGAGTATATCTTAATGCGTACCCATTGGACGTACAGTAACAACTGTCATTGTAAAATAAATATTAATATTTAGAAGATAAAAATGTAATGAATATAAAAAGGCAGCACGTTGTATTTGCAGTTTAAACCAGCGGTTTGCCTCGCATATGCATAATGTTTGGGGAGTTTTAAAAAAAAGTGTAACGTGGAGTAAAATTTCCATTGCCGGGACTTGAACCCGGGTCTCTCGGGTGAGAGCCGAGTATCCTAACCAACTAGACTACAACGGATTTGAAATTCTGGTGCATAACAGATCTATCTATTTAGCGACCATTTAATCTAACCTGTTCCTTCATCACAGCGTATCATTCTTTAAACTATACCAGACGATTTTGAAAACAATATTTGTAATATTATTTTCTCACATTCTTTCTCTTGGATATATTATGTCAGATGATCTGGTCGTTTGGATAGTTGAGTGTTGGATTAGTATCGTCAGGCTTGTTTGTTGCTGTTGTCTCAAGTCATTAAACCCGATGATATGTGTGATTGAAAATATTGCTTGCGGTTAATGCCTTTCCGTTTATTTTGATATTCATCATATAGAACCAATTCATGTTTGTAACTCAAATAGTTCTTCAAAGCCGGGACCTGATTAAATTTAGTAATGTTTGTGCTCCTGCGCCGACTAGGAGTAAAACCAATTTAGACATGATTTTATTCTGCATCTAATGATTACTGATAAAAGGCAAAACATGGAACCCAGTCTATGTTAATTTTATGAGACTTTGGAAGAGGCTACACTGTGAGGTAGCCTTATTCATAATATATTCAAGGGCTGCCATCCCTTGGTTATGCTTGTCACGAAATATGAAAGTTTACTTCACAAACAATAATATATATTCGAAGGCTAATCATTTAGGCTTGTTTTGCACGAATCGAATGGTTGCAAGAGAATATAAACCATATGACACAATGTGCTATGACTCATTTCTTCAGTCTACCAGCTCCAGTTACCTTTTGAAGACTTCATTAGAACACAAAATTGCTACTCGCTTCTGAGAAAGAGACTCTTTTGATACAGAATCAAAAGTTGAATGCAACGAATGCCACTATGAGAAACGACTTGGCTGCTAATACGAAAGAAGCGCAAGGGATTAAGATTGACATAGGAAGTATCAATATTGAAAGTGAAATCCAAGTAAGAAGTTTAATGAAAAGGATCTTGGAGATTGACATGATGGTCATGAAGAAGCTAGCCTGGAGAAATCGCTGTATACAGCAAGCTCAAGCTAAGTCGTGACACTTAAATCAATAAAAAGACGAAATTGAATGATGAATTGAAATGTTGATTGAAAAAAAATCAAAACTGATAACAGAATCATTCGATTGCTTCCACAGTTGATTGTGGAGCAAAATGGTATGAATGAGGAGTATAAGAACATACAGTATCTTTTTGTATTGTCTAAGTTCTATAGTCATTTAGTAAGAAAATAGTGCTAATTTACATACCAGTTCCTTTAGTAATATCTTTGAACACAATAAGAAATCCAACACGGAGGAAGTTGAATTCTTGTATATCATGGAGGAGAGATTGATAGCAATGGCATCTGAATCGAAGAAACTTCAAGCTGATATGTATAATGCCACGAAAGGGCGAACAGGTTAGTCCTAGTATTGATTATATCTCATTTTAAAATAAAATTGCATTTCGTTCAGATTTTTGATGACTTTTTTGCTCAAATTACATTCAGCAATGCAGCCTAGTGAATTCTCGCTAATGGTTGATTTGGCTACCATATCAGGTATTATTACAAGGCGTGGTAGTATAATTTTGTGCAGCTAGTAGACACGCAGCAGTAAATTTTTTGAATGTGTAGGCAATGTCGTACATTTTGTTTAGTCTTTGTTCTGTACACAATGATACTATCGAAAGCTAATGTGTATGAGGCTGAAGTGTCTGCTACAATGGCTTTTTTGTTTAGAAAAATTAGGTGAAAACTAACGTAGGTGGTTGTTCTGTTTATTCGCTGGATCAGTGAAATGTAGTTTTGGAAATGGTGTAGAGCCGGAACCTAAACTCCTCAATCTGTACCATACTGGATAATTTTGGATTATTTGCATCTATCTGCATGTCATTTTTTAGGGGCTCGGAAATTTCTTGTTTGCATACAATAAGAACTAGTCATTTTTCAGGGCTCGGTAAGAATCTTAGAACCCGTTTGGTTTCATTTTAAGTTTCGTGTTTTTAACTTGCACTAAGAAATAGGAGATGGAGATTTATAATTCTTAGTCATTGCGACGACCAACGGACAGCCAAAAACGTTGAATTGTTTTTCATGCTTTTGTTATTTCTTGAAACACGGAAACAAAATAATCTTGGCTTTTATTTTTGAATGTTAATTTTATTTTTCAAAATTGTTTGTTTTTAAACAATACATACAACGGACACGCTTTTGTATAAACGAAAACACAAAACTAAAAACGACAAGTCAAACAGGGCCTTAACATTTAAGGTTTTCCATGTTATTTTATTAAAGGCATTATAGTTTTGTAGAGTGCATCATGGTCGTTTTAGCTCTTTTTATGTTGTAATTAATGTTTCTGTGTTTAAAGTTTAAATAACCCTTGTATGTATCATGCTATTGTATAAATTCTAGCCTCCCATTCTGCGCTGATTTCTTCCTTTTTCTTCTTTTCTATGTTGGTTAGTGCGATTATTAATGCATGGTATCAGAGTTGGTGGTTGGTTTGCGGGACTGCGCCGCCCCATCTTTAAAGTTTTGGTTAATTATTCGATTTCTAATTGGTGTGTTCATTTGGATTTCTTTTTTTTTTTTCCTTTTTTTTTTCCAGTTTCTTTACTTAGCTATGTTGTTTGCCTTTTTTGTATCCGGATTTTCTTTGTTTGATTATGGCTTAGTGAAAATCCATACTAGTTTGTAAGTGTGAGGCATGGAGGAATGAATGAGATTTGAGATATTTAGATAAAATCAGATTTTGCATAGTAGTATCACTTAAACAATGATATGCGAACACTTCAAGACGATAATTTGAGTATCTAAGGGTTCCATTCTACTGTAACATATCTTTGGAATCAAACGACCCTTGCAGAATCAAATGGGTTGAAAGCAGTTGATGTAATTTTTAACGGTTCTTCACTTTGATTGTGAAGGAACTAGAGTTTCAATTTTGCATCTTTCTTCACTTATAGTTGTTGATATTGGATACATAGTCCAATAACATGATATACTCTAGAGTTTTAAATTGTTGTTATTATACATACATCGACATCTATCTCAATATGTCTCTACTATTAATAATGAGAACTGATTATATAGCTTCCATCAGATATTGTCGATTCAATCATAGTCAGAACTACATAAACGGCCTTACAATCTCTTATATTTTGTTGCATCTTTGCATTATGTGCATGGACGTGCCCCTCTATTGTGCAATGCACTTGTATGTACATATGCACCAACCCTACTAGATCATTAGTAAGTGTCCATAGAGCCATCTGCTCGTCTCTTGAAAATCTATTGAACTCCTCTCTTATATTCATCTCATTTTCCTCTTTCAGACCCCAATGTTTAAAAACATACCCACTCTATACTAAATAGATTTCCTATGATCATCAAAAAATCACTGTAGTTCAAGTTGGAAGATTCTCTACAGACACATATTCTTATTTTGAAGAAACAACAAACTAGGATTTCAGACATAGTTGGATTGGAGGCTTAGAGATGTGGTTCATACTCGAATTTATGGAAATTCTCGGCATCGATGAGTGTGAATGAATCCATACCGTTTATGGTTCTTGTTACTTCTTTTTTTCCATATGCTAAGTAATATTAAGAAGTGGTGACAGGATGATATGAGTGGGCTTTTAAACGGTTAAACACATTCATGATTGTAGACAACCATATGCTGTATGGCTATAGTGGGAACGCTTATGTTGTTAGATAATCGATAGGTTTATAATGTTGGTGACTGTATGTTGGTTGCTAGATTATGATAGTAGTTGGTTGCTCATGATTTATGTTTGAATGCACAAAAGACCTAAGTGTTTAATACTACCTTAGCGCCTTTAGCTCATAATAATGAACAATACTCTACATGATTGCTTAAATGTCACGAAGAGTGGAAACACACTAAACAGAGTTAGATTGACTATAACATCCATGTTCGAAGTCAAAGTAAAATGAATATATTAATATAGATTTGGGATTTTAATTGAATATTTTATTGAATTGTTATTTCAATAAGTTGAATTTTTGGACTTATTTGACAATAAAAGAAGAGAATTGATTTTAAATTCAAATTTGAAATTTGAAGTTGTGTTTAAAAATCCAGAAGTGGTTTGAAAATTTATTTTGACAAGATAAATAATATTTGTGGAATTTTGAAGTTTATTTTGAAAATAAAACAATTATTTTATATTATTGAAATTTGAAAAGCAACATTTTAAGAAATTTTTTTTATTATAAATATAAAATAAAATTTGGATTAAGACGTCTTGAACAAAATTTTAATCGAGTATCTAATAGCGGTCGGATAATAGAATGGTTAAGGGTGTTGATTTTGAATTAAAAGAAAAATAAAACTTCCATTCTTTTTCACACACTTTATCATTATCCCCTTACCTCTTTAGCCCTAAGCAAACCAGTTCCCTTATATTCTCCTTGGTCCATACCATAATTCATGAAAAAAATAAAAAAAATTAAAGCCATCACACACGAATTTTTGGGACGATAGGCAGTAGCGATGGATTGACTTAGAGGCTAAAGCATGCATGCGTACGATGGAGGAACAGTGATGCAAGACCAAAGCAGGAGTCAATGATGGAATCTCGATGTCTAAAAATGACGGCAGGTGGTTGGACGTGCATTGACTTGTACGACTCACACGTAGAGCTCTAAGCGTGCAATTTTGGTTACGCGTATGCGAACGGGAGGGACGACGGCTGCTGCATAGGTGGAATGTTGAAATCATGATGAGGTTTGTGGAGTTCTGCTGGCTGAAGGCCGGGGCAATGAGTGAATGTAATTCTAATCCTTTCTTTGATTTATTCAAATTATAGCAAATAATTTTTGGTGAGTTAAAACATATCCTGTTTGATATTATATCTATATTGTGAATGATACTCTCCCTTTATGTTCTCTAAGATGACTCCAAAATTAATTTAAAGTGATTGACCATTGCAAATAATTGATAGTTGGTTGATAGAAATTAAGTTATTCAGAATATACTTATCTTGTTTATAAATATTTAACACAAAATCACATGATATAAGTGAGGGTAATTCAAATCCTTTCTTTAATTTATTTACATCATAGTAGATGATTTGTAGAGAATTAGTTAATCTATCCATGGGTTTATGTAATTGCAAATTGACGAAGTTTATTTATATTTTATTGTTTGATTATAACGAACGATGATGACTTAGTGGCCCTAATTTCTATTAGTAGATGTTTAATGTTTGATTGTTTCATAAATGATTATTGAAATGGATGAATATTGGTTAAATACTATGCAATTAAAGCCCCACTAAATCCTCACAAAATTTCCCGTATAGCGTATAACATTCTTCGTCCACTACGCTATTTCAACTTAGCGCTATTAAACAGTAGATCCACTGTAAGCCATGCTATTTTCTGCTACACCCGTTAAATCATTATTTTTTAGCACCCGCTTTTGCAACATTAATATACGAAGGTTGATTTGACTAGTTTTATTTTAAGATTAATCTATAATGTTGGCATAAATGCTCAATATAAGTTAGAAATATATAATAGTCACAAAATCTAGTCTACATAATCATAATATTCTTTGGTTTTGTTATACAAGATTAAATAGTATTTCTTTTTCTACATAAATGATATGAAAATAAGAATAAATTAATTTTAAATATTTGTTTTTTGTTAATCCAAAAAATGGATCAACACCCTGCATTGAGTGTTAAAGCACCAGCCCTGCTTCTCAGAGAAAACAATATAGAAAATGAATGAAAAAAGAGCAGAAATAGTAAAGAGACACAAGAATTTTATAGTGGTCCGGCTGTTAATGAAGTCTACATCCACTTTATATCTTTTATTAACTGACTTCTATAAGATTGATTTGGATTACAATATGATCGAATCGTCTAAGTTAGATCTTAATCACAAGTAACTGGAGGCAACCGGAGGATCTCAATTGCTCATTTTTTGACTATTATGTGGGAGAAGAAGAATGAAGAATAATAATGGCAGAGTTGCTGCAGCTAGTCCAGAGGATCTCGTTTATGTTGCAGGTGGAATTGTATTTACAGGGGCTGGAGAGCACTTGGACCAGAGCCGCTTTGTCAGAAGCCTATATTCAGCATATAGAAGGAGCCCAGAAAGTTTGGAGCCAATCCAAGCTAAGGATTCAGACCGGTACCTATCTGATGGAGTCGGATTAGTACCTATCCGATAGGTCAGATCGGTACCTATTTGATTGGGTTGGATCAGTACCTGTCCAAAACTTAGCGAATTTTAAGTGTTTTCAGTTGGTTGTCTTTCTATCTTCTATTTGATTACCTTGTCCAGATCCGAATTGGATTTTCCAGTTGAGTTGATTTTTGTTGTAAGGACTTTTTGGTCTTCTAAGTGTTTCTTCCAAATTTCAAGTTAATTCAAGTATATATGATTTCTGTAGGTCCATTTTAAGTTGCTCTTATCCAAAAGTGGGTAAACATTTGAATGTATTAGATGAGTCTTCATTTCTTGAATTATGTTCCTTGGAATGTTACCAAATTTGTTGGGTGAGCTTAGTAGAGTCATAAGAGTGTGATGCAAGAGATTTGAAAGACCAATGATCAACCAATTTGAATAGATACCGATTCAATTGGATCGGATCAGTGCCGATCCTAAAAGTTAGGCTATTTTTAGCCCATACTTTTCGAAGACTATTGTAATGCTCTTTTAGGTCTTTTAGTCAAGTTTCGAGTTGTTCTAGTTTAATCTAAATGTTCTAGCTCCTTTTGAATACTGCTGGGTTAAAAATCCGATTAACATTTGCCCCCAAAGTACGCTTTCATTGAAGACAATGTGTGATCTGATATTGATTATCTTTGGATTTCTGTTTTGAGGAGTTTTGATGTTTATGTCGAGCTTTCTTGAAAAGCTATCTACGAAGTACTGGTTATATGTTCAGTCCTTAGTGTAAATCCCCATTGTTCATGATTACGGAGTGACGTTGACTTGATAATTTCTAGAATGCATATGAACATCAATAGAACATGTTAAAGGAATTTGAGATCATTTAGAAGCATCAATTTGGGTCAGTACTGATCCAGTTGGATCAGATCGGCACGGATCTGAATTTTTTTCTTTTTTTCAATGAATTTTTGCTTACTTAAACCTTACTCCGAACCGAGTCATTTCACTTTTGACTAATTATCCATTTTTGACTGCAACTCTAATTTCAATTCTCAATACTGAGGATGCAATCTTTGCAATGAAACTTACATAGGGCCTTTGGTCAGTAAGTAGTTCTAACATGATGAGTTGGAATTGACCAGGGTTGAAAAAAAATTCGGAGGAATTTTCCTTCACTAATGCTGCTCTTATCAATAACTTGGTTGGTTATTCATTAACCGTTTATTCTAGTTTTAATTAGAATTTAGCTTGTCTATACCGACTGCTTTAGTTTAGTATAGAAACTCCTACGGTGATTTTGTGACAGTAGTAATCTCGAAGGGAGATGGTAGAAACTTAGATTGTACTTGGTCGGTAGTGAAGTTGAGTTTATCCTCGAATGAATGTACACAGTTCCAGAGCCAAATCTTGATTTCCATCTCCAACTGTCTCTTTTCGAGGAATTGGCTAAGTTTTGATCATCGTTTTGAATGCTAGCGTGACCATTTATTCCAAAATTGGATACAGTATATGATTCCATCATGTTGCTTTTCTTGTTTCTGCATTTTCAATGATCCTGAAAAGAGAAGCTTTCCACGTCGCTCCGAACAGCAGTCCCATTATCGATTTCTCATCGATAGTGGGTAAATTCCAAGAAAGATAATCTTAAAATACAACTTGGGTAAGCTATGTGAAAAGGATGGTCTGTTCATGGTGCTCGGGTCACCAGACCCACTTGGTATAGATAACATATGCTCTTTCCCCAGTCAATGCCCTTCGACTACGTCGAACTTCCCTTGGATTCCGGGCGTTGGTCATATGAGGACTTTATTCAAAGTAAAACATGCCTGACAATGTTGAATGCTAAGTTTTGTTGTTGAAGATGACCTTCTGGTCATCCAGTCATTAGTCTGGCGGAGGAACTTCCATTCCTCCGGAAGCTGGATCCTTCGCAGCTTAGGTTTCACCTTTTATTCTCATTGTGTCAGGACGATTGAGTATAGTTGAATTATAAGGTACAATTACTCTTGTATAATTGTAATTGAAGTTCAATCAGGTTAGCTTCAGTCTCGGAAACTTATGCATGAGTTATTCAATTGCGATTATCCTTTCTTTGTGGTTTTTGGAATTCAACTTGCACACTAGCTTCTGTCTCCGAGGACTATTATCTTAATCGATCGGTTTTGAGGACTGATTTTTCTAGAACTATAAGGTAGCTAGTCAGTTCCATGATCGTTCTTGTTTATACTCAGTCGAGTTCGTGTTTAGTTGAGTTCGTTTGACAAAGTGTTGGTATATATTCCCCGGCCTATTGGGCTGATTACTTTGAATAGTAAGTTGATATGTTTTCGAGAGACTAGGTCTCTAGAGCAATATATTTGATTGCGCCGGTTTGATTGACACGATGGATCCTATCTTCGGGAACCAGGGAATTTGCTACTTGATTCCAAGCTCTACATTTTATATTGATGCTGGCATGTATTGGAAAGATGCGTTAGTTAACAAGGAGCCTTGCCTTAATGAATGTGCAAGAAAAAGAGAATTGAAAGTAAGTAGGAGGAATATGGTAAGGATAGAATAGGAATAGCCTTTGTTCTTTTACCCTAAACCCTTTTTTTCTTCATTCCACATTCATTTTTAACTTTCACAAACAAAACTAAAACCTTAAAGAACTTGACTGGACATCATTAAGAGGATTCATGGAGAAGATAGGATTTAACTAGAAAGCTTAAGCAAATCAATCTAGGGGAAAATCTCGACCTTCTTAACACAAAGCTAAGGCGAATAATTAACTTACATCTCACTTTTGATATTGATTTCGATTTCAAGTTAGATCCAAACTATTTTACAAGTTATATTCCATGTTGTGTTTGTTTAAATGAATATATATATATATATATATATATATATATATATGCTACTTGATGATTTATATGGTTTAATATGGATTTTATGCTATGTTTGGATTAGAAAATCTATTAAATAACATCTAAATGATTTACGTTTTTGATATGGTCAAAAACATTATTTTAGAAGTGGGTTTCATATTTCATAATTTTATAAGTGATTGTGGATTTATTATGTATTTTCTATGAGAGAAAATAGTTAATTGTGGGTTTAAATTATTCAAGTCAATTAAATTGTGTTTTTTGTTTGAAATTTACATATGTTAGAAAACATATTCAAAGTGAATTATGGTGATTTTTGAGGATTTTTGCTAAGTATTTTACTATGATTAATAAATTATTTAAGTTAGAGGACTTAAATATTTTATTGTTTTGTTAAAGGGAATGACTTATTTGTTAAAATAATTTTAATTGTTAATTGTTGAATTCAGTAGCCTTTTTTAAAAAAAGTTGATAAAGAATTGGAAATTGATCATATTTTGGAAAATTAGGCAAGTTAGGTGAAAATGAATTACTTTGAAATGCATAAAACTAGTTTTGTTTTAGATTACAACTTCGCTACTTCCATTGCTTGCTTTCGCCACCATGCCTAGAAGGCCTTTCGCACCCATTCGAAACCAATGCATATGGTATCAAGCAATTGATACATGGTGTGTTAGAGAAAGACAGAAGGGATCGAGTCGAAGGCATGCTTTCGAAGGGGTTGAAGCCAATTCTATTAGCTTTCGAATCAATCAACTTGCCTCTGTTGTTTTTTAAAAAGATTTCTAAAGAGTTGCCGCCTAGCTGCCGCATTCATACCTTTCGGATTGGTTTGATGCCGCTTTTCTTATAACCTTCAAACAATGTATTCAAAAGGGGAGCTTTTGCCTTTTAAAGTTTGATGCCGCATTCCCAATGCTTTCGAAAGAGTCCCTTTAGCCGCTTTTAACAACGGTTTTGGAGGCAATGGTTTCAAAAGGATGGTTTCTAAGCTATCCTCTTCTCTAATTCTTTTCTAAAGATTAATGCATTCAAAAGAATTTTTTTCGCTTCTGTTCTCTTTGAACCTATAGTTATACTAAATGTTAAACCCAATGGTTTCAATATAGATACTTTTAAAGGGTTCCAAAGCTATGTTCTCACAAATTCTTATCTGAATCTCATGCCTTTGAAAGGTGCATTTTTAAATGTTTCGCAGGGATGTTTTCTGTAATTTTGAAAGGGTTTGTTTGAGGTCTTAAGCAATGAATTTGAAAGGATGGTTTTGGCTTTATCGCCTAATGTTTTTTATGTTAAAAAGGGCTTTAACTTATTTTAAAGGGATGGATAACCCTATGAATTTAGATTTTCATCAACATTATTTTATGTAAAGCGTATATCATGGCATAAGTATTGAGTAACCAAGGGTATAATTTCCTTGTTTTAAAAAGATATAATTTCAAGGGTAAATCATTTGTAAAGATTGTTTTTGAGAAAATAAATTTTGAACAGGGTGATCAATCCAGATATTTGCTAGAAGAATGACTCAGATATTAGAATACGAGATGAGACTGGTATAGGGGTTACATCCTATATTTTAACTAGTAGCCCCAAGCTAATTTAAGTCCAAAATTCCAACGTGCATGGCTTTGTCACAGGTAAGACTAAAATGATGTTACACACAGAAAGAAATACATGAAGTAGGGGTAAGTTATTGGTGATCCCACAAAACCTTTAGGATCAGTTGACCCTAGGAGAAGTAAGCTAAGGACGTATCATCTAGTATTGTATCTAACAGAAGTTAGAATATTTACTATGTATGGTAAGCCCGAGACAGCCAGTGGTTAATAGTCAACTTGATAAAACTATATTGTTTGGACAGACGTCCATTGATTACCTGATTTATATGCATATATGCTATTGCTATTGTTGTTATAATCAGTTTGATAGTAGGGTTTGTACTTGCAAAAGACATGATTTTAAAAGGATATTAGTGAGGGGAAAGCTGTTTCGCTAGGCGTATGGTCTCACTTATTATTAGTAAAACAAGATGTAATAGAATTATCCATATCAGGCTAGTATTTGACTCAAAGTTTATGTCTTCCCCTTAAACTCTTAGGTGCTCAAAATTTGATTTGAGTAGATTAAGAGTTAATGACTTTTCTGGTTTAGTACGTTGGACGAATAAGCTTTCGAAGATGGGTAGGAGGCAAAGCTAGCTATGTAGGAGTTATTTAGTATTATTTTTGTTGTGATGTATATATGACTGATATCTATCTATCTAGTACTCTGATTATCCAAAGGGGCATCTTCATATATCGCTTTTGGCATAATTTGTAACAATTATACTTAATCGAAACTTGGGAACCGTTTTGGGATTATGTAATTGAATATGAAATATTAATTTGAAATGCAATCAGAAAAGCTGTTTTGAAATCTGTGTTGATTTCATTTCATATTCATGTGGTTCTAATATTATGGATACCATTAACATTACTATATTTCGTCACCGAAAGATAAATACTATAGATGACTGCAATATCTGTAGCACTTAGCTTGGCTCTTGAGATAGGGGATGTTACAACTTGGTATCAGAGAAAATGTTTATGAAAGCTTAAAAGAATTTTTAAACTTAAAGTGATTTTTGAAAACATAATCTTAAGAAGTTAGAGAAAATATTGGTGTATGGGATAACGTTATAATAATGTACTTGTATTTTCTATATATAAATATACGCTATATCTCTATTCTCCCATCTCTCTTAGGTTATTCCTCTATATCTTACAAAGGCTCGAATGCAGATTTTAAGGAAGTAAGATATGGATGCTAGGAATGAAAGAGTTAACCTTGGTGGAGGAAGCACCACAACTAATGAAAACGCCAGACCAAACACTAGAAGGAATTCAGGTCGGACACAAGTTGCTAATATGGGCACTGGAGCAACACAATTTGATATGGAAGCTATGTTTCTGTTCTTCGTCAACATGATGCAAGCTGGCTGCTGTGGGTTTAGGCAGAGGAAATGCTAGAGAAGGAAATCAGGAAGCTCCAGTGGTCAATATGCAACGATACAGAATTTCTGTCATCTGAAATTCGTATATTTAATTGATTTTAAATATTCACAAGTAAATTTTATAAGCCGAATAACTTATATTTCGAATATAGTGATTTAACTGGATAATTAAATTGTTAATTTAATTTGAAATTGCTGAAATAATTAGATTTTGAATTTAATGTGAATGAAAATGATTTATAAAGTTATATTAAATTCTATTTGAACTATAATGATGTTAGAGAACTTTTAAAATTGATTTAAAATTTGATTTGTAGAAATTGAATATTTTAATATTTAATCAACGTGTAAAAATAACCATTTTTCAACAATCTTGGATTTTGACGAAACGAGTTTCATTGGAACCATAATATTATATTATTGTAGAATTTCAAATTTCATGTCAATTGGATTTACGATTTGTCCGTGGCAAGCTAAAACGCGTAGAAATCTGTTTAAGTGAAATTTTAAATTTAAATAGTCGATTCGAAGACCTATCTTCCAAATACGATCGAATTGGCTCCCGATATATATTTCATTGTGTTCGGAATAGGGGTAAAACATTATAAACACAAGGCGGCACACTTCGACTGGAGTTCGAATTTTTTTTGGGTGAATAGTGTCGCGAACTTTTCTATAAAAGGACGTTATTTTTTCCATTTGCAAACAAACCCTAAGGTTTCACTTAGCTGCCGCCATTCTTTGTTCTCAATGGCCAAAAAACACCAAAATTCTTCCCTCGATTTCTTCTAATCCATTACTTTCATCGAAAACATTCAACCACAAAATTATAGAGCGCATCATGATCTATAAATCCAACGGTGGGAATCTCGAATCGACGTCATTCGAAGGAGAATTTTTCTCGCGTTCGCATGATGTTTCAGCACGATTTTCTATGCATACATACGATTGAGTTCATTAGAGTTGTGGCTATGGATAGCTGGAAAAGGGGCTTCGAGGCGATGGCCTCCGATCATCTTCAAGTTGATCGAGGTGCGCGCGGCGATTCGTGGATGATGGCGGCTATTGGGTTATTTGAACGAGCGTGATAACTTGGGAGAATAATATGAAACGATCAGCCACGATCTTGATTTTTGAAATCTACGACCTAAATTAAAATTTCTAAAATTAAAAAGAAAACTTGTAAATTAATTTATATATTAAATTGTGTAATTTTTAAAATGCCATATCTTTTTCATACGAGGTTCATTTTAGACAAAACGAATTGCGTTGGGTTTGTATTGATGAGCACTACATTTTAGAGCTGGTTTAGAGTTGATTGGAGTTAGTGTA
The DNA here is from genome assembly GCA_030765085.1 of Allium cepa. Lineage (NCBI taxonomy): Eukaryota > Viridiplantae > Streptophyta > Magnoliopsida > Asparagales > Amaryllidaceae > Allium > Allium cepa. Next base: position 517,364,520 of record CM060938.1, read on the forward strand.
AATTTTGGATAAAATTAAACGGCTATTTAATTTTATTCGGAATAAAACACTACAACTGCTATTGGAACCAAAGTGAGTACAACTCACTCTTTTCTGACTCACTGATATTTTTATATAAGTGAGAATAAATTTTATTTATGATGATTTATGATTGTTTGGATGATATACGATATATTATGTATATTGATTGGTATTTGGATATATTTCTGCCTATTGGAGCAAATGAGACCCTATACGTTCCCGTGCATGAACGGATGACCATTTATACGCACGTTTGCCTCGAAGAGGACATTGTATACATATTCTAATATGTATATTTATTGCAGGTGATAGGTTAAAGGGATCCAACTGGATTCCTTATTCTTATTGGTTTTATTTACACATATTGTGATATATGCTATTATCATGTGATATATGATGTTTTGAATGCCGTGATTGATGTAGTGCTATTGCAGCATTGGACCTATTTTCGGTAATTTAAAAATATTAAAGTGATGGTTTTAAATTCAAAAGGATTTTCAAGTGAATTTGAAAAATAATTGTTTTATTGATTTTTGAATTGTACAAGAAATAGATTTATTTTAAATAATAAAAAGTTATTTTTATTTCATAAAAATTACAATTTTTATGAAATATAGTCAAAAGGTGATTTTTGAAATATGGAGTTAACTATTTTGTAAATAGTTTAAATTGAGATTTTTGAGTTATTATAAATGGTATGTATATAAGATTTCTGAATGGATGTTTTATGAATAAAAAATGATGGAATTGTAAAGGAGTTTTATAAGTGTTAAAATGAAGTTATAAATGGATTTTATAAGTCAATAAGATTTATAAATTGATGAAGTTATAAAAAGAATTAATTTTGGAAATAAAGAGAATTATAAGTAAGTAACTTATAATTTGGATTTTTGTCATATAAATGAGATAAATGGAATTGTTTAATAAAGGAGATTTATAAATAGAATTTTTTATAAAATGTAAGTGTGATTGTTTTAATCCGAAATCAATTGAATTTGATAAGTTAATTAGTTTAGTTTATTAAAGGAATTCCATCTACGATTTTGGACAGTAGATAATCCTTTAATTAAATGTGCAATAGTAATGAACTAGGTAGAGGAGATACGTTCATGATTTTGGACAGTGGATAATCCTTAATAAAATGTGTAGAAATAATGAATTTGGGTTAGAGAATTATATTCACGATTTTGGATAGTAAATAATATATTAAATAAAATGGACATGTTTTGAAATGTGATCTTTTAAATGAAGTAAAATGGTGTGAAGATGTTTTAAAATATGTTAAGTATCGAATACATAGATTTCAACATTCATTGTTGAAATAGATGTTTTCGAGAAATAAGGAAATGATGGACTATAACACTATTGTTATAGTAAATGATTTTCGAAAGAAAATATTTTGTATAATATATGGGATTCATATATCTATCTTATTTTCAAATTCCTATACTAGTAATTTTGGGTTGTCGTAACGATGTTTTACGCAAAATTCGTTTTGACCCAAATAAATATGTTTAAGAGAATGTTTTCCTTACAGAATATAATATATAGTTAATCATGATTTAAGTATATGAAATATTTTCTAACTGTTGAAAATAAATTGATTTGTGAATTATTATTGTTAAATAAGTATGTGGAAATGTTTTCCATTGTTGAAATGTTGAAGTGGGTTAAGAATATATCTTTTTAAAAGATAATTCGAAGTGAATACTTGGCAAATGGTTTAACTAATAAAAGATTAATTAAAAGGGCCAAGTGATTTCTTATGATGCTAAATATTTGTTTGTTTGCTTTGATAGGTAAATAACAGACTATGAAATTTGGCCATTTTAGTTCCTCGACTTGATGTGAGAACTATTTAGTCGCACACTTAGTACATAGCCTTCTGTTTAGTCTTGATTATCGTTTGTGTTGAGGATGTTGATTCGTGTAATGCGGAGTATAACTCCAATCTATAGAGCTTTCTTCTTGGCCCGTAGGATAGCAAGTTGAAAGTTGGAGACGTGATAAGTCTATGGGACTTAGTTTCCGTGTAAGGTTGAGAAATGTTTTTGCGTTGTTGGTGCGAAGAGACCGGGATTAGATTTATCTGAAAACCACTTCGGACCAACGTATACGCGTTCGATTGTGCAGGTTATTGATGATATGGATATTCAGGATTTTCATTGTGAGGGACTGCTTGTTGATCGTTTAAGGTTAAAATCTCAATATACATATAGTAGCAGTGGACTTTTCATTATGAAATATCTAATGCAAGGACTATTCTCTACTAATCCTAGGGATTTTCCAACAGGATGTGGTAGGAAAGTACCTTCAGTTTGTCATGTTCCTGGACAACTTGTATGGATGTTTGTCTGACATTGCATTTCTACAGATTACTTACATTGGTTTTTACAAACGTACATCAGTGGTGGAGGAGAAGGCAACTTCTCTTAGCTTAACACCATTCTTGAGACGTATGAGCTTAAGGGTTGTATTTTTATGGAAGGCAATTAGTAGTCAACGAAAATGGCCATGTGGCATTCTATGTGATGTGATATGTGATTGTGAAAGGTAATCGTTACCTCATGCCTCATCAACTAGAAATTACCAAAACAGGGTTAGATGCGGCATGACTAAGTGGGCCGCTCCCAAGTAGGGTATGATCATCCTCTTATAGATATATGTTTACATGCTATGACGTCGCGTATCCGATTATTTTGGTTTTTATGCTAGAGGGCCCTCGGTAAAGGTCGGTAACGGCCGGAGGATGACATATTCGGTACCATCTAGTTATAGAGGTGGGCCGGCCTTATGTTGGTATAGGGCAGATGTTCTATGCCTTGGGACATCCATCTAGAGGTGTGCCCATCGAAAGGTAGTTCCTTCACCTGATCATTTGTATGGAAATCCAAACTCTACTACGTACCTGCCATTTTATTTGTAGAGCCTAGTATGCTGGAATTTAATAATGGTAACAATTTCAGCTATGACTACTATTATTCGTATATACTAGACACTAGTATAATAAGAGGATTTGATATGAATTGTTTTAGTTATCATAAGGTAAAAACATGTCCGTGTTTATGTGTGGGCTTGTCTTAAGAGATACTTTTGTTTTTAAAGGAAAAGTTTGGTAATTTAATAAATTCAGTTGAGTGTGTTTCTCACGCTAGTTTACCAGACTGATCCAGACGTTCTTCCCATTCAATGCTCGGGTCAGACCAAGTATATTTTTAGGTTCAGATTGGTGCTATTGATGCTTTAGAAGGAGAGCTTGAGATATTCATTTTCATATACATGTATCGGTTTTGTTTGATTATGTTCTGCATGATAGGGCGTTCTTGCTTCGTTTTTATGTCCCTGTGTGAAAAGGTTGGTTGTAGACGAGATGCTGGCCGTAAAAGAAAAATACGAGGTATTATGTGAGCTACGGTGGAGTTATCCACTGTTTGTAGACCATCACACGTGGTATCAGAGCTTAGATTTTGTATATTACTAGGCTTTGATGTGTATTCAATATAGGTAGGGATAGTAGCACCCTAGATTGAGTTTAAGTGGATTATATGAGCGCGTATTTGTTAGTGATATAAAATGTTTTATGTTGTGTTTGCTTATCCGTTGAGTTTGTGAATTCTGGTCGGTATATGAGACGCCATATTATCGATGGGGATTTCTAAACGCTTAACCAAGGCAAGTCGACATAGTATTATTTTAAATTGAGTAAATAAAATAATTTTACCTCGATTATATTTTATATATAAAGGAAATAATTTTTCAGAAGTATTAAAGTGAAAATAAATTGATTGTTTCGTTGTTTGAAAATGTAAATATATAAGTTAATAAAAGCTGTTTGAATAATCTAAATAAAAACAACAATTGTAAAAGAAAATTTGTATAAGCAAGTGAATTACAAGTATAAAATTATAATTAATATCAATTACAATTATGAAATAATCTTATATAAGAAGCGAAACTATATGAATATGTTTATAAATATGAGTTGTAAATGAAAATGGATTTAAATTAAGAATTTGAAAATTTGAATCCTGTTTGTTTTGAAAGTTATTTTTCATATTTAAGGAGATTATATTGTTATAAATCTAAATAAGATAAATGAATTTGGAATGATCTTATATAAGTAAAGTAAAATTGTGAAATTATATAAGTAATGGATTTATAAATGTGATTTATTAATATAAAAAGAAATTTATTTTTTTTAAATAATATAAAGCACTGAATTCACTACTGTTGCTGGGAAATAATAAGGGTGATGACTACAATATCATCAGTATCATTTTCGAGTTTTTGCGTGATGGATTTGCTACCAATAATAAACTGAAAATTTAAGCTTTGTTGTAATAAAAAAAATTGAATTTAAAATCCAAGTTGAAATTGATAAATATAAGTGAAATGAATTTGGACTTATAATATGAGATAATAAAATTAATTTTAGTAAAGTTGAAATAAATTTGAGTAGCATAATAAATATATGATTTGAAATTTAACTAAAGTAAAGTTAAATTAATTGAAATTGGATTTGAACTAGATTAGATATATCATTGAAATGGGAAATTAAACTTAAGTGGTTAGTGGTTGTATAATATGAATTTGAAAGTTTAGATAAATAAATTGTATAACTTATTAAGTGAGAAATGTAAGTAAAACCAAATATTAAAATGGTTAAACAATTTTGTTAAGCAAAAATGAAATTTGAATTTGAATAATGAAATCAAAAATAACTTAAGCAATGTTGAATGAAGTGAATTTGATATCAAAATGAATTAATAAAGTGAAGTGATGAATTTGAATTTGAGTTACATAATGAAATTCAACTTTAGTGGTAAAATGAATTAGCAATTGAAATAACAAATGAATTGAATTGAACTAATGGAATAGATTAGTAGATAAAATATGGATACGCATTGGTTGTTAGATGGATGTTAGTTGGTTGAATAGAAATTCATTAAATGTTAATGAAATTGGATTAATTAAATTGAAAGCTAAATAATTGAATCCAAATTGGAAGTATGTGAATCTAAATAGAATTGAATTTGAATTTGTTTTGGAAGTGAACAAACATGAATATAAATTAGTGAATACAAACTAACTGAATATGAATGAATGAATGTTAGGAAAATCCAATGTTAATGAATCAAATATGAATAAATTGAAAATCAATTCAATGAACATTAATGAGAAGTGAATGTATGTTGATTTGGTTATGGATTGATTGGATAGATATTGGTTTGTTGGATGTTTATTGGATGATAGATGTTTGATGGTCGGACTTGTTGCTTTTGATTGCATTGGCTGTATTGGCATATATAGTAGTTGAATTGGTGTATTGTGTATTGATATTACTTTCATATATACATATTTCTCATTTGTTTGTTGAGAGTTTAGTAGGTGTGTATGGTGCTTGGTTCACATTTGGAGATAGCTTTCGTGCTATATTAGCCCTATGTGCTCGCTAATAATGTATAAGTACATATCTCGGATTACATATCGTGCTTTTACATTTTTTCCCTACGGGATACCTCGTCCTTGAAGATGAGATGTATATTTGTGATATATATATATATATATGTTGTGATCCTACTATGATCGAACCGCGTAAAGGAGGCTATGGCAAATTTTTTTGAAAGTTTATGGCGTTAGAAATTTTTTGGGAAAAATTAAAAGGAAAATTTTTTATAACTGAAATTTTGATTTGAAGTTGGAAGTTAAACGATATTAGTTTGTTTTGAAAAGATAACTATGAATGAATTTGAAAACATGGAAAAGTTTTTATAAGAAGTTTAAATAAATAATTTTGGAAAAATTAAAATATTTAACTAATTTGGTAAATCTAATTTGAACGATTTTTTTTTGAAAAGTTAATGGATTTTGTAACTTTTTCTTACTTCGTAATTTCGAGGATGAAATTCTTTTAAGTAGGAGAGAATGTAATGACCCAGAATTTCTATCATTTGAAATTCGTATATTTAATTGATTTTAAATATTCACAAGTAAATTTTATAAGCCGAATAACTTATATTTCGAATATAGTGATTTAGTTGGATAATTAAATTGTTAATTTAATATTTGAAATAGCTGAAATGGTTAGATTTTGAATTTAATGTGAATGAAAATGATTTATAAAGTTATATTAGTTCTATTTGAATTATAATGTTGTTAGAGAGCTTTTAATATTGATTTAAAAGTTGATTTGTAGAAATTGAATATTTTAATATTTAGTTAACGTGTAAAAATAGCTATTTTTCAAACAGTCTCGGATTTCGACGAAAATAGTTTCATTATATCCGTAATATTATATTATTATGGGATTTCAAATTTCATGTCAATTGGATTTGCGATTGTCCGTGGCAAGCTAAAACGCGTAGAAATCTGTTTAAATGAAATTTTAAATTTAAATAGTCGATCCGCAATCTTCCAAATACGATCAAATTGGCTCCCAATAAATATTCCATTGTGTTCGAAATAGGGGTAAAACATTATAAATGTCAGGCAGCACGCTTCGATTGGAGTTCGGAAATTTTTTGGGTGAATCGTGTTGCCAACTTTTCTATAAAAGGATATTTTTTTTCCATTTGCAAACAAACCCTAGGGTTTCACTTAACCGCTGCCATTCTTTGTTTCCAATGGCTAGAAAACACCAAACTTTTTCCCTCAATCTCTTCTAATCCATTCACTTTCATCAAAAACATTCAACTACAAAATTATTGAGGGCATCGTGATCTATAAATCCAACGGTGGGAATCTCGAATCGACGTCGTTCGAAGGAGAATTTTGTTCACGTTCATATGATTTTCGGCACGATTTTCTATGCATACGTATGATGGAGTTCATCAGTGTTGTAGCCGTGGATGGAGCTCGGCAAGGGCTTTGAGGCGATGGCCTCCGATCGTCTTCAAGTTGGTCGAGGTGCGTGCGGCAATTCGTGGATGATGGCGGCTATTGGGTTGTTTGAACGAGCGCGATAACCTAGGAGAAGAAGATGAAACGATCGACCACGATCTTGCCTTCTAAAATCTACGGTCGAGATTAAAGGTTTTAAAACTAAAACGAAAATATGTAAATTAATTTATATATTTAGTTGTATAATCTTTAAAATGCCATATCATTTTCATACGAGGTCTATTTTAGATGAAATGAATTGCGTTGGGTTCGTATTAACGAGCACTACATTATAGAGCTAGTTTGGAGTTGATTGGAGTTAGTGTAAATTTTGGGCAAAATTAAGCGGCTGTTTAATTTTATTCGGAATAAAACACTGTAGCTGCTATTGGAACCAAAGTGAGTACAACTCACTCTTTCTGACTCACTGATATTTTTGTATAAGCGAGAATAATTTTTTTTATGATGATTTATGATTGTTTGGATGATATACGATATATTATATATATTGTTTGGTATTTGGATATAATCCTGCCTATTGGAGCAGATGAGACCATATCGTTCCCGTGTATGAGTGGATGACCCTTTATACGCGGGTCTGCCTCGAAGCGAACAATGTACACATATTCTAATATGTATATTTGTTGTAGGTGACAGGTTGGAGGGTTCCAACTGCATTCCTCACCCGTATTGGTTTTATTTACAAATATTGTGATATATGTTGTTATCATGTGATATATGATGTTTTGGATGCCGTGATTGATGTATTTAGTGCTGTTGCAGCATTGGGCCTATTTTCGGTAATTTAAGAATATTAAAGTGATGATTTCAAATTAAAAAGAAATTTCAAGTGATTTTAAAAAATAAACGTTTTACTGATTTTTAAATTGTAAAAGAAATTGATTTATTTTAAATAAATAAAAAGTTATAATTTTTATGTTATAAAAATTATGAGTTTTGTGAAATATAGTCAAAAGGTATTTTTGAAATATGAGTTAACTATTTTGTAAATAGTTTAAATTGAGATTTTTGAGTTATTATAAATGGTATGTATATAAGATTTTTAAATGGATGTTTTATAAATAAAAAATGATGAAATTTTAAAGGAGATTTATAAGTGTTAAAATGAAGTTATAGATGGATTTTATAAGTCAATAAGATTTATAAATTGATGAAGTTATAAAAAGAACGAATTTTAGAAATAAAGAGAATTATAAGTAATTAACTTATAATTTGGGTTTTTGGCATATAAATGAGATAAATGAAATTGATTAATAAAGGAGATTAATAAATAGAAGTTTTTATACAATATAAAAGTGATTGTTTTATAAATCTGAAATCAATTGAATTTGATAAGTTAATTATTTTAGTTTATTAAAGGAATTTCATCCACGATTTTGGACATTGGATAATACTTTATTAAATGTGCAATAGTAATGAATAGGGTAAAGGAAATATATTCAAAATTTTGGACAGTGAGTAATCCTTAATAAAATGTGCAGAAATAATGAATTTGGGTTAGAAAATTATATTCACGATTTTGGACAGTGAATGGTATATTAAACAAAATGGATATGTTTTGAAATGTGATCTTTTAAATGGAGTAAAAGGGTTTGAAGATGTTTTAAAATATGTTAAGCATCGAATACATAAATTTCAACATTCGCTGTTGAAATAGATGTTTTCGAGAAATAAGGAAACGATGGACTATAACACTTTGTTATAATAAATGATTTTCGAAAGAAAATGTTTTGTATAGTATATGAGATTTATATATCTATCTTATTTTCGAATCCTTATACCAGTGATTTTAGGCTGAACGATGTTTTACGCAACATTCGTTTTGGCCGAAATAAATATGTTTAAGAGAATGTTTTCCTTATAGAATATAATATATACTCAATCATGATTTAAGTATATGAAATATTTTGTAAATGTTGAAAATAAATTGATTTGTGAATTACTTATTATTAAATAAGTATATGGAAATGTTTTCCAATGTTGAAAAGGGTTGAGAATATATCTTTTTAAATGATAATTTAAAGTGAATATTCGACAAATGCTTAATTAATAAAAGATTAATTAAAAGGGCCTAATGATTGCTTATGATGCTAAATATTTGTTTGTTTGCTTTAATAGATAAATAACCGATTATCAAATTTGACCATTTTAATTCCTCAACTTGATGTGGAAACTATTTAGTGATTATCAAATTTGACCATTTTAATTCCTCGACTTGATGTGGAAACTATTTAGTCGTACATTTAGTACGTAGCCTTCTGTGTAGGCTTGATTATCGTTTGTGTTGAGGATGTTGATTCATGTAGTGCGGAGTATTACTCTAATCTATCGAGCTTCCTTCTTAGCTCGAAGGATAGCAAGTTGAAAGTTGGAGACGTGATAAGTGTATGAGACTTAGTTTCTGTGTAAGGTTGAGAAACGCTTTTACGTTGTTGGTGCGAAGAGACTGAGATAAGATTTATCTAAAAACCACTTCGGATCAACGTATATGGTTCGATTGTGCTGATTATTGATGATATGGATATTCAGGATTTTCATAGCGGGGGACTGCTTATTGATTGTTTGGGGTTAAAATCCTAATATACATAGAGTAGCAGTGTGTCCTGTTCTTGGTTAACTTGTGTGGATGTTTGTCTGACATTGCATTTCTACAGATTACGTACATTGATTTTTACAAATGTACATCGGTGGTGGCGGAGAAGGCAACTTCTCTTAGCTTAACACCCTCTTTGAGACGTATGAGCTTAATGATTTTATTTTTGTGGAAGGCAATTAGTAGTCAACGGAAATGGCCGCGTGGCATTCTAAGTGATGTGATATGTGATTGTGAAAGGTAATCGTTACCTCAGGCCTCATCAACCAAAAATAACCAAAATAGGGTTAGATGTGCCAAGGCTAAGTGGGTCGCTCTCATGTAGGGTGCGATCATCCTCTTCTAGATATATCTTTGCACACTATGACGTCGTGTATCTGGTTATTGTGGTTTGTATGCTAAAAGGCCCTCGGTAAAGGTCGGTAACGACCAGCGGATGACATATTCGGTACGATCTGGTTATAGAGGTGGAACAGTCTTGTGTTGGTAGAGGGCAAATGTTTTGTGCGTCGGACATCCATTTAGAGTTGCACCCATCGGAAGGTACACGTGGTCATTTGTATGGAAATCCAAACTCCACTACGTATCTGCCATTTTATTTATTGAGCCCAGTATGCTGGAATTTAATAATGGTAACAACTTCGGCTATGATTAATATTATTTGTATATATTAGACACTAGCATAATATATGAGGATTTGATATGAAATGTTTTAGTTATCGTAAGGTAAAAACATGTCCATGTTTATGTGTGGCTTGTCTTACGAGATACTTTTGTTCTTAAAGGAATAGTTTGGTAGTTTAATAAATTCAGTTGAATGTGTTTCTCATGCTGGTTTACTAGACTGATTCTGGCGTTCTTCCCTTTCAATGCGCGGGTCGGACCGAGTATATTTACAAGTTTAGATTGGTGCTATTGATGCTTCAATAGTAAAGTCGGAGATCTTCATTTCATATACACGTATTGGTTTTGATTATCTGTTGTTTATTGTTGTTGTTGTATATTATCGGCAATTGTGAGAACGGGTTATTATAACTGTCCAGGCTGATAACTATTGTTTGATTATTGAACTCTGATCAATGCATGTATATACAGTTTCTATTTTGTAAAGATCATTGATATGATATTATATGTTTTCCGCTGCGATGTGAGATTCTGTATTGTTCTGTTTAGTACTATCTTCTCTTCTTCTTCTCTTCTCTTCTTCTCTCTTCTTTTCTTTCTCCCGACATTCCATCAACTGTGCTTTTTGGATCGGACATGTGTGGATATTGTCGATTCAAAGGTATAGATTTGCAGATTGTCACACAATAATTATACAGTACTAAGCATAGACTATGCTAGGCTTAGAGGGAAGCCATTTATCGGCACCGAGGATGCAACTGAAGTAGAGTATTGTTTGCCTTATTATAGGAAGATTTTTGCTTATTTGGGACTCAACAATGAGCAAAAAAAGGAATGTTGGGGTTCGGCTCATGGGAACGCAATTTTATTGGTTCTCGAAGACTAGGGGTTGGATATGTTTATTTGACGATCCTTCAAACATTCCTTCTAGACGCTACAGGAGCAACAACGTTTCTCAAAAGGAGGGATCGATATGACCCATTGACCAGGAGGTTAGCAAGTCTTTAACTCCGAAATTGTTTTTCCATGAAAACATACAGACCGGATCGAAGTGGTTTTCGAGAAATAAATCCCGATCCCGGTCTCTTTCAAATGATCAACGCATTGGCCAATATTGATAGTCGGTTAGTTAACTATCAATTAACATTCACAACAACCATAAACAATAAATAATTTCCCAAATTATTTATTTATCTCAAAATATCTTCGCAAGATATACTTCCACTTTTCAATCCCTTTGAAAATAGTTTCAAACCATACTTTTCTCATAAAATAAATTTCCAACTATTTATTTCCACTGAAAACACTAAGTACAAAGCTTTAGATTTTAAAAATAATTTAAAACTCTTTACTATAAAATATCCTTTAAATCATTTAAAATAAAAATTACTTTAATACTTATTCAATATATATACTTTAAGAATATTTAAAATGAAACTACTTCAATACTTTATCAAAAATATATACTATAGGAATATTTGAAAATGAGGTTACTTTATAAAATATTAAACTAGATTTTCTCCTTTAAAACAAAATATCAAGTCACCTTTAAATAATTACTACTATAATGGATTTGAAAAATACCTATTTTAGAATTTAAACATTTAGAAATAATAAATTTCCCAGAACATAATTTTTAAAACAACATTAAAGTTTTTAACTTATATTTAAAAATTTACTTTGAAACATACTTTGCTATCCAGGATAATATACTTTTCTTCACATCCTTTAAAAATAAATCATGGTTTATTTTTAAACAAATTTTCTCATTTCCTAAAAAAATTCCACCGTTAATTTATTTTTCAAATATCCACTGATATATTGCTTCACTTGTATAACCCAGTTTATAAGTTTCTTCTTTATCCTTTCAAATAAATCTAAACTTCAGATTTAAAGTAAATTCTTTTATTCCTTAAATAATATCATTTAAGTTTTACAATTCATTATTTTCTGTTTATTCAAAATCTCTTTTTCCATACTCGGAATTATTTATTAGAATTTTAGATCGCTTTCATTCTTTTCCAATTTATTCAAGTTCTCTATAATTATTTTCTTTACAAATTCACTCTTTTATTTTCTTTTCAAAAGTCCAATTTTATATATTTTGTTAACTCAGTGTACCGAAATGTTCAAGCAAACTACAGCATTCAATATTCCAATATAATTCAACACAGAATATCAAATAATCATAACAGAGAATATTAAATAATCTAAATAAATGTTGAGGAATTCAGTTGGATCCCTCCAACCTGTTTCCCTACATCCATAGATATTAGCACAATACCAATTCCACTTCGAGGTGGAATATCGTGGTATATGGGATTATTATAATATCATCTGCTATTATGCGGCATATAGGGTCTCATCCGCTATATAATGTGGGAAATCAATCACTCCAATATATACGATATATATTACTATATATAATATAGCACATCAAATCAATTCAATCATCCAACCAATTATTTAAATTTAACTATTTAAATTAAAATTAAAATTCAGCTGTGTGAGATTAACTCACCTTTGACTACGCACTTGCCATCCACTTCAATATTCCCTTGGTTTTCTCGATTTTGACCCTGAATAATCAATTTATATGATTTTATTAATATTGAATTAAGAAAATGGTAAATTCCTATTTAATAAATTTAATTATCCCATAATTTTTATTTAAGCAAATTTCTTCCTACAGTAAATCTTTAAGTTACAAAAATAATCTAAATAAGTAAATTTCCATATTACATCATTTTAAAATAAACTGGTTTTAAATAAAACATTTACCAACCTGATTTACATATGGTATAAATACCTTTGGTATTAAGCTGCTGTAATACCCTAATAAAAATAAATTTAATTAATCTAATTTTCTGAAATAAGCCGCTTCTTCCCTTAAGATTTTAAAGCACTCGAATTGTTTTATTTAAACATAAGTCGTTTTTAAATTAAAATGTTTTTCTTTTAAAAAAAATCAAGTTACCTTCTCGAATGCGAGAGCAAAATATCGAACAGCCTCCACCAGAAATCGCCACACAGCCACCTACATGCCCACGCCTTGATTCCAGTGTCGAATTGCCGAATCCCCTATCGCGACTCCTACCATCGCGAAAACCCCCAGACCTGCCAAGAACCATGACCACGAACGAACACGACTCCACTGTCGTCACTTCCAATTGCTCGCGACATGCCATTGTTTCCCCCACACTCCCTTTGGTCAACCCCTTCACGCAACCCTAGCCGCCGCCTGCGATGAAATGCATTCGACCTTCCACCAAAGTCCATCACGACTTCCCCATAACCTCACAGAGTCGCGACAACACGCATGCCTCAGGTCGCATCTCCTTCCTGAGCTACATGAATTCGAAGCACTAGCTTTCGATTGTGCATGTTCTTCCTTTTTTTCCGAACGAAATTGATTTTGTTTGCTTCCATCTATATTTTATTTTACTTTTAAGATGTATCGGCCATGGAAGATTTTACCGGGAAGCGAAATGAAAGCGGAAGACAGAGGAAGGTTTCAGCCATTATTTTCTAAAGTTTTTCTCCTTTTTTTTCACTTAACTATTCGATCGAGATAGAAAAATGAAAGTGGGACGTAAGCTTTTGAAAAGGGTGTGGCCTGTGAGGATGTTTTGCGTGTAGAAAGTAACAAGCTACAGTGATTTAGAAATGAAAGCAAAAAGATTTGATGTGGAAAGATCTTCAGCTGATGGCTAACTAAATATATAAATATATGAATTCAAATTCAAATTCAAATTCAAATGTCTCGATAAATGCAACTTAAAATCTTGACATCCTATCGAGGCGTGCTGCTAGGTGTTTATAATGTTATACCCCTATTTCGAACGCAATGGAAAAGGTTCCGAGTCCTAATTCGATCGTATGGAGAAGATAGCCTTATGGATCAGTTCTTATATTGAATTTTCGATATAAATTTCGATGCATTTATATATCGTACGCTCACACAACAACTCCAAACACTACAAAAATTGAAATCCGATAATAATACAATATTGCGTATCCAATGGAATTAGTTTCGTCGAAATCCGAGATTGTGCCTCGGGAGGCTATTTTTAGATTCAATTTAAACGATAACATTTCAAAGCTTAACAAAGCACTTTCAAATTCAATTTTAACACTTCTACTATCTTCAGTACTATCAATATAAATTTTACAAGCCTTCAAATTATTTTTAATAGGCTTAAAACTGAAGATTCAATAATTTTCCCAATTTCAAATTATTAAATTCAAAAAATTAATTATCAACTAAATAGTGATATTCGAAATTCAAGTTAAAATTAACCTTTCAAATATTTAAAATCAATTAAATATTCCAATTGCAAATGCTTAGAAATTCCGGGTTGTCATAATCCTCCCCCCTTAAAAGAATTTCGTCCCCGAAATTACTAGTTAGGAAGAATGGTCCAATACCCGTTTACTTTTTCCCAAAACCAACAATTCAACATCGTACCAACTATCTTTTTATGAAAGACCCATTACCATTCTTACAAACTTCCCCAAATTATCCCATAATTTTCAAATAATACTATTTGCTTAATCTTCAAATTTCAATTTAAAACCAAATATTGAATTATCAAAATTTTCTCAAAAATTTTCTAACTCTCTAAATTTCCAAATTTTTTTGCCAGCGTCTCATTTGCGCGGCTAGCTCGGTACAACTACAAAATGCCTCTACGGGCTCCCAAATTCCAAATGAAAACAAAAAGCCAAGTTGCTAGATCAAAAATCCAATCAAATTTCATACAAAAATTTAAACACATACCTTTTTGTCGAGCAATTCAAATTTATCTTCTGGAATCAAAACCAATTTTCCTTTCCCTTTATAATGCCTGCATATCCTACTTAGTAATAATATCCAATCACAACATTTTATTGACTTCCTTACAAAATATCAATATCTATTCATTCAAGTCGTACGACGTACATATATTTTTATTAAATCTTCACTCAATTGCTTATTCAATATATTTTCCTGACACCCATATTACTTAAGAATTTTACCATTTCTTCTTAAGTTCAATATAAGTGTTTTATATGCTTCTTATATTTATTTTTACTTCACCACTTTAGTTTATATCTACTTTTATTCAAATTGGTTCTCTCATTTCCATATGAATTCAATTTATCTTCAATTCAGAATATTGAATTTTTATCTTCCATTTATAACCGATTCATATCATTATTTTAAATTAGTTTCATTCACTAATTTATTTCAATTTCCAATTTGAAATCGTTTTGTCGCTAACTAAAATTTTCCCAATTTTTTTCTAACTCCCAAAATTTTTGAATTTTTTTGGCAGAGTCTCCTTTGTACGGAGGAGCTTTTGCAATTTGACAGGAGATATGAATATATATACATCGACCCACCCGGTCGGAAAAACAAAAATAGTTCATATTTCCTATTTTTATTGCGTATGCGTGCCTTTATTTTGCATTTTTAAGCAAGCGGCTTAATATTTAGCAATTAACGCGACCAAATCCAGCCAAACGGCTTTTCGGTACCTGTGCTTACTCAATTCAAACATATAAGTACTAAATATATGTAATTTTATTAACATTTCACTTACTTTCAATAGCTAACACATAAATTTCACATATAATGCACGTTATGTAATTTCTATAAGCACATATAAGGTTCCGACACTTATTACAAATGCTTACAACCAATTTCCAAACCAGTCCATTCAGTTTAAGTGATTTACAACTTACACACTTATATCTAATTCATTCTAAGTAAAACAAACTCATATTCATTCCAATTTATTTCAAATTCATCCTATTTCACTTCTAATAACTCATAGGATTCTATCTAATCTCATTTACATCAAACGATCCATTTTCTTATGCAATTCGATAATATTAATGTGAATAAATAATTACTTAAGCTATATAACCATTTAAATTGATTCCAACTCAATTTACACTTGATTCCATCCCATTTCAACCTCTTTCATTGCATTTTCTTTCATATCCAAAAAGTTTGATTCCAAACCATTTTATTAAACTCGACAACCAATATATTAAATAACCACCTCACAATTTACTTAATTTATTTATTTTCTTTAAACTATTCCACCCAATAACTTAAGTTTATTTTATTCCACCAACCTCCATTTAAATCTTTGATTTGATTTTTTCTTTGATCAAATCCCAACCATTTTACTAATTTATTCAATTACTTTATTATTTTATCCATTTTTAAATTTTAATTCACATTAACAATTCATTATTGAATTTATTAATAATAAGGCCATTAAATTTATGCTTGAATTGGATTTGTTTACAACTCACTCCGAATCTATTTTAATCCAATTCAATTTCATTCGACCACACTTTCAATTTATAATCCCATACTTGATTTTTTTTTCTTCATTTATCTTCAAAACTATTTTATTTAATTTTCTTGAGTTCAATCTTACTTTATATCTCAAGTTTGGATTTTTTCCAGAACACCAATATTTTATTCCGGCTTATTTATTCCCTTTCTAAATTTTTATAAGCTACTCTCTTATTAATATTAATTCACAAATTCATTTCATTTGCATACCATATAAATCAATCAGTTACTTGCTAATTTTAATCTCAAAACTTTGTTTTATTTAGTCCAACTTGACTAATTTTTCCGTTCAAACTTAAGTTCAACATTCAGTTTCAATTCCCTTTTGCTTACACGTTTAAACTCATTACTAAAAGGATCCAAATTAAATTTTGAAAACATATATATTTGAATCAAACTATTCCTTTGCATTTTCAAAATCAAACCAAATTTCACAAACAAACATTAATCCAAAACATCCAGGTAGTAGTCCCCCTCTTTGGAAACTCGAAAATGAACACCGATGATGTCGCAATCATCATCGAAATTATTTTCCAGTGGCCATAAAGAGTTCAATGCTTTTACCTCTTTTAAAACCCTTCAAATATTTTTAAATTCCAAATCTCTCTAGATTTCAAATCCGATTTAGAAATATTTCTCAAATATATTTTATTTTTCCCAACTTTTTGAGAATCATTTTCAAATTCAAAGGAATTTAAATTTCCAAAATTTGAAATTCCAAATCCTTTAAATTTATATTTAAACATTACTTTGAAATTTTATCTTATTTTAATTATTAATCACACTATAATTCACATTTATAGTTTGCATTTACAAATCTCATTTGTATATGAATTTTGTTTCTTAGTTTTTAATTATGATTTCAATTCCTTATTCAATTATAAATCATATTTATAGATCCCATTTGTATATGAATTTATTTCTTAGCTTTTGGTTATGATTTCAATATCTTATTCAATTTTACACATTAATGATAATAATTTAATATCGTCATCCCTAACAACCAAGCATCCATATATAACTATAATAATTAAAAAAAATATTCCCTTTATATATGAAAATAATTTGGGTAAAATTATTCCATTTACCCTATTTAAAACAATACTGTGTCGGTTTATCTTGTTTAAGAGTTTAGAAACCCCTATCGATGACATGGCGTCCCACATATCGACCAGAATCCATAAACACTCAACTGGCAAATCAACACAATATAAAACAAATTTATATTCACTGACAAATACGCACTCATATCTATTAATACGCTCAAGCTCATTCTAGAGTACTATGGACTCTATTCCATGAGTAATTCCCACCAGAGCCAAGCTTATCACCAACCTAAGCTCTGATACCAAGTGTAACGGCCCGCAGTTCCGTACCCCTTGAGTCAACACTATTCTACATCAATCAACTCAAGTTGAACAGAAATACGAACCATTTGGGTTAAAGAAGTAGAGGTTGAAGAAGAGAAAACAGAAAACAACAACATAATCTTACCATCGCAGCGGAATAAAACATAATAGATATTTAATGATCTTTACACAAAAGAAAACTATATCTGTTTATACATACATCATCAGAGTTCAACAACATCTATAACATACAACTGGATACACAGCGAAACAATAATCAAGTACGGAAGTACGTATCACCATCCAGCTCATCTCCTGAGCTCCACAGCATCATATCCTATATCCTATAATACTCGGTCTGACAAGAGCATTACAGTTAAATAACACCCGAGTCAGTCTAGAATACCAGCATGAGAAAACCACACTCAAATTGATTATTAAAGTTTCAAAATTCTTTTGGAAACAAAAGCATCTCGTAAGACCGCGCCACAAATAAACATGTCGGGTTTTTACCTTACGATAGCTAAATAACTTTTTATTTAAAATCCTCTGATATTATAATAGGGTCTATTTACAAATACTTACTAAAATAGCCGAAATTGTTACATTCATTAAATTTTAGCTACTAGCCACAAAGTGGGTAATACAAACAAAAACTATAAGAGGCGCGTAGGGAGAATGGATTTCCAACTAATGACTAGGCACTGGGGTATCACCTATCACGGTACCTGGTCTAGATCAGTATACCGAGGATCACTCTCGACCCCCTGCAACACAAGACCGGGACTACCCCTTACTGGATAATCTCGAGTAAGATCACCCCACGGTTGTGATCAGCAACCACACCACTAAGCCGAATAAAAAGGGACATCTAGACAGGGATGACCTCACCCTGAAATGGGTGCTACCCACCTAGCCTTGTTGCATAACCCCTGATTTTCAGTCATTCCCAACTGATGAGGCTTGAGGCTAAGCGTTACCTTTTAGAACGTTTTACTTAGAATCCCCATCGTCCACCTGATGATGTTCCAAAAGCATTCATCCATACAAGTCCGTCCCGAGTTCGAACGGAACCGAAGGCACTATTCCTACTACATCCATTTTGGAAACATCCTCAGGATTAGTAGCGACTAGCCTTTGCACTTCACCGCTCCATATTCGACTCCGAACTCATTTTTCCATGAAAACATACAAACCGGATCGAAGTGGTTTTCGAGAAATAAATCCCGATCCCGATCTCTTTGAAACGATCAACGCATTGGCCAATATTGATAGTCGGTTATTTAACTATCAATTACCATTCACAACAACCATCAAACAATAAATAATTTCCTAAATTATTTATTTATCTCAAAATATACTTCCACTTTTCAATCCCTTTGAAAACAGTTTCAAACATTACTTTTCTCATAAAATAAATTTTGAACTATTTATTTTCACTGAAAACACCAAGTACAAAGCTTTAGATTTTAAAAATAATTTAAAATAAAAATTACTTTAATACTCATTCAATATATATACTTAAGAATATTTAAAATGAAACTACTTCAATACTTTATTAAAAATATATACTATAGGAATATTTGAAAATGAGGTTACTTTATAAAATATTAAACTAGATTTTCTCCTTTAAAACAAAATACCAAGTCACCTTTAAATAATTACTACTATAATAGATTTGAAAAATACCCATTTTATAATTTGAAAATTTAGAAATAATAAATTTCCTAGAGCATGCTTTTTGAAACAACATTTAAGTTTTTAACTTATACTTAAAAATTTACTCTGAAACGTACTTGACTATCCAGGGAAATATACTTTTCTTCACATCCTTTAAAAATAAATGTAACATTTCGGAATTTTTAACAATATCAATTTAATAATCTGTAGTTAAAATTAAATTGATATTGATATTCTATTGATAATTACTCAGATAAATTTAATAATATTCTTCAATAAATATTTAAATTGGTTATTTTATCTTTTAAATGATATAAATTAATTTCTATTTACAATATAAATATATGGTTCATATTTTAAATAAATTGGTATTGTTTTAAATTTAGAATAAATTCAATAAAATGTTTTATGGCTTAATAAAATGAATATTTTGTAAAATGATTTTAAATTTAATAAAAGAGATTTATAAAAATAATATTTATATTGTATTGACTTTTAAATAAATTTTGAATAAGAATTTGTAATTTTTATTTCAAATTGAATTATATTTGTAACTTGATTTGAAAAATATTTGATTTTCAATTTTGTTGAATTTAAATTTAAAAGTATAAAATTTTATATTGTTTGATTGTCTTAATTTTTGATATGTATAAGTTCATTTATTAACATGATTTGTTTTATTTCCATTTGTAAATTTATACATATGTTAAATATAAATTAACAACTTCAATTTAAGCTAATACACACTTTAGTTGAAAATCAAATACTAATTATCTTTAAAGGATAACATGTGTTAAATTCATATACATTTATATTGACATGTGTGTAAAAATTAGCATAACCATTTGACAAGTGTTAATTTTAGTTTTTCATTTTCTTTTCTTTTATTAAAATCTGAGAATACATTTACAATCTTCATTCATATTACATTTTCATATCCACAATCAAAATTCTGCATATAACAATCCATAAATTCATCAAGAACAAATCTGCATTTCCCAAATTCAGAAACCCTGTTTAAAAATCTGCATTTGATTCACTTACAATCTGCATATTCAAATCCCAAATCTGCATTCCTCAAATCTAAAAAAAAAATCTGCATTTCACAATCAAATAGACAAAACTGCATAACCATAAACATATTCAAATCTGCATATTCCTCTTCATAAAGATCAATCTGCAAATCTCAAATCAGAGAACCTGCATACTCCACCAATGATCAACTCAGCATCATCTATTTCCTACATGCAAGTTATTAGGCTGTGATCATGGGCATTTCATCAGGAGTTCAACTCAGTTTTGAAAATCAGAGGAAGCACACCTGTATTTGTTTTCTGGAAATTCAAATGATCTAGGGTCTGCATTCAATAAAAAGTGAGTAACTTTTAACTTTAAAATTTTAAAATGGAATTGCATGCTAAATTGTTTGATATATATAAGTATTGCTGTGTTTAAGTGGGAAGTAAAGTGTGTACACTATTGTTTTATTACTTGATCTGTTTTCTTGATTTCCTAGGAAGTTTTTATCAAAACTTTATCTTTTAACTTAAATTTCTGGCATGATTAGATTTATAAGTAAGGTTATAAATTATATTTAGTTAACTTTTAAAGTTTTAAGCTAATGTAAGAGAAAAATGGATATAAACAATATTGTCCCTGTTAACACAGGTAAAACTTTGCATAATGTATTTTTATCTAAACTCAACCATATTGATATCATGCCTCAGATTCATAAATTAAAGTACTTACCATAACTTGATTTTTGAATCAAGAAGTAGAATTTTTAGAGGTTAAATTCAGTAGTAGTTTGGTATTAAACTAAGAATGAAATCTGTGCAAATTCTATTGATTTTTGAGATGGGAAATTCTGAAACTCTTCTGAGTTATAGATTAAGGATCATAGATCTTGGAAAAATTCAGAGAAGAATTTAAAGTTTGCTTGATAAGTTGCTGTTTGGATTCAAACTTTATAACCCTAGTTTTTACTGTGTTCTTGAATCAATCAATTTCGGGCATAGAAGCGATCGAGTGTACTGATATTTAGCGATTGTGTAGTTGAGGTGTAAGAGAGTGCAAGGCCATTGGGGTTGAGTGCCAGGTGATCGGAGCGGCGTACAATCGCCGTTGACAGGTTGAAGTAAAAACCTGGAAAATTGTTTTCAGGTTTGTGGCTCCTGAGCAAATTTTGAATTCCTGTATAATTGTAAATGATTTGGGTTGATGTTTGAAGTTGTGGAGAGTTTCTGGTTGGTATTGGATCATCCATGATGATGAGAAGGGGCGGTGGTCGCCGTGCATACGCACAGCGACATGTTTTCTGGTGATCTGTTTAGTTTTTGGTGTTGCAGGGTTGGTCTGAGATTTAACTGGAAGTAAGTAGTAAAAGAACCCGAAGCAGTAGCATGTGGAACTCGAAGTAAAATTAGGGGGTCTCCGGTTATACTCTGAAGTTTTCCAGGTTTCAGAAACAAACTGTTTTATTTGTAAATCTGGGTTTTAAATTTTTGAAATCTGGGTTTTAAAATTGAGATCTGTAATATATGTTTAAAGCAAAGTTTAATTTCAAATGAAATTCAAGTTTGCATTACTGATTTGAATCCAAATTCCAGGTTTTTAAAACTGTTTTCTGGTTTTTTCAAAATCTGGGTTTGAACTGTTCAAACCTGCAGTTTTATGTTTTGATTAAAATTTAAGAGTAAATTCAAATGCAGGTTTGAATTTTAGATTCAAATTTAAATCCCAGTTTTAAATTAAAATTAAGTTTTCAAGATTTAACTTAATTAACTATTTCAATTTGGTAAATAGTTGAAATTTTAAATAATGAAGTTTTAAAATATGAAGCAAGATTTAAAGATAAATTTTTAAAATCTGGAAATCTGAGTTTAAAATGAAGCTCGGTTTCAAATTTAAAAGAAGATTTAAATTTGAAAGTTTTAAAACATAAATGATTTGAAACTTCTAAAACTTTGAAATAAATTTAACTTCAATTCTTATGATTGCATTTTTAAACTTTTGTTTTGTTCTGAAATTTAAATAAGTTTTAAATTTATTTAAAACTTTGATAAGTTTAAAAATTCATTCTATTTTAAACTTGAATTTAAATTGAAATTTAAGGGTAAGTTCAAAAAAGTACTTTGTTTTGAATTAAATTGTTTTAAACATAATTAAGATATGTTTTATTTTGAAAATTTGATTAAGATTTATGTTTTAAAAATTAATTAATAGGTAATTAAGATTAATTAATTAATTTAATTAATTAATTAAATTTGGAATCAATAATTGGTTGATGATTAATCAATTTGGAATTAAGATCATTAATTAAGTTATTGATTAATGATAATGAATATTAATTATGTAATTAAGTTTTTAATTAAGGTTAATTAATTTAATAATTAACTTTAATTAATGGATAATTAAATATAATTTAAATGGTAATTAATTTAAGTTAATTACTTTATAAAATAATTTGAGGATGGTTAATGAAGGTCATTAACCAGGATTATTTAACAATTAATTAATGTAGTTAATTTTTATAATTAATTAGATTAATTAATTTAATAATAATCAATTGTAAATGGTTTGAGTTAATTACTAAAAGTAATTAAGAAATTAATTACTTAAATTAATTTATTTTAATGTGATTGTTTATTTTTAATTAATTTAGTTTAATTAATTATAAACACTTAAGTTTTAAAAATAATTACTATATGTAATCAATGATTTGGGTAATTACTTAGTTAAGTAATTATTTAATAATTACAGATTGTAATTAAGGAGATGTTTAAGTATGAGATAATTTGGATTAATTATTTAGTAATTAATCAAATAATTAATTAAGAAATTTAATTAAGGATAATTAATTTGGTTTAATATAGTAATTAAATTAGTTAATTACTTAAGGTAATTAATTTAGGAAATAATTAAGGATCATTAATTATTTAATTAATGATGTAATTAAATTTGATTAATTAAGATTAATTAATCAAAAATAAGTAATGAGAGGTAATTAATTAATATAATTAATTAAGGATTGAGATAATTAATTATTATTAATTAATTAATTGAGTAATTAAAGGTTAATTACTATTTAGTTGAGAATAATTAATTTGTGAAATTAATTAAGGATAATTACATGAATGTAATTAAGAGTAATTAATCAAGAGTGATTAATTAGGATGGTTTATTTTGAATGATTAATTGATTGGAATCAATTAAATGGTCAAGATAACAAGATTTATATTTGATGAAGTAATTAATTTAATTTATTTTAAATTAATTATAGATGATGTAATTAATTTAATTCATTTTAAATTAATTAGAGATAGAGATAGTTAATTTAATTCATTTTAAATAAATTATTGGTGACGAATAAATCCTTGCTTATGTATGAATGGTTGAACTTGATTATCTTGGATGCTTTAAGATCTCAGTAGTGAGATAAAATAATATTGTGTGGTATGGATGTTTGATTGTATTGTGATGATAACTTAGGTTATCTATTGTGATTATGATATATGAGATATCTATTTGAAATTGATGATGTGAATTACCTGTTATTTGATAATGTTGATTATCAGTTATGATTTATAAGTTATCTATCTGTGTGTACATAGATACTGTAATTGAATTGTTTTAAAACTTTAAAACAACTTGGACCTTAAAAGACACGCTTTGGTTTTTGATAAGACCGGGATCAGGTTTCCATATTTGGATATCCAATAACCACATCGATTCCAAATAACGTTAGGTCGTGAATCAAAGTGGAGCTTTGTGAAGACTCGAGGTATAAGGACTATGAGTCAGTATAACTCTTTGGGTGATTTCGTAATGAGTTGACGGAATTAGTTCTTATGGATTCGAGATGGTGAATCAGAGTGCAAGGGTTATTGTCGTTAACTCTGAGGGTGATTCCAAAATGAGTGTAATGAGATAATGCCATCGGTTTCGTTCGAACCCGGAACGAACTTGTATGGATTGAATGCTTTCAGAACATCGTCAGGTGGACGATGAGCATTCTAAGTGATATGTCCTATAAAGGTAATCGTAGCCTCAAGCCTCATCAACCGGAAATGGTTAAAACAGGGGAGGTGCAGCAAAGCTTCGTGGGTCGCGCCCACTGGAGAGCAAGATTGATCCCTGTCTAGAAGTCCCTTTATATTCGGCTGTGTGGGTGGTTGCTAGCTACAACCACGGGGTTGTCTTGTTCGGAACTATTCAGTAAGGAACGGGTCCGGCTTTGTGTTGCAGGGGGTCGGGAGTGATCCTCGGTACGTTGATCTAGACCACGTACTGTGACGGGCGGTACCCCAGTAGCCCTGCCATTGTATGGAATCCAAAATCTAATAAGTGCCAACGGTTTTGATTGTATTACCCACTTTTGTGGCTAGTAGCTGGAATTTAATCATGTAACAATTTCGGCTATTTCTTATTTATTTGAAAACCCTAGACACTATTATAATATCATCGGATTTCCTATCAAATGTTTTGGTTAGCGTAAGGTAAAAATTTTCCATGTTTATGTGTGGGAAGTCTTACGTGATACCTTTCTTTTCAAAAGGTTTTTGAAAGTTAAGCAACTTTAACCTGTTACTCACACCAGACCCATGTCTGACCCGGAGTTTATTTTTGTTTTTCATAAACTCTTGGGTACTCAAATTTTTATGAGTAGTCAAGGGAATTCAGGTTAGAATTCAGGATTAGCTTTGACAAATTATGGAGGAGCAAATGGAGCAGGAGGCTTCCGCGTGTAGATATATAGAGTTTTTCCGCTGTGTGTTCTCTGAGTTGTTGTATTGAGTTGTAATAACTAGACAGATGTTTATAACTGTCTAAAATGTGATGTATGTCTATGTACTCTGATATTGTTGTAAACTATGTAATATTTATGTTATTAATATAATTAATTCGTTCCGCTGTGTAGATTCTGATGTTGTTTCTTTCTTCTCTTCTTTCTATTCTCTTTTCTATCCCTTTCTTTCTTAATTCATGATGCGATTTTCTGGGAGTGGAAAGTCGGGTCGTGACAATAAATCACTGTTTATTTTTAAACAAATTTTCTCATTTCCTAAATAAATTTCCACCGTTAATTTATTTTTCAAATATCCACTGATATATTGCTTCACTTTTATAACCCAGTTTATAAGTTTCTTCTTTATCCTTTCAAATAAATCTAAACTTCAGATTTAAAGTAAATTCTTTTATTCCTTTAAATAATACCACTTAAGTTTTACAATTCATTATTTTCTGTTTATTCAAAATCTCTTTTTCCATACTTGGAATTATTTATTAGAATTTTAATATCGCTTTCATTCTTTTCCAATTTATCTTTCAATTTATTCAAATTCTCTATAATTATTTTACTTACAAATTCACTCTTTTATTTTCTTTTCAAAAGTCTAATTTTATATATTTTGTTAACTCAGTGTACCGAAATGTTCAAGCAAACTACAGAATTCAATATTCCAATATAATTCATTACAGAATATCAAATAATCATAATAGAGAA
Organism: Allium cepa; assembly: GCA_030765085.1. NCBI lineage: Eukaryota > Viridiplantae > Streptophyta > Magnoliopsida > Asparagales > Amaryllidaceae > Allium > Allium cepa. The sequence goes on from CM060938.1 coordinate 517,390,547, forward strand.
TATTAAATAATCTAAATAAATGTTGAGGATACAGTTGGATCCCTCCAACCTGTTTCCCTACATCCACATATATTAGCACAATACCAATTCCACTTCGAGATGGAATATCGTGATATATGGGATTATTATAATATCATCCTCTATTATGCGGCGCATAAGGTCTCATCCGCTATATAGTGCGGGAAATCAATCACTCCAATATATACTAAACGTATTACTATATATAACATATCACATCAAATCAATTCAATCATCCAACCAATTATTTAAATTTAACTATTTAAATTAAAATTAAAATTTAGCTGAGTGAGATTAACTCACCTTTGACTATGCATTTTCCATCCACTTCAATATTCCCTTGGTTTACTCGATTTTTGACCTTGAATAATCAATTTATATGATTTTATTACAATTGAACTAAGCAAATGGTAAATATCCATTTAATAAATTTAAGTATCCCATAATCTTTATTTAAGCTGATTTCTTCCTACAATAAATCTTTAAGTTAGAAAAATAATCTAAATAAGTAAATTTCCATGTTACATCATTTTAAAATAAACTGGTTTTAAATAAAAAAACTACCAACCTGATTTACATCTGGTATAAATACCTTTGGTATTAAGCTGCTGTAATACCCTAATAAAAATAAATTTAATTAATGCTTCTTCCCTTAAGATTTTAAAGCATTCGAATTGTTTTATTTAAACATAAGTCATTTTTAAATTAAAATGTTTTTCTTTTAAAAAAAAATCAAGTTACCTTCTCGAATGCGAGAGCAAAACATCGAACAGCCTCCACCAGAAATCGCCACACAGCCACCCACATGCTCATGCCTTGATTCTAGCGTCGAAGTGCCGAATCCCCCATCGCGACTCCTGCCATCGCGAAAACCTCCAGACCTGCCAAGAACCATGACCACGAACAAACACGACTCCACTGTCGTCACTTCCAATTGCTCGCGACATGCCATCGTTTCCCCTCACACTCCCTCTGGTCAAATCCTTCACGAAACCCTAGCCGCCGCCTGCGATGAAATGCGTTCGACCTTCCACCAAAGTCCATCACGACTTCCCCATAACCTCACAGAGTCGCAACAGCACGCATGCCTCAGGTCGCATCTCCTTTCTGAGCTCCACGAATTCGAATCACTGGCCTTCGATTGCGCACGTTCTCCCTTCTTTTCTTTTCGAACGAAATTGATTTTGTTTGCTTCCATCTATATTTTGTTTTATTTTTAAGAAGTATCGGCCATGGAAGATTTTATTGGGAAGGGAAATGAGAGAGGAAGACAAAAGAAGGTTCCGGCCATTATTTTCTAAAGCTTTTCTCCTTTTTTTTCCGCTTAACTATTCGGCCGAGATAGAAAAACGAAAGTGGGACGTAAGCTTTTGAAAAGGGTGTGGCGTGTGAGGAATGTTTTGCGTGTAGAAAGTAACAAGCTACAGTGATTTAAAAATGAAAGCAAAAGATCTGATGTGGAAAGATCTTCAGCTGATGACTGACTAAATATATAAATATATGAATTCAAATTCAAATGTCTCGAGAAATGCAATTTAAAATCTCAACATCCTATTGAGGCATGCTGCTAGGTGTTTATAATGTTATACCCCTATTTCGAACACAATGGAAAATGTTCTGAGTCCTAATTCGATCGTATGGAGAAGATAGCCTTCTGGATCAGTTCTTATATTGAATTCTCGATATAAATTTCGGCGCGATTATATATCGTACGCTCACACAACAACTCCAAACACTACAAAAAATAAAATCCGATAATAATACAATATTACGGATCCAATAGAATTGGTTTTGTCGAAATCCGAGACTGTGCCTTGGAAGGCTATTTTTAAATTCAATTTAAACGATAACATTTCAAAACTTAACAAAGCTCTTCCAAATTCAATTTTAACACTTCTACTATCTTCAGTACTATCAATATAAATTTTACAAGCCTTCAAATTATTTTTAACAGGCTTAAAACTGAAGAACCAATAATTTACCCAATTTCAAATTATTAAATTCAAAAATTTAATTATCAACTAAATAGTGATATTTGGAATTCAAGTTAAAATTAACCTTTCAAATATTTAAAATAATTAAATATTCCAATTGCAAATGCTCAAAAATTCGGGGTCATCACAATGCAATTTCTTTAAGTAGGGGAGTCTATAATAACCCACATATTTTACGATTATATATAAATATAGCATCGTTGGTCGGATTATAGTCCGAAATGCTACTTCTTGCAAACAGTCGAATTAGGACTCAAGACCACTTCCATTGATTTTAGAACGACGTTTGCGGCCTTTTTGAGCATAAACATCGATATGTTTGGAGTTGATTAAAATTTTGATGTTTTCATTTAGGGCTTTGGGTTTGGATTTCAGCCCACTAACCTAACAAGTAACCCAACTGCACTCCACTCCTCTTCATTCCTTCATAATATTTCCTAACATTTCAAGCCCTGGAAAAATGGGGGGAAAGAAAAGAGATTAGAAATTCCTAAGATCTTATTCTCTTAGGAAATTCAACTTCAAGTTATAAAATCAAAGAGAAGCTTAGGTAAGCATCCTCTTCGTCTTCTCCATCTCAATCCCTCTTCAAATTTCAAAAATTCCTATAACCTAACTTAGGAAAAACTTCACTTTTGATAATAGATTGAAGATTCTAGAGGTGTAGTAAAGAGGAATTGATCTTGTCTTATTTTAAAAGCTTCTTCTTCATTGTTTTTGGGTTTAAAAGGTGAGCTCTTGAACTCACATCTATGTCTATAGCTTTCATTGTTGTTAGATATGAATTCCTAACATCTGTTCATGTTCATTTGCTTTCGATTTGAATTGGTTTGATGAGTATTCCAATTTTGGTGTTTTGAAGTGAAAATCTTCAAAAATCCTACCTTTGATGTTTGAACATGTTTTTGGGGGTGTATCGAAGAGCCTATAAGGCTGGGTTGTTGCTAGGCATAAATCCTTAGTCTACATTGCTCGCTCGATCGTTTTCGGTAGGATTTTGCCCTTCTTGGGGCTAGGCTGAGAATACTGCAAATTGCAGTTCAGTCCACTGAATTGTATGTTCAATCGACTAAATCTGGGGGATAGAAAATTCCTATCCCTGTATCAGTCGGCTGACTACATAGTTCAGCCGACTGAACATGGAAACAGAAGGTTTCCAGGCATAGATTCAGTCAACTGACCTCTAGGTTCAGTCGACTGAACCTGAAAATCGAAAATTTTCAGGCATAGAATCAGTCGACTGATTACAGGGTTCAGTCGACTGAATCTACTTAACTCAGCCAATTTTCCTGTTTTTGTGTGGACTTCCAATTTTAAATCGATTCTCGTGGATCTGATTAGTTGTTATCACTTTTGGTAACTTTGATAATTTCTTTTTCGGGATTTATGGGAATATCCATTTTGATGGATTTGGTATCGATTTCTATGGATTTGGTTCACGTCTTCGAATGTGAATTTTTGGCGATTGATTGTTTCTACAACATTTCTATGGTTTGTTACTTAGAAATACCAAGGTTTCTATACTAATAGTAAATATTCAAACTCTTTCACAAAGATGATTTCACCTCTATTTTAATACAAAACTTGTTTATAAAATCATTTTCCAATCTATTAGTATATATAAACCTTTTCCTCATTCGTTCGAGAAATCCAAATTAAACGACTTAGCAAAACAAGTGGTATGAAATGCTTGCGTTTACTTTGTCGATTAATTCTTAGACTCGCTGGATTGAAACTCTTGTGACAATATTCGAGTGGGAATCTACAATTTGTTCATAAATATTTAAGTTAAGCCAGTGGTTATGAGATATGAAGCTAAACTCATTTATTTACTAGTTTAATGTAATCGACACTTCTTGTTGATCGATGATGATCATTTTGTAATTTAGACTAGCAATGTGCGATGTCTCTTTTTTTATGTGGTGGACTAAACCCCGTTTGTGGAGTTTCGACTCAAAATTGGTGGGGTAGCGACCCATGGTCTTCGGGCCATTCATGGAGCCTCGGCTCAAAATTGATGGTTAGCGATCATGGAATAGAGTTTCGTTTGTGATGCACATGTTGGTGAGTTTTCATGCTCCTGTTTGTGATAGTCCTCCCCCTTTTTGATTTCTGGATTTCTAATCGATGATTTCTAGAATTTGTGTTCCACCAACTTTTGTGATTTATATTGATAAGTTTTATCAATATTTGTGGTTTGGTGAATATGTTAAAGAATATGACATTCTTTTTAATGTTTGAGTATATTCGTGATATAGTATGATTTTTATTGTTATCTACTGTATACTTGTCACGGTATGACATTATTGTTATCATATGTTTTTGTCATATCTATCCTATCTCATTTCATATGATATTTATAGCTAGACTGATCCGTTTACTATTTTCTTCTTAAATAATACTCAGGTCAGACCGAGGTGCCACAGGTGCTTCCACTTGACTTCTTAGTAGGGACTACCTTCTGACTTTTGGCTAACTACTTTGTTTAGTAGTTTTTACTTTTATACATTTGAGATAGAGACTCCTTGATGTATACTTATTCTTTTATGATATTGTGGATCTTGTTTGACCACTACTCTGATGTACACTTCTATGTGTTAGATTCTTATATGTTTCCGCCTTTGTGATATGGATATATGTGACTGATTTGTGTTATGCTTATTTCTATATTAGTTTTCGAAGATCACATAGCCACTGTATAGTAGTTTTGAGTTTGTTTTGGTATGTCGGATTTCCTCCTGAAATGAAATCGATATTTTATCTGGCATATCGGTGCTCGCACAAAGCAATTACACGGATGGTCGCTCCTCAACAGCCTTATTCTTCGTGCTAGTTGACGACATTAATCCGTAGTGTCCTTGGCTAGCGTGATTATAGAGGTAGGGCGTCATAAGAATGGTATCAAATAAATGTGTCCGATCGGAGGAATGACCTCACTTGGCCCGGCATGGCTCCTGTTTTAGTCACATTTAAGCTAACTCACGGGAGTTTGGGCTACGTTAATACCTCGTATAGAATCGTCTTCAACCATCCTACTTCGTTCTGGAATCTCCACCACATACACAGTTGTTAAAGTGGTTTTTGGTATTGGCAGAGAGTACGACAATATCCGATCCCGGACTCTTTGACAACTAAACGTTTATTTCACACTGTGGTCATTTTATAAAATTACTTTTATAAACATTTCAAATGGTTCATACTTCGTTTCAAAATATCAAGTTCATTTCAAAAATCATATCACTTTCGAAATTACGTACACTTTCAAAATCATAACCATAAGATAGTTTAAATCATCATATCAAAATATTCCCTTTTAAATCTATTAAATCTAGATCATAATAATTCTAACTTAAACAGTTTAAATATTAAAAATAGTTTATATATATTGAAATAGTAATAAATTAAAAATAGTTTATATTTAAAATAGATTATAGATTAAAATAGTTTATTTATATAAATAGTTTACTAATTAAAAATAGTTTATAATTAGAATTATTTCTTCCCGTTTAATAAATCGATTCAAATCCACTCGATTTCTAAAATTCAATTTTGAACCAATCTTAGTTCAACCATTCCAATAAAAATGGTTCAATTCAAATTCTCATTAAAACCATCTTAATTTGTATCAATTTCGAATTCAGGTTTGAACAACAAATTTAAACCTCTTCCAATTCCATAGATTTCAAGGTCCAATATTTGAACAATTTACAATAACTTAATTTGATACCTTTCATTTATATTTAAAAAATAAACTTTAATTTTATTTAAATTTGAATTTATTCACTTGCTCATTTATAATAACATTTAAATAAAATTTCGAATTATAATTTTAAATAAAATCAAAAAAAATTAAATATCTGACTTCAGTTATATCTAGTTCTAAAATTATTATCTTAATCACTTTTAAATAACATTAAAATCTCTATTTACCCATTTAAAACAAAAATAAATGTTCAATCTCAATTTATTTAAATTTTAAAATATTCATTTAATCACCTTTAGTCAAAATCAAGTTATAAACCATATATTAAAATCTCAAATTCAATAAGTTTTCAATCAATTTCATTTAAATATAATTCTTAAACAAATACCATTTCATATCAATTTCAATATAGAACTTTAAAAATCTAAATTTAATACATATATAAAAATAAAATTTATATATTATATTTTACAAATCAACATTTACTAAAACCCATATGGTTCCTTTCAAAACTTTGGAAATCATTTTCCAAAAGTAGACCAACGGTGTCTGTATATAATTTTCTATCATATTGTCAAGTGATACAGATATTTATCATTTCAATCCACAATTTAAATTTAATATTTACGGGTATATATTATTTTATCCCGAAATCCCAAAATTTTAAATTAAATGAAAATCTCTTGGTTTTATCATTTCAACCCATAACGATTTTCCCCTAATCTATAAAATCGTTCGGGTATGTATCATTTCAACCCATAGGGAATTTTTAAACTAATAGGAAACTTGTAGAGTGAGAACAAATATGATAATAATATAACAGATCAACAACAGGCATATATCATCAGCATCAAATTTAAATATAACATATATGACAGGGTTATGGTGTCATATCTCATAGGTGAACAATTGCAGATAGTGGTATATCATTTTTAATAATTAAATAACTTAACAATTCAAATTTTACAGCATATTTCAATCATCATTTCATGCGAACTAAATGCAAAATAAAAGAATGTTAATCATGAGTGATTGTCACCTTTCGAAGCTAGAGAAACAAAAAGATAACAAAGGGACACACAAGTGGACTAACGGGACAGCGAAAAGTTAGGAATTGTTGCAACAAATCGATATTGGGAAAGTAAGCCAAGATGGACTGGAGATCGATGAAACAAATATATATAGCTATATTTTTAAATGTCTAAAATTTAAAACATGTATTTAAAATAAAATCATTATAATATATATATATATATATATATATATATTTGTAAATCGATATAACATATATACATATATCAAAATCAACATTTATATATATTTCAAGATCATTATTAAATTTAACATATATATTTTAAAATATATATCTTATATTTTAAAATATATATCTTATATTTTAAAATCAATACTTATATATATACACTTATTTAAAATCAACCTACTTATATGTATTATATCCAGATCTACTCTAACAATATATCTATACTTATATATATATATATATATATATATATATATATATATATAAATTTATAAATTTAAATATAAAACAAATATAGAACAACTTGTATAAACCTATATTTTATTCTACCAGATCATATAACTTTTATATATAACTTGTACTATATAACAAGATAGCTTAGATATATAACATACATACTTATATATATACACATACATACAGTAGAATTATGTGTGTGTGTATATATATACTGATTATATAGGTAAAATCTATGTACATTTCAAAAATCCAAATATCCATATATATATACTGTATATCGAACACAAATTTCTTTTCAAAATATTTTTTTTGAACAGACAAAATATTAGGACCTTATAGTATATTACTTTTAAAATATAACATATATGAGAACTCTATATATTTCATAGGAACGAAAGAAAAAGTACCAAGTAGGCTTATAACATATATCAAACACGCAATATATATATATATATATATATATATATATATGAGCAAACCATACATACATACATATTTATGAACATTCTTTGTATCGGAGAAGGAAAGCAGTAAGCGAGTTCTTGGCGGCAAGAGCTCTTGCCTTGAGGTGGAAGGAGATGTAGGCGTGAGCTAGGCTGACTAGGCGGAGATGCTTGACACTAGGAGTGTAGATGGTGGACCAGTGGGTGGAGATGGCTGCTGTTAGGCATTTTGTGTAGACGAGGTGGAGGTCCGCTTAGGTAGCGGTATCGGAGGATGACAGGCTCGGGTGGGGTTTGTTGGTTTTGGGTGGCGATTGGTTGCAGAGGAGGGGATGGGTTCAAGGAGGCGGAGGAAGGCAAGGCAAAGGGGGATTGTATGACGTGGTAGTGTGGGCACTACTGGAGATGGCGGGTCGGCCATAGGTGGTGGTGTTCGGAGGGGATGTGGGTGGTGGTTCGACCTGTAGTAGGAGATGGAGGTGAGTCTATGGCAGAGAGACTAGTGGATCGAGTTCACATATGGTTTGGAAGAACAGAAGAAAAAATAAAATAAAGAGCAGGTGAATAGAAGGTGATGACGACAGGTCAAAAAAACAAACACAAGTTCCTCAATATATAAGTTTTATATTATTATTATTATTATTGTTGAAGGAGACAGAACAAAGAAAGTAAGATGGAGGGGAAGCAAATGAATGAACTATAGGAAAATGAACCAACATATATTAATGGTGGAAATCAAAAGTCACAAGCTGAATTCTGGGAATTTTAAAAGCCAACGGTTATTTAGTTACATGGTATATAAATGAAAGGTCACAGAAACCCAAAAGGCCCAAATATGGAATCGATGCGGCAAATCGTTTTGTCTATTTCGCCACGTACCGGGCACCGAATTCACAAATATATATATCACAGAGATTGGCATGCCGAGATAAACAGAATGGTACACAGATATGGGTGCTACGGCCTACTTATCAAAACTCGATATCCGGTCCGAAATGCTGTTAAAACACCGAAAATAAGATAAACGGAGATGAAACAGTCCACATTTTGCAAAACGAAATACGACATATCACTCAGAAATTGATTCACATTTTCATTTTATAAAAATATTTAGGTTTCAAACATATTTTATTTCCATCAAACATTAACCGATTTACATTTAAATAAAATTACAAAACAAAATAAACTCCCATATTCTCCAATGAAAACCTGACATTTGTTATGTCTAAATAGACGAATTCCAAATATCAAATTTTCAATGTTAGATTTAATTTTTTTAATTTCAAGTAAAAGCAGTTAATTACGTTATAAAAACAGTTAAAAACTACCGGGTCGTTACATAGCGGCTCGAATCTCTCCATCATCTACTTCTCAATGGCCTTAACTTCCTTTCTAACTAGAGCATCCATGTCCTGAGCATGTGCAACCACATCATCCTTTCCTCGACGTGTGGTATGCAGCTCTTTACAGTACCCTTGAGCCTCTTGGAAAGCTTCATCCTCCATTTTTTCCTTTCTCTCGAGTTTGGCTAACATCTCATTTGCCTTTGTGGCAAAAGCATCTCTCTGTAGCACTTAGTCATGATTTCAATGGTGCACAACCTCTATCTCATCACGATGCTTGGTCCTCCCACTCTTGAGTGCTTTGATATCATCCTCAGCCTCAGCTTGTGATGTTTTCCAGTCAGTGATCTTGGCATCGAGATGAGAGATGATCCTTTTATCTGCATCTCCATAAGTTTCAAATTTTAGATGTCAAGCCTCCTTTCCTTCGAAACATTGGAGATCTCCTCGATTATCCGCTTCCATTAATTATATTGACTAGAGCTCCAATCGATTTCTTACTATCCTTGTGATGAGAGGCCTCTGAAATGCCCTTATTGTGCCTATGGTTAGATGGTCAACAAGGTGAGTTGATGTCGATTGTTGAATGGAATGGATGCCGGAGGTAGTGCATGAAAAGCACTGCCAAGTTAAAAGTCATCACGACGATCTGAATGCTTGTTAGAACCTCTTGGCCATGGTGACCTGGACATGGAAAAATATCTGGAAGCAAAGTCATAAGATGGATAATCTCTGTCATGACCACCTCTGTCATGGCTGGACCGGTGGCGGGATTTCGAGTCTCAACCACCACCATGACTATACATGTTTGAGAGATGCCTCTGTCAAGACACATTCTCCTCTAAAGATGGAAACATATAGTTTTTCCTCCCAGTGGATCCAACAAATGAAAAAGGGAAAAGTTAGCTCCGGTAAGTATGGACATGAGTCAAGTGCAATGTAGTGTGGTGCAAGTGTATATGAGTGTTTGAGTGTCCCCTCGACGGACTGTGTGCTGGAGCTTTGCTAGCAAGAGTGATTTCTCCCATGCTGGTAGGAGTGATTTCATCATCAAAGAGAAGAGGAGAGTTGAGACCCTCAAGGCTTATATTACCAATGCCAAAAGAGATGAACTCAATAAGAATTAGCCCCAAACCAACGAAGGTACCATCAAAAGAGAGTGAAGGAGTTTTATCTACATTTTCCATTGGTGGGGCCGTGTAGAAGATTTTCCTTTGGGAAGTTTCACGATGAGCCTCTTTTCCAAAATGAACTTTTGTCATCATTGAATTGTTCAAACTGTGCTCGTGGCTCACATCAGCATCATCATGGCTAGCTTTGCCAACTTCCCCCACAATTACACCTTCTTCAGCGTGCTCTTATTATGTTCCAATTTCAACCCTTGGACTTGGAACACGAGGCACATCAAGATTCACATCGCCACCTCTAAACTGATTATCATCATCATCATCCTCGTCAGTGACCACTTGGATTTGACCAGTGCCACATCCCACTTTTAGCAAATTATGAGCTAGGAGATTCTCATTAGGAAGAAGAACTCTAATATCTCTGACCACCTTTGAAAGCGCTATAAGAACTCCAATGGCAACTGCAAGTGCCATGCCACTAGGTCTTATCGAAACATCTAAATGACAAAAAGAATATGAGTTAAGCTTGCAGAATCACAAGGCAAGTTCATCTTAAACATGAAGTATAAATTATGTCCAAATAGCCATCTTGGTGCAAATCTAGGTAGACGGTGTATGTAGAACCATTCACTCTTAAAGTAGCTCAGTTTGTTCCATGTACCAGTGACAAATCTACAGTTCTTAGCCGATTCCAAATATGTCAGATAAGGGATTCCTTTCTGATTCTTAAAATTGTATATGTATCGAATTTCCTCATCATCGGGTATTCGGTGCAAATGTCGAGTGAAAACAATATATATTACCATGAAAGAAGGCAATGCTATTTGGATGTAGTTGCGTCAAAGCTAATCTCATGAAGTTTAGAACTCGACGAATGAATTGATTGAATGATGGGACGCATCTCACTAGGCACATGTATCTATTACAGGCAGTATAATCCTTTTTGGGATTATAAGCACTTGGTGATAGGAAGGGACTAGTACATCCTTAAATGGAATTCCATATTTGTTGCAGATTCTAGGAGTGATCCCTTGTCAATCTTTGAAGCAATGGAGTCGATGGGATCATCTAAAATAACAACATCATTGAGAGATTGGGAGCAGTTTTGACTTCAGGGCCTTTTACATGCATTTGAGGAGCTTCTAGATGTGGTTGATACGGCCATGGATTTTTAACTAGAGGTATGAACTATGCCGGAGTATATTGTGCAGAAGGAGTTGTAGTTGATAGACTTTGCATCAGATTCGGCGCATCTAGGAGTCGATAGACTTGAAGCTAAAGTGGTGAGATGCTTAGAACATTTACATCAATTTCTATAAAAACTCAACGAATAATAACCATCAGGTTAATCATAAGTTATGTCCCCGTGATAAAGTGAAACAAGTGCAGTGTCATGTAATGCAACTTTCTTATATTATATAATAGTTTATTTTAAGTGTCTGGACATCACTTGGAGTGACCATCATCGTTGACCGTCTCAATAGACTTCACATCATTGGCCAAGCCTTGAAAGCACATCGAAACTCAATAGATAACACTTCTAAAAGAACAAGGTTTGGACTCAAGTGGGTTTGAAGCCCATATTCCGCCAGAGGTCAGATCGGTACCGATCCGACCCCTTGGGTGGATTTTGGTTTTATTTCCAAGCAATATCTGCTAGCCTTGACTTCAAGCACGACCAACGGCATGGATTCCATCCACATCCAACCATTGCTCCACCACCTACCTAGTCTTATGTGTTTCTAGGCATGAATCTAGGATGGGTTCAATTGTACAGTTAAGGCTAAGTCTAATTCTGATGGCTCAAGTTAGACAAAGACATTACAAGCTCAGGCAAAGTAATGAGGCGGGGGCAGTTTGATGGTCACTGGCAAGGTGAATCAATGGAGTTCGATTTGATGGAGCAAGGCTTTCAATGGTAGTGCTTGGTGCTTTATTTCGGTAGCAAGAAAATATGAAGTGGAAAGGTGAAGAATCGGGTTTTATAACCTAAAGACCCAATTTCTTATGCAATAAAAATCGGACATTTCAAAGCTAGACTTAGATCGGTATCAAGTTTAGAAATTAAAAAAATGAAAAATGAAAGTGGCGATGATTGTCCATGCATATTCATGTATGCGCATGTCAAAATTTTCAAGAACTTGCATGTGTATACATGTGCATATACATATCTAACCCCTAATGGCTAGATTTAAAGGAAATCAGATTCAAAACTTGAAAGCCCATGAGAAGAACCAGTTCAAAATTACTGATCTAGAATGACAGATCGTAGAATAATCATATTCTTGTTTTATACTGCCAAATGCTGGTAAAGCGCCACGACGAATAGCTATAGACATGACTCTTCACAGAAATGATCTGTAGAAAGGATAACGACCATTCAAAGCATAAAGTGGACTCCTTCGCAGAAATCCTGACTTGCCTTGATTCGAAGCACATTATGTTTTGAAACAGATGTACTTTTAGGGGCAAGTGTTATCCAGCATTTTGACCAGGAAATTTTCCAATGGACTGGACAAATTAAACTTGAAAACTATCAAGGCAGGATGCCCAGAGAGGTAGCCATAAGAGTCTAGAAACCAAGTGCAAACAAAGCCATAGGATAAAGATCAAACCCGCAAGAGAATTCTTGGTCAAAAATTCAAAATGAATTAGATTAGTACTGATACAACATCTTGGATCGGTACGGATCCACAAATCTTCACATGATCCAACTCTACTTTCTTCTATCCACTGTACCTGATGTCAGGAGCCTATTTCAAGTGCTATTTTGTTGATTCCTTGAAATTCTCTATCATTCTCTATAGGGACTCAAAGGCAGCAACTCCACTCTTCCACCGATCCATCATTTGGACTTAGAAACAAGCTAATAATGCTACAAACAAGTTTGGAATCACAAAGTTAACCACGAATCGAGCCAGGACAAGAAGTTCAAAATCATCAATATGAAGAATTTATGGATCGGTACAAATCCAAGCCCATGAATCGGTACCGAATTTTGATTATTGATGAGGTTTCCATCAAATTTCCAACAAAAGTAGTCAATGGCGTGGAAGATTATGTGAAGACCACAAGGGCGATATTTTAGGCTTCCTACAGCTATAAATAAAAGGGTAGGGCTCATTTTTCGAGGATCTTTATTGGCTCTCTTTCTCCCTAATTCTAATCTCTTGTAATCACCTAAAGATTTATACCAATCCATAAGAAGTTGTACTCGCAAGTCAGCAATCAAAGCAATATAATCACTAAGTGGACACAAGGCAAGATAAGACGAACCACTATAAAAATGTTGTGTGTTATTTCTTGCTCTTTTCAATTTACTTTTCTTTACATTTTATTCTCAACATAATCTCTTGGGTGTTTGTGTCATTTTTGGTTCAAATAGACATCCAGCTCTATTTTATGAGCTTTATGTCCCGCCAACGACAACATAGAAAAATAGTAGGTCTAATGCGAACATTATAATAAAATAACACCCGGGCCAGTTTGGAAAACCAATGAGAAAACTCTTGCAATATGGTGAACATTAATAATTCTATGGGACCACACAACTAAATGCAAGACAGGTTTTTACCTCACAAAAATAACATCCATACATGAAGAAAAGGAAAATAATCAAAACTATAATCTAAACAAGAAAGGAAGGATACGAACAAGATCAAAATCCAACCCTAAAGAATGGACTAAAATAATTAAACATAAAGAAGAGCTTAAGACACTTATTAATGCAATTAAGAAAAAATTAACTCCAAGGTACAAATCAAACAAGGAGAATGAATTCATCCAACATGACTAGGAGAGTGTGTCCCCTACATCGAAAGTTACCTCTAGATTAAATATACCTGAGAGCTCGCGCAAAACACAAATCACTCTAGGGATCTTCCAAACTGGACCCCGCTTCAAACGAGCATTCGAATATTTCACATCACCTCATGCATTTTGCCAACGAATCTCTAGATAAATGTGTATATACCATAGGCGTGACCCAACTGGCTTGGCTCCCACTTGCTCTTTGGCTTTAGATATCATTGTTGTTGGATACCAATGCCCAAAATGAGAAACAAATCATATTAGATTGACGAAACACATATTGATATCAAAATCGATAGTCGATAATTAACTATTGGCAATAAACTAGTACCGCCTTGAGGAAATCAATAAAGCCAGATAAGTTAGGGCAGTGTTACTTCCTAACTCGAGTCAATAGCATTTTTAACTTTAAGAGTAGCAAGAGTTTAAATTCCTAAATGAGTAAAAAATTCACCTTGAATCCATGAAACATAAAGAAGATAGAAGAATTGATAGTCTACGAATAAGCTATCTTTGATAACAAAATGATATAACTTGTAGAAGTTAACGAATCAAACATTTAAAAACATTTGACTCATACTTGTGCTCAATTTTCACATCATAAATATTTGTAAAATATTTTAAATCACTCCTCAAAATATTCTTTTAAGGAGCAAACTATATTTCTAAGAGTATAAAAAAAAGGGATAATAACAATTGTCATTAAAACATTATTTACTATAAACCCAAAATAATTTGCACTTAGCTTTATTTTTAAATATACCTTTTTAAAAGATTTTCTAATTTATAAACATCGTTTTTAACTTTAAAACAACAATTATTATCTTGGAGGATAATAAATCAACTTATAATGCTTTATAAATTTAAAATAATGTTAACTTTCTCAAAAGAAAATTAATCCAATTTATAATCTTTTATAACATCAAACAACATTAATTATCCAAAAGGAAAAAAAATCGAATTTATAATCTTTTATAAATTTAAAACAAAGTTAATTATCATGAAGGAAAACAAATTAAATTTATAATCTTTTATAAATTAAAGACAACATTAATTGTCCCGAAGGAAAATAAATCAAATTTATAATCTTTTATAAATCTAAAAACAATATTAATTATCTTAAATGATAATTACTCAAATTTATAATCTTTTTATACATTTAAACCCAAATTAATTATCCTGAAAGATAATTAATCAAATTTGTAACTTCTTTTATAAATTTTAAACAACACTTATCCTTTATTTTCAAAATTCTCAAATATTGAAAAATATAGTTTAAATAACTTTCAAAGTGCAATAACATAACCAAACATTTATTTTGTAAAAAGGTACAAGCATAGGTTCAACACACACAAGGGTTTAAGAGGATGATATTTCCTAATTGACGGTATAGCAAAAATCATTATAACAACACCTATACAAATCAAATAGGATGTCACACATATTTCAACTAAACATCAATATAAGCAATATAAGAACATAAATAAATCAATATTGGCGAGAAACCCCTTGGGGTCTCTCAACAAAATTTCTAAGCAAATCTCTCGTATGTGTGTATGTATGTATGTATGTATGTATGTATGTATGCATTTCGAAGTGTCCTGTGGCAACCTATTGGCTACAAAAACACTCCAACTTCGCACTTTGTCCTATATAATACAATGGTTATGTATGCCATCTTCTATTAAGTGAGATCAAACAACAATTTAAAATCATATGGATTCCATGTAAATCATACAATGTGCCATCTGCTTTCCAAAGTGGCAATCCATAAAATTCAAACAACTAATGATAAAATATCATCCAAGCATTAAATTATAATCTATAGTAACACAGATATCATATAGTCTATTTAAATGTGAGTAAACTTACCAATATTCCAATTGACGCTTTCGTGCTCTAGTTAGATCTAAAATCGACGTAAATTCCCACTAGCTCCAAATTCAACGAATCTAAGGGCTAAGCATAGATAACATTGGTATGAGTCCAACGCAAAAGACCATGTCCAAATCCGACCTCTTATTAAATAGTTATTGAATTTATAAGAATTCGATTCAATTAAATTAATTAATTAGATAACTAACGCTAATTACCTGTCTTAGCTTTTTCTTCCCCAAACCAAAAAAATGGCCATACATATTAATATATTGATACCCACTCAAGTGATCCTTCTTCCACTAATTTTTCCTTATTCACTCAATGATTTGACAAGCCATCTTCTCCCATGAATCACACTTCACAATCTCAATGCGATGGATATAAACTTTAGAAGCTCAGTGCCCGTGCCTGAATTGCGACTTGCTTGGTTAAGCTCACTGACCCCTAGCGATGCGTTTGCCTAGAAGGAGTCACACCTAGGAAAAATACCACCACAACTTAGACTTCACTCGAACGGTCCAATTCCATCCTCATCTTGACCAAACTCGCCTTAAATCGATGGTGAGATGGAACATTAGCTATAGATGAAAAGTTGATCACCCCAAATGGAAGTAGCATTCAACAAAGCGTATATAGATTTGTAGATCTCCATGACACAAATTGAAAGACCTTGTTTTGTGATTTTACTGAAGAAGATTAATTGATTTAGAATTTTAAAGTTGGGAGCCATTATTTGGTTTACTGTAAATGGGAAATAAAGTAGGGAAAAATGAAAGTGGTAAGGGTACGTGGAAGAAATGGTCAAGTGTTGATTTTTCTTAATAAACGAAAAACATACCTCATTTCAATCTTAAGCTAACCAAAATTTTCAAGCAAACCCAAATTCTCAAGCCACCCGTTGCATCATCATTAATTTATGTTCAAAAATTTTAATTTTGATTCGATTTAAAAAGTTCTGAAAAGAAGGTTTTGTGATATTTCACTACAAACATTCTATTTGTGTACGGACCCTGAACGACAGAAATAAAAATATGATTGTGCACCAAAATATGACACGGTCACAATCAATAATAAAATACACAGATTATTTTATTCTATGAAATTTCAAAAATACCAACGTTTATCGTAAAATGCATCAAATGAAAATTTAAATATTTCCAATTAAAAATTATGGAAATATTAAATAAATTAAATTATTAATACATCACTAAAAATCAAGTCATTTTATTAACCATTGATTTTCTTATTATTTATATGAACTATTTATTCTTGTAAATAAGTTTACAAAATGAGTTTGCTATTGTTATTTATTAATTAAAAGGAATTACATATGGTTATTAAATCCAGTTAATAAATATTTAATTCACAATTCAAATATCAAAATAATCACTATATTTGAATGTAATTTATTAAACATCAAACATCAATTATTTAAATATTCAAAATTAATTAAATATTCAAAATAATAAAATTTTGGGACTTCACAAGGAGCCTGCTTCAAGTTAAGAGTTTGGAGGCAAGGGACCAGATCAAAGTTTTTGTCCAGAGTGAGCGCTTCGGGTTGGTGGTGTGTTTGCTTTGAGTCTATCATTGGAAAATACCAAATAGGGCTGAGATGAGGGTATTCCAGGGGAATTTGAGTCTGGCATGGGGCTGCTTCGAGGCAGACCTAGGGGAACTTGGTGGTTTTTGGAAATTGGCTTGGAGTAAGAATGGGTGACTCTAGGACAGTTCGAGATAGCTTGAAGAACTGAGTAGCAACTGAAGAAGTGAAGTGGCTTTGATGACTTGATGACATAAGTGTAGTAGATCGAACGCTTCAATAAGAAAATATTCTAAGCATCTAGGAATTGTCTTAGAGACAAGTTCAATATTGAGTGAACATGTAGAGTGGAACATATATGGATTTCTACAAGGATCGTCTAAGAGGACAACTTAATACAATGTGAACTTATGGTGTAGAACATACAAACATTTCCATCATTAGGACATATGCAAAAATGGATATAGATGACTCAGAGGTCTTGATGTATACTCGAGAAGAAAGGCTTGGTGAGGACGCTCACCGTAGATCGATATTGGGAGATATATTTAACTCTGGATCTATATGGAGATGTCTAGTTTCCTGGTCTTATGGAGTGGCATGGATACGAGCATCGACGGGGCCGCAATGATAATTAGTCATTGATGAATGTAAGGGATCATATTTATTATCTCATATCTAATGGCATTGAGTTGAGAGATGTGAGATTGTTTGATGGTTGCTATGTTTTATGTGTTTGTTATATTTGATATGAATGCCATATGATGTAGGTATTATTAAGTATAGAGACTATGTTTTATAAATGTTAGCACCAAATTTGGTCACTAACACTCTTAGAAAGATTGTGTAGGGAGATTAATGAAGAATGTAAATCAAAATAGAGAGCAGAGTATAAATTTAAATGCAGAGAACAAGAACACCAAATTTATAGTGGTTCGGCGTAATTTCCTACGTCCACTTTGGGGTTAATCTTTACTGCTTTCTCCATTACTTGAGTACAGATACAATCCGTAAATCAATCGCTTGAATACAAGTTTGAATGAAAAAGAAGAGAGTATAAAAAATAGCAGAGCCTCCCCAGTGTTCCCGGAAAGATCTTTTTTTTTACTGCGCCCGTGCCCCTCTATTTATAGACGAAAATGGGTTGGACTCCCTGGTGGGCTTGGTATCTGAATATCTTGGTCCAAATGAAATGAGCCCTGTGTGCCGACCCAAACATCCCGAACAGCCAGGTGTCGAACCTCTATCTTTATGCCGAACAAAGTGAGGCCTGATGCTCTACATGCCGATGTGCCGAACGATTCTGGACGACGAACGGTAGGTGACAGCCGAACGAGGTATGTTCCGGACGGGATGTGGTGTTGAGTGAGGGGTGCAGGCCGAGGCGCTTGATGCCGAGCGCTATCCAATGCCGAACGAGGCACTTGATGCCGAGCGCTCTACCATGCCGAACGCCCAGAGATGCCGGATGTCCTTTGACCGATGATGCCTTTGGCCAAGCGATGTTTTTGGCCGAACGATGCCTTTGGCCGATCACTCCTGGATGCTGAGCGTTCCCTGGATGCCGAACATTTCTAAACGACGATTGTAAATAGATGCCGACCGAGGGTATGCCGAGTACTAAGTTGCCTGGTCAAATCTCCAGGAAACACTTGCCCCTCCAAAGTGTATCGCGTGATCGAACGTGATGCGCTTTGAATTACGTGCTCTCTGGGCTCCTCTTCGATCCTTGGTTCACTTCTCTTGACGGGGTTATGGCGCGTGCTGAACATAATTTGTATGCCGAACAATCTAGCTGAAGACGAGTACCCGGGATGCCGATCGAACCAGAGTAGCTGAAGCCGAACAAACCAATGTAGCCGAACGATATCGCCTTGACCGTTCTACCGGTCATAGTCTCTTCAACTTCTTCCTCTCCCCTATAAAACCTGGCGCCTTCCTCCTTCTTTCATTTTCACATTTTTACCACCGCTGCTTTGTACTTGCTGACCTTTCCAGTTAAAAACCTCCAACGATTCATTAATCCTTTCCAAGTTTCGACCTACTAATTAGGTATCGATCCTTCCATCAAAGTCCTTTTCATAACTAGAAAAGTTTTTTTTATGCCCGAGTCCTCAGGCGATAGGATAGGGTCGGGCCTTGATTAAGGTATTCTAAAGGTTTCTAGAGTTAAATGATGAGGAGGAAAGGAGGAATGATTAGAGACGAGCGTACGAGGGAGAGATGTTTTGTGGTTCGACACGGTTTCCTTGTGCCAAACGAGATTGGGAAAAAGAATAGAGGAGGAGTAGGAGATGGTTAGAATGCCAAACAGTATGTTCTGGCATGACTTGCCGAATGATGACGGAGTGCCGAGCGTTGGGGCTCGGTGTAGCTTTGGTTTGGCATGGCTTGCCACATGCCGAGCAGTGGAACGGTGGGTTAGATAGGAAGTATGAATTGGGAAGGATGCTGAGTGTTGTTTCGGCCGAATAGAATCATGGCCGAATGATACTTTGCCGAGTGCTAACTAGTTCGAACGATAGTTAGACCGAACGAGAGTTTGGCCGAACAAGTTTCAGGCCGAACGGTAGCTTGGCCGAACGACAGCTTGGCCAAACAAACATAAATGCCGAATCATATCAAGGCCGAACAATCACAGATGCCGAACCATATCAGGACCAAACAAACATAGATGCCGAACTATACCAAGGCCGAACAAACATAAATGTCGAACCATATAACAAAACAAGGACAAGGACTCTAGCATATTAGCATATCGAACTGATCCGAACTATAAACTTCCTAGTTTCCGTAGTCATAAGTCTGAACTTAAATCGACACAAATGGATAATTTCTTCCAACATTTACTGAATCCGAAATTGTGAACACCATAAGGCAGGCTTTTGGAGACAGTCGGCGATGACGGTCTTCAAAGTCGACGATCCGAAGTTCAATTTTGTATTACTAATTCTGTGACCTTCAATTTTTCAATGCTAATATACGATTGATCGCACTAGTTCACACATCACTTAGGGGGAATATTTGTGTTGTTAATTCTAACGTCGAACATTTTTCAAGTATAGTTCACACAGGTGCTTAGCCAAATTCACTATTTATTGAAGATGTCGAAAAAAATCCAACTCCGCCACGATTTCTGACAAACAAGGGCCATCCTCTCGACAGGAAGTCGCAGACGTCTCAAATCCATCCACCTCCCGTGCACATAACTTAGCCCTAGATGCCCTGGTGGCATCGATTTTCTTGGACAACCCTGTCGACTTACAGGCTTCAAAAATCAATGAAGTCGCGCTTCGGCAAATATGCTCCATCCATGGAATACCTTTCGATGACGTGCTGGTTCCATCGGGGCACGACCGGCCACACCTGCCCCCGGTCGGATATACAGCGTGCAATAAATTCATGTGCTAGGTTGGCACCGTGCCACCGTTCACTCTATTTCTTTGGGATGTGCTGCAATACATCGATATCGCCCCATCCCAGCTGCACCCAAATGGTCATGCCTTCATCTATAGCACCTACATCCTCTTCATGACCGTTTTCTCTAGACCCCCAACTCTTGGCGACATCAGATACATATACATGATCAAAAAGCAGGGAGATAGCCCGGGGCATGGAGCAAACTTGCCTTGTACAAACAAGAATGGTTCTACGTGCGTTGCCCCCCTGGTTTTGCGAGGAGATGGGTTGAAGGAAGTAAGTTCCTCCTCTGGGTCGCTGTTCGTGCCTGGTCAGAATCATGCCTTTTTCTAATTCTCTTTTTATCTTCTCAGGTATCAACCCACGCCCTGATGGTCGTGGGTATTCTGAAGCCGTTGAGGCCATTAGAATGCTTCCTGCCAAGGAACGGGACACCCGAACTCTCATTTCAAATGAGTCACTTGTAAGGTTCGGGCTACTGGCGGAAGGCCGTCGGATAAGCCTTCCTGAAGGCGTCAACGTACCCAGGCCGGTCTCTAGCAAAGAGAAAAAATCAACTGAGTCGTCAGCACGTCACACCCCTGATGTGCGGGAAAAGGGGGAAATCAAAGAGAACGAATCACCAGAAGCACAAGGTGAGAATTTCGGTCCCGCTCAGGATCTTATAGTTGAAGTGCACGATATCGAAACGTCATCTTCTCCTTCAAAGAGGAAAAAGGGGTTGACGTACAAGATTAGAAAGGAGAAGATTGACGAAACTTCGAAAGCTACGCTTATCCCTACGGAGAAGGAGGCCTCTTCACAACACATAGAAAGTTCTTTAAAGGGCCTATCGAACCTCTCCATTTTGGATGATCTGCTCAATTACGACTTTGACGATCCAGAGGAAATCAAGCTTCATTCGCCCATCAGAGGTGATGCGGGCGTTCTAACCCAAAGTCAAGGAGAGAAATCTCCAGTTAGCAAAGCGATTGGTTCGTCATGGGGAAACACTAGGACACACACGAACACTTGTACTTCAATTCGCACTTAGATTTTTGCCGTCACACTATTTTTTACTAATTCGCTGTTGTTTGAATTCTGTACAGGCGGTATGGGGCGTTCACATGGATTCGATCGCCTTCGTGGTTCGTCTGTTCTTCATCAATCTGGACGGGACTCTAGTTCTGGAAGACGTCGAGATAGGGATGGTGACGGCGATAAAGACTATCATTCCCGGGGCTCGTCATCTCGAAGGAAAACTTATTATCAGCCAAAAATACCACCAGGATACCTCTTCTCACGCGGAGCAAAGTAAAGACAAGCGTGGCCATAAGAGGTCGCATCCTGATGCTCCCCAGGACCAACACTCCGACTCCTTTTCTACTCGACAGTCCCGAGATTCTTACAGGAGGGGCGAACTTTCAAAGCCGTCTCCTTCCGCTTCTGTAACGGACCCAACAGTATTAGAGAGGCTAGCCGAGCTTAAAGGTAAATTTACAAAAATCTGCTTCGATGGCCTAAAATTCCTCCCGGCAATTCACTCTATTCTCGGACATGCCAAATAGAGTGCCCTTGCCTGTACGAATGACGTCTATGTTCAACATGACGCGTTTGTTCATCTAGCTGAAAAACTCTCTGAAGTTTCCGTGGAGCGCCAGCATGAAATCGACCGCCTGAAGCTTGAGGCTATCCATGAGAAGGATATCATTAAAGCTTAGGACGAAGAAATTTCCACTTACAAGTCTGAGCTCGAGGTCGCCCATTAGAGCGCTAAGGACACTGCCGATGCCGTTACTCGTCGGGAGTCAACTCATAAGAAAGAACTTGACGAGGCGGTTCAATGATGTGGGGCTTTGGCTCTAGAGAAGGACTCAGTTCAGAAGGAGAGGGACACACTCAACCTCCGAGTCGAAGAACTTGAAGAGCAGCTCTGCAGGGAGAGGGAAGAGAAAACGGCCGCTTAAGAAGAGTCACAACGGTACCGTGACGAAATTGTTACTACCCGACTCTTAAAGGAAAAACTTAAGGCCGAGCTTTCCCAAGTTGAGGCGATAAAGAGTGAAGCCCGAGAAGAGGGCAAGAAGATAGCGTCCGTGGATATCAATTCGCATCTCGAGGCAGCTAGAGAAGAGGGCAGGGAAGAGGTCAAAAGCATGTTTGACCCGCTAATTGCTGAGTTCAACGCCCACGTTCTCATGCATCGAGACTTGACTTTTTTGGGCGTGGGCTATTTTGAATCTTTAGCCGAGGCATAGGAGGCTTTGATAGAGATCAAGAAGGCCGAGCACGGCACCGAAGAGATTGATGAGGGGGCATTGATAAAAGAATATCTCAAGGGAAATGAGCCTTCGGACTTGTCGGTGGCCAAAGCTATCTATTGCAAAGGCTCCCCCTCAAAGAAAGGGAAAGAAGTTATTACTGGTCCATCCGAGGCGATGCCTCCAGCTCATGCGCCTATTCGATCGGCCGATCGGCCGATACTCGACCCATTCAAGCAGCATATTGGTTACAATCCGAAGGACCCTGGCCTTGGTGTCTATATTTTGTCTCCCTTTCCGGAGGGTGAGACTCCCTTGACGGCTGAGAGCCTGCCGGAAGCTGGTAGATAACTCTTCACTTTGAGATTCCAAATGTCGACATCCTGGGACTATTGTATTCTAATGCTTGTTTTCCATGCTTTCGCGCAGTTTGTTCTGATCCTGGTCCCACTCTAAGGAGCGATGTCATCAAGGAGGTGGAGGAGAAGATAGGTAAGGCTAGTCAAGTAGGAGAGCTCCCAGGCCAGATGCTCAGGTGACTGGGGCGCTGGATGAAGACAAATCTGAGACTTCTTCTCCCATCGAGGGGAGTTATGAATTATAGATCATAGGCGCCTCCGAACACACATCTGAGCTGAGTATGAAGGAGCGGCTAGAGAAAGAGAAGAGAGAAATGACCAAGATCAAGATCGAACCTCAAGCCATGGACCCCGACGATCCCTTGAACAAGCCGCTGAAGATTATTCTCCCTGGCATGTCTAAACCCGTAGATGTCCCTCATACTTCTCCGGCTGTCACTCCTCCATCAAAGAAGGGCACCAAGGGTAAACATGGAGGAGTGGGGTCGTCTGAGAAGACAACGGAGGCAAAGAAGGCGAAGAAGCATAAGAAGTAATCATTACTCTCGTTCAACGAGAGTCAGTTTAGATTAGGCAAGTACTTTTGTTTTCTTAGCTTGTGTAAATAAACTTTTGATTCTGAGCTTCAGAGGAGTTGTAATGGAAACTTATATTTGATGAATAAAACTTAGTTTTTCTGCCTTTCCATGGCTCTTGTCGTTCAATTTTCTTTGTGATTGTGATTCAAATCCAAACTGTTGTGAATATAATAGACCGCTCGGTTCATTTTCATGTAGCTCGGAAATTCTTTGGGAACTATCAGTTTTTTCCTCCGCGCCCCAAGCACTTAGAATATTTTCTAATACGCACGCGGAAGGCTCGATGTCTTCAAGTCATTTATATTCAGTCCGTCTTCAGCGGACCTGGTCATTTACATCGTTTATACTTGAGTCCGTGCTCCGTCGACTTAGAGTACTCTAGTCCGCATTTCGGGGACTTGGAGATTTTAAATCGTTTATACTCGAGTCCGCGTTTCGGGGATTTAGAGTACTCCAGTCCGCACACCAGGGACTTGGAGATTTTAAGTCGTTTATACTCGAGTCCACGCTCCGGGGACTTAGAGCACTCTAGTCCGCATTCCGGGGACTTGGAGATTTTAAATCGTTTATACTCGAGTCCGTGCTCCGGGGACTTAGAGTACTCCAGTCCGCACCCCAGGGATATGGGGATTTTAAGTCGTTTATACTCGAGTCCGCGCTCCGGGGGATTAGAGTACTCTAGTCTGCATTCCGAGGACTTGGAGATTTTAAATTATTTATATTCGAGTCCGCGCTCCAGGGACTTAGAGTACTCCAGTCCGCACTCCGGGGACTTGGAGATTTTAAATTGTTTATACTCGAGTCCGCACTTCGAAGACTTAGAGTACTCCAGTCCGCACTCCGAGGACTTAGAGATTTTAAGTCGTTTATACTCGAGTCCACGCTCCGGTGACTTAGAGTACTCCAGTTCGCGCTCCGGGGGCTTGGAGATTTTAAATCGTTTATACTCGAGTGCATGCTCCGGGGACTTAGAGTACTCTGGTCCGCACTTCGGGGACTTGGAGATTTTAAGTCATTTATACTCGAGTCCGCGCTCCGGGGACTTAGAGTACTCCAGTCCGCACTCTGGGGACTTGGAGTTTTTAAGTCGTTTATACTCGAGTCCGCGCTCCGGGGACTTAGGGTACTCCAGTCCGCACTCCGGGGACTTGGAGATTTTAAATCGTTTATACTCGAGTCCATGCTCCAGGGACTTAGAGTACTCCAGTCCGCACTTTGGGGACTTGGATATTTTAACTATCCGTGCACGCTCGTACGTTAGCCGGAATAACATAATTTTATTTGCCCGTCACAGGATCATCATTTGTAGAGACATTAGTAATTCATGGAAATGATGGCTTCAAGCCTTTATTAATGAGAGCAAGCTAAATTGCCTTATTACATGCCAAGAATTAGAAATAAAAGCATACTGGAAATAAGTGCAACTAATACATGATAGAAATAGACTACGTATAATAATGCCGCAAGTGCTCGCTGTTCCATGCTTGGGGGAGTGTCGCACCATCGACGGTCGCTAACTTGAAAGTTCCTTCTCCAAGCTTCCGTTCGATGATGTACGGACCTTCCCATGCGGGATTCATATGAGACGAGATTGGGAAAACCTGTTTCAAAACGAGGTCTCCTTCACTATACTTCTTGGCCGGACCTTCTCGCTATAATATTTAGCGACTCTATGTTTGTATGCGGCCGCTCTCAAATTGGCTTCTTTCCATTTTTCATCAATGAAGTCCAACGATTCCAATAAAAGGCTAGTTTGACTCAGGGTCGTAATAAGTTACCCAATGTGATGAGACCTTAAGTTCCACGGGTATGACAGCTTCCGTGCCATATGCCAACGCGAATGGAGTGTGGCCAGTCACGGTCTTGTGGGTGGTCCTGTAGGCCCAAAGTGCTGTTGGAAGTTCATCCACCCACCTGCCTCTAGCTTTTTCTAGACATTTTTTAATATGGACTTGATTATCTTGTTTATGGCTTCCACTTGTCCGTTGGCCTTCGGGTGAGCAATCGCTGCAAACTTCTTTTCAATTCCATATTTCTGACAAAATTCTTTGAACTCCTTGCTTTCGAATTGAGTCCCATTGTCTGTAATGCTGGTCCATGGAAGGCCGAAGCGGCATATGATATTTCATACGACGAAATTAATAATCTTCTTGGTGGTTATCATGGCCAGAGGCTCTGCATCTGCCGATTTGGTGAAGTAGTCGATCGCAACTATTGCATATTTTGCTCCACCTTTGGCTATGGGTAGAGAACCAACTAAGTCAATTCCCCACATTGCAAATGGCCAGGGACTAACCATTTGCGTGAGTTCCGTCGGTGGAGCTCTCGGGATTTTTGCATATATCTAGCATTTAACACATCTTCTCACATAGTCTGCAGCATCTCGATTCACAGTTGGCCAGTAGTATCCATAGCGGAGGATCTTCTTTGCTAATGTCTGCCCCCTAGTATGGTCGCCGCACTATCCTTCATGGACTTCCTTCAGGACTCGTTTTATCTCATCATGGGCAATGCATCAGAGTAGTGGGGTCGAGAATCCCCTTCGATACATTATTCCATCCTGTATTATATAATACGAGAAGCCTTACGAAGGACTTGTCGTCTTTCGCTCCTTTCTTTGGGCAAGATCTCGAATAACAAGTACTGCTTGATTGAGGTCATCCATGATTCCTTCTCGATTTCTGTTTCCGACGCGAAATCTACCTCCATCGTATTTATACTCAAAGCATGGAGGGTCTCAACAGGAAATAATCCCATTTGTTGTGCGTCGCTCGTGCTTGCGAATTTTGCCAACGAGTCGCCCGCTCTGTTTTGCTCGCACGGGACGTGTGAAATATCATAGTACTCGAGATTCGCTAGAAGCTCCTGAACTCGAACCAAATACGGGGCAAGTCTCTACCCCCTTGCTTGGTAGTCACCTCGCACTTGGTACACCACCAGCTGCGAGTCGCTGAAGATTTCAACCGATTTTACTCCCAGTTCTTTGATAAGTTTCAAGCCGGCGATCAATGCTTCATATTCGGCTTCGTTATTCGTTGCTGTGAATTCGAGCTTCAAAGCGTAGCAGGCCGATCGGTTTTCAGGAGTTACAAGAACTATGCCAACCCCCGAACAACGGTCGTTAGATGCCCCATCGGTGTACATCTTCCATCGAACGGGAGGTATGACATTATGATCGTTTAATTTGTCTGTCATAGTGAATTCAGCAATGAAGTCAGCTAGTGCCTATCCTTGTATGACCCTTCACGGCAGGTAGGTGATGTTAAACTGACTTAGCTCAATATTCCATTTTAACATCCTTCCGGAAGTTTTCGGTTATTGGAGTATCTGTCGCAAAGGCTGATCAATATAGACACTGATTGAGTGTGCCTGAAAATACCGGCGAAGCTTGCGTGTTGCAATCACCAAGCAATATGCTAGTTTTTCAATCTTTGGATAATTTCTTTCTGCCTCCATCAAGCGTTTACCAACATAGTAAACAGTCATCTGGACTCGGTCTTCCTCGCAAACCAGGGCTGTGCTCATAGCGTGCTGGGATACATCCAAGTATACATACAACATTTCATGGTCTATTGGCTTCGACAATATCGGAGGACTTTCCAAGTGCCTTACAAGAGCCCGGAATGCTTCCTCACAGTTGAATGTCCACTCGAAATTCCTCTTTCCTTTCTTTATGACATCGAAGAAAGGAATACACTTGTCTGTGGCCCTGGATATGAATCGGCTCAGCGCGGCCACCTTTCCATTCAAGCTTTGTACCTGTTTTATGGTTCTGGGCACTTGTATATCTCAGATAGCCTGAATCTTCTCTTGGTTAGCCTTGATTCCCCGGGTGTTCACAATGAATCCTAGAAACTTTCCTGATGCTACGCCGAATGAACACTTCAACAGGTTGATCTTCATTCCATAATGCCTGAGTATGTAAAACATCCCTACCAAGTCTCGGATGTGGTCGTTTGACTGCCGTGACTTCACGAGCATGTCATCCACATAGACTTCCACTGTTTACCAATCTGATCTTTGAACATTCGATTCACCAGGCATTGATAAGACGCTCCTGCATTCTTCAATCCAAATGACATTACTACATAGCAGTACAATCCCATGTTCTGGACGAAACTGGTGTGTTCTTAGTCTGGGAGGTGCATTGGGATTTAATTATATCCAGAGTACGCATCCATAAATGATAATACCTCATGTCCGGCAGTTGAGTCGACCAGCTGGTCAATCCTAGAAAATGGGAAACTATCCTTAGGGCATGCTTTGTTTAAATCAGAATAATCAACACAGGTCCTCCATTTCCATTTGCCTTCTTTACTAGCACTAGGTTAGATACCCATTCAGGGTAGAGGGAATCGCGGACGAAACCGTTGGCTTTGATTTTTCCACCTCCACTTTGAGAGCCGCAGACCTCTCCGGGTCCATACCTCTCCTTTTTTTGTTTCACAGGTATATGTTTCGGGTCTATGTTCAACATATGACTCGCAATCGCAGGAGAAATCCTGCACATATCAGAATGTGTCCAGGCGAAAACATCAAGATTCGCTCGGAGGAAATCAGCAAGGCTCTCAGCAGCCAAAGGGTCGAGTTGCGACCCAATTATAAGAACTCGTGATGGGTCACTCCGGCTAACTGGGATGTCAATGGTTAGTTCAGTCGGTGCTGCATTTGTTTCTCCGTGTTCCCCATCATCGTCTCTCGAATCTATGTCTCTATAGATCCGAGAATGTTGCCCGAGCCAGGGCTCGGGAGCTACTTGTCAATCATCAGCATTTCGGCTGCGGATGGAGCGGTCCACCACCTTTCCTTTCTCTCTACGCTGAGCCCCTCGCAGCTCAGCCACATAGCATGCACGTCCGGTCGCCTGATCGCCGTGCACCACTCCAACACCACTGTCTGTGGGAAATTTTAATGTCGGACACCGAGGGGCCAATGCTGCCCTAAATTCTGCCAAGGTTGGACGTCCTTGAAATAAGTAATATGGAGAGTCAACGTCCAACAATATGAATGGTAGGATTCGCACGCTCCTATGCTCGCCTTGCCTCAGTTCAACTGGTAACTCCACATACCCCACTGCATCTGTAGCCGCACCGTTAAAGCCATGGATTCTGGCTTTAGATGGTTTCAAATCCTTAGCCTCCAGCTTCATTTGGTCGTATGCCTTCTTGAAGATGATGTTAACGGAACTTCCACAATCAATCAGAATTCTCCTCACGAACGCCGGCCCAATTGTCGTAGATATGAGCATTGGATCGATAGTATGAGCCTCTACCTTGTCCGCATCTCTACTTCGTAACACGATATCATCATTCATCGTGCACTGCTGCTTTGCAGGAGTCCCATCCTCCGTATTCGAACAGCACTCATACTCCGCATGTCTTAAAGAGTTCGCATATCGCTTCATCTCCTGCTAATTCTTATCCGCTGGATGAGGTCCACCAGCAATCGTATTAATAACCAATCTACCCACAGTTCGAGCAAGTTGTTTTGGTTGGTGTAGGGCCGGCCCATGTCCAGGGTCCGATGTTTCTTGCCTTCCGTCTTGTGGGTCTTTGACAAATTCCTACAGCTTCTTCTGTCTAATCAGCTTTTCTATTGCGTCATGGAGGTGTCTACACTCCTCTGTGTTGTGTCCATAAGACTCGTGGAAGCGGCAGTATTTCCCAGTCCGCCTTTGTTCCTCTGTAGATTCCTTTGGGCGTGGTTTTCTATACTGGAAAGTGTTGCAAGTTGATAAATAGATGTTCTCAAGAGATGCGTTCAACGGAGTGTATTCATTGTAGGTCGGGATCCTTGACTTCCATCTCCCTGTTTCTTTTTTCTTTCTGGGATTCCCACCTCCGGATCCTTTTGACTGCCCAGGCTTGTTCTGGACGTTAACTTGGGTTCTTCTAGGATCATCGCCGGTTTGCTTCATGGCGATGTTACCTTTCACGGACTGCTGAATAGGCCCTTGTGCCTTGTCTCGCCTTGTCCACCAAGCTTCCTCCCTCCTTATAAACTGATGAGCTTTCGAATAAAAACGTTCCAGCGTAGTTGGGGGCTTTCCCGCCAACCAATCTCCAAATTTAGAATTTGGATCCACTCCGCGCATTACCGCCATCAAAATTGCGTGGTCGTTTGGATTGCTTACTTCAGTAGCAGCAACATGAAATCTCTGCAAGTATGCTTTCAATGACTCTCCCGGAGCTTGGATTATGCTTGATAAGGACATCACATCCTTTGGACGAGTGGTGTGTATTCTGAACTTCTCTATGAATTTTATTGCCAATTCGTCAAAGCTGGATATAGATCACGGGGGAAGTCGAGTAAACCACATGGTGGCGATTCCGGACAGAGTGATTGGGAAGCACCTACACTTGGTTGCATCATTGGCTCTTGCAGAATCCATCATGCATCCATACCTCATCACATGCTGCCTGGGGTCAGTCTTCCCCTCATAGGCTGGGATAGTTGGCATATTGAACTTCTTGGGGTACTCAGCCTGCAGATTACCATCCGTAAAGGGGGTATGGCTTCTGGTCACTCCCCAATCTTCATTAGTCCAGCCTTGGTTTTCTCTCATCAACTGCCTGACCATGGCTGTTAAGTCCGGAGTTTGTATGGAGGATGGAAGGTTGGATTCCGTTCCATGGGACCGTGCGAGTTGATGTCCCGCCTGATTTGGGTCTTGGAGATTCGGGTGTCCGGTTTCTTAGCGGGCTTGATTCCCAACGCCTGCTTGTGCACCTTCATCCCTATGGCATCTATGCCTAGAAGGTTCGTCAGCTAAGCTTGAGCTATCAGATTCAGAATAAGTGGTAGGGTTACCTCCAACATTCTGGCACTGCTGTGGAGCGAGCTAGGTCATGAGGTTAGTGTTGGCTTGAATCTATTCAGCAAGCTACCTTCTACCTTCCTTGAGTTCTGTTGTCAAGTCATTGAACTCCGTTCGGGAAACGACATCCGCTTGGATTTGGATGGAGGGCCCTGCACCTCTGGTTGTCTGCTGATTTCCAGGTTCAACTTGTTGTACGCCAGCAGTTTCATGGACATCTGCGTTATGAGAGGCCGATCTGGTTCGTGGTCTCCCCATGGTAGAGTTGTTGGTTGTGACTCCGAGTAGAATCAACAGATGCCTTGTCAATGATTTTGGATCTCCTTCGGGGGATTTATGCAATCCAGTGGCTACAAAGCAGATCCTAACAGCCTGAGAATTCAATTCTCAATGAAAGCACCAAAATGTTAGCACCAAATTTGGTCACTAGCACCCTTAGATAGATTGTGTAGAGATATTAATGAAGAAAGTAAATTAAAATAGAGAACAGAGTATAAATTTAAATGTAGAGAACAAGAATACCAAATTTATAGTGGTTCGGCGTAATTGCCTACGTCCACTTTGGGGTTAATCTTTATTGCTTTCTCCATTACTTGAGTACAGATACAATCCGTAAATCAATCGCTTGAATACAAGTTTGAATGAAGAAGAAGAGAGTATAAAAATGGCAGAGTCTCCCTAGTGTTCTCGGAAAGATCTTTTTTTTACTGTGCCCCTGCCCCTCTATTTATAGACGAAAATGGGTTGGGCTCCTTGGTGGGCTTGGTATCTGAATATCCTGGTCCAAATGGAACGAGCCCTGTGTGCCAACCCAAACATGCCGAACAGCCAAGTGTCGAACCTCCATCTTTATGCCGAGCAAAGTGAGGCCGGACGCTCTACATGCCGAACGCCCCTTGGTGCCGAACGATTCTGGATGACGAATGGTAGGCGATGGCTGAACGAGGTATGTGCCGGACGGGATATGGTGTTGAGTGAGGGATGCAGGCCGAACGAGGGGCGCTTGATGCTGAGCGCTATCCAATGCCAAATAAGGCGCTTGATGCCGAGCGCTCTACCATGCCGAACGCCTAGAGATGCCGGATGTCCTTTGACCAAGTGATGCCTTTGGCTGAGCGATGTTTTTGGCCGAACAATATCTTGACCGATCGAAGTCTTTGGCCGAATTATGCCTTTGGCCGAGCGCTCCTGGATGCCGAGCGTTCCCTGGACGCCGAACATTCCTAAACGACGGCCATAAATAGATGCCGACCGAGGGTATGCCGAGCACTAAGTTGCCTGGTCAAATCTCCAGGAAACAATAAAGGATCA
Organism: Allium cepa; assembly: GCA_030765085.1. NCBI lineage: Eukaryota > Viridiplantae > Streptophyta > Magnoliopsida > Asparagales > Amaryllidaceae > Allium > Allium cepa. Next base: position 517,422,632 of record CM060938.1, read on the forward strand.
AAGTCTATGTTATTCTTAAAAGGAACAAAGCCATGTTTTATTTAGGGCTCGATGGCTAGTTTTGATAATATGTGATCCTATATGTTAACCCACAATTTCTTATATTCATCAAGCATGATGAAACACGTTTTGTAAAAAAGGATAGCTAAATTTTATAACATGGGAAGGATTTTGACTCTATATTTAGCTCATCTTTACTTAAACAAGGAGAATGATTGCTTATGTGTTATATGTTTATCTCTGTATTTTGATGTTTACTATTGCATATGATAAATTATTGACATACTCACCTATGTGTTAAGTACTATCACTTAATATTTTGACCTTGGGAATTAGGAACTGATGACTAATTTAGGTTGTTCCAATAGTGGGAATGGTTAGATTTTCAACTCCTGAATATATAGGATTGCATCTAGGAGATTGGAAGATCAAATTGTATTAGGATGCACTAGACTTATCGAAAGTAATAACTTAGTCTATCTTTGAATGTAGATTTTAGGTGGTATTAAGGTAGGGTCGCGCCCTATCCTCCAGTCATTAAGCCCTCGGTTGGTCGAAATTGTGATTCTAATGCGTAGGGATTTTCCTATTAAGGCTAAAATTGGAGTTACACATCTAATGGACTTGTAGTAGTTTTCTCACCTATATTTTTTCTCCTACTGTACTTAGAAGACCGTTGTTGTTTTCTCCTACATTTTTTATGAGACCATTGTTATTTTCTCCTACTGATATTAGGAGACCGTTGTTATTTTCTTCTAAATGAACTAGAAGATCGTTTGATCATTTGATATATGTTGGCCCGAATTAGGCTGATAGGTTTTTAGTTAACCTAAAAAAACTAATGTAGTTTCATACTGACTTTGGAAAAACTATGCCGTTGAATAAATCATTTGATGGGACTAGACAAATATGGTAGTGTGCAACCCTTTGACCCTTGTGAATGACCACTATTCATTTTAAACCATACATGCATGATATGTTATTGATGTTATGATTACGGTTAACCATTTTGGATGCAGGATATGTTATGGACTACACATTGTTGATAGAGTATTAGTGAGGAGAATCCATTTTTCTCGGTGATCTGGTCTCACTACGTACCTACATTTTGGTTTGAGATGGACTAATAATATTCAAATCAGACTTTTTGTCTTACCCAAAGTTTTTGAATTTTCCATAAACTCTTGAGCGCTTAATTTGGAATTGGGTAGAATTGAGTAGGATACTTAGGTTTTGACAAATAGACTTCTCGAGATATGCTGGAGGCAAACTACTAATTTAAGTTTTTTTTTGTCCAGTAGTTCAACTGCTTTTATTACGGTTAGATGATCCGGAATTTTGGACACTTTGTATTTAAAAATATGAATTACCTAAATATTTGAATCTTAGATATAATGCGATGAAATTGATTTTATAAACTTATTAACCCTTTTTTATTAATAAGTAATGATAAGAAACTTGTTTAGTTTGAAAAAATATCGATAATGTGACCAAAAATTATTTTCGATAAATGTCTTTTACTCGATATAAGTTGTTCGAACTTTTTGAGATTTCTTAGAATATTAATGTGTAGCTAAGTACCAACTACAAATATTTTGCATTAATGGTGATTAGTGGGATAGGACGATGTCATAGGGTAGAAGATATTTATGGAAGATATTTCTGAAGAGATGTAAAGTGGAAAGTGAAACATATGGAATGGAGCATGCATAGTGACCTTCTATATACGGTAAAAGGTGGACGGTAACCCCTTAGGAAAGTCTACTTAAATTCCTTAAGTGTGTTTAGGAAATAGGTTTGCAAATTTATTAACATAGAAAACTATACTCTTCATTCTCGTGTCTTTTCTCTTTAACAATTCCTAAACAATACAAATCAATAGCAAACTTCACCAAGCTCAAACTATAGGACATTAACACAACATAAAAAAATTAAAAAGCATCACAAAGTTGAAGATATATAGCATAAAACCTAAAATATATTTGGGCCATGAGCAATATAGTGGAAGGGGAGGTGGCCGGGTGCAAAAGTGGAACAAAGGTCGGATCTTTTGTTTTGTGGGTGATGGTAGGAAGTGTGCTTAAGGTTTTATTTGGTTGTAGGCTTGGTTCTAGGTGAGATTACTCAACGCCGAATGTGTATATATTGTGTATATATGTTGTGTTGAAATATAAAGTTAATTTACTGATGAAGTTATAACTTTGGACCTTTGCTTTTGAAAGAAAATGACAATTCTATATTGTATATCATCACCTCTATTACCCTCTACAAGATGTAACATGCCCTTGATTTCATGTTTAAACATTTGGTTTGGTTGTGTGTGGCAATAAAGTGTGTTTGAATGTGTTTGAAGCGAGAAAGGTCGTTATAAGTGCATTTCACAAATCCATTGTGTTAAACATGTTCAAAATAGTTTTATGTGAATATATTGCAAAAGTATATATTTTCGTTGTGCTATACTCTTATAATAGAGTACGGGATAGTAAATAATCAGTTTGGAAAATTATAGAAGTGATATAACAAAATTTGTAAAAGTTAGAAGCGAAATAGTCACCATAAATGAAGTTTGAAAATAGCTTGATTTGGGAATTTTTAGTATGGTTTTGAAAATTATCCTTAGGGGTTTATTTGCATGCTTTTTAATTAGTTTAATTATACTATTTACTGTAAAAAAAATATCTTAAAACTCTTTGAGTTGAAAAAACGATTCAAACTTATATGCAAATTTTCAGACGTTCGCTATTCAGTATCTTTAACAGCACTTAATAATGCAGTCTTCGACCTACAACACCATTTCTAGGCCCTTTTTATAGCGCTATTATTGTTTTGTTATTTTAAGCTATTTTGGATTTTAAATGTGTTTAGAATGTTATTTAAATTTATTGTTTTTATGAGATTTTTTTAGAGGTGATGAATAACATATATTAGAATATTTTAAAAAAAATTCAAGTTTAAATATATTTTTAATAATTATTAACGAATTTTTAAAATAAGGGAATGTCAAATTATTGATCTTGTTTAAAATTCTAATTTAGTTATTCTTAATTAATGTTTTATATGGATGATTAAAATGTATTTATAAGTATTTTAAAAGTATATTTTAATGTAACGACTTGAAAGTTTCGATCCTGAAAATTTCGGATAGTTAGGAAAAGAAGGAAAGAGATAGAAGAAGAAATAGAAATGAAACACAGAGTCTTACATTCACAGCTGATCAAAATATAATATCAAATAAAATAACAGTTATACAAAGAAAAACTATATCAGTTAATTTACATTAATACGTCAAAGTTACAACATTTACACCAACACACTGGACAGATGTAATCAACCTGCCGTAGACACACTACAATATATATATATATATATATATATATATATATATATATATATATATCATAGCGGAATGCTCTAACGTTCCTGTCATCCAGCTTACTTCCAGAGCTCCAGAACGTCCTTAACTGAAAATCTGTAATACTCGGTCTGACTCAGGTCAGACCGAGTATTACAGATTTTCACTTAAGAGCGTTCTGGAACTCAGGATGCGAGCTGCGTGGCAGGACGTATGGTGTATTCCGTTGTGTTATTGTTATTGTTTGTATCTAAGAGAAGTTAACTTTAACTGTCCAACATTTGTGTAATGTTGTAACTCTGATGTATTAATGTAAATTAACTGATACAGTTTTTCCTTGTATAACTGTTATTTTCATTTGATATTATATTTTGATCCGCTGTGAATGCGAGATTCTGTGTTTCATTTCTGTTTCTTCTTCTATCTCTTTTCTTCTTTTCCTAACTAGCTGGAATTTTCGGGACCGAAAAATACGGGTCGTTACCTTCGATGTAATGCTCGGGTCAGACCGAGTATTATAGATTTTCAGATAGGGACTTTCTAGAGCTCAGGAGGTAAGCTGTATGGCAGGAACGTATGGAGTGTATTCCACTGTGATATATTGTTTGTATCTCTGGGACAAGTTATTTTAGTTACCCAGTGATTGTGAAACATTGTAACTATGTAATTGACTGATTCAGCTTTCTTTGTGTAAAGAATATTATTTGACATTATATTTTATCCGCTGCGAATGTGAGATGTCAGTGTTCTGTTTCTTCTTTCTTCTATCTCTTTCCTTCTTTTCCTAACTATCTGGAGTTTTCGAGATCGAAAATTCTGGATCGTTACATTTGATACCAAGCTGTAACACCCCACTCTAAGACCCACATTAGCAAAGAGTATTACAAGGTAATACCGTCTGCTAATACGGAGAATAGACTAGATAGGAGCGACCATCTATAGCCTTGTCTTAACTATCTACTGAATACATCGATAAATGTAGCATATTTTTTGATTTAATTACTCATGAATTAATTACTCAATCCCGATTAATTAATTACAAATCATTTAGTATTAATTAATTAATTGATCCTTAATTACCATCTTAATTAGTTACCTTAATTAATTAATTAGTCCTTAATTAATCACATTAATTAAAATTAACCTTTAGGTTAATTACATAATTAATTAACCCTTAATTAATTATCATTTAATTAATTATCATTAATTGATTAAATTAATTAACCCTTAATTAATTAATTAATTATCCCTTAATCATTTTTATTAATTAATTAGTCGGGTCAGACCGAGTATTATAGATTTTTAAGTAAGGACGTTCTGGAGCTCGGGAGGCGAGCTGGATGGCAGGAACGTATGGAGTGTATTCGACGGTGATATATTGTTTTTATTTCTTGGACAAGTTATTTTAATTGCCCAGTGATTGTGAAATATTGTAACTCTGATGTGTTAAAATGTAATTGACTGAATTCACCTTTCTTTTTGTAAAGAATATTATTTGATATTATATTTTATCCGTTGCGAAAGTGAGATGTTGGTGTTTCTATTTCTTCTTTCCTTCTATCTCTTTTCTTCCTAACTACCTAGAGTTTTCGAGATCGAAAATTTTGGGTCTGTTACATTTGATATCAAATGTAACGACCCGGAATTTTCGAACTCGAAAATTCCAGATTGTTAGGAAAAGAAGAAAAGAGATAGAAGAAGAAGAAACAGAAAACCAAAATCAGAATCTCACATTCGCAGTGGACAAAATATAATATCAAATAATATTCTTTACATAAAGAAAGCTGTATCAGCCAATTACTTTTAATACATTAGAGTTATAACATTTCACAATCACTGGACAGTTAAAATTAACTTGTCCCAGATAGACATCAATAATACACAGCGGAAAACTCCATATGCTTCTGCCATCTAGCTCGCCTCCTGAGCTCCAGAACGTCCTTACCTGAAAATCTGTAATACTCGGTCAGACCCTATATAAGTTTGGAAAGTAAGTTAATTATTTTTTAGAAGATAAGTTGGTTACTGTTATAGCATGGTTATAATAAATGGTTTCGAAAAGTTGTAATAAAGGGAAAGTGTAGATATACGTAGACCTTTGAAAAGAATAGTTTAAAGATAATGACAATTATAAAATGGTTTTGGGTTTATAGTAACAATGTTTTAGTAACATTTTTTAACCCATTTGGATATAATTTTAAAAATGTGAAATCTTGTTAAGAGATTTGTGAATATTCGTATACCCTGGAGATAAGAACATGAATACATTTTTAAGAATCTAAAGAGTAGAAATGAATAATCAAATAGTAGTATACACGTATACATCTTTTGCATAGGTATTTTAAATATATATACAAGTATTTACAAATAAGTACTATTTAATATGAGGATTTGAAGTTCCTTATGTGACATAACCATGCTTTATGTGTTTACTCATTTATGGAAAGTATTTAATCCTATAGTTACCACTAAAAGTAGAAAAATTAGACTTGTTATATCTATAAGAGTTAATAATGAAGCGTCAAGGTATGGCTTTGATGCAACTAACTAGTGCACTGACTTACCTGGCTTCACTCTTGATCAAGGGATAGCGTAAGTTGAGAAAGCCAAAAACAGTGATAAATATATGAGATTTGATTTCCATATTCGGTTGTTTTTATTCTAATCAAACTTGACCAAACTAATAGGAAGTATATAAACGCTTCATGGCTTCATACTGTTTGAGTTTCCTCGGGGAGGACTCAATAGTATGAAATGTCTCTTACTTTAAGAATGAGATATAAGAGATCCCTATAACGACCCATAAAATTCGATAATTAAATTGGGTAATTTAATAAGATTTTTGTAACTAAATTTAGGAAGAATAAAAACTTTATAACTTGTAATGAAGAGAATGTTAGAAATGATATGTAGCATTGGTAATTAAAAATTAATTACTGAATTCATGTGTGAAATAATATAATAGAGGGTAATTGTTTGTGAAGAATAAACATACAAGTATTATAAAGGGATAATGGTGACAAATGGTTGTTGTTACCAGTTAATTTACCAATTACAAATAAGGGTAATTAAATATTACTTTAATGATAATCAATATAATAATGGAAAGTGTGAATGTAAATTAAATAGAAACGAAAATTTATTTATTGACAATTGGAGTAAAATCCCAATAATGAAAGAGTGGAAATTCCTGCACTTTGTTATAAAATGGAAAATAGGTAAATAAAAGTAAGTGTTAGATTTAACCAATGAATTATATATCGATTGATAGTAACTAAATGTAAATTTATGTAATAAGGTTTATGCAAGTGGAATAATAACTAAGTTAGTGCAATACCTATTAATTGAAACGATTATAAGGGTATAATTGATTGTAATTTATAAATTGGGAAATAGATCCAAAGTTATATTAATTGATGAAATAATAAGTAATAAAGTGCAACTAGATAGAATCAATGTTTCTATAAATTAAAGTAATAATTGGGAATCATATTTATGAAAATAAATGGTAACATTGATTGGTAAGTAATAAAAGCTTATTAATGTCACTAAAGGTTAACGGTAACGATTATTGCATGTTACCTATTTATGTAGCTAGTTAATTTAAAACTTGAAATCAGTTACAATAATTATAATTTGATATTACGTTAATGTTAATTAAGGTAATATTTGAAAATAATGTTAATATTATTCATAATATGACAATTGGTTGAACAAAAGGAATGAAAATTCAAGATTTATTAAATTATTGGAATTTAAATTTAATAATTGAATTAATTGCAAATAAATGGAATTTAAAATTTAATGTGAAATCAATTGCAGTTAATTGACTTAATTTGTGCAGTTAGGGTAGATTTGATTTGTCATTGAAGATTTTTAATTCAACAGGAAGTAACCAATGTAAACTCTATCCATAATATGGAAATTGACTGAATGAAACAATTGAAATTCATGTTTGATTAGTTTATTGGATTTGAAGTATAATAATTGGATTAATTGCAATCAAATGAAATTAAAATATCTAAATATTACGTTATTTGAAATTAAGACGGAATGTGAAAATAATAATGTAATAGTTTTGAATCCAATGTTAAACCCATCTATTTGACAATAATGAATGGAATAATCATTAATTTATTTAATTAAATGGGATTATTGGGAATTATATTTATAATTTCTAAATTTAATGAATTAAGGCTAACACTGAAACTGAAAAATTAATCAACTCTAAATTGACATTTAAATTTGGATAAATTACTGTAAATGATAAAGAAATTTAAAAATGATAGGAATTGTCAATTATAGAATTGAAATTGAAAATTTGACTTAATTAATTAATTATTAATTTATTCAATTAATGTAAAAATAGCCAGTTTGGCCACTGACTCGAATTTCGATGAAACCAGTTTCATCGGATCCATATCGGTGAATTATTATAGGATTTCAAGTTTCGTAGCAATTGGGCTTGTCGTTTGATCGTACGGGATTGAAACACCTTGAAATCAATTTGAAATAACTTGATTTTAGCATAACTTCTTCATATGATGGAATTAGGATTTGAAACCTATATCATTTCATTTAAAATATTTTTAAACATTAATTTTGATATATGGGTTGACCCAATTTCGTTCCGGAGTCAGAACGGGCTTTTCGGGGCATTTTATCGTTCAACGCGTATATCCAATCGATTCGGTCCATTCTAATTTCAGCTTGCCTATATATACCCTATTATAATCCCTAGCCTATTTCTTATATCATTATTCTGTACGTACAATTCCTATAGCTCCTCCTTATTCCATGGCAGACAAAATTCAAAATTCCAATTGCAATCTCAAATTAAATCCAAAGGCAAAAATTAAATCTCTTCAAACTATATCGAATTATATATCGACTTGAGGCTCTCGATGAGCACAAGTCAAATATACGATTTGTTTTTCAATCTGGATTTCGGAGCGTTTGGAAATCGATGAACTATCCACGACCATTCATCACTTTGCAGCCAAAATCGTCCGATCTTTGAATCTATTTCTGGGTATTGTAGAGGGGACTGAGGGGAGTCAATCAGAGTGGTTCGTATGGCGAATCAGTGGATGGATTTGCGGGAAAAATTCACTAGGGTTTCAAAAATTGGGTGGCGGCTGCTGGCTCAGGCAGTTATTTTCGGTCGCAAGGTGGTCGCGGCCATGGGGGAGTCAACGCTGGCGATCTCGATGAGGAATTCGGACGTGGCCGCGGTGGACTTTGGCGCACGCAAGGGGTTGATTTGGCGGCTAGGGTTCGTGTGCCCCTGGTAGCGTGAAACGAAGATGGTAGAGAGAGAGGTGGGAGGAGGTGACGTGTACTTGTTTTATTATTATTATTTTTCTTACTTTATTTAAATCATTTAATCTTCTAATACGCATAACTATTGCATACGAAGTCCGATTCATGCGCGATTTTCTCTGCTAGTTCGTATTGGAATTCCGGACATTTTGACACTGGTTTGGACGAATTCTGAGGCTGTTTGATTTTTGGGTTTAAATTTAAATTCAATTTAAATTCAAAAGGTGAGCGTTTTAACCCACTCACAACTTCTAAAATTTCTTATGTTTGTTAAATAAAATTTTGATGTGATTAGAAATTTATTTATGACTGTTTGGCGTATTTTTAATCACCCTCTCAGTTAAATTGGATTTATTGGATTAAATTGTTATCTAATTTATTATTGCATATAACTGCCAGCTAAATTATTATTTAATTTATTATTGCATATAAACTGCCAGTTAAATTGTTAATTAAATTATTATTGAATATAAACTGCCAGTAAATACCCGTTGTTTATTATCTGTTATATATTGATGCTATTATTTGAATTGGATGATGATTATGATAAATGGTTGATGACTGATATTGGATGAATGGATATTGTATTTAATATTGTTGTAAGCTGCAAGTTGTTATGCATTTTTATTTCATTCAGGATTACGGTTTGAAATGATATATAACCGTATTTTTTATTTTAAATTACGGATTTAAATGATAAATATCCATATCACTTGACCATAGGGTAGAAAATTATATACAGACACCGTGGTCTATATATAAAAATATTTGAAATGATTTTCTATGGTTTTGTAAAGAAATATATGGTTTTATAAGATATTGATTTGGATAGTTTATATATGTTATTTTATATATAGTTAAATTCTTGGCTTTAAGCTATGTATAAAATTGGTTTAAAGTATAATAGAAGTTTAAAAATAAAGTTTGATTTTATTAAGATATAATATGGTTAATTATTTATTTAAATTATATTTCTGGAATTTATAATAACTTAAATGAGAATAAGGAGGGAAGATTAATATGAAATTGATTTGAAATTTAATAAAATTGAGATTTTAGAGGTATGATTTTATAACTGGAATTTGGTTTAAGATGAATTAAAAGAATATTTCAAGTATAAATAAATTGAAGGAAATATTTAGTTATTTGAAATTTGAGTTTATTTAAATGATAATGGATTTATTATGCAAATATTTCAAAACTAAATAATAGAACATTGAATTGTTGAATCGTATATTCCAACCTTAGTTTTGAAATTGTTTAATACTCAAAGTTTGAAATATATTGAAATTGAAATGGTTTATTGAAATTTAAATTGAGTTGAAAGTTATAAATTGAGATTTAATTTATAGTGAATAAAATTGTGAAGCCAAGGAAATATTCTACTTTATAAAGTAATTTAAAAATTCAAATTATTTTATTTTATATACGTTTTGAATATCCAAACCATTTAAGTTTTGGAAGTTATGGTTTAGAAGCTATGAAATTCGAAGTATTATGTTTTGAAAGGTATATTTCAAGCGCTCAGTTTTGAGATATTATAAATTTGAAAGTGTTATGATTTTGGAAAAGAGGTATATTTGAAATAAAATGATATTATATTAATTTGGGTTTTTATAAAAATGATATCATAATGATTTGGTTTTTGAAATGGAAGAATATCGTATTTATATGGTTTTGAAATGGATATTATATTTTGGTTGGAAGTATAAATTATTTTAAAATGACCGAGGTGTTATAATAACGTTGGGTTGTTGAAGAGACCGGGATCGGAAGTTGTCATACTCTCTGCCAATTTCGAAAATCACTTTAACAACCGTGTATGTGGTGGAGATTGCAGAATGAAGTAGGATGGTGGCGGCATTTCCTTTGAGGTATATATGTGGACCCGACTTCCATGAGTTGGCATAAGGTGGCTAAAACGGGAGCGATTCTTGGGCCAAGGAGGTTTCCCCTCTTATCGGACACATCCCTTCGATATTATACTCCGACTTTTGGATTGATTCGGTGGCCACTTTTGATTTTCGATTTAGGGGTGTGGCTTGAGGTGGGCACTAGAAGCGGCTATGTGTTACCACGGCCCGAATGCGTAATTGGTATATCTACCCTGGCATTGCCTAGTTGTGCCATGTCACCTACCCTAGCGCGTCTTATACGATTTTGTTTTGTATCATACCTATGGAGTGTCCTCTGACGACGTCCAGTACGTGGGATATTACGGTATTGTATAGACTATGGGAATATAGAAGTGTGTTAACGTGGAAAATGTAAAGCCTTAACGCTATTTTTGTATATTATACTTTACTTTAGACATTATTATAACAGCGTATATTACTACATAGTAAGAAGTTTAACGGATCCTTAGGAGATGTGAATCCCGAGCATCACTTAAGTTACTACACTCACGTTAGACACTGGATAGGAGATGTCAAATCCCGTAGACATCTATGACGCCATTCCACTCATATTTTACCATTATTTAACTTACATAAGATCTTTTAGTTCTAACTTGAGTGTTTTGTCTTTTCAATTCGCTCGGGTCAGCCCGACCATTTTAGGATTTGAAGACTTTATCTCGGGAGGATGAAGACGAAGATTTGTATTACTATTATTTACTTTATTCCACTGTATCACATTTTTTCGTTGCATTATTTATTATTCTTTGGAGGTGTAACTCTGATATGTATTGTATAAGTATAATCAAATGTTTTGTAAAAAAGCTTTATGAACTGTTTATTTGATTATTATATTTTATCGTTCCGCTGCAATATTCTGTTTTGTTCTTTTTCTTTCTCTGCTTTTTCTTGTTTACCCCATAACAATCCTCCCTTCTGTATGGTTTAAGTCTGACGTGTGTGGTTGATCGTCGATTTAAAGCGTGCAAAAAGGCGAGATGTTACATCCCCAAGGGAAGACTCCTTTATATCATTCTCTTAGTTATAAAAGAACCAGATTTGAGTTAATCGAAAATTCACTGAATATTTTTGAAAGTCCGGGATCTGTTAAGTAAACTTATGTATTACTTACCAAAAATCACTTCAAAACTGATATGCGAATTATATGTTTTGGAAGTCGTGTAGTGGAATGTTATAGAGTTGCTATCTTATGGTTAAGTCGAAGGGAGAGGTTAGCATTAACATTTCAAATGAATGCTACAAATATGAATTGTCTATCCTAAAGTTAAGACCAAGAAGAGGTCATCGTTAGTACTTGTCGGATGACTTATGTTGGAATCCATGAATAAGTTCATGATCTGTTCAAGGTGACGAAAATTTTGGAGAGATTTGGGATCTATTCAAATGATGAAGGCTCATGTGAGAGATGGCGAACACGACTTCAACATCGATAATGATAGAAAATCGAGTAGGTGCATAGCCAAAGGGTTTAGCTAACCCAAGGGTACATCAATTCCAAATATTTAGAGATGCTTTTGTCTTATTTAAATATTCTAAACATATATAAATCTATAATCTATATACATACATACAAGTGGAGAATAGTAAATGATAATAGAGAAGAAGAAGAATATGGCCGAATCAAATCGTCAAAGCCACGGTAAATTATAAATCTGGATTTAAAATCTAAATTAAGTCCAAATCTCCTCATTGATATGGATTTCTGCTATATATATGTGTATATGCATGCTTGTAGTGTATATATATTCAAATAGGGAGAATGAGGGGAGTCGAGCTGGAATAACATTGATTAAATCTGGAGATTTGAAAAGCTAAAAAGGTTAGTGGGAAATTGTATATTTTATGTAATGTTGGATTTGCATCGTTGTAAATCTGTTCTTGTATGCCTAAATGTAATCTAGGTGTTGCAAGCCTAATTATACACATGTGATGAATTTGTAAACCCTGCCTACATACTTTGTAATTGATAACTTCTTTTTAATATGTATGTACTTGAATCTAGAAACTATTAGTTAGCATAGTCTTTGAATGTAGTATTGGGTAGCGATAGTCAGTGAATTTGGTAAATTATATTGTAATTCATATTTGTTGATTAATTGGTTTATGCAAGTAAATGTAAATTAGACACAATAAATTGTTAGGATTTAAGTTTTATATTAATTCATTGGAATGTAGGGTGTTGCAATGTAAATTTTTATAGCTTATCAAGTTTAGTTTTGCAAATAAAAGTGTATATTTGATAACAAGGTATATGCCTAAAAGAAAGAGACGTATAAAATAGGGATATTTTAACGTGTTTTGCACTATTTTTCTTTTATAACTATGAAATATAATTTCTTGTGATTCCAAACGTAACACAAATTCCCTTTTTAGGTAAGATATAGAGATTTACCGTGTTGACGTTTTCTTTTGTGAAAGTATGATTCCAATAATTTAAAATGTAGAAATCCCTAAATATGAATTAAAGATTTGTAATAGTGGTAAAAAATAATTGTCAAACGGTAAAATTAAGATATGCAATAAAGAATGGTCGGAAATCAAATAATAAATGACAAAGGTAGGTAAGGTAATAGGATGAACAAAGATGAGTTAGAAGTTAAGTAAGCGATAAATGGTAGGTAAGTAACAAAATCGGTAAGTAATGATGTTACAACCAAAAGAAGATAGTAAAAGATAAAAAGGAACGATAAATAGAATTAATAATAAAAAGGGGATGTAAATAGTAAAGGATATTTAAATCTTTTAAGTTAAAAGGTAGCGGTAAATGACATTAAATTTACATTAATGGAATAAGGAGTAAACGCATGAAAAATTAAAGGATATTATTAACCATTGAACATTGGAGGCGTAATATACAGACACACACAGCTTCAAGTATGCGTTTATGATAGATGTGAGTTAGTAAGTTAGCTAATAACTTAGATTAAACGAGAATGACATAATAATTATAATGGTTTGAAATGCAAGGCCAATAGTGATACACAACAGAAATCTGCCCACTATGAAGGACCACCATCAATTGTGTATATATTATATTGATATGGGACATATCCAACTGTGGTACCTATAGAATTAGATGTATGTTTGCGTATAGGTGAAGGATACCCTAGTATGGTCTGATTTATCTCTTTAGTAGTGGTATTTCCTTAACTGTTCTTAACCCGCCTTTTGTCCAGGTCATAAACAGGCGGATTCAACCTAACCAACTTCATGATTATCGACGCTGGAAAATGATGGATTGGTTTAAACGTATGATGTTCACTTGGATAGATCGGTCGACATTCATTAGAGGGTTTAGTCTCTAGTGGATCGGCAGGAAGGTGTGGTTAAGCACTTGGAGGTGGCTCGGCCTGAGGGTTCAGCATTGTGGTTCGGTCAGGGTGGCTCGGCATTGTGGTGAGGCCAGGGTGGCTCTCAGGGTCGGTCGACATTGTGGTGAGGCTAGGGTGGCTCGACATTGTGGCTTGGCATGGGTGGCTCGACATTATGGTTCGGTCAGGGCGGCTAGGCAAAGGTGGTTTGGCACTGTAGCTCATCGAGGTGGCACGGTCGTGGATAAGGAAACAAGGTGGCTCGGTCATTGGTGGAGTGGTTCGGCATAGGCCGTTCGACACGGCAGCGTGGGCCGGGCATGATGAAGGATGTTGGCTTGGCTATGGTCCTGATGGGCCCGGACAGCACAAAAAGCCCAGTAACTCGGGATTTTCTTATAAATCCAGCATGTGGGTCTCTAGATAGTGGATCATCCTTTTGCTCTCTGACTTTCTCTTTTTTAAGGCTAATGCACTCAACCATTTTAAACTTTAGATTGTAATTGTAATCGATTATTACAGCAATAAAAAGGAAACCTCTAGAGTGGAGGTAGGCCGAAATCAGCCGAATCACTATAAATTCTGTGTCTTTACTACTTTCTTTTTAATTTTGATTGTTCTTCATATTATACTCTCTATATATATTCTATCTGCAAGCTGTGACCGGTATTTGGTGCTTTTACTTGGATTTGGGTGTTAGTGACCAATTTGGCGCTAACATTTTGGTGCTTGCACTGAGAAGGGCAAGCATTCAAGGATTTTGAAGCTAGGAACTTGAATTCTAGAAGGCAATGGCTAGGCCACCAATAAGGAAGCAAGTGACGGAAAAGAGCAATCAAGAGGGAAGTCAAGAGGCTTCCTCTGGAGCTGGAGCAGGTCAAGCTTCCACTACATCACCAGAGATGAGATGGAAGCAATGTTAAAAAGGCAAGAGGAGATGATGCAAACTCTTCTCAGACAACTTGGACAAGCAAGAACTGCAGGAGCTCAAATCCGAGGAGATGGATTAGAGGCACTCAATGCAGGCAGATGAGTGCTTCAGTGGGGGAAGCTCCCAATCAGCAAACGACTATCATTCTGGATAGCCCTAGACTCGATGGCACGCCACCAGGAAATGCTGAACCAATCCATGGAGGGATACCAGATAACGCCGTGTGGCACGACGCCAACATGAATACTGGAGTACGTGATGAGGAGTATGTACCAAGATTCCCTCATGAACTCAAGGGACAGATCAGAGGCAGCGGATAAGGATTACAACTTGGCGACAATGACAGATTAGCGGAGATGGTCAGACAAGCCGTGAGAGGTGGATTAGTAAATAAAGACATGGTGAATGTGAATAGGAGTCCCTTTACTCCTACTATTAGGCACGCTAGGAACCTACCGGATTTTAAGCTATCAATGTTGGAAATGTATGATGGGAGAACGGATCTCGCTGTTCATCTGACGACGTACATGAGGCATATGGAGGTACTGGGGGCATCGGACGAGGTCATGGCTTGATGCTTCCCTTTGTATTTGACAGATATCGCAGCTATGTGGTTCAGATAACTGGAGAGCGGTTCTATTGACACTTGGACAAAGCAGATTGAAAGGTTTATGAGGCAGTTACGGGTCCATATGGTTAGACCCAAGAACGTAATGACCTTGAAATTGATGAAACAATGGAAGGGAGAGTCACTCGGGGATTTCTTAACCAGATTCAATGCGGCGGCGGCTTCGGTGGGTCGGCCCGATCCATCGATAGTTTTGATGGCGGTAGTTTCAAGGATTGCAGATAATTCGGATTTCAAGATATCATTGGAACGAGACCCACTGAGTGATCTTGAGGAGTTCTACCATAAGGCCGAAAGGTTCCTGAGACAGGAAGATACGCGGGTTGAAGGAGTAGGGAGAGAGGCCGAAGCTTATGCGGTAAGGGATGGAGGTCCACCCAGGGATGATCCAAATAAAGATGATAAAGGAAAAAGGAAAATGAACGGCAACGACAGCATTTCGAAGAGGCCTCGAAGGGAGTCAAAGTTTTCTTCTTACACAGATTTAAGTGAGACTCTAGAACGAATTTACTTGGATACTCGAGGGCGCCTCCAGTATTGAAGGCCGGCAAAGAGGGAACCTTCTGAATACGAGCGAGCATCGGGAAAGCATTACCTATTCCATGAGCTAGATGGGGACAACACAAACGATTGTAGGCATTTGAAAGATATCGTGGAGGAGCATGTAAGGAATGGTCACTTGCAGCAGTACATAAGGAATCGAAATGTAGCAGTGGAACGGGAGCGGCGACCGCCTACCACGAACGATGGTGGCGCTGGATCTAGCCACCGTCGACTTACTATCAACTGAATGGTTTTATGACTCTAAATAAGTAATAGAACTCAAAGTGATACGGCTAAGTCACTTACACATGTACGGGATTGAGGACGGTCCCTAGGCATGCTCTTAGACGATGATAAACCGTGTCGCTCAAGTCTATGAAATCTTTTTTTTCTTTTCATTCCCTTGAAACTTTGATTTCTCCCTTAGAGATACAGATATTTATTTGGTTTTCCCTGGATGTAAAAAAACTCTTATTTTGAATGATTGGATTTGGATCAATGTAATAAATAATACAGGTCTAGAGATCACGGTCCCGACCGGTGAGATGGGGCAGTGATCGCAAGTTACGTTTCCCTTTGCTAGAGAGCGATGCAATGGACTCGAACACAAGTCCCTTTGTCAGAAAGAGACGGAATGGACTCGAACAGAATATAAAAGTCCTCGGCCGGAGAGCCGACGCTGGACAATATAAAAGTCCACGGCCGGAGAGTCAAGGCCGGAGAATATAAAAAGTCCTTGGCTGGAGAGCCGAGGCCGAAGAATATAAAAAGTCCTTGGCTAGAGAGCCGAGCCGGAGAATATAGAAGTCCTTGGCCAGAGAGCCAAGGCCAGAGAATATAAAAAGTCCTTGGCCAAAGAGCAGAGGCCATAGAATATAGAAGTCCTTGGCCAAAGAGCCGAGGCCAGAGAATATCAAAAGTCCTTGGCCAGAGAGCCGAGGCTGAGAATATAAAAGTCCTTGACCGGAGAGTCGAGGTCGGAGAATATAAAAGTACTTGGCCGAAGAGCCGAGACTGGAGAATATAAGGAGTCCTTGGTCGGAGAGCCAAGACCGAAGAATATAAAAGTCCTTGGCCGAAGATTCAAGGCCGGAGAACATACAGGCCTTGACCGGAGAGTCGAGACTTGGACAGGATAACGTGAACCAGCGAGGTTTACGGATTCAAAGTTAAACCCGGAGAGGTCGGGGATTCGGATTTCGGCTTAGGACAGATGGGCTCGGTGAGGTCCTGGATTTAGCAAAGGGCTCTGAGCGGTCCTAAATTTGGATATCGACCCAGAAAGGTCATAGATTTGGCTATTGGGTATGGAAGGATTAGAGCTCGGTGTCGGGTTCGGATGGATATGGAATTGGATAGGGATTTGGTCATTGGATGGGAATCAGATATCGATTCAGAGCAGTCATAGTTTCAGATAAGAATATAACAATGACACTTGGATAAAATGGATTGGACTATGAATCAGAAGGTATGGCTATGGATAACCTATGGACTTCGGACATCGGATTTGTGTTTATTCAAAACACACCTTCCAATAGCAAGGCATGTTTTGGGGGCAAATGTTAACCCGCCTTTTGTCAAGGCCATAAACAGACGGATTCAACCTAACCAACTTCGTGATTGTCAAGGCTGGAAAATGATGGATTCAGTTTAAGTTGATGATGTTCGCTTGGATAGGTCGGTTGGCATTCATTAGAGGGTTTGGTCTCTAGTGGATCGGCAGGAAGGTGTGGTTAGGCACTTGGAGGTGGCTTGGCCTGAGGGCTTGGCATTATGGTTCGGTCAAGATCTCTCAGCATTGTGGTGAGGCTAGGGTGGCTCGGCATTGTGGTGAGGCCAAGGTGGCTCGGCATTATGGTGAGGTCAGGGTCGCTCGGCATTATGGTAAGGCAACGGTGGCTCGGCATTTGGGTTCAGTTAGGGTCGCTCGGCATTGTGGTGAGGCCAGGGTGGCTCAGCATTGTGGTGAGGCTAGGGTGGCTCGGCATTATGGTTCGGTCAGGGTCGCTTGGCATTGTGGTGAGGCCAGGTGGCTCGGCATTGTGGTGAGTCCTAGGTGGCTTGGCATTGTGGTTCGGTCTAGGGCTGTCAATGGGTCGGGTCGGGTTTGGGTCGGGTCAAGTCGGGTTCGGGTTGATTTTAAATGGGTCGGGTCAACCCGTTTATTAAACGGGTCGAAAAAGCTTAACCCGAACCCGACCCGTTTATAAACGGGTTGACCCGACCCAACCCGTGTAACCCGATTATAAACGGGTCGGGTCGGGTCGGGTCGGGTCGGGTCGTAAATGGGTCAGGTCAACCCGTATAAGGTATAATTGGGTCGTAAATGGGTCGGAACGGGTCGTAAACGGGTCGGGTCAACCCGTTAAAGGTACAAACGGGTCATAAACGGGTCGGAGCGGGTCGTAAACGGGTCAGCTCAACCTATATACTATATAAACGGGTTGTTAACGGGTCAGTTTCGGGTTAGCGGGTCAACCCGAAACCCACCCGTTTATAAACGGGTCAAATTCGGGTTGACCCGAAAATGACCCGCCAATTAAATGGGTCGGGTTAACCTGCTAATTTCCGTGCGCGTTTCGGGTCGTGTTTCGGGTCGTGTAGGAAATTGACAGCCCTAGTTCGGTCGGGGCGGCTCGACAAAGGTGGTTTGGCACTATAGCTCGCTGAGGTGCCTCGGTCGTGGATAAGGAAACAAGGTGGCTCGATCATTGGTGGAGTGGTTTAGCATAGGCCGATCGGCCGGCAGTGTGGGTCGGTCATGATGAAGGGTGTTGGCTTGGCTATGGTCCTGATGGGTTCGGACAACTCAAGAAGCCCAGTAACTCGGGATTTTCCTATAAATCAAGCATGTGGGTCTCCAGATGGGGGATCATCTTTCTGCTCTCTGACTTTCTCTTTTCAAAGGCTAAAGCACTCAGCCATTGTTAAACTTTGGATTATAACTGTAATCTATTATTACAGCAATAAAAAGGAAATTTTTGGAGTTGAGGTAGGTCGAAGTCAGCCGAACCACTATAAATTCTGTCTTTACTGCTTATTTTTTAATTTTGACCGTTCTTCATGTTTATACTCTCTGCATATATTCTATCTACAAGCTATGACTGGTATTTGGAGCTTCCACTTTGATTTGGGTGTTAGTGACCAATTTTGGCGCTAACAATTGCATTAAGAAATCTAAATAGGATGGTGAGCAACAGTTAGCACTACATCAGTGGGTTTGGTACCATATTAGGGAGCAGGATCATAGGTCGAGAAACATCATCGGTCTTGGGCGGTAGGCAAAAAGACGAGGGTTACACCTAAACAGGCTACACTTCCTACTAGTGTAGGTCACGTTTAGATTATGCACCACCATAGTTGTTTTCTTATTTGTTTGTTAAGAGGAAAGACTAGATAACTCTTAAGAGAGGTTTCTCGGTAGTCTGAGGAAAATAATCCTCAATTATTCGAGGAGTTGAGTTCATTATATGAAGTAGTTAAGTAAATCTCCATAATGAGGTAGAATACGGCTAAACTATTGTAACACCATAATTAAGCACTATGGGACTTTCTTGGCATATGCGACGACGAGGAAGTGATACTGCATTGATGATAGAACATGACGAGGTGCTAGGTTGCGGATACTAGCGGGGATGTATCTTGATCCAAACGAAGACTTTGATACTTTTATTATATACGTATATGGTTATGGTCTACTTTGGGTGGATGGGGTATATCATATGCATACGTGGAGTCAAAATGTCTAAAAAAATAAAAAGACATAACATGTAATAGAAGGCAATCGACTTAAATTGGCTTTGTGTATAAAATGTATAATTTTACCAGTCACCAAAACATTATTTTGACCCCTTCTTCATTACAACCCACAGGTTAGCTTTAGAGAGACATGTACTAGTACAAGGCGGGAACAGTGGAAGGATAGGTTTCCTTATGCATGATTGGCACTGGCAATGACAATAGATATTAGAAGTGTCAGTCTTCATCAATAACTAGATGATTTATTATGCTTTACTCTTTCGTTGTAAGTTATATCGATAGTGCTCTGACATGCATTTATTTATCTATTTATTTGCAGGATACCAAACCAATGATCTATACTTTGGCGGACTTGGAATTTCAGTTTAGAAAACTCCATACCATCGGGGTGTAAGTTGTCACGTTTGGTATTGGAGCTTAGGTTAGTCGATCCTAAAAATTAGTAAACGATGAGTGAGCATGTTTTTATTTTTACCTATAATTATAAATATATTATATGCAAAATCCTATGAATTCTGACTATAGCATAGTTGCAACCATTTCTGAAAAGATGGACAAATCAACTATGAGTCGGAAGAATGAATGTTGAAGATGTATACATACCTCGATTAACCCATGGGAAATAGGTTGTATGGAAAGGTGTTGACTTAAAAAGGAGTAAGAGTGCAACATATATAAGGTCTTTGAAGTTGGAAAGAACATGACTGTGACGGCCCACCTTTCCGACCCCTTGAAACGACACTTAATACATTCACGGTATTCATGTGTCATTGCCCGAGCATTCAAAAGATTAATTGTCGTGGGGTAAAAATAAAGAATATAAAAGAAAATCTCACAACGAAACTATTAAATAGAACATAACAACAATATAGTACATAAGGTTTCTCCCTAATATGGAGTTATCAGAGTCACACAAAAGTTCTACAATCAGCTTAGGAAGTTATAATAACCCGCCTTTACATATGTTGAAAGAAAATACACTTACAAGAAATAAACAAATAGCAGACTACAATCAGCTTAGGCAGTTATAATAACCCTCCTTTACATATGCTGAAAGGAAATACACATACAAGAACTAAACAAATAGCAAAAATTGACAACTAAATAGATACAAGCCTCATGCTTGGATGCCGTCTTCAAAAGATCCTATAAAGACCTACTACTCTCGAACTACCTAGATATAAATAAATATCTGGGAGTTTAGGGGAAAAAACAACTCGAGTCATACAATATATCTGGTACGAGTAAAACTATAAAAAAAATAAGTGTAATTAAATGATATGTAAGACGACGTTCCAAACGTGGTACAGGTTTCCTCTCACAAAAATAACATTCAAATGCAATGAATAGATAAAATAATTAACATCGCGAAGAGTGTTATACTCTTCTAGATGCAATTAAGTAAAATAAATTCGAAGGTTCGATCAATAAGTAAAAGGAAATACCAACAATGACTAGGGGGGTGCACCCCCTTTACCGAAAATATACCTCTAGAATATATGCCTAAGAACTCCGATGGCACCCGGACCTATCCAAGCCAGACCTCGCAAACGGTTACCGAGAATCCAAGCAATTCACATCTTGGTGCAAAAATATCTAAACCAAATCTAGAGTAGATACGATAATACCCTAATGGAAGCAACCCCACATAGCTTGGCTTTCAATTGTTCTTTGGGTTCAGTCAATTCTGACAAAGGATAACAATGCTCAAGTGAGCAATACATCATCTTTGACCGACAAAAAAAAGAAGGCCGAGGTAATTAATAATCTACAAACCGACTATCGAAGATAACAAAATGATCGTATATGGGCAGAAAACCACATATATGGACAGAAAACCACATATTCCTATCACTACTCGTCAATTTCAAACTTATACTATCTCTTGGTTAAGAATGAAGTCGAGCAAGTGAAGGTAGTGTTACCTCTAGGCATTGCCTTGAGGACATCTTAACTTTCGAGATAGTGACAAGTTTCCATACCTCGACATTTAATGTCAAGAGTATGATAAAATTCTTTCTATATAAGCAATATCATTTATGGAAACTTATTTTCCATAGCTGAATCGGACTTTAACTTTTAAAACTGAATTAGCCCTTGGACTTCTTATTACAAGTTTTTAACTTTAAGCAACTTCGTATAAATAGTTCATTAACTTTAAAACACCATTATCAAAAAGATTTAATACTTAATAAATCTTTATTAAATTGATTAATTATCTTTAATTATCATTAATAAGAATGATTAATTTTCTTTAAACTTCATTAATTAATTTGATTAATTAACTTTAAATATCTTTAACTAAAAAGGGTTAATCACTTTTAAAAACATCCTTAATTAAATTAATTAATTAATTTTAAATATAGTTAATTGAATTAATTAATAAAAATTAAACATCATTAACTAAAAATGATCAATTAATTTAAAACATCATTAAAGAAAAGATTAATTAAATTTAAACTAATTAATTAACTTCAAAAGTCATTAATTAAAAAGGGTTAATTAATCTAACCGTATTTTCACTAAATCTCGGATCGGGCTAAGATCTTAGTTTTGCTTTTGGAAAGATGATTTTTGTAGGCTAGGGGGTAATATGGTTTGGCCTAAGGTTTAGGGTAGCTTGGCCATGGAGGGTTTAGATGGATATGGATCTTGTTTTGGTAAGGAGGAGGGGTAGTTGAAAAGAGAAGTGAATTTTAGTGATTTTTATTTAAGGAATAAATGGAAAAGAGTAGATAAGTAGGGCTTGAATGAAAGTTTAGAAAATGGAAAGAGAAATGAGAAAATGTATTAGGAAATTTGCTTATATACAAACGGATAAATTAAATTGCCAGTTTACCCTTAAAGTGCATATTCTCCTTTCCTTTGTTGCGACCTCATCAAGCTTCCTCCTCCTCTTTAATTTTTAAATTTCCTTGTCCCCCCTTCTTTTCCAACATGCAAACGTGTATTTAATGACCTACATGTTTGTAATGAAATGATGTTTTAGGACAATTTTCCATTTTAAAATTTACACAATAAGTCATATCATACTAATTATAGTTATTTATATTAATATATATGTGTGTGTGTATCAAAAATAATTTCTAACTTATAATAAATGTGTATATATATTATGCAAATGTGCATAACATTTTCCGATAACCTTTCGAGGTGAAAAAGTCAAAAAATTTAAAAATGATTTCCGGCCACATTTTCTATTTTTCTTTGAACTAATTATTTTTAAAAATTTTTTTTGAAAACTATTTAACCATCATTAGTTACTATTTAAAATATTTTTATTTTAATTACAAAATCCATTAATTAATTATTAAAAAACGTATTAAATATTCATATTTTAAAGTGAATATTTTACGAGTCGTTACACTCTCCACCCTTAAAAGAATTTCATCCCTTAAATTAACACTTAAGGAGATAACTTAAAAATGTAATATATATATATAAGAAAACCCATGCAACATATATAAACTAAGAAACTATATCTTAATAGTGCATACATAATATATACATGCAAACAGCTATCCTAACATTAATTCAGGATAAGCGTCAGGATAAGCTTCCCTTATACTTTCTACAGTCTCCCAAGCTCAATCCTTATCATCCTTACTCCATTGAACCTTAAAAAAATTTAAAATTTTCATCCCCAATCGCTTTATATCATGATCGATGATATGAATAGGCCGTCTAAGAATGGTTAGGTTAGGCTGAACTTCCAAATCTTCCTATTGGGTCGGTTCCACTATTTTTAAAGGGACATGTACATACGTAAATGAGATACGTGAAATACATTGTGCGCATCCGATAGTCTATCTAGTAACTTCACTCTATAAGCAAGTCTACCAACCCGGGCTAGAATATGAAAATGGCCAATAAATCAAGGGGCTAGCTTCCTTGATTTCTCAAACTTCATAACAATCTTAAACGGAGAAACCTTCACAAACACCTAATCTCCCATTGAAAGCTCAAGATCCCTACGCCTTTGACCGCATAACACTTCTGCTAATCTTGCACCTCCTTCATTTTCGGATATCAACTAACTTCTCACTTGCTTCTAAGATCATGTCAGGTCTAAGAACAATTCTATCACCACTCAATACAACACGAAGGTGGACAATATAAAGACCATAAAGAGCTTCAAAAGGGGCCATACCAATACTTACCTGATGGCTGTTGTAAGTGAATTCGATTTAGGGTAAATGATTTTCCCAAGAACCTCTGAAGTCGAGAATGCATGGACATAATAGATCCTCCAAGATCCAGTTCACTCTCTTCATCTGTCTGTCTAGGGATAAGCTGTAACCAGACTCAACTAGGTCCCTAAGGCGGTTTGCAGTCACTCCCAAAACATTCTAGTGAATATTAGGTTTCGGTCACTTACAATACTATAGGAAATACCATGAACCTCACAATCTCCTTCACATAAAAATTAGTCAAACTTTTAGCGGTTCTAGTCGGCTTAACCGGAATGAAATGAGCACTCTTAGTTAGCCAATCGACGATAACCAATTGCCTTCGTTACTTTTTCTTGACCTAGGAAGTCTAGTAATAAAGTCCATATAGATCTGCTCCTACTTCCACTTCGGGATCTCAAATTGGTGAAGCAGTCTAGCAGACTTCTGTTGGTTACTCTTAACTTGCTGGCAAATTGCACACTAACTCACAAAGATCGAAACATCTCACTTCATCCCCTTCCACCAGAAAACTCCCTTCATATCCTTGAATATCTTAGGGACTCCTAAATGGAAAGATAACTTTGATCGGTGACATTCACCTAACGCTTCTCTCTAAGACCATTAACATTTGGAACACAGATACGCCCGTTCATTTTCAAAACTCCTTGGGGATCAATCTTAAAACAAGAAACAATACCGTCCTGGACATCCCTCTTGAGTCAATCCAAAATAGGATATTCTTCTCGACTTTGCAATACTCTTCATCAAGACTGGCTTGACTTCTAAGTTGATAACCATCGCAACATTCCTACTCAATGCATCTACAACATCATTTGATTTCCTTAGGGTATATAGAATATATATCATAAGAAGTGAGAAGCTCCAGCCATCTTTGCTGCCTCAAATTAAAATTTTTTAGGTAATGAGGCACTTTATTAACTTGTGATTTGTGTATAACTCAAACTTTTCGACCAAAAGATAATGTCTCTACATCTTTAATGCGAAGACAACTGCCAAAAATTCCAAATCGTGCATAGAATAGTTTTTCTCATGTGGCTTCGGCTATCGAATTGCATATGTAATGATTTTTCCATTCTGCATCAGCACTGCTCCCAATCCGGTTCCACAAGCATCTGTGCATACAGTTAGCTCTTCGCTCTCATTTGGAATAGTTAAAATAGGACCATTGGTCTATTTCTCCTTCAATTCATTGAATGCTTGATGGCACTAGGTATCAAAATAAAATTAGCATCTTTCTTGGTAAACTTCATCAGATGAGAAGCAATCTTCGATAATTCTTTGATGAATCTTCAATAAAAACCAGCCAATCCCAACAAATTTCTGACTCTTTCGCATTTTCGGGCTTCTTCCAGCCTTGAATCGTAGCTACTTTAGTTAGATTCACTGATATACCTCCTGAAACTATGTTCCCCAGAAACTTAACTTCATATTTCCAGAAATGGCACTTAGAAAACTTTGCCTTCAACATATGACTTCTTAAAGTATTTAGAATGACTTAGATACGATACTTGTGATCTTCCTCCACCTTAGAATAAACAAGAATATCATCAATGCAGACGAGAACAAACTTAGTAAGAAATCCTAAAACCTCGATTCATTAAGTATATGAAATAAGCGGTGTTAGTCAATCCGAATGGCATGACTAACCTCTCATAAAAACTATCATGTGTATGAAAAGCTGCTAAGGGAATATGCTCCTCTTATACCCTTAATTTATGAAACCAGTGGCAAGATGCAGTTGAGAAAATACTCGAGCTCCATGGAGTTGATCAAACATGCCGTCAATCCTAGGTAAAGATACCTATTCTTGATAGTTCTCCTATTCAACTCTTGGTAGTCTATACATAATCTTAAAGAACCATTTGCCTTAGTAATAAATACCTCTGGTGATCCCCAACTTGATATACTATGCCAAATCAAACCCTTCTACAATAAGTTAACGTCTACTTCTTTGATTTCCTTCTCTCTTTCGGGGCCAACCTTTGAGGAGGTTGTACAATCGGTCTAGTTCTAGGAATCAGATCAATACGGAACTCCACTTCATGGTGAGGTGGTAAACCTTGCACTTCATCGGATATTCATTAATTTCTAAACAATCGGTATATCTTTTATCTCCTTTTTAGCCTCTTTAAGCGAATAGAGAAAACGGCTCAAAAGTTCATTAGGCCCCTCATAGCATATATCAATGCTTCTACCTACTGCACCCTTTACCATGACTACTCTTTTATCACAACCCAAGATGGATTCAAACATAGATAATCAATACATACCCTACAATACCCCAAAACCCATGAACCCAAGAATGAATAAGTTAGAAGGGAAGTGCCAATCTTGATAAGAAATCGGCACATTTATACACAAATGTCAAGGTTCGTTTGTAACACCCATATATTATTATTAACATCATTTAGGATATTTAATTAGTTAAATTAAATAAAACAATGTAAGATGATTGGTGGATTGAGATTTATGATTAAATAAGGGGTAGCCATGCCATGTTAAACAAGTGAACTAAAGAATAAAAAGAGAATAAAAGGTTAGGAAATACTACAAGGGAAATACATGAATAAGGCACACCCTTATACCCTAAACCCTTAACCCCTCAACATTCACGTTCACTTCATTATTCACAAATCAAAAATACAAGCTAAGAACGGCCACCATTAGCAAGCTTTAGAGAAGATAAAAGCTAGGATTTCAAGAGGGAGAATCAAATCACTTAATCAAGAACAAATATCACGTCTTTAATCACAAAGCTATGGTGAATAATAACTACATCTCAAATTTTTAATATTTTTTTGTTTTTAGTATGAAATCCAAAATTATTTTCAAGTGTTTTGCCATGTTTGGATGATAAAATGTATATTTATATGTTATTGACGATTTATGCTAATTCACATAGATTTTGTGATATGTTTTGATATGGACACACTATCATATGACATCCAATTGCCTTGCCAATTTAGATTTAGATTAAAAACAACAATTTAGAAATAAGTTTCAATTTTCATAATTTTCTGAATTGATGTGGATTTTATATGAATTTTCTAGTGAAGAAAATGCTATTTTGGGATTAAAATTAATTACGGCCAAATTATATTAGCTTAGGGTCTGAAATTTATATATGTAGGAAAAAATATTAAAAATGATTTATCAGAATTTTTTTTGAATTTTCCTAAGTGTTTTGATGGATATATAAAATTATTTAAGGTATGAGAATTAGATGTTTTATATATTTATAAAAAGGAGAAGAGGTATTTTGTGAATAATTCAAATTGTTGTTTTTGAAAATTAGCAGCACTTTTAGAAAAGAAAAAATTGCAACCAATCATAATTTGACAAACAAGGTAGGTTAGGT
Source organism: Allium cepa (assembly GCA_030765085.1). Taxonomy (NCBI): domain Eukaryota; kingdom Viridiplantae; phylum Streptophyta; class Magnoliopsida; order Asparagales; family Amaryllidaceae; genus Allium; species Allium cepa. The sequence continues at coordinate 517,449,945 of CM060938.1, forward strand.
ACAAAGAATAATTTTAAAAAGTCAAATTAACATGTTTTTTCCTACTTCAATATTTTCGGCACCAGGCCTCCGACACTTTACCTCCGACTCCATCGAAACCAATGCACATGGTATTAGATACCTTGTACATAGTGAATTGGATATATGAGAAAGGTACTGGGTCGTAATTAAAGGTTCCGAGGGGATTGAAGCACTAAATTGAAAATGCGCCTGCTTTTGCTTTCAAAGGAAATGCTTTCGACTTGGTTGGCTTTCGGCTAAGTCAATGTTTCAAAAGAAAGGTTTCAAATGGGTTGCGCCTTTTGTTTTAAATGAATGCTTTCGAATTGGTCGAAACCCCCGACTGCCGCTTTTTATCTTTCAACCTAGATTGGTTTCGAAAGGGTTACCTTGTTTTTTTAAAATTAAGCCGCTTCTCTAATGCTTTCGAAGGGATGGTTTCGACACCATCACTTCTTTACTTAGAAAATGCTTTTGAAAGATATGCTTTTGACCTGAACATTTTAATGAACCTTTTGCTCTATAAAAGGTAGAACCCAAATGGTTTCGAAACAGATAGTTTTAATGGTTTCGAAAGGTGATTCCACATGTTATAAATTGAACCCAAATGATCAAAAGGCTTAATGGTTTAATTCTTTCGAAGGGTTTTAAAGAAAGATTTCTAAGGGGTGGTTCCCCAATGGTTTTGAAAGGTCTAAAATGAAAGGTTTTCCAACTCTTTTAGTAGGAAATGTTTAAGTGTTTTAAAGATAGGATGTCTAAGGTTTTAAAGCTTTCAAAGGAGATGTTTTTCAGTACTTTTGGAAGGATAAGTATGAATAATTTCGAAAGATATGATTTGAAAGGTATGTTTTGGCCTTTGGCCTAATGTTTTACTTGTATCAAAAAGAGATATTTCCAATGATTTTGGAAATGATACTTTCAAAGGTTTCGAAAGGGGTACTTTTAAAAGTTTAAATGTTTTCATCAACAAAGTGTTGTAAAAAGAATATGTGACATGGCAAGGTGATTTGAGTAAACCAAAAAGCATATATAAATAATTTCCTGGTTTAAGAAATAATTTAAAGATTTAAATCAATTTGAAAGAAAAGGTTTTCAAGAAAAAATTTATGCGCAGATAACCCTAAGTAAGATGATCAGATGTTAGAAGACCAAATGGGATTGGTATGGGGTGGCATCCCATACTTTAGCTACTAGCCCCTCGCTAAAATAGGTCAAAAATTCCAGTGTGTAGGGCCTTGTCACAGGTAAGACTAAAATTATCTTACACATAGAAAGGAATCTAAAAATGAAAGACGTGTTATTGATGAGTCCGTAAAACCATTAGCGTTAGTTAGACCTAGAGAAGTAAGTAAGGACAGACCATCCACATGAGGAGTATATATATTTAAATTTTTTGGTAGGCCCGTGTCAGCCATGGGTTAGTACTTAGCCAAACAAACTATAATGTATGGATAGATAGTCCATTTGATAACTGATATGTACATATACATGATGTTGCTTTACATATTTAGCCAGTTTTGGTTGTAGGATTGTAATATGCAAAAGATATGTTTTAAAAAGATATTATTGAGGGAAAACCTGTTCCGCTAAGTAGTGTGATCTCACTTAATATCAAATAACCGAGATGTATAGTATTATTCACACCATGATTTATGTCTAACTTGAAGTTTATGTTTTTACCCTTAAACTCTTGGGTGCTCAAAATTGATTTGAGTAGACTGAGGGTTGAGATTTACAAGTTTTAGTAGGGTTGGCGAATAAAGCTTCTGGTGACGAGTAGGTGGTTGACGGATAGCTAATTAGGAGTTGATGTTTATTTTTGATGTATTTTCGTCGTGTTTATTCTAAGTCAGTTATGATTATACAGTACTCTAGTCAACCAAGGGCGCATCATCATATATCGATCTTGGCATATTTATGTTATAATTGTATTTTATCTAAACCTGGGTAAGGGATGGAATTATGGAATTATGTAATTTGAATGTGAATTATGTGTCTTAAAATGTAATCAGTATAATGTTGTTTTTGAAATCTGTGATTTGTTTCATATTCAACTGCTTTTGATATTCTGGATACCATTAACATAGTCGTATTTAGTTGCCGGAAGTTAATACTATGGATGACTGCAGCATCTGTAGCACTTAGCTTTGGGCCTTTAGATAAGAGAAGTGACAACTTGGTATCAGAGCATAGGTTTATGATAAACTTTAACTAAAAGATGATTTTTTAAAATATAATCCTAAGGAATTAGCGATAAGATTAGGGTAAGGGATAACGTTATAGAAATGTACTTGTATTTGCTATATAGAAGTATGTGCTTTATCTCTATTCTCTTATCTCTATTAGGTTATTTTTCTGTATCTCGTGAAGGTTTGAATGCAGATATGGATTATCGAAGTGGTACTATTGAGGGTGGAAGCTCGACTGTGGATGGAAATTCCAGACCTAATGCTAGAAGGAACCAAGGTCAGGCACAAGCTAGAAATACTAGTGCTGAAATCCTGCAAGTTAACATGGGAGCCATGTATCAATTTTTCATGAACATGATGCAAGTGGGGGTTGCTACTGGGGTAGTTAGAGGAGGAGTCTAGGAAGCTCCAGTAGTCAATAATTATGCTGCTTTGAGTAGGGACTACACTAGGTTGGAAGGAAAACCATTCATTAGGACTGAAGATGCCATAGAAGTGGGGAATTGCTTGCCGTATTGTAAGAGAATTTTTACAAATTCAGGGCTCGGTGATGAGAATAAAAGAAGGCTATCTTCGAGGAAGCTTTAAGGAGCAGATTTATACTGGTGGAATAGTGTGATGGTTGGAATGGATGAAGGAATGATGACATAGGCTAAGTTTAAGAGGAAGTTCAAGGAGAGAATCATATCTGCGATGGCAAAGCCTACCTTGCTCAGAAAGTTTGCCGAGTTAGAGCAGGGAGAGATGACTGTATTAGAGTATGCTACAAGGTTTGAGGAGTTCGCCAGATATGGTTATGCCATTGTGGATATTATGATTAAGAGAAATGTTTCTGTTCATTATGGGGTTGATATCCGAATTGGCCAAGGTTACATTACCTCGTATCAGAGATCCTTACGATATTGTAGTAGAGATGGCTCTAAGAAACAAGGAAATGATTACTTTTGTAGAGAAGAATAAGGCAAGGAGGTCTAGGTAGAGCAAATTCAGAAAAGAAAGTTCTTTCCTATGAAGGGAGCCCAGAAGGATGGAGCCGTGAAGAAGGAAAAGACATAAGTTTTCTGTTTTAAGTGTGACAAGAAAAGGCATTTTGCAAATGAATGTCATTCTGGAGAGGCAAAGAAGGTGACTGAGAAGAAGAATATCAAATGCTTTAACTGCAATTAGATAGGTCATTACAAGAGCCATTGAAAGGAGCCCGCTATGGATGGAAATGGCAAAGTATATGCATTGGAGACCCACGATGGGGGGAAGGGAAAGCGGTGTTGGGAGGTATGCTTAAGATTTTTGGTATGATAGTTACTGTTCGGTTTGATACTAATACATCGCATTCTTTTATATCTCATTGTTTGGTAGATAAGCTTAACCTAGAACCTTCATACCTTGTTGCTTCCTTAAGGGTTGCAAATCCTATATGAGGGTATGCAAAAATTAGGATGGGATATGACCACCTAAAGTTTAAATTTTTAGGTCATACTTTTGCTTGCAGTTTACTTATGTTTGATTTCGTAGGATTCGAAATTATTTTGGGTATGAATTTTTTAAGCAAGTACGATGCTAGGATATTTTGCCATGATGGGAAAATACCGCTTAGACAACCCAAAATAGAGGGAGAGGATTGTATATACCGTAGAAAACCCCAGATGTGAGGTGTAACGACCCAATTTTTCGATGCCCGAAAGTCAACATCAATACGTCCGTTGTATCATATGCCGCAAAGTCGAATGCGGGAAAACCAAACCGTTAGTGTTAAAGAAGAAGAAGATAGAAGAAGAAACAGAAACAATAACAGAATCTCACATTTCGCGACGAAACAACATATAACAGATAAATGAATATCTTTAAAACAAAAGCACTATATCACATTATCAGAGTTTACAACAACACAATAGCAGAAAAGAAATATTATATACTAGTGATATGCCTCGTCATCCAGCTTGAACTTCAGATCTCTATAGCATATTTTTCTGACTTCGCTACAGAATAATGATAACCTGACTCCAGGTTGCCCATGTGGAAAATTATGGGCACCCAGAGTTTAGAAAGGGAACAATAAATTCCAGGTCAGTCATGGGACATATTATAAATAAATCGACACACAACATTGAAGCAAATTCAAATATTTGAGGAATCCAGTTGGATCCCTCCAACCTGTTTCTCAGCATCCACAGATGTTAGCACAACAATTTAAATACAAATTCCACTTTAGTGTGGAATATCGCAGTATATGGGATTATATAATATCATCCGCTATTATGCGGCGCAAGGGTCTCATCCGCTATATAATGCTGGAAATCAATCACTCCAAATATATATATATATATGTGTGTGTGTGTGTGTGTGTGTGTGTGTGTGTATACACTACTACATATACTACAACATCCAACAGCCAATCAATAACTGAAATTCCAATTATTTAAATTTGAGCGAGTAGACCTCACCTTTGATTTTAATTTGCAGTCTGTTTCCATCTCGACTTGTTTCCTCATGATTTTAGACCTTGTATAAACATTCATACAATTTATTAATATTCAAATAATCGAACAATCAATTTCTATTTTAATAAATTTAATTAACCAATGATTTAATTTTATCGAATGATTGATTTTAAACAAATATTCAAATTTTAAACCAATTCTTTATAAAATAAGAACATGCATGAGGATATATATACATTTATTAAGTAAAAAAAAATTATTTTATTCCTTAATAAAATTCCTTTTAAATTTTCAAACTCTTACCTATATATGTATAAATTGAAAAATCTGCATATATGTGCTACTGTGTATATATATATTTTTTCTTTTAAATTCGCATGCACGTATATTTTTAAATGAAAAAAAAATTCACTCTACTGTTTAATATCTAAAACCTTATCTGTATATATAAATTTAAATTTAATAAAATAAAAAGCCAATACCTATCTGTCAAAAGAGAACCCAGAACCCACTGCCATCACCATTGCATAGCGGCTCGCGATCCCTTACCATCGCCAGACCCCTCGCCTACGCGCACCTACTCGTCGATCAAAAGCGTTCGTTCCAGAGCCATGCAGCACGTCTTCTTTGCCTTAAAGCACCACCACCACGCGCTATATCGCCGAGACTCCAAACAAACCCAAGTCGATGCGACCAGACCTGCTCTCGCGCCATCACCTTGTCTGTCATTCGGACACGAGCCCTAGGCCACGATGAACTTGGGAAATGAGATCATGAATGGATTCAGAATTATGCGAAATCGATTCGAATAATTTCGACGGACGAAATGAAGACGAAGGGAAAGTTGTCCCGTTGTTTTTTGATTCGAAAGGGAGAGAGAACTAGGCTTAGATTTTGAATTGGAAGAGGAAGTGCGGCCATTGATTTAGCGAGAAAGGGGTTTCTGTTTTTTTTTTAAAAAAATTGTCTCCACCGTTTTTCTTTCAACTGAATTAAAAGGAAGAGGGGATGAATTGATTTCGGCTTGTTTGATTTCGAATTGAGTTTCATATCCCCTTATTTTGAACGAGATAACAATTTTTCAACGCGTGTAATTTTGAGCAGATAAAATGGAACATGTGGTTGAACATCCTTTCAACGTGTCTTCAAAGGTCTGATATAATATTAATTTCAAAAATATTATATTTTAAATTTAAATTCAAATTCAAATCGTATCAATTTCGTAAATCACAATCTCGATCTCCAATCGAGGCGTGCCGTTAGGCCTTTATAATGTTAAACCCCTATTTCGAACGCACTGGAAAAGGTTTCGAGTCCAAATTCGATCGGATGGAGAATATAGCTTTTCGGACCCAGCTATTAAATTAAATTTCGATACAATTTTCAATGCGTTTGCTCATCGTACGGCCAATCGATCGCTCCAAACACTACGAAAATTGAAATCCGATAATAATACAAATCCAATGGAACTGGTTTCGTCGAATTCCGAGACTGTGCCTTAGAAGGCTATTTTTTTAAATGTCGATTTAAACGATATAAATTCAAAACTAAATAAATCATTTTCGGATTCAATTCTGAAGCTTTCATTATTTTTAGTATTATCCATATAAAATTTCTAAGCCTTGAAAATATTTTTAACCAGCATAAAACTAAAGATTCAAAATTTTACCCAAATTTCTATAACTAAATTCAATAATTAAATTGCCAAATTCATAGCTATAATTGAATTTCAAGTTAAAATAGCTTCCAAATATTTAAAATCAATTAAATACCTCAATTTCAACTGTTCAAAATTCTGGGACGTCACATTCTTCCCCCTTAAAAGAATTTCGTCCCGAAATAACTAGTTAAGAAGAATGATCCTTAACCCGATTATCATTTTCGCCAAAAGCCAACAATTTCATGAACTTGTCAAAACAAATCTTTTTGTTAAGGAACCATTATCACTTTAAATAATTTTACAAACTCAACCATAAGTTCCAAACAATATTGTATTCTTAACAATTAAATTTAAATTTAAATTTCAAAATTTTCTTAAAAACTTTTCTAACTCCTTAAATTTTTGAAAAATTTCGCCAACGTCTCCTTTGCGCGGCTAGCTCGGTACGACTATAAAATGCCATAACAGGTCCCCCAAATTTCAAAAAGAAAATAAAATGCCAAGTGGCTAGACAAGAAAATCATCAAATTTCATGTAGAAATTTAAATACATACCTTTTTTCAAGCAATTCAAATTTATCTTCGAAATCAAAATTTATTTCCCTTTGTATTTAAATCACCTGTATATCCTACTAGCAATAATGTCTGACCATAGCTTTCAAAATCATTTTATACCTTTCTTTACAAAAGTTTGAATATTTTTTCATTCAAATTTGTAGATACACTTATATCATTCATTCGCAATTATCAAATTCGATCGCTCATTCGATCACACAATTTCACTTCCGAACTAGTATCGTCCACCCGACTTCCTAGTGCGGACTCAGATCTGGTTTCTTGATTAGAAACTGTCATTCTCCTTGCATAGTTCTAAACTATGATAGAGAATTTCCAGAATCAACCAAAACTTCATATCCAGGTTCGCCGTCGAAAATCGAGTGAAAAATCCTAACTCGAATCGATATAACTATCTCGAAATTCTATGCTCGAATTCGTGATCAAATCGTTATGCAAATAAAGTAATATACATACATCCTATGTATTTATCAACTGATTATTAGCTTTATCAATTTTCTTTTCTTTCATTCACATTACTTTTGATTTTCTTTCACTTGTTCACAATTATCCACATTACAACTTCCAGTTTAATCTTCGTTCAATTATTAACTTCGCATATTCCCAATACCAAATCTACTTATGAATTTTTCCATTTATCCTTAAGTTCAACATAAATATTCTATATACTTCTTATATTTATTTTCAATTCACCAATTTGGTTTTATCTATGCTTTTATTTAAACTAGATTTCCAATTCCATATAAATTCAGTTTTCCTTTCATTTATAATTATTGAATTCAGTTCATTTCAAACCATATTTATTTTGTCATCTTTCAATTAGTTTTCACTTGCTAATTTTACTTCAATACTTCACTTCATTTGGTCCAACTTGACAGAATTTCCCATTTCACTTAATTCGACTCAATTCATATATTCAGTTTTAATTTAATTTTTAAACTCCGATAAGTTTTACATTTCACACTTAATTTAATTTTATCTCCTTTCAAGTTAGATTTTATTCTAATAATTTCAAATTTATAAGTTGCCAATCTTAATTATATTCTATAAATATTATATAGGATTCCCAAGTCTTTCAAAATCATCTTTGAAATAAATCCAAATTATCCTTTGAATTCCAAAACCCAAACCCAATTTTGCAAACAACTTTTATTTAAAATAATTTGGCAGCAATTCCTCTCCTGGAAACCCGAAAATGAACATCGATGCTGCTGCATTCGTTACCGAAATTATTTTCCAACGACCGAAAAGAGTTTAGTGCTTTTATCCCTTCAAAAACATTTTCCAAATTTTACATGATTTTAAACCTAATTCAAAAGCTATTTCCCAAATAATCTCACCATTATTTTTCCAAATCTTTGAAAATCATTTTCAAACTCAAAAGAAATATAATTTCCAAATTTCAAATCTTTTCAAAAACATTTCCAAATATTTTTGGAATTCTATTTCAAATTATAAATCACATTTACGATTTTCATTTACAAATCCCATTTGTATATAAATTTATTTCTTATCCTTTGGTTATGTTTTCAATTTCTTATTCAATAATCAATGATAATAATTTAATATTATCGCTTCCTAACAATTAGACAATTATATACTATAATAATTTACAAAAAATTATTTACTTTATATACAAAAATAATTTGGATAAAATTATTTCATTTACCCTATTTTAAAACAATACTATGTCGGTTTATCTTGTTTAAGTGTTTAGAAACGCCTATTGATACAGTTGGCCAAACTGCACCGACCAGAATCTATAAACAATCAACTGATAAGTCAACACAATATAAAACAATTTTATATTCACTAACAAATACGCGCTCATATCTATTATTACACTCAAACTCATTCTGGAGTACTACTGACTCTATATCTAATGAGTAATCTCCACCAGAGTCAAGGTTTTTGCTTAACCAATTGCTCTGATACCACATTGTAACGACCTAATTTTTCGACACCTGAAAGTCAACATCAACACATCCACTATATGAAATGCCGCACAGTCGAATGTCAAAAAACCAAACTGTTAGTGCTAAAGTAGAAGAAGATAGAAGAAGAAACAGAAACAATAATAGAATCTCACATTTCACAATGGAACAACATATAATAGATAAATGAATATCTTTAAACAAAAGCACAATATCAGTTTATACATCACATTATCATAATTTACAACAACACAACAGCGGAAAAGAAATATTATATACTAGTGATACGCCCCTCCATCTAGTTTAAACTCTAGATCTCTACATCATATTTTTATGACTTCGCTCCAAAATAATGATAACCTGACACTAGGCTGCTCGTGTGGAAAATTATGCGCATCTAGAGTTTAGAAAGGGAACAATAAACTCTAGGTGATGACTGATGTGAGATCTTAAAAATAGTTTTTTTTCATAAAAAAGAGAAATCAGCTATGCATTTGGAAAATGGAACTACGAAAATGTCTCCTGCCACACACACAATACAAATGCAAAATTGTAGGAGATTTGTCCTTATGATAGCAAACATGATTAATATGCACAATCTTTCTTGATATTATCATTAGTGCATATTGTGGAAAACATTTCGAAAGTGTAATATAAATCTTAGCCAGCATAGACATTTCGTACTATGCCTACTATAGCTACCATGTTCAATGGAAGGTTACCACCACATTTTATTGTAGGTTAGGCGACTAAAAACGTAAAGGGCGCGTATTGTTTCTTTGGATTTCCAACAAATGGTCAGGCTAAGGAACTTCCTGGGACATATGGGTAAGCCTTTGGAGGGACGTCCTGAGAACTTATCCTGCTCTCTGCCAACACAAGGACGAGTTACCTCATGCTTCTAGTGCAGTGAAGCTGTAACTAGATAATCCCACACACAAGTATGCCATCCTCGGTCGTTACCGACCGTTATCCTAGGATCCTCAACCACAAAGCAACAACTACAAAGTAATAAATTTGCCGCAACCATATGATTAAATATATGGGCTCCAAATCATGATACCACCTTTTTCCAGAAAGAAATGCACATACCCTGAGGGCGCTACCCTCGAAACAACAAATTTGCTATATTCTTCCTGTTTCGACCATTTTCGGATTGTGAGGTCCGACGAAGTCTCGTACACAAAGTTACGTTTTCACAAAATCCATGCTTTGATCAACAAATGATCTGTAGCACTTCGTATGCCGCATTATCAAATTGGGAATGTATCACTCATAACCATCAACTACATAACCTCTGAGCTCGTACATCTCAAAGAATGGTGTTAAGCTAAGAGAATAAATCATCCGCCACCAACAGAATTGTACTTGATAGAAACAAGCTTTACATCTCAAAGTGTAACGTCAGAAACACATCCATACAAGTCTGTTCCGGGATCGAACGGAACCGAAGGCACTTCAAAGAAGCCCATGCAAATCCGAATATTCGCTAATCACGTCCGGACTCCCCATCACAAAGGGTGATATAATCTCTATACTGGAGCAACCCCGTGCAGAGACATTTGATAGGTAATCCTTTCGTTTTCGAAAATACCGGTCTTCAACACTGTCTTCAAATGCAATCTCATTCCATCGTATCGTTATTTGGAATGGGTTTTATGATACAAAGTTCTCTCCCGGCTAATCCGAATAACGAGCGCTTATTTTAAAAATAAGCGTTACATTCAGATTTTAAGTTAATCACAACAAATTTCCACTTTGATCTTTTTTAAATAAAAGATCCATCATAAAGATTCGATGTGGTTTTCGAATGTCCATTAGGAATTCGATCTCCGGTCGCATCGAAATTCAATTGCTATTTAAAGGCCAATATTGATAGTCGGTTATTTAACTATCAACCAATATCCACAACGATCACCAGATTTTAAAAAAAATTCCCCAATTATTTATTTTCAAAATATCATTGCAAGATATTTTTTAACACTTCAACACTTTGAAAACAAATTCCGAATCACTTTCCTCACGAGAAATAAATTCCAAATATTATTTCTATTAAAAAATTGCCGAGTCCAAATACTTTATAATAATTTAAATCACTTATCCAAAATATACTTGAAAACATTTAGAATAAAAACTATTTCTAGACACCTATTTAAATATTAGTTATGAAGTATTATACCATTATCGCATATAAAACTTCAAGTCCAAACTAATTTTAAAATAAAATTGGTAGATAGGGTATAACTACTTAAATAACCTTTTTCTAAAACAAAAATCATTTAAATCTTTAAATAATCACTGCTATAATTAATTAAATAAATCTTTACTTCGAAGATTGGAAAATAACTTAAGAAAATAATTTCTCCACAAACATCCTTTTACTATAAACCAACTTTAGAGCTTTTAATTTATAAAGCTACTTTAAAAAAAACATATTCGGTTTCAGGGAGAATACACTTTCCATTTCAAAATGGTTCATTTAAATCAATCAATAAATCCTTCTTGATTTATTTTAAATTTACATTCCAAATCCGTAGATTTCTTTCCACCATTTTAAAAATAAATCAATATTTATTTTTAAAACAAATTTCCCTTTCCCTTATAAAATTCCCATTGTGAATTTAAATTTTCAAATAACCATAGATATATGATTTCCAAATTAATTTCCAAATGTTCACTTTGAAACACCAAATCTAATTCCAAATTGATTTCTAAATTTATTTCCAAACACTAAATCAAATTTTCAAATCGATTCCCAAAAGATTTATTTTAAATATCAAATCAAATGTTCAAATTAATTTCCAAAAATTTACTACCTTTAAAATAAATCCTTAATTTCTCTCGAACTATTTAAAATTCGAATTTTAAATAAAGTCTTCAACTTTCAACAATATTACCCAAAAATCCATTTATTAAAATCTTTTCCCCATAATTTGGAGTTAATTTGATAAGATTTCAAAACTCAATCTTTACCCCTTTAAATTCCTTCTTTTAAATTCACCCAGTTCTTTAAATTGAATTTACTTAAAGTTTTCTACTTTGATTTCCAAAAATCAAATTTTTTATTTCTGGTATCCTACGATACCAAAAATATATTCAGCTAAACCATAGCCTTCAACAATTTCAATCACCAATATAATCATACACATATTATAAATAAATCAACACACAGCATTAAAACAAATTCAAATATTTAAGGAATCTAGTTGGATCCCTCCAACCTGTTTCCCTGCATCCACATATGTCAGCACAACAATTTATATACCAATTCCATTTCGAGGTGGAATATCATGGTATATGGGATTATATAATATCATCCGTTATTATGCGGCGCATACGGTCTCATCCGCTATATAATGCGGAAAATCAATCACTCCAAATATATATATACACACACACTACCACATCCAACAGTCAATCAATAACGGAAATTCCAATTATTTAAATTTGAGTGAGAAGATCTCACCTTTGATTTTAATTTGCAGTATGTTTCCATCTCAACTTGTTTCCCCATGATTTTAAACCTTGTACAAACATTCATACCATTTATTAATATTTGAATAATCGAATAATCAATTTCCTTTTAATAAATTTAATTAACCAATGAATTAATTTTATCGAATGATTGATTTTAAACAAATATTCAAATTTTAAACCAATTCTTTATAAAATGAGAACATGCATGAGGATATATATACATTTATTAAGTTAAAAACAAAATTATTTTCTTCCTTAATAAAATTCCTTTTAAATTTTCAAACTCTTACCTATATATGTATATATTGAAAAATCTGCATATATGTGCTACTGTATTTTTTTTTCTTTTAAATTCACATGCACATATATTTTTAAGTGAAAACAAAAATTCACTTTACTTTTTAAAATTTAAAACCTTATCTGTAAATTTAAATTTAATAATAAACAGCCAATACCTATCCGTCAAAAGAGAACCCAGAACCCACTGCCATCACCAAAGCGTAACTGTTGGCGATCCCTTACCATCGCCAGATGCCTCGCCCGTGCACACCTACTCGTTGATCAAAAGCATTCGTTCCGGAACCATGCTGCACTTCGTCTTTGCCTTGAAGTGCCACCACCATGCGCAATATCGTCGAGACTCCAAACGAACCCAAGTCGATGCAACCAGACCTGCTCTCGCGCCATCACCTCGTTTGTCATTTGCGCATGAGCCCCATGCCACGGCGAACTTGGGCAACGAGCTCACGAATGGATTTGTGATTATGCGAAATCGATTTGAATAATTTCGGTCGATGAAATAAAGACAAAGGGAAAGTCGTCCCGTTGTTTTTCGATTCGTAAGGGGGAGAGAGAGAGAGATTGGCTTTGATTTTGAATTGGAAGAGGAAGTGTGGCCATTGATTTAACGAGAAAGGGGTTTCAATTTTTTAAATTTTTTTGGGCTCCACCAATTTTCTTTCAACTGAATTAAAAGGAAAAGGAAACGAATTGATTTCGGCTTGTTTGATTTTGAATTGCGTTTCTTTTCCCCTTATTTTGAACGAGATAACAATTTTTCAACGCGTGTAATTTTGAACAGAGAAAATGGAACACGTGGTTGAACATCCTTTCAACGTGTCTTCAAAGTCTGATATAATATTAATTCCAAAAATATTATATTTTAAATTTAAATTCAAATCGTATCGATTTTCCAACTCACAATCTCGATCTACAATCGAGGGTGCCACTAGGTGTTTATAATGTTGAACCCCTATTTTGAATGCACTGGAAAAGGTCGAGTCCAAATTCGATCGTATGGAGAAGATAGCTTTTTGGACCCAGTTTTTAAATTAAATTTCGATACAATTTTCAACGCATTTTCTCATCGTCTCCAAACACTACGAAAATTAAAATCCGTTAATAATACAATATCACGGATCCAATGGAACTGGTTTCATTGAATTATGAGACTGTGCCTCGGAAGGTTATTATTTTAAAAGTCGATTTAAACGATATAAATTCAAAAAGGAATAAATCATTTTCGAATTCAATTTCATTATTTTTAGTATTATCAATATAAATTTCCAAGCCTTGAAAATATTTTTAACAAGCATAAAACCGAAGATTCAAAATTTTACCCAAATTTCTATAGTTAAATTCAATAACTAAATTGCCAAATTCATAGCTATAACTGAAATTCAAGTTAAAATAGCTTCCATATATTCAAAATAAATTAAATACCTCAATTTCAAATGTTCAAAATTCGGGGTCGTCATATGAGGTGAATGCTTTGTTGGGTGGTATGGAGATAGAAGACGAGCTGACTTGAGTTTCTATGGTTAGAGAGTTCATGGATATTTTTGAACCCGCATTAGGATTACCACCAAAAGAGCCATTAAGTTCAGATAGGTTTGTAGCCTGGATAAGAACTAGTAAGTAGGCCGCCAAGCAGGATAACACCTACCAAAATTAGGGAGCTCAAGGTGTAGTTAGTGGATTTGGAAGGAAATAATTTTATTAGACCTAGTCGTTCACCTTAGGGAGAAGCCGTAGTGTTTTCCAAGAAGCTGGATGGATCGTTAAGGTTATATTTCGATTATCATAAGTTGAATGAGAAAACGATAAAGAGTCGATATCCGTTGCCTAGGACAGACGATTTTTTCGATCAGTTGAGTGGAGCCAAGATATTTTCGTGGTTGAATTTTGCAAAAGGTTTCCATCAGCTTAGAGTGGTAGAGGATAGTATTCCATTGACGGTGTTTAGGACCAAATATGGATCATGCGAATGGTTAGTGATGTCGTTCGGATTAACTAATGCACCAGCTTTCTTTGTATATTTTATGAACCATATTTTCCGAGAGCACTTGGATAGGTTCGTATTGGTTTTCATAAATGATATTTTGGTCTACTCTAAGGATGAAAGAGAGCATGAATGTTTATCTTAGAGTATTTCTTGGAATGTTGAGGCAGAATCAGTTGAAGGCGAAGTTCTCGAAGTGTCATTTCTAGAAGAAGGAAGTGAAGTTTCTTTGCCATGTAGTTTCAATGAATGGGTTATCGATGGATCCAACTAAGGTTGAGGCCATGAATAATTGGAAGAGACTAGAAACAATGACTGAGATTAGAAGTTTTCTAGGATTGGCTGGTTACTTTCAGAGGTTTATTAAGGATTTTTCACTGATAGCGGCACCAATGACCAAGCAAACTCAAAAAAATATGAAGTTCGTTTGGACCGATAAGCGTAAGGGGGCATTCTAGAAGATGAAACGCTTATTGACTAATGCACCTGTGTTGGTAGTTCCAGTAGGGAATCGTGATTTGGTGGTGTGCACGGATGCATGTGGGACTAGGTCTGGAGCTGTGTTAATGCAGGTGGAGAGAGTAATTGCCTTTTCTTCTAGACATCTTAGACCGTATGAAGTCGATACCCAACCCATGACTTGGAGTTAGCTGCTGTGATTATTTGTGCTGAAGGTGTGGAAAAAATTATCTTTTAGAAGAAAGATTTAAGTTACATACTTTACATAAGACATTGAAGTATTTGTTCTCTCAGAAGGAGCTGAACATGAGACAACAGAGCTAGTTAGAGTTCTTACTTGCTTATGATTTCAGTATTGAGTACACACCGACGAAAGGCAACAAGATTATAGGTGCACTTAGTAGAAAACATTAGAATGTGGTGTTAGCAATGATAGCTGAGTGGAAAGATTTGGAAGCGTTAGCGACTTGTAGAGTCAATGGAGAACTAAGAATAGTTCAAGTATAGAAACTCCTTTGTTATCATGTTTGGAAGTTCGACCGGTTATGATCGAAAAGGTTGCTTCGAAGCAGCTAGAGGATCTAGTTTGGCTGAACGGATTAGAAAGATGAAAGATATAACGGAGAGCGATGACTTAAAGGATTTTAGTCTTGACTATAATAGGTGGTTGAGAAAGAAAGGAAGATTGTGCGTTCTGTATGTGGGAGACATTAGGAAGGAAGTTTTGGAGGAATGATATCGTTTGAAGCTCACTATTCATCTGGGAGGAAGTAAGATGTATCAGAATATGAAGAGAAGTTTCTTTTGGGAAGGTATGAAAATGGATGTAGGCTTATAGGTGAAGCAGTGTGTGAACTTCCAATGGGTAAAAGCTGAACATCAGAAGCCAAGTGGATTGCTTCTGCCTTTGGACATTCACATAGGGAAGTGAGACTCTATTTCTATGGATTTCATTGACGGGTTTTCAAGGTCAAATTGAGGAAATGAAAGCATATGGGTCATTGCGGATAGGTTGACCAAGAGTGACCATTTCATTCCAATTAAGTTAACCAGAACGACACATGTGTTAGCAAAGTTGTTTATGAAGAATGTAGTTAGACTGCATGGAATTCCTGGTAGTATAGTGAGTGATAGAGATTCTTTATTCACTAGCGAGTCCTGCAAGAGTCTATAGGATACCTTAGGTATCAAGTTCAAGCTAAGTACTGCTTATCATCACAGGCCGATGGGAAAACAGAGAGAGTTAACAAAATCTTAGAGGATTTGTTACGAACTTGTTTTCTAGATTTTGGGGGATCATGGGAAGATCATCTATATCTATTCGAATTATTGTATAACAACAGTTATCGGGCTAGTTTAAGGATGGCGCCATTTGAAGCTTTGTATGGAAGGACATGTGAACCTCTAGTTTGTTGGTTAGAAACTGAGGACAGGTTGGTTCTTGGTCCCGATTTAGTTAGAGAAGCTGCAGAAAAGGTTGAGTTGATTCGAGATAGAATGAAGACAGCTTAATCTAGGTAGAAGAGTTATGCGGATAAAGGATTGAAAGACTTAAAGTATTCTATTGGAGATCATGTTTTCATTTAGGTGTCACAATGAAAGGTGTGATTCTATTTGGGAAATCAGGGAAGTTGGCACCGAGGTTCATTGGACCATTTCCTATTATTAAGAGGATCGGGAAACTAGCGTATAGAGTAGAATTACCAAGCAGTTTGGCAGGAATCCATGATGTTTTCCTTGTTTCTCATCCAAGGAGGTGTATTCGAGATCTAGAGATTATTATATCATCGACTATGTTAGATGACTTAGTCCTAGAGCCAAATTTGACAATAGTTAGAAAGCAGGTTTGCATAGTTGCAAGAGATGAGAAGAGGCTCAGGAATAAGACAGTCAAATTAGTTAAAATCCGAGTGACGACAAGAGAGACTGTACTTGGGAGACTGAGAACATGATGAGAGATGCTTATCCTGATTTATTTGATGGTATGTTGTACCTTTGATTGTTTTGATGTGTACATTATCGTAATTTCGAGGACGAAATGCTTTAACGAGGGGAGTCTGCAACACCCCATTTTTAAGTAACATTATTTAGGATATTTAATTTGTTAAATAAAACAAAATAATGTAAGAAGACTAATGGATTGACAAGGGGTAGCCGTGCCGTGTTAAACAAGTGAACTAAAGAATAAAAAGAGAATAAAATGTTAGGAAATATACAAGGGTAAAATAAGAATAAGGCACACCTTTCTACCCTAAAACCTTAACCCCTCAACATTCATGTTCACTTCATTACTTACAAATCAAAAATACAAGTTAAGGTCAGCCACCATTAGTAAGCTCAAGAGATTATAAAAGCTTGGATTTCAAGAGGGTTTTTAATGGTTTTTAGTGGTTTTCGGTTTTTAGTATGAAATCTGAAATTATTTGCAAGTTTTTCGCCATGTTTTAGATGATAAAATTTATATCCATATGTTGTTCAAGATTTATGCTAATTCATCTAGATTTTGTGATATGTTTTGATATGAACTCCCGATTATATGACATCTAATTGCCTTGCAAATTTAGATTTAGATTAAAAACAAAATTTTAAAAATGGGTTTCAATTTTCATATTTTTTTGGAAAAATGTGGATTTTATATGAATTTTCTAGTGAAGCAAATGCTATTTTCGTTTAAAATTAATTACGGTGAAATTATATTGGCTCGGGGTCTAAAATTTATATATATTGGAAAACATATTAAAAATGATTTACAGGAATTTTTGTAGAATTTTCCTAAGTGTTTCAATGGATATATAAAACTATTCTAAGGTTCAGGACTTAAATGTTTTATATATTTATAAAAAGGAGAAGGGGTATTTTTAAATAATTCAAATTGTTATTTCTGGAAACTGGCAGTACTTTTAGAAAGTAAAATTTTACAACCAATCATAATTTGGCAATCAGGGCAGGTTAGGTACAAAATAAATTTAAAAAGTTAAATCAACATGTTTTTTCCTATTTCAATGCTTTCGACACTAGGCTTCCGACTGCTTACCTCCGACTTCATCGAAACCAATGCACATGATATTAGATACCTGGTATGTAGTAATTGGTATAGGCGAAAGGTACTAGGTCGAAACCAAAAGTTCCTAGGGGATCGAAGCTTGATTTGTCTTAAATTGAAAATGTGCCTGCTTTTCTTTTCGAAGGAAGTGCTTTCGACTTGGTTGGCTTTCGGCTGAGTCAAATGGTTCAAAGGAAAGGTTTCGAATGTGTTGCACCTTTTATTTTAAATGAATGCTTTCAAAGGGGTTGAAACCCCTGACTGTCACTTTTTAACTTTTGACCCAGATTGGTTTCAAAAGGATTACCTTGTTTTTTTAAAACCAAGCCGCTTCTCCAATGCTTTCAAAGGGATGGTTTCAACACCATCTCTTCTTTACTTAGGAATGCTTTCATAAGAGATAGTTTTAATGGTTTCAAAAGGTGCTTCCACATGTTATAAATTGAACCCAAATTCTTTCGAAAGGCTTTGAGTTTTAATTCTTTTGAAGGGTTTAAAGAAAGGTTTCTAAGGGATGATTTTCTAATGGTTTCGAAAGGTCTAAAAGGAAAGGTTTTCCAATGGTTTCAAAAGGAAATATTTAAGTGTTTTAAAGATAGGATGTCTAAAGTTTTAAAGCTTTCGAAGGGATGTTTTTCAATGCTTTTGAATGGATAAATATGAATGGTTTTAAAAGTAGTGATTTCAGAAGGTATGTTTTGGCCTTCGGCCTAAGATTTTACTTGTATCAAAGGGGATATTTCCAATGGTTTCAAAAGGGATATTTTCAAAGATTTCAAAAGGGTACTTTCAAAAGTATAAACGTTTTCATCAACAAGATTTTGTATAAAGAATTTGTAACATGGAAAGGTGATTTCAATAAAGCAAAGAGTATATATAAATAGTTTCCTAGTTTAAAGAATGATTTAAAGATTTAAATCAATTTGAAAAAAAAAAATTCAAGGAAAATTTTATGGTTAGATAACCCTATGTAAAATGACTCGGATGTTAGAATACCAGATGGGACTGGTATGGGGTGGTGCCTTATACTTTAGCTACTAGCCCCTAGCTAAAATAGATCCAAAATTCTAGTCTATAGGGCTTTGTCACAGATAAGACTAAAATTATCTTACACACAGAAGGAATCTAAAAATGAACGACATGTTATTGGTGAGTCCATAAAACCATTAGCATTAGTTAGATCTGGAGAAGTAAGTTAGGATAGACCATCCATTTGGTAACCGATATGTATATATACATGGCATTGCTTTACATTGTAGTTAGCCAAGGGTTAGTAGTTAGCCAAACAAAACTACAATTTATGGACAGATAGTTCATTTGATAACTGATATGTGTATACACATAATATTGCTTTACATATTTAACCAGTTTTGGTTGTAGGATTGTAATATGCAAAAGATATTTTTTAAAAGATCTTAGTATGGGGAAACTCGTTTCGCTAAGTGGTGTGGTCTCACTTAATATCAAATAACCGAGATGTATATTATTATCCACACCAAGCTTTATGTTTGACTTGAAGTTTATGTTTTTTCCTTCAACTCTTGGGTGTTTAAAATTGATTTTAGCAGTCTGAGGGTCGAGGTTTACAGGTTTTAGCAGGATTGGCGAATAAAACTTTCACTGACGGATAGTTATTTAGGAGTTGCTATTTATTTTTGATGTATTTCTTCTTTGTTTGTATTAAGCCAGTTATGACAATGTAGTACTCTGGTCAACAAAGGGGGCATCATCATATGTCGCTCTTGGCGTATTATGTAATAAATGTATTTTACCTGAACCTGGAAAAGCGATGGGATTATGTAATTTGAATATGAAACATGTCTTGAAATGTAATTTGTAAAATGTTGTTTTTGAAATTTGTGATTTGTTTCATATTCAAGTGCTTCTGATATTATGGATACCATTAACACAGAAAATTTAGTTGCCGACATTTAATACTATAGACAACTTCAGCATCTGTAGCGTTTAGCGTTGGGCCTCTAGATAGGGGATGTGACATTCGTCGAACCCCCAATTGGGTTTGATACACAAAAAGGGTTATTTAGATGGATGGTTTTAAGATTAATCCTATCAACAAGATCAACTGAAATAAAACTATGGGAAGCACCTGTGTCAAATAATACTCTAATGGAAATGTCAGAAATGGATAAGGCACATTGCAACACCTACTTTCCTTTTTGATCCACAGAAGTAGATGGTATTTCCTCAATAGCAAAAACTTGACCTTATGATCTCTTCTTGTAAAGCGGCACTCATTCTTCGTGTGTCCCAACTGATCGAAGTTGTAACAGGAGACACTTGGACACTGATTTGCAAAGTGGCCCATCTTGTTGCACAAAAAACAAAGAACGTTGGCCAAGTTGGGTCACTTTTTCTGTGTTGGAGTTCCATCTTTATGTTTCTTTCCTGCTCGCTAATTCTTCCCTTTAAACTTGCATTTGAAATTCAACTTGTTTGAAATCGGGTTAACAGAAAAAGTTTAGGCACTAACTATTGGCCCTATACCTTTTTGAACTCCTTGCTTAATATCCAAAGCTTCAAACCTCAAGGCCAAGCTGATCGGATTGATAAAGGTACCATTAACATGATTGGTTATCTCATTATGGAATTTTGGCCTTAGTCCTTCTATGAATCCTATTCTTTTGAGTGGCGTGTCGATTAATCCCGGTCCAAAGCGAGACAATGCATTGAGTAGGTGCTCATACTATGTCATTTTCATGTCTCCCTGCTTCAAATCCATGAAACTCCTGAACAACTGAGCCCTCCATGCCTTTGGATTATATAGAGCTTTGAAGACTTCCTTAAATTGAGCCCGAGTAAAATCTTCCTTTGGGGGTATTAACTGTCATTGAATCCCATCAATCCATTGTCGATTTTTGGAGCTATCGCAATGCGAACAATCGCTTCCTTGCATCCTCCAACTAGAGATCCCCTAATACCCTTTCACAAGAGTGGAGCCTTGTCTAAAAACGCAGAATATCTTCAGTTCCAAAGAATTGTTTACCACACAAAGCAGTATAATTGTGCATAAGCAAAGTTCTAAGGCGGTTGAACTTGTACTACTGCTTCTTCTACCGGCTCTACAACTGGCCTATATCTAGAAGCTCTGCCATTTGTAGCTACGTTAGTTTCAGATCCTCTCCCTCTTTTTCCTATAGTCATTTTAAATTACCTGAAAAATGACAGTGTTATTAGAAAAAAAGATAGGACAAAAATGGTTTAAGGGAAACAACACCAATGGATATAAAACGAGACTTTAGGATAGGTGATAATAAGATTAACTCGTTTTAGGGCTCTTCTCATCCTATCTCTATTGAGTTGCACCCAAATCATGCTAAGGTGTTCGCTCAACCGAAGCTCTGATACCAGCTACGATGACCCAACTTTCTGGCCCCTAGGAATCACACTTAATACATCCACGGTATTCATGTACCATCGACCAAACATCCGAAAGATGAATTGTCGTAAGGTAACACTAAAGAACAGGATATAAAATCTTATAATGAAACCGTTAAATAGAATATAACAGTGATATAATACATAAGGTTACTCCCTAACGTGGAGTTATCAGAGTTACACAAAAGTGCTATAATCAACTTAGGAAATTATAACAACATGCATTTACATATGCTGAAATAAAATATACTTACAAGAACTAAACAAGTAGTTGAAATAGACAACTAAACAGATACAGGCCTCCTGCTTAGTTGTTGTCTTCGAAAGTGCCCATAAAGACCTACTACTCTCGAACTACCCAAATATAAATGAGTACCTGAGAGTTTAGGGAAAAAACAGCTCGAGTCAGACAATATGTCTGGTATGTGTAAAACCCTAAATAATAATTGTAATTAAACAACATGTGAGACCAAGACGCCAAACGCAGAATAAGTTTTGTCTCACAAAACAACATCCAAATGTGAAGATGGATATAAATAATTAACATCGTGAAGAGTTCTATACTCATCCCGATGCAACTAAGTAAAATAAATTTAAAGGTTCGAATCAATAAGGAAAGGAAATTTACCCATGATGACTAGGAGGGTGTACCCCCTTATTGAAAGTATACCTCTAGAATATATGCTTGAGAAATCTGATGGCTCTCGGATACGTCCAAGATGGAATCCGCCAATGGATACCGAGAATCCAAGTAATTCACATCTTGTTGCATAAATATCCTAACCAAATCTAAAGTAGATGTGATAACATCCTAATGGGAGCAATCTCATATAGCTTGGCTTCCACTCGCTCTTTGGGTTTAGTCATTTCCAACAAAGGATAACAAAGCTCAAGTGAGCAACGCATCGTCTTAGACTGGCAGAAAACAAAGAAGGTTGAGGTAGTCAATAGTCGACAAACCGACTATCGAAGATAACAACATGACCGTGTATGGTTAAAATGAAACTAGGCAAGTGAAGGTAGTGTTACCTCTAGACATTGCCTTGATGACAATCTTAACTTTTTAAATAGTGACAAGTCATACCTTGATGTTTAATGTCAAGAGTATGACTAAATTCTTTCCATATAAGTAATTTCATTTACGGAAACTTCTTGTCCATAACCAGATCGGACTTTTACTTTTAAAACCGACTTCGTACTTGGGCTTCTCATTACAAGTTTTTAATTTTAAGCAACTTTGTAAAAATGATTCATTAACTTTAAAACACCATTATCAAAATGATTTAGTACCTTAAAACATCCTTTTAAAATTGGTTGATTATTTTTAGTTAACATTAATAAGAATGATTAATTATCTTTAAACTTCATCAATTAATTTGGTTAATTAACTTTAAATATCTTTAATCTAAAAGGGTTAATCACTTTTTTAAAAATCCTTAATTAAATTAATTAGCAAATTTTAAATATAGTTAATTAAATTAATTAATAAAAATTAAACATCATTAATTGAAAATGATTAATTAATTTAAAACATCATTACAAAAAAGGTTAATTAAATTTAAACTAGTTAATTAACTTTAAAAGTTATTAATTAAAAAAGGTTAATTAACTTTAAACACCATTAATTAAAAATTATTAATCAACTTTAATCCACCATTGTTAAATAATTAATTAACCATAAACATCATTAGATACAATGCCCAATTAAGTTCAAGTATCATTAATAAAGTAATTAATCAAATTTAAACTCGTCCTTATTAAATTAATTAATTAACCTTAATTACCATTTAAATTTAAAAATTATTATTAAAATGGTTAATTAATTTCAAACTTGTCATTATTCAAAAACTTAATTAACATTGTAAAAACCCAAGCTCGAGAATAAACCAAAAGGTTGCAAAGAAATAGTATTTTTCAAAAGTGCCGGTATAAGGATAATCACTATATGGACACTTCCAATACTACTTTCACGTCATTTGATTTACGTCCAAACATCACATCACGCAACATAAGCATGGCATATATACAAAGTAAGCAACATTCAGTTTACATTACTAACTAATTACTAAAAATGTCTACTTTTTCAAGCACAAACCACGGTAACAACATAGCTTTCAAATATTATCAATCAAGCAAATAAAATAGTGACAAGATTATGAAAAAAAATAAAGTACAAATTTTTAGTTTAAAAGGAGAGCTTTACTCATAGAAATCACTAAACCAAACCGAACTTTCGCTAAATCCTTGGTCGGTTAAAGATCTTGGTTTTTCTTTTGAAAAGACTTGATTTTCGTGGCTAGGCAGCAACATGGTTTGGCCAAAGGCTTACGGTAGCTTGGCCTTGCAGGGTTTAGGTGGATATGGATCTTGTTTTGGTAAAGAGGAGGGACAGTTGAAAAGAAAAGTGAATTTTAGTGTTTTTTATTTAAGGAAGAAATGTAAAAGAGTGGATATTTCTCACTTTTCAAACACAGGAAGCCATGAAAGATCAATTAGAGCTTGAATGAAGGTTTAGAAAATGGAAAGTGAAATAAGCAAAATGCGAAAAAGTATTAGGAAATTTTCTTATATACAAAGGGGTAAATTAAATTGCTAATGTACCCTTAAAGCACATAACCTCCTTTCCTTCGTTACCACCTCATCAAGGTTGCCTCCTTCCCTTTAATTTCATAATTTCCTTGTCCCCCCTTCTTTTTCAAAATGCGAACATGTATTAAATGACCTAAATACTTTATGTTTGTAATGAAATAATTTTATATGACAGTTTTCCATTTTATTTTTAAACATTTACACAATAATTAATATCATACTTATTATAGTTATTTAAGCTAATATATATGTATACAAATATATCAAAAAAATTCCAACTTATTATATATGTGTATATATATTACTCAAATATGCATAACGTTTTCCAATAACTTTTTAACGTCGAAAAGTCAAAATTTTGGAAAACAATTTTCGGCCATGGTTTCCATTTTTCTTTGGACTGACTATTTTTGTAAACAAATTTTAAAAACAATTTCATCATCACTAGTTATTATTTAAAAGAGTTTTATTTTAGTTACAAAAACCACTAATTAATTATTTAAAAATATTTTGGATATCCATGTTTTAAACTGATTATTTTACAAGTTGTTACAATGACTCCCTAGTTGGGCCTTCAATAGCTAACAGTTGTAGATCCCCATAGGATTTTCGATTAATAATGTATATTAGATCCATATAAGGAAGAAAGCAAAAGTCTATATATTTTAGATACCTCAAAGAAATAAGCTCCTGAAAGAAGGTGTATATTAATCACTCCAAGATGATAGCCGAATTTTAATATTTAAAAAAGGAGATATGTTAGTAAATAGTAAGAAAGAAGGAGAAGTCCAAGCAACCATCCTATCAAAATCCATTCCGTGTCCGACCCCATATAAATGAATCTAGTGTAAAAGTTGAAATAATTATAGTATAAAAGTTTAAGAAAAATATATAAATAATATATTTAAAACGATTTCCAAAGGAATTATTTGAAGTTAGAAAAACCCTATTTTTGAAAAGTAAGTAAATATTAAATTTTCAAGAAAATATATTCAAATTTTATTTAAATACAAAGTTTTAGTAGAAATTAAAATTAGTTAAATCGAAAATTTCAGCAAATGGGTTTTTAATAAAGTAAAGCTGTTATCTCGCCTTTTGGTCAAGGCTGGGATATCGGCAAATATGCTAAAAAGGATGGAAACCGGTATTAGAGATCGATTGGAAACAAGACTATTATCATTATCGTCAAAATTTAACCAAGCTCCAAACAAGACGGGATCGGTTGGGAATGATGAACAAGGCTAGAAAAGGCTATGTTTCAAATTTCAAGTCAATCGGAGTTCATATGCTTAAGGATGAAAATCAAGCAATTCTCTCATTCATGTCCATCAGGCCACTTCCTTCATATCGATCTCATTCGAATCCATCAGGTATACATTGGTTCGTATCCATTAGGTATATGTCAATTTTTATTCATCAGGTGTACATCGGTTCGTATCCATTCATATCTCCTCGTATCCATCCCATAAGCACCATTTCGTATCCATCGTGTTTGCCCTCGATCATATCTATCGTACCAGTTCCACTTCGTATCCATCATGTCCGCTTTGTTTCATATCCATCATCTAAAGATATTTTGTATCACTTCTATATGAAAAAAAACCTAAAAACATAACTACTCGATGATCGAACGAAGAGAGTCGGACTATACCAAATATTGATACGAAATGAAACCAATAACATCAATATGAATCGGCCTCCAGCCATCCATACGAAGTGACCTGTGAACATCGATACGACAGAGCCTCACATAATCGACCCGAACGAGGAGCATCCATAAAAATGACTTGGTCGTTCGACATAAAAAGTGGATCGATCATAAAGGTTAGCGCCACATCAACTAACATCATGTGCCCAGAAGCAATGTGAACATATCGATACGAGCCGAAGCGATGCGAACTCAGCAGCCTTCAACAAATCCAAACATGCGTCGATCGTATCGCACAATCTACAAGTCCAAATGCTACCAAATTTCACTGAAGCTTGCGTACAACCGTAGGATTGTTCATGATCGATCTCGACTCGATTTAAGATTTGGATCGACATGAATCTCACTCGTATCGATCACGGATCAAGTCGAAGCGGCCAAGAATCGATCATGTGGGCCCACTCACATGAGGGAAAGAGTCTTTTGAAGTTTGAGTCGGATATTTCCACCCTACACCTATAAATAGCATCCCAGGGTCTTTAGAAAAGGGATTTTTGGTTCTTTTACATCATTACTCTGCCTAACTCTATTGTAACTCAAATATTATCAATTATACTCTTGTAACCAGTGAGTGATAATCAATAAAATAGCAACTCTTCAAAGTGAACGTAGGCCGAAGATAGCCGAACCACTATAAACCTTGTTCTTTACTACTTTCCTTTTAACTTTCTAAGCGTTCTTCATATGTATATTCTCTACATACTTGCTATATGTGATCTGTAATTGTGAATGGGTGCTTTCACCAGCAAGTCGGTGTTTGTGACAAATTTTGGTGCAAACAAAAGCGTATGAAGTTCATTAATTTTTCTAAGATGAAAAAATTTAAGTTGAAAAATTCTTTTTAGGAGCGGGAAATAGGAAGTGTTAGTAGTATTAAATGAGGTAAATAAAATGGGAAAGATGATTAGAACCCAAAAATAAAGTAGTAGGCGAACGCAACATAAGGGTTCAACAAAGAAGATTGTAAACTGGGAGAAAAATTGTATGAATAGAAGAAATTTAAACAAGATCAGTTTAGATATAAGAATGTTAAATAGTAGTAACATTATTGGAAATTTATATATAAAATAATGTTAGTAATTAGAAATAACTTTAGGAGATTATTAAAAATATTGTAGTTATCCAAAGCAACATAGAAAATTAAAGGCAAAACAAAGTAAATTGGATACTTTCCCTTGTTGTGGGCATTTATTGCATGTGTCTTTAAAAAAGCCCCCCTCAAATGATTTTAGAGACTCCGCCAAGGATTGGAAGTGAATTGGAAGTGAAGATGGAATGAATATGTAATAATCCGAATTTTTGGGTTGGTTAAATTAAATAAATAATGATTTAAATTGGAGAATTTAAATCGTTAATATGGAATTTATATTCTTTTTATAAAAGATGATTTGTTTTAAAATGACTAATTCTAAATATTGTGAAATTAGAAAATGATGGAATTTTCCATGCAAAAAATCACTTTGAAATCATCATTAAGATATTATTTCAAGTATGAGAACTAAATTTAATTAGTGTTTAAATTGATTTTGAAATTAAAAAGTGTAATATTCTCTTTTTATATCATTAATGAAATTATCTCGGTCAAGGTAATTTAAGAAGTCATTTTATTGAATCGGGCTTTGTTTTATACTTAGGCTTTTTGATTCATGAAGCTATGAATAAGTAAATAAATACGAAGTTGGATATTATCAAAAAATAAAAGAGAAATAGTTCTTTAAAAATTAATAAGGTTTATTTTCATATTGGGTTATTCCTTAGCCCAAATCTATTTAGCCAAAGAGAAATACTCCTTCTCATTTTGTTGTACGTTCAGTTACAATATAATAAAAATAGAAAGTAAGAGCCAAGTACCCTTCTCCGACCCTAAGTGAAAATTTCCAAAATCAAAATAGAAATAAATTGCGAATAGTTCTAACAAAATCATGGTAATGCTCTCTAGTTCTATTCTAAAATCTAGACAACTCTATTTTAGTTTTTACAATGTTTAATTGGATTGCTCTTTGTTTGGGTTTGAGTAATTTTCTAGGGTTTTGCTAAAATGAAGTGTTTGGCAAATCTAATTGGGGATTCAAGGTGTGTAATCCTCACCACTCTCTTGTATTGTTGGATTCAATTGATGACTTCGGAAATATAATTGATCTTGCTTGCTGTAGTTATTAAACATAAATTGCTGATAGTTGCACACTTTTATAAATTACAATTTTGACATTTAAATTAGTGTTTTAATGTATTGTTGAATTGTTTTACATGCATTAAATCTTGAGAACACTTGCACATAACCTTGAACGGATGAATCATTGTCGAAGATCGACGAAGAGTCGATCGGGGAAGGTTTCCTAGAGCTGAAAAGCTCCAGGCATGGTCGACACCAGTCGACCGGTGGCTCTCCACCGTTGGACCAGTGGACATAATCCTGGAGCTAAACAGCTCAAGATGATTGCCATTGTTTCTTTATTTTGTTGTCATTTTCTTTGCTTCTATTTTCCTTTGTCGTTTTCGATGTTTTCCAAGCTTTAAATCATGGTTTTTTGAGTTGAATTTCATCCTTCTATTATTTGTTTCATGCTAGAAAATAGTTTGAAATATCATATTAAAAACAATTGGTTTTATCTATGAAACTAGTTTTATCTAATTTAGATAGAAAACAGTTTACACCCTCTTTTATGGACTATGGAATAATTATAAATATATTAGGTATTGCTAGTAGAAATAACAATGGATTTCAAAGTATGGTTTCGAAGTATAAATCTTTGTTATTTCTAACAAAATGTTTTTATACTAGTGAGGGTTTCAAAATATAGTGTAAAAACTATATATATCTTTTAAAGCCAATTTTTGAACAAGAATATATATACACACACACACATCTTTGTTATCTATTTGGATTTATATTATATTTTATCAAGTGATGAATGAGTATATATAATTGAATAACAAATTAGTTTATGGATTTTAAAACGTTGAGTTTGAAAGTAATAAATAAATAACATGTTTGAAATAATTTTCTTAATGACTAAAAGTTTATTGTTTACTTTCAAGAACTTAAGCTTTTATCGAATCTTATTTGACTTAGCCTTTGGCTATTTTATGCTATTTTGGGCATTCTTGTGTGATTTTTAGGTTTATTGCTTCTCATGACTTCCGCCTTCATTTGAATGAAAAATTTAATTAAAAGATTTAGCAATACAAGTGGGACGGAAAATTCATAGCACATCAATTAATTATTGGACTTTTTCGATTGAATATTTTAGTCGAGTAGGATTTACAATCGTTTAGTAAATATTTAAGTATCGCAAAGTGGTTAAGGGACATTAGGTGAAACTCATTTACCTACTAATCAAAAGTGGATTACACTTATCGAGTGGTGTTTACAAATTTACAGTAAATATTTGAGTAAACCCGAGTGGTTATGGGACATGCGGTCATTACCCGAATGATTACTATTTGGAAGTATATAATATTTATTTTGTCGAGTTTTCATACTCGTCCTTGGGAGATCCATTTTACGTGGATTATATGGGTTTTCAGGCCCATTTTGGGATACTCATTTGCAAACGAATGTGGACTTGCGATGTACTCATCTCTAGTGTTGGCATACGGAGTGTGTGCCTCATATGTTGATTTGCGTAGTGCTTATCTATATTGCTAGCTTATGAATTTAACTTGCGATGTGCTTGTCTTTTTCGATGTGTGAAGTGCATGTCAATCTGCATTAGCATGCGAAGTGCATGTTTATTATTATACCTTGTGAAGTGCTTGCTTTTTTTGACTTGCAATGTGCTTGTCTTTATGAATTATGTTTTATGACTTACTTTTATGTTAAGCCTTTTGGGTTTTGACTCGCTTTCAAGCGATCCTATTTTTCCTAGAGTTGACATTCTTTATGTTGCCCCTTGTGTTCTTGAGTTTTTGAAGTTAGTTTTCCTTATCACCATATTTGAGATGATTGTCATTGTTGGGCATAAGAGGATTTAATGACATGGTGAATTGGTATTGTTGTTTTTATTCGCATATGGCATATGCTATATAATAATATTTATATGCCTCGTGTTTCATGCAAATTTACTAGTGGATGATTCATAGTGAGAACTTTTGATGTTTAGTGTGATGCACTGTTTGGATTTATATATATTGGATGTTATACATGCTTATCATTATGTAATCATGCCTTAATGATATTTAAAGAGAGTCTGACCTGTTTATTATTTTCATAAAACTAGGGTCATATCGAGACTTGACAGGTATAGGGACTCGATGACTTCGGTTTTGGACTAGCTAGAGTAGTAATATGAAATATTAGCTTTGTGATAGAGTTCCCATTTTAGATTTTGGTCTTATATGTATACTTGTGTATAGTTGGTTGTAATGTTAACTTAGGTAGCCATGTATATGTTTAGACCTATTATTGTCTATACAAGTATATATATTTGTATTTGTATAGTTGTAGATTTAAAATTTAAAGAAGTACTGCGCCTAGATCGAATATATTCAATTACCTCTTGTAAGAAAAGAAAGAAAGAAATATATAGTCATGTTATTCGACGTATCAATGGTTGCCTAAAGTAATTCTACAGATGGTCGCTTCTAACCTTCCTTATTCTCAATTATTATTCGGTAATATTTCTTACAATATTCTTGAGTAATTTGGATATAAAGGTAGGGTGTTACAGAATAATAGGAAAATAATAGGATGAAAGTGTCCATATCTACTTCATTTTTTATTATTTAAAATTGTAAAACATGTTTCAAAAACAGTGTAAAATGTATTTTTAAAGAAATGATTTCGTATAAGAATTGAGTTTTTAAAAGCAAAACATAATAAAAGGTTTGAGATAAAATGTACCATCCTGATATTTTATGGGAAATATAATTAAAAAGAAATTAAAAGTGCATTTGGTACAGTGGTAAAGGCACATGTGGAATTCCCTAGTGACTAAGGATCAAGTCCCGTTGTCGCCTAAAATCTGGTGCGAGGTTTTTTTAGCTGGGTTTGTTTCCAACGATTTTCCTACTTAATTCAGCATTGTTTCTGACATGTTGTGGTTTCTCATTCGCTCAAGTGATGTAATAGG
The DNA here is from genome assembly GCA_030765085.1 of Allium cepa. Lineage (NCBI taxonomy): Eukaryota > Viridiplantae > Streptophyta > Magnoliopsida > Asparagales > Amaryllidaceae > Allium > Allium cepa. The sequence continues at coordinate 517,480,769 of CM060938.1, forward strand.
ACGAGATCACTAAATTTTATTGGTTATGTGATGCGTATGGGTATAAATGGATAACCATTAAGTGTATGAAAGAACCAAATTTAATCTAAATTAATCTAATGGATTATATTCACTCAAACAATCTATAAATAACCATCTAACCTAAGCCTAATCTCTTATTCAGCCGTCGCCATAGTTCTACAATAAAATCAGTGTGTATTATTCTTCCTCCTTTTCTCTACTAAATAAACAAATCTCTACCAAATTAAATTATCTTTATATATTCAAGCAATTTGGAGAATTTAGAAGAATCAAAGAGAGAAAGATTAAAGCAAAGTTTTTTTCAAATTTATGCACAGTCAACTGCCAGGTGAGTGGGAATTAATCTGAAATAGAAAAATAAAGTAGTTCAATTTCAGTTCTTTTTTAGTACATTAATATGAATTAATTTCTGTTATTAACTGAGAATAAATGTAAATTATTGCAACTTATTCTTCTTTCACTTCTTAAATCTAATTCATGTTTAGTTTAAAAGATGGGACATACAAATTATATATTCACGTTTTGCATAAATAAGATTGAAATTTATGTAAATTATTGTATCTTCTCCTTCTACTACTTCTTAATTCTAATTCATGTTTGGGATGAAATTTGGAACAAAAAAATTGTTATTCACGTTTCAAGCGTAAATAAGATTGGTTTAATTAAATTGAATAAGAATTATTACTCAATTTCTATTGGTAGAACAAGTTAGTTGAATAAATCTAGAATATGTTACTTGAATAAAATTGTGGTTTTGATTGATATAATTACATAATTTTGAACATGGTTCGGAAAAAAAATTGGGAAGTCTAATTAGCATAATTATTTGTTTCATATGTGGCCTAAAAATGTAAAAGTGGAATTTTGTGTACTTAAATGGTTTGTGGCTATTGAATAAAAAAAATGTACGGATTAAATCTCTAAAAGGAGAACATAAATTAGGGTGGAAAAAAATGTAAATTAAATGGATCCTAAAGGCTAGTGTAAATTTGTAACAAAATAATATAAAAATTATAAACAAACCATAAAGACTGAACGGATGTGAAATTGAAACACCATTTATGTAAGAAAAAAGGAAATTGTGAAATAACCAAATCAGATGCGCCTAAAGCAGATTAATGGAAATAAACAGTATGTTAACTATAACGATAAAATTAATTAATTTAGAAGCGATTTGGTAGGCAGACCTTGTAAAGGTTTGGATAGGTGTTTCATGCAGTCAAGACCAAAATATAATTTTGGTTGTACGTACTAGGAGCGGGCAAGTAGGTTGCAAGGATATTTATTACCTTTCATAGGTTGCTAGTACATGGGATAGATAACATCCGCAACCGTAGGTTTCTTCAAGCAGATCGACGCGGATGGAACATGACAAGTGTGCTTAGACATATGCTTATTTAGGCAGATCGTTGTAGGATTTTGCACAGCCGACCCAACTGCGGGCGCTCTTTCGGAGGATCGACACTTTGGATAGGGGCAAGTTCATGTTGGTGACCGAGGAGACAAGAGGATAGGAGTCAAGTTTGGCGGATCCTGACGCAACTTCGAGTTCCTACGAGGTTGTTTAAGTCGACGTCGGTCGAACGTAAGAGGTGTTTAGTCACAATGCACCGGTGAAGTGCATGACTTTCACACTGTAGCTCATTGATGAGTAAAGATAGCAGGTTTGATAGGTCGATTGACATTTAGTATTACTGCATGGTTGACTTCCCTAGAGTAACCATGGACTTTGACTTCTTAGGAACTGCATCTAAGAAGGATTCACTGCATTATATTTTCACACCCTGCGATATCTGGGGAAGACCTAGATTAAACTGTTTATTCTTTCTTCTTCATTTTATTTCTCATTCACCGAACATTATGTCTGACCCATTGCTATTTTTTCTATTTTTCCCAAATCACAGGAGGGCGGGTTTAGATTGCAGTTCTTTGCAGCTTAGAGGGTCATTGGAGCAATTCTTATCTTCAGCTTTTATTTCTTTTGTTTCATGTACTTCGTTTCTCTTTTCCATGCTTTACTCTACAGATGGGGACCTATATTGTGAACTTTGTTATGTTTTATGTTTTCATGGAGACTACTCGGTATTTTTGGTATTAGAAATAAATTTGGGATAATGTTGTTTTTATTGAAGCTGTTTTGCTATTAATGTATAGTTAGTGAAATTTTTCTTCCGCTCTAACATTTTAATCATTTTATGTCGTTTCCTTAGTCTTTGTGCTATGTTATGGATTTTCATTTCACCCAACCACCCTTTCTTCTAGTAATATCCAATTTTCAGGGTGCCTAAAGGTGCGGGGTGTCACAGTTGGTATCAGAGCTAAGGTTTCGGTAATCTTAAAAATATTTTAAAAATAAAAAGTTTTCATATAATTTTTAAAAGAAATTCCAAATAATACTTTTAAAAGTATATGTGTATATTTGGAAAGAAAAGAAATTTTTGAAATGGGTCCCTCATATATCTTCCTCCCTATCTATTGAACTATTTGTGGAGTACCTATTCCTATCTTTTTAATATCCACAGAAAGAAATATCTGAACTGCAAGATATCCCCGAAGTTCCAATCCTTAATATGCCTAATTGGTTCAGATGTTATTTGAAGGCTACAGCACGAGCAGAGCAACCAGCTAGGGATGTTGCTTTGTCGAAAGGGACTCCATCCCATCCGCTAGGCATTCTTGATTTTCCTAAGTTATGCAAGGACTACACCAACTTAGGAGGCAAGCCGTTTCTTGGCACCGAGTCATAAACTGAGGCGAGAGCTTGGATTCGTAATTGTGAATGGATATTTGGACTTATGGGATTGGAGGACTTGGCTCGGAGGCATTTGGCTTCATGGCAGTTGCATGGAGAGGCTCTTTATTGGTGGAGATTATGGAGGCTGAGGCTGATAATTTGACTTGGGCGGATTTTCTTACTAGGTTCAAGAGGAAATTCTTATCACAGGCTGAATAGGGAGTGCGGCTAGAGAAATCTATACAGCTCAAGCGAGGGGATATGACAGTTAAGGAATATGTTAATCAATTCAATGAGCTTGCCAGATTTGGACTGGACCTGATCAATACTCATCACAAGAAGGCATTGAAGTTCTCTAAGGGTTTGAGTCAGCCATTGCAGAGTTTGGCAGTGAGCCACATTCCAATGGGAGCCACTTTTGAGGGATTGGTAGAGATGGATTTACTTGCTGATACTGAGAAGAAAGAAGATGTGGTATAGAAGAGTAATGGGAAGAAGCAATGGAAAGGAAAGAGGAGAGGAGGACGAGGGTCAGGTCGAAAAAGAAAAGCTCCAAGGAAGGACTGAAAGTGCAATAATTGTGGGAAACTAGGCCATTTGCTAAGGATTGTAGAGAGGCAGGAGAGCGACCGAGACTGAGGTGCTAACTTTGTGATCAAGTGGGGCATATGAAAAAGGACTATCCGTCGAAACCCAAGGACAGTTCACAGACCTTCACAGCCTGCTCAGGCTTATGCTTTAGAGGCAGCTCCTTCCTCTAGTACTCGTCCGATTGTGGATAAGGGAAAGAAGGTGATCATCGAAGGTTTGTTATCTATCTTTGATTTTCCTTTTTCATACCCTATTTGATTCTGGAGCTTCGCACTCATTTATATCTAGTACTCTGATAGAGGGTCTTGGTCTTGATGCTTGATTAGTGACCGATCCAGTAGTATCAAATCTCGTAAGAGGATCGGCCTATTTGTCCATGTTATGTCAGGATTTGAAATTGTTTATTTTTGGGGTTGAGTTTGACTGTAGTGCCTTTGTATTGGGTATTTTTGGTTTGGATTGATTCTTGGTATGGATTGGCTATCCACATATGGCGTTGTTCTTGATTTTGATAAGAGGGTAATGAGGTTAGGCACTCACAGTGGATGTACCTAGGAGCTATCTTGTGATCCTAGAGGATCAGTCATGTTAAGCTACCTTTATTCTCTTGACTTATCGCCCGATAGTTTGAGTTCGGTATCCATTATTAGAGACTTTCCAGATGTGTTCGAGGAGGTTGCTAGCCTTCCACATCGAAGAGTGATCGAGTTCAAGATTTATCTTGTCGATAATGCCAAATTGGTTGCTTTACCGGTAAGGCATATGGCTCCTATGGAACGTCATGAGTTGAGCAAGAAGATTGGAGAAATTTTGGAGAAGGGCTTCATTTGTAGGAGCATTTCTAAGTGGGACGCACCCGTCATCTTTGCCACTAAGGCGGATGGCTTTCTCTAGCTTTGCGTGTATAATAGGGAACTTAATAAGCCGACGAAGAAGAGTCATTATCCTCTTCCCCGCATAGGCAATCTCTTCGACCGACTAGTAGGAGCCAAGGTATTTTCGAAACTCGATTTTGCCATGGGATTTCATCAGTTGCGCGTGGCGGAGGATAGCATCGAGAAGACTGCATTTAGGACTCCGGATGGGTTATTTGAGTGGTTAGTCATGCCATTTGGGCTAATTAATGCTTCGACATATTTTGCATACCCGATGAATCGAATATTTCGCAAACGTTGAACAAGTATGAGGTAGTGTTCGTCGACGACATTTTGGTTTATTCGTGAAGCCAGGAGGAGCATCCTGTTCACTTGGAAGAAGTGCTTAGGACCCCACGAGAACATAAGTTGAAAGTGAAGTTCTCCAAGTGCTACTTTTGAAGGGATGAGGTTTTCTTTTTAGGACACATCGTTTCGGAGGATGGACTTGCAGTAAATCCAGTGAAAGTGGCAGCATTACAGGGTTGGAAGACCTCTAAGAATGCCACAGATATAAGGAGCTTCCTTGGTCTTGCGGGATAGTATAGGAAGTTCATTAAGGACTTCGCTAGGATATCAGGTCCACTTACCCGCCTTACCAAGAAGAACTCAGCTTTTGTTTGGGATGCCAAGTGTGAGGATGCCTTTGGTCATTGAAGAAAGCTTTGACTACGTGCCCGTATTGGTATTAATGGAACTAAGCCTTTCACAGTTTATACGGATGCTTGTGGTATGGGGCTAGAAGCGGTAATGATGCAAGAGGGTAGGATAGTGTGCTATGCGAGACGGTTGAAAACGCATGAGAAGAACTACCCGATGCATGATCTTGAGTTGACAGCTATAGTTTTTGCTCTTAAGTCTTGGAGGCACTATCTCTTAGGAGAAAGATTTGATCTTTTCACGGATCATAAGTCTTTGAAGTATCTGTTCTCTCAGAAAGTCTTGAATTTGAGACAATAAAGATGGATGGAGTTTTTCTAGCCTCTAATGACTTTGAGATTTCCTATACCTCTGGCAAGGGTAATGTAATGGCAAATGCATTGAGTAGACGCAAAATGGTTTTACGTCCTCTATTTTTGGAATGGAAGCATTTAGAGTACATTACTGCCTTTGATTTTAGACCTCCATCGGATTTACCTCCATGATTGTTAGCAACCCTCGACATCCAGCCTACTTTGATGGAGCAGATTGGAGTAAGGAAAAAGGCAAGGTGAGGACGAAGGGTTGAAGGACATTTTAGATAAGCCTTGTAAAGGAGAGTCATCACCACATCTTAGGAGCTATACCATGGAAACTAGGGGATGGCTTAGAAGGCATGGTAGACTTTGTATTTGCCGTAGTGAGGATTTAGTAAATGCGGTGTTGGCCGAGTCACATCATTCTAGAATGACAGTGCACCCCAGTGGTGATAAGATGTACCGAGATATTAAGAGGGTATTCTATTGGCCTGAAAAGAAGAAGAGGGTGGCAGAGTATGTATCGAAGTGCATCGCTCGCCATAGGGTAAAGGCGGAATAGAATAAGCCTGGAGGACTATTGCAGCTATTGGATATTCCATTATGCAAATAGGAGAGCGTCTCTACAGACTTCGTGGATGGATTACCAAGGTCACGGAGAGCGAACACACGCATTTGGGTCATTGTGGATAGACTGACAAAGAGCACTAATTTTATACCCATCAAGAGTAATAGGATGACAGCTTCTTGGCGACTCCTTATGTAAGGGAGGTAGTTAGGCTTCATGGAGTTCCCGCCAGCATTGTGAGGGACAGAGATCCATCATTCACCAGCGGGTTTTATAGGAGTCTTCAGCAAGCCTTGGGAACGGAATTAAATCTGCACACGGCATATCACCCTCTGGAAGATGGACAAACTGAGAGGGTAAATAAGGTTTTGGAAGATTTGCTCAGATTGTGCATCACTGACTTCAAAGGGTCTTGGGAAGACCACCTACCTTTAGTGGAGTTCGCGTATAATAATAGTTACCAAGCAAGCATTGGGATGGCGTTGTTCGAGGCCCTCTATGGCAGACCATGTAGATTACCAGCCTGTTGGTGGGATACTACTAATAGGATCTTTCTTGGACTAGACTTGGTGAGGGAAACTTCTGAGAAGGTGGATTTTATTCGCAAGAGGTTGAAGACTACACAAGATAGACAAAAGTCATATGCCAACAGAAGACGTTCAGATTTGGAGTTTAAGGTTTGAGATGTGGTTTTTTTTCAAGGTTTCTCCTCTGAGAAACGTTATGATATTTGGTTTAGTGGGTAAGTTGGCATAGAGATTTATAGGACCCTTCCCTACTACCGCACGAATTGGAAAAGTGGCATACAAAGTTGATCTTCTAGATTAATTGGTAGGATTTCACGATGTTTTTCATATTTTGCATCTGAGGAAGTATCTACATGATTTCACAATAGCAGTTGAACTCGAGTAGCTAAGGGAAGTGGAGGTAGAGCACGAATCACTTATGTGTCGCACACCCACTCATATATTGAAACATGGCGTTAAGAGATTGCGCAACAAGGAAGTTCGTCAAGTGAAGGTTCAGTGGGAAGATGACCCCAAGGAGATCTAAGAAAAGAATTCGAACTTCTTATCCTTTTCTACTTGAAGATACACTTCAAATATCAAATCTTTGATCCCTTCTTAGTTAGGCACTTTTCGATAATCATTAGGTGAAACCTATGGATGGTAGCTTGGTTGTAAACATGTCATCAGGGCATGTTTTGTTTGATGGACTAAAATGATTGCAAATGGATGCCAATGTTTGTAAATGGATGCATTGCATGCACTAGATAGATAATTATTATTATGATCGGCTAACTAGGTATACACATCTGCATATGCGTGTCTGTTATCTATTGCATTTGCACATGGTTGTTTATATATATATATATATATATATATATATATATATATATATATATATATCAGTGTGTGTGTGTGGGTGTTTGTGTATAAATGGATGTTGCATACTAATGGGGCATTTGGGTGAATGATTGAAACATACATATAGAATTATCTATTATAATAGGTTAATTGCATATATTTGGTTGCATGGCATAAGCATACTTGCATTACAGAAGGTCTACTGAATCAGTAGACCGACTATTTTTCGCATTAGGTAATTTCATATGCATTTCACTTTATATAAATCATAAATTGCATTATTAAAAAATAAGGACAATGGTAGAAATGGATAATGGTTGAGTAGATGGATGTTGTTCTTAAATGCTGGTTTTTAATCACCCCGTTTTTGGAGATTTCGGAGAAAAAATCCTTTAAGGGGGAGAATGTGACACTCCAATATTTTATGGAAATATAATTAAAAAGAATTTAAAACTGCATTTGGTATGGTGGTAAAGGCGCATGTTGACTTACTTAGTGACCAGAGATCAAGTCCCATTGTCGCCTAAAATCTGGAGCGATGTTTTTTTAGCTGGTTTGTTTCTAGCGATTTTCCTACTATTTCAGCGTTGTTTCTGGCATGTGGCGGCTTCCCATTGCTCCAGTGATGTAATAGAATGAGATGGATAAATTTTATTGGTTCAGTGATGTGTATGGGTTAGAATGGATAACCAGTAAGTGTATAAAAGAACCAGATTGAATCTTAAATAATCTAATTGATTATATTCACTCAAACAATCTATAAATAAACCATTTAACCTAAACTTAATCTCTTACAACCGTCGCCACAATTCTACAGTAAGATTAGTGTGTATTATTCTTTCTCCTTTTCTCTGCAAAATAAACAAATCTCTACCAAATTAAATTGTCTATATATATTCAAGCAATTTGGGGAATTTAGAAGAATCAAAAGGAGAAAGATTAAAGCAAAGCTTTTTTCAAAATTATGCAAGCTCAAGTGCCAGGTGAGTGGGAAATAATATGAAATAAAAAATAAAATAGTTCAATTTTAGTTCTTTTCTAGCATGTTAATATGAATTAATTTATGTTATTAATTGAGAATAGATGTAAATTATTGCAACTTCTTCTTCTTTCACTTCTCAAATCTAATTCATGTTTGGTTTAAAATATGGGACATATAAATTGTCTATTCACGTTATATCACATAAATAAGATTGAAATTTATGTAAATTATTGTATCTTCTCCTTCTATCACTTCTCAATTCTAACTTATGTTTGGGTTAAAATTTGAAACAAATAAATTAACTATTCGCATTTCATGGCGTAAATAAGATTGGTATAATTAAATTGAATTAGAATTGTTATTCAATTTCTAATGATAGAACAGGTTAGTTAAATAAATTCAGAATATGTTACTGAATAAAATTGTGGTTTTGATTGATATAATTACATAATTTTGAATATGGTTTTGGAACAAATTTGGGAAGTCTAATTGGCATAACTGTTTGTTTCATATGTAGCATAAAAATGTAAAAGTGGAATGTTGTATAATTACATGGTTTATGGCTATTGGAATAAAAAAAAATATAGATTAGATTTCTAAAAGAAGAACGTAAATTAGGATGGAAAAAATGTAAATTAAATGGACCCTAAAGGCTAGTGTAAATCTATAACAAAATGGTATAAAAATTACAAACAGACCATACAGACTGAATGGACGTGAAATTGAAACACCATTTATGTAAGAAAAAAGGAAATCGTGAAATAACCAAATCGGATGTAAAAACAGCCTAAAGCGGATTAATGGAAATAAACAGTATGTAAACTGTAACGGTAAAATTAGTTAAATTGGAAGCAATTTGGTAGGCAGACCTTGTAATGGTCTTGGTAAGCGTTTCATGCAGTTAAGACCAAAATATTATTTTGGTTATATGTATTAGGAGCGGGCAAGTAGGTTCGTAAGGATGTTAGTTACCTTTCATAGGTTGTTAGTACGTAGGATAGATAGCATCCGCAATCGTAGGCTTCTTCAGGCAGATCGACGTGAATGGAATAGGACAAGTGTGCTCTGACGTAGGCTTCTTTAGGCAGATTGTTGAAGGATTTTAACCATTTTACGTTGTTGCTGTAACGACCTAGAATTTCAGTCATTTGAAATTTGTATATTTAATTGATTTTAAATACTCAAAAGTAAATTTTATTAGCCGAATAGATTTTATTTCAAATATAAGGATTTAATTGGATAATTAAATTGTTAATTTAATATTTAAAATTGTGTAAATAATTGAAAATTGAATTTAATGTGAATGAAAATGATTTATAAAGTTGTATTAAATTCTATTTGAACTAGAATTGAATTAGTGAACTTTTGAAATTGATTTAATGTTAAATTGTAGCAATTGAATATTTTAATATTTAATTGACGTATAAAAATAGCCATTTCTGAAACAGTCTCGGATTTCTACGATACTAGTTTCATTGGATCTGCAATGTTATATTACTGTAGGATTTCAAATTTCATGCCAATTGGATTTACGATTTTGTCGTAGCAAGCTAAAACACGTAGAAATTTGTTTGAGTGAAATTTTAAATTTAAATAATTCGATTCGAAAACCTATCTTCCAAATATGATCGAATTGGCTTTCGATATATGTTCCATTCTGTTCGAAAGAGGGGTAAAATATTATAAACGCCAGGCGGCATGCTTCGTTTGGAGTTCAAAATTTTTTCGGGTGAATAGTGTCGCGAAAATTTTCTATAAAATAACATTAATTTTTCATTTCTCACTAAAACCCTAGTTTCCTAGGTCTAGCCGCCGGCTTTGATTCGATAGCTGAAAATCATTCGATTTTCTTCCTTTAATATCTCCAAATCCATTAACTTTTAGAAAAATCTTCCGACTACAATAATGTAAAGCGCAGCGAGTATGATCGATACAATGGTTATGATTGGATTTCACGGAGTGGATTATTGACAAATCAAGCTTGAACAGCGCGCACATAGAGGACTATTTCTCGTCGATGGCAGCATGTGGTGGAGCCGCACTAGGCTGGGTAGTCGAGCAAGCTCCGGTGGTTCACGTGAAGATGTTCGATCGTTCTCTGGTCGAGTCTTGGAAGGTGCGGCATCAAAATTTTCAAATGGCCGATGGGTTTTGCGTGAATATGCCTGAGGGGAAGAAGATGTAAACCGTGGCCAGACGTGATCAACCATGAAATCTACGGCCTGATTTATCTAAGTTTTAAAAATAATAAAATAAAAATTTAAATTAATTATCTTTTTATTCGTATGAACTTCTGTAATGTTGTAACTTTGTCATACTAGGTCCGTTTTTGACGAAACAAGTTGCATTAGGTTCGTATTGACGAGCACTGCATTTTAGAGCCGGTTTGGAGTTAATTGGAGCTAGTGTAAATTTTAGATAAAATTAAACGATTGTTTAATTTTATTCGGAATAAAACACTACAACTGCTATTGGAATCAATGTAAGTACAACTCACTCTTTCTGACTCACTGATATTTTTGTATAAGTAAGAATAAATTTTATTTATGATGATTTATGATTGTTTGGATGATATACGATATATTATACATATTAATTGGTATTTCGATATATTCCTGCCTATTGGAGCAGATGAGATCCTATACGCTCTCGTGTATGAGCAGATGACTCTTTGATGCAAGTTTGCCTCGAAGCGAACATTGTACACGTATTCTAATATGTATATTTGTTGCAGGTGATAGGTTGGAAGGATCCACCTGGATTCCTCACCAGTATTGGTTTTATTTACAGATATTGTGATATATGATGTTATCATAGGATATATGATGTTTTAGATGTCGTGATTGATGTATTTAGTGCTGTTGCAGCATTGGGTCCATTTTTGGAATTTTAAAATGTCAAAGTGGTGATTTCAATTTAAAAGGATTTCCAAGTGATTTTGAAAATAGATGTTTTATCAAATTTTGAAGTGTTAAGGAGATGAATTTATTTATAAATAAATAAGAGTTATAATCTTTATGTTATAAAAATTATGATTTTTGTGAAATATAATGCGAACATGATCTTTGAAATATGGAGTTAACTATTTTGTAAATGGTTTAAATTGAGATTTTTGATTTATTATAAATGGTTTATATAGGAAATTTATAAAAATGATATTTTATAAATTAAAATATTGGAATTATAAAACGAGTTTTATAAGTGTTAAACGAAGTATAAATGAATCTTATAAGTGACTAAGATTTATAATTTGTGAAGTTATAAATTAACGAATTTGTAAAATAAAGAGAATTATAAGTAATTAACTTATAATTTGGATTTTTGGCAGATAATTGAGATATAAATAGAATTAGTTAATAAGGGATTTTATATATGGAAGTTTTTATAATATAGAAATGGAATTTATAAACATTGTTTTATAAATTTGAAATCAACTTATTTTGATAAGTTAAATATAGAAATTATTAAAGGAATTTCATCCACGATTTTGGATAGTGGATAATCCTTTAAATTAAATGTGAAATAGTAAAGAATTTGGTAAAGGAGATATATCCACGATTTTGGACAGTGGATAATCCTTTTAATAAATGTATAGAGTATTGACTTTGGATAAGAGAATTTATATTCACGATTTTGGGCAGTGAATAATCTTTTGAATTAAATAAATCTTTTGAGAAGTGGTATTTTAAATGGAGTTAAATGGTTTGAAGATGTTTTAAAATGTGTTAAATATCGAAACCATAGATTTCAATGTTCATTGTTGAAATAGGCATTTCCGTGAAATAAGTAAATGATGGACTATAACACTATTGTTATAGTAAATGATTTTCGAAAGAAAATATTTTATATAGTTATGGGATTTATATACCTATCTAATTTTCGAATCCCTATACTAGTGATTTTAAGTTGTCGTAATGATATTTTACGCAACATTCGTTTTGACCCAAATAAATATGTTTAAATGATTATTTTCCTTAAAGAATACAATATATAGTTAATCGTGATTTAAGTACGGAATTTTTTCAAAGTGTTGAAATAAATTGATTTGTGAAGTACTTATTATTAAATAAGTATATGGACATGTTTTCCAAAATAAAAGTGAAATGGTCTGAGAATATATCTTTTTAAAGATAATTTAAAGTGAATATTTGACAAGTGATTTAATTAATAAAAGATTAATTACGGCCTAGTGATTGCATATGATGCTAAATATTTGTTTGTTTGCTTTGATAGTTAAATAACCGACTATCAAATTTTGGCCATTTTAGTTCCTCGACTTGATGTGGGAACAATTTAGTCGTACATTTAGTACGTAGCCTTTCGTGTAGGCTTGATTATCATTCGTGTTGAGGATGTTGATTCGTGTAGTGTGGAGTATTACTCCAATCTATCGAGCTTCCATCTTGGCCCGAAGGATAGCAAGTTGAAAGTTGGATACGTGATAAGCCTATGAGATTTAGTTTCTATGTGAGGTTGAGAAACGCTTTTGCGTTGTTGGTGCGAAGAGACCAACATCGATTTATCCGAAAACCACTTTGGACCAACGTATATGTGTTCGATTGTGTAGGTTATCGATGATATTGATATTTAGGATTTTCATAGTGGGGGACAACTTGTTGTTCATTTAAGATTTAAATCCCAATATACATATAGTAGCAGTGGTCTCTTCATTATGAAATATCCAATGCAAGGACTATTCGCTACCAATCCTAGCGATTTCCCAACAGAATGTGGTAGGAAAGTACCTTCGGTTTTTCCTGTTCCTAGACAACTTGTGTGAATGTTTGTCTAACATTTCATTTCTAAAGATTACATACGTTGGTTTTTATAGACATACATCCGTGGTGGCAGAGAAGACAACTTCTCTTAGCTTAGCACCCTCCTTGAGATGTATAAGCTTAAGGGTTGTATTTTTGTGGAAGGCAATTAGAAGTCAAGGGAAATGGCCATGTGGCATTCAAAGTGATGTGATATTTGATTATGAAAGGTAATCGTTACCTCAGGCCTCATCAACCGGAAATGACCAAAACAAGGTTATATGCACCAGGGCTAAGTGGGTCACTGCCAAGTAGGATATGATCATCCTCTTCTATATATATCTTTACACGCTATGACGGCGTGTATCTGATTATTGTTGTTTGTTTGCTTAGAGGGCCCTCGATAAAGGTCGGTAATGACCGAAGGATGACATATTTGGTACTGTCTAGTTATAGAGGTGGGCCGGTCTTATGTTAGTAGAGGGCATATGTAATGTGCCTCGGGACATCCATCTAGAGGTGTACCTATTGGAAGGTAGTCCCTTCACCCGGCATTTGTATGGAAATCCAAACTCCACTACGAGCTACGATTTTGTTTGTAATGGCGTAATGAATAGCCTCGAAATGCTATATGGGTTACCATTTCGACTATGATTAATATTATTTGTATATACTAGACACTAGTATAATATAAGAGGATTTGATATGAAATGTTTTAGTTATCATAAGGTAGAAACTTGTCTGTTTATATGTGGGCGTGTCTTACGAGACACTTTTGTTTTGACAAAAGAAAAGTTTGGTAATTTAATAAATTCAGTTTAGTGTGTTTATCACGCTGGTTTACCTGATCCGGACGTTCTTCCCTTTCAATGCTCGAGTCAGACCGTGTACATTTACAGGTTCAGATTGGTGTTTTGGAGCTTCAGCAGGAGAGCTAGATAACTTCATTTTCGTATTCACATATCGGTTTTGTTGGATTATGTTCAGCATGATAGGGGTTCTTGCTTCTTGTTAGGTAGCGAACGGATGACTCTTACCCCTATATTCCCTAGTGTGAAAGGGTTGGTTGTAGTCAAGAGGATGGCCGTAAAAGCAAAACACGAGGTGTCAGTGTATGTAACGTACGCGATTTTTCGTTGCCGAAAAACCGAATAGTCATGGGTTTAAGAAAAAGAATTTAAGAAAAGAGAAGAGAAAAAGATAGAAGATGGAGAGGAAAGAAAATAGAAACAAATAGAAAAATGGAACAGACAGAAAACAAGTAACAGAGGAAAAAGAAGATAGAAATTTTTTTTAAATAGAAGAAAAAGAGAATAGGGAGGAAACAGAACAGAAAACACAGAAAAACATCAGAATCTCACAATTCGCAGTGGAACAACATATAATAATAAATGAATAATCTTTAAACAAAGAACTATATCAGTTATTACATTTCATACATTACATTTCATTACATCATATCATCAGAGTGTACAACATCATACAACAACAAACAGTAAAAGAAATACTATATAAACTAGTAATACGCCATGCCATCCATCTTGCCTCCAGCAACTCCAGAATATCCAGAATATCCTGATAAACCTAACTCTTGACTGCCCGTGTGGAAATTGGTGGGCACCCAGAGTTTAGGAAGGAAAACAATAAACTCCAAGTCAGTCATGTGACTGGTGTGAGAACTCAAAATAGTTTATTTATCTTTAAAATCAAAATAGAGGAATATTTTTAAATCAATTCGCAATGCTTTTAAAAATGAGACTACCATAAGGCCTCCCGCACACACACACAATGCAAACGCAGAATCGGAGGAGATTTCTCCTTATGATAGTCAAAGATGCTTGATACGCATTAAAAAGAACATTTGATATTATTATTAGTGCATAGTGTAGGAAAAATTCATTTCGAATGTAGAATATAAATCTTAGCCAACATACGACCATTATCGTATGCCTACTATAGCTAACTATGTTCAATAGCAGGTTACCGCCACATTCCATAGCAGGTTATACAACTAAAACCGTACAAGTTTCGTATTGTTTCTTTGGATTTCCAACGAATGATCAGGCCAAGGAACTTCCCATTGCCACATGAGAATGCCTCTGGATGGACATCCCCGAGAACCAAACCGGATCTCTACCAACACAAGGCCGGGTTACCCCTAACTGAGTAACAACTGACCGAATATGCCATCCCCAGGTCCTTTGGGACCTTTTCACCGAGCGCTCGTAATCAATTCACACAATCATAACAAAGTGTTTTCAACATGAGTAAGTATCTGGGCTCCATACCATGATACCACCCTTTTCTAGAAGGAAATGCACACATCCTAAAGGGCGCTACCCCTCATAACCTTGCTGCTTCTTTCCTGTTTTGACCATTCACGGGGTGTGAGGCTCGACGAAGTCACGTCCACAAAAACATACTTTATACAAAAGCCATGCTTTGGGTCAACAAATGATCATAGAAATGATCACCAAGATAGACGATCAAATAAACGATCCTATCACAAATAATCAACACAATGATCATTTCACAGCAACACTCAGCATGTCACATTACCAAATTGAGAATATATCGCTGATAACTTCAACTATATAACCTCTGAGCTCGTACGTCTCAGAGAAGGGTGTTAAGCTAAAAGAATAAATTCTCCGCCACCAACAGAAATATATTTGAAAGAAATCTGCTTTATATCTCAATTTGTAATGTCAGACATACAATCCATACAAGTCTGTTCCGGGCTCGAACAAAACCGAAGGCACTTACAAAGAAGTCCTTGCAATCCGGATATTCACAATCCTGATCGGATTTCCCATCACATATGGAGAACTCAATACCGGAGCAACTCGGTGCAGAGTCAATCGACAGGTCATCCTATCGCTCTTGCAAATACCGGGTCTTCAACACCGATCTTCAATGCAATTCATAACGACGTATCACATATTCGGAATGGGTTATACGACCCCATGGTCTTTTCCCGGTTAACCCGAATAGTGAGCGCTTATTCAAAAATAAGTGTGGCATTCAAATTCAAACAAATCACATCAATTACCCATTCAAAGGGAAATATTGATAGTCGGTTATTGAACTATCAATGGATATGCACAACATCACCAGATTCCAAATAATTTTCCAAATTATTTATTTTCCAAAATATCTTTACAAGATATATATTTTCAACACTTCAAAAATAAATTTATTTTTAAACAAGTTCCCCTTTCTTTTATAAATTCCATAGTGAATTTATATTTCAAAATATCTATGAATATACGATATCAATTATTCATTTTCAATTTATCTTCAAAAAGATAAATTCCCAAAATATTCACTTTATATTGGAAAACATTTCCATACTTATTTATTCATAAGTAATTCACAAATTTTATTTATTTTCAACCTTTGGAAAATATTCAATATACTTAAATCGAAATTAAGTATATATTTCATTCTTTAAGGAAATCATTCTCTTAAACATATTTATTTGGGCCAAAACGAATGTTGCGTAAAACATCGTTACGACAACCCAAAATCACTAGTATAGGGATTCGAAATTAAAATAGATATATAAATCCCAATACTATACAAAACATTTCCTTTCGGAAATCATTTACTATAACAACAGTGTTACAGTCCACCATTTCCTTTTATTTCTCGAAAACGTCTATTTCAACAATAAATGTTGAAATCTATGGTTTCGAATCTCAACACATTTTAAAACATCGTTAGATCGTTTTAATTCTATTTCAAATATCACATTCAAAACAATTTCTTTAACATATTATTCACTATTCAAAAACATGAATATACTACGTTAATCAATTTCATCCTTTAATTCATTTTATTTCAAAGGATTATTCACAGTTAGAAACGTGAATATAACTCCATTAATAGGTTTCAACAATTTGCTTATCAAAATAAGTCGTTTGCGAATTTATAAAACAACGTTTATAAATTCCTTTATTAACCTATATTAAATTCATAACTCAATTATAAACTAAAAGTTCATATTATAAGTTAAATGCTCATAAAACGATTATTTTACAAAATCGTTCTTTTGAAGACTTTCCAAATCATAAATCTTATAACTTATAAGATTCATTTATTTAACCAAACTTATTCTTCAAATAACTTCACAAAATTTATAAATCTTACTATTTATAAATTTTATTTATAACTTCACCATTTATAATTCTATAAATTTCATTCATTTATGGAATTCATTTACAATTCATTCTAACACTTATAAAAACTCGTTTTATAATTCAAATCTTTTAATTTATAAATTATCAATTTATAAATCTTTTATATAAATCAATTTATATTAATATTTTAAAACGTCTTTAAACTCCTTTAAAAACTTCATCATTTTGATTTATAAAATAATCAAATCTTATAAATCCTATATTTAAACTTTTCACAATAATTTCAAAAATCCCGATTTTACTATTTTATAAAATCATCAGCATCATATTCTCAAAAATCAGTTTTTTAACTATATTTCTCAAAAATCCTAATTTTTATAACTTTAAAAATTATAACGTTTATTTATTTAAAATAGATCAAATTCCAAACATATAGTATATTTTCAAAAATCACTTTAAAAATCATTTTAAAATTCCAAATTTGGTCTAGTGATGCTACACACCAAATAGTCAATCACGACAACAACGATATCATATATCGATATGATAATCCATCAAATATAAAAATATCTGAATTCAAATAAATACTGTTGAGGAATCCAGTTGGATCCCTCCAACCTGTTTTCCTGCATCCAAAAACATTAGCACAATACCAATTTCGCTCCAGTACGAAATTATCGCGGTATATGAGATTTAAAATATGATCCGCTTAATAACGGCGCAATAGGGTCTCATCCGCTAAACAAATAAATGCGGGAAATCAACAACTCCAATATATACATATGCCAATATATATATATATTGCTATTATATATAATACCAATTTCACTGTTTATGAAATATTCGCGGTATATGTTTTTATTAAATAACATCCGCTTACTAACGGCGCATAATGTCTATTTTAACAATCAATAGATAACAATCATCATTCAAACATGCATTCAAATATTTTAAATCTAACTATTTAAAATAAAATCGAAACTGATTCGATTGAGTGAGAAGTTCTCACCTTGATTTTAAATTCGTTTTAGCGATTTATTTCGAATAAAATTAAACGCGCGTTTAATTTTACCCGAAATTCTCACTATTTCCAAACGACTCCAATCCAATTTCATCGCGTAGTGCTCGTCCATACGATTCCAACGCAACTGGTTTCGCATTTTTTCGACCTCGTATGAAAAAGTTATGAATTTATGAAGTTTTACACGATTTATACACATAAATTTATAACTTAAATTAAAATTTTATACCCTAACAAATTACAGGCCGTAGGATCCACTGCCCCACCATCATCACCGTCCCTTCCCTCCATCTTCCTCACGTTTACTCCCTCCAGTAAATAGCCGCACACACAAGAACCCATACCCATAGATTAGGGTTTCAATTTGCACCATCAACACTCGACAATACTTCATCATACCCTCACCATCTTGAAGCCCTCCACCACCACAACACTCGGCCCCACTATGGTCAAGATCGGCTGTGTATTCACCTGGGAAAACGTGCCCAAACTCGATGCCTTCATCCCCATTTTCCCGTTGATCCACTTATCAATTTTCGATCATAGCCGTTGAATATAAGGATCTCAACGTGCTCTACATCTTTCTAGTTGTAAGTTTCTTGAATCGTTGAGTGGATGAAGAGATAAGAGGAGGAGAACGTTGAGCATTTCTGGCCGTTTATCAGGGAGGTGGCGGCTAGGGTTTTGCAAATTAGGTTTTTTTTTTCTAATTTATGAAGACTTATGGTCTATTTATAGGAAAACGAACGACACTATTCATCCCGGAAATTCCGAACTCCAATTCACGCGCCGTAACCAGCGTTTCTAGGGTTTACCCCGCGTTCCGGACACAATGGAACAGGTTTCGAAAGCTAATTCGGACATCTGTGCAAGTTATGGCAATAAGAGTTCAATTTAAATTAAACCGATTTAAATCGATTTCTAGGCGTTTTAATTTGTACCGGACAAACGGTAAATCCAATTGACACGAAATTTGAAACCTTACAATAATATCACATTACGGATCCGATGAAACTGGTTTCGTCGAAATCCGAGACTTTTTGAAAAATGGCTATTTTAACTCGCCAAATTAAAATTAAAAATAATTCGATGCGTTTCGAGCTGCCACGATCAAACGATAACTCCGATTGACACAAAAATTGAAATCCGGTAATAACTAACTATTACGGATCCAATGGAACTAGTTTCGTTCAATTTTGAGACTGTTCAAAAATTGACTATTTTCACTAGTCGATTTAAATATTAAAATATTCAATTTTCACAATTTAACTTTTAATTCGATTTTAAAAGTTCTAAAATATCATTCTAACTCCCATATGATAAAACAAAATTTTACAAATCATTTTCAATCATATTTAACTCAATTTTCAATTATTTGCATAATTTAACATATTAAATTATCGATTTAATTATCCAATTAAATCCAAAAATTCAAAATAAAATTTATTCGACTTATAAATTCACTTATTAATATTTAAAATTAATTAAA
Source organism: Allium cepa (assembly GCA_030765085.1). NCBI lineage: Eukaryota > Viridiplantae > Streptophyta > Magnoliopsida > Asparagales > Amaryllidaceae > Allium > Allium cepa. The sequence goes on from CM060938.1 coordinate 517,500,311, forward strand.
TATTCAAAAATTAATTAATAAAAATTCTGGGTCGTTACAATCTTCCCCCCTTAAAAGAATTTCGTCCTCGAAATTATTAAGTAAGAAAAGTTATAGAATTTATTAATTTTCCAAAACAAATTTCAAACTTCTTATAATAACTTACTAAGTTTTCAAATCATACTTAGTTATCTTTTCAAAAACAACTACTATTGTTTAACTTTCAACTTCAAATCAAAATTAAAGTTTTCAAAAATTTTCCAAATTTCTCAAAGTTTTTTCTAACGCCTTAAATTTCCGGAAAAATTCGCCATAGTCTCCTTTGCGCGGCTCGATCCGAAAAAAAATGACAGTATATATATCACAAATATACATCTCATCAAGTAATGAGGCATCCCGCAGGGAAAAAAGTATAAAAGTACGGTATGTATTCCGAGATATGTACCTTATATTTTATTAGCAAGCATATACGGCTAATATAGCGCAAAAGCGAGCTCCAAATGCGAAGCAAACGCGATCCGCACCTACTAAATACTCAACAAACAACATGAGAACATGCATGTAGACAATAGTATCAATATACAACATATAGCAACATAATAACTATACATGCTAACATAGCAAATGCAACAAAACAGCAAATGCAAACATCAACCAACTATCATCCAACTAATTCATAACCAATAAATATTCATTCATATTCTCATTAATATTTCATGAATTGGTTTTCAATTTAATCACATTTGATTCTTTACAGTGGATGTTTTTACTAATATTCATTTTCAATTTGTTTATATTCACTAATTCATATTCAAGTTGGTTCACTTCCAAATCAAATTCAAATCTATTTAAGATTCATTTAACTTCCAATTGGATTTCAATTACTTTAGCTTTCAATTTCATTAACACTTAACGAATTATATACAATCAATCAACTAACAACCATATAACAATCAATGTATATTAATTACAACCAAATTTCGTTTGCTTACAATTGGTTTAATTAAATTGATTTTTATTCAATTATTCAACTTTCAATAACATTAGATTTTAATGAATTAACACTTATATTCATTATTTCACATCAACTTAATTCACATTCAATTGATTAATATTCAATCCATTCATTCAATTCAATTACAAAAGTTGAACTTCATTTATATAACTCAAGTTTATATTTCCTTTTTAATTTTAAATTCATTTTTATTTACAACTCATATTCATAAATATATTCATATAGTTTCACTTCTTATATATATAAGTTTATTTCACAATTGTAAATCACTTTAATTATAATTCAATTCTTATAATTCTTTTACTTATACAATAATTCTTTTATTTAGATTATTCAAACAACTTAACAATCAACTTATATACACTTTAATAAATTTGAAAAATTATTCCTTTACATATATAAAAATATAATCAAGGTAAAATTATTTCATTTACCCAATTTTAAAATCAATATTGTGCCGAATTGTTCTATTCAAGTGTTTAGAAACCCCTTCGGCTTAGTTGTCGAGACCACGCTGACGAAGGTTCATATGCCACTCAACAAATCAATCATCACAATATAAAACAACTTTATATTCACTAACAAATACGCTCTCATAGCTATTATTACACTCAAAATCATTCTAGAGTACTACTAACTCTATCTCTAATGAGTAATACCCAACAGAACCATGGTTGTCGCTTAACCATATGCTCCGATACCACATTGTAACGTACGCGATTTTTCGTTGCCGAAAAACCGAATAGTTATGGGTTTAAGAAAAAGAATTTAAGAAAAGAGAAGAGAAAAAGATAGAAGATGGAGAGGAAAGAAAATAGAAACAAATAGAAAAATGGAACAGACAGAAAACAAGTAACAGAGGAAAAAGAAGATAGAAATTTTTTTTAAATAGAAGAAAAAGAGAATAGGGAGGAAACAGAACAGAAAACACAGAACAACATCAGAATCTCACAATTCGCAGTGGAACAACATATAATAATAAATGAATAATCTTTAAACAAAGAACTATATCAGTTATTACATTTCATACATTACATTTCATTACATCATATCATCAGAGTGTACAACATCATACAACAACAAACAGTAAAAGAAATACTATATAAACTAGTAATACGCCATGCCATCCATCTTGCCTCCAGCAACTCCAGAATATCCAGAATATCCTGATAAACCTAACTCTTGACTGCCCGTGTGGAAATTGGTGGGCACCCAGAGTTTAGGAAGGAAAACAATAAACTCCAAGTCAGTCATGTGACTGGTGTGAGAACTCAAAACAGTTTATTTATCTTTAAAATCAAAATAGAGGAATATTTTTAAATCAATTCGCAATGCTTTTAAAAATGAGACTACCATAAGGCCTCCCGCACACACACACAATGCAAACGCAGAATCGGAGGAGATTTCTCCTTATGATAGTCAAAGATGCTTGATACGCATTAAAAAGAACATTTGATATTATTATTAGTGCATAGTGTAGGAAAAATTCATTTTGAAAGTAGAATATAAATCTTAGCCAACATACGACCATTATCGTATGCCTACTATAGCTAACTATGTTCAATAGCAGGTTACCGCCACATTCCATAGCAGGTTATACAACTAAAACCGTACAAGTTTCGTATTGTTTCTTTGGATTTCCAGCGAATGATCAGGCCAAGGAACTTCCCATTGCCACATGAGAATGCCTCTGGATGGACATCCCCGAGAACCAAACCGGATCTCTACCAACACAAGGCCGGGTTACCCCTAACTGAGTAACAACTGACCGAATATGCCATCCCCCGGTCCTTTGGGACCTTTTCACCGAGCGCTCGTAATCAATTCACACAATCATAACAAAGTGTTTTCAACATGAGTAAGTATCTGGGCTCCATACCATGATACCACCCTTTTCCAGAAGGAAATGCACACGTCCTAAAGGGCGCTACCCCTCATAACCTTGCTGCTTCTTTCCTGTTTTGACCATTCACGGGGTGTGAGGCTCAACGAAGTCACGTCCACAAAAACATACTTTATACAAAAGCCATGCTTTGGGTCAACAAATGATCATAGAAATGATCACCAAGATAGACGATCAAATAAACGATCCTATCACAAATAATCAACACAATGATCATTTCACAGCAACACTCAGCATGTCACATTACCAAATTGGGAATATATCGCTGATAACTTCAACTATATAACCTCTGAGCTCATACGTGTCAGAGAAGGGTGTTAAGCTAAAAGAATAAATTCTCCGCCACCAACAGAAATATATTTGAAAGAAATCTGCTTTATATCTCAATTTGTAATGTCAGACATACAATCCATACAAGTCTGTTCCGGGCTCGAACAAAACCGAAGGCACTTACAAAGAAGTCCTTGCAATCTGGATATTCACAATCCTGATCGGATTTCCCATCACATATGGAGAACTCAATACCGGAGCAACTCGGTGCAGAGTCAATCGACAGGTCATCCTATCGCTCTTGCAAATACCGGGTCTTCAACACCGATCTTCAATGCAATTCATAACGACGTATCACATATTCGGAATGGGTTATACGACCCCATGGTCTTTTCCCGGTTAACCCGAATAGTGAGCGCTTATTCAAAAATAAGTTTGGCATTCAAATTCAAACAAATCACATCAATTACCCATTCAAAGGGAAATATTGATAGTCGGTTATTGAACTATCAATGGATATGCACAACATCACCAGATTCCAAATAATTTTCCAAATTATTTATTTTCCAAAATATCTTTACAAGATATATATTTTCAACACTTCAAAAATAAATTTATATTTATTTTTAAACAAGTTCCCCTTTCTTTTATAAATTCCATAGTGAATTTATATTTCAAAATATCTATGAATATACGATATCAATTATTCATTTTCAATTTATCTTCAAAAAGATAAATTTCCAAAATATTCACTTTATATTGGAAAACATTTCCATACTTATTTATTCATAAGTAATTCACAAATTTTATTTATTTTCAACCTTTGGAAAATATTCAATATACTTAAATCGAAATTAAGTATATATTTCATTCTTTAAGGAAATCATTCTCTTAAACATATTTATTTGGGCCAAAACGAATGTTGCGTAAAACATCGTTACGACAACCCAAAATCACTAGTATAGGGATTCGAAATTAAAATAGATATATAAATCCCAATACTATACAAAACATTTCCTTTCGGAAATCATTTACTATAACAACAGTGTTATAGTCCACCATTTCCTTTTATTTCTCGAAAACGCCTATTTCAACAATAAATGTTGAAATCTATGGTTTCGAACCTCAACACATTTTAAAACATCGTTAGATCGTTTTAATTCTATTTCAAATATCACATTCAAAACAATTTCTTTAACATATTATTCACTATTCAAAAACGTGAATATACTACGTTAATCAATTTCATCCTTTAATTCATTTTATTTCAAAGGATTATTCACAGTTAGAAACGTGAATATAACTCCACTAATAGGTTTCAATAATTTACTTATCAAAATAAGTCGTTTGCGAATTTATAAAACAACGTTTATAAATTCCTTTATTAACCTATATTAAATTCATAACTCAATTATAAACTAAAAGTTCATATTATAAATTAAATGCTCATAAAACGATTATTTTACAAAATCGTTCTTTTGAAGACTTTCCAAATCATAAATCTTATAACTTATAAGATTCATTTATTTAACCAAACTTATTCTTCAAATAACTTCACAAAATTTATAAATCTTACTATTTATAAATTTTATTTATAACTTCACCATTTATAATTCTATAAATTTCATTCATTTATGGAATTCATTTACAATTCATTCTAACACTTATAAAAACTCGTTTTATAATTCAAATCTTTTAATTTATAAATTATCAATTTATAAATCTTTTATATAAATCAATTTATATTAATATTTTAAAACGTCTTTAAACTCCTTTAAAAACTTCATCATTTTGATTTATAAAATAATCAAATCTTATAAATCCTATATTTAAACTTTTCACAATAATTTCAAAAATCCCGATTTTACTATTTTATAAACTCATCAGCATCATATTCTCAAAAATCAGTTTTTTAACTATATTTCTCAAAAATCATAATTTTTATAACTTTAAAAATTATAACGTTTATTTATTTAAAATAGATCAAATTCCAAACATATAGTATATTTTCAAAAATCACTTTAAAAATCATTTTAAAATTCCAAATTTGGTCTAGTGATGCTACACACCAAATAGTCAATCACGACAACAACGATATCATATATCGATATGATAATCCATCAAATATCAAAATATCTGAATTCAAATAGATACTGTTGAGGAATCCAGTTGGATCCCTCCAACCTGTTTTCCTGCATCCAAAAACATTAGCACAATACCAATTTCGCTCCAGTACGAAATTATCGCTGTATATGGGATTTAAAATATTATCCGCTTAATAACGGCGCAATAGGGTCTCATCCGCTAAACAAATAAATGCGGGAAATCAACAACTCCAATATATACATATGCCAATATATATATATTGCTATTATATATAATACCAATTTCACTGTTTATGAAATATTCGCGGTATATGTTTTTATTAAATAACATCCGCTTACTAACGGCGCATAATGTCTATTTTAACAATCAATAGATAACAATCATCATTCAAACATGCATTCAAATATTTTAAATCTAACTATTTAAAATAAAATCGAAACTGATTCGATTGAGTGAGAAGTTCTCACCTTGATTTTAAATTCGTTTTAGCGACTTATTTCAAATAAAATTAAACGCGCGTTTAATTTTACCCGAAATTCTCACTAACTCCAAACGACTCCAATCCAATTTCATCGCATAGTGCTTGTCCATACGATTCCAACGTAACTGGTTTCGCATTTTTTCGACCTCGTATGAAAAAGTTATGAATTTATGAAGTTTTACACGATTTATACACATAAATTTATAACTTAAATTAAAATTTTATACCCTAACAAATTACAGGCCGTAGGATCCACTGCCCCACCATCATCACCGTCCCTTCCCTCCATCTTCCTCACGTTTACTCCCTCCAGTAAATAACCGCACACACAAGAACCCATACCCATAGATTAGGGTTTCAATTTGCACCATCAACACTCGACAATACTTCATCATACCCTCACCATCTTGAAGCCCTCCACCACCACAACACTCGGCCCCACTATGGTCAAGCTCGGCTGTGTATTCACCTGGGAAAACGTGCCCAAACTCGATGCCTTCATCCCCATTTTCCCGTTGATCCACTTATCAATTTTCGATCATAGCCGTTGAATATAAGGATCTCAACGTGCTCTACATCTTTCTAGTTGTAAGTTTCTTGAATCGTTGAGTGGATGAAGAGATAAGAGGAGGAGAACGTTGAGCATTTCTAGCCGTTTATCAGGGAGGTGGCGGCTAGGGTTTTGCAAATTAGGGTTTTTTTTTTCTAATTTATGAAGACTTATGGTCTATTTATAGGAAAACGAACGACACTATTCATCCCGGAAATTCCGAACTCCGATTCACGCGCCGTAACCAGCGTTTCTAGGGTTTACCCCGCGTTCCGGACACAATGGAACAGGTTTCGAAAGCTAATTCGGACATCTGTGCAAGTTATGGCAATAAACGTTCAATTTAAATTAAACCGATTTAAATCGATTTCTAGGCGTTTTAATTTGTACCGGACAAACGGTAAATCCAATTGACACGAAATTTGAAACCTTACAATAATATCACATTACGGATCCGATGAAACTGGTTTCGTCGAAATCCGAGACTTTTTGAAAAATGGCTATTTTAACTCGCTAAATTAAAATTAAAAATAATTCGATGCGTTTCGAGCTGCCACGATCAAACAATAACTCCGATTGACACGAAAATTGAAATCCGGTAATAACTAACTATTACGGATCCAATGGAACTGGTTTCGTTCAATTCTGAGACAGTTCAAAAATTGACTATTTTCACTAGTCGATTTAAATATTAAAATATTCAATTTTCACAATTTAACTTTTAATTCGATTTTAAAAGTTCTAAAATATCATTCTAACTCCCATATGATAAAACAAAATTTTACAAATCATTTTCAATCATATTTAACTCAATTTTCAATTATTTGCATAATTTAACATATTAAATTATCGATTTAATTATCCAATTAAATCCAAAAATTCAAAATAAAATTTATTCGACTTATAAATTCACTTATTAATATTTAAAATTAATTAAATATTCAAAAATTAATTAATAAAAATTCTGGGTCGTTACAGTGTAAGCTACGGTGGAGTTCACCACTGTCTGTAGACCATCACATTTGGTATCAGAGCTTAGATTTTGTATGTTTCTAGGCTTTGATGTGTACTCGGTATAGATAGGGATAGTAGCACCCTAGATTGAGTTGAGTGTATTATATATATGAGCGCGTATTTGTTAGTGATATAAAAATGTTTTATATTGTATTTTCTTATCCATTGAGCTATTTGTGAATTCTGGTCGGTATATGGGATGTCGTATTATCGATAGGTATTTTCAAACACTTAAACGAGGCAAGTCGACATAGTATTATTTTTAAATTGGGTAAATGAAGTAATTTTACCTCGATTATATTTTATATATAAAGGAAATAATTTTTCAAAATTATTAAAGTTTAAATAAATTAATCATTTAGTTATTTGAAAATGTAAAAATATATAAATAATAAAGCTGTTTGAATAATCTAAATAAAAGCAATAATTGTAAAATACTAAATTATATAAGCAAAAGAATTATAAAATATGGAATTATAATTAATATGATATACAATTGCGAAATAATTTTATATATAAGAAATGAAACTATTTGAGTTGTGAATGAAAATGAATTTGAACTAAGAATTTAAAATTTTGAATCCTGTTGATTTTGAAAGTTGTTTTTCAAAGTTAAAGAGATTACATTGTTATAAATCTAGATTAGATAAGTGAATCTAGAATGGATCTTATATAAGTAAAGAAAAATAGTGAAATCATATAAGTAAGAAGATTTGTAAATGTGATTTATAAATAATAAAACAAAATTTAAAAGAATATAAAGCACTGAATTCACTACTGTTGCCGGGAAATAATAAAGATGATGACTACAGCATCATCAGTATCATTTTCGAGTTTCTGTGTGATTGATTTGCTACCAATAGTAAATTGAAATTGAAGTTTTGTTTTGGTAAACGAATTTGAATTTAAAATCAAGTTGATTTTGATAAATAAAATGAATATGCAGAGTAAAGAAATTTTAGTTAGCATAACAAAATATATGATTTGAAATTTAACCGAAGAAAGGTTAAATAAAGTGAATTGGATTTGAACCAGATTGGATAAGTTACTGAAGTAAGAATATAAGCTCAGATGGTAAGTGATTATATAACATGAATTTGGAAGTTTAAATAAATAAGTTGTATGACTTATAAAGCGAGAAAATGTAAGTGAAACTAATTGTTAAAATGGTTAAACAACTTTTTTAAGCAAAACAGATTCTGAATTTGAATAGTGATATGAAATTTGACTCAAGTAAAAGTTAAATAAAATAGAATTTGAATTAAATTAGAAGTGAACTTAAGCTGTATAGTGAAAGTAAATGCAAGTGGGTTGAAATGAAACATAAGTAATGTTGATGAAGTTGAATTTGATATTCAAAATGAAATAATAAAGTGAATTAATGAAATAAAGTAAAGTGATGAATATGAACTTGAGTTATATAGTGAAATTCAAATTTAGTGGTAAAATGAGTTAGCAATTGAATTAATGAACGAATTGAATGTTAATCAATCGAATGTAAATGAATTGATATGGAATAATGGATGTAAGTGTTCATTCATTAAAAGGCTAATGAAACTGGGAATTGAATAATTGAATGAAATTCAATAAGATATTAAACCAAAATTGAATGTAAATGAAGTAAATATGAATGTTGAAAGCAAAATACATAAATTTGGTTATGTTGGATATGCATTAGCTGTTAGATTGTTGTTACTTGATTGTATAGAAATTAATTAAGTGTTAATGAAATTGAATTAACCAAATTGAAAGCTAAAAATAATCGAATTGAAATTGGAAGCAATTAAATCTAAATAGAATTGAATTTGATGTAAATTGGAAGTAAACCAACTTGAATGTGAATTAGTGAATGTAAACTAATTGAATATGAATAAATGAATGTTAGTACAATCCAATGTTAATTAATCAAATGTGAATAAATTGAAAACCAATTCATTGAATATCAATAAGAAATGAATTTATATTGAATTGGTTATGGATTTATTTGATAGATATTGGTTTATTGGTGTTAGTTGGATGATAGTTGTTTGATGGTTGGATTTGTTGCTTTTAATTGCATTTGCTATATTGGCATATATAGTTGTTGTATTAATATATTTTTATTAATATTACTTCCATGTATACATGTTTCTTGTGACGCCCCACCTCTATACCCACGCTAGCCAAGAACATTACGGTGAATGCTGTCAACTAGAACGGAGAATAAGGCTGTTGAGGAGCGACCATCCATGTAATTGCTTTGTGCGGGCATCGATATGTCAGATAGTATAACATGCATTTCTTTATCAGGAGGAAATCCGACATACCGACACAAAGTCAAAGCTACTACACAGTGGCTATAATATCTTCAGAAACAAATATAGAAATAAACATAACATAAATCAGTCGCAGATAATTCATATCACAAAGGCGGAATAAGAAATGAATATTACACATAAAAGTGTACATCAGAGTAGTGGTCAAAAAGATCCACAATAATACAAAGGAATAGATACAAGTGCTAGACAAAATTATGTATACATCAAGGAGTCTGTATCTCAAATGTATACAACAAAAACTACCAAACTAGAGTAGTTAGCCAAAAGTCAAAAGATGGTTCCAGATAGGAAGCCATGAGGAAGCACCTGTAAAATCTCAGTCTGACCTGAGTATTATTTAAGAAGAAAATAATAAACGGATCAGTCTAGCTATAAATATCAGATGAAGTGATATATAATAAGAGATATGACATAAACATATAATAATCACAATGCCAAGCTGTGATAAATAAGTAATTGAAAATCAACAAGAGATTAATCAATATCACAATAATCTACTCAAGATAAAAAGGAATGTCATACTCCTAATTTCATTCACCAAGCCACAATAAATGACATATATATCAATGCCCATCGTAAAAGTTGGTGAAACATAAATTCCAGAAATCAACACACGAAATCCAGAAATCACAAAAAGGTATGTGTGAGTGGAATAACACAAGTGGTGTCTAGGCTAACCGAAAAGGTATGTGTGAATGGAATCGCACAAGTGGTGTTTAGCCTAACCAAAAAGCAAAAAGGTATGTGTGAATGGAATCACACAAGTGGTGTCTAGGCTAACCGAAAAGGTATGTGTGAATGGAATCGCACAAGTGGTGTCTAGCCTAACCAAAAAGCAAAAAGGTATGCGTGAATGGAATCACACAAGTGGTGTCTAGGATAACTGAAAAAGTATGTGTGAATGGAATCACACAAATGGTGTCTAGCCTAACCAAAAAGCAAAAAGGTATGTGTGAGCGGAATCACACAAATGGTGTCTAGGCTAACCGAATCACACAAATGGTGTCTAGGCTAACCGAAAAAGTATGTGTGAATGGAATCACACAAATGGTGTCTAGCCTAACCAAAAAGAAAAAAGGTATGTGTGAGCGGAATCACACAAATGGTGTCTAGGCTAACCGAAAAAGTATGTGTGAATGGAATCACACAAATGGTGTCTAGGCTAACCGAAAAAGTATGTGTGAATGGAATCACACAAATGGTGTCTAGCCTAACCTCGCAAACAAAGAGACATCGCACATTGCTAGTCTGAACCATAAAGATGATCGTCATGATCAACGAGAAGTGTCAATTACAATAAGCTAGTAAATATATGAGCTTAGCTTCATGTCCCATAACCACTACCTTAACTTGAATATTTACGAACAAATTGTAGATCTCCACTAGAAAATTGTCACAAGAGTTTCAATCGAACAAGTCAAAGAATTAACCGACAAAGTAAACGCAAGCGTTTCATACCACTCGTTTCACTAAGTCGTTTAATTAGATTTCTCATACTAGTGAGGTAAAGGTTTGTATATACTAATAGATTGGAAATCGGTTTGAGAAAACGAGCTTTGTAATAAAATAGTGTTGAAATCATTTGAAGAAAGAGTTTTGATATTTACTACTAGTATAGAAATCCTTTATATTTTAAAGTGACAAATCATAGAAGTGATTGTAGAAACAATCGGGCATAAAAATTCACATTCGAAGACGTGAATAAAATCCAAAGAAATCGATATAAAATCCATCAAAGTGGATATGTCTAAAATTCCTAAAGAAAAGGTCATCAAAGTCGATAATAAATGACAACAACAAAAGGGAGACAACACGAATCGATTAAAGTTGGATATTCAAACGAATTAGCAATATAGGCTAATCTGGCAAATAGTAGCAGGTCGGTCGACCGGACTCCCTGAGTCGGTCGACCGAGCCAGGGGTTGGAATGTGCTCGGGGCACCAGGTCGGTCGACCGAACCAGGGGGGTCGGTCGGCCGAACCAGAAACAGAGAAGTGCATAGCACATTTGGAAGCAGGTCGGTCGGCCGGCTCTCAGGGCTCGGTCGGCCGGACCTGTTTCCAGCCTCTTCCCTACCTATTACAAATGAGTTTCAATCTTGACCAAAATTGCATTCGCACGAGCAACGGCGCTAAGGGTTTATGTCAATCGACTACCCGACCCTATATGCTCCTCGATGCATCACCAAAAACATGTTCAAACATCAAAGTTAGGATTTTTAACGAATTGAACTCAAAACACTAAAAATTGGAATATTCACAAAAGCAATCCAAATCAAAATCAAATGCACATGAATAAGTGTTAGGAATTCATACCTAACAATAGAAGAGAATTATAAGCATCGATGTGGGATTAAAAATCTCACCTTTGAACCCAAACAATAGAAGAAGAAGCTTGAAAGCAAGCTAAGATCAATTCGTCTTCAATAACAACTCAAGAAGCTTCAATCTAAGCTTAAAAGATAAACATTTCCTAAATTAGGTTTAGGAAATTTCTGAAATCAAAGAGAGAATGAGTTGGAGAAGAAGAAGGGGATGCTTATCAATGGGTTCACTTGAGTTTGGAGCAAGAAGATGGATTTGCAAAGCAAGCTAGGGCTTAGGAATTTCTAATTCTTTTTCTCTTCCACCATTGTTGAAAGCTTGAAGAGTTAGGAATTAGAAATGAAGTAATGAAGAGTTGGAGTGGGTTGGGACTGAGTTAGTAAGTGGGTTCAGCCCAAACCAAAACCCTAAGTGAAAAAGTGTCAAAAATCAACTTTCTCCAAACATATCAAAGCTTATACTCAAAAAGGTCGCAAACGGCATTTTGAACTCAATGGGGGTGGTCTCGAGTCCTAATTCGGCTGTTTGCAAAAAGTAGCTTTTCGGACTAAAATCCGACTAACGATAAATATTTAAATAAAATATTTAAATATAAAATCGATAAATATGCGGGTTGTTACAGACTCCCCTCCTTAAAGAAATTGCGTCCTCGCAATAATTAAGAAGGAAATATAAAAAGTAACAACCATAGAAGCATATTAACACAAAAGAAAATTTGAATCAATAAGTTCACCATAAAGAGCACGAAGGAGTAAATCCGAAAGTTTTCGTTCGATGAATTCTCAAGATTTCACATGAGAAATCCTCAGGATTTGAGAACCATTGAACTTCTATCAAAAAGAATATCTTTATATCGAAGGCGCTCAACCTCCGAAGCAATGATGCGAATAGAATGTTGCTCAAAAGTCAAATTTGGTGAAACTTCAATCCCCTCAATAACACCGGGCTCAAGAATAAAAACCGGCAACATAAAAGCATTTCCATAGTTAAAAGACGTGGAAAACGTCATGAATAGCAGAAAATTGAGCCGGTGCAACGGCGTAGTACAAAAACGGTACGCCCGAGAATCTAGAAACTCGAATAATTTGGAACACCGACGTAGTACAAAAACGGTACGTCCAATGAACCAATAGACCGGAACAATGATGTAGTATAATAATGGTACATCCATTGATCCAGATAAGATGGAACATCGATGTAGTATAATAATAATACATCCGATGAACCAAACACCATAAAAGAACACCGGACACTAGTCCATAAAAGGAATGAGATAAAACTCAATAAAACGAAGTACATCAAAACATTCGATGAACTTGATAAAGAGATAATTCCCTTCAGACATCATCAAAGAATCAACCACTTGTTGCCTACGACAAAGTGCATTGGCAACACGATTTCCCTTCGGGGAATAAAAAGAATATCAAGATCATAAGATACCAGGAACTCGAGTTGACATGAAGTTCCTTATGAGAAAATAAATATTCCAAGGATTTATGATCGAGATGGAGAACAAATTCCTTCCCTAAAAATGATGATGCAAAACTCTAAAAGTAGAAACAATAACCGCGAGCACTAGATCATGAGTGGTATACTAGTCTCGATAGGCTATAATGATTTAGAAGCACAAGTGATAGCACGTTCTCCTTTGCAAGAGAATGGCATCCAAACCAACACGACTAGTATCGGTACAAACAACAAAGTCTTGGTTCCCCTTCAGGAATCACAAGAATAAGAGTATCGAAAAGAAAGAATTTCTTTTAAATAATCTTCTTTCCTAAAAAGTTAAAACTTTCAAAATTACATTTTTATTTTTATGTAATAATCTTTCTACAAAAATTTACATTTTTACAAGTCAATATATCGTGTCTGATTGTCTCATCAAAGCGTTTAGGAGATTCTTATCGATAACGTTGATCAAGCGCATCGACCAGAATTCTTAACACACTAAATGGGCAATACAATCACAAAATCGTATTCTATAGGATAAGTAAGTTTCTCAAAAACTTCTAGGAATATTCTTTGTTCGTTTTAAGAACAAAAATCCGGTTATACTTCTAAATAAATCTTATGAAAAAGATTTGCAAAATTTTAAATTGCTATTTTCATCCAAAATCAATAAGTAAAAGAATGGTCTCATCGAAATACTCATAGAATATTCGATTTATAAAGTGGATGAAATAAGCTGGACAAATTGAATGACATAATAAATCATTCATAAGAATCATAACGAGTGCGGAATGCGGTAAATGGAATGCGAATTCCCGCAACTCGTAGCCAAATGAAAACCGGTGGTAAGGTCAAACTGAAAAGACCTTAGCACCACACAAAAGATTACTTAGGTGATAATCCTAAGACAAATTCAAAAATACCGGAAAATATCTCAAACTACATGAATGAGAGAAACAACACTTTCCTTATAAGTGGGCTTAAGGAATAAAATGATGCCATCAAGTTGGAATCAAAATCATAAAGGAAAAATAGAAATCTGCTTAACAGATTGAAAATGTCGAAGATGAATAGTCCTCTCGAGAAAATAGGATATAGGCTTCATTAACGATTAAGCCAATCCTATCGCACAAATCAATTCCGGAGCCTAAGTAAAAATATCGGCTCGGAAAGAAAAATCATATAAAATAATTTTCGACATCAAATAAAAGCAAATTGAGTGTTGCGGATCTACCATCCGGATTCGCAATCCTCAAAGGAGTCATCAAGCCTAAAATATTCAAAGAAAAAGAATCGACAAGTTCTTTTGATATAAAATAGTGAGATACAAATCAACAAGGACTTGAAAAGAATATTCACAAGACAAACAAAATAAAGGATTGAATGAAAAATACCTTGGCCACGAGATGTGTTGCCAAGGGCTTGAGCCACATTCAACTTTCCCCCCCCTCTTGCCTTCACGTTTGAGGCATTGATGGATGAAATGATCTGGGCTCTTACAATAGCGACACGATTTGGGCTTTGAGCACTTATTAGCAAAATGATGCCCAGATCCACAGTTGAAGCATCTCGCACTACTAGGAGAAGGAGCCTTTGCAGCAGGCGTTGCTTGCTTACCCTTTTTGTTGGGATAAGGGCCTTGGAATTCGTTGGGTCTCTTTTTGTTGTTGAAGTTGGGTTTGGAAGCTGCTATTTCAACATCACTTTCTTTATCAGTCTCTTCAAGACGAAGAGCGATATCGACGAGTTGATCAAATGCGACTTCTAGTTTCAGGAGTAGTGGCTTCTTAAGATTTTTATTTAAGCCATAAACAAATCTCTGATTTTTCTTCATCGGGGTATTAATATACTCAATCCCGTATTTAGAAAGAGATTCGAAAGATGCGACATAGTCTGTCACAGAAGATTCACCTTGAACAAGGTCAATAAAACGCCGGGCCAAAGTTACTTTTTCAGCCTCCGGCACAAATTTCAATTCGAACCTTCCCCGGAATTGCTGCCAAGTGAGATCCGCTTCAACGATTTCAGAAATTAAAAGCTCATACCAATCTAATGCTCTTTCTTGGAGCATGCTAGAAGCCACTTGGACTCGATGTAGATCAATAAGGTTCATGCGAGAAAAGATGCGATCGCACGATTTGAGCCAAGCTTGAATTTCAATAACACTCTCGGATCTCTTGAATGGCCTTCCACCCAAATCGGTGTAGTCTCTACACAAGCGTGCAAAACCGGATCTAGGATGAGTAGGCTCTGGATTGGGTCCGGCAGCTTGAGCGTTCTTCACGAGATCTAAAAGCTGCTGAGCAGACATGTATACTCCATCCTGAGGAGTAGCACTAGATTGACCGGCGCTGGAACGGCCTGGTCTAACCATTTCTCTTCTTTAAGAAAGAAAGAAAGAAGAGGAAAAAGTTACTCTCAAGATAAATATCAAGCAATTGTTGATAGATAAAACATGGAACCATAAAGGAAAATATGATGAATCGGTACGAAGACTCGAATAAAATCCTAAAGCACGACTCCTAAGAAAGACTTAGGACGATGATCCTTGTTATAATATTCCATATTGTTCCGAAGTTTGGCTCTGATACCAAGCTGTGACACCCCACCTCTATACCCACGCTAGCCAAGAACATTACGGTGAATGCTGTCAAATAGAACGGAGAATAAGGCTGTTGAGGAGCGACCATCCATGTAATTGCTTTGTGCGAGCATCGATATGTCAGATAGTATAACATGCATTTCTTTATCAGGAGGAAATCCGACATACCGACACAAACTCAAAGCTACTACACAGTGGCTATAATATCTTCAGAAACAAATATAGAAATAAACATAACATAAATCAGTCACAAATAATTCATATCACAAAGGCGGAATAAGATATGAATATTACACATAAAAGTGTACATCAGAGTAGTGGTCAAAAAGATCCACAATAATACAAAGGAATAGATACAAGTGCTAGACAAAAATATGTATACATCATGGAGTCTGTATCTCAAATGTATACAGCAAAAACTACCAAACTAGAGTAGTTAGCCAAAAGTCAGAAGATGGTTCCAGATAGGAAGCCATGAGGAAGCACCTGTAAAATCTCAGTCTGACCCGAGTATTATTTAAGAAGAAAATAATAAACGGATCAGTCTAGCTATAAATATCAGATGAAGTGATATATAATAAGAGATATGACATAAACATATAATAATCACAATGACAAGCTGTGATAAATAAGTAATTGAAAATCAACAAGAGATTAATCAATATCACAATAATCTACTCAAGATAAAAAGGAATGTCATACTCCTAATTTCATTCACCAAGCCACAATAAATGACATATATATCAATGCCCATCGTAAAAGTTGGTGAAACATAAATTCCAGAAATCAACACACGAAATCTAGAAATCACAAAAAGGTATGTGTGAGTGGAATCACACAAGTGGTGTCTAGGCTAACCGAAAAGGTATGTGTGAATGGAATCGCACAAGTGGTGTCTAGCCTAACCAAAAAGCAAAAAGGTATGTGTGAATGGAATCACATAAGTGGTGTCTAGGCTAACCGAAAAGGTATGTGCGAATGGAATCGCACAAGTGGTGTCTAGCCTAACCAAAAAGCAAAAAGGTATGTGTGAATGGAATCACACAAGTGGTGTCTAGGCTAACCGAAAAAGTATGTGTGAATGGAATCACACAAATGGTGTCTAGCCTAACCAAAAATTAAAAAGGTATGTGTGAGCGGAATCACACAAATGGTGTCTAGGCTAACCGAAAAAGTATGTGTGAATGGAATCACACAAATGGTGTCTAGCCTAACCAAAAAGCAAAAAGGTATGTATGAGCGGAATCACACAAATGGTGTCTAGGCTAACCGAAAAAGTATATGTGAATGGAATCACACAAATGGTGTCTAGCCTAACCAAAAAGCAAAAAGGTATGTGTGAGCGGAATCACACAAATGGTGTCTAGGCTAACCGAAAAAGTATGTGTGAATGGAATCACACAAATGGTGTCTAGGCTAACCGAAAAAGTATGTGTGAATGGAATCACACAAATGGTGTCTAGCCTAACCTCGCAAACAAAGAGACATCGCACATTGCTAGTCTAAACCATAAAGATGATCGTCATGATCAACGAGAAGTGTCAATTACAATAAGCTAGTAAATATATGAGCTTAGCTTCATGTCCCATAACCACTAGCTTAACTTAAATATTTGTGAACAAATTGTAGATCTCCACTAGAAAATTGTCACAAGAGTTCCAATCGAACAAGTCCAAGAATTAACCGACAAAGTAAACGCAAGCGTTTCATACCACTCGTTTTACTAAGTCGTTTAATTAGATTTCTCATACGAGTGAGGTAAAGGTTTGTATATACTAATAGATTGGAAATCGGTTTGAGAAAACGAGCTTTGTAATAAAATAGTGTTGAAATCATTTGAAGAAAGTGTTTTGATATTTACTACTAGTATAGAAAACCTTTATATTTTAAAGTGACAAATCATAGAAGTGGTTGTAGAAACAATCGGGCATAAAAATTCACATTCGAAGACGTGAATAAAATCCAAAGAAATCGATATAAAATCCATCAAAGTGGATATATCTAAAATTCCCAAAGAAAAGGTCATCAAAGTCGATAATAAATGACAACAACAAAAGGGAGACAACACGAATCGATTAAAGTTGGATATTCAAACGAATTAGCAATATAGGCTAATCTGGCAAATAGTAGCAGGTCGGTCGACCGGACTCCCTGAGTCGGTCGACCGAGCCAGGGGTTGGAATGTGCTCGGGGCACCAGGTCGGTCGACCGAACCAGGGGGGTCGGTCGGCCGAACCAGAAACAGAGAAGTGCATAGCACATTTGGAAGCAGGTCGGTCGGCCGGCTCTCAGGGCTCGGTCGGCCGGACCTGTTTCCAGCCTCTTCCCTGCCTATTACAAATGAGGTTCAATCTTGACCAAAATTGCATTGCACGAGCAACGGCGCTAAGGGTTTATGTCAATCGACTACCCGGCCCTATATGCTCCTCGATGCATCACCAAAAACATGTTTAAACATCAAAGTTAGGATTTTTAACGAATTGAACTCAAAACACTAAAAATTGGAATATTCACAAAAGCAATCCAAATCAAAATCAAATGCACATGAATAAGTGTTAGGAATTCATACCTAACAATAGAAGAGAATTATAAGCATAGATGTGAGATTAAAAATCTCACCTTTGAACCCAAAAAATAGAAGAAGAAGCTTGAAAGCAAGCTAAGATCAATTCCTCTTCAATAACAACTCAAGAAGCTTCAATCTAAGCTTAAAAGATAAACATTTCCTAAATTAGGTTTAGGAAATTTCTGAAATCAAAGAGAGAATGAGTTGGAGAAGAAGAAGGGGATGCTTACCAATGGGTTCACTTGAGTTTGGAGCAAGAAGATGGATTTGCAAAGCAAGCTAGGGCTTAGGAATTTCTAATTCTTTTTCTCTTCCACCATTGTTGAAAGCTTGAAGAGTTAGGAATTAGAAATGAAGTAATGAAGAGTTGGAGTGGGTTGGGACTGAGTTAGTAAGTGGGTTCTGCCCAAACCAAAACCCTAAGTGAAAAAGTGGCAAAAATCAACTTTCTCCAAACATATCAAAGCTTATACTCAAAAAGGTCGCAAACGGCATTTTGAACTCAATGGGGGTGGTCTCGAGTCCTAATTCGGCTGTTTGTAAAAAGTAGCTTTTCGGACTAAAATCCGACTAACGATAAATATTTAAATAAAATATTTAAATATAAAATCGATAAATATGCGGGTTGTTACATTTCTCGTTGTTTTTTGAGTGTTTAGTAGGTGCGAATGGTGCTTGCTTCGCATTTGGAGCTCGTTTCGCACTATATTAGCCGTATATACTCGTTAATAATATATAAGGTGTAACGACCCAGAATTTTGGTCGTTAGTTTTTAAACATTTGATTCATTTTAAAATGTTGAATGTGGATTGTAATTGATTACGAATACGAAGATTTTGGTTGAATCAATAAAAAGAGTTATAATTTCAAATATGGCAATTTAATTGGATTTGGACAAATAGCGAGTTGATATTTGAAATTCGGATAATATGTGAATCTGAAAATTATGTATATGAAAACGATTTCTAAAATTTATTTTAAGTCTATTTGGAATTGTATTATAGAATTGGTCTTTTGGATGGAATCAAAAGTCGATAAGTTAAAAATTGGAATTTTTATATTAATTAATATTGGAATTTAATGTATAATAATATTGTAAATTACCAGATTTTGATATAGAATGAATCAGAATGATTTCTAATATGAATATAAATTCTATATGATTTATAATTAAGTTAGTAAAGTTTTAAAAGTTAAATTTTAAATGATTTCGACGATTTTGAAAATCGCTCGATTTAATCGACGAGTTAAAATAGCCTTTCGGGGCTCAATCTCGGAATTCGACGAAACCAGTTCCATCAGATCTGCAATATTGTATTATTATCGGATTTCTAATTTCGTAGCATTTGGATTTACCGTTTGTTCGTACGGATGAGAAACGTGTTGAAATTAAAATCAAAAATTTAATATTTTAAATCGATTCAAAAATCTATCTTCCACATACGATCGATTTAGGCTCTGAAACACGTTCCACTGTGTTCGAAGTGTAGGTAAAGCATTATAAACGCCAGGCGGCATGTCTCGTTTGGAGTTCGTTTGAAAATGCATGTAATTTTGGAAAATAATATTAAAATAATATGAATATGTGTGTGTGTATATACGGCCGAACAGTTAAACCCTAGTTCTATAAGTGTAGCCGTTGTTTCTTTTTAACGGTTGGTAAGCTTCTGTTTTCCCCCTCGATTTCTACCAAATCCACGCCTCTATACGAGAAGTTCTCAACTACAAAGTTGAAGAGCTCGCCACGAACTTCCAACCCAACGGTTAAGATCTTGTAAGGCAGCAAGGATCGGCGATGAATCGGAAGGAAGGAGCGCACGTTCGTGCATGGACTACGGCGTCGAAGGGAGGCCGAGCTTCGTGAGATTTTGGGCATTGGGGGAGTGGAACGTGGGCTACGGAGTGGCGGTGATGGATTGTAGTCTAGATGATCGGAGGATGCGCTGTGATTTAGGGTTAAAGGGCGGTTATTGGGTTCGGTTTTGACTGTGAACGAGTTGGAGAGGGAAGAGCAGGTACCGGCCATGATTTTTTGTTTCTAACTAATGGTCGTGATTTCATAAAGGATATATAAAAAAAAGAATTTATTTTTTTAATTTATATATGCAAACTTATTAATTTATATGTCATCCACACGAGGTCGAAAACGGACGAAACAGGAAGCGTCTGAATTGCAGCGACGGGATCTACGCTGCATTGTAGATATGGAGGCGTTTGGAGCAAGCTAAGTGTATTTTTCTAAAAGAAGATTTCTAGGTATAACTTAAGGATTTTAAAATTGTTTTAAAAGAATGTTTTAGAGAAATTGATCATTTTAAATTGTTTTAGAATTTTAAAGTAAATATTATTCAAATTAATTATAGTAGTAATTATTTTAAAGGTTAAATTAGTATAATGTATTAAAAGATAATTATTTAATATCTATACATTATACAATAGTTTTATTTTAAAAATAGTTTGTGGCTAAAGTTTTACGGGGAAGATTATTATTAAATTTCATAACTATTATTTTAAATAAAGTGTTTTAAGTCGTTTTATTTCAATTGTTTTAAGTGTATATTTTTGGGTAAAGTGATTTAAATTATTAAAAATCTAAACTTAATAAGACTGGTTGCTTTTCAATGGAAATAAAATATTTGGTTGAATTGATTGATTATTTGATAGTTAAATAACCAACTATCAAATCTGGACCCAAATATAACTTTGTAAATATCTTGAAGAGGTATGAGAATTATATGATACAGTTAGCGTTCGAGGTGCTATACTGTATGTATAAACTCGTTCGTTCTTCTAGTATGTTTATTAGGATATCCATCCACTAACGGTTAGAAGGTGATGTCCGATCTTATTTTCGTTTGTTTATCTCCTAAAGAACTGGAGTTGAGTTTACGGGGAAATAGTGAACGTTGTTTCGAAAAGACTGGGATCGGATTTGTGGTCCGAACGCCACTTCGATCCAATGAGTATATTCTTGTGATGAAGACAAGAGCTTGGAGTCGAAGATAGAGCAGTGAAGTGCAAGAGCTAATTGCTACTAATCCTGAGGGTGATTCCAAAATGGATGCAGTAGGAGTAGTGCCTTCGGTTTCGTTCGGACCCGGAACAGACTTGTATGGATGAACGCTTGCAGAACATTGTCAGGAGGACGATGAGCATTCTAAGTGAAATGTGTTCTAAAAAGTTAAGGCTTAGCCTCGAGCCTCATCAACCGGGAATGACTGAAAATCAGGGGATATGCAGCAAGGCTAAATGGGAAGCACCCAATTTGGGTAAGGTCATCCATGTCTAGATATCCCTTTTTGTTCGATTGTATGGGCGATTGTTGATCCCAACCGTAGGGTGATCTTATTCGGACTATCCAGTAAGGGTAGCTCCGGTTTTGTGTTGCAGGAGATCGGGAGTGGTCCTCGGTATGCTGATCTAGACCAGGTATCGTGGCAGGAGGTACCCTACTGCCTAGTCATTAGTTGGAAATCCATTCTCCCTATGTGCCCTTTACGGTTTTGATTGTAGAGCCTAGTATTGATGGAATTTAATGAATGTAACAATTTTGGCTATTTGAATAAATATTTCCACTTAGACACTATTATAATGTGAAAATTAGAAGATATACGGCAAGGCTAAGTAGGCAGCACCCAGTTAGGTAAGGCCATCCCTATCTAGATGTCCCTTTTTATTCGGCTGTGTGGGCGACTGTTGATCCCAACCGTGGGGTGATATCATTCGGACTATCCAGTAAGGGGTAGCTCCGGTCTCGTGTTGCTGGGGATTGGAAGTGGTCCTTGGTATGCTGATCTAGACTAGGTACCATGGCAGGTGGTACCCTAGTGCCTAGTTATTAGCTGGAAATCCATTCTCCCTATGTGCCCTTTACGGTTTTGATTGTAGAGCCTAGTATTGCTGGAATTTAATAAATGTAACACTTTCGGCTATTTGAATAAGTATCTGTACTTAGACACTCTTATAATATCAGAGGATTTGATAAGAAATGTTTTGGTTATCGTAAGGTAAAAACCCGACATGTTTATTTGTGGCGTGGTCATACGAGATACCTTTGATTTTCAAAGGATTTGGAAACTTTAATAATTAAGTTGAGCGTATTTTCTCACACAGGTTTTCTAGACTGACTCAGGTGTTATTTTATTACAATGCTCGAGTCAGACCGTGTATTATAGAATACATGATAGGATGCTATGAAGCTCAGGAGACGAGCTGGATGGCGAGACGTATCACACGTACTTGATGTATATTCCGCTGTGCAGTATATGCTGCGTATTCAGTTTGTGAGGACAAGTTAATATAACTATCTAGTATTTTGCTGTTGATTGTGTTGTACTATGATGATGTAATGTATAAACTGATATAGTTCTTTTTGTATAAAGATCGGTCATTATCTATCACATATTGTTCCGTTACGATTGTGAGGTTCTGTGTTGTTTTGTTTTCTCTTCTTCTACCTCCTTCTTTCTTTTCCCTCAACAATCTGTCTTTTCCGACACTCGAACGTTCAGCATGTTATACAGTGGCATATTTGCATTGATTTTCGAGGGTCGAGAAGGGGGGTTGTCACATGTGGTATTAGAGCCAAGTTGGCAACAACCTAGGCTTTGGTGGGGGAAATACTCATTAGAAATAGAGTCGGTAGTACTCTAGAATGAGTTGAGTCTAATAAAAGATACGAGAGCATAATTGTTAGTGAATATAAAACTATTTTTATATTGTGTTGACTTATCGGTTGAGTGTTTATGAATTCTGGTCGGTACAGGAAGTACAACCATATCGATAGGGGTTTCTAAAATCTTGAACAAGGTAAACCGACATAGTGTTGTTTTAAAATGGGTGAATGAAATGATTTTACCCAAAATTAAATTTTAATTAAAGAAATAATTTTCTTGAAATTATTACAGTATATATATTTGGATGCTTAGTTGTTAATATTAAAATCAAATAGGACTATAAAATCTGAAACGGTTATATATATTTATAACCAAATAGAATTGTATAGGTATGATTTATACAAAAGGAGCATAACCAAAATTTGATTTAAACCAGAATTTAAATCCTGGGAATTTTGGAAAAATGTTTTAAAATGGATTTGAACAAAAAGTTAAGGAATTTTTAAATCGTGGGAATTTTTAGAATGATTTCCAATGTGTTTGAAGGAAATAATGGAGTATTATTTTGGGAAATATTTTTGAATAGAAATTGTTTTGAAATAAATTTTTGGAAGTAAGGAAGCACTGAAGTTCAGTCATTGGAAAATAATCCTAGTGATGATGGCCACATCATCAGTATTCATTTTTGAGTTTCTAAGTGATGGATTGCTACCGTGATGATTAGTTATGATATTTGTTTGGACTTGTTTGATAAAGAAGTTTGTTTTAGGAATTTCAAAGGAAGATTGTTTTGGTAAAACCAAGTTGTTTTGTAAATCTAGGGGTATGATTTGATATACCAAAGAGGGTATGTATATTTATGATTTTAAAATAATTTGAAATAAAACCGAGTAATTGAATTCTGGGAATTCTGTTTAAAAGATATGAAAGCCAAGGGAATCAGTGTTAAATTTATAAAGTGGGGTTGATATAAATAAGAAAGGAAAATGAAATTTTTAATCCTGGAATTAAAATTTAACTTGAGTGAATAAGGTAGATTGAAATTTAACTTAAGATAAGTTAAATAAAATTAAAGTTGGATTTGGATTAAATTGGATATTTAGTGGGAAAGGTAGGATAATTGGATAAGCATAAGTATAATTATGTAATGAAATGAATACACTTAAGTCCATAAGTGTAATAAATAATTCAGAGTTATGGATATAAGATTTCAAGTAAATAAGTTTGTGAACTTATGAATAGAGAAGTGGAATGGTAAAACCTAAAGGCTAATGGTTTGATAGTATGGTGAAAGAATGGAAAAAAAGGAAAAAAAAAGGAAAAAAAAATTGAATTCTAAATGAAAGGTGAATTGAAATAGGGTAAAGTAAAATATAAAATGTGAATGGAGTTAATTAAGTAAATAAGTTTTTGAACTCATAAATTGGGAGATGAAATAATAAACCAAGATGATGATGGTTTGGCGGTAAGGTAAAAGGAAATGACCAATTTAAGAATAAATAAATGGAATAAGGATTGAATATTATTTGGAATATGGATTTGGTAAGTTGAGTGTGAAGTTAAGTTTTGAAGCTGGGTATAACTTAAGCAGTGATATAGGATGTTGATAATAAGCCTTAGAACTAATTTGTGAAATAGCTTATAAACAAATTAGCGTGGGATGAAATGTGTGTTCACTATAAGATGAAGCAAATAAATCCATGTGAATTAAATGTGAAGTGAATAGAAAGATGAAAATAAGTTGAGAGTAAAATTAATATGAAATGCAAGTGTAGGAACCATGTTATGGTATAATAAATTGTTCGAGAGTTGACTATATGATAATTCCCCAAAGTAAGTATAAAGAGGATATACTAATTAAATGGAAAGTAAATAAATTTAATGAGATTCAATTTAAAATAAGGTAGAACTTGACTACCATGGGAAACTTAACTAAAGTAATTAT
The DNA here is from genome assembly GCA_030765085.1 of Allium cepa. Taxonomy (NCBI): domain Eukaryota; kingdom Viridiplantae; phylum Streptophyta; class Magnoliopsida; order Asparagales; family Amaryllidaceae; genus Allium; species Allium cepa. The sequence continues at coordinate 517,525,450 of CM060938.1, forward strand.
GTATGAAATAGATTCATAAATAAAATTAAAATGGATGGGAATGTGTTAATGAAAGTGAAGCAAACAAAGTAGTGAATAACTTTAATAAGAATCAAATGGAAGTCGATAAATTTGGTTTAGAGTCAATATGAAGGGAATAAATTGAAGTTCAATAAAATGGATCTGCATAGATAGAAGTGAATAATGGGTGAAATAAACATAAAATTAATTGTGAATCAATTTGAAATTTGATAAGGGCGAATCTATGCAGGTAGAGTACCTAGAAACCAATTTGGAATGAATATAGTTTGTTTATTGCAAATATGAATTGAATGCAATAAATTAGTTGTAAAATATTTTGAGTTAAATGAAACATTATATAAAAATCCATGGAAAGAAAATTAAATTAGTGTTGGAACCTTAATATTGATTGTCATATATGTTTGGCATGTTTGGGCTATGTAGTTGATGCGTTTGGCTAGTTAAATAAATGAAATGTTATAAAATTTTATGGTTGTGAAAACTTATGTGCTTGTTTGAGTAAGTTGGGTACAAGAGGCAAGTGGATAGAGTTTGGGGCGCGTAAATATATATAAAATAAGCTGCTCGCTTAAAACACTAAATAAAAGGTACGCCTACGCAATGAAAATTAAGAAATGATAATATATTGTTATACATTTTACTTTCCGACCGGATGGGTCGATGTATATATATTTATCTCTTTTGTGATATTTTAAAAGGCTCTCCGTACAAAGGAGATGCTGTCAAAAATTTAAGAAGTTAGAAACAATTTGAAAGTTTTGAAAATTTTGGTTAACTAGAAAAGTTAATTTTTGAATTTTATTAAAAATCAGGGCTTTTGAATTAAAAAAGGGAGCCAATCGTTTGGATTAAAACTAAAGGGTTAGGAGAGTGAATGTGGAATTTTAATTGAGGGTGTTTTAGGGTAAGTTAATGGGTTTAGGAGCATTTTTCCTACCTTAACAAATTTCGAGGATGAAATTTTTATAAGGAAGGAGGAATGTAACGACCCAAAATTTTGGTCGTTAGTTTTTGAACATTTAATTCATTTTAAAATGTTTAATGTGGATTGTTAATTGATTTCGAATACGAAGATTTTGGTTGAATCAATAAAATGAGTTATAATTTCATATATGGCAATTTAAGTGGATTTGGATAAATAGTGAGTTAATATTTGAAATTAGGATAATATGTGAATCTGAAAATAAATGTATATGAAAATGATTTCTAAAGTTTATTTTAAGTCTAGTTGGAATTGAATTATAGAATTGGATTTTTGGATGGAATCAAAAGTCGATAAGTTAAATATTGGAATTTTTATATTGATTTAATAACGGAATTTGATATATATATATATATATATATATATATATATATATATGTATATATATAATAATGTAAATAATCAGATTTTGATTTAGAATGAATCGGAATGATTTCTAATGTGAATATAAATTCTATATGATTTATAATTAAGTTATTAAAGTTTTAAAAGTGAAATTTTAAATGATTTCGACGATTTTGAAAATCGTTCGATTTAGTCGACGAGTTAAAATAGCCTTTCGGGGCACAATCTCTAAATTCGACGAAACTAGTTCCATTGGATCCGTAATAGTGTATTATTATCGAATTTCAAATTTCATAGCGTTTGGAGTTACCATTCCTTTGTACGGGTGAGAAACGCGTTGAAATTAAAATCGAAAATTTAATATTTTAAATCGATTCAAAATGCTATCTTCCACATACGATCGATTTATTCTCCAAAACACGTTCCATTGTTTTTGGAATGTGGATAAAGCATTATAAACGCCAGGCAGCATGTCTCGTTTGGAGTTCATTTGAAAATGCATGTAATTTTGGAAAGTAATATTAAAACAATATGAATGTGTGTGTGTGTATATACGGCAGAACAGTTAAAGCCTAGTTTTATAAGTGTAGCCGCCGTTTCATTTTAATGGCCAGTAAACTTCCGTCTTCCCCTTCGATTTCTACCAAATCCACGCGTCTATACGAGAAGTTCTCAACTACAAAGTTGAAGAGCTCGTCACGAACTTCCAATCCAATGGTTAAGTTGTTGTATGGCAGCAAGGATCGGCGATGAAACGGAAGGAAGGAGCGCATGTTCGTGCATGGACTACGGCGTCGAAGGGAGGCCGAGCTTCGAGAGATTTTAAGCGTTGGGGGAGTGGAGCGTGGGCTATGGAGTGGCGGTGAAGGATTGTAGTCTAGATGATCGGAGGATGCGTGGTGATCTAGGGTTAAAGGGCGGCTATTGGGTTCGGTTTTAACTATGAACGAAGTTGGAGAGGGAAGAGCAGGTACCGGCCATGATTTCTTGTATCTAGCTAACAACCATGATTTCATAGGGGATATATAATAAAAAGAATTTTTTTAAATTAATATATGCAAACTTATAAATTTAATATCTCATCCACATGAGGTCGAAAACGGGTGAAACAGAAAGCGTCGTAATCGCAGCGACGGGATCTACGCTGCAGTACATATCTAGAGGCGGTTGGAGCAAGCGAGAATTTTAGATTTAATCGAATGGGCTCGATTTAATTTAAAATTTGAACGCTCGGCATTTTAAACTCAAGTTGAGTTGATCTCACTCACATCTGGATTTCCATAATCTATTTAAATAGTAAGAATTTAACTTATTGGTTGATTGATTGAATGTGATTATTATTATCAGTCTGGAGGTGATATTATACATAGTAGTGTGTGTGTGTGTTTATATATATATATATATATATATTGGAGTGATTGATATTCCTGCATTATATGGAGGATGAGACCCTATGTGCCCCGCATAATAGTGGACCCTTTGTACCACGATATCCCCCTCGAAGTAGGATTTGGTATTTTATTTGTTGTGCTAATGTCTGTGGATGTAGGAAAATAGATTGGAGGGATCCAACTGGATTCCTCAAAATATTGAAATTTATGTTCATAACTGTGATATGTTATTTGATATCCTATGATAGATTATATGAAAATTAAGTTATATGATGCCACGATTTGGATGAATATATTTGGTATTTTAAAATATAGAAATATAATGAATTGAGTTCTTAAAGGAAATGGAAAGAGAATTTTGGAATAAAGAATGAAATTGATGTTTTAGATATAAATAAGGATTTAAATCAAAATAAGGGTAAATTTTGTGTTAATGGATTTGGGAATTAATTTGGATAAATCGAGAAATAAATTTAAAGGGAATGTAACTCAAGAAATCAGTTTGAATCGAATATGTGTTTTGGAAATTGTGATTTAATGGATAATGAGGAATGGAAATTTGCAAACTGGATTTACAAATAAAGTGGAATATTTATCAATGGATAAGTTTGGAAGCATAGATTCACGATGGGAGTTTATAAGAAAAGGGCAATTCGTTCTTAGAAATAAAAAGGTGATTTTATTTTTAAAAGTTGAAAGTGTATTTTCCTGAAAAGCTAAGTATAACTTAAGGATTTTAAAATTGTTTTAAAAGAATGTTTTAGAGAAATTGAGTATTTTAAATTGTTTTAGAATTTTAAAGTAAATATTATTCAAATTAATTATAGTAGTAATTATTTTAAAGGTTAAATTCGTATTATGTTTTAAAAGATAATTATTTAATAGGGTTTTTAGGGTTAAGGAAAAAAGTTGGAGAAAAATTTAGTTATAGAGGCAAGAAGTATGCTTTTTAGGCCGAAGAACATTTTTTAGTGTAAACTACAGAATGATAGTTGTAACTATCATTTTCAGTTTACACTAAAAATGTCCTTCAAACTAAAAAACATACTTGCTTTCTCTAAAACTAAATTTTTTTGCAACTTCTTCCTTGTGTCTATTTTCCTGTATTTAATATTTATACTTTATACAATAGTTTTATTTTAAAAATAGTTCATGGCTAAAGTTTTACGGGAAAAATTATTATAGAATTTCGTAACTATTATTTTAAATTAAGTGTTTTAAGTAGTTTTAATTCAAATGTTTTAAGTGTATATTTTTGGGTAAAGTGATTTAAATTATTCAAAATCTAAATCTAATAAGGCTGGTTGTTTTTCGGTGGAAATAAAATATTTGGTTGAATTGGTTGATTATTTGATAGTTAAATAACCGATTATCAAATCTATACCCAAATATAACTTTGGAAATATCTAGAAGAGGTATGAGAATTATATGGTACAGTTATCGTTCGAGATGTTATATTGTATATATAAACTCGTTCGTTCTTCTAGGACGTTTATAAGGAAATACATCCACTAACGGTTAGGAGGTGATCTCCAATCTTATTTTTGTCTGTTTATTTCCTAAAGAACCGGGGTTGAGTTTACCAGGAAATAGCAAACGTTGTTTCGAAGAGACCGGGATCGGATTTGTGATCCGAAAACCACTTCGATCCAAGATTACGTTTTCATGATAAAGATAAGAGCTTGGAGTCAAAGATGGAACAGTGAAGTGCAAGGGCTAATCGCTACTAATCCTGAGGGTGATTCCAAAATAGATGTAGTAGGAGTAGTGCCTTCGGTTCCGTTAGGACCCAAAACGAACTGTATGGATGAATGCTTTCAGAATATCGTCAGAAGGACGATGAGCATTCTAAGTGAAATGTGTTCTAAAAAGACAACCCTTAGCCTTGAATCTTATCAACCGGGAATGACTGAAAATCAGGAGATATGCAGCAAGGCTAAGTGGGCAGCACCCAGTTAGGGTAAGTCCATCCCCATCTAGATGTCCCTTTTTATTTGGCTGTGTGGGCGGTTGCTGATCCCAGCCGTGGGGTTATATTTTTTGGACTATCCAGTAAGGGGTAGCTCCGGTCTTGTGTTGCAGGGGATTAGAAGTGGTCCTTGGTATGCTGATATAGACTAGGTACCGTGGCAGGTGTTACCCTAGTGCATAGTCATTAGTTGGAAATCCATTCTCACTACGCGCCCTTTACGGTTTTCATTTTAGAGCCTAGTATTGCTGGAATTTAATGAATGTAACACTTTCGGCTATTTGAATAAGTATCTGTACTTAGACACTATTATAATATCAGAGGATGTGATAAGAAATATTTTGGTTATCGTAAGGTAAAAACCCGACATGTTTATTTGTGGCGTGGTCTTATGAGATACCATTGATTTTCAAAGGATTTTGAAAACTTTAATAATTAAGTTGAGTGTATTTTCTCACGCTGGTTTTCCAGTTGACTCAGGTATTATTTTATTATAATGCTCAGGTCAGACCGAGTATTATAAAATATAGGATAGGATGCTATGGAGCTCAAGAGACGAGCTAGATGGCGAGACGTATCACACATACTTGATATATATTCCGTTGTGCAGTATAAGCTGTGTATTCAGTCTGTGAGGACAAGTTAATATAATTGTCCAGTGTTTTTCTAATGACTGTGTTGTACTCTGATGATGTAATGTTTAAACTGATATAGTTCTTTTTGTATAAAGATCAGTCATTTATCTAACATATATTGTTCTGCTGCGATTGTGAGATTCTGTGTTGTTTTGTTTTCTCTTCTTCTACCTCCTTCCTTCTTTCCCCTCAGCAATCTGTCTTTTTCGGCATTCGAAAGTTTTCCATGTTATACAGTGGCGTATTTGTGTTGATTTTCAAGGGTCGAGAAGGGCGGGTCGTCACATAAGGTACATATCTCGGATTACATATCGTGCTTTTACACTTTTTTCCCTACGGGATGCCTCATCCTCAAAGATGAGATGTATATTTGTGATATATATATTTGTGTGTATGTGTTGTGATCCTACTATGATCGAAACGTGTAAAGGAGACGTTGGTGAATTTTTTTGAAAATTTAAGGAGTTAGAATTTTTTTGAGAAATTGGAAAAATTAGCGATAACTAAATATTTTGATTTTTGAGTTAAAAGTTAAACGATATTTGTTTAGTTTGAAAGAATAATTAAGTATGGATTTGAAATTTAGAAAAAAAATTGTAAGAGGTTTAACTAATGATTTTTGGAAAAGTAAAAAAGTTTAAATGAAACTGATATCTAATTTGAATTTTTTTGGAAAAGTTAATGGATTTTGTGACTTTTTCTTACTCGGTAATTTCAAGGACGAAATTCTTTTAAGTTGGGGAGAATGTAATGACCCAGAAGTTCAATCATTTGAAATTCATATATTTAATTCATTTCAAATATTCAAAAGTAAATACTATTAGCTGAATATATTTTCTTTAAAATATAAGGATTTAATTGGATAATTAAATTGTTAATTTAATATTTGAAATTGTGTAAATAATTGAAAATTGAATTTAATGTGAATGAAAATGATTTATAATGTTGTATTAAATTCTATTTGAACTAGAATTGAATTAGTGAACTTTTGAAATTGATTTAAAATTTAAATTGTAGAAATTGAATATTTTAATATTTAATTAACGTATAAAAATAGTCATTTTGAAACAGTCTTGGATTGTGATGAAACTAGTTTCATTTGATCCGTAATGTTATATTATTGTAGGATTTCAAATTTCATGTCAATCGGATTTACGGTTTAGTTGTGGCAAGCTAAAACACATAGAAATTTGTTTAAGTGAAATTTAAAATTTAAATAATTCGATTCGAAAACCTATCTTCCAAATACGATCGAATTGACTTCCAATATATATTCCATTGTGTTCGGAATAGGGGTAAAACATTATAAACGCCAGGCGACATGCTTCGTTTGGAGTTCGAAAAATTTTCGGGTGAATAGTGTCTCGAGAATTTTCTATAAAAGGACATTAATTTTTAATTTTTCACCAAAACCCAAGTTTTCTAGGTCTAGTCGCCGGCTTTGATTCAATGGCTGAAAATCATTCGATCTTCTTCCTCTAATATCTCCAATTCCATTTACTTTTAGAAAAATCTTCCAACTACAATAATGTAGAGCGCAGTGAGTACTATCGATCCAATGGTTATGATTGGATTTCGTGGAGTGGATTATCGAAAAATCAAGCTTGAATAGAGTGCTTATAGGGGACGATTTCTCGTCGATGGTGGCATGTGGTGGAGCCGCGCTTGGATGGGTAGTCGAGCAAGCTCCGGCGGGTCACGTGAAGATGTTTGATCGTGCTCCGATCAAGTCTTGGAAGGTGCGACATTAAAATTTTCAAATGGCCTATGGGTTTTGTGTGCGTGTATATGCCAAGGGGAAGAAGATGTAAATCGCGGCCAGATGTGATCAACCATGAAATCTACGACCTGATTTATCTAAGGTTTAAAAATAATAAAATAAAAATTGAAATTAATTATCTTTTAATTCGTATAAACTTTGTAATGCTGTAACTTTGTCATACGAGGTCTTTTTTTAACGAAACAAGTTGCGTTAGGTCCGCATTGATGAGCATTACACTTTAGAGTTGGTTTAGAGTTGATTGGAGCTAGTGTAAATTTTGGGTAAAATTAAGTGGTTGTTTAATTTTATTCGGAATAAAACACTACAACTGCTATTGGAATCAATGTGAGTACGACTCACTCTTTTCTGACTCACTGGTATTTTTATATGAGTGAGAATAAATTTTATTTATGATGAATTATGATTGTTTGGATGATATAAAATATATTATATATATTGATTGGTATTTGGATATATTCCTGCCTATTGGAGCAGATGAGACCCTATACGTTCCCGTGTATGAGTGGATGACCCTTTGTGCGCGCGTCTGCCTCGAAGCGGACATTGTACACATATTCTAATATGTATATTTGTTGTAAGTGACAGGTTGGAGTGATCCAACTGGATTCCTCATCAGTATTGGTTTTATTTACAGATATTGTGATATATGCTACTACCATATGATATATGATGTTTTGGATGTCGTGTTTGATGTATTTGTGTTGTTATAGCATTGGGTCTATTTTTGGAATTTAAAAATGTTAAAGTGGTGATTTCAATTTAAAAGGATTTCCAAGTGATTTTGAAGATAGATGTTTTATTAAATTTTGAAGTGTTAAGGAGATGAATTTATTTATAAATAAATAAAGAGTTATAATTTTTATGTTATAAAAATTACGATTTTTATGAAATATAATTAGAACATGATTTTTGAAATATGGAGTTAACTATTTTTGTATATAGTTTAAATTGAGATTTTTGATTTATTATAAATGGTTTATATAAGAAATTTATAAAATTCATATTTTATAAATTAAAATATTGGAATTATAAAACGAGTTTTATAAGTGTTAAAATGAAGCATAAATGAATCTTGTAAGTGAACAAGATTTATAATTTGTGAAATTATAAGAGAATGAATTTATAAAATAAAGAGAATTATAAGTAATTAACTTATAATTTGGATTTTTGGCACATAATTGAGATATAAGTAGAATTGGTTAATAAGGAATTTTATATATGGAAGTTTTTATATTATAGATATGGAACTTATAAACATTGTTTTATAAATTTGAAATCAACTTATTTTGATAAGTTAAATACAGAAATTATAGAAGGAATTTCATCCATGATTTTGGACAGTGGATAATCCTTTAAATTAAATGTGAAATAGTAATGAATTCGGTAAAGAAGATATATCCACGATTTTGGACAGTGGATAATCCTTTTAATAATTAGGTAGAGTATTGAATTTGGATAAGAGAATTTATATTCACGATTTTGGACAGTGAATAATCTTTTGAATTAAATAAATGTTTTGGGAAGTGGTATTTTAAATGGAGTTGAATGGTTTGAAGATGTTTCAAAATGTGTTAAATATCGAATCATAGATTTCAACATTCATTGTTGAAATAGACATTTTCGAAAATAAGGAAATGATGGACTATAACTCTGTTGTTATAGTAAATGATTTTCGAAAGGAAATGTTTTGTATAGTTATGGGATTTATATACCTATCTAATTTTTGAATCCCTATTCATCTGGGTCGTCGTAACGATGTTTTACGCAACATTCATTTTGACCCAAATAAATATGTTTAAGAGAATATTTTCCTTAAAGAATACAATGAATACTTAATCGTGATTTAAGTATGTGTAGTATTTTCGAAATGTTGAAATTAAATTGATTTGTGAAGTGCTTATTATTAAATAAATATATGGAAATGTTTTCCAATATCGAAGTGAAATGGTTTGAGAATATATCTTTTTAAAGATAATTTGAAGTGAACATTTGGTAAGTGATTTTATTAATAAAAGATTAATTAAAAGAGCATAGTGATTGCATATGGTGCTAAACATTTGTTTATTTGCTTTGATAGTTAAATAACCGACTATCAAATTTGGTAATTTTAGTTCCTCGACTTGATGTGGGAACTATTTAGTCGTGCATTTAGTACATAGCCTTCTATATAGGCTTGATTATCATTTGTGTTGAGGATGTTGATTCGTGTAGTGCGGAGTATTACTCCAATATATCGAGCTTCCTTCTTGGCTCGAAGGATAGCAAGTTGAAAGTTGGAGACGTGATAAGTCTATGAGACTTAGTTTCTACATGATGTTGAGAAACGCTTTTGCGTTGTTGGTGCGAAGAGTTCGGGATCGGTTTATCCGAAAACCACTTCGGAACAACGTATATGCGTTCGATTGTGCAGGTTATCGATGATATTGATATTTAGGATTTTCATAGTGGGGGAATGCTTGTTGATCGTTTGGGTTTAAAATCCCAATATACATATAGTAGCAGTGATCTCTTCATTATGAAATATCCAATGCAAGGAATATTCGCTAATAATCCTAGGTATTTCCCAATAGGATGTTGTAGGAAAGTACCTTCGATTTGTCATATTCCTGGACAATTTGTATAGATGTTTGTCTGACATTGCATTTCTAAAGATTACGTACATTGGTCTTTACAAACGTACATCAGTGGTGGCGGAGAAGGCCACTTCTCTTATCTTAGCACCCTCCTTGAGATGTATGAGCTTAAGGGTTGAATTTTTGTGGAAGGCAATTAGTAGTAAACGGGAATGAACATGTGGCATTCAAAGTGATGTGATATGTGATTATGAAAGGTAATCGTTACCTCAGGCCTCATCAACCGAAAATGAACAAAACAGGGTTAGATGCAGCAGGGCTAAGTGGGTCGCGCCAAGTAGGATATGATCATCCTCTTCTAGACATATCTTTACACGTTATGGCATCATGTATCTTATTATTGTGGTTTGTATTCTTGGAGGGCCCTCGACAAAGGTCGGTAATGACCGGACGATGACATATTCGGTACCATCTAGTTATAGAGGTGGGTTGGTCTTATGTTGGTAGAGGGCAGATCTTTTGTGCCTCGGGACATACATCTATAGGTATACCCATCGGATGGTAGTCCCTTCGACTGGTCATTTTTATGGAAATCCAAACTCCACTATGAGCTACGATTTTGTTTGTAAAGGCGTAATGAATAGCCTCGAAATGCTATATGGGTAACCATTTCGACTATGATTAATATTATTTGTATATACTAGACACTAGTATAATATAAAAGGATTTGATATGAAATGTTTTAGTTATTATACGGTAAAAACATGTCCATGTTTATGTATGGGCGTTACTTACAAGATACTTTTATTTTGACAAAAGAAAAGTTTGGTAATTTAATAAATTCAATTGAGTGTGTTTCTCACGCTGGTTTACCAGACTGATCCACGCGTTCTTCCCTTTCAATGCTCGGACCAGACCGAGTATATTTACAGGTTCAAATTGGTGTTTTGGAGCTTCAGCAAGAGAGCTAGAGATCTTCATTTTCGTATACACGTATCTGTTTGATTATTCAATGTGATTAGTTGTTGTTTATTATCATTAATTGTAAGGATATGTTTTTATAACTGTCCAAGTCGATGATTAGTGATTGATTGTTGAACTCTGATTGATGTACGTATATACAGTTTCTATTTTGTAAAGATCATTGATATTATATTATATATTTTCCGCTGCGATGCGAGAATCTATTTTGTTCTATTTTGTTCTATCTTCTCTGTTTCTTCTCTTCTTCTCTCTTCTTTTCTTTCTCTTGAACAATCGATGCTTTTTGGGTCGGATATGTGCGGATTATTGTTGATTCAAAGGGTACAGATTTGCGGGTCGCCCCAATGACCTTAGTCACTGTGTTACGTTATGGATTTTTATTTCACCCAACCACCCTGCTTCTAGTCATGTATGATTTTTGGGGTGCCTAGAGGTGCGGGGTGTCATATAAAGATCCTAATTTTAAGAAGTAGAATCCTTGTTGGAAAAGGGCTTTAAAAGAAAAGGTTGATTTGAAGGAAAAGGAAATGAACTTTTAAAAATTTAACTGCAGTTTTAAGATTTAAGACATCAGGTTATTTTTGATTTTAATTTAAAGCTTTTAAGTTTGTACTTTTAAAGATAAAATTTTAATTGGGGTTAGGTGCTTCAAAACTTTGAAGTGTTAATTTTTGAAAAAAAAAGGCAAAACCAAACATAAATTTTAATGTGGATAGATAGGGATGACTATCTAGGTAAGATGGAGTAAAAGGTAAGGCTATGAAGAAAATAATGATTACTGCTAATAGAGTAGCAGCAAGGAATCCCCGTAGACTGTAAAGAATATTGGTCAGAACCTAGGAATGTTTTACAAGACATGTGCTCAAGCCATAAGAAGTACCCACAAAGGAGTGATGAATGGCATCAAAGTACACTTCTACGAGTTCTAGAATTATCTTGCAAAAATGGTCAAGGATAAAGAAAGTAAATACCAAAATTTGAGAATAATGTCAAGAGATTTGGATTAAGAGAAGATAACAAGATTGGATAATAAGATGGCAGACACACATAAAGGACGTTGGTATACTCTAGGTTAAGGACGGCAAGAGATATGGTGGACAAGTTGTTCCATCAAGTCAATTTGCCAATGATTTATTCTAAATGTGCATAATTTATATTTCTCACCCACCACATTATTTAGATGCACAGTTTATCACATAGTTGACTGTGATAATGGAAGTAATGAATGGACCATAATTATTAAAAACCAAAACTAAGTTAAGATACATGGGTTATAATGGAACTGCATGTTAGAAAGGTCTATTTTATTTTAATAGGGTGATGGGTCCACAACATCAAAGATGTCAATAAAAGTTGAAGGGCGGCTTGCAACAATTATTTCTTTTAGGTTTGGGTTCTAAGCATTAGTATTTTTTGTCTTATAAAACGCATACGATATCATAAGAAATGTTCCTTTTGATACTTTGTTTTCTGAATGGACTCTGAATGGACCACTATTTTAATTGGATATCTATATAAGTAAAAAAAACTCATCTAGACAATTAACTAATGCAAAGTAAATAAATAAAAAGTTGGAAGTTTATAAAATAAGAAAAGTAAAGTTAAGTCCAATATAGTAATAAAGGTTTAGGAGATAAATTTTGGAGAGAAAGGACAGGGAAAGGTTGTTGTGATACCACGTGTTACTCTCTGTACACCTTAAAAGCTAAAATTTATAAATGAACTACTGTGTTGTTATTCTAAAATAAATCAAAAGGTTTTTGAAATCGACATTTACCGTGTAATAGAATAGAGTTTATTGTGGACCTTAAGCTATTGGCTAAACCCAAACAGCGTAGGACGTGGTATGAATTGTTTCGAAAGAAAATACTGTATACATTTTTGGGAATTTTTGTTCAAAATCCTCTGATTTTACAATAAAATGCATTTGTGAAAACTTTGAAAAAAATGGATCTTCAAATTGTTTCCAACTATTTCATAATTTTAATTTAAAATATTTTGAGTAGAAAAAGGTAAAAAAATTATTTTTAAAATGCCATATACCTAGCTTAGAGAAAAAATCGATGAGTTAGCAAGTATCAATTTTATTTGTGCAGCAGAAGTGACAGAAAAATAAAAGGTAGTTAGTGACGAGGGAAATAACTGTTTTGGCTATTGAATCTCTTTTTCCATACCTTTTCGATAGATGAAACAAAATTTGTTTCAAAGTAACTTTGTTTTAAAATTTTAAAAGTAAACTTCTTTATTTGGACTATACTTGAAAAAGTTCAAAACGAATCGGGGGCAAAAGTGAACTTCCAAGATATAATGGAAATGGGTAAGCAAGAGAAGGATAAAAATATGAAATTCTCCATCTAAACTCTTTTTCGGCATAAAGAATGTAGGTTTAGAAACTTGAATTTTCCAAATTTGAATGTTAGCAATGGTGTGTTAGGATCACGAAATGTAGGGGTTAGATGCAAAATTGGTCGAACTATACTTCTATTTGTGGAAGTATGGGAAAATTTGAATGCAAAAGCAAAGTTTTTGATTTCTTAAAAATTGCATACATGTAGAACTGCCAATATATATAGGTTAATTGCACCATATTTTCAAAATTGTTTTAAAGGATTTATTCATATAGGATGCGCCAATTTAGAATTATTTTACATACATGCTACATAAGTTGTGATACACCATGCACTTATAGACTATTGATTGCAAGATTATTATACACAAGTTGGTTGGTTAGTTTAGAATGGTTGCATGATATGTTTATGATTTAGTCCTTGAGGAATTTCGGAGAGGAAATTCTTTTAAGGGAGGAAAAAGTAACACCCCATAATTTTAACGATGATTAAATAAAAAGAAGTTTATTAACAATTAGTAACACCAAAAGTATATTACAAACATCAGAATTCGACTACCAACTTGCACGTTGGATTCATGGCGATTTTTCTAATCAATTATCATATATAAAGTTTTTCGGTCGAAGTTCAAATGAAAAAATTATTGGCTTTTAAAATTTATGAATCAGAAATAATTATATATATAATTAAGGAATAAATGTAATTAACTAACGTTAACAAATACTTAGCTCTAAAGCACATTAACGTTAGTTGTATCTGATAAATAAATATAAAATAATGTTTTAACTGAAAGAAATAATATGTAACATTATTGGACAACCGGTCGACCAGTGGTGCACAAGCGGTCGATCGCTTGAGTATATCGGCTGTACATTAAACTTAGGCCAAAATCCGAGTTTAAAATAAAAAAAAATCTAACGCATGGCATTGATTTGAATCCCTATAAATACGAGCCTAACCCCTCACTTTTCTTCTCATATTTTCTAAAGCAACGACGAAGCTCTGCATTTTCTCTTCTCCACAAATTTTTAAACCAAAATAAATATACATACGTATGTACAAGTAGAGATAGTAGAGGATTATAGAGAAGAAGAATAGATTCGAATCAAATCGTCAAAAGATAAGGTAAATTATAAATTCGAATCTAAAATCTAATTTAAATCAAAATCTCTTATTTAATCTAGATTTCCGATATGTGTGTGTAATATATGTGTGTGTGTTTGTGGTATTTGTATTCAAATAGGAAGAGTATAGGGAGTCAAGTTTGAGTAATAGAGATTAGATCTAGAGATTTTGGAAAGCTAAAAAAGCGAGTGCAAAATTATATATTTTTATATAATATTCGGTTTATATTGTTGTAAATCTGTTATTGTATGTCTAAATGCAATTTAGGAGTCATGGGCCAATTATACACGTGTAATGAATTTGTAAACCCTACTTACATATTCCATGTCTGATAACTTGTATTTAATATTGTATGTACTCGAATTTGGAAAGTACTGGGTAGTAGTAGCCCTTGAATCTAGTATTGGAAGTAGTAGTCCCTGAATTTGATAAATTCTATTGTAATTGTAGATTTTTTGATTAGTTGATTATGAAGTAAATGTAAATTAGAAGTTATCACAATAAATTGTTGGGATTTAAGTGCTATTTGACTCATTGGAATGTAGGGTGTTGCAATGTAAATTTATATAGATTATCAAGTTCAGTTTTGGAAATAAAAGTATATCGTTTGAAATAACAAGGAATACACCTAAAAGAAAGAGATGTATAAAATAGTGATATTTTACCGTACTTTGTACTGTTACTTCGATAACTGCAAAATTCAATCCCTTGTAATCTCAAACATAACACAAATTCCCTTTTTGGATAATATATGGATATTTTCAGTGCTAACCTTTCCTTTTGGAAAGATGTGATTCCAATACTTTAAAATGTAAAAGTCCCTAAATATGAATTAAAGATTTGTAAAGAGATAACAAATAGATGTCCAACTGTAAAATTAACATATGCAATAAAGAAAAGTTGGAAATCAAATAATAAATGACAAAGGCAAGTAAGGTATAGGATGAACAAAGATGAGTTGAACGTTAAGTAAGCGACACATGGTAAGTAAGTAATAAAATGAGTAAGTAACGAGGTTAGCAACCAAAATAAGATGGTTAAAAGGAAAAACGAATGGTAAATATATTTAATAATAAAATGGGGAAGTAAATGGTTAAGGATATTTAAATCTTTTAAGGTAAAAGGTAGCGGTAAAAGATACTAAATTTACATTAATGGAATAAGGAGTAAATGAATGAAAAAGCAAAGGAATATTATTAACCATTAAATATTAGAGACGTAATAACTAAACAAGTTTGAATACACACACACACACTCAAAAACGTACATACATACATATATACATACACATACATATATTTTGTAGCCTCAAGTATGCATTTATGACGGGTGTTAATTAGTAAATTAGCTAATAACTTAGATTAAATGACAATGATCTAGTCAATAAACTGGGTTGTAATGTGAGGTCAGTAGTGTTACACAACATAAATATGCCCACCGCAAGGGGTTACCATCAGTTATGTATACATTATACTGATGTGGGACATATCCAACTTTAGGGCCGATTAAATTATATACACTTGTGCATAGGTGAAGGAGTACTCCGGTTGGGTCTGCTTTAACTTTTTAGTACGGGTATTTCCTTAATTGCATTAGGAAATCTAAATAGGACGGTAAGCAAGGCTTTGGCACTATGTCAGTGTGTTTAATACCATATTAGGGAGTAAGAGCTGTATATAGGTCGAAAACGTCATTGGTCCTGAGCGGTCAGCGGAAAGACGAGGGTTACACCTAAATGGGCTACACTACCTACTAGTGTAGGTGACGTTTCGATCATGCATTGCCATATTTGTTTGCTAGTTTGTTCATTTGAAGGCAATGCTAGATAACCCTTAAAAAAAGGTCTTCCAAATGATTAGGGTAGTCCGAGGAGCTGATTCCTCGATAGTTCAAAGAGCTGAATCCTCAATTGTCTATAGACAAGTGTCCATAATATGAAGCAGTTAGGTAAATCCCTAGAATGAGATAGAATACGACTAAAATATTATGACGCCACTATTAGGAACTATGGGAGTTCCTTGTTATGCGTGACGATGAGGATGTGATACTGCATTGATGATGGATCCTGACAAGTTGTTGGATTACAGAACTAGCGGGAATGATATCTTGGTCCAAAGGGGGACCGTGGTACTTATATATTATATTATATGTATGTAGTTTTGGCCTACTTCGTGTAGATGGGGCATATCTTATGCGTACGTGGAGTCGAGATGAAAAATAAAAGGAGACAACATGTGGTAGAAGGGAATCGACATAAACTAGTGTTATGCATAAAGTGTATAGTTTACCATTCACCAGAATGTTGTTCTGACCTCTCCACATTATAACCCATAGGATAGATTTAAAGGGACAAGTACTGGTGTAAGGCAGGAATAGTTGAAGGGCGGGTTTCCTTATGCATGCTCGGCATTGATAAGGACACTAGATATTGGAAATGTCAATCTTGGTCAATAACTATATAATTTATTATACTTTACTATTCCACTATGAGTTATATCGATAGTGCTATGATATGCATTTATTTATTTACTTGTAGGATACCAAACCAACGATTCGTATTTTGATGGACTAAGGTTTTCAATTTAGCAAAAATTCAAGCCTACTGGGCGCGTGTTGTCATAGGCTGTTATAATTGTCCAGGCCGATGATAGTACTTAGGATTGTAACCCTAAAATTCCATGTATCTTAGAGTAGCACTTTGTGTTGTCTTTTGATATTAGATGTTATCATTTCATGGTGAGATTAGGATGTTTTATCCTTTCTTTCCTTGTTCCTTTTCTTTTTTCCTTTTACCGTAACAAATTATTCATTCAACACTTGAGTGCTCGGCATGTGAATGTTGTAGATGTATTAGTGTCAATGTTTGGGGGTCGAAAAAGAGAATCATTACAATATATATAATGACGGGTACTATAATTCTCAAAGCAGTGAAGACTATGATCATGTAAGAGGACATCTTTATATGTCGCTCTTGAGATTATGTAATTATTATATATCATCTGAACAATGTAATTGTGGGGTTATGAGGTTAAATTGTAATGAATTTGTAAATTAACGAATGAAAGTTCTTGTTGAAAATTTGTAAATTTGTAAATTCTAGTGCTTCTAATGTTAATGATATAATAATTGATATCATTTTGTCACTGGAAAATAATGCTAAGGATGACTGTAGCATTACTAAAATTTGTTTTCGATCCGCAAAATGGGGATGTTACACTTATGACCTACTGCATTTGGAGGATGTGGTGCTTGTTGACCTTCATGTCGCTAGTCTTCAAATTATTCTAGCACTCGTGAGATGCTCGACGTATAGAGGATGAGTAGGTGGACATAGGAGCTAGATACACACCGGTTAGCATAGGCCCTTCCTTTGATAACCATCCTGCTCGTGTGCCTTTAATCTAAGTCACACTTCGTGCCCCCGGTGTAGAAAAATTTACAGGGGCAAAAACTAGCAGTTGTGGCATAGGGCCCTTTCTCTGTCTTTAATTAAAGGTAGCGAGGGGACCAATCTAATGATGATAGCCTTAACCTTAGTTAAGTTGTCTTTCCTATTGAGGTTTTGTTAATTCTCTGTTTTTTGCAGTAGTTTTCCTAAACCTTGCTCGGTTGGCTAACAGGGCTGGCTCAAGGGGTGCTTCCTAGGGACACTTGCGCCACAGCCCTACGGCACTGTCATAACTCATCAGCGGACCACCTCGATTCCTTTATCTGTCCACTCTAAGGAAACATCATTCCTCTGGCTGATTTTCCTTCATAGCACCAACCATCTACCTAAGGTATCTACCCACTTGAGTCCAACACTAATGTTAGAGAGTATGTGGTCGAAAAGGCCACAACTGGACAAGTGGAAAAGCTCCGGTGGTGGGTTTGCCTTCGAATTCTCAAGGGTGGAAGATGTAATTGGAACCTTGTCAAGGGTGACCAGTCTGAAGTGGTCGATTTCACCATTCTAAGGATGTCTTAGGAAAGGGACGAAGCTGATATGCTTATGCTCCAAAAATCGCTGGCCGAGGTGGCTTCGAAGGCCATAGCTTAGGGGGGTCGATCGAAGTCTAGGTAGGGACCTCATTTTTTTGAGGTAGCAGTACAAACTAAGCTAAAGAAGAACTATCAGGTAAGGGTTCTCAAACTTAGCAGCTTTTTCGTTCCCTTTTATAGTTTTACAACTTCTAGTATTTGACCCATGGTGTACGCTGGACCTCGTGCCCTCCAAATCCACATAGGCCTGTAAGCGCCAAGGAAGCAGGTCAACGATGAGGCCATGGCTCATCAACTGGCAGAAGGAAGAGTGGCTGAGTTTAGTACTGGGCTTTCGAGGCTAAAGGGGCAAGATAAATGGCAGAAGCAACCAAGGACACAATAGTTAAGACACATTCTGAAGGGAAGGAGAGTCCCAAGGGGGAGAATAATTGACTGCTAGGAGATTTGGAGATCAACATCAAGGAGGCAGACCGACTGAGGGGCCTTTGTGGCTGCACCTATGCTATATGACCAAGGACTAGCAGGTATAGGCAGAGGATGCTCTAGAGAAAGAGTCGAGTGATAGGTTGCTATGCTTAAAATGATTTTCGAGGCCAATCACTGCCTCTTCTAATTGTCTGTGTTCTCCCTCTGCTGATTATAATAAAGTCTGCCAAGAGGTAGTGGTGGAGATGATAAATGCAGGTCGGACTACCCCATCGATCTTGGCCTCAAAGCATATCTCTTCATTGACCAATTCCATAGTGGACTGCCCGTAGTTGTTGCTCCAGTGGTGGACAACGATAAGCCTTGTTGCTCCTTTGAGAAGTAGGGTGAATCGCTAGCTTATTTTCATTTTCGTAATAGTTTGTAGAGAGGGCGAGGTCCTTAAATTTTCATAATGAAAAACTATTTTGCATTATGGATGTTGGTTATTGATTTTATTATATATAAAATCTCTATTTTGGTAACATTATTTAGAATATTTAATTATTCAAATTAAATAAAATAATGTGAAGATTAATAGATTGAGATTTGATTGAGTCATGGGTAGTCGTGCCATGTTAATGTGCAAAGTAAAATGAAATAACATAAGCCAATGTGTTAGGAAGTGAGAAGGGAAATATGGAAAATAGGAAATACTTATACACTAAACCCTTAGGAGATAGAAACTCATGTTCATTTCATTTTACTCAAACTAAAAACACTAAGGCCGGCAATTATTTTCACTCTCAAGAAGAAGATTAAAGCTAGGATTCAAAAGAAGGGAAACAATCAACTAAGTCAACATCAAATCTCACATCCATAATCTCAAAGCTACGGTGAACAATATTACATCCCATAATTTTTGTTTTTCGATTTTAAGACTAAGATGCGAAATGTTTTGCAAGTATATGTCATGTTTTGATGATTAAAGTTACATATATTTATTTGTTGGTGAAATATGCATGTTCATACTTGTTTTTATGATATGTTTGGTAAGAAATCCCTAATAAATGACATCCAATTACCTTGAAATTTTAAATATAGGTCAAAAAAATCATAGATGGGTTTCAATTTTCTTAATTTTCCGAATTATGATGGATTTTATATTAATTTTCTAGTGAAGGAAATTATTTATTGGGTTACAAATTATTTTTGGCTAAAATAATAATTATTTGGGCTTTAAATTTTTATATGTTATGCAACATATTAAAATAGATTTTCTAGTATTTTTCCAGATTTTTCCTAAGTGCTTTAATGAATATATAAAATTATTTAAGATATCAGACATAAATGTTTTGTATATTTAGTTAATGAGAAAGGGCATTTTGTAAAATAAAATGTTACTAATTTTAAAAATAATGGCAGCACATTTATGAAAAGAATTTGTTAACCAATAATAATTTGACAAACAAAGGCAATTTAGTTGAAAAGTTATCCTTTTTAAATTAAAAACAAAGAAATCATACTTTTAGCATGTTTCAGCCTATTACAGCAGTAAACCTTCCGACCCAGACCTTCCCACAAGGTCGAAAGGTTCTAAAGTTTCGACAAGGTTAAACCAATGCATATGGTATCAAGCTACTTAGTACGTAATGAATTGGACAGAGACGAAGGGTTCTTAGTCGAAAGGTTAATGGCCAAAGAGGTTGGCGTATGTTTGTTTTATAAACCAAAGTTTTCACCTGCTTTGCTTTTGCATTAGAGCTTTCGACTTGGTTACCTTTTACCAGATCAAAATGTTTAAAAGAAAGGTTTTAAGCCTTTCAACAAGTCGAAAGGTTACTGCTGATACTTTGTTTTGAAACCTTCCGACATAGTCGAAAGGTTACTGCTACTTTATATAAATGTTTTGTTTTGAAACTTCCAACAAATTCGAAGCGTTTACTTTGATTGATCTCGAAAGGTTTACTTTTTTAAAAACTATCTGCTTCTCCATGCTTTCAAAAGGAAGCTTTCGTCTTAGGTGATTTACCCTTGTTTTATAAATTGAACTATAACCCAAAGCTTTCGAAAGAGTTGTTTTAAAAGATGCTTTAAAGCTTTTGAAGCAGAGCTTTTGACTTAGCCGAAAGGTTGCTTCCAATGGATCGAAAGGTTTTAAAAGAATGTTTTCCATCTATTATAAATTGATCCAAAAAAGTTTTCGAAATGTTGCGTTAAAGAAGAGTTAATGCTTTTGAAAATATTTGTTTACTGAATGGTTATAAAAGTGGTCGAAAGCAACGCTTTCAAAGGGGTTGAAAGCCAAGCTTTCGATGGAATCACAAGGTAACTTTTCAAAGGGGTTGAAAGGTAGCTTCCGACTAGGTCGAAAGATTTATTTTCTAAATGATTTCATAAGGTTTTAAATGGAAGAGTTTCCAAAGGTTTTCCAAATCACTATTTCAAGTGTTTTTAAAAAAGGATGTCTAAGGTTTTATTGCTTTCAAAAGAGGTGATTTCAAAGGTTTTGAAAGGTTTGAATTTCAACGGTTTTGAAGTTCAATGGTTTCGAAAGGTTTGATTTTCAAGGGGTTTAAGGGTACCAATGAAAACTATAAATGAATAAAACCTAAGTTAGGGACACTAATGGAAATAGGTTAATCATGGGGCTAAGATGAGATGATAAGATTCATGGGGCTAGCATGAATCAAGTGGAAAATTGATGGGTTCATAGTTATCCTAGGTAAAGTATGGAATGTTCGATGGATAGTCCCCATATGATTGAAGAAGGATTCACATTATCCTAGGGAAACTATGGGATGTGTGATGGATAGTCAACATCATGTCGGGGATGGATAGTCTCTATAGGATTAAAGAAAGGTTCATAGTTATTCTAATAAAACTATGGGATGTGAGATGGATTTTCCGCATCAGTTTGAGCAAATTAAATGTGAGATGGATACTCCGCATCAGTTTGAGTAAAATGAATGCGAGACGGATAGTTCGAATTATTTTGAGTAAAATGAATGTGGGATGAATAGTCCCTCTTTCATGCAGGTAAAGTCTAAAATGGGATGGGTAGTCCTTGAAAATATAAGACGAATAGTCAGTTGAAACTTAGATATTTAGATTAATTAGTGTGGGATGGGGGAATCCTAATTTTTTTTAAGTATGCATATCACCATAATGTTTTAAAAATATATGTTTTAACCATTGTGGATGCAGGATCACAACATATGGTTTTATGAAAGGTTTAGCAAAAGATATGTTTTAAAAGAATGTTAGAGAGGGGAAACCCGTTCTGCTAAGCAGCGTGGTATCACTTAACATATTTAATCGGAATGTATAGTATTATTCGTACCAGGCTTTATGTCTGACTCAAAGTTTATATTTTCCCATTAAACTCTCGGGTGCTCAAAATTAATTTGAGTAGGCTGGGGGATTAAGGTCTTTTTCAGGTTTTAGTAGGATGATGAATAAGTCTGCTGGAGGCATGCAAAGGCAAATAGATAGCTATTTAGGATTCACGGTTCTTGTTATTTTTTGATGTATTTCCGTTGTGATTGTATTAGGTCTATTATGACCATATGACTCTGATCAACCAAGGGGGTATATTCATATACCGCTCTTGGTGTAATTGGTAATAATTATATTTGATCTATGCCTAGGAACGATTTGGGATTGTGTGTTGCGAATGTGAAGCAATTGGTTTGTAAATGTAGTGAAGTGAAAATTAGTTTTTAAATCTATGTTTTTTTCATATTCAAATGCTTCTGATATTGGAGATACCACTAACATAGTCGTATTTAGTCATCGGAAGCTAATACTATAGATGACTGCAACATCTGTAGCGCTTAGTTTTGGGCCTCTAAATAGGTGATGTTACAGCTTGGTATCAGAGCATGGTTTATGAAATACTTTAACTAAAAATGATTTTTTGAAAACATAATCCTTAGTAATTAGAGTTGAGATCAGGATATAGGATGACGCTATAGTAATATACTTGTATTTGCTATATATATAAGTATGCGATATATCTCTAGACTCCTATCTTAGTTAGGCTATTCATCTGTATCTCATGAGGTTTGAATATAGATATGGAAGGAAGAAGAGGCAGAGTTAATCTTGATGGAGATAGCACCACCACTAATGGAAATACCCGACCAAACATTAGGAGAGGTCCTGATCAAGCACAAGCTGAAAATGTTAGTGCAGGAATTCCCCAGATGGACATGGGAGCAATGTATCAGTTCTTTGTAAACATGATGCAGGCTGGAATTGCAGCCGGAGTTATCGAAGATAATGATACTGGAAATGTTGGTGGAGCTAATCCTGTAGTTCCAGCTGGTTATAACTATGCTAAGCTGAGTAGAGACTACGTTAGTTTGGGAGGAGAGCCGTTTGTTGGAACCGAAGATTAAGTAGAAGTAGAGAATTGGTTGTTGATCTGTGAAAGAATTTTTACGGATCTAGGCTTGAATGATGGAAAGAAGAGAAGGCTAGCTAGAGATAGTTGCAAGGGTTAGCGCTTCATTAGTGGAACATTATGACAACCGGAGTGCTAGAGGAAGAGTTCACTTGGGCTGACTTCAGGAGGTGGTTTGAGCATAGGTTCTTGTCTGAGGTGGCTAAGTCGTCACTAATGAGGAAGTTTATGGATCTTGTCCAAGGACAGATGTCTATGGTCTAATATGCTGCAAGGTTCGATAAGCTATCTCGATATGGTTATGCTTTGGTTGACATGGATGTCGGAAGGAATGAGAAATTCATTAGAGGATTTAGGTCCGAGCTGGGCAGACTGACTATGGAAAATATCTGAGATCCTTCTAATGTGGTATTGGAAATAACCATTCCCCATGAGGCAATGCTTGTTGTTTCGACTAGGGAGAAACCAATTGAATTATATAGTCCTTAGGGGAAGAAGAGGAAGTTCTTCAAGGGGAAGGCGCTTAGAGAGAAGGGGCCGCCAAGAAAGGGAAAGTGTATTTAGTTTGCTACAAGTGTGATAAGAGTAGTCACTATGCTAATGAGTGTCATTCGAGAGATAGAAAGTCGATTGTGGGAAAGCAGAACGTGCGATGCTAAAATTGCAACCAGATGGGGCATTACAAGAAGAAATATCCTGAAGCCGCCAAGGCAGAAAGAGGAAAGGTCTTTGCTTTGGAGCCATCATCCTCTAAACCAACTGCTATTGAGAAAGGAAAGTCTGTGATGGAAGGTACGCTTTTGATCCATGGCGTAACAATTAGGATATTGTTTGATACCGAAGCATCTCATTCTTTTATTTCTCGATGTTTGGTACATAAGCTTAACCTAGAACCTTCATATCTAGTTACTTCCTTAAGGGTTGCAAATTCAATAGGCGGGTGTGCAACACTTGGGATGAAGTGTGACCATTTAGAGTTTTATTTGCTAGACCATACTTTTTAGTGTTGTTTGCATGTGTTTGACTCTAAGGGATTTGGGATTATCCTTAGGATGGATTGGTTAAGTAAACATGATGCTAGGATATTTTTCCATGATAGAAAAATATCACTTAGTCACCCGGATTGTAATGATCAGATTGTTTATACCATAGAGAACTCCGATTGTGAAATGAATGCTTTATTAGGTATCAAGGAGTTGGAAGATGAGTTGCATCGAGTCTTTGTAGTTAGAGAATTCGCATATGTGTTTGAGCCAATAACTGGGTTGCCACCAAAGTGAACCATTGAGTTTCTGATTTATTTAG
This sequence comes from Allium cepa, assembly GCA_030765085.1. Classification (NCBI taxonomy): domain Eukaryota; kingdom Viridiplantae; phylum Streptophyta; class Magnoliopsida; order Asparagales; family Amaryllidaceae; genus Allium; species Allium cepa. Next base: position 517,549,708 of record CM060938.1, read on the forward strand.
TGCCTGGAGCAAAATTGGTGAGTAGATGGCCAAGTAGAATGACTCCCACCAACATGAGAGAGTTGAACGTGTAGTTGGTTGATTTTGATGGCAAGAGATTTATCCAACCAAGTAGTTCGCCATGGGGAGCTGCCGCTGTATTTGTTAAGAAGCCGGATGGATCATTGACGGTGTGTATCGATTATCGTAAGTTGAATGAGAAGACGATAAAGAATCGACATCCGTTGTCGAGAATTGACGACTTGTTCGATCAGTTAAGTGGAGCTAAGGTATTCTCTCAGCTGGATTTAGCGATGCGATTTCATCTGCTTAGAGTGGTAGAGGATAGCATTCCTTTGATGGCATTTAGGACAAGATATGAACTGTACGAATGGTTAGTTATGCCATTCGGACTGACTAGCTGATGAATAGGATTTTCCAAGATCATTTGAATAGATTTGTATTGGTCTTCATAGACGACATTTTGTATACTCTAAGGATGAGAAAGAGCATGAAGTTCATCTTAGAGTTGTGCTCGAAACGTTGAGTGAGCATTAGTTAAAGGCTAAATTTTCAAAGTGTCATTTTTGGAAGAAGGAATTGAAGTTCTTTGGTCATGTCGTCTCAAAGAAAGGGTTATCTGTAGATCCAACTAAGATTAAGGCTGTGAATAATTGGAAGAGACCCGAGATGGTGACCGAGATTAAGAGCTTTCTTGGATTGGCTGGAAATTATCGAAGATTTATCAAGATTTTTTCATGGATAGTTGCACCGATGACTAAGCTTATGCATAAAGGTGTGAATTTCGTATGGACTGATAAGTGTGAGAAAGCATTCCAGAGCTTGAAACACTTATTGACCCATGCGTCGGTGTTAGTGGTTTCGGATGGGAATCAAGATTTGGTTGTTTATACTGATGCATGTGGAACTAGATTGGGAGCTGTGTTGATGCTGGTACAGTGATTGATTATGCATCTAGATAGCTCAGACCGCATGAAGTTAGGTATCCAACGCATGACTTGGAGTTAGATGTCGTTATATTTGCTTTGAAGGTGTAGAGGCACTATCTTTTGGGAAAGCATTTGAGCTTTATATTGATCATAAGTCGTTGAAGTACTTGTTCTCTCAGAAGGAGCTGAACATGAGACAGTAGAGATGGTTGGAGTTTATTGCTTCTTATGATTTTTGAATTAAGTACACATCCGTAAAAAGAAAATAAGGTGGCGGATGCACTCGGTCGGAAACATCAGAATGCAGTATTGGCTATGATTGCTGAGTGGAAAGACTTGGAAGCATTGTCAGCTTGTAGTGTGCAGTTTAGATCCAAGGTAGGTTCTAGTACCGAAAGTGTTGTATTCTCTTGTTTAGAAGGTAGACCTGTAATGATTGAGAAGATAGCTTCTAAGCAAGAGGAGGATCCAATTTCGGCTGAGCAGATTAGAAAGTTATGGGAAGGAACAGAGAGCAATGACTTAAAGGATTTTGTTCTTGACCAGAAGGGATGGTTAAGAAAGAAAGGAAGGTTGTGTGTTCCGAATGTATGGGACATGAGGAAAGAAGTTTGGGATGAGTGCCATTGTTCGAAGTTCGCTATCCATTTGAGGGAATAAAGATGTATCAGGATATGAAGAGAAGTTTCTTCTAGGAAGGTATGAAATGGGACATTGGTTTGCATGTTAAGCAGTGTTTGAATTGCCAACAAGCAAAAGCTGAACACCAGAAACCAAGCAGACTGCTTCAACCATTGGAAGTCCATTGTGGAAGTAGGATTCTATCTCTATGTATTTTATTGATAGGTTACGAAGATCTAATAGAGAAATGAAAGCATATGGGTCATAGTTGGCAGACTTACTAAGAGCACCCATTTCATTCTGATAAGGTCAACTAGGACGACACCTAGTCTGGCGAAGTTGTTTATGAAGAATGTAGTCATACTGCATGGGATTCCAAGTAGTATTGTCAGTGATAGATATTTTTTATTTACTACAGATTTCTAGAAGAGTCTACAAGAAGCTTTAGGAACCAAGCTCAATATGAGTATCGCTTACCATCCACAGAATGATAGGCGAAGGGAAAGAGTTAAAAAAATCTTGAAGGATCCGTTAAGAGATTGTGTATTGGATTTCGGGGATCATGGGAAGACCATCTTTATCTAGTTGAGTTTGCGTATAACAGCAGTTATCAGACTAGTATTGAGGTAGCACCGTTTGAAGCTTTGTATGGAAGACCATGCAAATCTCCCATATGTTGGTTAGAAACTGGGGATAGATTGGTTCTTGGTCCATATTTGGTAAAGGAAGCCGCGGAAAAGAAGAGCTAGGAAGAAGGAAGCTTAAATTAGGCAGAAAAGTTATGCAGATAGAAGGAGAAAAGACTTGGAATTCTCCTTGGAGACTATGTATTCATTACGATATGACCAATGAAAGGTGTTATCAGATTTGGAACATCATGAAAGTTAGCACCTATATTCATTGGACCTTTCCGTATTGTTGAGAGGATAGGGAAACTCGCAGACGGAGTTGAGTTACCAAGTAGTTTGGTAGGTGTCCATAATGTATTCCATATGTCTCATCTTCATAAGTATGTGGATGATCCAAAGGCTACTATTCCTCAAACAGAGTTGGAGGACTTGGTAGTAGAGCCCGATTTGACTTTTGTTAGACAAGCAAATCGGCTTGTAGTGAGAGATGAGAAAAGGTTGAGGACCAAGACAGTCAAGTTTGAAAAGGTTCGGTGGAGCGAAAATGAGAAAACTATAATTAAGAGACTAAGGTTAGAATTCAAAAGGTTTATCCTGTTATGCTTTGATGGTATGCTTATATCAGATTATATAGATTGGTTGCTAGTCGGATAGGCTAGTATAATTGTTAGGAGATGTTACAGATGATTGCTATGTTTGGTAGTTAGTCCTTACTGAATTTCGAGGTCGAAATTCTTTAAGGTAGTGAGTTTGTAACACCTTATTTTGGTAACATTATTTAGAATATTTAGTTAGTTAAGTTAAATAAAATAATATGAAGATTAATAAGTTAAGATTTAATTAAGTTAAGTGTAGCCGTGCCATGTTAATGTGCAAATTAAAATGAAATAACATAAGCTAATGTATTAGGAAGTGAGAAGGGCAATATGGAAAATAGGAAAGGCTTATGCCCTAAACCCTTTGGAGATAGAAACTCACTTTCTTTCATTTTACTCAAACTAAAAAACACTAAGGCCGGCCACCATATTCACTCCCAAGAAGAAGATTAAAGCTAGGATTTAAGAGAAGGGAAACAATCAACTAAATCAACATCAAATCTTACATCTATAATCTTAAAGCTATGGTGAATAATTACCACATCACACTCTTTTGGTTTTCGGCTTTAAGACTAAGATCTGAAATGTTTTGCGAGTATATGTCATGTTTTGATGATTAAAGTTGCATATATTTATTTGTTGGTGAAATATGCATGTTCGTACTTGTTTTTATGATATGTTTGATATGAAAACCATATTAAATGACATCCAATTACCTTGAAAATTTAAATATAGGTCAGAAATGATATTTCAGAGATGGATTTGATTTTATGGTGGATTTTATATTAATTTTCTAGAGAATAAAATTGTTTATTGGGTTACAGATATTTTCATCTAAAATAATAATTATTTCGTGTTGAAAATTTTATGTGTTTGGCAACAGATTAAAATAGATTTTCCAGGATTTTTCTAGATTTTTTCCTAAGTGTTTTGATGAATATACAAAAGTATTTAAGGCATGAGACTTAAATGTATTATATATTTAATTAAGGAGAAGGGTTATTTTATAAAATAAAATGGTTATTAATTTTAAGAATAGTGGCGGCAGATTTCTAAAAAGAATTTGTTAACCAATAAGAATTCGACAAAAAAGGCAGGTTAGTTGAAAATTTATCCTTTTAAGTTAAAAACAAAGAAATCATACTTTTAGCATGTTTCAAATTATTATAGCAGTAAACCTTTCGACCTAGACCTTCCAACAAGGTCGAAAGGTTCTAAGCTTTCGATAGTATCAAACCAATGCTTATGGTATCAAGCTACTTGGTTCGTAATGAATTGGATAGAGTCAAAGGGTTCTTAATCGAAAAATTAATGGACAAAGAGGTTGGGATATGTTGTTTTATAAACCAAAATCTTTCACCTGCTTTGCTTTTGAATTACAGCTTTCACTTGGCTGCTTTTGACCAGGTAAAAATATTTAAAAGAAAGTTTTTAAACTTTTCGACACAGTCGAAAGGTTACTGCTGCTACTTTATTTTGAAATCTTTCAACATAGTCGAAAGGTTACTGCTGCTTTATATAAATGTTTTGTTTTGAACCTTCCGACAAATGTTTTGGGTAATTTGTAATAATTATACATGATCTATACCTAGGAACGATTTGGGATTATGAGTTGTGAATGTAAGACAATTGGTTTTGAAATGTAATGAAGTGAAAATTAGTTTTGAAATCAGTGTTTTGTTTCATATTCAAATGCTTCTAATATTGTAGATACCACAAACATAGTTGTATTTAGTTACCGGAAGCTAATACATATTTGCTTATTTGTTATTTCATTGTCAGTGCCTGCCTATTTTTGCTCGACTTAACAGATGTATGTTTTTTGTCTAGCAGCCCATATGACCATTGATTTTGTCAAATAAACGCAACACGACTTGAACACTTATGTAAATCATAGCTGAGAAGTTGGAAAATCAAAGTAGAGTTGATGAATAGACTTACCTTTATGTTAAGGCGTTGAGTGCTTAGATTGAGTGCATGCGTGTACAGAAGGTTGGGGTGGTGTGCCCTCTATGGAGCACCAGCCCTTCGTGCGACCACTCTAATAGTCGACCGACGCTTTTAAGGCTTTGGTCGTCCAAATTTTTCTAGGGTGAATCCGCCTTTGTTTATTTAGGCAGGAACCACTATAGATGCTATAATCAAGATTCTTTATGGGTAATCACCTCTCAGCGCCAATTCCTCATCCCATTGTGGGAGGGACGGGCATACGGGCAAAAAAAATTAAGACAACTTTGTGGATTGTCGCGCCATCTTTTCATTAATTCCTCTAGTATGGAAGGGAACGTTGCTTGGCTCGAGCATCCTTGTGTGGAGAAAAACTAAGGACGTAGGAATAAGGACAATGACGTAGGTGCTCACGCCATCTATATAGACGTTGTTCCTAACATGAAAATAAAAGTTGAAAGGTTTGTGCATCCTCATGGAGCAGTGCAATATGGCCGCATAAATCAGGACCATGATATGTGTAGTCATGATATCCATATGATGGTGTCCTTGGCATGAAAGGGCGTGTTGATTGGCTCATGCATCCTTGCAGAGTAGTACACCACAAACGTAGGAATTTGGACCACATCGTAGGTGGTCTCGCTATCATTGCGATGGCGTCTCGGGCATGGAAGGGAGCATTGAATGTCTTGCACATCCTCATGGGGAGATTTCGACATTCCCCGATGTAGAAGAGTGCCTCTTATGGCTCTTCTTTAGCTTTGGCATTCCCTGATGGGGTATGTAGCATTGTATAGCCTGATCTTATTGGACAACCCCATTGTTGTTGGTGACATTGTATGATATTTGGGGATGTTCTATAAACATTTCATATGAAGACAAATTACTACAAAAACTCCCTCATCTTATAATTGCGGCTTACAAGATTTAGCAGATATAGTGGGCTTGAAGGTGCTCCATATTCCAAGTATGTGCCACGTGGGTAGCGTCCAGTAACAGAGGTGGAAGGCCTTGTGGGTTAGCAGGAGCTGATTACAAACATGCCTTCCTAGTTTGGTACCAATACTCTTTTGATTAGGTTCTATATTTGCGAAGATCTAATGCAGAACTAGGTCGTCGATGATGAATTAGTGAAATTTCACACTTGTATTGTAGTGCTTGGCTATCTTTCTATTATAGGCTTTAGTGCAAAGCTCTAACGCCACATTTCTTTCTTCTAAGGCATCAGGCTCAAGCATTAGTATTTCTTTGTTTTGCTCAGGATCATGAGTGAGACGTCAAGGAAATGGAATGTTTACGTTAATGCGCAACATGGCTTCATATCCATAGGCTAAGGAGAAAGAGGAGTGTTTAGTGGTGGTTCTTCTCCAGGTCAAGTATAACCAAAGCATGAGTGGGTGGTCTTCGGCCCAATTCCCTTTGCCTTATTAGGCAATTCTTCAATATTGACTTGATGGTCTTAGTTACGGCCCCAACCTGCTCTTTTTCTTACACATGGACGACTAACGAAAAACATTTCTTGATCCTATTCCTCTTGCAAAAACCTTGAAACAACATTCTTTCAAACGGTGTGTTATGGTTTATGATGATCTTTATTGGGAGCTCGAAGCGACCAATGATGTTTTTCATCATAAAATTTAGAATTTTAGGCACCGTGACTCCGGTGAAGTGCTCTGCCTCAAATGACTTTGTGAATTGGCCGATGGCGATAATGGCATGATTATATCCTCCTTTAGTGAGGTGCTTTCTGATCAGGTCAATCCTCCGTATCAAATAGCTACGTCACTGTGGTTAGTAGGTTTGAGGAGGCTTGAGAAACTTTGGTGAATTGCTGACATCGATAGCATTTCCCTACATAGTCCACCACATCCTTGATCATGGTCGCCTAATAAAAACCTTGGCGGGCACCATTTCTGCTAGGCTTTGCACCTCGGCGTCACAGAAGCCTTTAGGCAGCCTTTTTAGTATTTGACTAGCTTCTTCATATGTTAAGCAACACTGACAAGGAATGGGTAATCCCATCGATATATTCCTATCCGTTGTTGTGTAATCGGGTTCCCGATAAAGAAATTTCCATGCTTCCTTCTTGTCAGTAGGTAAGTCTGCATTTGCAAGATATTTTACCAGTTTGGTCATCCAAGTATTGGGTCAAGCTTCATCAATTTCCATGGATATTTCACTTACTTAAAGCAAGGGTCGATCCATACCTCTAACGGGACCTAAGGCTTACTTTCTGCAGGATCACTTGCAGCTTAAGCTAGCGAGTTGACTTTGACGTTTTTTTGCATGGTATCTATTCTACCTTGAAATCTAAGAATATGCTGATGAGCTTCTTGGCTACTGCAACATATACGGCGAATGTCTTGCCCTTAACCAAGATTCGTTCACTAATTTGGTTGACCACTACTAATGAGTCGTTGAACACATAAAGAGAATCTATTTGTGGTTCTTTAGCCATCCCAAGACCAAGTAGAATGGCTTCATAATTTGCTTCATTATTGGTGGTCTTAAATCTAAGGTAAACGATGAAACAAAGTACCTTTCCTTAGAGCGTTAAGAGGACCATGCCGGCCTCCAACTTTTGAACACGCCGTCAACATACAATTGCCATTCTTGCTGGCTGGTGGTTGCTTCTTCCACGTCATCGTCCGAGCTAGAGCAGTGTACTATGAAGTCGGCCACAACTTCACCTTTAACATTGGTGTGAGAGTGGAAGATGATATGGCATTGTATAAGTTCCACGAAACATTTCAAGAGTTGACCCGGTGTACTAGGCCGAGTTAATACTTTCTTTACTAGTTGCTTGGTGACGACTATGATCGGGGAGCTTGGAAATATGGCTAAAGCTATCGTGTTGTCATCAGAAATAGAAAAGCTAGCTTTTCCAACCTAGTATATCTTATCTCTGGGCTGGATATTCTATTATTGACAAAGTACATTGGTGATTGAACCTTCTCTTCATCCCAAACTAGGGCTTCACTAATCATGTGGTTTGTGACTTCAAGGTATAGGTACATATCTTCCATGTCTATAGGCTTAGAAAGTATATAGGTGTTTCCAGATGTTGCTTCAATTCATCAAAAGCCTTAGTGCGCTCTTTATATCAAGCGCATGACTTTCCCTTCTTGACGAGGTCGAAGAAGTGTAGATATCTATCTATTGCTTTTGATATAAAGTGGTTGAGTACTATGACCACCCCATTCAGTCTTTACACTTATTTTACTAGTGCACGGGATTTGCATATCTTGGACCGCTTGAATCCTATTAGGATTGGCTTTGATTCCTTTGGTACTTACCATGAATCCCAAGAACCTCCTTGATCAAACGATGAATGAGCATTTCTTAGGACTGACTTTCATATTGTATCGGTAGAGGATACTTAAAGTGTTGGTCGGGTTCTTTACATTCCCCTCGGCCCTTTTGGACTTTGCTAACATGTCACCTACATATACTTCCATGGACTAACTGATCTTCATCGAAAACATTCTATTAATGAGACATCGGTAGGTAGCACCCGCACTACGAATTCTAAACAACATGGCTTTATGGTAGTACGGCATCTCATTTGTTGGCTCAAACCGTGTATGCCAATCTAGTTATATTTGGAATAGACATCTATGAACGTAAGGGGCTCATTCTCTCCGGTCCCATTCATAAGTTGATCGGTATGAGGTGGTGGCAAACTATCTTTCAAACAAACTTTTTTAGATTTAAGAAGTCGATGCATGTTTTCTAGGCCCTATTTGGTTTGTGAATCAGCGCTGGATTGGTTACCCTGACTAGATATTTCGCTAAATGAATGAGACCATCAACAAGAAGCTTCTACATATCTTCATTGTGCGCTCTATATCTTTCTAGTTTGAGATTCTTCTTTTTTTTCAAATAGGGAGAGCTTTTGGGTCGATGTTAAGTGTGTGGCAGTTGATAGAGGGATCCCTGCCGATCATGTCAAAGTGCCCCAAGAAAGCACGTCTTTGTAACAAGCATATCATATCCTCCCTTATTTTTGGGCTTAATAGGATCCAATTTGGATGACCTTGTTGGGTTTTGTTATTGATCAATATTGCTTCGAGCGGAGTCGCCGACCTATTGTCGAGGTCTGAGTCTCCGGTATAGGGGTCGAGCGGGTTGTTATTGCTTTTTCCCATACTTGTTTCTAGATCACATTTCTTCAAATCATGTATCCATACTCTATGGCTTTCTTGGTTCAGATGGAAGTCCATGCTCGAGCCTAGGAGCTATGGACATCCATAGCTCTCATAGATGAGTCCACCGACATTGAAAAGGAAGGAATCGTGCTGTCCTTCTTGCCAGTAAGGGTGAACTTGTTCATTCCACATTGCTATGAGCTCATTCATCTAGCTCAAGCTAGTCAGGGAAAGAAAGTCCTTGCTAACCACGTCTTCTTGGCCCCTGCCATGGACGTGAACATTAAGTGGCTCGTGCCCTCTCTTAGAGGCGGTAATCGACATGGATGCTTCCCCGACAGTTTCAATGCTATAGGCATCCTTGGCAAGGATGAGAGCATTGCATGACTCTTGTGTTCTCTTAGATTTACTACTATTAAGAGTGGCTAGATTTTGTTGTAGCATGAGAACTTCCTTTTGCTTGTTGTAATGATATGTTGTAGTAATTTTTGGCAGCATGTTGATTGCTGCAGATGCATCCTACGCCCCCCTTTAATTGGGAACTTCATCATGACTATTGGTAGGCTATGATAGCATTTTGATCCGGCATCGGTCTACCTATTAAAATATTATAAGCGGATGGGTACTCCACTACCACAAAGTTTACCTACATCTCTACTGTGAAGGTCTGTTGACGAAGGTGACTATATGGGAGGTCGTAACCAGGGTCACTATACCAACACCTACAAATCCATAACTAGTCAGTAAGCAAGGAATGAGGTAGGAGGTGGGAAGGTTCATTTTACAAAACAAATATTTGTACATTACATTAAACAAGTTGCCCACATAGATAAAGTACGGTGCACTTTTTATTACTCACATTAACTAAAATGACCATGGCATCATGACGGGGAAACAAGAGTCCTCTATTGTCCTTGGTAGTTAATGTAATATCTATTTCCCGCAACTCATCTTGGGAGCCTTTGAAGCTTGAGCTTGATCAATTTTATTTGTTGATTTGACTCGAGTTCACTCCTATATCATGTTTGCACCCCTACTGCTTCTGGCCACATGTAAGCCTCCACAATGAACTATTACCCCTAGGCTCCTCCCTCAAATCAGACCCGAATGGGGGTAAGCCATAGGTATGGCATGCAATCTTGTATGGAAATATAGATGGTTTCCATCATGATTCAAAGTGGTGTAGTCTATGTTCCTGAGTTTAAAGCGTGAGCCATATCAGAACTCATCTTATTATTTTCCTATCATCCATTTCTTCAATGGTTGTTCTCCTCCACCATTGCACTTTTTGTTTTGCATACTCTCCTCTTTATTGTTGGAGAGGCTAGCCTCTTCTGTAATCATAATGTTGTTCGCTCTCTAAATGAAGCCGGTCAAGGATGAGGTTTATTGTTTTTGTAGTTCTTTCTATGTCTTGTGCTGGCACCTCACCCTTGAACATAGGGCGACTGCCAAGTTGTTCTTATCTGCTTTTCTTGCCTAATTTGACACTTTATTGAAGTAGTTCACATACCAGAGGAGGGACTCATTCATAAAGGTCCCATGATTATATGCTTAATGCAAAGAATGAGTGACCATGATTGGGCCCATGATTATATGCTTCTGGCCTAGAGGTGAAGGAACCAATATGAGGATGGTTTGGTTGGGGTGGAAGGAAAAATGAGACTCTTGGCATTATTGGAAAGCGGGCTGACACGAGTTATCGAGTTGAAAGCGGTAATATGGTCAAATTGGCCTCTGATGGATGTAAGTACTTAGAATTTCATCAAAGAAGGGCTCACTATTTTCGTCAGCTGATAGGCCCTCATGGTCAGTGTTTCTAGCTTAGATCCTCTACATTTGTTAGTGCAAAGCTGCCATTTCTTCTTAAAGGTCGGCCTCTGCATGTCACAGGTGGTGTTGGCCCCTAGTTGGGGATGACTCCCCCACCCTTTGGCTGGCGACACTGACCTATGGAGATGGAAAGGCAAAGAGAAACATTGATGGAAGGCAGGGGTAGAGGATCATTTCTATTTACTACGGGTGATCTAGACTAACGTGTCCGCCTCTTATAGGATCTAGGCCAAGCTACCTCCTATAGGATTGGAAGTGGACTGATGGTTCTCTATGTTTGAGATTTCTAGCTCACCCAGCACCACTCAAGAAGATCACGCCCTCATTTGCTGCTTAAAGGCGATCAAATATGAATAGTCTCTGTAGAAGAGGAGCATCAATTTGCTTGGGTTTCTTGCTGAATAGCTTGTTCAGGTTTTAGGTCATCATGGTTGTACCCTTGCTCGTTTGCCACATGTATATCTATTATGGGTTGGAGAGCCTCATGTGGAATTGTCCAACATTTCCCTCTCGCTAGCATCATGCATTATATTGTATGTGCTTGGAATGACATGATTGACGAGGATCCGATCAGTCACCGGTGGGGCTACATGGATGAAGCCAATGGTTGTTTGAGCATCCATCCTAGCCATGAGGTCGTTGAAGTAATAAGATATTCGACAAATACTAGTCAAACCATTTATCATGCTAAGCCACATGTCATTACTCAGACCTAGGATGTGACATATAGCGCTAGACCTAGTGGCTCCGTTGGTGTTGTAACCATTCGAGTTTTTAACTTCATTCTCACCGTTCTTTTGTATAGTGTGAATGTGAGTGAGGAGTTTGTAGAGAAGAAAACTGAAGAAAAATGAGAGATATATGGAAAGGGCCCTCCTTCAAGAACCAAAATATTGTTAAAAATATAGTCAACCTTGAAATTATGGTTGGAAATCAATATTAGAAAATGTTACTTACTAATAACTTGATTTAAAAATAAAAAATAAAGAAATAATGGTGTAGTAAGTAAAAAGGAAAGATTAACAGTGGTTCGATCAAAGTTGATATATGTCTACTGTGATAGTTTTCTCTTATTGCATTACTTCCCTTATAATAACTTGGTTTACAAGAGATAATAATAAGAGACTGGCACTTAAGAGGTTAAAAATAGACCAATCCTTGTACAAATGCATGTTGTATTTTTAAACATTGAAAGTTGATTTGAACAGTCGGGATCACGTCGCCGAAATCCAAAAATCATTCTTGGTCGTTAATTATGTCACTTGACTGATATGTGTGCCCATTAGGATGCTCGTTGGACTGGGTGATTTAGATAATCGCTTCTTGGAACTACGTACTTGAGCATGCTTTGGTGAAAGAGAGGTGGCACTGGAACAATGAGTAGTTGTGCAGTGGTGCTTTTATCAGTGTAGTAGTGAAGGATAGGGAGTGGTTGTCATATAGTGTCGCCTTTGTCAAATGAACAACATCATATGTGCCAGTCTTTTTAGGGATACATTGTAAAATCTTTGCTTCTTATTACAGGGGCGGTCGGGCACATATGGCTAAAGCCTATCAAATCAAGACAAGATGACTGATGATAATGTGGGCAATCATCATTAGAAGTCAAGCGGAGAAACTTGTCAAGGAAAGGGTGATGTCATTGTTTGGACCACCCGCTTATGAAGAACCACTGCATGTTGGCTACCCAAGGTCCTAAGGTATGGGTGAGGCAATTATCAGGGTTGCTCGCTTATTGAGAACCATATGCATGTCAGGCTACTATTTATTGTTGCCATACACAGATAGTCATAAGGGCTTAACATGGAATGCATGTGTATTTGTGTTGGGCGATCATATTGTAGTGGGATCTAAGTAATCAAGCATGATGCGGGATTTTAGAACTACGCAAGCCAAGGTGCAGGCTTTCAGGACTATGCTAGCCAGCTCGAATTACACTTGTGAAAAAATTAAGTAATACCCTCTTATTTAACTTCTGACTCTCTAGAGTCATATGCACAAGTGGCATGTCAATGAGCTTGGTGAATCTTATCTATTAGGAAAGAAAGATCAGAATCTTTTGTGAAGGCATATGGAGTTCCTACCCTATGGGATTGATAAAAACTCATCATCGTAGAGCTATCAAGATCACGATATACAACAAGGTCATGCCTAGTCCATTACTCCTAACCCAAGACACCCTTGTATCACCATTCGTATCATCCCATAAAAAGTCATCTAATCCATTCCAAAATCAATCCATCCCCCTAAAAAAAATCAAACCTCTTATTCTTATGGAGCTAACCATCTCAGTTAAACCCATATTGCTTCATATCATCAGACTCCACTCTTTCTTCCATCTTTCCTATAATCTGCTCTAGTCTAACGTATCACTTCAGACTAGTATCAATCCTCTCAATCAAAATTGGTCTGATGGTCAAACTTGCCAACATCTCAGGTGCTAACTCACCAAGAGGTCTGAAGTCATAAACAACAATAACCTTAAGCTACTTCTACTCTGGGAACATCGCTCCCAAATTGGCATGTCTTCTACTCAAAGCATCAATGATCGCATTTCCTTTACCAGGAGTATATGAAATGCTAAAGTCATAGGAGGCCAAGAATCCAACCACTGCTACTGGCGAAGGTTTAGATTCTTTATGAGAAGAGGCATTTCAACGACTTGTGATCCATGAATAGCTCGAACTTCTCTTGGTAGTGCCTCCAAATCTTCAAAGTAAACACTATCATTGCCAACTCCAAATCATGGGACGGGTACTTCCTCTCATGTAGCTTCAACATCGAATAACATAGGCAATAACCTTACCCTTTTGCATCAGTACCATGCTTAGTCCGGTACCACAAGCATCAATGTATACCATCATTTCCTCATTCCCACTCGGAATGGTCAACACATGTGCATTCGTCAACTTCTTCATCAAACTCACAAATGCTCGTTCATACCTTACATCCTAACTAAATGGCTTATTTTTCTTTTTCAAATTAGTCAATGGTGTCCCTACCTTAGAGAATACCTTAGTAAAAAGTCTATATTATCCCACTAGCTCAAGGAAACTCCTTACATTCGTAACATTCTTGAATTAAGTCCAATCCTGAACTGCTGCCACATTCATAAGATCTACAGCAATTCCTTGCCCCGAAATGACATGACCCAAGATTCACTTCTCCCCTCCAAAAGTGACACTTCAAAAACTTTGCCTTCAGCATGTGCTTCCTTAATATCTTAAGCACAATCTTCAAGGGTGTCTTGTGTTCCTCCTCTATCTTAGAATTAACTAGATTATCATCCATGGACACAAGCACAAACTTATTTAACTGATACCTAAAGATGCAGTTCATGAGATCAACAAAGTTTTCGATGAATTGGTTTGACCGAACGGCATAACCAACCACTCGTAGAAACCAAATAGCGTACGAAATGCAATGATCGACACACTCTCATTTTCCACTCTCAACTAGTGAAACACCATCGCTAGATGTAACTGAGAGAATAACTCTGCACCATTAAGCCGATCGAATAAGTCATCAATATGTGAGAGTGGATACTTGTTCTTCTTTATCCCCTTACTCAACTCACGGTAATCTACACATAACCTTAGAGAGCCTTCTATTTTGGTGACGAATACTACAGGTGCACTCCACTTAGATATGCCCTTGGACCCTCGATTCTACTGGTCATTCACTTGCACCTCCAACTCCTTTTTCTCTCAAGGTGCTGCACGTCTCGAAGGCATAACTATCGGTCTGGAAGCCTTTACTAAGTTTATGTGAAACTCAATCTTTCGACATAGCGGTAATACAATCACCTCTTCAAACACATCTCGATACTCTCTCACGATAGGCATAGACGACAATTCATCATATGGACCCTCGAATGAATATAGAAAGCTAACCACAACCCCATCCTTTGGAAAGGCAGCCAATCACTGCCATCCACTTATCCATAGCCTCAACCATCACCAACAGCTTCTCACAATCCACCACTACCGTATGCTTCCTCAGCCAGTCCATCCCTAAGATAATCTTGAACCCACGAAATTCAAAACAAAGTAATCACAAAAAAAAGAGCATCCATTACTAAACCACGACAAACTATACACGGCTAGTGGAGCCTCCAACCGGATTTATCACAATCAAAGGTCAGTCAACTATTTTCGATTTTAATCCTAATCTATCTACTAGATCACTAGATATGAAGGAATGTGAAGCTCTGGTATCGAACAAAATTCATATAAGAAAATCATAAATGGAAAATGTACCTTGAATAATAATTCCCTTTCCTTTCTCTTTCTTTGAGGGAGCGCTCGAGGAAGTCAGAATAGTGTAAAACGCATATGCCTTCACAAACTGCTTCAATTAGGCTAGTTCTTGGCAATTCTTCTGCATATGTCAGATTTTCCATAGCTGTGCACTTCCTTTTTCCATCAGCTTTGCAGTCTCTTATCAAGTGACCCTTTTCTCCAAAACTATGACAAATAGGATTTCACTTAGATTTCTTCAAAGCATTCTTTCCGTGGAACTGCTTCCTCCTACCATTCCATTTCTTCTTGCGTCGCATTATTAATGCGGTTTCGGCTCTTTCTTTACCACAACAGTTGATTTGGACTTTGGGTACAAACTATCATGGCGAAGAGCCTTGTCAACAAGTCATTAAAATGGCTATTGGTATGGCTTACCAACTTTTCCCTTAGATGGTCATCAAAACCCATAACAAAATTCTTATTCTTTGTTAACAGGGTGTCGATGAAGGACATCCTATACTTTTACAAAGCATCAAACTTAGCTACATACTCGGTGACAGGCATGTCCCCATGTTTCATATCAGTAAATTTTCTAAACAACACCGACTTTTGAGCAACTAGGATAAACTTCTCCTCGAATCTAGTTTTGAAATGGTCCCAAGTGAATTGGTCCTCGAGTGTAGCAACCTTAACTGCAGTCTACTAGTTCATAGCTCTCCCTTGAAGCTGACAGGAAGCCAATCTTCTACTGATAGCATCATCAAGATCTAGGTCATCAAAAACCAAGCTGACGGGAATGGTTTTCCACCAAGAATGGAAAAATCCTTTTTCAGCTTTACAAAATCATCTCTAGGCGCTTGCATTGGAGCAACATCATTAATAGAAACATTCGAAGGGGCTGCTTGGGCATTTTATAGCATGTTTTCCATCGTTGTTTTGAACATAGCCTGTAAGTCAAGGTTAGCAGCCCTTGAGCCTACTCATTCTTCAACTGTAGAGGTGGAGTTCCTTATGGTGTTTCTTATATGCCAGTTCATTCTTCATCTGTAATGAGAATGATCAGTCTCTTATAAAGAAAATTGCATCAGAGATATTCGTATATACGATGAAACCTATACTGTATGATATATACAACTATATAGCTTGAAAAATCAAAATATATAACAAGTATGCTTTCTCGTATATACTCTCTATCCTGTCTAGGGTGATAGCTCCTACCCTATCTCTACTAGATCATGGTATCAACTTAGGCCAACTATGCATCTTGACTCTGATACCTAATATGATAACCACCCTACACCACTAGCATCTAATGTAACTATATTATATGCTACTGCTGTGCCTGGTTGATGTAGGATGACTGTCAAGGGCTAAAAGAGAAGAACACCAATCACAAAACTAGTCATATATCTCATAGCGCATGGAATAAAATACAATATACATCACACATATAAAGAAGGAGAGATAGAAATAACTAAGTAATCCAAATATCAGAGTACAAATTAATTGAGTTATATAATAATATAATAGAGTTTATACAAAGCATAAATAAACTCGAATAATTATCTCATAATAGTAGCAGACACTGCCAAGGCTCCACAATGTTGCATAGTGGAATAAGCATAATATCCATATATAATATGAAAAGCTACATCCTTTTCGTCCTTTACACTGCATAATGTATACTTAGACCTACTATATATTCTATTCATTAAGAGTACAAGAGAAAATAAGAAGAAAAGATGAAACCTTGAGTCAACAACAGTTTGGTATGTGCAACAAATGAATCTCAAAATACCATACAAGTCGATGTAATAAGGAACAAGGGTATATGAACTATATCTAACATGTCCCTACAACCAAAGAATTAGCGCATAACAAGTATAATATGCTACCCTACTATATCACAAAGGTGTGCTACAAAATAAGTACAATGGTGGGTGTCCAGGTATCCCTATCACCATTACTTATCTCAAGTGACATCCCTAGAGTGATAGACTACAGAAGAAGACAATAAAAGAAAACATAATATCCATCAAAAAAATCCTTATTATCGCTTAATGTTCTTTGGATATATGATAAGACCTATCACCGGCCAGGGATTAATGGAAATCCCTATTTTCAATGCACTCATCGTTTGCCTGAAGCTGATAATAGGCCATTTCCCTTTGGATTATAGAACCATTCAAATGATCTGGGGTAGCCTTTTAAAGTACCCATGAGGTCTCATAATACTCTTACTGTTGAATACATCTGAAAACACTTCTAGTATCAATGATCCTTTAGCATGCATATCCATGTCATTTCCTTGATTAATCTAGTTTCCATTATCCTCAAGGAACCATTCCCCGTTCCTTATTTCCACAATAAAACCATTCAATATTCTATCCATCGGTCACCTGTGACAACTGCCATACACAACGAAGCTCATATAACTGAATAGTGCACTACTGGAGCATCCGGCCAATGTAGGACAATTGTCAAGGGAAAGAAATAGAAGAAAAGAAGAGAAATGTAAAAGAAGGGAAGAGAATAAAAGGAAAGAGAAAGAAATAAAACATTACACAATTACATAACATGTCATATATCTTACGATACATCAAAAAAAAGTAGTCATCACAGATATAAAACAAGCGAGAAGGTAATAACCACATAACCACATAATCAGAGTACACAGATTCATATAGTTATATAAAACAGCAATAGAGTTTGTATAACTGATAAATAAACTCAACTGATCAACTATCTCTAATAATAGTAAATCAACACTTGCAAGGTTCCACAGTGTCACGCAGTGGAATAAACAAAAATAAACTCAAAATACAAGTATAAGAAAGCGTCACCTCTTGTTAGTCCATCTACACAGCTATAAGTGTTGTTTACATCTGCTATCTAGTCTACTCCTTTAAGAGTACCTGAGATAATAAGAAGCAAAACATAAAAACCTTTATTCAGACAACAGTCTAGTGAGAACGAAAAATAATCTCAAAACACTATAAAAGTCAGTATAATAAATGGAAAAGAGGGTATGGGGAGTCATATCTAACCTGTCCATGCATCCATAGAGTTAGCACACATTAAGATATGTGCTACTTTATGATAGTAATCATGAGTTTACTATACATCAAAGTACTAGAGGTGTCGAGATATCAGCATGGTAATGTCTACATCGTGTGACTTCCCTAAAATAATAAATAGTCAAACAAACATGGAATCCATCATCCATCCTCATATTCACTAGCTCAGTGTATTAGATTTCTGATACTCGTATGACAGCCCTAACCAAGGTCTACTCAATGTCCCAGTCACTTGGTACTCAATCCATGCTACTCAGAAGGCCAGTCACTAGACTACCAGTCTGATAGTCTAGGGTAAATGGATCGGGTCATTGTTTGATCCAAGTGAGTGTCCTCACTTTAAAGGTACGCTACAAAACCTACAAATATCAATTATCCCTTTGCATATGTCATCCATAACAGAGCTCATCCCGGAATAGTCCCAAAAAATTCGACTGAAGTCTTCATGGTTTGGAACTATTCTTGATAGCCAACGTCGGTCATAGAATGTCATCGTGGATCCCAACACTTAGGAACTATTCTAGACAGCCAATGTATGTCACAGAATGTTATCGTGCGTCCCATAACCCTTCTGCGATAGTTCCATCAATCCTACTTGTCGTCGCCCTCCCTATATCCCAAAGTATAGCAATCCATCATCGAAGCTGTTACTTCCCATCATGGAATCATCAATATCGAATCAAGGAGTCATCGTGTCTAAGCATTGCATCTTCACTTCGCTACTATAACCACTCTTTGAAGAGCAGTAATACAAAAATCGAACGTCAAATTAATGAACAAATCATCACATCCAGCTCCTCGAAGCCGCTCCATCGTCGATGTCAAAATTGGCCAAATCGACAATCATCAAAAGTGGTAGATATTGACCACTCTAGAATAGTCAAAACTACCACTTTGGTTGCCTACTTAACCAAAAATGGTTAAATACAAACCAAATGAAAACGTTCGACATCTTCCTTGAAGTCCGACGCACATGTCCAGGTCCGCCGTCCTTCACCTTCAGATTGGTCGACGAGTACTTCTTCACATATTTGTCCCATTTGTTTGAATTTATCATATTTATACATTCAATCGATATGCACGAAACTCTATATCACGTCATTTGAGTCTCCATCGTATGTGCACTCGATTGATATATAGTAAACTATATCTAATTGGATTTTCCTATATCGCCTTCGAACGACGTTGTCAACCAACTAACAAACAAGCGGACATATAACCAATAAGCATAGAAATGTTTATATCAGCATACATATATCTATAATACCATAACCAATGTGGGATTAATATCAAAATGGCCTATATCTATTAGTTTTGTTAAAATAGCTCGTCAATAGGAAAAATTTGATATTTAATTCAAAACCATTTTAAAACACATTTAAAATCTTTTCTGATATAAGATATAGGTTTAACTATTTTAGAAATCACGTTCTAAAGTTAGAAAACATTTTAACATATCATTTTAATATTAGACTAACAATCATAGTATGGCGGGAGACAGTATAAGTCACATTTACCAAATATGTCCAAACCAACGCCAAGTCCTAGGGCTCTCTATCACTAGCACAATGCAAGAAACAACGTCCAAAACAGACCTAATATCCAAAAGATACGTGTGATGTTAGATAATGGATTAAATAAGTAATATAATTCACTTAACTATATTTATTTAGGCAAATTATTGTGCTAATTATCTTCTCGAATGCACAAACCACTATAAATGTACACACTACAGAACCCATCATCGACCACTTTATCCCACGATTTTGCCTCGTCCAAAGCGTGAATTAATAGGTCATCTTCACTAATGAGTCCATCTTCGCATCTTTGCCACGGTACCAAATGATAGAGGCTGATCATCTCATGTAAAAATGCGACTTAGGCATGCCTTAAACGACTCAAAAAGTCGCGAATGGCTACAGGGGATCGTACCAAGATTCATTGGCATAGGAAGATGCTATTCAGCAGAAGAAAAATGTTGCAGCCTCCATTTCACGTATCACCGCCCGTAGCTCCGCCAATAAGGAAATCTAGTCGCGGCCATGAAAATGGATATTGATCAAGTCATGTTACACACTCCAAATCGTGTATGGGCACGGAGAACACCTCGATATGAGTTCAACAGGCTTGGTTTTGAAATTTTTCACTGAGTTGGGAGATTTGGATTTTTGAAGTGAATGAAGGGAGGTGGCCATGCCTTCTGAAGCAAAGTAATGGAACAATAAATGGGATTAGTTTATAAGAGAAAGGAGGGATTTTGGATATTATTTAAATAATATTATTATACTCTTTTATTTGAATTCTAAAAAAAGGGCCGTGCATTTCGAGCTCGCATGATCAAACGATGCGTCTGTCGCCACAAAAATCGTCTATATGCATCACTTCGTTTTTCCGGTCCTGATGGTATAAATTTCATCGTTATCCAAGAAAACATTCTGGGATGATAATTTCACGCTTTTCGAGACTGTTTTGACCATCGGCCATTCAATCTCCAAACATAGCAATCTTTATACTCATTTTTATTTGCAATGTCGATACAAACTCAATGGAAGTAGTCTCAAGTCCTAATTCAATTGTATATGAAAAGTCATATTTTTAGGACCATCTATAAGTTAATGATTAAATATTTAAATCAATTATTTAAATATCTTATCATTAAAATGCAGGTCGTTACATTCTCCCCGCATTAAAAGGATTTCGTGCTCAAAATCCCATGGACGAAGTAACACAACCCAACACCCTCACATAAACAACGATACAAGAAGAATCGCCACTTATCAACTCAAGATAACAATCACTGGAAGGGATCACAAAAAAGGTCGGAATAAGGCAGATCCATCATCCTCGTCCCTAACTACAAACGCTATTAGATCCAAAATCGTAAATCAAACATCTAAGTTATGCTCTTATTTCCATAGAAATGGACAATGGAAAACAAAAGTGCCAGCTCACTAATCGAAAGGTAAGTCAACAAAATATCATATATTACCGAATCTCTCAACTATCGATAATGTCTAATATCTTATACCTTGACTTTTCTCTCAATTTTGGCTTATGTCATGTCCTTTGCACATCTAAGTCTGGGAAAAATCCTAATACAACATGGATATATATATATACACACACACACATCTCCTATCTGAGGCACTTCGTTTTCGATGACAACCAAATATATATAGCCAAATCTACACTGCAGATATTACATATTTCTTTTATAGCAAGAGAATAGCATTTAGATGCGAATATAAGTGGGTAAGCATCCAAATAGCCAACACTTTCTTCCATTACATGAATATGCACTCGATAAGGAGGATTAAACACAACAGCAATCACAATGTAAATTAGCATACTAAATCATATATATAGCAACCATCTCAAATAAATGTGCTATATCGAGCCATAACTGTCTGGCATGCCTAACAACCATACAAACATAAGTAATTATATCAAGTGCCAACAATCAAACATCAAATAAGAACCAATTGGTTCAAACACCAAGAGTAACATCCACGTCTATCCTAACATGCAGGACACTAAAGCATCTAATATAATACATCAACCATGATATTTAATATGAAAGCTGGCAAAATATAGAAATCTATCCTAAGTAACAGCTCCAAACAAGCAGTCCTTATGCTCTCATCGGTCTCTCATGTGCAATCATCTTTGCTTTCGCTCCACTAAACCTTTACTACTACATCACCTTTCTCCTAATTTATTTTGTATCATGTCTATCAGTACAAATAGGCCTACAGGTCTCGAAGTTACTAGTTCAATCGCAATATCATCTAGTCAATTTGGTGCCATATTTCCAAACGCCTCGTGCAAGTTCTCCCAAAACTCACTAATGAACAACATGTTTCACCCACTTAGAATGCTCTTGGAATATAATGGAATCTTCTTATCCATGCCATATATGACTCAACTAATTTGGAAATCATTCTACCAAACTTGATGGATATAAATTGTAACAACCTACTCGAGAACAGGCCTAAATTTTGATTCAGAAAACGCCCATCGGAACTTAGATCCATTCTAAGGTAAGTTATTAGTGGTACAAAGAAATGACATTACAAAGCCATAATTATACTTTCAAAACTCACAGTGGATGAAATAAAGTATAATAATAAAATGTAACCATTTATTTTAAATTCATAACAATGTCAAAATTCAAGTTACCATCAAACCATAACATAATCCGCTACAACAACAGTCTGAAAACATAGGTATATATGAAAGCAAATAAAAATGGTAAATACTGTCGCATGTCCACCACCTCCTTCTCCAAGCATCACCTTTTCCATCAACATCTTCAACCTGTGTTGTGATGAGGAGAGAGTCAGAACATGTGGTGAATAAAAACCTCAAGTCTTACCATTTCCGTACTTAGGCAATATATCTCTAAATAAGAAAATATCTACGAAAATAGACCATTAAACAATTTAATACTTATTTATAAGGAAAGTAGGCAGGCTCAACCACTTAATACCTTCCTTTCTAGTAACAGGTTTCTTAAATCCCATATCCTAATCATACATCAAAAACAGTTAACAATGTAAGATAGTGTACCCAAGCCACTTAATGCCTTTTGTTTGAAAATAGGCAGACTCTGGTCATTTAAGGACTTAATTAAGGAAGACCCCATCATTTAGTACCTATTTCGAAGGTGTGCTCCTTGGTGGTACTCTCTAGTTGATACTGTATGGAATCTTTAGGCCACTTAATAATTCCTTTTAGAAAATAGGCAGACCCTGGTCATTTAATACCTTAATTAAGGCAGACCCTATCATTTGATACTTATTTCCAAAAGCGGATCCCCTATTGAGATACAGCCTAACATAACCCCTTGACCAATTAGTATTTCATCCGAGGAAAAGAGGCGGGTCCCTAAAAAACCATTTAATACCTCGAGACCCTAAAGTAGGCCCTTCGTCTTATGGCCTATACGCATAATGATGTCTCACATTAGTCGCTACTATTCCTAGGAACTGGTAGCCATATTAGCTAGGCAGATTTTTCATGTAGAATTTGGGAGTAACCTCGCATTATTATAAATATTTATCATAAGGATATCTCATATCAATTAAAGTGTACACAACTACTGGTAGCCTCAAAGTGAAGGACGAACTTCTATCATGTAGCTCTATTAACCTCATATCCCTATGACTTAGCCATACATTAGTTACACTACATACACACACACACTCATGTCACTATTTCATAAATAAGGCCTTATAAGGAATCTTTCTTATTGCGCCTTAAAATAATAATTAAGCTACGTAAGAGTTTCCTCTTATTTTTGCCTACCAATCAATTACCTTTCTAATGGGGAAAAATAAATTACAATAAATGCCTAGGTAACTACGTCATATATGCAATAATTATATGTTAATTACGCAAATAAAGATAAATAAATATTTGCTCCTAATAAGTTTTAACGTATGGGTTTTACGACCTAAAATAGCGTTAAATGTCAATTGAACAATCAAATACTATTACCAGTCCTTTTTCTTCAAATTCCCAAGATTCCAACATATCAAAATAAGGGATTTCAATATCCAAACAGGGAATAATTATTTATAACCAAAACTTTAATAATAGAGTTGTAAATAAATTAGAAACTCAATTTATTACATTAATAAAATAGAATATACTGACAATTGCAATTTATATCCCATATTCTATTCAACTCCTCTTTTGCAAAGAAATTGATAAGAAGGAAATTTGTGTGGAATAAGCGGTGTAGACTACAAATAAAATTTGTAATCTTAACTCCTATTTTATTAGAGAATCACAAACTTGAATTACAGAGGAAGGAGAAGTGGAATAGAATATGAAATCATCAAAAAAATTCACAACTGAATAAATCCTATCAAATTAATGTAAATAATCGAGAATCTTCACATAGAACCGACATTTCGAAAAAAAGGAATTTTGGTGAATTTTATCTATCGTATTTTTCAAAATCCCAAAATCCCTAAGGCATATTCAAATCCAAAAAGAAATACACTAAACAATTACTGAAAAAGAAATACTAAGGTTTCCACTCACAGATTGGACTTAACTTCACTTAAATAAATTTATAGCCTTCCATTCTCCTTCAGAATCTCTCTCTTTTGTTTATGCACACATAATAAGGACAAGGTATATATATTCATTAGATTCAAAATAATTGGAGAAGAATAGGAAAAGAATATATTGGATGAAGAAGAAACAAATAAGAAATGAGTTGAATTCTTACATGAATTCTGTACGGAGTTTCTAAATATTATGAAAGAGGTAGTAATGGCAGAGTTTCATTATTTTCCCTGGAATAATATGAGTAAAAAGTGAAGAGGATAGATTTCTATTTATATGGGTTGGAATGCACATGAACTGTATGATGGAAGTAGGTGAGGAATGAATAAATCTGGAGCACTAAAATAATAATACACCCCTTCAAACCCTAGCCAGCACTAACAAAACTAGCTTCAACCGATTGACCAACCCTCTCCTAACAGTCGCCCGCTAGGGGTCTATCGGTCACGGTGAGGGTATCGACCAGTTGATTGTTTTGGGTAATAATTAATTTCGTTGCTTTATTAATTAATTTCTTTCTCCTATTCAACTTTAATTTTAAACGTTGATTAATGTTTACTTAGCCTCCAAGCAAATTTTTAAAATTCAAATCCTTACTTAAATTTGAATTCAAGGTAAATTAATTTAAATTTAAAAACTTCAACTATAAGCTCTTCGTTTGAATTCCATTCTCAGCATATTATATATGGAACATATCGGAATTTCTCCACGAATACAATATAATAACTTTAGTGGTCAAATTCCAACGTTTATAAAATTTCCATATTCTATCTTATCATATTTAATTCAATTTAATCCATTTATTTTTTGTTCTTTTTATGGGGTGTTATATAAATTTAGCATTCTTCGTCACTCTATTGATTCTGAATTCTAGACCTTGGCATTCCATCGATGAAACCCATCTCATACCATCTCGGTCGAGTCCATACCATAACACCTCTACAAACACTACTCGTTCCTCTAATTTAGCCATGATCTCTACTAGTCTAGCTCGACGCCTCTGACTAGTACCGATCTGCTAAATCAAAGTAGGTATGTTAGTCAAACTAGCCATCATCTTTAGCACAAGCTCACGTCTCGTTTTGAAATCATGACCAGCAATAAACTTGAGCAATGCCCACTCCAGAATATTGCTCTCAAAGTGGTATGTCTTCCACTCAAAACATCAACAACTTCATTTTCCCTACAAATGTATGGGAAATGTCAAAGTCATAGGAGGCCAAGAACTCTAATCGTCACTGATGGCGAAGGTTGAGATCCTTCTCGGAAAAGAGATAATTCAATGATATGGAATCATGGAATAGCTCGAACTCCTCTCCTAATAGATAGTTCCTACAAATACCCAAAGCAAACTCTATTGCCTCCAACTCCAAATCAAGAGTCGGATACTTCCTCTCATGTAGTTTTAGTTGTTGACTAGCGTATGCAATAACCTTACCCTTTGGCATCAATACCGTCACCTAGTTAAGTGCAACAAGCATGTATATACTATCAAATCCTCATTATCGCTCAGAATGAGTAACATCGGTGCACTCGTCAACCTCTCCATCAAACTCACTAATGCGTGTCTACACCTTGCACCTCAAATAAAAGTCTGATACTCCCTCATCAAATCGGTTGACGGTTCTACTACCTTTGATAAGTCTTTGGTAAAATGTATGTAGCATCTCGCTAATCCAAGAAAACTTCTCCTCATTAGTTGGTGTTTTCTCAACACCTTCGTCATAATCATTAATCGTGTCTTATGCATCTTTTCGTCCATGGATAGACAAAAGTTTCATCGACAAGCACAAGCATAAACCTACTCAAGTGATCTCTCGAAACATGACTCAAGAAATCAAGAAAGTATGCCAACGCATTGGTTAGCCCGAATGGATAACCTACTCCATCGATTCTCATATAGTTGAATAGTGTGTTGCTGGAGCATCCGGCCAATGTAATACGATTTTCAAGGGAAAGAAATACAAGTAAAGACGGGGTATAGAAAAGAAGGGAAGAGAGTAGAAGAGAAGACAAAGAAATAAAACATCACATAATCACATAACCTGCATAAATATCACAGCGCATCAAATAAAATATAATCTTCATCACAGATATAAAACAGGCGAGACAGTAATAACTACATGAACCACATAATCAGAGTACACAGGCTCATACATTTATAAAAAATAGTAATAGAGTTTATGCAACTGATAAATAAACTCAACTGATAAATAAACTCAACTGATAAAATATCTCTAATAATAGTAAATCAACACTGCCACGGCTCCACAGTATCACACAACGGAATAGACAACCATAAACTCAAAATATAAGTATGAGAAAGCATTGTGTCCTGCTAGTCCATTTGCACATCTACAAGTGTTGTTCACACTTGCTATCTAATCTACTCATTTAAGAATACTTGAGATAATAAGAAGCAAAGCATAAAATCTCCAATCAAACAACAGTCCGGTATGAGCGATAAATAATCTTAAAACGCTATAAAAGTTAGTATAGTATATGGAACAGAGGGTATGGGGAATCATACCTAACCTGCCCCGCAACCACAGAGTCAGCATATATAAAAGATATACGCTATCTATAACAGTCATCATGGGTGTGCTATACATCAAAGTACTAAGGTGTCAAGATATTGGCATTAGTAAAATCTACATCGTGTGACATCCCTAAGGAGATAAAAACGGTCAAACAAACATGGCATCCATCCTCACATTCACTCACTCGGTGCATAGGATACATAATACTCGTTTGACTGCCCTAGCCAAGGACTACTCAACATCCCAGTCTCTCGGTACTCAATCTGTGCCACTCAGAAGACTAGGAACTAGAATACTCGTCCGATAGTCCTGGATAAATGAATCGGCTCATCGTTTGATCTAAGTGAGCATCCTTACATACCCATGCTCTACAAGTACACCGAAAAACCTATGAATATCAATGATCCCTTTGCACATGTCATAATAGAGCTCATCCCCAAACTATCCATACAACTCCCATATGAAGTCATGCGGTTGGGAACTACTCAAGACAGCCATCGTCAGACATGGAATGTCATCGTGCATCCTAAAACCTGGGAACTATTCTAGACATCCAATGTTAGTCATAGAATTTCATCATGCATCCCATAACCCTTCTCCGACAATTCCATCAATATGACTCATCGACACCCTCTCTACATCATGAAGTACAGTTATTTATCATCGAAGCCATCACTTTTCATCACAGAATCACCATCGTCGAATCATGGAGTCATCGCGTTGAAGCATCACATCTTCGCTTCATCACCAAAACCACTCATCGAAGTGCAATAACACTAAAATCGAATGTTGAACAAATAAACAAATCATTTGCTCCTTGAAACTGCTTCATCGTCCACATCAAAGTTAGCCAAATCGACCATCATCGGTAGTGGTAGATATCGACCACTCCATTATAGTCGATAACGACCACTATGATCGCATAGTTAACCAAAAATGGTTAAATACAAACCAAATGAAAACGTCTAGCATATTTCCTGAAGTCCAAAGCACATATCCAAGTTCGTCTTCCTTCGTCTTTAAATCACTCAGCATGCACCAATACTCCTCCACATATTTATCCCATTCGTTTGAGTTTATCATCGTTGTGCGCTCAATTGATATGCATAAAACTCTATCATATCATTTGAGACCCCGTTGTGTGTGCATTCAATTGAGATACACTAACTTTATCTAATAGGATTTTCCTATATCACCTTCGAACGACATTTTCAACCAACTAACAAACAAGCAGACATGCAACCAACAAGCATAGAAATGTCTATAATAGCCTACATATATCTATGATAGCCTAACACAATCCATCCAAAGAAAATATGGGATTAATATAAAAATAGCTTATATCTATCAATTTCGTCAAAATAGTGTGTCAACGGAGAAAATAACGTACTTAATTTGAAACCATTTTAAAATGCTTCTAAATTCTTTTATAAAATAAGATATAGGCTTAACTATTTTAAAAATCATGTTTTAAAGCTAGAAATTTTTTTAAAACATTGTTTTAATATTATACTAACAATCATAGTAAGATGAGAGATAATATCACTCACCATAACCAATCTGTCCAAAACAATGCCAAGTCCTAGAGTTCTCCATCATGAGTGCAACACAAGAAACGACATACAAAATGGATCTCGTATGCAAAAGACACGCGTAATATAAAATAACATTTTAAATAAGTAATATAACTAACTTAACAAAAATTATTGTAACATCCCCTGTCTTGAGGCCTAAAGCTAAGCACTACAGATGCTGCAGTCATCTATAGTACTAACTACTTGCGACAAAATACAGTATTGTTAACGATATCCATAATATCAGAAGCACATGAATATGAAACAAAATCACAGATTTAAATTATTTTTTTCCGATTGCATTTCACAAAACTGGTTTCAAATCCAATTACATAATCCTAATTATTTTCCAAGTTCAGACCAAATATAATTATTACATAAATACGCCAAGCGCGACATATGAAGATGCCCCTTAGATGACCATAGAACTAAATAGTCATAACGTTCTTTTTCAAAAACACAACCCTACAGGGAAGAGCCCCTACCTAGTGAGTCTACCAACCCTAGGAGGGATTTAAGCCAGACCCAGCACAGAGGTATGATGTTCCCAACCGAGTTATTGGTTTATGGGAATCCACCTCCACGCCTTGAAGGGAGTAGGGCAGACGGTTATCGAACTCGTGACCTCGTTAAAAGGAGGCAAGTGTTTCAACCACTGTGCCACTACTTGCGGACAAGTCATAACATACTTAATACAACAAAATGGAAATAAAAACATAACTCCTAAAAATAGCATCATTGCTTAGCGGAATGGGTTTCTCCTCACTAATATCCTTTTAAAACATATTTTTTGCAAACCAAAATCCTGTAACCAAATTGGTTAAAACAAAAATATCAATAGCGTGTAAGCATATAAATCTGGTAATCAATGGACTGTCTGTCCGAACATTATAGTTTTGTTTGGCTAACTATTAATCATTGGCTGACTTGGGCCTACCAGAAAAAATAAACAAATAGTCTAACTTTTGTTAGATACTCTTCTGGAATGTCTATCCCTAAATTACTCCTCCCATGGTCAACTGATCCTAACCACTTTTCGGGCTCACCAATAACCTATCCTAACTCTTTATATTCCTTTCCGTGTGTAATATTATTTAAGTCTTACCTGTGACAAAGCACTACATAGTGGAATTTTGGACTTATATTAACTAGGGCTACCAGTTAAAGTATAGGGCGCGACCTCATACCAGTCTCATCTGTTATTCTAATATCTGAGTAATTTTACTTAGGGTCGTCTACCCTAAAAATTTTCCTTGAAAACATTTCTTTCAAATTGATTTAACCCTTTAAATCATACTTAAACAAGGAAAATATACTATATACTTTACTCAAATCACTTTGCCATGTTATATTTACTTTACACAAAACATAGCTGATGAAAACATTCAAAACCTTTGAAAATAACCCTTTCCAAAACATTAAAAGTACCCCTTTCAATACAAGTAAGCTACTTTACTTTATAACCTAGGCCGAAGTCTAAAACTTACCTTTCGAAAACACTTACATTTAACCTTTCAAAAACATTCAAATCATCTTTTTTGAAAGCTATATAAAATCATAGGCATCCCCCTTTCAAAACACTTTAAACATGTCTTTCGAAACCATTGGAAACCTTCCATTTAAAACCTTTCGAAAACATTGGAAAACCACCCCTTCGAAACCTTTATCTTAAACCTTTCGAAAACATTAAGTTCTTTACATAAATCAAACCTTTTGATAGCATTTGGGTTCAAGTAAAACATGTGGAACCACCTCTCGAAACCATTCAAAACTATTCTTTTCGAAACCTTTGGGTTTAACTTTCAATGGAATAAAGGGTCTTAAAACAACTAAGTCGAAAGCACTCTTTCGAAAGTAATTTCCTAAGTAAAAGAAGTGGATCGATTCGAAACCAATCCTTTCGAAAGCATTGGACAAACGACTTCGATTTTAAAACAAAGAAACCCTTTCGAAAGCATTGCTTCGAAAGGTAAGATGCGGCAGCTAGCGGTTTCAACCACTTCGAAAGCTTCTTTGTAAAACAAAGGCACAACATCTTTTGAAACCATTCTTTAAAACCATTTAACCAAGTTGAAAGCTATCTAATTCGAAAGCATTCTTCTCGAAAACAATGCAGGCGCATTTCCTTTTAAAAGCAAACCAAGGTTTCGATCCCTTTGGAACCCCTGTTTCGACCCAGTACCTTTCGCCTATGTCCAATTCGCTACGTAGCAAGTCTTTAATACGATGCGCATTTGTTTTGATGGAGATAGAGGCGGAAATACATAGTCGAAAGGTAGGTGTCGAAAGTGGAGAAACAACAAAAGTGTGGTTAAAACTGAATTTTAATATTACTTTTCAACTATCCTGCTTTATTTGTCAACATATAATTGGTTGCTAATTTGTTTTTCAATTCTTTTCTAAAAGTGCTACCGAAATTTCAGAAGTAAATAATTAAAAGATTTACAAAATGCCCATTCTCCTTTTATAAATATATAAAATATTTAAATCACATAACTAAAATAATTTTATATACTTATTAAAACACTTAGGAATATTCTACGAAAATTCCTATAAATCATTTTTAATATTTTTTCTAACATATATTAAATTCTAACCCAAAAACAATATAAATTAGCTGTATTTAATTTAAACCAATTGAAAATTTTCTTCACTGCAAAATTAATAGTAAATCCACATTAATTCAAAAAATAATAAAATTTGAAACCCATCTTTAAAATATTATTTCTGACTTTATCTAAAAATCCCTAGGCATTTGGATGTCATCTAATAGAGTTTTCGCATTAAAATTTATCAAAAAATCCATATGAAATAGCATAAATTATCAACAAGCATATATGTCCATTTTAAAAATAAAAAACATGGCAAAACATTTACAAAGTAATTCGGATTTCAATCTAAAACCAAAAATAGTAAAAATATGAGATATAACTTATTATTCACCGTAGCATTATGATTAAGGAGTTGAGATTTGATTTTGGATTTGATTAATCTTTCTCTTGATCTTTAGCTTTTCTTCTTCTAGCTTTATCTGATAGTGGCCAGCCTCTAATATTTGATTTTTTTGTTTTGAACATGAAAATGAACATTAGTGAGGGTTTACGGAATAAGGATATGACTTATTCTTGCTTTTTCCCTTATTTATTTCATTTTAGTTTCCCTTTAGTTCATTTGTTCCCTTATGCACGGCTGATCCTTAGATATGCAAATCTCAATACCTTAACCATTTCATTATTTCATTTAATTTAACTAATTAATGTCCTAAATAATGTTAACAATAATTAGGGTCGTTACAATTAATTAGGCTAATTACCATGCTAATCATCTTCCCAAATGCATAAAACCACCGTATATGTACACGCTACAGGAGCCCATCATCGACCACTTTATCCCTCGATTTCGCCTCGTCCAAAGCACAAAATAATGCATTGTCTGCACCAATGAGTCCGCCTTTGCATCCTCTTCGCCACGATACCAAAATGATAGAGCTTGATCATCTTATGGAAAATGCGACCTAGACTGAAACGACCTGCAAATCCGTACCCCTTGAGTCAACACTATTCTACCTAAATCAACTCAAGTTGTATAGAAATACGAACCAGTTGGGTTAAAGAAAAAGAGGTAGAAGAAGAAAATAGAAAACAACATCAGAATCTAACCATCGCAGCAGACTAAAATATAATAGAAAATAAATGATCTTTACTCAAAATCAAATATATTTGTTTATATATTACATCATCAGAGTACATCAATCAACGGCTCAACAACAACATACAAATGGATACACAGCAACTCAATCACAGCGGAATATATATAAAACAAGTACGGATATACGTATCGTCATCCTGCTCGTCTCCTGAGCTCCACAACATCATATCCTGTATTCTATAATACTAAGTCTGACCCGAGCATTATAGTTAAATAACACCCGAGTCAGTCTGGAATACCAGCGTGAGAAAATCACACCCAATTTATTATTAAAGTTTCAAAAATCCTTTGAAAAGAAAAGCATCTCGTAAGACCACGCCACAAATAAACATGTCGGGTTTTTACCTTACGATAGCTAAAACAATTTTTATAGAAATCCTTTGATATTATAATAGGTTCTATATACAAATACTTATAAAATAACCGAAATTGTTACATCTATTAAATTCCAGCTACTAGCCACAGAGTGGGTAATACAAACAAAACTCGTACAAGGCTCGTAGGGAGAATGGATTTCCAACTAATGACTAGGCACTGGGGTACCACCTGTCACAGTACGGGGCCTAGATCACCGTACCGAGGAGTACACCCGCTCCCCTGCAACACAAGACCAGGACTACCCCTTACTGGATAATCCCGAGTGAGATCACCCCGCGGTTGGGATCAGCAACCGCCAACTAAGCCGAAATAAAAAGGGACAACTAGACTGGAATGACCTCACCCTGCTTGGGTGCTACCCACCTAGCCTTGTTGCATAACCCCTGATTTTCAGTCATTCCCATTTGATGAGGCTTGAGGCTAAGAGTTACCTTTTTAGAACATATTCCTTAGAATGCCCATCGTCCACCTGACGATATTTTGCAAACATTCATCCATACAAGTCCGTCCCGGGTTCGAACGAAACCGAAGGCACTATTCCTACTACATCCATTTT
The DNA here is from genome assembly GCA_030765085.1 of Allium cepa. Classification (NCBI taxonomy): domain Eukaryota; kingdom Viridiplantae; phylum Streptophyta; class Magnoliopsida; order Asparagales; family Amaryllidaceae; genus Allium; species Allium cepa. Next base: position 517,582,563 of record CM060938.1, read on the forward strand.
GGAAATATCCTCAGGATTAGTAGCGACTAGCCCTTGCACTTCACTGCTCCATCTTCGAATCCTAAATCGTTTACAAGAAACGTACAAACCGGATCGAAGTGGTTTTCGAGAAATTAATCTCGATCCTGGCCTCTTGGAAACGATCAGCGTATTTGTGTCCAATATTGATAGTCGGTGATTTAACTATCAATTAATATTCACAAACATCCATCCAACAATAAATAATTTCCCAAATTATTTATTAACCTCGAAATATCTTCACAAGATATATTTCTATTTTCAATCCTTTGAAAACAGTTTCAAAACCATCTTTCCTTTCAGAATAAACTTTCCCAAATATCTTCTATCTCCACTGAAATCACCAAGCACAAAACTAGCTTTTCTAAATTAATTTAAAACACTTTACTTTTAAAAATATACTTTAAAACATTCAAGTTAAAATTACTTTAATAATTTGTTAAAAATACATACTATATGAATATTTGAAAATAAGGTTGCTTAATAAAATAAAAAACTAGATTTCTACCTTTAGAAAAAACAAAATACCAAGTCGCTCTTTAAATAATTACTGCTATAATAGATTTAATGAAATACTTACTTTTATAATTTAAATATTTAGAAATAATAAGTTTTTCAAAACATACCTTCTTAAACAACTTTAAAGCTTTTAATTTATATTTAAAAATTTATTTTGAAAACGTACTTGGTTATCCAGGGAGAATTTTCAATCTCAATCACTTAAATCAATTTTCCAAATTGATTCCCAATTTATTCCATTTGAAATAAATTTCTTTACTTATCAGTTTATCTCAAAATTCATTAATTATGGACTTTATTTTTTTATTATTATTATTTTCGATTGATTTTATATCATTTAACTGAAATATACCAATTTCAGCTTCTTCCCAATTTCTTCTGTGTTCTTTTCAATAAATTAGATCTTAAATTTAAATTTTAAATAAATGTTTTATTCTTTTTAAAATAATAACACTGAAACTTAAAATTCATTAATCTTCTGATTATTCAAATTTCCCTTACTAAACTTAAGACTTATTTATTAGAATTTTACAGGCACTTTATTTCTTTTCCAATTCATTCTTAAATTTATTCAAGTTTCCACAATTATTTTACTGATAAATTCATTTCCTTTATTTCTCTTTTCGAACTCAAATTTATATTTATGGTAATTCATTATACGCAATTATATCAACCAAGCCATATCATTCAATACTTCCACATAATTCATTATAGAATTATCAAATGATCAGAACAGAGAATACTAAATAATTTAAATAAAAGTTGAGGGGTCCAGTTGGATCCCTCTAACCTGTTTTCCCTACATCCACAGACGTTAGCATCACATAATATGCCAATTTCAAATGATATTATACTATATCACATCACTCAATTCAACCATTCAATCAATTATTTAAATTCAATCATTTAAATTTTAAACTGAGTGAGATTAACTCACCTATAACTTTGAATGCAATTCATTCCCGACCAGCTTATTTCTTTTCAGGTTCAAACCTTGAATAAATATTATATGATTTTTATTAATATTTGAATAAATCAAACAACCAATTACCGTTTAACCGTTTAATCAACCCAAAATTATATTTTTAACTAGTGATTTAAATTTAAAATAGGTACGTGTATATTCATTTTCCTTTTATTGAAATTACATATATACTTATAACAATGATCTGTATTCCCATTTACAATTTCCATTTCTGAATCTTATGTGTGTATATATACATTTACTGTTTCAATCAGTAAATAAAATAACTTGTTGTTTTTAAAATATTTTTATTTCCTTTTCTGTAAATAACAAATAGAAATCTACTTTACTGTAAAAATAAAGATCTTGATTTAAAATCTTTTTTTTATACACATGCATATATATATATATTACTACATTGAAAAAAAAAGAAAATGAAATAGCGGGTACCTCACTGCCTAAACCCAGCTTCCACGAACCCTAGCGGCAAACTGCCATCGAACGCTTCGCCAATCGAATCGCCACCGCCACCAGAAAATCACGACTCGAGCCATTGCCTCGCGGTTGACGTCGCCATCATTGACCAGAATCGCGACCGCGACCCTAAATAGCCCTCAAACTCGCGATTCCAAGTGGATGTTCGATCGTTGAAAATCGAACGAGGGCCTCTCTCGATCTATAGCCGATTCCAGATTGCCTCTCCCTTTTTTTTATGCGCTCGAATTCATAACCGAGAGGAGAGGAGAAAAAGCTTCGAACGATCCATCTGGGTTTCAAATACAATTCGCATGCGGCCGTTAATTTTTTTTATTATTATCTGTTGTTGCTCGAAGGCAAGAGAAGAGAAAAAGGGGCGAGGCTTTGATTACAAGGTTCGGTTTGGCTTCCAGAAGAAGGAAGAACGCGAGTACAACCCTCTGCCCAGTGTTGAAATCAATAAATATGTAATTTATCTTTTGACAATAGTATATATTAAATATATCTATATATCTTTTTTTATTCAAATTTAAATTTGAAGCTGTTACAATTCCGCAATTCGAAACCTCGATCGTATGGAGGAGATAACCTTTTGAAACACTAAACTTTGAATTTTCGATATAAATTCCAGCGCGTATATATACCGTACGCTCACACACTAACTCCGATCAAAACGAAATTGGAAATCCGATAATAATTCAATATTACGGACCCAATGGAGCTGGTTTCGTCGAATTCCGAGACTGTGCCTCGGAAGGTTATTTTTAAATTCAATTTAAACGATGAAATTTTCAAAACTGAACAAATCACTGTTAAATTTAATTTTAAAGCTTTTATTATCTTCAGCACTATCAATATAAATTTTACAAGCCTACAAATTATATGTAATAGGCTTAAAACTCCAGATTCAATAATTTACCCAACTTCAAATAATTTAATTCAAAAATTTAATTATCAAATAAACAGTGAGATTTGAATTCAAGTTAAAATTAACCTTTAAATATTGAAATCAATTAAATATTCCAATTTCAAACGCTCAAAAATTCTGGGTCGTCACATAGACTTGCCTCTAATGGCTTAAAACGTCCTGCGTGACTATAAGGGATCAGAACTAGAATCGTTGGCATAGGAATATGCTATTCGACAAGAGAAAAGTGTTGGCGACCTCCATTTCACGTATCACAGCCCATATCTCCACCAATATGGAACCCTAGTAACGGCCATGAAAAATGGAGATCGATCAAGTCATGTCGCGTACTCCAAATTAGATATGGACACGAAGATCTCCTCGATACGAGTTCAATGGGCTTTGTTTTAGAATTTTTTGTTGAGAAAATTGGGAGATCTGAATTTTTGAAATGAATGAAGGGAGGCGGCCATACAATCCAAAGCAGAGCAATGGAACGGTCAACAGCTTTGGGTTATAAGAGAAAGGAGGGTTTTTGGATATTATTTTAAATAATAATATTATATTCTTTATTATTTGAATTCCCAAATAAAATAGTCGTGCTTTTCGAGCTAGCACGATCAAATGGTGCGTCCGATCACCACGAAACTCTTTTGCATGCACCATTCCATTTTTTTGGTCTCGATGCTATAAATTTCGTCGCTATTCAAGATAGCGCTCTAAGATGATAATTTCGCGCTTTTCGAGACCGTTTTGACCATCGGAATGTCCAATCTCCAAATATAGCGATCCTTACACTCATTTGATTTGCAACGTCGACACGAACTCAATGGAAGTGGTTTCGAGTCCTGACTCGATCGTAAATGGAAAATCGTATTTGGGACCATCTATTAATTAATAATTAAGTATTTTTATCGGTTATTTAAAAATCTTATCGTTAAAACACCGGTCATTACATCACCCTTTCTAGAACCCACCCTTTGCGGGCAACTATTCTCACGACTCCTTTCAGCATCAAGCCACTGTCATCGAAACCTAACTCCAGTCCTTTACTAATCCCGAAAGCAAAATGTCGCCTGGTTGATTTCTACCAACCATAAGCCCATTCATCACTAGAGCTTTCTAATGACCATATTTCAATGTGAATTGAAACATAAGCTTCCGCTATGCTTCAGAGTCCGTCCTCCAAGTTTCATCAAATTTTGACTACTTTTTCCGACCAAAAACCACTCGTCGCAAACCACTGGATCACTCGTCGCTAGAGCATCTACCGACTAGATTTTGATGTGACTTGAAACATAAGATTCCCCTATAACCTAGAGCCCATCCTTCAAGCATCATCCAATTCCAATTAATTTTGCCGACCAAATATACTTTTCGCCAACCATTGGACCACTTGTCGTCGACCACTTTTCCTTGTCAAAACTCAATGCAATTTAATGCAATTGAACCGTGAGCTCTGCCTATGCTCAAAAGCCCATTCTTTAAGTTTCATTCAATCCTGACTACTTTTGCCAACCAAAAACCATTCTTCGTCAACCATTTGACAACCATCGCCAGAGCTTCTATCAATCATATTTCGATGTAACTTGAAACATAAGCTTCCTCTATCACCACTAGAAATTTGCGATTTTATAATTGGTCAACGAGTGTCTCTAAATTGTTTGGTGTTGCTAAAGCATCAAAAATTTGGCATCACTAAAGCACACGAAATTGTGTCATAATAGTGTCGCTAAATTTTAGTGACATCGTTAAAATGCCAACTTACTTATATAAAATAGGTTGGTAATGGCATCGCTAAAAACTAGTGATGCTGCACTTGTGAATACGAACAGAAAAAATTCAAAAACATATACTAAATGATTTTCCTTATGCACGAATTCAAGATTATGAGCTAGCTAAGTCATTTGTTCAATGCCATAAGCAACGAGTTTCAAATAACTATGGCTGTTGTTATACCCTGTTCACTCCACATAAACATGTTCATCTTATTCAATTATACAATTCATCTCAATACACAACTTATTTGATAACATATGTAGCAAAAAATACATTCAACGAGATATCAACAAATACTTCAAGAATATCAAAATAAAACACATTCAGTATGTAGCATAAGAATGGACATTGTGTATATCAATGTAATAGTAATGTCACTAATCTTTATCGCTAGCCAACCCAATTGCTAACAAAACAATATATTTATAGAAGAAGAACATTTTTAAAAATAAGTTACATTAGCATCTCATAAAAAAAGCCTCATAGATTGTAAAAAAATGATAACATGCAGGATTAACCAGACTCCAATGTTCCTCCGCTTAGAGAAAAGAAATTAAAACCACCAGCTTAATCTCTTCGAATAACAGAGATTTTAGTAACAGGGTCATATTCGGGCAGCTGTGAACCAACAGGTGCGTGTCCAGCCTCCACCAAAAAAGCAGAATATCACAAATGATTTCCCAATTTAAAATCTCATTCACATTATGGTTAAGGAGCCAACTCACAGCACTATGTTATGCAACCAACCTTTTATTTTCTTCTGACAAGACAACATTTTTCTTCACTAGTCCAGCAATTATTCTCTCAAGAGTATTTGATATCTTATCTTTACTTATCTCGTCACGTTCCCATCATGCTGCGAGAACTGCTGCCTTGTTCATAAGATTTTGAAGGTCTGCTCTTGTAAAATTGAGAGCTCTCCTTGCGATCTTCCCAAATTCAAATTCTTTTCTATTGTTTTTCCTCTTAAATGCACCTACTATGCATAAACATCACATAAATCAGTTTCATCAATCATTAGGAGATATAAAGGATAGATTTAATCAAAAAAATATACTACAATATTCAAATTTAGTTACATAACTCCGTTTAAAAAAGTTTTTTTTTTTGAAAACCCAAAAGATCCAGCGGGTCGGTAAACTTCTGAGAAGGGTATAGCAAAGCCGTTCGCTGGTCCAAGCCCCCATACCCCTAGGTAAATTTATATAGGATAGGGAAGCGCATGGTAGGATTCAAACCTGGGCCTTTTTGCTAGAACCCAAGCCTCCTTTCCACCGCGCTGCACCTGCGGAACCGTTTGAAAAAGTTTTTGTTACTTAAATATCACATAAGGCATAATTAGAGGTGTCATTGATTGAGCATGTTTTGTTTTTTGAAACTACTGAATGGAAAATGCCACATTTACACTTCTGCAGTTGCATAAATTGTTGGACGTACTGATTACGTACACATCTTGAATACATGAAGATACGCATAGAACATTTCTTAGCCTGGTTAAAGGTAGAACATAGTACATGTTTATATCAAGGTCACTAGCATTTTCTCTTTTACTACACATCAGCATTTCTCTTTGTCTTTGATATCATCAAGTTCAAATGCACTTACAATTACGACTACTATCCATTATATAATGACCCGGATACAGTAGTAGCATGGAATTGATTTCTTTGTGTAACTGTACTAAACTTACTTGAAAAGGTGAAGAATTGGTAAAACTCAACTTGAATTCTTATTAATCACCAATATCCATATTTATAGTACATACTCAAGACTCTATCTTTTAGTAACTCTAGAATTGCTGAAACAGCAGGAAATCTTTCAAAGATATATCCCTTATTACATACCACTCATAACATCTAATCATACATTACGGAAGCAGCAGAAAATCTTCTAAAGATATATCCCCTATTACATATCATTCATAACATCTAATCATATATTCTAAATATATCATAATATCTTAATCATATATTCTAAATATATCATAATATATAATCATATATTCTAAATGTATCTCAATACCCCCCTCAAGTTGAAGTATGAGATTCAAAAATGCCTGGACAGAAGAAAATCAAATTGAGTCTTGCCAAGAGCCTTTGTACAATGTCCCCCAACTGTGACGATGTCGAGACATGAGCAGGAGATATCAAACCTTCATTGACCTATTACGAAAAAAGTGCCAATCAACCTCGATGTGTTTCGTCCGCTCATGAAAAACATGATTCTTTGCTTTATATAACGCCGATTCACTATCACAAAATAATTTAATAGCTTTAGGATGATGCACACCCAAACTCAACAACAACCATTTTTTTCACTTCAATTCGTAGGTAATTGCAGCCATAGACCTATATTCGGCTTCCACGGAAGACCGAGATACCGTATGTTGTTTCTTTGTCTTTCAAGAAATAGGAGATTGACCAAGAAACACAATCCAACCTGTCAACGAGCGTCGAGTAAGAGGACAGTCCGTCCAATCCGAATCACACCAACCTTCCAATGTCAACTCACTGTTAGCATGGAGCCAAATACCCTGACTTGGAGTCCCTTTCAAATAACGCACAACCCGGAGAGCCGCTTCCCAATGTTCAATTCGAGGTGCTTGCATAAATTGAGACAAAATATGAACTGAATAGGCCAGGTCCGATCAAGTAACTGCAAGATAAATCAAAGGACCCACAAGTCGTCAGTATGATTCAGGATCCGTTAGAAACTCTTCAGTTGCAAGACCTAGCTTATGATTTTGTTCTATAGGGAACCCAATCGGTTTTGCCCGCAACAAACCTGTCTGAGAAATAATATCCAACGTATACTTGCGCTGACATAAAAATAAGCTTGATGAACTACGGGCAACCTCAATCCCCAAAAAATATTTGAGATTTACAAGATCTTTCATTTTAAAACAGTCACTAAGATAAGATTTGAATATGGTAAGCGCAGCGGAATCATTTCCAGAAATAATAAGATCACCAACATAAACTAAGACATTAATCTGAACACCGCCTTTACTAAATGTAAAAAGAGAATAATCTGAGTAAGACTGAAGAAAGCCATACCCTTTAAAAGCCGACACCAATTTTACAAACCAACATCTTGGAGCTTGCTTCAAGCCATACAACGACTTATGCAACCGACACACCAAAGTTGGATCCGAGCTCTCAAACCCAGGAGGTAATTTCATGTATACCTGCTCATCAAGGTCACCATGTAGGAACGCATTATGAACATCCATTTGATGTAGTTCCCAATTCCTGGATGCCGCTATGGCTAGAAAACCACGAACTGGTCATCTTGGCAACATAAGCAAAAGTTTCGTTATAGTCAATCCTTCTTGTTGGTGATTACCCAACACTACTAATCTGGATTTGAGACGCTCAACATCTCCATTTGACAAATATTTGGTCTTGTACACCCATTGACTACCAAGAGCACGTTTTCCCAGAAGAAGATGCTCTAAGGTCCATGTGCCATTGTTTTCTAGAGCATGTATCTCATCCTTCATGGAACGGTGTCACTCATCGGATTTCATGGCTTCTTTAAATGATTTAGAGTCCTTACCCTTAATTATAGCTGGTAGAAATCCTCGATAATTTACAAAAAAATTATCACAATTTATATAGCGTGCTAGAGGATAAGGAGTACTTGAGGAGTGATTGGAAGGAGGAGAGTCAGAAGACGGACCATTAGCAAAAACCGTATGTGTCACAAAATCTCGATATAGAACATTTGGAAACTTTTCCCGAAGACCACGACCTATTTCCTGTGGACTAGTAGGCTGATCCGAAGTAGAACCATGCGCAGACCCATCTAAAGGCTGATCATCAATATGCATAGTGGGCGCTGGTTCTGGAACAATGGCATGTGTGTCAATTTGAACTTCTTCCATGTGATTTTGAGCATTATACCCATTATCATTAATCAAAAAATCAACATCCTCATCTTCATAAAATTTTTCAGCAAAATCTTAATGGATATCATGATCATTATTCTCACTAGATATTATATTAACATCTTCCGAACACCCAAACGGGAATACCTTCTTTACAAATTTCACATCTCTAGACACGAAAAATTCATTTGTATCAAGATCAAATAATTTCCACCCCTTCTTATCGAACGAGTAACCCAAAAAAATACACATTCGGCTCCGACTTGCAAATTTATCTCCCTTAGTCTTTTGATTATGAGTAAAGCACAAGCACCCAAAGGTTCGAATAGCACCAATAGAGGGTGGTTTACCAAAAAGTATCTCAAAAGATGTTTTATTTTGTAACATGGAAGAGGGTGTACGATTAATTAAATGAGTGGCAGCAAGAACACATTCACCCCAAAAATAAATAGGCAAGTTTGCTTGAAAGCGTAATGCCCTACCCACATTCAAAATATGTTTATGTTTCCTTTCAACACTCCCATTTTGTTGTGGAGTAACTACACACGAAGTTTGAACCAAAATTCCAGCTGCATTAAAATAATCAATCAAATAATTAAACTCGGTTCCATTATCACTTTGAACGACCTTAATTGTTTGAGAAAATTGCCTATCGACCATAGAAATAAAGGACATAAACATTTGAAATGCCTCTAATTTGTCAACTAACAAATAAATCCAAACTGCTCTTTAAAAATCATCAACTATTGTCAAAAATAATGGGACCCACACGATGAAACGTGTCGATATGGACCCCATAAATCACAATGTATTTTCTCGAAAATTCTATAAGCTTTATTGTCACTTAAAGGAAACTTGTCTCTAGAATGTTTAGCACGCATACATAATTCACACCCCTTATCTAAACTATCTTTATTATTTTTGACGTGAGGAATTAACTTAACTACTTTTTCGGAAGGATGCCCGAGCCGACGATGCCACAACTCCAAATTTGATGTTGCCTCAACTATTGACACAAATTCCGGTTTGCTAAAATAGTACAGTCCAACTCTCCTAACTTCTGTTCCAATCAGCTCCTTCATTTGGTCCTGTATAACACAAATATGAGAATCATATTGGACAATAGTTCGTAAATCATCATTAAGTTGAGAAACAGAAATTAAATTGCAACTCAAATTTGGAACAGAAAGTACTCCAGTGAGAGTAATTTTGTCCGACACACATATGGATCCCACCAAAGTAGCAATCACTTTTTCACCATTCGGAAAACCAACAGAACATTCAAGATTTTGTGAGTCAAATAACCATGAACGTTGCCCTGTAACATGATGGGTTGCTCCGGTATCGATAATCCATGAAGTATTATCAAACTTACCATTTAATCGATTTTCGGAAATTTTACTATTACTAATCACGCCAGAAATGATTTTTCACTGCTCACTTGTGAACAATTGATCTTCACCACCGGCCATGGCTAATTATTCCTGGAAAAAAAATCGTTCTTTAGCTCTGATACCATGAAGAATTGGTAAAACTCAGCTTGAATTCTTATTAATCACCAACATCCATTTTTGTAATACATACCCAAGACTCTATCTTATGGTAACTCTAGAATTGCTGAAACAGTAGGAAATCTTCTAAAGATATATCCCCTATTACACACCACTCATAACATCTAATCATACATTGCGGAAACAGCAGGAAATCTTTCGAAGATATATCCCCTATTACATACCACTCATAACATCTAATTATATATTCTAAATGTATCATAATATCTTAATCATATATTCTAAATATATTATAATATCTAATCATATATTCTAAATATATCTCAATAAAAGGAAAAACAATTGAAGACTTTGAGTTATTGTCGCTGCCATTAAATTTGTAGGTAAATCTCTTGCCATCAAGTTTATTCCAACCGGCATTATATATTTCTCCTCATTCACATGTTTCACCTTTTCTACTTGCCCTTGAGTGTTATCACATATATCATTTGCATCTCTCTGCTTTTGTTCCTCATTGCATACATTACTAACAGGACTAGCAGAGCTTTCGTTTTCATTTCCTTTGCTTTTAAGTTCTTCTTCTATGTTATCCTTCTTTGTTTCTTGCTTCTTCTTTTCAGTCCGAGAGCTACAAAGGGTTTTGTTGTGGCAGATATGCAATCCAACTAGATTTGCAATTCAACGAGACCCGCCATCCAATCTAGACATTACAACCGCACCTAGCAATCCTACCAGATTTGCAAATGTAGAATCGCGACTTCCTCTTCTCAATTCAACAGGTGGGGTGGATTTTTTTTTGGGAAATATTGCTCATATTAGGATTTTGAGATTTAGAATTTTTTTTGCTTGGTATTAACCTAAAAAGGATGGAGTTCTTGGTGTTTATATTTGTGAGGAATTTGCAGCTTTATTGGATTAGATATAACAGAGAAGATTGATGAGTTGGAGAACTGTACAACCACCCGCAAAACAAGCCTAACTTTCAATCCTGAAAAGGCCCATCGAACCTTAGGTCCACTCCAAAGCTGATTGTTAGTTGGTAAAATTGATTTAAAGAATAATATATAGAGCTATCTATGTACACTTTCAAAATCTCACAACGGAAGGATAAAATATAATATCAAAACAATACCCATTTATTTAAAAATTCAAATATGAAAAACAAACAAAATAATCCCATTTAATAGTGTCAAATATTCGTGGTACGATATTTTAAAATACATCATGTCTTAATGGGTACATCAGAAGTATAAAAATAATGTAGATGGCTAAATAATTGCCAGAAGTCCGCCACTCCGCCATCATCTTCAAAAACCTACATCATCATCTCTAACTTGTGTTATAATGAAAAGTGGGTCAAAACAATAATGTCTGGTGAATAAAAATTTAAAGCTTTTCTATAATAGTATTTGGACAGTATAATTTAAATAAGAATATATCTTACTTATCCTAACTATATTGTAAGTCTTCCAACTATAAGCTCCAAGGCGTTCCCAGTCCAATTCCATATCCATTACTCTTTCTACCCAATAACCTGTATATATCGTCAATAATGTCCTAACAATTAAGAGATAGCACACAAGCCATTTAATACCTTTTAGTAGGAACTAGACAGACTCTAATCATTTAATACCTTATTCAAGGCTGGTTCGCGTCATTTAATACATATCCTATGACGGACTCCTCCCCGGTACTATCTAGCTAAAATCGCACAGAATCTCTTCAAGCTACTTAATACTTATTTTTATGAAAGAGATGGACCCACAATAATCACTAAATACCTTAAACCCAAAGAAGTCCCTTCACGAGGTATCCTCTACCTTACCTAACAGTTATCTCTAACCATTTAATACTTCCTATATAGGGAAGAGGCAGATCCTTAATTGACCACTAAATACCGTCAATCCTGAAGCAAGCCCTTTGTATTATGACCCAGAGCCCAACTATGATGTCTTACATTAATCTGACTATTCGTAAGTACTGGTTGCTAGTTTAGCTGGATAGATTTACCCTACAAAATTTGGGACAAACCTTACATCCTTCCAGGCACTAGACAATGTCTCACATCAGCCCCAAAGTCATACTATTGGTTGCCAGATTAGCTAGGCAGACTTCCATGCGCTTCTGACATACCTCGCATCCTTGTAAATTAGTCATAATTTACAACACTCTCTTAATGTATTAGCGCACATCTCACCACATTCAGTATTAAGGCCTTATAAGAAAACTCTTATTTTGCCTTTACAATTAACCACTTTAATAAGGGGTATTTAACGATAATTAATAGGCTATTAACTACGTAATTAATACGCTATAATTATACGTTATTTACGCTAATATACCTAAAATATTTCTACATGTGCGAAGATTGCGCCCTAAACTAACGTTTAAATAATAAAACTTAAAATTTATACAAGTCCAATTCCATATCAACAAATATACCATATAACCAAAATTCACAATTCAATCAACGGATTTGTATAAAATAGAATCCATACCAAATTTATTTTATACTAAAATAACTGAATCGACATTAATAGAAACTTAGAATGAAAATGCTTTTACGCTCTATTCGACTTCTTTGTATGAAATTGAAAAAAGGAATTTCAATCTGAATGGCATAAATAGACAGTGCAAACTACGAATAAAAGAATTCGTACCTTACACACCATTTCCTAACTTATTTATTTTTAAAACCCTTAATCAGATCCAAAGAAAAAGATAATTAAGCAGTGGAGTAGAATGTAAAACATTAAAATTGTAATAAATATACAATTCCACTATTTTAAAATAGAATAACTAAGATTAAGAATTGACATTTCATTTTTGGGGAATTTTGGGGTTTTAGTTGATTTTTTCGTAAATAAAAATATCCAAAGGCATATATCAAATCTAAGTTATATTATACAATTACTAAAATAAGAAGGACTAAGATTTTCACTCACAAATGTTCTTAGCTCTTCCTCTTGGATTTCTTTGTGCTCACTTTAAATCTCTTTCAGATCTCTTCTTTTATAAATATACAACAAGAGAATGGTATATGAATTAGATTCATAAATTTAGGGATTGGAGATGAATAGAATTAGAAATCGAATAATAAACACCTAATTTTTTTACTTAAGACCCTAAATAATTTTTTGAATCTTTGAAGAGAGGGACTGTCGAAGCTTCTTTTAGTTCCTAAAATAATTTGTGAATAAAAGCGAGGGGGCTGAGCTCTTATTTATGGTGGTTAGAAAGCACCAAAACAGTCGGATCTAAGTCGGTTAAAATAATAAAATCTAGACCATTCAAATGCATAAAACCCTATCCGCCACTCACATCGATCGGTTGACCGGTCCATCCTAGGAGGCAATCGACCGGCTGGCCTATCTTGGGAACATTATTTTCTTATCGTTGATTTATTTATTTAATACTTTGATTAATTTTTAACCTTAACATTTTTATTAAGATTACTTAACCCTAAGTTTAATTACTATTATTTTTTAAATTTCAAATTTAAGAATTATTTATTTATTTTAATTGAATTTCATTTAAATTATTTTGAATCCAAAAACTTCAACCGTTCATAACTTTTTCGTTTGTACTCCGTTTTCAAAACATTATATATGGAAATTGATCAAAAAATCGCCACGAACACAACGGCATTACTTCCGTGGTCAAATTTTAAAAATTACCAAATTTATGTTTTTAGTCTTATCTTATTTAATTAATTCGTTTGTGTCTTATTAATTTTTACGGGATGTTACAAATTCATTCAATCTAGCCAAAAGAGCGCATAAAGACATTTTAGGAGCGCATTTATTGTCCCAAATAATATTACGCTAATTAAAGTCAGTTGATCTAGTTCTAGTATGACTTTAAATCAAAACATCCAGTGGTATTTGGTAGCCAAAACCAAAAGTCCCTATCAACAGTGTGATGGAGTTTAATATTCTGAATAGCTTAAACTAAATAGTTCAAGTTTTCTCTCCATTCATTATCAATTTGGAGGTGATACTTATCTGTTGGGGCAACTAGTCATAGCAATGTATTACCAACCCAGATTACCAAATATTGATGAACCATTTAGCCATGGATCATACCATAAATTAGTGTCCCTTACCATTGACTATCTTTCCGTCAATCAAACCTTTACACCATTATCTTGCTCAATAGAGTTTTCCACATGTTTAAAGCATTATTATCCATCTAAATAACCTAAAATTTATTATTGACACAATATTTATTATGCATCCATTTGGCCTAAAGTCTCTCCACTTGTAAGAATTTCTAGACCAATTTAACTATTATTGATTTGGCCACATCATCTAGTCTCCTGATACCAAGACCCTCTTTAGATTTTGTCTTAGACACTAAAGTACAGGGAAATTCTATGTGCTTTTGATTTCCATATGAATTTAGAGTAAATAGAATTTAATCTATGTCAGTTGGAAATTGACAGAATTGCATCCAAAATTGAATCATTGGATATATAACTGCCTTTATTAACTCTATTCTTCCACTTATATTCAATTGTCTACTAGTTTAATGATTGAATTTCTTGTTTATTTTATCAGTAGGTGGACCAAAGCCTCTTGCCTTTAATTTATTGCGTGACAAAGGGATTCCAAGGTAAATAATAAGAAAGTTCCTAATTTTCACCTTTATGATGTCAGCAATTGCATTTTTACTAGTTGTCCCTTTACTGAAAAATAAGCTTAACTTATGCTCATTCATAGAAACCTATATTTATTTCCAGACAATGCATGACTTTTTTACTGCATAGAGCATTTCTTATATTGACGTAGCTTATTAAAAACATCATCAGCATATAAAAGTTGATTAATAGGCTCAGTTTGGTGAATTTGCAGTAAATTCCCCTGAATGTAGCTCAAGTAAAATTGAGAGTTACTTCATAGCAATTGAGGATAAATAAGGTGATAAAGAGTCACCTTGTCTCAATCTCTTTTTACTTTCAAAATGACCATAAGGTGAGCCATTAATTAAAATAGAGAGAGTTAAGGTTGAGATGCATTCATCAACTAAATATGCAAATTTCTGAGTAATGCCCATACTAATCAGCATATGATGAATGCAGCCTCTATTTATCCTGTCGTAAGCTTTATGTAAATTATTTCTCATACACAATTGCTTGAGTTCTTTCTATTACGGATCTGACCATTTCATATGCAAATGGAGAAATTTCTATAATTATTCTTCCAGGGATAAAAGCATTTTGATTTATGGAAATCAGTTCGTTTACAAATCCTTCCATCTATTAAACAATAAGTTAGCTAGTATCTTATATGAAAGATTACATAATGATATAGGCCTATAATCAAAAATAGTAGAACGATCAAATTTCTTTGGAATTAGGCAGATAAAAGTATGGTCTGTCTCTTTGATTATTTTACCTGAGGCCTGAATTCCAAGCATAACATCCCAAATATTTATTTTGATCTACTCCCAATGACATTTGAAAACTTTAGCATTCATTCCCATATTGTCCAAGAGTACTATTATTATCAATTAGGAATAATGAGTTCTTGAATTCTTCTAATCGAAATGGTCTTTCTAAATTATCTCTAGCATTACTAGTCAGAATTCTTTTGCACAGTATGTCAGAAAATTGATAATTTATATTAGCTGAATTGAAGAAGTCTGAAAAGAACATAATGGCTTCTTGTGCAATGCTTTCTGATGCATATTTCAAATTTCCATTTTCATCCAAGATGTATTTGCATCTATTACCAATTTTAGGAATTTCCATTTTACTAAAAAAAATTAAGTTATTTCACCTTGAGTTTACCTGTTTGGTTTCACCCTTTGAGAATTTTCTACAACAAATTTTTCCTACAATATTTGAAAGATGCTCAATTTTTTGAACAGATTGCATTACTATATCATTATCTTAAGGATTTTTAATAAGTTGATTATATGGAAGATTGGCTCCATTGTTGATTCTTTCACAAATTGTTGACGGCTCTCTTTAGATTTCTTCCATGCTTTTAGTTCCTTTTTAACCGCCTTTAATTTGGTGATGAGAAACTAACAAAGCATTACCCTGAACACTTATATTTAATGCTTACTCAACTATGTCTTTATATTCGAGATTTAAATACCAAGAGTTATTAAATCTGAAGTGGATTATAGCATTATAATGAGAATGAGAAGTAAATTTAACTAAAATGGGGGTGTGGTCACTCAAAGAGTGAGACCCAAAGTGAGCACCAAGTTCCTGAAATTTGTCTTCCCATAAACTATTAACAAAGACCTTATCTATCTTGCCATGAATAGAGAAATTTATACCACCTCTTCAAGTAAAAAAAATTCCTGTGAAGTTAGGCTCAATCAACTTAGCACTAGTGATGCATCTCATGAAATCTCACCTAAAAAATTTCGAATCCCGTTATTTAATCTTTCATAGGAGGATAATATGGCATTGAAATCCCCTAAAAGAATCTATAGAAGATTAAGTTGGTTAGCTTGATCACTTGTGTAGTTCCACAACACTTTTCTTTATTCTGCTGAATTAGAGTCATAAATAATACAGTGCATATTAAACTGAGACTGGTAGCATTATGAAGAATACATGAAATGTGTTGATCGTTAAAATGAAAAATAATGTTCATTAGATAGTAGAATCCTAAAGGACTAGAATTCTGTCTTTCTGATCTGAATTATTAGTGTGAGAAAATCCCTATTTAATTCCTTTCTTATACTCTCTTTGTGTATATTCCATAAATGTCAATTATCCATAATAGATAGTCATCATTATTCTAAATGGAAAATCTCCAATAATATTTATCTATTCATTCTAATCCAACCTATTAGGCTTATTTCCTTTTCCTATAAATGCCATATTAAATCCTTTAACTAGTATTATTAAATGCACTTATATCCTTATTTAATTCTTGTAACTCCCAATTAATTGTCCATTTATTACAGCATAGTTTTGGAGTTACTATCGCTTTTCCATTACATGCTATAGTTTAATACACTATAAATAACTAGCCATTCTAATTATAACTAAAACAAATATAGACGTAAATTATGCTATGCATATATTTTAATTTGTAATCGGTAAGCATGGTTATACGTATACATATTCCTATTTCTAGCTATTAATTCCTAAACAAGAACATTACTTTTCACATTTTAATTTATCAGAGCTATCCTTCCCAAAAGGATCACCATCATAACTTTCCATAAATTAACCAAAAGTAAGATCTTGCTTCATATGAAATTATAAAAAATTATTATTATTATTGAATTAAACCATGCAAACTACGCAGGAGAACATCAGCACTTTACACATTCTTTCATTTTTGGTATATTTCTTATTATTTCAAATAGCACTTTTTATGCATTTGTGAGATTAGATAATTTATGGAAATTACATGGAAATGGATACAACTAAATTGTACCAAACGATCCTAATAAATTAAAACACAGAAAATCAAATTCTAAGTCAAATTAGAGCAATCTGAACTAACATTAACATTTTACAACCAAACTATAAATCTAGAATAAACTTTACAACTTTATCAACATTCAACTTTAACAAATATAAGGACCTATTTTCAAATTTTTAGATTATGATCTAAATAAATTTCCTATTCCAATTACTTATCGTACACAATATGTAGGTGATATTCTTGTACGTTTGTTTTAAGCATACAACTCATCATATCTTATATTGGCATGGTAATTAAATAAAATTCAACAATATAATTTTCAAGTGATAAATAGATTATATATTTTTCACTCGCCTTTCAAGCTTCCCAAATCTTCCAAATCTAAATTCAATCTTTTGGTATGACTCATTATCTTTCTAATCCAAAAGAATATGTATAACATGGTATATACATACTGTTAGAATTACAGATTTGAGAAAATATTTAAGGTTAAAGGAAATAAAGATTTATAATTAAAGAAAGTACCTTTTTCTTTCGTAATGTTGATTCACCCCTCCTCTGACTTTTATAAATATAAAATATTTTATAATTCCTAGAAATACCAAAGAAGCAAAAATGGCAGATTTTGTTGCTTTGATCAGGAAATATAAAAAGAGAAGTGAAGTATAACAACCTTGGTCGTGATTACCTAGCAGTAAATCTAGAAATTATGATTTAAATTATCTTAATAAATTTTAGGATGAATTTGTGAAATTTTTAATTATTAAGTTTCAAATTGAGAATTTATAGAAATAACAGATTATGTAATTTCATTCTTATGAACAATAATATAAAAGTAATTTTGAGAAAATGAGTGAAAAAAATATATTGAAATAATTTGGTAATTTAAGATGTGGATTTTTCCAAGGTCTATCCACTTGTTTATTTTAAATGGAGATTTAAATATTTTCCAAGGTTTAATATGTTGGAGCTTTGGTAAAATTTGAGGAAAATTAACATATGCTTTCATAAACATAGTTTGAGTATAGCGTTTTATAAGAGAAAACAATAGAAATTAGTAAACATTTTCTTATTGGGTTATAGGATATCCATTAGGCCCATGTGATGGGTGAATAATAACTACATACTCTTGTTTTCCTTCATCGCTTTCTCATTTTAGCCAAGATCAAAAATCTGAAAATAAACTAACCATATTTCCAAACCCTAGAAACTAGGTTAAATCCCCAAATCAAGTTCAAAACAAAGGGCTTTTGATTAGTAATAGAAGATGTAAAGCAAAGGTAATCTCTACCATCATATCTTATATCTATTGGGTCTTTAATCTCAGCTTTGATCATGATTGTAATTCATTTCTTTTTCAATTGTTCAGAATCAAACCTAAGTGGTAGCTGAAATCTTTTAGCTAAGTAGAATTTGGATTCTAATCATCCATTCCAGTTCAATTCGGTGAGTTAATCTCACACTTCTAACCTGTAGATGAATGCTTATCGCAGTTGTTGTTATGGATGAATTTGGTGTTGAATTGATCTTAATTTTGTGTTAATTTTCTTATCATATGAAACTTAATTTTTTATTTGATGGAAATCCACTTCATATAATTATGAATTGCATTCCCTTGTAGTTGTTTTTATGCTCGCACGTTGCTAATTCAGTGTATTAGAGGTCAAGAAGAAAATCAGCGAAGAAACAACCACCAATGGGCAACCGGAGCACCGTCGGAAATGCCTGGGGCTCAGCTTAGGTGTGTCAGCCAGTGCATCGGTCATGCTGACCAGTGGACCAGTAATTACCAGGGCTGAGACCCAGGTCACTCCATTTTGAGCTCTGTTCGTTCTCATTTACTCCTTCATTCTCCCCTATGATCGTTTAAACCTATTTTCTTAATTTTGGTGTTGTTTTCTATGCTGATTTCAACGCTGTTTTCAGATATTAATTTACAAATTTGTGAACTCAACTTGGGGGTTATTATACCATAGAATTGCTCTATGGGTCCATGACACAACACACAATTTCCGTCGCATGTTTACAACTAGAGTTTTCAAAAGAATGATTTTCAATCCAATCCATTTTCTCAAATCATTTAACGTATGAATTTGATTTCTATAAAAGATATTTGGAATATCTATGCATACAAAATATATATATAATAGTAATGGTTTAAAGTTGATTTGGAACAATGGTTTATAATTGTAAATGTGTGTGTGTGTGTATATTATCAAGGGCTTTCCAATACACACACACACACACACACACACACATATATATACATACATACATGTATATATTCTAATTTATAAAACAATATTTTCGAGAAGGATTTCAAAATAAGTTATTTTATAATATAGCACGACATTGATCGAATGAGGAATCATTTTAAACGGATTAATAAAGTGAGTGGTATGGAATGCTCGTGTTTATTTTTTCGATTAATTCTCAGAATTGTTCAATTGAGTCATTTATACATATGAGTGGAGTTTACTAACCCCTAGTAAATGTTTAAATAAACCCATATGGTATAACATGCACAGTTATTGCTTATTCAGTTACTATTCAGGGGTATATGATACATATTGGTGAGTTTATGACTCGCCATTCGAGTTCTATAGGTCGTGCACCTATCTTGGAGTTTATAGGTTTATAGCTATTTTGGAGTTTATAAGTCTCGTATCTATCTTGATGCTTATAGGACTTATTCCTAACTTGACGATTATATGTCTCGTATCTATCTTGATGTTTATAGGTCTCGTACGTATTTTAGAGATTATAGGACTTGTTCCTATTTTGATATTTATAGGTCTCTTATCTATCTTGATGTTTATAGACTTATACGTTTATCTTGTAGTTACATGCATGTAGGTTAATTTATTTCACCAATCTTGGAGTTTGGCGCCTTCCCCTTTTTGTGAGATTTCTGGATTTCTATTTGTGAGATTTTTGGATTTAATGTTGTTTGAATTATCACCAAATTGTTTTGGAGATTTTTTTCTTTTAAAAGGCTATCTTGAGTTTTAGTGTTTGGTGATTAGAAGTTATTTATGCATATTTGATATTTGTCGATATATGCCTATATTTAAATCTTATTCACGTTGTCTATCAGTCATCCTTGCTAACTCATTCGTTATAGTCTAGACTAACCCATTTATTATTCTGTAATACTCGGGTCAGACCGAGATATTTCAGGTGTTTCCGTAGATATCTTTAGAGAGGATTCTACTCCAGATATACAGTTATCTTTCATATTTTAGCACTCATATGTATATGTACCTATTCTTGTAGTATTGTATTTTATATCGAGTTTAACCTATTTAAATGTATATATTTATATCCATGAGATGTAATACTTATGTACATTATGGATCGTAATGACCATAGTGTTGTAGTTGACAACAAGCATCTATTTTCTCCATTCAGTCTGTAACCATTGTATGTTCCACTGTGTACATTTTATACTCTGTGATTCTATGTTCTATGAACATTGTATATTGTTCTAAATTAGTATTATAGCCACTATGATTTTTGTTTTAAGCCTGGATTATATATGTTGACTCTAGTTAAAAAAATAGCACCCAAATTATCATAAAAATACTCACTTAAAGAAAAATTCATGGATGTCGCTCCTAATCAGCCATATTCTATACACTTACCGACAGTATTACTCTATAATATCCTTTGTTCGTATTGGACTCGGGATGGGGCATTAAAACTTGGTATCAGAGCTAATTTCAGAACAAAATATGATATAGGGATGAGAATCTTCTCTCTGTAGAGTTTTACGATCTATACTTCGCGATTCATGGGATGAGAAACAAAAATCATCTTCTATAGGATAAGAGAATATCTATACGAATTTTGGGTACTCATCCTTTTGCCTTTCTACCTTTAAATTTCTAATATCAATCCATGTGGTTTTCGAATAACTTTTGATCCAATCTTGTCCATTTTTGAAGTGTAGTTGGCTGGCAGCTAAGTCACTTATTCTAGTATAGGGAAATCCTGCAAGCCCAGTTGAGACATAGTACTTTGTCCTACCAGAAAACCATGAAATTTATGGTCGATCGTTTTATGATTAGGGTTATACTGTAGAAGCAGACGAATGGTTCCTCTGGTATATTATCCTGTAAATTTGTGATTGATTTAATTGGTTGATTGAATGTATGTTTGCACAAGATTCCTAGTGATAATTCTAATTTAATTAATAAATATTTCTTGATAATTAGAATTCTAATTGAAGATTACTAATTGAATCTTGCGGTATTTTCGTATTGGAAATCCCCACAAGAAAAATTGAATTTCTAGGGTTTAAATATAATAAGGATCAAATGTTGTAATTATAAGAATATTAATCGATAGAAAATGGAGATAAGTTTGGTATTTGATTGCCAATTAACCAAAAATAATAAATGATTTATTATTTACTCAAAAGAAAGACTTTGATCAAGACATTTATGTATGCAATCATCGCCCAATTAGAAAATTCCATCCTATAAAATTTCTATAAGATGTTTATTGGTAATGATTATAAGTTTTTTATTATATGCATTAACTCGAGTATATATAAAGATATAGGTATTATTCATTTTAAAAGAGGATTTTGAAATATACATCTTCGTATTTGTGAAGGTTAAATTACTCGTTGGATGCTTTAATGATTCTGGTCATGGACGTTTGGCCAATTGGCCAACGTATCCAAAACATTCAAACAAGACAACTGGACACACACTTTTATTAAAATAAGTGCTTTGCAAAATATATTTTTAAATATGTTAATTCAAGAAGGAATAAAAAAACATTTTGAAACCGATGTGGTTTAAAAATAAAATGATATTTGGATATGCATATAAAGACATATAATTATAATTATATTTTAAGCTTTGAAAATATAAGGGTATATCTATAATATAGAAAGAATAGAAATATCAATAAAGTTAAATAATATTTAGAAATCATTTTTATATGAAAGATTATATTATTAGATTTCTAAATTATAGTCATATGAGGAAAATGTTTTGAGAACCTTAGTTCTATAATATGGGAAGTATTAACAATGGACTTAGTAGTGACACCAATTGGTTGCTCTCGAGAAACACTTCATCAAATATACTATAACTCATTGAATAGAATATTTGAGTGGAACTTACTAGCCCATTAGTGAATACTCGAATTTCGCTAGGTAGTATGGGATGTCTTGGTTAAATTCTTATAGTTGTTATTAAAAAGTATTTAACACTTTAGGATTATATTATCTTTCAGTGTTCGGTGGGACTGATGGATCCCTAAGGGAATATGGTTAAGATTTTCTAGTAGTATCCGTAACAAGTGGGATTTACTAGCTTTTAGTAAATACTTGAATTTCACCAAGCAGTATGGGACTTTTGGTTAAATTCTAGTGATTACTGAAAGTGATAGTATTTGGCATTTTAGAGTATATTTCCTTTTAGCGTTTGGTTTGGGCCTGTAGGTCCTTAAGAGGTATGCTTTAGAAATGCCTTGAATGACTATTATGATCTAAGTATAAATACATAAGGGTAGATCCTTAGCTAAATCAGCAAAAGCTAAAGAGAAGCTTGATTCTTTTATTTAAAATCAATTGGAAACAAATTCTGAATGTTTAAGCTTAGGTTAAAAGATATATGAGTTAAGATGTCATCTCTAATTGTATTTGAAATAAAAATTTATGGAAACGACTTTATGGATTCTTGGGTATTAATTAAAATATTAAGAGGAAATTAAATACACTCCTAAGAAGATGTTAATGAATTGAATCCATAGAATATATATGTATTGTGTACGCATGCACACATAGATACACACACACTCTCAACCTTAAATTAGGTAGTGTCTCAAACTTTCACTAAAAAGAGATTTGTTTCAAAATAAAAATAATCAGGGATTTGAAAATATTTTTGGGAATTTCAAAAGATGACAAATTGTAAACGGAAAATTGGTAAATTATTGAATAGGATGAGACCTAATTGGAGGATCCTATTGATTTATGTACATGTTATGCAATAAAGGTGAAGTGCCTAGGTAAAAGATAATGATTGAACTTTAAGGACTTTAACCACAAAACCCTCTTTTGGAAAATCTTCTTCAAAACTTAACACTAAGTTTGCAAATAACTAGAGGAAATTTCTTTATTTGGATAAATAAATATTAGCAAAGAAAAATAATTGGGATTTCTTTGGTAAAAAGTAATCTTCATTTTGAAATGAAATTTGTAGTGCAAGACTATAAAGGAAACTTGATTAAATAACAAGAATACTTTAGAATGGGTCATATTTATTTGGGTCTTTTAAATTAAAAACCAATTAAGAGTTTACTCAATGTAGAAATGATGGGATGAAAATGTAAAAAGAATATATAATTTTAATTGGAGTTTTTATGAATTTTGAAAATTAAAAAAACCTCTTTGGCAAAGAATTTCATGATGTGATAAATTTATATTAAGAATCTTAAAATTTAAATAAAGAGAAATCCTAGAATTCATCCACACTTTTTAGTATATGGTCAATTAAGCATGCATCTTAGAACATTGAGAATGTTAGGTATTTGAATAGAGAAGATATTTTTAGTAAATTAAGATGTGAAAACCAAGTTCAAAACTTATTTTGAAATTTTCAACTAAGAATCTCTTTTGGGTTATAACCTTTATTTGATTAAATGAGATTGGAAGTTGAAAATTTTAATCCTTTGAACTAGTTATAGGAGTAATCTATAGTAGGATCGAAGAATATGATTATTAAGAAATTTCTAGAAGTAAAAACTTATAGAATTTTTGGAGAACTCAAAGCAATTATTTGAGTTTATCCCAAATAATTAATAAACAAAAACTGAATTTTAGTGTTGATAAAGTCTTAAAAATATATCATACGCTTGTAGCTTTGACTCTAGTAGGAGCTAGAAAGATTATGTCTATCTGGATTGAATTTTTTCTAGTGTTGAAACTCAGCATCGGCATGGTTCCTTCCAGACTTTATTGGGAGACCATATCAATCACTTCTTGTTAGCTTGAGTCTGGGGAAAGAATTGATCTTAAGTCCCAACTCTATTTATGAATCTTTTAGAAAGATCTTGGAAATTTTTATTGGAAACCGAATCTTTATTTATATGTCTTCCTTGTTGGATAACTAGTATTTCAGTCAATTTAGGAGTCATTAGGATGATGACTCTTTGATATTTGGGATCCTACCCAACCATTGAGTGTAGTGGCCCTATCGCTTATTGAGTTCCTTACATGTCCAATTTTCTGGTATTTGTGGCGTCCTTTATGTGTTTCGGTTGTGGAAACATCTTAGAAATTATAATTCTATTCTTAGGCATAGAAATCTTGTTGCACTTGAGATCTCTCAAGATCTAAATTATGAGAAAAACTTAATTAGTGTTGTTGCATCGGGGGTTAAACACCTTCAAAATAAAGACGTTCTGCTCGTCTAAGTCCTATGGCCCGATAATGTTAAAGATTATTCCTGTAGAGCTTGAGAGTTCATCGAGTGAATGCTTCTTGTATACTTTCCTGAGTTCATTTGTGATGAGTCTCTTGTTTAGAGTTATCCTTCGTTCATAACTCAAACTTCGTTGAGAAAATACGTTCTTTGTAATTTGTTATGGACTTTCACTTAAGAAAATTGTGGGAACACAAATTTTCTAGCGGGGAGTCTGAAACAATCCTGGTCGAAATTGTTTGGCATTAATCTAGAAATTATGATTTAAATCAACTTGATAAATTTTAGGATGAATTTGGGGAATTTTTAATTGTTAATTTTCAAATTAATAATTTATAGAAACAACAAAATTATGTAGTTTTATTCCTATAAATAATAATAATAATAATATAATGGTAATTTTGAGAAAATGAGTGAATAAAATATATGGAAATAATTTGTCAATTTATACTGTGAATTTTTCCAAGGTTTATCCACCTATCTATTTCAAATGGAGATTTATAATAAATATTTTCCATTTCAATTTATTGCAACAAACGTTGTAAATCTAATACAATGTTAATATTGAGATTTATTATTTAAAATGGTATTTTTATAATTAATAGTTTATTTATTAAAATTAAGAAGAATGGCTTTTAATTTCAAAAGTTATATTTAATTTTACAAAATATCTCACTATAAATAAAAATGGGAACCTTTGATATGCTGGAGCTATGGTAAAATTTGAGGGAAATTAATCCATGCTTTCATAAACATAGTTTATTTATTAATTAGTGTTTTATGAGAGAAAACAATAGAAATTAGTAAATATTTTCTTATTGGGTTATCGAAGACCCAGTAGGCCCGTGTGAAGGGTGAATAATAACTACATACTCTTGTTTTCCTTCATCACTTTCTCATTTTAGTCAAGATAAAAAATATGAAAATAAACTAACCTTATTTGCAAACCCTAAAAACTAGGTTAAATCCCCTAATCAAGTTTAAATCAAAGGACTTTTGATTATTAATAGAAGAGGTAAAGCTACGGTAATCTCTACCATCATATCTTACATCTATTGGGTCTTTAATCTCAGATTTGATCATGATTATAATTCATTTCTTTTGCAATTGTTCAAAAACAAACCTAAGTTGTAGCTGAAAGTTTTTAGCTAAGTGGAATCGTAGGATTGTTTTCACCCTAAAGGGGAGCTGAATAGGGTGATACTAATAATAAAAAAATTAATGCGGAAATAAAACAATAATGGTAAATAATGCAGAAGAGACCGCGCACAAATTTACCCAGCTTCAGCAAAACCTTGCCTACGTGCTGCCCCCAAGGTTTCTACTAGAAATTAAGTACTCAGACGCTTACACACGTAAACTTGCTACACCTGCTATTGACTACCATAACTCTACATCCAAAACTCTACCACAACTCAGTCACTGAGTTGCGAATCATCAAAATACGCCCCGTAGTTTGTCCCTAGTCACACGACTAGAATTTACACAATTTAAAACAGAAAAATTACAAAATAAAATAAACAAAGTAAAACCTTAGTTTAAGTAACTTAAGCCCAATATTAAATATAATATGATATGCCCAATTGTAAATAAAATAAGACATCTTTCCTCTTTTATAATTACGGCACACATAGAGAAGTTCGTATCCTCTGACCGATAATATCTTTGTTCCTCTTTCAAAAGCTAGGGTTCTTCAAATTGAAGTGCCGCTTGATAATTATTCGATTGATTTGAGGAGTTTGCTTTGCTTCGTCAATCGACTTCTGGCTTTGACTTCACTCGACTGCTTCAATTTATCGAGCTTGACTGAATAGAAATTGGTATGTGAATTTTTTTTATTTCTCTGTTTGATATGCTTGAACTCGACTAAAAATATGTCGATGATGAATTGGGTCTTTATAGGGATTAAAGCTTTAAATTCTCATTCGTATATTTCTGTTCGAATTTGTCCAGTGAGTTTAGCTTGGCCGTTCGATTTGTGCTTAAATGATGTGATGAACTCTTGACTTGTTCAATGGTTGATGAATTTGAATCTCTTTGAGTTGGTTCCATTCATTGATCATTTGACCATGACATTTAATTTTTGAGATATTATGATTCTCTGGCTATGACTTGTTCTTACTTGATATATTTAAATATGCTTTGCGTTCTTTCTCTTATGACTTCGTTCATGACCCACGACTTTGAATTTTTATATGTTGTTTTGTACAAGTTTGGTTGCATTGAATTTCATGTAACGAACCGATTTTTCGACGCTCGAAAACGACATCAATACGTCCACTGTATTAAATGCCGAACAATTGAATGCTAGAAAACGGACTGTTAGGGTTAAAGAAGAAGGAGGTAGAAGAAGAGAAAACAAACAACAATAGAGTCTTACCATCGCAGTGGAACAAAATATAATAGACAATAACCGGTCTTTACACAAAAAGAAACTATATCTTTTTTATATATTACATCATCAGAGTAGAATACAAATCAACAACACAAGTCAGGACAATTATAATATCTCGTCCTTCCAAAGCTGAATATACAGCTTACACTGCACAGCGAAAATATAAATATACGGAAATACGCCTCGTCGTCATGTTCGTCTCCTGAGCTCCATAGCAGTCCATCCAGAATCTGTATTCTATAATACTCAGTCTGACCCAAGCATTATAATCATATAACACCCAAGTTAGTCTGGAAAACCAGCGTGAGAAAACACACTCGATTGGATTATTAAAGTTTACGAAAATCTTTTTGAAATCAAAGGCATCTCATAAGACCGCGCCACAAATAAACTTCATGGGTTTTTACCTTAAGATAACCAAAACATTTCTTATAAAATCCTTTGATATTATAGTAAAGTCTATATACAAATACTTATTCAAATAGTCGAAATTGTTACATTCATTAAATTCCAGCATAATAGGTATACAAACAAGTCCGAAGGCACTTATTGGAGATGGGTTTCCATCAATGGCAGGGCTACAGGGGTACTGCCCGTCAAAGTACGTGGTCTAGATCAATGTACCGAGGATCCACCCTGATCCCCTACTACACAAGACTGGAGCTACCCCTTACTGGATAGTCCGAATAAGATCATCCCACGGTTGGGATCAGCAACCGCCCACACAGCTGAAATAAAGGGACATCTAGACAGGGGTAACCTTACCCTAATTGGTTGCTAACCACTTACTCTTGTGTGCACCTTCCCTGTTTTAGCCATTCCCGGTTGATGAAGCTCGAGGCTATGCGTTACGTTTTAGAACACATCTAACTTAGAATGCTCATCGTCCTCCTGACGATGGTCTGAAAGCATTCATCCATACAAGTTCGTTCTGGGTCCGATAGGAATCGAAGGCACTACTCCTACTACATCCATTTTGGAATCACCCTCAGGATTAGTAGCGACTATCCCCTGCACTTTACTGCTCCATCTTTGACTCCAAGCTCTTGTTTTCCTCACGAAAACGTTCAAACCGGATCGAAGTGGTTTTCGAAAAATTAATCCCGATCCTGGTCTCTTCAAAATGATCAACGCATTGGCCAATATTGATAGTCGGTTATTTAACTATCAAATAACATTCACAGACAACCATCACACATTAATGATTCCCCAAATTATTTATTTTCAAATATCTTCGCAAGATATATTTCTACTCTTCAACCCTTTGAAAAATAGATTTCAAATCACTTTTCTCTCTCGGAAGAAAATTCCCACCCAATCGTTTTATTTCCACTGAAAATCGCCAAGCCTTAATATTTTAGACTTTTAAAATAATTTAAATCGCTTAATCCAATATATATATATATATATATATATATTCTTAAAACATTTAAAATAAAACTATTTAAAACACTTAAAATAAAAACTATTTAAAACACTTAAAATAAAAGTATATACTTATCTCTCGTGTAAAACTAAGGCCAAAATAAAATTATTCTATAAGGTACAAATATTAAATAATTATCTTTTAAATCATAATACTAGCTAAATTCTTAAAATAATTACTACTATAATTAATTTAAATAAATATATACTTTTAAATTCTAAAACAATTTAAAATAATAAAATTTCTCTAAAACATCCTTTTTAAAACCACTTTAAAATCTCTATCTTATACGTGGAAATCTTTCTTTGAAAATATACTTGGCATTCCAGGGAAATACACTTTCCTTTCCACGCCTTTTAAAAATAAATCACTATTTATTTTTAAAACAAATTACACATTCCTTTATAAATTTCCATTCTGAATTTACATTTCCAAATTATCCTCTGATAAATATTTCACATTATAAACCCAGTTTATAAATTTCATAGTCTCATCTCCCTTTAAAACACAGTTTCAAGCATGTATTCAATTCCCAAATCGATTCCCAAATTTACTTCATTTTAAAATCAATTCCTTTACTTACTCAATTTATTTCAAACCCATTAATTTCAATTTAACTTCTTTACTATGATTTAAAATCTTATTTAAACTGAAATATAAATTTCATACTTTTCCAAATTCCTTCTTTATCTATTTGGAAATAAATTCTTTATTCCTTAAAATAATATCACTTAAGTTTAAAAATTCATTTATTCCTATTTATTCAAAATCTCCTTTCCCATACTCAGAATTTAAAAATCCACTTTTATCCCTTTCTAATTTATTTATCCAAACCTCTATAATTATTTACTTAAGAATTCTCCCTTTTATTTCCCTTCAAAAATCCAATCTATATATTTACGATAACTCAGTACACCCAAATATATTCAATCAAAACATGGCATCTAGTATTTTCAATTACCAATATAATTTATCACAGATTATCAAATAAACCATATCACGGAATATTAAACAATCTAAATAATTTTGAGGAATCTAGTTGGATCCCCCAACCTGTTTCTCTGCATCCACAGATGTTAGCACAATATAAAAATACCAATCCCACTTCAAGGCGGGATATCGAGTATAAAGGGTCATCCACTATTATGCGGGGAGCATAAGGTCTCATCCGTTATATAATACGGAAAATCATTCACTCCAATATATACTATATTTACTACTATATACAACATATCACATCCAGGCTGATAATGAGTTATCAATTCATGCGGACAATCAATAATCTAAATTTTAACTATTTAACACTATTTAATTTAGCAGTTAATCTATTGGTATACGGAAAATAACATATCACTCACTTTGACCTTAGATTTCCATCCACTTCAAACTCGACTTGGTTTCCATGATTTCAGACCTTGTATAAACATTAGATGTTTTATTAATATTTGAATTAACCACACAATTTATTACCATTTAACAAATTTAATTACAAACAATTTAATTAAATTTAAAACTAATAATTCTCCTTTTTTTGAAAACATATATCCTTATAAATATAGTCTACATAGATACCAACTCTACATAAATATGTACCAAAATAATAATCTATCTTACCATTAAAAATTTTATCTTCTAAAACTTATCCATATATATATATATATATATATATATATATATATTATTTTTTTACCGTTTATCTATTTAAAATAGAAATCTTAAACCTTACTGCAAAATAAATTTTCTACCCCAATATAATTTATTTAAATTAAAATAAAATCAAAATATCTTCCTGTAAATTATATATATTTCTTGTAAATATTCTCATATATAATTTACTGCTAAATTTTCAAATTGCTAAAATAAAATTTCTGTTTAAAACATCCTGTCTACATTTTAAAATAAATAAAAATAGAAAAGAAGAATTATCCCACCGAGAAAATCGTCGTTGCTCGAAACCAGATGCGTCGCCGAACCCCTGCCTTCGCGATCGAACGCCCATCAACGCAAAACCCTCATCGAACCACATGCGAACTCACCCAGTCTCCATCTCTTTGTGTGCATGCTCCGCTCATTGATGCGCTGTCACCGCCGCTCCAACCCTCCTCACAGATTGCACGAGTATGCGAACTTCACTGTCGAAGTCGAAATCGACTTCAAGCCTGCCTCTATTGCACGCGACTCTTGCCACAAAATCGATGATGTCGTCGCATCCATGCCATTGCGCCATGACATTTGGAGCTCGGCCATCACGGCCTTATAGCGATTGGAATCGAATTGGAACATTGGCTTCAACCGGAAGAACGAAAAGAAAAGAGGAGAGCCTCGCGTGAAAATGACTCGGTCGCCAAGATCTCAAAAGAAATCATTTTCGTTTGGCAGTAGATTTCGAGAATAAGGAACTGGAATGAGATTTGTTTTCAGCCGTTATTATATATATTTTTTCGAAGTTAAAATTAAAATCTTGGAGAATTTTTTATTCGGCCATTTTGATTTTGATTTGAATGGAAGAAATGCTCGGTTGTTTGTTTTAATTTTATATATTTGAATGTAGATGAACGCGTGTAAACAGAAAAGAAAAAAATAAGCCAAGTGTTCGAAAGAGAGAAACGTGTAAAAATTTCCTTAAGCAAACATTACTGTATTAAATACATAGATATTATTCTTAAATTTAAATTTAAATTTAAATCGTTTAGAAAACGAAGCCTAAAATCTCGATCTCCTATCGAGGCATGCCGCTAGGTGTTCATAATGTTAAACCCTTATTCGGAACACAATGGAAGAGGTTTCGAGTCCTAACTCGATCATATGGAGAAGATAGCTTTTTGGACTCGGTTATTATATTAAATTTCGATATAAATTCGGCGTGTTTATCTCTCGTACGATCACTCGACAACTCAAAACACTACGAAAATTGAAATCCAATAACAATACACTATTACGGATCCAATGGAACTGGTTTCGTCGAATTCCGAGACTGTGCCTCGAAAGGTTATTTTTAAATATCGATTTAAACGATATAATTTAAAAACTGAACAGAACACTTTCAAATTCAAATTTAAAACTTCTATTATCTCCATTATTATAATTATAGATTTTCCAAACCTTTGAAATATTTTAACAAGCATAAAACTGAAGATTCAATATTTTACCTAACTTTCAATAATTAAATTCAACAATTTAATTGTCAAATCAACAGTGATATTTGAAATTCAAGTTAAACTAATTTTCAAATATTTAAAATCAATTAAATATTCAACTTCGAACATCCAGAAATTCCAGGTTGTCGCACTTCAAGTGCTCATTCTTTGAGTTAAATTTGCAGTTTCTTCGAGTCATTTCATTCATCTTATACCGATTTCTCTCTTGTATGTTTAAGCCATGGTTATTCATGTGTGTTCTTGTGATATTGTTTCACTGGAATTCTGGTCTCATTGATTGTTTTATTGCTTTGTATTACTATTGCTTCATTCTTGTTTGGTTGCCACTATTACTTGAATCGAATTGGTGCATTTTGATATTTGATTGCATTGTGAAGTCCAGTTGCTTCGAGTACATGTCCAATTGCATTTTGCTTATGCACTGGTAATTGAAACCGGTTCATATTTTCATGTGGTATGTAAGTGTGTGTTTATGAGTTTGTTCTTATACTCTTGGTTGAGGCTTCACTTGCATGCTCTGACCTGTTGTTGAGGCTTCATGTATTCTCTTAACCTTGAATTTTGATTTTTCATTCTCTGTTGCATATGTATATAAGTGCATATGCTCTTTCATTTTCTGATCATGCTCACTTTTCTGAATTCTTGTTGTTTTACATTTATATTTGTGTAATCTATGAAGTCTGAGCATGTCTGAAGCTCTTTGTTTCCTCTGTTTCATGTGCACTTGTTATACTTGAATTTGTCTGGTGTAGTTCCTTTGTATAGTCTTGCCTATGTTGCTCTTGATCATTGCATTGAACTTGAGAGCATGTTGGTGTGTGGTCTTCATATGAACATGTCTGGTTGCCTTTGACCTTGTTTGTGTTCATGTTGGTTTCCTTGTAAGTTCGGTGCACTTGTTGCTGTGAGCCTGGCCATTGCATTGAACTTTTACTCATGTTGAACTGCTTTTGTACATTTCTTTTTTATCTTTGAAACCCTGCGTAGCCTTCATCCCTGAAACGACATGTGTATGTTTATATGCATATATACGCTTACATGCCTATCTTCATGTATATTGGCTGGTTGCCTCTGGTCTACATTGTGTGGTGGTCTAAAGTCTGGTTCCATGTGCATATCCATGTTCATGTTGACTGACCATTGAGACTTGTAGTTGATCATTCTATTTTTGTTTTTGTATTGCACCTGAGTTGAATCCAGCCTATGCTTGAGTTTGACATTGTGCTTACCCGTCCCTGCAATTTTATCAAGTAAGTGTATACCTGTGTGCACGACCTTGTGGCATGTACAGTGATGCACTGTGCATGCACAAGTTGTTCATGTAAGATGAATTAAAAAATAAGTGATGCCTGTTTGCGCAAAAAGTGGGCAAACACCTCCAAGTCGTGAGATTTAATGGGTTTTATGTGATTCTTAATGATTTAGATGAGTTATGTAAATATGAAAAGAGCAGGGACTGAAATGTAAAAGACACACAGATTTATAGTGGTTCGGCCAGAATGTGCCTACGTCCACTTTATATGTTATTATCTTCTTTCTTTCGGATTACAAGTACAATACTTTGTGTACAAGTATATGAAAGTAGTTTGAAAGTTCCTTCCGTGCTTGAGCTCTCAAACTTGTCTGCCATTGTTGTACCCCTGCCCCTCTATTTATAGAGTGAGGTAGGGGGCAGGGGTCTTGGATGTATATAGCTGCTGGTGGGCCCGGGCTGGAGCAATCTGGACTGGCAATCATCTGGTTCGGCGAGGCTTCATTCGGCTGTTCTTAGAGAAGTTGGAGTTTGGTTCGGTCATGGTGGTCCGGTGATAGGCGTGGTCCGGTGGTGGTCTGGTCCGGTCGTGTAGGGGAGGAGTGTTGGCTCGGTGATGGCCTTGGTCCGGTTGTAGGTTGGTCCGGTAGGGTGCTGGAGAGGTGGTTCGGTGGTGCCCTTGGTCCGGTATGCCGAATGGGGATGACCGAATGTCCTTATGCCGAATGAGCTTGTGCATGGAGAATGCCGGATGGACTTCGAGCCTTGTGTTTGCTGAACGAAGTGGAGGTTGCGAGCCCGGGTAAAACTTGTGACTTCTTGGTCTCGAGATCTTCTGTGTGAGAATTCGCCCAACATTTGCCCCCCAAAGTGGGGCACGTGCTTGCATGTGTCGCGCTTTGTTTCCCTGTGGTAGGATGGCTTGTTTCGTAGTGTCATGGGTTAGATGCCCATATCCTGTTGGTGTCCTGCAAAGGAATTTACAGTTTTAGTGTGATTTCAGGTAACGATCGTTCGGGATTGACATATTCGAGATGAAGTAAATTGTGTCGTTCGGGACGAGAGAGTGTGCCCCGAGGGGGCTTAGCATTATCGATGCCAGGTTCACGTTAGAGTGGGCCCCTGGATCGTTTGCCAAGGTGGTTTATCGCCAGCTCAGAGCATGCCTAAGGATCGTTCGCGACCCTGTACATGTGTAAGTGGCTTAGCCATTTCCTAATTATCAGAATCAAATATCCATTTAACCGATGAGCTTAAAAAGGAATGTCAAAGTGTAAATTTTCACGATTACAGGGTTAATAGCCATTCAGAGCGTGCCTATGGACCGTTCGTGGTTGCATACACATGTAAATGATTAACCCATGTTAGTGAGAGATTTACGACTCATTCATTGTTATCATATTCTTTATTTTATTAGTAAGCTCTGGAGTTCGGTACTTATCTGAGTGAGGCGCCCTGCGTGCCCCCTGCTTCTGGTTTCTGCTGGTAGAGACAGTTTCATTCGGCTTCGAGTAGGTATAGGTTTTCATTCGGTTGGAGGTTGGTCCGGTATGCCGAACCATCTGGTCCGGTGGTGTTCCTCTAGTCTATATATAGGGGCTGCACCCCCTTAGGTTTTCTTCACCGAATCAACAAGCGCCGAACCAATACTATACCGAATCAACAATCTTGCCGAATCAAACGAAAGCCGAACCATTTCGTGCCGAACCAACTTGCTTGCCGAATCAGGTATACACTTATTGCCGAATGGGCTTACTACCGAATGTGCCTAATTTGCCGAATACATACGAAGGTCCTCGTTTTACCGAATGGGCCTTAGGCTCTAGTGCCGAATGGATGTATACCAATGAACTCTTAGTGCCGAATGACTTGTATACCGAATGAACTCTTGTATTTGGACTTTGAGTGGAACTCTGGACTTATGCATTCTTTTTTGCTTACATCTCTGTACTCCTTGTTCTAACAACTTGTCTTTTCGCTTTTGTGTATGCAGATAAATGTCTCGCAAGGCGGAAACACGATCAGACAGACGGAAATCCAAAGATAAAGGCGAGTCTTCCTCCGTGCCCCCAGCCCAACCAGGATCTGGGCACCATCGACCTGTTCCGAGGTCGTTAGTGGACGGATATGGTCTATAGGAACTTCTGGTCTCCCCTCCCGATTGCTTTCCTAGCTCCCTAAAGGAGGAGCAACTTGATGTCATCTCTCGTTCATTTGGGATAGACAGGGCTCTTATGCTGCTGCCGGGAGATGGAGTGATGCCGTATAATCCCCCCGAAGGTTACTTCGCTTACAGCAGGTACCATTGCATGTGTGGTGCTATCCCTCCTATCAATGCCTGGATAGTCAGCTTTACCACATATTTGAAAGTGGCTCCATTCCAGCTTCAGCCGAACTCTTATGCCATTCTGGTAAGCCTTTTCGTCATCTTCCAGAGGAGGTACGGGCGTCCTCCTTCTAACCGGGAAATTCGGTATTTGTATAACCTGAGAGGCTACAAGAAGGGGTCTCCGTATATTAGTCTGGAAGCGGCCGTGCCCTTCAAACCGGTCTTGGACTTATATTCAAAGTTCACCGTGTTCAAGAAGGAATGGTTTTTTGTCAAGGACGATTCTGTTTCTTTCTGCCTTTTCACTTCCGGCTGTAAGATTAATTTCATTTATATTTTCCATGTTCTGACTATAGTGCATCTTCTGACACGCTTCTATTTCTTGCTAGCGACAGGTGGCATTGCCGTCGTGGAAGATGATTCTTTGGCGCGGATGGCTGCTGGAATAAAGGCCATTCCTGCGCGGGACAGGTCGGCTTCGTTCCTGATCAGGAACGCTACCCTCCTGGAGTACAATTTGATCCAGCCGCACTAGTCCGTTGTTAAGCAGAGGGACACGGCTGAGGAGAAGGCTGCTAAAGCTAAGGAGGGGGCCACGGTGAAGAGTGGCAAGAGAAAACCCTTTGCACAGCATCCCGTCGCGGGAGGCAAGAAGCTTAAAGAATCGGAGGGCCCCTCTCCTAGTACTTGCCCTGATCATTCCGGAGGAGGAAGGTGTGGAAGAGGGCGAAGGAGGCGATATGGAAGGAGAGTCGGAAGGCGGAGGAGATGGAGATGGTCAGGGTGGTAGTGGTGCTGGTGCCTTAACTTCTGGGCAAGACTCTGAGCTGGATGAGGCCCTCCGCCAGGCCTTCGGGGAATCGAAAGGGGAATCGGGAGCGGAGAAGGCGAAGGAGACTGGCAAGGTCGGGGCTGGTGCCGATCTATCCCCCAGGGGTTCCTCAGCTAGGGTGACTTCGGCGGTGCAAGGTGAACTTTTGTCCTCTGTCGATTCCATTTTCGATAAGGACTTAGAAGTATTTTATGGTTCACTCCCGTCCTGGAATGAGATTCAGGACTTATTGCAGTACCCCACTCCTCCGCAGGGTTTGTATAATAGATGTGCCTTCACACTTTTCTTTCTTTTTACTTAGCATATTTCCTGAATTGGGGACCATTGTATGTTTGTAACACTTGTTATTTATTCCAGGGGCAGGCCAGGTGGTTAAAACGTCAGACGTTCGACACCGCCTCGAACAATTCAAGTTGATGAGAGCTTCTGCGAAGCCTCCCACTGGTCGCACTGGAGACGTGGTCAAATACCGTCCTCTTCTTGGGGTTATCGAAGAGAGCATTCAGAAAAAGAAGAGGAGTCGTTCTTTATTTGAGCCTTCCCCTGGTCCGCAGCTTCCTGTTCAGCCTCCTCGTGATGCCACGGAGGAGAGCACGGAGTTTATCCCCCCTCCACCTCCTTCCAAGAATCCCACAGTTATCCGTATAAGGCGTCCTGACGTGCCTCGTGACCCCTTTGCCGGTCATCCTGATTTAGACCCAAGCTCTTGGGATATTTCATTTGATGAGGCCACGGGTGAACACCTCCTTCCCCGCAACCCCATGGTACGAGTGTTAGACGAGGCTAAGTCCCTAGATCTTGATCTGCTCACCACTCGGGTAGTTACCATGGGAGACGAGGCCAAGGCTAATATCGATCGGGTGGCTGAAGAGACCAAGAAGTTAATGAAGTATCATGCTCAATTGGTCAAGGACGGGGAGGAGATTGGGAGTGCCAATATTCGGTTGCGGCTGAAGGTTGCTGATCAGGCCGAACAGCTTGCCGGTCAAGTCGTTCAGATTTCTCGGCACGAGGAAGCCTCCAGGCGTCTGAAAGAGACCATGGAAAAGGCTAGTAGGGCGGAGTTACGGAAGATGGAGGCCGCCTGTAAGGAGCGGATCGACATGGCCATTGCGACAGTGGATGTGGTCCGGAATGCGGATCTCGAGCAGGTAGAGGAGTTGTCTGGAAGGCTTGAGGCTGCGGAGATGGCTCAAGTCAAGTTAAAGGAGGAGATGGAGGAGATGAGGAGGTCTCTCCAGGCGGACTGCTCGAGATACCGATCAGAGAGGGATGTTGCTGTCGCCAAGTTCAGGCTTCCGAGGCCCGGGTGAGGGAGTTCGAGGAGAATGAGGGGATGATGGACGAGATGCTGCAGGACATGTACTTCCGCACTTGGAAGGAGGGCAGCTTGTCTTGGATGGATGATTATCCCCGGGTCATGGCCAAGATATACCTTCGGGCTTTAGAGGAGGCCAAGGTTGATGCGGGTAAGGAAGGTGGAGCGGCTTTTAGTCTGGACGTGGTCACTGCTCAGTTCTCGAAAGAGGAGCAAGCGGCGGTGAAGGAGGGGATGCGGTTGCTTGCTGCGGAGGAAGCGGGTGTGCAACTGGAGGATGAGGATCAAGCGGCGGACGCTGGTGAGTTATTCTTCTCTTTTCCTTTTCTTTCCGAGTTTCCATAACTTGATCGTTTATCGTTTGTTTAATGGATTCTTCTTCTGAATTGGACAGGTGGAACTTCCGATCAACATGCTGGGGGTTCCGGCCCTACGGCCAAATAGGCTTGGGAAGTTGGTGATGGAGTGCGGACGCAGCTGGTTACTTGTCCGGATTCGGCCGCTTTTTATTTCTTTTTACTGTTGTTTACGTTAGTCCAAAACATTGATGTGACTGTAATAATATTATTTGCAGAGAATAACTTTGCGTGATTTTATAATATAAGCTGATTTTGTTATGCTTAAATGTCGTTGTCATTTTGATGTGCTGCGTGAGAAGTATAACCATGTATATGCCTGTGATTTTAGTTGTGTTTGATGTTAAGCCTTTGCTTGAAATATAATTTCATGTTTTGCAATGTTGGTGTGACGTATGAATAAGCTATAGTTATGTATTTATGTACAAGAGAGGAGAGTACCGCCCTTCATGTTTTATTTGCAGGCGGTAGCTTCGAGCTCCTTGTGTAACTGATCATAGATATCTCTGAGTACCTTGCCACCCAGTACGCAGGCCTAGATTCTCATGACTGAATGCTCCCTATTTGGTTTCCTGTACTTTAGAGTTTGTTATACAGGATAAGAGAAAAGTATTTAAATGAAATGGAAATATAGAAAAAGTAAAACTTCCAGTCACGGAAGGCCGTCGATGTGCTTAAGTTCGTGGCAAACGGGTTTTGTAGTCACTTTCCCTAGCTGTGGGTCTTGGAGACATTTGTCACCCATCTTACGCCTCCGCGGGGAGTTTTCTTTTTTACCACAGCCGCACTTAAGACACATTGGAGCCGAGATCGTGCACGGTAACTACCCGAACCATTATGGTCCGTAATCGTGGGTATTATTCGATTTACCGTGGCCGGCTAGCGTGGGTGCCGTTGGCCGTGAACTACCCCTGGCTGGCCA
The DNA here is from genome assembly GCA_030765085.1 of Allium cepa. Taxonomy (NCBI): domain Eukaryota; kingdom Viridiplantae; phylum Streptophyta; class Magnoliopsida; order Asparagales; family Amaryllidaceae; genus Allium; species Allium cepa. The sequence continues at coordinate 517,621,457 of CM060938.1, forward strand.
CACCTTATGTTGGGGCTTAAAGTAGGTTCACGGTTGCCGGCGAGCCGAACGCCGTAATGAGCTGCCATCGGCTATAGTCGGCCTTTATGATGACTTATAATCGGCTCATTACAGTTGGCTTTGAGGGCAGGCGCGAGCAATGAGTTAACCCGCAGCAGAGGGATGCTGGAGGAAAAGAGTCTCATTGGCGAGTGCATAGAATCGTAGCGTACCTGTTAGGCCTTGTCCAGATGAGGCCGTGGTGCGTCTTGATTGGAGATGCCATAAGATTTTGTTCAACGGAAAAAGATAAAGCTTAACAAGTAGCCAAGATATAAAGGAACAAGTTAAAAAGAGACAAGATTTTTTAAAGTGGTTCGGCATGAAAATGCCTACGTCCACTGATTCTCTTTGTTAATTCACTTCATATGGGTAGTACAAGTTAAGAAAAGTATCGACGGAGGTGTCGGATGTTCCATGCCCTCTGGAACACCTCTCCGTCCACTGTTGACAAAATATAAGCTCCGTTGTGGAGATCTTTATGAATTACATATGGTCCATCCCAGATGGGGTCCAGTGCCCCGGGGCGCGGAAAGATTCGCCTGAGAACAAGATCTCCTTCTTGTAAGACGCGATGCTTGACTTTGGAGTTGTATAGTGCTGCCACCTTTTGTTTGTGAGCCGCTGCTTTGAGTGCTGGATCGTTTCTCCTTTCCTCAATCAGATCCAAAGACATGAGGAGGAGTTCTTCGTTTTCCTCTGGATTGTAGTGGATCCTACGGTGGGAAGGAACAATAGTCTCAACGGGGAGCATTGCTTCCGATCCGTACGCCAAAGAGAAAGGAGTATGTCCCGTTGATGTTCTGAAAGATGTGCGGTAGGCCCAAAGTGCCGTAGGAAGTTCATCCACCCAAGCGCCTTTTGACTTTTCAAGCTTCTTCTTGATTAGGGTTTTGAGAATTTTGTTGATAGCTTCGACTTGTCCGTTTGCCTGAGGATAAGCTACCGATGAGAAGCTTTTATGAATTCCATGCTCTTGGCACCAGTCGGCGAATTCTTCATTGTCAAATTGGAGTCCGTTGTCTGATATGATCTTGAGTGGTACTCCGTACCTGCACAGAATATTTTTGATCAAGAAGTTGATAACTTTTGCTGAAGATATTTTATTTAGGGGTTCCGCTTCCACCCATTTGGTGAAATAATCGACTGCCACTATAGCATATTTGGCTCCGCCTCGGCCCGTTGGCAGTTCGCCAATTAAATCAATTCCCCATACAGCAAAGGGCCAAGGGCTGGTCATTTGAGTAATCTCATTTGCAGGTAGTCGAGGAATCTTGGCAAATTTCTGACATCTGTCGCATCTCTTGACGAAGTCCAAGGCGTCTTTGTTTAGTGTGGGCCAGTAATATCCATATCGGAGTATCTTTTTTGCCATAGTTTGCCCTCCAGTGTGATCTCCGCAACTTCCTTGATGGATATTGAATAAGATTTCCTTGGCTTCCCTTCCAGCGACGCATCTGAATAAGGGGCTAGAGAAGCCACGCCGATAGAGGATGCCTTCTTGTATTGTGTAGTGGGGAGCTTTCCTCAAAATTCTCCTGACTTCATCACATTTGTCTGGTAGTGTGCCGTCCTGCAAATATTTCCGGATAGGAGTCATCCAAGTTGCTTCTTCAATTGCAGTTATCAGATTCACTTGTTCGAAACTTGGGGCTAGCTACCTCGAGATGGCTAGTGCTCCGGAAATGGTGCTATTCTTCATACTAGCTTGCTTTGCTAGTTCATCGGCCTCTTGGTTATCTTCTCGAGGAATGTATTTGATTAGATAATGGTCCAATTGGTCGAGCAACAGTTTGGTTTTCTTTAGATATGCTGTGAGTCGTTCTCCTCGTGTCTGGAATTCTCCTAGTACTTGGTTTACGATAAGTTGAGAATCACTATGATGACATAAAGAATTGACTCCAATTTCTAAGGCAAGCTCCAATCCCGCTATTACTGCCTCATACTCCGCATCGTTGTTAGTGGCCGCAAATTCCAACCTTAATGCATAGTACAGCTTTCTTCCCCTGGGGGTGATTATCACAATACCTGCCCCCGAGCCTTGTTCGTTCGATGCTCCATCTACAAAGAGGTTCCACTTGATGTTTTTTGCTATTTCTAACTGATCCTTGCCTTCGTTGGTAGTGAATTCGGCAATGAAATCGGCCATGGCTTGCCCCTTGATAGCGGTGCGAGGATGGTAGGTGATGTCATACTGACTTAGTTCAATGCACCACTTGAGGAGTCGTCCAGAAGTGTCGGGACGATGGAGCACTTGCCTTAGTGGCTGATCGGTTAGAACTCTGATGGAGTGAGATTGGAAGTAGTGTCATAGTTTTCGTGACGCGATCAATAGACAATACGCCAATTTCTCAAGTTTAGGATATCTGGCTTCTGCCCCCGTAAATCTCTTACTTATAAAGTACACCGGGCGTTGTGTGCGGCCTTCTTCTCTTACCAGGGCAGCGCTTAGAGCATGAGATGATACAGCGAGGTATAGGTATAGCTCTTCGCCTTCGTTTGGAGTTGAGAGTACTGGTGGTTTCTGAAGGTGTTCGATCAGGTTAAGGAAGGCTTTTAAGCATTCATCGGTCTACTCGAACCTTCCTTTGTCTTTCTTGAGAGCTTCGAAGAAAGGGACGCAGTTGTCAGTTGCTTTGGAAATGAATCTGCTTAGGGCGGCCACCTTTCCGTTTAAGCTCTGCATTTCTTTTCGGGTGGAAGGTATCCTTATTTCTTTTAGAGCCCGGATTTGTTCAGGGTTTGCTTCAATTCCTCTGGAATAGACAATGAATCCTAAGAATTTTCCCGATGACACTCCGAAGGAGCACTTTAGAGGATTCAGCTTCATTCCATATCGGCGAAGTACCTGAAACATCTCGCTCAGGTGGCTTACATGATCGTCGGCTTTCCTGGACTTTACCAACATGTCATCCACATATACTTCCATAGTTCGTCCTATTAATTCCGCGAACATCTTGTTGACGAGGCGTTGATAGGTAGCTCCGGCATTTTTGAGTCCAAAAGGCATGACTTTGTAACAATATAATCCCCGGTCAGTGATGAAGCTAGTGTGGTCTTGATCGGGAGCGTGCATGGGAATCTGGTTGTATCCGGAGTATGCGTCCATAAAAGATAAAAGTTCGTGCCCGGCAGTGCTATCCACAAGTTGATCGATTCGGGGGAGCGGGAAGCAGTCTTTCGGGCAAGCGTCATTTAAATTGGAGAAATCAATGCATGTTCGCCACTTCCCATTAGCTTTCTTTACTAGTACCGGATTAGCTATCCATTCGGGGTAGATGGCTTCTCGTATGAAGTCATTAGCAAGTAGGTTCTTTACTTCCTCATCGAGGGCTGCTGATCGTTCTGCTCCCATGCTTCTCTTTTTCTGCTTTATCGGTACCTTGGTGGGATCGATGTTCAGCATGTGGCATGCTATGTCTGGGGATATTCCTGTCATATCGGCATGTGTCCACGCAAATACATCTAAGTTGTGGCGGAGAAAGTCAATGAGTTGATCCTTCAATTCTGTTTTTAGCTGAGATCCTATTTTTAATAGTCTGCTTGAATCATGTTTGTCTACAGATACGAATTCCATGGCCTCTGCAGGCTCAGCGGTAGCCTCCTCCTCCTTATCCCTGGGGTCTAGTTCATTGAAAGGATCGCTGGTGTATCGAAGAGGAGGGGCTTTCTTTAGTTGCTATGCTTCCAAGCATTTCATGCAGAGAGTGGTCTCTGCATCTTTCCCTTTATTCTTTCTATGGTTATTGTGAAGTTCAGTTACATAGCAATCTCGAGCGGCGTCTTGATCTCCTTCAACTTCTCCTATTCCGTTATCTGTTGGGAATTTCATCTTTAGGCACCACGGGGCTAGGACAATTTGGAAGTCAGATAAGGCTGGTCTTCCCAAGAAGGCGTTGTAGGCCGAGTGGTTTTCTATTAGTACGAACGTTTGTTTTCGCACAACGGAGCGGGGATGACTTCCTATTTCGACGAAGAGGTCAAGTTGCCCGAGGGGCATTTTCACATCTCCAGTGAAACCGTGCAGGGGTTTGTTGCAGGGAGACACATCCTTCATTGACAGTTTCATTTTGTCGAAAGCATGCTTGAACAGGATATTTACGGAGCTTCCTGTGTCTATTAGAATTCGGAAAACTTTAGCTGGACCGAACCAGGCAGAGATGATCATGTGATCCATATGCGGATATTGTCTTCCTTCTAAATCACGCCTACTGAATATGATGTCGTCACTCTCTTTCCGTTTCGGGTGGCGTTCTTCCATAATGGAGTTAACATAGCCTTCAGCATTTCTAAGTGACTTGCCGTATCTTTCCATCTCTGCCCAGCTTCTATCGGCGATGTGTGGTCCTCCCGAGATGGTATGGACCACTATCTTCTCTTGACTAGAGCCACTTGTGTTGCGATTCCCTCCGCCTACTTCTGGGAGGGGTCGCTTTGAGTTCTCATTGGCAGGGGTTGGAGTCCTGTCCTGACCTTTCACATAGCGTTCCAGCCTTCTTCTTCTGATGTGTTCTTCGATCAAGTCCCGGAGATGGTGGCATTCATTGGTGTCATGTCCGTGGGATTCATGGAAGCGGCAGAACTTTCCAGACTTGAGTGCGTTATCAGATTCTTTCTTGTGCGGGGGGCGCTTGTATCCGAGTTCCCCCTGAGTGGCTAAAAAGATGTTTTCGATTGTTTCATTCAAAGGAGTGTAGGAGTCAAATCTTGGTCCTGGTCTATATTGGCGTTTTTCAACCTTCCTGCCCCCAGCATTATCTCTAGATTCATTTCTTCGAGTGTCCTTAGCTGCAGCGGGAATCTTGTCCGAAGTCGTCTTACCTTGTTGCCCTGACTGCCTCTCAGTGGCGGCGTCTTCAAGTCTCATATACTTTCCAGCTTCATGGAAGAAATCAGGTAAAGTAGCTGGTTTTTCCTTAGTTAGTCTTCTAGCGAACTTGGTATCTGGGTGTACACCACTACAGAGGGCCATTAGGGTGAGCTTCTCATCGGCATCTTGGACTGCGGCCGCTGCGGCGTTGAACCGGGTTAGATATTGTTGCAGTGTCTCTCCGGATTTCTGTTTGACATTGGATAGAGAATAAGCATCCTTGGGTTGCTCTACATGGATGCGGAACTGGCTAATGAACCTTTCTTTCAACATCTCCCATGAGCTGATAGATCCTTGGGGTAGATGGCAGAACTAGGAGGTAGCTAGATCCGCTAGGAATAGCGGAAAACATTTACACAGCACCCCTTCTGTTGCACCGCTCATGAGCATATGCTGGGTGTACCTCTGTAAGTGTACGATGGGGTCGGAAGTTCCCTTGTAAGGTTCCATGGTTGGCATTTTCCACTCCCGGGGGGTGATGGCAGTTTCGATATTGCGGGTGAAGGGGCTGGTGACCCTAGCGCCTATTCCTCGGTCCCTTTGCTCCCGTTGGACGCATTCTCTGAATAATCGCGCCATTCTTTCATCAGAATTTGGAGCGGATAGAAATGAACTTGGTTCTTCCCTGCGGGATCGATCTCGTCCAGATGACCTGTAGGGATGGTATAGTCTATCACTTCTGACGTTATCCAGTGGTTGCCTCTGGCTGCTCGGATGCATGCTAGGACCAGCTACAGTTGCCCCCTGCCTTGATCTTCCCCTGTGGGGTTCTGTTTTGGGCATTTCCATGGGGTCAACTTTGGGCTGGGTTCTAGCTCGGCTCCGTTCAGCGGGGTTTCTATGATTAGGTGGCATGACTGGCTCAGCTACATCCGACCCTCGCCTGGCGCCTCCCCCACTGGGTTCGGTTCCAAGCGCTTCCTCGAGTCGGAGTTCGGGCTGAGTCCGGGCGCGGCCCCTATCATTGTTGTTCCTGTTGATGGCTTCCTCAAAGAGGGAAGACCTTTGCTGTCTCCGAGATCCTCCAGATTGAGATTCATCCCATGATTCAGTGTTGCGGTTGGATTCTTCGACATCCCTCAAGCGTGACATGAGTTGGTTCACCAAAGCTTCTTGTTGGGATGCGAAGCGGTTAGTCACTTCCACCATAACTCTGTCTAGGTCCGCTCTAGTGATTACTGCCGGTTGTTCCGCGGCAGGGGCTGTTGGAATTGCCTGATCTACATGTGGCACTGCTGCCGTAGTGGGATGGTTCTCTTGATCTGGATCCACTGGATTTGGAGCGCTGCTAGTTGCAGCGTTCTTTCCCTTATTGGCGTCTTTTCTTGGTCTGGAAGTCATGTTTCCTAGGCAATGAAGAATGCTATTGGGAAAGAAGGTTGGATGAGGGAAGCTGGAGCTTCGAGTTCGAAGTTCTCAGTGTAAGCACCAAAAATGTTTGCGCGAAAAGTGGGCAAACACCTCCAAGTCGTGAGATTTAATGTGTTTTATGTGATTCTTAATGATTTAGATGAGTTATGTAAATATGAAAAGAGCAGGGACTGAAATGTAAAAGACACATAGATTTATAGTGGTTCGGCCAGAATGTGCCTACGTCCACTTTATATGTTATTATCTTCTTTCTTTCGGATTACAAGTACAATACTTTGTGTACAAGTATATGAAAGTAGTTTGAAAGTTCCTTCCGTGCTTGAGCTCTCAAACTTGTCTGCCATTGTTGTACCCCTGCCCCTCTATTTATAGAGTGAGGTAGGGGGCAGGGGTCTTGGATGTATATAGCTGCTGGTGGGCCCGGGCTGGAGCAATCTGGACTGTCAATCATCTGGTTCGGCGAGGCTTCATTCGGCTGTTCTTAGAGAAGTTGGAGTTTGGTTCGGTCATGGTGGTCCGGTGATAGGCGTGGTCCGGTGGTGGTCTGGTCCGGTCGTGTAGGGGAGGAGTGTTGGCTCGGTGATGGCCTTGGTCCGGTTGTAGGTTGGTCCGGTAGGGTGCTGGAGAGGTGGTTCGGTGGTGCCCTTGGTCCGGTATGCCGAATGGGGATGACCGAATGTCCTTATGCCGAATGAGCTTGTGCATGGAGAATGCCGGATGGACTTCGAGCCTTGTGTTTGCTGAACGAAGTGGAGGTTGCGAGCCCGGGTAAAACTTGTGACTTCTTGGTCTCGAGATCTTCTGTGTGAGAATTCGCCCAACAATGACGAACAACCAAAATAACTGAGGCAAATAATATTTTCAAAAACACACACTTCATTTTGCACTGCAAAATATTTCTTTTTCAATTTTACCGTGTCAGTGTTTATTTTGCAGATAATTCAAATGCTGGATATAGACTGGAATAGAGTTGAAGATTAAATATGAGCGTTGAATGAATTATGTAGTAAGGTGAACCATGTATGAAAAATTGTATATTGAAAATCATGTTGTAATTGAAATTGTATTGTAATTAACAATGTGTAAATGTATAGTGAGAGCTTAAATTTGTACTATTCGAATTTGTAATAAATATTTGTTTGAATAAAATATTTGTTTAATTTTGAATTATGAGTTATTTATTTTATTCAACAAATATTTATTTAATTAAGTGAAAAGTAAAATAGTACAACAACAAATACATTTAAACATATATATATATATATGTTTATTATCGTCAAACAAAAATCATAGGCTATTGTATTCTATAAAATCTAGGTTATAATCATCCATTCAAGTTCAATTCAGCGAGTTAATCTCACACTTCTAGCCTCCAGATGTCGCTGTTGTTGTTATGGATGAATTTGGTGTTGAATTGAACTCAATTTTGTGTTCATTTTCTTGTCATAGGAAACTTGATTTCTCTGTTTGATGAAAACCTACTTCATATGATCATGAATTGCATTCCATTGTAGTTTTTTTATGCTCACGCATTAGCTAATTCAGTGTATTAGAGGTCAAGAAGAAAATCAGCAAAGAAACCACCACCAATGGGCAATCGGAGCACCGCCGAAGATGCCATAGGATCAGCCTAGGCGTGTCAACCAGTGCATTGGTCATGATGACCGGTGGATCGATCATAACCAGGGCTAAGACCATGGTCACTCCATTTCGAGCTCCATTCGTTCCCATTTGCTCCTCTGTTCGCCACTGTGATCGCTTGAACCTATTTGCTTAGATTTTGGTGTTGTTTTCTATTCCGACTTCAATGATATTTTCGGATTTTAGTTTATGAATTTATGAACTCATCTTAGAGCTTATTATAACATAGAATTGCTTCATGGGTCCATGACACAATGCACAATTTCCGTTGCATGTTTTCAAACGAATGATTTTCAGTCCGAACCGTTTTCTTATATCATTTTAAGTATGAATATATTTTCTATAAAGGACATTTGAAATATTTATATACAAAAAATATATCTATTTATTTATAATAATAGTGGTTTTAAAGATTATTTGGAACAGTGTTTTAAAATTTTACTTATGTATGTATGTATATTAGCAAGGACTTTCCAACATATATATATACACACACACACATACACACAGATACACACATATATATTCTAGTTTATAAAATAATTTTTTGGAGAATGAGTTCAAAATAAGCTATTTTATGAAATTGCATGACATTTATCGAATGAGGGATCATTTTAAACAGATTAATGAAATGAATGGTATGAAATGCTCACGTTTATTTTTTCAATTAATTCCCGGACTTGTTTGATTGAGTCATTTATACACACAAGTGGAGTTTACCAACCTATTATAAAAGTTTAAATAAACCCATGTTGTACGGGACACACGGATGTTATTTATTCGGTTACTGTTTGGTGGTATATGACATTATCGATGAGTTTATGACTTGCCCTCGTGTTCTATAGGTCTTACACTTATCTTGAAGTTTATAGGTTTATACCAATCTTAGATTTTATAGGTCTCGTACCTATCTTGATGTTTATAGGACTTGTTCCAATCTTCGTATTTATATGACTCGTACCTATCTTGATGCTTATAGGTCTCGTATCTATTTCGGAGATTATAGGACTTGTTCATATCCTGATGTTTATATGTCTTGTACCTATCTTGATGTTTATAGACTTATACGTCTATCTTGGAGTTATATGCATGTAGGTGAATTTATTTCACCAATCTTGGAGTTTGGCGCTTTCCCTCTTTTTGTGAGATTTCTGGATTCCTATTTGTGAGATATCTGGATTTGCTATTGTTTGAGTTATCACCAAATCAATTTGTGGATTTTTACTTTTAATTAGCTATCTTGAGTTTTAGTATTTGGTGATTTAAAGTTATTGATGCATGTTTGATATTTGTCGATATATGCCTATATTTAAGATGTAGTTTCGCGATCGAAATCTAGTATTTGCTCAAATTCTATTTTTGAGCCTTAATAATTATTTATTAATTACCATAAATTTTATGGGTGTTACAGTATAGGTATTAAATTGTCAAAGTATGCCTAATTCCTATTAGAGATGTATAAAGTGGCTTGTGTACTTTCTCTCACATCGTTAGGGTATGACTGATGGTAGTCGCACTGGACTGGAAAGAGCCTATGACCTATAGTTGAAGGTACATTATGGAGTTGGACTGGAAGAGCCTTCGAGCTTACAGTTGAAGGTATTCTTGGTAGGATATAATAAAAGGTGCATACGACATATTACATATCTAAATGATACCGCCCAAATACTATCATGGTAAGACTTAAGATTTTCCTTCATTGGACATTGGTTTTCTGACCCCTTCCTCATTACAACACATATGTTAGGGGAGACGATCCTGATGGAGAAGATGGAGGTGGCAGTGTAGATTTGTGGTGGTTTTAATATTTATCTATGTTTTCGATACATCATGATGTACCCAATTTTAGACATATTGATGTTATTTTAAGGCATTGTATTTTGGATATTTAGGATGATATGTTGTATTTTTGAGGTTTAATATTTATGAAATGGGTACTTATTTTTGTTATTATATTATCCAATTCGTTGTAAGACACTGAAAGCATAGGTAGATAATTCTGTATATTGTTCATTATTTCAATTTTACCAACCAACAGTTAGCTTTGGCCTGACACTCAATGGGCTTTTATTGGATCGAAAATTAGGCCCATTTCAAAGAGCATTGTTACAATTTATATAACAAAACCTTAGTTCCCATTCGAAAATATATATGTATTAAAATAGAAAATTCCAAAATAATAATACTTGGATTTTTTCTTCAGTTTAAATTCTATCCACAATGGTTCAACTTAACCTAAAGAAAAACGCATTTATTTATTTGATTGTTGTTTTCTAAATTTACTTTTATAAATAAGAAATGTTTGGAAAAGTTTAAAGAAAATCTAATGTTAATTTCTTTTTCTATTTTCGCCAGAATTTCCTTTGTCAAAAACCAAGTGTCTATTAAAATATAAGTGCAAACATTATGTATCATAGTAACTTTTTACAAAAATAGATCTTTAAATTTTTTTGACAAAATTACTTTTAATTAAATTTTCTTATGTTGAAGCCAAGGATCGAGGTTTCGGCCGGTATCCCGAAATTTCGGGGGCACCGGACCGTTACCGCTCGTGCACGATCCGAAACCGACAGTCAAAATCGGTTTCGGATCTAGGGCAAAAAAAAAAGAATCGAATCATTTTTGCTAAAACGATCAGTACGCATGTGAAGAAACAGTGAGATGAAGACCGAAAGCAACCAAAAAGCAAAAGAAATCAAATAACATATCAAATCAGAAACTTTATTCACCCAAGCGTGAATCAACAGTGAAAAGCGAATGATTAATTCAAGTTGAAAACCTATAAAATACAGTGCTTCAATTACATACTCACAGCATCAACCGGCGCTTCAATTTCTGCTCGCACTGCTCGCGCTTCAATTTCTGCTCGCGCTTCACGGTAATTTCTGCTCGCGCTTCAATTTCTGCTCGCGCTTCAATTTCGTGTATTTTTAATCGAGAACTGAAAATCACGTTTGCGTATTATTTTTTAATCGAGAACTGGAAATCGCGATTTAGGGCTGGGGAATGGAAACGTGAATTATGAAAGAGGAAGGGCTGGGGAATGGGCTCGGCTTGTCATTTAATTAATTGGGCTGTTAGGTTTATAAACTAGTATTGGGTTGTTAGTCTTAAATGGGCTGTTAGGTTTAAAGTTTAAAGTTAAATATTGCAGCTTGGATGTTAGTACACATGATTAGGAATATAAGATATAAGTTTTATTATCATACTATATTCTATTGACATTTTAGTGTTTAACTTTGCATAGAAAAGTTAAATATAGTGATTTTTTATATTCAAAATGCATAAAGTGATTGGTCAGGTTACCTACTATGTCATATAGCTAACAAGTCTTGTTATTTCATCATAATTTTGTAAGAGATGCTACCACGCCCGGGATCCTTTTAGAATTTTTGGTTATATAAACAAGGTTTCATTTATCAAATCAAATAGTTTCCGAGAAGCATGTTTTTTATTTTAATTTTATTTGGAGCTTAATTTAAGTTATATTGTTCACAATTTATAGGTACGCTATGGAAAATCAAGCAAACACTACAGAGATTGGATGTAGTAAATTTATGATGTTGTATGTTGTATTTTATTTCTTTGTACACTATAATTATATTTTATTGATTGTTCACAAGTTTATTAACAAACTACTGAAAACCGAAATTTGGACCGAAACCAAAACAAAACCGAAATTCCCAAAATTTCCGAAATCATCCGAAACTAACAAAATTTCAAACGACCGAAATCGAGTTCTCGAACCTTGGTTGAAACTTACTAAAGGGATTATTATTTTAATGTATTAAACAACTTTCAACTTCTTTAATTTTTCCAAAAATCTCTATTTTTTTAAAGAAAACATTTATGTTATTTTCAATTTAATCACTTTAAATGGAACAGATCATAACTTACACAAGCCCAACTATGTCATACAATTAAAAAATGCTTAAATACCTTCATTATGCACCACCAACATCACATTATATCCTATGGACTTATGAGCACTGCTCTTCTTATTCTTCCATAGTTGCACAATTTACTCCACTGCTATTTTTCATATAAACTCTATTTTAGCAATTTTTATGGAGTAACTTACAACAAATGACAAGCACCATTGTCCCAGTTGTTAAGTGATTCGACTTTGATGCGAGAGGTCGCAAGTTCGAAACTTGCGTAACGTGATTCAAACATTTATTAACACTTGATTTGTGGTTTGTTGTCCTAGTGACATGTTGTTTGTATCTAAGTATCATTTCAAAAAAAAAACTTACAACAAGCGTGATGGATTTACCTTCCATCCCAAACTCTTTAAATATCAATGCTTATTTAACTCGTTGTTGTTTACTTATATAAGGGATAAGCCAACAACTACCTCTACGAGTCAAAATATATAGGGTGTGGCTTATAAATAATATATATATATATATATATATATATTATAATAAAAATTATAAATACGCTCTCTCATACGTCTTAATTTAGTAGGTTTCTCATAACATAATTAATGATACCAAATGTAACAACCCATTATCTACAAAGTGCCAATTCATACATAAAAAACGCTGGCATTGCGGACCTTACAGACGGCAGACCGTTTTAAGGTAAGATATAAAACATGTAACATAGCTATCTGTAATATTCTATACTTTTTGAAACTCAAAACGGAAGGAATACATTATATTATTAATCAATAATACAATCCCAGACAAACAAAACAATATAGTATCAAATAAACTTCAACTACAACATCTCTCACAACATTGGTAATGGAAACAATATAATATCTGGGATAGTAAAATAGTAGATAGCTAATAAATAAATGTGTATCTCCGTCGTGCCAACACATCTCCAGTTCATCGACCGTCCTCTCTATCACATATTAGAGTATATCCAAAAAAAAGACAGAGGGGTCAGACATACATCTTATGAGCGAAACATATTGTATAAGTGTAAAATACTAATAAGCTAGTAAAATAGCATTTATGATCGAAAACCATACATTAACATCTGTAACCTAATCCCAGCAAGGCAGATAAACATGATATAATATATAGCAAGATCATATTCTAAAGTCCCACTAAAATCTAGCTCAAACGTAATCACATTCCCAGGATTTGACCGCAAAGTCTAAACCCATTGTAATTAAATCATATACTAAGGACTACGCTCCCTTAAAAATGTCGTGATGTCAAATTGAATACTAAGGACTCAGCTCTTCGGACTATCGTATATTGAGGATTCAACTCATTAGACTATCGTATATTAAGGACTCGGCTCCTCGGACTATATCATATATTGAGGACTCAACTCCTCGGACTATCATAAATTAAGGACTTAGCTCCTTAGATTGTCATATTTTGAGAACTCAGCTCCTCAGACTATCATATGTTGATGGCTCAATTCCTCGGACTATTGTATATTGAAGACTTGGCTCCTCGAACTATAGTATTGCCAATACAAACCATGCACAACGAACTTCCCCAACCAAGACCATTTTCTAAACTATCTCAAACCATAAAAAAAAATATAAAACATTCCTCGTCTTACCACAATGCTGATGCAATGAACCAAGTGTAAAGTAGAGGTCATATGCGATAAGTATTTAAAGTTTATAGGCATTTTCGTAATTAATAAATAAATTATTTATTTCAAAATCACTATAGTATTCTTCCTCGCCACCTCATTTCACCCCGATCTACCAAATATCACCTCGTCAGAACCAAGTTGCCTACCATTATGTTGCATCGCCCCTCGATCAAACACCATCAATGCAAAGCCCACCCTTCGCTCTACCAGCTGCCACATCCGAAATCAGCCTCGGCCACCAAACTTTAGGCCATTACGACAAACTCCAATTACATTAGGCAGATCAGACCCCATCACAGTCATTCACTCGACATCCTCTTCATGCCTCTAGTTTTTGATCGTTCTATTATCTTTGTTTCATCGTTAAATCGAACATACGATCGACATTCGTCAAACTTCTAATACGTTTATAGATCAATTCGTGCACCTAATCGACGAATGGATATCATTAGTGGATTAATGTCGTTGAAAACTATAATTTTTATATACAATATGTCTGATTTGGAATAATTTTGTATTTCATACTTTTCAATAAATGGTGATTAACTCTCGCTAATTACAGTAAATAAAAATTCTCTTTTTAATCATCTAGTTATGACATATTATATCCTAATCAGTTGTATATAAAAAGACCAGCTTTTAATTATTAATTACATCATTATAATTCATTTTAAGATCATAAGAGGTGAAATATTAAATCTTGCCGACATATATGCAAATATGATAAATCCCACCCACCGATTAGCCATGTAACTCCTTCGACCAGAGGTGAATCCTTCTCCTCCTTCGTTGTCCAAAAATTCTTCACTGTTAAAATTCCAAATTTCTTGATAGCTTTGGTTTATTTATGTAACTCTCTTTGCAGTGATCGATTCCATATATTTATTTGTTTAATTTGGATTTGGTCGGTGGATTTGGAATTGATTTTGATTAAGGATAGACGAAGAAGATGGGGATTAGTGGTAGGATGTTTAAGCTAAACTATGATTGTATAATTGAAGAGTTGGGTTTTGGTTTCTATTTATGGGCCCAAATAACTTATACTAAAGCTAAAATCTCGTAATTAATATATTATGACAATGCCACTATGTTAGGCTTCTTCTAATTTCTAGCCCATTGAACCAAATTCAACAAATTATGTATGTTTTATGAATGTGAGTGATATTCCAGATGTGATAGAATAGGTTTCGAAACCTATTTCCAGCTCATGCAGAAATTTGCGATTTTACCCTTTGTGTGAAGTTATGATTTTACCCTTTTAAATTTAATTATTTAATCTCATAAAACTCTTGGGTGTTACAACAGTCCACATACCCATCTATGTGTAACTAGCATGCTATGGTAAGTCAGAGGAATAATAATTTGTATTCCATACGATCACTGAACATCAATTTCTTCATCGTACATCTAGTTACATGTACCAAGCATCCATAAATCAACCATATCTACATGCCTTATCAAGTCTGCATCGTAGACTCGTCGTGTCTGAAAATAACTCCAAAAATCATCCAAAACTTAGTTCAGATAAATGATACTCTATTCGGCTTGGCGTTATTGGGTCTAAGTTCAACCCGTCTCAATAGAGATCCACCAATCAAACTGATTTTAGGGCCGGTATACCAATGGTGATCTCACTGGTAGACAAATCGTGGTTAATTTTGGAATGGTTGTGCCTATTTATTTTGATTTTTGGTTCCGTTCTTCCAGTTTCTGCTTCGGTTTTGATTTTAACTTGTATAATTTATATTAGACTTTATTAATCTTCATTATGTGGTTGTCTTGTCATCATCTGTAGTTCCAATGTATTCATATCTTAAACTTTGGTTTAATTTAGGAGTTAACTTAATAGATTACTAATTAATTTAGGTTTATTCACCGATCATTCACTAACTGCAAATTAAACAGTAAATATCTCAATAAATTCAAAGTTAATCATAATACCAAACCCTTGGTCATCTTACTCCATCATAATCACATTATAATTGATAAGTGAATAGAATTGCACCATTCATCAAAATGAAGATCAGTAACCTCAAATTTGATGAAGAACTCTCCAATCTCTCTGTTGTTTGGAACTAGACGATTGAAAATCATCTTGATTCATCTAGAAACTGATATCCACTTGTAACTCTTGATCAACTCGTCGTTTTGATATGTAGTTTGGTCATTTTGGTTGAGAATTGATGAAGATATCGAGGTTTGAAGATTTGTAGGGGAGAGGGAAGAAGGAACAAAGAAGAAAAATGAAAATTTGCAAAAGTTGAACGTCTGTTAGTTTATATTTAAATAGATGAAAGGGAGTAACATTTCAATTCAAATTTGAAATAATGGATCTCGACCTACTTCTGCCCATCATAAACCCAAAACCCCGGTATCTCCTTCATATGATCTTATGTAAATTAATAAAACAACTTTTTTTATGAATTCGCTATTTTAACCCAACTACAAATGCACCCAATCTAACATTATCATCTCAAAATATCCTTGTCTTTGTTTCAATCCTTTTGAAGTATTTTCAAAGAAATTCATCTGGTCTTTGTTTGGTGTCAGTTATTGCATTCACCTTCTCCAAACATTCTTTAGATGCTTCTTCTTTGATGCATTACTACAAGTCTGAACTAAAATTATTCTAAACTAGTATGGGACTGTGCTTCGCACATGAGCTGTTTGTGTTATTGTATACATTGATATTTTGTTTGAGCGCATATATGTAAACGGAAAGTAAGAGCATTTTTGGAATTTCAAAAAGACACCGACTAAATTAGTTCAATGAATTTTCTTTATTAGTGGTAAAGATGATTGATTTGTTTCGCCCTTGATTGGATTTGAATTGCTTGGTCTCATTATCATGATTGGACCGGCATCTTATTCTAAAAGCTTTTTTCCACACTCCTTAATTTACTTTGCCAATTCTTATCCAGTTGAACGCCTTTCCACACATTGAGTGTCTGAGTTTGGTTAGACTGGAAAATCATAATTATGTCTTTGACCACCTTTACCTTTAGAATTCTAGACACTTTTGTGCCTTAGATCTTCAATGCTTTAAGCACCTTCATTAATTTGAACACCTTGCTTGTTTCACCCTTTTCTCTATGAGGACCAACTTGATTATTATACAATTAGGACTTGTAATACTCCTTTTGTTTCCTTTTCAAGCCATCTTGACTACTAGCTTCCTTTTTAATCGATATTTTGGAAAAACAATTCTATTGCAATTCGATATTTTTATATAAAGGAAATATATCAACGATATTATACGATATTATTCAACATAAACTATATGTATATATATAAACTAAGATGACTCAAGTAAACAAGCTCGTGAAAATAGTGATAGAGCTTTAATGTAACTGAGAGCGGGGAAAAGTTGATCGTATTTCTTACTTGATTCCAATATTTATAATTGAAAAAAAGCAATTATTACATGATTTCTTACCTTAATTTTTGGTAAGAAGCTTCTTGAGAAATCTTTTCATCTAAGCAATCCAATTTTAACTTAAATGGCATATTTGAGCCTTACCATAGGTTAGCTTTGAGCACCATCTAAAGCATGTTCGAGCGTGATCCAAGCCCCTTCGACTATTCCCTATCTCGAGTGCTACCACTCTTACTTCAAGCCCATTCTTCCTTCGACCAAAGCTTGCTCCAGAGTTCTCTTGAGTGGAACTTAGAGTCGCTTTGAGAACTCTCTTCTTGGACGATTTTCTTCAAGTGCTACCCTAGAGCTCACTTCGGGGTTTACTCGAGCATGACCACAAGCTTGTTTCAGATGCTATCGAGTTTACTTCGAGCGCTTATTTGAGCGCTTACTTTGAGCACTCTCTTTAAGCAATTGCATTGACCAAATTCCATATTCCAAAGTTATCAAACGCTTTCTTATTTTATCCATTATTTCAATCCAAAACTTTGTTTTGAGTCCTGAGGTGTAGCTTTCTTCATGTTTCCTCTAACACGACCCAAAGTTTGCTTTAGGTCTCGTCTTTAGTCACTTTCCTTCTCATTTTAACTCGACTTTAACGCCATCTTTGGAGCTTATATCGATGTCTAGTCTTAGTGGCTAGGGGTTTGTTTTGGATATTTTTTTACATTGCTTTTGTGGTGGTTGCTTAAATATATTTTGTGTGTTGCTAAGTGCACATCAATGATGCTTCATAATACTATAAAAATAATAATAATAAATTTAATCAAACAACCACACTTCTAATACCACATATGCTCCTTAATATATTCATTATACCGGTTGATCAAAGTCATCTCCATTACTGCAAAAGCGAACGTGATACCTCCATCTCCACATCTTTATCTTCTAAAAACAAGCATTACTCCAATTTCATGATTTCATTATTCATTTTCTTCGAAAACCTTTCTCAAACCTTAAATTGATAAAACCTTAATTCTCAATATTCTAGAAGATGAAGACTACAAAATATGAAGTAGATAATTCTTATTTTAATGAAGAACTTGAGGTATGCAATGAATTAAACTGCAACAAAACATCACCCCTTTCAACGTTTGTATAAAAAAATCTATTTGAGGTCATTTGGTTACAAATGATCAAACTTTTCCAGAAGTAGCTAGTAGTGTACAACTATGTCGTTATTAATTATAATAAACATACAAATTCTTATTTGAGAGCTGCTTTGAACGATTTTTCATTAGTGATAAAATAAATGCAAAAACGACATTGGATAACTGTGCGGTAGTGTATAACCATTACTGCGCAGATCTCATGACATCAAACAACTGTTCACCGATTGTAATCTTGTGGTAATAAACGATTGTGTTCTATGTTCAAAATTCAATGGTATTTGGACATTGGTGTAGAGATAGAGAAGAGTGAACTAGTTTCGGAATGTAAAACAAGTTATGGTAGCCAAAAGAACATGTTGTGGTGTCGGGAAGAAGAAACACATTATAGTAGCGTTATTACTTAGTGATGGTAATAAGCATTACTTATTGTGGTGTCTTAAGCAACAAATTATATTTTCTCTACTTATTTTTCAACTATTTTTTTCTCTTTGTTTACTTATGTATAAAATTACGGGTATAACAAAATGGTGGTTCAGGAAAAAATATACAACTTTAATACATAAAGGCCAATCTTTTATTTTTCGACATTGATAAGTATATAATGAGTTTATATTGTTGGTTTTGTCAAAATGACAATATATAAGAAAATGGATTTTTTTCGATTTGGCCTTGTTTTGAAACTCATTATCGCAAATAGCCTCGTTTCAAAACTAATATCGGTTATAGCTCTGTTTTGGCCAGCTCAGCATTGAGCTAGCCAAAACGCACTGGTGCCTTTTCAAAAGGCGTTAGTTAATTTTTTTTAAATCAAGCACGCCTGTTTGTTCGTAAATAAAAAAATTACTATGGGTGACTTTTCAAAAGTCTCTCATATGAGGTTCTGCAACAAAACAGAACCCCCATCCCTCCCTTCTTTACTTTACTCCTTTGCTCTTCTTCTCTAAAATACCCCAAACCCACCCAAATCTAAAAACTTTTCCTCCCAAACTTAAAACTTTTAGCATTTTTTCAGAAAATTAGAAGATGACAAGCTCTTCACCGCGAGATGCTCCTCTAGGTATGGATAAATCAATTTTTTTTCAATTTAGGATTTAGGATTTTTTTGCAAAGTATTAGTTTTTAAGATTTATAAGTAGTCATTAATTGTAGAGATAACTAACATAGGCAAAATCATTGTTACACTGTCGAAAAACAATGCCTAAATTCATAGTTTTGAAGTTGGAAAATAAATGTGAATATCTAATTCTTGTATATATGTAGATTACTCGAAGATGTTACCGGGACCTATCGATGGTTCTGTCCTATATTTGCAAGAACATCATCGAATGAATAATCTTGAATACGTTGACATAAAGTTCTTAGTTTTGAAATGTAAATATTGATTGATACTGTCTATTAGATGTCAATATCATTTTTGTGATATTTTGATAGCGCAATACTACAGATGAGACCATACACCATTCGTCTAAATTGAAGAGAGTAACATGTGCTCATCCAGGCATTCTACGGTTGATAGACCAAGCCGGATTTGGACTAGTTTTTCGATTGAGGCACATCCAATTGGATCATCATATTATCACCGCTTTGGTGGATAGATGGAGGCCAGAGACATATATATTTCACCTACATGTTAGGGAGATGACTATCACGTTGGGTGATGTCGCATGCTTACTTGGTGTACCTATATATTGGCTGACCAACCATACGCCAGTTGATTTCCTTAGTTTATGCCAGGGGCTCCTAGGTTTAACTCCTCCAGTAGAGGAGTGGTGGGGTAACGAGATGATACAGACAAGATGGTTTAGGCAACAGCTTGCAGATGACATACCAGCGGATGCCACGGAGATTAAGACTCAACAGTGAGCCAAAGCCATTATATTATATATATATATATATATATTATTTACTCGAGGTTGATATGCGATCATTCGAAGACATGCATACGGCTTAGATGGCTCCCATTTCTAAAAGACTTTGACGTTTGTCACCAATATTCTTAGGGCAATGCAGTTCTAGCGTATATATACTGCGAGTTGATGAAGCTTACTTTGCAAGAGAGCACAAGCATTGGTGGCTGTGTGAGTCAATTACGGGTATTTGCATCATTTACTTTCGCCGACAATTATTTCACATGCTCTTATCCATTCGAAAACACGTGTCTACAATTATATGGAGCTTTGGTGTTGGACTTATCTACCTATATGTAGAATATCCATGAGGAGGACGGCAATCGAGTTATCATTGCCAAATGATGCCAGGTATAATTAGTGTTGAAATATAGTATGGCCCAAAACCGAATTTGCTTGAATGATGCCGCATATCATCTTCCCGACCGAGTGATGAGGCAGTTTGGTATGGCCCAACATTTATCGAAACAACCACTACATTACATGATAGATTTTCAACTGGAGAGTATGCTATGGCAATTGAGACATGGAATGATCGCTATATGCACATGCAACAGAAACGCGAGTTCACATTGTCCAAAGAAGAATATCTTTCTTGGTAGTGGAACATCACATGTCGATATGTTCTTTATGCTATGGAGCCACGTACAGCGCCTCCCGTTATTACAGACCCTTACACTCCTATAGCACCCCTTGAAAGGAATGTGGTATGTCGTATGTCCAACATTTATTCAAATATTTGAAATAAATGCTTTTCCTTGTACTTTATGTTAATATGGCAAGTGGACGACATTTACGGACGATCGAGATTGTAAACAAGCTTGCACAAGAGGTTCCTGAAATGTCGCAAGGGAAATGCTTCAGTGTTAAATGCAATTTAGAATCTATTTTGGAGAGGAACAAGTTAACAAGACCAAAACCACCCCCATCATCTCCTCTACCTCCACCATAGGCGCTCATCGACCATGTCATAGAAGCCATCGATGTTCCCTTACTATTCAGACATATCAACGAGCAAATATCGAAAAGACTCTTCTTCATCTCAAGAAACACAAGTTGAAGTTGCTCCCGGCCCTTCACAGCCTACAGATCCTACGCAAGCAAGCGAAGAGGACGATTCACCGGAGGAAAATCCATTGTCTAAGAGGAAAGCAAGATGCACTCCATGCGAAATTTATAGGTTGAGGTAGTTAGGATGGTTTAAATTTTTGAATTGCATTGTCCGGTTTTGTTGTGTTTAATGAATTGTTGAATGTTGGAATGAATTATTTTGTTGAATTGTTGAATTGATGGATGTTGAAACTTGAATTCAATTGTTGAATTGTTGGTTGTTGGAATCTGAATTCAATTGTTGAATTGTTGGATGTTGGAATTTGAATTATTGGATGTTGGGATTTGAATGAATTGTTGAAATGTGAATGTAGTGATATTGAGGATTGGTGCGATGCAGGGTTTCTATTTAGAAACCCTACACACACTTCTAGGGCAACTTTTGTGTGTAGAGTTTCAAAATAGAAACTCCGCACTACACCCTTCATCATTTCTCACTTTACCAAAAAAAAAACTCAAGACCTAAGCTACATCTCTCTTCCATAATTTCAATATTTCCCTATGAAATTGAATATCTTTTATAGATTTGGAGACACAACAATAAGGTAAGTTACATTAGCTCGTTTAATTTTGTATAACCTTCTGCAATTAAGGCTAATTCCAACATTGCTATTTTCAATAAATAGGTTGTTGAAAATGGACAATTGGGAGATTGATGATGAAACGATGATGAAATAGTATGACGAATTTGAACAACAACAAGGTTTTGTACCCGTTGATGAATAAACTATTGAGCTTGATTTTGTCCCTGAGACGTAGGTTGAAAATCTGCCCCCCTCCGGGGGTGACGGTACATCAACAATGGTCACGGCTAGCAATGAACCAATAAAGCAACCACTTCATGAAAAATTAATGGATGTGCTAGCTCGTCATAAGCCTAATAGTGCTTGTTCCAACCGGCCATCACCTCAGGTATTTTGTTATTGCGGAGATGAATGTGAAGTAGTTGTGTGTAGGAACGAAAGGAATGCGGTCGTTGCTTTTACCGTTATGAATCGTACAACAATAATAAGGTATGGCCTAACGATGTTGAACGCTGTAACTTTTTTAAGTGGAATGATCTTGAAATGTGTCAAAGGGGAGTTGAATATGCCCTTGAGATGCAAGCAGAAAATGCTCGTTTGGAGAAGTTGAACCTACAGTATCGCAATGCGCTGTTGAATAAGGACGTAGCGTTCGAAAAGTTGAGTCATCGTAGATTGTGGAAGGAGAAATAATTACATATTTGGATGTTCATGTATAATGTCCTCGGTTTATTTATCGCTGACCATGTATTATGTAATCGGTTTGTGTAACATTAGCATGTAACCTTGCATCTGTTTACGTATCATTTATCATTTCTCAACTTACTTTCAATGGAGTAATCCAATACCAACACATAACACTCATCGTCTCAAATGAATATAGCACATGGAATAAAAACACAAAATGTTCTTACATAGACAACATATGGTTTACAAACATCATATCAACAATAACACACGTATGAAAACTAAGTAACTGAATTACAACGGCTCCTTTTATGACCGTGAAGACCACAATTATTGTATCTATTCGGCCTTGGATGCTGCATTTCATCCACAGTGCCTTTAAATCTAGTAGACTTAGGCCTTCATGGAGCTCGCCGAGCTGGGGGTGGAAGAACCATTGGTCCTTCTTGTGGAGCCCAGTACCTTCTATTGCATAAGGGATAAAATTCTACCGAGTAAGCCACTAGATAGTTTTGTATGGAGCACCGATGTGATACGAAATCATGATGAGCACTGTTTGTACCATTGACCACTGACGAAGCAGCCATCACATAGGCGTAGAGGAGATGCTGCAGTAATGGGATGTTGCATGTTCATGTGTTACCATCGATTATAACTTTGAATTCATCTCCAAAGTAATGAATTACCTGCCATTCAATTTAACTAAAACGGACAATCCGACAACATCTTGCTTCACTTGCTCTTTCCCTATTTTTGCTTCCCATTTTAGACTAACATGAAGTGTGGAATTCTTAGTCAACTCTCTTCTATCGCAAAAATAATCAACGGATCGATAGAAGGTACATGCAACAAGTGCTCTAATAGGCAAAGATCTTGCACCCATAAGTACACCGTTAAAACTTTCTGACGCATTAGTCGTCTTAACATGTAAACGACCACCATCATCTTTACATAATGTCCAACTTTCCTCCTTTCAAGCCAAACTTCTCTCTATCTAGTTGTGTGCTCTAATACTAGTGGTTTTAATTTCTTTACGAATCTTTAAATACTCAATCTCCTTAGAGGCACAGGCAGTAGCGTAGAATAACCGGTCAATTATTTGTTTCTGAAACCCGCTCATTGAAAATTAGCTTTCAGATGTCTAGCACAATATCTATGTTTACGTGGGGCTCGCCATTTGCTCTGTAAAGCTGTAGGTATTCCTTTCATTCTATCAGAAATGAAAGTAATACGACGATTGCTCACACTGTGAATGAACCTTTGCATGCACGAAAAAACCAACCCCAAATATCAGTTGATTTGGACTCAACAATGACAAATACCAAAGAATATAGCAGATCATTTGCATCAACTGCAGTTGTAACAAGCAAGGTACCTTTATATTTACCATATAGATGTGTACCATCTATACAAATCAAATGTCGATAGTGGACAAATCCTTCAATACATTGCCCAAATGACCACAATGCACGATCGAACACTTCGTACTCATCAGTGGTCATATGTCCTATGCTACTCGATTTGCATATTTCACTAAAATATTATCGTAGGTTGGAATATGACTCTGCCCAATCACTGTATATGCGTTCAATTGGCTTACTCAATGCCCTCTATGCTTTCAAATAACTAATTTTGATAAACAATTGTTCCTCCATTAAAACTTGCACCGTTCCAACCGTAATGTTCAAATCAGATTTCATGAAAGGCATGATCTTCGATACCATAAAAAAAGATGTTGCTTGCTTAAGATTTGAGTTCACTATTGGGTTCACTCATGTATGATCACTTGGATATTTTTTAATAATCCACCATCCAGTCTGTATCTTTTTTGAATCAATAGCGTTATTCTCCAAGGACAACTAGCATCAACGTTGCAAATGACGGTGTATTTTGATTTGTTCAACCTGATTGGCTTAAAGAACACTGCGTGTAAGATTTACCATTCAGATAGTTGTTGCATAAATTTAGCTTTGCTCTAAATAACCATGCTAACTTTGAAACCAGTTTGTATGCTAGAAGCTGAAAATATTTCGTTGTTGAAGTTTACATTTGCTATTATCGACCTAGCCATAATTTGTGCACTACACAAATCATCGTCCATCGGTATCTCCATTTTCGGTTCATCGCTGTCCACACAATGGTTTCGCACTTCCAAAATCATAGTTCAGTGGATCATTGTTTACTTGCATTTTTTTCCACCCAAGTTGTATCAACCTCTGGTATTGACACAACAGTCATACTATCAAATACAGAAACATCTTTAGCTTGTACATCTTCTTCATCATCTACAGTCATATCATCATTACATATACTTTGATCCATTGGTTCATTTGGTGGTTGGACGTATGACTGTGTAACAGTATTATTTGCCGCGGAGCTGCAATAAAAAAATACATCAGTTTTAGTTTATTTCTACATACCAATGATTTTGAATCATATTGCAATATTTAACTTACTTCCGGCTTGATTGGTAAAGTTCATACGGAGTTGGCTGCATTCGTTCGGATGTACGGCTACTCGATCGTCTAACACTTCTTTGAGTTGAATTTTAAAATAAGATAAAACTGCACAGGAATACAATTTTTGTATAATAATTAAATCAA
This sequence comes from Allium cepa, assembly GCA_030765085.1. Taxonomy (NCBI): domain Eukaryota; kingdom Viridiplantae; phylum Streptophyta; class Magnoliopsida; order Asparagales; family Amaryllidaceae; genus Allium; species Allium cepa. The sequence continues at coordinate 517,646,310 of CM060938.1, forward strand.
TTCAATATATCAGATCTGTATGTGATCACAGCTAAATATTACCTCTTACTCATTCGTGCAACGCTATCTTGCATCAAATGAGGATAAGTAAATTGAACATTTGACTGCAAATTCATGAAAGGATGATAATCATAAAACATTTATTGTTGCCCATATTGCGATACGTGTTGAGTCGGATTACTAAAACTAGAAGACAGAATTCCTTGCCCAGTACTCATGTTTTCCACCATTCTAGAATATTCTTCAATGCCAAAATTTGATACATGTACTGCTGTTGGTTGTTCTACAACGATATTCTATTTTTTCAATAAACAGCTCAATAGATTTAGTTACAGCAGCAAACATTAATTCAACCTCGTCGTCGTCGATAATTTTTATTGCTTTAGATCCAGAATCAGTTGGCCAATTGCAAACTATATTTATATCACACTCTTCTAATTTTATCTTTGTTGCTTTGTAAACCGACTCTTTCAACCGTTCAAAAGTAGAATCTCTTCGATCTTTGGTCGGTTTGTAAGATTCACCAAGATATTTCCCACACATTAAATCATCAATAACCAATTCACCGTCATAGTAGCATATGGTTAGAATATAACTAGGAGCCATTCACGCAAAAACCACATAATCAAATTAATTTACAAACTAATCGGAAAAATTAGAGCTTTTACTACATACCTTGATTGGATCAGAGCTAATGGGAAATTGCTATGTTTGAGGTAAATCTTCGAAATCTAATGCTTTTATTGAGATTAAATGGAATTAAGGTGGTTTAAAAAAAAATGAAGGTAGTGGGTTTTGGATTTTTTTAGAGAAGTGGAATAATAGAGCAAAGTGAAGGAGGGAGAGAGGGAGGTTCTGTTTTTTTTGCAGAACCCGTATGAACGACTTTTGAAAAGTCTTCAACTGACCAAATTTATTATCGTTTTTCGCATGCTCGTGAAAGTCAAAGTCAGCGAGAAAGGGGTATTTCCATGGGTTTGCCTTGGTATCATGTTCATACCGTCGTATTGAATGATCCCGGCCGATTGCTTTCTGTCCATATAATGCATACGGCTCTAGTTTCCGGTTGAACCGGCTCGATGGCTCTATATGAATTGGCGTTTTTTATCCCTTTGACCCTGTTCTTGATCCAATGTGGAGAAAATGTGTGTATTTGTTGTTAAACCTGGTCGAATACTTTACGAAATGGGCGGACTCTCAGAAACTATAGCCAGAGCAGCAATTTCAGTAGCTGCGTGCCGAATGTCTACAAAAACTCAATTTGTTATTTCAAAAACTTTTCAAAAGTCGCACAAGGTATTTTTTTTAGTTATGAACAAACATGCGACTTTTGAAAAGTGACCAGCTGGCGACTTTTCAAAAGTCACCTACTTGATTTTCAAAATTAAAAATTAACTGTGCAAGTATGGTTTGGCCAGCTCAAGCTCAACGCTGAGCTGGCTAAAAGGCTGGAATGGATATGGAGAATTATTTTAAAGGACAAAGATTTGTATATTTTTTGCCTCAAAAACACGACCTCAATATTTTTACCACAAGGACAAACGTTTTTCTAAAAATTATTCATAAGGACAAACATTTTCCAAAATTATTCATAAGGACAACAAAACTGCTACCAAGCTAAAACTGATACCTAAAAACTGCTACCGATAACTACAAACTGATATCTAAAAACTGCTATCAATAACTAAAAACTGATACCCACAGAAAGTTGTCCTTCAGGATAAAATATTGAACTGACAATAATTTCATGAGAATAGATATTAGTTTGAAACTAGACTATTTGCGAAAATAACTTTCAAAATAAGGCCAATTCGAAAAAAGTTCCTAACAATATTTGTTCGATAGAACAGCACAGGCGCTTTGCTTGCTTGGTTCGTGTACATCAGAAACATAGAGATATAAATTCTGTACACCAAATTCGTTGGCGAGTAACGAACAGCTTTGTTTTCATTCTGATTAGCAAGTTCTCCATTCAGCCCCTTCATTTAAAACAAACATCAATCCTAAATATCATTCCTATGAGAAATTTAGCAAAAGCTCTTCGTCAAGCTCGATATGGACTTCAGATTCAATATTCCCTACCTCGAAGTCATATTAGGATCCAGAAATATCTAGTTTCTACAAGTGCAAATATTTACCTAGTATCAAATTTGTTTGAAAATTGTAGCACGAGGAAAGGCCCAGATCAGCCGTTAATCTTTTCCAGACTTCTGTCTAATTCCACTCAAGGTATTATATTCGTCTTTCCAATGAAGTTCCAAACTTGAATCTGAAAATAAAATTTGTCTGTGACCTAGCTTAAAATTCCCCTATCCAAAATTACAACTAAATTTGTAAATATTTGAGTACTGCGGTTAGTTTTACTGGCAAGTATTTCAGATGCAGAAAAAGCCGGTCCTTTACATGAGTATAAGAGAAGAATTGCAGCGCAAGAACTTGTTGATGGGGATATTTTTCAGGTTTGAAATCCGAACTAATTGAATTAATTTTTAGTCGTATTTTATAACAAAATAAAATACGTACTGCCATAGGATCTCCTACTTTATATGTTATGCTGTGTTTCTAACTGTACTAGAGAATCCAACAACTTAAAAGGGGATTGATTACGTTTTATAATGTTCAATTAAGTCTATAATTATTTGTTATGGTAGAAATATCTGTTGACATTGAAATGAAGTGTAATATTTGGAAGAAGATGACATTCTAGAAAATGTTATACAGCTCTAATGAACGGTAACCTGAACCTATGAATAGCATCTCAGTGTTTCCTACCCTATACATGTTTTGTAGGTAAATTTTGTTGAATTTGTTGAGACTCAAATTTAATGGTTATGACGTATGAATGCATTGGCATGAAATTTGAGATCATATTGACACTGTACACGGTTTTTGGTAAACATAATTCTGCAATATTGCAATAGTCAGTATAATTAAGTAATGTGGTTATTAGGTAGGTACTATTCAATTGTTGCAATCATTATATGACCAGCTAGTTGAGAATGAGACGGCATGTCAATTGGACAGATATACTGCATCTGAAAAATTGGGAAGGTATTTAATATTTATAAGCACAATCTGATATTTGGTGAAATTGTTTCTATAGCTAAATTGAAGTCACATTGCATTCTTTTTTTATATATTACAGGAGTAGATGGTTATGGTCCCGATTGTTTTCACAATCTCCTTCTTATTCCCCAGTTAAAGGACTTTACCTTTATGGAGGAGTAGGCACTGGGAAAACAATGCTTATGGACTTATTTTATGATCAACTGTGAGTGAAAGCCGCTATTACTAAAATTACTTGTTGTTTTTACCTTTATTTTATGGTCAGCTCTGAGTTAAAGGACTTCACCTTAGCATTATGTTTTTATCTTGGACGAGGGCCATTGGAAATAATTTGCAGTTTGAATTTAACAAATCAGTCATTGGTAAGCTGATAATAGGATGAGAATTACAGCTGTTTCGTTACTAAGTTCATGTGCAACAAATTTTCGTCGTTTGTATGATATTTAATTCACTTCTCATGTATTTTGCTTATCTCATTTTCTTACTTTAGAATCGACCTTTTATTTAGTTTTCAAGTGCTACAGCTGTGCGTATAACTAGTCAAGTTTGTATATCTTACTTGCTGTTTTCCTACATTTTGTTCTGCAGGCCATATAATTGGAGGAAGAAAAGAATACATTTCCATGATTTCATGCTGTGTGTCCACAGTCGGTTGCAGGTATCTTTTACAGTCTTTTCTTCCCTTATTATCTGTGTGCATAACATGAACTCTCGTACACCTCATATTTTTTTAGTCTACTAGCAGGATGTGCAAACACTGTATTTGTACTTTTACTTAGACATGGTATTCAAGTGCAGATGCATAAAGGGGTAGCTGATCCGCTTGATGTAGTTGCATCTGAAATAGCAGATGAGTCTATTCTTTTATGTATCGATGAATTCATGGTATGTTACAAAGTTCAGGGGTAGGTTCCTGTTTCTGTATATTTGTTCTTCATTTTTTTACATACCAGATGCCCTTGATGTTAAGCATTTTGTACTTGATGAATATTTTTAATTTTGTAGGTAAATGATGTTGCAGATGCTTTGATATTAAATCGGCTTTTTGGACATCTTTTCAGCCAAGGAGTTGTACGTAAACAACTTGGCCTTGCAAATAATCTGACATTGATAATATCCAAAGCAAAATTGTGTTCTACATCATATTTTTTGGTGTTATAGGTTCTAGTTTCCACTTCAAATCGTGCTCCAGATAATCTTTATGAAGGTGGTTTACAGAGGGATCTTTTCTTACCATTTATTGCCTCTCTAAAGGTAATTAACGTTAATGTTTGGTTAGCAGAAAAGTGCTTGATTTTTTTTTAAATGGAAATAAAACTAGCAACACCCATCAAATTTGGGCATTTTTTTCTGTTGCAAGGAAAAATGAACGCATTATTTGCCTACTGCAACTGCAAGTTTGAAGGATTTACTAATCTGTTTATAACACACATCTTCTTATCTATTAAATAACAGTAAAGTAGAAGAATTTTAAGTTTTCTTATTAGTTCTTTGAATTTCCTCCTCTCCCCTTAATTTTCTCTAGGTATTTTATTTTCACATCCTCACAATTTATTGTTATTATAATTGTTATAATGTTTCTACCGGTTCTCTCTTCTATCGTTAGAATTTAATACTAATTTTTACAATTATCTGCAGATTTCTTCGAAGTTTTTAATGTTATTTTACATTTAAGTTCATATATATTAATTTAGTTAGGTGATCTTAAATTTAAGCTTTTTAAATAAATGCAGTTAAGGAATATTCATTAATTGATCTAATAAATTAAAAAAAATAACAATTCAATATGTGAATCGCATTCATATTGACAAAAAGGGTAAAACTAATTTTCCATTCAAGTCCAGATAGTTTTAAATTTCCGTAATTATATACAAACTTTTACAATATTCTACTAATGCTCTCTTATCCTTTTGCATTTAAATGCCAACATTCAATAATTTTTACAATTATTTACGGATTTCTCCTAAGTTTTCTTATATTATTTTACATTCAAGTCCATATATTTGAATTTATTAATTGATCTTGAATTTTTTTTCACTAAATCCAATTAACAAATATTTATTTATTAATCTAATAAATCATAAAAAATGATAATTCAATGTGTATACCGCATTTGTACCAACATAAATTTTAAAACTATATTTTCATTCAAGTTCATATAATGTAGTATTTTCACAATTATATAATACAAAATTATCTTTGATACTTTACATTTTTCTACATTTAAGTTCGTAAAATTTCTTTCTTTCTAAAATTAGTTATTTAATATAAAGAAATATATACATAATTTTTTCTTTCAAAAGTTGATATTTCATTTCAAACAAATATATATAAAAAAATTTGTTTTAAAAATTGATACATTATTACAAACATATATAACGTTTTTTCCTTCATAAAATTGGTATGCCAAATGATTTTTTATCATTATTAAATTATATTTATTGAAGAATAACATTACAATTAATAATAAGTGATGAATGCTTATATTCTGTAATATTGAAAAAGGAATGAATATTTTCAATTAATACGTTTTTGTGCAAAAAGTTACATTTTAATTATTTATATTCTTAATCTGAGTTAATCAATGGACACAAATTATACCATATTTTAATTAGCAATATTTTTCTTTCATATTTTTTTACGTAAATGTTAAATATTTTTTGAAAAGTTTTATTATAAATTAAAAATAGTAAGGTATGAAACAATGGATTAAAAATTATTTTTTTACATAATTAAAATGACAATGTGATTTGTAGCGTATCAGATCTTATTTTCACTTAATATTTATTTTAAGAATTAAAGAAATATTTTCTATTCCCCTGATAATATCTTATATTTATTTTGATAAATATGTGCTGCAAGAACTGTAAATGCATACAAATACATTGGGTCTTTGATATTACACTTCTATTTTTAGGTATTTGTCGTCATTCTCTCAAGTAATATTTAATATTTAATATTTAATGCATACATAATTTATCTTTTAATCAAATGTATCAAAACCTAAATGTCATTTCAGAATATATGTACATGAATATTTGTTTATGAAATTTTATAAAAACATTAATATCAAAATTTATTAAGAATACTTATTTTCATTTATTTAATTGATAAATAATAAATCCTAAAAAGTAATAAATCGGTATATAACTCATTTTTATCAACAAAAATGATAATTTAATTTTTATTCAAATATATAAATATACGAATCTCATAACAAAAATACACAATTATAAATATAGTAATTTAAATTTACAAGTCAGTCATCCTAACAAAATTCATTGGATATTGCATGTTAAATTATATTCTTCAAAAACAATTATAATATTATTTTTCTACAACATGTCGCGTGCAGTGCACGGATTACACACTTTTTGTTGGATAATAACAAGAACAAATGTGTCTTTTATACTTGACCTTCCCTCTTATTTACTTACACTTATGTCCCGACCTTTTATTTTAATAGACTCATGCACAAATTAAGATATAATAAACAGTTCAATTAGATAGCATATGTAGTAAGGTTGTTATCATTACCTTACTAATACCAAACAATTGATAATCAATATTTATCTACATTGGTATGCCAGTATTATTGGTATGGTGACGGTAAATTTACCATTGTTAACGGTAAAGAAATGTTAACCCTAGTGGTGTTTCACTATTATAATTAATCATAATCATGGAAAATTTTGAAGAAATATCATATGTAAGGTATTTTTAGTACTATTCATGGTAATATTCATTTTTTTGTTTTTTTTTAAACTTCAAATCCTAAGGTCAGCAACATTATTGTTTCATACTACTGTAGATAATTTATGATGAATCAAGAAAATTATGTTGACATAATCATTGATAGAGTTTGAATCAGTAACAAAGTAATTACCATCTTATCATTATTAAAATCTTAATGTGATAAAGTTTTAATGTCTTTATGTATTGATAAATTTACCATTATCAATCAACGGTTTACCGGTTTATCAGTACACCAACAATCATTTTATTAACGATAACTGTCGGTAGCCATTTTTGACATACCAATAGTAATGGTACGGTTACAGTTTTCTCATATCGGTAACGGTTCCCCTTACCATAACAGCCATACATGTGAGTTTGTTTATGAAAATGATTTCATGAGTTTCCCTTGCAGTATTAGTTTTCCTCTTTTTGTTTCACCATCTACAGTTGATAGTTATTGATCAATCATCACAATCTCACTAAATCTTAACTCTGGATACAGGAAAGATGTATAAGTCATCCAATCGGTTCTTCAACTGACTACCGCAAAATGAGTTTGGTTTGTTTTTCAAATTATATTTTGTTTCACATTTGCTTCATTTGTTTTAGCAATTCAGCCTACATTCTCTAATTTCAATTTTGATCTGCAGGCCGAGCAAGGTTTCTATTTTATAGGGCATGAGCACTCCACACTTCTTAAACAGAAGTTCCAAGATTTAGCTGGTCAAGAAATCCCTTTTCCGCAGGTTGTAGAAGTTGTTATGGGAAGACAATTGCAGGTATGTAAGAAGTTCGATAAGTTGGTGTGAAGTAAGTCAAGACATTTGCCTTATTTATCTGTAAATAATAGTTGTTAAGTGGCTTGCTTGTATCATTAATAGTTATTGCTTTCACTTAAATCATGCAACCTATATGAAGGCATTGAACTAATTCAGTAAACAAAAATAATTTGATTTTGAGTACCAAAGTGTTGTTTTGTTGAAAGTTTTAAAATTTGGTACCAGAGCCATGCGGGTAACATCCAGTAGAGTTGATCTTAGTGTTACATCTCTTTTACCGCTGCATAGAAATGTTATAAGGCTATTGTTCGGCTGGTTAGAGCAGCTGCTGTCACGGTTATGCGTTCAAATGGATATATAAACTTTTATCCTGCTCCAGTAGCAACAATGAAGTTATCATTTGCTTCTAATGTTTTGGTGTGGAGATTGAGTGGTTTAGAAATTGAATTTGTCTACAATTACACAACAGCTACAATACTTGCCACCAGGGCCAGTAGCAACAATGAAGTTATCATTTGCTTCTAATGTTTCAGTGCCGAGATTTAGTGGGTTAGAAATTGAGTTTGTCCACAGTTACTCAGCAGCTACAATACTTGCCACCAGAACCAGTTATGCCTAGGGATTAAATTCTTCAAGTTAGACCTCTCAACATACTTTTAGTGAAGAGTGATATTTCAACACAACAAATGGTAGCATTGTAGGATGCATCCAATGAGATATGGTTATGCTTAGAAGCTGTGAGTAATGTGTTAGGGCAACTCCAGTGGTGAAATTACATACTGAATTTTCACCAAAATAATCTCCAGTCGTCAAGGCAAATATTAAGCTGAATGTTCATGGTTCGATTCAGAATCCTGAACTGGGCTTGGGCAAATATTAAGTTGATGTGGCTACTTTTTTTTCCCTATTTGACTGAAATTTCCAAAACACAGAAACCGAAAGTTTGAACCTACAGAAACCGAAAGTTTGAACCTTGTTATAGACAGATTTATTTGTTAGATAAAACCTTCGATTGTAGGAACCATTTTATTTGGGAAAACGTTGGGTTGAATTTTCTATGCACAGTTAACTCATCTTAGCATAGTGTATTTATTTACTTATTGTTGTTATTATTATTAGTATAAATAACAAACGTTAACATGTGCGTTTGAACCAAGGTTCAAGATTCCGGTCGAAACTTCAATGCTATTCTGGTTTCAGCCAGTACCGTAACGGAATATGTCAAAGATCTGGTTCCGGCCATGTAACATAAAAACAATCTCTATTCAGAAGGAAAATGAAAACTAACAAATTATTTTGAGAGAACTAGAGCGAACAATAATAAACAAAAAGAAACTAGGAGAAATTCAAAATCAAAATTAGCAATTACTCACCTCAGGTTCAAGTTGAGCGACAACAATTAGTTTCACATGTTCACTTTCTTTCATTATTCTAACCCTAGCCCTGGGTTTTTTCCCCTCTTTCGACGACTTAAAACGTATGATGGTTGCTGATGGCCTGAGTAGTTAAACATATAACTTTAACCATTAGATAGCTGGATTGTATAATATAGTTTAATTTGGGCCTTTAATAAATGTAGATCATTTGCATGGGCTGGATTATTATACATGGGCTGATATAATAATTATGTAGATGATTTAGTATTAAATTTAGCGTGTATTGTATATTTTTTCTTAAAACATGTATTTTTTTTGTAACTCTAAAGATAGTTTATATCACTTTATGTTAGTATTAACTTAGTTACTTAGAGAATAGTTTTGGAATTCCTAAACTGGAATTATACTGGAATCTTTGAAATTTCCAAAATGTAATCAAAATTTTGAAATTCACCATGAACGGTAACGGAAAATGGAATTTTGAACCTTGATTTCAACCCTTTGTCCAAGTTTGAATAGTCTCAAGCGCTTTTGTTGATTATAGTTGAAAAATACCGTCACCATTCTTTAATATATTTATTCTAGGTTCCAATAGGTGCTAATGGATGTGCCTATTTTCCATTTGAAGAATTATGTGATAAACCATTAGGCGCAGCAGATTACTTTGGTTTGTTCAGTGAGTTTTCTTTATGTAACCATGATTCAGTATCGTGAAACTTAAAATGTACTCGAAACATCAGTATTTATTCTTTCGTATGATTGCAGAAAAATTTCACACACTTGCTCTGGAAGGAATACCCATATTTGGGCTTCATAATCGCTCTGCAGCTTATCGATTTGTTACCCTAGTTGATGTATGTCTTTTTTCCCCATGTGCACCGTTATTTCTTCTTAACTGGCTGAATATTTAAAGCTAGACATTTTAGCAAATTTTATAACATATTTCAGTTTTGGCTAATCATAAACCCTTCCATATTTAGGCTTAACTTGCAGTTCCACTGTTGTCCCCCTTTTTTCAGGTGATGTATGAAAATAAGGCTCGATTGTTATGCACAGCTGAGTCCTCTCCAGTAGATTTATTTGAAAAAATTGTGACAGTATCTGATGCTCAAAAGATATCTCCTAGAACTTCTCGATCGCAAAGAACAGATGACATAAACCTGTGTGTAGATAATGAGCTTGGATTTGCCAAGGACAGAACTATTAGCAGGTACGCTCTTCGTCAAATCTATAGTTTTCGCTTAGAGACTGTGGACACTCTCTTTGGTGGTATTTACATCTTCACAAGGTTTTAGAAGAAACCTTTTGGACAATCCATTTGATTTTCCTTGATGTTTAGCCCTTCAGTTTTTCTGCACCTTCAAAATGATCAGATTGACTGAACCTCCTTTGTATTTTTATTCTTTTTATTGTAAAAGACGGTCTTTTACTTGTCCGATAATCTTATCTTCGGGGGAATTAGGGAAAATGACAAAGTTCGAAACAAAATTAGGCCGAAGGACGTTAAGTTTTATTTTTAAATCGAAGGACAAATGTTAGTTATACTTTAGGCTGAAGACGAACTTTGAAAAGAATTTAGACTGAAGGACAATTGCTAGTTTTATTTTTAGGCATTTTATTCGGTTTTACACTATGAAAAACTAGCATTGTCCTTCAGTTCTAAAAATAAATTTGTTGTTCTTGCGCCTAATTTTTTCTTCTTCAAAATTTGTCATTTTCTATTTTCCTGTAACGAAAATTCTCATCTTCAACCATTAGTGAGAACGTTTATTCACTGGTTAAAAATTATGTGTTATCCCGTCTTTTGGTCAATGCCATGATATCAACAAATAGGTTAGAACAAGATGGAAATCAGAATTGGGGATCGTTTGTAAACATGGTTATGATCGATATCGTCAGAATTCGACCAGGCTCCAATCAAAACAGGATCGTTTCGGAATGATAAACAAGGCTAGTAGATGCTACATTTCAAATTTCAAGTCCATCGGAATTCGTATGTTCAAAATATGATCGATGCAAATCAAGAAATGTTCCTATTCGTATCCATACAATAAGGCCTCCTTCATATTGCCTTCGTTTGTATCCATCAAGAGAAACATACACTATTCGTATTCATCATGATAACACTATTTTGTATCCATCATGCTTGCTTCGCTTCGTATTGATCATGTATCCATCTCATTCGTACCATCTTGCCTCTATATTTCGTATCGATCACATGAATTCGGTTTCATATCCATCGAAGGAAGTCATTACGTATCGACCTTACTCGTACATTATTCACATCGATCAATCAACTCTCGATACGAATATGTCGCCCTGTAGAGCGATACGAAAAGACATTTCCAGCCAATATGAAATACAGGTGGAGCACCATTATTGATACGAATCGGGTTAATAATACAAAGGACATGAGCAACGATGGATACGAAGACGTGTATTACCTAAGATGGCAAAAGATCGATACGAAAGTTGTTGTACAGATGGATGCGAAGGATGGACACGAAAACTATTGGATGGATAAGAATGGGATGCAAGGGAGTGGATGACTCGGTAGTATGGCGCGAAAAGTGGGTCTTCTCTGGATTTTCAAGACACGTCACCGATACGAAAAGTATGGATACGAAGAAGAGAAATGTGGGGCTTTGATCGATTCGAAACCACCGGCCTACGTTGGAAAATGCAAACTTGCATCGATCATAACCCGCAATCCACAAGTTCAAATACTATCAAATTTTACAGGAGCTTGCGTACAACCTAAATAATGTTCATGATCAATCTCGACTTGATTGGATAAAATCTTGATCGATACGAATTTCATTCGCATTGACCACGAATCGAGTCCAAACGACCAGGGATCGATCACGTGGGCCCACCCACGTAAGAGGAGTCTTCCGAAGTTTGGGACAGATATCTCCAACCTACACCTATAAACAGCAGCCTATGGCCTACAGAAAAGGGGACTTTTGGCTTCTCTACGTTAATGTTCTGCCTAATTTATGATAAAACTTCAGTTGTACTACTGTAACCCATCTGTAACCAGCAAGCAAAGTCAATAAAAATTTACTATTCCAAAGTGGACGTAGGCCGGAGATAGCGGAACCACTATAAATCGTGTGTTCTTGTTGTTTTCCATTTTACCTTTTGAGCGTTCTTCATATTTTATTCTCTACACATTTGCTATCTATGATCTGTAATTGTAAACGGGTGCTTTCATCGGCAACTGGGTGTTTGTGACCAAATTTTGGCGCAAACATTATGTTTAGTCTATAATTCGTTTTATAACCTTGTTTGGCACTATAAATTAGATATGTGATTAGTAGTAGGAGAGTTTGAAAATATCCATTTATTTATATGGGATGGCAAAAATGGCAGAACGCAAGAAGAAGAAGAAGAAGAAGAAGAAGAAGAATCCGATCAGGAAAATAGGCACAAAGATAAACTTAGAAATTTTTTTAGACTGAAGGACGACAAGTTTATTTTCTTGGCTGAAGGACAATGCTAATTATACCTAGTATTTTGTATAGTGTAAAATTGAATATAATGCTAGTTATAACTAGCATTTTGTATAGTGTAAAAGTTGAATATAACGTTAAATATAACCAGCATTTATCCTTAGCCTTAAAATAAAACTTGATGGTCTTTAGTCTAATTTTTCTTCTTCAAAGTTTGTCATTTTCCTTGATTCATCCAGATGCGATTACGAGCAAAATGAAAAGAATCAAATGATGTGTGTGTGCATATTGTGCACGCTGGTGTGCTAATATTGTATATCTGGTTGATCGTGCATATCTGTCTTAATTGACTTTCCATACCATTCTCTCACTCAGATATGTTGGTTACCTTTTAAACACTGTCCAGTCCAATATATATAGCGGTACCTGTTTAATCTTTACTCGATTCTTTTATAGTTATATCCACATCATATGTCTATATTGGTCAATTTCAGCTGAATAGTCAACTATTGACTCGCAAGTCACAATTATTTCTTCAATTTTATACATGGATTCGTGAATCAAAATGTTGGGTTCTTTTTGGGGTTACACACCGCTTTAGCATGCAAGCTGCTCGCTTGCAAGTGCCAAGTGGAGTCACATCAAAGATAGATGTTACATGGAATAATAAATTTGAGAATACCGTATCCAGCACTTGCCACAATAGATACGATCACATTCATTATTCTTAACTTACACCTAGCCACCCTTTACATATGTGTGAACTTACATCAACTCTTAGAATATTGTATCCAAGACGAACCCACAATGGATAGGATCTTTGCCATTTATCTCACCTGACACCATGTCTGTCACTCACATATGGTAAATAAGTACTAGCTATGCACAACAGTGTCAAAAATAATGGTACTCGTCTCCAAAAGCGTTAGGGACTTAACCCACAATAGGTAGGATCTCAGCCATTCATCTTACCTGAAAGCACATCTATCACTCGCATACTGTGAATCATTACTAGGAAAGTTCGTCAAACACCCTTCTATGAGTTCAGAGTACACTTCCATTCCTTTTCCAAAACCGGTTTTACGAAACACTCACAGAAGTATTTTCGGGAAAGTTTGCAGTTTTTTTTTCCATCAAAATCTATAAATATTTACAGAAGAAAATATAAATATTTGCACTTAAAACCACAAATTTTTGCTGAAAACAATTATATTGGTGTCTCATGAAACTTGTTTATGGGAGGGGGCGGAAGTGGAATACGTTTGAAAATAAGGGTTTAGTCCTTTATTTCCACTACTTATTAATCATGCAAAACAGTGTGTCAAAAATATAGTACTCATCCCCAAAAGGATGTCTGACATATGTTACAGATACATTAAGTGATTCTCATACCTGAGTATTAAGTTGACTTAAGAATTATGTCCAGAGACTGGATTATAGCTGTCTACATGTTTGTGTCAAACTAAGATTGGACTGTTTTTTCTGTGTTAACAGTGATGTCAACTTGCATTATGCTTCCTCAATCAATAACAGCCATTCGCTAGTTTATCAAACTTCTCTCATTGCAGCTAGAACTTAAAAATATTTGCTATTCTTTACTTTAGCAACCTGTGTATATTGGTAGCTTGAACTACTTTGCTTCATTCTTAGATCTGTGAGCTTTACACTTCCAACACTTCCATGTTTCTTTGTTGCTTCTAGCCTCACTTTCTTTTGCTGTTCTATTAGACCCAACTCACTATGTACTGGATCCCCCCTCCAAGTCTCACAAGTTATGAATCATCTCAATATAAAAGAACATAAACCTGCAAAGAACCTGATTCCAAAACTTTAGCTCCTCTTTATTCTTTTGAATGAAAATGATCTTCATTGCTTCATGCACATTTCCTGAATTTTCATGCAGCCGATTGTAGGACGATACTTGCCTGACCCCTGATATACACAATATAGTCATTTATTTGCACCCTGGTTTGCACCATTTGGTACCTGCATTTTGGCCGGTTCGTGTAGGATATTGGATATTGTACCGATGAGATATTTGAAAGGGACGTATCGGTGCTCATAGCATGTTAAATGGAATCTCTATCGCTCCGCTGCAAGAGTCAAATATGAGACTTCATTCACCTTAAAGTTCAAAAAAGAGAGCAAGGTTCTGGTATCCAAGTTGTTAGTATCAATATTAATATTTTATTGTGATAAACTAAAAAGAACCATGACAATAATCATTTCGGTCATATCCAGGTTCTGGCATCAGATGTGTCTCACAAGGGATAAAATATGTTATATTTCCAGCAATGAAAATTTTAGGTTTAAACTGAAACAAAGAACACTAATATTTTCTCCCTTTGTAAAATATGTTTCCGTAAACAAGTGTCATGCACATTCACAAGTATTGTTTTGACTTGGATGTAATTACATCGTATATTGTTTTTCTTTTGTTAATTTTTGGCTGTATCTCAAATTTAAACCTGGTTCTGCCTAGGATAACAAGTTCAACTGTGCTTTCTTCCCCAGTTTCATACCGAGAAGTTTAATTTCTTTTTCATCGGTGATTCAAAATAAATTTTCTTAAGGACCATAAATAAATCAAATTCATGGTTTGAAATTAAAAACACTACCAATGTTTTCATGTTTCATGCTATATAATGTTTTGTGTGACCTTATGGTCAGTGCAGACTAACAAATTCGTTCAAGTTTTTGTTTTGAGCTTCCTTTTCTGAGCTTTTTAATTTGTCACACAACAATTTTAACTGCATTTTGGCTGTTCAAATTCAGGTTAACAGAGATGAATGGGAAGGAGTACTTGGAACAACATGATACCTCTTTATAGCTGTCAATTGTACAGACCAGTTGAAGAGAAATTTGAGAGTCAATACAATGATGGTTCCACTCTAATAAAAACAAGAACGGGACATGTTCACACGTTTGAATCAAGAATAAATCCATCTTTATAATTTGTGTCGTGGCTGTATACCATGACAGTATAAACCATCTTATTGATAAATTTTGTATTATATATAACTTGAAAGTACAAAGTTCAGACTGTTATATATTTGTTTTTCATTATTGCCATATAAATATTCTTATAAATCAAATGAACATTTCATGTCGTGTGTGGTTTGGTGAAACAGGTTGGCTGCTTACATCATTTTGAATGTTTTGTTCTCCATGACTATACATTATACTAGTGCGAACCCGTGCTATGCATACATATCGCAATTATATTTTTGACAAATCTAGTTGAGTGTATTTTTTACGATTAACCTAAGTAAAACCATTATTTTCAAAAAGATAATTTTACATTTAGATATTTTTTATATTTGGAATATTCGGAATTAATTATTTAGAAAACATATTCGTATGTTACTATGTACATTTATACAACTACATTTATGTATCATACAAAAGAAGAATAAAATAATTATGCATACATTTATAAATAATTACGTAGATGCACATCAAATTTCAAGCTATGAAGCTAAAACATTGATTTTAGAGATCATTGTAAATAACTCATGCATAATAACTCAATTCAAGTAACTATGTGCACATATAACAAATAAAAAAGAATTGCATCATGCGTATGCTACCATTGTACAATAATGATTGTTTTTTATAAACTAGTCTAAACATAATTTAATAGACATAAAAAGAATAATGTCACACTCAAAAAATTTGAGCTATAAAACATATTACAACGAAATTAAAAATCTTAAGAATGTCTATTGATAATATATAATTATACGGTTTACTCTTTCAAGCATTGTTTCATCTCGTTGATTTCAGTTACAAAGGAAACCAATATTGCTAGTCACAAAGATGAATCTACATTACAAATATCGATATTACAATATAAAGGGTTGGAAACACTAAAATATGAAAGAATAAATTAAATAAGAATAACAACATTGGAGCTTCCCAAATCCTTAATCTAGATCCTTCTTCCATTTCACATTATTACTTCCTTGTCGTTATCAGTTTCAAGTAAACAACAAAAGAATTAAAAAAAGCAATTAATGGATCAAGTGAAAACTAGTAGCAATTTATTCAATATTCAAAATTTATAAAATTCATCATAATCTTATAGGAAAGGATAAAACAAAACGTACGCATGTAATAAACTTGGTGTATATGAGTTTTTGAGGAATGTCCATGTCTAGCTAAGGTTTAGCATGGCTAGAATGTAGAATATAATCTGGATTTATGTATCTATTTACAAGATTAATTTTTGTTAAAACAGTACATGTAAATAAATTCCATTAGGTAAATAAGGTATTATTTGAATTTGTTATTCGTTACGTGAATGTTATCACGTTATTATTTAATTTAAATCTAAAAATTATTAATTTTTGCTGAAGTAAATAGTTATTTTGATAAATATCAGGTTTCTTATTTATGACTAACAAATTTGTTTGAATAAACAAATGACATAATCGTAGTTGAAATGTTAACATTATTCAAGTTTCTAAAGTTAAAATTTAAGAACTCTTAAGTGAAAGTATCTATAATGATTTTGAAGTGACTGTATAACAATTTAAAATATGAAGAATTTGGTAAAAGAAAATAAATAAATGAGTAGACCAAGAAATCATGCATACTTTCTGGAAATATGGATGATGTAAATGAAAATATTATAAGAGAATTAGAAGAAGAGTAAGTTATTTTATTTTATAATTATATAATATGATTTGAGTTTAAAGTCATTTTGAACATGTGTATAGGTCCCAAATCATAAAAACAAAATCAAGTAATATTTTAAGTAATATATATATATATATATATATATATATATATATATGAAAGGTAATTTAAGAAGGAATAAATCAGTTTTTTATAGCATTAGGGAAATCAAGGTCATTGAACCAACTTGAATATATATTTTCTTAAGCATTTCAATTTTTTTCCACATACGAAGTTTATGTCTTTTACTTCTTTTATTTTTTTTTATTCAAAATACTTTATAAAAGATCAAGTTAAATCAAAATAAATGGATAAGTAACTCAATTCGACATTAATTTTCTTATTGGATACTATTTTAATTGCATTTATTAATGAACTTATCAATTATATTTATACCTTAAACTTAGTTTGATTAAATTCAAATTAGTGACTAACTCACATTAAATCAATTTTGGCTCAAATATTAAAGATTATGCTTAATTTTCTTAAATAATAATCCTATTTTCATCAGATAGTTCTTACATAATCATCTGCTAAAAATGTAATATTATCAAAAAAGAATAAGAATAAAATACAAATAATTTTTTCCTTAGAAAAAATAAGTACATGTTATTTTGATTCATTACCCGAATTCAGCCACTTTACTAAATCAATTTCTTTTGACATATCATCCTGCAAAATTAAAAAATACATAAAAAGGAATTGTCAAATGGAGAATCTTCAAACCTCTAGCCATTTTTAGTATAAAGTTATAACTTTTTATATAAATAATATCCCTCTACCATTTTCAAAATCTCATACCTTCATTTAAAAGCTCACACCTTAAATTTGATATTCAATCAAATCGAATACCAAAATTCTCTAAAAATATAATTAGAATCTTGAATAAAAAGAAAGAAATTAATACCCATGTTATTTTGTCTTTTTAAAATTTTGATGAAGACTGTGAAATTTAAAATTAAGATTTAGATAATTTTCCTCCATAGTCATAAAGTTATATATCTAGGGTTTAGGGTTTACAAATAAAAAGATAAATTTTATGACGCAACAATGTACATGAAATTGAAACTAAGAAGAAAGAGAAAGATATGTTCTACAAATGAAAATTAGTAACTTTAGTAAGATTTTATAGGAGGGGAATGTGTTGTTATATAATGAATTTTTCTTTATTTGCCTGAATTTGGCTATGAACACAATCTCATCTTCATCTAATTAAGAGACTTCATTATTGGCTTGAAAAGCTATACTCTTCTTCTCTCGATTTTATTCTTTTTTTGCTTGCAAATTTGCTTCATACAACATTAGATTCCTAATAAATTATTCGACTTTGAGTTGGGAATGATCCTTTTCTTCTTATATTGCTAGAACTTTCCTTTCCCATTAAGTTGTTAAAGAACTTAATATGCATGTGACAAGATCAAAATAAGTGAATGTAACTGCTAATGTTATAAGAACTTATTGTATCGTTTGAAATCTTGCATGCATATATATAATGTATTCATTTGTTTTCATTTTAAACGATTGAAATTAATTTTGAAGAATAGAAATCTTTGTTGTTTAACTTTGTTCGTTCCTTCAAGAGTAATTTGTAGTGTATGTCAAATTTCATATGTGGTTTCGTAAAGACCGGTTCTATAAAATTCATTTTTGTCGAGTGAAAAAAACAAAACATTCATGGCTTTTGCATTGTTGGTTTGCTGTGGCTTATTGAGCATCCAACCAAGTACTCAGTGGTATGTACTTTGTACTTAGTTTGAGTAGCTCGCCAAATCTCAAGACTGTTAGTTTCCATTGAAAACGATCATTCCCAACTCAAAGTAGAAAACATAGTTTGAGTAGCAACTTACCGGAGAAAGCCATTGAAAACAGGGTTGCATCCCATGAAGTAGAGACACGTCTTTTCAAAATATAACAGTTAGAAAAATTCAAACGTCCGAATAATTTAGTCAGACGTCTGGTTTTGAATGAACTTCCACCAGAGAATAGTAGTTCAAATGACATGTTTTCATATGTCTGACATCTAACCCATATGTCTGGCTTTCAAAGAAAGCATACCAGAGAAGATCTAGTTCAAAAAAGCGTGACCTCAAACATCTGAATATTACTCCCATACATCTTAGTTCCTGAGAATTTTAAAACTAATTTAAAATCTTATTTGAGAAAATAAAACTTTTTTGATGTAAATATATTAGCTCATATCACTCAAGGGAGATTGTAAAGATTTATCTAAGACATTAATACAAGTATACGACCCTTACAGTGACTTGTCTTCATGTTGAGCTCTTTGATGATATTTTATTTCATCTTATCCATCTTCCGATGCCTTTGTGACTCCCATTGTGCTAGAGACTTGATACTCATGTACCCATATGTTAGTCTGCAGATTCTATGATATGATTGTATAGTTTTCATTATTAAAATATAACAAGAGAGGTTCTAACAATATATATATAAATATATATATATATATATATATTATAATCTGAAACATAACAGAATTATTTTAAATCCGAACTGAAATAGATGAATTATTTATATTTAAAATTGATTGTTATATACATACATATGTACATACATATATATGGACCCGATTATAACATATATACATGTAAAAAATTTATTATTTAGAACCGAAGTTGAGATTATGAATATATAGTAGATATTAAAATGTTTCCTTTATTAATTAATCAATAAAAAACTTATATTTGTTTTCAAGTTTTTTTGATTTACATCATGGGCGAACTTAAATAGGTAGTGGAAAGCATAAGTATGAAGAAGATTTATACATATATATGATTGAATAATTAAATAAGGAATTACATCCTCCTTGCAATTCTATCGATTATCAAACATGTCGGTTGTTCGGTGCTCTCCTCCTCTCTTTGGCTACAGGTTGCAATACTATCACCTTGACTTCACCAATGTCGTATGAAGGCAAGAGCCATTTTGGTTGAGTGTAGAGAGAATGAGAGTAGAGGCTACCTATTGATAGACCTCTGAATATCAAATATCTCATGTGGTTTCCTCAAACCTTAGGAGACTACGTCCCTGAATCCCCTCTCCTCTATGGCCGGCCTATATTGAACCATGCTTAGTCGAAATATCCACTTGACTCACTTTGATTCAATTATACCATTGAAGCTCTTTTTTCAATCGAACCGACGTGCAACTTTTATACTTCATTATGATTGATTTTATGCTTCAAATAAATAATTAAAAGGTCACTAAATTTTAAGGCAACATTTGTATCAATTTTTTTCTTAATTTATAAATTAGTAAATTAATTTTAACATCGGTCAAATTTAAAAGTAATTAACAAATCAGATATGTAACAACCTGGGGTTTTGTACCGGGTAATTATCGTTATTAAACGGCTGATTTTGCTAGATGTTTGTTAATTGGAGTTTTTAAATCAGTTGAAATTCGTAAGTGTTGTTTGGGCTTTAAAAATTAATCTCGGCCCACGTTTCTTTGGTTTTGGTGCGGTGATAATTACTGAGTTATAACCGGTTCCCATCTTCGTTTCTTTTGAAAAACCCGACCCCCTTCATTCATTTCGTTCGAAAACCCTAAAACAAAAATAAACGAAAAAAATGGCTGCTTGATTAATTTTCGTTCGTCCCTCTTTGCAAATTTAGGGCTTTTGAATTACAATCGAAACTGCGCCTTCGTTGATTGATCGATAGGGATTTTGCGTGATAATTTGTTCTCGTGCTCGTTGCTCACTTCGGCTGCTTCTTTTTGGTGGCGTTCGACTTCGAACAGGTGAGTGATTTATTCACTCACATCTAATTTAAACCCCTGTTTTTGTTCGATTCGAATCTGCTAATTATTGTGTTCGACTGAGAGGAGCTTGACTTCGTCTCGGCCATTCAATTTTGTTTCGATGTTGATGTTGTTCGACTTTTGACTTTTGACCGGGTTCGATTTTTGTTTCTAGTTGAGTTTTGACTGTTGTTCGTAGTGTAGTATGGCGTTCTTGTTGCTTTACTGTTGATATTCACACTTGATAGTCTCGGCCACTTTGATTCTAATTGGGAAATTGGCATCTTCTGTCAGCATTCTAATTTGATGCATCGTGATATTTGGGTCAGTTAGCAATTTTGTTTCATGTGATGTTCATTCTTGTAGAAGTTTGATTTGAATAGCAAATGACTTTGAGCATTTTTGTTGTCTTCGGCAATAACGTGAAATTTTGTTTTATGCTTCAAGTATAGTTGCCTGGTTTTTGTATGTGTACTGATTTCTCTGTGCATTTTGTTGTGTTGAGTCCCTGGCGGTTATACTTCAGTATTAATGTAATTCCTTGTGTACTTCACATGAGTTACCTTTCAGTCTTCGTGACAATTGCAATTTGATTATGTAGTTTGGGTTTTTGTTGTATAACTTGAACTTGGTTTGATTTTGCTTCGGCCATGCTTATGGTTTGATATGCACTGTCCCCTGAACATGAGTTTGCACTGGGATTGTTCATCTCGGCTGTGCCTTGATCTTTAATGATTTCTTCGTATTTCTGTTGACTTCGGTCTTGATTGGTATATGTGATTCCATGACTTCGACAATTAACATTGCTTTGATATTGAACTGTGCTCTGTGAACTTTGACCTACTGTCCAGTTTATAACCACTGGTTCATTTAGATTGAATTTGTGTCGATTGTTGCTTCATGTTACTGCAGCTTCATTGTAGCTGTCTGAACCATTTGAAGCAATTTGGATATTTGTTCCATGGATTTTATTTATAGCCGGTGTGCACTATGCTTGCTGCCTGGCCTTTGTTTCTGTGTTGCCATATCCCTAGTACACTCACTCATTTGAGTTTCTACTTTGTTCACTTGATGGCTTCAAGCCTGAACTACTTTGTTCTTGTTTTGGTATGCCTCTGTTTTATGTACCTTGACCAGGTTGTGTTGTCCAGTTGAGTTCGGCACTTGAGTTGTCGTTGCTTGACTGTTTAGTTTCTTGGCTAATTGCTTGTTTCAACTGCAGTTTCACTGTGCAGTTGTGTTGAGTCTGTGACTTGACCTTTTGCATTTTGTTGTAGTTTGATTTGGGTTGTGATTGCACCACTTTTGTCATGTTGAATGGAGTCACTGAAGCATCACCATCTGTGATAATACATAAATTTATGTATGTTGTTGCACCATTGTTGTTTCACTGCTCCACTGGTTACCATTTACTTGAATTGTGTTTAATTATGCAACCCTGTTCAATTGAAACCCTGTTGCATTTGGGTTGGTGGCTGCATTAAGTTGTTTTCATGTATGATCTTGTGGTGGCTGCAATTTTTGGTTGCAGTTTGCCCTTGCATCATTGGTGCGTACTAAGCTGTGTTGGTATTGATTTCTTTCATATTGTTGTTGAGCCACTTAGTGGTTCTCTGTCATTGATGTGGAGACATGTATTTTTGATGTTCTGGTTTGAGGCTGCATATACGAGTCTTGTTTTCACTTGAATTGAATCCAGCTAGTAGCTCGGATTTGACCTTGTGCTGATTCCTATTTCATCACTGTAGTGGCGAGGCAGTGCACGCGTGCGTGTACTGCAGCCAAACAGAAGCGACGTTTTGAATCGATATTTCAATTGCTTGAATTGTATTTTGATTTGGTTTAATTTGATCATTTGGTGTTGTCTAATTATCTTCTAGATAATTAGATTATGAGTTTCTAATTATTTATTTATTGTTGGTTTAGGCAATCCTGTTGTTTTCTAAATCATCTTCATTGATAATCTTTTCATTTATATTCGTTGATAATTTGAATTTGCTGACTTGTTGTTTAACACTGTTAAATGTTATATTTACCATATTCCGATTTCTTTTTAAAGGATTGGAAAGGTGAATTTATTTTGATTTTCGTCAAATTGTTATTTAATTATTATTGCTTCTGAGCACTAATAACTGAGTTTGAATTAGACTGACCCGTGTATTATTTTCTTTTGAATGTAATGCTCGGGTCAGACCGAGTTATTACAGGTTGTTGATATCTTGCTTTGGGTTGCTGCTTGAGCTATGAAGTCTTTTCATATCTTTTGGAGTAGTAGTTGTCTTAGTATAGGAAGATATGTATTCATGTATATTATTTACGATAATGTACTTGTATATGTAACTTACAGAGTCGACGGTTGTAGTTGTATCATATGTATTGTATCACGTGTATTGTAACTGACATCAGTTATATATATATGAGACTTTTTATTATCTGTGTTCCGCATTTAGTTTATCTGTGTTATTATTATATCTATTGTCCTAAACTATTATGAACCATCGTAGTTCGTTTTATATTGGAATTGGATATGTCGATGGGAGTAAATAAATCAGGGATGAAAAATAAAAATATATACCACTCCTATCGAGATAATTAATACTAGTGCAAGGCCTAACTACGGATGGCCGCTCCTATCCAGCCTTATTCTTCGTAATAACAGACAATATTTCCTTTAATGCTCTTTGTTATTGTGAGCACAGAGGTGGGGCGTCACAAGATATGTTGACTCTCTGGTGTGAACTCTATCCTTAGCCGATATTCAAACAATTTAAAAATTGAAGCATGTACGGACTTTGCTGAAATATAGTATCGAACATACGTTCAATGCTTATAGATCCATTAGGAGAAATCCACTTTTTAATCTATTTTAAGCTCACCTAGCAATGAAATCTCGTACACGTATTCCTTTCATCATCACTATATTATTTAGATATTCAGAGTTTGATCTAAGTTCAAAAAACAAATATTTGTATGTAATTGCATAAATTACATTAAAATCTTTAGTCCAATTTGATAACATTTATCAATTATCCAATTTACTCTAGTCAGATATTTTAACTTTTAGTTCAACACCAGTTGTGGGATATAACCTTCTACAATAAAGGAGACATATCATCTCTTAAGTACCGTTTTACTTTAAATAGTTCAATATGTACCCACTTATGATCATAGTGATCATCATGTCATGTATTTTACTATATTCAAAGTATAGTAAAGTTACTTAAGATCGATAGTACTCTCAAGGATTAAGACTACTATATGTCATTACCTTGAGATTTTCTATTTTTACATAGTTATATTAAACTATAAAAGACTCTCATTGAGTTGTTTTATGATTGTTCTAAACAACCATAAATATGTAGCCCCTTGGTGCCTCGACGATCTTGATTCAATCACTATCCATCATATAGAGAGTGTTATATACACCAGTCTCGTTAGACGTATTGATATCCTTTTTGATAGAGTTAAGGTTATTTCCTAGGGTGTTACGTCCATCATATGTAATTTGTTATCTAATCTTAACTCCATAAACAACCTTGTTCGGAATAAAATATGTTTTTGGTTTTATTTCTAATATATTATTGTTATATTATGATATAAATAATGAATTAATAATATTAAACATATACAAGTAGAAAATACATAGGAGTATTAATTTATTGACTGCAGTAACGAATGCGTTCGTAACCATGGTACTACTGGATATTTATGCGTGGACATTTATGTTTGTATTAATGGATATTTGATTATATTGAAATTTGTGATGTTGGATATTTATTGTCATATATTGATATTTGAGTATGTGTGTTGAATTTTTTATTTATTTATGTAATTAAAAATTATTTATATACAAATTTATGATTGAGGTGAGAAAAGCAGCAAAAATGCTTCTAAAATGGTGTCAACAGAGCGTTAGAAAATATGGTTTTCACATTTTAATTTGGCAGCGATAATGTGTTGACATGGCTCAACAAGTAAATTAAGTCAGCATCGGTATGTCATCATCGAGTCCTTGATATGGGATTTGAAAATTAGTTTCAAAGCGGCATAGGTATCTCGCACTGAGAAGGAGTTGATGAACCACCCCACGATCGTCGTCTACATGGCATCAAATATTTTTCAACCAGTTTTTTACCAGCATTGGCATTGGCACTGCGTTGAAAAAGAATTTACCGACGCTGCATCAATGACTTGTTGACGTTAGTATACTTGATATGTCTTTTAGTACATCGACCAATCCAATGCGGCCGCCATCATCAGCTCACTTGGTTACATCGACGTCGAGATTCCAACCCCTAACGGCACTGTCGGGCGCAACCTCCATCGCTTAGGGTTTTAACCTTTTTTAATTATTCTAGGAGATATGGTCCTCTTTTAAATAATAGTTTGCCAATGATGCATTCCATATATCGCTATCTATGCAACAACGTCTTTCGATCATCGTTTCACTATTGAATCAAAATTGGCAATATGGACGGTCGAGTTATTTTCATTGATTATCGATCAAACTGAGCGAATAATGGAAAAAAAATCACATACGCCTCTTTGTCTTGTTTAGATCTTTTATTTGACATATGATAAGCTAGGTCTGGACATTTGTACTTTCAAAATAATTTATAGCTAAAGAAAATTGTCCACCATTAGAAAGGGAATATGGTGTTAGTACCTCGGTTATTGATTTTGATGAAAATAACCACAATAATTATATAAAATATAGATACTAATGTTTTTTTCATGTTATATAGTATATGGTGCAAAATATTACACATGTGCTAAATCGAAGATAGCGCATTATAAAGACTCAATTTAGAGATATGAAGACATATGAGTTTAAAGACAAAGATACGAAGACTCGTGAGTTTAAATTCATAACGCTTTGACGTATATAAATTATTCAACGTCATTCAAATGACTTTACACACTGGTGACATGCGCACACACACACGTCATCATGCACATATACATATAATAATAGTAGAAACGCTAAAAACAAATTAGGGGTGAAGTTTGAATAAGAAATGAAAAATGAGTGAAAACTAGGCGCGTCGCATAACGGTAGTTCGCGATTTCGCGTCGTAAATTTTAAATAAGTGTGTAAAGTGGAATATAGCTCGAAATTCTTCATCATAAGAATTTTCTAGACTATAATATCCATAGTTTTAAAACTAAGAAAATCAAATTTTCATCTTAATTTTCAAATAAGTCAAAAACAAGTTTTCAAAAATATTTGCGGTTTTGTAGTTTAATGATTAAAGTTTAAAAATGATTTAAAATGGATATATTAAATGTTTAAAAACATGAAATAAATCTTATAAATCTCTTAAGATGTTTTAAAAGAGTTTGGGTTATATAAATGAATTTCCAAATAAAAAAAAAGTCATTTTAATCAATATTGCTTTTAAAACACTATTCGCAACACTTTTTGTAGTGGTTTTAAATAACTTTTGAAATATAACTTTAAAAGTAACAATTCTTTTTCAAATCTTTTATAAATGTTTTAAATGAATAATTAAGTGTTTCAAAGTTGATTTGAAAATTTTAGAATTTAAAGAGTTTAAAATAAATGATTTAAAGAAAAGCTGTTATAAGCAAATGTTTTAATCTTGGCTCTAATAAGCCAACGAATACACCTGATTTTTCTATTCGTAGGATCTGGATGACGTGCCGAGTAACCAATGCCCTAGCTCACGTGTCCTCCCTAAAGCAAGAAATAGATAAGGTTGAAATGTCGGAAACAAGATAAGTATAAAAGATAAATCTTTAAATTTAAACAATTCGGATCTACCATCTTAGATAACATGGTTTTAACTTATTAAAAAAGTAATGTATATAAAATAAGAAATCTTGGTTAAGATTTAAGTAAAATGACTCGGAATTATTTAACTAAACCATAAAATTTAATAAAAAGAGGTTCAATGATTCCATATATACCAACAAGAATGTTTTTTAAGATATTTATCTTTTGAAGATATTTTTTTCTTGGAAAGGAAATGAATAAATCAAGTGATAATCGCCTATTTATGAAACATTTTTTTATCGATAATTGGTTTGATGAATGTGGGGTCGAATTGGGTGATTCCTATTCGAAAACCACTTCAAACCAATTTACGTTTCAAAAGTAAATAAAATATATATTGAAGACCGTGATTTTGAAGGCGGGGATCTTCAAAACGGAAAGACTACTTGTTGACAATATTTGGATTTACTCTTGAGATAAATAAATTGAAGTGGTCCCTTGTTTTGGGATCTTCGTATGCAAGGACTAACTTGCTACTAATCATAGGAGTAATGGCCGACAGGATATGGTAGGAGAGTGCCTTCGGTTTATCCTGTTCCTAGACAACTTGTATTGACAAATCTCCGACGTTGCATTTTTAGATCATATTGATTGATCTCTATGAACATATCATCTGTTTGTTTGGGGAGAAGGCATCTTCTCTTAGCTTAACACTTTTTCCTGAGTCGTACAAGCTCAGGAGTTATGCTTTTGTAGAAATCAGTTGTGTGATTGTGAAATGGCAAAGTGGCATTCAAAGTGGGCGATGTGCTACATAAAAGGTAATCGTTACCTTAAAACTTCACACTTAAGAATAGCAAAAAAAGGGGATGCTTTATGGCTAAAGCGGGTCGCAACGAATTGGGTTATGAAATCACCTTCTACATTGATAAAATTTCTACCCGCTATAACGTTGGTTTTAAATTAAGTGGTGTGTGCTATGAGACGTCTTGAATAGGCTGGGAACGACCGGATGATGTAATATTTGGTCCTATTCATATATTATATTTTTGGATAGGTAGATCTTAATTCGCATGCGGACCAACATTGGGGCTTCGAGTGCATTCCTCTAGAAACGCACTATACGGGAGCTAGTCCTTTACCTAGCTATTCAGTTGGAAATCTAATGTCCAATAAGTGCCGTATAGACTTAATTGTGCAAAGTACTGAAATGTGAGATGCAATCATTTCAGCTAAGATTCATAAGTTTATTTGCAAATGTTTTCAAAAATAACATCATTAAAAATAGTATCACCAAATTTCCGTGTAAAATTTTTTCGGTTATCAAAAGGTAAAAACCCATTCATATTTATGTGCGGCGTAGTCTTATGAGATACCCTTTTTTTCAAAAATCGTATTTTGAGTTCTCACATCAGTCCCATGACTGATCCAGAGTTTATTTCCTTTTTCTTACACTCTGGGTGCCCTATATTTTCGGGCATCCAAGTAATCAGATTTAGTTAGAAGAAATCTGGATGAGCTTGGAGCATGGAGTTAGAAGATTCTTCAGTAAATAGTTATCCATTTCCACCACACTCATGTACTATTTATTTGGCATTTGTATGGACAGAGATTTATAAATGTCCATGTTTAACTCTGATAAATGTATTTAAAATTTGCATTGTAAAGATTATATATACATCGAAATAATATATGTTATTCCATTTGTGTATGATTCTGTTATGTCTTTTTGTCCTTTTACCCTTAAGGAACCGGGTCTCCGACGCTCGGATTTACGACACATGAATACCAAGGATGCATTAGTATCGATTTTCAAGTGTCGAAGAATTGGGTCTTTACACAAATGCATATCGATTCGGGTTTGATATGATTATAGGTGGCGGACAATGCATTGAAGTGTCATATTATTGGTTATACATTGGCGACTATACTAATTAGGTCTTGACCATACTAAAGAACCCGAGACACATTAGCTTAGCGTGTGACAATTAAACCATGGTTGCTACTAATGATTAGAATATAAAAACTTAACACGTACAATGAAGCACTACAATTGAATTGTGCTAATTTATTCGATGTAAGTGAAATGTTGGTTGTGGTATAACTTCATTACCTAGAGTATTACATTTGTTATTATTAATGATATAGTAGATGTTACTAAAATTTTTTTATAAGTAAGAAGACAAACTAATGAAGGTATCTTAGCCTGGCCCAGTCTGGTCTAGGCCAACTAGGTCTAAGTCAGCTCACAAGTCAGCCATGGTTGAGGGCAGATCCTCTGGATTTCTATGTATAATGATAACTTGAATCTAGCCGAGGCCCACATCGACTCCTCTACTTGATTGCACGTTAAGCCTCCTGCTGGAAAAGCCTCCCGATGTAGCAACCCTAGCAACTAGCTCACTCGTTAGACAAGGTGCAAGCCTAACTCAATCCATCTCCGACTGGTCGACCGACTCACTCTCTCCAACTCAATTGCCACATAGCTTTAGGCTAGCCTGCTCGCTCAAGCATATTTTTATCAGATATCTTCCAATAGGCATAGTTTGAGATTGTATCAAGGGTATCCTTTCATTGATTCAGCTTTGATATCACCACCAACAGCCTACACTTCGTCTTGTCTCACCAGCTCAGCATGCCCTTGACTCTTGTCAGTTTCCCATCCTCTATGTGGTTTCAGCATATCAGCTCAGCCCGTCTGACCACCTAGGCATGCGGGAGCAATGCAATAAGTGGTATAACCAAATGTACCTATTTCTAACACGAAGCATGTCTTATTATCTACAAGCATACTGCAAGAACAAGTGCATTTAAGGCAAAATATGATAGAGCATACTCCTGGTAAAGTTCAGTTGGCCTTCATCTTAACCACACGTTGCTTTCTTTCGCCGTCTATCTTTTTTTAAGTCCTTTCAGATATATCAACAGCCGATTCATGCCAGTTTTGCAATATGTCCTTAGCCATCCAAGCATCATTTCAACTACTTTAAAACCCCATTCATAGCCACTTCTAAGGGGTTGGTTAGGCCCTTGGTGAAGGGGACACTAGTGGAGGGGACCTCGGAGGGTAGTAACCCATGATCCGCCATTTAAGCTCTTCAAGATCAGCAGTTCCCTAAGGTTAACAACCTTACTAGTCTTAGGCATACTATTTTTCTTATTATTCTCTTGTAATTCCTTATAATTGTAAGAGAGTTGTATAGTATGAGAACATCACCATGGACATAGGCAGCTTGGCCAAACCACTTCATATCTATGTCATATGCGTTTAGAGGCTTCTTTCCCTTCATTTTTTCATCATTAAGTCCAATGATTAGCAAGTAACCTTTGCTTTTTATAATACATTATCATAAATCCAAGGTTGATGAAAAATGCAGTCAATATTTTGACGTTAGAAGAAGGGCAAACCTCCGATCACCTCCTCCAACCACTAAGAAGATTCCTTAACCGTCTCAGTGTGGTTTCGTGTCATGCATAGTTTCTGTACATGCTTGTTCATCTCCTTATATTGTTTCTATTATCAACCAAATTATAGCAATCATGCTTGCGCCATGTGTGAGGGCCATGCCCACACTAAGGGATTTTCCTCAAGATTTATTCCATCCTGGTTAGCCCACTTCATGGCAAAAACCTGAGGGTGGGGTAACCACCCCAGCACTCTCGATCGCCCGTCGAGCATCCCTATATGGAAATCGTGAAAACTTAGCACTCTTGGTAAAGCCAAGGCAGCCCTCTTGCTGGCCGACAAATAGTTCTCTCCTTTGTCTTCGCCCTTAACGATGTCCGAAAGTGGCCGGATGTTCACTTGCTTGTCTCAAGACGCCCAGACCCTGCCTTTGGTGCCTTTCTCAAGTTCACTTCTAAGCGTGTAACCTCTTGTGAAGAACGCGTTGAAGACCATCGAGCCTAGATCATTCAACACCTTTACCAAGGTTATCCAGCGAAGATGATTTATCATGTGCTCATGACCTTGTTCAGGGATTATCGACCTTTGTCGCCCAGGACTATGTGTAACAACCTGCATCTTAATGGGACCATATTTTTAGCTAAATCGAAAAACCGAGTCCATTAGGGTATGAATCGTTGGTATTAGTAACCTGTAACAAAAATATGTGCATCAAAGAGCCATCAATACGAATTTATAGTGAAATATTAAAATATAATAAAAATATATATACCGAATAAAGCTGTTACCTTGGAAGCAATATATTTCCTTGGAAATCTATTTTCCTTGTCATGCAGAGCATGAGTGATAAGACCTATCCATCTAATGTTCACATCTTGTACTAATGTCATGTCCCTCTAAGTCTATCCTTTGGGTCTTAATGAGTAGAGGACCAGACCAATGTTTTGGTAACTAGTAAATTACATACTTTCACAACACTAGTTTGTGTCAATTTCTTTCCATTCAGGTGTTATGTCTTCTATTTATGGATTAGAGGTTTTAACTCCATATATGCATACGATATGTCTGACTTACTCTGAGGTAAAAGTATATATAAACCCCTGTGTATGTGTATACATGTTTATGTATGTATATATGTATGTATTTATGAGTGCCACTGTACTTCCCAAAAAGAAGCCCCCGTAATGTAATCGATGATCAATTGACCCTAATTACGAAGGCTGATGACTCCTAAACATGATTTTATAATGTAAACTAGTCATACTACTAATACATTTCAAACGACTTATCCAAGAGTTAACTCGCCTAACAAAAATCAAGTAAAATGTCCATTCTGGTTACTTAGTACCTCTATTTTGAATTGAAGCAGATCCCATTCCCAATTGGGCACTGTCGTAGGTTATTTAGGAATCCTTAATAGAGAAGCAGAACCATAATACCTTCAAACCCAAAGTATACCCCTTGACTATTCCAAAGGTACTATGCCATTTAATACTTTAATCCAAGGCAAAACCTTGGTTTACTTTTCCAAACATATAAACGAACGTGTATCCTTCCATGAGCCTTATAGTTGGGGTTTCTCACATCAATAGTATGTATACACAACTGCCGGTAGCCCCTTGTTGAAGGGAGACTTACATTGTGTAACCTACCAACCTCGCATTCCAACCCGTTCTAAACCAAATCATTTATAATCAATCTAAATATTAGGCTAGGCCCATTAATTCACATCCATATACGTATTATTAAGGCCGTATAATTTCACCATGGAGATTATTACGTCTTCTAAGTTCATTTATTAGCATTCATTTATTTGTTTTCTATGAACTTCCTTTTATTTTATATGCTTACTATCTTTACTTCTTATTTAATTAATGTTATTATATGTCCTCTACTGCTTATTTTACATCCAATTGATGCCCTGTATAAATGATCTTTGTAATTACATTCATTAAATGATTTACTACCCGTATTGACTTGATTTTAGTAACTTCACCTTTTCTCCATAATTTATAACCGTATTCGTATTTAATGTTTTATTATAATTAATATAATAACATATATTAATTGCATGATACCATACATACATACATACATACATACATATATATATATATATGCATGATGTAATAGTCGTTTCTTTATTTATTTCATAAACTCATACTTTTATTTTCAATACATACAATTAATTGGTAGACAAATTATTTATATTTTTAACTTGTTAATTTCAACACTTAGGGATTTTTGGATATAAACTTATGTGTAATTTCGATAAAATTATTTATTCTCACATCTTAATGCATTGGAACCATATCTTTTCCAAAAAGGATGTTACCATTGCAACTTTCCATAAACTATCAAAATTGGGATTGTGCTACGTTTGCAATTACAAGGAATTATCTTTTTTTGAAATAAAAAGTGAAAACTACAGAAAAACATCCCTACTTTGCACATCTATTTCCTTTGGGTATATAAATATTTCTTGTTATTCCAAATGACACATTATTCATATGTAACTATGAAGTTGAACAGTTTATGGAAATTCACATGACAATCAATACTGATATATTCTACGATTCCAATGAATTAAAACATAGAAACTAAAATCTCAAACCAAATTAAAACATGCCTATTTGATGATTACCAACTTTAACCCTTTACAATCGAAGTAATTAAAAATCGGGAAATGCTTCAAAATTCTCTTAACAATATATGTCGTAAATGTTAAGGATTATTCTCCTTAATTTCCAAATCTAGGATGTGTACATATTATTCCATCAAGATTAAATAATTTACTAAATATGTTGGCAAAGATTCCAAATTAGATTCATTTATTAGCCTGTAGTTTAATTGTAACGACCGGTGATTTTCGACTCTCGAAAATCGACACTAATACATCCACTGTATCACAGTCGAACAATGAATGCCAGAAAACAGGGTTGTTTGGGAAAAAGAAAGAAGGAAGAAGATAAGAAGAAAACTAAACAACACAGAATCTTACAATAGAACGAATAATCTATAATATACCACAAATATTTACACAAAAAAGACTGTAATATGTATATATACAAACATTAATCAGAGTATACTAACATATTTCAGCCTGGATAATTATAACAGCCTATCCTCACAATTATTGAAAAACACAACAATGAATACAGCAGAAAATAACCATCTATGTGAATACGTCTCTGGGCCTCCAATTTGTCTCCTGAAGCTCTAAAGCATCCAAATTAATCTGTAATATGCTCGGCTTGACCTGACCGTTATAATAAAATAACACCCGAGTCAGTCTGGAAAACTAGCGTGATAAAAAAAACCAACTGAATTTTTAAGTTATATAAAAATCTTTGAAATCAAAAGTATCTCGTAAGACCACTCCGCATATTATCACAGATGGGTTTTTACCTTACGATACCAAAACATTTCATATGAAATCCTTTTGATATTATAATAATGTCCAGATATAAATACTTATTAATCTTAGCCAAAATTGTTACATTATTAAATTCCGGCATACTAGGTTCTACAATCAAATTCGTAAGGCACGTATTGGAGATTGAATTCAATACTATGACAAGGTAAGGAACTATCTTCCGAAGGTACATCTCTAGATAAATGAACCAGGGTTTGACAAGAACATCTTGTACCCCTGCCATACAGGACTGGCTTACCACTTGACTAGTAGTACAAAATATGATCATCCCTCCATTAATGGGCCCCAAAGGATACAAATGAGAGATAATAACCGATCCAGATTTGGAATGACCATACCCTACTTGGGAGCTATCCACTTGGCCCGCTGCATGCCCGATTTTTGTCATTTCTCGATTGATGAGGTCCGAGGCTACATTTTACCTTTTATAGCACTTCCCGCTTGGAACGCTAATACCACCTTCTAGGAAACAATGCAATACCATCATTCATCCAAACAAGTTCTTTCTAGGGCTGAGCGAAATACTTGAGAGCTCCGTCTCCAATTCCATCATCTTCAAGATGTCTTCATCTCGAAACGCATTCGTTGGATCAAAGTGGTTTTCGGGTATCATATCTGATCCCGGTCTCTTTGAAACAATGTTCGATAATTTTATGTAAACTCAAACCCAGTTGTTTAGGAGATAAACAGTCAAAGATAAGATCAGAGATCACCTTCTAACCATTAGTGGACTGATTTACTTATCATTGTCCTAGAAGAATGAAACGAGATTTATACTCACAACACAACATTGTCGAAGACGACTATGCCATATAACTCAAGTGTTTCTCCTAGTTATTTTCAAAATTACGTTTGGGTCCAATTTCGATAGTCGATAATTTAACTATCGAATAACAACATTCAATCAAGGGTTTATTTTATATGGAAAACCAATACCGGTTAAGCGTATAAGTAATCACTAGCCTCCATTTATAAATCTTTCATAAATAAAACTATTTGCAAATTTCTCGTAGAAGAATACTTTTACAAAGATATATCCTCCAGTTCCTATGTTTTCAACGCTTATAAAATATCCATATACTTATCTCAACGGTATAAGCATATTTATACACCGAGAAAGATTCTATTTTTATTTGATTCAAAAATCATTCATAAACTCCTTCTGGTTAACCAATTTATAAATCATTTTATAAAACTTCTGGAACCATTCATTAAACTTCTTTTATACGTTTCAATCAATTATAAATCCTCTTTTTAAACTTCTAAAACTCGTTTATTAATCCTTTATAATCTCCAAACCATTTATAGGCTCCTTTATAAAGTTCTAGTCTTTCAACTCTATTCGTGGTCTCGAAAATCCTTATAGACAACTAAAAATCTTTTACTTCAAAACATCATTATACAATAATAATTATTAACAATAAACATTATAAGTAAATGAAAATTATTAACTTTATAAATCTTAATAATAGTTGATAATTTCAAAGTATTTTTAAATAAACAAAAATAATTAATCTTTACTGGTTCAATAAATAAAAATAATTTATTTTCAAAACCTTATTAATAATCCTTATTATTAATTTCAAACCATAATTATTCTTGAAATAATCAACCTTTCAATTTATTAACCTTTTTATGAACTCTTAAAACATATTAACTATATACAAATAACTTTTAAACAATATTAAAATAATAAAATAACTTTAAAATAATATTAATATAATCATATAACTTTAAAACAATTTTAATATAATTAAATAACACTTTAAAAATAATATTATTATAATCAAATAACCTTAAATTAATATTATTATAATTAAATAACTTAAAAAGAATATTATAATAATTGTATAACTTAAAAACAATATTAATATATTTAATTAACTTAAAAACAATATTAATATATATAATTAGATAATCCTTAAAAAATTTCTAAAACCTAATTTGGATTTTAAAATCGTTTCTTATCTCAAAAATCAATTCTGACTTGAACAACAATTTATAGTATTTTTAAAATACTAATTTAAGGCTAATAGTCACCCAACACTTAACCAATACCAATATTGATTTTCTACCACTACTGGGTTTTAATTTTCGAACATATAACAATGTTATGACCATAATATCCACAATCAGGTTTACTTTTCAATAATCTGTATAAAAATATATTATTGAAACAATTCAACAATAGCCAAGAATCCTGTTGGATCCCTCCAATTGTTTCCTCCTGCATCACAAATGTTATGTAATCATAAAATATAAATCATTTGCTTCGAGACATGACTCGTATATAAAGGGTCATCTGCTTTTACATAGGAACGTGATAGAGTCTCAACCGCTCCAATAGGCAGGAATATATCCAAACCAACATATAAATACAGTAATTCATCCTGACAATCATTTAATAATTTTTATTAACTCTATATTATATTAGTTAACTAAAAAGGTGAGTTTAACTCGCCGAAATATTCTGGTCGCCGAGGCATTCCAGTTTGGAACTAGAATCGAACGACGTCCGATTTTAGTCTAAATTTCAAAGGTCTCCAATTTCATCCAAACCAGTTACATCGTGAAGATCTCGATGACACAAGTCCAACGCAAAAAGGTTCTTCTCGATCGGACCTTTTATAAAGGATTTATAATTTTATAAGTTATTGATACATTATTAAATCAAATAATATAAATTAATTATAACTTCAATATAATTACACTACTTCCTTACCCTCTACTTCCCCAATTCCCTTTACCCATGCATGATGAACGTATTTCTCTGCAATTTAAACCGTTTATTTCATATATTTTTATTTTAATAAAGCGGTATTATACGGGTATTTTGTTGTGGTTTTGCAGATTATTGATTCCAAAGTGCAACATTGAAATTAATCGGTTATGCCGCCCATTGGTTCAAAAATCACGCAGCAAAGAGTGCAACATTTTGAGCATTGAAATAAATCAAAGCAATATGGACCAAATTCAAGCAATGATGTGGACGTATATATGTTCTCTTTCACCAATTCAAGCAAAGGACCAGTTCCTCCTAAAAAGTAGCATAATACATAGCCATGATATGAAGCAAAATGGGACACATTCAAAAGTAGCTTACGTATGAATTTGGACCAATTCACATATAAAAGTATTTCAAGCAATGACGTGGCAAATTGACTCTTCACCAATTCAAGGAATGGACCCAGTCAGTACAATTATCTTGGCAAATACTAAAAATAGAACCGGTCCTATTGCTAAAAAGATGGACTGATTTTAAGGGTTGAAAGCCTATATATACAGCATTATACAACACCTTGAAATCATCTCTTACCTCATCACTTTTCTTCAAGTTTAGATTTAAATTCAGCACTGTTTTTATTTTCGAACAGAATACGTAGGATTGTTAATTAGATTTAGCAATTTATTTATTCTTGTTCTTAGTTATTTTCTGCACTCTTTTCAGTTAGTTAATAATTATTTCAGTTGTTTGCTCCGTTATCTTCTTTTCCGCAATTTCAATTTCTATTCTGATTTTTTTTACAATTCTATATTTTGGTTGCAATTTCGATTAGTTTCGAAATCGATTCGGAGTATATTATTGTTTTTATTTTCTGTTCAAAATTCACCGTCGAATTCCTTTAACACGCCTAAGATTTAACTATGGATTTTAATTGTTTTAAAATACAATTCCCTGTGTTCGACCTGCATACTACACGCCTATGCGCTTGCAGAATTTATTAAAATTTGTGCTTTTCTAATCAATAGAAAAGTCGCAACAAGTTTTTGGCGCCATTGCCGGGGAGTTGCTATTTTGAAATTTTCGATTTTTCGTTTTTAAGTCTATTCGTGTTAATTTATTTGTTTTTGTATTAGTTTTCGAAAAAAAAGGGTTTTTTTCGTTTTTCAGTTCCTTCGCTGCATTAGTTTTCGAAAAAAATCGTTAATTTATTTGTTTTTGTATTAGTTTTCAAAAAAAAAAAATCGCATTTTGTTCGTTCGCTGCATTTGTTTTTTCCATTACATTTTGCATGTGAGTTGCATCTCATTTAGTTGGTTTCTATTCACATACCCAGCTTACGTTAGTTTAAATTGTGTTTCTCACGTTCATGTGTATGCTATCACATATAATCTCATTTTAAGCATTACTAGCTGTCACATATACGTGAACTTCTCCTTTCATTTTTGTGTGTCAACTTTCTGCTGCTACACGTTATTTAGTTGCATTGCTATTTTGGTCTATTTTGGTTTCCACGTAACAAAAAAAAAAAATTATTTTTTTTCTCGTTTTTCAAAAATCACGTTTCATTTATATATACACAGTTGCAGTTTAATTTTTTCTAAGCTTATCGTCTCTTAGATATCTGACAGGTAGCAACAACATAACAACCACAAACTTTGGAGTTTGATCCGCTAGCGCTACTCAGCTGCATTGGACGGGCTATCATACACCTCTGTAAGTAATTTTCAACTCTACAGGTGCCCAACTGAAAACTGATTTAATTTACTTTTGCCTGTTACACCTTGATTTGTTTATGCGCGTTTGGGCAAAAAATAATTTTAACCGTTTAGAAAGCCAAAATATTTCATTAAACAAATCAACGGAAATTTCAAATCAAACAAACATGAGCAATCACGGTTCAAAACACAGTTCACACCACAATTCACCGAAATTATCACCTAAATCACATGTTGGAAATAATGAATTTCATGAGAACCAACCATTATCCCTTAGAGACCGATGTTATCCAATACGGACTGTTCAACCTTCGGTTATTTCATTTCCACCTGCCGAAGGAAATAATTTTGAGCTAAAACATTCTTTTATCCAAGGGGTACCAAAATTCACTGGGTCTGAAAATGCATATGAATTTCTTAGTGAATTTGAGTTATATGCTTCTACAACTAAAATGCAACAACTTTCTAATGAATCCATCAAGCTAAGGCTTATTCCATTCGCGCTTCTAGAAAGCGCGAAAAGATGGCTTAATTCTCTTTCTAAAAATTCAATTAAAAGTTGGGACAATTTCGTTACTATATTTTTGAAAAAGTTTTTTCCTTTCCATAAAACTCTTATAATTCGAACTGAAATCAATCAATTCTCTCAGAATGAAGGAGAAACTTTTTCGAAATACTTTGAAAGGTTCAATCAACTGTTATATAGTTGCCCACATCATGCAATCCCTAAGAACGTTTTGTGCCAAATCGTTTATGAAGGGCTTAACTATCAAACAAGATCCCAACTTGAATCAATGTGCGGAGGAGAATTCATGGCAAAAACCGACGAGGAAGCTTGGGAATTTCTAGAAGAATATTTGGAAAAGGATATGCAATGGGAAACAATTCGTGTTCCAATTCGTGCTCCAAATAGAGGAGTACATGCCATTGACCTATCAAATCTTCCTATAGATACCCAAACTCATCAAGAAGGAGAAGGACTACCCCATTACTACACACAAGACCAAATCAATGCTATAGCTCAAAATAGTCCTTATTCATCCACATACAGTCTTAATTGGAAGCATCATCGCAATTTTTCATGGTCAAATCCTAACAACGTGGCTAATCCATCACATATGTATCCAATGATACCAAATCCGAATTATCGAGCCCCAACCTCTAATTCTCAAAATTCTCAACCCGCTGCTCAAACAAAACCTTCGAATCAACCATACAGGCATCCTAATTTCAATCCATCAACCCAACCTTCTCAGCCTTCACAAGAAATTGCTCGATTGGAAAAACAACTCTCTAAACAAAATGAACAAATCACCAACCAAGATGCAAGAATTGTGCAAATCACCAAACAAAATGAACAAATGTTGATAATGATGAAGGATCTCATGAAAATCAATGAGAAAGGTAAATTGCCTAGTCAAACCGAAGTGAACCCAAAGTATAACTCTCGAGGAGTAAATCTTTGTGAGAACGAAGATGTAAATCCGGTTAATGCTGTCACCACATTAAGGTCTGGAAAGAAGGTGGACAACCATGTCGGCAACCCCGACATCCTTCTTAAATCTTCCCATGTTCCAAATTCTGAAACTCAGTCGACAACCACGGTTGTCAATCAAAACGATTCTAATTCTTCATCTAAGGTTGGCAATCCCGACCACTCTTCACCTTCTGATGTTGGCAACCCCAACATTCCAGCTCCCTTATCTTCACCCTCTAATATAACACCTTCTTCTTCGAATGAAAAAACTTCCGAACGAGTCTATAAACCCATTGCTCCATTTCCCCATAGACTCAACAAAAAGAAGAAGCCCGCTAATTTTGACCAAATTCTTGAAATTTTCAAACAAGTTCGAGTCAATATTCCACTTCTTGATACCATCGAGCAAATTCCTCAATATGCCAAATGTCTGAAAGAGCTATGTACTCAAAAACGTGCCACTAACGTTCCTAAGACTGCATTTCTAACTGAAAACACTAGCTCTGTTCTTTCAAATCCCTCCCCAATCAAGTATAAGGACCCCGGTTGTCCTACGATCAGTTGTAAAATCGGTAACACTCACATTAGTCATGCCTTACTCGATCTTGGAGCGAGTGTGAATCTTTTGCCTTATACTGTGTACTTCAACTTGGACTAGGGGAATTAAAACCTACAAACATCACAATTCAACTAGCTGATCGATCTGTCAAAAAAACATTGGGCACGGTTGAAGATGTTTCGATACAAATCGAGCAATTCTATTTCCCAGTCGATTTCATAGTCCTAGAGACTGCACCTGTCTCGAATCCCAATAGTCGGATTCCTTTGATATTAGGTCGTCCGTTTTTAGCAACATCAAATGCTATCATAAACTGTAGGAATGGTCAACTCCGACTTTCCTTTGGGCACCTAACCATTGAACTAAATATCTTCAATCTTAACAGACAACCAAGGGATTTTGAAACAGAAGAAGTTGACATGATCCAAACAATTGTAGAAAATGATTTTAGTGATATTACGGAGTCTCTTAACATGTGCCTAGATCATTTTAATTCCAATTTAAATGAAGATGAATACATTTATGAATTAAATGATATGCTATGCTCTTTTCATAATTCACTAGAATTCAATCAGTTGATGTCTACTGAAGTCTCAAAAGAAGTACGCCCTAAATTAGACCTCAAACCTCTTCAAACAATCTTAAGTACGCATACTTAGATTCTTCGGAAAAATTCCCTGTAATCTTGGCATCCGATCTCATTAAGGACCAAGAAGAACAACTTTTGAAAATTTTAAGGGAAAATAAAGAGGCAATAGGATGGGTAATCGTTGACATTAAGGGAATTAGTCCATCAATTATTGAACATCGAATACATTTAGTCGACGAGGCTAAACCCACTCGCGAAGCTCAAAGGCGATTAAACCCTAATATGAGAGAAGTGGTAAAGGAAGAAATTATCAAATGTTTAGACAATAACATTATCTACCCTATCTCTGACAGTACTTGGGTAAGTCCGGTACAAGTTGTACCAAAGAAGTCTGGAATCACTGTGACAACAAATGAGAATAACGAACTTGTTCCGACAAAGGTCAAAACAAAATGGCGCATTTGCATCGACTATCGAAAACTCAATGCAGCAACAAGAAAAGATCATTTTCCCCTTCCCTTCATTGATCAAATGCTCGAACGCTTAGCCGGTCATGAATATTATTGTTTTCTTGATGGTTACTCCGGCTATAATCAAATTCTCATTGCGTTAGAGGACCAACACAAAACAACGTTCACATGTCCCTTCGGAACTTTCGCTTATTGTCGCATGCCCTTCGGTCTTTGTAATGCTCCCTCTACCTTTCAACGATGTATGATGAGTATATTTTCTGATATGGTGGAAGATTTCTTAGAAATATTCATGGACGATTTTTCAATCTATGGGTCATCTTTTGATCAATGCCTCCTTCGTTTAGAACGTGTCTTAAAGCGATGTAAGGAGAAATCTCTTGTTCTTAATTGGGAAAAATGTCATTTTATGGTTAAGCGAGGAACAGTCTTAGGTCATGTTGTCTCTAAAAATGGCCTAGAAGTTGACAAATCTAAAGTTGATCTTATTGTGGGCCTTCCTCCTCCATGGTCCGTAAAGGACATTCGCTCATTTCTCGGCCATGCAGGATTCTATAGGAGGTTCATTAAAGATTTTTCAAAAATTTCAAAACCTCTTTCGAACCTTCTGGCTAAAGACGTTAAATTTGAATTTTCCAATGAATGTGAAACGTCTTTTGAAACCCTCAAACCGATCTTGACCACTGCACCTATCATCCAACCTCCAAATTGGACTTTGCCTTTCGAATTAATGTGCGACGCTTCTGATTATGCCATTGGAGCCATCTTAGGTCAACGAATCGATAAACTTCCTCGAGTCATCTATTATGCTAGCAAAACTCTTAATGAAGCTCAACTGAATCACTCAACCACAGAAAAAGAGTTTTTAGCAGTTATCTTTGCCCTCGATAAGTTTAGATCATATCTCATAGGTTCTAAGGTCATAGTTTACACCGATCATGCTGCCTTGCGGTATTTACTCACGAAAAAGGATACCAAACCCCGCTTAATCCGTTGGATTCTCCTTCTTCAAGAGTTTGACCTAGAAATACGAGATAAAAAGGGTTCTGAAAATATCGTAGCTGACCATCTTTCTCGTATAGTGCATGAAAACTATGATAACTCTCAAATCAACGATCATTTTCCCGATGAACAAATTCTTTCACTCTCTAGTGCACCATGGTACGTGGACATCGTAAATTATCTTGTCACAAATGAAACACCTTCCCATTGGTCAAAACAAGATAAACAAAAAGTTCTCTCCAACGTTCGAAACTTTTACTGGGACGATCCTTATCTTTTCAAATATTGCACCGATCAAATCATTCGCAGATGTGTCCCAGAACATGAATTCCATAGCATCCTCTCTTTTTCACATAATCAAGCATGTGGAGGACATTTTGGAGCAAAGAAAACTGCTGCCAAGGTGTTACAGTGCGGTTTTTATTGGCCTTCTCTTTTTCGTGATGCCCACGAATTTTGCTCCAAATGCGCTAGATGTCAACAAACAGGTCGTATTTCCAAACGTGACATGATGCCCCTAAATCCGATCCTTGTCATTGAAAATTTTGATGTTTGGGGCATCGATTTCATGGGTCCTTTTCCTAATTCTTTTGGAAATCTCTACATCCTACTTGCAGTAGATTACGTGTCTAAATGGGTTGAGGCCATTCCTACCAAAACGAATGACAATAAAGTTGTTGTCAAATTTTTGAAAGAAAACATATTTTCCCGTTTTGGCACACCTCGAGCCATTATAAGTGATAACGGTTCTCATTTTTGTAATCGTGCTTTTGAATCTCTTCTTAAGAAATATTCTATCACTCATAAACTATCTACTCCATATCATCCACAGACCAACGGTCAAGTCGAGATTTCCAATAGACAAATTAAACAAATTCTTGAAAAGACGGTTAACTTCAACAGAAAAGATTGGTCATCTAAATTGATAGACGCCCTTTGGGCATTTCGCACAGCTTATAAAACCAATCTAGGAATGTCACCATACCGATTAGTCTTTGGAAAACATGCCATTTACCCGTTGAGCTCGACCACCGCGCACTTTGGGCAATCAAATACCTTAATTTTGACATAGAAAAAGCCGGATCGCATCGTAAATTACAATTGTCAGAATTAGAAGAACTAAGAAATGAAGCGTACGAAAATGCAAAGATTTATAAAGAGAAAACCAAATTCTATCATGATAAATCCATACTTCGTAAGACATTCGAAGTAGGTCAGAAAGTTCTCTTATATAATTCCAGACTTCATTTATTTCTGGGAAAATTGAGATCCCGTTGGACAGGTCCATATATTGTGAAAACAGTATACCCTTATGGCGTAGTTGAAATTGAAAATCCTAGGGACCGTTCCATTTCAAAGGTCAATGGACAACGCTTGAAGCCATTTCTAGAGTTTGAACAGCACGAGGACGATGAGTTCGTGGATCTTCACGAACCTAGCTATTCGGCATGAGCCGCTCACTATCTTGCACATATCAGGTTGTATTTTTTTTTAGTTTTTTTCTTCTATTTTGCATTTGCATTCTATTTGACAGTTGGGACACTGTCTCATTCCAGTGTGGGGGGGACGCATATCTCATTCTGTTTGTTCATATTTCATATTGTAGCATCATTTTTTAAAAAAATCATCTCATTATTTGTTTTCAAATTTCTTTCCAATTTTTTTTTTTTCATTTCCCAATATTTTTAGGACTTCGATTTATTTTTAATTAGTCAAGACAAAGTAAGTAAGCAGTTGAAGTCAATTGATGAAGATTTTTGTGAATCACTAATTTCAAATGTAAAATATAATGAAAAGTTGAATTACAAGCGATAATAGTGAGGTTAGTATATAGGGGGATTCATAGGTGATGGTTATGAAATCTTTTCTAAACTGTAGTCTTTGTTTAAAAAAAATGGCAGATTTAAAGTACATGCGTTGACATCTCAAATCATTAAAGTTAAGTGATGCTAAGTTGATTTGCATAACACTCTTTAGCTCTTCTCAAAAAAAAAAAAAAACTAATAAGAAACACCTACAGTCGATAGGTGTGCACACTTGTGAAAGTGTGTGCACTCGCCACGCTCTATACTCTTCTCACGTAAGCCCGCA
Source organism: Allium cepa (assembly GCA_030765085.1). Classification (NCBI taxonomy): domain Eukaryota; kingdom Viridiplantae; phylum Streptophyta; class Magnoliopsida; order Asparagales; family Amaryllidaceae; genus Allium; species Allium cepa. The sequence goes on from CM060938.1 coordinate 517,690,376, forward strand.
AGGCAGTGCATGGATTGTATATCTGGCCTCATCATTCTGAGTTAGGTGTATAAATAATTAAATAAATAATCACCTAAGGATTACCGACCTTTTCTGACATAGTCAGCGTCGGTTTGCACAATCCGCCAAGCTCTGTCCCAACTCTCACGTAAGCCCGCGAGGCAGTGCATGGGTGGTATACCTTGGTCCAAAGGATAGGTGAAAAAAAAAAGAGAAAAAAAAAACTAGTAAAGAGAGACTAAGCTTTGAAACCCAAACACTTCTTGACTTTGTTGATTTGGCTTGTTATACAAATGGAAATGAAAAATACCATTTTGAAAAAAACTGTGATCAACAGTGAAGAATTTATTTCATGGCTGCACTATGTTATCGACCAAAACAACTGGCCAAACTAGAATCTAATGTATGAAAACTTGAGTTACATTGAAATTTGTGATTAGTGAGGAACCAAAAATTTGAAGAAGTTGACTAAAACTGATATACATTATTTTGTTGCAACTATTTTGAAGTAAATCGAGTCTCCATTTTTGTAGAATTTTGCATTCATGTAGTACATTAGAATCATCACATACTGCATTTGGATTTTGTGGGTAGTATCCGCTGAAAACCCTCACGAGACACCACTCGTCCTACTAGGGACACCTAGAGGTTTAACGGCTTGTTGCATACGCTCAATGCAATCGTGTTTCCTACGAAAAAGGATTTAGTTAGTTTTATTTTCTTGCTTATTCGAGGACGAATAAAGTTCTAGTGTGGGGGTATTTGATGAACGTATTTCTCTGCAATTTAAACCGTTTATTTCATATATTTTTATTTTAATAAAGCGGTATTATACGGGTATTTTGTTATGGTTTTGCAGATTATTGATTCCAAAGTGCAACGTTGAAATTAATCGGTTATGCCGCCCATTGGTTCAAAAGTCACGCAGCAGAGAGTGCAACATTTTGAGCATTGAAATAAATCAAAGCAATATGGACCAATTCAAGCAATGATGTGGACGTATATATGTTCTCTTTCACTAATTCAAGCAAAGGACCAGTTCCTCCTAAAAAGTAGCATAATACATAGCCATGATATGAAGCAAAATGGGACACATTCAAAAGTAGCTTACGTATGAATTTGGACCAATTCACATATAAAAGTATTTCAAGCAATGACGTGGCAACTTGACTCTTCACCAATTCAAGGCATGGACCCAGTCAGTACAATTATCTTGGCAAATACTAAGAATAGAACCGGTCCTATTGCTAAAAGATGGATGATTTTAGGGGTTGAAAGCCTATATATACAGCATTATACAACACCTTGAAATCATCTCTTGCCTCATCACTTTTCTTCAAGTTTAGATTTAAATTCAGCACTGTTTTTATTTTCGAACAGAATACGTAGGATTGTTAATTAGATTTAGCAATTTATTTATTCTTGTTCTTAGTTATCTTCTGCACTCTTTTCAGTTAGTTAATAATTATTTCAGTTGTTTGCTCCGTTATCTTCTTTTCCGCAATTTCAATTTCTATTCTGATTTTTTTTACAATTCTATATTTTGGTTGCAATTTCGATTAGTTTCGAAATCGATTCGGAGTATATTATTGTTTTTATTTTCTGTTCAAAATTCACCGTCGAATTCGTTTAACACGCCTAAGATTTAACTATGGATTTTAATTGTTTTAAAATACAATTCCCTGTGTTCGACCTGCATACTACACGCCTGTGCGCTTGCAGAATTTATTAAAATTTGTGCTTTTCTAATCAATAGAAAAGTCGCAACAATGCACGTTCTTAGTGATACAGAGCAAACAACTACTAAACTTTGAACCGATTCCACCAATAGACCACTCTTAGTTTGCTTGACTCGACCGACCGCTCCACACACAGTCTGCTCGCCTCCTCCACCATCGACTTGGAGCTTCTCGCTCGACTGACATGAAACGACGCGACCCTTTTTGGCAGCGAACCCCACCAAAACTCCATTATTCGAGCGCCTCTCCTCCGCAAACCTGACACCATCTCCCATTTCCCCTATCAATGCCCACAACTCCAACAAGCTCAAACCCTACTCTCCGACCATCGACGATCATCAATACGAAATCGCTCGAACTTATGCCAAAAATACTACATCACTATATGAACTCAATGACGCTAACGGCTTCGTGTAATCTGAAGCGGATTGAGAGCATTTTTTTAAGTTTTGTGTACATTCTCCTTCTTTGTTGTTTTATGCGATATCTTGCTCGATTCTCAATGAAATCTCGATCGATCAATTTTAAAAATACTAGATGTTGATACAAACAACTTTCATTCACATCATTTCGTCTAATTCTTGATTGTTTGAGAGGGATTGATTTTTGAAGTTTTGGATGGAGTATTTTTCTCTTTTTGTTTTTGTTTATTGGCATTTTATATGACAAAGGAGATGATGTGAAATAACGTAGAGGAGGACATGGGCTTGTATAGGGTTTGATCTGATGTTGATGGAGCATGACAGATGGGAATGGGCTTGGGATTGTGTAGTCATTATGAGTGTGTATGTATGTGTATTATTTAAATTCAAATTATCTTGCTATATAACTTCGAACCCCGATAGAGACGTGCCGCATGACATTCTATATGTTATACCCCTATTCCAAACACGATGGAACTTGTTTCGAGGCCTAATTTGATCGTATGTAGAAGACAGCTTTTTAAACCCAATTATTATATTAAATTTTATGCATTTTGATCTTATGGCCAAACGATACATCTAATCGCCACAAAATTTGACGACGTACTATGATTTATTATTATGGATCCAATGGAATAGGTTTCGTCGAAATCTAAGACAATGCCCCGGAAGGCTATTTTCACTTGTTAATTAAAACGAGTATATTTCAAAATCTATCAAATCACTTTTAAATTCAATTTTAAAGCTTATTATCTTCATTCTTATTAAATAGAATTTAAATAAGCTTCGAAATTATGTTTATCCATCTTAAACCCAAGATTCAATTATTTAAATAATTTTAATTATTAAATTCAATAATTAAATTATCCAATAAATCGCTATGTTCGAAATTTGAGTTATTTAACCTATAAAATTAACTTTTAAATATTTAAAATTATTAAATATTCTAATTTCAAATAACCAAAATTCTAGGTTATTGTATTCTTCCACCCTTAAAAGAATTTCGTTCCTGAAATTACTAAGCTAGGAAAAATGCTAAATCCCATTAGCTTTTAAATCTAGTTAGTTGAAATAACTTACCAAGTCCTTATAAGTCTTTTAACTTCCTAAATCAATTTGTTGAAACCTTGTTATCACCTTCTTATTAAATCTTAAATTTCATCCATAGATTCCGACTAATATCATCCCATTTAATCATTTTAGATTATAACTCAAAATCACATTATAGTTACCAAAATTTTCTTTAAAATTTCTAAATTTTTTCTTACGCCTTAAATTTACGAAAAATCTCGCCAGCGTCTCCTTTGTGCGGCCCGATCGAAACAAATACAAATCGCCACTGCAAGGTCAAACCAATAAAATAAAACAAAAGCCAAGTGGCTCAATCAACAAAATAAACATGTACCTTTTTGTTAGGCAACCCAATTTTTCTTATGAAATCAAAGGCATCAAATTAGCTCTTGCTTTTATACATGCACCTTATTTACCCATAATACCCAACACATAGTTCACAATCACATTATTTTACATTTTCAATTTCCAACATTTACTTTGTTATGCTCGTACGATGTACATATATCATCTGTCTGCACAACCAAATTTGATCACTTGCTCGATCACACAATCTCACTTCTGAACTAGTATCGTTCGCATGACCACTCTAATGCGGACTCAGGTCTGGTACCTTGATTAGAAACCGTCATTCTCCTTGCATAGCCATATGTTATGATAGAGAATTCCAGAATCAACCAAAAATCCATATCCAGTGTACGACGTCGAAAATCGAGTGAAAAATCCTAACTCAGACCAATATAAATCATCTTGAAATCATGTATTCGAATCTGGACCAAACCGCTATGCGAAACAAATAATATACGTACAACCCATGTATTTATTTTGATTTATTTCATAGCTATCCAAACTCTTTTTATATTCACATTTGTTTTATTCACATCCATTTATTTCTTAGTCTATTCTTTCAATACAAAAATCACTCAAAAACTTTCTATCAAATTTTCTTAAGTATATTATAAACATTTCATATAACATTTTTTATGTTTACTACTACTTCACAACTTAAGTCCATATCTACAAATCAATTTCAATCCCACTTAACTCAGTTCATTTGTTTAGTTTCAATATTCAACTTTAACCGTTTTCAATTCACTAACTTATTTAATCAATTCTTTAATTAATCCATGTCCATTAGAATAATTTCATTTCAAAAATTATTGCATTCAACCTACTTATTTCATTTAGCCTAACTTAGGCTAAATTTCTTTTCAAAATTCAATCTATTTAACTTAACTAAATTTAATTCCATAGCTCAATTTCAAATTTACCTTACTTAACATTCAATTTTTAACTTTGTTTTTCTTACTGATTCTCAAAATTTATAAGTTATCAAACTTATCTTATCATATTTTAATAAAACATTCAAATGGAAATCCCAGAGTATAAACACCTTGTTCTTATTAATTTCAAATCATTTTTGAAATAATGCATATATATATATACACACACACACACAAAAGATCCCTTTGGTATATCAAATCATTCTTCTGAATTTTAAATTCAAAACTAGTTTAACAAAACTCCAATGGTAGCAAATCCTCTCTTGAAAACTCGAAAATGAATGTCGAAGATCGTACAGTCATCATCGAAATTATTTTCCAATGACCAAAGTGAGTTTAGTGCTTTCTATCTCTTTAAAATCCTTTTAAAATATTTCCATTCAAAAATATTTTCCAAATAATACTATTACTATTATTCCAAAACTTTGAAAAACCATTTCCAAAATTGACGGGATTTATTTACAAATCATATTTATAAAATATTTCTAAAATTTTCTTTTAATTTATAAATCACATTTGTAAATCATATCTGTATAATTCCATTTGGTTATATAAAATTATTTCTTTTTTTATTAGAATAATAATAACTTTTCTCAGAACACCAACAAAAATGATAATAATCAAATATTACCATTCTCTAACAACCAAGCATAACATATATACTAAAATTTTCTTAAAATTATCCCTTTATATATAAATATAATAAAGGTAAAATTATTTCATTTACCCATTTTCAAAGTAATACCATGTCGAATTACTCTTCCAAGTGTTTAGAAATCCCTATCAATATGTTATTACTTGTATTGACCAGAATCCATAAGCCACTCAATAGATCAACCAACACAATATAATTTTTTTTATATCACTAACAAATATGCCGTCACACACACAAACACACACACACACACTCAAACTCATTCTAGGGCGCTACTGACTCAATCTCTAAAGAGTAATTCCTACCAAAGCCAAGGTTCTCGCTTAACATTCAGCTCTTATACCAGTGTAACGACCGGGGATTTTCGACCCTCGACAACTGACACTAATATATCCACTGTATCATAGCTGAGCAATTGAAGGTCGGAAAACCCGATTGTTAGGGAAATAGAAATAAGGAAGAAGATAAGAAGAAAACTAAACAATATAGAATCTCATAGTCGAACGAATAATCTATAATACACCACAAATCTTTACATAAAAACAAACTATATTATGTATATATAAAAACATTAATCAGAGTATACTAACTTGTTTCAATCTGGACAGTTATTACAGCCTGTCCTTACAATTGCTGATAAACACAACAGTGAATATAGCAAAAAATAACCATCTACGTTTCTGGGCCTCTAACTCGTCTCCTGAAGCTCCAAAGCATCCAAACTAATCTGTAATGTGCCCGGTTCGACCCAAGTATTATAATAAAATAACACCGGAGTTAGTCTGGAAAACGAGCGTGAGAAAACACAACTAACTGGATTTTTAAGCTATATAAAAATCTTTGAAATCAGAAGTATCTCGTAAGACCACGCCGCACATAAAAACAGACGGGTTTTTACCTTGCGATAACCAAAACATTTCATATGAAATCCTTCTAATATATAATAGTATCTAGATATAAATACTTATTAATCTTAGCGGAAATTGTTACATTATTAAATTCCATCATACTAGGTTCTACAATCAAAGCCATAAGGCACCTATTGGAGATTGGATTCCATACTATGACAAAGTAAGGAACTACCCCCCCCGAAGGTACATCTCCAGATAAATGCACTGGGGGTCTGACAAGAACATCTTGTACCCCTGCTATATAGGACCGGCCTACCACTTGACTAGTGGTACCGAATATAATCATCCCTCCGTTAATGGGTCCCGAAGCATACAAATGAGAGATAATAACCGATCTAAATTTGGAAGGACCATACCTAACTTGGGAGTAATCCACTTGGCCTTATTGCACGCCCGATTGTTGTCATTTCCCAATTAATGAGGTCCGAAGCTACGTTTTACCTTTTTATAGCACTTCCTGCTTGGAGTGCTAATACTGCCTTCTAGGCAACAATGCAATACCAGCATTCATCCATACCAGCTCGTTCTGGGGCTGAACAAAACATTTGAGGACACCGTCTCTAATTCCATCATCTTCAAGATGTCTTTACTTCAAAACGCATTCATTGGATCTAAGTGGTTTTCAGGTAACATACCCAATCCCGGTCTCTTCGAAACAACGTTCAATAATTTTCGGTAAACTCAAACCCGGTTCCTTAGGAGATAAACAGTTAAAGATAAGATCAGAGATCACCTCCTAACCGTTAGTGGATGGTTTCCTTATCATTATCCTAGAAGAACGAAATGAGATTTATACACACATTACAACATCAAAGGAGATGACTGTGCCATATAATTCACATGTTTCTCCTAGATATTTCCGAAGTTATGTTTGGGTCCAATTTCGATAGTCGGTTAGTTAACTATCGAATAACAACATTCAGTCAAAGGTTTATTTCATAAGGAAATCAAACATTGGTTAAGTGTATAATTAATCACTAGCCTCCTTTTATAACTCTTTCATAAACAAATTTTTTTGCAAATTTCTTGTATAAGAATACTTTTATAAAAACATATCCACAATTCCTATATTTTCAATACTTAGAAAATATCCATATACTTATCTCAACGGTATAAATATATTTATACACTGAGAAAGATTCCATTTTTATTCGATTTAAAAATCATTCATAAACTCCTTCTAATTCTCTAAAATAATTTATAAACCAAATTTATGAAACTTCTGGAACCATTTATAAAACCTCTTTTATACATTTCAGTCAATTATAAATCCTCTTTATACACTTCTAAAACTCGTTTATAAATCCTTTATAATCTCTGAACCATTTATAAGCTCCTTTATAATGTCCCAGTCTTTCAACTCTATTCATAGGTCTCGAAAACCCTTATAGATTACTACAAATCTTTTACTTTAAAACATTATTATTAACAATAAACATTATAAGTAAATGAAAATTATTAACTTTAAACATCTTAATAATAATTAATAATTTCAAAATATTTTTAAATAAACAAAATTAATTAATCTTTACAGGTTTTATAAATAGCAATAATTTATTTTCAAAACCTTATTAATAATCCTTACTATTAATTTCAAACCGTAATTATTCTTGAAATAATCTGCCTTTTAATTTATTAACCTTTTATAAATTCTTAAAAACATATTAATTACACACAAATAACTTTTAAAAAATATTAAAAATAATTAAATAACTTTAAAATAATATTAATATGAACATATAACTTTAAAACAATTTTAATATAATTAAATAACTTAAAATAATATTATTATAATTAAATAACCTTAAATTAACATTGTTAATTTGCCTTTTGACAAGGTAACATACAAGCGGATTTAACCTAATCAACTGTAGAAGACATAGCATAGTCAACGAACAGACAACGCAAAATACTTAGAGTATAGATTTTGGAGAAAATAAGATGCTTGGAGTCTGCTTCAAGTCAGCTTAATGTTTGCTTCGGGTCGACAACACATTTACTCCGAGTCGGTGATAGGTATACTTTGGGTCAAGCAAGCGGCTACTTCGAGTGGATCAATCAACAACCAGGGGATTCACATCATTTAGTATCGATACGACTTCATATCCATCAACTACATCCTCTTCCTTCATATCCAATGAGAGTTGGCATCAGTTTGGATTCATCTGATGAACTACCCTCGCTTCGTATCGATCCCCCCTTCTACACATTTCGTATCGATCAGCCGAATAATCGATATGAAACCAACTCCTCCAATCGATATGAAGCAGCCCACAAAACATCAGCTCATATCCATCCTTCCAGATCTTCCAGTTCATATACATGCAACATTGGCGTACTTCGTATTGGTCATTCACTTGATCGATACGATGACAGTAGCAATTCATCAATATGAAGGGAAGGCTTCTGGTATCGATACGAAATCCACCTCTAAATGATCGATACTAATAACAAGTGCCAACATTGATCGATACAAAGCGACATATAAGCATGGATATGAAGGCGTTTTCCTAAATATTGATATGAAGAGCAATCTATATGGTGGATACGAAAAGCATGGTCAAATGATAGAAGCGATCAATTGGCATGAAAAGTGGATATCTCCTGAACAATCGCTCCACATCACGAGTATATGGTAAATCAGTACAAATTATGATCAGTTCGAGATTGATTGATACAAAGCTATTGATACAAACAATTCAGCAACATACAAATTCAACTTTGGATCGATCATAACTCAAAATCTACAAGTCCAAACATCTTCAAATTTTCACCAAAGCTTCCTTATGCACTCAACCACCACCACGATCAGTTGCAGCTCCATTCAACCATTCTTTGATCGATACGAATAAGGAGGGGATCGATCCCAATCAATCCCAAATGACCTCAGATCGACCAGGTGGGCCAACCCATGTGTCAGAATGGGTATTCCCGATATCTAAGCCAGATATTTTCAGAAAACACCTATAAATAGCAGCCCTATGCCTTCAGAAAATGGACTTTTGGTTCTTCTACGCTGTTTCTCTACTAGAACTCCATTGTAACTCGAGTATTATCAATTGTACTATTGTAAACCAGTTGAGAATCATCAATAAACATCAAATTATTCAAAGTGGACGTAGGATACAATGCCGAATCACTATAAACTCTATCTTTTTACCGCTAGCCTATTAAATTTTGAGTGTTCTTCATATCATATCCTCTACATATATTCTATTTGTGACTTGTGATTTTGAGTTGGTGCTTTCATCTACAATTGGGTGTTTGTGACCAATTTTGACACAAACATTTTGGTGCTTTCACTGAGAAGGCTAGCACTCAGGGATTCTGAAGCTTGGATTTTGGATTTGAAGGCTTAGGAACTTGGATATGGAAAGCTGTGACGAAGAAATCTACAAGGAGACAAAGAGCAGAAAGGAGTCATCATGAAGGAAGTCAGGAGGCTTCTTCAAGAGCTAATCAGACTTCAGTTTTCGTCACTACAGATGAAATGGAAACGGTGATGGAGGCCATGCAGGAAGGGATGCTGAAAAAGCAGGAGGAAATGATGCAGAACCTACTCAGTAGGTTGGACAAGCTGGAGTGTAGAATCGAGAGAATGAAGTAGCTTGAACAGAAGGAATCCAGAACCAAAGTCAGGGACATGGAGTCATCAGGATTCAAGATAGAGTAGGAACATCGAGAGTGGCCCCCGAGCTAGGGGCACACCTCCGAATCATGTTGACCCAATTCCAGGCAGGATATCAGGCAGTACCATGCAATTTGGTATTTATAGAGGAATAAATGCTCGTCCAGAGAAGCAGATTCCTGCATTCCCTCATGAACTCAGGGGGTATATCGAAGGCATTAGACAAGGACCACAACATGATGACTGTGACGCCCCACCTCTATACCCACGCTAGACAAGAACATTACGGTGAATGTTGTTGACTAGCACGGAGAATAAGGCTGTTGAGGAGCGACCATCCGTGTAATTACTTTGTGCGAGCATCGATATGTCAGATAGTATAACATGCAATACTTTATCAAGAGGAAATCCGACATACCGACACAAACTCAAAGCTACTACATAGTGGCTATAATATCTTCGGAAACAAATACAGAAATAAACATAACACAAATCAATCACAGACAATTCATATCACAAAGGCGGAAATAGATATGAATACTACCCATGAAAGTGTATATCAGAGTAGTGGTCTAAAAAGATCCACAATATCACAAAAGAATAGTTACATGAACTACACAAAAGAATAAGTATACATTATGGAGTCTATATCTCAAATGTATACAACAAAAACTACTAATCTAAGTAGTTAACCAAAAGTCAGAGGAATCAATCCCAAGAGAGAAGTCAAGCAGAAGCACCTGTTACATCTCGGTCTGACCCGAGTATTATTTAATAAGAAAATAATAAACGGATCAGTCTAGCTATAAATATCAGGTGAAACGATATTGAATAAGAGATATGACTAAACACATAATAATCACTATGCCAAGCTGTGATATATATAAGTAATTGAAAATCAACAAGAGATTAATCAATATCACCAAATCTACACAAGAATCAAAGAAATGTCATACTCCTTATTTCGTTCACCAAACCACAAATATTGAATATTATATCAAAGTCAATCACAAAAGTCAATGACACACAAATTCACCAATACACAAATATTGATAAAACTTATCAATGGAAATCACGAAAATTGGTGAAGCACAAATTCTAGAAATCATCGTAAGAAATCCAGTAAATGACACACAAATTCACCTATGCACAAAAATTGATAAATCATATCAATAGAAATCACAAAAATAGGTGAAGAAGGAAATTCCAGAATTCGACACACGAAAACCAGAAATCACACAAAATAGGGGGGAGGCCTATCACACGAACGGGAGCATGAAAACTCACAACAGCTGTAACACATGAACGAGAAGCTATCTCATGGTAGCTAGCCATTAATTTGACACACGAATGGTCCGAAGACCTGACACACGAATGGTCCAAAGACCGTGGGTTGCTACCCCACCAATTTGAGTCGAAACTCCACAAAACGGGGTTTAGTCTCCCGCGCAGTCAAAGAGACATCGCACATTAGTAGTCTAAATCACAAAAATGACCGTCATGATCATCGAGAAGTGTCAATTACACTAAGCTAGTAAATATATGAGTTTAGCTTCATGTCCCATAACCACTTGCTTAACTTAAATATTTACGAACAAACTGTAGATCTCCACTATAAAATTGTCACAAGAGATTCAATCGAACAAGTCCAAGAATTAACCGACAAAGTGAACGCAAGCATTTCATACCACTTGTTTTACTAAGTCGTTTAATTAGATTTCTCATACGAGTGAGGTAAAGGTTTATATATATACACTAATAGATTGGAAAACGGTTTTATAAACGAATTTGGTATTAAAATAGTATTGAAATCGTTTGAGGAAAGAGTTTGATATTTACTACTAGTATAGAAAACCTTTATATTTTTAAAGTGACAAAACACAAAGAAGATTGTAGGAACAATCAATCACTAAAATTCACATACGAAGATGTGAATAAAAATCCAAAGAAATCGATACCGAATCCATCAAAATGGATATTCCCAAAAATCACGATGAAAATGTCATCAAAGTCCGTAATAAATGATAACAACAAAAAGGGAATCAACATGAATCGATTAAAGTTGGACATATACTCAAAAACAGCGAAAATAGGCAAAACTGCACATTTCAGACATCTAGGGGAATGTCCAGACGTCTGGTTTTGGTTTCTGGAAATATTCCAGAAAACCAACCAGACGTCTGAAAACGCAAATCAGACGTCTAACCTTATTCCAGACGTCTGAAACAATAATTCAGATGTCTGAAATTAGTCACTGCCTTATTTATTCTTCTGTCGTATTTTATTTTTCTCCAGGTTGCAAAACCAGACGTCTGGCATTGGTCTCCAGACGTCTGAAAACCTAGTAAGGGCAACAATTTGCCTAGGCCATATGGCCCAAATGATGTCGAGAGCGATCGAGCGAGCAATGACGACTAAGGATTTACGTCAAATGACAGCCCGGCCTTATAGGCTCTTCGATACACCCGAAATATCGTAATCAAACATCCATAAAAGGATTTTTACAAAAATTGGAATATTCACCCATTCGATCCAAATCAAAGCAAATTAATATGCACAAATGCTACGAATTCATACCTAACCACAAAGATGGATATAGACATAGATGTGAGATAAAAATCTCACCTTTTCACAAAATCAAACAAGAAGAAGCTTGAAAGCAAATGGAGAATCAACCTCTCTTCAACACAACCCAATTGAGCTTGAATCTAAGCTCAAAAACAAGAACATTCCCAAAATTAGGTTTAGGAATTTCTGAAATTGGTAAGAGAATAAGTTGGGGAAGAAGAAGAGAAGCTTACCAATGGGTTCTTCTTGAGTTTGGAGCTAGGAATTTGATTTGCAAGAGAAACTAGGGTTTTGGAGTTTTTAATTTCCAATCTCTCCCACCATTAATGTTATAAAAACTGAAAAGAGAAGAGAATGAGGGTGAGTGGGGAAGAGTGGCTCAGATTTGAGCATAAGTTAACATAAGGCTGAGCCCAAAACCAAACCCAAAGTGAAAAGTAGCAAAAATCAACTTTCTCTAAACATATCGAAGCTTATACTCAAAAAGGTCGCAAACGGCATTTTAAACTCAATGGGAGTGGTCCCGAGTCCTAATTCGACCGTATGCAAAAAGTAGCTTTTCGGACTAAAATCCGACTAACGATAAAATATTTAAATATAAAATCGATCAATATGCGGGTTGTTACAGACTCCCCTCCTTAAAGAAATTGCGTCCTCGCAATATTTAAGAAGAGAACATAAAGTAACAACCATAAAAGCATATTCAATCACAAAAGAAACTTGAAATAAGAAGTTCACCTCAAAGAGCACGAGAAAGTAAGTCCGGATGTGTTCGCTCGATGTACTCTTTAGATTCCCAAGAACAATCCTTAGGATTTGAAGACCATTGAACTTTAACAAGCGGAACATCTTTATTTCGAAGTCGTTTGACTTCCGAAGCAATGATACGAATAAGATGTTGTTCATAAGTTAAATTAGGCGAAACTTCAATCTCTTCCACAACACCGGGCTCAAGAACAGAATCGGAATTTCAAAGACATTTCCGAAGTTGAGAAACGTGAAAACGTCATGGATAGCAGAAAATTGAGCCGGTAATAAAAGGCGATAAGCCATGGAACCAATACGTTCAATGATAGGAAATGGTCCAATATATCGAGGCGCCAATTTTCCCGATTGACTGAAACGTACAACACCTTTCATAGGTGAAACACGAATGAACACAAGATCTCCCTCAGAAAATTCTAACTTCCTTCTCCGGTTATCGGCATAGGATTTTTGTCTACTCTGGGCTTCTTTCATCCTATGACGAATAAGATCAATCTTTTCTGTGGAATCACGAATAAAATCTGGACCTAAAACCAGCTTCTCACCGGCCTCAAGCCAACAAGAAGGAGATCGGCATGGCCTTCCATAGAGTGCCTCAAAAGGTTCCATACCAATACTAGATTGGAAGCTATTATTATAGGAAAATTCAACAAGTGAAACATGATCTTCCCAACTTCCACCAAAATCAAGAACACACGCATGAAGAAGATCTTCAAGAGTTTGATTCACACGCTCGGTTTGTCCATCGGACTGGGGGTGATAAGCGGTGCTAAAATTAAGCTTCGTTCCCAAAGCTTTTTGAAGACTCTTCCAAAATCCACTAGTAAACAATGGATCATGATCGCTAACAATAGAAGTAGGAACTCCATGCAATTTAACAATTTCTTTGATAAAGAGCTTGGCCAAGAGAGGAACGGTTCGGTTAGACCGAACGGGAATAAAATGGGCGGATTTAGTAAGTCTATCAACGATCACCCATAAGCTATCATGACCCGAACGAGAACGGGGAAGTCCATCAATAAAATCCATGGAAATTTGATCCCACTTCCAAATAGGAATTTCTAAAGGTTGCAATAACCCACCGGGCCTTTGATGTTCGGCTTTAACGAGTTGGCAAGTCATGCAACGCTTAACGAAGTTAGCGATGTCAAGTTTCATTCCCTCCCAATAATAAAGTCGCTTCATATCTGCGTACATTTTACTACTACCGGGATGAATGATAAATTTAGAATGATGGGAATCTTCCAAAATATCTTTACGAAGATCACCAATATTTGGCACAACAAGTCTACCAAATTTCCGAATGCCGCCACGAGAATTGATATCAAAGTCTTTCAAACCTTCAATATCAATTTTATCCTTAATATTTTGGCCAAGAAGAGCCAATTTGGGATCTAGCCTTTGAGCTTCAAGAATGCGGTCTAAAAGAGAAGGATGAGCCTCAAGGCTACATAAAACAAATGCTGAGCATAAATCGAATACGCGGTCTCGAATCTCACAAGTGGATAAGATCTCGAGATCGTTCCATTCGGATATCATCATAGAAACAACAGCTTGTTGTTTACGACTAAGAGCATCGGCGACACGATTACCCATACCGGGAGTATAAAGAATATCAAGATCATAAGGAGCAAGGAACTCGAGCCAACGTTGTTGACGCAAATTAAGTTCCTTTTGAGAAAACAAATATTTCAATGACTTATGATCGGTATAAAGAACAAATTTCTCTCCTAAAAGATAATGACGCCAAATCCGGAGAGCAAAAACAATAGCCGCGAGTTCTAAATCATGAGTGGCATATCTAGACTCGGCAGGCTTCTATTGCCTAGAAGCATAAGCAATAACACGTTCTCTTTGCATAAGAACGGCACCCAAACCAACGCGACCAGCATCGGTATAAACAACGAAATCTTGATTCCCCTCGGGAATAACAAGAATAGGAGCATCAGAAAGGAGTCCTTTCAATTTCTGAAAAGAAGCTACACATTTGTCCGACCAAATGTATTTAATACCTTTCTTCGTTAAGCTAATTAGAGGCACGGCAACCTTAGAAAAGTCTTTGATAAAACGGCGGTAATAACCTGCCAATCCAAGAAAACTACGAACCTCCGTCACACTCTCCGGTCTCTTCCAATCTTGAATCGCTTCAATCTTTGAAGGATCCACGGAAATTCCGGATTCGGAAATAATATGACCGAGAAACTTCACACGAGACTGCCAAAAGTGGCGTTTAGAAAATTTTGCCTTTAATTGATTACTCCTAAGAGTTTCTAACACAATCCGAAGATGTTTTTCATGCTCCTCCTCGGTTTTTGAATACACAAGAATATCATCGATAAAGATGAGAACAAACCGGTCGAGAAAGTCTTTGAAAACTCTATTCATAAGGTCAACGAAATAGGCCGGGGCATTCGTCAGACCAAATGGCATAACAAGCCATTCATAAGATCCATACCGAGTACGGAACGATGTCAAAGGAATACTATCCTCTGCAATACGAAGCTGATGAAATCCAGTAGCTAAGTCTAATTGTGAAAAGACCTTAGCACCACTAAGCTGATCGAATAGATCATCAATCCGAAGTAAAGGGTATTTATTTTCGATAGTAAGATCATTAAGCTTGCGGTAGTCAACGCAAAGCCTAAGTGTTCCATCGGATTTCTTCACGAAAATAGCCGAAGCTCCCCAAGGCGAGGAACTAGAGCGAATAAGTTGCTTCGTCTCCAATTCAGATAATTGTTTACGCATCTCCTCGTTTTATTTATTGGACATACGATACGGAGGGAGAGTGATAGGTTGAGCTCCAGGAATAAGATTAATTCTGAACTCAATTGCTCGCTTAGGTGGTAATCCTAAAACGGGCTCGAATATGTCGGAAAATTCACGAACGACGTGAATAAGAGAAATAATATCACCCTCATCGTCATCATCGTCATCACGAGGATTTAAAGAATATAAAGATGCAACCAAAGCGGAATCCGAATCTTTAAGATTAATAGAAATCTACTTAACAGATTGAGGATGTCGAAGATGAATAGTCCGCTCAGGACATAGGATATGAGCTTCATAACGGTTAAGCCAATCCATTCCCAAAATCATTCCAAAGCCTAAATAACGCATGACATGCAAATCGGCTAGGAAAGGAAAATCACACAAAATAATTTCGACATCTTTACACAATAAACTGATTGTTGCGGATCCACCAACCGGATTCGCAATTCTCAAAGAAGTCATCAAACACAAAACATCCAAAGAAAAAGTATCAACAAGTTCTTTTGATATAAAAGAACGGGACGCACCCGTATCAAAAAGAACTCGAATAGGATGATCACGAAATAAAATAATTCCATCCAGAATAGAATGAGAATACCTTGACCACGAGATGTGTTGCCAGGGGCTTGAGCAACATTAAGCTTTCCCTCCTTCCTATTTTGAATTTTGGGACATGCATGCATAAAATGGTCCGGGCTCTTGCAATAGCGACAAGTACGAGGCTTTGAACACTTGTTCGCAAAATGGTCTTTCGAACCACAATTATAGCATTTCCCTTGAGTAGAGGAAAAGGTCTTTTCAGCAGGAGTTGCTTGCCTCCCTTTCTTATTGGGATAAGGGCCTTTGAATTTGTTTGGCCTCTTCTTGTTATTGTTGAAGTTTGGTTTGGAACCCACCACTTCAACATCATTCTCTCTATCCGCCTCTTCAAGACGAAGAGCGATATCAACGAGTTTGTCGAAAGAAACTTCTAATTTTAGAAGTAATGGCTTCTTGAGACTTTTCTTTAAGCCATAAACAAATCTCTGATTCTTCTTCAGAGGGGTGTTGATGTATTCCACCCCATATTTGGAAAGCGACTCGAAGGAGGCGACGTAATCAGTCACGAAGGACTCACCTTGAACAAGGTCTATAAATCGTCGAGCCAATGTCACTTTCTCAGCTTTCGGTATGAATTTCAACTCGAAGCGTTCTCGGAATTTCTCCCAAGTGAGATCCGCTTCATTAGCTTCAGAAATAAGAAGCTCGTACCAGTCCAATGCTCTTTCTCCGAGCATACTTGAGGCCACCTGAACTCGGTGAAGGTCAATAAGATTCATGCGAGAAAAGATTCGATCGCATGACCTTAGCCAAGCCTGTACTTCAATAACAGTTTTGGAACCTTTGAACGGCTCCCCACCCAAATTAGTGTAATCTTTACACAAGCGTGCAAATCCCGACTTTGGGTGAGTAGGTTCCGGGTTAGCTCCAGCTGCTTGAGCATTTGTCACTAAATCAAGAAGCTGTTGAGCAGTCATAAAAACTCCATCTTGGGGTGGAGTGCTAGATGGCACGGCTCTGGGGCGGCCTGGTCTAGACATTTCTCTTCCTTTAGAAAGAAAGAAGAAGAAGAAAAAGGTTATTCACCAAATTGAATATCAAGCAATCTTGATAGATAAACAAGGAATCATAAGGAAAATAGGATGAATCGGTATGAAGACTCGAATTAAATCCTAAAGCACGACTCCTAAGATGGACTTAGGACAATGATCCTTGTTATAATATTCCATATTGTTCCGAAGTTTGGCTCTGATACCAAGCTGTGATAAATAAGTAATTGAAAATCAACAAGAGATTAATCAATATCACAATAATCTACTCAAGATAAAAAGGAATGTCATACTCCTAATTTCATTCACCAAGCCACAATAAATGACATATATATCAATGCCCATCGTAAAAGTTAGTGAAACACAAATTCCAGAAATCATCTCAAGAAATCTAGTAAATGACACACAAATTCACCTATGCACAAAAATTGATAAATCATATCAATAGAAATCACAAAAATAGGTGAAGACGGAAATTCCAGAATTCGACACACGAAAACCAGAAATCACACAAAATAGGGGGGAGGCCTATCACACGAACGGGAGCATGAAAACTCACAACAGCTATAACACATGAACGAGAAGCTATCCCATGGTAGCTAGCCATTAATTTGACACACGAATGGTCCGAAGACCTGACACACGAATGGTCCAAAGACCGTGGGTTGCTACCCCACCAATTTGAGTCGAAACTCCACAAAACGGGGTTTAGTCTCCCGCGCAGTCAAAGAGACATCGCACATTGCTAGTCTAAATCACAAAAATGATCGTCATGATCATTGAGAAGTGTCAATTACACTAAGCTAGTAAATATATGAGTTTAGCTTCATGTCCCATAACCACTTGCTTAACATAAATATTTACGAACAAACTGTAGATCTCCACTATAAAATTGTCACAAGAGATTCAATCGAACAAGTCCAAGAATTAACCGATAAAGTGAACGCAAGCGTTTCATACCACTTGTTTTACTAAGTCGTTTAATTAGATTTCTCATACGAGTGAGGTAAAGGTTTATATATATACATACTAATAGATTGGAAAACGGTTTTATAAACGAATTTGGTATTAAAATAGTATTGAAATCGTTTGAGGAAAGAGTTTTGATATTTACTACTAGTATAGAAAACCTTTATATTTTTAAAGTGACAAAACATAAAGAAGATTGTAGGAACAATCAATCACTAAAATTCACATACGAAGATGTGAATAAAAATCCAAAGAAATCGATACCGAATCCATCAAAATGGATATTCCCAAAAATCACGATGAAAATGTCATCAAAGTCCATAATAAATGATAACAACAAAAAGGGAATCAACACGAATCGATTAAAGTTGGACATATACTCAAAAACAGCGAAAATAGGCAAAACTGCACATTTCAGACGTCTGGGGAAATGTCCAGACGTTTGGTATTGGTTTCTGGAAATATTCCAGAAAACCAACCAGACGTCTGAAAACGCAAATCAGACGTCTAACCTTATTCCAGACGTCTGAAACAATAATTCAGACGTCTGAAATTAGCCACTGCCTTATTTATTCTTCTGCCGTATTTTATTTTTCTCCAGGTTGCAAAACCAGACGTCTGGCATTGGTCTCCAGACGTCTGAAAACCTGGTAAGGGCAACAATTTGCCTAGGCCATATGGCCCAAACGATGTCGGGAGCGATCGAGCGAGCAATGACGACTAAGGATTTACGTCAAATGACAGCCCGACCTTATAGGCTCTTCGATACACCCCAAATATCGTAATCAAACATCCATAAAAGGATTTTCACAAAAATTGGAATATTCACCCATTCGATCCAAATCAAAAGCAAATGAATATGCACAAATGTTACGAATTCATACCTAACCACAAAGATGGATATAGACATAGATGTGAGATAAAAATCTGACCTTTTCACAAAATCAAACAAGAAGAAGCTTGAAAGCAAATGGAGAATCACCTCTCTTCAACACAACCCAATTGTGTTTGAATCTAAGCTCAAAAACAAGAACATTCCCAAAATTAGGTTTAGGAATTTCTGAAATTGGTAAGAGAATAAGTTGGAGAAGAAGAAGAGAAGCTTACCAATGGGTTCTTCTTGAGTTTGGAGCTAGGAATTTGATTTGCAAGAGAAACTAGGGTTTTGGAGTTTTTAATTTCCAATCTCTCCCACCATTAATGTTATAAAAACTGAAAAGAGAAGAGAATGAGGGTGAGTGGGGAAGAGTGGCTCAGATTTGAGCATAAGTTAACATAGGGCTGAGCCCAAAACCAAACCCAAAGTGAAAAGTAGCAAAAATCAACTTTCTCCAAACATATCGAAGCTTATACTCAAAAAGGTCGCAAACGGCATTTTAAACTCAATGGGAGTGGTCCCGAGTCCTAATTCGACCGTATGCAAAAAGTAGCTTTTCGGACTAAAATCCGACTAACGATAAAAATATTTAAATAAAATATTTAAATATAAAATCGATAAATATGCGGGTTGCTACAGACTCCCCTCCTTAAAGAAATTGCGTCCTCGCAATATTTAAGAAGAGAACATAAAGTAACAACCATAAAAGCATATTCAATCACAAAAGAAACTTGAAATAAGAAGTTCACCTCAAAGAGCACGAGAAAGTAAGTCCGGATGTGTTCGCTCGATGTACTCTCTAGATTCCCAAGAACAATCCTTAGGATTTGAAGACCATTGAACTTTAACAAGCGGAACATCTTTATTTCGAAGTCGTTTGACTTCCGAAGCAATGATACGAATAGGATGTTGCTCATAAGTTAAATTAGGCGAAACTTCAATCTCTTCCACAACACCGGGCTCAAGAACAGAATCGGAATCTCGAAGACATTTCCGAAGTTGACAAACGTGAAACACGTCATGGATAGCAGAAAATTAAGCCGGTAATAAAAGGCGATAAGCCATGCAACCAATACGTTCAATGATAGGAAATGGCCCAATATATCGAGGCACCAATTTTCCCGATTGACTGAAACGTACAACACCTTTCATAGGTGAAACACAAATGAACACAAGATCTCCCTCAGAAAATTCTAACTTCCTTCTCCGGTTATCGGCATAGGATTTTTGTCTACTCTGGGCTTCTTTCATCCTATGACGAATAAGATCAATCTTTTCTGTGGAATCACGAATAAAATCTGGACCTAAAACCAGCTTCTCACCGGCCTCAAGCCAACAAGAAGGAGATCGACATGGCCTTCCATAGAGTGCCTCAAAAGGTGCCATACCAATACTAGATTGGAAGCTATTATTATAGGAAAATTCAACAAGTGAAACATAATCTTCCCAACTTCCACCAAAATCAAGAACACACGCACGAAGAAGATCTTCAAGAGTTTGATTCACACGCTCGGTTTGTCCATCGGACTGGGGGTGATAAGCGGTGCTAAAATTAAGCTTCGTTCCCAAAGCTTTTTGAAGACT
Organism: Allium cepa; assembly: GCA_030765085.1. Classification (NCBI taxonomy): domain Eukaryota; kingdom Viridiplantae; phylum Streptophyta; class Magnoliopsida; order Asparagales; family Amaryllidaceae; genus Allium; species Allium cepa. The sequence continues at coordinate 517,711,209 of CM060938.1, forward strand.
CTTCCAAAATCCACTAGTAAACAATGGATCACGATCGCTAACAATAGAAGTAGGAACTCCATGCAATTTAACAATTTCTTTGATAAAGAGCTTGGCCAAGAGAGGAACGGTTCGGTTAGACCGAACGGGAATAAAATGGGCGGATTTAGTAAGTCTATCAACGGTCACCCATAAGCTATCATGACCCGAACGAGAACGGGGAAGTCCGTCAATAAAATCCATGGAAATTTGATCCCAGTTCCAAATAGGAATTTCTAAAGGTTGCAATAACCCACCGGGCCTTTGATATTCGGCTTTAACGAGTTGGCAAGTCATGCAACGCTTAACGAAGTTAGCGATGTCAAGTTTCATTCTCTCCCAATAATAAAGTTGCTTCATATCTACGTACATTTTACTACTACCGGGATGAATGGTAAATTTAGAATGATGGGAATCTTCCAAAATATCTTTACGAAGATCACCAATATTTGGCACGACAAGTCTACCAAATTTTCGAATGCCGCCACGAGAATCGATATCAAAGTCTTTCAAACCTTCAATATCAATTTTATCCTTAATATTTTGGCCAAGAAGAGCCAATTCGGGATCTACCCTTTGAGCTTCAAGAATGCAGTCTAAAAGAGAAGGATGAGCCTCAAGGCTACATAAAACAAATGCTGAGCATAAATCGGATACGCGGTCTCGAATCTCACAAGTGGATAAGATCTCGAGATCGTTCCATTCGGATATCATCATAGAAACAACAGCTTGTTGTTTACGGCTAAGAGCATCGGCGACACGATTGCCCTTACCGGGAGTATAAAGAATATCAAGATCATAAGGAGCAAGGAACTCGAGCCAACGTTGTTGACGCAAATTAAGTTCCTTTTGAGAAAACAAATATTTCAATGACTTATGATTGGTATAAAGAACAAATTTCTCTCCTAAAAGATAATGACGCCAAATCCGGAGAGCAAAAACAATAGCCGCGAGTTCTAAATCATGAGTAGCATATCTAGACTCGGCAGGCTTCAATTGCCTAGAAGCATAAGCAATAACACGTTCTCTTTGCATAAGAACGGCACCCAAACCAACGCGACTAGCATCGGTATAAACAACGAAATCTTGATTCCCCTCGGGAATAACAAGAATAGGAGCATCAGAAAGGAGTCCTTTCAATTTCTGAAAAGAAGCTTCACATTTGTCCGACCAAATGTATTTAATACCTTTCTTCATTAAGCTAGTGAGAGGCACGACAACCTTAGAAAAGTCTTTGATAAAACGGCGGTAATAACCTGCCAATCCAAGAAAACTACGAATCTCCGTCACACTCTCCGGTCTCTTCCAATCTTGAATCGCTTCAATCTTTGAAGGATCCATGGAAATTTCGGATTCGGAAATAATATGACCGAGAAACTTCACACGAGACTGCCAAAAGTGGCGTTTAGAAAATTTTGCCTTTAATTGATTACTCCTAAGAGTTTCTAACACAATCCGAAGATGTTTTTCATGCTCCTCCTCGGTTTTTGAATACACAAGAATATCATCGATAAAGATGAGAACAAACCGGTTGAGAAAGTCTTTGAAAACTCTATTCATAAGGTCAACGAAATAGGCCGGGGCATTCGTCAGACCAAATGGCATAACAAGCCATTCATAAGATCTATACCGAGTACGGAACGATGTCAAAGGAATACTATCCTCTGCAATACGAAGCTGATGAAATCCAGTAGCTAAGTCTAATTTTGAAAAGACCTTAGCACCACTAAGCTGATCGAATAGATCATCAATCCGAGGTAAAGGATATTTATTTTTGATAGTAAGATCATTAAGCTTGCGGTAGTCAACGCAAAGCCTAAGTGTTCCATCGTATTTCTTCACGAAAATAGCCGAAGCTCCCCAAGGCGAGGAACTAGAGCGAATAAATTGCTTCGTCTCCAATTCAGATAATTGTTTACGCATCTACTCGTTTTCTTTATTGGACATACGATACGGAGGGCGAGTGATAGGTTGAGCTCCAGGAATAAGATTAATTCTGAACTCAATTGCTCGCTTAGGTCGTAATCCAAAAACGAGCTCGAATATGTCGGAAAATTCACGAACGACGTGAATAAGAGAAATAATATCACCCTCATCGTCATCATTGTCATCACGAGGATTTAAAGAATATAAAGATGCAACCAAAGCGGAATCCGAATCTTTAAGATTAATAGAAATCTGCTTAACAGATTGAGGATGTCGAAGATGAATAGTCCGCTCAGGACATAGGATATGAGCTTCATAACGGTTAAGCCAATCCATTCCCAAAATCATTCCAAAGCCTAAATAACGCATGACATGCAAATCGGCTAGGAAAGGAAAATCACACAAAATAATTTCGACATCTTTACACAATAAACTGATTGTTGCGGATCCACCAACCGGATTCCCAATTCTCAAAGAAGTCATCAAACACAAAACATCCAAAGAAAAAGTATCAACAAGTTCTTTTGGTATAAAAGAATGGAAAGCACCCGTATCAAAAAGAACTCGAATAGGATGATCACGAAATAAAATAATTCCATCCAGAATAGAATGAGAAATACCTTGACCACGAGATGTGTTGCCAGGGGCTTGAGCAACATTAAGCTTTCCCTCCTTCCTATTTTGAAGTTTGGGACATGCATGCATAAAATGGTCCGGGCTCTTGCAATAGCGACAAGTACGAGGCTTTGAACACTTGTTTGCAAAATGGTCTTTCGAACCACAATTATAGCATTTCCCTTGAGTAGAGGAAAAGGTCTTTTCAGCAGGAGTTGCTTGCCTCCCTTTCTTATTGGGATAAGGGCCTTTGAATTTGTTTGGCCTCTTCTTGTTATTGTTGAAGTTTGCTTTGGAACCCACCACTTCAACATCATTCTCTCTATCCGCCTCTTCAAGACGAAGAGCGATATCAACGAGTTGGTCGAAAGAAACTTCTAATTTTAGAAGTAATGGCTTCTTGAGACTTTTGTTTAAGCCATAAACAAATCTCCGATTCTTCTTCAGAGGGGTGTTGATGTATTCCACCCCATATTTGGAAAGCGACTCGAAGGAGGCGACGTAATCAGTCACGAAGGACTCACCTTGAACAAGGTCTATAAATCGTCGAGCCAATGTCACTTTCTCAGCTTCCGGTACGAATTTCAACTCGAAGCGTTCTCGGAATTTCTTCCAAGTGAGATCCGCTTCATTAGCTTCAGAAATAAGAAGCTCGTACCAGTCCAATGCTCTTTCTCGGAGCATACTTGAGGCCACCTGAACTCGGTGATGGTTAATAAGATTCATGCGAGAAAAGATTCGATCGCATGACCTTAGCCAAGCCTGTACTTGAATAACAGCTTCGGAACCTTTGAACGGCTCCCCACCCAAATTAGTGTAATCGTTACACAAGCGTGCAAATCCCGACTTTGGGTGAGTAGGTTCCGGGTTAGCTCCAGCTGCTTGAGCATTTGTCACTAAATCAAGAAGCTGTTGAGCAGTCATAAAAACTCCATCTTGGGGTGGAGTGCTAGATGGCACGGCTCTGGGGCGGCCTGGTCTAGACATTTCTCTTCCTTTAGAAAGAAAGAAGAAGAAGAAAAAGGTTATTCACCAAATTGAATATCAAGCAATCTTGATAGATAAACAAGGAATCATAAGGAAAATAGGATGAATCGGTACGAAGACTCGAATTAAATCCTAAAGCACGACTCCCAAGATGGACTTAGGACAATGATCCTTGTTATAATATTCCATATTGTTCCGAAGTTTGGCTCTGATACCAAGCTGTGATAAATAAGTAATTGAAAATCAACAAGAGATTAATCAATATCACAATAATCTACTCAAGATAAAAAGGAATGTCATACTCCTAATTTCATTCACCAAGCCACAATAAATGACATATATATCAATGCCCATCGTAAAAGTTGGTGAAACACAAATTCCAGAAATCATCTCAAGAAATCCAGTAAATGACACATAAATTCACCTATGCACAAAAATTGATAAATCATATCAATAGAAATCACAAAAATAGGTGAAGAAGGAAATTCCAGGATTCGACACACGAAAACCAGAAATCACACAAAATAGGGGGGAGGCCTATCACAAGAACGGGAGCATGAAAACTCACAACAGCTGTAACACATGAACGAGAAGCTATCTCATGGTCTAGCCAATAATTTGACACACGAATGGTCCGAAGACCTGACACACGAATGGTCCAAAGACCGTGGGTTGCTACCCCACCAATTTGAGTCAAAACTCCACAAAACGGGGTTTAGTCTCCCGCGCAGTCAAAGAGACATCGCACATTGCTAGTCTAAATCACAAAAATGATCGTCATGATCATCGAGAAGTGTCAATTACACTAAGCTAGTAAATATATGAGTTTAGCTTCATGTCCCATAACCACTTGCTTAACTTAAATATTTACGAACAAACTGTAGATCTCCACTATAAAATTGTCACAAGAGATTCAATCGAACAAGTCCAAGAATTAACCGACAAAGTGAACGCAAGCGTTTCATACCACTTGTTTTACTAAGTCGTTTAATTAGATTTCTCATACGAGTGAGGTAAAGGTTTATATATATACTAATAGATTGGAAAACGGTTTTATAAACGAATTTGGTATTAAAATAGTATTGAAATCGTTTGAGGAAAGAGTTTTGATATTTACTACTAGTATAGAAAACCTTTATATTTTTAAAGTGGCAAAACACAAAGAAGATTGTAGGAACAATCAATCACTAAAATTCACATACGAAGATATGAATAAAAATCCAAAGAAATCGATACCGAATCCATCAAAATGGATATTCCCAAAAATCACGATGAAAATGTCATCAAAGTCCATAATAAATGATAACAACAAAAAGGGAATCAACACGAATCGATTAAAGTTGGACATATACTCAAAAACAGCGAAAATAGGCAAAACTGCACATTTCAGACGTCTGGGGGAATGTCCAGACGTCTGGTTTTGGTTTCTGGAAATATTCCAAAAAACCAACCAGACGTCTGAAAACGCAAATCAGACGTCTAACCTTATTCCAGACGTCTGAAACAATAATTCAGACGTCTGAAATTAGCCACTGCCTTATTTATTCTTCTGCCGTATTTTATTTTTCTCCAGGTTGCAAAACCAGACGTCTGGCATTGGTCTCCAGACGTCTGAAAACCTGGTAAGGGCAATAATTTGCCTAGGCCATATGGCCCGAACGATGTCGGGAGCGATCGAGCGAGCAATGACGACTAAGGATTTACGTCAAATGACAGCCCGGCCTTATAGGCTCTTCGATACACCCCAAATATCGTAATCAAACATCCATAAAAGGATTTTCACAAAAAATGGAATATTCACCCATTCGATCCAAATCAAAAGCAAATGAATATGCACAAATGTTATGAATTCATACCTAACCACAAAGATGGATATAGACATAGATGTGAGATAAAAATCTCACCTTTTCACAAAATCAAACAAGAAGAAGCTTGAAAGCAAATGGAGAATCAACCTCTCTTCAACACAACCCAATTGAGCTTGAATCTAAGCTCAAAAACAAGAACATTCCCAAAATTAGGTTTAGGAATTTCTGAAATTGGTAAGAGAATAAGTTGGAGAAGAAGAAGAGAAGCTTACCAATGGGTTCTTCTTGAGTTTGGAGCTAGGAATTTGATTTGCAAGAGAAACTAGGGTTTTGGAGTTTTTAATTTCCAATCTCTCCCACCATTAGTGTTATAAAAACTGAAAAGAGAAGAGAATGAGGTGAGTGGGGAAGAGTGGCTCAGATTTTAGCATAAGTTAACATAGGGCTGAGCCCAAAACCAAACCCAAAGTGAAAAGTAGCAAAAATCAACTTTCTTCAAACATATCGAAGCTTATACTCAAAAAGGTCGCAAACGTCATTTTAAACTCAATGGGAGTGGTCCCGAGTCCTAATTCGACCGTATGCAAAAAGTAGATTTTCGGACTAAAATCCGACTAACGATAAAATATTTAAATATAAAATCGATAAATATGCGGGTTGTTACGATGACAGTGATAGATTGGTAGAGAGGGTTAGACGTGCCATGAGAGGAGGATTTTTGAATAGAGATCTAGAAGATGTGAACAGGAGCCCTTTCACTCCCACAATTAGGCAGGCTAGGAATCCACCTGAGTTTAAGCTACCAACACTAGAGATGTATGATAGAAGGATAGACCCTACTGTTTATCTGACAAGGTATATGAGGCATATGGAGGTACTGGGGGCATCGGAGGAAGTCATGGCATGGTGTTTCCCATTGTATTTGATACATATAGAAGTGCTTTGGTTCAGACAATTAGAAACCGATTCCATTGGAACATGGACCGAGTTGATTGAGAAGTCTATGAGGCAGTCCAAAGCTCACATCTTGAGGCCAAGAATGTGATGAGTTTGAGAACACCTAAGCAGAAAATTGGGAAATCTTTGAGGAGCTTTCTAACATGATTCAATGCAGATATGACATCGTTGGATCGACCAGATCCATCCATATTCCATGGTTCTGATGGCAGCTGTATCTGGCATAGCCGATGGCACGAAATTCAAGAATTCATTGATAAGGGATCCACCTATGGACTTGGGAGAGTTCTACCATGAGGTGGAAAGGTTTCTGTGGTAGCAAGATGCGAAGGCTGAGAGAGAGGAAGGATATGAAGTTGATGTTTATGCGGTCAAAAGCAGGGATCCGTCTGGAAAAAACTCGAACAAGGATGAAGGAAAACGCAAAGCAGATAATGGATTTGACGAGTCAAAGCGACCACGAAAGGAGCCAAGATTTACCTCTTATTCGGAGTTAAGAAAGACATTTAAGCGAATATATCAAGACATAAGGGGGCAGGTTCCCTACCGGAGGCTAATGAGGAGGGATCCAACCAGTAATGAAAAGAAATCAAACAAGTACTGGTTATTCCATATGCTAAGCGGCCATAGTATGAATGATTACTGGCACTTGAGGAACGAGATAGAAGGACATTTCTGGAATGGTATGCTGTTGTAGTGTGTGAAAAGGCGAGCAGCGACGGTGGAACCGGAACGATTGCCATCTACATCAAATGAGAATGGCTCTGGATCAAGGCATCAGCTTATCATCAACTGACTGGAATAAAGACAAATAAGTAACGAACTCCGCACTAACAATGGTTAAGTCGCTTACACATGTATGAGATCACGAACGGTCCTCAAGCATGCTTTGAGATGACTATGAACCACAATAGTGGAGGTATTTGCACATTGACGTTTCTGTTTTGCTTTTGTTTTCTATTTTTGGCATCTGGACTTGATTTAGTTGGACATTTTTATTGTAAGACTCATTTGAATTGTGATGACCCAGAATTTTAGGCAATACAAATTTAATAATTTGTGTTAGAAATTAAATTGATTTGATAATCTTTGAAATAAAATCCGAATTAATTTGATAATCTAATTAAATAAATATTTAATCAGTGGATTTATCTTTCAAAAAGCTAATAAAATGTTTTCTATCTATAATATATATATACATACATATATATATATATAGTAAATAGATAAGTTTTGATTTGAAGTTTAATAAACAAATAAAATCTTGTTTTTAAATTCTAATATACAGTTTTATAATTTGGAAATTATTATTTTATTTAATATATAACTTTTCAAAGCTATGTAATAAGTAACTATATGGCTTTAAATACTTAAGGAAAATATTAATTTGTTTAAATTATATCTTAGTTTAAGTATAAATTAGTAAAAGGTTTATTTTATTTTCTTTTAAATATAGCTTAATAAATATAATTTGAAATTTTATATAGAAATTTAAAATACAATTAACATATGAGATTTTATTTCATTTAAGTAGGATAAGTAATAAGTAATTTATAATATCTTTTATAAATTATTTAATATGATTAATATGTTATTTTCAAATAATATTAATAAATGTATAAATATAGATAGGTTAAAAGACAATATTATTGTTATTTTTTTTAAATTTAATATGTTGATATAAATTAGCTTTAAATTGGATTTTTAAATTTATGATTGGATTTGAATTTGAATTAACTTTGAATTCAAAAGAATAATTTTTTTTAAATTATTTGGATAAGCTTTCATTTATATATAATTTGTTTTATTTCATTTTCTTTAAAAAAATACACATATACATTCACATATGAAAGTAATTTATAAATAGACAAGTATTTAATAAATAAAGAAAAGAGTTTTATTTACTTTTAAAATAAATATAAAATAAGTAAAATTACTTATAAGACAAGTGTAATTATATTAAGCCTAATATAACAAGTGTTGATTTATAAGCAAAGGCAAATGACAAGTGTTAATAAATAAACTATTATAATGACAAGTGTTAAGATGTGGAACAAGTGTTATTTTAATTTTTGATTTTGATTTTTATTTTTAATAAATCACATTTCATATTCATATAAACATAGGCTTCTTCCCTTCTATACTTTTTCTATCCTCCTCATTTCAAAAGGCTAAGAACTTCAGCCTGTAAAAAAAAAAATTTAAGCCTGCAAATTTTCTCAAAGATAATCAGAAATTAATACATCATTCCTCAAACCTGAAACAAAATTAAAACCTGTACAAATTCCTCAACAAACCAGTGAATCAAAGACCTCTCTAACCAAAATCAACATCCTATAATTTATTTTCAAAATTAAACCTGATATCTTCAAAAAAAAAAAACTAGAACCAGAAATCAAAGAATCACAACCTTGTAAACATTCTTCAGGTTCAAACTAAAACGCAGTAATCATCTTCCAAAAATCTAAGCCAAACCTGTAAGTATTTTCAGAAGCCTGTAACCCTCTCAAAAATCAAGCATACAACAACATTTTTCGCAGTTCAAGTAAAAAAGAAAACATGGAGCATAGTTTATCAAGCAAGCTATCCGGCAATCCAAACTTTCCAGTTTTTCAAATCAAAAGTTATTTCAAATTTATGGATGCTCTGTTCATCATTTTTTCAGGTGAGTAAATTTTATTTTAAAAACAGTTTTGAAAAGAATCTATGATTAAGTTGTTTTATGTGACAATTTGGGATGATGTGTATATGTTTATATCTTTGGAGGTGAATGCATGTTTGTATATGAATCTATGAATATTGCTCTGTGTGTTTACAGGATTGATCACTTAATAAATACGATATCTCACCATAAAATCAATTGATTTGTGAATGAAAGATGTTTGAATTTGTGCAACATTTTTTTTCTAAAAATAATTTCGAGAATTTTATATTAGTAGTGATCTCAAAACATGAAAATAACAGTAAATACCTTCACATATGTTAAAGGTCAAGTAGGTTAATTTCAAATTCTGATTATATAAACTGATATGTTAAGTAGAATGATGAATTTTGGTATTTGAATCTCGATTTTTAAGCCTGTATGCATTGGGTTATTCTGAATTGATCAATTTGGGCTTCGTCGTCGATTGTGGTCAATCGGTAATATGGGAAAAGGCAAATTTAAGGATGGAGGTGGATAGGATGTAGGGGAAGTGGGGAAAAATGGTTAGGAATTTTTCCGGTGAGCAAGGCGTTGGATCAGAGATGAATTAGGGCTTAAGGACCGGTGAGTAGCGGCAATATTATCGGAGTTCGTGCGACATTGGTGGAGGACCGAAAGCGTTCGCGAGTGGTTGGACGGTTGCGTAGGCTTGTGACGTTGCTTGGAGTAGAGGGGTGTGAATTTCGGTAGGCAATGTTGTCGTCGGTGAGTGGTTTTGGCAAGTGAGGTTGATTCTAGATTTTTGATCTGACGACTCAATTCCGAGTCGAGATGAAATCGCGATGTTTAGATGGTCGTGGATGATGTCGAGATCGTTATTGACTTGTTGGAGGCAAGGAAGTTGGCGGAGTTGGCGAAGTTGGCCGTGCACGTGCACCGTGCCCATTGACGTATCCAGGTTGTTTTCGTGTTTAGGGAAGAAAGTTTTTTTTTCCCGAGTTCTTTTTCGTGCGTTTCTGTGATATGCTCAAAGCTGTTGAAGTTGGAAAGAATACGTGTTCGAGTTTTGGTTCGAAGGTCCATCGTGTTTGACAGAAGGGGGACTCGGGATTGTTGTCGAGTGATTCGAGTGTGTGCCTTTTCCTAGGTTTTTAAACCTGTTAGAATTTTAAAATTTTAAAATTTGAAAGCAGATTTTCAAACAAAGTTTAAACCAATTTTAAAGTATGGATTCAAATTTGATTTTGTATCCTAGTTTTAAAATAAATAAGGTTTAAGAGAATTTAATTGTTTTAACAACTTTAAAATGTTTAAAGTATATTTTAACCGATTTGAATTTAAAATGAATTTGGTTTTAGACTCTTGAAATTTCTTGTATAAGATAAGTATTCTTTAACATGTGATTAAAAAGTTTTTCTTTATAAATTATTTTTGAACTTTGTTAAAGTTAAATTAAAATTCATTTTAAATCTTAAATTTGAAATGAAATTTAAAAGTAAATTTGAAAGTAAAAAATGTTTTCAAATGCATTGGTAAATGGTAATTAAGTCATTAATAAGAAGAATGTTTTATCTTATAGTTAATTAAGATTTAATTATTTGGAATAAATTAAATTATTAAGGTAATTAAAGAATAATTAATTAATTTAATTATTAATGATTTGGATTAATTAATTTAGTAATTAAGGGATTTAAATTAATTAATTAAGGTTTAAGATTAATTATTTAAGGAATAATTAATTTGTAATTAAGGATCATTAATTAGGTAAGATTAAAATTTTAAATTAATGAATAGAAATTAATAAATCAAGTAATTAAAAGATTAATTAAGTTTCAGTTAAGCACTTAATTAGTTAAGTAATTAAAGATTAATCAATTTGTTATTAATAATTAATTAAGTTGTAATTAATAATGATTAATTAAAGAATAATTACTTTAAGGAAGTAATTAAAGAGTTGTTAATAGTTAATGAAGATCATTAACTGGGGATTATTAAATAATTAATTAATGTGATTAATTTTATTAATTAATTTAATTAATTAAAGATAGTCATTGTGGAAATTGTTAAGTATAATTACTAAATGGAGGTAATTAAAGGAATTAGTTACTCAATATAATTAATTGGAGTAATGTGATTAGTTTAAGTTAATTAATTAAGTTTAATTAATTTAATCTAATCACTGGATGATTGGTTAAGCATAATTACTTAATGTAATTAATGAAGAATAATTATAGGATATAATTAATTGAAGAATGATTGTAGCTTTGGGTTTAATTACTTAGTGTAACTAATAAAGAAGGATAATTACTTAATGGATGTAATTAAGAATTTATTACTTAGTGTAATTAATTTAAGAATTGATTAAAGTTATTTGAAGATAATTAAGTGATGTAATTAATTAAGAATAATTGATTATTAATTATAATAATTAAGGTTGATTAATGAATAAAGATTAATTAAAGATTAATTATTAAATACGAGTAATAATTAATTTGGAAGTAATTAAGGATCATTAATTTATATAATTAATGATGTAATTAAGGTTGATTAATTAAGATTAATTAATCAAAGATAAGTGATTAAAGTAATTAATTAATGTAATTAATTAAGGATTAATGTAATTAATTATAGTTAATTAATTAATGAACTAATTAAGGGTTGATTACTGTTTTTGGTTAAGAATAATTAATTTGTGAAATTAATTAAAGGATAATTACTTGAATGTAATTAAAGGATGATTAATCAAGGATGATTAATCAAGGGGATTAATTAGAGGTTAATTAATCGATTGATTTGTAATTAATTAATGGTAATATAAGCAGGATTTATAGAAAGAAGTAATTAATTTAATTTACTTTGAATTAATTAGAAATGAAATAATTAATTTAATTCATTTTAAATTAATTATAAATGGTGTGATTATTAATCTTTGTTTATATATGGATGTTATAGATTTCCTTGAATGGTTTGAATCTCAGATATGAGATAAATAATGTTGCGTGATATGGTTGCTTTGGTTACATTGTGATGATAATATGAAATAATTATTGGTGATGATAATGTAGATTATCAATTCGTGATGATAATATGGATTATCTATTTTTGATGATAATGTTGATTATCTATTGTGGTGATGTGAATTATCTATCTGTGTGTATATGGATAATTAAATTGAATCGTTTTAAACTTAAAACAACTTGGACCTAAAAGATGGCGTTTTGGATTTCGATGAGACCGGATCAGGTTTCCATATTTGGATATCCGAAAACCAAATCGATCCAAATTAACGATAGGTCGTGAATCTCAAGTGAAGATGAAGATTCAGAGTGCAAGGGTTATCGTCGTTAACTCTGAGGGTGATTCCAAAATGAGTGTAACGAGATAATGCCTTCGGTTTCGTTCGAACCCAGAATGAATTTGTATGGATTGAATGCTTTCAGAACATCGTCAGGTGGACGATGCACATTCTAAGAGATATGTTCTATAAAGGTAATCGTAGCCTCAAACCTCATCAACCGGGAATGGCTAAAACAGGGGAGGTGCAGCAAGGCTAAGTGGGTCATACCCAAGTAGGACGAGATTTTCCCCTGTCTAGAAGTCCCTTTATATTCGGCTGTGTGGGGCAGTTGATTCGCGATAACTGCCGGGGTTGTCTTGTTCGGGACTGTCCAGTAAGGGTTGGTTCCGGCCTTGTGTTGCAGGGGATTGGGAGTAATCCTCGATACGGTGATCTAGGCCCCGTACTGTGACGGACGGTACCCCAGCAACCCTGCCATTGTATGGAATCCAAAATCCAATAAGTGCCATCGGTTTTGATTGTATTACCCACTTTTGTGGCTAGTAACTGGAATTTAATAATTTAAACATTTCGGCTATTTCATATTTACTTGAAAACCCTAGACCTATTATTATATCACTGGATTTCCTATCAAATGTTTTGGTTAGCGTAAGGTAAAAACTTTCCCATGTTTATGTGTGGGAAGTCTTACATGATACCTTTCTTTTCAATGGTTTTCCAAAAGTTAAGAAACTTTAACCCGTTTACTCACACCAGACCCATGTCTGACCCAAGTGCTTATTTTCTGTTTTATTAAACTCTTGGGTACTCAAATTTTTACGAGTAGCCAAGGGATTCAGGTTAGCTTGACGAATTATGGAGTAGCAATAGAGCAGGAGGCTTCAGCGTTGTAGATATTTAGAGTTTCCGTTGTGTTCTTTGAGTCATTTGTTGTGTTGTATTGAGTTGTAATAACTAAGCAGGTGTTTATAACTATCTAGTATGTGATGTATAATATGTGTAACTCTGATAATGGTTGTATACTATGTAACACTTATGTTATTAATATAATTTATTCGTTCCACCGTTAAGATTCTGATGTTGTCTTTCCTTCTTTCTTCTCTATCTTTCTATTCTCTATCCCTTTGTTTCTTATTCATGATGCGTCTTTCTGGTCTTAGGAAGACGGGTCGTTACACGAATGTAATTTTGATGTTTATAATTCCTAAATATGGCCACGAACGGTCACAATTTTCCACGAATGGCACCCGACCGAGCACATAACCTGACCTCGAACGGTCATAATTCGCCACGAACGACACCCGACTTCGAACGGTCACAATTTGCCATGAACGACACTCGGCTTTGAACGGTCACAATTCGTCTTGAACGACACCTAATTATGAACGGTCACAATTCTCCTCGAACGGCATCGGACCTCGAATGGTCACACATATCGCCTCGAATGGCACATGATCTCGAATGATCGCTATTCACAATCAGGTAAGATTATCGATATCTTTACAGGTCATTAATAGGATACGTACATCCAGCTTATGGCACTAAGAAACACACCTTTCAATCGCAGTGCATGTTTTAAGGGGCAAAGGGTTTACCTGCCTTTTGACAAGGCAATATACAGGCGGATTTAATCCAATCAACTGCACAACACGTAGCATAGTCAACGAATAAACAACGCGAAATACTTAGAGTATAGATTTTGGAGAAAATGGATGCTTGGAGTCTGCTCTGAGTCACCTTCATGTTTGCTTCGAGTCGGCAACACGTTTACTCAGAGTCAGTGATAGGTCTACTTCAGGTCAAGCAGGCGGATACTTTGAGTGGATTGATTAACAACCAGGGGATTCACATCATTTCATACCCATCTACTTGCAACCACCCTTCTTCATATCGATACGGCTTCGTATCCATCAACTATATCCTCTTCCTTCGTATCCATTGAGTGTTGGTATCGGTCTAGATTCATCTGATCAACTGCCCTCGCTTCGTATCGATCCATCCTTCTATACATTTTGTATCGATCAGCCGAATAATCAATACGAAACCAACTCCTCCCATCGATATGAAGCAGCCCACAAACATCAGCTCGTATCCATCCTTCCAGACCTTCCAGTTCATATACATGTAACATTCGCGTGCTTCATATTGATCATTCACTTGATCGATACGAAGGGATTGGCAAGTCATTAATACAAAGGGAAGTATTCTGGCATCGATACGAAATCCACCTCTAAATGATCGATACTGGCAACATGTGCCAATATTGATCGATACGAAGCGACATATAAGCACGGATATGAAGGCGTTTTCCTAAATATCAATATGAAGAGCAATCTATAGGGTGGATACGAAAAGCATGGTCAAATGACAGAAGCGATCAATTGGCATGAAAAGTGGATCTCTCCTGAACCATCGCTCCACGTCATGAGTATATGGCAGATGGATGCGAACTATGATCAGTCCGAGGTTGATCGATACAAAGTTATCGATATGAACAATTCAGCCACTTACAAATTCAACTTTGTATCGATCATAACTCAAAAGCTAAAAGTCCAATCGTCTTCAAATTTTCACCAAAGCTTCCCTGTGCACTCAACCACTACCACGATCTGTTGCAGCTCCATTCAACCATTCCTTGATCGATACGAATAAGGTGGGGATCGATCCCAATTGATCCCGAATGACCTCGGATCGATCAGGTGGGCCCACCTATGTGTGAGAAGGGGTATTCTGAGATTTAAGCCAGATATCTTTAGACTACACCCATAAATAGCAGCCCTATGCCTTCATAAAATGGACTTTTGGTTCTTCTATTCTGTTACTATGTAGGAACTCCATTGTAACTTAAGTATTATCAATTGTACCGTTGTAAACAAGTTGAGAACCATCAGTAAAAAACAAGCTCTTCAAAGTGGACGTAGGCTACAAGCTGAACCACTATAAACCCTGTCTTTGTACTACTTTCCTTTTAAATTTTGAGTGTTCTTCATACTTATATCCTCTACATATATTCTATCTCTGATTGTGAGTTGGTGCTTTCATCTACAATTGGGATTTATGACCAATTTTGGCACAAACGAATATTATTATAATCAAATAACTTAAAAATAATATTATAATAATTATATAACTAAAATAATATTAATATATTTAATTAACTTAAAAACAATATTAATATATTTAATTAGATAATCCTTAAAAACATTTCTGAAACCCAATTTTGGATTTTAAAATCGTTTCTTGTCTCAAGAATCAATTTCGACTTTAATGGCAATTTATAGTATTTTTAAAATTCTAATCTTAGGCCAATGGCCACCCAACACTTAACCAATATCAATATCAATTTTCTATCACTAATGGGTTTTAGTTTACGAACATATAACGATGTTATGACCATAATGTCCACAACCAGGTTTATTTTTCAGTAATCCATACAAAAATATATTATCGAAACAATTCAACAATATTGTGGAATCCGGTTGGATCCCTCCAATTGTTCCCCCGCATCACAAATGTTATATAATCATAAAATATAAATCAACTGCTTCGAGGTGGGATTCGTATACAAAGGGTCATCCGCTCTTACACGAGAACGTAATAGGGTCTCATCCGCTCTAATAGGCGGGAATATATCCGAACCAAAAGATGAATATAGTAATTAATCCAAACAATCATTTAATTATTTTTATCAACTCTACCAAAAAGGCGAGTTTAACTCACCGAAATTATCTTTTCGCTGAAGTGTTCCGGTTTGGAACTAAAATTGAACGACGTCCAATTTTAGCCCAAATTTCAACTGTCTCCAAATTTGTCCAAACCAGTTCCATTACGAAGATCCCGATGACACGAGGCTAATGCAAAAATGTTTCATCTCGATCGAAACTAATATGAAGGATTTATAAATTTTATAAGTTATCGATACATTTTTAAATTAAATAATATAAACTGATTACAACTTCAATATAATTACACTAATGCCCTTACCCTCTTCTTCCCCAATTCCCTTCTTCCATCATCTACTGTGCATTTTACCCATGCACGTTCTTAGTGATACGGAGCAAACAACCACTAAACTTTGAATCGATTCCACCAATAGACCACTCTACATGTGCTCAACTCGACCAACCACTCCACACACAGTCCCTCACCTCCTCCACCATCAACATGAGCTTCTCGCTCGACTGCCATGAAATGACGCGACCCTTTTTAGCAACGAACCCTACCAAAACTCCATCATTCGAGCGCCCCTCCTCCACGAACCCGATGCCATCTCCCATTTCCCTATCGATGTCCACAACTCCAACAAACTCAAACCCTACTCTCCAACCATCGACACGGAATCTCATTGAACTTATGCCAAAATACTACGTCGCAGTACGAACTCAATGACGCTGACGGCGTCGAGTAATTTATAGCGGAGCACGTATTTTTTAAGTTTTGTGCACATTTTTTCTTTCCTGTTCTATGGCAATAACTTGCTCGATTTTCAATGAAATCTCGATCCGTCAATTTCTAAGAATACTAGATGTTAATACGAACAAATACTGTGATGACCCGAAATTTTGGGCAATATCAGTTTAATAATCTGAATTAAAAATTAAATTGATTTGATAATTTTTGTAAATAAGATTGGAATTAATATAATAATCCAATTTAGTTGATAAATTTTATCTTTTAAAACCTAATAAATTGTTTTCTATTTATAATGTATATAGAATATGTATATATTATAAAACCTTGTTTAAATTTGATAAATAAATAAATCTTGTTTTCTAAATATATATACATCTTTGGTAAAATTGGGTATAATTTTAAAGTTAAACTTTTAAAAGGTTATTTAACAAATAAAATATGGTTTTAAATTGATAAGATAAAAATTTAATTTGTTTAAATTGACTTTTGAGTTTAAATTAAATAAAAATAACAATAAGGTTTATTTTGATATAGTTGGATAAAATAAATAATTTATTAATAAAGAAAACAATTTCTTTTATAAATTATTTATAGTTATCAAATTTGTTATTTTCAAAACATAATAATACATTGTTTAATAAATAGATTTTTAATAAAAATAATTGTTTTTCAAAATTGAATTGTGTAGTTATATATATAACTTGATTTCAAAATTTAATTTTAGAATTTGATTTGAATTTGTATTCAAAGCTTTGAAAATTTAAAGTACAAATATTTTTAATTTGTTTTGATTTTAAAATATTTGTATAAAACTTTATTTTTTAAATATAATTGGATTTATTCATTCCAAAATTTTCTACATGTAAATAAGTACCTAATCAGTAATTAATTAAACATAGATTTACATTTATCTTATATTAATCTATTAACTAAATAACTAATTAACATTTAATTATAACTAATTAACATTAAAGACAAATGTAAACAT
The DNA here is from genome assembly GCA_030765085.1 of Allium cepa. Lineage (NCBI taxonomy): Eukaryota > Viridiplantae > Streptophyta > Magnoliopsida > Asparagales > Amaryllidaceae > Allium > Allium cepa. Next base: position 517,728,863 of record CM060938.1, read on the forward strand.
TTTACAAATTAACAGAACATGTGTTAACTAATTAACATACCTACTTGACAAATGTTAAAGTTAATGGCAAGTGTCATATTAAAATCCTTTAATTTTCTTTATTTTAATAAACCACATGTTCATTTATATAAAACCCTTTATATCCTTAACTCTATTTCATTTCTATTCCTTTATTCAAAGCCAAAGAAGAATTAAAACAAATTACCTTAAAAACTAAAATTTGAATCATCTTCAACAAATCCTGTAACCATCTTCAAATTTGATCATTTCCCTGCAAATCAAATTCCTGAAAATCAAAATCAACCTGCACATTTTCAAGTATAAAAGCAAAACTGTTTTAAACCTGCATATTCAATCAAGGCAGTCTGCATCATTTCAAATCTAGAATTTCAAGCTGCTGCATGTATATAATTCTTTTTTTTTTGAATTACCTAGAGAACCAAGCTTCGCTTGTAAACTCTAGGAAAGTATGTGCCTGCCAAACACATACTTCAGGTACTTGTTACAGGGTTGTCAGTTTCGGGGCTCGAACTCGTGACATTCGATCACGCAGTCCGGACCATCAACCAACTGTGCCAACCCTGTTGGCCAGCATGTATATAATTCTTATTTGAAGATCAGTTTTAAAGCTTCAACAACTCAAGATTTAAAGCAAGAAATTTTTCGGTTTTAAAAGATCAAAGTTTTCCAAAAATCAGTGGCATCTCAACATTCAAGTTTTAACCCTAGCAAAGCATTGGAGGCTCTGTCTTCTGATTTAAAAAGGCGAGTAACTTTATTTTTTTTTTAAAAAATTTAATATAATTTCTGGCTGCATGCTTGTGATGATGAGATGAATATGTTTGTGTGAACCTGCCGTGTATACTTATATGTAAAATATATGCTTCTGTCTCAACAGAATTTACTCTATTTAATATTTCCTGATTCATATTTTTGATTTGAATTCAATCCTCTCTGTAAACAATTATTGTTAGGACCTGTTTTACAAACAAAATGTTGATTAAGGTTTAAAAACTTAATTTAATTAAATTAAAAACTTGAGTATCTCTGTATATCTTAAAACATCAGTGCATGCTCTAAAAACATAAAATTTCAATCTGTGAAATTTACAGATTCAGTATTATGAAATGAATACATAAACAAAATCATGATTTTTAACACCTAAATCACAATTCTTAAACTAGAAATAAGGGAGCAGTTCTGTGATGAACAGAAAGTGGAAAACTTGTGATTTCTGGTGATCTATTGATATTGAAGGGTCGGGATTCTTCTTGTGGGGAGAGGAGTAATCAGTGAAACTAGGAAAAATAATTTATGGGGATGCAAAACACTATGGTAGCAGCGGTGATGATTTCTTTTCTGTAGCCCTAGTTTTTGGAAGATTTAGTAAATTGATCAACACGGCTTTAATGTTTGATCGAGTGTCATGGGCTTTTGGGAGATGGTTGCTGAAGCATAGTCGAGGCTGTGGCCGGTGGTGGAGGCTCTCTAGTGGTCGGAGTGCCATAGATGAAGCATTGACAGGTTTTGGAGGGTGTTGGTCTTTTTGTTCCAGGTTTTAGAATTGAACTCGAATTCAAATTCGAGTAGTGTGGAAGCTAGAGGATGAGCGGTGTGGAATGAGGAGCTGGTCGCCGATGTGTGGAGGCCACCGGAGGTGGCTGGAGTTGGCCGGAGCCACGGTGCATGTGCACCGTGCACTTTTGGTTTCAGATGATTGCCTAGGTGTAAGCAGTGGGGGAACTCGAGAATCACTCGAGAAGTTGCCGTGTATTGCTCGAAGTAGTGGGCTTGTAGACTCGAAGTAGAATTTGCTCTGGCTCGGGTTAAAATTTGGTGACAGGTTTTAGATCAGAAACCTGTAGTTCTGTTTAAAAATTTAAAATAAAATTTAAAACCTGAATTTAAATGAAAGTAAAGCTTTAAAATAAGGTTTAAATATTGTTTCAATCTCAGTTTAAGTTAAATCTAAGTCTAAAATAAATTCAAGTTTAATTTGAATTTAGTTCGGAAATAAATGAGTTTTTTTTTAAATTCAAATTGACTTAATAATATTAAAGTGCTTAAAAAGTTAAAGTGTATTTAAAGAATTTGAATTTAAATGGGTTTGAAATGTAAGGAAGGATTTAAACAAAGCTAAATCAGAATTTTAAATTTGAATTCAAATTGGATTTAAATCTTAAGTTTTTGAAATAAAGAAAAGTTTATAAATTTAAATATTGTAAATAAATTTAAAGGTTAAAGTATACTTTAATGATTTGAGATTAAAAAGGAATTTAGTTTAAAATTTTTAAATTTCTTTTATATAAGTATTCTTTAACATGTGAATTTCAAATTTCTAATTTGGTTAAAGATAAATTGGTTTTCATTTTAAAACTTGAATTTAAAATGAAATTTGAATTTGAAATAAATATTTTCAAATGTATTTATGAGTGATAATTTAACCATAGATAAGAAAGGTTTTATTTTAAAGTAAATTTAGAATTTAATGATTTATAATTTCATTTAATTATTAAGGTAATTAAATGAATAATTTATTTAATTAATTAGTGGAATGAATAATTAATTTAGGGTAATTAAGGGTTTTAAATTATTAATTTAAAGTTTAAGTTAATCAATTAATTAAGGATGATTAATCCATAATTAAGAATCATTAATTATATTTAATTAATGATTAGTAATTAATTAATCAAGTAATTATGAATTAATTAAGTTACAGTTAACACTTAATTAACTAAATAATTAAAGGTTAATTAATTGGATATTAAAGATTAATTAATTTGAAATGAATAATGATTAATGAAAGTTAATTACTTATGAGAAGTAATTAAAGAATGGTTAATGGTTAATGATGGTCATTAACTTGAGATTATTTAACAATTAATTAATGTGATTAATTTAAATAATTAATTAGATTAATTAATGAATGATAATCAATTGTGAAAATTATTTAAGTTTAATTACTAAATGAAAGTAATTAAGAAATAAATTACTTAATGTAATTAATGGAGTTTATTGTGATTAGTTTAAATTAATCACAATAAATTAAGTTTAATTAATTTTAATCACTTGTTGGTCTGATAATAATTACTTAATTTAATTAATGGAATGTAATTACTCAGTGAAGTAATTAATGATAATTACTGGATGTAATTAGTAGAAGATGGTTTAATTGTGGAAGTAATTTGGATTAAATTACTTTGTATAATTAATCAAGGGATTAATTAAAGAAATTAATTAAGGAGTAATTAATTTGATGAAGTAATTAAAGATAGTTAATTACAGAATGTGATTAATCAAAGGTGATTAATAATTATGGTTTAATTGAGATTAACTACTTAATGTAATTAATTTAAATAAGATAATTTATTAAATATAATTAAGAATCATTAATTAATATAATTAATGATGTAATTAAGGGTTGACTAATTAAGATTAATTAATCAATAATAAGTGATTAAAGCTAATTAATTAATTGTAATTAATTAAGGTTTAATATAATTAATTATAGTTAATTAATTAATGAAGTAATTCAGGGTTGATTACTGTATTTGGTTTAAAGTAATTAATTTGTGCATTTAATTATAGGGTAATTACTTGAATGTAATTAAGAGAATAATAAATCAAGGGTGATCAATTAAGTTGATTAACTAGAGGATAATTAATTAATTTGTAATTAATTAATGAATATGTAAGCAAGATTTATATTGATATAGTAATTAATTTAATTCACTTTAAATTAATTAGAGGTTAAAGTAATTAATTTAATTCATTTTAAATTAATTATAAATGGTGATTATAGATCATTGCTTATGTATGGATGGATGATATTGGTTGCCTTGAATGGTTTGAATCTCGGATATGAGATAAGTAATGTTGTGTGATATGGATGCATTGGTTGCATTGTGATATGGATTTCTTTTGATAATGATAATATGGATTGTCTGTTGTGATGATTATCTATTATGAATCCGTGGATTATCTATCTGTGTGTATATAGATAATTGTATTGAATTGTTTTAAACTCTAAAACAACTTGGACCTAAAAGACAAGCTTTGCATTTCGATGAGACCGGGATCAGGTTTCCAAATTTGGATATCCGAAAACCACATCGATCCAAATTAACGATAGGTCGTGAATCTCAAGTAAAGAGTGCAGACTCGAGGTGTAAGGACTATTCGTCAGTATAACTCTGAGGGTGATTCCGAGATGAGTTTGACGGAAATAGTACTTTCAGATTCGAGATGAAGATTTAGAGTGCAAGGGTTATCGTCGTTAACTCTGAGGGTGACTCCAAAACGAGTGTAACGAGATAATGCCTTCGGCTTCGTTCGAATCCGGAACGAACTTGTATGGATTGAATGCTTTTAGAACATCGTTAGGTGGACGATGAGCATTTTAAGTGATGTGTCCTATAAAGGTAATCATAGCCTCAAGCCTCATCAACGGGGAATGGCTAAAACAGGGGAGGTGAAACAAGGCTAAGTGGGTCATGCCCAAGTAGGACGAGATTTTCCCCTGTCTAGAGGTCCCTTTTTATTCGGCTTAGTGGGCGGTTGGATATGCGAACCAACTGCGGGTTTGTCTTGTTCGGAACTGTTCAGTAAGGAATGATTACGGCCTTGTGTTGTAGAGGATTGGGAGTGATCCGCGATACGGTGATCTAGGCCACGTACTATGAAGGACGGTACTCCGGTAGCCCTGCCATTGTATGGATCCAAAATCCAATAAGTGCTAACGGTGTATTACCCACTTTTGTGGCTAGTAGCTGGAATTTAATAATGTAACAATTTCGGCTATTTCATATTTACTTGAAAACCCTACACCTATTATAATATCACAAGATTTCCTATCAAATGTTTTGGTTAGCGTAAATTAAAAACTTTTCCATGTTTATGTGTGGGAAGTCTTACGTGATACCTTTTCTTTTCAAAGTTTTTTCAAAGTTAAGCAACTTTAACCTGTTACTCACACCAGACCCATGTCCGACCCGGATTTTATCTTCTTTTTTCTTAAACTCTTGGATACTTAAATTTTTACGAGTAGCCAAGGTATTCAGGTTAGCTTTGACAAATTGTGAAGGAGCAATGGAGCAGGAGGCTTCAGCGTTGTAGATATGTTTAGTATTCCGCTGTGTTTGATATCTCTGTGTTGTCTCTATATTGTATTTGAGTTGTAATAAATATACAGGTCTTTATAACTGTCTAGTATGTGTTGTATTATCTGTGTAACTCTGATAGTTGTTGTATACTATGTAACACTTTATGTTGTTAATATAATTTATTCGTTCCGCTGTTTAGATTCTGCTGTGTTGTTTCTTCTTTCTTCTCTTTCTTTCTCTTTTTTATCCCTTTCTTTCTTATTAATGATGCATCATTCTGTGGAGATGAATGGTGGGTTGTTACAGTGGTATCAGAGCGCTAGGTTGAATGAATACCTAGGCTTTGGAGTGTTTTTCTTTTCTTGAGAGAGCGTATTTGTAATTATATATATATATTTATCTATTTCTACCTATCTATTGGGTTACCTGTTCGGATTTTTCCAATATAGGTTATAAAGGTAGATAAGGTGGTGGTGTGTGTGTAACACGACAACTATCATTGGTTGGAGTTTGATGTTGAGGTTGGAAGTGTATTTGTAGAAACTGTAGACCGAATACTGTCTCGAGTAAGTTGTGCAGAGTGTAGAGATTTCATCGATCTCTGAAGGAAACCTGTTAAGGTTCGGAGTCCATCTTTGATGTTGGATGAGTTGGATATTGGATCTGTCGGTTGGGCAGAAGCAAGTGATGGCATTTTGATACCTCAGGAAGTGTAGCTGCGTGTTGAGATGTAGTGATTATGGATGTGACCGAAGATATTTCTTTGGAATAAGTTTCGGGAAATGTGTCTGCTTCGGTGTTGTGGCTGGATTCAACAGGTTGTTGTGGTTAGCTTTGAAGTCCGAGTTTCTTGAAGAGCTTTGGATCAGGAAGTTTGACATCGGTGTCAGCAATGCAGCTCGGAGTGCTCTGTGTTGGCAGGAAGTTTTCTGGCTGAGTAGTTATTTTTGAAGGAGGAGTTCAGAAGCAGCAGAGTGAATCCGTTTCTTCAATGGATTGGCTAGACCAGCGTAAGATTTTCTATTTGGTAAAGAGAGGACAGTTTTTCTTTGGAAATTTGTCTGGGTTGATCGCAAAAGTGACTTGCGATGGTTGAGTGTTCTCTTGGGTTGTTGGAGATTTTTCGGATGTCTTCAGGGAAGTCATAGGTTTGTTCGTATTTGGAGATTGAGTTTTCTTATCGACTAGTATTCCAGGAGTGGAACTAGTGTTTCAGCTTAGTAGAGGATGGTTCCTAGAGATAGAGTTCGATGAAGCAGCTCGGATTTTTGGAGGAACTTCTGAGTTTTCTTTTATGTATCCGTTGAACCATATTTCTCGGAAGTGATGTCCAGTTTGTGCTCGTATTCTTCATCAGCATTTTCTTATCTACTTCGGATCAGAGTTGTGCAGCGGAAGCAGTTTGGGAGTGTTTCTGCTGTCTTTTCCGAATAAGAAGAAGTTTGTTGTCTTCTGCTGGTTATGGAGTAGAGTTGTGTACTTGGTTTTGGATTGATCTTGAGGAGATCATTGGGTTGGGTTGGTTTTGGTCTAGTTTGTTTCTAAAGGAATCAACAAGGATTGAGCTGATCAGTTTGGATGTTGGCAGCCCAGGATCATCTGAAGACATTTTGTGGATAAGAGACGAAGGAATTTGGATTCTAGAGTTGGAGATTTGGTTTTGGTTGAGCTTTCTCCGATCCAAGGAACTATAAGATGGGGTGAGGCTGGAAAGCTAACTCCGAGATGTTTGGATCTTTTCTCTGTTTTGGTTGGATAAGTATTTGGTTTTCAGGATTGAATTGCCAGTTTGGATAACTGGGATTCAATATGTTTCACGTATCTCTGAGGGAGTACATGTATGATCTATCTCTGGTTTTGGAACCAGTAGTTCAGGAGGTTTGGTTGTTGAGTCAGACTCGTCTGTAGTCTAATATGCTATCTAGTTTTGTAGACCTAGATGAGTAGGAGCTCTATAGCTTAGTAGTATGGATTGTTTGAATTCTGTAGGTATATATATACTTGGGAAACTCGAGGAAACTCTATCCAAAGTTTTGTCTGGATAGTTAGATTTGTTTTGATTGTATGAATTGATTGCTATGGTTGTTAGCATATGTTTGATATATGCTTGTGTTTTAAAATTAAATCTTTAAATAGATTATTAAATTACCTTTGTTTTAAATTTCGGGGATGAAATACTTTTAAGGAGGGAGGAATGTGATGACCCAGAATTTTAGGCAATATCAATTTAATAATCTGAATTAAAAATTAAATTGATTTGGTAATTTTTGTAAATAAGATTGGAATTAATATAATAATCCAATTAAATAAATATTTAGTTAATAAATTTTATCTTTTAAAAGCTAATAAATTGTTTTCTATTTATAATGTATATAAAATATGTATATATTGTAAAACCTTGTTTAAATTTGATAAATAAATAAATCCTGTTTTCTAAATATATATATATATATATCTTTGGTAAAATTGGGTATAATTTTAAAGTTAAACTTTTAAAAGGTTATTTAACAAATACTATATGATTTTAAATTGATAAGATAAAAATTTAATTTGTTTAAATTGATTTTTGAGTTTAAATTTAAATAAAAATAAAAATAAGGTTTATTTTGATATAGTTGGATAAAATAAATAATTTATTAATAAAGAAAACAATTTATTTTATAAATAATTTATAGTTATCAAATTTGTTGTTTTCAAAACATAATAATACATTGTTTTTAACAAATTGATTTTTAATAAAAATAATTGTTTTTCAAAATTGAATTGTGTAGTTATATACATATAACTTGATTTCAAAATTTAATTTTAGAATTTGATTTGAATTTGAATTCAAAGCTTTGAAAATTTAAAGTACAAATTTTTTTAATTTGTTTTGATTTTAAAATATTTGTATAAAACTTTATTTTTTAAATAAATTGGATTTATTCATTCCAAAATTTTCTACATGTAAACAAGTACCTAACCGCTAATTAATTAAACATAGATTTACATTATCTTATATTAATCTATTAACTAAATAACTAATTAACATTTAATTATAACTAATTAACATTAAAGACAAATGTAAACATTTTACAAATTAAAAGAACATGTTTTAACTAATTAACATACCTACTTGACAAATTTTAAAATTAATGATAAGTGTCATTTTAAAAACCTTTAGTTTTCTTTATTTTAATAAAGCACATGTTCATTTATATAAAACTCTTTATATCCTTAACTCCATTTATTTTCTATTCCTTTATTCAAAGCCAAAGAAGAATTAAAACAAATTACCTCAAAAACTAAAATCTGAATCATCTTCAACAAATCCTGTAACCATCTTCAAATTTGATCATTTCCTTGCAAATCAAATTCCTGAAAATCAAAATCAACCTGCACATTTTCAAGTATGAAAGCAAAACTGTTTTAAACCTGCATATTCAATCAAGGCAGCCTACATCATTTCAAATCCAGAATTTCAAAGCTGCTGCATGTATATAATTCTTATTTGAAGATCAGTTTTAAAGCTTCAACAACTCAAGATTTAAAGCAAGAAATTTTTCAGTTTTAAAAGATCAAAGTTTTCCAAAAATCAGTGGCATCTCAACATTCAACTTTTAACCCAAGCAAAGCATTGGAGGCTCTGTCTTCTAATTTAAAAAGGCGAGTAACTTTATTTTTTTTTAAAAATTTTTAGTATAACTTCTGGTTGCATGCGTGTGATGATGTGATGAATATCTTTGTGTGAACCTGCTGTGTATACTTATATGTAAGATATATGCTTCTGTCTCAACAGAATTTACTCTGTTAATATTTCCTGATTCATGTTTTTGATTTGAATTCAATCCTCTCTGTAAAAAATTATTGTTAGGACCTGTTTTACAAACAAGATGTTGATTAAGGTTTAAAAACTTAATTAAATTGAATTAAAAACTTGAGTATCTCTGTATATCTTAAAACATCAGTGCGTGCTCTAAAAACATAAAATTTCAATCTTTGAAATTTACAGATTCAGTATTATGAAATGAATACATAAACAAAATCATGATTTTTAACACCTAAATCACAATTTTTAAACTAGAAATAAGGGAGCATTTCTGTGATGAACAGAAAATGGAAAACTTGTGATTTCTGGTGGTCTATTGATATTGAAGGGTCGGGATTCTTCTTGTGGGTAGAGGAGTAATCAATGAAACTGGGAAAAATAATTGATGGGGATGCGAAACACTATGGCAGCAGCGGTGATGATTTCTTGTCTGTAGTCCTAGTTTTTGGAAGATTAAGTAAATTGATCGGCACGGCTTTAATGTTTGATCGAGTGTCGTGGGCTTTTGGGAGATGGTTGCTGAAGCATAGTCGAGGCCATGGTCGGTGGTGGAGGCTCTCTGGTGGCCGGAGCGCCGTAGATGAAGCGTTGACAGGTTTTGGAGGGTGTTGGTCTTTCTGTTCCAGGTTTTAGAATTGAACTCGAATTCAAATTCGAGTAGTGTGGAAGCTAGAGGATAACCGGTGTGGAATGAGGAGTTGGTCGCCGATGTGTGGAGGCCACTGGAGGTGGCTGGAGTTGGCCGGAGGCACGGTGCATGTGCACCGTGCACTTTTGGTTTCTGATGATTGCCTAGGTGTAAGCAGTGGGGGAACTCGAGAATCGCTCGAGAAGTTGCCGTGTATTGCTCGAAGTAGTGGGCATGTAGACTCGAAGCAGAATTTGCTCTGGCTCGGGTTAAAATATGATAACAGGTTTTAGATCAGAAACCTGTAGTTCTGTTTAAAAATTTAAAATAAAATTTAAAACCTGAATTTAAATGAAAGTAAAGTTTTAAAATAAGGTTTAAATCTAGTTTCAATCTCAGTTTAAGTTAAATCTAAGTCTAAAATAAATTCAAGTTTAATTTGAATTTTGTTTGGAAATAAATGAGTTATTTTTTTTAAAATTCAAATTGACTTAATAATATTAAAGTGTTTAAAAAGTTAAAGTGTATTTAAAGAATTTGAATTTAAATGGGGTTTGAAACGTAAGGAAGGATTTAAACAAAGCTAAATCAGAATTTTAAATTTGAATTCAAATTGGATTTGAACCTTAAGTTTTGGAAATAAAGTAAAGTTTATAAATTTAAATATTGTAAATAAGTTTAAAGGTTAAAGTATACTTTAATGATTTGAGATTAAAAAGGAATTTAGTTTAAAATCTTTTAAATTTCTTTTATATAAGTATTCTTTAACATGTGAATTTCAAAGTTTTAATTTGGTTAAAGATAAATTGGTTTTCGTTTTAAAACTTGAATTTAAAATGAAATTTGAAATTGAATTTGAAATAAATATTCTCAAATGTATTTATGAATGATAATTTAACCATAGATAAGAAAGGTTTTATCTTAAAGTAAATTTAGAATTTAACGATTTATAGTTTCATTTAATTATTAAGGTAATTAAATGAATAATTTATTTAATTAATCAATGGAATGAATAATTAATTTAGGGTAATTAAGGGTTTTAAATTATTAATTTAAAGTTTAAGTTAATCAATTAATTAAGGATAATTAATCCATAATTAAGAATCATTAATTAGATTTAATTAATGATTAGTAATTAATTAATCATGTAATTATGAATTAATTAAGTTACAGTTAACACTTAATTAACTAAATAATTAAAGGTTAATTAATTGGATATTAAAGATTAGTTAATTTGAAATTAATAATGATTAATGAAAGTTAATTACTTAAGAGAAGTAACTAAAGAACGGTTAATGGTTAATGATAGTCATTAACTTGAGATTATTTAATAATTAATTAATGTGATTAATTTAAATTATTAATTAGATTAATTAATGAATGATAATCAATTGTGAAAATTATTTAAGTTTAATTACTAAATGAAAGTAATTAAGAAATTAATTACCTAATGTAATTAATGGAGTTTATTGTGATTAGTTTAAATTAATCACAATAAATTAAGTTTAATTAATTTTAATCACTTGTTGGTCTGATAATAATTACTTAATGTAACTAATGGAATGTAATTACTCAGTGAAGTCATTAATGATAATTACTGGATGTAATTAGTGGAAGATGGTTTAATTGTGGGAGTAATTTGGATTAAATTACTTTGTATAATTAATCAAGGGATTAATTAAAGAAATTAATTAAGGAGTAATTAATTTGATGAAGTAATTAAAGATAGTTAATTACAGAATGTGATTAATCAAAGGTGATTAATAATTATGGTTTAATTGAGATTAATTACTGAATGTAATTAATTTAAATAAGATAATTAATTTAATATAATTAATGATCATTAATTAATATAATTAATGATGTAATTAAAGGTTGACTAATTAAGATTAATTAATCAATAATAAGTGATTAAAGCTAATTAATTAATTATAATTAATTAGGTTTAGTTTAGTTAATTATAATAATTAATTAATGAAGTAATCAAGGGTTGATTACTGTATTTGGTTTAAAGTAATTAATTTGTGCATTTAATTATAGGGTAATTACTTGAATGTAATTAAAAGAGTAATAATTAAGTCGATTAACTAGAGGATAATTAATTAATTTGTAATTAATTAATGAATATGTAAGCAAGATTTATATTGATGTAGTAATTAATTTAATTCACTTTAAATTAATTAGAGATAGAAGTAATTAATTTAATTCATTTTAAATTAATTATAAATGGTGATTATAGATCATTGCTTATGTATGGATGTATGATATTGGTTGCCTTGAATGGTTTGAATCTCAGATATGAGATAAGTAATGTTATGTGATATGGATGCATTGGTTGCATTGTGATATGGATTATCTTTTGATAATGATAGTATGGATTATCTGTTGTGATGATTATCTATTGTGAATCCGTGGATTATCTATCTGTGTGTATATAGATAATTGTATTGAATTGTTTTAAACTCTAAAACAACTTGGGCCTAAAAGACACGCTTTGGATTTCGATGAGACCGGGATCGGGTTTCCAAATTTGCATATCCGAAAACCACATCGATCCAAATTAACGATAGGTCGTGAATCTCAAGTAAAGAGTGAAGACTCGAGGTGTAAGGACTATTCGTCAGTATAATTCTGAGGGTGATTCCGAGATGATTTTGACGGAGTTAGTACTTTTAGATTCGAGATGAAGATTTAGAGTGCAAGGGTTATCGTAGTTAACTCCGAGGGTGATTCCAAGACGAGTGTAATGAGATAATGCCTTCGGTTTCGTTCGAACCCGGAACGAACTTGTATGGATTGAATGCTTTCAGAACATCGTCAGGTGGACGATGAGCATTTTAAATGATGTGTCCTATAAAGGTAATCGTAGCCTCAAGCCTCATTAACCGGGAATGGCTAAAACAGGGGAGGTGCAGCAAGGCTAAGTGGGTCATGCCCAAGTAGGACGAGATTTCCCCCTGTCTAGAGGTCCCTTTTTATTCGCTTAGTGGGCGGTTGGATATGCGCACCAACTGCGGGGTTGTCTTGTTCGGAACTGTTCAGTAAGGAATTGTTCCGGCCTTGTGTTGCAGGGGATTGGGAGTGATCCTCGGTACGATGATCTAGGCCACGTACTGTGACAGGCGGTACCCCGGTAGTCCTGCCATTGTATGGAATCCAAAATCCAATAAGTGCCAACGGTTTTGATTGTATTACCTACTTTTGTGGCTAATAGCTGGAATTTAATAATGTAACAATTTCATCTATTTCATATTTACTTGAAAACCCTAGACCTATTATAGTATCACTGGATTTCTTATCAAATGTTTTGGTTAGCGTAAGATAAAAACTTTTCCATGTTTATGTGTGAGAAGTCTTACGTGATACCTTTTCTTTTCAAAGGTTTTTCAAAGTTAAACAACTTTAGCCTGTTACTCACACCACACCCATGTCTGACCCGGAGTTTATCTTCTTTTTTCTTAAACTCTTGGGTACTCAAATTTTTACGAGTAGCCAAGGGATTCACGTTAGCTTTGACAAATTGTGAAGGAGCAATGGAGCAGGAGGCTTCAGCGTTGTAGATATGTTTAGTATTCCGCTGTGATTGATATCTCAGTGTTGTCTATATATTATATTTGAGTTGTAACAACTAGACATGTGTTTATAACTGTTTAGTATGTGTTGTATTATCTGTGTAACTCTGATAGTTGTTGTATACTATGTAATACTTTATGTTATTAATATAATTTATTCGTTCCGCTGTTTAGATTCTGATGTGTTGTTTCTTCTTTCTTCTTTTTCTTTCTCTTTTCTATCCCTTTCTTTCTTATTAATGATGCGTCATTCTGTGGAGATGAATGGCGGGTCGTTACAATTTCATTCACATCATTTCAGCTAATTCTTGATAGTTTGGGAGGGATTGATTTTTGAAGTTTTGAAGGGAGTATGTTTTCTCTTTTTTTTGGTTTACTGGCAGTTTATATAACAAAGGGGAGGATGTGAAATAACATAGAGGAGGGTTGGGCTTTTACAGGGTACGGTCTGATGTTGATGGAGCATGGAAGATGGGAGTGGGCTTGAGCTTGTGCACTATATATATATATATTATTTAAATTCAAAATATCTAGCTATATAATTTCGACCCCCGATAGTGACGTGCCGCCTGGCGTTCTATATGTTATACCCCTATTCAGAATGCAATGTAACTTGTTTTGAGACCTAATTTGATCATATGCAGAAGATAGCTTTTTGAACCCAAATATTAAATTTTTAATATTAAATTCTACGCATTTCGATCTCGCACGGCCAAAAGATACATTTGATCGCCATAAAATTTGATCGCGTATTATGATTTATTATTACGTATCCATGGAACTAGTTTAATCAAAATCCAAGATAGTGCCCCGAAAGGCTATTTTCACTAGTTAATTAATACGAATAAATTTCAAAATCCCTTAAATAACTTTTAAATTCAATTTTAAAAGTTAAATAAGCTTTAAAATTATTTTTATCCCACTTAAAACCCATGCTTCAACTATTTTAACAATTTCAATCATTAAATTCAACAATTAAATTATTCAATAAATCGCTATATTCGAAATTCGAGTTATTTAACCTATAAAATTAATTTTTCAATATTTAAAATCAGTTAAATATTCCAATTTCAAATAACCAAAATTCAGGGTCGTTGCATTAATGGTTTTTGCATAGGCATAATAATAAATATAGAACTTTACCAATACAAAATTAGTATTATGAAAATCATGTAATCTCCCACTCACCTTGTGGCTTTCAAACCTTTAAGTCTAAATCCATTCCTTTTATTTGACTCCTTTTCTTCTTCAACCAAAAATACACATACCCATTAGAATTTCAAATCTGATAGAAGATTTGAGTTTTAGGTAAAACCTAAATTATATAATTTAAATTTTCCTCTTTCATTGAATTTATTCACCCTTCTTCTATTTTACACTCTGTCCTTCGATATATATATATATATATATATATATATATAAAATATTTTTATAATTTCTAAAAGTAGTGAAGAATAAAGAATGGCAGAGCTCTGCTACCCCGTTTAATAAATATGAGAACAAAAGTGAGGGGTTAGGTCTGTATTTATAGATGTTGATATCGATTATATCCGACAATTGAAATATATTGAATCCAGACCGTTCAGGCCAAGCTTCAACCCTAGCCATCACATATAGACTAGTTGGCCGTTCATTCAAAGGCAGTCTATTGGTGTTCATGCAAACAGGTTATTAATTTTAACACATCTCCTTTAATTTTTATTACCTTAATTAATTTTTAAACGTTAATCATTTCTTGGATGTTAAATAAATTATTAACATTCACTTAAATGTTACGTTATTGTTATTTGTGAATATTTAATTCATTATTTATATTTTATATTATTTTTAATTTGAAACCTTCCAATAACGATTACTTCTTTATTTGAACTCCGATCGTCAAACATTATATATGAAAATTGCTCAGTAAGTCACCACGAACAATTGTGTAAGTTTCACGGTCAAATTCCGACGTTTCTACAAATTCCATTTTAAGCCTTACGATTACTAATTCTTTTAGTTAATTGTTGTTAATTTTATGGGGAGTTACATTCTCCTCACTTAAAAAAAATTTCATCTTCGAAATTCCTCAAGGGTTTAATTAAGTAACATAACGTGCAACCATCCTAAACTGTCCAACCAATTAGCATACAATAAATTTTACATCAAATCGTATACAAGTGCACAGTGTATCACAACACATATGATATGTATGCCGAATAATAATAAATCGATGCCTCCTATATGAATGCATTCATTAAAAAAATGAAAATATGGTTCGAACAACCTATATATACTTGTAGTCTTATTTGTATACAAGTTTTCAAAAACTAAAATCTTTGTTTCTACACAATAATTTCCACATCCCTATGGATAAGAGTATGGTTCATCCAATTTTGCATCCAATCCATACCGTCCAATAACTAAAACACCATTTCTAACATCCAAACTTTTGAAAATCTAGTTTACTAAATATGTACTCTTATACAAATAAAGAAA
Organism: Allium cepa; assembly: GCA_030765085.1. Lineage (NCBI taxonomy): Eukaryota > Viridiplantae > Streptophyta > Magnoliopsida > Asparagales > Amaryllidaceae > Allium > Allium cepa. The sequence continues at coordinate 517,744,451 of CM060938.1, forward strand.
TTTAGATAGAGCACTTTATATTTCCACCCATCTTTTGTGTACCAATTACGTTATACATTGAAGCCTTCTTTTTTACCTCTAAGTCTTTTCTAGCTTTTCCAAGTACAATTCACATAAGGAGATTTGTTTTAAATTTTAAAACATAATTATTTTTAATAACCATTTTCTGTTTATTAAAAAACAATATAGAAATAGAAATTCCACAGTTAAAAAACTTTTTTCCTTATTATTATTTGTGTTTTGCATACTATCATATTTATTGAATAGTAAACTTCATATTTACTAACACATCAACCATTCCTATGCTAAGCATGTTGCATTTGAAAATAAAAAAATTTCTCGTTTTCTGCTCAAAACCCTTTTCCTTTTCAATTAAATTTGTAAAATAGTTTGAAATTTGAAAAAATATTTTTGAACACAATTTTGTTCAAAATCATTTGACTTTACATCTTTAAAAAAAACAAACCACTGAACGTAATTGAGATTCAGTTAATGATTTAATGCATATGATTGACCATATCATATTAAACAGTTAGAATTAAGCTTTGAAAACCTTTTCTTTTATTTTAGAACAACAAGCAACACACAAGTACATTTATAAATTTCAGTTTTTAAGGCATAAGGATAGCGACCCATGGGTTTTGCAACAACCCTTCCCTGCCTTTCGCTTGCTAAAATTTATATTTCCAAACTTATAAGGTTTTTGGTATTTAACCACTCGTTTTGTTTTTAGTTGCTAATTTAATTAATTTCCTAGTAAATGTATAAACTTCTATCCTTACTTTGCATTCATCGCTAGTTAAGTGTCCTTATGGATCTCCTTATTTGTACCATTTTATTATATATATATAACGATCAGATTTCATCCAGAAAATCAACATATATCATATCATACGCATTTCCAATACCCAAAAGGAGACAACTATTGATTAAACAATTGTTGAAAGCTGTCGTTCAACCTTAACTAGTATTAGTGATGTTGTGTCCCTATCACTTCTAAATCAAAAAAAAATGGACACATTTAGTATGTCACTCTACTATAACCCATATGTCTTAACTTAACTTTTTGGCTTTAAATAAATTAAGGTCAATCCATTACTTCAATTATTACAACCAATTACAAGATAACTTGCAATGGGTAGAAATATAAACTATGCAACTTTAGAATAACTTATAGTAAATTTGGCTTAGCGGAATAACTTTCCTACCACTTACCTTGCCTTCTTTAATCCTATGTCAACCAACGTCCTCTATGTGTGTTTTCCATCTCATCTCTTCTCAAATTGTACTATTGTCTTCTTTTAATCCAAAACTCTTAATAATATTCTCGAATTCGGTACTTTTTTTTATCTTTGATGTTTCCTGCAAGCAAACTCCAGAATTTGCAGAGTGTACTTTGCTACCATTCACTCCTTTGTGGGTTATTCTTATAGGTTTCATACATGTCTAATAAAAAATTCCTTGGTTCCTACCAATATTCCTTATATTTAACGGGGATTCCTTGTTGCTACCCTACGAGCATTCGTAGCTATTTTATTTAACTTTTACCCATCTTACCTAGGCAGTCGTCCATATCTACTTCATATAAAGTTAGTTTAGTTTTCACTGCCCTTTATAAAATTGTTAAACTTCGTGGTTATGAGGTACTTAACCCAAAAAATTTATCTTTAAAAGTACAAACTTAGAAACTTTTTATTAAATTCAATAATTGCTTGGTTTTCCAAAGGAGCCATGAAAAACTCCTTTTTCTAATCAACTTTAACTATAGGAGTCATAAATTTTAAAACAGTTTTTACGATTTATGAAGTAAGTTTATTTATTATGTTAAAAAGTCAATGTTAGCAATTTAATTTACAAAAAGACCCTTTCCTTTAAATAACACATTGTTTCCCTCTTTTCAAATAGTAAAAGCCATGTTTTTATGGCATGAACAATCATCAAGTCAATTTTTCCCTTTAATGCCTTTTCATAACAAAGATTTTACTTCTCAAAAATTAGGATTTTTAACTAAAACCATTTATTAAGTTTTGCATTCAAAACTCAATTGTTATACCAAACTATTTTTCAAAGTGCATTGTTATAGAATTACAAAACATCTTTTATAATGTTTAATTAACTAGAGCAGAGATGGACAACTTTCATTCTATTATTTTCCTACCATTTATGTTTCTTCCACTTTCAAACTTAGCAGAGATTCTAATAGCCTATAAGGGGGACTTTTAAAAGATAGGTGCAACTACTACACCTATGTTTGGAAACTATACGTTTTTATTCATTTTGTCTTTAGTTTACTATATTGTTTGGAATTAGATTACTAAAATTATTTTAATACGAGTTTCCAACATTGTTCCTATTTAAATTTTCCAATGTTGTTAGTATTTAAATTTCTTCTAACCAAATTATTATTATTTAAAATGGCTTCTTCTTATATAGCTCTTCTGCTCTTTTAATTGATAGTTTTCTCCGTTGGATCATTACTGTGAGTTCGCTTACTACTTTAACAATCATGATTTTCTTCATTAACATAAAATTGCTCTATTTCAATTTTTTTCTTCTCCATATTTTTCTTTTTTTAGCAAAGCTAGACGACTTTAAAGTGGGCTGTGCCACTATATAAAAATGGGAAAATAGGTGTTTTGTACATGCACAGAACATTTAAAAGGGTTTAGAGACCAATCCACAAAAAATGAAAGCATAGAAACTAGATAAAGATGCCTAAACCGCTAAAAATAACATGACTAAGCACCCTCAGAAGAGGAGTAATAGCCATGTCTATCATCCGACGCTGGTCAAAAAAAGTGAGAAACTAGAGAAAAGAGTAGCCAGAATCAGATCATAGCCTTCAAAATCAAGAGAGTAAATAAATTCCCTATCCCAGCTGATATCATAAAAATAACCTTTGTTCACATATCCAATCTCGCCAACCCTAGTAGGGGACAGACCTTCACCCCTAATGTGATAGGTAAGACTCTGACTCTCTCCCACCATATTTTTCTTATATAATAATATTCTACCTATTTTCACCATTGGATGTTTTTACCCTTCCATTCTCTTTACCTCATCTAAACCAGGAGTTACTTCCATTTGTACACCGCTTTAAAAAGAATTTTAAAACTTACAAAAAATGGAAAAATCATCAAGCCAAACATATGCTTTGTTTTCCATTTATTTCAAAAGAAAAAGGCCCCTTTATTGAACGCCCCTTGTTTGGAATTTTTAGTCTAGCCAGTTTTAATTTCAACTAGGAATTTCTAAATATCTCTTTTAATTAAGGTTTCTAAATTTTCTTACTTTCCAAGAATATGCTTTAAAGGGTATTTTTTGTGGTGAAAAATTTAGTATTTACTTACTTTTCAAAATACAACATTTTGATATAGTTCTTTTATTTTTAAATAAGTTCTTTAAAAGCCATTTCAAATATTCGAAGAAATTTAAAAATATTTTATTAAATTCTTTTGCATGGTTGGACATAGAAATTGATTTTTGTTTGTACTTTCTTTTGGACTTTCTTTTTTTTTCACCTATCTTATGGTGGTTAATGCATATCTTCTTACGAGAAATTGCTTAATTCTTTTTATACCTTACTTCCAAATATTTGCAACATATAGGTTCTTACTTCCTATCTATCTAAATGAAATGAATGTCATCTATAGGCAATCCATTAAAATCCCCAATCATATGGAAGTCTAGGTACAACAAAAGGAGTCAAGCACCATCCAGCTTCAAGGAATCTTATATGTCATGCTCATGCTCTTCTTATATCAGCATCTTATGGTATGTCTAATATCCCTTAGGATAATCAGGGTAGGTATATGAAATTAACTCAATTTATTGTTCCAATGCATAGTTGCTTTATCCATCCTTTCAGAATATGGTCGAAACTACTTATGTATTCGGAATTTATAGTTTGGCATGTAATATATATATATATATATATATATATATATATATATATATATTTCTAGGTAAAAATTACAAATACATTCACTCGGCGTATCCTAATCCTTATGATCTACTAACATATGCTCTGATATCGAGTGTTACAACCCGCATCTTAATAGGCCTAGATTTTCAACTAAATTAAAAACCCAAGTTCATTTGGTTATGGATCGTTAGTATTGGTATCCTTTAATAAACATATTTAGATTGGAGTGCTATCGAAATGAACTCATAATGGAAGTAAAATATAATAAAACATATATACTGGCTAAGGCTGCAACCACGGAACTAATATTATTCCATGGATATATTTTTTCCTTGTAAATGCAAAACATAAGTGAGAAGAACTGTCCATCTAATATTCCCGCCTTGTGTCAATCTCATGTCCCTTCAAAACTATCATCTGAGTTGTAATGAGGAGGGGATCAGAACAACATTCTGGTGACTAGTAAATTACATTTTTTTATCGCAATGCTAGTTTGTGCCGATTGCTTTCAATTCAGGTGTTATGTCTTCTATTTATGGATTAGAGGTTTTAACTCCATATATGCATACAATATGTCAAACCTACTCCAACGCAAAGTATATATAAATGTATGTAGACGAACATCATCGTACTCCCCAAAAAGAAACCCTTGTAACGTAATCGATGGTCAACCTGCCTTTATTACAAAGGCCGATGAATCCTAAACACGACTTTATAATTTAAACTAACACATTTCAATTGACTCATCTAAAGATTAACAAGACAACCTCCAACCAAACAAACAAACAACCAAAACTTTGAGACCAATGCATATCCCATACGAACTCTACACCAACAGGAAGCGTAATTTGTATAAGCTTAATCCAAGCCTTTTCTACTGACCGCACGGGACCGATGGAGGCCTCGACCTATTCCCAACCTTACTCTACAAATATTGGTACACAATGCTGAAATAGCAACGACCTCTCTACATGATTCCCATTTAGATTTACCTATCTCAATAAAAAAATTCCCATTCCACTTGGTACCTCTATTTTGAATTGAAGCAGACCCCATTACCAAATGTGCACTGTCATAGGTCATTTAAGACTCCTTAATAGAAAAGAGGCAAACCCAAAGACCATTTATTATCTTTAACCCCGAAGTATACCCCTTCACTGCTCCAAAGGTACTATATCCATTTAGTACTTCAATCCGAGGCGAACCCTCAGTTTATTTTCCAAACCTATATACGAACATATATCTCTTCCACGAGTCCTATAGTTGGAGATGTTCTACATCAGTAGTATGTAAGCACAACCACTGGCAGCCCATTATGGTGGGCAAACTTTCATTGGGTAACCCTACCGACATTGCATCCAAACCTATACCAAAAAAAATCATTTATAATTAATCTAATTATTGGGCTAGGCCCACTACTTCACAACTTTTGCAAACGTATTACTGAAGCCATATAATTTCACTATGTAAATTACTATGCCTTCTAAATTCATTTGTTAGCATTCATTTATTTTCATTTTGTGAACTTCCCATTTATTTTATATGATTAATATCTTTAGGTTTTTATTTTATTAAGGTTATTAAATATCATGTACCGCTTCTTTTACATTAAGTTAACGCCTTTTACAAATGGTCTTTTATAATCAAATTCATTAAATGATTTTCTACCCTATTGACTTGATTATAGTAACTTCCATTTTTCTCCTTAATTTATTACCATATTCATATTAGCATTTTATTTATAATTAATATGATAATATGCAATTAATTGCACGTTACCATACACATATGTATTTATGATGTAACCGATGTTTGTTTGTTTATTTCTTAAAATTATTCCTCTACTTTAAATATATACATTTAGTTGGTAAACATAATTTTTATTTTTTATTTTTAACTTGTTAGTTTCTCCACTTAGGGATGTTTGGGTATATACTTATGTGTAAACTCCACAAAAGTATTTATTTCCACATTTCATGCATTAACAATATCTTTTTCAAAAAGAAAATGTTACCCTTACAGTTTTCCATAAACTACCAAAAAGGGGATTGTGCTGCCTTTGCAATTATAAGGAATCATCTCGTTTTATTTTTATTGAAATAGGTAGTGTAAACTATAGAAAACATTCCTACTTTGCACATCTCTTTCCTTTAGTTATATAAATATACCTTATTATTTCAAATGATGCATTTTTCACATATAACTACAAAGTTGGACAGTTTATGGAAATTCACATGGCTATCAAGATTGTACATTCTATAATTCTCATGAATTAAAATTGAGAAATGAAATCCTAAATAAAATTAAAACATATCAAATTGATGGTTATCAAGTTTAACCCTTTACAGTCCATAAAACAAACATTTAAAATGGCTTCACAATTCTAGTAACAATATATTTCATATGTTCCAGATCAATGGTGTACACATATTATTTTATCAAGGTTAAACAGTTTATTGAATATGCAGGCAAAGATTTCAAATTAGATTCATTTATTTAGGCCAACAGTTCAAGGATTTTCACATACGCATAATAACAGAAATAGAACTTCAACAATACAAAATTAACATTATATAGATCATGTAATCTCCCGTTCATCTTATGGCTTTTAAATATCCAGATCCAGATCCTTCCCTTTTATTCGCCCTCCTTTCTTCTTCAACAAGAAATATGTATACATATCCATTAGAATTTCAGATCTAATAGGATATTTGAATTTTAAGCGGATTTTAAATTATATAACTTAAATTTACCTGTTTTGTGGAATTGATTCACCCCTTATCTTCTTCTTTTTTATTTTCTATCCTTCTCTAATATAATATATATAATATTTCTATAATTTCTAAAAGTAGTGGAGAAGGAGAAATGATAGATCTCTGCTGCTCAGTTTAGAAAATATAAGAACAAAAGTGAGGTACTAGGCCAGCACTTATAGGCGTTGGAGTTAATTCTATCCATTAGATTAAAATATATTAAAAATGTAGCGATCTGAAATTCAAACACTTCGTCTTCGAATATCTAGCATTTTGAAATTTAATTAAGTGTTATAAATATGGTTTTATGAACTTGTTAGAAATCATTTAATTAATGAATAATGATTAGATACTTATTTTTGAATTTTTTTTATAAAAATATATTCTTCGAAGAAAAATCGATAATGTGACTGAAAATTGATTTATTGGTAAATAACTTTTAGATTATTAGAACTCTTATTAACTTATCTAATGATCAAATGAACATATTAGTAACTAATTAACAAACTCTCCTCTTTATATAGCATGGAAGGTTCTAGAATGTTCTAATGGATAAGAGATATTTGGTAAAGTAAGGGTATAAGGTTATTTGTTTAAGGAAGTGAGATAAAGGAGAAGTGATGTAAAGGGGAAGTGATAAAGGTGAGGCTTCCATTACATGGTGAGGGGGAGGTGGTTGAGAGCAAGGTTAAAGAGCACCCTTTTGATCCTATGAAAGGAGGGGCACACCTTTTATGATTCACAAATTCACAAAGCAAAAAACCTAGCATTTCTAATGGCTTCTTCTTCTTCTTCTCTAAGTGTTCTAAAGAAAATATTTGCAAATCTTATCCAAATCATCTCAAACTTGAAGTGAAGCCTTTAGACTATATTACAAGACTTTTTAACTAGTTAGAAGTTGAAGAAGAAAAGCACATATCTCCCCTCAAGTGAAGGCCGTGAGAAAATAACGAAGGGAGGAGGCAAAAGCAAGTGAAGGAGGGTGGAAGGAAGGAAGGGAAGGTGGTTGCAAGATAGGGTTTGACTTGGTTAGCTTGGGTCTTGGTTGTTGTTGGATAAATGGTGAGTCAACACACCTCTTTGAATGAAAACTATAACATATATATGTATTGTATTTTGATTGTTTTTAAGTTGTTGAATTGTTATTGACATTCTGAAAATATTGGTTTGATTCATGTCTTGAAAACAAGATGTATATGTGATCCATATGAATGGAATTGCAATGTAATTGAACGGACTTCTATGACTTGTGAAAATACCTTGGAACAAAGCACATGGCTTATAAATAAACATTGGTCTAGATCAGACTTGGACTTGAGAGTGCACTTATAGTGATAGTCGCTATGGATGCACTTAGGAATTGTCTAGCGTTCGGCGATTTCTATGGAACTTCGTAGAGAGATCCTCAACAATTTATTGCCATATTCATAATTATATATATATATATGTTTGTTGCTATTAAAAACTTAGATAGTAAAAGGTAAAGCAACATCCCAAAACGTGGCCAAAACTTTACTTGTGCAAAACTATCCCGTTTAGCCTTGACTATTGGACTTTAAAGATTTGAAAAGATATTTAAATTTAAATATTTTACTTCATTACTTTTACAAGTGTTTATTAAATCATATTAGAGTATTTCAAAAGAGGGTTGATAAATTTGTGAATTTTAAATAATTAGTTGTGAGATTTTGAAAAAGAGGATTTTGTAATAAAAACTTGTTATTTTCAAGTAATATTTTAGATAAATGTTATAAAACCTATTATAAGCACTATAAAGTATTTTAAAATCATTTTAAAGTAAATATAGCTTTTAGAAAATGTGTTGACTATTTTATATCTTATGGAATAAAATATCTTTGACTTGTTTATTTACATATCAAATTTTGGTAAATAAATTACCATACTTATATATCATTTCAAAAGGGATTTTAAAAGTATAAAAATGGTTTAGAAAGGAATTAGAATTGGTGAATGGACAAATGGTTGATTATTTAATTACTTGTTTGAAAGGTAGTGCCAGCCCAACTTTTTCCAAGCAGTATACATGAGCATTTAACCCAACAGACTTGGCAATTATCGAAGACGATAAGTCCAGAGTGATGATTGTAGACCCAAAAATCAAGTATAGATAATAACATGAAGTCATGGTTGAATGGAATTGATAGATATGTAAGGCAGTATGTTCAAAATGTGGAATATGATTCAACACATAAGAGTAAGTGCATTTCAATAGAAAATAATTAATAACTCAACAACCACAAGAGGGATCGAAGTTAAACTCTAAGAATAGGAAGAGGGGACCCTAGAGAGTTCATCATAGGGGTTGCACCAAAAAACATGAAAATTAAAGGATCAGTACTGATCCCTTCGTAGGGGTCGACACTCTTCCCTTGAAAAGGTCGGCTATATTCAAATTCTGGCAGCGATTAGTCAATATCTAAATATCTACTGATACAATTGACATGAAAATTGGAGCACAAGCTAAATACAACATATGGAATACCCCATAAGGATCACATATCATTTAGAGAAAATTGGAGGGACCAGTACCCATCCCTTTGTAGGGATTAGTTATAATTAGCCTTCACAACTTACCGTAACAAAGATTGATCCAAAGCTCGAGTTCTACTAATCCAGTTGGCATGAAATTTGGAGGCTAAGCATGATACAACATGGACAAGCTCCTCTACGTATTGCATGGAATTTGGATGAGATTGTAGGGATCGGTACTTACCCCTTTAGAGGGATCGGCAGAAATCAAAATTCAAACAACACCACTTTATGGAAAATGCGATATCTCACAAATTGTAAGTCAAAATGGCACGAAATTTGGAGGGAGTGTAGCAAACATCATGGGACACCCCCATAGTGATTGCAGCCCATTTAGACATGCTTATAAGGATCAACACCTATCCTTATTGTGGGACCCAACTGGCTTGGAAATTTTTGGGTGGCCTCATCTTGGTCTCTCGAACCTTCTGTCAAAATTTCAGCCTGATCTATATATGTCTTCTCCTATAAATATAGTAGGCATGGAATCAAAAAAGAATCTTCTTTCTTCTTCTCTTTATCTTCAACTTAGGTTACACTCTGCTAATTTTATTCTTGGACTTTGAATTGTAACTGTAAAAAACTTTAGTATAATAAAATAGATTATTTGGTAGTAGCCGTAGGCCGAAGTTAGTCGAACCACTATAAATCTTGTCTCTTTTTACTTGCTTTTTGATTGTTTTAATTTTTTTCTTCATTTATTTCTCTTTCTATTTTTATGATTAGATTAGATATTGGTACTTTTACATAATTGAGTGTTGATGGCCAACTGATGCCAACATTTTGGTGCTATTACTAAGAAAGCTGGCCCTCATGGATTTGGAGTTCGGATTTGGAAATCAATTAGAGAGCTTGAATTTGGAGCAATGGTGAGACAATCAACAAGGAGACAAGTACCAGATAGAAGCCATCATGAAGGGATCCATGAGGCTTCCCCAGGAGTTGGAGCTAATCAAACTTCTATCTACATTACAAGAAATGAAATGGGAACAATGATGGACGCTATGTCGGAACGGATGCTAAAAAGACTGGAGGAGATGATGCAGAATCTACTCCACTTGGTCAGACAGACTGGAGCCATACGAGCTGCTGGAATGCAAAACCAAGAAGTTGGAATGATATGAACCATCAAAGCTATGGATCAATGAGTTGAGGCGGTAGGAATCGCTTGAAATCAAAACCACGAACATGGAAATGGAGCCAATGGATGAAGGAGTGGAGCAGAGCAACCGGGGGCAGTCCCTGGCCATCTTAGAGGGATCGGCACCAATCGCCAAAGACATGGAGACATACCCTAGGACTGGTCTATTTTGATGCTAGAGGATCCATGGTCAATCCCATGGAATTTGGTGCGAATCGGAATTCGGATTCTCATCCAGAAGAATACGTTCCAGAATTCCCTCATAGACTCAGGGGGCAGCATAAACATGATGATGGATGACTACCATCGGAAGACAATAACAGGTTTGTAGAGATGGTCAAGCGAGCTATGCATGGAGGATTAATGCACATGGATCTGGAGGATGTAAATGAAAGTCCATTCGCTCCTAATATCAAAATGCTAGGAATCCACCAGAATCCAAACTACAAACACTGGAAGCTTATGACGAAAAGTTGGATCCAACTATGCATATGATGAGGTATCCATGGCAAATGAAAGTAATGGGGGCTTCAAAAGAAGTCCTGGCATGATGCTTTCCCTTGTACTTAACGAATGTAGCTGCGCTATGGTTCTGACAGTTGGAGAGTGGTTCTATTAGCACATGGATGTAATTGGTTGAAAGATTTATGAAGCAGTTTCGGATTCACATTACGAGACCCAAGAATGTGATGACATTGATGTCAGTAAAGCAGTGGGAAGGAGAATCACTTAAAAGTTTCTTAACCAGCTTCACTGCGGTAGTTGTTTCGCTGGATTGACCAGATCCATCGTTGGTTTTGATGGCGGCTGTGTCTGGAGTTGTAGATAATTCATATTTTAAGATATCACCGACACAGTATCCATCGATTGATCTCGAGGAATTCTATTATGAAGCAAAAAAGTTTCTATGACAAGAAAATGCGAAAGTTGATAAAGAGGCAATGGAAATTAATACGGTACGGCGTGGAGACTGCCCGATGAGATCTCAGGAAAGGACAAGAGTAAATGCAACATGGATAATAGATTTAATAGATCAAGTGATAGAGGGAGGAACCCAAATTATCTTCTTACTCGAAATTAAATGAAACCCTAAGAGGGATATATTTGGATACACGAGGATGCCTTCCGCATCGAAGGCCAGCAAGGAAGGAACGCTTCGAATGCGAACGAACATCAGGAAAGCGATGCCTATTCCATGAGCTGGATGGGCACAATACAAATGGTTGCAGGCATTCTGAGAATATCATTGTGAGGAATGGTTAGTTACAACAATATGTTAGGACTAGGGCTGCAACGGTTGAATAGGAGCAGCCATCGTCCACATTGAATGAACAGGGTACTGGATCAAGGTATCATCATTAACTTGTCATCAATTTATCAGGATGGCATGGAACAAGCAAAAAACTCCACAATAGAACGGCTAAGTCACTTACATATGGACGGGATCGAGGATGATCCTTAGGCATGCTCTGAGATGATGATAGACCTTAGTGCTCGGATTTGTAAAGTTAGTTTTTCTTTTTCTTCTTGTTTCCTTTAAACTCTGGTTTTGTTGGTTGTACTGACTATTATTTTATATTTTGGAAAATGGACTTAGGAATGTTTAAATTTGGATCAATGTTATAGATAATACAGGTCGTCAGGCATGAAATATGCCTGGCAAGGGGTAGGTCGCTTCGCTCAAATGCCATTGATCGACGTACTTAGGTCATCGAATATTGATTGTACTCGCTAGTATCCGGAGAGATCAAGGTCGTTGAATATGGACTATCCTGGCAAGGGTAGGTCGCTTTGCTCGAACCCGATGGATCGGCCCACTCAAGTCATCGAGTATGGATTATAATAGGAAAGAATCCAGAGAGATCAAGGTCGTCAGGTATGAGTTATGCCTGGCAAGGGGTAGGTCGATTGGCTTGAAGACAATGGATGATTCTACTTAAGTCATCGAGTATGGATTGTGCTCGGCAAGGATCCGGAGAGATCAAGGTCATTAGGTGTGGACTATGCCTGGCAAGCGGCATGTTGCTTCACTCAAACGTGAGTCATATATGGATTATGTTTGGCAAGAATCCAATGAGATCAAGGCTTTGGATTTGGCAAATGATCCAGTAAGATCACAGATTTAGCTACTAGCTTTGGATATATATTGATTAGGCTAAGTATTTGAAGTGTATTTGGAATTGGATAATGACTCAGAATAGTCATGGATTTCACTAACGATCCGAAGAGATCATGGATTTGGATTGGCAATGGACTAAATTCTAGATTGAAAAATATGACTATCAATGGATTATGGATTTACGGTATTCAAAACAGACCTTCCTATCGTGAGGCATGTTTTGGGGGGCAAAGTGCTAACCCACCTTTTTCCAAGGTAGTATATAGACGGATTTAACCCAATAGACTTCATGATTATCGAGGATGATGAGTACATAGCGATGACTATGAGACTCCAAAATCAAGTACAAATAATAACATGAAGTCAAGATTGAATGGAATTGATAGATATGCAAGGCAGAATGTTCGAAATATGGAACATGGTTCAACACATAGAAGCAAGTGCATTTCAATAGAAAACAATTAATAACTCAACAACCACAAGAGGGATTGAAGTGAAACTCTAGGAATATGAAGAGGGGGCCCTAGGGAGTCACCCTATGGGTCGCCCCCAAAAAATGCAACTTAAAGGGATCGATACCGATCCCTTCAAAGGGGTCGACACTCTTCCCTTGTAGGGGTCGCCTATATTCAAATTCTGGCAGATATTAGTCAATGTCAACTGATCCAATTGATATGAAACTTGGAGCATAGGCTAACTACAACATATGAAACATCCCATAGTTATCGCATATCATTTAGAGCAAGTTGGAGGGATCGATACCTATCCCTCTATAGGGATCGGCTATAATCAGCCTTCACAACTTATTGCAACAAAGATTAATCAATAACTCGAGTTCTACTAGTCCAATTAGCATGAAACTTTGAGGCTAAGTATAATATAACATGGAGAACCCTCCTTAGGGATCGCATACATTTGGAAGAGATTAAAGGGATCGGAAAAAATCAGAATTCAAGTAACACCACTTCACAAAAAATGCGATATCTCACAAACCTTAAGTCGAAATGGCATGAAATATGGAGGGCAAGTAGCTAACATCATAGGGCACCCCTCATAGGGATCATAGATCATTTGGACACATTAATAGGGGTCGGTACCGATCCTATTATGGGCCCTAATGGGCTTGGAAATTTTAAGATGGCCTTGTCTTGGTCTCCCAAACCTTTTATAAAATTTTTAGCCAATTCCATACACGTCTTTCCATATAAACAAAGCAGGCATGACATCAGTAAAGGGATCATCTTTATGATTCTCTTTATCTTCAACCTAGGCTACACTCAGCCAATTTTATTCTTGAATTTTGGATTATAACTGTAAACAAACTTTAGTATAATAAAACGAATTATTTAGGAGTGGACATAGGCCGAAGTTAGCCGAACCACTATAAATCTTGTCTGTTTTTACTTGATTTCCAAAAAAATTAATTTTGTTCTTCATTTATTTCTCTTCATATTTCTATGATTGGATTGGATATTTGTACCTTTACAAAATTGAGTTTTGATTGCCAATTTTTACGCCAACAGGTAATTAACTATGCTTAATACTAAAAGCCAATGAAGTTAGGGTTATCATTTGCGAAAGTTAAGATTGATGTTCGTGTAGGGATAAGGTAATAGAGCTCCAACCTACTGGCTTCCTTCTTGACCTAGGAATAGTAAGCCATAAAATGTCGAAAATGTATTAATCGTGTTGATTTTTGAACTTGTTTATGGAAATTGTTAATAGTATGCTTAACATTAAAAGCCGATTGAGGTAGACTTATATATTTGCGAGACTCAAGAATGAAGTGTCTAGGCAAGGATTTGATGCAACTAGTGCTCTAACTTACCTGGCTTCATGCTTGGATGAGGAATAGTCAAGTTGGAATGTATGAAATGTGTTAAGCATATGAATATTTATGTGTATAGGCAACTGTTTTGACTATATAATCGATTAGTCGACTATCGAACTTGACCAAATATGACTTAAGAAGTTACCAAAAGGCTCCAACATTTCATATCAATGAGAACCCGAAGGAGGAGCATTGGTACAAAACATCTCTAGCTTTTGCTTGCTTTTGAAAGAATTGGAATTGATTTAGCCAGAAATTCAACGAATTAGTTTTGAAGAGATTGGGATCGGCAAGTGTTTTACATATTGAATACCACTTCAAAACTAGTGTACGGATTTTATGTTTTAGAAGTGGTTGAGAAATGAAATGTTATAGAGTTAAACTATCGATCCTAAGTTTAAGTCCAAGGGAGAGGTCAGCGTTAACATTTCGAACGATGCTATCGTGTGGGATTGTCTAGCTTAAGAAGTAATCCAAGAGAGATGACAACATTAGCGTTTGTCAAAGGATTTATGTGGAAATATCATAGAGATTAGAGATTTGTTTGAGATGCTCGAATCCATGTAGTGATTCTTGATCCATTTGAGATATGGGGATCCATTTAGGGATTCATGTTCTTTTTGAGTGATGAAGACTCGAGTGATAGATGTTGGATGTAGCCTTGACATTGGAAATGACTAAAATAAAAGATAGGATGCATAACCAAAGGAAACATAGCATTTTAGTAACCCTAACGGTGGATGCAACTCCATCTAGTATTACTTATGTATATGCATGAGGGAGCGATGCATTCGGAACCACAAGTGTTTTGGGCATGGGCCAGTTATGTATTTTCTATAGTACATTCTCTAGAACTGTACGTCATTCAAAGGATATCTTCGATCCTTGTGCAGTGGTTCGGGTTCGGCTAGATCCGAGGAGATCTCCATGGAAATCCATTATGCAAATGCACCTTAGCATTATTGAATGTATACTTACTATTGTTGTGTCGTTCACATAACAGCTATTTAATATGATTTATGTGCTACACTCTAGACAATATCTATCATATTACTATGCATTAAACTTAATAAATGGTTGGTTTCTTTAAGGAGAAAACTATTACCGGAATCCGTATGGCCTCAATGTCTATTATTACTTGTGTTTCTTGAGTTTCTCACAATGCTTTGCCAGACTGCTCCAGGTGTTATTTTCTTATAATGCTCGGGTCAGCCATTGTATGTTTCTAGATTCAGCTACGCATGTTTTGGAGCTTATGGAAGAGATGGATGATTACCTTTCGTAGTATTCTTATTTTCGCTGCATTTCTGTATTGTATATATCAGCACTATGAGGACAAGCATTTATAACTATCCCAGTTAATGATAGTACTTAGATTTTACTAAATCTAAAATTACTGTGTTCAAAGTAACCATTTGTACCATTCCTTTGATATTTTATATTATCGTTCCATTGCGAGGTTCTGACTTGTCTTCTCTTTTACTTATTCTATTCTATTTTTTTATTTTACCCTAACTTTTTGTCTTTTTGACACTTGGATGCTCGACGCATGAATAACATAGAAATATTTAGTACCAAAATTCGAGGGTCGATTTTAGTCAAGGTTTGATTTTAGCCATTACAAACCCAGACCATTTATGCCAAGGTTCAACCCTAGTCGTCACACATAGATCGGTCGATTGGTACTTCAAGGTGGTTGATCACTAGTGGACGACCAACCCAAAGTAGGCGGTAGACTCGTGTCCATGCAAACCGGTTATTTTTGTTAATGTGTCTCCTTTAATTTTGAGTAGCTTAATTAATTATTAAGCACTAACTCATTTCTTAGACTTTAAGTAAATTATTAACCTTAACTTAAGCATTACATTATTGTTGTTTATTAATATTTATTTTCTTAATTCTATTTTAAATTATTTATAATCTAAAATCTTTAAACATTGATAAATTCTTCGTTTGAACTTTGATCGTAAAATTTTATATATGAATGTTGCTTAAAAAATTGCTATGAACACACTGATGCAAGTTTCATAGCCATATTCTGACATTTTCTCAAATTCCATTTTTTGAGACTTATAAATTATTTATTGATTCTTTTAATCGATTATTGTTAATTTTATGAGGTGCTACACTGTGAACCGCCACCTCTTTCATATCCAATTGGTTATCCATGAGGGTGGATTACCAAAAATCCATTTCCTTGTCGAACACTGCCCAGTTATCCAGCAAGATAGAATCATTTCGCATTTAATTCCTTGCTCGGGAAATGCCTAATGACTATGAGTTTGGGTGGGACGTCTCTCCCCCTCGTACTAGGGCACATCAACGACTAGATGTGCGATCATAATGGTTCATACCCATCTTTCTTGATGCCACATATCCTCTATACTGGATGGGACACTGTTGTTAGGACCGACACTATTACCTCGACTGACGCCAAAGTCTGGCATATGCAGTGGTCCTACATAGAAATAAGTTGAGCGTAGTGCATAATGTAACCTTAGTGAACCTTCAAGTTCCTCAGTGCTTAGGTTTAATCTGGGACTGGTTGTCAGGCCCTTAGTGCAACGTACCACCTTGGAGAACCTTCAAGCCCCTTAGCGCTTTTTTCAAGCCAGGACCACCTCCCAGCTCCTTAGTGCAGTTTGTCACCCTAGAGAACCTTTAAGCCCCTTAGCACTTAGTTTCAAGATGGGACTACCGGTCAGCTCCTTAGTCTAGCATGTCATCCTGGAAAACCTTCAACCTCCTCAATGCTTAGGTTCGGGTCCACACCACCGCCCATCTCTTTAGTCCAACATGTTACCCTAGAGAACCTTCAAGCCTTTTAGTTCTTAGTTTCGACTCGGGACTGCCTATCAGCTCTATGTTGCAGTGTGTCACCTTAGAGAACATTCAAGTCACTCAACACTTAGGTTTGTGCTGGGACCATCCAATAGTAGAGCGATGCACATAAAAGTTCACTTTTTACCATTTCTATATGCTAAGTTGTTGTGAACGACGGTGCTTATTACTCGTCTGTGCATCATATAACACCTTTATACATGAGTGTTGGAGCCTTTCATCATCCCACTTCAAGCCAGAACCTACGGTTACCTAACGACTTGCGATGTGCCATCAAGGAGAAACCTCGAGTCCCCATGCGCTTCGGTTAGAGCTAGGCCTATCCACCACTATATACATGATTGCTTGTCCCCTAAGAGGACCCATGAGCGAACATGTTGTAACGACCCATATTTTACGTATTAGAGGATCATAGAATAATTTTATTTTATTCATATAAGGTTGTATGATTCTATAATTTTGGGATATGACTCTTAGGGATATTTTACACACCTACGATTTTTCCAATACTTCTATGTGACCATTTTGACCTTGAAAATCTTGTTTGGGCTATAAACTTTGATAGGAGTCGAATTAGGTTTCAAACTAGTTCTATTACTCCAAATGATGGTTTCCTATTCTGTAGAGATTTCATAATAGAAAAACGGACTTACAATTAGAAAGTTATGATTATTTTAAGTTTTAAAGTTGCTAGCCAGGATTAGTGTTTAATTAATTAAGCCCATTAGTGAGTCCGTTAGTCTAATTATATAACACTGTAAATGGAGAGCCGAAGAGTTAAATTAAAACTATTATCTCTTGTTCTAAATCAAGTCTATACCCTATTAGCGTTAGATCCACCCTAATTTCATTCAAAATCACCTAAATTGCACTCTATTTGCAAATTAGAGATTAGATCCTCAATTAGAAGATAGAGATTATCGATTTGCTTGATTTGGAGTGCTTTTCTTCGTTGTCCGAATTGGATGTAAACACAAATTAGTTCAATTTGGCAACTGGTGAGTGGTGTTTGCCTTCTCACTATGTTGTTTATATGGTAGAATTATTGTATTTAACATGTTTTAAATTGATTTTGGTCATAAATTTTTTTCTAACATTAATGACATGTTAATCCATGCATATCATATAGATTGATTAGAATTTACCTTGATATATGTTCATACATTCATGCTATATGTAAATCTATGTTAGAAATTGCCTTGTTTTTCTTATTTTGATGGATTGAAAGTTTGATTGGATGAAATTGTTTGTTATTCTATGTTGAATGATATGATTTAATGTTTTTTGCTAATGTTTTGATTGCATAAAAGGATAGGTCAGAGAATTTAGAAAATCAAAAGCAAAGTTGGTCGAAACTAGACGAAACTTGGTAGATGTGCTTTGGAATATGGTGGAAGGACACAACATGGGTCACAACTTAGATTAGTCTAAGTACATAACTTAGCATTGAGTTATGCCTATAACTAGGTACCGAGTTATGAGGAAGGAGCCTATCACTCGGTGGTGAATTGATAGAGCTTGGTTAGATGAGGCATTCCATAGCAATATGCAAGGTATTTGGCTAAGGATTAGATTCTATACCTAGTTATATATAGACTTAGAGGTGGGGATTTGGATTGGAGGCCGAATTATCAAAGATGGATGAGTCGGAGTCCAAGGCACTGGAAGAGGAGTATTAGAGACATCGAAGAGGAATTAGCCATTAGTTGGCTAAGTGTATAACTCGATACCGAGTTGTACCTATAACCCGGTACTGAGTTATCATCGTGCGTAATATGAGGTTGGAATTTCTAAGGATTATTATTGAGGTGTTGTTGATCGCGTAGAAAGTGTTGGCTCATTTGTATCAGGTTGGATGATGATATAACAGCATGATGAAAAGCTATGGTCTTTGGATGTTGGCTCATGTGGGAGTATGTTTCGAAGAAGGCGGCTCGTAAAGGGGGAGCCGTATGATTGGGGAATGTAGATAGGTTCCTTGTGAATAACGGAAACTAGATTAAGCAAGAATAGCTCGGTATCCAAATGTAGCAAAGATGGGCTCAGGAATATGTGCTAGGGAATCATTGATGCTTAGAGAGTTTTTTGTTATACTCGAAGCAGGGGTATTATACGGGATGCCATGGGTCAATTAAGGGACCTATATACCTTGGACTTGTATCTTTGAGTCTAGTTTCCAACTTTGGGCTGCAAGACACGTATCCAACTTTAGGCTCTAAGATATGAGAGTATAGTCGAGAACCGGGATTTCCATTAGTCACTGGCTTAGAAGCCATACGAATTATCATATATTTAGAGCACAAAGGGTGATAATTAGGATTGTTGGTGGATGCTAAGGTTGCTCTGGTTGTTTCCTTTAGTAGGCTATCACTCATAGGTATCGGGGGAAATAGGGATTAGAGATAGGAATACCTGGAAGATTGATATCCTTTATTTCATTTGTGGTATACCTTAATGATATTGTAGAGTAGCACAGTGTTATATGCTAACTCATTAGTTGCAAAGGCATGTCAGCTATGGTTCGTATATTCTTATTCCTTACTATATTTACATGTATAGTATTTTGAGACTCATTTACCGCTTACAACAAACTGTTGTCTAACCCAAGGTTTTATGCTTTACTTCTTATTATCTTGGGTACTCTTAAATGAGTAGACTAGTTAACAGGTCTAAATGATGCAATAGCTATTTGGAGGACAAGATGGATAGAGCTATCTTGTATTATATACATATATGGATTTCTATGCTTTTCTGCTGAGCAACGTTGTGGAGCATGTGACAGTGCTTGCTTATTTATATTTGTTGATACAGTTTATTTGAGCTTACTTCTGTTGTATAAACTCTACTACATTTGATGTATAACTTTTTGGATCTATTGCTTTGATGATGATTTTTTCACATAGTTATTACTATCTCTTCTATCATATCTGTGATATTATAGTTTGTCAATATGTTGTGATATATGATAGGTTATATGATATACTAGTTTATTTCAACCCTGATGATCATCCTATATCAGCCGGGCATGGACAATGCATTATTTATACACTATTGGTGTCATGGTATAGGGCAGTTATCACATTTAGTATCAGAGCTTTGGTTACATAATTAACCGGAGTTGGTACCATGATCGAGTAGAGATAGGGAAGGTGTTACCGCCTTAGACTGGATCAAGAAAGTGTATGTATGTGTATACACACGAGATAGTGCGTACTTGCTAATTTGGTTTTCAAAACTACATAATAATTATTATTTTGTACAAGTCATATGCACATAAGCACCATGGACACAGTTTTCTTTATGAGAGATTGATCATTCTTGTTGCAGATAAGAATGTGCCAGCATACGAGGAACACTGTGAGGAATTTTTCTTCACGAAGGAGTGGGAACAGGAGCTGCTACGCTTGATATCTAAGCCATGTTCAATGCTATGATGGCTAATATGATGAGGAATGCTCCTAGAGTGGTGATATGTAGGGTGCTTCCATGCAAGTGCCTAGGGTTGATTTCGCCAAGCCGAATAAATATTATTCTACTCTTGGAGGGAATTTATTTCATAGCATGGAGTCAGCTATAGAAGTGCAAGATTATTTGGATACTTGTGAGCACATCATTAGTGATATGGAGTTTTATGACGCTATGAGAAGAAAATTGGCTTCAAGACAACTTTAGGGCCGGGCTATGAATTACTGGAATGCATCACTAGTGCTACTATAGAAGAACAGTTTTCTTAGGATCAGTTTAAAATAAGGTTTTAGGTGAAGTTTATTCTGACATCCTGGAAGATGGTGTTGTTAGGAAATTTGCCAATTTAAAGTAAGGGGAAATGGCAGTATCTGAGTATGTTGTAGAATTTGATGCCTTGTCGAAGTATGGCATGTCATTCATCAATACCCCATTGAGAAAGAATGAGAAATTCATCATTAATTTGGATGACTACTTGGGAGAAAAGCTGGTGAACCATATAGATGGGCCATTTTTGAAGCTAGTAGAGAAGGTGCTTCGCTATGAGAGCATGTACCCTGAGGCTAAGTCTGCTATTGTTGTTCCCGTTGAGAAAGAAGAGCCAAAGCCCCTACAAGGTAATAAAGGCAAGAAGAAGTGGAACAGAAAGGGAAAGTAGTCCCAGGGAAAGGGTGGTAAGAATAAGGGTAAATGGGCACCTACTTGATTTGGATGCGACTTCATTTGATTAAAGATTGCAAGGCGAGTGGGAAGTGGAAATGTTACACCTGTGACAAGCTCGGGCATTTGAAGAAGAATTGTCCACGACCAGTGAAGGATAAGCAGATAGTGAAAGCCTATGCCTTTGATGTAGTCTTAACTTCGTTGATTGCTCCCTTGGTAAAGAAGAAGGGGAAGGGAGTCGTCATTGAAGGTATGCTATCTATTGGTGATGTTCCTGTTCAAGTTTTATTTGATAATGGTGCTTCTCATTCATTCATCTACAGTGACCTAGTAGATAGATTGGGATTGGAACCTAAGATAGTAGACCGACCCCTAATTATGATGAACCCTGTTGGAGGCTCTACTAGTCTTTGCATGGTTTGTCATAGCCTAGTTTTATT
Organism: Allium cepa; assembly: GCA_030765085.1. Lineage (NCBI taxonomy): Eukaryota > Viridiplantae > Streptophyta > Magnoliopsida > Asparagales > Amaryllidaceae > Allium > Allium cepa. The sequence continues at coordinate 517,766,179 of CM060938.1, forward strand.
GAGTTGTGGATATTCTTTAGTTTGTGACTGTTTTGTTTTTGAACTTTATTGGGTTTGAGTCTTGGAAATGGACTGGCTTTGGAAGTATGCAGCCATAGTGGATTGCGAGAAGCTATTGATGACAATCATAGATGTTGATGGGCGAAAGATAGTGATTAGCCGCCTACCGAAGGATGGGGTGATGATTAGCTTTCTATATCCACTTGAGGTTCCATGGAAGGGATTGTCATCAGTGCCTATCTATAGGGTGTATCCAGTTGTCTTCGACGAATTGACCAGATTACTGCCGCATGGAGAGATTGAGTTTCAGAGAGACCTAGTGAAGGAAGCCAAGTCGATAGTTATACCTTTGAGTCGTATGGCACTTAGAGAGGAAGGTATTGGAGGTGTAAGTAAATGACCTATTAAGGAAGGAGTTCATTCAAAGGAGTATATCTGAGTGGGTTGTTCCTGTTCAATCACTAACATGGTGCGAAGGTGTTCTCCCAAATGGATTTAGCGACGAGATTTCACCAGTTGAGAGTAGCGAAGGAGAGTGTGCCTATTATTGCATTTCATACACTGTCGGATTCCTAGGAGTTGTTGGTGATGCTGTTTGGATTGACCAACGCTCCGACATACTTTGTATAACTCATGAATTGGGTTTTCAGAGACCAGGTGAATAAGTTTGTGCCTGTGTTCGTGGTGATATTTTATCTACTCAAGAACTGAACAGGAGCACAAGTTGTACTTGAAAATTGTGCTAGAGATATTAGGGAAGCACAAGTTGAGAGCGAAGTTCTCTAAGTGTCACTTGTATAGAGAAGAAGTGAGATTCTTAGGTCCCATTATTTCAAGATGTAATATAGTTATGGATCCTGCAATGGTAGTGGTCCAAGATTAGAATCGGCCTAAGAATGCTACAGATGTGAGGAATTTCCTAGGATAGCAGGATACTATAGACGCTTCATAAAGTACTTCTCGAAGGCAGTGGCACCATTGACCAATTTGATGAAGAAGAATTTGACCTTTATATGGGATGCGAAGTGCGAATATGCATTTGTGAGTCTGAAAGAGAGGTTTAGAGTGCACTAGTGTTGACCATTCTAAGTGGAAATAAAGAGTTGATAGTATAAACCGATGCTTGTGGTAATGGATTGGGTGTGGTGTTGATCTATAAAGGGAAAGTTGTTACTTACCTATTGGGGGAGAGGTTTGAGCTATTTACGGGCCACATATCATTGAATTATCTTTTCTCTTAGAAGGTTCTCAACCTTCGACGGCAATGATGGCTGGAGTTCTTAGCCTCTTATGATTTCAGTATTTCCCAAACTCCAGGAAAAGGGAAAGTTATGATTTTCTTCGCCGTTCAGATTAAATCTTTACATAAATTGGTTGAATTTGGTAATTGGTGAGTGGTTTATGCCTTCTCATTATGCTATACGTGTTTATATTGTAGAATTATAGGACTTAACATGTTATAAAATAATTTTGGCCATAAGAACATTTCTAACTTTAACGACATATTAGTCCATGCATATGATATAGATTGATAGAAATCATCTTGATTTATGTTCATATATTCATGCTATATGTAGATCTATGTTATAAATTGCCTTGTTTATGATGGATTGAAAGTTTGATTGGATGATATTGCTTGTTATTCTATGTTTGGATGATATGATTTGATGTTTTTTCTAGTGTTGTGATTGCATAGAAAGATAAGTCAGAGAATTAAGTAAATTGAAGCTAAGTTGGTAGGAACTGGACGAAACTTGGTAGATGTGCTCTGGAACGTGGTGGGAAGACACATGATGAGTCACAACTCAAATAAGGCTAAGTATATAAATCGGCACCGAGTTATGCCTATAACTCGGTACCGAGTTATGGGGAAGGAGGCTATGACTCAACGGTTCGCATGGATGGATAGAGCTTGGATGGATGATGTATTCCATAGTAGGATGCAGGGTATTTGGCTAGGGATTGGATGCTATGCCGAGTTATTTCTAGAACTTTAAAGTGGGGCTTTGGATTAGGGGTCGAGTCATCAAAGGTGGACGAGTCGGGGTCTAAAGCATTGGAAGAGGAGTACTAAAGACATGGAAGAGGAACCGACCATTAGTTAGCTAAATGTATAAATCGGCACCGAGTTATACTAATAACATGGTACTAAGTTATCATGGTGCATGATATGTGGTTGGAATTTCTAAGGACTATTGATGAGGTTTTGTAGATAGTACTAAAGATGTTGGGTATTTTGTGTCAGTTTGGATGACGATATAACAACATGATGAAAAACTATGGTCTTCAAATGTTGGCTCATGTTAGGAGTAGGTTTCGAAGATGGTGGCTCGTAAAGGAGGGAGCCATACGATCAGGGAATGTGGATAGGTTCCTTGTGAATAATTGAAGCTGGATTGAGCAAGAAAGGCTTGGTATCCAAATGGAGCAAAGATGGGCTTGGGTGTATGTGCTAAGAAATCATTGATGCTCAGAGAGTTTTTAGTTGTACTCGAAGCAGGGGTATTCTAAGGGGGACCCCTATGGATCAATTTAGGGACCTACATACCTTAGACCTGTAGCTTTGGGTCTAGTGTCTAGCTTTGGGCTGCGAGACATGTATCCAACTTTGGGGTGCGAGATATGAGAGTACCACAAAGAACCAGGATTTCCGTTAAACCAGTTGTTTAAGGGCCATACTATTTATCACTCATAGGTACTAGGAGAAGTAGGTATTGGAGATAGGAATATATGGAAGACTGGTATCCTTTATTTGATTTGTGGTGTATCTTTATGATATTGTAGAGTAGCATATTATAGTGTTATATGCTCACTCTTTGGTTGTTGGGACAGGAAAGGTATGATTCATTTACTTTTGTTTCTTACCATATTTACATGTATAGATAACAGGTCTAGGTGACGTAGTAGTTGTTCGAAGGACGAGGTGAATGTGGCTATCTCATATTATATACATATATAGATTTCTATGCTTTTCCACTAAGCAACACTGTGGAGCCTGTGAAAGTGCTTGCTTATTTCTATTTGTTGAGACAGTTTGAAACTATACTACATTTGATGTATAACATTGTGGACCTATTACTTTAATGATGATTTGTTCCTATAGTTATTACTATCTCTTCTGTTATATCTGTGTTATTATATTTTTTCCATGCGCCGTGAGAAATGATAGGTTGTATGCTATATTAGTTTATTTCAACCCTAATGATCATCCTATATTAGTCAGGCATGGACAATGCACTATATATACCATTGGTGCCAGTGGTATAGGGAAGTCGTCACATATATGTTCGTACTCTACGCCAATGCCACTTACCACTTGGTACCTGGATGACACTTCGCTCTTATCAATGCCCGAGTTCGTCCAATCACATGACAATAGGTCTACTTAGCATGTCTTAAACATGAAACGTTTTCGAAAAATAATGCAGGAACTCCTTTTAATGGCATGCCAATTGGGAGGACCTCAATACCCTCAACACTCGGGTTTATGTTAGGACTGCCCATTAATAAAGCAGCATGATAATGCTCAACTGTTATTTGCCAGCCTCGCCACCTTACGAACCACCTGACGAACCACTAGGTTGCTCAGTCAATGCTCGATTCTAATTCCATTGACTGACCCATCCTATCAGTCAAAATCGATCGGTCAATCCAGTGCAAGTGACTTTCCTAGTTATCTAAGATATGCTACCCTACCAGTTGTAGGAAAACAATCAAGACTGTAATTAGTTTCATAGCCACATGTAATAAACATACTTTCCATATTGTTGTAATAAATAATTTTGATTAAAATAAAAAGTTGATATTCGATTTATGGATAATTTTAATTTTTAAAATATAATTTACTGAGATTTTACAATAAAGAGATTTTTAATTTAATAATTTGAAATTGATTTTCTTAGAAAATATATTGGGTTTGAATAAAATAATTACGATGAAAATAAAATAATTTTATGACATAAATAATTTTTATAGGGTTGAAATAGGTGAAAAGAAATTTTCTCTAATATTAATAACATGAATAAATCAACAGTGATAAATAATTTGCGAATTTAAATATTTTATAGAAATTATTAAATATACTCCATGAAACATTTAATAGTTCAATTTAATTTGGTAGTAAATTTAAAGATAAAGATAGAATTAATTAAGAGGTAAAAGAAAGTAGAGTGTTTGGATTAAATAAATGGTAGTGGCCTTATTGTAAATAATAGTACTCTCGCACCCTTCTTTCCTCTTCTAGAATATTCCTTTAGCCCACATAACTCAATCTGACCTATTTCCCCCTCTCAAAACCCCTAGCCCAACTGAAATCTCTCAGTCGATGCTAATAGGAAAAATAACATCGCCACTCAAAAAAAGAGGCATGCGACCAATGACTTCAGGAGGAGTGACATCGGGATCATGTGACCGCAACATAGATTGTAACACAAGGAGTGGAGCATGGTGATTTAGTTGTGTGCATGGGCTAATGAAGAGGGGACATGATTGGATGCGATCGCATGTCAAAGGATGGAGGGGCGATTGATGCCAGCTTATAATGTGTGTTGTTTATCCAGATAGACTAATGTCCATCCTAGTTGGCCGTCGCAGGGCTACGACGTGGATCCATGACATCACCTTATTATATGTGATGTTTGCTAATATCTAAATTGTATGATGATGTACACCCAATGCCACACTAGCCAAATAGTCTATTAGCATTGTGCAGTAGATTCATGACCATAATGTACAGATGTATATAAAGCATGATGACAAGGAGTAACCGAAGTCTAAGACAAACAAAATCCTCCAACACACGATAAACTCTCTTTATGTGCCTATCAGTCTGCAGGTGGTAAGCTGTACTCCTACTCATCCCCATCCTTATGGAATTGTGCCAACACTTTCTGGAATTGACTAATGATTATCGAATCTCCGTCACTCACAATATCATAAGGAACTCCATGAAGTCTCAAAATCTCCTTGACATACCACTTCACTAAACTCGAAGCTATCCTCATTATATTAATGGATAAGAAGTGTGCAGTCATAATTAGTCAATCTACTATAATCCAAACACCTTCATTACCTATCATTGACGTAGATAGCCCATCAATAAGTCCATCGATATCTACTCCCACTTCCACTTTGGAATCTCAAGTGGTTGAAGCAGTCCAGCTGTCTTCTGATGGCTACCTTTGACTCGAAGGAAATTAGAACACCTAATCACAAATATCAAAACTTCCCTCTTCATACCTTTCCATTAGAAGGTCCGCTTCATATCTTGATACATCTTTATAACTTTCGGATGTATTGTAAGTCTTGAATGTTAATTTTCTGCTAACACCTCTTGCCTAATCTCATCGATATCTGAAATGCACAACCTCCCATTCATTCTTAATATCTCACGATTATCAACCTCAAATTCAGGACATCTCACTGGTGCCTCATTCTCACTTATAGCCTTAGCTATCTTCACAAGTCAGAATCTCTCTACTAGTTACCTTCAATATGACTTTTGAGGGTCGGACGCACTTCTACATTCGTCATAACTGCATACCTCCTACTAAATGCATCAACTACAACATTTTCTTTCTTGGGTGTATATAAAATATCAAGATCATAAACCGCGAGAAATTCTAACTGTTGAGGTCTTTTTGGGAGAAAAGATACTTCCATGCATAACTTGGACCTCTCACCAAGTAAATGATGCCTCTACCTTTTCGATGCAAGCACAACAACTTATAACTTCTAGTCATGGGTTGGATACCTCGATTCATGCGGCTTGAGTTGTTGGCCGGCGTAAGCAATAACCCTTCCATGCGACATCAACACTAGACCTAAACATGCTTCAAAAGCTTCCTTATAAACGGTTAGACCCCTACCTCAAAAAAGGAGCGCCAATCAACCTTGCCTTCAACTTCTTGACTGCTTGTTCACATTTGGCAGTCCAAACAAATTTGATGTCTTTCTTTGCCAAATTCATCAAGTATGAAGAAACCTTCAAAAAGTCTTAATAAACCTATGGTAATAACTTGCCAACCCCAAGGAGCTTGAAATTTCAGTTGCACTTTCCGACCTTTTCAATCCTAAGCAACCCAAACTCCGTTGGATCAATAGAAGTACCATCCTCAAAGACAACATATCCTAGTAATCCGAGTTCCGATTACCAAAAATTACACTTGAAGAACTTAGATTTCAACACATGCTCTCTCAATGTTTCAAGTACACTCCTTAGATGGCAAGAATGCTCCTCCTTGATCTTAGAGTAGACCAAAATATCGTTAATAAAGACAAGCATAAATTTATCCAACATCTCAGAAAATCCGATTCACCAAGTCTACAAAATATGCTAGGTTGTTAGTTAGACCAAATGGCATAACAAACCACTCATAAAATTTATTAGAATTGAAACATGTCAAAGTTACACTTTCATCCATTACCCTTAATTGATGAACCCTGTTGCCAGATCCAATTGAGAAAATATTTGTGCACCATGATGTTAATCGAAGTCACATATCCTGGGTAGAGGATACTTATTCCTAATTGTCTGTTTATTGAGCTCTCGATAATCCAGAGAAAATATTAAGGAACCATCTGCCTTGGTCGCAAAGATGATGAGTGCTTCCCAATTTGATTGACTAGGTCAGACCAAGCCTTTAGGAAATAAATCGCTGATCTAGTTAGTTAACTCTAATTTCTCCCTTAATGATAGCCTATGGACAAGCAACATTATATGTTTAGCATCTCGAATCAAATCAATACGAAATTTGATGTACAGTGAGAAGGCAAATTAGCTACTTCTTCATCTACAACCACAAATTCCTAACAATAAAAATCGACCCTAAGTCCTTTTCAGTCACAATGAGCGAATAAAGAAAACTACCCATTAACGAGCTAGGCTCTTCACAAGACACTGCCTGAATCTTCCCATATTCTCCCTTCAGTGATATAGTTTGCTTAACAGAATCTAGGATTACATTATTTCAAGACAAACAATTTATGACTAGTAATATATTAAATTCCAAAACCCAAGGACATACATATAGCATGGAAAGAGTTGGTCATGATAAGTAACTAGAACTCCTAAACATATCATACAAAGGTTTGCCAGGACCCCAATAGGGTTCGACATACAAACAGATTCATAAGCCATAATTCTTTCTAGTTTTAGTTTATTAGCAAGGTTATAAGATATAAAACTATATGAAGCACCGACGCCAAACAAAACACGAACATGAAAGCATAGATAGATAATATACCTTCAAGAACCTGCTTTGTAATGGCCTTTTTTCCGTACCCTTTGAATCGACAATAAACCACACATGTCTAACTCAAATTGCATGACAAGATGGATCATTAAGGTATAAAGAAATAAAGACAAAACTAATCTCACACGAATGGAATAACATATATTATTTCAATAATAATCTTTACAGCGGAAATTTTTAAAATAGAATATCAGAGTCTAACCTAGATTCAACCTGGACAGTTATAACACCTACCCTTACAAATGCGGACAAACAACAAACAAAAACATACGCACTAGATTTAGCAGATAATAGAATACATCCATACGATGATGAAGATCTCCAGCTCTCCTCTGGAAATTCCAACTGTCTTCAACTCAACTTGAAACTACTCGAATCTGACCCGAGTATTAAAAATATCCGGATCAGGCTTGATAAACAAGCGTGAGAAACTCGAAATTTAAAATGTATAGATCGTGACGATGTTATCAAATCCTTTGAAAAGAAGGGCATCTCATAAAACCATGCCCACACATAAACACGGATGGGTTTTTACCTTATGATAACCAAAATACTTCATACCAAAATACACTTTATATTATTTTTAATGACATTCTTTTGAAAACACTTTTCAAACAAACTTATTCAAATAAGGTATCAATATCTGGACTATGTCTATGGCAATATATCCGGACTAGGTCAACAGAATATTCCGAATAGAATATATGATACCGGAAAGGGGGTAGCTGAAATGTTTGCAAGTCATTACAACTATTTTAGGAATACAATCAAAACCGTAAATCTCGTATTGGGATTGGATTTCCAACATGAAAAGAAACTAGTGGAAAGATCAATCTGTTTCCATGGCCTTACGTCTAAGACTTGGATGCCGTTATACAACAATACAAATGGCTAAAAGTGGATACAATCTGCAAATAAAATCCAAGGACTTGGACTTCGCGCATCCCTGCCTTGAGGCCCAGATGTATCTGGTGCCTAGTGCTCAGAACATCTTATAACCAAAAAAACTACTATCCGAAATGCAAGCATACATCTGACCACATAGAATCCCATCATGATCGGGGTGTGAGACTCACGAGGCTACGCTCAATTTCTTCAAAGCCACTCTTTTCATAGAAAACCACACTTTGATCATAATAGGTTCAGCTTTGAATGCCACACCGCCATTCCTTTGATCGCTATTTGACTCCCACAAGCATACAACCTATGAGCTTGTATGTCTCAGAGAAAGGTGTTAAGCTAAGAGAAGTTGCCTTCTCCACTACCAAGCAGATGTACATTTGTAAAAGTCAAATGTTGTGTTTCAAAAATTTAATGTCAGACATTCATCCATCCAAGTTCGTTCTGAGACAGAATGAAACCGAAGGCACTCTTCTACTACCTCTAGCAGCGAGTAGTCCTTGCAATCAGAAAAAAAATCTCCATAACGAGGAGACCACTACTGTAAATAATTCCATAATGGAGCAACCTAGAGCATGTTAACAAGCAGTCCTCATGCTATGAAGATCCATGGTCTTCAATAATCATCTTCAACACGCCTTCACTTTCGAATACATACATTGGTTCGAAGTGGTTTTCATATAGGAATCACCCAAATGCGACTCCGGTTCCTTCAAAGCCAATATCGATATAAAAGATATTTTCATATGTGGATATTAATCATCAATCAATTAATTCATCGTTTATTTAAATTTAATATCTTTTTAGATATATTCTTTTCAATTTATTCCATTTTTTCAAGAGTATATGGAATCATTAAGCCTTATTTATCAAATCATTTGGTTTATTTAAACCTTTATTAAATCTTGAGATAATTCCAAATCATTTTCTCTTTTACTTAGAAAAACCTTTCCAGATCATTCAATAAATCTTAATAAAAGACTTCTTATATTCAATTTATAACTTTTTACTTAAGGAAAATATTCCCAAATCATTTATTAAATCTTAATCAAAGATTTCTTATATTCAAGTTATATCTTTTAACTTAGGGAAAATATTCTCAAATCATTTATTAAATCTTAATCAAAGATTTCTTATATTCAAGCTATAACTTTTAACTTAGGGAAAATATTCTCAAATCATTTATTAAATATTAATCAAAGATTTCTTCTTAACTTCAAATCATATTCTTGCAAATCGAAGATTTTCATAACATAGCACTACTGCCATCTTAGATATGGTAAATTTCACCTCCAGGGACTAATGGCAAGTAATCCTACACCATGAAGATCTTTGTCATCAATTATTTTTTATCTTCATTATGTTTTATTTCGAAAATTAGTTTGAAGGGGTTTTAAGATAGGAATCACCCAAATCCAATCCCGGTTCTTTGGAGAGGAAGCACTCGAATCTGATCTCGGTTCCTTTGTGCTAATCGTTGATAAAAAGATGTTAAATTTATATGGTGTTTCAAAACTTAGTTTGAAGTTATTTTCTGACAGGAATCACCCAAATCCGATCATGGTTCTTCGGATAGGAATCACCTAAATCTAATCCCGGTTCCTCCGTACTAATCATCGAATAAAAGATGTTAGGTGGTTAGTTAACATTCTAAGAATTTGTTTCTTTTCTCTTAACTTGAAAAAACTTAAATATAATCTTTTAGAGCATCCGGACTTTCCTTTCTGTCTATTCCATCCCTCGCCTAAAATGAAAAAACATAGGTCAGGGCACTGGTTGCTCCATCCCTGACCTTAGTTAAACACCTTGTTTTATCTTTCCAGATCTCCCAAGCGGGACAAATGTGCTAACTCAGTTTGTTTTTACATTCAATATTCTTCACTTTTTGGGATAAACAATTCATCTTAACCATTTGTTCAAACTCATATTAAAACTTCAAAATTGCCTTTAAATTACATAATTATTCTTTTAAAATATTTCACAAAAGACTTAGGAAAGAATTGTTAAGTTTAAAATTACATTTCAAAAGTTATTTCAAACTTCTATGAAAAGCGTTGCGAAAAGCGTTGCAAATAGCATTTTAAAAGCTATATTCTTTAAAACGACTTTTGTATCATTTAGAAATCCATATTTAAACTTAAATCTCTTTTAATACATTTTAAAATATTTTTAGGATTTATTTCATATTTTTAAAACATTTAAAATATAAATTTTAAACTTTGGTCAATTTGCCGCTTTTTGGAAAATTATTTTGGACATATTTAAATTACACAAGATGAAAATTTGATTTTATTTCTTTATTTCTTTAAACATATTTAAATTTTTATAAAACATTTTTAACCCATTTTAAAACTATTTCCAAAAGGTTTAAGCATTGCATATACACCATTTTATTTTAGAAAGGAAAGTACTTTCCTTTGTGCTTATCGAGTGTTTAGCGTATCTTGGTAAAACAATTTAACAATCATATCAAACAATCAATACTTGATGATAAAAGCATACATAAGCATCCATAGCAATCATAACACAACATCAAACGTGTATATATGTAAATAGAGATGTTAAATAGAGTTTCTCACCATAAATCAAAGCGATTAACTTCCTACCAACATTCTAATCAACCAACACTTCATTAATTAATTCCTACTCCACTAAACACTAGAAAACAACACCCTCTTCCTTTCAATAGCTTGGCCTAATCTTGAGATGGAGGTTGGCCAAAAATATAGAGAAGAAACGGTAGAGCTTTGATCTTGAATTCTCAAAATTAGACCCGAAAAACAGGTCATGTTCTCTCTTGTTTTTGACTATTTTACTCTCAAAATTTGAAAAACTTGTTAATTGAAAAGTTATTGAAAATTCTTTTCTGTTGAATTTGAAAAAAAGAATCACTTGATTTTTACTATTTTAGAGGAAGATATGATAGAATGAAGAAGAGGAATTGTCAGATTGACAAAAATGAAGCCTGAAAATGCACTTCAAAGAATTAAGTTTCAGGTATAGCAAACCTCAAAACTGAAAAAAGTGTTTAACATTAAAATTGAACCCACTAGAATTTTATATGGTATTAAAAAAGAATTTTTTAATTTGGATAAATTATGATCAAGTTATGATCAAAACAAAATAGCCCATCCTCTGGCTTAAAAATTGGGCAAGAAAATGCATTGGAATAAAGTGGATATTTGACATACTTAACTTTAGAAGAAGGCAAAGTAGTCAACATGAAAGTTGCAGCAACTGGAAAAATACATGATTTAAAAAAAATTGTATTTTGGTTCTACTTTGAAGAAGTTATGGCCGAGAGAAAAAGAGGTAAAATGTGGAAAAAATAGGAGTTTGATTTGAAGAGAATGAACTTCGATTTCTTTGAATATTTTATAAATTTTTTGACATTGTTTCTTTCTAACTTTTTCCTATGGCTTGGAAGTCATTAAAGAAAAGAGGAATAAGATAAAGAAGCTTGAAAAATAGAAGAAGAAGAAATGTGAATAAAAGTGAGAAGGAGGTGGGTATTTATAGAAAAAGAAAGAAGTGGTAAACTTACCAAAATAACTTCTTACCAAATTACCAAACTAACTTTACTTCAACCTAAAGAATCACCACTTTTTCAATTCTTAAAATCATCTTTCACATCCTTATTTTATGCCATAGTCACTTAAATATTGAGAAAGGAATATAATTATTATGTTTGGTTTGATTTGATGTTTACCTTTTGCTTTGAAATGACATGTTTGTCTTTTTGTGCTTACTTTTTTAATTATATTCTACAATTTTCTAAGTATGTTTAGTAAAAGTAAACTTGATTAGTGAATGATTAATATTTATACTATTTGAATATATGTTTCTATATAAGAAAATAAAGGTGCGACGACGTTGCGACAACTTTTAATCGACAAAACGTTGATTTTCGAGAAAATGTTTTACGGTCATATTTCGACATTTTAATTAATCTATTTATTTATGTAAACCAAATTTAAAAATAAATTTGTACAATATTTTTTAAAAATATATACGCTCATTAATAAATTAATTTTTTTTATTTAACCATTGAAACTTACTTTTTTGAAATCAGCATTTTGTCACTTTTGTCGATATAAGCACTATTTTTGTGTATACTTCTCTTTCCAAATCCTCTCTAATAGTGTTTGAATCATATAACCTTACCTATTTTATATTTAAAATCACTTTACATAGTATATTTTAAAGTGGTCAAATTTTGGGTCGTTACATTATCCCCTACTAAAAAAATTCGTCCTCGAAATTACCCAAAACAAAAGTTTGCCCAAAACGTTTCTCTTCAAATTTAATTCCATATAATATACACAGATCATCCATATTAAATATCTTATTCGATCTTCTATTCAAATACACAACTTTATTTCCGAACTAGGTCGATCCCTAGATCCACTAATGCGGACTTTGATCAGGCTTTTTGCTCAAAAACCTTGCTATCCTTGCATAGCTCTCAACTATGACAGAAAACTAAAGTACCTAACCATAAGTCCTCAACAATATTCGTCATCAAGAATCGAGTGATAAATCCTTTTTCAGACCATTGTAAACGCCTCAAAATTCTGTACTCAAATCATAGATCAAAATTTATGTGACGAAATGATTTACATATAATATATGTATTTACTAACTTTCATAAACTTTTTTCATAAAACTGTTATATTAAGTTTAGTTCATCTTCTAACTTATGTAAATCAATCGCATTTTAAAGACTTAAGTCCAAATTCTTTATTTATGCTAGATTCATTAATAAAACATTTTCCCAGGTTATAATTTCCTTTTTGAGGAGTCATTATTTTGCTTAAGTGTATAAATAGTTCATGGCTTAAATCTATATTTGTATGATATACCTTTACATCCTAAGAGTATATACAAATCTCAAATTTCAAATCGATTTTACTTAAATTTGTCTGTCTAACAAATTTAGACTTTGCTATAATTTACTCTATCTCACATTCATAAGTTATAAAACTTATTTCTTATTTAATACTATTATTAATTTTCTAGCTTTGAAAAACAAATTTTAAACCACCCATATTTAAATCCTCAAACTCTTAACTCTTAAATCTCTTTTTTTTTCTTCATAAATCAGATTTATAAATTATCCTCATCTTATTTCATTTACTCAAAGTATTTAACAATCCTTTACCAAAAGTTTTCACAAATTTCTTAGCTCTGAGTTATGTATGATTCAGAAATTTTCGACTGCTCAAAATCGTCAAGAATCTCGCTTTATCTTATAAATTAGCGATCCTAATTTATCTTTAGTTTAAACACTTTTATAAAGATAATTAATCAATGATTCACTTATTTCCTTAACTTAAGAAAATTACATACATCGAGTAACTCCAAAACGATATAAGGAACTTGATACTACCAATAGTATCATATATCCTCTTAATAAGAGGAGTAATACTTAAGAGAAGTGCTTACCATCCGAATATATCACTTGTCCATTTTTAGTTTATTTTCGAGCCAATAGAATTAGTTATCACAAAATATCTCTTTTTGTTTGAAAATAAATACCATTTTCAAAATCCTTTAGAGAGTACTTTATAAAACGTTTTTTATAAATTCATTTTATCTTATATTACTTAACTTCATTTACATTACCATAATTTTTTTACTCGAATTTAAATTCTCATTCCTTTTATATTTATCTTTTACACAATCAATTTCTATTACATTTTTATTTTATATGTTCATTCCTTAAACAAATCTTATTATCAAACACCTTATAGTCAAATCATGAAACTTAATTCATGAGGTATCTGCACTTAAACTTTTAAATCAAACAATTGATCAATTTATGATAGTAACTAAACATTATCATTTCTTAATTTATTATTTTGGAATAAGTATTAAAGATCTAAATTACCTTATCAGATTTCTTACTTATCGATTATCTTTATGAAACATCTTATAGTCAAACCGTAAAATTCTAATCACAAGATGTTCATATTTAAATTTCACTAATCTTAATTTCTAACTACACAACTTTTCAAAATATATACTTTATATTCAAGATATAATCTTGGGTAAAATTATTTCATTTACCAATTTCTCAAAATCAGTGTGTTGGTTCGTCATCGATAATGGTGATCAGGCGCATCGATCAAAATCCATGAATCACTCAACAAATAGATCAACACAAAATAATTTATTTGTCACTAACAAATACGCATACTAACCCTATCTCTAATGAGTTGCTCATCCTATGGTATTGCTAACCCTATCTCTGATGAGTCTTTGCCCCAATAAAGCCAAGTTTCTCGCTTAACCTTTAGCACTGATACCAAATGTAATTGCCCACTTTTCCATACCCTTTGAATCGATAATAAACCACACATGTCTAACTCAAATTGCACGAAAAGACAGATCATTTAGGGTAGAAAGAAGGTAATGGCATAACAGAATCTCACATCAATGGAATAACATATATTATTTCAATAATAATCTCTATAGAGGAAAATTTTAAAATACAATATCAGAGTTTAACCTAGATTCAACCTGGACAGTTTTAACATCCGCCCTTACAAATGTTGACAGACAACGAACAAAAACAAATGTAATAGATGTAGTAGATAATATAATATGTCCATACGATGATAAAGATCTCCTACTCTCCTCTAGAAACTACAACAGTGTTATACTTAACCTGAAACTATTCGGATCTGACCCGAGTATTAAAAATACCCAGACCAGGCTTGATAAACTAGCGTGAGATACTTGAAATATAAAATGTATAGATCATGATGATGTTATCAAAACCTTTCAAAAGAAGGGCATCTCACAAGACTACGCCCACACATAAACTCGGACGGGTTTTTACCTTATGATAACCAAAACACTTCATACCAAAATACACTAGATCTTATTTTTAATGACAGTCTTTTGAAAACACTTTTCAAATAAACTTATTCAAATAAGATATCAATATCTGGACTAAGTCTAAGATAATATATCTGGACTAGGTCAACGGAATATACCGAGTGGAATATATGATACCAGAAAGGGGGTAGCCGAAATGTTTGCAAGTCATTACAGCTATTTTGGGAATATAATCAAAATCGTAAATCTCGTATTGAGATTGGATTTCCAACATGAAAGGAAACTAGTGGAAAGATTAATCTGTATCCACGGCTTACATCCAAGACTCATACACCGTTATACAACAACACGAATAGCAAAAAGTGGATACAATCTACGAATAACATCTAAGGACTCGGATTTTGAGCATCCCTGCCACGAGACCTAGCGTATCTAGTACCTAAGGCTCAGAACATTTGATAGCCAAACACTACTATACGAAATGCAAGCATACATCTGACCACGTAGAATCCCATTGTAACCGTGCTATGAGGCTCGCAAGGCTACGCTCAATTTCTTTAAAGCTATGCTTTTCACACGAAACCACGGTTTTATCATAACAGGTTCCACTTTGAATACCACACTGCCATTCCCTTGATCACTATTTGACTCCCGCAAGCATACAACCTCTGAGTTCGTATGTCTCAAAGAAGGGTGTTAAGTTAGAGAAGTTTCCTTCTCCGCCACCAAGTAGATATACATTTGTAAAAGTCAAAAGTTGTGTTTCAGAAATGTAATGTCGGACATTCATCCATACAAGTTCGTTCTGCAACTGAACGAAGCGGAAGGCACTCTCCTACTACCTCTAGTAGCGAGTAATCCTTGCAATCCAATAAAAATCTCCATAACGAGGAGACTACTGTTATAAATAACTCTACAATGGGAGCGACCCAAAGCATGTCAACAAGAAGTCCTCACGCCATGAAGATCCACGGTCTTCAATAAACATCATCTTCAACATGTCTACACTTTCAAACGTATACATTGGTTCAAAGCGATTTTCGGATAGAAATCACCCAAATCCAACTCTGGTTTCTTCGAAGCCAATTATCTATATAAAAAATATTTAGTTCATATGTGGATATCAATCATTAATCAATTACTTCATCATTAAATATCTTTTTTAGATATATTCTGTTTAATTTATTCCATTTTTTCAAGAGTATATGGAATCATTAAGCCTCATTTATCAAATCATTTGGTTTACTTA
Organism: Allium cepa; assembly: GCA_030765085.1. Taxonomy (NCBI): domain Eukaryota; kingdom Viridiplantae; phylum Streptophyta; class Magnoliopsida; order Asparagales; family Amaryllidaceae; genus Allium; species Allium cepa. The sequence goes on from CM060938.1 coordinate 517,782,424, forward strand.
AACCTTTCTTAAATCCTAGAATAATTTCAAACCATTTTCTGTTTTACTTAGGAAAAGCTTTCCAAATCATTCAATAAATCTTAATCAAAGATTTCTTATATTCAAGTTATAACTTTTAACTTAGGGAAAATATTCCTAAATCAATTATTAAATCTTAATCAAAGATTTCTTATATTCAAGTTATAACTTTTAACTTAGGGAAAATATTCTCAAATCATTCATTAAATCTTAATCAAAGATTTCTTATATTCAAGTTATAACTTTTAACTTAGGGAAAATATTCCTAAATCATTTATTAAATGTTAATCAAAGATTTCTTCTTCGTTTCAAATCATATTCTTGCAAATTGAAGATTTTCACAACATAGCACTACTGCCATCTTAGATATGTTAAATTTCACCTCTAGGGACAAATGGAAAGTAATCCTACATCTTGAAGATCTTTGTTATCAATTATCTTTGTCTTCATTATGTTTTATTTCGAAAATTAGTTTGAAGGGGTTTTCGGATAGAAATCATCCAAATCCGATCTCGGTTCTTCGGATAGGAATCACCGAAATCCAGTCCCGGTTCCTTCGTGCTAATCGTTGGTAAAAAGATGTTAATTTCATATGGGGTTTTGAAAATAAGTTTGAAGTGATTTTCGGATAGGAATCACCCAAATCCGATCCTGGTTCTTTGGATAGGAATCATCCAAATCCGATCTCGGTTCCCTCGTACTAATCATCGAATAAAATATGTTAAGTGGTTAATTAACATTCTAAGAATTTCTTTCTTTTCTCGTATCTTGGAAAAACTTAAATATGATCTTTTAGAGCATCCAAGCTTTACTTTCGATCTATTCCACCCCTCGCCTAAAAAGAGAAAACATAGGCCAGGTAAGTTCAGGGTACTAGTTACTCCATCTCTAACCTTAGTTAAACACCTTATTTTGTCTTCCCATATCTTATAGGCGAGACAAATGTACTAGTCATTTCCGCATACTCAGTTTGTTATTACATTCAATATTCTTCATTTTTTGTTTAAGTGGTATAAACCATTTATCTTATCCATTTATTCAAACTCTTATTAAAACTTACAAATCACCTTTAAATTACTTAATAATTCTTTTAAAATATTTCACAAAAGACTTAGGAAAGAATTGTTAAGTTTAAATTATATTTCAAAAGTTATTTCAAACTGCTGCAAAAAGCATTGCGAAAAGTGTTGCAAATAGCGTTTTAAAAGGTATATTCTTCAAAACGACTTTTATATCATTTAGAAATCCTTGTTTTCAACTTTAATATCTTTTAATACATTTTAAAAGATTTTTAGTATTTATTTCATATTCTTAAAACATTTAAAATATCGATTTTAAACTTTGGTCAATTTACCGCAAAAGCGCGATTTTTCTGGAAAATTGTTTTGGACATATTTAAAATATATAAGATGAAATTTTAATTTTCTTTCTTTATTTCTTTAAACATATAAATGTTTATAAAACATTCCTAACTCATTTTAAAACTATTTTCAAAAGGTTTAAGCATTCCATGTACACCATTTTATTTTCTAAAGGATAGTGCTTTCCTTTGTGCTTATCGACGTGTATTAACGTGACTTGCCAAAACAATTTAACAATCATATCAAACAATCAATGCTTGATAAGCAAAGCATATGTAAGCATCCATAGCAATCATAACATAACATCAAACATGTGTATATGTAAATAGAGTTTGTCTCCATAAACCAAAGCGATTAACTTCCTAACAACATTCTAATCAACCAACACTTCACTAATTAATTTCTACTCCATTAAACACTAGCAAACAATACCCTCTTCCTTCCAATAGCTTGGCCGAGGCTCGAGGTGGAGGTTGGATAAAACTATAGAGAAGAAACGGTAGAGCTTTGATCTTGAATTCTCAAAATTAGACCTGAAAAATAGGTCATCTTCTCTCTTATTTTTGACTCTTTTACTCTCAAAATTTCATAAACTTGTTAATAAAGTTGTCGAAAATTATTTTCTCTTGAGTTTAAAAAAGAATCACTTGATTTGAACTATTTTTTAGGATTATATGATAGAATGAAGAAGTGGTATTGTCAGATTGACAAAAATGAAGCCTAAAACTTCAAAGAATTGAGTTTCAGGTACAGCAAACCTCAAAACTGGAAAAGGTGTTCAATATAAATGTTGTATCCACTAGAATTTTATATGTTTTGAATAAAATAATTTTTTAATTTGGATCAATTAAGATCAAGTTATGATCAAAACAAAATGGTCCATTCTCTGGCTTAAAAACTGGGCCAGAAAATGCATTGAAAAAGTGGATTTTTGACATGGTTAACTTTAAAATAAGACAAAGTGGTCAACATAAAAGTTGTAGACACTGGAAAAACACATGATTATAAAAAAATAATTTTGTATTTTGGTTCTGTCTTGAAGAAGTTATGGCCAAGATAAGAAGAGGTAAAATGTGGAGAAAAGAGGAGTTTGATTTGAAGAGAATGAATATTGATTTCTTTTGAATATTTTATAAATATTTCAACATTATTTCTTTATAATTTTTTCCTATGGCTTAGAAGCCATTAGAGAAAAGAGGAAGAATATAAAAAAAGTCGAGACAAGAAGAAGAAGAAATGTGAATGAAAGTGAGAAGGACGTGGGTATTTATAGAAAAAGAAAGAAGTGGTAAATTTATCAAAATAACCTCTTACCAGATTACCAAACTAATCTTACTTCAACCTAAATCAATCTCCACTTTTTCGATACTTAATATCATCTTTCACATCCTTGACTTTTGTTTTATCCACTTAAATATTAAGTAAAGAATATAATAATTATGTTTGGTCTGATTTGATGTTTTCTTTTTGCTTTGAAATGACATGTTTTTTTGTGCTTACTTTTTCTTAATTATATTGCATTATTTTATAAGTATGTTTAGTAAAAGTAAACTTGATTAGTGAATTATTTAATACTTATACTATTTGAATATATGTTTCTATATAAGAAAATAAAGGTGCGACGACGTTGCGACAACTTTTGATCGAGCGTTGATTTTCGACAAAATATTTTATGGGCATATTTTGACATTTTAGTTAAACTATTTATTTATGTAAACCAAATTTAAAAATAAATTTGTATAATTTTTTTTTAAAAATATAAACACTCATAAATAAATTAAAATAACTTATTTAACCATTGAAACTTACTTTTTTGAAATCAGCATTTTGTTACTTTTGTCGATATAAGCAAATGTTACTATTTTTGTGTATACTTCTCTTTTCAAATCCTATCTAATATTGTTTGAATCATATAAACTTACCTATTTTATATTTAAAATCACTTCAAATGTTATATTTTAAAGTGATCAAATTCTGGATCGTTACATGCTTCCCCTTTGCAACTGCAAAAGTGGAAGGTGCTATAGTAAAAGCAAAAACCCTGGGCTGCTATTCTTTCTAAAGTTTAGGAGAATTTCTAACCATATGACCTGGCTAGTGGTAGTTGTAATATCCACAGTACATCGAGGCCGGCCTCTTGATAAGGGTTAGAATCTTCCTTCTGAAGTGACCTATGTCTCTAGGTAAAATTTATCTGTAAATCCCTAATTTTGATTAACATTATTTAGGATGTTTAATTAGATAAATAAAATAAAATTATGTAGGGTGATAAGGAGAATGAGATTTGGGAATAAATATGGGTTGAGCCTTAATTAATGAATTGACAAGAATGGTTATAACTTAAAGTAAAAGGAGGAAGTTATGTAGAGGGTGAAATAGGAACATGCGCATTTTCTAAACATAAACCCCTACACTTTCATCTCCCTCACTTACATTCAATCATACAAACTAAATATTAAGGAAGGCCGACCATTATTATGTTCTTTAAGGAGATGAAAAACTAGGAATCAAAGAGAAAGCTTAAGGAAACCAAATCAACACTCAAATCTCAAGGCTTATTATCTAATCAAGGTGGGTAATGATTATCCATCTCAATTTTCATGTTTGGTTTGATTTTGCGACTAAACCAAATTCTTTGACATTATTATGCCATGTTTTGAATGTTTGAATGATTATATGCTTATTGATGTACTAGTGGATTTATTTACGAAATTGGTTAATAGGTTTAAGTATGAAAACCAATCATATGATACCCAAATGACTTGGTATTTTGATAGGATGTTAGAAACATTATTTTAAAAATGGGTTTTTAATTTCATAATTTTTCAATCATATAAATATTTTACAAATTTCATAAGAGAAGAATATAGTTTATTTTGGTTTTAATTGTTAAAATTAGTCAATTAATGATTTTTATCTTGAAATTTTTGTACACTAAAGAATTTAATAAATCTGATTTATTGTGATTTTTGAGGATCTTTCCCAAGTAGTTACGAATAATTATGAAAGGCTTAATAATTATATTAAAATATTAATATAAAATTATGATTTGGAAAAATGTTTGGGAACATAATATCTGATTTATAGCAGTTTTTCTACAAATATATCATAAAGGAAGTTATTATCCAATAAGAATTTGACAAAGAATTGGAGTTGGTGAAAAGATCTCGCTTTTTAAAGAAATAAAACAATTTTTATATTAATTATAATATTGACAAGCGCTATTAATCAATGTCATAGCCCATCCATGCTGCATGCTATCTCTAACATGTAGGGGAGCATACTATAGCAACTTTGTTGGTATGCAATGTTTCCACTAAGGTTGGGGCTCATATACCAATACCGACATTGATGCCTAGGACAGTGGATATGCTGCTGGTATTGCAGCTAGTCTTCAATGCCGCACACATTGTATGGTGCCTGTTTTATACTACATGTTTTATTGTGGCATTGATAATGAAGCAAGTTTATCGCGACACCCGTGATGGTGCTAGTTTTCTATATTAACTGCTTATGATTTCAATGCCGCATGTCGTCTATGCCGCTAGTTTACCTTTTCAGCATTGACTATACTATGGCTGTAGTGCCGCTATTTTTATTTTCAGCATTGATTATAAAGTGGCAATGATGCCGCTATTTTCTTATGCCGTAGTGTTTGACTATAATGCTGCTATGGGCTATTTTCGACATTGGTTTTATACGGCAATGATGTTGTCTAACTTTAATATCAATATTCTGTTATTTCTAAGTTTTAAAGTTTTATACTATGCAACCCATAATTATGCCGCTTGTATTCGGTGATCTATATGTATTTATAATATGCACTAAATGGTTTTGGCCTATGGCCTTATGTTTTATAAATCAGATGCTTTAATATGGTTTTGATATAGAGGGATGCGATATGTCAATGCCACACTTTATCAGTATAAATGGTATTATACTATATAGCTTCATAGCCTAAGGTTTTGAGGTGCAATAACCTCTATGTGATTCCGAAGTTCATCAATGTTATTTCATAAAAGCATTACATTGGCATAATATATTTTGGAAAGTAAAGGGCAATAATATGTTTTAAAGTAAGATTTCAAAGGTAAATCAATTATAAAGATTTGTTTTTTAAAGGAAATATAAAAGGGTATTTATCTCATAATTTTACTAGAAAGATTATTCTTATCATCTTTAGATGAATTATGATAGAATGAATTGACCTATATATTAGAAAACCAATTAAGACTGGTGTAGGCATCTTATATTTCGGTTGTTAATCCCTTGCTGATATTAGTCCAAAATTCCAATGTGTATGGTTTTATCAAAAGTAAGACTAAAAGTAGGTTTATACACAAAAAGGAATACACAAAGATGAGGTAGGTTATTGGTTAGCCAATAAAACTATTAGGATCAGAATGCCCCTAGGAATAGTAAGTTTCGAACAGACCATCCAATTTCCTTCTAACAGCATGTTGAAGAATTAGATATATTTGGTTGGACCAAATTAGCCATATAGGTTTCTAGTTACCCTGAGAAAACTACGATGTTGGGACAAATATTCTGTTTATTTAGACAGATTGTTCATGATTACCCAGGTCGCATGCTTGCATATATGTTTATTTATAGTGTCTAGTTTAACCATTGTGGTTGTAGATGCTTGATTTCTAAAAGATATATTTATTAGAGGATACTAGTAAAGGGAAAACCCATTCCACTCGGCAGCGTAGTCTCACTAGATATCTATTAACTGAGATGGCATATTATTATTCACATTAGACTTCTTGTCTGACCCAAAGTTTTTGTTTAACCCCTTAAACTCTTGGGTACTCATTTGAGTAGTTCAAGAGTAAGGTTTCCAAGTTATTTGGGTTGAATAAAGCTTCTGAATATGTGTAGGAGGAGGAGCTAGCTAGGTTAGAGTCAATCAAATTATTTATTCGAGGTGTTGTTATAACTTTTGTCTTTATGTATATAGTGGCAGAAAGTGTATCTGTCTAGTAGTTAACTCTGATTAACCATAATGGCATCTTTATATGCCGCTCTTAGAGTATTTTGTAATAATTATATTTTATCTGAACCTGGGAAATATTTGGGATTATGTAATGAATATGAAATTAAGTGATGAAATATGTGTTATGAAGTTTCGTCGTATTCCCATATTTTGATGTTAATGATACTATTAACTGATCTCATTTTGTCATTGAAGAATAATACTATTGATGACTAAACCATCAGTAGTAATTATTTTTAGGCCTTGAAATGGGGGATTCTACGATACCAAGAGGTAAGCATAGTCGGTCAACGTCCGAACACATGATACCGAATAGCATCAACTCTCGCTAGCATCATCTATAAGCATCTCTATGAGTTCGCCCTAGGGGATCTCAAACCATATGAAGTCATGAAGTTTTGTATACTTTCTAAATTAAGTTGGTCCAGTTCGATCGTCGATTAGTCCACTGCCAGTATGAAATGAAAACGACCATGTATGGAAATCAAGTCTCGTGTACTTATCACCCTTTCTGACCTACTCAACTTACGCAATCCCTCGGTCAGGAGTGAAGCCAGTTAGGTTAGAGCACCGGTTGCATTAAAGCCTTACCTTAACACCTCATTCTTAACTCTCATAGATAGAACAAGTTTACTTTATCATCTTTTAATGCTACTTATAGTAGTAAATACTTTCCATAGACAGGTAAACACAAAAACATGATTGAATCACATAAGCGACTTCCAATCTGCTTTTTAAAATATTGTACATAATTTAAAAGCCATTTAAAAATAATATACATGTACATATTTATGCTAGTTTATTTATTAAGCTAATATACTTAATAAATTTTTATAACAATTTAAAGGACAAAAATCTTACATAAACCTTTTTATACTTTAATAAAGTATAGCTAATTTTCTAAAATTATATATTCATAAAAATACTTTTAAAATACTTATGAATATGTTTTAAATATCTATATAAAATATTATTTAAAGACAACCAATTTAGAATTTATTAAAAAATAAATTAAAAAGCATGTTTTACATACAATAAATCCATTTAATTTAAAAATTCATAAATAATTATTAGAATATACTTAAACTTCAAATAACTTCTAAAATATTATAGTACATGTTAATAAAGACCTCTGAAAAGATATATGAAAAATAATTTATTCAAATATCATTTTCAAACCTTTTAAGGTCTTAAGCAACATACAACAATGCATAATAGAAGTGTTATCAAAAATCGAGAATCATCCAATAAGTCTTGCTATTGGAAAATGTCGTTTCAGGTTTTTAGCCGAAAAACCAGTTTGAAACCCTTAAAGTTTGGCCAGTATAGAACAAGCTAATAATCGATTTACAATATAATTCTTTTAACATTAAGTAATATACTCATAGTACATCGTAACCACGCCAAGAAAACTATAAGAACATCTTTATAAGATATTATGAAAATTCACCTAAATAAGATATTTCAAAGTGCTTCTATAGCAACCTTTCACTACACAAATCATTCCACATTCAATTCCAAACCAAGATCAATTCAACTAAACATATATACACGATGTCAAGGCTATGTCACATGTTATAGAAGGTTATAAGAGTGATGATTTATGATATAGAGTTGTTATTTGCTTTCAAAAGCAAGTATGGTCCAAAGTTATAACTTTAATTAGTTAAGCACTTTACTATACTTTAACTAGCATATTATACAACTTCATATGCTATCAAATAGTGAGAAATCTCACACAAAACCAATCTTATAACCCATAAGACTCTACCTCATAACCACTACCTACATCAACAAAAATAAGGTCCAAAATCCCATCTTTACTCCTTGTTGCTTATGGCCTAGGCTTGAAAAGCCCAAAATAGATCATGGACTTAGGTGTTAGGGTTGTGTGTTCCAATTCTTCAAGATTTGAGTTGCTAATCCTTGTTGCTATGTTGTGTTACGCCCGTAGCTTGAGTTTGGAGTCCTTTGATGTTTAGAATGTTGATATGAAGAGAGAAGAGGATGTGGTGTATAGCTTTCTATATTAATAAATTTGCAAACCTATTTTCAAAACACTTAAGGAGTTTAAGTAGACTTTTCTAGGGGATTACAATCCAACTTCTACCATCTACGGAAGGCTACCTAGCACCCTTCCCTTATGTGCTTTGCTTTACACCTCATGCCTTCATAAAATATCTCCTACAAATATCTTCTCCCAAAATATCTTTTTGTGACATAGCCCTTGACATCATCTAGCGACTAGTTAGCCATACTCAACTAAAATATTTTTAGTTGGTAATCATTGAATAATTAGTAGATTAGACACACCCAAAAAGATTGAATAACTTATATTGAGTAAAAAGTCGTTTATCGATAAAACGATTTTTAATCTCATTATTGATATTTATTTGAAGTATTTATTTTTGTAAACATATATCTAAAACCAATATACCATCTTGTATTATTAGTTAAAAGGAGCTAATCAAAGTTATAAAATCACTTTTACCACACTAAACCGTATTTCAAATGTTCAATATTCAATGATGAAGTGTTTAAAATTACGGGCCACTGTATAATTTTTGTGTTTTGACTCCTTTGATTTAGTAGGAAGTAGCCTAAACAAATATGCAGTATTGTTCCTTTGACCTATTAATGTAATATTGCCTTAATTTTTATATATGATCTCATGTAAACCATTTGAGTTCAACTTAGGTACATGAAGAAGGCTATTTGTGTTGAGTTTGGCACAATCTTGCTTATGCTCGCTCAAAAAGAAAAGTAAAATTGCTTTAAATTGCAAATATAAGGTATGTTTTATACTTATATTGGCATATATATGGTATTGTGTTGTTTCCCATTGTTCGGGATGCCCTGTTGTTGGGATGCCTCTTCGAAGATGTTAATTTTGTGATTTTCTGTGTTATGAATTTTTAGATTGCACTTCTTACGAATGAGACCATACCAAAAAATTTGGAAAATCTACAAACTTAGATTTTTTTTCTTCATATAATTATATCATATGTAGAAAAATCAAAAGTCTTGAAATGAATCTATTTAAATTTTTAGCATATGATAAGATAATAAAATTGAAGTTTGGTGTTTGTTGAGGGAAAGCCTCATAGTATTATGTTACCTCTAAGTAAATGGAAGGAAGAAGCTTAAGTTGATAATATAAAATGATGTATGGTGAAAGTAAGGGTATGAGTTGAAAACGATGTTCTTCACTATAAGAAATTACGAGGATGCAATTTTCTTTAGAGAGCAAGTCCGTAATAGCCATACTTTCCACTTTGTTGTGCGAAATAATTTTAACCAAAATAAATGTTTAAATTAAATTTATGGATAATTTCAATTTTTATAATATAATTTATCGAGATCTAATAATAAATAAATTTTTAATCAATAAATTGAAATTAATTTTTTTATAAAATATATTAGATTTGAAAAAATATATTTATGATGAAACTAAACTTATTTTATAATGTAAATAATTTTTATAAGATTGAAATAAGTGAAATGAATTTTTCTCTAACATTAATAAAATGTATAAATGAGCAGACATATATAACTTGTGAATTTAAATATTTTTTATAGAAATTATCAAATATACTATATGAAACATTAAATATTTTAATTTAAATTTGTAGTAAATTTATAAACAAAAGATAGAATTAATAAGTGGTAAAAGAAAGTAGTAATTTAATAGTTCGATCGATGCCAACCGGAAAAAACATCACGACTTTGGGAAAAAAAGAGGAAGCGGCACGCGACCAGCGACTTCGGGAGGCACGACACCAAGATCATGGAGTCGCGACGTAGATGGTGAGATGAGGAGAGGTGCATAGAGACCTAGACATAGGCAACGACAAATGATGGTGGGATGTGATTGGATGTGATTGATGAAGGAGCGATTGATGCTCAACTTGTTCATGAAACGCTGGAGCGAGCAATGTTTGAATTTGATGAGATGGTTGCATGACCAAATCTTGGCAACGTCGTTATTGTAGAGGTTGTGTTGGAGTGGCAGTATTTGTATAGTCTCAGAGATAGAGTTGTTGAAGTAAGTGAAGTATGGGTTGTCGATGGTTATATTAGCCAAAACAGTGCAAATTTTGGGCTGATCAATTCATTCTCTTACATCGTTTTAGCGAGTTGGTTTCTTGAATCACAATTATTATCTCAATGATCATTTCTTCCATTTCAATTGATTGTTTGGTAGTGAATTTTTGATTGTTATGGACTGAACTGGATGATATCGAGTTGCTTATCCTTGTTGTTTTTGTTGCAATGAGGCATTGGCAGATTGTTGAATGCACCCATATCGTACTATTGCACTATGAATATATGTTTGTAGATAGTTGTAAACACATTTAAAATTGATTGAAGGGGAATAAATAAGTTCAATTGAAAGTTTTGAAAGTAATAGACTATTGGGATATAAATGGTGGGTTTTTGGAAGGAGTTTTATTTAATATTGCAAAATATTATTAGTAATAGAAAGAATTCAAAAGTGTTGATTTTGGTATTGTTTAAATAAGTAGAATTATGTATGTGTGTGAGTAACCTTATTTATTTGTCTATAATTATAAAGGTATTGGAAAATTTTATAAAAGGGATCTAAAAATTTATATTATAAAATAATGAGTTTTTTTAAATGGGAATTGAATAAACATGATGTTTGTAAAATAATATTTTTGGAATATAATAGTGAATTTGAATGTGATTACTTATTGAATGGAAAATTTTAATATTAAAAATTTATTATATATATTACTAGGTATAAAGTTTTGAAAGTAATTTGTTTTGTATTTTATTATATTAAATAAAAGGAAATAGGTTTAAATTTCTTTCGAAATATTTACATAGTGTTTGAATTAAATAATTTTAAAAAGTGAAATTTTGGATTTTGTTATACAAGTAAGTTCTATAGTCAATATTTTATTATTAAATATTTGGAGTTCTATGAAAAAGAAAACCTTTGTTTGATAAATTATTCTTCTATTGTAAATTAAAAAGGTTTTGAAATTTAAATGCAGGTATTAATACATAGGTTTAGGAATTTTATATTATGCCTTAAGGAAATTATTTTTAATTGAAAATCCTTATTAGGAGTATGGAATTATCTAAATTTATTCTTAAGGGATATTATAAATTATCAAAACTTCATTATTATTGAAGCGTAATTTCAAATTTGCAAATTATTTTGAAAGGGAGTTTGAGGGATTTGAAATTGAATGAATGTTTGAAAAGGAGATTTTCCTGGTAATTAAATAAGGTTTTAGGATAACAAAGAATGGGATTAAATAAAGATTTTTGGCTAGAATGATAATTTTATAAAAACCTCTTTGAAATTATATTTTGATTTTTGAATTTTAATATAAAGATTTTAGCAATGAGTAATTTTCAATAAAACCTATTTCTAGTTAATAAATGGTTGAATGATGTGAAGTTCTATATCTTTAGGATTTTGAGTAAATGGATTAGTAATATTGGATGGTATAGGATGTTCGGTAATACTTTTCCGATTACTCCTTTGACTCATTGTATGGAATATATGATTAGATTTGCTTCTATGTAACGAGGAATTTTAAGTGGAGTTATAATACCATCTGGTATGGGACTTTTCGTAATATTTCTTTGGTTATTCATTGGATCGCTACATAGAATAGTATTATGGGAAGTTCTGTATGGTGAAATTTTTAAGTAAATGTACTGGTAACACCATCTAGCATAGGACATTTTGTAATATTATTCTGGTTACTCTTTCGACCCATGATGTGGAATAATATTAAGGACGGACAGTGTAGTTTACGAGCTTTAAGTAAACAAGTGAGTAGCACTAGGTGTTATAGGATACATGCATTGATATTTGTTTGATTACTTTTTGTAAGTGAGAGACACTCTTATTTTATAGGTTAAGGTCTGGAGGAAGGGTCTATTGTGTGCCAACTTGTGCTTTGTGTTGTTTATCTATATTGATTAGTCTACATCCTAGTTGGCTGATCGTAGGATCACGCCCTGGATCTGTGGCATCATCTTATTATGCATGTTATGTGCGAATATCTAGATTATAGAATGATATGCCCTGATGCCACATTAGCTAAATAGTCTGTTACCATTGGGCAGTGGGCTTGTGACCATGTGTATAGATGGACATAGAGTCATGATGATCGAAAGTAACCAAGAACGTGGAGTATGCTATGTGATGTCCTATAGAGAGTGCTGTATGTTACGAGGCTCCTATCTGGAATATGTGAGATTTTATGATCATAATATAATACTTAGATACCCCTTGTAGATGTTTATTCCAGGCCAAGGATCTCACTTGATTGAGATATATAGACCTACGATACCATACTTGTAACATCCTGAGATTTCATGCCATTCGCATCCACATGTGTCAGACTTGAATTGCTCAAAATATAAGATTGTTAATTTATATTTTTGGAAAAACTTAACATATACAGTAAATAAATAATCAATCACAGACACAGAGTAATATAAAAATGAGCAGCGGAAACAGATAAATATTAGTTTATGAAGCTACTACATAAATAACAGAGTTTGAAACAAATAAACTAGAAATCAAGATACATATAAGTCTCGATACATAGTCAAATAACAAGAGCTGAATATATCACAGGAGTCGACTGAATAACTAGAAGCTGAATAGATGGATCTCCAAGTGAAGCTCCAAACTGCAAAGGCGAGTCTCAAATGCTGTGACACTCAGTTTGACCCAAGCATAAAGCAAAACACAAAACACTCAAGTCAGGATTAACATTCTTATATCAATAAATCCAACTCAAGTGAAATATCAATTGAAATACAAGTAACTTAAAGGATGTTTCAGATACACATCCTCTAAGGATCCATGGAACTATCCACTATGTAGTAATATATGCTATTATAATATTGTCTATAGTAAAGTAAACTATTAAAATAGCATTAAGGCGTTACCTATATCCCCCTTAACACATTTTATATAATGTCGTAGTCTATACAGCACTATAAACTCCACCAAACCATTGGGCTATCACGGAGCACTCCATAGGTACGACACAAAACAAACTCGTAGTGGTCTCGATAAGGTAGGTGACATGGCACAACTAGGCAATACCAGATAGATATACGAATTACACTTCCAGGCTGGTGGTAACGCACAGCCGTAGCTACGAACCACCTCGTCCAACACTCCCATAAAAGTCCAAGGGTGCATCCAATCAATCACAAAGTAATAGAATGGTATCGAAGAAGTGTGTCCGATCAGAGGAGCTACCTCACTTGGCCCATCAGTTGCTCCAGTTTTAGCCACCTAAAACTAACTCATGGGAGTTAGGTCCACGTAAATACCTCATATAGAATCACCACCAACCATCCTACTTCATTCTGCAATCTCCACCACATACATAGTTGTTAAAGTGGTTTTCGAAATTGATAGAGAGTATGACAATCTGATCCAGGTCTCTTTAACAACCAAACATTATTATAACACCGTGGTCATTCATTTCAAATAATTCATATTTCAAAACCACAATATCATATCCATTTCAAAGACCATATCAATTTGGGATATCACTCTAAAGCCTAGGTATTCTCTCAACCTAGAGCTCTGATACCAAATGTAATGACCCGCCTTTCATTCCACAGAAAGACGCATCATTAATAAGAAAGAAAGAGATAGAAAGAGAAAAGATAAGAAAAAAAGAACTAAACAATATCAGAATCTTACAGCGGAATGAATAAAATATATTACATCACATAAATATTACATAATAGTCATATGCATCAGAGTTACACAACTTATGCAACACATTAGACAGTCGTGAAGACCTATCAATCATACATCTCAGGATATCAACACAGAGATCTCATTACAGCGGAAACACATATATCTATATACGCTGAAGCCTCCTGCTCCATATCTCTTGTAGAATTTCGTCAAAGCAAACCTTAATCCCTTGGCTGCTCGTAAAAAATTTGAGTACCCAAGAGTTTAAGAAAACAGAAATAAACTTCGGGTCAGACATGGGTCTAGTGTGAGTAAACAGGTTAAAGTTGTTTAACTTTGAAAATCATTTGGAAACAAAGGTATCTCGTAAGACTCTCCGCAAATAAACACGGACATTTTTTCCCTTACGATAATCAAAACATTTGATAGGAAATACAGTGATATTATAATAGTGTCTAGGGTTTTCAAGTAAAATATAGAAATAGCTGGAATGCTTACATCTCACGTTCCAACATAGTTGGGCACAATTAAAACATACGACACTTATTGGAGATTGGATTCCATACAATGGCAGGGCTACTAGGGTACCGCCCGTCATAATACAAGGTCTAGATCACTGTATCGAGTATCCACCCTGATCCCCTACAATACAAGGCCGGAACTACCCCTTACTGGATAATCCCGAATAAGACAACCCCACAGTTGGCGTGCCCAACAGCCCACACAGTCGAATAAAAGGGACCTCTAGACAGGGGGAAATCTCATCCTACTTGGGTGCTACCTACTTAGCCCTGCTGCACCTCTCCTATTTTAGCCATGACCGGTTGCTGAGGCTTGAAGCTACGATTACCTTTTTACAACACATATCTTAGAATGCTCATCATCCTCCAATGATGATGTTCTGAAAGCATTCAATCCATACAAGTCCGCTCCGGGTTCGAACGAAACCGAAGGCACTATCTCGCTACACTCATTTTGGAATCACCCTCAGATTTAACGACAATAGACCTTGCACTTTGAATCTTCATCTCGATCGAAGGCACTACCTCCGTTAACTCATTTTGGAATCACCCTCAACGTTAATGACCATAGCCCTTCCTCTGAATCTTCATCTTGATCTTCACTTGAGATTTCACGACCTATCGTTTACTTTGGATCGATGTGGTTTTCAGATATCCAATTTGGAAACCTGATCCCGATCTTATCGAAATCCAAAATGCTGTCTTAATGTCCAAGTTGTTTAAGTTTTAAACAATTTAATTTATTATTTAGAATAACATATTCACATGGATAGCTAATTCGCATTATCACAGACAGATAATCCATATAATCACAATTCAACCAAAACATCTCATATCACAGATCAACTCATGTCACAAATCAGAGATATCAAATAATCCAAGGCATTCAACATCATTCAATCAACCATAAGCAAGTTTAATTAGTCATGCTATTTCTAATTCATTTAAATAAATTAAATTCATTACTTCATTTATTCTTAAATCTTGCTTACTTAACATTAATTAATTACAAACCAAATATTTAATCATCCCTTAATTATCCATCTTAGTTAATCATCCTTGATTAATTATTCTTTAATAACATTAAGTAATTGGCCTTTAATTAACTACATAAATTAATTATCCTTAAACCATTCACACTAATCAACCTTTAATTATTCTCATTAATTACATTAATTAATGATTCCCTAATTACTTTCATTAATTAATTATTCTTCCAATTATTCTTTAATTAATCACATTCTTTAATCAACTTTAATTAATCATAATCAGTAATTAACTATCCTTTTAATTACTTACATTAATTAATTAACTCCTTAATTAATTATATTAATTAATCCTTAATTACTTGCATTAAGTAATTATCCTTTAATTACTTCCACTAAGAAATTTCTCTTTTATTAATTACATTCAGTAATTATCCATCAACTACTTATACTAAGTAATTACACTTTAATACTTATATTAATTAATTATACTAAATCAATTTCATAAGTGATTATCGTTAATGAATTTAATTAATTAATTATCTTAAATTAATTACATTAATTAATTTAATTAATTACATTGAATAATTACTCCCTTAATTACTTCCGTTAATTAATTAACCTTTAGTTAATTGACCTTTAATTACTTAAATTAGTTAACCCTTAATAAATTAAGTAATTAACTATCCTTAATTAATTATCCAATTAATTATCCAATTAATTATCTTAATTAAATTATATTAATTAATTATCTCTTAATCATTAGTTAATGACCCTTAAATTAATTACACTTGTTAACAATTCATTAATTACTTTCATTAAGTAATTATACTTTGATTATTAGTTAACCATTAATACTTACATTGATAATTAACTTTTAATTAATTTCACTAATTTATTATCTTTAATCAATCATAACCTTAATTAATTAAAGATAATCTCTTTATCTTAATAAATTACTTAATTACATCATTAACTTTGTTCTAAAAATCCTTGGAACTTGGTTTATAATCCTTTGAAAACTTATCCATTTTAAAACTTTATTTGAAAAACACTTGAAAATTAATTACCAAAATAATTACTTTTAAATTTAAACATTTACTAAATATTTTAAATCCTTGAAAACTTGTTTTAACATTTTGCTTGGAAGAAACTTAATAAATATTTTATTTGAAAACTTGTTGAAAACTTCTTTTTGAAAACTTAATTACTTAAAAAAACTCATTTATATTTTCTTTTTTGAAAACTTCGGTCTTGAACATTTATTTGTTCCAAAACATGTTAACAGAATTCTTACTTTTAAAACCTGATATGATTTCATTTATCTTTATAAAACTTATATATTTTCTTGTTATAAACAGGGCAACAAATCAAAGAAATAACCCGAGCCATACCCTTCAACTACCCGATCTAGACCAACAAAACCCTGAGCAAACAACGATTCACTCACGTCTCTCCTCCTTCGAGACACACACGCGATCAAACTGAGATCTACCCGAGGAAAAGCTCATCTTCCCAAAATCAACAACCAACCCGACATAGATGTGCACATGTGCACGGTCGATCATCGCCCCTCCAGTTAACTCTTCACCCCTCGACAAGTCGTCGCCACCTACCCCAGTCCTTCCGACCCTCCAGAACAATGAAAACAACAACGAATCAAAAATCAAACACATCGATCAAAAACCGGAACATAACCACATCAGAAAACCACCCATAGCCATTGCCTTCGACCACTGGCACCCACGCCGACCAACCCAGAGTGACATCTCGACTCCCGACTACGATTTACCCTACATGCGATCCACACCGGTGACCATCGATGCCGTACAAACCTTGGAAACATCGACGATCAATGCAGCGCCACCAACCCTAATTCGACTTCACCGAGCTCCTTCGATCATCAAAAAAACTTCCTACTATTTTTCCTTTGATCAACGACACATCAGCCACCTCTAGGCCCAAACTCTGCAAACATCACCACGCCGATCAACGGCAATCGTAGAAAACCTAGAATCTGATCATCTCGTCGACACTCTCACACTTAAAAATCATGATTTTCATATTAAAATTCACCATTTACAAATTTGAATTAGGCTCTAGAATCAAATCAAGAATTCCAAAAAATTGATTTTGGGCTTATATTTGCACAGACCTGTAAGTTTCCTATTTTTGAAATAAATACTCCACGTTTTTATTTGAAACTATTTTTAAAATTAGACTTATATTCTTACAATCATTTTCCGTCAAGATATCTAAGCCTAAAATTGAATGTATGGAGAGAAATGGAATTTAATTTGAGTGATGTTTAAGCCTGACATAGGACAAAGACATATATATATATATATATATATATATATATATATATATGTATGTATGTATGTATACACACACACACACAGACTTTTGCACGAGCATAGCATATATACATACATGCATTTACATTCATACATATAAACATTAACTACTACATTACTTCAACATGCTTCAAGATAATTCACTAATTAAAACTGTTTTTAAAGGAAAACGCTTACCCACCAGGTTTGAAAATAATAGAGATAGGTTTTACTTTCCTTTTGATCTGAAACCATTTTGATGTATTTGATTTTGATCTGGAGCTTATTTGTTGATTTACTTGTTGAGTTGAATTACTCTGATCTTCATATTAAAGGCTTGAAAACTGATGTTGCTGTTTGAAAGAGTTGATAGTTGATGCTGGTTTGATTTTAGTTTCTTCTCAGATTTTGGTTTTAAGTTTTTAAGATGAAAAAGGAAGAATAAATTGAGGAAGGAAAGAATTGAACTGAAAAATTAAAATGGCCAGGTTCTTCTCAAAACACTTATTATGTATAATTAAATTAAAAAAAACAAATGTTGCCATTTGTTAGTCTGCATGCATATATAGGTTACAAATGTTGATACAAGTTTTAATTATTTTACAAATGTCAAGTGATATTTAAATATTGTTCTTATGCTTTTATATTAGTATATGTTTTTGTTTATATTAATTTATGTTTATATTTTCACATTTTTTTTTACAAACCATTTTATTTAAATCTCATTTTCAATTTTTAAAAGAATATGTACTAAAGCTTTGTAACAAATCCAGTTAAGCTAAATTTTTTTTATAAATGAATATATTATGTAGATACCATCTCAATTGTTTGAAAACATAGAGTTTATCTTGAACTCGTTTTTTGAAAGTTATTATATTGAATTTAAAATAAAACTTCCAATCGTAATATATATACACACACACATATATATATATATATATATATATTATAATTAGAAAATATTTTTATTAAATTCAAACCAAAATTTTCCTATTCATAAAGTCTATACATATATATATATATATACACACATTATAAATGAATACATTTTTATTAGCTTTGAAAGATAAATTTTACTAATTAAATAATAATAGCTTTTGAAAAGTTTAATTTCACCAAATGAAATAATTATTAGTTTTGAAAAGATAAATTCTGTTAAATTAAATAATTAGATTATCAACCAATATTGTCAAATTCAAATTGTTATAAATGAAGATTATTAAATTGTTGTTGCTCAAAATTCCGGGTCATCACATTCCTCCCCCCGTAAAAGAATTTCGTCCTCGAAATTTAAAAACAAAGATAATTTAATAATCTAGCAAAACTTTTGTTTACAAACAACAAAGCATACACAACAGCCATACATAACAACCATAGCAACCAATTCATACAAACAAGCAAGTCTAACTATCCCGACAAAATTCAAGATAGGCCTTCCTAATACTACCTAGAGTTTCCTAGGTATAAACACTGGGATCCTCGCTCTACTGAACCGTAACTAACTACACTACTCTGATCTTGAGCTCCTTCTCAAAACGATCTATAAACTGAACAGGATGTCTAACCACAGACAAATCCGACTCAACTTCCAAATCTTCCTGAGCTGCTGGTTCTACAACCAGTGATAGGTCAAGCACATACTCCCCAGATGAGATATGTGAAATACACTTTGAATCCCAACCATCCAGGTTGGCAATTCAATCCTATAGGTCAAAGAGCTTATCCTTTCGAGAACACGGAAAGGTCCAATATACCTCGGAGCTAGCTTTTCAGTTTTACCAAAACTTATTACTCCTTTGATCGGAGAAAACCTTAACAAAAACCAAATTTCCAACTTCGAATTCCAAATTGCTACATCTATTATCTGCAATAGCCAGAACAGGTGCACTAGACACCAAGCCTTCAGATCCCGAATGAATTTCCTATAGAAACCATTCAATCCAAAACAAATGTGAACTTCTATTGGAGTCTGCGGTTGTTTCCATTCTAGAACAGCTGCCACCTTGCTTCCGCTGCTAAACTCTGATTTGGAGTAGATGAGAATGTCACCAATGATTACGAGCACCCAAAAGACACGGTTCATCAAATCCACCAAATAAGCTGGAGTGTTGGTTAATCCAAAGCATTACCAACCACTCAAGAAATGGTTGAGTTCTCTGAATGCAGTCAAGGGTATACTGACTTCAACTACACTTAGCTGGAGAAAAATTGACACTAAATCTAATAGAGAAAACACAGAAGTACCAAGAAATCCTGGGCTGCTTCACCAATTCCTTTCTCTAAGAGCCTTCCTTCTACTTAGCTGAACCGTCGGTATTGCTCCAGGAACCAAGTCAATACGAAAACTCAGTCACCTGATGCGGGCAAACCTTTGACTTCTTCGAATACATCCTGAAAATCTCTGACCACTTCGATAGCTCCTACTTCTTCTTAAGATACCTCAATCCAAGCAAAAGATTACCTAAAGGAACACTCAAACTATCGCAAGTCACTTTTCAATCCTACCCAGTTCAATTACCAAAGACGTTGTTCTCTCTTCACAAAAAAGAATAGTTTATGTTTAACCAATCCATTTCCAAAATAAGGTCAAATCCTTCAAGAATGACTTTTCCTATTAGAAGAAACCGATGGTCCACCTTCAAACGCAAACACCTTGTTCCGCTGAGCTTCCTGAAGAAGTGGGCAAGCTTCCACCATAAGCCCGGGCTGTTGACAGTTGAAACACAAATTTGCTGAACCAACGAAGAGATGGATCCACTTTGCTGCTTTCGAACCCCACCTCTAGGAATCTGCTTAGCCAAAGACCTTCCTACTAGCCCACACAACACTTTCGAGCTGCACAGCTACCACAGATGCCAAAGACTTCTTATCCAAAAGCTCTTTGAACCTCAAAGCCAAATCAACTGATTCCACAAAAGAGCCTTCGAGATGGCAGTCATCCTCTCAAGGAACTCTAGCCTCAAACCAAGCACAAACACCTCGCTGAACTTAGTCTCATTACCGATACAGACAAACTCCCTTACTTGAGATCCAGAAAATCCCTATACATCCGAGTCTTCCTTACGGTAGGTAAAACCGCTCCTTAAATACTTTCTTAAACCTACTCCAAAAGAAAACACCTTCGAGAATATCCATGGTCACTGCATCTCATGACGCAGCTGCTCCTTCCTGAAGTTGCCAAGATGCTATCACTCGCTACTTCACATCTGACATATCCAAACTCTTGAAAATGCGCTCACACGAACGCAACCAACTCACACTCTAAAGATAGACTCCATACCTTAAAAAGACTATCCTCCGAAATAGGTGAAATCCTTATACAATGCCAAAAAGCTTACTCGAGGCGGTATTAGGTCTATAGCCTCGGAAGATACTCTTTTAACATCAACACTCGGACCTCTTCTATTAGTGGTAGTCATGCTACACACCACTACCCCTCCTACCTCTAGAACTCATGTTCGCAAACCCAAACAGGTAAGCAAAAATCAGGTAGGAATACACACACACACTCTCAAGAAAGATATCACTCCAAAGCCTAGGTATTCTCTCAATCTAGAGCTCTGATACCAAAAGTAACGACCCGCCTTTCATTCCACAGAAAGACGCATCATTAATAAGAAAGAAAGGGATAGAAAGAGAAAATATGAGAAAGAAAGAACTAAACAATATCAGAATCTCAAAGCGGAACGAATAAAATATATTACATCACATAAGTATTACATAATAGTCATATGCATCGGAGTTACACAGCTCATGCAACACATTAGACAGTCATGAAGACCTGTCAATTATACATCTCAAGATATCAACACATAGATCTCAATACAGCGGAAACACATATATCTATATATGCTAAAGCCTCCTGCTCCATATCTCGTCCAGAATTTCGTCAAAGAAAACCTGAATCCCTCGGCTACTCGTAAAAATTTGAGTACCCAAGAGTTTAAGAAAATAGAAAATAAACTCCGGGTCAGACATGGGTCTGGTGTGAGTAAACGTGTTAAAGTTGTTTGACTTTGAAAATCATTTGGAAATAAAGGTATCTCGTAAGACTCTCCCAAATAAACACGGACAAGTTTTTTCCTTACGATAACCAAAACATTTAATAGGAAATCGAGTGATATTATAATAGTGTCTAGGGTTTTCAAGTGAAATACAAAAATAGCAGGAACGCTTACATTTCATGTTCCAACATAGTTGGGCACAATCAAAACGTACAACACTTATTGGAGATTAGATTCCATACAATGGCAGGGCTATTGGGATATCGCCCGTTACAGTACGTGGTCTAGATCACCGTACCGAGGATCCACCCTAATCCCCCGCAACACAAGGCCGGAACTACCCCTTACTGGATAATCCCGAATAAGACAACCCCACAGTTGGCATGCCCAATTGCCCATATAGCATAATAAAAGGGACCTCTAGACAGGGGAAAATCTCATCCTACTTAGGTGCTACCCACTTAGCCTTGCTGCACCTCCCCTGTTTAAGCCATTCACCGTTAATGAGGATTGAGGCTACGTTTACCTTTTTAGAACACATATCTTAGAATGCTCATCGTCCTCCAATGATGATGTTCTGAAAGCATTCAATCCGTACAAGTCCTTTTCGGGTTTGAATGAAACCGAAGGCACTATCTTGCTATACTCACTTTGGAATCACGCTTAGAGTTAACGACAATAGCCCTTGCACTCTGAATCTTCATCTCGATTGAAGGCACTGTCTCCGTTAACTCGTTTTGGAACCACCCTTAGAGTTAATGACCACAGCCCTTCCTTTGAATCTTCATCTTGATCTTCACTTGATATTTCATGACCTTTCGTTTAATTTGGATCAATGTGGTTTTCGGATATCCAATTTGGAAATCTGATCTCAGTCTCATCAAATCCAAAACGCCGTCTTAATGTCCAAGTTATTTAAGTTTTAAACAATTTAATTTATTATTTAGAATAACAGTTTCACACAGATAGGTAATTCGTATTATCACTGATAGATAATCCATATAATCACACTTCAACCAAAACATCGCATATCACAGAGCAACTCATGTCACAAATCAGAGATATCAAATAATCCAAGGCATTCAATATCATTCACTCACCCATAAGCAAGTTTAATTAGTCACATTATTTCTAATTAGTTTAAATTAATTAATTACTTCATTCATTCTTAAACCTTGCTTACTTAACAATAATTAATTACAAACCAATTAATTAACCATCCCTTAATTATCCATCTTAATTAATCTCCTTGATTAATTATTCTTTAATTACATTAGGTAATTGGCCTTTAATTAATTACATAAATTAACCATTCACATTAATCAACCTTTAATTATTCTCATTAATTACATTAATTAATGATTCTCTAATTACTTTCATTAATTAATTATTCTTCTAATTAATTACCTTTAATAATTAATCTTTAATTAATCACATTCATTAATCAACTTAATTAATCACATTTAGTAATTAACTATCCTTTAATTACTTACAATAATTAATTAACTCCTTAATTAATTATATTAAGTAATCCTTAATTACTTCCATTAAGTGACTATCTTTAAATTACTTCTATTAAGAAATTTCTCTTTTATTAATTACATTCAGTAATTTTATACTAAGCAATTACACTTTAATACTTACATTAAGTAATTATACTTAATCAATTTCATAAGTGATTATCCTTAATTAATTAAATTAATTAATTATCTTAAATTAATTACATTAATTAATTTAGTTAATTACATTCAATAATTACTTCCATTAATTAATTACCTTTTAATCAATTGAACTTTAATTACTTAAATTAATTAACCCTTAATTAATTAAGTAATTAATTATCCTTAATTAGTTAACCAATTAATAAAGTTAATTAAATTACATTAATTAATTATCTCTTAATCATTAGTTAATGACCCTTAAATTAATTACACCCATTAAAAATTCTTTTATTACTTTCATTAAGTAATTATACTTTGATTATTAATTAACCATTAATAATTACATTAAGTAATTAACTTGTAATTAATTTCACTAATTTATTATCTTTAATTAATCACAACCTTAATTAATTAAAGATAATCTCTTTATGTCAATAAATTACTTAATTACATCTAACTTTATTTTAAAAATCCTTGGACCTTGGTTTATAATCCTTTGAAAAACTTATCCATTTTAAAACTTTATTTGAAAAATGGTTAGGAATTAATTACTAATATAATTACTTTTAAATTTAAACATTTACTTAATATTTTAAATCCTTGAAAACTTGTTTAAAACATGTTTTAACATTTTGCTTGGGAAAAACATAATAAATACTTTACTTGAAAACTTGTTAAAAACTTCTTTTTGAAAATTTAATTACTTAAAAAAACTCGTTTATATTTTCTTGTTTGAAAACTTCGGACTTGAACATTTATTTGTTCCAAAACATGTTAACAGAATTCTTACTTTTAACACCTGATATGATTTCCTTTATCTTTATAAAACTTGTATATTTTCTTGTTATAAACAAGGCAAAAAATCAAAGAAATAACCTGAGCCATACCCTTAAATTACCCAAGCTAAACCAACAAAACCCCGAGCAAACAACGATTCACTAACATCTCTCCTCCTTCGGGACACACACATGATCAACTCGAGATCATCCCGAGGAAAAGCTTATCTTCCCAAAATCCACAACCAACCCAACACAGACATGCACATGTGCACGTGCATGGTCGATCATTGCCCCTTTGGTCAGCTCTCCACCCCTCGGCAAGTCGTCGCCACCTACTCCAATCCTCCCGACCCTCCAGAACAACGAAAACAACAGCGAATCGAAAATTGAACCCATCGATCAAAAACCAGAACACAACCCCATCGAAAAACCACCCCTAGCATCGCTTCTAACCACCGCACCAACGTCGACCAACCCAGAGTGACGTCTTGACTCCCACCTACGATTTCCCCCACATGCGATCCACACCGGTCACCATCGATGCTGTACGAATCCTGAAAACATCGACGATCAATGTAGCACCACCAACCATAGTTCGACTTCACCGAGCTCCTCCGATCATTAGAAAAACTTCCAACTATTTTTATTGTGATCAACGACACACCAGCCACCTCCAGGCCCATACTCGGCAGACATCACCACGTTGATCAACGGCAATCGACGAAAACCTAGAATCTGATCATCTCGAGATAACTCGACACTCTCACACTTAGCAATCATGATTTCCATATTAAAATTCACCATTTGCAAATTCGAATCAGGTTTTAGAATCAAATCAAGAATTCCAAACAATTGATTTTGGGCTTATATTTGCACGGACTTGTAATTTTCCTATTTTTGAAATAAATACTCCACATATTTATTTAAAACTATTTTTAAAATTAGACTTATATTCTTACAATCATTTTCCATCAAGAGATCTAAGCCTAAAATTGCGGAGAGAAATGGAATTTAATTTTAGTGGTGTTTGAGCCTGACATAGGACATATACATATATATATTCGTACACACATACTTTTGCACAGGCATAGCATATATACGTACATGCATTCACATTCATACATACAAACATTAACTACTACATTACTTCAACATGCTTCAGGATAATTCACCGATTAAAACTGTTTTTAAAGGAAAAGGTTTCCTCACCAGGTTTGAAAATAATAGGGAGACAGGTTATACTTTCCTTTTGATCTGAAACCATTTGATGTATTTGATTTTGATCTGGAGCTTATTTGTTGATTTACTTGTTGAGTTGAATTACTCTGATCTTCAGATCAAAGGCTTGAAAACTGATGTTGCTGTTTGAAAGAGTTGACAGTTGATGCTGGTTTGATTTTAGTTTCTTCTCAGATTTTGGTTTTAAGTTTTTAAGATGAAAAAGGAAGAATAAATTGAGGAAGAAAAGAATTGAACTGAAAAATGAAAATGGCCAAGTTCTTCTCAAAAAACTTATTATGTATAATTTTGTTTTAAAAACAAATGTTGCCATTTGTTAATTTGCATGCATATATAGGTTACAAATGTTGATACAAGTTTTAATTATTTTACAAATGTCAAGTGATATTTAAATATTGTTTTTATGCTATTACATCAGTATATGTTTATGTTTATATTAATTTATGTTCATATTTTCACATATTTTTTTACAAACCATTTTATTTAAATCTTATTTTCAATTATTTTTTAAATGTGCTAAAGCTTTGTAATAGATCCAATTAAGCTAAATATTTTTTTATATAAATAAATATATTATGTTGATCCCATCTTAATTGTTTGAAAACATAGAGTTTATCTTTAAATTGCTTTCTAAAAGTTATTATAATGAATTTAAAATAAAGCTTCCAATCACAATACACACACACACACATATATATTATAATTAGAAAATATTTTTATTAAATACAAACCAAAGTTTTCCTATTCACAAAGTCTATACATACATATACATTATAAATAGAATACATTTTTATTAGCTTTGAAAGTTAAATTTTACCAATTAAATATTATTAGCTTTTGAAAAGTTTAATTTTGCCAAATGAAATAATTATCAGTTTTGAAAAGATAAATTCTGTTAAACTAAATAATTTGATTGTCAACCAATATTGTCAAATTTAAATAATTATAAATGAAGATTATCAAATTGTTATAGCTTAAAATTCTAGGTCATCACAGGAACTTTTTCTTTAAATAAGAAGCTTTCAAAAGGGTAGGTTCTGACCTAGTTGAAACTTAGCCACTATTTTCCTTCCGAAGTATTAAAGTCATCAATACCTTCAAAAGGTTACCTTTTTTTCCTAGGTTAAGCCAATTTCCTAATTGCTTTCGAAAGGGGTTGGTTTTCAAAGAAGATGAAGTCGAAAGGGGTTTCGACTCTATCTTTCGAAGTCTTAATTTTTGAAGTCTTTTGCTTTCGACTAGATGGATCTGACACCATTAAATTTCCGCAAATTTACTTTAGTTGCTTTTGATAGAGATATTTCTATTTATAACCATTTTGACCCAAATGATGTTTTTAAAGAGTAAACCCAATGCTTTTGAAGGGGTATTTTATTTGTTTCAAACCTATTTTCTGAAGAATGTTTTCTTGATGCCATCGAAGGTTTCATTGGTTTCGAAAGGTATATAATTAGAGTTTTGAAAAGAGGTTTTCTATGTTTTCGAAGAAGGTCATCCAGGAGTTTCGAAAGTGATGTTTTAAGGTTTCAAAACAAATAACTCATTCTCATTTTTAAGGAAAAACCATGGCATAAATAAAGATTTTGGAAATGTTATTCACATTGTTATTAACCCATAACTGTATTTTGGGAAAACGGCATAATAAACAGTTTGGTGGACCCAGTAGTGAGTATAACTTAACAGATGTTAAATTCTTAATTATAGATATTGGCAGGGACCAATAGGTTTATAGTAAGCCCATGAAAAGAGTGTGATATTGGCGGGGCCAATAGGTTCATAGTCAGCCCTTGAAAACTATAATTCGACATTGGCAGGGGCCAGTAAGTTTGTAGTTAGCCCATGAAAACTATATCCAGATGAAGATATTGACAATCAATCAATAGGTTTCAAGTTAGCCCATGAAAACTAGGATAAGAAATAAGATATTTGAGTTACCAACAGGTTCCTAGTGATCACATGAAAACTAAGTAATTGGACAGAAAGTCCTTAAAATTTAACAAGTTAATAGTAACCCTAGAAACTATAACTGAGATAGATATTTAGAATGAATGGAGATGGGTAATCCAGATTTGATTTATCTATTTTTCATATCATCGTAATGTTTTGAAATACTATGTTTTAACCATTGTGGATACAGGATCACAGTATATGGTTTTATAAATGTTTTAGGATATTAGTGAGGGGAAAACCCATTCTGCTAAGCGGCATGGTCTCATTAGATATCAATGGTTTGAGATGCTAAATAATTATTCATACCACGCTTCATGTCTGACTCGATGTTTTTGTTTTCCCCTTAAACTCTCGAGTACTCAATTTAATTTGAGTAGGTTGAGAATTGAGGTTTCTAGGTGTTCTTTTAGACGAATAAAGCTTTCAAGGATGTGCATGAGGCAAGCTTGTTATTAGAGTTCTTTTATTTCCGTTATGTGTTTGTTTTTAAAGAAAAATTGTTTTCCTGCCTATCTATATAATTTGATCTGCCAAGAGGGCATTTTCATATGTCGCTCTTACAGTATTTTGTAATAATTATATGTTATCTGAATGTGGTCTACGAATTGGGATTACGTAATCAATTTGGAATATTTTGAAATGGAATGTGGAATTTGTTTGCTGTTTAAATTTTCCTATATTCTTGTGTTTCTTGTTTCTGTGTATCAATGTATCTAATGTTGCCGTATTTGGTCACCGAGGATTAATAACTATAGATGACTACATCATCCATAGCAATCAGTTTTGGACCTCCAAGTAAGGGATGTTATAAGTTGGTATCAAAGCATAGGTTTATGACATTTAAAAAAAACTTAAACCTAAAATACTTTCGAGTCATAATATAATAAATCAGATAATAAGATTGGGGATAGGGTTAACATTATAGTAACATACTTGTATTTGCTATATATAGTTATACGTATGTATGTATGTATATATATATATATGTACGTATTCCCTGCTCTCTTAAACTGTTCTTCTATATCTTACTAAGGCTCGTATGTAGATTTACGAGAAAGAAGATATGGAAGAAGGAAACAGAAGAGGAAATCTCCACGGAGGAAGCACCAGAACTAATGGAAATGCTCGACCCATGAAAAGGAGAAACCCGGGTTGACCGGCTAATGCTAGTAACCAAAGTGCTGAAGCCAATGCTGGTGCTAGAAATCCACCAGTTGATATGGAGGTGATGTATTAGTTCTTTGTCGATTTGATGCAAGCTAGAGCTGCTACTGGTGTTGCTGGAAATGTAGGAGGAGCTAGTCATGTGGCTTCAATAGGGAATTTAGCTTTACCGAGTAGAGATTACACCAGTTTAGGCGGGAAGCTATTCTTAGTAACGAAAAGTGCCGTAGAAGTTTAGAATTGGCTGTTGCATTGTGAGCATATATTTTCCAGTTTGGGTATGAATGATTGACAAAAGAGAAGGTTGGCCTCTAGATAGTTGTAGGGGTCAGCGCTACATTGATGGAATAATGTCACTACCGAAGTTCCGGAAGAGCAATTAACTTGGGCTGATTTTAAAATGAGATTTGAAAATAAGTTTATATTGGAGTTTGCTAACTCTAAGACGGCGAGGAAGTTTATGGATTTAGTTCAAGGAGAGATGTCAGTAGTCAAGTATGCTACTAAGTTTGAAGAACTGTCTAGATATTGGTATGCTATTGTAGACACTCACATAAAAAAGAATGAGAAGTTCATTCGAGGACTGAGGCCTGAGCTTGCAAGAATGACCATGACACATTTCCGTGATCCATGTAATATAGTGGTGACGATGGTGATTCGCCATAAGGAGTTACTTGCTGATTTAGCTAAAAATAAGTCACTGGAAACTCAGGGTTCTCAGAGGAAGAAGAGAAAGTTCTTTAAGATGAAGGAAACCCAAAAGGAAGATACTGCCAAGAAGTCAAGAGCTGAGGTATTTTTGCTATAAATGTGATAAGAAGGGTCACTTTGGTAATGAATGTCGGTCAGGAAATGGGTAGAAAGCCGCAGGTAAGAAGAATGTGAAATGCTTCAACTGTGATCAAGTTGGACATTACAAGAATCGATGTCCTGAGCCAGTTGGGGAGGACAAAGGAAGGGTCTTTGCTATTGGATCAGCTAGGTCTACTTAGGCTGATAAAGAAAAGACTGTGATGGTATGTACGCTTTTGATTCAGAGTATTTTAGTTAGAGTACTTTTTGATACTGGTGCGCCACATTCATTTATATTACAGTGTTTGGTTGATAGTTTATGTCTAGAACCTACCTACCTTATTACTTCCTTAAGAATTGTGAATCCAATAGAAGGGTATGCAACTCTAAGGTTAATATGTGACCAGTTAGAACTTGATTTGTTGGGTCATAAATTTGCATGCAGTTTGTATGTTATTGATTTTGTATATTTCGAGATCATTTTGGTTATGGATGACTAGGTATGAAGCTAGAATACTTTGCTAGGATAAGGAAATATCACTGAGACACCTTGATAGTCATAACGGAGTGATATTCTCGGTAGAGAATACTAACTCTGAAGTATTAGTGCTATGCTTAATGTTATGGATGTAGGAAATAAGTTAAGTTAGGTTTGGGTAGCAAGAGAGTTTGCAGATGTCTTTGATCCAGTCACTGGACTACCACCGAAAAGAGCTGTTGAGCTATTATAGATCTTATGCCAGGAATAGAGCCTGTAAGTAGACCACCTAGCAGGATGATACCTACTGAGATGAAGGAATTGAAGGTGTAGCTAGTGGATTTAGAAGGAAGGAATTTTATTAGACCAAGCAGTTCGCCTTGGGAGCAGCCGCGGTGTTCGTGAAGAAACCAGATGGGTCGTTAAGGATGTGTATTGACTATTTGTAACATCTAGCCTACTGAGGCCCAAAACTAACCTCTATTGATGCTGCAATCATCCATAATTGTTATTTCTTGGAGATCAAATGAGGCATAGTTAATATTGATACACAGGAACACAAGAATATGAAAAATTTTAAACTTCAACAAAACATACTTTATCATTTCTTATAAATAAGATTTAGATTTAATTACATAATCCTAGACATTAACCACGTTCAGATCACATATACATGTACAAAATACAATAAGAGCGATATATGAAGATGTTCCCTTATAATATCAGAGAACTAATAATATGAAATTTACAGTTCTTAGTACATCACAGTGGAAAATCCAAAATAGCTTCTATATAGCTAACACTACCTCATGCATGTCTCCGGAAGCTTATTCATCCAAAAACATGATAGTCACCCACTCTCAGACTACTCAAATTAATTCGAAGTACCCGAGAGTTTGTAGAGAAACACAAATTTCGAGTCGGACAATAAGTCTGGTATGAGTAATCCCTTATCATCTCTCATCATAAGTTGACATCCAGTGAGACCACGTCGTAGTGGAACTGGTTTTCCCCTCACTATCCAAAAAAAACATGCAAATCATTCACTATGCCCCTGCACCAAAATGATTAGTCTTAACATATTATGAAATAAAGCCATAAATCATATCTATTGGATATCCCATCCACCCATTTATTAGATATCCCATCTAAAAGCAATTTATTAGATTTCCTATCTAAAATCAATTTATTAGAGTTCTCCACTAAAATCTTTAAAATGAATATCCATCATAATTTAATAGGACTATCCATCCCGTATCCATTTAAAATAAATGCAGAATATCCATTGTACATTGTATTATAAAAGATGGTGTGGGCTATCCACTGCACACTGTATAGTTTTCCTAGGATGACTGTTAACCCTTGGGTGTCAAATCCAAAGGCTAACCACCTCTGGAAAAACATTTTTTTTTCTTTAGAAATTTTATGTGGACTATCCACCGCACATTCCATGGTTTTCCTAGGTTAACTAAGAACCCAACACTTTGCATATTAAAACATCATGATCCCCATGATTATTTATAAATATTCATAATCCCCATGATTACTTATTTTCCCAGGTGTACCACTTGTTTAACTTATTCCCATTAGTAGCCTCAATTAGGTTAAATTAAATAAAAACACATTGATAGCCCCAATGTATATTTTGGAAGCATATTTCTGTTTGTAACCCTAAACTATGTATCGAAAACATAAAACTCGCCCTGGTATCCCCAAGGTTTATTAACATTCATCTTATATAAGGATCCCCCTTACATATTGAAACAAAGATAAGTATTTTATGTTATAACCCTTCGACGTAAACCCTTCGACTTAGAAAAATTTTAATTAAGAAAATTAGCTAAAAATAGCCCTTTAAAACCCTTCGAATGAAGTCCCGTTCGAAAGAAAATAAACACCCAAAGTTTGCCCCTTCGGAAACCTTCCTTTTGAAAGCATCACAAAATCATACCTTTCGACCTAGTCGAAAGGCCCTACCGTTCAACCTTGTCGGAAAGTTTCTTTTCGACCTAGTCGAAAAGTCCTACCTTTCAACCTTGTCGAAAGGGTATCCCCCCTTACAAAACCATTTATAAACCTTTCGAAAGTAATGAAACTCAAAATCTTTCAAAATCATTGAGCTCAAAATCTTTCACAATCATTGAAGGTAACCCGTTCAAAACCTTTCGAAATCAAACCTTTCGAAACCATTCAAAAACAATGAAGTTTTAATGTTGGAATCAACCCTTCGAAAGTATACTTCCAACCTTTTCGGAAGGTTTACCCTTCGACTTTGTCGAAGGCACTAAAACTTTTACTTAAAAACAACGGGAGATTAAAAAGTAACCCCTTCATCTTTTCCTTCTTTCCCATCGGCTTTGTCGAAGGCATCCCTTCGACTTAGTTGAAAGAATTAAAACACCTTTCTAGAAAACCTTTTAAAAAAATTCTCTTGAAGGTTTAAACTTTCGAGGATCCCCTTCGAAACCCCTTCTTGTATATATAAATATTTTAGTCTTTTATAAAATGATAGAGTTGAAGGATCCCCTTTCAACTTATTCGAAAGCAATTATGTTTCTTTTCGAAAGCAAAGGAAGCAGCCCCCCCATCCCTTCGCTCCTTTTCCCTTCGACACTGTGCCTACCTTTCGAATTATGCGGAGGGTAATTGTTTACCTTCCGCCTTAGACGAAAAGCACCTTTCGACTTCGTCGAAAGGGTAAAAGCGGGCTTGTTGGAGTCGAAGGCAGAACTGGGCCTACTAAAGTGATATTCTATCTTGCTTGTTTAATTTTGATTTGCTGAGGAGCCTTCTCCTATACTTTCGAATAGTAAAAAGTACACAAAAGTCAACCATTTTCTTAAAATACTATTCTTCTTCCTCAATTAAATTTTCGAAAGGCAGCCTTCCCTCGGAATTGACTAATTCGAAGGCAAATTTATAGTTTAGCCCTTAGGCTTAAATAATTTAATTACCTTAGTAAATCACTAACAAAAAATCCCCAAAAATCACCAAAAATATGATAAATCGTATATTTCAACATATTAAAATTTCAAAGCATATGAAGATCAAAACAACTTGGAATAACCAAAACCGAATAAAAACGTGTTAATTGGCCTATTAACATTTGAAACACCTATGCCTTATCCAAACAAAGGTTTAAATGGTTATATCCTAACCAAAATCATAAACGGGAATCGCGTATAATCCATAACCGATCCAAACATAGAAAATTGAGTTGTTAAACATGATTATTCACCTTGATTAGTTAATTGGAGAATGAGATAATTTCCTAGCTTTAATTCCTTAGCTTTTTTTTCAATTTATTGCTCTTCTTGGAGCTTTTAACGGCCGACCGAAATATAGTAAGGAGTTATGAATGAGAAAGTAAATGTTTATTAAGGTGGAGGAAGAGATTTATACTAAGAAATGTAGCCTCATTTCCAAGTTTACCCCTTAAGAAATTCATCCTTCTTAATTTAGTTAAGTCATATTTTAGTTCATTCATTAAGACATGGCCATTGGATTTATTAATCTCATCTTTCTAAATATTCACATTATTCTATTTAATTTATCCAACTAAATATTTCAAATAATGGTAATTAAAATTCAGGGGCATTACATATCCCCCCTCCCCCTTAAAGAATTTTGTCCTCGAAATTTTAATAAGGACAAAACAACAAGCATATAGCCCATGCAAGCAAAGTTATTATAACCTACCAGCCAAATTCTATATAAACCCTGTATAGAACTTACCATCTAAAACAGCCCAGGAAAAGTAGCCCTAATCATGTCTTCTGTCTCCCAAGTACAGTCCTTCACTTGTCGCTCCACTAAACTTTCACCAACCTGACTGTCTTGTTCCTTAACCTCTTCTCATCTTTTACCACAACACGAACTGGTTACCTCACAAAAGTCATATCCGGTTCCACCACTAAGTCCTCCAGTCCCGTCAGAGCGATAGTGGTTTCTAGATCATGAACACACTTCATAAGATGAGAAACATGAAACACATTGTGGACCCCGACCAAACTACTCGGAAATATACTCGGTATGCGAGTCTGCCAATCCTTTTTGATATGGGAATTGGTCCAACATATCTCGGTGCTAGCTTCCCGGTCTTCTTGAACCGAACCACACCTTTCGTCGGCGATACCTTGACGAAACTTTATCTCCAACTGAGAACTCTAGGTCCTTACGCCTTTTGTCTACATAACTCTTCTGCCTAGACCGAGCTTCCTTCATTCTTTCCCATACCAACTCGATCTTTTTCGTCGCCTCTCTCACCAAATCAAGACCAAGGACCAATCTGTCTCTGGCTCTAACCAATATTTGGTTATTTGCATGGCCTTCCAAACAAAGCTTCAAAAGGCATCATTCCACAAGTAGTCTAATAACTATTATTATAGGAAAACTCCACTAAATGCAAGTGATCTTCCTAAGAACCACTAAAATCCACTAGCCCTCAACTGATCTTTTAGTACTTTGTTGACACTCTCTGTCTGCACATCCATCTTAGGATGACATGCGGTACTCATCTTGAGCTTAGTGCCTAACACACTATGCAGGCTCTTTCAGAACTCACTAGTAAACAAAGCATCTCTATCACTGACGATACTACTAGGAAATCCATGCGGTCCAACAATGTTCTTCATGAACAATTTAGCCAAAACTGTTGTCTTGGTTGACCTTACCAGAATGAAATGTGCACTCTTGGTCAATCTGTCCACTATGACCCATATACTTTCATTACCCCTGTTTGACCTTGGCAACCCATCAATAAAATCCATGGATATCAAGTCCTACTTCCAGACTAGAACATCCAAAGGCGGAAGCAAACCACTTGGCTTCTGATGTTTGGCTTTTAGTTGCTGACAATTCAAACACTGTTTTACCCATAAACCAACATCTCAATTCATTCCTTTCCAAAATAAACTTCTCTTCATATCCTGATACATCTTGGTTCCCCTAGGATGAATCATAAATTTCGATCGATGACATTCCCTAAGAACTTCCTAAGGTTTCCAACATTTGGAACACATAACCGTTCCTTCTTTCTCGATCAACCTCTACGGTCAAGAATAAAATCCTTTAGGCCATTTTGATTCCAGTTTATAACCTTCTAGTCCTCTCGGCTAAGACTGTACCCTCTTTCTGCCTAGGAGCAATTTGTTCAATCAGAACTAGTCGAACTTCCAAATGAGACATCATGGTGATATTCCGACTAGATCCAGTAGTCGACCTCAACTGCACATTGCAAGCAGCATGTGCTTCCAAGTCTTTACGTTCCGCCAACATAGCTAACACCACTTCTAATATTTCCTACTAAGCGCATCCGCCACCTTATTTTCTTTTCCCAGTGTATACTCGATGCTAAAATCATAAGCTGCAACAAACTCTAACCATCTCAACTATCTCATGTTCCACTCCTTTTGAGATAATAAATATCATAGAGACTTATGATAAGTAAATAGCTCAAACCTTTCTGCCAAAAGATAATTCCTCCTTACCTTTAATGCAAATATTACCGCTGCCAACTCCAATTCATGAGTCGGATATCTCACTTCATGCGATCTAAGCTGTCTAGAAGCATGTGCAATAACCTTTCCATTTTGCATTAGTACATCACCTAATCCAGTACCACATGCATCGGTGTAAGCTACCAACCCCTGATTCCCATCTGGAATTGCTAATCATGGCACATTGGTTAAGATAATTTTCAACTCAAGGAATGCTTCCTCACATTTGTCAGACCAAACAAACTTCACATCCTTCCTGGTTAGCATAGTCAAGGATGCCGCTATCCATGAGAAGTCGTTAATGAACCTTCGGTTGTAACCTGCAAGATCATGAAAACTTATAGTCTCACTTACCGTCACTGCTCTCTTTCAATTGTTAACATCTTTGATCTTATCTGAATCAACTGCTAACTCTTCCATAGAAACTACATGACCCAGGAACTTCACTTCCTTCTTTCAGAAAAGACACTTGGAGAACTTCGCCTTCAGCTGATGTTGACTTAGCATCTCCAACACTATTCTAAGATGATCCGCATGATCCTTCTTATTCTTAGAATATATTAAAATGTCATCAATAAAAACCAATACAAACCTATCCAAGTGCTCTCAAAAAACCTAGTTCATCAAATCCATGAAGAAAGTCGGCACATTAGTAAGCCCGAATGGCATAACCAACCACTCATAAGACCCATATCTAGTCCTAAATACCATCAAAGGAATATTGTCCTCTGCCACTTAGCTCATGAAAACCTATCGCCGAATCCAGTTGGGAAAACACTCTGGCTCCACTAAACTGATCGAATAAGTCATTAATCCTCAAGAAAGAATACCTATTCTTGATCGTCCTCTCGTTCAACATACGATGATCGATACACATTCTTAACGACCCATCTGCCTTCTTCATGAATACCACGGCCGTTCCCCAAGGAAAACTTCTTGGCCAGATGAAATTCTCTCCTTCTAATTCCACTAGCTACACTTTCAATTCCTTTATCTCGGTTGGTGACATCCTGCTAGTTGGTCTACTTACGGGTTAAGCTCCTGGTACGAGATCTATCTGAAACTTGATTGCTCTTTTCGAAGGCAAGCCCAAAACTGGTTCAAACACATCCGTAAACTCTCTTGTTACATAAACGTGCTTCAACTCTACTTCCGTTCCTATAGCACCCAATAACGCATAAGCATTTCCGTTCGAACTCCTTACTAAGCAAATGACTGGGTTATGCCTATTAAGGTGTTTCAATGATATTTCGCCCTTCTGGAAAAATATCCTAGCATTGAATCAATCGAACCAATCCATACCCAATATGATCTCGAAACCAATGAAATCAAAAACATTCAAACTACATGCAGACATATGACCTAACAAATCAAATTCTAACCGGTCATATCTCATTCCTTGAGTTGCATGCCCTCCTATAGGATTCACACCCCTTAAAGGAGTAATAAGGTACAAAGGTTCCATACATAAGCAATCTACTAAATACTGAGATATAAATGAGTGTGATGCACCGGTATCAAATAGTACTCTAACCGGAGTACTGTGAATCATAAGCATACCTTCCATCATAGCTTTTCCTTTCTTAGAAGCCGTTAGTCTAGAGGATGATGGTTCCAATGCAAAGACCTTTCCCTTTCCAACCTTAGTAGCCTCGGGACATTTGTCCTTGTAATGCCACATCTGGCCACAGTGGTAGCACTTCACATTCGGCCTCACTGCAGCTTCTCTACCATCACCTTAGCGACGCTCATTAGCATAGTTCCCCTTCTTGTCACACTTGTAAAAAACAATATCATCCTTACTATTCTTAGCTGATACCCTCGGTTGGGAATCTTTCTTCTTGAAAAACTTCCACTTCTTACCCTGAAAATTCTGAACCTTAGCTGGTTTCCCTTTTTCAAAAGTAGAAAGCATCTCTTCATTCCAAATAGCCATGTCAACAACAATATGACACGGAACCTAGAGGTTTGGCATGGTTGCTCTGGCGATCTTAGGATTCAACCCCTGATAAACATATCATTCCTCTGAATGATAGTATTTACAGTAGCATATCCATAATGGGACAACTCATCAAACTTTGCAGCATACTCAATCAGCAATCTATCCTCCTGGACTAATCTACAAATTTCCTAAGCAATGCTGACTTGGCAACCTCTGATAGAAATCTTTCTTTGAACCTCCTTCGAAATTCAGGGTAAGTCGGATCTTTCTTTCTCTCTCCTATGGTAACTCGGTTCCACCAAAACAATGCTACTCCCTACAATTGCCTTGAAGCAAGTCTCCTCTTCTGCATATCCATCAAGCCGAGATCTGCAAATATCCTTTCATAATTCAATGCGAGTTCTCCACTCAGACTGCATCCTCGGTTCCTAGAAAAGGCTTCCCTCCAAGACTAGCATAATCCTTGCTCAGCTTGGCATAATTATTTCTAATTGGAGCCACCAGATTAGCTCCTCCAACATTCCTTACAACCATACTCGCAGCTGCTTTGGCTTGCATCATATTCACAAAGAACTGATACATTATCTCCATATCAACAGGCGGGATCTCGACACCAACCTTAGCATTTGCGTCTGGGTTTGCATATGCCTGCCGACTATGGTTGCTCTTAGTATTAAGTCGAACATTTCCGCTTGTTGTGGTGCTTCTCCCATCTTGATTCACTCTTCCAATTCCCTCCTCCATATCTTACTTCCTTACTGCTTGAAAGTCAATCTTGGTAAGATATAGAAGAACGGACTAAGAGAGTGGGGATTACAAGGTATTTATAGCAAAGTACACATACGTTACTATAACGCTTACCCAAGCCCAACTATATTTTAGATTCATCGGATTATGCTTTAAAATATTTTTAGGTTTAAATTCCTTTTTTGAGTACATAAACCATGTTCAGATACCAACTTGTAATATCCCGCCTTCTAAGGCCCAAAACTAACTGATACTGCAGTCATCCGTAGTTGTTATTTCTTGATGACCGAATGCAGCATAGTTAATATTGATACACAGGAACACAAGGATATGAAAAAAAATTAAACTTCAATAAAAAAGAATTTCTCATTTCTTATGAATAATATTCAGATTTAATTACATAATCCTTGACGTTAAACATGTTCAAATCACATATACATGTACAAAATATGATAAGAGCGACATATGAATATGTCCCCTTATGATGATCAGAGAATTAATTATATGAACTTTAGAGTTTCTTAGTACATCACAGCGGAAAACCCAAAATAGCTCCAGGTGGGTGCTAAATCCCAAGGCTAACCGCCTCTGCAAAACATTCTTTTCTTTAAAAATTTGATGTGGGTTATCCACTACATATTCCATGGTTTTCCTAGGTTAACCAAGAAAGCAACACTTGACCATTTAAAACATCATGACCCCCATGCTTATTTATAAAAGTTCATGATCCTATGAGTACTTATTCTCTCCATGCATACCACATGTTTAACCTATTCATATTGGTAGCCCTAGTTAGGTTAAATTAAATAAAAACTTGATAGCCCCATGTATATTTTCGAAAGCATATTTGTGTTTGTAATCCCAAACTATGTATTGAAAACATAAAACCCACCCCGGTTTCCCAAAGGTTTATTAACATTTAGTAAGGTTCCTCCTTACATATTCAAACAAAGATAAGAATTTGATGCTATAACCCTTTGAAGTAACCCCTTCGACTTAGCAAAATTTTACTTAGGAAAAATGGCTAAAAACAGCCTTTTAAAACCCTTTGAATGAAATCCCATTCGAAAGAAAATAAACACCTAAAGTTAGCTCCTTCGGAAACCTTTATACTGAAAGCATCACAAAATCATACCTTTCGACCTCGTTGAAATGTCCTACCTTTCGATCTTGTCGGAAGGTTTCTTTTTGACCTAGTCGAAAGGTTCTACCATTTGACCTTGTCAAAAGCCTAGGGTATACGTCCTTACAAAACCATTTATAAACCTTTCGAAAGCAATGAAACTCAAAACCTTTCGAACTCATTGAAGCTCAAAACCTTTCGCAATCAATGTAGGTAACCCCTTCAAAACCTTTCGAAATCAAAACTTTCGAAATCAAATCTTTCGAAACCATTCAAAAATAATGAAGTGTTGGTGTTGGAAACAACACTTCGAAAGTATACCTCCGACCTTGTCGGAAGGTTTACTCTTCTACTTTATCGAAGATATAAAAACTTTTACTTTAAAAATCAATTGGAGGTTCAGAAGTAACCCCTTCTTCTTTCAATTCTTTCCCTTCGACTTTGTCGAAAGCATCCCTTCGACTTAGTCGAAAGGATTAAAACATCTTTTTAGAAAATATTTTAAAACAATTCTCCTGAAGGTTTAAACTTTCGAAGATCCCCTTCGAAGCCCCTTCTTAAATATATATAAATTTTAGTCTTTTATAAAATGATAGAGTCGAAGGATCCCCCTTTAACCTATTCGAAAGCAATTATGTTTCTACTCAAAAACAAAGGAAGCAGCCTCCCCATCCCTTAGCCCCTCTTTCCTTCAACACCATGCCTTTCGACTTATGTGGAGAGTAATTATTTACTTTCGTCTCAGACAAAAGGTACCTTTTGACTTCGTCGAATGGGGAAAAGCAGACTTGTTGGAGCCGAAGGAAAAAATGGACCTGGTGAAGTGATGTTTTATCTTGCTTATCCAATTTTGATTGGGTGAGGAGCCTTCTTCTATATTTCCAAATAGTAAAAAGTATACAAAAGTCAAGCTTTTTCTTAAAACACTATTCTTATTTCCCAATTAAATTTTCGAATTGCAGCCTTCCCACTGAATTGACTAATTCGAAGGCAATTATGCAGTTTAGCCCTTAGGTTTAAATAATTTAATTACCCTAGTAAATCACTAAGGAAAAATCCCCAAAAATCACCAAAAATATGATAAATCATATATTCAATGTATTAAAATTTCAAAACATATAAAGATAAAAACAACTTGGAATTTAACCAAAACTGAATAAAAACGTGTTAGTTAGCCCATTAACATTTAAAAAATCTGTCTTATCCAAACAAAGGTTTAAATGGTTATATCTAAACCAAAATCACCAAAATGAATTGGGTATAACCCATAACCGATCCAAACACAAAAAATGAGATCATAAACATGATTATTCACCTTGATTAGTTAATTTGAGAATGTGATAATTTCCTAGCTTTAATTCCTTAGCTTTTTCTTCAATTTATTGCTCTTTCTGGAGTTTTTAATGGATGGCCTAAATATAGGTGAGGAATTATGAATGTGAAAGTAAAAGTTTATTAAGGTGGAGAAAGAGATTTATACTAAGAAATGTAGACGCATTTCCAAGTTTACCCCTTAGGAAATTCCTCCTTAACTTAAGTCTTATTTTAGTTCATTCATTAAGATATGACAATTGGATTTATTAATCTCATATCCCTAATTATTCACATTATTCTATTTAATTTATCGAATTAAATATCCCGAATAATGTTAACTAAAATTCAAGGGCATTACACTATTGTAAGTTAAACGAAAGGACGGTTAAGAATAAGCAACCTTTGCCAAGAGCAGATGATCTATTTGAATAGTTGAGTGGAGCCAAAGTGTTCTTCCAGTTACATTTGGAAATCGGATTCCATCAGTTAAGAATGGTGGAGGACTGTATTCCTTTGATAGCATTTTGGACTAGAAATGGTTCGTATGAGTGGTTGGTGATGCCATTTGGATTGATGTATGCACCTGCTTTCTTCGTAGATTTGATGAATCGGGTTTTCCAAGTGTACTCTAATAGGTTTCTACTAGTGTTTATAGATGACATTCTATTATACTCTAAGGATGAGAGAGAGCATGAAGTTCATGTTAGAGTGGTGCTTGAGATGATGAGATAGAATCAGCTAAAGGCAAAGTTTACCAAGTGTCATTTGTAGAAGGAAGAGGTAAAGTTTCTTGGTCACATTGTTTTAGAAAAAGGATTGTTTGTCGATCCAGATAAGATCAAAGCTGTTAATGCTTGGAAGAGACCAAAGATAGTGACCGAGATCAGGAGTTTTCTTGGACTTGTTGGCTACTACCGAAGATTCATTAAGGATTTCTTACGGATGGTAGTATCCTTAACTAAGTTAACTGGGAAGGAAGTGAGGTTTTTTTGGTCCGATAAATGTGAGGAGGCATTCCTTAAGCTAAAGCATTCATTGAAAAATGCAACCGTGTTAGTAGTTCCAGAAGGAAAACAAGGATCGGTGGTGTATATTGACTCACATGGAATTGGACTAGGAGCAGTGTTAATGCAGGATGGAGAAGTCATTTCCTATGCATCTAGGCAGCTTAGATCGCATGAATTTAGACATCCTACTCATGATTTGGAGTTGGCGGCTGTGATCTTCGCATTGAAGATTTGAAGACATTATCTCATAGGGGAGAGATTCGAGTTGTATACCGATGATAATTCTTTATGGCATTTATTCTATTAGAAGGAGTTTAATATGAGACCGGAGGTGGCAAGAGTTTTTAGCTGCATATGATTTTGGTATAGAATATACACCAGGAAAAGGTAATAAGGTGGTTGATGCTCTTAGTAGGAAACATCAGAATACGACATTAGCTATATTGGTGGAGTGGAAGGATTTAGACGCTTTAGTCAGTTGTGGTGTGCAGTTAAGATTGACTGCTGGTTCTAGCCAGAATAACGTCAGGTTGGTTTGTTTAGAAGTTCGACCGGTATTGATTGAGAAAATTGCTTCTAAGAAGAAGGAGGATCCAATGTTAGATGAAAGGTTCAGAAGGCTTGAGGTTGGAACTAAGATCAATGACCTAAAGGATTTTAGCCTTGATCAGAAAGGATGGCTAAGAAAGAAGGGACGGTTGTGTATTCCGAATGTGGAGGATATGAGGAAGGATGTTCTTAGAGAATGTCATTGATCCAAGTTTACGATGCATTCTAGAGGAACTAAGATGTATCAGGATATGAAGAGGAGCTTCTATTGGGAAGGCATGAAAAAGGATGTCGGCTTATGGGTTAGACAGTGTACAAACTGTCAACAAGTGAAAGCTGAACATCAGAAGCTAGTGGTGCTTCAACCTTTAGAGATTCCAGTTTGGAAATGAGATTCGATATCCATCGATTTTATAGACGGGTTGCCAAGGTCAAATAGAGTAATGAAAGTATATGGGTTATAGTGGACAGACTGACCAAGAGTGCCTATTTTATTATAGTTAAGTCAACCATAACGGCACCTGTTTTAGCTAAGTTGTTCCTGAAGAACATAGTTAGACTACAGGGGGTTTCGAGTAGTATGGTCAGTGACAGAGATGCATTGTTCACTAGTGAATTCTGGAAGAGCCTACCAGAAGTGATGAGTACCAAGCTTAATATGAGTACTACATATCACCCTTAGATGAATGGGCAAACAGAGAGAGTCAATAAAGTATTTGAAGATTTATTGAGAGCTTTTGTATTGGACTTTGGTGAATCTTTGGAGGATCATTTACATTTTGGTTGAGTTTTCCTATAATAATACTTACCAGACTAGTATAGGAATGGCGTCGATTGAAGCTTTGTATAGAAGACCATGCAAATCACCAGCATGTTGGTTGGAGACTGGAGACGGATTATTCTTAGTCCAGATTTGGTTAGAGAGGCGTCAGAGAAGATTGAGTTAATCTAGGGAAAGATGATGGAAGCTCAGTTCAGAGAGAAGAGTTATGCAGATAAGAGGCATAAGGACCTAGAATTCTTAGTTGCAGATAAGTTTTTTATTAAGGTATCACCTATGAAAGGTGTGATACGATTTGGAAAGTCATGGAAGTTAGCGCCAAGATATGTAGGACCATTCCAGATTATAGAGAGGATTGGAAAGCTTGCATGTAGAATAGAGTTGCCGAGCAGTTTGGAAGGTATCCATAACGTATTTCATTATGTGCATGATCCAGAGACTACTATTCCTCCGACAGGGTTGGATGACTCAGTGGTGGGGCCTAATTTGACTTTTGTTAGACAACCAGATTGGGTTGTAGCTAGAGAAAAGAAAAGATTAAGGAACAAGACAGTCAGGTTGGTGAAAGTTTAGTGGAGCGACAACGACAAAGACTGTACTTGGGAAACAGAGGACAGGATTAGGTATACTTATCCTGAACTACTTTGCAGGTATGTCTATATTAGATTTATATAGATAGTTGCTAGCCGGTTACACTAGGATGGTTGTTTGGTGTTATTAAAGATGACTGCTATGTTTAGTATTTAGTCCTTAATGAATTTCGACCACGAAATTCGTCATGGGGGGAGAGCCCGTAAAATCCTAAATTTTTGATAACATTATTCCGAAAATTTAATTATTTAAATTAAATAGAGTAATGATGATAAGGGGATCGAGATTTGAATAAATTATATAGGGCCGTGCTTAACCATAAGATAAATGGGGTTTAAATTGATCTAAAGTTTAATTAACCTACATATGGGAATATTTGTAAATCAGCCAATTTATTATATAGGGCTATATCTTTTGACAATTTTCCATTTACATTCATTTCCCTCAAATAAAACATAAAACACAAACCCTAAGATAGCTGGCCTTTAACAAGGAGGAAAAGAAGGATTTCAATCAAAAGCTAAAGATCAAAAGCTAGGGAGGATTAATCAACAAAAAATCTCAAATTCCTTATCAAGTTTAAGGAGAATAATAATTTTATTCCATCTCTTTTTTATAATCCTACAATTGTAGGTTTAAGTGTTTATTTCATTTCTATGGTGATTTGGGACGATAATATGCAAAAGCTATGGGTTGTTTAATTTAAACAATTTAATAATATGC
Source organism: Allium cepa (assembly GCA_030765085.1). NCBI lineage: Eukaryota > Viridiplantae > Streptophyta > Magnoliopsida > Asparagales > Amaryllidaceae > Allium > Allium cepa. The sequence continues at coordinate 517,826,704 of CM060938.1, forward strand.
AAAATCCATACGGTTTTAGGGTCAAAATCCGTACGGTTTTAAGATCAAAACCATGGTTTATTGGCTTTAAAATGCTATGCAAGTTTTTTATGTTAAGTAAAATATGATTTTGGAGATGGGTTCTAATTTTTGGAATTTTCCAAGGTGGAAATTTTAATATGAATTTTAGATGGTAAGTATGAAGTACTAGGGTTAAAAATTTATTTTGAATATTCTTTGAAAAATTTGGGTCTAAATTTAATATATTTGATTACATGATGCAATTGATTATCTGTGATTTTTGGGGATTTTCCTAGTTGATTTATTCAGGAAGATAAATTATTATTAAAGAAGGACTTTTCTGCAAATATTACTTTTGATATATGGAAGGATTTAAACGTTACCTTTTATGGTTTAAATTAAATCAATGTTGCAGTTTTTATTGGAAAAGTATTTGAAAAGTTACAAAGTAGATAATCAAGGTGTTACAATTGGCGGTTTAGTTATCAAGCAATTTATTATGATTAGCCATAAATTAGAGCTTTTAGAAAAAGGTGGTTCTGTCTATTTTGGAGGCACCTTTCGAATCCTTTACCTCCGCTCCATCTTAGTCGCAACCATCACTGTCAAAATCCACAAAGTCGGAACTAAGGCATCTGGTATCAGTGGAAATTGGTAGGAGGTGTATTGATAAGTAGCGGAAGGTAGGGTGTCGAAAGCTATGTTTTCATAAAAGTCAAAACCAAGGTTCGATTTTAAAAAGATCAATGCCTGCCTAGTTTTTAAAGGGTTTTCGACCGAGTCAATGCCCTATAGAGTTGAAACCTTAGTTTATTTTCTATAGTTAAATTCCTGCATTGATTTACTTAAAGTTTTCAACATAGTCGAAAGCCATGCCTTTAAAAGGGACTTTATAAATAGCTTTCGAACGGGGACTCTTTTTTTAAATAAGAAGCTTTCGAAAGGGTAGCCTGACCTAGTCGAAACCTAGCCGCTATTTTCCTTCCATAGTATTTAAATCATCAATCCCTTCAAAATGTTATCCTTGTTTTTACCTAGGTTAAGCCGCTTCCTAATAGCTTTCGAAAATGGTTGAGATTTCGAAGGAGATGAAGTTGAAAGGGGGTTTCGACTCTGTTCTTCAAAGTTTTAATTTGTAAAGTCTTTTGCTATCGACTAGATGGTTCCGACACCATCAACATTTCCCCAAATTTACTTTAGTTGGTTTTGAAAGAGATACTTTCATATATTACCATTTTGACCTAAATGATGTTTTTAAAGAGTAAACCCGATGCTTTTGATAAGGTATTTTATTACTTTCGAGCCTATGTTTTAAAGACTGTTTTCTTGATACCATCGAAAGATTTCTTTGGTTTTGAAAGGTAGATACTTGGAGTATTTAAAAGAGGTTCCCTTTGCTTTTGAACGAGGTCATCCAAGGGTTTCTAAAGTGATGTTTTAAGGTTTCAAAACAAATAACCAATTCTCATTTTTATGGAAAAACTATGGCATAAATAAAGATTTTAGAAATGTTATTCACACAATTATTAACCCATAACTGTATTTTGGGGAAATGACAGTATAACCAGTTAGGTGACCCAGTAGTGACTATAAATTAACAGATGTTAAATCCTTTATTAAAAATGATAGCAGGGACCAATAGGTATACAGTATGCCCATGAAAACGGTATGATATTGGAAGGGGCCAATAGGTTCATAGTCAGCCCATGAAAACTATGATTTGATACTGGCAAGGCCAGTAGATTTGTAGTTAGCCCATGAAAACTATATCCGGATTAAGATATTGACAGTCAATCAATATGTTCCTAGTTAGCTCATGAAACTAGGATAAGGAATAAGATACTGGAGTTACCTAAGGTTCTTAGTGATCCCATGAAAACTAGGTAATTGGGTAGATAGTCCTTAACATTTAACAGGTTAATAGTAACCCTATAAACCACAATTGAGGCAGATAGTCAGAATGAATGAGGATGGGTAATCCATATTTGATTTGTTTATTTTGCATATCATCATGGTGTTTTGAAATACTATGTTTTAACCATTGTTGATGCAGGAGCATAGTATATGGTTTTATAAACGTTTTAGGATATTAGTGAAGGGAAACCCCGTTTCGCTAAATGGCGCGGTCTCACTAGATATCTAAATGGTTTGAGATGGTAAATTATTATCCACACCAAAATTTATGTCTGACTTGAAGTTTTTGTTTTCCCTTTAAAATCTCGGGTACTCAATTGAATTTAAGTAGGTTGAGAGTTGAGGTTTCTAGGTGTTCTTTTAGATGAATAAATCTTTCGAGGACATGCATGAGGCAAGCTTATTATTAGAGTTCTTTTATTTCCGCTGTGTGTTTGTTTTGTAAAGGCAAATTGTTTTCTTTCCTATCTATGTACTTTGATATTCCAAGGGGGCAACTTCATTTGTCGCCCTTAGAATATTTTGTAATAATTATATGTTATTTGTACGCGATCTGCGAATTGGGATTATGTAATCAATTTGGAATATTTGAAATGGAATGTGGAATTTGTTTGCTGTTTAAAAATTTCTCATATTCTTGTGTTTCTGTGTATCAGTGAATCCAATATCGTCGTATTTGGTCATCGACTATTAATAACTGTGGATGACTATAACGTCCGTTGCTGTTAGTTTTGGGCCTCTAAGTAGGGGGATGTTACATGTTACCAAAACCGAAAATTGATGAAGAAGCACAAAAAAGGTTAGAAAAAAGAACAATTATAAGAAATGAACAACCAGCTGAAAATTAAAATCAAGCAAAAAATTAAAGAAATCATAGCGCAAAATGTAACTGATAGCTACTGACAATAAAATTGGTAATATAACTGAAACTGACAGTAATACTGAAATGATAGTTACATAATATTAAAACATGTTATTTGTTTGCATTATGTTCTTTTATATACAATATATATGTTTCTTCATTCTGGTTCATTCTGGTTCCAGGCGATTAATTTTCCTCCTCCTTCGCGTCCATTCTCTGTTCCCTTTCATGCCCTCTTCCCTATCTCGTCTCCTGTCCCCCTCTTCCACGCGCTCTGGTCGTGTGTACAGTGCAATGGCTGATGCTGTAGGTGCTAGCCCTGACCTGCTTTCGCCCCATGTTTTCCCGCCCCTCTCTGTTAACACTCTGACTCCAACGATACCTTTTACTCAATCTTGCTTACGTGAAGATTTCGTGAGCGCATCCGTTCCATCCCCCTTGGATTTTGCTGCGTCTCTCCCGAATTCAGCTTTGAAAGTCGAATCTCTTCCCAGTCGCTTTAAGGGTATTCTTGCCTCGGGACCGCTGGTATCGCAATCCACCCTAGCTGTGACGTGTGACGCATCTGCGGAGGCATTTGGTTTAGCGGATAAGTTATCTGCTTCGTCAACTCCAGGTGAGCCCTTATTTCTCCCTCCGATTGGAACTGCTGAGTGTGTCAACCGAAGTATTGGTTGTGTATTGGGTTCTTGTGTTAAGGATACTAGATCTAAGAGCAGTGTGGAACTATCGGTTCCATCTATGTCTTCGTTGGCTTGCGACATTTCTGTGGTTAGCTGTGGCACACCTCATGCTCGACAAAATGCTAGTTTGGATTTCCCCTTGAGTAACAGTCCTACATTAATACACTCCGCGTTGGATAGTTCTGGTGTAATTGTTGATGGCTCACCTGAGGCTCCTCTGATTAGGCCATCTCTCAATGCTAATGGAAATGATTCTGGCATACCACCTGCTCGACAAAATGCAAATACTAGTTTTGAACCTGTGCTCAATGATGTCATGCCTGGAACTTGTGTGAAAACTGCATCGCACAATGTTTCTAGTGAGGAATGTCGTACTACTGCCCCTAGCACTTCGGTTCCTAGATCGTGGACTTCCCTCTTTACATCCATGCCCCGAAATGCGGGCGTATATGAACCGGTTGACTTCGAGATTGTTGAGGTTGATGGAGTTATGATCCCGCCCCCCTGTGTTATGCAAGCGGGTATGGATTTTTGGGCTGAATACGTTGTAGGATTCTTTTTGGACCCTAAGCATCGTTTCCGTGATGTAGCTGCTGTTTGTCGTAGGGCCTGGAGATTGCAAGGAGGTCTTAGAGTTAAGTTGGTCGATTCCTTGTACTATCTTTTGTTCTCCTCCCCTGAGGATCGTAGACGTGTTCTAGAGTCTGAACCCTCCTTTTTTGACGGCCAACCTTTTATACTTACCCCCTGGTCGCCGACGATAGCAAGTGTTCGTGAGCAAGTTTTTTCGGTCCCTGTTTGGGTTTATTTTTCCCAAATTCCCTCTGCTTTACAGCCGTTGCTTGGCTTGAATTGGCTTGCGTGCAATATTGGAAAATTGAAATGCTTTGATACTAATACGGTTGCGCGTGACAAGCTTGTTTTCGCCAAAGCCTTGATTGAGATTACTCCCGACAAGCCTCTTCCCACCTCTATACCTGTTCAGCTAGCTGTTGGTCATGTGGCCAATGTTCGTGTACGTTATGGATGGGTCCCTGATATTTGTTCCTCTTGTCATTCCTTCGGTCATACTGATGCTGTATGCGTGCGCTCTGAGGTTCCTGCTGCTGCTCCTAAAATTCCACTGCCCCGTCCTCCCCTTAGGAAATGGGTTCCCAAGGCCTCTCTTGAAGCTGCTGTCTCTGATTCTCCCCCTTCCTTAGTGCCTCCTGTTTCCCCGGATCTTGGTACTGTTCCTCCCGCTCCCCCTTTGGCTCCGATCCTCTATCCGTCTCTCGTTGTTTGGGTCAAGTCTGAGCGCTCTTGGGTTGATTGTCGTACTGATATGAGATACAATCCAGTGGATAACACATATTTTCGATATATATCTGATGATTTACAGGATCTTCGATGTCTTTTCTATTGCATTTCTGGTGATTCCTTGGTACTAGACGAGGACGGTGCATATGCTATGTCGAATTCTGAGATTCTTGCTGACCCTGACTGGGAACGATCTTTTGTCTACTCTTCTTGCAGTGACTGTTATGACCCTTCCCTTGCTGTTCTTTTTCGCCCCTTTATTGGACGTCTGGATGGTGGACCTATGATTTCTTCCAAGGAAGATGAGGGTGCGACTGTTTCTTCCTCAGCTGAGGAGAACTAGCGGTGGTATTTATTTATAGTAGATGTGACGTATCTGTCATGCTCCTGTTCTGTATTTGTCTTTACATTTTGTAGTTAAGGTGTCTTTGCCTTACTCCTGTACTTCAACTTTATTACTTTCGTAATAAAAGTGGTCGGTCCACTATAAAACCGTCGGCCATGCCAAAAAAAAAATATATATGTTTCTTATATTTCTAGTACTCTTAGCTGAATCAGACAGGCATACAAGCAATTTTGATAATTGAGTCATGATAGGAATAAACTATTTATTGTACAAACCAACTTTATTTCAGTTCATTAAATGTTTTATTCAAATCAAAATTGATATCTACAGGCACAAAAACCGTATCTAGTTTCTATTTAATTGGAGTAAATGCTTTATAATTTTAGAAATTATTTTTTACTCTCATTCATAACAAAACTTACACCAAAATATTGCATAAATGATACCTAGTTTCTGTTTGATAAGAGTCGGTACTTCGTAATTTTAGAAACTATTTTAACTGTCATTTATAACAAAACATACCAAAATATGATATAAATGATACCTAGTTTTTGTTTGATAGGAGTATATGCTTTGTATTTTAGAAATTATTTTAACTATCATATATAACAAAACTGATGCAAAAATAATGGACAAATGATACTTGGTGTCTGCTTGATATGAGTTGACACTTCAGATCAAAACCAATACCTATAGGCACAAAAACTGATACCTACAGGCACAAAATCTGATACTTACATGTACAAAAACCGACATTACGATGATATATAACTAAAACAAAAAAATTGTCACAGATGTTAAAAATGATACCTTTATATACTAAAGATGATATTACAACCGATGTTAATGCTTATACTAAACCTATTAATTATTTCATTTCAAAACATATTACATGTTTGCACCATAATCTCTTAAATATAATGTTATATACCTGATACTACAATTGATGTAGACTGACACTAATAAAATATTTTATTTTACATAGGGTTGACTGAGGAATATATGTCATGATATTTATCATATCATTGAATGGAAACCAAATACCAATCAAGATAGATCCTGAATTAATGTTGCAAATCAAACAAAGTAGAAATATTGATAAGCATTGATCATTGCTGGAATTTTTCCTATTTCATGTCAAGACAAGAGAAAAAGAAAATATAAAGAAGTAAATTTGTTATGAAAATGGCCATGACGTTTAGTTCAACTAATATACATGTGAGATGTTATGTTAGAACTACTTGAATTTAGCTTTGTTTTACATTAAATATACACCTGTTTATTGAAATTCTGTCAGTTTGTTGTAAAAACTATGATGTAATTTACGATGCTGTAAACATTATCTTTTTTTAACTTTACCTACATGTAATGTTATGTTATGACTATATTTTATCCCAGTTATACCTAAAAATGATACTAATAGTATGCAAAAATTGATATCATATTTTGTAATAGCTTAACTAATACCATATTCTGTTATACCTAAAACCGATACTAATAGCATGCAAGAACTGATACTATATTTTGTTACACCTGAAAATGATACTGATACTAATAAAATGCAAAAACCAATACATATTTTGTTATACTTAAAACTGAAATTTATAGCATGCAAAAACTGATATTATATGTTGTTCTACCTGAAACTAACACTAATAGCATGCAAAAACCGATATCATATTTTTATTACCTCAAATTGACAGTAATAGCATGCAAAAACTAATTCAACATTTGTTATACCTGAAACTTATACTAATAGTATGAAAAAACTGATACTAAAGAAGCAACATTAAATAAACTAACCGACATCACCATGTAAAACTCACCGCTTGCCATGCCACCTATATCTTCTAGCTCACAATGATATCGTTAATCATCTCATCTTGCTCACCAAGTATCAATTAATGTAAAAATAACAACGTGCAAGAAAATGATACTATACATCAATTAATCGAGTATATATGGAAACCAATTTGAAACCGAGATAGATTGGTGGCCGAGCTAACCACACAACCTATTAGGGATATATTACCTAACTGAGTAAGTATAGATGTGAAACCTAATCTGCTACGTATCAATGCAAAAGCTACCCAAATGCCAAATTTAATCGGGTCCAGATGGAAACCAATCTATACCCTAGATATATTGTTTAACCGAGCATACCACCGAATGCAAAAGCTAACCAAATGCCAAACTTAATCAGTTGAATATGGAGGAAGAAGTTGACTGGATTCCAAACCTAATCAATTACATATTGATGTTAAAGCTGACTAAATATCGTACCTGAATGGGTGTGGACGAAAACCAATCTATACTCGAGATATGTTATTTAACCGAGCATACCATCTAATGCAAAAGCTAACCAGATGCCAAACCTAAATGAGTATGTAGATTTCAAACCTAATCAGGTATGTATTGTAGATGCTAATCATATGTCAAACCTAATCGGGTACATTTTGGTGCACATGCTAACCAAATGCCATACCTAATCAAGTATAAATGAAAACCAACCTATACCTAAGATAAATTGTTTAACCAAGTATACCATCAAACACAAAAGCTAACCGGATGCCAAAACTAATCGGGTATGTACTTATGCAAAAAGTAATCGAGTTCCAACCTTAGTCGGGTATGTATCGATGTAAAAGTTAACCGAATGCCAAACCAAATCGGGTATGGATGAAAACTAATCTATACCTTATATACTGTTTAACCGAGCATACCATGGAATGCAAAAGCTAACTGGATGCCAAACCAAATTGGGTATATATGGTTGCAAAAGGTAATTATATGTCCGACCTAATCACGTACATGTTGATGCAAATGCTAAACGAATGCCATACCTAATCAGGTACAAAAGGAAACCAGTTAATACTTAAGATATATTATATAACCAAACACACCTTCAAATGCAAAAGCTTATCGGATGCCAAACCTATTCGGATACATATGTGTGCAAAAGCTAAATGAATGACAAACCAAGTCAGGTGTGTACTGGTGAAAAAGCTAACAAGATTCAAAACTAATCGGGTACATATTGATGCAAAAGATACCTAGAAGCACAAATTCACATCTAAAATATACTACAAAATGATCGAATGAAAGTACAACCTAATCAGGTACATATGGATGCAAAAGCTAATCGGATATACTAAAAATGAGATTAAAAAGGATATAATCATATTAAAGAAACTAATACATGACTTAATCAAGAAAATAAATAAACAATAAAACTGATACTCATTATACTACAAAACCGATACTGAAAGTACAACTGGTATTATGTAAACTACAAACAAATAAATAATAAAATTGATACTGAAACTACTAATGGTACTACATAACCTACAAACATATAAATAATAAAACTGATACTGCTTATATTACAAACTGATACCGGAAGTACAAATGACACTAAATAACCTTCAGATAAATAAATATTAAAACCAATACTGCTTTGTCTACAAAACTAATACCGAAACTACAAATGATACTATATAACCAATTTCAATTACAAACACCATATCAATGTCAAATTAAAAATACATTAAAACCAATATACTCTTATAACAAGGTTCGATTACAAAAAAATGCCCAAAAAAAGTCATACCGTAATACCCTGTAAGATGAACCATAAATAAATTAGATAAATTAAACAAGTTAGGGATAAAAATGAAAATTTTGCAAAAGTTAGAATTTGACTACTAAATTTATGTCATTGTGTTCGTAGCGACATTCTGATTAATTTTCATATATAATATGTTGAAAACGGAGCTCAAATGGAAAAGTTATGGACATACGAAGTTTTCGTATTCAAAATAATTTAAGTAGAATTCTAATTCAAATAATTAATAATTCTCAAATTTGAAATTTAAAAGCTAACATTATATAGACTTGGGGTTAACTAAATATTAACGTTAAATGTTAATTGTGGAATTAAATAAAAAAACAATGGCTAAAAGTTTAATGTTAGTTCCTAGGATGATAGTTTTGATGACAACAACCTTAGGACTTGTTATAAAATATAAATACTAATATTCTTGTCTAGACATATATGTATATGCAGGATGCATATATGCACTTACTGAAGAATGAAGACTGTACAGTATAAAGATTCAAGACTGTGTATAGAGATTCAAGAGTACGAATTCAAAATTGAAGAAACCAAGACTGAAGACTCATGAGTATTAAGAGTTCAAGATATCAAGAGTTCAAGATTTCAAGAGTTCAAGATATCAAGATAAGTAATAGTGTCTAGATTTATGTTAAAACTTCACAATAACACTAAAATCTTTGTTCATTAATTATGGAATGGAACCCACCTACTCGCTTTAGTAGTGGGACATAACCCACGACCTCTTTAGTGGAATGGAACCCACGACCTTCTCTAGCGGAATGGAATTCATGAAATTTTCAAAATGATTTATTTTGAATATTTTTCAATTTTTTTTAAAAGTCATCTCTCTCGATTTAAATATTTTTACCTTAAACTATTTTTATTATCTTTTATATTTTGATTTCGAAATCATCTCTTTTTTAAACTATCTCCTGGTTTCAAAATCATAGCCCTTAAATGTCAAAAATATATTCTATACTTAATTTTTAATATTACTTTAATATTATATATTATATGTATTTATTAAGAATACTTTTTAATTTCTTTCATAAGTTTAAACTATATTCAAAATGGTTTATAAACTTTAGAAATTGTTTTGACAAGTTTTAGAAAGAAAATCTCTTTTAAAAACAAATTCAGTTTTCAAAATCAACTAGGGCATGTCGACATACCCCATGTCGACATGGTAGCCATAGAAATTCAAATTTCAAATTTTCAAATGAAGTGTCATTTTTCATAACCTTTCACGAATGGACTTGACTGTTATTCTTCTATAAATACCAGTTGTTTTCAACAAATTTTAAGTTAGTTTTTCTTTATTTCTTCACTCCTTCTTCTCCACTCAAATATTCTCTTATATTTTAATAAAACTTTTCCGAAATCCTAAATGAATCAAACTTGATCATCTCTAGTTTGATTCTCTGCCACTTCTCTCAAAGATCTCAGTGTTATTCAGAGTTATAAGATCATTTGTAATCAAAGATCGAAAGATTGAAGTGTATCGAGTCTCTCTATCAAAGTATGATTGGAAACGGTGTGATTATGGCGTGTAAATCAATTAGGTGTGATTGTGGTCCGTAAATCAATTAGGTGACCTTGTAGCCTGGTTAAATCAAGAGAGTTTGCCCTATACTCAAAGACAGGAGGGTGTATCTCATGGCCTTGAATCGAGGTTGTAATATCGACGTTATATTTGAAAAGAAATCTGCATAAGAAATTGTGTGGGACTGGATGAAGGGTAACTCCAAACCAGTATAAAATTCGGATGTGTTCTTTCCTTTACTACTTTTGTTTACTATTTGAACCAGTTTCTGATTTTGTGATTGTTTTTGCGTTTGTGAATTGCATCTGTTTGTGTTTAATTTGAAAAGATTTAAAAAAGATACATACAATTAATTAAACACTATTCACCCCTAGTGTTAATCCAGCTTAAGATCCGTAATCTGCATTTCCTACATTTACATTCCTAAAATAGAAGGAGAGGTTGACCTCCTGACCTCCTTATATAGATCGATGGCATAGGGACGGTTGACCATTCCTTATCATATAGCGGCTAGGATTCTTAATTTGAACATTCAAGATTTAATAATATAAATCTGATGGTTCTGGTGCTTTTTCACCACTATAAACAGGTCCCTAGACCCCTCACTTTTATTCACATAATATTTTCGGAACACTTGCGAAGGTCTGTCAGTTCTTCTCTTTTAAGATTCAGAAAACTCCGTTAAGGTTTCAAGTAAGGAATCTTATATATCTATCTTTTTATTATTATTATTAACTTTCTCATCTTCTCCTCCTCCAAACCTATAGTTTTCTAAATCGAACGTATATATAAATTGTATATACGTAACAAAATACAAAGATCTGGTAAGAGATTGTTAAAGGCTTGTCAAATCCAAAGAAGGCAAAGCTAAGACTATACTATGGGTGAAAATCTTGGCTTTTCTAGTTTAGTAGTTGATTAGTATCTTTTAGGTTTGAATTTTCCTTGGGGAGTTTTGATTTGCGAAAATATCATATTATAAACCTCCAAAAACTCCTTCAATGTGAAATGTCAATTTTATGTCGGAATCTCAATTGTTAATATTAAAGTAATGGAAATTATGTAGATTTGTAGTTTTTATGAGCGACAAATTCAAGTGTCGAAAAACTCGACCGTTAAAGGTAGAAAAAGAAGCCAGAATAGAATCTTACATGAATGGTGTAATATTGCGGAATTTCGGGGAATTTAAAATGCGATAATCTCTTAATTAAATCATTTAAAATTAATAAAATTGTTATCTTCAAATATAAATAACCAAAATAAATTTATGTGATGTTTTTTAAATTTAGAGATAAATTGATTTTAAATAGAATAATTATTTAATTTGTGTTATATTATAAATTTGATTCTGAAAGGCTTAACATTTCAATTTAATAAGTGTTAATTAAATATATATCTATTTAAAAAGTTAACTTTAAAACTAGAATTTAATATTTCTAAATTTAATAGTATGTTTTTTTAATTTAATATAGATATATTTGATTTGATTTTAAATTGAAGTTTAAATTGAATTTGGATTTAAAATTTAAAATTTGGAATTTAAAAAAAGAATTTATATCTTGGAAATAATTTGGGATATAAAAGGATTTATGAATAAAGTTTTTATTTTAAAAATAATATTTGTTTTATATTAATTTAAAACAAAAGAATTTTATTTATATAAATTTAGAAAATATTTATTTAGTAGTACATAAATGCAAAAGCATTTAAATTAGCATTTAAAATGGATCAAATAATTTTATATGATTTTGTTGAGAATCTAATAGGTTTTTATTTGATTTTCTTTAAAAAAAATTTATTTTTATAAGATAAGAAAAAGCATTTATAAATTAGTAAAGTACTTACATATTAGGAAATTTAATAATAAAGGCTTTTAAAACCATTTAAAAATAATTTTAAAAAAAAGGAATGACATGTGTTCATTTCTAAAACTCATTGAATACATGTGTTATGAATTAAGCAATGGTTTGTGACAAATGTGTCAAAATTAAACAAGTGTCCCTCTTTGCTTTTCTTTTTCTTTAATTTTGATAAACAATAATTCACATCATATAAACTTCCATTCTTTCTTCATTCTTATTCTTTGAATTCAAAAATTAATGGCCACTCTTGTATTCAATTTCCCAAATCAACCTGAAAACCATTTTTTTCCAAATTCCTGTAAACTTTCCTCAAGAAATCCATGGCCAGTCTTGCATTCATTTCCTCAAAAACAAGTTGTAACAAATCTTCAACCCAAAATTCTCAAACCATACAACTAAAACTAGAAATTTATATCTCCTCTGAAACATTTTCAAAGCCTGTAATGTCATTTTCAACCTGAAATTCATTCCTCAACAAAAATCGTTTTTCAAAGAAAAATCAAACATCAGGTTTAGAAACTTGTAATCCTCTTCTATCAAGCCTTCCATCAAAACACTTCAAGCATTTTCAAGGCCTGTAGAAATCTTCAAAGCTGTAACTTGTTTTATCAAGCATTTATCAAAAGCCTGTAGCTTTTTCTATACTGCAAATCTGGAAACAACCAATTTTCAAAGTCTTGAGCCATCATCATCATGTTCTAGTCTTAAAGCAATCCAGTACCAAGCATTTTAGTTCTTAAGTTTGAGTAATACAAAATTTTAGAAGTCAACAACAACATCAGTAATATTCAAACTTTCAAAAAGGGCTTCAGTTTTCATTCCAGTTTCAAGCTCTGCCTTTTTATAATGGTGAGTAAACTTTCTAATTAAAGGTTTAAGTAAGTAAATGATGGTTGCTTATGAAAGTTCTAAGTTAATGATGCTTGTTGTGGTATTACTGCATACGCGCGCGCACACACACACACACACACACACATATATATATATATGTGTGTGTGTGTGTGTGTGTGTGTGTGTGTGTGTGTGTGTGTGAATGTGATAATGTGTATGCTTGTTAGTTTCTTTCTGTTTTTGAACTACAGGGTGTAAAATAGATTCAAAATCAGTTAGTTACTTCTCTGGTTTGTTTTATGTTTAGATGTTTAAAAAAAATTTGTTTAAAACAACAAGATTTAAGCTGTAAAAATATGAAAAGCATGAATTGATAATAGTATCAATCAGGATATGTGTTTTACAGTATAACTCTGATATAGTCAAAAATTGATGTCAACAATTAGATGATTCAGTTATATATCTTGGAATATCGCTGAAAGTTAGGATTTTTATAACAAAAATCATAATTTTTAGTGATGAAATGGATGTGAATTTTGAGGTTTTCTGGAAAATGGGTTTTGGGTGATTTCTAGAGGCTGGAGTATTTGGGGTGGTCGGGAATACTACTGGAGGTGGAGGAGGTAATGTGGGTTCAGGAAAAAATGCTAGGAGGGTTTATCACCTCCTGTGGTGTCGGCAATGGTCGAGTATGGATTTTAAACCCTAGTTTGGTTGAAGTAGGAATTTTTGGTCAGTGCTTTGTCTCTGATTGATCGAGCATCATGTAACTCAGGGAAATGGTTGCATATTGGGTTAGCGAGAGGTGGCCAGAGTCGCTCGATCTTTGGTGGTCAGAGCTTGGTGGTCGAAGGGAGTTTATGGGAAGTTGTTTTTGGTTCCAAGCGGATTGGGTAGTCAAATCTTGATCGAAGTCTCGTTTGTGTGGTTTTGTGGTCGGGTTGTGATGCTGTGAGGTAGGGTGAAGTGCCAGAGGCAATGACGATGGTCGGAGGCAACCAACGGCAGTGTGCATATGCATGGAGTCGTTTAGGGTGTCAGTGTTTTTGGCTCGTGGGATTGCTCGAAGTCATGTTCGAGTATTTGGATGAGTAGCTCGAGTTTGTTCTCAAGTATATTGGATGGTTAGCCTGTAGATTTTGAAACTTAAATTTAATCAAAGCTTAAAAAAAAGGGAAGAAGAGAAACTCGGGTTTGACCCGAGTAAGCTTTGGGTTCGACTCGAAGAAGAAGCTTTAAAACAGTTTTTATGGTTTTAAAAGTTTTAAAACTTGTTTTTTTGAAATTTAAAAATTTAAATTGGTTTAAAACTCTTATATAAATTACTTGATGTTTAATAAATGTTATCTTAAACATTTTGATTAAGAAGTTTTGAAGTTTGTTAAATTTAAACTTTGTTAAGAAAATTTTAAGTGATTTTAAAATTGAGTTATGAAAGTAATTTTAAAAGTTTATATAAAAAGACAAGTTTTAAATTCAAATTGAAACTAGTTTTTTAAATCTATAAATTGATAAATATTTTAAGTTATTTATAGTTGTGTTTTGATAACTTTAATTTATCAAATTAAATGATCATTTTATTTTAAAAAAAAACTTAATTAATAATTTAATTATGTAAAGATAGTTATAAAGATAAATGATGTAAATATGTTAAGGGTAATTAAAGCCTTTATAAGATAAATGTTTTATCTTAATTAATGTTTTAATATCTTAATTTTGATTAAGTTAATTAAAGAAATTAAGTTTAATTAATTAGTTTAATTATAAAGGATTGATTAAGAAATTAATTAAGGGTAAATAATTTACTTGATTAATAAATGATTAAGGATTAAAGGTTAATTAATTTAAGGTTAATTAAATTGTAATTAAAAAGATCATTAATTAGATTATTAATTAATGATTAGGGATTCATAAATCAAGTAATTAAGTGTAATTAAGACTTAATTAATCAAGTGATTAAGATTTACTAATTAAGTAATTAATGAGTAGTTAATTAAGTAAATAAAGGTTACTTAATTAGTAATTAAGAAGTGCTTAATTTGTAATTAAGTTTTATTAATTAATAATTAAGGTTTTATTAATTAATTAAAGGATAATTAATCCGCAATTAAGGATTAACTAAGAAGTTGTTAAATGGTAATTAATTGATTAATCAATGGTGATTAAGGATTAATCAAAAGGTTAATCAACTGGTAATTAAGGAATAATTAACCTGTAAATAAGTTGTTAATTAATAATTGATAATTAGGTTTACTAATTAATATTTAAGAGATAATTAATTAACTAATGATTAATTAATTAATTATAAAAGTAATTATGGATTAATTAATTTGTATTAAGAAATATTGATTAATAATTAAGGTAATTAATTGATAGTTGATGGATAATTAATCAGTTAATTAAGGGTTAATTAATTGATTATGAAAGTAATTAAGGATTTATCACTTTGTATTAAAGGAGATTAATTAATAATTGAGGTTTATTAATTGATAATTAAAGGATAATTAATCTGGATAGGGATTGATTAATTGATTAATTAAGTTAATCAAGGACTGATTAATTAATTAAGGTTAGTAATTAATTAATGATTATACGAGCGTGATTAAGTGCTTAATTCTTAAGGGATTAATTTAATTTAAGTAATTAAATCAATTATGATATGAATTGATAATGATTGCTTATGGATGATTATTTGTTGAGTGTCTGAATTGGATGATATCTATTGGATTGATATCTATTGATGATATGTTGTGACCTTCTGTGATATGATATTGGTTATATCAATGATAAATGTGTGATATTTATCTGTGTTAATGCTGTGTGAATTCAAGTATTGAATTGAATTGAATTGAATTGTTTAAACCTTTAATCAACTTGGCCTTTATGACACGTTTGTTTCGATGAGACCGGGATCGGGTATCAAATTTGATTATCCGAAAACCACATCGATCCAAGTTAAATGTTAGGTCGTGAATTCAAGTGAAGATCGAGTTAAAGACTCGAAGTGTAAGAACTATCTGTCGTTAAAAACTCCGAGGGTGATTCCAATACGAGTATAATGGAGTTAGTGCTTTCAGATTCGAGATGGAGATTTCAGAGTGCAAGGGTTATTGTCGTAAACTCTGAGGGTGATTCCAAAATGAGTGTAATGAGATAATGCCTTAGGTTTCGTTCGAACCCGGAACGAACTTGTATGGATTGAATGCTTTCATAACATCGTCAGGTGGACGGTGTGCATTCTAAGATTGATATGTTCTATAAAGGTAATCACAGCCTCAAGCCTCATCAACTGGGAATGGCTAAAACAGGGAAGGTGCAGCAAAGCTAAGTGGGTCATACCCAAGTAGGACAAAATTTACCCCTGTCTAAATGTCCCTTTTTATTCGACTGTGTTGGCGGTTGCTAGCTAGAATCACCGGGGTTCTCTTGTTCGGAACTGTTCAGTAAGGAATAGTTCCGACTTTGTGTTGCGGGGGTCGGGAGTGATCCTCGGTACGGTGATCTAGGCCACGTACTGTGACGGGCGGTACCCCAGTAGCCCTGCCATTGATGGAAACCCATTCTTCCTACATGCCTTTACGGTTTTGATTGTATTACCCACTTTTGTGGCTAGTAGCTGGAATTTAATCATGTAACAATTTTGGCTATTTCTTATTTACTTGAAAACCCTAGACACTATTATAATATCACTGGATTTCCTATCAAATGTTTTGGTTAGCGTAAGGTAAAAACTTAACCATGTTTATGTGTGGGGAGTCTTACGTGATACCTTTTGTTTTCAAAGGTTTTTAAAAGTTAAGCAACTTTAATCCATTTACTCACACCAGACCCATGTCTGACCCTGAGTTTATTCTATTTTTCTTAAAATCTTGGGTACTCGAATTTTTACGAGTAGCCAAGGGATTCAAGTTAGCTTTGACGAATTTTGGAGGAGATATGGAGCAGGAGGCTTCAGCATTTGTAGTTATATTTTGTTTCCGCTGTGATGTATCTCTGTGATGTATGTGTTGTCTTTGAGTTGTAGAATAGACAGACTTTTATAACTGTCTTTCTTGTGTTGTTGTATCTTTGTAACTCTGATATGTAATTGACTATGTAATAGTTATGTTATATATTATATTTTGTTTCGTTACGCTGTGAGATTCTGATATTGTTGAGTTCTTTTCTTCTATCTATTCTATTTCTACTTCTTTCTTTCTTAATGATGATGCATCTTTCTGTGGAGAGAAAGGTGGGTCATCACACTTGGTATCAGAGCACAGGTTGAGATAATACCTAGGCTCTGGAGTGGTGTCTATCTTGAGAGCGCGTATTTGTAATTTTTATATAACTATATACCTATATAAATTTGTTGGGTATCTGTTCGGATTTCCAACTTGTGTTCTAGAGGAGTTTTCTCGCTCTTTTTGTTTAGTTGACCGTCTTATCTTTGTACCTAACCCTATAGATGGAGTAACCAAGATAAATCAGATCTGTAGAAGCTTAAGATTTTCTTATCTCCCCCATAGTTTTTCTAGAGACCTTTTTATTCGATCTAAAGGGTTTTGATCTTGTTTTGGATTTGGGTTGGTTGGATAGTATTGGACTATTTTGATGGTAAAGAAAGGATCTTTGGAGGCTGAGTTGGGAAGAATCGCAAAAGTGACTTGCGATAATGCCAGAGTTCTTTTGAGTCATCTTCTGCATGGAGTGAGGCATCTCCAGAAGGTATAGATTCCTTGAGTGGTCAGAAATTAGTCATTTTCTGCATGGAGTGAGGCATCTCCAGAAGGTATAGATTCCTTGAGTGGTCAGAAATTTCCCGAATGTTCCGAGGGGGCGAAGGTTTTCCTCATCAGGAGATAGAGATTTGGATCGTCTTAGTTTCGGAAGCAGTGCCTGTTGTTCAGCCTAGTTTTTCCCAGTTGGAGTTCAGATGTTGTCTTTGTGGCCTAGACGGATAAGTCTTTTGAGATTCTGTGTGGATTTGATGAATCGAGTTTTTGGGATGTGTGGTATAAGTTGTTCTTGTGTTCATCAATGTTTTTCTTGTCTACTCCAAGTCCGAAGAGGAGTGCTAACGACATTTGGTATCAGGATTAAAGGCTTTGAGAAAGCATTTTGTTTTGGTGATGGTATTTCTGTAAATCCAGCCTCGATAGCTACTATTCAGGAGTAGAAGAAACCGAAGTTTTCTGGTTTGGCAGAGTTCTACAGGAAGTAAGTGGACCCGAGTGTGAAGAGATTTTTCTTGGATTGAAGGCAAGGCTGACTAGTGTGCCTGTTCTAGCTATCTCTGATGGCAAGAATAAGTTTGAGATCTGGTTGGACTTTTGTGTGTGTCTGAAATGGATGAAGTGAGTCAAAGAATGGTCAGTGTTCTAGTTTTGAGATTAATGGCCAAGAAACGTTGAGGATCATCGAAAAGGATTTGTGTTACGAATTCTTTGATTTTGAAGCAAGAAGTTTTGGCAGGGAGTCATCGCTCCAGGTTGTGTCCAACCCAGGGTGTTTAGAGATATATGGATATGAAGAAAGTCTTCTGGTGGCCGAGCTTGAAAAGGGATGTTGCTATTTTCATCTTTGGGTGTGCGATCTGTCGGCTAATGGAGGTGATCAGCAGAAGACCGCCGGTTTGTTGCAACTTTTGGAAGTTCCAGTGGGAAGTGATTTCTTTGGACTTCATCGACGGTTTACCAAGGACCAAAAGGGAAATAAAGGAAATAGGTGATTGTAGACCGATTGGCCAAGAACGCCCATCTTATTCTGGTTAAGGCAATCTGTTCTGTAGCATCTTTGGCTGAGTTTTTTCTTGGAAGAGTTTGTCCGACTGCTTGGTATTCCAGTCAGCATTGTTAGCAATTGTGATCTTACCATCTCCAGCTAGATTTGGGAGGCTTGTGATCAACTGTGGATTCGAAATTTAGTTTGGATACAGCCTATCATTCCTAGACCAACGGAAAGGCTGAACCAAAACTCAGAGATTTGAGAGAGCTTGTTTTTTGGATTTTTATGGATATTGGGGGCGGGGGGAGCATCTATATTTAATGGAATTCTCATATAGTTATTAGGCGAGTATTTAGATGGCACCCTGTGAAGCTTTGTTTAGAAGACCTTGTAGATTTCCATTCTATTGGGAAGAGTCGGGAGATCGTCTGGTTCTTGGTCCAGTTTTGGTCTTTGAGGTATCTGCAATGGCGGAGCTTATCAGGAGAAGATTAGTGTTGTAGTCTTCAAGGTTGGATTGCCAGTTGGATGGCTGGAATTCACATTGTTTTTCACATATCTCATCTGAGGAAATACGTGAACGATCTATCTTTTGTTATGGAGTTAGGATTTCAAAGTTTGTCTTGGGAAACTCAGAATACTTTTAGGAAGACTTATCGGGATCTATGTCCGGATAGCTAGGTTTGTTTGATTGAATGAATTGTTTGTTTAAATAAACTATTTGTTTGGATGGATTGTAGTTGGTTGATAGTGAAGGGTAGATAGGAATGCTTGAATGGATAAAATGAAATAAAAGATTTTGGATTATCTTCATTTTAAATTTCGAGAACAAAATTCTTTTAAGGGGGGAGGAATGTAATATCCTGGAATTTCGGCGAATTTAAAATGTGATAATCTCTTAATTAAATTATTTAAAATTGATATCTTTAAATATAAATAACCAAAATAAATTTATGTGATGTTTTTTAAATTTAGAGATAAATTGATTTTGAATAGAATAATTATTTAATTTGTGTTGTTTTATAAATTTGATTTTGAAAGGCTTTGTAACAACCCTGTATTTTCTGATTATTGTAATTGTATATTTTAATTATTTTAATTTAAATTCCTAATTTAAAAACTTTATTTTATTTATTAAAATGAATATATTTTTTTAATTGAAATATAAATGTTGATTTTGATGTGGATTAGAATTTCAATCATGCATATATTGAATATTTCCAGAAAAGTGAATTTTGGTCAATCTGGTCAAACTTTGACTTTTAAATTTAAATTTTAAAAGTTTTAAAATTTTAATTTTACCTTTTGTTATGAAAGTAAATAAAATTTCAAGAACAATGCTTTTCGTTTCGTTGAAATCCGAATAATATTGTGGAAGCTATGCTTTTTACAAAATTGGGTGTAAATTATTTTATTTAACAATATTATTTATTTTAAATTAAATAATTTTTTTTTTACTTGTCATATCTTATTCTAAATTCTATTATATGTTAATTACATATATTTTTACCTTTTAAATATTTTTAAAGTGATGTTTGAATTTTTCCAAAGCTCATTGAATTTATTTTCTATTTTTAAAGGTTAGTTTCCATTTTTCTGCTATTTTCTTTATTTAAATTATATTTAATTAAAATTTATTTATTCATTTTTATGTATGCATTTTATTTTTATGTTTTTATCTTTATTTATAAATATGTTTCATGTACATACAATTTTTCAAAAGTTCATTTCATTATTTTCAAATTTTCAAGCCTAGTTTACATTTTCTTTGCTATTTTCTTAATTTAATTATATTTAATTAATATTTATTTATTTATTTTTGTTTATTTACAATATTTTCGTGTTTTTATCTGTATTTATATATATTTTACATGTATTTAAAATTTAAAAAGAAATGGTGGAAATTTGAAAGGTTTGTGACTCTTTATTTGCTCAAGCCTTTTTGTATTCTGTCTTTTCATTTCTCAACCAACATCTTTTCAATTGGCTGCCTTAACTCCACTCTTCAGCTAACATTCCATTTTCCTTTTCACATGAAAACTCTTCCTCATCTTCCCCCTAAAAATCACGGCCATGTATGAAAAAAAAAAATGACAATGGCTTTTCTTTTACATTTTCCCCTCTTCTTCACTGATTTAGCCTTCCTCTTCTTCATGTTTGCTTGGCCTCACCTCTCTCCTTGCTGACCACCATCCTCTCCACCATCTATAGTAGCACCAACCCCCTCTCCTCTGACCACCACCGCTGGCCATGACCATTAGATGAAGCCACCACCTCAAATTTGCAAAGCACTTCACCAAAACAATGCTAGCCAAGCCTATACTCCACTATTGCCTTCATAGTTGCCTTTGGCCACCCCTTAGCCGCCACCACCATCATCTACTTCACCTCTGCCTGCCCTTTTCACTACTGTCCAGATCTGACCTGACATGAAGACCCCATGGCCGAGCCTATATGTGGTCATAGCCGAGTCAAAATGCACCAAAAACTTCACATATTTGCCTTGAACCCATGTATGCTTCATGTTGTAACTCTTCCACTACCTTCATCCACTTGTAACCTAACCTTTATGGTTGCCATACCTGACCCAAACCAGAGCCTAGTGTGGTGAGATCAAGATCATTTGATCATGTGACAAGCTTATGTTTTCGTGTGCAAGTCTTTTGCTTCTAAGGTTTGGTCATCTATCTTGTTTTGCAACTGTTCTGCAAACTAAAGTTGTTGATTATATTTGTATGTCGATATCTATATTTGTGCTTATGTATGTTATATTTTGTGTTGTTTACAAGGGTCTCCATCTATTCAAATCAAATCATGCTTTTCGTGCCTTTGGAATCGCTCTTGTGTGTGTTGTTTGTCTCTAGCTTTGATAAAGGTGAGTCTTTCTCACTCTGACATTTATACTTATGAAATAGTGATTTGATGACCAGTGTTTAGTAATATAAAATGTTATGCAAGTTAATGATGATCATATGATATGCTATGCCATGTTATTACCATGTTAAAACTGTTAATTATCACCTGACATGTGATATATGACATTATATTGTGACACTGACATTGTTTATATTGTTTATGCATATATTCACACTGCAAGTTCCCTGTTAGAATAGAATCACTATGGATTGAAATGATACATACCCAAACGGACTTTAGATTAGGGAAAAATCGTTATGGGCTGAAATGATAGGCCTGAGCGATTTTTATTGTATTTTATTTGACTTGGGATTGCGGGTTTGAAATGATAGAACCCGAATTTTCTTTGTAAACTGCGGATTGAAATGATATATATCCGTATCACTTGACCTAGGTTAGAAAATTATATACGGACCCCATGGTATATTTTTAAATGATATTTATTAAAATATGTATTTTTAAAAGTATGAAATTTTGATTTAAAAATATATATTTTATGGTTTTAAGAAAATTAAATATTAAGTCTTGAAATTGTGAATTTGAGTACGTAAATGTGAAATAATTGAGGTTTTAGACTTTAAATTTTATTTTAAAATGTAAATAAATAATGGAAATTAAATTTAAAGTTTTAAAATTATATATGAAGTAAAATTTTAAGTTTTATTTAATTTATATGTTAATAAACAGTGAATTTTGACTTAATAAATGAATGGAGTTTGCAAAATTGAATATTTGATCTTAAAATTTTATTGTGTTAAATCATATGTTAAAATGATTTTAAATGTGAAATTTTGGAGTCTACAAATATGATTTTTAAGTTGTAATAATAAAAATTTGGAGTTTTATTATTATTTTTGAAAAGCTAAAATAAAACATGGAATCTTATAGCATTTTCAAAATGCTTTAGTCTTTTGACAGCATTTAAATGCTATTGTTTTGAATCTAACAATGTTTGAAATAACGAAATATCTATTACGACATTTTATAAATGTCGCTATTCTTGAAATAAACCATTTTGGAAAATATAAGCTACGATAGCACTTTATAAATGCTGTCGTTGCTATAATTTGACAATGTTTTGAAATGTTATAGATTTTAACACTGTTTGGGCTATATTTTAAAGTGTTAAATAATTTAACTTTGAAATGGATTATCTGCAAAAAATTTAGAAGTTTTGAATATTTAAATTTGAATTTTTAAGGAATTTAAATTGAATTTGAATTTAAACAAAGTTTACTTGGTTATGTGTCAAATGGAATGAAATGTAATGAGATAAATGAATTTTTGAATGGAATTTTTAATGTATTATGTAATGATACTTGAAATAACAGCTGAATGACGTTTTTGATTTAAAATGGTATTTAAATTTGAGTATTTGAATTTGAATTCAAATAATGATTTGATAATAAGGTTTGGAAATGATTTGATCTTTATTTGATAAAGAATATGAATTGGAATGATATGTACTTTTGATAAATGAATATTTGAAATTTTTATTGGTATGAAAGGATATTTAGTTTAATTGTAAATTGAGTTTATTTAAATAATATTGGATTTATGAAATGAATATTCCAAAACTAAGTAATAATGAAACTAGATTTGAGATATATGAAATTATAAAATTTAGTTTTTGAAATGTGGGATATTAAAGTTTTGAAATATAATAAAATTGGATAGTTTATTTTGTAGATCAAATCTACATTTGAAATTTATAAGATTTGAAATGTTTTGTTAGAAAACAAATTGAATTGAAACTGATGGTTTGATTTGAATTAAATTGGAAATTTGAGATTTTGGTTTAATTGAATAAATTTGTAAAATATAAAGAATTAAAAGAATGTTCCATGATTTCAAAATGTTATGATTCTCAAGATGTAACGATTTCAAGTATTTTGGTTTCGGAAAAGTTATAACTTTGAAAGCATTATAATTTTTGAAAGGTGAATATACGTTTGAAATGGAAATGATAAACCATTTTGATTTGAATATAGTTTTGAAATAAAAATGATTTTGGTTTCGAAGTATAAACTTTTTTGATTGAATAAATAGTTTTGAAATAAAAATGGTTTTGGTTTCGAGGCGTAAACTATTTTGAAAGGAATATAGTTTTGAAATGAAATGATTTGATCCTTTTGAAATATAAACTATTTTGAAATGACCACGGCGTTATAATAACGTTTGGTTGTTAAAGAGACCGGGATCGGAAGTTGTCATACTCTCTGCCAACTTCGAAAACCACTTTAACAACCGTGTACGCGGTGGAGATTCCAGAATGAAGTAGGATGGTGGCGACGTTCTTGAGGTATATTACGTGGACCCAACTCCCGTGAGTTGGCATAAGGTGGCTAAAACAGGAGCGACCTCGGGCCAAAGGAGGTAGCACCTCTGGTCGGACACATTCCTTCGATACTATACTCTTACTGGTGATTGATTAGATGGTCATCCTCCGATTTTGATTGGGAGTGTGTTCCGAGGTGGGCGTATGTGGCTGCTGCGTTACCACCAGCCCGTGTGCGTAATTGGTATATCTACCCTGGCATTGCCTTGCGTGCCGTGTCACATACCATACCGAGCCTTTACTACGAGTTTGTTTTTCTCTCGTAGCCCGTGTGGTATCCTCTGACAGTCACCCAGAGTGGAGATGGCATGATATTAGATGGACTACTGGGACTATTATGTGTGAAGGGTGATATGGGTAGCCCGGAACGCTATTTAAAAGTATGTTTATTTTACTGTAGACATTATTATAATAGCGCAATATTACTACATAGTAAATAGTTTAACGGATCCTTAAATGATGGGCGATCCCAAGCATCCTTTAAGTTACTGATGCATTTTGTTACTGTTCACTTGAGTTTATTTACATTTCATAAGTATTTATGTCCTGACTCGAGTGTTTTGTATTTTGCTTTACGCTCGAGTCAGATTGAGTGAGTTAGCATTCAAGATTCACCTTCGGAGTTGGAGCTTTCCATGAAGATCCAGCCATCTATTTTTCTTTCTGTATCCAGTGATTTCAGTGATGTATTCTGATTTGTACCTGATGTATCTTGTTACTTTTTGTTGTATCATGTTTAACTCTGATGTATCTTATTTTTATATAGTAGCTTCATGAACTACTATTTCTTTTAAATTCCGCTGCATTATTAAATACTCTGTGTCTGTGATCTGTGATTATGTATTTACTGTATATTCTGAGATTTGCCAAATTTTATTTACAACGCGGTATTTTGAGCAATTCAAGTCCGACATGTGCGGATGGGAATGGTTGAAAATATCGGGTCGTTACAGTTGGTATCAGAGATTTGGTAGCTCTAGGCAAAACTCAGCATATAGAGTAAATGAATTTGCAGAATCACTTTCATTCGAGTTTGAATCCCTTCCTTTTGACTCGATTCCTTTGATTTTGGAACGTTCCCTGCGGTTTCAAAATCCATTTCGTGTCCCTCACTATTCATCTTCATTTGATTCTGGAGTATCCCATGACTCCACTTTGAATGATCTTTATAATGAGTCGGCGGTCTCGCCAACCTCAAATTTATTTGTAAAGGGGAAAACTCCTTTACAACAGCATCGATTCACCAGAGATTCTATATCCTCGGTTTAGGTGCTAGTACCTCTTATAATCCCGAACTCTATCTCTTGAGCCCGAATGTTGATTTACCGAAGAAATCCACATCGATCTTATTCTTTAAGTTACGGTTGACCTGGTTAAGGTTGCCCACGATTTATATAAACTCATCCATCTCCCTATTCTGTTATTTGATCATCTCATCTTTGTTTCTAACTTATCTTCAAAACATTTTGAATTGTACTTGTAAATTTGTATTTAATGTTTGTTTTATATTGTGTTGTTTGAGTTGTTGATGTTGATTTGGGTTTCTGATTGATTCGTCTGATCAACGCCATCGATAAGATTTCCGAAACACTTGAACAGAGCAAACTGACACAATATGTTTTTAAAATTTAGTAATGAAATAAATTTTTGTGAAATAAATTTTGTACCTTTATTATATATCTTTATGTGGATTTTATTTGAATTAGTTGTTAAGAAATAATATTTGATTTTATATATCATTTTCTATTGTTTCATATATCTAATTGAACTATAAAACATGGTTATAAATTTATTTGGAAATTTAAAATGAATGTAAAACAAGAATTTGAGAATTTAATTTCCGATGGATTTCAAACTTGGTGTTTAAAGTTTTAAAGGATATATTATTTAAAGTATTTTGGAATAGAAATTTGTTTCCAAAGAATTTTAAAGTTTAAAACTAGTGCTCTTCTCTTTGTCGCTGGAAAATAACTTCGGTGATGACTGCAGCATCACCGACATTCATTTTTGAGTTTCGAAGTGAAGAGACCATTCTGTAGTCTTGCTACAGTTTTGTTTTGGGAAAATTTAATTGATTTTAATTTCTAAAATAAGAATGGATTTATAACATATGTTGATATATGATTTAAATTTGAATGGATATATATATATAGTATATGAGCATTTATTTATCTCTAAATAGTTTGGAATTTATCGAAAATTTAATTCCTAAATTTTTCTTCAAAGATAATTTCTAAGTATAATTTCAAGATTTGGATTAATATTCAAGCTTGAAATAATTTAATTAGAAAGTTTTATTTGTATAATACACAATTTCATTCCAATATAACTTACCTTAATTTTCAAAAGTTGAATATGTAATTGGATAATATACAATATAAAAAAAAAGATTTTATAAATAAAATTTGAGTGGTTATTATAAATGTTATATACTTAAATTTAAGTTATAAAAGGATTAACAGAGGTAAATAAAGAAAAAGGGTAATGGAATAATTTACAATATAAAATGATGATAAAGGAACTAAGAATAAATTTAAGGAAGTTGCAATGAGTTTGAGTATAATAAAAGATTTTTTTCAAATACATGATTTTAGGGATTTGTTAATTTAAGATAATTGGATGATAAGATAATGAAACTAGAGACGCTTAAGATTTATTTGACTTATGTAAAATTAATTTTCAGTTTAAGTTGAAATTTTATGGTTTCAATTTTATTATCTTATTTTGTTTTTCAAACTATCTTTTAGTTGTCCTAATTTCCCTTATCTTGCTACAGAATGGGAGGTTATTGCTTATACCAGTCCGTTTAGAAATCTTTCTATAATCTTTGGTACTCATCATTGAATCTAAGCACTGCTTTCCATCCACAGACCGTCGGTTAAACGGGAAGGGTGAATCAGATTCTAAAAGATTTTTTTTCATGCTTGTGTTCTTGATTCTAGAGGATGTTGGAAAGATCATCTCCACCTTGTTAAACTTACCTATAGCAACAGTTATCAGGTATAATTTTAATCTTCTTGTCATCTTGTCTTAATACTATTTCATTCTATCTTTTTCTGTGCTTTCCCGTACCTCATTCCTTTTCGGGGACGAAAAGTTTTGAGTGGGGGAGAGTGTAACAACCCTGTATTTTCTGATTATTGTAATTGTATATTTTAATTATTTTAATTTAAATTCCTAATTTAAAAACTTTATTTTATTTATTAAAATGAATATATTTTGTTAATTGAAATATAAATGTTGATTTTGATGTGGATTAGAATTTCAATCATGCATATATTGAATATTTCCAGAAAAGTGAATTTTGGTCAATCTGGTCAAACTTTGACTTTTAAATTTAAATTTTAAAAATTTTAAAATTTTAATTTTACCTTTTGTTATGAAAGTAAATAAAATTTCAAGAACAATGCTTTTCGTTTCGTTGAAATCCGAATAATATTGTGGAAGTTATGCTTTTTACAAAATTGGGTGCAAATTGTTTTATTTAACAATATTGTTTATTTTAAATTAAATAATTTTTTTTTTTTTTACTTGTCATATCTTATTCTAAATTCTATTATATGTTATGTTACATATATTTTTACCTTTTAAATATTTTTAAAGTGATGTTTGAATGTTTCCAAAGCTCATTGAATTTATTTTCTATTTTTAAAGGTTAGTTTCCATTTTTCTGTTATTTTCTTTATTTAAATTATATTTAATTAAAATTTATTTATTCATTTTTATGTATGCATTTTATTTTTATGTTTTTATCTTTATTTATAAATATGTTTCATGTACATACAATTTTTCAAAAGTTCATTTCATTATTTTCAAATTTTCAAGCCTAGTTTACATTTTCTTTGCTATTTTCTTAATTTAATTATATTTAATTAATATTTATTTATTTATTTTTGTTTATTTACAATATTTTCGTGTTTTTATCTATATTTATATATATTTTATATGTATATAAAATTTAAAAAGAAATGGTGGAAATTTGAAAGGTTTGTGACTCTTTATTTGCTCAAGCCTTTTTGTATTCTGTCTTTTCATTTCTCAACCAACATCTCTTCAATTGGCTGCCTTAACTCCACTCTTCAGCTGACATTCCATTTTCCTTTTCACATGAAAAATCTTCCTCATCTTCCCCCTAAAAATCACGGCCATGTATGAAAAAAAAACAAAAAACAAAAAAGAAATGACAATGGCTTTTCTTTCACATTTTCCCCTCTTCTTCACTGATTTAGCCTTCCTCTTCTTCATGTTTGCTTGGCCTCACCTCTCTCCTTGCTGACCACCATCCTCTCCACCATCTACAGCAGCACCAACCCCCTCTCCTCTGACCACCACCTCTAGCCATGACCATTAGATGAAGCCACCACCTCAAATTTGCAAAGCACTTCACCAAAACAATGCTAGCCAAGCCTATACTCCACTATTGCCTTCATAGTTGCCTTTGGCCACCCCTTAGCCGCCACCACCATCATCTACTTCACCTCTGGATGCCCTTTTAACTACTGTCCAGATCCGACCTGACATGAAGACCCCATGGCCGAGCCTATATGTGGTCATAGTCGAGTCAAAATGCACCAAAAACTTCACAAATTTGCCTTGAACCCATGTATGCTTCATGTTGTAACTCTTCCACTACCTTCATCCACTTGTAACCTAACCTTTATGGTTGCCATACCTGACCCAAACCAGAGCCTAGTGTGGTGAGATCAAGATCATTTGATCATGTGACAAGCTTATGTTGTCGTGTGCAAGTCTTTTGCTTCTAAGGTTTGGTCATCTATCTTGTTTTGCAACTGTTCTGCAAACTAAAGTTGTTGATTATATTTGTATGTCGATATCTATATTTGTGCTTATGTATGTTATATTTTGTGTTGTTTACAAGGGTCTCCATCTATTCAAATCAAATCGTGCTTTTCGTGCCTTTGGAATCGCTCTTGTGTGTGTTGTTTGTCTCTAGCTTTGATAAAGGTGAGTCTTTCTCACTCTGACATTTATACTTATGAAATAGTGAATTAATGACAAGTGTTTAGTAATATAAAATGTTATGCAAGTTAATGATGATCATATGATATGCTATGCCATGTTATTACCATGTTAAAACTGTTAATTATCACCTGACATGTGATATATGACATTATATTGTGACACTGACATTGTTTATATTGTTTATGCATATATTCACACTGCAAGTTCCCTGTTAGAATAGAATCACTATGGATTGAAATGATACATACCCAAACGGACTTTAGATTAGGGAAAAATCGTTATGGGCTGAAATGATAGGCCTGAGCGATTTTTATTGTATTTTATTTGACTTGGGATTGCGGGTTTGAAATGATAGAACCCGGGTTTTCTTTGTAAACTGCGGATTGAAATGATATATATCTGTATCACTTGACCTAGGTTGGAAAATTATATACGGACCCCGTGGTATATTTTTAAATGATATTTATTAAAATATGTATTTTTAAAAGTATGAAATTTTGATTTAAAAATATATATTTTATGGTTTTAAGAAAATTAAATATTAAGTCTTGAAATTGTGAATTTGAGTACGTAAATGTGAAATAATTGAGGTTTTAGACTTTAAATTTTATTTTAAAATGTAAATAAATAATGGAAATTAAATTGAAGTTTTAAAATTATATATGAAGTAAAATTTTAAGTTTTATTTAATTTATATGTTAATAAACAGTGAATTTTGACTTAATAAATGAATGGAGTTTGCAAAATTGAATATTTGATCTTAAAATTTTATTGTGTTAAATCATATGTTAAAATGATTTTAAATGTGAAATTTTGGAGTCTAGAAATATGATTTTTAAGTTGTAATAATAAAAATTTGGAGTTTTATTATTATTTTTGAAAAGCTAAAATGAAACCTGGAATCTTATAGCATTTTCAAAATGCTTTAGTCTTTTGACAGCATTTAAATGCTATTGTTTTGAATCTAACAATGTTTGAAATAACTAAATATCTATTACGACATTTTATAAATGTCGCTATTCTTGAAATAAACCATTTTGGAAAATATAAGCTACGATAGCACTTTATAAATGCTGTCGTTGCTATAATTTGACAATGTTTTGAAATGTTATAGATTTTAACACTGTTTGGGCTATATTTTAAAGTGTTAAATAATTTAACTTTTGAAATGGATTATCTGCAAAATTTTAGAAGTTTTGAATATTTAAATTTGAATTTTTAAGGAATTTAAATTGAATTTGAATTTAAACAAAGTTTACTTGGTTATGTGTTAAATGGAATGAAATGTAATGAGATAAATGAATTTTTGAATGGAATTTTTAATGTATTTTGTAATGATACTTGAAATAATAGATGAATGACGTTTTTGATTTAAAATGGTATTTAAATTTGAGTATTTGAATTTGAATTCAAATAATGATTTGATAATAAGGTTTGGAAATGATTTGATCTTTATTTGATAAAGAATATGAATTGGAATGATATGTACTTTTGATAAATGAATATTTGAAATTTTTATTGGTACGAAAGGATATTTAGTTTAATTGTAAATTGAGTTTATTTAAATAATATTGGATTTATGAAATGAATATTTCAAAACTAAGTAATAATGAAACTAGATTTGAGATATATGAAATTATAAAATTTAGTTTTTGAAATGTGGGATATTAAAGTTTGGAAATATAATAAAATTGGATAGTTTATTTTGTAGATAAAATATACATTTGAAATTTATAAGATTTGAAATGTTTTGTTAGAAAACAAATTGAATTGAAACTGATGGTTTGATTTGAATTAAATTGGAAATTTGAAATTTTGGTTTAATTGAATAAATTTGTAAAATATAAAGAATTAAAGGAATGTTCCATGATTTCAAAATGTTATGATTCTCAAGATGTAACGATTTCAAGTATTTTGGTTTCGGAAAAGTTATAACTTTGAAAGTATTATAATTTTTGAAAGGTGAATATATGTTTGAAATGGAAATGATAAACCATTTTGATTTGAATATAGTTTTGAAATAAAAATGATTTTGGTTTCGAAGTATAAACTATTTTGATTGAATAAATAGTTTTGAAATAAAAATGGTTTTTGTTTCGAGGCGTAAACTATTTTGAAAGGAATATAGTTTTGAAATGAAATGATTTGATCCTTTTGAAATATAAACTATTTTGAAATGACCACGGCGTTATAATAACGTTTGGTTGTTAAAGAGACCGGGATCGGAAGTTGTCATACTCTCTGCCAACTCCGAAAACCACTTTAACAACCGTGTACGCGGTGGAGATTCCAGAATGAAGTAGGATGGTGGCGACGTTCTTGAGGTATATTACGTGGACCCAACTCCCGTGAGTTGGCATAAGGTGGCTAAAACAGGAGCGATCTCGGGCCAAAGGAGGTAGCACCTCTGGTCGGACACATTCCTTCGATACTATACTCTTACTGGTGATTGATTAGATGGTCATCCTCCGATTTTGATTGGGAGTGTGTTCCGAGGTGGGCGTATGTGGCTGCTGCGTTACCACCAGCCCGTGTGCGTAATTGGTATATCTACCCTGGCATTGCCTTGCGTGCCGTGTCACATACCATACCGAGCCTTTACTACGAGTTTGTTTTTCTCCCGTAGCCCGTGTGGTATCCTCTGACAGTCACCCAGAGTGGAGATGGCATGATATTAGATGGACTACTGGGACTATTATGTGTGAAGGGTGATATAGGTAGCCCGGAACGCTATTTAAAAGTATGTTTATTTTACTGTAGACATTATTATAATAGCGCAATATTACTACATAGTAAATAGTTTAACGGATCCTTAAAGGATGGGCGATCCCAAGCATCCTTTAAGTTACTGATGCATTTTGTTACTGTTCACTTGAGTTTATTTACAGTTCATAAGTATTTATGTCCTGACCCGAGTGTTTTGTATTTTGCTTTACGCTCGAGTCAGATTGAGTGAGTTAGCATTCAAGATTCACCTTCGGAGTTGGAGCTTTCTTTGAAGATCCAGCCATCTATTTTGCTTTCTGTATCCAGTGATTTCAGTGATGTATTCTGATTTGTACCTGATGTATCTTGTTACTTTTTGTTGTATCATGTTTAACTCTGATGTATCTTATTTTTATATAGTAGCTTCATGAACTACTATTTCTTTTAAATTCCGCTGCATTATTAAATACTCTATGTCTGTGATCTTTGATTATGTATTTACTGTATATTCTGAGATTTGCCAAATTTTATTTACAACGCGGTATTTTGAGCAATTCAAGTCCGACATGTGCGGATGGGAATGGTTGAAAATATCGGGTCGTTACAGGCTTAACATTTAAATTTAATAAGTGTTGTTTAAATATATATTTATTTAAAAAGTTAACTTTAAAATTAGAATTTAATATTTCTAAATTTAATAGTATGTTTGTTTAATTTAATATAGATATATTTGATTTGATTTTAAATTGAAGTTTAAATTGAATTTGGATTTAAAATTTGAAATTTGAAATTTAAAAAAAGAATTATATCGTGGAAATTATTTTGGATATAAAAGGATTTATGAATAAAGTTTTTATTTTAAAAATAAGATTTGTTTTATATTAATTTAAAACAAAAGAATTTTATTTATATAAATTTAGAAAATATTTATTTAGTAGTAAATAAATGCAAAAGCATTTAAATTAGCATTTAAAATAGATCAAATAATTTTATATGATTTTATTGAGAATATAATTGGTTTTTATTTGATTTTCTTTTGAAAAAATTATTTTTATAAGATAAGAAAAGGCATTTATAAATTAGTAAAGTATACATATTAGGAAATTTAATAATTAAGGCTTTTAAAATCATTTAAAAATAAGGAATGACATGTGTTCGTTTCTAAAACTCGTTGAATACATGTGTTATGAATTAAGTAATGGTTTGTGACAAATGTGTCAAAATTAAACAAGTGTCCCTCTTTGTTTGTCTTTTTCTTTAATTTTGATAAACAATAATTCACATCATATAAACTTACATTCTTTCTTCATTCTTATTCTTTGAATTCAGAAAGTAATGGCCACTCTTGTATTCAATTTCCCAAATCAACATGAAAACCATTTTTTTCCGAATCCCTGTAAACTTTCCTCAAGAAATCCATGGCCAGTCTTGCATTCATTTCCTCAAAAACAAGTTGTAACAAATCTTCAACCAAAAATTCTCAAACCCTGTAACCTCCTCAAACCATACAACTGAAACCAGAAATTTATATCTCCTCTGAAACATTTTCAAAGCCTGTAATGTAATCTTCAACCTGAAATTCATTCCTCAACAAAAATCGGTTTTCAAAGAAAAATCAAACATCAAGTTTAGAAACTTGTAATCCTCTTCTATCAAGCCTTCCATCAAAACACTTCAAGCATTTTCAAGGCCTGTAGAAATCTTCAAAGCTATAACCTGTTTTATCAAGCATTTATCAAAAGCCTGTAGCTTTTTCAAAACTGCAAATCTGGAAACAACCAATTTTCAAAGTCTTGAGCCGTCATCATCATGTTCCAGTCTTAAAGCAATCCAGTACCAAGCATTTCAGTTCTTAAGTTTGAGTAATACAAAGTTTCAGAGGTCAACAACAACATTAGTAATATTAAAACTTTCAACAAGGACTTTAGTTTTCATTCCAGTTTCAAGCTCTGCCTTTTTATAATGGTGAGTAAACTTTTTAATTATAGGTTTAAGTAAGAAAATGATGGTTGCTTATGAAAGTTCTAAGTTAATGATGCTTGTTGTGGTTTTACTGCATATATATATGTGTGTGTGTATGTGTATATATATATATATATATATATATATATATATATATGAATGTGTTAATGTGTGTGCATGTTAGTTTCTTTCTGTTTTTGAACTACTAGGTGTAAAATAGATTCAAAATCAGTTAGTTACTTCTCTAGTTAGTTTTATGTTTAGATGTTTAAATAAAATTTGTTTAAAACAACAAGATTTAAATTGTAAAAATATGAAAAGCACAAATTGATAATAGTATCAATCAGGATATGTATTTTACAGTATAACTCTGATATAGTCAAAAATTGATGTCAACAATTAGATGATTCAATTATATATCTTGGAACATTGCTGAAAGTTAGGATTTTTATAACAAAAATCATAATTTTTAGTGATGAAATGGATGTGAATTTTGGGGTTTTCTGGAAAATGGGTTTTGGGTGATTTCTGGAGGCTGGAGTATTTGGGGTGGTCGGGAATACTACTGAAGGTGGAGGAAGTAATGGGGGTTCAGGCAAAAATGCTAGGAGGGTTTATCACCTCCTGTGGTGTCGGTAATGGTCGAGTATGGGTTTTAAACCCTAGTTTGGTTGAAGTAGGAATTTTTGGTTAGTGCTTTGTCTCTGATTGATCGAGCAACGTGTAACTTAGGGAAATGGTTGCATATTGGGTCAACGAGAGTTGGCCAGAGTCGCTCGATCTCTGGTGGTCGGAGCTTGGTGGTCGAAGAGAGTTTATAGGAAGCTGTTTTTGGTTCCAGGTGGACTGGGTAGTCAAATCTTGATCGAAGCCTCCTTTGTGTGGTTTTGTGGTCGGGTTGTGATGCTGTGAGGTAGGGTGAAGTGCCGGAGGCAATGACTATGGTTGAAGGCAACCAACGGCAGTGTGCATGTGCATGGAGTCGTTTGGGGTGTCAGTGTTTTTGGCTCGTGGGATTGCTCGAAGTCGTGTTCGAGTATTTGGATGGGTAGCTCGAGTTTGTTCTCAAGTATATTGGATGGTTAGCCTGTAGATTTTGAAACTTAAATTTAATCAAAGCTTAAAAAAAGGGAAGAAGAGGAACTCGGGTTTGACCCGAGTAAGCTTTGGGTTCGACTCGAAGCAGAAGCTTTAAAACAATTTTTAAGGTTTTAAAAGTTTTAAAACTTGTTTTTTTGAAATTTAAAAATTTAAATTGGTTTAAAACTCTTATATAAATTACTTGATATTTAATAAATGTTATCTTAAAGATTTTGATTAAGAAGTTTTGAAGTTCGTTAAATTTAAACTTTGTTAAGAAAATTTTAAGTGATTTAAAATTGAGTTATGAAAGTAATTTTAAAAGTTTATATAAAAAGACAAGTTTTAAATTCAAATTGAAACAAGGTTTTTAAATCTATAAATTGATAAATATTTTAAGTTATTTAACGTTGTGTTTTGATAACTTTAATTTATCAAGTTAAATGATTATTTTATTTTTAAAAAACTTGATTAATAATTTAATTATGTAAAGATAGTTCTAAAGATAAATGATGTAAATATGTTAAGGATAATTCCTTAAAGATAAATATCTTATCTTAATTATGGTTTTAATATCTTAATTTTGATTAAGTTAATTAAAGAAATTAAGTTTAATTAATTAGTTTAATTATAAAGGATTGATTAAGAAATTAATTAAGGGTAAATAATTTACTTGATTAATAAATGATTAAGGATTAAAGGTTAATTAATTTAAGGTTAATAAAATCGTAATTAAAAAGATCATTAATTAATGATTATGGATTCATAAATCAAGTAATTAAGTGCAATTAAGACTTAATTAATCAAGTGATTAGGATTTATTAATTAAGTAATTAATGAGTAGTTAATTAAGTAAATAAAGGTAACTTAATTAGTAATTGAGAAGTGCTTAATTTGTAATTAAGTTTTATTAATTAATAATTAAGGTTTTATTAATTAATAATTAAGGTTTTATTGATTAATAATTAAAGGATAATTAATCAGTAATTAAGGATTAATTAAGAAGTTGTTAAATGGTAATTAATTGATTAATCAATGGTGATTATGGATTAAGCAAATGGTTAATCAACTGGTAGTTAAGGAATAATTAATCTGTAATCAAGTTGTTAACTAATAATTGATAATTAGGTTTATTAATTAATAATTAAGAGATAATTAATTAATTAATGATTAATTAATTAATTATAAAAGTAATTATGGATTAATTAATTTGTATTAAGAATTATTGATTAATAATTAAGGTTATTAATTGATAGTTGATGGATAATTAATCAGTTAATTAAGGATTAATTAATTAATTATGAAAGTAATTAAGAATTTATCACTTTGTATTAAAGGAGATTAATTAATAATTGAGGTTTATTAATTGATAATTAAAGGATAATTAATCTTGATTAGGGATTGATTAATTAAGTTAATCAAGGAGTGATTAATTAATTAAGGTTAGTAATTAATTAATGATTGTATGAGCATGATTAAGTGATTAATTCTTAAGGGATTAATTTAATTTAAGTAATTAAATCAATTATGATATGAATTCATAATGCTTGCTAATGGATGATTATTTGTTGAGTGTCTGAATTGGATGATATCTATTGGATTGATCTCTATTGACGATATGTTGTGACATTCTGATATGATATTGGTTATATCAATGATAAATGTGTGATATTTATCTGTGTTAATGCTATGTGAATTCTAGTATTGAATTGAATTGAATTGAATTGAATTGTTTAAACCTTTAAACAACTTGGCCTTTAAGACATGTTTGGTTCGACGAGACCGGGATCGGGTATCAAATTTGATTATTCGAAAACCACATCGATCCAAGTTAAACGTTAGGTCGTGAATCCAAGTGAAGATCGAGTTGAAGACTCGAAGTGTAAGAACTATCTGTCGTAAAAACTCCGAGGGTGATTCCAATACGAGTATAACGGAGATAGTGCTTTCAGGTTCGAGATGGAGATTTCAGAGTGCAAGGGTTATTGTCGTTAACTCTGAGGGTGATTCCAAAATGAGTGTAACGAGATAATGTCTTCGGTTTCGTTCGAACTCGGAACAAACTTGTATGGATTGAATGCTTTCAAAACATCGTCAGGTGGACGATGAGCATTCTAAGATTGATATGTTCTATAAAGGTAATCGCAGCCTCAAGCCTCATCTACCGGGA
Organism: Allium cepa; assembly: GCA_030765085.1. NCBI lineage: Eukaryota > Viridiplantae > Streptophyta > Magnoliopsida > Asparagales > Amaryllidaceae > Allium > Allium cepa. Next base: position 517,863,521 of record CM060938.1, read on the forward strand.
ATGGATAAAACAGCGGAGGTGCAGCAAAGCTAAGTGGGTCATGCCTAAGTAGGACGAGATTTACCCCTGTGTAGATGTCCCTTTTTATTCGGCTGTGTGGACGGTTGCTAGCTAGAATCGTCGGGGTTGTCTTGTTTGGAACTGTTCAGTAAGGAATGGTTCCGGCTTTGTATTGCAGGGGGTCGGGAGTGATCGTCGGTACAGTGATCTAGGCCACGTACTGTGATGGGCGATACCCCAGTAGCCCTACCATTGATGGAAACCCATTCTTCCTACATGCCCTTACGGTTTTGATTGTATTACCCACTTTTGTGGCTAGTAGCTGGAATTTAATCATGTAACAATTTCGGCTATTTCTTATTTACTTGAACACCCTAGACATTATTATAATATCACTGGATTTCCTATCAAATATTTTGGTTAGCGTAAGGTAAAAACTTACCCATGTTTATGTGTGGGGAGTCTTACGTGATACCTTTTGTTTTCAAAGGTTTTTAAAAGTTAAGCAACTTTAACCCGTTTACTCACACCAGACCCATGTCTGACCCGGAGTTTATTTTGTTTTTCTTAAACTCTTGGGTACTCAAATTTTTACGAGTAGCCAAGGGATTCAGGTTGGATTTGATGAATCCTGGAGGAGATATGGAGCAGGAGGCTTCAACGTTTGTAGTTATATTGTGTTTCCACTGTGATGTATCTCTGTGATGTATGTGTTGTATTTGAGTTGTAGAATAGACAGACTTTTATAACTGTCTATCTTGTGTTGTTGTATCTGTGTAACTCTGATATGTAATTGACTATGTAATAGTTATGTTACATATTATATTTTGTTTCGTTCCGCTGTGATATTCTGATATAGTTGAGTTCTTTTCTTCTATCTATTCTATTTCTACCTCTTTCTTTCTTAATGATGATGCATCTTTCTATGGAGATAACGATGGGTCGTCACAAATGGAAACATATATTATTTCAACATATACTCTTTATAGCGGAAAATTTAAAATGCATTTATCCGAGTTTAACGTAACATGAACATGGACAATTATAAATATTTGTCCTTACAAGTGGGGAATACATAGTACATGAGTGTGGTGGAAATGGACAACAATCTTCAGAAGAATCTTCTTACCTTATGCGCCAAGTTCTTCCAAAATGCTCTAAATGGTACCTGACTACTAGGCTCCCTGAAAAAATATGGCAGCTAGAGTTTAAGGGAAAGAAAATAAACTCCGTGTCAGTCATAGGACTAGTCTGAGAAACTCAAAATACAAGTATTTAGAAAACAAAGGTTATCTCATAAGACCACGATGCACATAAACACAGAACAAGTTTTTACTTTATGATAACTTAAACATATCTACATGAAATCTAATGATATTATTTTTTAATGAAATTGTTTTGAAAACTTTTCAAATAAACATATTTAAATAGCCGAAATTTTTACATTATTAAATTCCAGCATAATAGGTTTATAATTAATCTGAAGGTACTTACCGGAGATTTGGAATTCTAAGTGAATAGCGAGGTAAGGGACTACCTCTCGTACAGTGCATCTCTAGAGGGATGCACCAAGGATCGACATCTTCGAAACCTTTGTGAATTAAGACAAGGCTACTCGTAGACCCATATGGTGGCGAATAACACCGACTGTGATATTTTTTACCTGACATCATAGTGGGCACAAAATAAATCTAGAAAGGTGATATCATACCATAATGGTAGTGAACCACTTAACCCTAATGCAATGAGGCTCGAGGTAAGTTTACCTTTCTTAGAACATTTTCACTTAAAATACCACATTGCCATTTCCAACAACACACTATTGATTTCCACAAAAGTACAACCTCTGAGCTCGTATGTCTCAAAGAAGAGTGTTAAGTATAAGAGGGATTACCTCCTACACCACCAAATAAATGTACGTTTGTACAGATCAATACGTTGTGATCTTGGAAATGCAAATGTGAGACATTTATCCATAAAAGTTGTCCAGGAATAGGACAAACCGAAAGCACTCTCCTAGCACATCCTGTCGGGAATTTCTCTTAGGATTAGTAGCGAGTAGTCCTTGTATACGAAGATCCCAGAATGAAGGGACCACTGCTATTTATTTATCTCGGAAGCTACTTGAAAATTATCAACAAGAAGTCCTTCCGTTGTGAAGATTCGAGCCTTCAACTTCATTGCCTTTAACATATCTTCACTTTCAAACTCATAAATTGGTTCGAAGTGGTTTTCGGATAGGAATCGCCCCAAATCCAACCCCGATTGCTTCAATCCAATCATCAATACAAAGATTTTAAGTAAATAAGTGCTTATCACTTGATTAATTACTTTTCTCTCTATCAAAAATATCTTTTAGAGATATATATCTTTAAAACATTTTTTGGGTATATACGGGATCATTAAACCAGTTTTATCAAATCTTTTTTTAATTAAAACCTCTTTAAATCTTGGAATAATTCCAAATCATTTCGTCCTTTACATAAGAAAATATGTAAAAATCATTTATTTAAATCTTTAACAAAGATCTCTTATTTCCAAATCATAACTTTTAAAACAGGTCCAAAACAATATTATTTAAGACATCGTTTACTGTATAACCCAAAAACAATTAATTTTAAGTAAGAGGATCCGTAAGAATTAAAATAATTCCAAACCATTTAGTTAAATCTCAATAAAATATTTCTTATTTCGAATACATATCTTTTTAATAGGTTGAAACCATGTTATCTAAGATGGTAAATCTAAATTAGTTAGTATTTGAGTAAAGTAGATCCATTGGAATTATACTAATTTTACTCAACATCTATTTTCGTATTCAACCATTACTATCCATCGAATAGTGGTGAAATCACCTTTTAAATTCACATGGATAGTACAGGTTCCCTCCTTGGAATTTAATATCAAGTATAAGAAGATTATCTCTATACAATCTAAGTTGTATTAAATTTAGAAAACATTAAATCTTTAATACTTGCCTCGCTTCCGACATTTCGACCTTATCTATTCCTCACCAAGGAAAAAGGCCAGATGGACCAGGGCACTAGTTGCTCCTGAACTTCTCCTTAGTTTAAACACCTCATATTCGGATCTCGCGAATAGAAAATCCAATCTACTCATCGGCTTTTAGAGCCAGGATAAAATTACTTGATTATAACAGCTTTACTTTAAATCATTTAAACTTTTTAAATTAAAAGACCTTTAAATAATATTTAATTGTTTATTTGAAATATTTATAAAATATTTGGGAAATAATACTTAAGTTTAGAATCATATTACAAAAGTTATTAAAAGTGCTGCGAATAATGCTTTTAAGGCTTATTTGATCAAAACAACTTTTCTATTATTTAGAAATCCATTTTTATAACTCAAATATCTTTTAAAACATTTTAAAATATTTATAGAATTATACCATATTTTTAAAGAATAAAAAGATATCATTTATAAAAAAAATATCGCTTTGGTTTCCAAACTGTCAAACCGCGATTATTTTGAAAACTTGTTTCGCTCATATTTCAAAATCTACTAAAAGAAATATTGATCATTTTATTTTGTTTGAAAAATATGATTATAAGAGTATGGAAAATTCTTATTCCAAAGGATTCCGACTTCAACTCCACTCTACAAATGGGTTAAACTACGGTGCGAAATCTCGAACTATCGGTACCCGACGTGCCTATTTTAGATTTAATTTTCATAACATGTCAAAACTTCACTAAATTGGATACTGGTGTTTATAAAATAGTTATAAACCATTTTAAATCATTTTAAAGAGTTTTAACAATCTCATATACAACATTTCATTTATTAAAGGAAAGTGATTTCCATTGTATTAAACCTGAATCATTTCAACATTAAAATAAACATATAATCAACCTCGAAATTTGATGATCAAACATAGTAAACATCCATTGTAATCATATCACATCATACATACATAAATACATAAATACATACATACATACATACATAGATACATACATACATACATACATACATACATACATACATACATACATATATATATATATATATATATACACTCATCTTCATTCGTTTCTAACTTCTCGAAAATACGCTATAGTTTCGCTATAATAAATTAAATCCTACGAAATCAAGCCTAGGACCTTGAAAAGGGCGACCCATGCTTGAAGAGGTGGATGCTTGGCCTTGATTATAAGAGGTGATAGTCGTGGGGTTTGAGTAAACAAAGGAGGTGATTTGCTTTTGTTTTGAAGTGGATTGCTTGTGCATATATGCTTATTTAAATTTAGTTTCTTTTTGCAACACTTTTCTTCATAATTTCCTTAAGGTAGGAAGCCATGGAAAAGCTTAAGCTTGAGGAAGAAGATGAATTGAATATTGTGTAAAATTATGAAGAGAATAGTGGGTATTTATAGAGAAAAATTTGGAAATAAATATCTAAATGCATAATTACACATTTTCCCCCGCCCACAGCCCCTCAATCTCTTCCAAACATACGACAATCCACTGCCCTCGTGACTCCATGTGTGTGACGATGATGGTGTGTAAGTGAGTTGATGTTTGCTTTTTAGGGTAGAAAATATCTTTTGTGTATATATATATATATATACACACTTTTTACTACATGTAAATTCTAATGTAAATGGTAACTATATTTGTATGTATATATGCTCATGTATATGTTAGGGTGTGTATGTTAGAGATGTGTTCAAGTGATATAAACAAGGTTGTAACAACTTTCAACAACTTCCGTTCGTTAGACCGTTGAAAATCGAGAAGCTGATTCCTGGTCATATTTTCACTTATAAATTGATTTATACATAAATGGAAGAGAAATTTGAAAACTAATTTCTTATTATTTTAAACTAATTAAAATGATCATGTCTAATTTATAAAACCATATAGTTAAATATTAAACAATCGTTTACAAAAAGTGTTGTTATATCGATAAAGCTTTACAAATTTTATTATATTTTCAAGTCAATTATATCTTTTTATAAAACTATTATAAATGGTTTATTATCCCTTCATAACTTATTGAGATGAATTTGTATTATTTAAAAACAATTGTTAAATAACTATAATAATTATTAAACCATTAAATCTCAATTTAAATTTATAAATCAATTATTAAATATGATGCCATTATTAATGATGCTATAAATACATTTTATTTCCAAAAATAAAATAAATTATTTTATTTATTTTCCTTTATAAATGGATAAATAGATGAATCTATACAGCTCCGCACACGAATTCTGATAATTGTAGAGTTGTTTATCGATAAAAACGGTTTATGGTCATCTTATTGATATTTTTCCAACGTATATATTTTTGTAAATACTTGTTCAAAATAAGATTATCACCATTATTTATCGTTCAAGACAACATAATCTATGTCAAAAAACTTATATTTGAATATTCTAAAAATAAATATAATTTATTAAAGTGATAATTTGTGGGTCATTATATAGTACGTACAAATAGTAGGACAAATGTGAGATATCACCATGGTTTATATTCAGATAAGTAGAATTCATTCAATTAGTACCAAATCGATCATGCTATCATTCTCCTCTAAAATTATATATTATTGTCTTATATAGAACATATATGTTAAATAGTATATATTTAAATAACAATTATTATAAAAACCTTCTAAATGTTAATTCTATATGCTCAAGTTACTCCAAAATAGTCTCGAGATGGATTGAAGATCTGAGATGTCAATCTGAGTTGTACAACCCAGATACACTCATAGCATTCGAGATATCGTCTGGAATGAGATATTATATGTTGAGACCAAATGCGATCGAAATTCAAGATTTAAAACCTTGGGCATAGTAGAGGATATCCTAGTAGAAGGACCGCTCTAATAAGAAGTATTAAGTGGTTGAAAGGATTCTGTGTAATGTATGCTAGATAGTTATTAGTAAGGAGTCCACCTTAGGATTATAGGTCGTAAATGAGGTGGACCTGCCTTATATAAGGTAGTAAATGTTCAAAGTCTTCCCAATTCCTATTAAAAGGTATCGAGTGACTTTGATGTTGTTATCCGGCATTTTGATCCGCCTATATCCAAACTAACTGGATAAGTTAGAACCAACTGTCATCAAGGCCAGTAGCCCAAAGAGATGATTGCGAGGTCCAAAAGTTAAGTGTTCGCACTAATGTGAAGCGATGATCAACCGAGATAAAGAGATAGACTATTTAGAATATTCTAAGTATGATTAGTATTTCCCCAAGGCAGGGGATCGATGCCTTCCCTTCTCCCTTCCCATAGAGGATTAGTACATATCCTTAATTTTTTGTCCCAATTGGGTGAGATTGATATAGAGCGACAAGGAAGGCCATACGAGGCTATATTTCAAATCTCATGTCGTTTGGAGTTTGTGTGCTCAAGTTATGGGCAAATTATTTCACCTAAGAAAGGGATTGGTATAAAAGGGATCATATAAAAAGGATCAGCATATTTCAGCCAAGCAATTGCAAGTCAATGGAAAACAATCAATATCTCAAGATTTATAAGTCCAATGCATATGAAATTTTAGGAACAAGATATGGGGACCCTAGGGAGCCTTTCGTATGGATCGTACCTTAAAAAGATGAAGAGAGAGCGATCGGGACTCTTCCCTCAATAGGGATCGGCTAGAATCAGGAGACAACTCTTAATGCACTAAAGATCGAGCAATAATTCAAGTTCTACTCATCCAATTGGCACAAAACTTAGAGAACAAGCTTACTACAACATGTGGAACACCCTATAGGGATCGCACATCAAATAGGATAATTTGGTGGGATCGACCCCTATCAAGAGGCCAGTATATTATGTTAGCAAAAGATTGACAAGTGTGAGAGAAACTACCCGAAGCTGTAAAAGATCACATATTGCTTATTGATTGCATCATGAAAGCTTCGCCCTTACTTCCAAGATCACTCCACCAACATCCATACCAACTAACCATTACGACGGGTCCTACAACGACCTAAGACGTCTAGAAGGTTACTCAAATGGAATATTTGGCTAAGCTAATTTGATATCTCCCTCGGAGAGCTATCCAGGGACATACATTGGTAGACTTCATATCTGAATTCACTGCACTAGACGACTCTCCGAAGAGAAATGGAGAACCGACCAACCGACGGAAAATGTACATGGATAGAGCATCTAACGATCGGTGTTTTAGTGCCAGAGCCATATTAGTGACTCCTAAGGAATGACCTATCTGTTACAAATAACAAACGCGAGTATGAAGCCTTGATCGCCGGCCCCAATCCTGCCAGAGAACTAGGAGTAAAATCTTAATAATTCTTTTGTGATTCCCGATTAATAGTATGCAAAGTCAGGGCAGATTATCGGGCTAGGGGCAGCAATTTGCTCCTTATCTCGACTGGGTCTTAGAGCCACTAGTAGACTTTGAGTACTACACCATTACACACGTACCTTGGGATCAAAACAAAGAATCATGGGCAAAGTTTCCTAGCACCAGGGATGCATAACAAATGGGTTTGGTTCGAGTTGAAGTACTAGATGTTCCGAGCATAAACTAGATGGAAATTGACTGGGTACTAGAGGCAGAGCCTGTGAAGGGGTCGTGGATGACTACGATTAAAGATTATCCACAACGAGGGATCCTTCTCAGATGGAGGAATGAAAAATAACCATTCCTCCACAAAGCATCATGCTACATCATCCAAGAAGGAGTCATGTATAAAAAGGGTTTCTCTATTCCCCTGCTTCGCTGTATCATCCATGATGAAATCAAACGAGTTTAGAGAGAAGTCCATGAAGGAAAAGTGGTGATCACACTGGGGGCCAAACTTTGGCAAAGAAAAATACTCTGCTACATGTATTACTAGCCAACTATCAATCAAGATGCAGCTGATCACACTAGATAATGCGACAAGTGCTAGTTGTTTGTAAAAATTCAAAGAGCCATGCCGATAGAAATTACTCAAATGGTCAGTTCATAGCCGTTTGCCACTTGGAGTACTGACATCATCGACTCCTTACTGATTACTTAAAGTGGTGCGAAATATGTCATCGTAGTAGTGGATTACTTCACCAAATGGGCTGAAGCTAAATCTTTAGCCGCGATCACAATAAAAAATGTTCAATTCAAAGACTTCTGCTATCGGCATCATATTAAGAAATGATTCGCGGCAGTTGCTCACCCTCAAGATTATGGACAGTCGAAGCCCTTAACAAAATCAAAATGTCCATTCTGAAGAGGCATTTGGAAAAGGCTGGAGGCAAGTGGGTCGATGACTCCCATTGGCATTATGGGCATACAAAACCACCTACGGGTCTACGACTGGCCATACTCCATTCACCCTTGTTTACAACTTCAAGGCCATCATTTTTGTAGAACTTTTCTCATCGAGTGACTTATTGTGACCTCTATTTTATTATAAAAATAATGTAAACAAGGAATTGCAATCCAATTGCATGTAAACTGTAAGGAATTGTTGATGACCTGAAAGAATACAAACGCATCCGGGAGCCAATGACAAGAACATATACTTGAACATGCACGTGTATATTCTAAAAATTCAATTTTTAAAATCAATGGAAATTGAATTCTCACCTAAAGATTTCAAGTCCGAATTGGGTCAGATAGCCAAAGCTTACTAGCCCCATAGAACCGGGTATAGATAGCCACTAATGGAATATAATCCTGAAGTTATGCTATTGGAAATTGACTAAGCGTCATGACGATCAACAAGAGATATGACACTTTGGAAAAATAATTCAACGGAAGGATAACGACTATTTAGAAAACTGAATGGATTTTTTTTCGATGACTCCAACTTGCCTCGATTCAAAGAACGTCATGTTCGACACAAGACGTGCATTAGGTGAAAGTATTATCCGACATTTTGACACGGCTATATCTGGACTAACTGGACAAGATAGACTCGACTGTCATCAAGGCCGGTAGTCCAAAGAGATGATTGAGAGTTCTAAATATCAAGTGCAGGCACTAATGTGAAGCGATGATCGATCGATACAAAGAGAGAGACTCTTTAGAATATTCAAAGTACGAATTAGTACCTCCCTTGGGGCAGGGGATTGGTGTCTTTCCCTTTTCCTCTCCCTAGGGGATCAGTACATATCCTCAATTTTTGTCCCAATTGAGTGAAATCAATATAGAGTGATAAGGAAGGCCCCACTAGGCTATATTTCAAATCTCAAGTCGTTTGGAATTTGTATGCTCAAGTTAAAGGAAAATTACTTCACCTAAGAAAGGGATGGTATAAAAGTGATCGTAAAAAAGGGATCGGCATATTTCAACCAAGCAAGTGCAAGTCCATAGAAGACAATCAATATCTCAAGATCCATGAGTCCAATGCATACGAAATTTGAGGAACAAGATATGAGGAACCTAAGGAGCCTAATATAAGGATCATGCCTTAAAAGGATGAAGAGAAAGGGGTCGCCCCACTTCCCTCAATAAGGATCGGCTAGAATCAAGAGACAACTCACATTGCACCAAAGATCAAGCAAAAACTCAAGTTCTACTCATCTAACTGAAATGAAACTTGGAGCACAAGCTTAATACAACATATGGAACACGCTATAAGGACCATACATTAGATACTCTAAAGGGATTGGTCCCTATCCCTCCAAAGGGATCTGTTGAATAAGAATACGTGCAACGCCACTTTATGGAAATTGCAATATCACACAAACCGCAAGTCAGAATGGCATGAAATTTTAAAGAAAAGTAGTTAACATCATGGAGAACCCCTAGAGAGATCACATCCTAGTTTGACATAACAATAGGGGTCGGGGTTGATTGTGGGTCCTAATGGGCCTTAAAATTCTTGCATAACCTCGTCTTGGCCTGGATGTTCTTCTGCCAAAATTTTAGCCCGATTCATGCTCATCTTCCTTTATAAATACAGCATGAATGACATTAGAAAAGGGATCCTTCTTTCGGCTATCAAGGCTCTTCCATTTCTATTTTTCATTCTTGTACTAATGGATCCCAGCTGATCCAAACATTCTTATAATCATAATCAAGTGAAAGATCAATAAAAATATAAAGTGGATGTAGGCCAAGATTGCTAAACCACTATAAAAATCTATGTGTTCATTCATGATTTTTGCTCAATTTTAATTTCATTCTTCATTTAAACTCTACTAGACTCTATTGGGCGTTGATGCCCTTTTTGACTTCAACAGGTACTCTCTCTTGCATTGATAGGACATTATTTACAGTAGATATGGGTTATTCGGTTGATAGCAAGTTATATGAGCCTATATTTGGAAAGCCTTTTATGTAAGCCTTCGGGCTTACATTTGGAAAGACTTATGTTGTAGGTAGAAAATGCAAGACATATTCTTATTTAATTATACTACTCAAATACTAATATTAACAATTAAAATTATTATTCACTAGACATATTTTGTTATGACTCCCTCCTTATTACAACAGGTGTTAGAAAAGATAATAGGGAAAAAGGCAAAGGCATGGAGAAAACTTTTGGCGGCTTACCTATTTATCTACTTATGTTATTTTCTGAAGTACCATTAATGTATGATGATGTATTTTAAAAATACTATACTACCAGATATTTGGTGATATTGTGCTTTGTTTTATGAAAATTGGATTTTTATCTGTTATTATATTTTATTCTTCTGCTATGAGTTTTGAAAGAGTCGATAAATAGCACTATATTGTTATTTTTAAAAACTAACTGAAAGTGTGCTATGGATCGTGTAATATGGATATATGATAATACAGAGTATAATGATGATAATAATACTGTAAATAGTGTGGAATAAAAAGCAGTATAGTAAAATGACACCAGATATTTTGATTCTGATTCGGAGCACCATCCTACGTCCAGTCCCAGTATCCTTCTGGAATTTCACTAAAACAACAACCCTCACTTAACCCGGATAAATAGGTCTATACAACCTTGAGCAGACAAATAGGGACCTGAGCAGCAGAATATGATTGCGCCTCAACAGCCGAAGAGGACTTCACTCGCATGAGCAGCGGAACATGACTTCAACAATTACAGAAAATAGTTTAGACTTATGTGTGTTCTAATAACATGGATTTGTCACTTGTAGTACACCCTTCCTATAATTTTCTCCTCAAGTATAAATATATATATATATATATATTTGAAGTATATGAAGAATAGAAAGGTATAGTATTGCTTTAATGCAGAATAATTGAAAGTACAATAGCAAATAGATTTCAGAAAGTTAGATTTGAGAAATAAGAGAATTCGATTGTAATTTAGTGATTTGGAATGAACTTGGAGTTTTTATTTATAAAGGTTAGGAAGTAGAGATTGTTGGTGAAGAGTTTGATTGAAGTGTTGCGTCCAATCTTTTCGTAGAGGTTTGTTTCTCTTCACAGAAAGTTATGTCTTTTCGAAAAGTAGCTGTTATAAAAATTCAGTCAACCGAGCCTCTAGGCCAGTCGACTGAATATTCAAAGTAATTTTTGAATTTAAATTCATATATCTATGTATCTGTGCATGCTGCACAAAATTTCCAGTGTCAGTCGACTGGTTCAGAGGGTCAGTTAACTGACCTGGTTAAATTTGTGCAGTATGCACAATTTACATTGGTATATTAATTTTTATAACTTTAAATCACTTTTATAATTTAAATATATGATTATATATGTATAAAATATTTGATAAATATAATGATTAAATATATAAGCTAATATATATGTAATCGAGGAGAGATTTTAACAATATTGACCTATGACTTAAAAAGCAAAATACCATAGTTGATGCATCGGTTTTAAGTCTTGTCTCCTTGTCTCTTTTTATCGTAGCAGTCATTAAATCTGTATGTTGTAGTGATAGCTTCGTGTCATGAATCAAAACCAAGTCTCAACATTCTCCTCCTTTTTGGTCGATGACAACCTGTAAATAGATATAGATTTCGACTGCATTTATATATATATATATATAACATAAATACTTACTCCCCTTGAATCTTTGACGCTCTATATCCTGCATTCTTATTATTAGTAATAATATTATACCATTTCTCCCCCTTTGTCATCGACAAAAAGGAATAAGTAATATGAAGTTATGATGTCATAGATAATACGAAATCAAATCATTCATACATTAAACTTACATAATCCAGAATGTTTGAAATAAATAAAACATAGTGGCCATTTAGTATAAGCCATACGAAAATGAAAACTAATAAAAAAGATAATCCTCTTAAGCCATTGGTTGCTTACCCCTACCACTATGTGATGTCTGACCAGTACTATCGCCTTCATCTCCATCATCATCGCTACTGCTTGCTTGATCGTCATTAGAAGAAGACCAAGTAAAGACGGGCTACTTACACGAATCGCCTATAGTAGCCACAGATGTCCTGGAAGAGCATGAGATAGCTTGCTATAATTTGGTAAAAATCCTTTGACCTTATCAAGCTTCTTGTCAACTTTGATGATGTTGGATTGTAGAATTTTTTTTATTACGGCAAATTATAGAGATGGATTCACGTGGTTGAAGACCCAAATTCGGAATCATAATTTCTTCTTGTTAATGACGAGTCGATCTTTGACGAGATGGTCCTTGAGATGGCTCGTCATGTTGTTATGGTTGGTCTTGGGCTAATTGCCTTTGGGTCCATTCTTCATAAGATATGATATGAGGGGTTCTAGCAACTGGTAGTTTCATCAAGGATAAAGTCTGAGAGTTCAAACATCCAATGGTAGAAATCGGTGAATCCGGTTCCGGAATCTCACAAGCTTTTAGAAGACGCATAATATATTCGCCGTAGTAGATTATATTCATTCTACCTTTGTTGAAGCATAAAAATTCGTCAAGAATTAAACAAAGCCAGTTGACTTTAATGTTTCCAAAGATAGCATATAAAGCTTAAAAGTTATTTTCGTAGACAAGTTTATAACTTCCGATTCTAGGAGTTATGGTTTTCATTAGAGCGCGATGAATAATTCATGCCTTTGGTCATAGAGACATGGATTTGAGTTGACGCATGTCGTCTTCTACAAACAAATGACTTATATTGTCACGAACAACCAAATCACAATCAAAAGTGGCCAATTCCACACCATCATTTTCTGTTTGCAAAGTATGAGCCATGCGGTCTAAAGAGAAAAGGATGGGTTTCCCACATACTAGACTCCATACATAGTCTTGTTGATTTGGAACGTTTTGGTGACCCAAATTTAAGTTCGCATAGAACAATTTCACCAGTATTTGGTTGATTTTGTGTTTGTTATCATCAATGTTAAATAACGACTCCAAATTACTCCTTCAAGCTAACTCTTGGATGTGGTATGGAGAGAAATCGGGAAATTTAACAAATGAACCTTCGAAAATCCTTGAGTCTTGCATTTTTCCCCACCTCCTAATTACGGTGTTATTAAAATAGCCATATTTGAATTTGTTCGTTTGACAGAGGTTGAGAAGATGAGGAAGCTTGTCCCTTTCATTTAGGAGCCATGGATTTAATTTTGGAAGAATAAAAATGGAGTTTTTGAATGGTTAGGGTTTTGGAAAATTTTGAAATCTGAAGTGGTAATGGGTTAGGAAGGTAAAGTGGAAGATAAAAGGAGTAAAGTGGGTAGGTAAAAGTAAAAAAGTGACTCAGATCTACAGCTCAGTCGACTGGCCCATGGCTTCAGTCGACTAAAGATGAAGGTCAAAAATTTTCTACCTTCTTCTCCGGTCGACGGAGGCCTGAGACAATCGACTGGCCATGTATATATAAAAAATTATGTTGCCGTGTTAGTCGACTGACCACCTGGTCTAGTTGACTGACCTGGAGAATTTTCTTCAGCGGATTTTATTTTGCTGTGAAATGTTAATATTTTCTATATGTGAATGTTGTAAGTTCTACTATTTAATATAAATAGTTGTTATTTTGATTAATGAATCCAGAAATAAATTTATTCCAAGAATAACGAAAACATACATATATAGAGAATTTATTTGAAAATACAACAAATTATAATGACAACTACGATTATTTCGAGGGGCTAGGCGTCTTGTATCCTTTAAGTTGCTTGAGATGAGCATTTGAATCTTCGTTGCGATCCCACGAATTCGGTGAGTATGGTGGTCGCGGCAGAGAGACGAAATCGATGGTCGTATGATAGGCAAAACGGTATGTTCGTCTATCGTATGTGACGATTCCCCATAGAACTTCATAGCGATGTGTTCAATTATTCCTATCCGTCTGGAGTTTATCTTTCATTCGTAGTGCGTTTCACATTGTAGCATTAGTGATTCTTGCTGATAATGGTGCAGATTATCTATTTTTGCTTCGTGTTCGAAGAAATGTCAATCGTCTTCTTTCCCTTCTTCTTATCCGGAGTATGTCCATTGTGATAGACAGATGATGGTGAAATTATGATCCGGAGTTTTTGGAGAGTTGTTTGAGGCAATAATTTCGATAGAGTCCGTGGAAGAGGAGGTTGACATTCTTAAAAAATAGTTATTTATAAAAGCTTTACTTCCGTTTGAGAGGAAAATGAATGAAGACTTTACTGCAATTTGAGAGGAAAACGAATGAAGGCTTTACTTCAGTTTGATTGCATAGAAGATGGAGTATGCATCTATTTGTAGGCTAAGTTTAGGAAAAAAAGGATAGAATTGAGTGGATTATAATGAATTTATCCAAGAAGTATGGAAATACGTTAGCTTTTCTGTTGGCTGATTTATTTTGTGTAATTTTAATGTTTATAAAAATAGTAATGTATATTCACAAAGTTAAATGTGACATGTATTGTAGTATATATTATTGTCTCCATATAATAAAATGGCCATATTAAACTATAATAGAAAACATCAATAGTTCAGGTGGTTAAGACACTTAGGCTATTCATAGCAGGTCACTGGTTCGAGTCTTAGCATGTTCAGAATTTTGAATTTTTGTATAAAAAAATTTATTTTGAGTTTTTAGTAAATTTTTATATTTTATTTATATATCTTTAATTGACATTATACCAAGCTTACGATGCAATTTTATAAATGTATTTTCTAACAATGGTTTAGTAAAAATATCGGCTAATTGATTTTCTGATGGTACGTAGTCTAGATTTATCACTTCATTTTCTATATTATCGCGTAAAAAATAATGTCTAATATCTATATGTTTAGTTCTTTAGTGATTTACAGGATTTTTAGATATATTTATAGCACTAGAATTATTGCAGTAAATTGTTGATTTTGATAGATTGATTCCAAAATCTTTAAGTATTTGTTGCATATAAATTACTTGTATGCAAGCTAGTGCCATGGAAATGTATTCTGCTTCACAAGTTGATAAAGAGACGCAGTTTTGTTTCTTACTAAACCATGATATTAAAGATTTACCAATGAAGTGACATGTACCGTCTGTACTTTTTCTATTCGTTCCTGATCCTCCAAAATCAGTATCTCTGCATGATCCTAATTCGAACGAGCACTCTTTTGGATAGAAAAGTCCGAAATTTGTAGTTCTATTAAGATAGCATAGTATATACGGCACGTACATGTGATTCTTTCAAGTCAGATTGAAATCGTGCACATAAGCACACACTCATCATAATATCTGGTCTGCTTGTGTTAGATAAAGTAGTGATCCTATCATACTACGATATAGTTTTTGGTCTACACTTTTGTCGTTTTCATCTTTATCAAGATGTGTTGTTGTGCTCATAGGTTTTGGTTTGGCAGAAGTGTTTTCCATTCCAAAACGTTTGTTAAGATTATTACAGTATTTTTCTTGATTAATAAAAATTCCAATTGAAACTTTTTTATTTGAAGTCCTAGAAAATATGATAATTCTCCCATAGGGGACATTTCAAAATCTCTAGTCATTATTTCAGAATATTCATTACATAATTAATTATTAGTTGAGCCAAATATAATGTCATCGACATATATTTGCACTATTAATATATCATTTTTCAAATGTTTAATAAATAAAGTTTGATCTAATTTTCCTATTTCGAATCCAGAATTAATTAGATAGCTTTTTAGGCGTTCATACCAAGCACGTGCCACTTGCTATAAACCATATAAAGCTTTCTTAAGTTTATATACATGATCTGAATATTTCTCATAAATAAATAAAGGAGGTTGTTCAACATAAACGTTTTCTTTAATATATCCATTTAAAAAGGAACTTTTAACATCCATTTGACATAGTTTAAAGTTATTAAAACATGCGTATGTCAATAAAATTCGAACTGCTTCTAGTCTAGCAACTGGAGCAAACGTTTCTTCGTAGTCTTTTCCTTCTTCCTGGTTATATCCTTGTGTTACAAGTCTTGCTTTGTTTCTAGTTATATTACCTAGTTCGTCTGCTTTATTTTTATAAACCCATTGTTCCTATAACAGTCTGATCGGTTGGTTTGGGTACTAGTTCCCAAACTTTATTTCGTTCAAACTGATTTAATTCTTTTTGCAAAGCAATAATCCAATTTTCATCGGATGATGCTTCCTTAGTATTTTTAGGTTCTATAGTAGAGAGAAAAGCCACATTACCCATTAAATTTAGTTAATTTCTAGTTCGAACATTTGAATTTATTTCTCCAATTATATTCTTTGTAGGATGATTTCTTAAAACGCTTCGAGGAGATGTTATTGTATTAGTAGTATTTCTGTTTTCTAAATTATTAACAATATTTTCATTTTCTCTAGAATTATAAACGATATCGTCACCATTTCTTGAATTGTTTATTATTATATTTTTTTTATTGTTATTAAGTAAGTCATTGTTACTATTTGTATTAGAAACAAGTTTAGAGTTTTCATTAAAAGATACATGGAGTGATTCTTCGATAGTATTAATTCGTTTATTAAAAATTCGATAGGCTTTGCTTCGATTCGAATATCCATGAAATATTCCTTCGTCACATTTTGAATCAAATTTGCCAAGCTGATCTTTGGTATTTAATATAAAACATTCTGATCCAAATTTTTTAAAATGAGATATGTTTGGTTTTCTACCGTTAAAAAGTTCATACGGAGTATTTTTGGTGAGAGGTCTAATAGTAACACGATTCGAAACATAACAATCAGTTGTAACAACTTCTACCCAAAATTGTTTTGGTAACGTGCTTTCATTTAGTAAAGTTTTTGCACATTCTTGTAGAGTTCAATTCTTTCGTTCTACAACTCCATTTTGTTGTGCAGTTCTAGAAAACGAAAAGTTATGAAATATTCCTTTCTTTTTACAATAATTATCAAACTGTATATTTTCAAATTCACCTCTGTGGTCGCTTCTAATATTTTTAATTTTAATACCTTTTGAATTTTGAATTTTTTTTAACAATTTTTTTGAAACTATCAAAGGTATCGCTTTTATTTTTCATAAAGATAGTCCATGTATATCTAGAAAAATCATCAATTATTACAAATACATACTTATTATGATTTATGGATTGAACTTGGGTAGGGCCAAATAAGTCCATATGAAGTAACTCGAGTGGTTGTAATGTCAAAATAACTTCCTTTGATTTAAACGAAGATTTAGTTAATTTTACCTAATTGACATGAGTCACATATGTCATTAACTTTGAAATTCATATTTGGTAAACCTTTTACAAGATTATTTCTAGAAATTTTATTTATATTTTTGAAATTGATATGTCGGAATCATTTGTGCCATATCCAGGGATCATTTCCTTTAGCTATTGAACACATATCCGAGTTATGATTAACCTTCATATTCAAAACGTAAATGTTTTTATCTCTATTTCCTTTGAAAATAAGATTTGGATTCTGATCAAGAATACTGCATTTATTTTCGAAAAATGATATTTTAAAACCCTTATTGCATAATTGACTTATACTTAATAGATTATGTTTTATATTCTTAACTAATAAAACATTTGCAACAAGAGGTAAATTAGATGTACCTTAATTGCTCACATCGCCTTTGTCGATTGTATATCCCTTGGAATTATCTCTAAAAGTGACAGAACCTCCATCTGAGTATGTAATATTTATCAGCATATCTTTGTCTCCTGTCATGTGTTTTGAGCAACCACTTACGAGTATCCATTTTCCTCTTTTCTTGAGAGGGACCTGCAAAAAATATGAGATAACGTTGGTACCTACCTTTTTAATAGGGTCCTAAGAGTTAGGTCTTAGGAAACCAAACCCAAGTGGGTTTAGTATCCCTTTTATAAATGTAATTTTTATTATTATGAACATCTTTTATAAATGAACTAATATACTTTTTCTTTATTAACTTGTTGTTAGTTTTAGATACCCATATATTTATAGTTTTAGAAACTAGTCTTTTTGAAGATATGGGTGTTTTATCATACTTAACTTTGTTTAAATTACTAGATTGTGAATCCTTGATTTTCTTCTTATATCCTAAACCATTTTGATTACTAATATTGTGAATTCTCAATAATTCTAGATAGATTTTCTCTTCCTTTATTAAAATTTGAAGCATTTTTAGTGATTCCATCCAGTTTGGTCTCTTTAGACTTGAATTTTCTAATTCTACCATTTTAATATTAGTTTTTAAAACATGATTTTCAGAAACATGACTATCATTCTTTTCTTTTTGAGTTTTAATTTCTTGACTCGGTAATATAAGTTGAGAATTAACATTTGAAAGAGATTCCTGAGTTTTCTCAAGTTCTTCTTCCAATATTTTCTTCTCGTCTTTAAGCATGTCCCTTTTGAATTCTGCTTGTTCTGATTTTCTACAACTTCTTTATATTTTCTTTTGAGCCTTTTTAAAGTACATAATAATTCAGAATTTATTTCTATCATATCATCAAAAGTTAAATCACTAACCTTATTAGCTTTAGCCATAAAACATATGTTAGCTTGTTCATTATCACTGTCGCTTTCACTTCTTAAAGAAGAAGAGGAGGAATCTGAATCATCCCATGTGACTGAAAAAGCTTTTCTTTTGAATTTGTCCTTCCTTTTATTTCGATATTCTTTCTTTTGATCTGGACAGTCCTTTTGCATATGCCTTTTTTGTGAAAGTTAAAACATTCCATAACAGATAAAGACAGTGGTTTATTGCTGTTTGAACTTCTCTTGCCATTATTTCTGTTTCCTTTTCTATATTCCAAGAATTTCTTGAAGTTTTTGGCAATAAAGACTAGGTCGTCTTTGTTTGAATCTGATTCATCTTGTTCTGCGTGAAATGCTATATTCTTTTTATCTTGAGCTTGAACTCTTTTAGCCTGCAAATTCACTTCATAAGACATTAGATTTCCTATTCACTCTTCTAGAGTTATTTTGGAAATATCGTTCGCTTCTTCAATAGCGAGAACTTTTCTTTCCTATTCTTCCATTAAAGAGTTAAGGATTTTGGATACAATATAAAAGTCTGAATATTTTTCTCCTAATCCTACTAATGAATGATAGATATCCTGAAATCTTGAGTACATGTCATTGATAGATTCATTTTCTTTCATTCCAAAGTTTTAAAACTGACTTTTGAGCATGGATATTTTTCTTTGTTTGACCATGTTGGTTCCTTCGTGTGAAACTTTGAGTGTATGCCATGTTTCATATGCAGTATTTCACATGCTAACACGGTTAAACTCATTTTTATCTAAGGCACAAAACAACATATTCATAGATTTTGCATTAGCGGTGGCATCTAATTTCTGTGTATTTGACCAAGTGGAATATTCTTCAGTAAGAATAGTATATTCTGTTCGTGTGGCCCAATAGATATAATTTATGCCATTAAATAGTAGTGGACGTGCAGTGGATTGTCCTTGTATGAAGCTAGTGTTAATGCTAGTGTTAGTGCGAGTGTCAGTGTCCATATTATTAGATTATCAGATAACTGTGTTACGGTTATATGATGACCAGGATTTGATACCAAATGAAAGTGTGCTATGGATCATATAATGTAGATATATGATAATACTTTAAATAGTGGGGAATAAGAAGCATTATAGTAAAATGACACTAGAAACTTTTATACTGGTTTGGAGCACCGTCCTACGTCTAGTCCCAGAATCCTTCTAAAATTTCACTAAAACAACAACCCTCACTTAACCCGGAGGAACAAATATATACACCCCTAAGCAGCTGAACAGGGACTTGAGCAGTAGAACAGGATCTCGCCTCAATAGTCGAAGAAGACTTCACTCGCCTGAGCAGCAGAACATGACTTCAACAATTACAAAAAATAGTTTTGACTTATGTGTGTTCTGATAACACGGATTTGTCACTTGTAGTACACCCTTCCTATAATCTTCTCCTCGAGTGTGTGTATATATATATATATTTGAAGTATATAAAGAATAGAAAGGTACATTATTGCTTTAATGCGGAATAATTGTAAGTATGATAGCAAATAGATTTCAGAAAGTTAGATCAAAGAAATAAGAGAATTCGATTGTAATTCAGTGATTTGAAATGAAGTTGGAGTTTGTATTATAAAGGTTAGGAAGTAGCGACTGTTGGTGAAGAGTTTCGATTGAAGTGTTGCATCCAATCTTTTCGTAGAGGTTCATATCTCTTCACAGAAAGTCGTGTCTATTCGAAAAGTGGCTGTTATAGAAATTCAGTCAATTGAGCCTCTGGGTTAGTCGACTGAATATTCAAAGTAATTTTTGATTTTAAATTCGCATAACTATGTATCTGTGCATGCTGCATAAAATTCCCAGTGTCAGTCGACTGATTCAGAGGGTCAGCCACTGATCTGGTTAAATTCGTGCAGTATGCACAATTTACATAGGTAGATTAATTTTTATAACTTTCAATCACTTTTACAATTTAAGTGTATGCTTATATATGTATAAAATATTGGATAAATATAATGATTAAATATATAAGCTAATATATACGTAATCGAGGAGAGATTTTAACAATATTGACCTATGACTTAAAAAACAAAATACCATAGTTGATGCACCGGTTTTAAGTCTTGTCTCCTTGTCTCTTTTTGTCGTAACAGTGGTCAAATTTGTATATTGTAGTGATAGCTTCACGTCATGAATAAAAACCAAGTCTCAACACTAACTACCAGCTTTAAGATGTTTCTAAATTTCGATGGGCCTTTTTAGGGTCAAAATCTAGGCCCATTTTGAGATGTGCTGTTGCATTTGGTATCAGAGCTTAGGTTATCCGATCAATAGGGGAAAATATATGTATAAGTGATGTATTTGTTATTTTTGAAAAGTATTTTTCAAAACTCTACTATTTATAAGTATATATACTAATTTTGAAGATATGCCTAACTCTATAAATTCCAATTATAGAGGTAATTATGACCATATTCCAAAAGGATAAGCAAAGTGACTATGAGTTGGAAAAATAAACAGGCTTAAATTTATACTCTTTCTCTAATTACCCATGGGACAAAGGTCATATCGTAGGAAGTGGACCAAGAAGAGCATGAGCGTGACATATGAAGGCACCCCAAAAGCCGAATTGTACTTGATTCTTCGTTGTCCTAGACTTCCTTGTAAGTGTGAACTCTATAAGCATACTACATGTCGATGTTCACATTAGGTTTAGTGGGAATATTTACATAAATTGCCTAATAGATACTAGGGATAGTAAATGCGGATGGAATAGATAGAAGTTCCAAAATTTATATGGAAATTAATGTGGAATAAATAGATAGTTATAAGAATTTAATAAGGATATAAATGGACTAATTAAAAAAATTATTAGGGTAGTTATAGGGAGATAAGGAATGGATAATGGGTGCAATTTGAATAAATAATTGTTTTTAGGGAACATCCATTAAGACAATGCCCATTCAGTACGGACAAAGTGATATTTATGGAAATAATAAATAAATTGTTAGGTAATAATTATAAGGTAGAACGTTGCAAATAACCGAAAGTAAGGAATGAAGCAAGATGCAAAGAAGTAAAGCAAGTTCCCACAGGAAGATAATTAGATTTTTATGGAGATTCAGTAGGGAAGATGGAAGGTTTAATAGAAAGGACACTTAAGGTCAATTTTTAGATCTGACCCTATATGAAAGAATTTGATAAAAAAAATTTGAAATTCCTTGAAATGTTTTGAATGGGATTTTTCAAAGGATTATTAAATGAAGTTTTATGTATCATAAATCGAAATTCTTTTTTTGAAAGAAAAGTGATTTTAATCAGGTTTGGAAATATGCTATCGATTGTTTTTGAAAAGATTGGAAAAAAGGATGTAATTTCAAAAGTGGTTGAACAGTGTAAAAACAAAATGGTGGAAGATTTTATAAAAAGAAATTTGTTGATTTGAAAATTTAAAAAAAAGAAGGGCGCTTTCATTTGTGAATTTCTTGGTTTAAAATTTGTTGAATTATAAAGTTTTAAATTTTGGTTTCTTCGTTTTTGAAATAAATGCAAAATAGGACATATGTTGGACCCAACGATTTTCCTACTTTATAAATTCAAAACTTCTTTTCTTTAAAGTTCTTTTTAAAGAGGTGTATAAATGAAAATGACACTTGATAAGAAGAGGATAGAAAGAATGGAAGCTTAAGAATGCTCGGTAAGGTAGATGGGAGGAACATTCCCATATATGAAAATGTGGAAAATGACCGTTGAAATAAAGAGTAATAGCATTAGAAATTTATTGTAGTAGTAGAATTATTAGTCTAGCTAAAAATAATGTAGGAGAAAAGCAATAGGGATGGGATAAGAAATAATAGGATGGTGGTTATCATTTTCTACTCGACTTTTCGTTGTTTAAAAGTTATACAAGTCATTTTTGAATGAAAAAAAATGTGTGAAGGATTATTGATTTTTTAAATGTTTTGGGTTATACCCAAAAAAAGTAAGTGATTCTAATAGGAAGTTGTTAAAAAGAAAGAAAATTTCATAACTACTTTTGAAAACCAAGCATTTTTGGATTTGGTGTTAAGGATAAAGCGGCAAAGAAGACGAGTTCAAATGTCTTTGGAAGGTTTTGTTCAAATGATTTTAGGAATTCAATTCCTCAAACTATTCTGCAAGATGGAAATTCTTTTGAAAAATATTTTCAAAGGTTTTCTTTTGAAATGAGAAAATTCCTGAATTTCAAGTGTTACATAGCAGCGTAATGAGGGTTTCTATGTTCATGTTCATATTTTTAATTATAAAGGTTTCGGATATGGTTCCTTACAATTGTGAAATTTCGGTTTTAAAGAGTGATGAGTACTTAGCAATTTTTTTATATGAAGTGGATAGGAATAACTGCCTAAGTAAGGCAATACAGAAATTTTAGGTTATAAATAAAAGAGTAATAGTATGTACAATCTGATTTGGAAATTTTAAAGCAGTCCCAAATATTTAATTATAGAATGTTGGTAAACTTGTGAAGATAATCAAAATTTATAATTAGGTTGTAAGTTAGTTTCCCTAGTGGAATTGGGATGTAAATTTCTATGTTTTGATTTATTTAGAGAGCTCTTCATGTAACTTTCATATATTTTCCAATTCCAAAATATGTATAAAAGTACGACTTTTGAATAATAAGAATATACCAAAAAGGGAAAGAGATGTGTAAGATATGGATATTCTTTTCCATTATTTACACTATCTATTCAGCAAAAGAAAAGAAATAGTCCCTTGTAATTCCAACGAAGCAAAAATCTCACTTCGATCAATTTATGGAAAATTACAATGGTATCCTTTTTTAGAAGGATAGCTTCAATGAATTAAAATATGCAAATGAATGTTCTAGTTTAGATATTAACAGATAAACACACGTATAACTGCGCTTAACGTATACAAATAGATATCTTTAAATAGATCAATTTACACTAGTATTTATATTAGCTATTATATGACTAGGATTTATGGACATTAATTACAAATTTAACGGGCAATAAATTTGTAAATGATGAGTGTTGAAAGGAACTAAATGAGGACTGATTATGGAAATTTTTACATGGCACTTTCAGAAGAGTTGAATCGGAGTAATAGATGGATTTTGAAATTTATAAAAGATTAAAGGGATTTAGATTAGGATTGATTAGATATGGTCCAATTTTGGCAATTATGATTAATTATTATGGGTATATTAACTAAAGCAATGGTGGACCAATTTATTAGAAACCAAGAAGGATGATTAAGGAAGATAGAGAATTAAGTGGAATGATATATTAGGAATGCCTATCTTAATTTAGTAATTAGTGTTAGACGTTAATACCATTTACACCAGTTGATGATAAATGACAGCTTCCAGTAAAATTTTCTTTTAGAGTGTTTGAATTATTAATGCTAGTGTTTTCCGTTAATTATTGGAAAAACATAAGATATGTTATAAGATATTCCCATGTTTTATTATTTTGTTGACTTTCGATGAATTAAAACTATTGGATGAATATACATATGTGTGTGTGTGTGTGTGTGTGTGTGTTTGTGTGTGTATAAAGAGAGAGAACGTTAAATAAATAAGTTTTACTGGGACACTTAACTAGCGATGAATTATAGGTAAGACTGAAATTTAACGAGAAAAATGGGTTAGCAACCAGAAATAAGAGAATGCTTCAATCCCAGAAACTTTGGACTTCAAAAAAAATAATAAATAAATTTTTGCTTGAAGGATGTGACATTCAGGAAAGAGATAAATTATATACGGATGTGAAGAGAATATTCTATGGACAAGGATGAAGACAGAGGTAGCA
Source organism: Allium cepa (assembly GCA_030765085.1). Taxonomy (NCBI): domain Eukaryota; kingdom Viridiplantae; phylum Streptophyta; class Magnoliopsida; order Asparagales; family Amaryllidaceae; genus Allium; species Allium cepa. Next base: position 517,888,074 of record CM060938.1, read on the forward strand.
AAATTTAGTTAAGCACCATGTTGTTTACTAGAGAAATATGGAAAGAGTTTGAAGATAGATTTAGAAACTTCATTGAATAATAGTCAGCAACAGATGATTAGTATCTCACCCTTCACAGCATTTGTGGGAGGCTATGAAATCACAAAATTGTTGGTGGTAAACCACCGAAAAAATCCTACTCGGACCATATTTAATTTGTGAGGCTTTGAAAAGATAGAGTTGATTAGGTAGCATATGAAGGTCGTAAGATTTGAAAGGTCAGAAAAGATATCACCAAGATATGTCGATCTTTCCCAATATTGGGAAAGATAGAAAACTTATGTATCGTGTGGAGTTACCGGATAAATTAGCAGGAGTCCATGACATTTTTCATGTTTCACACTTGAAGAAATGCCTTCACAGCGCAATTATTGCAGTAGATACTAATCAATTAGGGTATTCCGAGACGGAGTCAATACCATCCCGTGCTACCACACATATTGTGGAGCATGGAACTAGGAAGTTCCGCTATAAAGAAATTAAGGTTGATTCGAGTATAATTGGGAGAAAATCTGAAGGAAAGCATAAGGAATTTTCATCCTATGCTTTTCTTAGGTAAAATTTCTTCTTCAAAATTAGATTTTGGTTGCATCGTGGTTGCTAGATTGGATGGTAGGAGATGGTTGCTACACTTTTCCCAGTTATTTTGCACTCATATAGAAATTTTCATGCATGTTTAGGATGTTTGCATGAATACTTATATGTCACAATCACACATTCATGCTAAGATTGAGCTTATTTATAGTACGTCTGCAATACATAATCATATTGCACTTATGGATGTGTAGATAACTTAGTTGTACAACATGGATATTTAGTGCATGTTACACTGTTCCCCCCTTAGATAATATTTCAGGGATGAAATACTTTTCAAGGGGGAAGAATGTAACACTCCGTAAATTAAACCATAAATAAATTAGATAAATTAAATTAAATAAGTTAGAGATAAAAATAGAAATTTTGTAAAAGTTGGAATTTAACCACGAAAGTTATTTTGTTGCATTTATGGTGAAATTTTAATCAATTTCCACATAATATTTGAAAATGGAGGTCAGACGGAAAAGTTATGAACTTTTGAAGTTTTCGAATTCAAATAATCAAATATTTCTCAGATTTGGAATTTGAATATTAATAGTAGATAGATTTAGGGGTTAAATAAATATTAAAATTAACATTAATGTTAAATCTTAATGGAGGAACTAAATAAAAATAACAATGGCTAAAAGTTTATGTTCTCGAAATAGAAGGAGAGGTCGACCTTCTGACCCTTAAGGTTAACCGGTGGCATAGGAGCTGTTGACCGCTCCTTCTCAAGTGGTAGCTAGGGTTTTTAATTTTTGAACGTCTCAAATTTGATTATCTAAATCCGATGATTTTGGTGCTTTCTCACCACTATAAATTGGACCTTATACCCCTTACTTTTATTCGCAAAATGTTTTGGGGATCATAGTGAAACTCTGTCATTTCATCTCTTCTAAGATTCAGAAAAATCCGTAAGGGTTACAGTAAGGAATCATATATATATATATATATATATATATATATATATATATATATATATATATATATATGTTTAGTATTCATTTTCTCTCCTCCAAACCTATAATTTGTTGAATCTAATGTATGTAAAAATCCCTTGTTGTATATATGTATCAAAAAAAAGAGATCTAATAAGGGATTGTCAAAGGCATGTCAAATTCAAAGAAGGCAAAGCTAGGGCTATACTATGAGTGCAAATCTTAGCTTTTCTAATTTAATAGTTGATTAGTATATTTTGGGTTTGAATATGCTTTGGAGAGTTTTGGTATGCGAAAACATCATATTATAAACCCCTAAAACTCCATCAACGTGAAATGTCAGTTATATGTCGGAAGCTAAATTGTTTATGTTAAAATAATGAAAATTGTGTAGATTCGCGGTTTTTATAATATTACCTTCTATTCCACTCCTTATTCTATTTATTTGAATTTGGTTAAAGTATTTTGATTAAGCAATGGTGTGTAAGGTTTGAATTTTATTCTTAATTTGCACTACTTGTTCCCATGAATTAAAAAGAAATTCCTTTATTTATTATTATGTGGATAAAGCGTTGAACAGAGTGTAAAAATTGAAATTGTATGATTCTATTATCAAAATATTCCATATATAATACATTAAATTTATATTTTTATTTCATACGAGTCTATTTATAAGAAATTTTGGATATGAATATAGGAATTTTATATTGTTGATAATATAAAGTAAGGCTTGTATAATTGTTTTAAGAGTTAACGTTGAAATGCTAGTTTAGGTGGTATATTCCCCACACTTAGAAATTACTAGGTTTATTTATTTGGACACACACACATTAGTATAATTAGCAAATAATTATAATGTGTAAATGCAAAGTTAAATAGGTAATTAATCTTATTATATCCCCATTAGGAAGGTAATTATTGTTAAAATGCGTAATAAGAAAGATTTATATGAGGACTTGATTAGGGGAACGACGAGATGTATGGTAACATATGATGAGTGTATAAAGATTATGACTAAGTAATAAGGAGCCGAGGTCAGTCAAAAGCACACAGAAGTCTGCCTAGCTAATCTGGCTATAGCAGTGTGAATCTAGGGCTGATGTGAGACATCGTCTATAATAGTACGAGGTTAGTCCCAAATTTTATAGGGTAAATTTGGCCAAATAATTTGGCTACCAATACCTAGGAATAGTTGGACTAATGTGAGACATCATTGTGGTTATGGGTCATAATAGACCTGCTTTAACGGTTGAAGGTATTAAGTGCTTGTGCAAGGGCACACATCTTCTTTATATAGGAAGTAGTAAATGGTCGGGCTTATGGGTTATATCCTAGTAGAAGGCCCATTTCAATAGGAAATATTTAGTGGTTGAAAGGATTCCGTGTAATGCCAGCTAGATGGTTACTAGTGAGGAGTCCGCCTTGGGATTACAGGTCGTAAATGACATGGGCCTGCCTTATATAAGGTAGTAAATGTTCGGAGTCTTCCTGATTCCCATTAAAAAATATTAAGTGGTTTGGTTAATATCTCTTTCATTGATAGGACATTATTTACGATAGATATAGGTTAGTGGGATGATAACAAGTTAGCTGTGGGCTTATATTTGGAAAGCCTTTTTATGTAAGCCTTTAGGCTTATATTTGGAAAGACTTATGTTATAGGTAGAAAACGTAAGATATATTCCTATTTTATTTATACTGCACAAAGTACTAATGTAGTAAGGCTCAAGACTTTTATTTATCAAATATATGTTGTTCTGACTCCTTCCTGATTGCAACATAGGTTAGAAAAGATGATGGGGTCGAAGACAAAGGCAGGGAGAAAACTTAGGGCAACTTACCTATTTATCTACTTATGTTATTTTCTTATGTACCCATTAAAGCATGGTAGTGTATTTAGAAAATATTGTACTACCAGACATTTGGTGATATTGTACTTTGTTTTATAACAATTGGATTTTCAATGAAATATGTACTGTTTCTATTATTACATTTTATCCTTCCATTGTTTGTTTTGAAAGTGTAGATAAATAGTTCTGTATTGTTATTTTAACTAACCAAAGACCAGCTTTGAGATGTTTTTAAGTTTCGATGTACCTTTTCTAGGTTGGAATTTAGGCCCATTCGAGGTGGGTTATTACACATAAAACCAAGTGTTAATACTAATAAATTCAAAACAACATGAAAAAGCAATCATGTCTTCTTAGAAGCTTGACAGCTTACTGTGACTAAATTGCATGCATACACCATATCTATTTTGCTTATTTTGAAAGTATGCATATCCTCTTTTGCATATGATAAAAGGTCTACCAGCACCATGTTTCTCCTTAGGTAGCTTAATAATATCTTCAACACTAACATCAGAAATAGGCTTGTCAAAATTAGGAATAGGATTAAAAGCATTAGCATAAGAAGATTGATTAGTACATTGTTACCACTGCAAAAAAAATCAACAAAAAATGTTTTCTTTAGATTTTCATTTTATTCTAGTATAATAATTTTCTTTATACAACACAAAATAGAAACAAATAAATAAAATAGTATATAAAATGATACCTACTTTTAGCGCCAAAATTGGTCACTAACACCCAAATCTAGATGAAAGCACCAAATCACAGTCACAGAACACAGATAGAACGTATGTAGAGAGTATAAATATGAAGAACGGTAAAAATTAAAAAGAAAGCAGTAAGAACAAAGGATTTGTAGTGGTTCGACTGACTCCGGCCTACGTCCACTCCATAAATTTCCTTTTTATAGATGTTAGAATTAATTACAATTATAATCTAGAGTTTTTAGAACAACAACAGCAGAGCAGCCTTAGTGTAGAAGACAAAGGGAAATAGAATAAGATTCCCTTTCTGAAGCCTCGCCTGCTGTATTTATAGGCAAATCTCGAATTGTTAGGCTTCCTGAATGATATGGGCCCACCACAGACATGGCCGAGGCTATATACTTGTCGATGCCGGCCCTAAGCTGTATATATGCCAACCCGAGCTTTCCTAGGTGATGACCCAAAGCAACCCTGCGCTTGATCGAAGTAGCTCGTGCCAGAACTCGAAGCACATATACGCCGACCCCCTTTGAATATGACCCTAACTCATCTTGGTTGATCAAGAAATGCCGACCCAGTTTTAACTCTATGCCAACCCTGAGCCTCTTCAACCATGCCAACCCACTTTAACTCACTAATCCTTTCCAATCAACAGACCTTAGGCGAGCGATCCACCAAGGCCGAACCCAACTTCCTATAACCTAACACCGACCACTTCAGCTGACCGAGTACGGCCGACCCACACATGTCGATCGACCTACGCCGACCCACATTGACCGAACTGTATCCATACTCCACCACCGAACCACTCCCCACTCTGATACTTCTCAAGCATGTCGACCCACACCATTATGACCGATCCACACTACCACGCCAGTCCACATCATCCAGTCTGATCCACAACACCACGCCGATCCACGCTACCCAGACCGACCCACCTATGCCGAAGCATATCTCCCATGTCGATCGGCTTTAACTCGACCGAACCAGAAATGCCGGCCCATAGTTCCTAACCGAAGTTATAGCTGATCCAGCTTTATCCAATCCAATATCCATCTTCCAAATGAGCTGCATCATCCATCCATCCAGTCGACTTAAATCTATCATATTCCATCCTCAACAACCGAGCAATGGATTTAGTTAAATCTGCATGTCCATAGCCTTTCCAAAAGGCGGGTTAACATTTGCCCTCCAAAACATGCCTTGCTATTAGAAGGTGTGTTTTTAATAGCCTCAAATCTGATATCCAAAGTCCATATGGTATCCATAGCCATACCTTGGGATTCATAATCCAATCTATTTTATCCAAGTTCCATTTCTGTATTCTTATCCAAATCTACGACTGCTCCGAGTCGATATCTGATTCCTATCCAGTAACCAAATCTTTATCCAATTCAACATCCATCCGAACCCGACAACCGAGTTCTAATCCATCCATATCCAATCCCAATAACCACATCCATGACCTCTTCGGGTCGATATCCAAATTCGGGCCCGTTCCGGGCCCCTTGCCAAATCCAGGACCTCACCAGGTCCATCTATCCTAAGCCGAAATTCAAATACATGACCTCTTTGGGTTCAACTTCGGATCCGTTGACCTCGCTAGGTCACGTTATCCTATTCCAGCCTTGACTCTTCGGTCAATGGCTTGTATGTTCTCCAGCCTCGACTCTCAAGTCGAGGACTTTTATATTTTCTGGCCTCGGCTTTCTGGCCGAGGACTTTTATATTCTTCGGTCGAGGACTTTTATATTCTTCGGCCTCGGCTCTCTGGTCGTGGACTTTTATATTCTCCGGCCTTTGCTCTCCGGCCGAGGAATTTTATATTCTCCGGTTTCGGCTCTCCGACCGAGGACTTTTATATAGTGCTCGAGCCCATTCCATCGCTCTCTGGCGAAGGGACTCATAATCTGCGATCACTGCCCCGTCTCTCCAGTCGGGACCATGATCGCAAGAACCGTGTTATTTGTTACATTAATGCAAATCCAATCATTTAAATGTTTTTATAGCCAGGGAAAGCCAAATAAATATCTGTACATACAAGGGAGAAACCAGAAAAAACAAAACAAAAACAAGATTTCATAGACTTGACCAACACGGTTTATCATCGTCTCAGAGCATGCCCAGGGACCGTCCTCAATCCCGTACATGTGTAAGTGACTTCGCCATATTACTTAGAGTTCTATTACTTATTCAAAATCATAAATCTAGTTAGTTGATGACAAGCTGGCGATACCTAGATCCAGTTCTATCCTCGTTCGAGGTGGGTGGTGGCCGCTCATGTTCCACTGCCAAAACTTGATCCCTTACGTATTGTTGTAGATGACCGTTCCCTACATGCTCTTCGATTATAATCTTTATATGTCGGCAGTCGTTTGTGTTATGCCCATCTAGCTCATGGAATAGGCAATGCTTTCTCGATGCCTGCTCATATTTAGAAGGTTCCCTCTTTGCTGGCCTTTGATAATAGAGGCGCCCTCAAGTATCTAAGTAAATCCTTTCTAGAGACTCGGTTAAATCCATGTAAGAAGAAAAATTTGACTCCTTCCGAGGCCTTTTCGAAGTGTTGCCGTTGTCATTCATTTTTCTTTTTCCTTTATCATCTTTGTTTAGATCCTCCCTGGGTGGACCTCTACCCCTTACAGCATAAGCTTCAGCCTCTCTCCCTTCTCTCTTAGCCTATGCATCTTCCTGCCTTAGAAACCTTTTTGCCTCATGGTAGAACTCCCCGAGATCCCTTGGTAGGTTCCGTTTCAATGATACCTTAAAATTCGAATTATCTGCAATTCCTAAAACTGCTACCATCAAAACCATCGATGGATCAGATCGATCCACCGAAGCCACTACCGCATTGAATCTGGTTAATAAATCCCTGGGCGACTCTCCTTTCCATTGTTTCATTAACGTTAAAGTCATCACACTCTTGGGTCTGACTATGTGGACCCGAAACTGTCTCATAAACCTTTCAATCAGCTCCGTCCATGTGCCGATAGAGCCACTCTCCAACTGCCTGAACCATAATGCTGCAATATCTGTCAAATACAAAGGGAAGCATCGTGCCATGAACTCCTTCGATGCCCCCAGCACTTCCATATGCCTCATATACCTCGTCAAATGAAGAGTGGGATCCGTTCTTCCGCCATACATCTCCAGTATTGGTAGTTTGAAATATGGTAGTTTTTTAGCTTGCCTGATCGTAGGAGCAAAGGGACTCCTACTCAGATCTTCCAAGTCTCTATTTACCAATCCGCCTCTCATGGGTCGCCTAACCATCTCCGCCAACCTAACACTATCGTCGAGCTATAGTCCTTATCTATGGCCTCTAATCTGCCCCTCGAGTTCACGAGGGAATCCTGGGACCTGCTCTCCTAGACTAGCATCCATTCCTCTATCGACACCATGTTGTACAGCTCCACCTAGTACTCCACCAGGATTGGATCAAAATGCTCCGAAGGAGTTCCCCTAGTCCTGGTGCTTCTCTTGATGGTCCTGCTCTGTTCTGAATTCCAGTTGCTCCATGCTCTTGACTCCTATTTCCAACATCTCCTGCAGTTGCATTCCCTTGACTCTGCACTCCAACTTATGAAACTTGTCGGAGTAGGTTCTGCATCATCTTCTCTTGTCTCTTGAGCATCATTTCCATCTCGTCTCTGGTGATGAAGATCGACACCTGATTCACCCTCGAGGAAGCCTCCTGGTTTCCTTCATGTTGACTACTTTCAGTCCTTTGTCTTCTCGTCGATTACTTTGCCATAGCTTTCCAAATCCAAGTCTTCAAGCTTTCAAATCCGAAACCAAGCTTTAGAATCCTTGAGTGCTAGCCTCTCCGTGAAGGCACCAAAATGTTAGCGCCAAAATTGGTTATTAACCAGAAGAAAGCACCAAATCATAGTCACTGTATACAGAAAGAATGTATGTGGAAATTATAAATATGAAGAACAGTAAAAATTGAAAAGAAAGCAGTAAGAATAAAGGATTTATAGTGGTTCAACTGACTTCGGCCTACGTCCATTCCAGAAAATTCCTTTTTATTAATGTTAGAATCAATTACATTTATAATCCAGAGTTTTTAGAACAACAATGGCAGAGCAGCCTTAGTGAAGAAGATGAAGGAAAACATAATGAAGATCCTCTTTACGAAGCCTTGCCTGTTGTATTTACAGGAACATCCTGAGTTTCTAGGATTCTTGAGTGATATGGTCCCACCACAGAAATGTTCGAGCGCATATACTTAGTTGATGCCGACCCCAAGCTATATATATGCCAACCCGAGCTTTCCTAGGCGATGACCCAAAGAAACCCTACGCTTGACTAGAAGTAGCTCATGCCAGAACTCGAAGCACATATACACCACCCCCCTTTGAATACTCATCTTGGTCGATCAAGAAATGCCGACCCACTCATGACTCTGTGCCAACCCCGAGCCACTTCAACCATGCCGACTCACTTTAACTCACTAATCCATTCCAATCAACCGACCCTAGACGACCGATCCACCAAGGCCGAACTTAACTTCCTACAACCTAACACCAACCCACTTCAGCTGATCGAGTACAGCCGATCCACACATGCCGGCCGACCTACACCGACCCACATTGACCGAACCGTAACCATACTCCACCACCCAACCACTCCCCACTCAGATACTTCTCAAGCATGTCGACCCACACCATCATGACCGATCCACACTACCACGTCGATCAACATCATCCAGTCCGATCCACAACACCACGCCGATCCACACCACCCAGACCGACCCACCTATGCCAAACCATATCTTACCGAACCATATCACCCATGCCGATCGGCTTTAACTCGACCAAACTAGAAATGTCGATCCGTATTTCCTAGACCCAAGTTATAGCCGATCCAGATTTATCCAATCCAATATCCATCTTCCAAGCGCGCTGCATCATCCATCCATCTAGTCAGCTCAAACTTATCATATTCCATCCTCAACAACCGAGCAATCAATTTAATTAAATCCGCCTGTCCATGGCCTTGCCAAAAGACGGTTAACGCCTACTAATACTAAAACTCATACGTAAAATGATGCTCAAACTGATAGTAAAACAGATACTTAAACAGACTTCATTGCAAAAGGATGAAGAAGAGAATAGAGAAGGATGAGAAATCCATCATAAGAATAGAACCAAGTGTCAAAATCAATAAGAGGAACAAATTCTCGCATGGGAATGGAGAAGGATGAAGAAGATAATTAAATTTCAAACATGTAAATATGAAGAAGAAGAAGAAGAAGAAGAAGAAGAAGAACGAGCTCAAAGAAGAAGAAGAAATAGTGTGGTATTTAGAGCTCAAACACAAATTTGAACGTTTTTGTCCTTGGGGAAATATATTAGGGGCATGTCCTGTATAATAATAAAAAATCTTTAAATTTTTCCTAAAGAAAATTTTCCAGTTAAGGTAATACACTTTTAATTGAACTTCTCAAAATAATTTATTTAACATAAGTGTGAAAAATCCAAAGTTCATTTACTAGATTAATAAATAGTTAACTTAGTTTTTAAAACAAACACATACATATAAATACTTTTAAATTACCTATAATTTTGTCAAAACACTTTTAAGCTACTTTAAAATATATTATAATTATCTACATAGAATATTATGTAAAAATAACAAACTCTTAAATAATTGGATAAACCAAAATAATTTAGTTTTAAATTTAAAGGTCACTTACTTTAAAAATTCATAATCAATTATTACAATTACATTTAAACATTAATCTATTTTATAACACTTAAATATAAGTTAGAAAATAACTCTAAACGATCAGAGAAAAACACTTAATTTCAATATCATTTTTACACAAATTAAAGTTTCAAACAGCAAAATGGGATTTCTAGAATGTCTTAACTAGTCTCTATAATAGTTTAAAAACTTTACAAAATAATTAAATAACAAACAGAAACTCAGCAGGTACAAGGTGCTATCAAAAGTCTCTGAAACGCCATAAAATGTTTCAAAGCATAGAAATGATAGCGCTTCAGGAAATGCAATCTAAGCAATTCACAATATGTAAAAGTGTTAGAAGTAAAGATGGTGTTCTTCAAAAGCTATTTAAAGTTCTTAGCATGTTTTTAACATGATTGTGCTACAACTTTGAGTCTAATTTATGATGCTTAAATGATTGTTTTTGATCCAATTTTTTTAAAGTAGTTAGTATACTTACGGTACCCAAAAAGCATAAAGAGAAACCTCTAAGAATATCTTTTAATTTATGTATAAAAATTCCTAAAAACAAGGTATTTTTTCGAAGTGCTCATATAGCGATCTTTGCTGTAAATTTTGCTACTTCGTTTAACTAGTTAGTAAATGATTTAAAATTCAAAATTTTTATACTAAGAATAGAATACCATCTACTTATTGAAATGGTAATGAAAACCATAAGAGAGTCTGTAATAAATGTTCATTTTCAAAACAAGGTATTTAAAAGTGTCGATATAACGACGGTTTCACTACTTTGTTCTATTATTTCCACAACTTCCAAACAATTAATTTATGTCAAACACAACAAAATATGTGTAATGAACATTCAAATATATACTTTCACAATCTAACATATGTCAAATACAAGGGATTTCAAAGTATGTTTATAGCAACTATTTCGCTTCAAACATTCACAACATACTTCAACTTCACATACAACATTATTAAACATGTAAACATCAAGTCACGGCCATGTTAGATGTTTTAGACAGCTTATAAGAAACATTATACTACATATAATGTTGTCATTTTCTGTCAAAAGCAAGAAGGGTCTAAAAGTGGTAGCTTGCATATTCTTCATTTAACATTTATATTTTAGCAATCAAACATTTATATCATAGAATACACTTGTAAATGGTGAGATAACTCACTTTCAAACCATGCTAACAATCATCGCAGGTCACAAGAATCAAGGTAACACTTCCTACTATCACCCAAACCACAAAGCTACCTCATTTTTCTCTAAAATCACAAGCATAAGCCTCCCCCTTCATCAAGTTGCCATGGCCTATCATTGGTTCCCCCTTTGCTCCATAATTTAATTACTTTATAGATACTAATCCATGTTTTAATGGTTATATAAGAACTTTGTGAAAGTTTGAAGGAGAGTAGAGTTGAATTGAATTTGTTTTGAAAATTTTAAGAGAGATAAAAGAGTGTTTGAATTAATTTTTTTTAGGTCAAAACTTAGCAAATGAAATAACGCTCTTATGAATTAAATGAAGGCATATACTAAATCCATCTCTCTTCTATTTTGGGCAGCCAAAATAATGCGGTTTCTTCTCTCCTTTGCACATGCACACCATGCTCTCTTACGCACCCATACGTCCCTAGATTACTCTATGATTTCCTCCTTAAATCAAGGGTCTTTATCCCCTTCTTGAAGCATGCTTATTAGAATTAATTTGTTGTTAAAGTAATTTCAACTTATTATTTATATGTTCATTTATTTTTAAGACATGCACAAGAAGTTAGAACAATTTTTGTTGAATAAAAAGTCGTTTATCGATAAAACGATTTTCGGCTAAATTATCGATTTTTTTTTGAATTACTTATGTTTGTAAACAAATTAAAAAAACAATATTCTTATCATTAGTATTATTTAAAAGGGGGTTATCAAGGTTATAAAATCATATTTATTCACATTAAATCCAAGATTCAAATATTTAAATAATTTAGATTTTTAAAAAAGAAGTGTTTGAAATTTAGGGTCATTAAAGCAGGGTAACCCCTGAACAATCTCAGTAGCACATCGAGCACCCCTACATAGAAATATTAAAGACCCAACACTTATGTTAAGTACCAAAGCAACCCCTCTACAGGTCGCCAACTAGTTCTCTTATTCGTCTTCGCTTAATGGAGTCTGAAAGCGGTCAGATGCCCACACACATGTCTTAAGACACCTAGACAGCGCCACTGTGCCTTTCTCAAGCTCACTTCTAAGCCCATAACCTCTTATGAAGAATGTGTCAAAGACCGCAGAGCCTCGATAGTTCGGTACCTTCACCAAGGCTATCCAACGAGGATAAGTTGTCATGTGCTCATTACTTTGTTTGGGGAATGCCGATCTTTGCCGCTTAGGACTGAACGAGCCACCGCTCCTATCCTATCCTGCCCACTATTTGTAGGGTGGATTATGAAGAATTCATTTCCTTATCGAGGACTGGCAAGCTACCTAGCAAGATTGAATCACCATTTATTAAATTCCTCGCTTGGGGAATGACTACTGCCTCAAGAGTTTGGATGAAACGTCACCCACCTTCATATCAGGGCACATGGAGGTTCGGATACGCGACCGCAATGGTTCGTACCCCTCGCCCATGATGCCACATATCCTCCATACAAGATGGGACATTGTTGTTAGGAGCGGTGATGTTACCCCGAGTGATGCCTAAGTTTTCCATCCGTGGTGCGCCCATAGAGTAATAATCTAGGATTGGCTTCTTAGCATAGTGTGTCACCCTAGAGAACCTTTTAGCCCTCAACACTTGTTCAAGATGGGACCACCGGTTAGCTCCTTAGTGCAACATGTCACCTTAGAGAATCTTCAAGCCACTTGGTGCTTATGTTCATGCTAAGACCCCTCAATAGTAGAGCAATGCACAAATAAGTTCACTTACCATTTTTATTTGCTAAGTTCTTTTGAATGATAGCGCCTATTGCTTATCTCACTATCATATCGCACCCTTATACATGGTTGTTCAAGCTAGCCATGTGCCCCAGTTCGAGCCTATACTTGCAGTGACCTAAGGACAAGTGATGTGCCACCTAAAAGAACCCTCAAGTCCATATGCACTCTGGTTCGAGTCATGCCCATTCACCACTCTACATATGCTCGCTTGTCTCCCAAAAGAAAATATAGGCTAACATGCTTTCTCACTCTACGCCAATGCCATCCTCCACTTAATACCTGGCCAGCACTTCACTCTTATCAATGCTCGGGTTTGGCCCTTCGTATGAACAGTCTTATATAGGAAAGTATTTCTAAAAATAATTCAGGAAATCCTCATTACTGTGTGTTTCCTGGAAGGATCTTGAGCCTCTTACTACTTAGGTTTGTACTGGGACCATGCATCAACAAAGTAGCGTAGTAAAGCTCAACTTTCATTAGCCAACCTCGGCACCAAACAAACAACCGGGATGCTTGGTCAATGCTCGCTTCCAACTCCATTGACCAGCCCGCCCTATCAGTCAAAATAGATTGGTTAACTCAATGCAAGGGACTTTTCTAACTATCTAAGATATGCTACCCTACCAGCCATAGTTGAACAATCAAATACAATAAATAGTTTCATAGACCATAAGTTTTTAGTACAAAAGATATGTTCTTATTCAGTTCAAAAGAATGCGCGATTTAGTGCCTGCCTCGCTAGGCTTATAAAGATTTTCAATCGCTAATTAGTTGAAAATAAGTAAAAGAGAAAGGGAATAAGAAGCATGTCAATAGTGCTCTTCAGAGGCATGCCGGCATGCGCTCTTATCATAACCCAAATCGCACTCGACTGCACTGATGGTGCTCCCTCGGAACTACACAAACAATCAAGAACTCATTGAAGAAAATTGAGGGTGCCACCACCTTTGAAGCCTTCTTCACTGGACTTTGTAATAGACCCTTAAAAGCTCCAAAAACCAAGCCAACTAGTAAACCAAGGCTTCAGCCTCAATAGAAGTAGCAGAGGCGACAGCCACTGCTCATTCCAATAGAGTGTTGAAGCATCCAAATCGATTTACAATCGAGAATATTAGAGAGTCAAAGCAAGGAAGCACCTAGCTTCACCTGGATCATTTATCCAAGACCGATAAGCAGTGAAAATCAGAAAGATGATCAGAAAGAATAAGCATAGTTCTAAGGCAAATGATAAATCCATCCTAAGAAATAAAAATCCAAGCAAGTGATCCGAACTACATTCGACAAACACAGTTTTGCCCCAAAGAGCTTCCTCCTTACTTATAATACCAACCAAATTTGATAAAACTCAAATTATCAAGAGCAATAAAAGAGAAAAAGGAAGATAGAGTTTTCTACTACTACCAATAGAAATCGTTCAAATTTCAAGTTTGCAAAAGAGATTGTATGCCAATTGACCCATGGGTTCAAAGGGGAAGAAGGAGGTATTTATATATCTCCCCTTCCAATCTTAGCCGTTATTTTCAAAAAGGCATTAAAGATCTTAACCGTTCAAGAATGATAATTGTTGTGTCACATCCATGCATGGGTGAAATGACACATCTTTGCTGATAGAGTTAAGGGTGTGCACTAGGAGCAATTCTGTAATTTATTGTAATTATTAAGTTTAAAATCAATTCTCAGTTAATAAAGGTGTTTTGTTTATGTTATATATTTATTATAAGGTGTTATAAATAATTAAATGCTTAGTTAAAATATATTTAACTGAACATTCATAAATGATGTGTTCATGATAGTAATTACAAATAGTTGTAATCATGAATATTGTATCACAATATAATAAACACATCATTTTAAATGTTCCTAGTCAAGATGCATCGAGACTGGATATCAATGCATCCACTGAGGCTAGAGTGCATAACACTCTTCAAATGTTAGGTAGTGAATTACTTATGACTACTTGAGGGAACCAAGGGGTTATGTATTGATGGTCATTGATAACAATGGAATGAATCATTCGATAATTTTCTATTGGTTAATATAACTAGGGTCAAACATAAAATATCGATGTGACTAATTTACATAGTTCTCTTGACTTGAGAATATTATTGATCTTCAATATGAAATTTCCACTTTGATTATAATCAAATTATGGAAGGGCGTCCATCCAATGACTATAGTTGGATCGAGTGGAAGTGTAAGAAGTGAAACACTATTCAAAAGAGGACTAGTCTGCTCAGTTATATGGGATAAGAATCATGGTCAACTGAAGTCAACTTAAAGTCATATTCTTTAGCTATAATAGTTTGGTTAATAATAATTATTGCTATTAAACCAAGGACTTTTTGTATGAAACATAGAGTTGAATATGGAAGATATTGGAACTTTGACCATTACCAAATTCCATAAGTACAAAGTGATATATTTTTGTCAAAGAGATTGGTGTAAATAATTGTCACTAATAGGTAACACTTAATAAAGTAAATTGAATTTTACCGAAACCAAATAAGCAATAAATTTAGCTATAATGTCACATACCTGCTAAGTGATGTGTGAGTGTTAATATTTGAATTGTTCAATATTAATTATTGACCAAAATTTACACCAAAAGACATGCAACCAAAACATTGAATACTCCATTTACCACCTAATTTAATTAATTTATAAATTATTATAATTTGATCTAATTATTTAGTATTTATGAACTATTAATTATACAATTTTATTTGATGCTTGATGAACAATATTAAACAGTGTGTTTATAATCATTATAGATATATTGATCGATATACGATATCAATACATGTTTAAATAAGATTCAAATTACGATGAATATTATTCGGACTTTGACTAGATTTGGGACCTACATGGGTATGTTAATTTCGCCTGTAGTGGAGGCATGAGTAGGTCGGCCATATGATGGCATACATGGAAGTTTTGAATGGTTAAACGGATGAAAATGGTAAGGGAAAGATATTTGGATGTGATCCACTTTTTACTCTCTTGTCTTCCATTATACAAGCCACCTTTTACATCATTTTAAAATACATTTTACTCTCCATCGCCTCTACATGTTTCAGCCGACACTCCTCTTTTCAAAGCAAAAAAATCAAGTGCAAAATCACATCAAAACACTTTGATTAGAACGTCGATGGTAAGGTAATTCAGGAACTAGCAACTTGGGAATTAGAATTGGATTCAAGAAGCACTGTTCTTTATTTCGAAGATTCGTATTAGGCAATGGCATAAGGTACAAATCTAATCTAATAATGTAATCTTTATTTACTATATCACATATCTATTAGCTAGCATTTATATAACGAATTTGCATATCAATATGTTGTCACATTTGAATGGTTGTATATATTAATGCATAAATGTATATATAATTTTTACAAAAAAATGTACTTATGTTTGCTTTGTTAAGAGCTCACGACCTGCTATGATTTTTTTAAATAAATGATAATATTAAATGTATTTAATGAATTAAAATCCACACATAAAAAATTAATTGAAGTATAAAATACATTCGGTGGTAAAATAAAAAAATTATCTTGTATACTATATTTAATTATTTATTCAACCCATTAAAATATTTTTACATATATTTACAAATAATAAATTTTCGTATAAAATCTTATAAAACATGTATTGCATATTATATTTCGTAATTTTTTAAAATTTCTAAACGTATTTTAAATGTAAAACGATTTAGTAACGAAGTTCACAAAACTGAAAAGAAATATAAAAAATATACTTATTGAGAGCAAAACTTGCAGAAATATATTTGTTTATAAAATTTAGGTTTTTTTATTTATGTTAATAAGTATATATACATATTTATATTTAATTATATGTTTATATGTATTACATAAATTAAGTTAAAAAAATAATAAATTCTTCATATATTTCATGTTACATTTTTTGTGTGTGTGTGTATATATGTTAAAATTATTTTATAAACTAATACTTAATTAATTTAGTAAGTTAATTATTATATACACACATGTACACAATATACATATATATTATAATTTTATACATAAATTGTTTTCAACTAACGTTTAATATATTTATATTTGTTTATATTATATATTGAATTACATAAACTTATGATGCAAACATATATACATTTAGATAAAATGCATATTTGTGTACAAGAGGGGCTAAAATGACCGTTGTGGTGTAAATTCCAACATCTATATACAAGTATGTCAAACCATGTACACATTATCCTGTAGCATTTTCTTGTGCATATATGTATGTGTATACGATACACATACATGTAATATAGTACAAATGATATAAAATAAAACTTTATTTACAAATTTATTTAAATTATTAATTTTATTTAAACGAAAGTTTATACAAGTTCTTTGAGGCCTCGATGCATGATCTTAGCCATCCAAGAATTAGTTCATCTGCTATAAAACCACCATACATGGCCACTTCCAAAGGGTTATTTGGGCCCCCGATAGAAGGGTCTCCAGGTTGGCTAGGCCCCCAGTTGAGGGAAGCCTAGAGGGTTGGAACCCCGATCCAACACTTAAGCTCCTTGAGATCAACCACTCCCTTAGATTAATAGCTTCATTAGTCTTAGGCATATCATCCTTTCATATTATTCTTTTGTAACTCTTTATAATTGTAATAAAGTTGTATATTAAGAGAACTTCACAATGGAAGTAGATTTGCTTGCTCTAACCACTTTATACCTTGTGTCATTTGCTTCTAAAGGCTCTTTTCCCTTCATTTTTCCATTATTGGGCGTACTGATTAGCAAGTAACCATTGATCTTTATAACACATTATCATAACTTTGAGGTTGAAGAAAAATACAGTCAACAATAGTATATTAGTATTCATGCAAATTGGTGATATTTTATTTTCTTCAGATTTTTTGTATGTCCCTCTCATTGTTGTCTTTTTTGTTACCTATTCTCTGAGTAGGCTGACTAGAGATGATGGTTTCTACTAACATGAGGCGATTTATAAATGCACAACTATTTTACCACTATGATTATACATCCAGTAGTTTTAGATTTTACATGTTATAGTATGTATTGGTTTTGATATATATTGTATATGAGACTTGATGTACCATTTGCATGTTGTATTATTATATTTAATCTTATATCTCTTGATAATATACGTGTAATCTTCTATATGTATTATGTTGATATTATATTTTATTACTTTCGCTCTGAAATTTAGTATGATAGTATATGCAATGGATATGTTCTGTACTGCTATTGTTTTAAGTCCAAACCTTAATGGATTTTCATTCATGATACATACGAAATCTGGTTGTGTGTATATGCAGATTAAGGGTGTTGTGAAGGGCGGGTCATCAAAGTAATTGCTACTCGATTTTTTTTGTAAGTGTGAAGGAAGAAAAATCAAGATGTCTTAGCTCGACCTGGTTTGGTTCAGGCCAAATATGTCCAAATCAGCTCGCAGGCTAGCCACAAATAAGGGCAGATCGATTGGGTTTCCTATATATGATAATAACCTTCATCCAGTCTAGACTCACTCAGCTCCTCTTCTCAATTGTACATCAAGCCTCTTACTGGAAAGGCCTCCCAATGTAGAAACGCCGACAACTAGCTCACATATCAGGACAAGGCGCAAGCTCTGCTCGGCATTTCTATCGTTGGTCGATCGACACTCTCTCTTCAGTCGCTTACTCAACCATTTTTCCTTCAGCTTTCTTCCAATTGGCATAGATTAAGACTGTTCCAAGGGTGGCCCGTCATCGATCCAACTTCGATATCGCCACTTGCAATCTACACTCTATCTTGTCCCACCCAGCTCGGTATGCCCTCAGCTCTTGTCGGTTCCCTATCTTCCTTGTGGTTTAAGTAGACCAGCTCATCCCTTGCCCCTACCTAGATATGCGGGAGAAAAGAAATAAGAGGTACAACCAGATGTACGTCAATCTAACAAGGGGCATGTCTTATTTCCTACAAGCATAGTGCAAGTATAAGCACATTTAAGGAAAAGCATGGTAGTATATGCTCTGGCACAATTTTGCTGGCCTTCATATCAGCTATGCATTCCTTTCTTTCGTCGATTGTCTCTCATCAAGTCCATTCAGCAAGATAAATGGCTAGATATGCTTTATGCATGTTTTACATCATGGTGTTAGCCATTCAAGCATCAGTTTAAGGACTGTAAAACCCAATTCATAGCCATTTCCAAGGGTTAGTTTTTCCCCAGGTCAAGGGAAACCCATGTTTTGTAACACCCTATGTTTTTATAACATTATTTAGAATGTTTAATTAACAAAATAAAATAAAATAATGTAGAGATTAATAAGTTGAGAACTGATTAGCTAAGGGTAATCATGCCATGTTAGTGTACAAACTAAAATGAAATGATATAAGCCAATGTTTTAGATATGAGAAAGGCAATATTGGAAATAAGGGAAGGGCTTATACCCTTAACCCTTAGGAATGAAACTAGCATTCATTTCATTTTCACTCTAACTAAAATTAAACCAAGGCTGGCCGCCATTATTGTTCTCAAGAGAAGATAAGCTAGGATTCAAGAGAAGGAAGATAATCAACTAAATCAACATTCAATCTCACATCTTATAATCTCAAAGCTAAGGTGAATAATTACTACTTCCCATTTTCTTATGATTTCGGTTTTAAGAATTAAATCCAAAAATTTTTTGCAAGTATATGCCATGTTTGAAGATTAAAGTTATATATATATATATATATATATATGCTTGTTGATGAATTGTATATGTTCATGTTAGTTTTTATGGTATATTTGACATGAAAACCATATTAAATGACATCCAAATGCCTTAAAAATTTAAATATGTGTCAGAAATGATATTTTAGTGATGGGTTTCGATTTTCATAATTTTCTGAATTATTATGGATTTTATATAAATTTTTTAGTGAGGAAAACGATTTATTTAGTTATAAATATAAAATAATAATTGTTTGGGTTTGAAATTTTTATATGTTGGAAAACATATTAAAATAGATTTTTTTGGGATTTTTCAAGATTTTTTCTAAGTTATTTGTTGAATAAATAAAATTATTTAAGGTATGGGACTTAAATGTTTATATATTTAATTAGGGAGAAGGGGCATTTTATAAAATAAAATGATTATTTAGTTCTAAAAAATAATGGTAGCGCTTTGCTAAAAAGTATTTACTAACCAACGAGATTTTGACAAATAAAGGCAGGTTAGTTAAAAATTATCCTTTTTAAGTTAAAAACAAAGAAATCATACTTTTAGCATGTTTCGGCCAATTTTGACACTAAATCTTCCGACCCAGAGCTTCCGACAAGGTCAAGAGGTTTATAGCTTTTGATAAGATCAAACCGATGCATAGGGTATCAAGTTGCTTGGTACATAATGAACTGGATATAGTCGTCGAAAGGTTGGTTGCCAAAGAGGTTGAAGTGTGTTTGTTTTATATACCAGAGATAGCCAACTTTGCTTTCGAATAAGAGCTTTGGACTTGATTGCTTTCAACCAGGTCAAAATTTTAAAATAAAGGTCGACACGGTCAAAAGGTTACTGTCGCTTTTGTTTTGTTTTGATATGAACCTTCCGACCAAGTCGAAAGGTTTATCTATTTTTAAAACTAGCTACTTCTCCACATTTTCGAAAGAGAGCTTTCGATTTAGGTGATTTACCCTTATTTTCTAAATGAAGTATAACTAAAGCTTTCGAAGCAGAGCTTTTAACTAAGTCGAAAGGTTGCTTCCAGTGAATTCGAAAGGTTTTGAAAGAAGGTTTTCCACATGTTCTAAATTGAACCCAGCAGGTCTTTGAAGCGTTTATGTTTTAAAAGGTTTAACACTTTCGAAAGGTTTGTTTATTCAATGGTTTTGAAAGGTTTATTTCAATGATTTCAAATGGTTTATTTTGACTGATTTTGAAAGGTTTGTTCATTAAATGGTTTCGAAGGTTTTTTATTCAATGATTCTGAATGGTTTTGATTCAATGGATTCGAAAGGTTTGAGTTTGATGATTTCAGAAGGTTTGTCCTGGAGATTCAAAAGGTTTGATATGGAAGGTTTCCAAGGTTTTTCTAAGGCAATGTTTTAAAGTAATTTTAAAGAAGGATGTCTAAAAGTTTTATTGTTTTCAAAAGGTATGATTTCGAAAGGCATGATTTCGAAAGGTTTGATGTTTGATTTTGAAAGATATGTTTTCAAAAGTTTAGAAAGAGGTTCTTTCAAGAGTTTAAATGTTTTCATCAACTAAGTTTTGAGTAAAGAATATATATATATGTATGTATATATGTATATATGTATGTATGTGTGTGTATGTGTATAACCTGGTGATATAATTTTGAGTAAAGCATAAGGACTATATACTTTTCCTTGTTTAAGTTTAATTTAAAGGTTTCAAATCATTTTGCAAATATTTTCAAGGAAAATTATGATAGGGGATCTTTAAGTGAAAATGACTCAGATATTAACCAGATGGGACTAGTATAGGGTCACGCCCTATACATTAGCTATTAGCTCCAGCTAATTGTTGTCCAAAATTTCAATGTGTAGGGCTTTGTCATAGGTAGACTAAAATTATGATAAACACCGAAAGAAATATATGTTGTATACAGATAGGTTATTGGTGAGCCCGAAAAACCATTAGGATGAGGAAGACCTGAGAGATGATTAAGTTAGGGATAGACCATCTAGAAGAGAAGTATTTAACAGATAGTTAAGGACAGACCGTCCAGAAATGAAGTGTTTAATAGATAGTTAAGGATAGATAATCCAGAAGAAGAATAGCTAATAAATGTTAGATTAATTTTGATTGTATTATCTGGTAGGCCCGAGTCAACCAAAGGTTAAAAGTTATCCAAACAGAACTTGTGTGATTGAACAGATAGTTCGTTATTACATGATATTTATGTATATTTACATAATGGTCGCTTTATAATATTTAACCAGTTTTGGTTACAGGAAAAGGCTTTGCAAAGATATGTTTGAAAAGGATGTTAGTGAGGGAAAACTTGTTTCGTTAAGCGGTGTGGTCTCATTTAACATATCTATTCCGGGATGTATAGTATTATTCATACTAGACTTTACGTCTGACTCCAAGTTTATGTTTTCCCCTTAAACTCTTAGGTGCTCAAAATTAATTTGAGTAAGCCGAGGGGTTAAGGTGTTTTTTAAGGTTTTAGTAGGATGACGAGTAAGCCTACCGGAGGCTAGCAGGAGGCAAATGGATAGCTATTTAGGAGTTGCATTTCTTGTTTTATGTTTTGATGTATTTCCGCTATGTTTTATATTAAGTATATTATAACTCTATGACTCTGGTCATCCAAGGGGTATCTTCATATACCGCTCTTGGCATATTTGTAATAAGTATATTTTATCTGTGCCTGGGAATGAATTTTGGATATTGTGTTGGGAATGTGAAAGATTTGGTTTTGAAATGTAATGAAGAAAAAATTATTTTTGAAATCTATGTTTTGTTTCATATTCAAGTGCTTCTGATATTATTGATACCATTAACATAGCTGTATTTAGTCGACGGAAGCTAATACTATAGATGACTGCAGCATCTATAGAGCTTAGTTCTGAACCTCTAGATAGGGGATGTTACAGCTTGGTATCAAAGCATGGTTTATGAAATACTTTAACTAATATGGGTTTGAAAACATAATCCTTAATAATTATAGTTAAGATCGGGGTATTGGATAATGTTTTAGTAACGTATTTTTATTTGCTATATATATAAGTATATGCTATATTTCTAGACTATTATCTGAGTTAGGCTATTCATCTGTATCTCAGGAGGATTGAATACAGATATGGAAGGAAGAAGAGGCAGAGTTAATCTTGGAGGAGATAGCACCACCACTAATGGAAATGCCGACCAAATCCTAGAAGAGGTCCAAGTCAGGCTCAAGCTGAAATTGTTAGTGATGGGGTTCCTAAAGTGGATATGGGGCCATGTATCAGTTTTTCGTAAACATGATGTAAGCTGGAAATGCAGCTAGAATTATCAGAGGAAATGCTGTTGGAGGTGGAGTCGGGAAGCTCTGATGGTCAACCAGTATGCTAACTTGAGCAGAGACTATACCAAGCTTGGGAGGAAGCCGTTCATTGGAACTAAAGATGCGACTGAGCCTGAAAATTGGCTACTGCACTATGAGAGAAATTTTGCTGACTTTGGATCGAATGACAAGCAAAAAAGGAGACTAGCTTCAAGACAGCTTCAAGGAGCTGCTCTATTTTGGTGGAATACTGTTGTAGCTGGTGTTGATGAGGAAACATGACTTGGGAGGAGTTTAGGAGAAGGTTTCAAGTAAGGTTTATGTCGGTGATGGCGTAGTCGGCGTTCGAAAGGAAGTTTGTGGAACTAGAACAAGGGGAGATGTCTATTTTAAAATATGCAAGAAATTTGCAGAGTTGGCCCGGTATGGTATGCTTTGGTTGATAGGGAGATCAGGAGGAATGAGAAGTTTATAAGAGGCTTGAGGCCGGAGTTGATAAGTGCTACCATTTCGTGCTTAAGGGATCCTAGTGATGTAGTGGTAGAAATGGAGTTGAGGCGAAAAGAGGAGTTGGTTTGTTTGAGGAAGAAAATGAAGGAGGCCTAGGTGAGACAGGGCCAGAAAAGAAAGTTTTTCCAGAAGATGAATGCCTTAGTGGGAGGAGCACAAAAGAAGGGAAAAGCTAAAGTTGTTTGTTATAAATTTGATAAGAAAGGACATTATGTCAATGAGTGTCGAACCGAAAAGGGAAAAAAGAAAGGAAAGGAGGTGATTGGAAAGAAGAACATCCGATGCTTTAATTGTGATCAGATCGACCATTATAAGAACCAATGAAAGGAGCCAGCTAAAGAAGGTAGGTGGCAAGTTTATGCATTGGGGCCCGCAACTTCAAGGCCAGTTGTGCAGGAGAAAGGAAAGGCTATTCTGTGAGGCTCTCTACAAATTCACGGTATGTCTGTTAGCATTCTATTTGA
The DNA here is from genome assembly GCA_030765085.1 of Allium cepa. Taxonomy (NCBI): domain Eukaryota; kingdom Viridiplantae; phylum Streptophyta; class Magnoliopsida; order Asparagales; family Amaryllidaceae; genus Allium; species Allium cepa. Next base: position 517,911,778 of record CM060938.1, read on the forward strand.
TACCGATGCATCACATTCTTTTATTTCTCGATGTTTAGTAGATAAGCTTAACCTAGAGCCCTCATACTTAGTTGCAAATCCGAAAGGAGGATACGCAACACTTGGGATGAGGTTTGACCATTTAGAGTTTGATTTTCTAAGTTATACTTTTGATTGATTTTTGCATGTGTTTAATTTTATGGGATTTGGTATTATCTTTGGAATGGACTGGTTAAGTAAATATGATGCTAGGATATTTTGCCATGATAGAAAAATATCACTTAGTCACCCTAGTTGCGAACCATAGAGAACCATAGTTGCGAAGTAAATGCTTTACTAGGTAACAAAGAGTTAGAGGATGGGTTGCATCGAGTCTTTGTGGTTAGAGAGTTTGCTGATGTGTTTGAGCCAGTAGTTGGATTACCACCGAAATGAGTCATCGAGTTTCGGATTGATTTGGTGCCTGAAGCAAAACCATTGAGTAGACCACCAAGACGGATGACACCTATGAAGATGAGAGAGTTGAAGGTTCATCATAGGGAGTTGCCACTGTGTTTGCTAAGAATCTGAACAAATCTTTTAGGCTATGTATCGATTACCGTAAGTTGAATGAGAAGATGATAAGGCCCGATATCCATTGCCAAGAATTGACAATTTGTTCGATCAATTAAGTGGAGCTAAGGTATTCTCCTAGCTGGATTTAGCGACAGGATTTCATCAGCTTAGAGTAAGAGAGGACAGTATTTCTTTGACGGCGTTTAGGACAAGGTATGTATCATATGAATGGTTAGTTATGTCATCGGACTAACAAATGCACTGGCATTCTTTGCGCATATGATGAATAGAATTTTTCGAGAGCACCTGGATAAATCTGTGTTTGTCTTCATAGATGATATTTTTACATACTCTAGGGATGATAAGGAGCGTTAAGTTCATCTCAAAGTTGTTCTTAAGACATTGAGGGAACATCAGTTGAAGGCTAAGTTTTCGCAGTGTCATTTTTGGAAGAAGGAAGTAAAGTTCCTTGGTCATGTAGTCTCAGAGAACGGGTTGCTTATTGATGCGACTAAGATTGAGGCGGTGAATAATTGGAAGAGACCTGAGATGGAGACCGAGATAAAGAGTTTTTTTAGATTAGCCGGATATTATCGAAGGTTTATAAAAGATTTAATGCGAATAGCTACACCGATGACTAAGCTTATGTGAAAAGGCGTGAAGTTTATATGGACTGATAAGTGTGAGGAAGCATTCCTGATCTTGAAACTCTTATCGACCCATGCACCGACATTAGTGGTTTCGAAGGGGGATCAAGATTTGGTTGTTTATAATGATTCACGTGGAACTGGATTAGGGACTGTGTTGATGCAAAGAGGTAAAGTGATTTCTTATGCTTCTAGACAGCTCAGACCACATGAGGTGAGGTATCCTATGCATGATTTAGACTTAGCTGTCGTTATATTTGCTTTGAATGTGTGGAGACATTATATTTTGGGAGAGCGATTTAAAATTTATACAGGTCATAAGTCGTTTAAATACTTATTCTCTCAGAATGAGTTGAACATGAGAGAGCAGAGATGGTTGGAGTTTATTGCTACTTATGATTTTGAAATTGAGTACAAACCCGGAAAAGGAAATAAGGTAGCGGATGCACTTAGCAGGAAACATCAGAATGCAGTATTGGCCATGATTGCCGAGTGGAAAGATTTAGAAGCATTATCAGCATGCAGAGTGCAGTTTAGATCCAAGGCAACTTCTAGTACAAGAAGTGTCGTATTGTCTTGTTTAGAAGTTTGACCGGTAATGATTGAGAAGATAGCTTCTAAACAGGAGGAGGATCTAGTTTTGGCTGAACGGACCGAAAGGTTAAGGGAAGGAACATAGGGTGATGACTTAAAGAATTTTAGTCGTGACCAAAATGGGTGGTTAAGAAAGGAAGTTTGTGTGTTCCTAATGTAGGAGAATGAGAAATAAAGTTTTGGATGAATGCCATCATTTGAAGTTCACTATTCATCCAGGAGGAACGAAGATCAGGGTATGAAGAGAAGTTTCTTCTGGAAAGGTGTGAAACGGGACATTGGTTTGTGTTAAATAGTGCTTAAATTACCAGCAAGCGAAGGCCGAACCCCAGAAGCCAAGCGGATTGCTTCAACCTTTAGAAGTTTCGATGTGGAAATGGGATTCTATTTCAATGGATTTTATTGATGGATTGCCAAGATCTAGTGGAGGAAATGAAAGTGTATGTGTTATAGAGGATAGACTTACTAAGAGTGCTCATTTCATTCAATAAAGTCAACTAGGACAGCACCTATTTTGGCGAAGTTGTTTATGAAGAATGTGGTTAGACTGCACGAAATTCCTAGCGTATTGTCAGTGATAGAGATTCATTGTTTACTAGTGAGTTTTGGAAGAGTCTACCGGAAGCATTAGAAAACCAAGCTCAATATGAGTACTTCTTACCATCCACAGACAGATGGGCAAACGGAAAGAGTTGACAAAATCTCGAAGGATTTGTTAAGAGCTTGTATATTGGATTTGTGGGATTATGGGAAGACCATCTCCATTTAGTCGAGTTCTCGTATAATAATAGTTATCAAACTAGTATTGGGATGACACCGTTTGAAGCATTGTATGGGAGAGCATGCAAATCTCCCATATGTTGGTTAGAGACTAGGGATAGGTTGGTTCTTAGTCCGGATATAGTGAAAGAAGCTGCAGAAAAAATTGAGTTGATCTGAGCTAGGACGAAAGAAGCTCGGTCTAGGCGGAAAAGTTATGCTAACGGAAGAAGGAAAGGTTTTGAATTCTCAGTTGGAGACTGTGTTTATTAAGGTTTCACCAATGAAGTGTGTGATTAGATTTGAGAAGTCAGGATAGTTAGCACCTAGATTTGTTGGGCCTCTTCGCATTGTTGAAAGGATCGAGATGCTCGCTTATAAAGTGGAGTTACCGAATAGTTTACAAGAGTTCACGATGTATTCCACGTTTCTCATCTTAGAAAATGTATTAGAGACCCAGAGACTACTATAGCACCTACATTATTAGAGGATATAGTAGTAGAGACGGACTTGACTATAGTTAGAAAGCCATAAGATTGTGGCCAGGGATGAGAAGAAGTTGAGGAACAAGACATCAAATTAGTAAAGGTTCAGTAGAGTGACGATGCTAGAGACTGTACTTGGGAGACTGAGAGCAAAATTAGAGATGCTTATCCTGATTTGTTTGGTGGTATGTTTTATTCTTGATCGTTTTGTTATATACCTTATCCTAATTTTGGGGATGAAAATTTTCAAGGTGGGGAGTATGCAACACCCCAAATCTTTATTTAGAATATTTAATTTGTAGGAAATGCGGATTACGTATCCTAAAGCTGGATTAACACTAGAGGGGGGTTGAATAGTGTTTAATGGATTTTATGGAATTTTTGATAACTTTTCAAGTTAAACACATACAGATGCAATTTCACAAATAAGGAGACAATCACAGAATCAGACATAAATGAAAATAGTAACAAAAGATTACAAATGATCCTATAACTCTGAATAGCACTAAGATCTTTGATAGAGATTGGCAGAGAATCAAACTAGAGACAATAGAGTTTGATTCACTTAGAATTTCACCATAGTTTAATGAAAATAAAAGAGAATATTTGAGTGGAGAAAAAGGAGAGAAGAAATGAAGAAAACTTAACTTAAAATTCATTGAAAACAACTGGTATATATAGGAGAACAACAGTCATATTGTCCATTCGCGAAAGGTTATGATGAATAGACACTTCTTTTGAAAATTTGAAATTTGAATTCTACGATCACCATGTCGACATGGGGGAACGAGGGATAACGACATGCCTATGTGAATTTTGAAAATTAATTTTGCTTTAAAATGATTTCCATTCTAAAACTTGTCAAAACAATTTCTAATCTTTGTAAACCATTTTGAATATAGTTTAAACTTATGAAAGAGATTTAAAAAGTAATCTTAAAAATATATAATATATAATATAAAAGTAATAAAAGTAATAAAAGATTAATATAAATATTTTGAGATTAAAGCTAAAACCATTAAAACTAGGAGATAGTTTAAAAACAAGAAATGATTTTGAAATTTAAAAATAGTTTAGGCTAAAATATTTAAACCCAGAGAGATAACTTTTAAAAAAGATAGTTTTGAATAAAATCTTAAAAATAAACCATTTTGAAAATTTCGTGGATTCCATTCCACTAGAGAAGGTCGCGGGTTCCATCCCACTATTAAAGTGAGAAGGTGGATTCCATTCCAAAATTAAAACCCGAATAAAGATTTTAGTGCTATTATGAAGTTTTAATGTAAATCTAGACTATATTACTTATCTTGATATCTTGAACTCTCGAACTCTTGATACTCATAAGTCTTTAGTCTTGATTTTTCAATCTTGAATTCGTCAGTCTTGAATCTCTATACTCAGTCTTGAATCATTACACTCAGTCTTGAATCTTTATATTGAACAGTTTTCATTCTCTACACCTGGATATATATACCATGCATATACATATATATCTATACAGGAATATTAGTATCTATATTCTACAATAAGCCCTAAGGTTGTTGTCATCATAACCATCATCCCAATTAATTTCATAGTGGCCAAAAATAGCAAAAAGACCCTTACAAACTTTTAAAGTAGGGTGATTGAATTTCTTGATTTTGGAGTATGGTATGTTGCAAAAGAAGGTTTACAATTCTAGCTTTAGGACCGAAATTTCGATTTATAAATTCAAAGTTATCATCCCCTTCAAAAATGTGATGAAATGTCTCGCAATCATGTTTATCAATTTGAAAATCCAAAAGACCCATACCCGTAAACTTACAACCAAGAATGTTACCCAAAATTTCAATATTTAAAACAATACGCGTTCCTTTAACGCTACTCCACAGTTCCCTTTTATTTCCTTCATAAAAACCACGTTTCAAATTTGCGTACAACATTTTGACAAGATTCGGATAACAAAAAAATCATTTTGAGAATCATCAATTAACCTAAGAATTTGATTCTCTTCAAAAAGAACATTGATTTCATAGGAAGAAAAATCATTAAAGATATCAAACTTTCCCGTATGGACCTTTCCAAAGTTTATATAGCTTATGTAAGCCTTGATAGTTTCCGTATCATTGTGGAGGAACTCTTTGATGTCCTTGGACAGCCTTATCGTGGAGGGGATGCTTTAGGAATCCATTTCTAAGGAGAGTAAAGAGCTAGAGAGTTTGAAAGAGAGTCTGAATTTTGAAATGAAAGGAGAAAAGATAGGATAAAGTTAAAAAGAAAAATACATATCTAAGAGTCATGTTCTCTGTTTAAGAGACACCTTTTCAGAGATTTGAAGTTGGTGAAAAGATGGAGGGAAATTCAAAGTTTTCAATTCAAATTTGAACTTCAAAATTCTGGAAAGGATGTCGACATGTGAGGTAGGGTCATGTCGACATGGGTCTCCTTTAATTCATATGACTTATTTTTCCTATTTTATTTAATATCTATATATCCTATAATCTAATTTATATTTTATCTAAAATAATATTAAATATAATAGCACTTTAATATCAATATTTTAATATTAAAATATATTATTTTGAAAATCAAAAATTTTAAGTTCAAACAACAAGCAATTTCAAAACATGCAAACAATCAAAGATTCAAACAAGCAATTTCAATCAATATAATTTAAATGCGTAGCTATTTTTGGATCCATATTTTCGAGATCTTTAGATTCATTAATAGTTGTAAAGCACATGTTTGAATTTTCTGTCTCTTGATCTTCATCACTAGAGGATGAGTCATAATCGTCTAGTGTAGCAGTATATGCCCTCTTTCTTTTCTTTGATGAATCATTACTTGGAGGAAATTTCTGCTTATCCGGATGCGAACAATCTCTTTTTAAGTGTCATGGCTCATTACAATTATAGCATCTGACGTTGTTGCGAGTCTCATTATTATTTCCAGAATTCTTGTGATCATTTATCTTGTTAGTTGTTCGTCTTTTTGTATTTCAGAAACTTTCTAAAATCCATTGTCATCAAGGCTATTTCTTCATCGTTGTCACTGTTTGAGTCTGAACCATCTGTTATTGCATTCAACGCTATTGACTTCTTTTCTGAGGAATTTCTTTCTCTTCTTCCTTGCATTTGTACTTCAAATGACATCAAATTCTCAGCCAATTCTTCAATTTTCAAAGTACTAATATCATTAGCCTCTTCAATTGCTAGAGTCTTCTGATCCCATTTTGGAGTAAGCGACTTCAGAATTTTTCTAACTTGATCTTTCTTCATAAAAGTTCTTTCCAAATGCAATTAATGAGTGCACAATGTCTTGAAACCTACTGTACATGTCTGATATGGACTCATTTGGATTCATCTTGAATAATTGAAACTGATTGGTCAAGATAGATATTTTGGTCTGTTTAACTTTGATTGTTCCTTCATGAGTAACTTGCAAATTTTTTCAGATATCATATGCAGACTTACAGGCAGACATTCTATTAAACTCATTCTTATCAAGTGAACAGAACAGAATAACAGTCCACTACACAAAATTAGTTGTGGGTTCAATGTACTTACTTTGTGCGATATTCCAAGTGTCTAATCCTATTGATTATAAACAGATTTTCATCCTACATGCCCAATATGCATAGTTACTGCTATTAAAAAGTGGTGGTCTGGCAGTAGACTGACCATCTATAAATAAACTAGTGATATTGTTGACATTTCCAGTGTTGGCAGCCATTTGAAAACTTTTCAAAAATCAGGTTATGAAACCTTTGAAAACCAATGCTCTAGTACCAAATGTAGAAATGCGGATTACAGATCTTAAGGCTGGATTTAGAGGAGGGTGAATAGTGTTTTATGGAATTTTTGAATTCTTTTCAAATTGAACACATACATATGAAATTTCATAAACAAAGAGACAATCACAGAATCAGACACAGATGCAAATAGTAAATAAAAGCAGTAAAGGAAAGAAAACATCGAATTTTATACTAGTTCGAAGTTACCCTACATCCAGTCCCACACAATTTCTTATGCAGATTTATTTTCAAATATAATATCAAAATTACAACCTCGATTTCAAGGCAACGAGATACACTCTCCTATCTCTGAGTCCATAGCAAACTCCCTTGATTTAACCAGGCTCCAAGGTCACCTAATTGATTTATGGGCTACAATCACACCCAATTGATTTATGGGCCACAATCATACCGTTTCAAATATCACTTTGATAAATAGAGAGATCTGATACACTTCTTTGATTACAAATGATCCTATAACTCTGCATAGCACTGAGATCGTTGAAAGAGAGGGGCAGAGAATCAAACTAGAGACAATCGAGTATGATTCACTTATAATTTCGACGGAGTTTTGTTAAAATAGAAGAGAATATTTGAGTGGAGAAGAAGGAATGAAAAAATGAAGAAAATTTAACTTCAAAATCACTGAAAACAACTGGTATATATAAGAGAACAACAGTCACGTCCATTCATGAAAGGTTATGAAGAATAGACACTTCTTTTGAAAATTTAAATTCTACGGTCACCATATCGACATGAGGGGATGAGGAATGTCTACATGCCTATGTGAGTTTTAAAAATTAATTTTGCTTTAAAAGATTTCTCTTCTAAAACTTGTCAAAACAATTTCTAATCTTTGTAAACCATTTTGAATATAGTTTAAACTTATAAAAGAGATCTAAAAAATAATCTTAAAAATATATAATCTATAAAATAAAGGTAATAAAAGCTCACTATAAATATTTTGAGATTAAAGCTAAAACCACTAAAACCAAGAGATAGTTTAAAAACAAGAAATGATTTTGAAATTAAAAAATAATTAATGCTAAAATATTTAAACCTAGAGAGATAACTTTTAAAAAGATAGTTTCAAAAAAATCTTAAAAATAAATCATTTTGAAAATTTAATGGATTCCATCCCACTAGAGAAGGTCGTACGTTCCATTCAACTAAAAAGGTCGTGGGTTCCATCCCACAATTAAAGCGAGAATGTGGATTCCATTGCACAATTAAAATCCGAGTAAAGATTTTAATGCTAGTATGAAGTTTTAATATAAATCTAGACTTTATTACTTATCTTGATATCTTGAACTCCTGATACTCATGAGTGTTCGGTCTTGATTTTTTCAACCTTGAATTCGTCAGTCTTGAATCTCTATACTCGGTCTTGAATCTTTATACCTAATCTTGAATCTTTATACTGTACAGTCTTCATTCTCAGTACCTGCATGTATATACCCTACATGTACATATATATCTAGACAAGAATATTACTATTTATATTTTATAATAATCCTAAGGTTGTTGTTATCAAACCATCATCTCAAGAACTAACATAACTAACAAAATTAAATAAAATAATATAGAGATTAATAGGTTGAGAATCGATTAGCTACTGGTATCCGTGCCATGTTAGTGTACAAACTAAAATGAAATAACATAAGCTAATGTGTAAGGATATGAGAAGTGCAATATAGAAAATAGAAGAAGGGCTTATACCCTAAACCCTTAAGAAAGAAACTCACGTTCATTTCATTCACACTCTAACTAAAATTGAACCAAGGTCGGCCTCCATTATTTTTCTCAAGAGAAGATAAGCTAGGATTCAAGAGATGGAAGATAATCAACTAAATCAACATTCAACCTCACATCATATAATCTTAAAGCTAAGGTGAATAATTACTATATCTCAATTTCTTATGATTTCGGTTTTAAGACTTAGATCCAAAAAAAATTTGCAAGTATATGCCATGTTTTGATGATTAAAGTTATATATAAGTGCTTGTTGATGAATTATACATGTTCATGTTAGTTTTATGGTATGTTTGACATGAAAACCCTATTAAATGACATTCAAATGCCTTGAAAATTTAAATATAGATCAGAAATGATATTTTATAGATGAATTGAAATTTTCATAATTTTTTGAATTAATACCCATTTTATATAAATTTTCTAGTGAGGAAAATGATTTATTTAGTTATAAATTATTTACGGCTAAAATAATAGTTATTTGGGTTTGAAATTTTTATATGTTGGAAAACATATTGAAATAAATTTTTTGGGATTTTTCCAAATTTTTTCTAAGTTATTTGATGAACATATAAAATTATTTAAGGTATGGGACTTAAATGTTTTATATATTTAACTAAAGAGAAGGGGCATTTTATAAAATAAAATGATTATTTAGTTCTGAAAAATAGTGGCAGCACTATTCTGAAAAGGATTTTTTAACCAATGAGAATTTGACAATAAAGGCAGGTTAATTGAAATTAACCCTTTTAAGTTAAAAACAAAGAAATCATAGTTTTAGCAAGTTTCAGCCAATTTTGGCATTAAACCTTCCGACCCAGACCTTCCGACAAGGTCGAGAGGTTCATAGCTTTTGACAAGGTCAAACCGATGCATAGGGTATCAAGTTACTTGGTATATAATGAATTGGACAGAGCGGAAGGTTCTAAGTCGAAAGGTCGGTTGCCAAAGAGGTTGAAATGTGTTTGTTTATAAACCAAAGATAGCCTGCTTTGTTTTTGAATAAGAGCTTTCAACATGATTGCTTTCGACCTGGTCAAATATTTAAAATAAAGGTTTTAAACCTTTTGTCACAGTCGAAAGGTTACTACTATTTTATCACTATTTTGTTTTGAAACCTTACGATACAATCGAAAGGTTACTACCGCTTTTGTTTTATTTTGATATGAACCTTCCGACCAAGTCGAAAGGTTTACCTATTTTTAAAACTAGCTGCTTCTCCATTATTTTGAAGGAAATCTTTCGACTTAGTTGATTTACCTTTGTTTTCTAAATGAAGTATAACCAAAGCTTTCGAAGCAGAGCTTTCGACAAAGTCGAAAGATTGCTTCCAATGAAGTCGAAAGGTTTTGAAAGAAGGTTTTCCACTTGTTCTAAATTGAACCAGTAGGTCTTCGAAAGGTTTATGTTTTAAAAGATTTAACGCATTCAAAAGGTTTTTTATACAAAGGTTTTGAAAGGTTTAGTTTAATGATTTCGAAAGGTTTATTTTGAATGATTTCGAACGGTTTGTTCATTGAATGGTTTTGAAAGGTTTGTTTATTGAATGGTTTTGAAAGGTTTGTTTATTGAATGGTTTCGAAAGATTTGTTTATTCAATGGTTTCGAAAGTTTTTGATTCAATGGATTTGAGTGGTTTGAGTTTGATGATTTCGAAAGGCTTATTTTGGAAGGATTCGAAAGGTTTGATATGGAAGGTTTCCAGGGTTTTTCTAAGCCAATGTTTTAAAGTAATTTTAAAGAAGGACGTCTAAAAGTTTTATTATTTTCGAAAGGTATGATTTCATAAGTTTTGATGTTTGATTTTGAAAGATATGTTTTCAAAAGTTTAGGAAGAGGTTCTTTCATGAGTTTAAATGTTTTCATCAACTAAGATTTGAGTAAAGAAGATATATATATATATATATATATATATATATATATGACATGGTGATATAATTTTGAGTAAATCATAAAGACTATATACTTTCTTTGTTTAAGTTTGATTTAAAAAATTTAAATCATTTTGAAAATGTTTTCAAGGAAAATCATGGAAGGTGATCCTTAAGTGAAAATGACTCAAATATTACAATACTAGTGGGACTAGTATGGGGTCACGTCCTATACAATAGCTATTAGCCCAACAAATTGTTGTCCAAATTCCAGTATGTAGGGCTTGGTCATAGATAGACTAAAATTATGATTACAGACCGAAATGAACATATGCTATATACAGATGGGTCGTTGGTGAGCTCAAAAAACCATTAGGATCAGGAAGACATGGGAGATGATTAAGTTAGGGACAGACCGTCCAAAAGAGAAGTATTTAACTGATAGTTAATGACAGATCGTCCAGAAGTGAAGTATTTAATAGATAGTTAAGAATAGATGATTCAGAAGAAGAATAAATAACAAATGTTAGATTAATTTTAATTAAATTGTCTAGTAGGCCCGAGTCAGCCAAAGGTTAAAAGTTATCCAAACAAAACTTGTGTGATTGAACAGATAGTTCATTATTACTAGAAATTTATGTATGTTTTACATAACAGTTGCTTTACAGTATTTAATCAGGTTTGGTTGCAGGAAAAGTTTTTGCAAAGATATGTTTTAAAAGGATGTTGGTGAGGAGAAACCCATTCTGCTAAGCGGAGTGGTCTCGCTTAACATATATATTCAGGGATGTATAGTATTATTCATACCAGGCTTTATGTCTAACTCGAAGTTTATGTTTTCCCCTTAAACTCTCGGGTGCTCAAAATTAATTTGAGTAGGCTGAGGGGTTAAGGTTTTTTTTCCAGGTTTTAGTAGGATGACAAGTAAGGCTATTGAGGCTTCCAGGAGGCAAACAGATAGCTATGCAGGATTTGTAGTTCTTGTTTTATATTTTGATGTATTTCCGCAGTGTTTTGTATTAAGTCTATCATGACTCTATGACTCTGATCATCCAAGGGGGTATCTTCATATACCGCTCTTGGCTTATTTGTAGTAAGTATATTTTATCTGCGCCTGGGAACAAATTTGGGGTAACGTGTTAGGAATGTGAAACATTTGGTTTTGAAATCTAATGAAGAAAAATTAATTTTTGAAATTTGTGTTTTGTGTCATATTCAAGTGCTTCTGATATATTGATACCATTAACATAGCCCTATTTAGTCACTGGAAGCTAATATTATAGATCACTGCAGGATCTATAGCGCTTAGTTTTGGGCCTCCAAATAGGAGATGTTACAAGTTGGTTGGACTCCAAGTGAAAGGGATCCTAGTGGAAGCGATCCTTGAGGGTTGCTATGATGTACAGCCTACGCTCCTTAAGATCAGCAACTCCCTAAGATTAGGAGCTTCATTAATCTTTGGCAAATCATCTTTTATTATTATTCTCTTATGATTCCTTATAATTGCAAGAGAGTCGTATGGTAAGAGAACTTCATAATGGACATAGGCACCTTCGCCCACTTCACATCTTATGTTATTTTCCTCTAAAGGCTCTTCCGTTCATTTTTCAATCATTGAGCCTAGTGATTAACAAGTAACTTTTGCTCTTCGTAACACATTATCACTCCAAGGTTAATGATAAATACAATCAACATCTTAGATGCTAAAAGAAGGTCAAACCTTCAATCTTGTGGTTAGCAGTTTCCTATGCAAGCTCTTTCCATGCTTGGTACTTCGAATCCAACGTCGACACTTAGTGGCAATGATGGACAGTGCACTGCCTCCTGCAGTCATCACGAAGATTTCTCAACTGTCTTAGTTTGGCTTCATGTCTTACACAATTATTGCAAACGCTCGCTCATCTCCTTACATTATTGCTACCACCAGCCAAATTATGGTAACCATGTGTAGGACCTATATGAGGGACATACCTAACTGCTCAAAGATCTTCCTTAAGATTTAGATCGTCTCGGTCGGCCCGGTTCATGGAAAAACCCAAGGGTAGATTAACCCTTATAAATCTTGACCCTCCTCCATGCACCCCACACAAAAATACTAGTGACCCACAACTCCTATTAAAACCTAAAGCAGCCCCCATATTAGTCACCAAAAAATTATTTTATTCATCTTTTCGCTTAATGGCATTTGAAAGCAGCCAAATGCTCGCTTTCTTGTCTTAAGGCACCCAGATCTAAAGCCATTTCCTTTCTCAAGCTTACTTCCGAGCTCATAACCTCTTGTGAAAATTGCATCGAAGATTGCAGAGCTTGGATCACTTAGCACCTTCACCAAGGCTATCTAATGAAGATAAGTTTTCATGTGCTCATTAGACTGTTTGGGGAATGTCGACCTTTGTTGCTCAGGACTACACGAGTCGCCGCTCCCTTCCTGGTGAACCGATTATCCACAAGGGTGGATTATCGAGAATTAATTTCCATGTCAGGGACTGCCAAACTATGCAAAAAGATTGAATCATTGTGCATATAATTCCTTGCTCTAGGAATGCACATTGCTCCATGGGTTTGGGTGAAACGTCTCTCCCCTTTGTGTTTAGGCCCTTTGATAATCAAATTCACGGCCGCAACAATTCACACACCTTGCTCATGGTGCCACTCATCGTCTGTACCGAATTAGACATTATTTTCGGCACTAGCACCGTTACCCTAAGTGATGCAAAAGTTTTCCATCCATAGTGTGCTCGCATAGAAATAAGCTAGACCTGGCTCCCTATTGCAACGTGTCACCCTGGAAAATCTTCAAGCCCATTAGCACTTAGGTTTGAGCCGAGACCGCCTGTTAGCTCTTTAGTGCAGCATGTCACTTTGGATATCTTTCAAAGTGCTTAACACTTAAGTTTGTGTAGGGACTGCCAAACAGTAGACCGAAGCACTAATAAATTCACTTTTTACCATTTCTATATGTTAAGTTATTATGAATGACGGCGCCTGCCATTCGTTTAACAATCATATCACACCCTTATGCATGAGTGTTCAAGCCAACCATGCACCCTAGTTTGAGCCGGAACCCATGGTTATTTAACGACAAAGGTCGTGTTACCCAAGAGAACCCTCGAGCCCCAATGTGTTTCGGTTTGAGTCGGACCCATTGGCCACTCTACACATGACCACTTTTCTCCTAGAAGAACTCATGGGCCAACATGCTCTCCTACTCTATGCCAATGCCACTCGTTACTTAGTACCTAGCAGATACTTAGCTCTTATCAGTGCCCATATTCGGCCCATCGCATGAATTTTTCTATGGAGTGGTTACTTTATTTACTAGTTCAAAAAAGTTACGAGGTTGGAAGCTAGGGAACAAACCGTGATAGGTTTTTTACCAATCTTGATTTACTCAAAAGCCATTGTACCATCCCTACTAACCATGGTTCATAGAAAATTAGCCTAAAACAAATAAAAAAATAGGACATGACAAAGACATATGGAAACACGGACCCTACAAACAGACCTCTCTGAAAATTAATGAACTGGCTACTTTGTTTATTCTACTCCTAAGGTTATTAATTATCTGCATTGATGTAAAGGGCTTAAACTTCAACTGATGTTAAGATGCATTTACCTCCTACGCTACTCCCTCTAAGCCTCATTGCCATTGCTAGTGCTAGGTTGTGCATCATCGTTGATTGTGGTATCAAAGGGGGAACAATTTTGAAATCGCTAAAGATAGGTTCACCTTTTCTTACATTTTCTTCTTGATGCCAACATGTTTTAGTAGTTGTTTGCTATCTGTAATTGGTAGTTCTAATCTAAAGCTGACCATGTTTCAATTCCCTTAAAATCTCTAGAATTTTATTGCGTCCAGATGTGCCAAACTAGTGTGGTGATAGCTGTTATAGGGCTAGTGTACTAAAACAGATAGCATGCTACAATAAACTCGTCGCACAAGTTTATAAATTAGATTTCCACTGCATTGGAATTCTGTATTAATTACTAAAACAATATGAATATTGTAAATAAGTTACAACAACAGCGTTATACTATTTTGAAAAAATAATATAACCAGAATAACAGATAGAATATAGAATAATGTATATAAATATACAAACAAGCTAGAATTTTAACCGAATTATAAAGGAAATTCCGTCTGATACTTGTCGTAACAATTTCCTTAAGAATTTTATTTCAAAATACCCCCAAGATACCACATACGTATTCTGCTCGAGATTGTAATGAGTATATCAGCAGAAGAGAAGAAGAAGAAGAAGAAGAAGATTCAGATTCTAAAATCAGTTTTCCTTCTTATTTATAGTTGGTCCGTATCTCTTCCGAACGGTCGTGTCTGCACCCATTCGCTCAAACAGTCGCGCCTGTAACTAATAAAAAATCCAGCCCAGTTTTAGGATCATATTAGACCCAAACCCGGCCCGGTTCGGTCGGTCGGTCGGACAACGGCGGCACGCGCGTGTGTGGTGGAGATGCATGATCTCCCTCCTCACAACAAAGCATACATTTGGGAGCCACAGGCCCCCAACCTCCACTTGAGAAAGCTATTAATATACTTGGCTTTCTTAGTATATTAGGCGATGTGGGACTTTATGTATTTTTCATTCATTTTGTTCTATAGGAATTCCAACAATAGCTATGTCTATTAGTTTATTTTGTGTTTTATTTGAATAGGAATTGGTGGAAGATTGCTCATAAATGGTTTCCATGTCGTTACTACTTGTGATTGGTAACCGTAGCTTATTACTGGTTTGTTGCCAGATTATGGTTGAATAATTGTAACCAAAAAATAGACATTGTTGGTTTTGATCTCTTATTTACATAACAACATGTTAGGTCTATTTTGGCATTCCTTCTTGAAATCTTCTCTTCAGTGTGTAGTTTGTTTGTTCTTGCTAATAATGTACAAAATGACATTTTCTATGAGCATGCTATTTTCCATATGTGATTTCACCGTACAAGTTTAACTGTTTCTTTCACTTTCACGGACATGAGTCCTTTCTCGTTCAAATGAAAATTTTCCATTATTTCCTAGTTTCCATTCTTGGCATTCTTCATTGCGATTGTGTTCCAATGTGATTTTGAGAAATTGCTAAGCTATATAAGGAGGAAAATAGGGGTCATCTTCTCTCCATCTTCCATCAGAGATGAGGGAAGAAACTTTCCTGTTATGTCCGCTAATAATCAACACATAATCCCTTCCCGGTAGCTCATTTGCTGATTGCCCAGTCATGCAAGGATCAAACCACATATTTTATTTTACTTGTTAATAATTTTCCATCCATTGTGTTCTTACCTAACGGTCTTGTGCTAATTAATAATTTCCATGTGTACAATGCGTTGTTATCAACATTGATGGTCCAAAAGCATTTTTTACAACATCTGGTTTTCATCCATTGGGCCCAAACGCTATCTTCTTTTATGAATCTCCCATGAGTTTTAAGGCAATTACATTCATTATATCCTATGGCCTTCTTAAACCAACTCATTCCCCTGGTTTGGGTCGATATAAGCCTTCCTAGGGCATATTGTGGTTTTTGTTTTTCAAAAACAAAGTTCGAGCATAATGAATTGATTCTGTCTATGAATGATGCTAGTACATTCAGCATGATGGGTAAGTCACAATTTCAATTAACCCAATTCTACTAGCTACATTCAGCATCATATTTTTTCAATTGTTGGTTTTTTATAGATTTTATCTAACATGTCGTTTGCATGAATGTTTCCAATTGCATAACAATGTTACTACTTAGCATGTCTTAAACATAGAAATTTTTTCTGCAAATAATGCAGGAACTCCCCTGGACATGTCGCCTGGGAGGACCTCGATCCCCTTAGCGCTCAGGTTCATGCCCGGATCGTCCATCAATAAGGCACCACAATAAAGCTCAGTTGTCATTTGCAAGCCCCGGCGACTAATAAATGACTAAATTGCTCGGTCAATGCTCGATTCCTACTCCATTGATCGACCGGTCCTATAAGTCAAAATAGATTAGTCAGCCCAATGCAACGGACTTCCCTAGCCTATCTAAGATATGCTATTGTACTAGTTGTAGGCAACAATTAAAGGCAATAACTGGTTTCATAGACAATGAATTTTCAGCACAAAAGATTTGTTCTTCTTCAGTGCAAAAGAGTGTAGGGGCAAGTCAATAGCGCTCTTTAGAGGCATGCCGGCAAGTGTTCTTATCACTACCCAAATCGCGCTCGGCTACACTGATGGTACTCCCTCAGCAGAAGTTTTTGAAGAAAGCCAGGGTGCTGCTATGTTCGAAGCATTCCATATCAGGCCTCGTAAGAGTATAACAACCCTCTTCAAAATAGGCCTAGTTGTCGACCCAAGAAAATCCCATGAAACCTTAAGTCCATTCTGTAGGTGGTTGTTGATTGGTATAATTCATTTAACAAAACAGTATGTAGAGCCATCTATCTATGCTTTCAGAGTTTCACGGTGAAAGGAATAAAATGTAATAATAAAATAAAGTACTCATCTCATAAAACCAAATCACAGGAGTACTAATGTCATGTGCATAAAGCACATCTAATACATAGGTTGGGTGTATCGTAACAGCATAAATAGATAACTATAATAGATAACTACCCGTCAAGTCTCCATCGTCTTCTCTACACTCGTCGGTATATCTAACATAAAGGTTGTAATGAGGGAGTCAGAAAAATAATGTCTGATGAATTAAAACCTCAAGTTTTACAATAATAGAATATGAGCAGTAAGTAATTTAACAAGTATTATGTCTTACCTATTTATTATTATACTTATCTAAGTATATCTCTCACCGTAGGATAATGACCTTACATGCCTAACTCCATTACTATAAATGTGGATGCAACACAACTATGGAATATATTGGATTCAACAACCCATCTCCCATCCAATATGTAAGAGAAAGTGCCTCGATCACTTAAGACCTTTTAAAAAAGTAATAGGCAGACTCTCTAACCATTTAATACCCAGACCCAAAAGGCAGACTCTCTATCCATTTAATAACCAAACCCAATAGGTAGACTCTCTAACTATTTAGTACATAAACCTAAGGCATGTAGGATCGATTTCACCCTAGAGGGGGTGAATAGGGTGATGCTATTAATTATAAAAATTATTGCGAAAGTTTATAAAATATTTTCAACACAGATATATCAAAATAGCAACACAGATAATAGTAGAATAATAAATGCAGAAATAGAACTACACAGAATTTACTCAGCTTCGGCAAAACTCTGCCTACGTGCTGCCTCCAAGGTTTCTACTAGAAATTAAACAGTCAGACGCTTACACACGTAAACACACGACACCTGCTATCGACTAGCCTTAACTCCGCTCAAAACCCTACCACAACTCAGACACTGAGTTGCGAATTCTCAAACTACGCCACGTATTTTGTCCCCTAGTCACGCGACTAGAAAATACAATTGTTTAAAGGAGAATATACAAAATTTTAAAACAACTTAAAATAAAACCCTAACAAAAGCCCAAAAGCTCTTAATAAAACCGGCCCAAAATAATTAACAATAAAATATGCCGGCTCCTTTTCTCTTTTATTTGCTTGGCTTGCTTTGCTCTGTTAAAATGTCGGCCTCGCTCTTTGCTTGTTCCTCTTTTCTAAAACTAGGGTTTTGAAGTTGTTGAAGCTTTCGACTTATGTAGTTGATTGAAGATGAATTATATACGATTTGCTTTGTCAATCAACCGTCTCTTCGTAGCTTAGCTTCGGCTGCTTCTATGATCGAGTTCGATTCGAACAATCTGGTATGTAATTTGTGCTTTTCTGCTTTACTATTTAGCTAATTCGAACTCGATCAAATTCGAGTTGTTGATTTATTTTGGTATCTATTTTGCTCGAACTCGAATTCAGATTTGTCGATGATGTTTATTATTTATATAGGGTTCGAAACCCTTGATTTTCGTTCGTATACATTTATTTGAATTCGTCAATTACTTTGCGTTGGCCATTGATCTTCGTTTGGATGCTTGAGATGATTAATGACTTTTTCAATTTACATGAATAAAACGGTGTTGATTTTGAACTGTTCATTTTTCTTGGTCATCACGGTTTCGATTCGGGTTTGACGATGTTGATTTCGTTTGTGGCCACCACGATTTCGATTTCTGTTGACTTCGGTCACTTGATTTGATTATGTTGATTTCACTGTGACTTTAGCATTAATTTGTTCAACTTGAAACTGTATTGGTTTCTGGCACTTTGTTCATTTTCGGCTTCATAAAATTTTTCAACATCGCCTGACTTCGGCTTATACCTTATTTACTTGCATCCTTGATATCTAATGCATTGTGGTATCGTGTATTTCATCTTGCATTTGTGTTATGGTGATGCATCAAGTTGTTGTGTTTGAAACTCGAACTCTGTTGGTTCATCATTGTTGTTGCACTATTCTCTGTAGCATATCTGGATGACTTCACTGTCGACTGATGCATTTGCTCCATGTATTCGTATCTCAGTGATGCATCGAGTTGCTTCACTGGTCTTTGCTGTATTGAGTTGCATCACTGGTCTTCTGCTTTACTTGGTTTTGTACTTTATGCACTTGATTCATTCGAGCTAGTTCACATTGTACTAGTTTATGGTTTTCATACTTCGTGTTTGAACTGGTATGGAGCAGTTTGACATACAGTTGCATTTATTGTTTTACTGCATCATGCTTGTGTAGCCTTGCCTGTTTTGAGTTTTGTGCTTGTTAACTTCTGCTTCATGTTGTTAGTGCACTTTTATTTCATGGTTGTTGTTGTTGTTGAAATGTTGGTTGATGCTTCTAGTCACACTTGATGTCTGGCATTTTGTTCCATCCCTGATGATGTTGATTTTGTTGAACCGCATATATAGGTTGCATATTGTCTGATCATTCATTGTCTCTGGTTTCATTGTATTGTTTAAGTTAGTTTGCATATCAACTTGTTTTGGTTTGTCGAAATCACAGGGCATTTGCATATGTATTTATCCACTTGTGTACATACATTCATGTATGTATGTATGTGATTTCATCTCGCACTGTGTCACTTACTGGTTCACTGCTTGGTTTTGAGTTCTGGTAGCACTCGAGTCTTCTTGCATCGAGCTCTGTCCACTATTCTTCGAGGCATGTAGTTCATGTGTACATCACTGACTTTTGCTTTACTTGAGTTTTCATTTGATAACTTGAATCTGTACTATATTACGGGTTGTATTTGCACCACTTTCTGTTGTAAGTGTTCATGCGTCATGTTGAGGCTGCACTTGCTTTTGTACAACTGCCTTGTGCACTTGTGTTGTTTGGATCTGGCCATTGCATTGTTGAGACTGTGTTGCTTTGATCGAGCATTTTCACATGTACTTGACAATTTTGTATTGCACCTGAGTTGAATCCAGCTTAAAGCTCGGGTTTGACCTTGTGCCTATATTGTGACATTATTTTTATTGCACTTGCGTTGAATCCGATGTTTTGGGTTTGACCTATGCTCACATGTCTCTGTAATTTTATCAAGTGTATATATCGGTGTGCATGGCCTTATGACATGTACAAAGATACACTATGCATGTCAAAAGCTGTTCGTATATGATGAATTCAAATTTAAATGATAAAAAACAACCCAAATAACTGAGGCAAATAATATTTTCAAAATACATTTTATTTTATAGTGCAAAAAAAAATTATTTTCAATTTTACTACATCAGGGTATATTTTTGCAGATTGCTCAGATACTGGATTCAGTCTGGAATGAAGTTAAAGATGAATACGAGTGAATAAGCAACATGTAGTGAGGACAATTATGTACATTGAAATGTGATGTGATTGAAATTGAAATGTTATTGAAATTTGTATATATATAGTGAGAGCTTGAGTTTGTACTATTTAAAACTTGTAATAAATATTTGTTTGAATAAAATATATGTTTGAATTTAAATACTGTGTTATTTATTTTATTCACCAAATATTTAATTAATTATGAAAAATAAAATAGTATATTAACAAATACATTTAACTGAATATATATATATATATATGTTTATTATCATCGAACAAAAATCATATACTCGCATATTCAACAATCTCCCCCTTTGATGGTAAAAAACATATATTTAAGATTTTGAATATGTTAAATGTATTTGATCATTGATATACTCTATTTGCTCCCCCTATTTAAATGCTTCCTCTCTACACAAAGCTCCCTCTTCATATATGCATACAATTAAAAATATGCAAATGAGCCTCGATGCAAATAGAAAATATTTGACATTTGCTTGATTTTATTTGACAAAATCTTAACTTTACTCTCCCCCTTTTGTTATCAGCAAAAGAGTAACAGTGTTAGAAAAATGGAGATAAAGTGATAGATATTAATACAACATTAAAACTCAATCGAATATAAATATTAAATTTCAATAAAAAATCAAATAAAAATCATAAATACTCTGTTAGGCGCATATTCCACTTTTAGAATGATGGGAATGATGTCATCCTATTAAACCATACAGTTGTGTCTATATATGGTATATTTATTCCAGGAATTTGAATATCTACTAACCATGCATAACCGTTAGGACTATTAAATGAGATTAGTAGTATTCCAATTTTATTTTAAAAAATGAATTCAAGTATCTTCTAACCAGCATAACCGTGAGGACTTTTAAATGGGGTTAGAATCAACTTGTTTATTTAACAAATCAATTTTGATATTCGTTCCATACATGCATAACCGTGAGGACTTTTAAATGAGCATGGAAGCATATATTCAAAAATTCCAAGTAATTCACCTATGCATAACCGTGAGGACTTTTAAATGAGAGTGAATACTTTGGTTTTATTTTATTTTATTTTATTATTGTTATTATTATTATTCTTTTATTAAAAAAATATAAAATGAAAAACGAATGGTTCCTGTTTAAATCGCCACATATTGACATACTATAATGGATTTTGATGAGTGATGGTTGATAGAAATATGACAGAAATACAAATGGTCATGGAATTTTTACCAACAAAAAGTTTTATAACTCTTATTTAAATTTTCAAAGAAATATACTAATTATACCGTCTCGAGTTATAATATATGATAAATATCAACACTCATCACTTTTTCAAACACATTTATTTTTTCGATAATTAGTAGAGAGTTAAATTAGTCAATGTAATAATTTAAAATCAAATCCAAAAATCTTTACTACTAATAATGATAATTCATTAAACTAATTTCAATCGTGTCTTTTTGAATTGCCCAAAATACCCTCTGTTACCAAATACTTCGCCAGTTCTTATGAAACCCTAAATCAGAAGTTATTCAGTTATGGAATCCAAACTTCTTTATTATCCCTCTGCCATCTCTCCATATCCGTTGGATTCACACTTCCTCTCCCCACCAAAATCGATCTGAAATCTACCACCGAGATTCGATCTTCTAGCGACATAGCGTCCATGCAACCTCCCTCAGCATCGATCTCCCTTACCTTCGTATCACCGAATTTGATCTCGATTCTTCAGCGACTCCCCATTGATCCTATATTCCATTCATCCCCGACCATCGATGTAGCATTAATGGAGGGCGATTGGATTAGTCGGAAGAGGTAGCTGACTGATCACTGTATAAGTGCTCAGGTAGTTGGCGATTTCTCTTACCTTTATCCTCTTTCCAAGTTGTACTTCTATACAATTTAAACATTTTGACCAAAATGTTTATATGCTTTGATTACTGTCACACATTGTTATTTATTCACTATGATTTGATTCCACTGATCTAATTCTTGACTCATGTAATGAAATTTGAGAAATTCGACTATTTTGACTAAAAGCTTTTAAATAACCATTTTTTCATGCTAATTGGAAGTAGGTTTAGATTGCTTCTTTGTTGATTGCTTTTAAGTTTGAAGCAATGATGAATACCACTGTAGTGGACACGGAAACAATGCAAAAAAGTATTTTTCATTCTGTTGATGCGGATTTTCTTCTTCCAAAATAACTATTTCCGACTTGAATATTTATTTTATCACTGTCTTAATGATTTGGGTTGAGCATGATGTATTAGCAGATTTCAATCATTATAATATGGCAGATATATGTAAATTCTTTGTTGCCGTATGTTAGACCGCCTTAATGAAATTCATCCCAATTGTTCAAATTTTATTTGAAAAAGCTTAGTCAAGGCCATATCTTAAGGTAATTTTATTATCCCATTGAATTAATTGGTCCATTGATATTAATTCTTGCTAAGATATACTAGGGCATGATTATGAATATCAGTGGAGTTTAAAAAAAGAAGTCAGAATTTACATGTCATTTAACAATAACATGATCAAATTTAACAACGTATTTCTATATTTATGTTTATATACATATACATATACATACATACATATATATATATAAGTCTAATTTTTAACTGAATTAATAATGTTTTCCCTCCTTTTAAATTTAGAGAGAGGTAAATGGATCAAAGAGTATTAAGCACAAAGAAGGATGACTCGCAGCTTTTCGACATGCTAACTAATATGATGAAAAGAGTTATATTAGATTTTTCTTCTTTATAACACCTGCACACTTTATCTTTCTGCTTCTCCTAAGCAAAATAGGAAAAATTCGTAGTTATATAAAAGGTAACATAATTATTATGTCATAGCTTGCTTTAATTATTATTTTTACTACTTTCTTTAAAATTTAATCAATCAATCATCTGTTATTTACATTTTTTTGTCTAACAAACCTTTTAAATTTTTCAGTAGGCTAATTGATACACTAATATAAGATGAATTTCGCTCTGCTTCATCTTGATGCCTTCATACATACTTTTTATCTTCATGCTTCTTCTAAGTTAAATAGTTAATTCATCTATTATTATATCACTTATTACATTAAGTTGTTAAAGCAAGCTTGAATTAATATATTCGTAGCTTGCTTTAAATTTTACTTGATTGATTTATCATATTCTCATATCACTAATCAAATGTTTTTTGAGATATAACAGCTAACTGATGAAAATATTACAAATAATGGAGATTCAATTATGGAATAGATTTCAAACGGGTATTAGTGCAACACCAACTCATTGTTAATGAGGCTACATAGCAGTGTTAAATTAACCCCTATGATACTCAATGATACTTTATAAGTGTGCAAAAGCATAAGCCTGCTACCATGAAAATCTATCTCAATATGTCTAAGTGGCCGTAGCAAATCAGAAGTGCCAGTGCTTTGCTAGAGGTCTCCAATATTTACCTTTGCAATGTGCTTTATAATGATTGAGCTTGAGGAAGAGGGAAAAATATTGGTAATTTTTTGGGTTATATAATTTTGTTTTCGATTCAAGGATTTTAGGTTTAGTTCTAGCATAAGAAACTTATCCATAGCTCCTGATTATTAGACAAAAGAAATAAGTTCAATACTAATGTTAACTGCAAGGAATTGGGGAGCGATTAAACAAACATAAATGTTTGGCTTTAGCTATTAGCATTATAGCTAGGTTTGCAACTAAAGTGCATTTAGAATAGTTAGCCATAATGTATACAAAAGTATTTGGAATACAAAAATGCTAGACTTACCACAATTCCTTGATTTCACCTGTCGATTTTAGTACCGCGATTACTGAGAGGAGGAAGGATACGAATAGGCTGATCGTCGATGAGGCGGTCAATAATGATAATCGATTGCTGCGATGATTTCAGGTTTTGAGTATTATCTCTGTAATTCTTATTCAGTCGATATTGATAGACAATTTTGAGCATAGTGGGATTGAGACTGAACATCGATATTAGTATCGTGTGACACATAAGGATATCAGCCAAGCATAGCAGTTTGGATATACATGCAACATGTCTGTGTAATTTGTCCTCAAGGCTCGATACATACAAACACATGTTGTAATTGGTTGGAACTTTATCTGTGGGACAATTTTGTACATGCGGAGGAAGTGAGAGGGCCAAAACTGAAGTCATGGTGGAAGATGTGTCAATTGTTAATTAGCAGAGTCATTTTGGTCAGACCTGGTGATTATATTGCTTGGAGCACACAACTTGATCTGCTTTCAAGTTTTGTTTTCGATGTGGGGAATGTTTTTTCTCATATGTTTAGACTCACATGATATCCTTTTTTGTAACCGGTAATGTTCAGAACTGTTGGTTGTGGTACTACCATTGTTGAGAAGCAAAATTTTGTTTTAACCGTGCTTCTATATACCAAATGTTTGTTGGTTTGTGGGAGAGATCAATTAAATAATATGGCTAACAGGTACCGGTTGGTTGTGTTTTTGTAAAAGTGAACATATAGGCTAAGTTGAATCAACCAACCCCTATGTAATTTATGTTATTTTCCAAGCTCGGCAAACCAATTATAGTATCACTATCAATAATTGTTATTCATCCATTAAAATTTTCATCTTGCTGTACGTTTATTTTCCATCATATTGATGTATTAATATGGTCACATATTTTTTTGGTGTAGAAATAACATTAATGTTTCACTTTATACCACATAAATAACCTGGTTACTGTATTTTTCAGTGTTGTAAAAAACATGTACTGATACATATACTTACAACAACCTGTGAACCAAATTTGTGTACATGTATATGTATGAAAAAAAAAGTTTGAACTAACAATATTTAAAGCAGGCAACCTAGGTTCATATATATTAGGTGATAATGTTTTATTTTTTATATTCCATTTTGACTATACTTTTTTTTTTAAATCTTTTTACATAATGAATATGGATTTTCAATGTATATTTATTAGGTATAAATGTCTATGTTATGCTGTTAAAAGCAGTAGTGCATCTCATGTCTTTAATTTTGACAATTGATCATCGTTTTTTTTTAAATATAGATTTGATGATATGTTGTTTTCTATGACCAACGCATGTTTCACAGCTACTATCTGAGGTACCAATGACATTTTGAACAAAATTATTGTGTTAGCCATAATTAGATCTGAGCTTTCATATGTGGAAGGTGAAGGAATTAAACTGCCTAATGAGGTTAAAAGATAAAGGTATGCTCTATTTCTATCATCGCACATCTGTTCAATTGTGATTGAGTTGTTCACGTTGTTGTTAATCATGTTTTCTTAAATGGAATAAACTGATCGTAGTATAACTGTTTGTTTTTAATATTTTGTCAACAAATTGTTTATGTAATTCATAATTTAGATGGTCCATCATGATATTTAAAAACAGTCATATTGTTCATTTTAGGACATAACAGTAATGGGACATCCTGCAGTGTGTATTAGTTTGTCAACTCATGGGTATAAATCGAAGTATCGTATTATGTTGTAGAATGCATTGGAATATTTGATAGATGTACTTGCCAGGCATGTGCAACGTTTGGTATAGTATGCATACTACTATGATTCCATTATTATATTCATAGAATCATATTTTCAACTACACTAATTAAAGGCTGTACACCATCTTTTGTAACATATATTATTTAGGGGATTTCTATGTAAAATTCACCTCATTCTTCACTTCTTCTTTCCTTCTATCTTTAATATCAAATCTAAAACCTTTTATTACTGAATTAGCTGCATTTTTTCCAAAATCACATGCCATCATTTCTTCCGATCTTTCTTCACCTTCCCTTCCTACTCCCAAACGGCAAACCCAAATTACTTTCTCAAGTAATTTTTTTAAAATTTATATAGACTTTGTAACTGAAATTTTGGCTTCTTCCTTCCTTTCTCTCACAATAATCATATTTTCAAAAAAAAAAAAAATACAAGTCTTATGATTATGGATCAAGATATTTATATTAAATCGATTTTGCCGACAATAGTATTGATCCCCTCCACTACTTTTATTTTCCACCTAAGGTAATATTTTCTAACTAGATCAAGTTGAACAATATATTTATGTATGCATTTGGATCAAAATATTTGTAAGTTTTTTGTTTCTTTTTGCTTCATGTTCGTTAATGGTCTCAGTGATTCACAATTCTGAAATGATGATGCAAGTTTTTTTGTAATAGATAAACACAAATATTGATGCGTTTGAAAATTGCAGCTTTATGCACTATTTATTGGATGTGAATGTCGCGATGAAATTATATGCAATAAACACCACATTGATTGTGTCCTTTATTTTTATAAATCTAATTTCAATTAGAAAATCTTTATGTGTATGTGTTTCACTTTATCTATCTATGTACATCATCTTTTTTAATTTAATTTCGACAATAAGTGTTCATGTAATTACACTAAGCATTTGCACTAATAAGAAACTATACCCATTTTTAATTCATTGATTGACTACGAAAGTAATTGACGTACACATCCATATTTAAGTGGATTATATCAACTGATTACTACTTTATGAAGGTATTAAGTTTTTATAATTTTTCCTCCATACTATTTTTAAATGCAACATTTGGGTCAATTAAGTATTAATTTAGTATTATTACTTGAAATAGTAATTCTACTGTTTGATTTAGATTGAATGGATGAGACAATATTATTGTATTGTTGTAGAATAGCTATTTTGGTGCATAAACTTAGCGGTTATACAGAATAGTCAATATTTAGTGGATACTAAATATGATAGTTTGTTTTAATTTAAGAGTTCCTATTTATAACTTAATGCATATATATGCAAACTAGAAAAATAGGCAAAAAGTTATGCAAGGGTTGATGCTAAACTCAAGTATACGGTGCATAAACCTGTACCAAAACATATGCTGCTTAATCAATGATGCCGAATTCAAATGGTTCTGAATACAACATTTTCTCTAATATCTAAAATTTTGTATATATCTAAATCGGTCAAAAATGTGATACAATATGGTTGGTTCCACTTAGAATAGACATGGGATCTTAAGTATTTTTTGATTCTATGCTTTTCACTTTATTAAGTCCAGAACTCTATATGTTCTTATGTTTGACTCATCGGATTTAGTTGATTTGAGAATGTTATATCCGAATAATGGAATATGTATTTTACGTTAAAGGATTTTTTGATGATTTTATCCCAAATTTATGGAATTATGTAGTTTAATTTAGTAGGGTTGTATCACACACAAAATAATAGAATGTCTACACTAAAACTAAATGCAATATTTGCATTCTTTGTTCATGATTAATTTATGTAACATAAATGTAAGAACCTAACATTTGTATTTAGCATGCACCTTTAGATTTATTGACAGCCTCAAATAGTCACATCCACTCTATTGATTTTCTATATCACCACCGTTTTTTTTTAAAGATTTTGAAACTTTAGTTTCCATAATTGTTATGCATATTCCATCCTTCTTTTAGTTGCAAGTGCATGGTTGTTAGATTTGATACTCTTAAATTTATTTATATATTTCCTTAAAGGCTTTTAAAGTGTGAACAAATATGAAATAAATTTTGAAAATATCATTAAAATCTTCATGAGCACCACTGATATTATTATCTAAAGTGTGTAACGACCCAGTATTTTCAACCATTCACATCCGCACATGTCGGACTTGAATTGTTCAAAATACCGCGTTGTAAATAAAATTTGGAAAATCTCAAAATATACAGTAAATAATCAATCACAGAATCAGAATACTCACAGCGGAATTTAAAATACTTAGTGGTTCATGAAGCCACTATAAATAGTCTCAATCAAATAAAAATTACATAGTCTTTAATCCAAATATGGTTTTAAATCATCAGTAGAACAATCCAAATGTCCACTAGTCTTGATTTCAAAATTTTAGATAAAGAACTGGAAAGGAAGTTTGCCAGCAGCTTGAAAGTGATCTACAGAAATCCTAGCTCTGGGATGAAACTGAACTGCAACTCAGGCTGACCCGAGCGTAAAATAAAACATAAAAACTCGAGTCAGGACATACATACTTATATAGTGTAAGCTAATTCAAGTGTACTGTAATATAGAGAAGTAACTTAAAGGATGCTTGGGACCGCCCATCCTCTAACGATCCGTTAAACTATTTACTATGTAGTAATACTTCGCTATTATAATAGTGTCTATTAGTAAAATAAACTTACTTTTAAATAGCGTTAAGGGGTTACCCATATAGCCCTTAACACAAATAATGCCAATAGTCTATACAGTACCGTAATACCTCCTAATCGGGAGGCTACCAGAGGATACTTCATAGGTACGACACAAATAGAAACTCGTAGAAGGCGCGCTAGGGTAGGTGACACGTCACAACTAGGCAATGCCAGGGTAGATATACCAATTACGCTTCCGGACCGATGGAAACGCGCAGCGCGCAGCTGCCGTCCACCTCGAACAACACTCCAAAATCAAAGGTGCGCACCAAAACAATCACAAAAGTAATAGAATGGCATACGAAGAAGTACGTCCGATCAGAGGTGCTACCTCATTAATCCGTCAATCGCTCCTGTTTTAGCCACCTTATGCCAACTCACGGGAGTCGGGTCCACGTATTTACCTCAAAGGTAACGTCATCACCATCCTACTTCATTCTGGAATCTCCACCACGTACACAGTTGTTAAAGTGGTTTTCGGTATCGACAGAGAGTATGCCAGATATCCGATCCCGGTCTCTTTAACAACCAAACGTTATTATAACTCGTGGTTACAACTTTTAGAAATGGTATTTATACTTTAAAAATCAAAATAAGTTTCAAATACATTTCAATACCATAATATAATTTCAACCATCATTTATTCAAACATCAGTCATTTTATTTACTATAAAATACCATTTAAATCTATTCAATTTATTTAAGAATTAATTTGCCTTTCAACTCACATTTAAAAGTTAAATTCTTCCATTTAAAGTCAATTCCTTATTTTTTTATTAATTACATATTAAATTCCAAAAATTTAAGCCTTTTTCCCCAAAGATTATTTCCATTTATTTTAAACAGTCCGAAAATTCAGTTTCCGTAGCATTTATGAAATGCCACCTAAAGTCTGTAAGTCAAAACAGTTCATTTATAAAAGATAGCATTTAAGTGCTGTAATAGATTATTAACTTAAAAATTAAGTTTTAAATTCCCAAATATAACTTATTTTCAATTATTCACATAACTAAAATCTCACCTTTTAACAAAATTCAGAATTTTCCAAAATAAGTTATATTCCAAAATTTTATTTAAACATTTATTTATTTAACATTTTGACTTATTCAAAAATCATTATAAATTTTATAAAAATCCTTTAAATACGTTTGAACCAGAATATTATGAATTCCCATTTAAAATATTTTTAAACATTTCAGAAAAATATTATATAAACCACGGGTCTGTATATAGTTTTCTAGCCTAGGTCAAGTGATACGGATTTATATCATTTCAATCAGCAATTTACAAAATCCCGGGTTCTATCATTTCAAACCCGCAATCCCAAGTTAACAAATAAATAATTAAACAATTAAATAAATGAACAAATTATTATCGTTCAGGCCTATCCTTTCAGCCTATAACGATCTCAAATTTACAGGGAACTTGCAGTGATGATTAAATCAGTAAATAAGCATTACATTGTATAACCGCAATAATATTACAATAGATAAACAACTGATGAGGTGTCAATTTAAAATGAGGTTTAACATCATACGTTATATCACAGGCAGATAAAATTTAATAAATAATTTACAAATACACTTGTGATAAATCACGGATATATAGATATGTTTGTCTGGTGAGAAATACTCACCTTTCCTCTGTTGAAGATTCAAATCAAACAAAGGTATCTATCCCGAAAGAAATGAACAGAGGCACGATAAATCCAACAGATGTGACACCTCAATTACGAACTTGAAAAATAAACGAAAAATAAATTACGCGATTATGAAGCGATCAAAGCAAAATTTAATAACAACCGAAACGAGATTTAAAAATTAAAAGATTTTTGACGCCCGCAGCTTGACCACTCCATCACTCAATTTGTTCAACATTTTCAATCCTCTTCCCTTTCCAAATTTGTTATTTAAATGCTTTGGGAAAAATGCTTTGTAAAAAAAAAGCTTTGTTAAATCAAATAGGCTGAGTCTTGAAACAAAACGTTACTAGATTTTCATAAAAAAAATATTTTGAAAAAAATGTATGCATGCACTTATGAAATGACAAGGTCGTGTGATTTGTTTCACACGCAACTAATAAACCACAAATCATTTTCCAAGTTTGTCTCCATTACACACTCCCATTTGTTAAAAACTTCAAAGTGGCTCACGCATGCAAATTCACATCTCCACCAAAACTACATGCGTATATGGTTTCTTCTCCAGTGATGCAAAAATGAAAGATATTTATTTTGTTTGTTAACATTTTATTCAAAAGTGACACCCTTATTCAATTTCACGTGGCCACAACTACAGGGACACAGGCTAATATGTTCTACAGCATGCAAAAGAAAGAAACTAGACTTGATTCCCTATATTATTGGACATGCATGGCAAGATCAGGAGGAAAGGAGATGCATACTTATCAGGGATGGCAACAACATACTTGAGACGTGGAGTAGTCGAGCATGGTGGAACGAGAAGAAGGAGCAAAGTATGCAACGTGAAAAGCATGAAAAGTAGAAATAAAAATAAAATAAAAGACAGATGCGTACCTTCAACACACGCATGCAAGAAAAGAAGGTGAAGCTCTCCAGGTGATGTAATGTAAAAATTGTTTTGAACGTGTATTGTATAAATATAGGGGAAGGTCACGTTGATTTTAAGGATGAGCAAGATTTCAGGTAAGGAGAAAAATTAAATGCGTGAAATAAAAAGGCAGAAATCTTTGCATTTGAAATTCAACGTTAAAAGAAATGACTTCTTGCATTTTTAAGAGTGCGTACATTTCAAGTAACGGTTGAAAAAAAACAAACGCACAAAAGAAATTTGATTGATCCAAGATACTATTTCAAGAGAAACGTGCATTGATTTAGATGAGCAAATAGATAGAAAGAATATAAATATTGATTTTTATCAATTGAATGTAAATGGCTACGAAATTAAAACAAAAGAAACGGGTAGTTAAGATTAGATTATGGGATAATATTTTCAAATAATATTGAATGCGTTTATTTTATCCTTTTTGTTCGAACGTGTTATAAAAATAGGAAGCTGCATGATTTATTTCTTTAGAGATTTAGAAATTTTGTTCTCACAGGTAAGGGATAAGTTGCTTCCATTAAACGTTTATTCCCAGAGCTACAAATGAGATGCATGTTTCCAGTATTTAGATGAAGGGAATATGAAAAATATTTAGGAAGCAAGAGAAAACGAACATGCCTAAATTTTCGCGCTTAATTATAGGAAAGAAAAGAGGCAAGAATTAAATTTCTTCAGGAACGACAAAATTTCCACTTAATTGCGTAGAAAGAATGGCGACTGAATTTAATTGTTAACCAAAAAAAATGTTTCATTGCATATTAAAGGTTGCGTGAAAAAAAAATTGTTAGGCTAAAAGATGTATACATATACAGAAAATTTCGAAATCTGGGTAAGAAATAAATGCAGACAAGAAAGAAACGGCAACTAGAAAATTTGAAATTTCCGTGCGTTGATAAAGAGGGATGAGTGAAATTTATGGTGAAGAAACGGCAAGTGATTAATAGATTGGTTCATTTTAAACTTTTTCTTCAATTAATGATTGTGTGCGTTTCTTTCTTTATATAGGCTAAGTGATTTTAGCAAGGATTTTACGCCAATTTAAAGCCAATGAAAGCTGTGGAAAAAGTAACGTTTTGCTATAAAAATCTACTAACTGATTTATTAATCCATATAGATATTGCAGTATGCATTTTAAAATACGCCAAAATGACGCAGTACAATACGCCCAAAATTTATGCAAAAGTAACATTTTTAATTTATACGCTTATACATTACTTATACCATTACAATGCGTACCCTTTTTAAATGCGAAATTTAACAGTCTGTAAAACACTGAATTTTACAAAGTTATTACTTAACTAAAATTTTAACTTGTTTACATTCTTCGTATTTAAAATATACATAA
This sequence comes from Allium cepa, assembly GCA_030765085.1. Classification (NCBI taxonomy): domain Eukaryota; kingdom Viridiplantae; phylum Streptophyta; class Magnoliopsida; order Asparagales; family Amaryllidaceae; genus Allium; species Allium cepa. Next base: position 517,944,100 of record CM060938.1, read on the forward strand.
TTCATTTTTATTAAAATTCCAATTGGAGTTGTCTTTTAACAAAGTAAAAATTTCAAAACTTCCAATTTTATATTTAGACTTTTAGGAAATGATTAAATCAAGTTAAAATTTAAATTAAATTTCAAGGTTTTATAAATAAAAAGAAATAAAGAGTAGGCAATTAAAAAGGCAAGCAATTAAGACAATATAACGCATACCCTTTTAGTTTCTTCCAAGCCATAAATAAAAGATATAAACTAGCAATAATCTAGTAAATAAACATGACTGTCAAAAATAAAAATAGAAAGATAAAATAGAGGTGGATATATGAAATAATAATAAGAACATATATATATATATATATATATATATATAATATGTAATAAAAGTAGAAAAATTTATTGCGTTGGTATTTTATCAAAAAAAGTATAAGTTTTAAATTCTCAATAAATCCATATATTTGATTTCTCAATCATGTTATTGAATCGACTATTAACTTATCCTCTTATGGGTAATATTAAAATTGGTTTTTATACTAATACATAAAAAAAATTCCCAATTCATCCAAATTTCAATTAATTACTTTCCAATAACTACCATGCTTTAATCCTACTCTTTTATTAAATCTGTTATCACTTTATAAACCTAGTTATTATTTGTTTATCTTTCCTTATAAAAATATATATTCCAATTTTCATCTTTCTTTTGTAATAACTTGTTAATTTCAATTATATTGAATTTCCCAAATATATACATTTATCACAAATAAAACCTAAATCAATTTATTCAACTTGGTTTCATTCCTTTATTTCATCTTATGAATAAAATATAAATTTCCATTTATGTCATTTCATTTACATTCACACATTACAGTTACAGTCCTATCTCACATTAATGAACATTTACCTACATTTAAATGTAATTGACTTCCTACTCTGAATTTAGCAGCCCTAAATAAAAAGGTGACTTGCATAAATGTTGTCACTAACTTTATATTACACTCAAGTTTATTATTTTCACTAATTATCAGAATTGCTTATATAATGTTGAATTGCTTATATAATGTTGAATTGACTCCATTACCATACGTTTATTTGCATATATTCAATTTAATACCCAAATGTAACAGTTAAAACTTCATTAATAGACCAATTAAATAGTAACTTACAACCGTTACTATATCCCTATTATTTTTATTCCATTTTAAACACTCACTTCATTATAAATTATAAAGGTTATTTTTTTCTTCTTAAATTTAATTACAAAAAACTTATTAAATTAACCAGTTTAATTATCTAAATTTACAGGTCATTACAAAGTGCGTAAAACTTTTTTCCACCATACAGACCAAAAAAAGTTTTTACCATACTGACCATGAGAGCATTGTTCTTTACTGCCATTATTAAAATAAAGATGCATTTACATGCAAATCAAAAAAAATCAGCAAACTACAAATCAATAAAACCTGAAAGATTCCAATGTCCTGTCATTGCTCCACTTGATCATATTGCTCTCAGATATATATATATATATACACACAGAAATTTGGTAACATGTGTAAACATTAATCTAAGATTTGAATCATATAGGAGCTTCAGCAAAGTAATATCTGTGTTTATATCGTTAACTTTCTCAGCAAGGGTTGTCTTTAGCACATTGATCTATTTTCCATGTCCTTATAAATACAGATCTTTAGCAACTATTAAAACATTATACTTCTTATTCACTGACAGTAAGCTTAACATTATGTAAACAGATGAATGCTCTGTCCATTTGGGTTAGCTGCGAGGGTGTGGTATGCCGACAACCTGTACCCACATATGCTACTGAATCAATGGTGCTACATAGTTACAATGTTTTTATGGTTTAAATTCTTACGGAAACAAACAGTCATTTCAATTTGCTGTTGTAACCATTTGTTAGGATGAAATTAATTCAAGCTTGCTTGCCTTCTATGTTCGTTAATTTGTGATCTGTTTTTCTCAATTGAAGTTCATCATGTTTTAGTTTGTTTGTTACTAACAGGTGGTGATTTTACATGCTTGCATTACTATTTTAGTTATTGACAGATGCTTGCATTACTATTTTAGTTTGTTTCTTACAGGTGATAATATCCAAACTAGTTGGTTTTGTTTATTACTATTAAATTGGGTTCATCATGTTTTATTTTGTTTGTTACTATTTTAGTTTGTTTATTGTTTCGAAGGTAGCATGGACTCGCTTTATTTACAAAATATTAATGCAAGCACCGTGATGCGAAAACCTACGTTTTACATCATATTTTACATACCTGCTGATCTGTTTTGAGTTATCCTTTTATTAGCTACATTCACTTATAGTTATACATGAGCGTTTTTAATTTGTTTGATTTATAAGAGTGCCATTGAAATAAAAACGTGCTTAGTCAAATTGTTTGGATCCAGTTTTGTCTACATTTTATTTTTTCGATTGTTGAATCCAGTCAATAGAAAATGAAGCCTTTACTCAACATTAAAGTAAATAGTGGATTTATGATGATCATCGTTTCTAACTTAATTTATATTTTATATTTCATCTTAAGGTGGTTTGTATGTGATCTTTTTCAACTTCTATTATGTGGCAAACTACTACGTTGAATGAATAGATGTATGGTTAATGTATGAAAATGTTATATACTAGCACAAACTCTTTATTTTATTCCAAAGCTATCATAGTTTTTTTATAAACAAAATAAAATAAAATGATGAATTATTTATGAACCTTTTTATATTAAGGCTAATTCTATTTAAACTCAAAAAAATATCAGAAAAATGTTGTTTTCCTCCCTCTCTTTGAAAACACACACCTTCTGTTTTAATGAGTTTACCCTCATAGTTCCAGTTTTCCCCTACCTTTTTCACCCACTCCAAATTTAATTTTTTCAGTAAAAAAAAATGCTATAATGAGAGGTTAATTTATAATATTTAAAATTTGATATCTTTCAGCAGATGTATCGAATTTCAATTTCATTTTCACCATTAAGTCACAAATTTTGTTATCTTTCAATTAAGATGCATATGTGATATATTTTAAATAATATTTTATTTAAATTTTTACGGTGGCAAACATTTGACAGCATGGCAAATATTTGCCACACTACAATGGAAAATATTTGTCAGACAAATAATGTCCTGAATATTTGATGGGCTGGCAAATACTTAAAATAGTAGCAGTGGCAAATGCCATTGTAGCAGTGGCAAGTGTGGCAAACATTTGCTAATGTAGAAGTGGAAAATATTTCCCAATGTAGCAGTGGCAAATATTTAACAGTCCGATAAATATTTTTCACCGGGCTGGCAAATATTTGGCACAACAACAATGGCAAATATTTATCGGAAAATGTCTTCTCGATCGTTGCTTCGTATTCGATTTATGCTGAATATGGTGCTATCAAATCTACTTGCACGGGTTCAACTATAAATGCACATACATTGTGATTATATGCTGGTCCACTTGGACATACATATGTACTCGTAATTATAAAACCAAATTTTCCAAAATGACTAATCTGAAATAAGGTCAAAAATCATTTTCTGGAAGGTGTTTTATGAGAAATTTTTTTTCTGCTGTTTGAAAATTATTTGAAATGAAAAATATGCAGATATTTTCTTTGGAAAACGATGCAATTACTAAATGTCTCATCATAAATCACGTTTCACTAGTAATTTTTCTACCAACAAGATTACAAATGTAATCTGCATCTGAATTTTCTTTCACTCGAAATTATCATTAATTAAATTTGATAGACCAGACCGTGAAGTGTGCATCAAATTATCTTAAAATCAATTCTAACAACTTTTTAAATGTAATTCTCTTGAAATTTAATTGAAGTCGTGTAAATAATCAAAACCCGTGAATATAGAGTCAACCAAATGTATTATCATCAATCAAATCTATATGGAGTATTTCAAGGATTGTAGTGTTCTAGGCATAAAAGAATAATAGACCAACAATTTTGAATAAATCAGAATCAAAATCATCATTTATTTCATCATCACATTATTGGCTGATTTAATTCAGACTACGGTGCAGATTATCACATTTAATATATCGTTCAAAATATACCATTACCTGTTTTACCTTTACAATAATTTTTCATTGTTGCCCATTGTGATTCTGTCACCTTTGTACTAGGCTATGGAACTTTGCTTTGATGCTCGTGGTGTCCTTGGAACAGCCAGAATCCAAGTAACACTATTGTTGTTCCTTAGCCTGCCACCACACCTACATAATAAAAGATTTTTGTGGCCTATTTGTTTTTATAGGTTCATGATTGTTAGTGGCAGAATATTTTGAAAAATAATTTTGTGAAGATCCAAAACTATTTATATATGTTCCTTTTAGCACCCAGATTTGTTTAACTTTGAGAGATTTTATATTTGTGCCTTTTGGAACCCAAATTGGTATAGTTTTCACGTGTTTGGGTCTATACCAACAAATATTTTGATTGTGTCGAAATTTTCTACAAATTGTGCACATTGAATCGACTTGATTAATTTCATTTCTAACAATTTTAGATTGATTATATTTAAGTCCTTGTCTAACTGTACTAACAACTTGCTTTCCTAATAGCATATTCAACGATTTTTCACTTTTTGAAAATTTATCTAAAGTCAATGACAGTTGTTGGACTTGTGTTTTGAGAGATTCATTTTCGTTTAACAATTGTGTGCACCTTTTAATAGAATTTTCTCTTCTCGTATTTTCACTCTCTTTCAAAGTCAGAATGTCATTTTCAAGCGATTTAATTTTGTTTTCTAATTTTTTAATCTCTTCTTCAAATGTTGGACACCTATCACACTTAAGGATCCTACTTTGATAGGTTTTAACTAAATGTTCAAGCTGTTCATTTACTTCTATCAAACTATCCCTTTGTGATTCAATTTTAGCATACTTCTCCCTAAGTCGTTCAAACCAGGCATTTACTTCATGGAAATATATAAGTAATTCTGAGTGAGTGAGTTTTGATACCTCGCTTGGCTCGTCATCGTTGCTATCAGTTATATTACCTTGAAGGCACATATCTGCTTTCTCACTCTCACTGCTAGAACTTTGATTATCTTCATCAGTAGTTATGTTGTTCAACAGCTGGTCAAAAGTTTGTATTCCACGTGGCTGGAAAATTTCTCCTTTTTGATTTCTTTTCAAAGTCGCGTCGATTTTGAGGACAATTGGGCTTGATGTGTCCGGGTTGGTTGCACTTATGACAAATGATTTTTCGCTATTCAGTGTTATCTAAAACTTTGATTATTCTTCTTTTTAATTTTTGATTTAGAGCTGGATTTCCATATTTGTGGTTCCACCCTTTTAATTTCTTTATTAACATTTTCAACTCTGCTACTCCATCATCATCGTCATCATCATCACTTTCAGTTGTTCCTTTGAGAGCTATTGATTTCTTTTGAGTATCTCCTCCTTCACGCTCTTCCTTGAATTTCATTTCTAGCTCATAAGTGGTGAGATTTTCGATGAGTTCTTCAACTTTGATTTTGTTTTAAATCTTTCGATTCTTGAATGGCAGTCATTTTTGCTTCAGAACTTCATGGAAGGACTCTGAGGATTTTTTGGACTATTTCCAATTCCGTGTTTGATTTTCCGAGAGCTTTTGATTTGTATAGGATGTTGGAAAGCCGTCCATACATCTCTTTAACATTTTCTTCCTTGGCCATTATAAAATTCTCGTATTTGCTACTCAGCATGGCAAGGCGAGATTCCTTGACTTGAGATGTTCCTTCGTGAGTCGCTTCTAGTGTGTTCCATATTTCCTGCGCAGTTAGACAATGTGAGATACGGTTAAATTCAAATTGATCCTATGAACAAATAATCGAATTCATAGCTTTGGCATTAGTATTCTGTAACTTATTTTCTAAATCTTTCCATTGATCCTTCGGTTTATTTATTTCCTGATTATTTACAATTATAGTTGGTGCTCTATACCCTGTCTCAAAAATATCCCAAGCGTCAATGGTTTTCAAAAAAAATTCCATCCTATTTTTCCAGTAAGCATATTCACCATTGAACATTGGTGGCCTAACTATGGATTGACCCATAGCAAAAGCAGTATTAAAAGAAGCCATTTTAAAAATTCAAAATTTTTTTAAAAAAATACTGGTTTTCGAAAAATCAAACTTTTTAAAACAAAAATGGCTTTTGTTCCTAGCTCCGATACCACTTGTACGATCGATTTCACCCTAGAGGGGGGTGAATAAGGTGATGCTATTAATTATAAAAATTATTGCGGAAGTTTATCAAATATTTTCAACACAGATATATCAAAATAGCAGCACGGATAATAGTAGAATAATAAATGCAGAAATAGAACGACACAGAATTTACCCAGATTCGGCAAAACCCTACCCACGTTCTGCCCCCAAGATTTCTACTAGAAATTAAGCGGCCAGACGCTTACACACGTAAACTCACGACACCGCTATCGACTAGCCTTAACTCTACGCTCAAAATCCTACCATAACTCAGCCACTGATTTGCGAATTCTGAAACTACGCCACATAGTTTGTCCCCTAGTCACACGACTAGAAAATACAATTGTTTAAAGGAGAATAAACAAAATTTAAAAACAATTTAAAACAAAACACTAACAAAAGCCCAAAAGCTCTTAATAAAACCCGCCCAAAATAATTAACAATAAAATATGCCGGCCCCTTTTCTCTTTTATTTGCTTGGCTTGCTTTGCTCTGTTAAAATGTCGGCCTCGTTCTTTTCTTGTTCCTCTTTTCTAAAACTAGGGTTTTGAAGTTGTTGAAGCTTCCGACTTATGTAGTTGATTGAAGATGAATTATATACGGTTTGCTTTGTCAATCAACCGTCTCTTCGTAGCTTAGCTTCGCCTGCTTCTATGATCGAGTTCGATTCGAACAATCTGGTATGTAATTTGCGCTTTTCTACTTTACCGTTTAGTTGATTCGAACTCGATCAGATTCGAGTTGTTGATTGATTTTTGGTATCTATTTTGCTCGAACTCGAATTCAGATTTGCCGATGATGTTTATTATTTATATAGGGTTCAGAACCCTTGATTTTCATTCGTATACATTTATTTGAATTCGTCAATTACTTTGCGTTGGCCATTGATCTTCATTTGGATGCTTGAGATGATTAATGACTTTTTCAATTTACTTGAATAACACGGTGTTGATTTTGAACTGTTCATTTTTCTTGGTCATCACGGTTTCGATTCGGGTTTGACGATGTTGATTTCGTTTGTGGCCACCACGATTTCGATTTCTGTTGACTTCGGTCACTTAATTTGATTATGTTGATTTTACTGTGACTTTGTCATTAACTTGTTCAACTTGAAACTGTTTTGGTTTCTGGCACTTTTGTTCATTTTCGGCTTCATAAAGTTTTTCAACATCACCTGACTTCGGCTTGTACCTTATTTGCTTGCATCCTTGATATCTGATGCATTGTGATATTGTGCATTTCGTCTTATATCTATGTCACTGTGACGCATCAAGTTGTTGTGTTTGAAACTCGAACTCTGTTGGTTCATCATTGTTGTTGCACTATTCTCTGTAGCATATTTGGATGTCTTCACTGTCGACTGATGCATTTGCTCCATGTATTCGTGTCTCAGTGATGCATCGAGTTTCTTCACTGGTCTTTGCTGTATTGAGTTTCATCACTGGTCTTCTGCTTTACTTGGTTTTGTACTGTCTGCACTTGATTCATTCGAGCTAGTTCACATTGTACTAGTTTATTGTTTTCATACTTCGTGTTTGAACTGGTATGGAGCAGTTTGACATATAGTTGCATTTACTGTTTTAGTGCATCATGCTTGTGTAGCCTTTTCCTGGATTGAGTTTTGTGCTTGTTAACTTCTGCTTCATGTTGTTAGTGCACTTTTATTTCATGGTTGTTGTTGTTGCTGAAATGTTGGTTGATGCTTCTAGTCACACTTGATGTCTGGCATTGTGTTCCATCCCTGATGATGTTGATTTAGTTGAATCGCATATATAGTTTGCATATTGTCCGATCATTCATTGTCTCTGGTTTCATTGTATTGTTTAAGTTAGTCTGCATATCAACTTGTTTTGGTTTTTCGAAATCACAGTGGCATTTGCATATGTATTTATCCACTTGTGTACATACATTTATGTATGTATGTATGTATGTATGTATGTATGTATGTGATTTCATCTCGCACTGTGTCATTTACTGGTTCACTGCTTGGTTTTGAGTTCTGGTAGCACTCGAGTCTTCTTGCATCGAGCTCTGTCCACTGTTCTTCGAGGCATGTAGTTCATGTGTACATCACTGACTTTTGCTTTACATGATTTTTCATTTGATAACTTGAATCTGTACTATATTACTGGTTGAATTTGCACCACTTTCTGTTGTAAGTGTTCATGCGTCATGTTGAGGCTGCACTTGCTTTTGTACAACTGCCCTTGTTCACCTGTGTTTTTTGGACCTGGCCATTGCATTGTTGAGACTGTGTTGCTTTGATCGAGCATTTTCACTTGTAATTGACAATTTTGTATTGCACCTGAGTTGAATCCAGCTTAAAGCTCGAGTTTGACCTTATGCTGATATTGTGACATTTTTTTTTATTGCACTTAAGTTGAACCCGGCGTTTTGGGTTTGACTTGTGCTCACTTGTCCGTGTCATTTTATCAAGTGTATATATCGTGTGCACGGCCTTGTGGCATGTACAGTGATACACTATGCATGTCACAAGCTGTTCGTATATGCTGAATTCAAATTTAAATGATGACGAACAACCCAAATAACTGAGAAAAATAATATTTTCAAAATAAATTTTATTTTATACTGTAAAAAAAAATTATTTTCAATTTTACCGCGTTAGTGTATATTTTTGCAGATTGCTCAGATGCTGGATTCAGTCTGGAATGAAGTTAAAGATAAATACGATTGAATGAGCGATATGAAGTGAGGACAATTGTGTAAATTGAAATGTGATGTGATTGAAATTGTAGTGTTATTCAAATTTGTATATATATATAGTGAGAGCTTGAATTTGTACTATTCAAAACTTGTAATAAATATTTTTTTGAATAAAACATCTGTTTGAATTTAAATAGTGTTATTTATTTTATTCACCAAATATTAGTTTAATTATGAAAAATAAAATAGTACATTAACAAATACATTTAAATATATATATATATGTATATGTATATGTTTATTATCATCAAACAAAAATCATATACTCGCATATTCAACAATTTCCCCCTTTTGATAAAAACAAACATATATTTAAGATTTTGAATATGTTAAATGTATTTGACCGTTGATATACTCTATTTGCTCCCCCTATTTAAATGCTTCCTCCCTACACAAAGCACCCCCTTCATATATGCATACAATTAAAAATATGCAAATGAGCCTGGATGCAAATAGAAAATATTTGACCTTTGCTTGACTTTATTTGACAAAATCTTAACTTTTATCTCCCCCTTTTATTATCAGCAAAAGAGTAATAGTGTTAGAAAAATGGAGATAAAGTGATAGATATTAATACAACATTAAAACTCTCTCGAGTTATAATATATGATAAATATCAACACTCATCACTTTTTCAAACACATTTATCTTTTCGATAATTAGTAGGGAGTCAGACAAGTCAATATAATAATTTAAAATCAAATCCAAAAATAATTATAAAACCAAATTTTCCTAAATGACTAGTCTGAGACAAGGTCAAAAATGATTTTCTAGAAGGGGTTTTATGAGAATTTTTTTTTCTGCTGTTTGAAAATTATTTGAAATGAAAAATATACAGATATTTTCTTTGGAAAACGAGGCAGTTACTAAATGTCTCATCATAAATCACGTTCCACTAGTAATTTTTCTACCAACTAGATTACCAATGTAATCTGCATCTGAATTTTTCTTTCACTTGAAATTATCATTAGTTAAATTTGATAGACCGGACCATGAAGTGTGCATCAAAATATCTTAAAATCAATTTTAACAATTTTTTAAATGTAATTATCTTGAATTTGAATTGAAGCCGTGTAAATAATAAAAAACCGTGAATATAGAGGCAGCCAAATGTATTATCATCAATCAAATCTATATGAAGTATTTCAAGGATTGTAGTGTTCTAGGCATAAAAGAATAATTGGCCAACAATTTTGAATAAGCCAAAATCTAAATCATCATTTATTTCATCATCACATTATTGGCTGATTTAATTCAGACTACGGTGCAGATTATCACATTTAATATATCGTTCAAAATATACCATTACCTGTTTTATCTTTATGATAATTTTTCGTTATTGCCCATTGTGATTCTGTCACCTTTGTACTAGGCTAAGGAACTTTGCTTTGACACTCGTTGTGTCCTTGGAACAGCCAGAATCCAAGTAACACTATTGTTGTTTCTTAGCCTGCCACCACACCTGCACAATAAAAGATTTTTGTGACCTATTTGTTTTTATAGGTCCATGATTGTTAGTGGCAGAATGTTTTGAAAAATAATTTTATGGAGACCCAAAACTATTTATATATGTTCTTTTTGACACCCAGATTTGTTTAACTTTGAGAGATTTTATATTTGTGCCTTTTGGAACCCTAATTGGTATAGTTTTCACGTGTTTGGGTCTATACCAACAAATATTTTGATTGTGTCCAAATTTTTCTCAAATTGTGCACATTGAATCGACTTGATTAATTTCATTTCTAACAATTTTTAGATTGATTATATCCGAGTCCTTGTCTAACTGTATTAACAGCTTGTTTTCCTAATAGCATATTCAATGATTTTTCACTTTTTGAAAATTTATCTAAAGTTGTTAACAGTTGTTGGACTTGTGTTTTGAGAGATTCATTTTTGTTTAACAATTGTGTGCACCTTTTAATAGAATTTTCTCTTCTCGTATTTTCACTCTCTTTCAAAGTCAGAATTTCATTTTTAAGCGATTTAATTTTGATTTCTGATTTTTTTAATCTCTTCTTCGAATGTTGGACACTTATCACACTTAGGAATCCTACTTTGATAGGTTTTAACTAATTGTTCAAGCTGTTCATTTACTTCTATCAAACTATCTCTTTGTGATTCAATTTTAGCATACTTCTCCCTAAATCGTTCAAACCAGGCATTTAACTTCATGGAAATATATAAGTAATTCTGAGTGAGTGAGTTTTGATACCTCGCTTGGCTCGTCATCGTCGCTATCAGTCATATTACCTTGAAGGCACATATCTGCTTTCTCACTATCACTGCTAGTACTTTGATTATCTTCATAACTTGTATTCCACATGGCCGCAAAATTTCTCCTTTTTGATTTCTTTTCAACGTCGCGTCGATTTTGAGGACAATTGGGCTTGATGTGTCCGGGTTGGTTGCACTTATGACAGATGATTTTTCGTTGTTCTGTGTTATCTAAAACTTTGATTATTCTGCTTTTTAATTTTTGATTTAGAGCTGGATTTCCGTATTTGTGGTTCCATCTTTTTTATTTCTTTATTACCATTTCCAACTCTACTTCTCCATTATTGTCGTCATCGTCATCACTTTCAGTTGTTCCTTTGAGAGCTATTGATTTCTTTCAAGTATCTCCTCCTTCGCGCTCTTCCTTAAATTTCATTTCAAGCTCATAAGTGGTGAGATTTCCGATGAGTTCTTCAATTTTGGTTTGTTTTAAATCTTTTGATTCTTGAATGGCAGTCACTTTTGCTTCAAAACTTCGTGGAAGGACTCTAAGGATTTTTCGGACTATTTCCAATTCCGTGTATGATTTTCCGAGAGCTTTTGATTTGTATACGATGTTGGAAAGCCGTCCATACATCTCTTTAACATTTTCTTCCTTGGCCATTGAAAAATTCTCGTATTTGCTACTCAGCATGGCAAGGCGAGATTCCTTGACTTGAGATGTTCCTTCGTGAGTCACTTCTAGTGTGTGCCATATTTCCTACGCAGTTAGACAATGTGAGACACGATTAAATTCAAATTAATCCAATGAACAAATAATCAAATTCATAGCTTTGGCATTAGTATTCTGTAACTTATCTTCTAGATCTGTTCATTGATCCTTTGGTTTATTTATTTCCTGATTATTTACAATTATAGTTGGTGCTTTATACCATGTCTCAACAATATCCCAAGCGTCAATGGTTTTCAGAAAAATTTCCATCCTATTTTTCCAGTAAGCATATTCACCATTGAACATTGGTGGTCTAACTATGGATTGATCCTCAGTAAAAGCAGTATTAAAAGAAACCATTTTAAAAATTCAATTTTTTTTAAAAAAAAATTGGTTTTTGAAAAATCAAACTTTTTAAAACAAAAATGGCTTTTATTCCAAGCTCTGATACCATTTGTAGGATCGATTTCACCCTAGAGGGGGGTGAATAGGATATTGCTATTAATTATAAAAATTATTATAGAAGTTTATAAAATATTTCCAACATAGATATATCAAAATAACATCATAGATAATAGTATAATAACAAATGCAGAAATAGAGCGATACAGAATTTACCCAGCTTTGGCAAAACCCTGCCTACGTGCTACCCCCAAGGTTTCTACTAGAAATTAAGCAATGAGATGCTTACATATGTAAACTCACGACACCCGCTATCGACTAGCCTTAACTCTACGCTCAAAACCTTACCACAACTCAGCCACTGAGCTGTGAATTCTCAAACTATGCCACGTAGTTTGTCCCCTAATAACACGACTAGAAAATACAATTGTTTAAAGGAGAATATACAAAATTTAAAAACAATTTAAAACAAAACCCTAACAAAAGCCCAAAAGCTCTTAATAAAACCGGCCCAAAATAATTAACAATAAAATATGCCGGCCCCTTTTCTCTTTTATTTGCTTGGCTTGCTTTGCTCTAATAAAATGTCGGCCTCGTTCTTTGCTTGTTCCTCTTTTCTAAAACTAGGGTTTTGAAGTTGTTGAAGCTTCCGACTTATGTAGTTGATTGAAGATGAATTATATACGGTTTGCTTTGTCAATCAACCGTCTCTTCGTAGCTTAGCTTCGGCTGCTTCTATGATCGAGTTCGATTCGAACAATCTGGTATGTAATTTGCGCTTTTCTGCTTTAATTTTTAGCTAATTCGAACTCGATCAGATTCGAGTTGTTGATTGATTTTTGGTGTCTATTTTACTCGAACTCGAATTCTGATTTGCCGATGATGTTTATTATTTATATAGGTTTCGAAACCCTTGATTTTCATTCGTATACATTTATTTGAATTCGTCAATTACTTTACGTTGGCCATTGATCTTCGTTTGGATGCTTGAGATGATTAATGACTTTTTCAATTTACTTGAATAACATGGTGTTGATTTTGAACTGTTCATTTTTAGCACCAAAGCCATCAGGGCCAGGGCTTTTATCATTTTTAGAGTTAAAATTATATTTTTAATATCCTCAATTCTAATTGGGGCTAAAAGAATTTCTTTGCTGATGTCATTTAGTTTGAATTTGGGCTCAATATTTGGAAAAATCAATAGAAGAGGAATTATAGTTAAAAAGAATATTGAAATAATTGATAGCCTCTTTCTCTATATAAGACATATTGTTTATAATATTACCATTAGTACCAATGATTTTTCCAATATCATTTCTGTATTTTCTATTAGACATCTTAGCATAAAAGAATTTACTGGCTTCATCCCCATGATTTAACCAGTCAATTTTAGCTTTCTGTCTAAGATTTATAGATTGCACATGAAGAGATTTGGCAAGATCAGATTGAGCATTGAAAATTTTGTTGATATTATCACTGTCTGAGCAATCATTATCCAAAGCATTCTGTCTAAATTCACATTCTTCCCTTAGAGATTTGATGTCTTTAATGTTTCTGTTTTTGTTCCAGATTTTTAATTTGCCTTTGATAATTTGAAGCAGTTTACTAAATTTTTATTGGACAGTGCCCACTACTTTTGTAGAGAGACCTTCCTTAACAGTCTCTCTATAATTATTTTCATATACCCAGCCATTCACAAACCTGAAAGGAATACTCTTTTTGATGTTATTGTTACTGCATTCAAGATAAATTTGGATAGGAGTATGGTCACTAGTGGCATAGGGGAGAGTAAGACATTTAAAATCCTTGAAAGTTTTTGTGAAATATTGGTTAATTAAAATTCTGTCTAATTTGCAATGAATATTTCTAAAAATACCAGATTTCCAAGTATATTTATTACCAAAAATAGTTGGTTCATAAAGACTAGTTTTAATAAAGAAATTATTGAGTTTTTCCAACTTTTTGAAGGGGACAGGAATACCCCCTCTTTTTTCAAAACCATGCATAACAGTGTTGAAATCACCCATGATGATCCATGGATTTCTCATGTTTGTATTAATTGATTCAAGGTTTTTCCAGAGAGAATCTCTTTCAGTTTCACTATTAGAAGCATAAACAAAAGTAATTTCGATTCGAAAACAACCTATATTAGTGCATTTACAATGAATAAATTGAAAATTTTAAAAATGTTGATAGATGTCCCAGATTTTTGGGTCCCATAAGACCATAATTCTACCATAACCACCCATTTGGTTATTATTAATAAAACTCCAGCTATTTAAATTTTTTAATTGAAAATCAAAGATTTTAGAATTATCTAATTTATGCTCTAAAAGACCAACTATACTAGGATTAGCAGATATAAGAAGATTAGACAAGTCTAATCTTCTAGTAGGGGAATTAAGCCCTCTAACATTCCAAGAAATAATCGTCATATAATAAAATGGGAGAAAAAAAAGAAAATAGAAACACATATAAAAAGACAAAGGATACGATTACAATAGCAGCTTAAGCACTGTAATTGCCTTCTTCTTCAAAAGACTCTATCTTCCTTCCTTTTTTTTGTATGTGGTTTTGTTTAGTGTTTTCAGTTGGTCTTCCCACTTGGAGTTTTTGATAATGTATTTCCTTGTAAATTCGCTGTCTTCTGTTTCTGCTGGACTTTCATTATCAACAATCTCCTTTATGCTTTTCATTTTGCTTTTTCTTTTTTTCCACTTCTTTTTTGTTTTTCTTTGAGGGAGAAGCTGAATTTGAGACTAAACTAATAGCTTTTTAAATGCTAAGATCTGAGACAAAATTTTTGGAAATTGGAGAAAGATGGGTTGCTAAATAGCTGATGTGATTTTCTGAGGGTTCCTTGCTAAGTAGATTGTTAAGAACATCACTATCATCCAAAATTATTGTTTCAGAAACTGAAGTCTCCTCTGCAGACTGATTTTTAATAACTTCTTCTTGTAAATCCGAAACTTCAATGTTTGATTTGAGGCACAGTAATAATTTCAGAGATTTTTCCTGTTGCTTCTGATTTTTTAGAAGAGTTACCATCTTTATTACTAGTTATTGATTGTTCTTTGCTGCTTTCTTGAGATTCTTTTCTTGAATTTGTTTCTTGAACATTAGTTGAATCCTCAAAGATGACAATCTGACCAGTATTGTTTTCTTGCTGAGGAGGGATGTTTTCCTTGTTGTAAATGAGAGCTGCTGAATTAGCAATCTCATTTACATGCTCTGGAAATACGCTGGGGTTAACTGTAGCTTTTTCTTGTATACTTTGTTTAACTTTCCAGACCATTTTCGAATCACAATTTTCCAGAGATTGACCAAAACATAAATAAGTTTTACATCTAGGGGGAATCCATTCATATTCAATAGTTTGAATCAAGTTTTCACCATCATGCAAAGATATTGCAGTCTCATTTGGCAAATCAGAATCTGCATTTATTTCCACAAGAATTCTAGCAAAAGAAAGCCTAGTTTCTTTTGCAGTGCGATCATCTAATTTAAGGGGAGTGTCAACTACACTAGCTATTGCACTTAAAATCTCACTGTCCCACAGTCTAAGATTTAACTCAGGCAGTTTAATCCAAATCGGCATAGAGGATAGTAGATCCCTGTCAAGATTGATTTTACTACTCCATTTTTTTATAATGATCAACTTTCCATTTATAAAAAATGGCCCCCCATTAATAGCATTATCACAATCAAAAGCATTGTTAAATCTGATTAAAAAGAAACCATTATTTCGAGTGAAAATGTCAAAATTACCCGTGGGTTTGCAGTATCTTGCAATTACAGCCTTGAAGTGGTGATGGCGGGTCTATTGCCGAAAACATAGGCAAAAACTGAGAAGTTCCATTTACTCTCTGCCCTTTTGCTGGCCTCCGCACTCACCACCACTATCTTTTTATCATTGATGGAGAGATGGGCTGCATACTTGAGGTCAAATGTAGTGTTTGAACCTCCTTTTCTGATCATCTCTGCCCACGATGAAGGCTTACTTTGGTTAGTATTTATTTGAGATGTTGAATTCTCCTTGAATTGAGGATTTCTTGAATAAATTCTTGAATTACTGGAATGATTTTCTGCATATTTCCCTTTCTGGCTGTTTCTTGCAACATTGCTTGATGAAGTTTTTTCATTCACATTGTTTCTTGGGTAATATTGCCCCTGATATACATTTTTGGGATGCTGTTTTGATTGCTTCAGGGAATTCAAATGAGAGAATTCTGCATTGGCAGCACCTTTATTCAACAGTTTCGATTTTCTTCTATGGACAATTTGGAAGCATTCATCATCAATGGCAGAGGTTGTTTTTCCAAGAAGTGGTGGTGGCGGCAGCAATGGAATCGGTAAAGGTGGAGGAGAGTGTGGTGGAGAGGAATTTAAGGACCCCTCAAACTGATCAAGGTTGAAGATTGGATTAGACATATTTGTATAGGCAGCCATGGCTGCCAAGCTTTTGTTTTTTAATGTAAGTAACACAAATACTTGTACAAAAAATAAGCGGAACTCTAATACAAAAACACAATTCAGCCCAGTTTTCTGAAACCCAACTTTCCAACGCCTTTCGATCAACGAAAGATAGTCAAATTATATAGGAAAAAATAAAAATGGCGCATCTTTGGTCAGAACTCCGTACCGATCTCCTTGAGCTTATAGTAACATCAGAAGCACTTACCATCCAAGACGTCTCTTCCTTTGCTTCCGTCTGTCGGTCTTGGCGTTCTGCCGCTGCCACCGCTAAGCACCGCCGCGGGGCTCGCCGTCAGTCTCCATGGCTGATTTATCAAGAAAAGAACGATCCCAACTTTGTCAAAGTGTACGATCTGTCAAAAAGCAGTTCTTCTACCATCTCAAACTCGCACAACTTTTCCCTTGCCAACTGGCTTTTTCTCGGATCTGCTCATGGTTGGCTGATTGCCGCCGACGAAAATTCCGACCTTTCCCTTTTTAATCCAGTAATCCAACAACAAATCCACCTCCCTCCTGCTTCTACTTTCAGTTTTCCTGATTATCTCCGTGGTGCTCCTAAAATAAAACTTCGAGATTATATTTATGATAAAGCAACTTTATCGGATCAGGGTGATAATCTGGTGGTGGTATATAGTGAGTCACAATCTTGTTTGGCTTTTGCTAAACCCGGCGACAAAAAGTGGTCTACGGTTAACTATCCGAGGAAGCTGCAGATGACGGATTTTGCTTTTCACGAGAACGGTAAGCTTTATACCGTCTCCAATCATGGAATCGTCCACTCATGGGAATTTTATAAGGAGGATTCGCCTTCCTTGGAACCAGAATTGGTAGTTTCTAATCGGTGGGAACTTAATACAGCGATGTGCTTTTATTATCTTGTGCGATTCCCTATGGCTGAACTTTTACTTGTTCGTAGAGAGAGAACTTTGGGTGAAGATGAAGATGATGGCGAGGCACCTCTTGCTGAGTACATGCAGACGGTGAAAATTATGGTTTGGAGGATTGATACTGATGGAAGCAAGTCAAATAAATTGGTGTTGTCGACTTTGGGAGACCATGCTATTTTCTTAGGAGGCAACATGTCTATTTGCCTATCGTCTAAAGATTATCCTGAATTGAGACGCAATTGTGCTTACCTCACAGATGAATTCAAGGAATATACACATTTCAATGATGGTGAGAACTGGAGAGATGTTGGTATTTTTAATTTAGAAGATGGTTCTTTTGAGCATATCTTACCTAATAACCAACGATTGGATTGGTTGTCACCCATCTGGCTCACCCCTAGCCTTGCATAGTTCATTTCAGTTACTTCTATAAGTGCTTCATACAATTGTTCATCTATCAAGAATCAAATTATATAGTTGGATGTGCAAAGAAGATCCAGTTATAAAGAAGGTTAGAAATCCCTTTTATCACTTGAAGCATGTGTTGTTGAATACATATTCTGTTAAATGTCTAAATAAACAGAGTTCTGTTTATATGAGTATTAAAAACAACCCTGTTTAAATCTAAAATGTATGTTACGGAGCTTGTATGTCTTCCTTCAAGATTTTATGAATCGGACTCTAATTATCAATGTTATTTTTTTAAATAAACTTTTGAAAATCAATTATTAAAGGCAGTTATTCTAAACATATTGAAGGCCCATGCGTGCATTCAATTTTAGTAAAAGTCAGCGATGGTAAAGAAAAACTTGTTACTCCTCTCTATGGTGCGCAAGAATTACTTTTTGATCGGTTGAAAACAATATCTAAATGGAATATTGTATTGCTGAATTTCATGGCTCATATCCAAACCTGAACTGAATGTTAGTATTTGAATCTTCAGCAAAAACCAGATATAAATATTACGTTTGACAATTTTCTTGAAAACACTTTAGTGTTTTAAAATAATCTTTTGAAAAAAGAGCAAATAATTCTTCTTTTATAATAAGGTTTTGACATATTTGAATCCTGAATTTCTATTTTAGATGTTATGCTTTACTTTATTAATAGTACTACATTTAATGTTAGGCTTGGCATCTCATAAAATTTAATTTCAAGTTCTTGCTTATAAAATCCAAGCTTGATCTTCAAGCTTAGTTATTTATTGGCAAAATTCACAAGCCTTTGTCGCTCATTAAGTGTAAAAAATAAGTATTTAGCACTTAATTATATTTATAAAAATGGTATTTAGCCGAAGTTCTAGATCAAGTTTGTATGGGGTTCAAATTTCAGCTTGTCTACATCAAAAATATATCAATTGTCAGAAACAATCAGTTCCTAGGTGTTCCCCTTCCTTCCTCCTTTTGTCAAATCCGTTGGATCAGCGGCAGGTGGAAAGGCGACCGGTCAATAATCTTTTTCACGCGTCTTATTCCATTCAAGGTATAACTGTAATCTAGTAATGTGGTATTAGGTTGGTGCACCATTCAGTTGTCGCAAACATTATACAACCAGCTTGTTCAGAATGATACATACAGTGTGTCCAATTGGATAGTTATAAACTTTTAATGCATCTTAAATCATAAGTTACTTTGTGTATTTCTTATTTGTTATACATTATATTATTTCTTGCGTCTTAGAAAATGATAGCATGTCAATTGCACAGTTATAGCGATTGTGTTTTTTCCTTGATATTCTATTTTCTATTGATTTTTAAGCAAAATCAAGTGTTATAGTCACAGTTGCTTTGCACTTCAAATATTCTTCCCTCAAATTACATGCCTCCGTGTGCCATACACATCATCATCGTCGTTTATATGATATGGTGGATCTCACTGTTCATTGTTTTGTTGTGATAAGTGGTCATGATTTTTTTTTTTTTTTTTTGGGGTACATTAGGGCTGGTAACAAGGGGTCAGATGAATTGAACCTGATGGTTTGCAACTGACTTTTACCCGGTTAAAGGACTTTTAACTTTATGGAGCAGCAGAGACAGGGAAACAATGCTTATGGATTTATTTATGATAATTATTATTGAAAGCGATCATTAATTTAATGACTTTACGTCTGACATTCTCAATCATCTCTGATCATTATATTTTATCTTGTATGATGATTGTTAACAACCACTATAGTTAAATAATTACTTATATGGATCGGTCACATAGCTATGTGCGGTAGTTGACATAGATGCATTACTGAATATTTTTCCATGTTACTAAAGCCGAATAAGACTAGGCTATATGCATCGTCCTTCGGTGACTTTCTACAGTAATCTACATTTGCACATGTTGACCGTTGTATAGTAGAGGCTCTTACCGAGAGTGGTGGTCTGCCATTCATACGTTTTATTTCCTACATTTTGAGTTGGGATTGACTCCTTTAAACTTTCATATATTGATTGGTATAGAGGTTGGTCGACTAGATCATATCATGCATCGGTACACTTTGATAGTTCATTTGAGAATTTTGAGTCGTACTCTGCATATTTACCGACTTTGGCCGATGATGAGGTTAAAGGAGATGTTACACATAAATATCTACAGAGGTGTGTAACAGAGTATGTGGACACTGAAGACATGCACACTTTTGTTATGTCTTTGTATTATATCCGTTTGGTTCCATTTTTTTCAAATAATAAGGACATGATTAGACTTGGATATCTGGTTGGATTGGTAGATGTAAATGGACTTCATATTTATGATTATGGTACTATCATCTTTGGGTATCTGTATGTATCCACGATACCTATACGCTGCAACAGTTCCAACAGATGTTTGATTTTTTGTACATCCCCTTTTTCGTACTATAAGTATACGGCCAACATGCACCTACAACTTATTAATGAAGCAAACACTACTCCATATATTCATTTCCTCATATTACGTCATCGGGGAAATGCCATGGATATGTACCATACTACACAAGAGGTACATAATGAGTTGATGGAGGCCAGACAGCGGATGGATGTGAGGAGGTGCAACAACATTATCATTTGTCCCCGATAGGAGTATATTCAGTTTATAGAGCCCGACGACGATCATCCCATCACTTTTTAGTATTCTATTTCGATACGTAGGGTTTACTTTTAGGTTTCTATGTCTTTTCTGTTATTTAGGGGAACCGTGATGGTTGCAGTTGTATGATATAGTTTGCATTCCCTCTAATCCGCTACTATGGGATGATATGTATAGTTCTATTCAGGCTGATCTGGCTTATACTGCTGGTATAAGGACCATGGAATGGGTAAATGGTGAGCCTTTTACTATATTCGGAGATTTCAACGTATATTGGGCTCGAGTAGCCTTACATGCTTACTCGTTACCTAATTATACATGGGGTTTCAACTTTGATCACATTGGCCAACGTATCTCTTCCAGTAGAGTACCATTACCACCTGCTACTTTTGTGCCTATGTTGTTTCAGTGCACACAGCCTTCTATATTCGATCTTCTTGAACATGCATTCAGAATGTACACATTACATGGTGAGGTTATTGAGTATCCACTGTAGTATCCTGAAAATGCGGACGTTTAGGGTATACTTTCTACTGGTTTATATCATCTGCATCAGGTACGCATGGTTTTTAATTTTTCGTATAGTTCACTATCATTTACAGTCGTGATATATGTATAATTTTCCTTTTTTATATCGTAGTTTGCTCAGTATATGGATCATGATAGACAAATGATTATTGCATTTAATCGCATGACGCTTGGTTATGAAAGTCACTATGTTCTGATACCAAATGAAATTCTTCAACCACGTGAATCCATCAATATAATTTGCCGTAGTCAACAAATTCTACAATC
The DNA here is from genome assembly GCA_030765085.1 of Allium cepa. Classification (NCBI taxonomy): domain Eukaryota; kingdom Viridiplantae; phylum Streptophyta; class Magnoliopsida; order Asparagales; family Amaryllidaceae; genus Allium; species Allium cepa. Next base: position 517,965,566 of record CM060938.1, read on the forward strand.
AAACATCATCAAAGTTGATAAGAAGCTCGATAAGGTCAAAGGATTTTTCATCAAATTATGGCAAGCAATCTCATGCTCTTCCGGGACATCTACAGCTACTATGGGCGATCCGGGTAAGCAATCCGTCTTTACACGGTCTTCTTGTAAAGACGATGAAGCGAGTAGCAGTGATGATGATGGAAATGAAGGTGACAGTGGTAGGGGTAAGCTACCGATGGCATGGGATGTTATTTTTCTTTTTATCCAAAACATTTGTTTTCAATTCGTATGGCTTGTACTAAATGGTCATGCTAGTTTATTTATTTTGAACACTCTTGACCATGGATGTTAAATGTGCAGATGATTGTTCTTGTTTTTATCTCATATTATCTTTTACATTGTAATTTCATATTACTTATTCCTTTTTGTCGATGACAAAGGGGGAGAAATATTATTGCTACTAATAAAAATGCAAGATATAGAGCGTCAAAGATTCAAGGGGAGTAAGTATTTATGTTATGTATATATAGTCGAAATCTATATTTATTTACAGCTTGTTATCAATAAAAAAGGGAGAGAATGTTGAGACTTGGTTTTGATTCATGATACGAAGCTATCACTACGACGTTTAGATTTGACGACTGCTACGACAAAAAGAAACAAGGAGACGAGTTAAAAACCGATGCATCAACTATGGTATTTTGATTTTAAGTCTTAAATCAATATTGTTAAAATCTCTCCTCGGTTATGTCTACTTTAGCTTATATATTTAATCATTATATTTACTAAATATTTTATACATATATAAGCATATATTTAAATTATAGAGGTATTTTAAAATTATAGAAATTCATATACATATGGAAACTGTGCTTACTGCACAAAATTAACCAGATCAGTCGACTGACCATCTGAGACAGTCGACTGACACTGGGTATTTTGTGCAGCATGCACAGGTACATAAATATACGAATTTTAAATTTAAAAATCACTTTGAATATTCAGTCGACTGACTCAGAGGCTCAGTTGACTGAATTTCTATAACAGCCACTTTTTCGAAAAGACACGACTGTTGATGAAGAGTTTCGATCGAATTGTTTGTTATCGCCAATGTTAATTAACGACTCTAAATTGCTCCTTCAAGCTAACTCTTGGATGTGATATGGAGAAAAATCAGAGAATTTGACAAACGAACCTTCAAAAATCCTTGAGTCTTGCATTCGTTTCCATCTCTTCATCGCAGTGTCATCAAATAGCCACCTTTGAATTTGTTCATTTGATGGAGGTTGAGATGATGATGAAGCTTTTCGTTTTGGAGCCATTTAATTTTAGTTTTGAAGAAGAAAAATTGAGTTTTGGAGAGCCTAGGGTTTTGAAAATTTGAAAATCTGAAATGGTAATGAGGAGAGAAGGTAAAGTGAAAGATAAAAGGAGTGAATAGGGTAGGTAGAAGTTTAAAAAGTAATTCAGATCTATAGCTCAATCGACTGACTCAGGGCTTCAGTCGGCTGAAGCTGAAGATTGAAATTTTTCGATCTTCTGGTCCAGTCGACTGAGGCTCTGAAACGATCGACTGGCCATGTTATATAAAATTTTATATTGCTGCATCAGTCGACTGGCTTAGGGCGTCAGTAGACTGAAGCTGAAGGTCGAAAAAAATTCAACCTTCTGGCACAGTCGACTGAGGTCCTGGGACAGTCGACTGGCCATGTATAAATTTTTTTTAGCTTACTGTGTCAATCGACTGACCATCTGAGACAGTCGACTGACCTGTAAGTTTTTCTGTAGTGAATTCTGTTTGAATGTTGTAAGTTAATATATTATATATGTCGTCAATTCTATTATTACAGATAGTTTTTCTTTTGATGAATTATACAGAAATAAATTTAATTTGCTAGAAATGTAAATATTTTCTATTTAATGCACCGGAATTTAATTTATTCCAAAAAGAAACGTACATATGTAGAGAATTTATTCGAAAATACAACGAAAGATAATGAAAACTATGATTATTTCGAGGGGTTAGGCGTCTTGAATTATTTCAGTTGCTTACGACGAACATTCGATTCTTCGTTGCAATCTCATGATTCGGTGAGTATGGTGGTCGCGGTGGAGACGAAGTCGATGGCCGTCTGATAGGTGAAACAATATGTTCGTCTATCGGATGTGACGATGCTCCACAGAACTTCATAGCGACATGCTCAATGATTCCTATTCGTTTGGAGTTTATTTTTTGTTCGTAATACATCTTCCATTGTAGCATTAGAGATTCTTACTGATAATGGTGGAGATCGTCGATCTTTTGTTTTGTGTTCGGAGAAATATCAATAGTCTTCTTCACCTTTTTCTTGTCCGGTGTATATCCGGTGTGGTAGATGGACGATGGGAATTTTTATGATCAGGAGTTTTTGGAGAGTTGTTCGAGGCAATGATTTCAATAGAATCTATAGATGAGTTTGACGTTGTTGAAATGTAGTTTGTTGGAGTGAAGAACGAATGATATCTTTAGAGTTAAATTTAGTTTGATTTTAAGAAAGTAGAATATGTAACTATTTATAGCCTAATTCTAAGAAAAAATAGGATGGAATTTGATGGATTATATTAATTCTAGGCAAGAAGTATGGTGAAACATTAGCTTTTCTGTTGGCTGGGCAATTTTGTGTAAATTTAAATGTTTATAAAAATAGTTATATATATTAATAAAGTTAAATGTGACATGTAATGCAGTATAAATTATTGTTACTATATAATAAGATGGCCATACTAGACTAAAATAGATAACATTAATAGCTGAGGTAGTTAAGACATTTGGGTTATTCACAGCAGGTCACGAGTTTGAGTCTCAGCATTATCAGAATTTCGAATTTTTGTAAAATAATTATTTTTGAGTTTTTAGCTAAATTTTTTTATACTTTATTTATATATCTTTACTTCAAATTATACCGAGCTCATATCGTAATTTTATAAACGTATTTTCTAACAATGATTTAGTAAAAATATCGGCTAATTGATTTATGATGGTACGTAGTCTAGATTTATCACTTCTTTTTTTATATTATCACGTAAAAAATGATGTTTAATATCTATATGTTTAGTTCTTGATGTAGGATCGATTTCACCCAAGAGTGGGGTGAATAGGGTGATGCTATTATTTATAAAAATTATTGCGGAAGCTTATAAAATTATTTCAATACAGATATATCAAAAATAATAGCCACACAGATAATAACAGAATAATAAATGCAGAAATAGAACGACACAGAATTTACCCAGCTTCGGCAAACCCTGCCTACGTGCTGCCCCCAAGATTTCTACTAGAAATTAAGTAGTCACACGCTTACACACGTAAACTCGCGACACCCGCTACCGACTAACCTAACTCTACGCTCAAAACTCTGCCACAACTCAGCCACTGAGTTGCGAATTCACAAACTACGCCACGTAGTTTGTGCCCTAATCATACGATTAGAAATTACAACGGTTTAAAGGAGAAAATACAAAAAACAACAATTTTAAAAAACAATTAAACCCTAAGCCCTATTAAAATAAGTTGGCCAAAATAATTTATCACTAAAGAGAACGCGGCCTCCTTTATCTCTATGTCGGCCCATTATTTTCTTTATCTATTTTGCTCTGTAAAAACAATGTCGGCCTGATTCCTTCTTTCGTTCGTTCCTCTTGGCTCTTGAAATTAGGGCTTTGTGAAGTCGCCGCTTAATTGATGGTTGATGCTTCGATTGCTTACTTTAATTGAATCGTTCGCGGCTTCTCCTCCTTGATCGAGTTCGGCTTTGATTTGGTATGTAAATTTTTCTTTCGCTTCTACTGATTTGCTTGCTTGAACTCGATGGATTCCTAGCCGATGATGTTAAACACTTATATAGGATTCGAATTCCTATATTTTTGTTCGTATAAATTTATTTGAATTCGTCAATTGATTTATCTCGGCCACTTGATTATTCTTGAACGATGGTGATTTATCTGACTTCTTCAATTCATATAATTTCGTTACTTGTTTAACTTGATACTCACGGCTTTGAATTTGTTCGACTTCTTGGTCATTACGGCTCTGACTTTGAACTGTTCGATTCCTTCTTGTTGACTTGCGGCATTTAAACTTGACTAGTTCGAATTCATGTTTACCACAGCTTGATTTTTAGTTGAACCTGCATGCTATGTTCTTTTCTCTGTTGGCATCGGCTTTTGTTGTTCCATGGTTTGTAGTTTTCCATTTTCACCATGTCATTGCAGTTGAAACTTTGAGCTGTATATTTCACTGTGCATAACACTTGTATGTTTGTAATATCTGAACACTTCAGTCAGGTCTGGTTGCTTCATAGGCATTGATCTTGAGTTGTTTTCATGTTGCATTTGTTTCGCTGTATATAGTGTTCACTTGATTACTGAACTGCCTTTGTATTGCTTCATGCCTTTGAGTTGTGTGTTCATGCAATTGTACTACTCTGGTTTCATGAAATCTTGTTGTAGTTGAGTTTATACCATTTGTTTCAACTACCATGTGTATACATACATCTATGTACGTATATATGTGTGTGTTGTTTTGTTCTCACCTCTGGCCTGTTTCACTATCATGTGTATATATGTGCACATCATTCATGCTTTAACCTGAATTGGTTTGGTTTGCTTGAATGCTTGAGATGATCTGGTTGCATTTGATATCTTTATGTTGTTTACTGATTCGACCTAGATCATATTTGTCATGTGGTCTTGTTTCATTTGTTGTTCACTGGTCTTCGAGCCAGTTCATGTATATAGTCTGGTCGATGATCTGCTTCGTCGACTTGTATTTGCAAGCTTGGAGTTGTGTTGCATTGAACTCTGTTTTTGTCTGGATTTGAGTTCATCCTGGTTTGTATATGACACTTGCAGTTTACTTGTATCATTTTGAAATTTCTGATGCACTTTTCGGCTTGATGCTTGTGTACATGTTTACTGCATTTGCTTGCATATCCGTCACTGCGATGCATATTGATCACTGTCTGCATATATACGTGTATGTACGTTTTAGTGTTTTACTTGAATCTTGATTGCATTGTGTATGTTCACACATCTCTCAGATGATTGCATTGGTCACTAGTCTGGTAGTTTGACATTTATATATTTTCTTGCATAACTTCATGTATGTGTGTAGTGTTTGCATTCTTGTTTCATTCATGCTCACATATATATGTATAACAGTGCTCTGGTCTATATGCATTAGTACTCATGTATATGATGCATGTTGTGTTTGCATTGACTTCATGCAGCATTTGAGGTTGCCGTTTTGTTCTTGTTTGCTGCCTGGTCGACACTTGTCTTTGACTTGTGAACTGCCTGTTTGGTGGTGCACTTTTCATTTTGATTTCACTTGAACTTCATCTTGATTTTTGGAATTACACCTGTGTTGAATCCATCTTCAAAGCTCGAGTTTGACCTTGTGCTGATATTGTGACATTATTTTTATTGCACTTGAGTTGAACCCGACGTTTTGGGTTTGACCTGTGCTCACATGTCCCTGTAATTTTATCAAGTGTATATATCGATGTGCACGGCCTTGTGGCATATACAGTGATACATTATGTATGTCACAAGCTGTTCGTGTATGATGAATTCGAATTTAAATGATGACGAACAACCCAAATAACTGAGGCAAATATTATTTTCAAAATCCACATTTTATTTTATCCTGCAAAAAATATTTTATTTTCAATTTTACCGCGTCAATATTTTTTTTTTGCAGATTGCTCAGATGTTGGATTCACATTGGAATGAAGTTGAAGATAAATACGAGTTGAGTGAATGAGTGATATGTAGTAAGGTCACATGTAAATTAGAAATTGTGATGTAATCAAACTTGTATTTGTAATTAAAGTTGTGTATATATATATATAGTGAGAGCTTGAAATTTGTACTATTCAAAAATTGTAATAAATAGTTGTTTGAATAAAATTTCTATTTGAATTCAAATTCTGTGTTATTTATTTTATTCAGCAAATATTTATTTAATCTAAAAAATAAAATAGTACATTAACAAATACATTTAAATGAATATATATATGTTTATTATCATCAAACAAAAATCATATAGTCGCATATTCAACAATCTTCCCCTTTCGATGATAACAAACATATATTTAAGATTTTGAATATGTTAAATGTATTTGGTCATTAATATACTCTAATTGCTCCCCCTATTTAAATGCTTCCTCACTACACAAAGCTCCCCTATTTATATGCATACAATTAAAAATATGCAAATTATCCTAGATGCAAATAGAAAATATTTGACCTTTGCTTGATTTTATTTGACAAAATCATAACTTTTCTCTCCCCTTTTGTTATCAGCAAAAGAGTAACAGTGTTAGAAAAATGGAGATAAAGTGATAGATATTAATCCAACATTAAAACTCAATTGAATATAAATATTAAATTTCAATAAAAAATCAAACAAAAATCATAAATACTTTGTTAGGCGCATATTCCACTTTTGGAATGATGGGAGTGATGTAATCATATAAAACCATACAACTGTGTCTATTTGTGGTATATTTTTATCAGAAATTTGAATATCTACCAACCATGCATAACCGTTAGGACTTTTAAATGAGATTAGTAGTATTCCAATTTTATTTAAAAAAATGAATTCAAGTATCTTCTAACCACGCATAACCGTGAGGACTTTTAAATGGGATTAGAATCAACTTGTTTATTTAAAAAAATCAATTTTGATATGCGTTCCATACATGCACAACCGTAAGGACTTTTAAATGAGCATGGAAGCACATAACAAATTCCAAGTAATTCACCCATGCATAACCATGAGGACTTTTAAATGAGAGTGAATACTTTGGATTTTATTTTATTTTTATTTTTATTATTATTATTTTTTATATTAAAAAAATATAAAATGAAAAACGAATGATTCCTGTTTCAAGTACCACATATTGACAAACTATATTGAATTTTGATGAGTGATGGTCGTCAGAAATATGATAGAAATAGAGATGGTCATGGAATTTTTACCAACAAAAAGTTTTATAACTCTTGTTTAAATTTCTAAATAAATTTACTAATTATACCTTCTTGAGTCATAATATATGATAAATATCAACACTCATCACCTTTTTTTCCAATCACTATTTATCTTTTTGATAATTAGTAGGGAGTCAGATTAGTCATTGTTATAATTTTAAAAATTAAATTCAAAAATAATTATAAAATCAATTTTTTTTTTAAATATGACCAATCTGAAAACAAGGTCAAAGATGATTTTCTAGAAGGGGTTTTATGAGAAAAATTTCTGCTATTTGAAAAATTATGAAATGAAAAATATGCAGATATTTTCTTTGAAAAACGATGCAGTTACTAAATGTCTCAACAAAAATCACGTTCAACTAGTAATTTTTCTATCAACTAGATTACCAGTGTAATTTGCATCTGAATTTCTCTTTTACTCAAAATTATCATTAATTGAATTTGATAAACCAGACCATGAAGTGTGCAACAAAATATCTCAAAATCAATTTTGACATTCTCTTGAATTTGAATTGAAACCGTGTAAATGATCAAAAACCGTGAATGTAGAGTCAGCCGTAAAATAACCAAATGTATTATCATCCAATAAAACACTATTATTAATCCAAACTAATATACATGAAGTAATTCAAAGACTCAACAGATTTTTATAGTGTTCTTGGCATAAGAATATTATTGGCCAACAATTTTGAATAAGTCAGAATCAAAATCATCATTATTTCATCATCACATTATTGGCTGATTTAACTCAGATTACGGTGCAGATTATCACATTTAATATATCGTTCAAATAAATATACCATTACGTGTTTTACCTTTACGATATTTTTCGTTGTTGTCCATTGTGATTCTGTCACCTTTATACTAGGTTAAGGAACTTTGCTTTGTCACTCGTTATATCCTTGGAACAGCCGGAATCCAAGTAATACTATTGTTGTTCCTTAGCCTGCCACCACACCTACACGATGAAAGATTTTTGTGACCTATTTGTTTTTATAGGTCCATGATTGTTAGTGGTAGAATATTTTGAAAGATAATTTTATGGAGACGCAAAACTATTTATATATGTTCCTTTTGGCATCCAGATTTGTTTAACTTTGAGAGATTTTATATTTGTGCCTTTTGGAACCCAAATTGGTATGATTTTCACATGTTTGGGTGATTGTGTCCATATTTTCTACAAATTATGCACATAGAATTGACTTGATTAATTTTGCTTTTAACATTTTCAGATTGATTACATCCAAGTCCTTGTCCAACTGTATTAACAGTTTGCTTTCCTAATAGCATATTCAACGATTTTTCACTTTTTGAAAATTTATCTAAAGTCGTTGACAATTGTTGGACTTGTGTTTTGAGAGATTCATTTTCGTTTAATAATTGTGTGCACTTTTTAACGGAATTTTCTCTTCTAGTATTTTCACTCTCTTTCAAAATCATAATTTCATTTTCAGGTGATTTTATATTAATTTCTGATTTTTTAATTTCTTCTTCAAATGTTGGACGCTTATCACACTTAGGGATCCTACTTTGATAGGTTTTAACTAATTGGTCAAGTTGTTTGTTTAATTCTATCAAAGTGACTTTTTATGATTCAAGTTTGGCATACTTCTCCCTAAGTCGTTCAAAACAGCCATTTACTTCATGGAAATATATAAGTAATTCCGAATGAGTAAGTTTTGATACCTCGCTATCTATTATATTACCTTGAAGGCACATATCTGCTTTCTCACTCTCACTGCTAGTACTCTGATTATCTTCATCACTTGTATTCCACGTTGCTGCAAAACTTCTTCTTTTTGATTTCTTTTCAAAATCGTGTCGATTTTGAGGACAATTGGGCTTGATATGTCCGGGTTGGTTGCACTTATGACTGATGATCTTCTGTTCATCTGAGTTGTCTACTGCTTTGACTATTCTGCTTTTCAATTTTCAATTTAGAGCTGGATTTCCGTATTTGTAATTCCACCTTTTTAATTTCTTTATTATCAGCTCCAATTCTGCTGCTCCATCATCATCATCATCTTCACCATCACTTTCTGTTGTTCCTTTAAGAGCTATTGATTTCTTTCGAGTGTCACCTCCTTTACGCTCTTCCTTGAATTTCATTTCTAGCTCATAAGTGGTGAGATTTCCGATCAGTTCTTCAACTTTGATTTGTTTTAAATCTTTTGATTCTTGAATGGCAGTCACTTTTTCTTCAGAACTTCGTGGAAGGACTCTGGAATTTTCGGACTATCTCCAACTCTGTGTATGATTTTCCAAGAGCTTTTGATTTGTATACGATATTGGAAAGTCGCTCATACATCTCTTTGACATTTTCTTCCTTCGCCATTGTGAAATTCTCGTATTCGCTGCTTAGCATGGCATGGCGAGAATCTTTGACTTGAGATGTTCCTTCGTGAGTCACTTTTAGTGTGTGCCATATTTCATACGCAGTTAGACAATGTGAGACACGATTAAATTCAAATTGATCCAATGAACAGATGATAGAATTCATAGATTAAGCATTAGCATTTTGTAATTTATTTTCTAGTTCTGTCCATTGATCCATCGGTTTATCTACTTCCTTATTATCTACAATTATATTTGGTGCTCTATGACCTATCTCAACAATATTCCAAGATTAAATGGTTTTCAGAAAAATTTTCATTCTATTTTTCCAGTAGGCGTATTCACCATTGAGCATTGGCGGTCTAACTATGGACTGACCCTCGGCAAAAGTATTATTAAAAGAAGCCATTTTAAAACTTCAACCTTTTTTTTTTAAAACAAAAATTGATTTTTGAAAAAAAAAATCAAAATTTTCAAAACAAAAGCCGACTTCTATTCCTAGCTCTGATACCACTTGTAGGATCGATTTCACCCTAGAGGGGGGTGAATAGGGTGATGCTGTTATTTATAAAAATTATTGCGGAAGCTTATAAAATTATTTTAACACAGATATATCAAAAATAATAGCAGCACAGATAATAGCAGAATAATAAATGCAGAAATAGAACGACACAGAATTTACCCAGCTTCGGCAAAACCCTGCTACGTGCTGCCCCAAGGTTTCTACTAGAAATTATGTAGTCACACGCTTACACACATAAACTCGCGACACCCGCTACTAACTAACCTAACTCTACGCTCAAAACCCTGCCACAACTCAGCCACTGAGTTGCGAATTCTCTAACTACGCCACGTAGCTTATGCCCTAGTCACACGACTAGAAATTACAACGGTTTAAAGGAGAAAATACAAAAAATAACAATTTTAAAAAACAATTAAACCCTAAGCCCTATTAAAATAAGTTGGCCAAAATAATTTATCACTAAAGAGAATGCGGCCTCCTTTATCTCTATATCGGCCCGTTATTTTCTTTATCTATTTTCTCTGTAAAACAATGTCGGCCTGGCTCCTTCTTTCGTTCGTCCCTCTTGGCTCTTGAAATTAGGGCTTTGTAAAGTCGCCGCTTAATTGATGGTTGATGCTTCGATTGCTTACTTTAATTGAATCGATTGCGGCTTCTCCTCCTTGATCGAGTTCGACTTTGATTTGGTATGTAAAATTTTCTTTTGCTTCTACTGACTTGCTTGCTTGAACTCGATGGATTCATAACCGATGATGTTAAACACTTATATAGGATTCGAATTCCTATATTTTTGTTCGTATAAATTTATTTGAATTCGTCAATTGATTTATCTCGGCCACTTGATTATTCTTGAACGATGGTGATTTATCTGACTTCTTCAATTCATATAATTTCGTTGCTTGTTTAACTTGATACTCACGGCTTTGAATTTGTTCGACTTCTTGGTCATTACGGCTCTGACTTTGAACTGTTCGATTCCTTCTTGTTGACTTGCGGCATTTAAACTTGACTAGTTCGAATTCATGATTACCACAGCTTGATTTTTAGTTGAACCTGCATGCTATGTTCTTTTCTCTGTTTTCATCGGCTTCTGCTGTTCCATGGTTTGTAGTTTTCCATCTTCACCATGTCATTGCAGTTGAAACTTTGAGCTATATATTTCACTATGCATTACGCTTGTATGTTTGCAATATTTGAACACTTCAGTCAGGTCTGGTTGCTTCATATGCATTGATCTTGAGTTGTTTTCATGTTGCATTTGTTTCGCTGTATATAGTGTTCACTTGATTACTGAACTGCCTTTGTATCGCTTCATGCCTTTGAGTTGTGTGTTCATGCAATTATACTACTCTGGTTTCATAAAATCTTGTTGTAGTTGAGTTTAAATCATTTGTTTCAACTACCATGTGTATACATACGTCTACGTATGTATATATGTGTGTGTTGTTTTATTCTCACCTCTGGCCTGTTTCACTATCATGTGTATATATGTGCACATCATTCATGCTTTAACCTGAACTGGTTTGGTTTGCTTGAATGCTTGAGATGATCTGGTGGCATTTGATATCTTTATGTTGTTTACTGATTCGACCTAGATCATATTTGTCATGTTGTCTTGTTTCATTTGTTGTTCACTGGTCTTCGAGCCAGTTCATGTACATAGTCTGGTCGATGGTCTGCTTCGTCGACTTGTATTTGCAAGCTTGGAGTTGTGTTGCATTGAACTCTGTTTTTTTCTGGATTTGAGTTCATCCTGGTTTGTATATGACACTTGCAGTTTACTTGTATCATTTTCAAATTCCTGATGCACTTTTAGACATGATGCTTGTGTGCATGTTTACTACATTTGCTTGCATATTCATCACTGCGATGCATATTGATCACTGTCTGCATATATACGTGTATGTACGTTGTAGTGTTTTACTTGAATCTTGATTGCATTGTGTATGTTCACACATCTCTCAGATGATTGCATTGGTCACTAATCTGGTAGTTTGACATTTATATATTTTCTAGCATAACTTCATGTATGTGTGCAGTGTTTGCATTGTTGTTTCATTCATTCTCATATATATATGTATAACGGTGCTCTGGTCTATATGCATTAGTGCTCATGTATATTATGCATGTTGTGTTTGCATTGACTTCATGCAGCATTTGAGGTTGCTGTTTTGTTCTTGTTTGCTGCCTGGTTGACACTTGTCTTTGACTTGTTAACTGCCTCTTTGGTTTGAGGTGCACTTTTCATTTTGATTTCACTTGAACTTCATCTTATTTTTGGAATTACACCTGTGTTGAATCCAGCTTTAAAGCTCGAGTTTGACCTTGTGCTGATATTATGACATTATTTTTATTGCACTTGATTTGAACCCGGCGTTTTGGGTTTGACCTGTGCTCACCTATCCCTGTAATTTTATCAATTGTATATATCGGTGTGCAGGGCCTTGTGGCGTATACAGTGATACACCGTGTATGTCACAAGCTGTTCGTGCATGATGAATTCGAATTTAAATGATGACGAACAACCCAAATAACTGAGGCAAATATTATTTTCAAAATCCACATTTTATTTTATACTGCAAAAATATTTTATTTTCAATTTTACTGCGTTAATGTATATTTTTCCAGATTGCTCAGATGTTGGATTCACATTGGAATGAAGTTGAAGATAAATACGAATTGAGTGAATGAGTGATATGTAGTGAGGTCAAATGTAAACTAGAAATTGTGATGTAATCAAACTTGTATTTGTAATTGAAGTTGTGTATATATATATATAGTGAGAGCTTGAAATTTGTACTATTCAAAAATTGTAATGAATATTTGTTTGAATAAAATTTCTGTTTGAATTCAAATTCTGTGTTATTTATTTTATTCAGCAAATATTTATTTAATCTAAAAAATAAAATAGTACATTAACAAATACATTTAAATGAATATATATGTTTATTATCATCAAACAAAAATCATATGTCACATATTCAACACTTGAGTGGTTTACAGGATTTTTAGATAGATTTATAGCACTAGAATTGTCGCAGTAAATTTTTGATTTTGATAGATTGATTCCAAAATCTTTAAGTGTCTGTTGCATATAAATTACTTGTGTGCAAGCTAGTGCTGTAGAAATATATTCTGCTTCACAAGTTGATAGTGAGACACGGTTTTATTTCTTGCTAAGCCATGATATTAAGGATTTACCAATGAAGTGACACGTACCGCTTGTTCTTTTTCTATCTGTTCATGCTCCTCCTAAATCAGCATCGCTGCATGATACTAATTCGAACGAGCATTCTTTCGGATAGAAAAGTCCAAAATTTGTAGTTTTACTAAGGTAGCGTAGTATATGTTTTACAGCACGTAAATGTGATTCTTTCGGGTCAGATTGAAATCGTGCACATAAGCACACACTCATCATAATATCTGGTCTACTTGATGTTAAATAAAGTAGTGATTCTATCATAGTATGATATAGTTTTTGGTCCACACTTTTGCTATTTTCATCTTTATCAAGATGTGTTGTTGTGCTCATGGGTGTTGGTTTGGCGGAAGTGTTTTCCATTCCAAAACATTTGATAAGAATATTACAGTATTTTTCTTGATTATTAAAAATTCCATTTGAAACTTGTTTTATTTGAAGTCCTAGAAAGATGATAATTCTCCCATATGGGGCATTTCGAATTCTCTAGTCATTATTTCAGAAAATTCATTACATAATTCATTATTAGTTGAGCCAAATATTATGTCATCGACATATATTTGAACTTTAATATATCATTTTTCGAGTGTTTTACAAATAAAGTTTGATCTACTTTTCCTATTTCAAATCCAGAATTAATTATATAACTTTTTAGTCGTTCATACCAAGCACATGGTACTTGTTTTAAACCATATAAGACTTTCTTAAGTTTATATACATGATCTGGATATTTTTCATGAATAAATATAATAGGTTGTTCAACATAAACATTTTCTTTAATATATCCATTTAAAAAAACACTTTAACATCCATTTGATAAAGTTTAAAGTTATTAAAATATGTGTATGCCAATAAAATTCGTATTGCTTCTAGTCTAGCAACTGGAGCAAACGTTTCTTCGTAGTCTATTCCTTCTTCCTGGTTATATCCTTGTGCTACTAGGCTTGCTTTATTTCTAGTTATATTTCCTAATTCGTCTGCTTTATTTTTATAAACCCATTTAGTTCATATAACAGTTTGATCAGTTGGTCTGGGTACTAGTTCCCAAACTTCATTTCGTTCAAACTGATTTAATTCTTCTTGCATTGCAATAATCCAATTTTCATCGGATGATGCTTCCTTAGCATTTTTAGGTTCTATAGTAGAGAGAAAAGCTACATTACCCATCAAATTTAGTTGATTTCTAGTTCGAACATTTGAATTTATTTCTCCAATTATATTTTCTGTAGGATGATTTCGTAAAACTCTTCGAGGAGATCTTATTATATTAGTATTATTTCTGTTTTCTAAATCATTACTAATGTCTTCATTTTCGCTAGAGTTATAAATGATATCGTCGTCATCTTTTGAATTGTTTGTTATTATATTTGTTTTATTATTGTTAAGTAAGTCATTGTCACTAATTGTATTAGAAATAGGTTTAGAGTTCTCATCAAAAGATACATGGAGTGATTCTTCTATAGTATTAGTTCGTTTATTAAAAATTCGGTAAGCTTTGCTTCGATTCAAATATCCAAGAAATATTCCTTTGTCACATTTTGAATCAAATTTGCCAAGATGATGTTTGGTATTTAATATAAAACATTTTGATCCAAATATTTTAAAATAAGATATATTTGGTTTTCTACCGTTAAAAAGTCCGTAAGGAGTATTTTTGGTGAGAGGTCTAATAGAAACACGATTCAAAACATAACAAGCAGTTGCAATAGCTTTTGCCCAAAATTGTTTTGGTAACGTGCTTTCATTTAGTAAAGTTCTTGCACATTCTTGTAGAGCTCGATTCTTTCATTCTAAAATTCCATTTTGTTGTGGAGTTCTAGGAAACGAAAAGTTTTGAAATATGCCTTTCTTTTTACAATAGTTATCAAATTGTATATTTTCAAATTCATCTCTGTGATCATTTCTAATATTTTAAATTTTAATACCTTTTAAAATTTGAATTTATTTAACAAATATTTTGAAATTCTCAAAGGTATCACTTTTATTTTTCATAAAAATAGTCCATGTATATCTAGAGAAATCATCAACAATTACAAATACGTATTTATTATGATTTATGGATTGAATTTGGGTAGGGCCAAATAAATCCATATGAAGTAACTCGAGTGGTTGTAATGTCGAAATAACTTTCTTAAATTTAAACGAAAATTTAGTTAATTTACCAAATTGACCTGAGTCATATATATTATTAACTTTAAAGTTCATATTTGGTAATCCTTTTACAAGATTATTTTTAGAAATTTTATTTATATTTTAAAAATTTATATGACAGAATCGTTTTTGCCATATCCAAGGATCATTTTCTTTAGCTTTTAAACACATATCTGAGTTATGATTAATTTTCATATTCCAAATGTAAATGTTTTTATCTCTATTTTCTTCGAAAATAAGATTTTGATTCTGATCAATAATACTACATTTATTTTCAAAAAATGATATTTTAAAACCTTTATCACATAATTGACTTATACTTAATAGATTATGTTTTAAATTCTTAACTAATAAAACGTTTGTAATAAGAGATAAAATAAATGTACCGTAATTGCTCACATCGCCTTTGCCGATGATATATCCCTTGGAATTATCTCCAAAAGTAATAGAACCTCCGTCTGAGTAGGTAATATTTATCAGCATATCATTGTCTCCTGTCATGTGTTTTGAGCAACCACTGTCGAGTATCCATTTTCCTCTTTTCTTGAGTGGGAGCTGCAAAAAATATGAGATAACGCTGATACCCACCTTTTTAATAGGGTCCTAAGAGTTAGGTCTTAGGAACCCAAGTGGGTTTAGTATCCCTTTTATAAACACAATTTTCATTATTATGAACATTTTCTATGAATGAACTAATATACTTTTTCCTTATTAACTTGTTATTAGTTTTAGTACCCATATATTTATAGTTTTAGAAACTAGTTTGTTTGAAGATGTGGGTGTTTTATCAATTTTAACTTTTAAATTACTAGATTGTGACTTTTTAACTTTCTTCTTATATCCTAAATCATTTTTATTACTAACAGATTGTGAATTTTCAATAATTATAAATAAATTTGCTCTTCCTTTATTAAAATTTGAAACATTTTTAGTGATTCCATCTAGTTTGGTCTTTAAGCTTGAATTTTCTAGTTCTACCATTTTAATATTAGTTTTTAAAACATGATTTTCAAAAAAAAGACTGTCATTCTTTCCTTTCTGATTTTTAATTTCTTGACTCAATAATATAAGTTGAGAATTAACATTCGAAAGATATTCTTAAGTTTTCTCGAGTTCTTCTTTCAATATTTTCTTCTCTTCTTTAAGCATATCTCTTTCGAATTCTGCCTTGTTCTGATTTTCTACAGCCTCTTTATATTTTCGTTTGAGACTTTTTAAAGTATCTAATGATTTAGAATTTATTTCTATCATATCATCAAAAGTAAAACCACTAACCTCATTAGTTTTAGCCATAAAACATATGTTAGCTTGTTCATTATCGCTATCACTTTCACTTCCCGAAGAAGAAGATGAGGAATCTGAATCATCCCATGTGACTGAAATGCTTTTCTTTTGAATTTGTCCTTCTTTTTATTTCGATATTCATTCTTTTGATCTGGACAGTCCTTCTGCATGCCCTTTTTTCTGACAGTTAAAACATTCCATAACTGATAAAGACGGTGGTTTATTATTGTTTGAGCTTCTCTTACCATTATATATGTTTCCTTTTCTATGTTTCAAGAATTTCTTGAAGTTCTTTGCAATAAAAGCTAGGTCGTCTTTGTCTGAATCTGATTCTTCTTATTCTGCATGAAATGCTATATTCTTTTTATCTTGAGCATGAACTCTTTTTGCCTGCAAATTCATTTCATAAGACATTAGAGTTCCTATTAACTCTTCCGGAGTTATTTTGAAAATATCGTTCGCTTCTTCAATAGCGAGAACTTTTCTTTCCCATTCTTCCATTAAAGAGTTAAGGAATTTGGAAATAATATCAAAGTCTGAATATTTTTCTCCTAGTCCTACCAATGAATGATAGATACCTTGAAATCTTGAGTACGTGTCATTTATAGATTCATTTTCTTTTATTATAAAGTTTTGAAACTGGCTTTTGAGCATGGATATTTTGCTTTGTTTAACCTTGTTGGTTCCTTCGTGTGTAACTTTGAGTGTGCCATATTTCATATGCAGTATTTCACATGCTAACACGGTTAAACTCATTTTTATCTAAGGCACAAAATAACATATTCATGGCTTTTGCATTAGTTGTGGCACTATGTATTTGACAAAGTGGAATATTTTTCAGTAGGAATAGTATATTCTGTCTGAGTTATATTCCATGAATCAAAACCATTTGCTTGCATATATATTCTCATTCGTATGGCCCAATAGTTATAATTCATGCCATTAAATAGTAGTGGACGTGCAGTGGATTGTCCTTCAATGAAGCTAGTGTTAATTCTTGTGTTAGTGTCCACATTATTAGATTATCTGATAACCGTGTTAAATATTATTGCTACCAATAAGAATGTAGGATATAGAGCGTCAAAGATTCAGGGGGAGTAAATATTTATGTTATAGATATACAGTCGAAATCTATATTTATTTACAGGTTGTCATCAATCAAAAAGGGGAAGAATGTTGAGACTTGGTTTTGATTCATGACACGGAGCTATCACTACGACATTCATATTTGACGACTGCTATGACAAAAAGAGACAAGGAGATGAGACTTTAAAAATCGGTGCATCAACTATGGTATTTTGTTGTTAAGTCTTAGATCAATATTGTTAAAATCTCTCCTCGATTATGTCTATATTAGATTATATATTTAATCATTATATTTACTAAATATTTTATACATATATAAGCATATATTTAAATTATAAAGGTATTTTAAAATTATATAAATTCATATACATATGGAAACTGTGCTTACTGCACAAAATTAACCAGGTCCATCGACTAACCACCTGAGACAGTCGATTGACACTGGGTATTTTGTGCAGCATGCACAGTTATAAAAATATACGAATTTTAAATTTAAGAATCACTTTGAATATTCAGTCGACTGACCTAGAGGCTCGGTTGACTGAATTTCTATAACAACCACTTTTTCGAAATGATACGACTTTTGTAAAGAGTTGTGAAACTTTAGCGAAAAGATTCGGACACAACACTTCGATCAAAAGTCTTCACCAACAGTCGTTGCTTTCTAACATCTACAAATACAAACTCCAACTTCATTCCAAATCACTGAATCACGATCGATTTCTCTTATTCTCTGATCTAACTTTCTGAAATCTATTTGCTATCATACTTTCAATTATTCCGCATTAAAGCAATACTATACCTTTCTATTCTTCATATACTTCAAAAATATATATATTTATACTCGAGGAGAAGATTATAGGAAGGGTGTACTACAAGTGGTAAATTCGTGTTATCAGAAAACACAAAAGTCAAAACTATTTTCTGTATTTGTTGAAGTCATGTTCTGTTGCTCAGGCGAGTGAAGTCCTCTTCGGCTGTTGAAGCAAAATTCTGTTTTGCTGCTCAGGTCCCCGTTCGGCTGCTCATAGGTGTACAAACTTATTCCTTTGGGTTAAGTGAGGATTGTTGTTTTAGTAAAATTCCTGAATGAGTCTGGGACTACACGTAGGACGGTGCTCCGAACCAGTATAAAAATCTTTAGTGTCGTACTACTATATTGCTTTTTATTCCACACTATTTTACAGTATTATTATCATCATTATACCCTGTATTATCATATATCCATATTACACAATCCATAGCACACTTTCAAGTTATATTCCGCTTATGTATCAGGGTTATCAGGCCGTTATGCAGCAGCAGCAGAAGACTCGGTATCCCTAACTGAATATCAAACTCATACAGCTCAGTATGAGGCTTAGGTGCATGATTACTAAGCTCAGATTCAACAGTTTCAAAGCAACATCAGTCGTCACCAGAGCACATGACTGGGATGACGTCAATGATGTTAGCGACAATGATGGTAGCAATGTTGAAGGGAGTAGTATTGGTCCCTTCATGTAGACTGATGTTGTTTTTATGTTTCATACATGTTTTTTACAATTTCCTACATGTATCTCAAACTAGTGTATTTGTAATGTTGCTGAACGATATTTTATGTATACTCGTGTACGTATCTTTTAATGGTTGTAACAAGTCACACCTTAATGAGTCTAAATTTTGATAAATATCGAAATCCAAGTTTATCAGAGCACAGGTCGTTGGATTTAGTACCTGCAAATAAGCATGAGTATCACCGGAGATTGACAGAAATCTAAATACATAGCGGAAAAAATAATAAAATAAGAATACTGGCTATGAATACTCTCTTGGAATTAATAGTATTCCTCGAATAGAAAATTGTCACATTAGCATCGAGCATGAGAGAAAGTGGACTTCTTTAACAACAAAGCACATCCAACTCCAATGACATGTTCCTATAAAATAAATCATGTGGATTGTAATGAGGAGTGGGTCAGAACAACGTTCTAGTGACTGGAAAATATAAACAGTTCATAACATAAACCTATTTCAATAGGTTTCCATTTAATTGTTATGTCCATTAAAGTTAGCAATTCTAACATAACCTAGCATTACACAAATTCTATTTTTGGAGCATAATTAATTAACTAATTAAATAACTAATGCCAAATTACAGGGTGTTATATTATTCCCCACTTAAAAATGAATTTCGTACTCGAAATTTCACCAAAGATTAAGTCATGTTTTGACTCCTAATTATCCTAAATTACACAACCAATGAGCGTATAACAAATTTTGCAACTAAATGTGGATAAGTGCATAGTGTATTATTGTATCACCACACAGAAAATATATGAAGAATGATTCTTACTCGGATCCTCCTATATGAATACATTTTTTTGAAAATACTTTTTAAAAATATGATGCTAACAACCTACATGTATATTAGCAGTTCTACTTGTATGCGGTTTTTTGAAAAAGCTTTTTATCCAAAAACTCCATATTCCTACAAAGAGAAGTATGAAGCAACCATTTTCGCATCCACTTCCTATCATCCAATAATATAACACATCAAAAAAATCGCTTTCTAAAATTTACTCCTATGCCGGAAATAGGAATTGAACCAAAGAATTTAACATTCTTACCACACTATAATCTTCCAATTCCCATAATACGATGGAAATTTATTCACTGTGTCGGATTTGTTTCAAATTTTTCACACACAAAACACATAAGGAGGCTTATTTTCAAGCTCTAAAACGAAATTAAATCTAAAAATAGACTTGCACGCATCTTCAACCGAAAAATACAAATTCCAAGGCTAAAATAGATTTTTCCTTATTATCACTTGCATTTATCATATCATCGACCCTAATGCACCACTAAATTCACAAATTCTAACCCTATTCAACTTCCCTACGCCTAAAAATGTGGTTAAGGGGTCATTATCAATATAATTTATCTCAGACTAAGTGGTCTTATTTAGTACCAAAAAATGGCAATATAGACCAACCAAGTATAATTCAAAAAAAGTAGACTCAACGAAATCGGATTTATATAAAAGAGAAAACGACCAAGTGGCCTTCAAAATCAAAATTTTCACAAATTTTTTTCTCACTTTTCAAATTTATGCGTCATTTGGAAAATAAAATCCCAAAATATTTAGACGCACATTTTTCCTTGAAATAAAATTTTGAACAAAAACTATAAAAATAATTTAAGTGTCAAAAATAATTAAAACACAACTTTTTCTTACTTTTTTTTCTTTTCAAAAGTGAACTTATCAAATCAAGAAGACATTTATCTAAATATTTTCCTTCTCAAAAATTTTGATAAATCAAACCACAATTTCAGCATAGTCGAAAGTCGGTTATGCGCTAAGCGCATAAACCAATTTCCAAAATTCTACAGCTAATCTTATCCAAAAATTTGACACATTGTTTAAAATATCAACACATCCATTATTCGAATTTTTTTTTAAATTTTAAAGAACATGAGCAATGATCCGCAATATCGAAATAACTTTGCTCCGCTAAAATTTCTAACTATTCAAATTTCCAGTCTTATATTGTTTTTACCGAGCGTCTTTATGAGATTTCCCTATTTATATTGTTCTCTAATATATATATATATATGAGCGGTACGCATATCCAGAAACAATAACATAGAAAATGAATAGATACTCATAATATCGTGCATCCCTTTTAATAACTAATAGTTTTGCAACCTAACAACCCAAAAGAAAAGAAAAAAAATATTGGAAATAAAAAAATACAACAATTCTAAATAAAATACCACCTAAGAACTATGAGAAGGCCTTGCTCAGCAGCTGGAGCTTGAGCCATTACCGTGACCACAGAATGGTCGTAGCATGTTGGCTATGCATCCAATCTCACGTCCCTGTCGCTGCTGCTCCGTCATAATCTCTCGGAGCTCTACCTAAACCCGACGGATGGTAGCAAGCTTGGGACACTTGTATCCTTCAGTGCTCTACACTATCACCTGATGCCGATGCTGCGGCTCTGGTGTTGGTATAGGTGGTGTGGCAGGCGGCAAAGGCATATTCATTCTCTTATAGTGGTTCGGTCGATGGTGGGAGGAACCTTCCTCGCTACTGGCTCTCCGCTTATATTTACTTTGTAATGCCTAAACACTCGACTGAGCAAGTGACAATATGGAAAGTGAGTCCTTATGGTACCAACTCCCTAATATACCATACAGAGCATCAAGACACGAGCCCAATTGATGGCTACGTCGCCAGTTAGAGCATAAAGGGATTTTCGCACTAAGGTTTAGATCCGATCAAGGCTCCCTGTATTCGAAATTATGTTATGCTGAATGATGCGCACGACGAGATGGGCCACCGATCATAAATTGTTGGTCCTGCAATCATAAACATTTTTAGAAGAGATCCACTGCAGAATCTCAGGATCAGTCATCTCTATGTCGTCCAAATCTGCGCCTACTACAGATATCTCCATCTAAGCTCCCTTCACCTAGAAATCAATGTAGCTGTTGCCATCATCAAAATTTTACACCATCTATGCATCAAAAAGACGGATGCAACACAGGTAATATTCTCATTTAAAAGTCTCAAAGTGGAGGATCGATGCAAATCTTGCCATGATGAAAAGCCCTTCAAGCCAAGAGCAGCGAAATCTCCAAATTTCACCGGTAGTCCATAAATAAAATCAAAGTCCGCCATTCCAAGATAGGTGGTGATCTTCCGCTTGCTCTGATCAAGTGAAGCGACTTCTTAAGAAGTGGGGCTAGGATGATGAGAGGAAGAGTCATCGGTACGTGGCGGTGCCATGGGATGAGTGGCAGTTGGAAAAAGGGAGGAATGGGGTTTAAATCCAAAGTGATGGGGGGCAAGATCTGATGTACAAGAATTTTTGCGTCGGTTGGTTGAGGAATGGAGGAGAGAGGCTTTGGTTAAATGGACGAAGGAGAAGGTGGAAACGGGTTCAGCGAAAAAAATTAAAAAGGAGGAAGAGAGTAAGCAGGTGCAACTGTTGAAGGTTTCGACGCGGCTCATAGTCACGTTCCAGATTCGAGTTTGGCCTGAATTCACTTAGTGGTCGACCGCTAGCACGGATTTGGGCACGGCCTAAACCTGGATCCAATAGGGCTATTTAAATTAAATAATATTCTAGTGACGCACACAATCTTCAGCTTAACCCATCCAGAAAAATTCTTCCTTCCACATGACAATATCCACTTTACCGTGTAGACCATTCGTTGGTAAGATTGAAATATCCTTAGCAAAACTGTTGCGACCAACTAACACCTCCTAGAACTCGAAAATATTCCAACTGCTATTTCATGCCAACCTGGTATCGAAATATTTCTTCCAATAGCTAGTGTGTTCAACAACACTTCGAACTACATACCCTAAGAAAGTTGATGTCATTCCTATTTTGTCCCAACCTTAAAGAGAGCAAAAAAACCTTGATTTTATAGACCGAAAAATCATCGAGCTAATTATATGCTCATTTATACTTGTTTCTAAATAACAGAAACTATTTCATATCAAAATTTCCTCTAAAAGTCAAATTATATATAAAAATATTTCAGGTTTCCAAAATTTCTTTTTAAAATACAAGTTTCCCAAAAGGGAAAACTATTCTCTTGCCAAAAATCAATATCAAGTCTTTACTGATATGTACATATAAATTTTCTAAGCATTCAAAGAATTATTTTATAAACCGAAAATTTCTCAACATGACCAATCTAGTGGTATACGTGCTTCTTGAAAATTAAAATTTTAAAAATTTTCTAAAACAAAATTTTCAAAATAAATCTTTGGAAAAAGAAATCCTTTTCAAAAATCTAAGGCAAGTCAAAATATAATTTATAAAAAATTTCTCATAGATTTTTAAACTAAGGAATTGGCATTAATTATATAAGTAAAAATCTAGTTTGCCATCAAAGAGGTGACCGATAAAAGCACCCTAGCAAAACTTGATTTCGGACAATTGCGACATACAGACTCTAATTTTCCATCCATTTGAAATAATTGTGTGTCTTCGACTGAAGCTCAAAATTCAAAATCACAAGTTAGCTAGAATCTTAATCGTTAAGTCGAACATCTCTAGTCTCCGAGGTTCATCCATATTCCGTACTCATGCTCTTCATCAACAGCGTTTTACACATCGCCAGAACTTTGTGTTATACTTTAGAGTTGACGAGAAAATCTTAACTCTAAGATATTTCCAACTCATAGTTGCTTTCCACATTCCTTCGGAGTGGATCTATAACTACTTTTATAGTCGAAACTCTTAGAATCTAGTGTAAAAAAATATAATATTACTAAATAGGAAAGTATGAATACGTTTTCTCAATTTATCCTAATTACCCTTATATACTAAGCTACGCTCTGATACCAAATGTAACAACTCGCACCTTAATGTACCTAAATTTTGACAAATATCGAAACCCAGACCCGTCAGAGCACAGATCGTTGGATTTGCTACCTACAAATAAGCATGATAATTATCAAAGATTGAAAGAAATATAAACTCACAGCGAAAATAATAATAGAATAAGAGTATCGACTATGACTACCACCTTGAAATTAATGGTATTCCTTGGATGACAGATTGTCACATCAGCATCAAGCATGAGAGAAATAAGACTTCTCCAACAACAAAGCATAGCCAGCTCTGAACTGTTCCTTTAAAATCTATCACGTGGGTTGTAATGAGGAGGGGTTAGAACAATGTTCTGGTGACTAGAAAAATATAAAATGCCCATAAGATAAACTTATCCCAATAGGTATCCATTTAATTGTTATGTCCATTAAGGTTAGCAATCCTAATCCGACCTTGCATTGCACACACGATAACATACTTACCCCTTCCCAAGGTATGAAATACTAATGAAGCTATATCAACTACCAAATATTTCCACATCCATTTGACACTTAATACTTCTAAATATGAAGCGGGCTTCCATATTTAAAAAAAGGTACACTCTGCCATTTAAAACCTTAATCAAGGTAAACCCTATCATTTAAGACCTACTCTCAAGGTGGGTTTCCTAACAATGTTGTCAATGGACGGTGAGTTATAGCTATAAGATCTCTAACCACTATTTAAGGCTTTTGACATTTAATGTCCAGCTATTTTCACATCTGTCACCGATAAAATTGTAGTCATGTAATAAACAGTACCCAAGCCACTCAATACATTTTATTAGAAAATAGGCAAATTCTGGTCATTTAAGACCTTATCTAAGGCAGGCCCCATCATTTAAGACCTATCCCCAAGGCGTGCTCCTGTATGGTACTATTATTATTATTGATGGACTTAGCAATGTAAGAGACTGTACCCAAGCCACTTAATACTTCGAAGTGAAAAATAGACAAACCCCGTCATTTAAGACCTATTTCCAGAAGCGTGCTTCTCAATGGTATTATCTAGCTATCACTGCTTAGAAATCTTATTGGGATACTTAATACCTTTTTATAGGAAAAAGGACGACCTTATAGTTAGCTAAGACCCCAAATCTAAAGCGAACCCTTCCCGAGATATCCACTCTCATTCTTTGATTATAACTATGGCATCTCATTAGATTACTTCTTTCAGTTGGAGGCAGACGCTTCAGCCATTTAAGACCTCAACACTAAGTAAACCCTTTTTGATGACATTCTTCTTTATTTATTTGGAATCTCGGTGGATTACTTAATACTTCCATTTAGGAGATAGGCGGATCCTTCAGCCACTAAAGACCTCAAACCAGAAGCGAACTCCTATGGAGATATCCCTCACTGCTTCGAATTTCAAATTTGGACTATTTAATACTTTTCAATTAAGAAAGCAGGTCCCATCTCTTACGTCGTCATGGGTCCTAAGATTAGTGATACTTCAGACTAGTAGTAAGTACACCGCACTGTTGATAGCCTCAAAATGAAGGGCAGTCTTCCATCGAATGACTCTACTAACCTTGCATCAGTAACCCACTAAGTCCAATCAACCATCCTAAGTCATTATTTATATTATCTTAGTTAGACATTGGAATTAGCTTACTAATTCCCCTTTTATTTAAGGCAATAAGAGTTACGTTAAATATTATCAACCCATAAATCCCAGTTTAACGCTCATAAATGTCGGTTTTTCCATAAAATACTAAGGGCATTTCGTAAGGCATTTATGTATGATTAATAATTTAAAATTAGTAACTTTTTATATCTACACCATTTTTATCCGTCTCATTAATCCATTTACCCTATCAAATTATTGTAACTTCCATATTTATTACCATCCATTGGAGATACAAGCTTTTAAATTCTTTTCCCGTTAGTTAATTATCCTAAACATGAATGTTACACGCAAGCATCATTATTAGCTTTTTATTTAATAATTATAAGCGCAGTAATTACGTAAGAATATTTACTTTTACTAAATATGTTCCAGTAATATATCTTCACTAGAATATTCTTTTCCATGTTGAATTGTTGGAATCACATCTAAAATGATTATCCGCTATAAACTCTATAAATTAGTCCAAAAGAAAAGATTTAACTTTAAAGATTACATTGTTTGAAATTACAAGGAATAATCATTTCTTTTTATTACTAAATAGCCAGTGTAAACTACAATGAATTCATGCTGTATACATCTCTTTCTCTTCCTATCTGCATCTATTTCTTGTTGGATCAAATGTTGTGTTTTTTTAAAAGGGAGAGAAACGAAACTAATTTACGAATATTAAACGGATCGAAATTCCAATAATTCCAAATATAGAAAATTTATATTCTAACAAGATTAGGGTAGTAATCCAAATTTATAACATTGTTATACAACCTATCTCAGATCTGGAATGAATTTCATTTAAATCAATATTCTAAATTCATACTTTTAGAAATGATTTTCAGATCAGGTTGTATAAAATTCTAAATCAATTCAGAAACAAGAATATGTAACTATATTTATTGTATTCGAATCGTAGTCAAATCATTGCCTACAACTCATATACAGTTATCCAATTAGGCATAAAAATCAAATAAACACCAACGAGATAATTCTCATATTATAACGATCTATAAAATTTCCTACTCGCCTTTTAAAAGCGATCCAAATCACCAAATTCGAAGTAGAACCTTTGACTCATCTTTAAATATTTTTTAATCCAAAGCATATGTATAAAAGGGTATATACATTCATTAGGATTATAAATCTGAGAAGAGATTTAGGATGTGATAGACACAAACATATTTATATATAAATTACCTCAAGTATCCATATGATTGATTCTCGTCTCCTTTTTATTAGATTTCCACTCTTTTTTGATTTGTATGAATATAGATGGAAACATCTTATATTTGTAATTTAGAAAGAAAGTGAAGAAAAAGAAGAAATGGTAGAGCTTTGCTACCGCCTCCATGAAATGAGAAGAGAAGAAAGGGCTAGGTCTAAACTTATAGGCACTAAAATCAAGCAGAACCATTGAATCAAAATATATTAAATCCGAGCCATTGCCGTCTAGGTTTATTGGAGCCTCTAGGTCATCACCGATCGACCACCCTTGAATGACTGGTCGACCACTGGACGTAGACCGTCCCTAACAACGGGTGGGTCTATCGGCCTGGCAATTAATACAAAAAACATTAGTTTCTTCTTATTTATATGTTTTCGTTTTGAATTTGCTTTTCGTCCGTAACTTCTTGTTTGAACTCTGATCGCAAAATTCAAATATGAAAGTTGCTAAGAATTTTGTTAGAATATAATGGTGCAAGTTTCATAGTTAAATTCCATCGTTTAGACAAATTCCATTTTCGAAGCCTAATCAATTAACTAACTAATTAAAAAACTAAAGTCAAATTACGGGGTGCTACATTGGTCATTTGATGATTGTTCCTATGTTGTTTTCATTTCGTACTATCCTCATTGCATAAATAAAAGAAGTGTATTGCAATAAAGAAATAGTTGTAAAGAAACAAACAAATTTATGTTTGTTTCTTCGCAAGTTTATGGATGTTTATCACGTGATCGTCCAGATGGCACATAATGGACGACAAATCAAAGGTCCTTAGCCGAGAGAAGTACAAAGGTGGCACAGTCACAATGGGAAACAATG
Organism: Allium cepa; assembly: GCA_030765085.1. Taxonomy (NCBI): domain Eukaryota; kingdom Viridiplantae; phylum Streptophyta; class Magnoliopsida; order Asparagales; family Amaryllidaceae; genus Allium; species Allium cepa. The sequence continues at coordinate 517,993,201 of CM060938.1, forward strand.
ATAAATGTAAAATTATCGGTAAAGGTAAAGTAAGTAATGACATATTTACCTTAAATGTTGTATTGTATGTTGAAAATATGCACCATAATCTGATTTCAATCAGCCAATTATGTGATAAGGGAATGAATGTTGTTTTTGATTTTGATTTGTGCGAAATTGTTGACCAATCATCAAAAGAAACATTATTTTTAGGTAAGAGGAAAGGTAATATATACTCTTTATCTTTTGATGATCTCACTCTTTCAAAATGTTTGGTAGCTAAGGATGAAGTAAACTTATGGCATAGAAGATTAGGACATGCTAGCATGAATCTGTTAAACAAATTAAAAAGAAAAGATTTTGTAAGAGGTTTACTATCTCATGATTTCAAAACAAAAACTCTATGAAAAGCATGTATTATGGAAAATAAAAAAATAATAATCATCTTTTCATGTTAAGAACACTGTAAGTACCTCTAGAGTCCTCGAACTAGTTCATATGGATCTGTTTGGACCTAACGATATTGCAAGTTTACGTGTTAAGAGATATTGTTTTTTATTGGTTGATGATTACGCTATATACATGTGGGTATACTTCTTAGCTAAAAGATCAGAAACTTTCTCATACTTCACTAAATTCAGAAAATTAGTTCGAAATGAAAAAGAAGTTTCTATTATTTCGCTAAGAAGTGATCATAGTAGAGAATTTGAAAATTACGAATTTGAAATTTTTTGTGATGAAAATGGATTTAAACATGAATTCTCTGCCCCACATACTCCACAATAAAATAGAGTAGTCGAGAGAAAGAATCCAACCTTACAACAGTTGGGTAGACTATGATAAGTGAGTATGAACTAGCCTTATCCTTTTGGGCAAAGGCTGTAAATACAACTTGTTATGTAATGAATAGAGTCATGATTAGGCCGATTCTTAAGAAAACACCATATGAACTATAATTCAACAAAAACCCAAACATTTCATATTTCAAAATTTTTTGGATGTCCATGTTTTATTCTCAATACAGGTGATCAACTGGGAATATTTGAGCCAAAAGCAGACGAGGGCATGTTCATGGGATACTCTTTCAGAAGCAAAGCTTATAGTGTATATAACAAAAGGACAAGAACAATCGTGGAGTCAACCAATGTGAATTTGATGAAGCTATTGATGAGAAAAGCAAGGAAACAATCAAAAGAAACGTCGAAGAGGAGAACTAAAAAGATGAAAGTGAAAATTCAAAAGAAATTGCAACCGTGGAATAAGTCCAAAGAAATCTGGAACCAAAGAGATTGAAATCCAAAGCAGATCATCGTCCAGAATTAGTAATAGGCAATCCTACCGTAGGTATTCAAACTCGTTCCTCCTTAAGAAATTTACACGATTTGTGTCTATAATGTGGATTTATTTCATAAATTAAAACCAAAAACATAAATATAACTCTCAATGATGAGAGTCTGTTTATGGCTATACAAGAAGAGCTAAATCAATTTGAACGAAATGATTTTGGATTCTAGCACCTAGACCTAATGATTATCCAGTTGTAGGAACCAAATGGATTTTTAAACATAAATTAGATGAATCTGAAAATATGATCAGGAGCAAAGCTAGGTTAGTTGCTAAAGCTTGTAATCAAATTAAAGGAATTGATTTTATTAAAACTTTTGCACCAGTAGCAAGACTATAACCCATTAGAACCTTGCTAGCTTTTGCTTGTTATAAATGATTTAAATTAAGACAAATGGATATTAGAAGTGCTTTTCAAAATGAAATTTTGAAAGAGGATATATTCTTTGAACAATTTGAAGGTTTAAAGTCAAGAATACTCTAATCATGTATATGAACTGAAGAAAGCACTTTATGGATGAAAACAAACCTCTAAGGCTTGGTATGAATGCCTTAGCACTTATCTCATTGAAAATGGGTTCAAAAAGGGCTATGTAGACACCATATTATTTCTATTGCACGAAAATGATGACATATTGATTGTTCAAATATATGTTGATGGCATTATTTACGGTTCCAATAACAACCTTTTGTGTGAGAAATTTGAAAAAGCAGGAAGGAAAAGTTTGAAATGAGCTTGGTAGGAGAGTTGGATTCATTTTAGGATTTCAAATCAAATAAAGCGAAAAAGGTACATTCATCTCTCAAACAAAATATATCAGAAAGCTTGTTAACGAATTTGGATTGAAAGATGCTAAACCAGCAAAAACTCTCATGAGTACAACAACTAAACTTGACAAAGATGATAAAGGTAAGATAGTTGATCAAAAGAAATATCGAGGTATGATTGGATCACTTCTTTATCTTACTGCTTTTAGACAAGACATTATGTTCTCTGTTTGTTTATGTGCACGGCTTTAACCAAATCCAAAAGAATTTCTTTTAAAAGCTGTAAAAATGATTATAAGGTATCTGTTGCACTCCTCACGACTTGGTCTATGGTATCCAACTAATGATAAATTTGAGTTAAAAGGGTATTTAGATGTAGATTAAGTATTCTAGTTGATAGAAAAAGTACTAGTGGAACGTGATTTATATGGGGACACTCGTTAGTTGCATGGTCAAGTCGAAAATAAAATTGTATTACATTATCTACCACTGAGGCAAAGTATATTACTCCAAACAGTTGCTCTGCTTTAATTTTATAGATGATACAAACCTTGCAAGACTATGGTCTAATTTTTAAATGAGTTCTGCTTTTGTGTGGCAGCAAAAGTACAATTGATCTCACAAATAATCCTGTACATCATTCTCGCGCCAAGCATATAGACGTTAGACATCATTTCATTAGAGATCACATTTTCAAAGAAAATATCTGCATAAATTTCATTTAAGTTGATTCTCAATTGGCAGACAATTTTACGAAACCCCTTTCAGAAAATAATTTTTTGTCGACCTCGTCTCAGTTTAGGCATTTTAGAAATGCGATTTTTTTTGGATTTGATCTTAAATACCTATGTTAACTAATCTGACTCCCTATTGATTATCGATAAGATAAATAGTGACTGGAAAAAGTGATGAGTGTTGATCTTGATCACACATTATCTCTTGAGAGAGTAAATTTAAAATTTCTTTAAAAATTTAAACAAAATTTGTATTAACTTTGGTTGGTAAAAATTCCATGACCATCTCTATTCCTATCATATTTCTACGATAATCACTCGTCAAAATCCAATATAGTATGTCAAAATGTGGCATTTAAACAGGAAATTATTCATTTTTTTCTCAGCAATAAAATCATCCAAAAGTACTAACTCTCATTTAAAAGTCCTCATGTTATTCATTGGTGAACTAGTTGAAACCTTTGATTATGTGCTTTCATGCTCATTTAAAAGTCCTCTATGGAACACATATCAAAATTGGATGAAATAAGGGAATTGTGTAACAACCCATAATTTTGTTAATATTTTAATTAAATTTTTATTTGAATACTTTAATTTCTAAATTATTTAAGATTGAATTTCTGGAATTTTCCAATGTAAGTTTGAGATTTGTTTGTAATTTATTTTCCAAATACAATAAAATAAACATTTTTTGAAAATTTAATATTTTGGTAAACCCTGTTCAAATTTTGAATTCCAGTTTTTTAAATTTTAATCTTTTTCTTTGAAGCAGAATATAATTCTGATATCCGTTTTGCCTTTTGTTTAATTAAATTCTGATTTATACTTTTAAAATTGGATAAAATACAATTTTTTTACACGAAATAAATTTCTGTATTTTTATTTTTCCTATCCATCTCTTTGTTTTATTTCTCTATTTATTTGTCTAGACTTTTATTGTATTTATTGGAATTTATATCTTTTTATAAATGTCTGGAGAAAATCAAAGAGACACACGTTACATTGCTTAAATTCTTACCTTTTTATTTCTTAATCTCTTTATTAATTTTCCTCTTCATTAATTTTCTAGCCGTTTCCTCCTCATTCCTAGCCATTAATTTCTCTACTCATAGCCGCGCATATCCAGTTCAAATTCACGTATGAAATTTATTTCCCATCTCTCATTTTATTTGCATTTAAGAATAAAATATATATACGTTTCTTTCTCCTTAAATTATGCCTTTTTCGTTTCCTAGCATTCACTCTTTTACTTACCATCCAAACCATCTTTTAGCCGTGTATTTCATTTTTCCATTCACATACAAGAATATTTCATTTTCATCTCAATATCCTCATTTTTCATTTGAATTTGAGAATAAAATATATACAAGATTCTTTTCCTTTGATACAATTACCATTCAAGACTCCACTCCTTAGCCGTTTCTTCTTTTTCCTTCTATAGCCGTGAATTACACTAATTGAATCACGTACAAGATTATTTCCCATTCACTCCTTTCTTATTTTATTTCTAGGAAATAATATGCAAGATCCATGGCTTCCTCTTCTTTTTTTCTTTCTTTTTTTTCTCCTTTTCTCTTTGTTTTCTCCATGTCTTGTTCGGCCTCTACCATGCCTTAGCCGACCACTACACCACCTCCACCACCACCAAGACCATCTCCACAACCTGATCACCTCCACACAGGCATAGGTAGAACCATATGTGCATGTGAACCCTTCCAAAACTTTTGCCTTTTAGCCTTACATTAATTTGTAAACTTCCACCTCTTCTTATTTCCATTGCCTAGCCCCTTTGGCCGAGCCTATGTTGCTTCAAACAAGACAAGGCTGAGCCATATGATGATGGTCTAGCCTATTAGACCATGGTCGAGCCCACTTATGGGTTAGAGCAAAGGTTGTGTCACTTTTATCTCATATTTTCCATTGTTTTAATTTCTATTCTTTTGTATTGAAATATATTCTTATATATGTTGTATTTGTTTGCATACAAGATTTGGATCTAACTCTTCATTCACTCAAAAATATAGTGGTGCTTTGTCGTGCCTTTTCGTGCTTTGCGGAGTTTAGATTTGGGTTTGAATTTCAATTCTAGCTTTAAAAAGGTAAGTTTATCACTCTAGACATACGTACTTTTATCATTGTGAAATGATGACAAGTGGATTGTATGAATTAATATGCTATGTTCATATATGCCTGTGATATATTTATATGATGTTAAATTCAATTTGTATAACTATTTCATCATCTGATATGATATGTTATATTGTACTGTTCATTTTATTTAATGTATCATACTACAAGTTCCCAATCACTATGGGTTGAAATGATACATACGCGAACAGACATTAGAATAAAGAAAAATCATTATGAGCTGGAATGATAGGCTCGAGTGATTTTTATTGTATTTGATTTACTTGGGATTGTGGGTTTGAAATGATAGAACCCGGATTTTTCTTTTTAAATTATGGATTGAAATGATACACATCCGTATCACTTGACCTAGGTTAGAAAATATTATACAGGCCTATGGTTATATTTTTAAATAATATTTTCCTAAAAATCTATTAAGTATTTTAAAACAATATTTCCCTAAAAAGATCATTAAGGAGTGTGAGTTTTATAAATATATGAAATTTTAACTTAAAATTTGATTTAATGCTTTTATTATAAAGGTGTATTGGTTTTTCTGTAAGTTAAATTTTTATAAATTTAATAATTGGTTTTAAGTTGAATTAAAGATCTTTATTGATGATAAATAACTTAATAATTGAAATTAACTTGATATGGAAGTTTTATATCTAACCTAGTGATTGTTATGAATTTTACTTTATGAAATGGACATGTTTTGTATAATAAATAATGTACTTTAAACTGATAAAATGGGATACAATTTTAATTGGACATTTTGTTATAAAATTTATTTAAATAGAAAATCATAGTAAATCAATGTCTAAATGAATAGATCTATAAGGAAGATTTGATTGTTATGTTAACTATGATAAAATGTTCTTTTATGAAATGTTATGTTTTTTTAAAAAAATAGTTATGATTTTAAGTGGAAAAATGTGTTTTAAGTTATGAATTAACTTGATAATTAGAAATTGGGTTTTAAATAAAATTGTTAAGTTAAGTAAATAAATGAAAATTTAGTTTTATTTATGAAGTGGGTTATTTAAAATAAAGTGTCAAGTTATTTGTTAAAGTAGAGTTAAGGAAGAATGTACTTTTGACTTAACAAATGAATCTTAGTTTGAATTGGATATTTATTGATAAAATTTTATTTTATTAAATCTTGAGTTGAATGTTATCCAAATGAATATTTTTGAAGCGAAAAATATGATTTTTATAAGTTAAATGGCTAAAATTGAAGTTTTAGTGTTTCTGAGATTTTATATTAAAACTGGAATTAACATTGGTAGCACTTCAGAAATGCTATGGTTTGAAGACAACATTTGTTAAGTGCTGTCATTTCTGGAAATAAACTAAGTTCTGAAATAATAAGAGCTACTGCGGCACTTTGTAAGTGCTATTGATGCTGAAACTAAACTATATTTTGAAATAACTAAAGAGCTACTATAGCACTTTGTAAGTGCTGTTGTTGCTGAATGTAAACTGTTTTGCAATACTAGTAAGCTGCTGCTATACTTTGTAAGTGCTGTTGTTGGTGAAAGTAAACTGTTTTGGAATAATAACTAAAAACCTACTGTGGCGCTTTGTAAGTGCTGTTGTTTCTGAATTTGACAATGTTTTGAAATACTAACATATCTACTGTAACACTTTATAAATGATGTTGTAGCTGAAATTTACAATGTATTGGAAATTTTATAATTAAATGAATGAACTTAGAAATGCTACAACTGTGAAAGGAATATTATTTAACATTGAATTTAAATGGTTTAAATGAATCTTGTTTTGAAGATATTAACATTGAATTTAAATGGTTTAAATAAATATGTTTCAAAGTGTTATGATTTCAAAATATTATGGTTCCCAAGTGTTTGATTCTGGAGTTGTTATAATTTTGAAAGTACAATGGATTTGGAAATAAAATGATATATTATTACTTTGGTTTTTGAAATGGAAATGATATATGGATTTGATTTTGGAGTGAAATAATATAGTATTTAGTTTGAAATGGATATGATATTTTGGTTTTAAAGTATAAATGATTTGTGGGTTACAATAACGTTGGGTTGTTAAAGAGACCAGGATCGAAAGTTGTCATACTCTCTGCCAACTCCGAAAACCACTTTAACATAGGATGGCGGCGACAACCTTTGAGATATATACGTGGATCCGACTCCCGTGAGTCGGCATAAGGTGGATAAAACAGGAGCAATCGATGGGCTAATGAGGTCTCTCCTTTGATCGACCCACTCCTTCGATACTATATTCTAACTTGGAGATTTATTTGGTGGCCGCTTTTGATTCTTTTGATTTGGGGGTGTGGCTCGAGGTGGGCGGTAGTAGCTGCTACGCGTTACCACCAGCCCGGAAGTGTAATTGGTATATCTACCCTGGCATTTCCTAGTTGTGCCGTGTCACCTACCCTATCGCGCCTTTTACGAGTTTGGTTTTCTCCCGTAGCCCGCGGAGTATCCTCTGGTGGCTTTCCGATCAGGAGGGACTATGATACTGGATGGACTACTGGGACTATTACGTGTTAAGGGCTATATGGGTAACCCCTTAACGCTATTTAAAAGTAAGTTTATTTTACTATAGACATTATTATAATAGTGAAACATTACTACATAGTAAATAGTTTAACGCATCCTTAGAGGATGGGCGGTCCCAAGCATCCTTTAAGTTACTTGTACCTTATAATACAGTTCATTTGAGTTGGTTTACATGTATGTATGTTCCGACTTAAGTGTATTGTGTTTTGCTTTACGCTTAGGTCAGACTGAGTAATACAACATTAGAGGCTCACCTTTGGAGTTGGAGCTTTGCTTGAAGATCTAGCCATCTATTTCACTTTCAGTAATTTAGTTGATTCCAGGAATGTATTCAACTTTGTGCTTGTTTATCAAATTAAATTTTGGTTATATCTTGTTACTTCTATTGTATCTTGTTAACTCTAATATATATATATATATAGTAGCTTCATGAAATACTATCTCTTTGCTTCTGCTGCATTATATTCCTCTGTGTCTATGATCTGTGATTTATTTATTTACTCTATATTTTGAGCTTTACCAAATTTAAATTAACAATTTGGTATTTTGAGCTATTCAAGTCCGACATTTATGGATGTGAATGGTTTTAAAATAGCGGATCGTTACAGGTATCAGAGCTTTGGCTCTAGGAAAACTTAGCATGTATGGTAAATTTAATTACGGAATCACTTTCGTTCGAGCTTGAATTCCTTCTTCTTCGATTCGATTTCCTTTGAATTTTGAAACGTTCCCTTCGGCTCCAAAATCCATCCTTGTCTCCCCTTATCGTGTTCTTTTGGTTTTGGAGCATCCCATAGCTCCAATGAATGATTTGTAAAGGGGTGAAACTCCTTTACAATAGCATTGATTCACCGAAGAGTTCTATACCCTCGGTTTAGATGATGACATCTCTTGCTATACCCGAACCGTTCTCTAGTAGATGATTAGAAGTAATTTCTCTTGAAGTCGAATGTCGATTTACCTTTGGATTCTACATCAATCTAATTCTTGAAGTCGCGATTGATCCGGTTAAGGTCGCCTGCGATTTATATAAGCTTATCCATCTTCCTATTTGGTTAGTTAATCATCTTATCCTTGTTTCCAACTTATTTTCAAATCAAAATTCTCTTTGATTTGAGTTAATCAAATGTGAATCTCTATCCTTGCGTTGAAAATCTATTCCTGTATAGTGTATTTGTAAATCTATGTTTGAAATGTTTTATATATCGTGTTGTTTGAGTTGTTGTTGTTGATGTTGATTTGGGCGATTGACTCGTCTGATCAACGTTATCGATAGGATCTCTAAAACATTTGAATAGAGCAAACCGACACAATACAGTTTTCAAACTTAGTAAATGAATAAATTTTGTATAATTATATTATATATGTATAATTTTTAAAATTTTGATAGTTAATTGAATTGATTGTTAAAAAATAATATTTGATTTGTATATATCCTGTAACCATTGGCTTTTGTTTCATATATAAATAACTGAACTATAAAACATGGCTTGGAAATTTAAGTGAATTTAAAACCCGAAATTAAGAATTTAGTTTTCGATGGTTTCAACTTTGTGTTTAAAGTTTTAAAGGGTGTGTACTATTTAAAGTATTTCAAGTAGGAATAGCTTCAAAGAAATTTTAATTTGTAAATCAGTGCTCTCTTTTTTGTCGTTGGAAAATAATTTCAGTGATGACTGCAGCATCATCGACATTCATTTTCGAGTTTCGAAGTGAAGAGACATTTTGTAGTTTTGCTACAGTCTTGCTTTAGAGAATTAAATTGATTGGGATTTCTAAAATATGACTTGATTTATAATAAAGGTGATATAAGATTTAAATTTGATTTGATATATATTGTGTATACTTATTTATCTCTATTGTTTGAGTTAATCAGAAACTTAACTCTAAAATTTTATCTTAAAGGAAAACTTCAATTATAAAAGGTAATCAAGTTTTGAATAAATATGTAAACTTGAATAATTGAATTGGGAAAATTTTTATTTGTATAGTATTCAATTGCATTCCAATATAACTTACCTTAGTTATTAAAAGTTAACAATGTAATTGGATAATATACAATATAAAAGGATTTTATAAATAAAATTTGAGTGGTTATAATAGATGTTATACACTTAAATTTTAGTTATAAAAAGATTAATAGAGGTAAATAGAATGAAAAGTTAATTGAATAAAATACAATATAAATGGTGTTAAAGGAATTTAAATAAATTGGAGTTATAGTAGGAGTAAATATGCTTGATATATGTGATTAGATATATTAAGTGGAATAAGTTAAAAAAATTGGAATAAAGAAGAAGTAAATTGGTTGAATAAAATATGATTACAATAAATGACTATGCAAATTTATGATTTTAGAAAATTGTTAATTAAAGATAACTGGATAAGATAATCAAGTTAGAATAGTTAAGATTGATTTAACTTAAGTGAAGTTCAATGGATGAAATCTATTATTAAATTAAACTGAAATTTATATGGTTTAAAATTTTATTGTTTTGCTTTGTTTTTCAATCTATTTTCTTTCTGGTCGTTTCTATTCTCCTACCTCGTTCCTTTTCGGGGACGAAAAGTTTTGAGTGGGGGAGAGTGTAACAAGCCATAATTTTGTTAATATTTTAATTAAATTTTTATTTGAAAACTTTAATTTTTAAATTATTAAGATTGAATATCTAGAATTTTCCAATGTAAGTTTGAGATTTGTTTGTAATTTATTTTCCAAATACAATAAAATAAACATTTTCTGAAAATTTTACATTTTGGTCAACTCTGGTCAAATTTTGAATTTAGATTTAAATTTTTAATTTTGAATTTTTAAATTTTAATCTTTTTCTTTGAAGCAGAATATAATTCTGATATCTGCTTTTGTTTCGTTAGATTCTGATTTATACTTTTAAAATTGGATAAAATACAGCATTTTACACGCAATAAATTTCTGTATTTTTATTTTTTATTTTTCCTATCCATCTCTTTGTTTTATTTCTCTATTTATTTGTCTAGACTTTTATTGCATTTATTGTAATTTATTTGTTTATATCTTTTTATAAATGGCTGGAGAAAATCAAGGGGACACGCGTTACATTGTTTAAATTCTTAACTTTTTATTTCCTAAACTCTTTATTAATTTCTAGCTGTTTCCTTCTCATTCCTAGCCATGAATTTCTCTACTCATAGCCGTGCATATCCAGTTGAAATTCACGTACAAAATTTATTTCCCATCTCTCGTTTTATTTGATTTAAGAATAAAACATATATGGTTTCTTTCTCCTTAACTTATGCATTTTCCGTTTCCAAGCATTCACTCTTTTACTTGCCATCAAAACCATCTTTTAGCCGTGTACTTCCTTTGCCATTCACGTACAAGAATATTTCATTTTCATCTCAATATCCTCATTTTTCATTTGCATTTGAGAATAAACTATATACAAGATTCTTGTCCTTTAATACAAAGGGTGACTTTTCCTTTTCTTACCATTCAAGACTCCACTCCTTCGCCGTTTCTTCTTTTTCCTTCTATAGCCATGAATTACTCTTGTCAAATCACGTATAAGATTATTTCCCATTCAATCCTTTCTCATTTTATTTCTAGAAAATAATATGCAAGATCCATGGCTTCCTCTTCTTCTTTTTTCCCTCCTTTTCTCTTTGTTTTCTCCATGTCTTGCTCGGCCTCTACCATGCCTTTGCCGACCACTACACTATCTCCACCACCACCAAGACACCTCCACAACCTCATCACCTCCATACAGGCATAGGACGAACCATATGTGCATGTGAACCCTTCTAAAACTTTTGCCTTTTAGCCTTACATTAATTTGTAAACTTCCACCTCTTCTTATTTCCATTTCCTAGCCCCTTTGGTCGAGCCTATGTTGCTTTAAACAAGACAAGGCCGAGCCACATGATGATGGTCTAGCCTATTAGACCATGGCCGAGCCCACTTGTGGGTTAGAGCAAAGGTTGTTTCACTTTTATCTCATATTTTCCATTGTTTTAATTTCTATTCTTTTGTATTGAAATATATTCTTATATATGTTGTATTTGTTTGCATACAAGATTTGTATTTAACTCTTCATTCACTCAAAAATATAGTCATGCTTTGTCGTGCCTTTTCGTGCTTTGCGGAGTTTAGATTTGGTTTTGAATTTCAATTCTAGCTTTAAAAATGTGAGTTTATCACTCTAGACATACGTACTTTTATAATTGTGAAATGATGACAAGTGGATTGTATAAATTAATATGCTATGTTCATATATGCCTATAATATATTTATATGATGTTAAATGCTGTTTGTATAGCTGTTTCATCATCTGATATGATATATTATATTGTACTGTTCATTTTATTTACTGTATCATACTGCAAGTTCCCTATCACTATGGGTTGAAATGATACATGCCCGAACGGACATTAGAACAAGCAAAAATCATTATGAGCTGAAATGATAGGCTCGATTGATTTTTATTGTATTTGATTTACTTGGGACTGCGGGTTTGAAATGATAGAACCCGGATTTTTATTTTTAAATTACGGATTGAAATGATACATATCTATATCACTTGACCTGGGTTAGAAATATTATACAGGTCCATGGTTATATTTTTAAATAATATTTTCCTAAAAATGTATAAGTATTTTAAAATAATATTTCCCCAAAAAGATTATTAAGTAGTGTGAGTTATACATACATACATATATATATATGAAATTTTAACTTAAAGTTTGATTTAGTGCTTTAATTATAAAGGTGTATGGGTTTTTCTATAAGTTAAATTTTTTTAAAGTTAATAATTGGTTTTAAGTTGAACTAAAGATCTTTATTGATGATAAATAACTTAATAATTGAAATTGACTTGATATGGAAGTTTTAAATCTAACATAGTAATTGTTATGAATTTTACTTTATGAAATGGACGCGTTTTGTATAATAAATAATGTATTTTGAACTGATAAAATTGGATACAGTTTTAATTGGACATTTTGTAACAAAATTTATTTAACTAGAAAATCATAGTTAATCGATGTCTAAATGAATAGATCTATAAGGGAAATTTGATTATTATATTAACTATGATAAAATGTTGTTTTATGAAATGTTATGTTTTGTAAAATAAATAGTTATGATAAATGGAAAAATGTGTCTTAAGGTATGACTTAACTTGATAATTGGAAATTGGGTTTTAAATAAAATTGTAAAGTTAAGTAAATAAATGAATAGTTTTATTTATGAACCGGGTATTTTAAAATAAAGTGTCAAGTTATTTGTTAAAGTAAAGTGAAGGAAGAATGTACTTTTGACTTAACAAATGAATCTTAGTTTGAATTGGATATTTATTGACAAAAATTTATTTTATTAAATCATGAGTTGAATGTTATCCAAATGAATATTTTTGAAGCGAAAAATATGATTTTTATAATTTAAATGGCTAAAATTGAAATTTTAGTGTTTCTGAAATTTATGTTAAATCTGGAATTAGCATTGGTAGCACTTCAGAAATGCTGTGGTTTGAAGACAGCATTTGTTAAGTGCTGTCATTTCTGGAAATAAACTAAGTTCTGAAATAATAAGAGCTACTGCAGCACTTTGTAAGTGCTGTTGTTGCTGAAACTAAACTACATTTTGAAATAACTAAAGAGTTATTGCAGCACTTTGTTAGTTCTGTTGTTACTGAATGTAAACTGTTTTGCAATACTAGTAAGCTACTGCAGCACTTTGTAAGTGCTGTTGTTGCTGAAAGTAAACTATTTTGGAATAATAACTAAATACCTACGGTAGCACTTTGTAAGTGCTGTTGTTCCTGAATTTGACAATGTTTTGAAATAGTAATATGTCTACTATAACACTTTATAAATGCTATTGTAGCTGAAATTTACAATGTATTGGAAATTTTATAATTAAATGAATGAACTTAGAAATGCTACAACTGTGAAAGGAATATTATTTAACATTGAATTTAAATGGTTTAAACGAACCTTGTTTTGAAGATATTAACATTGAATTTAAATGGTTTAAATAAATATGTTTCAAAGTGTTATGATTTCAAAATATTATGGTTCCCAAGTGTTTGGTTTTGGAGTTGTTATAACTTTGAAAGTATTATGGTTTTGGAAATAAAATGATATATTATTACCTTGGTTTTTGAAATGGACATGATATATGGATTTGGTTTTGGAATGAAATAATATAGTATTTAGTTTGAAATGGATATGATATTTTGGTTTTAAAGTATAAATGATTTGAAATAAATATCCATGGGTTATAATAACGTTGGGTTGTTAAAGAGTCCGGGATCGAAAGTTGTCATACTCTCTGTCAACTCCGAAAACCCCTTTAATAACCGTGTACGCGGTGAAGATTCTAGAATGAAGTAGGATGGTGGCAACGTCCTTTGAGGTATATACGTGGACCCAACTCCTGTGAGTTGGCATAAGGTGGCTAAAACAGGAGTAATCGATGGGCTAATGAGGTCGCTCCCCTGATCGGACACACTCCTTCGATACTATATTCTGACTCGGAGATTCATTTGGTGGCCACTTTTGATTCTTTTGATGTGTAGGTGTGGCTCGAGGTGGGCGGTAGTAGCTGCTACGCATTACCACCGGCCCAGAAGTGTAATTGGTATATCTACCCTGGCATTGCCTAGTTGCGTCGTGTCACCTACCCTATCACGCCTTATATGAGTTTGGTTTTCTCCCGTAGCCCGTGGAGTATCCTCTGGTGGCTTCTCGATCAGGAGGGAGTATGATACTGGATGGACTACTGGGACTATTACATGTTAAGGGCTATATGGGTAACCCCTTAATGCTATTTAAAAGTAAGTTTATTTTACTATAGATATTATTATAATAGCGAAATATTACTACATAGTAAATAGTTTAATGGATCCTTAGAGGATGGGGGGTCCCAAGCATCCTTTAAGTTACTTGCACCTTATATTACAGTTCACTTGAGTTGGTTTACATCGTATAAGTATGTATGTCCTGACTCGGGTGTTTTGTGTTTTGCTTTACGCTCGGGTCAGACTGAGTGATACAGCAATTGAGACTCACCTTCGGAGTTGGAGCTTTACTTGAAGATCCATCCATCTACTTCACTTTTAGTTATTCAGTTGATTCCAGGAATGTATTCAGCTTTGTGCTTGTTTATCAAATTAAATTTCAGTTGTAACTTGTTACTTCTGTTGTATCTTGTTAACTATGATGTATATATATAGTAGCTTCATGAACTACTATCTCTTTGCTTCCGCTACATTATATTACTCCGTGTCTGTGATATGTGATTTATTTATTTACTATATATTCTGAGTTTTGCCAAATTTAAATTAACAATTCGGTATTTTGAGCTATTCAAGTCCGACATTGGTGGATGCGAATGGTTGAAAATAGCGGGTCGTTACAAGTTGATTCTAACCCCATTTAGAAGTCCTCACGGTTATGCGTGATTAGAAGATGCTTGGAATTCATTTTTAATAAAAATATGGAATACTACTAATCTTATTTGAAAGTCCCAACGGTTACGCATGGCTGGTAAGTATTTAAATTCTTGTCATAAATATACCACAAATGGATACGACTATATGGTTTTCTATGTCGAAATCACCCCTATCACTCTAAAATGGAATATGCGCCTAACAGAGTAGTTATGATATTTGATTGATTCTTTTTTGAAATTTAATATTCATACTCGATTAGGTGTTAATGTTGTATTCGTGTCTATCACTTTATCACTTTTACCTTACACTGTTACTCTTTTATTGATAACAAAAGGGGGAGAGAAGTTAAGATTTTGGCAAATAACTCATTTTTTTATTTGCATGTTCGCATCTTTGCATATTCTCATCTAGGTTCATTACATTTTTTTGTTTTTTATTTGCATATTATTTTATTTTTATGCATATGTAAAGGGAAGAGCTTCGTTGTAAGGGGAGTATTCAAGTAGAGGGAGCTAATAGAACTCATAAAGACCAAATACATTTAATAGAGTCAAAATCTTAATATATGTTTGTTATCATCAAAAGTGGGAGATTGTAGAATAAACTAGTGTATGATTTTTGTTTGATGATAATAAACATATATGTATATGTGTATATATATATTCGTTTAAATGTATTTGTTATTGTACTATTTTATTTTCTCACATAAGTAAATAAATATTTGTTGAATAAAATAAATAACTCGAAATTCTTATTTAAACAAATATTTTATTCAAATAAATACTTTATTGCATATTCAAATAGTACAAATTTAAGCTTTCCCCATATCTGCACAATTGCAAATACAATTTTCAATTATAACACAATTTTCACTATACAATTTTATATACATGTTTCACCTCACTACATATTCACTCATCACTCGTATTTGATCTTCAACTATGTTACAGCCTGTATCCATTATCTGATCTATCTACGAAATAAACATTGACGTAGTAAAGTTGAAAAAGAAATTTTTTGCAGTGCACAATGAAGTATGTGTGTTTGAAAATATTTTTTGGCATTGTTATTTAGGTTATTCATCATCATTTTTTTAAATTCATCTTTCTATTACAAACTAAAATAAAAAATACGCAAACAACTTGTGATATGCACAACGTATCACTGTACATGCCACTAGATCGTGCACACCAATATACACTTGCTTGTTAAAATTGCAGGGACAGATGAGCATAAGGTCAAACTCAAGTCAAGACTAGATTCAACTCAAGAGCAATGCAAACACAAACCAAAACTAACCAAGGTCGGTCTAGGCAAACCATGGACCAAAGCGCACTAGATATATAAAAGGGATAAAGCAAGTATGACAAGTAGTTCATGGTGAAGAAATCAAACAACCAATTCAAAATCAGTTTTTTTAGAAGCAGAAACCACACAAGAAAAGCTAACAAGGGAAATTGACAAAAAAGGGACTAACACATCAAGATGAAACATGGCAGCAAAGCAATAAGAAACAATGCCAAATATTCACACCAACAGCCATGACTCGAGGAAAACAAAACAAAAAGTGCATAAGACATGGTTAGGAGCTAGCAATTCAACATGCATAAATACAAGTTTAGTTTTAGTAAATTGAAGTGCACCAGACACAACAATGGTCAGTACAAAGCAATCAAGAAAGAGCATCAAGCTAGTAAAGGCACCAGCATACATATATACATGTCTGTACACACATGTATACATATATATAGTGGCAACTAAACAAGTAAACATGCTCATATGTACTAGATATGCAAGCATTCAGGCATGAACACACATGAAAACAAGACAACCAGAATTGAGGGCAGAGATAAATGCAAGTGAACATGTGCAATATCATCAACATGAATGCAAAGCAACAACATGCAACAGAGGAGACATCCACGCATCATAACATAGCCATAGCAACCACACACACACATACATACACACATACATACATATGCATGGAGACATTAGATCAAACTCAATAAGCAAAGGCAACATGAGCATATAAATGAAGAAAATCAAGGAATGTGGTTAATTATCAGTAGCAGTTTGAACAAAGTCAAGGGAATTCAATCAGAGGTCATAAGGAAGCATATTTTAGAAAATGAAAAACACATCAATGTATACATGACATGATCAAAGCGTAGTAACAGAGCATTCAAAGGATGAACAAGTCAAAAACATATTAGAATCCTAAACAAAGCAGAGAGTAAATTTAGGAAGGAGTAGAAAAAGTTGCATAAGATATAATGATGAACAAGTCAGACTTCTGGAATCCTAATTCAAATACCAAGCTGTAATCGTAGGATGATCAAGTCAAAGATGAACAAGTCATACTTCAGAGATCATTTGATCAGAAATCAACGCAAGTACTAAAATCATAAAGAATTCAAATCAAAATACACAAAACGAAATTATTGGGTTTTGATCCCTGTAAATACCTAATTCATCATTGGCAGAACATCATAGTTCGAATTCAAACAAATCAACAAAATAAATAAAGTAAAAATCGCATACCAATTTTAAACCATTCGAACTGACATTGAAGCAGCAGTAAGAAAATTAAGGAATGGAAGCATTAAGGCAAATGATTTAAATCTCTATTTCCAAACAGCTGCTTCAATTCACCAAAACCCTAATTCCAAATCACAAAAGAAACGAGATGGCATGGATGAGCAGGAAGCAAAATAAAGGAAAACTCGTTTATGTTTTTATTTGGGCTGTGTAGACCACATTAGATATTATGGCTTTTTATTTATTAGTACTTTTTTGTTTTTGTTTTTATTTAAGTTAAACTCTAGATTAACTAGTTTACGAACTACAGTTTTATAGTTCAAGAATTCGCAACTCGGTGGTTGAGTTGTGCTAGTGTTTTGAGCTTAGGGGCAGCATGTAGGAAATTTTATGCCGAAGCTGGGTAAAACTATGTGTGATCTTTACTGCATTACTTTCTGTTTTTATTTTTATTTCCGCATTAATATTTAGTGGACCCTATTCATCCCCCCCCCCTCTAGGGTGAAAACGATCCTACAGATGAGATGTAGATAATGAAATCATGAACATAAGAAAACTCATCAAGGGCATAATTTTTCTTCAGAAAGCCATGGCTGCTATCTCCATGGATTGTTTTATACATGCAATTACAATTATATATGCATTAGCCATTTAGTCTTTGAATTGTAATCAAGTTTTCTTGGTTACTGAACATTTCAAAGTATGTGTTGTGAGAAAGACAACTGCTTTAGGGATATTGGAAGATGCATTGCTGAAATATGCCTAAGGATTAAAGGTGTTACTTTTCAAAACTTTACCATCTCCACTGCGATTTAGGATCCATAATAAAATTCAAAATTTGATCTCATCAATGAACCGACCTAAGGGGGTTAGCATCAACATGTTCAACGAGATAGGGAACGATTCGTTAGAAGTCTCTGAGAAATAGTGAAATGATGTCAGAAGTCAAGAACTGAATCTACTCCTTTTAGTTAGGATTCGATTATTTTTTGCTAGATTTGTTATTGGGCAAAATGGAACGAGTTAGCAAATTGAATGAAAATTATATTTTAATGTTAAGTTCTACATTCATAATTGCTTTTGAATAAAGATGTTTTTTTTCACTCTGAATGAAGTGTACCGATAAGAAAATGAATATCTTTGTGACACTACGAATTCACTTGTAACATGAAATATATTTTGTTGTAAAATTAAATATATTGTGTTTGTGCATATTACTTTATTATGCTTATTCATGTTGCTTCAAGATTTTAGATGGTTTGAAGGTTAAAATAAAATTGAGTACTAACCGAATTTAATCTTTAACTTGTTTAAAATGTAAGACTGATCAAATGCCATATTTTGGTTTTAAGAATTCAGTCTTTGCAAATATCTAAGATCGAATTTTAGTCTTTATCCATTAAGACTGATATTTTGAACACAAATAAAATTCTAAGACTATGGATCAAAGATTAAATTTTTAGTCTTTGATCTATTTTTATAATTTATATAGAAACTGGACTATTTAATTAAAGATAGAAATCTAACTCAATATTTTTTTTTGTGTTTGTTAAACTTAAACATTTAATTTGTAGGCTAAGTGGTTGGTTCTATCGAGTGTAACACTAAAATCTTTAATTATAGTTGTAATACCTTTGATGTCATGCTTTTTTGGTATCAACGTGAACTACAAAAAATGTCCCTAATACCAAATCTTAATATCACTTGAAAATAGGATTTAAAAATTAAATTTCTTTAATAAATTCAAAACATACATCTATAAATATTATCTAATCTTAATATCACTTAAAACCAGGATCTAACGAATAAAATTCCTTTACAAATTTAAAACATCCATCTACAAATACTATAAAATCTTGATATCGTTTAAAAATAGGATTTAACAAATATTATCTAATCTTGAATTTGCTAAACATATACAATTTGTAGAAAAACAATGCAAACGCGGAGCGCGTGCCATAACGTTCATATTATGAGAATTCAATTGCGGTAGTGGTCCGTAACAAAATTCGTTGAAGTTATAGCAGTAAGGCAACATTGTCCCCTTTGTGATGCGTGGAAATAGATTTTATGTTTAGGTGAGCATTCTCTAGTCAATAGGATCCTGTATGCCCTTTTATCCTCAACCTTGCTCGTCTCTATACATATTTCTCTTCTCTGTTTTTGAACGATAGTTAATTGTAACTTTTGAATTTTTCAACTTTTCTTCTTTCCTTTGCTATTCCCAATCTGCTAGCTAAACCATATCTCCGCTTGCCCTAATCATCATTCTGATATCCGATTCTTTAAACCAAACATTAAAAAACCCAAATTAGGTGTTTCAAAATTTTTATCGTCGTGAATATATCCCTCCGACCGTTGTTCTACCCTTATTAGCCCGTCACCTGTTAGGAGCACAACCATTGTTGCAGACATAGAGGAGAAGAATAGGTTGGCTGGGACCTTCACACGACCACCGCTGACGAACCCTTGGGTGAGCTGATGGAACACCAACATCAAAACGACCAGCATGACCTAGTGACCAGATCTGGTCCTTGAGCTGCCTTCAGATCTGCCTCCACTGGGTGTGCACGTGCACACGTGAATGGGTCTGGGTAGAGATATTGAGCAGTTGTGGGCCTAAATATTGTAATTTATTTATGAATTTGATGATGTAATAACCGAAACACCTGCCTAGAATATGTTATAAATAGGCATGGGTGATCATTTATAAGATTTGAGTTTTATGAATAAAATAGATTTCTTCTTCTCTCATGTTCAAAATTTCTGTTATTTCTCTCTACTACTTTGATCTTTCTCTTTAAAACTCTCTACAACATCTTCCTCTTATCTAACACCCTCTGCATTTCATCCTTACCCATTTATCCACTTCCTGCTTCTCTGTTTTATTGTCTGCAACAAGGTAAACCTCAACAGCCAACCCACCATTGTAACCTTCCAAGCACTCATGAATCTAGATCAATGTCAAAGAAGATTGAGCATAACAAATTGGTATCGGAGCCATCGAGATCTGGTGTAGAACCCGAGCTCTCTGAAGAGGAAAATATTAGCAAGACCCCTGACCAAACACCTAGAGAATCAAAACAGGAGCAAGTTAACCTTAAAACTACATTAACCATCAGAGATCTTCAAGAAACTTGTCAATCACAGCGAGAAATTACCCAAGAACTTAATATCAAGATAGACAGCATAAGCGAAGCAATTAATGACATTGCAAGAGAATTAAAGGACCTCAAGGATCAAAACTGAACCCCATATGTTCCTTCTATACAAAGAAACTCACCAAGAAATGGTTTTTCCTTTCGAATGATGCATCCAGAAATGCTGCTGGTATCCAAGCTAATTCACCCAGTCACACTACTTTAAATTCCATTCAAACCCCAAGGCTGTTACAGAACACCATCATCAAGCTTGAGTTTCCTACTTATAAGGGAGAGGGCAGTGTAGTGGAGTGGATTAGCCAGGTTGAACATTTTTTCAATATCACAATGCACTAGAAGTAGAGTGGATGCCCACTTGTTCATTCCACCTAAAGGGTGAAGCCCAATTGTGGTTTGGGTGGCTCACCAAGAAAGTAAAAAAATATGAGCAATGGATAGTTTTTAAAGAAGAGTTAATTGTGAGATTTTCAACTGAAGATTTACAGAAGCCATATAGAGCAATATCCAATATCAAACAAACTACCACTGTTAGAGCTTATCTCACCAAGTTTGAGGAACTGCAAGGCTTGTGTGATGCACTGCCATATCAATTTTTGTTTGAGAAGTTCATTGATGGGCTTAAGGAAGAAATTAGATTTGATGTTATGGCGTTACACCTTGTGGATTTCAAAGAGGCTATGAGCCTAGCAAAGGTTTTTGAGTGCAAGTATACTAGAAAGAAGAGAAACCAGTTCACTAATCCACCAAGAAATCAACTGCAACGCCAAACAAGTAAGGAAAAGTATGTTGAAAGAAATACCAAGGAAGCTTTTGCCAAGAATAAAGGATTAACCCCTCAAGAAATTATTGTAGAAGAATGAGGAACCTTTGTTATGGGTGTAATGATAAATGGCACCACGGTCATGTCTGTAAGAACAAACAAGTGTATATCATGGAGGGTGTCATGCCACTGCAAGGTGATGAAGAAGATATATACTTAGAAGATAGCAAAGATGCCGACAGTAGTGAAATTAATGAGATTCCCACACTAGAAGAAAACATGAAAGAATGTTATACTATCACTCTTAATTCTATATGCAGTATACCAACTCTATATACTATAAGAGTGCAGGGTCTAACCAATGGCAAACCCATCACTGTTTTGATAGACTCAGGGCCCACCCATAGCTTCATAAACTCTGAGTTGTCAAAAAGGCTAAATCTAAAGGTACAAGAGACCATTCCATATTCAGTACAAATAGATAATGGAGAAAGAATACAAGGTTAAGGTATTTGCAAAGAATTCATTTTCAAATGTCAGGGGTGCACTATGCCACTAGATTTGTTGATGATACCACTGGAAGGATGCCAGATAGTCCTTGGTGCACAGTGGATGAAAGAACTGGGAGATGTATCCTTTAATTTTGAAAAATTGCAAATTAAATTTCAATTCAAAGATAGTTTATATGTGTGGCAGGGCATTAAAGACAATATCAAAATGGTCCGTGATAAAGACATATCAAAGGAAAGTATAAAAGGGCAGCTTACATTACTTTTATGTTCAAAGGAGCTACAAGTCCATACTACGTGTTCAACCACAAATAAGATACACCATGAAGTTCGAACTCTACTGTAACAATTTCCTTCTGTCACTAATCATACTCCCCCACTGCCACCAAAAAGAAGCTATGACCATAGAATACCACTCTTGCCAAATGCCAAGCCTGTTTGCCTCAGACCATACAGACATTCCTATTATGTAAAAAATGAATTGGAAAAGCTTATCAAGGAAATGCTTGAATCTGGAATCATCCAACCTAGCACCAGCGAATACTCTTCACATGTAGTTATGGTCAGAAAAAACACTCTTCACATGTAGTTATGGTCAGGAAAAAAGATGGGACATGGCGAATGTGTATTGATTACGAGTCACTTAATAACCAAACTATTAAAGATAAATTTCCAATTCCACTAGTTGATGACTTACTTGATGAGTTGCATGGCTCAAATTATTATACTAAGCTTGATCTTAAGTCTGGTTGCCATCAAATTCATATGAACACCTCAGATATTCACAAAATAGCTTTCAGAACCCATGAAGGGCATTATGAGTTTATTGTAATGCCATTTGGATTGTCAAATGCTCCCTCAACTTTTCAAGCTTTGATGAATGATATTTTTAAACCATATTTAATGAAATTCGTGTTGGTTTTTTTTGATGATATCATGATTTATAGCCAGTCATAGACTGAGCATATGTGGCATGTTAGACTTGCTTTGCAAGTTCTGGAAAGCAACCGGCTAGTTGTTAAACTTAAAAATGTACCTTTATTGAGAATCAAGTCACCTATTTGGGTCATGTCATCTCCAAGAATGGCATGGCTGTGGACCCAAATAAAGTTGAAGCAATCAAACAATGGCCACAACCACAAAACATAAAAGCGCTGAGAGGTTTTTTGGGACTCACTAGCTATTATAGAAAATTCATTAAAAATTATGGATCCCCAGCCAAGCCTATGACTGAACTACTTAAGAAAAACGCTTTTTTATGGAATGACTAGGCTACAAAGGCTTTTGAAACACTAAAGCACTGCTTGATGAATCCACGTGTACTCAGCATGCCTGACTTCAGCAAAGACTTTATCATTGAATGTGATGCTAGTGGAGTGTGCGTTGGGGTTGTGTTAACTCAAGATGGCAAACCAATAGCATACTTAAGTCAAGCATTGAATGGAAAAAGTTTATTATTTTCTACTTATGAAAAGGAGCTCTTAGCATTGATTTTGGCTACAAAAAAATGGTCCCAATATTTAATTGGAAGGAAATTCATCAAAACTGATCATCAAAGCTTAAGACATCAACTATCACAAAGATTAACTACAGGTATACAAGGGAGGTGGCTAGCCAAGCTACAGGACTTTGATTATAGAGTTGAGTATAGAAAAGAAAAGAAAATAAAGCTGTAGACTCTCTCTCTCTAGATTGCCAGAGGAGCAACCAAGTTGCCATGCCATTTCAACTGTAGAGAGCAGTTGGCTACAGCAGTTACAACACCATATGCAAAACTCAGAAGGCTATAAGCAATTAATGTAACAAATTAATGAAGGGAAGGTCAAATCAGAGAAGTATAAAATAGTGGATAGCATCATTTTCTATAAGCGAATGATCTATTTGGATTTCCAATGCAAATAAATGATAAAAAATGTGCTCACTGAATATCATTCAACCCCATTGGGCGCCCATGCTGGAGTTAAAAAGACCAGTCATAAAATCAAGCAAGTTTTTTATTGGAAAGGCATGAAGGCGGATATAGAAGCGTATATAAGAGAATGTGATACATGTCAAAGAAATAAACATGAAAATATTGACAAGCACCATTGTCCAAGTGGTTAATTGATTCGGCTTGGTGCAAGAGGTCACAAGTTCGAAACTTGATTTCGAACGTTTATTGACATGGGATATGTTGTCCCAATGATTTGTTGTATATAAAGTACCATTTCAAAAAAAAAAAACATGAAAATATTCCCATACCTGGTTTGCTACAACCTCTTCCTATTCCCAAAAGAATATGGAGTGATATTTCTATGGATTTCATTATTGGTTTACCTAAGAATCATAAGTACATTGCCATATATGTAGTAGTTGATCTGCTTTCTAAATACTCACATTTCTTCCCTCTACAACATCCCTATACAGCAAAGGATATTGCCAAAATATTTTTCAATGGGGTATTCAAATACCATGGCATGCCAAGAAATATAGTAAGTGATAGAGATGCAATTTTTACGAGTGCTTTTTGGAAAGAGCTCTTTCAATTGCAAGGATGTTCTCTGAATCTAAGCTCAGCATACCACCCACAATCAGATGGTCAGATAGAGGCAGTAAACAAAATTCTTAAAGGATATCTCAGGTGCTTTGTATCTCATAAGCCTCATGAATGGTCCCAGTGGTTAACCCTGGCTGAGTTCTGGTACAACACGAGTTGGCAAAGCTCCATCAATACAACCCCATTTGCTGTTGTTTATGGCATTCCACCCCCTACACCTTTAACATATGTCCCTAACACTTCTAAGATTCCACAAGTTGAGCAGCAATTGTATTCATGTGATGTGGTGTTGCAACTGCTTAAAGACAGCCTGTCTTTGAATCAAGAGAGGATGAAAAGGTATGCTGACCTTGGCAGAACCGAAAGACATTTCAAAGAGGGAGATTGGGTGTATTTGAAACTCCAACCCTACAGGCAGATCACTGCCAGTAACCTTAAGACTACCAAACTTTCCCCAAAATTCTATGAGCCTTACGAGATCATTCAAGAAATTGGAGAGGTTGCCTACAAACTTAAATTACCACCGCAACTCAAGAAGGAGGTTGGCAGAAATATAGTCATACAACATGAAGCACCTATCTTTATTGAAGAGGTTGTTGATGAGCCAGAGTATATATTGGAAAGGAGGATGGTGCCAAAACATAATCGAGCTGTCATGAAAGTTTTAGTTAAATGGAGACAAAAATCTAAAGAAGAATCATCCTGGGAGGACTATTGGAAATTAAGCAAACGATTTTCAGTATTTGACTTTGAGACAAGGTCAAATTTTGAAGGAGAAAAGAATGTTAGGAGCGTAACCATTGTTGTAGACATAGAGGAGAAGAACAGGTTGGCTTGGGACCTTCACACGACCACCGCTGACGAAACCTTGGGTGAGCTGATGGAACACCAACATCAAAACGACCAGCATGACCTGACGTCCAGATCTGGTCCTTGAGCTGTCTTCAGATCTGTCTCCACTGAGTGTCCATGTGCACACGTGCACGGGTCTAGATAGAGATATTGAGCCGCTGTGGGCCTAAATATTATAATTTATTTGTGAATTTGATGATGTAATAACCGAAACACCCGTCTAGAATATGTTATAAATAGGCATGGGTGATCATTTGTAGGATTTGAGTTTTATGAATAAAATAGATTTCCTCTTCTCTCATGTTCAAATTTTTTGTTATTTCTCTCTATTACTCTGATCTTTCTCTTTAAAACTCTCTGCAACATCTCCCTCTTATCTAACACCATCTGCATTTCATCCTTACCCATTTATCCACTTCTTGCTTCTCTGATTTATTGTCTGCAACCAAGTAAACCTTAACAGCCAACCCACCATTGTAAACTTTTAAGAACTCATGAATACTAGATCAATGTCAAAGAAGATTGAGCATAACATCGCCACTCATCTTCTGACGATTGAGCATAATTCATATCCCTTCTGATTGCTGTTCCGACCCTCGGGCTGCTACTCCTCCTCTCTTACATCCGAGCATAACTTCGGTAATAATTTGTTCTAATTTTGATGTCAACTATTTTTTGTTATTTTCGATATCTTGTTTGAATTTTTTGGTTTTTATTGGCAATTGCATAGCTGATAATTTTTTAATTCGGGGCTATCAAAAACAGTCTTTTTCACTATTTGGGTATCTGTTGCCTTTTACTTTTGGGATAAACAGTTTTTTAGCAAGAAATCGTATGTACACCAATATGTACATGTAACAGATATGTTGATTGATTTAGTAATGTAATAGATTGATACAAATATTGGAATGGATGATGGACTCAACTAAAACATGCGTTTAAGTTGAAATCTAGAGATAACTACAGTGGTAGCCTATAATTCATATAGTTGCAGTTACCCTGGTCATATAAATACTTTTTCAATTAAATTCTTACTTCCTAAACCGATAAAGCTAATTTTGTGCTAATTGATAGTAGTTAATACAAAAACTAAAAAATAATATTTTTTGTAAATAATATTTATACAAAATATATTAAACTAACGCATTGTTTGTATTTTCTGTTTATACAAAATATATTACTACAAGATTTCAGTTTATGTATTCCCTGTTTGTATTTTTTTGTTGGACTACTTAGTTTTACATTGTTGGAATAGTTGACATGTTTTCTATCTAAAATAGTAAAAATATATTAAGCTAATGCATTGTATTTTTTTTGTATTGATCACTTCTTGATTCAGGTTTTTTTACCATTGTAACCAAGATACTTGTATTGTTCTATGCTAACCAAGGTACTTGTGTCAATATAGAAAAGACCGCTTTAAAACAAGAACTCAAGACGATTTTGTTGCAGTTCTTAGTTCTTACAGTAAAAATAAGCATGAAGATAGATGTGTACATATTTTGTACTACATGCCGCAATTTTTATTGGGTTATCAGACGTAAGCAAACTAATACATTTGTACTACATGCCACAATTTTTATTAACCAACTGGTGTGTATTATAGTTCATACTCTACGGCATTGTTGTCAAAAATCTTAAAATCTTACGATTTAAATCCCGATTCAGATCGGATCCTTAACGATTCGATTTACATTACGATTCAAACTTGGCTAAAACCACAATCAAAAACACATTCAACCCATAGTAACATATTTAATATGCTTATTTAGATTCACAATTCCCATTATAATATTTATAAACAAAATTAAAACGGAATTTGAAAAAAAAATAAGTTTTAAGTTTAATTATAGAAGTTGAAACATCAAAACCAGCCTCAAAGTGCATAC
Organism: Allium cepa; assembly: GCA_030765085.1. Classification (NCBI taxonomy): domain Eukaryota; kingdom Viridiplantae; phylum Streptophyta; class Magnoliopsida; order Asparagales; family Amaryllidaceae; genus Allium; species Allium cepa. The sequence continues at coordinate 518,020,377 of CM060938.1, forward strand.
AAAGCTTAAAATGTGGATATTTTGAATCTACGATTTACGATTTAAATTCCGTTTCGATTTAAATTTTAAACCTTCGATTTACGATCTAAATCCCATTTTGAAAACCTTGCTCTACAGTTAATTCGATGCATATTTTTGGTCTAATTTCGTATTATATAAACCTCAAAGCACCACTGTCTTAGCACCAATCTTACATGATTTAGGGTGCGTTCTTTTTTGAACTGAAAGGAGCAAACGAAAGGGCTGGAAAAGTGGTAAGTTCGCGAAAGGGGAATGCGTTCTTTTTACGAAAAAGACAACGCGAAATGGACAAAGTTATTATTTTATTGTTTGTTTATGTTCAAAATACAAATGCAGAAATAAAAATTCGTAGTTCAGAATTCACGATACAAATGCAGAAATAAAAGCACCGAATAAAAATGCAGAAAATAAAATACAGATGAAACAAACTACGTTTTCCTTCTCAACTGGGAAACAAGATAAATAACAGCCTTCATACGCTGCTCGGGGTTGTCCAGCAAGGCATGTAAAGGACTGAAACCTCTGCTATCATACTCAACCAAATAACTCGCGAACTCCCATTCTTCATAATCGTCATCCTTCTACTTCGTTTTCATACACCTAGCACCAGTCAGATCATGCGAAGAACTGCCAAGAGATCTAGAAAGACCACCAGTGGGTCGTTGCTGTCTAGGCGCTTTGGGACTGGAGATCTCCGCAGCATCACCCCTAGGATAGTCGCCATAAAGCTGTGTGTCGAACTGTAGCTGGACAGTTGGATCTGGTGGAATTATAAACTGACATTTGTCAATTTGGATGCAGCCATCAAAAATCACGTCCAACTGCCTAAAATGAGCAGGCGAGACATGTTTGTATTTGCGATACCTAGCTGAAGCTGTATCCCACCACTCGTTGGATCCATCGACCGGTCATGTTCTTCGTTCCAATAGCCACCTTGTAACAACCCTGTATTTTGTAATTATTTTCATTATATATTTTAATTATTGAATTCCTGATTTAAAAACTTTATTTTATTTATGGATAAAACTTTATTTTATTTATTAAAATGAATAATTTTTTTATTTTAAATATTAATTTTGATTTGTATGTGAATTATAATTTCAAACCTGAATATATTGAATATTTTACAAAAAAGTGAATTTTGGTCAAAATGGTCAAACTTTGACTTTTAAATTTAAAATTTAAATGTTTGAATTTTTGAATTTTATCTCTTATTATGAAAATAAATTAAATTTCAATAATATTGCTTTTCGTTTCGTTGAAATTCGATTTATATTGTGAAAGTTATGATTTTTACAATATTGTGTGTAAATTGTTTTATTTAACAAAATTGTTTATTTTAATTTATATAAATAATATTTTTATTTTTCATATCTTGTTCTAAATTTGAATATATGTGTAATATGACATGTTATGTATTTATTTTTATTTTTAAAACATTTTTAAAGTGTTGTTATAATTTTCCAATGTTCATTGTATTTTGTTTACAATTTTTAAATGCTAGTTTCAATATATTAGCTATTTTCTTAACTATTTTCTATTTTTCATTAAATTATATTTTTATTTTCTTTTTCACTTTATTTTTTCATATATTTTTTTATTTACTAAAATTTTATTTGTTTAATTTGATTTAAAGAAAAAGAAATGCCAAGAGGCAAAGACCTTTCATTTCTGGTGACTTTTCAATTCTTGTTCCTTCATTTTCTTTTGGCTTTTCCTCTCCTTACTTTGGCCGTACCTCTTTTTCTCCTATAGTTGTGTTTCTCGTTTGTTATTCACGTGAAATTTTTTATTTCTCACCTCCTAAAACTCACGGCAAAAGAAAAGAAAAAGAAAAAAAATGCTAATGGTTTCTCTTCTCACTTTTTCTCTTCTCTTCATTGATTTTGTGCTTTGCCTCTTCATGTTTGCTCGGCCTCACCTCTCTCCTTGCTGACCACCATCCTCTTTCCCATCATCAGCAGCAACAACCATCCCTCTCCTCTATTCATAACGGCCGTGACCTCCATATGACCAAAGCACCATAAACTTTGCAAAAATTTCCACAAAACACTACATATCCAAGCCTATCTTCACTATCTCCTCCATATCTTGCTTTGGCCACCCTCTAGCTCCACCACCACCTGCCTACATCATCTCTAACCATCAGCCACTCCACTAACCTGACATGAACAAGCATGGCGGAGCTCAATATTGACCACGGCCGAGCCAAATGTTGAACAAACTTGCCTATATTGCTTTATTCCTTGTATTCTTCAAGTTGTATCACCTGCCTCCTCATATCATCTCCTACCACTTCACATTTTTGTGCTTTCCATGCCTTTGTGATGCCAAACCAGATCCTTTTCCACCTGAAAACATGTGTGGCCGAGCCCTAAGCATGTATGGCCGAGCATACATGGAGTTGTTGTCAAGCAAAAATGGTTGAAAAGCTTGGTAATGTCATTTCTTGCTTCTACTTTCCTATTGTTTCAATTAATCTTTGTATTATATATATATATTTAAATTGCTTTGTTTAATTGTTGTGTGTAAGATCATATCATAGCTCTCTCATTTGAATCAAATTCGTGCCAAATCGTGCTTGTCATGCCCTTGGAATCGTGCTTGTGGGTTGTTTTGGTCTCTAGCTTCGTAAAAGGTGAGTCGTGCTCACTCTGACATATTTACTTATGAAATAGTAAATTGATGGCAAGTGTTTAGTAATGTAAAATGTTTATGCAAGTTAATGATGATCATATGATATGCTATGCCATGTTATTACCATGTTAAAACTGTTAATTATCACCCGACATTTTATATATGACATTATATTGTGACATTGACATTGTTTATATTGTTTATGCATATATTCACACTGCAAGTTCCTGTTAGAATAGAATCACTATGGGTTGAAATGATACATACCCGAACGGACATTAGAATAGGGAAAAATCATTATGGGCTAAAATGATAGACCTGAGTGATTTTTATTGTATTTATTTTACTTGGGATCGCGGGTTAGAAATGATAGAGCCCAGGTTTTCTTTTTAAATTGCGGATTGAAATGATATATGTCCGTATCACTTGACCTAGGTTAGAAAATTATATACATACCCAGTGGTATATTTTTAAATGATTTTTATTAAAATATGTATTTTTAAAAGTATGAATTTTGATTTAAAAATATATATTTTACGGTTTTAAGAAAGTTAAATATTAAGTTTTGAATTTGTGAATTTAAGTATGTAAATTTGAAGTAATGTGATTTTTGATTTTAAATTTTATTTTAAAAATGTAAGTAAATAACGGAAATTAAATTTATAGTTTTGAAATGATATTTGAATAAAAATGTTAAGTTTTGTTGAAATTTATAAGTTAAGAAACAGTAAAATTTTGACTTAACGAATGAAAGTGAGTTTTAATTGGATATTTAATTATAAAATTTTGTCGTGATAAATCATATGTTAAGTTGATTTAAATGTGAAATTTTGAAGTCTAGAAATATGATTTAAAAATTAAAATAGAAATTTTTTGAAGTTTAATGTTTCTGAAGTTATAATAAAATCTAGAATTTTATTAATAGCATTTCTAAAATGCTGTAGTTTTATGACAGCACTTTAAAATGCTGTTGTTTTGAATTTAACTGTGTTTGAAGTAACTAAATATCTATTACGGCATTTTATAAATGCCGTTGTTTCTAAACTAAACTATTTTGGAAATTTTAAGCTACGATAGCACTTTATAAATGCTATCGTTGCTATATTTTGACAACGTTTGAAATATTATAGATTTTAACACTATTTGAGTCATATTTTAAAGTGTTAAATGATTTAACTTTTGGAATTGATTATTTGTGAAATTTAAAAAGTTTGAATATATATTTAATATTTGAATTAGAATTTTTAAGGAATTTAAATTGAATTTGAATTTAAATAAGGTTTACTTGGTTATGTGTTAATTTGAATGAAATGAGATAAATGAATTTTTGAATGGAATTTTGAAATGTATTTTGTAGTGATATTTGAAATAATAAATAAATGACATAATTGATTTTTAAAATGATATTTAAATTTGAATATTTGAAATTGAATTCAAATAATGATTTGATAATGAGGTTTTGAAAGGATATGATATTTTGATGATTTAAATGGTTTGGAAATGATTTGATCTTTATTTTGAGAAAGAATATGAATTTGGAATGATATTTGATTTTGATAAATGAATATTTGTAGTTTATATTTGTACGAAAAGATATTTGGTTTACTTGTAATTTGAGCTTATTTAAATGATATTGGATTTATGAAATGAATATTTCAAAACTAAGTAATAATGAAGTTAATTTGAGATATATGAAATTATAAAATTTAGTTTTGAAATGTGGGACATTAAAGCTTTGAAGTATATTAAAAATTTAATAGTTTATTTTGTGGATCAAATCTATATTTGAATTGATATGATTTGAAATGTTTTGTAAGGAAACTGAATTGAATTGAAACTGATGGTTTGATTTGAATTAAATTTGAAATTTGAAATTTTGGTTTAATTGAATAAATTTGTAAAATGTAAAGAATTAAAAGAATGTTCCATGATTTCAAATGCATGATTTCAAAATGTTATGATTTTCAAAGTATAATGATTTTAAGTATTTTGGTTTCGAAAAAGTTATAACTTTGAAATTATTATAATTTTTGAAAGGTGAATATATGGTTGAAATAGAAATGATAAACTATTGTGATTTGAATATAGTTTTGAAATAAAAATGGTTTTGGTTTCGATGTATAAACTATTTTGGAAGGAATATAGTTTTGAAATGAAATGATTTGATTTTTGAAGTATAAACTTTTTTGAAATGACCACGGCGTTATAATAACGTTTGATTGCTAAAGAGACTGGGATCGGAAGTTGTCATACTCTCTGCCAACTTCGAAAACCATTTTAACAACCGTGTATGCGGTGGAGATTATAGAATGAAGTAAGATGATGGCGACGTTCTTGAGGTATATTATGTGGACCCAACTCCCGTGAGTTGGCATAAGATGGCTAAAACAAGAGTGATCTTGCGCCAAAAGGGATAGCTCCTCTGGTCGGACACACTTCTTCGATTCTATACTCTTACTTGTGGTTGACTTGATGGCCATCCTCCGATTTTGATTGGGAGTGTGTTCCAAGGTGGGGGTTTGTGGCTGCTGCGTTACCACCAGCCCGTGTGCGTATTTGGTATATCTACAATGGCATTGCCTTGTGTGCCGTGTCACCTACCACATCGAGCTTTACTACGAGTTTGGTTTTCTTCCGTAGCTCATGCGTATCTTCTCGTAGTCTACCGATCAGGAGATATGCAGATATTGGATGGACTACTGGGACTATTACGTGCCTAGGGCTATATGGGTAACCCGTGATGCTATTTTAAAGTAAGTTTATTTTACTGATAGACATTATTATAATAGCGCAATATTACTATATAGTAAATAGTTTAACGGATCCTTAGAGGATGGGCGATCCCAAGCATCCTTTAAGTTACTGATGGATTTTGTTACTGTTCACTTGAGTTGATTTACAGTTCATAAGTATTTATGTCCTGACTCGAATGTTTTGTGTTTTGCTTTACGCTCGAGTCAGATTGAGTGATTCAGCATTCAAGACTCACCTTCGGAGTTGGAGCTTTTCTTGAAGATCCAGTCATATATTCCACTTTCAGTATTCAGCGATTTCGGTGATTTATTCTGATTTGTACCTGATGTATCTTGTTACTTTTCTGTTGTATTTTGTTTAACTCTGATGTATCTTATTTTTATATAGTAGCTTCATGAACTACTATCCATTTTACTTCCGCTGCATTATTATTTACTCTGTGTTTGTGATCTGTGATTATTTATTTACTGTATATTCTGAGATTTGGAAAATTTTATTTACAACGCGGTATTTTGAGCAATTCAAGTCCGACATGTGCGGATGCGAATGGTTGAAAATATCGGGCTGTTACATACTTAGAATCTGCAGCAGCTTGTTCCATGGGATCCACTCACGTTTTAGATTATCGAACTTGTTTTTCATTTGTCTAGCGTTATAATCCAGACTAATTCTTACGTTGAACATAACTGTGATATCTTCATACCACTGTGCAACACGGTGGGCATGCGTATCAATGTTTTCGAAACAAACTTCGATGAATGCATTTGTCCTGTCGGCAATCCAGTCGACGATGGTTCTGGTAGAAAAAGCGGAGTGGCTAGACATTCTGAAAAAAGTAACTAAAATAAATCTAAAAAAATATATGGTAGATAATAGAACAAAAAACGAAAATATAAAAAAATTTACTTAGAAAAATTGACGACCGATCGTGTAGAAATTGTTGAATTTTGAGATTTTTTTTTTTCGGTGCTTTGGTTGGGAAATGGAATGATATATATAGCGAGTGAAGGGACATATGGCAGTTGGGAACGAAGTTCGCGTCGGACACATCTGACGCGAACGGTTCGTTCGAACTGGGCAGCAACTTTGGGTCCATGTACGACACTTCCGACGCAGATGTCAACGCTGACTGTTCATTTTGCAAAAAAAATGATTCCTTAGTGTGTTCATGATTTGTTAATAAGTGGATTATATGCATACGTATTATAAAACAGTAAATTCAAGGCCTGATCAAGCTATTTATTAGTATTAGGTTGGAAGTATTAAAAAGCTATATCAATTCTATGTTTGAAAGTATAATTATCTTGTATATGTACATGCACTTTGTATAAATTGGTTATCTAAGCGTTGATATATTCTGCTACATTGACACTCTTATTTATTATAATTTCAGGGTTGAAAGAGACTTGTTTCTTTTAGTAGAATTTTAATATTGGTCACCTGCCACTTTGAATCAAGGAAGGAACACAAGAAATAACTGTAGGGAGTTAGTGAGTGAAAATATCAAATGCTGTGTTATGTTTGTAATTATTTTTTAAGTTTATATGTTAATTAACCTAGGGAATGTTTGTTATAAGTTCAAAACATGACAAAAATTTTATTTTCAAATTGATGAATGGGGTCGATGTGTGTTTTGTATTTATATACTCAATGAGTTAATTCATGGTTACATGCCCATTGTTTCGAAATGCCAAATTACAAGATCGTGTTTAATTTTAAAAGTTTTATATTGAAAATTCTTTTAAAAAATTCTTTTTCCTTTTTCCAATAAAATAAATAATTTTCTGATGAACTATTTCATTTTTTTTCAAAATTATACCATTCCGTTGTGCGGTTGTGCTAGTTGAATTACCTTGCTTTAATATTTCTTGTATTTTGAATGTTCTTGTCAAAACACCGGTCTTTTTACTTGTTTGATTGAATCTCTTTTTCAACTTGTCAACTTCACCAGTTGATCATGCATATTTAACTTGATTGACTGTTTCAAATATACGTGCACTAACTTTTCATATCATTTTCTCATGTATATATGTCGGTAACCGTTTTAAATAGTATCCAATCAACTCCTTTTAGTTATATCAACATCATTGGTTCTATGTTAGTCAATTTTCTTACTTGATACTTACTAGACCTTTCAACTATAGTCAACTCTCATATGCTTTTTCTTTCTCAAATCACAAAATTTGCTTTCGAGACATGAGACAAACTAACAGCTTGGTTTTTGAACATTTTGATGCATCTGTTTTACTCCATATCAATATGCAGAATTAGTTAGGTCCTTGAAGGAAATGCTTAGGACCACGTCCTTCACTTATATGAGATTATTTGATCTTCGTAATAGCGAGATGATTATTCGTTTTGTATGACTACAAAGCGGAAGACCTTTTGAGTTCCTAGTAATTAGATAAACATGTTTCCTAGTAATTCCACTATAGGCTTTTCTAACAGCCACTGCGATAAATCTTAATAATGGTAAAAAAAGGTAGTGATTCTGGCTTGTTTCGGATCTAATGTTTGCTCTTAAACAAGTAACAACAGCCCAAATAGCATATAGCAAATAGCAACAACCCATTTAGCCCAAAAATGGAAATACAACCATCCTCCCTTATGTTACAACGTGCCCCACACTTCATTTACCTCTTCTTGAACTTTCCAAAGAGGAAACTTAGTTCCCCATTAATGGCTGAGAGATACAGATCTAAAACACCACCGCTCCTCGTTTACTGCTCCTCGACAGCCAAGATAGCCATCAAATGAAAGACAACTCCTTTTGCATTCATCTGACTTAATTTTGTTGTGTTTTCTTTCATTTTGGTTGGAAATGATGTTTTCTTGGCAGATCCAGCTACGATTTATTGTGCTCAGATCTGATGTCCTAGACAACATTCAATCATTATTACAACTACGGCAAGATAGGATTCGTCCTTTTGTCCTCATTTTTTTATAGAATAACCGCAAGCAAACTCAACTTTTATTTTGGTGCTCATTATATATGTGATGCTGAAACTCTCTCTGACGGCTCTTTCACTACTTCGTCTTTAATTTGACTTATTTGTAGATTTGATTTCTTGTAATGTCAATAAGCCATAAAATGAAACAAGTGCAATTAAAACAGGTAGAAACTTCCTCCGAGAGCTATGGATGGATTGGGTCAACCCATTTATAAATTTTATTAAATTAGTTATAGGTTGGGTTGATTCATTTTTAAAACGGTTGAAAACTTAAAATTTTAAAATATAAATTTTAAAAATAAGATTTTTGAAAACACGTTATAGTTTTTCATGAGGACTGACAATTGTACATAAAAATTATTAGGCTACCGCATCCTCATATTTGAACTCCGTCTAATGTATAAGCCGCTATTTTTTTTCCAGACTGCAATAACTTCTTCATACTAACTAACCGAGGATCAGGCGAGACTTCGATCAATTAACTTCCACTTAAAATACGGACAATACAAAACACTCGGATACTTCATCTTGTGAACGCACACTGTAGTTCTCCATATGGACTGACAGCTATACTCAGAAAATAGAAGGCTGCCACATATTCATATTTGAACTCTGCCTAGTGCAAAAGTCGTTATTTTTTTTCAGACTGCAATAACTTCTTCGTCCTAACTCGAAATCGGACGAGACTTCGATCGATTAACTATCATCTAAATAACGGACGATATAGAACACTCGGATACTTCATATTATTAACGCACAATGTAGTTCTCCATGGAAACTGATAGTTGTACTTAGAAAATAACAGGCTACCACATCCCCATATTTGAATTCTACCTAGTGCAGAAGCCGTTATTTTTTTTGTTAAGACTGCAATAACTTCTTCATATTAACTCGGAATCAGACGAGACTTCAACCGATTAAATTCCATCTAAATTACGGACAATATGGAATACTCGGATACTTCACATTGTTAACGCACACTGTAGTTCTCTATGAAGATTGACAGTTGTACTTAGAAAATAACATACTACCACATCTCTATATTTGAATTTTAATGAAAACTAGAACTAAAATTTTAAATTTTTAAAATTTGATTTTTATCAAAATTCAAAACGTAAAAATTAGAATTAGAATTATTTAATATTTATTTATTTTTTATCAGTCAAATCAAATTTAAATCTTTAAATGGGTTAAATGGATAACCTATTTATTAAATGAGTTGGGTCATAAATAAGTTGGATCATAAATAGATCAAAAAGAATGGGTCATAAATGGGTTGGGTCATACTCGACCAATCCATTTTGACCCAACCCAATCCGTTTGATAGGTCTAATTCTTGTGAGAAATGCGGATTACGGATCTTAATGCTAGAATTAACACTAGAGGGGGGGGATGAATAGTGTTCTAAGGAATTACTAAATCCTGTTGAGTTTATGTTAATTTGAACACAAATGTATGCAATATTCAGACACAGATATAATCACAGAATCAAACACAGATGTAGAAATAAAGTAAAAACAATACAGGAAAGAACACACCGGATTTTATACTGATTAAGAGTTACCCTACATCCAGTCCCGCACGCAAGCACGGATTTCCTTTCAAAAGCAATTTTTACAATTACACCCTCGATTTCAAGGCCATGAGGTACACCACTCCAGATTCACAATTCTCTGGATAGAGATACTTGATTTTACGGGCAACATGTTCACCCAACTGATTTCACAGGCTACAATCACACATTTTCTCGCTTGATTGATTTCACATGCTATAATCACACATTTTCTCGCCTGATTGATTTCACAGGCTACTATCACACCTTTTTTCACTCAATGAATTACAAAGAAGCCTATAACTCTGAATAGCACTGAGAACTTGTTGAGATAGTGATAGAGAATCAAACCAGAGATGATCTAGTTAGATTCAATGGTGATTTCGGCAGAATAATGGTAAAAATATATGTAAAGAAATGTGGAAGAAGAAGAGGAGTGAAATCAGAGAAAAATTGTATGTAAATTCGTTTAAAACTACCCCTATTTATAGTAAACAACAACCATGTCCACTCGTGAAAGGATATGACGAATAGACACTTCTTTTGAAATTCAAAATTTTGAAATTCAAAATTTTGAAATCAACTGTCACCTTGTCGACAGGGGTCCCTAGGGGTTGTCGACAAGCCTATGGTATTTTTTGTGATTTGTTTTTCTTTGAAAATAACTTCTATCTTTTATTAAACTTTATAAATATACTTAACTATAGTTAGAATATATAAATAAATATAGAGAATAATATATATATAATTTTACTATAATTTTATATTTAAATTTAAGTATAAATATTAAAAGTTAAATATATTATTATCAAAAGATAGTTTAAAACTAAGGATGATTTGATTTTAAAGATAAAAGATTATTTTGAGGCTAAAAGTATTTTAAAACCAGGATAGATGTTTTTTATTCTTTTAAAAGGAAGGTTTTGAAATCATTTTGAAAACAAGATATAATTTTGTAAAAACATTTGAATAAAAGTTAGTGGATACAAAACAATGTTCCACTAGATTTTTCGTAGGTTCCATCCTACTTAGGGTTCCTCCCTTTAACAGGCTCCAAGTGGATTACATTCCACGAATAAATTGGATTTTAAGATGCCAGTGCTTTTCTACGAGTTTTAACAGAATTCCTAATTAAATTACTTATTATTGAAATCTTGAACTCTTGATACTCATGAGTCTTCAATCTTGATATCTTGAATCTCTATACTGTACAGTCTTCATTCCTGCTACCTGCATGGTTAAATCCTGCATATACATATATATCTAAACTAAAATGTTAGTATTTATATTTTATAATCTTATTCTAAGGTTGTTGTCATCAAAACCATCTTCTCAGGGACTAACAATTCTTTCCATATCTCATCGCCTATGTTATTCTATACTGCATAGATTTAGATTTGGTTGCTCTTATGGATACATGTCTGTGATTAGAGAACATACATTTTGCTCTTATTTGCGATTGTCATTGAAAATTCTATTATTTCGATCACTCTATATACCCTATATACAAGACGAGAGCAAGATCTTTGCAATGCCATCGCTCTTGCACACGTTTGAAAACTTTTAAGACATGTTTCCAATTTTTGAATTCAAGGAGAGGGCATCAGGGTTTCTTGAAGGCCATCGTAACATATTTCTACACGCAAAACATATGATGTGAATTTACACTTAAAAAATAAACGTTCGACAACTTCCTCTGCCTCATTGCATAAAACACAATTTGGTTCCACGCCTACGCATAGTTGATTTAGTCTAATTTTCGTGTTAAGGAGATTGTTAACCACTTTGTATAAGAAAATGGCCATTTGGAACACATGAATTACATGCCAAATAAAATCGTCCCATGATTTCTTATCAAATCTATTTTTGACCTCCTGCCATACTTCTTTAAATTGATATTTACCTCTACTCCAACACACCTACCATCAGAAACCTTCTTCTTTTTCACAATATAGCTCTGTATTTCCTATCTTTTTCCTTAGTCCCATGAAACTTACACTTTGGCATCTTCATTCACCTTGTTCTATTAGTTCACTCGCTAACATCCTTTCACTCCTTGTTTTAACAACCATATCAATTTTTAGTTTGTTCACCGGCATTGCTCCTTGGAGACATGGGTCATAACATAAAGACGTAGTTTTTCATCCATAATTCTCTTCCTCATGCATTTTACTGTTTGTGTCCTTATACTCAGCAAAAGCTTTTATACTTGTGATTATTCGTTCCTTTTCTCCATCTTCCAGAATGACTTATTGCATCTATTCCGCCCAAATGCCTTCTTTTTTAACTGCTTTCTAGATTAATTCCGCCCTCAAAGTCGTGTTAACATCCTCAAAGAACCGAGGCTTGAACCCCCTCATGTTGCAGTTTACACACTATATCCCATGGCATCTCGACCAGTTGCCCTTTTCACAAAATTTAAGACACAACCATTTATTTTTGTTAATGGTGGCGCTTGGAATTTGAAATACTGCATCAAGCACTGCTCAATCAGATATATAGTTGATTTGACAAGCTCCACGCGACTCGCAATGCTTAGAATTTTGGCTTCCTGCCTCTATATTCTTTGCTTCATTCGATCTACTAAATTACTAAATATATTCGATTTTATCATTCAATTTCATGCTAGATAGGGGGATACCTAAGTACTTGATTGGTAACTCCCCCTTTCCAAGATTAAGAATGTTGGCCAACTCCTCTTTGCACTTAGCTCCTCCGAAAAACATACAAGATTTTTCACAATTTATTTTCAGCCCTGTGCTCTCGTACATACTACTAAAGACTTCTTTAATAGCCATAGCATCTTCACAGTCAGCCTGCACAAAGACAAGAATGTCATCCGCATACGTGGTGTGAGTTATTTGGTTATTAGACACAAATAATGGCTTTAGTTTCCCTTATCTCGCTTTTTCTTTCATCAAGAAAGTGAAGCATTCGATAACAAAAGTGAATATAATACTAGGGAAAGGGTATCTCCCTATTTAGGCCATTGGAGCTACATATAAACCAACAAGGACAATCTTGAGATATAACCGAAAAGCTTAGAGAAGTGATTAATTCCTCTGTAACTTTAACTCATTTATTAGTGAAGTTCATACTCCTTGTCATATGTAGAAAAAAAACTATCCATTGACTAAATCACATGCCTTTCGAAGATCGATTTTAGTACACATCCCCATATTGTTCTTGCGCCCAAAACCTCTGGCAATCTCATGCGCAAATAGAATTCCATCTCCTATACTCCTACTTGGGACAAAGGCCACTAGTTCTTCGATATCACTTTTGTAAATGAATAGTTGCACTCTCTCAGAATTTTCCCCTCCGAGAAGATGTCATTTAAACCTTCGTGCAACAAATCTTTGATGATTTCCTATTGAGTTTTCTAGAATTTCGAACTAAATCCATCTAGGCTTGGGGCATAGTTGTCATTGACATTAAATATTGCTTCTTTAATTTCAAACATTTCAATTCGTCATCAAAGAAATCTTGACTGCATTCTGTGATAATTTGTTTACAAATTGCCCTTCGCATATTGTATGGATTGGGATCATTAAACTACTTCGAGAAAACTCCATTGTCCTTTTCCTAAAAGGCTCTCGATCCATGCAAACTTATTCATTAACTGTAGTGTTGTTATTCCAATTATTCGAGCACCTCTTATTTGACATCTTGGCATAGACAAAAGTGGTCACTTCATCACCTAACAACAGCCAGTCACTCTTCACATTTTGTCTAGCATCAATAATTTCCTATTTCAAAGCAATTTGTTGCTCCTTTATTCATTGTAGCTCTAAAAGCAACACTGCTATCTCTTTTTCCCTCCGGTCTAAGTTGTAAATCCACACACTGATCTAATATTTTGGCCACCTCTCTTCTAGTGTGGTTCTTGCTTTACTCTAACTTTTGAGATTCTTCTTAATTGCCTCTTGTTTTTGTACAAAACAGTACAAAGGCTGTAACAACCCTGTTGTTAATTAACTAGTTAACTAAATTTAACTAGGGATAATTAATTTAATTCGTGACTTAAGAAATTTAATTGTTAAGAATTATTTGACTTGATTCATTTAAGAACTAAGTTTTATTTCTTAAAAGGGATTTCTAGGTATATTTGAAATATTATTAAGTCAACTATTTAAATTTGATATTTTGGATAATATATATATATATATATATATATATATATATATATATATATATATATATATATTCTTTTATAATAAATAATTTTGGAGTAGTTGATAATTAATTTTATGGAAATAGATTGCAAATTTATAAATGAATGTTTATTTTCATTCATTTATTTAAAAATGAAGTTTTATAGCTAAGATGAAATGTTTATTATTAATAGTTTTATGAAATAATGTTTTTATTGTAATAAAACATTTTTTAGGATCTTATTATTATTAAAAAGGAATTAATTGTTTTTTTATGTCATATCCAAAATTTAAAACATAAAAAAATGTTTATCTTGATTTTATACTGAAAGAGGAAAATTTATAACAAATAATTACGATTGCATTTAATTTGAATGGGCCTAGATGTGAAGCCCATGCCCTTAAAATAATCAAATAGCCCGCTATAGTTTTTCAACAAAAGGATACATATACGATCATTATAAAGAAGTCGGAAGATAGAAACCAAACCCAAAACATCACGTTCCTTAAATTAAAATTCCTAAGCCAAAAAAAAAAAAAAAAAAGACTAAATCCCTAAATCAATTCGTGAATAGCTTGGATGGAGCAACGCTGGCAAGGAAGACTCGACTTCCGCATAGGGCTTCGAGCACGCGAGCGACGAGGGAGGGGAACGACGACCTGGGCGAGGCGCGCGGCGGTTCTGGTGAGCGTGACGGGGCAGCAAACAACGCTAGGGCCTTGGGTTTGATAGCGATTGCATTGTCATTGGTGATTGTTTAGGTGAGTTAAATCTCATGTTACTATCTCTAAACACATAATCATGTTCGCTGATATTGGAATTGCTTTGAATGTGTGCTGATGTTGAAAATCTAACTGCTGCTCCCACCGTTTTGCTTTACTCTAGGTTGTTTGCGTTCTTAGTGCCGTATGCTGCCTTATTTTACTTGTTTGTATGAATAAAATGATGGAGTGTACTTTGATCAATCAAATTTGTTGAAGACATACACAAATTCATTTAATAACTTGAATAAATATTTCAAATGGTTTCAGTTTTTGTTTTATACAACACAGACACATACAAAAATATTTATATATATGTATTCATTTATGTATATTGAATATTTAAGAAGTTATCTGACAAATCAGATGTATCTTCTTGCTTTTTAACAACCGCCGCATGTATATATATATCTATACCCACTCTTTGCATAGAAAACACTTTCAATTTAGTTTAATTTTTTTTATATATGTATATATACTTGTACTGTTTATACCAAGAATAGTTTCTATTTAAATTTCGTCCTTCTTCTTACAATACATGCCTTTAGAGCTTGTCACTTTTCAAAACATAGTACTATATGTAGTGTTTGATAACATGGCATTTTCCGAATGTAGCCTGGCGTTTAGCTTTGTACTTGCTTAATTAAGTAGTTTGGTATCTCTTAAACGCAAATAAGACACATGCCTGTTCATGTTTACCATTACATATTTATGCTATTGTATTCATTAGTAGCCTGGCTCATTTTGTTTTAAAAGAATAGAACTGTCTTCGTACTTACATATATATCATAACCTGGTATATAAATAGATTTAAAATAGAGAATTGTATACACTTTTGACAAGTTGGACTTAAATTGTTTGTATGCTTTTAATACTTGCGTGAGTTATATTGTTGCATTGGAACGAGTTAGTGGCTATTATTTGATACATGTTGCATATATCTTTGGAAATATTGTTTTATAAAATAAATACTTATGAAACCATTTGGATTAACGGAAAAATTTGATAAATGATAAATCAAACAAATGTTTTGAGAGCCTTGGTTCTATAATGTGGGGAGTGCTAATAATCGATTTATTGCTGTCGATTGGTTTAAATGCTTTTGAATCATGCTTCATCGAATATGGCACAACCTATTGAATAGAACGTTTGAGCGGAATTTACTAATCAATTAGCGAATACTCGAATTCCACCGGGTTGTATGTGATGCCATGGTTAAATTCTTGTGATCGTATTTAGGAAAGTACTTAACACTTTAGGATTGTATTCTATCCTGGTGTGCGACAAGCAGTTGCTAGATTCTTAAGAGAATATAGTTTTGGTTTTCCAGTGGTATCAATAATAAGTGATATTTGTTAGCTTTTAGTAAATATTAGGATTTCACCATACGCTACGGGACGTAATGGTTAAGCTCTAGTGATTACTGAAAACGATAGTATTTGGCACTTTAGAGTTTACTATCTTTTGGTGTGCGGCAAGTGGCTGCTAGATCCTTAGGAAGCTTCCTCCTGGCTTTCTTTTCAAGTTTAATAATCTAAAATAATCTGAAAGATAAGGTCATGTTTGCTATCCTTGAGATCGCCTTGTGATCCTGATTCCTATCCTGCGTACGATCTCCGACATCGGATCGGTTCATGTGATACCAAATTTTTGTTTGTTTGCTACGGTTTTGTGTGCGATCATTACGATCTTTTTGAGTAAGATCTATGGGATTCTAGATATTTGGATTCTGCGGCTATTCTGTATTCGTGAAATATATATATATATATATATATATATATATATATATATTCTTGGTTCTTGTGTTCGTGAAATAAATATATATTCTTGTGTTTGTGATAGATGCTAAATTTAGTTAATTCTATTATTCTGTGTTTAGCGACTAGTTCATGTCTGCGACTTAAATTTATAACCCTGTTCTGGGTTAAATTAATTTCCTAACTCGTTATATCCTGGACATATGTATTTACTTATATGTTGTTTATTCTTGTGTTATATTCTGTTCTCACCCTATTGGATATTTAGAGATAGTTTGACCCGGGTGTTATTTTGCTCGGGGTCAGATCGAGACTTTTCAGGCTACATGACAAGTTGGCCTTTGGATGGTTGGGCTAGCATGGAGATATATACTTTTGACTTTTTAGTTTATCTCATTTAGAAAATTTGTGAATATGTTTATAAGATGTAGAATTAAGATTAGAGAATTGTTAAACTTGTATAATAAACGAGTTTATTATTTCATTTTGTAAACTCAAAATTTGTATACGTGTAAGTTGAGATTTATTCCGCCGAGGTCTATGACTGTTATTTATATGATATATTGTTTTGATTCTGAGAAAACGGTGTGTCTATTACTTTCTATTAATACGGTACATGTCAAATTCGATTCAGAAATTAAGTGAAAAGGTATAATTGACGTTTCAGTGTTATTATAAAGATATATTCACATTCGATCGTCCTTAACAAGTCTTATTCTCCGGATTAGCAGACGAAATTACTTGTAATGTTCTTTTCTAATCTGGATATCGCGGTGGGGTCGTTATAAAGACTTTCCCTAAAAATCGATATTCCACCTTTCATCAACTACTTTGTACCTATCAAATAAGTGCCAATGTTTCGTATATCTAAAAGGTTTTGTGCTATTTGTTTTTTTCTCAACCAAGGATATGTGGATATGTGTATAACCACTAATATTTAAGGCAAGTAATAGCTTTTGTATTCAGAAAATTCTTTAGCCACGCTAGAATCACTAACACTCTATCTATTTTGGACATAATATTCCTCTTTGGAACCGATCGCTAAGTGTATTCAAAACGTTTAACATTCAACTCACAAACTCCTGCTCTTAGTATCTAGGTATCGAGTTCCATTGTTTTATTGAAATGAACGAGGCTTCCACCACTTTTCTCACTTGATTCTCTAATACAATTAAAATCAGCTATAGTGATCGAAGGTTGGAAAATATACATAACATCCTCCTCCAAATTATGGCATAGATTATCACCAAGTCTTTCAAAGTTTTGTGTGTACACAAAAGCGCAGTTGCATCGAGTTCCTCCCATATTAATCAATTCCAAAGTAACTCATACTTAGATATTAAAATTCCATATTTTCGTGTCAATTATGACAAGAATGCAGCATTTAAAATAACATAAAACATTGCTGATGATACATCACTTATTTTCAAGCTTATTTCTCATTTCTTCTACCTCTGTGTATTTTAGTTTATTCTCCAGTAGCCCTATACAACTTACATTGGACTTGTTCATAATTCTCTTGACATCTATCTAATTATTGGAACTGTGTAGAACCCTACCTAGAGTTGCGACACCTTTATTCTCTATCACTTTCTCTTTATCATCTTCTCTCCATTCTGGTTTACGTTCACCTAAAGTTCCCATTGCTCATATTTCTCGCAATAAAGAAGCAGGCCTGCCCACTTGGAAATCCGTATTTTCCTCAGCCTATGTATCACAATGGCCCGGCTCTTTACCCGACCCGACTTGAATAACAATGATCAACCCATGTGTCGCCCCCATCCGAAGCATGGCCCAACCTTTTATCTTTCACCCACCGGCATGGCTTAACAAGGTCTACTCAAGAAATACCTCACCCATTCCAACAAGAATGTTGGCCGACTAGCTTAGTCAATCAGCAAGCCACCAAACAGCGCCCACCCGTTCGTCTTCTGGCCCGACATCACCCCCAAGGATCCCCTAGGTGCCTTCAACCATGTATACAAGCGTCGAGCTTCCTCGACTTAAGAGAAATTCCATATGTGACACACCTCTAAAAGGCTGGCATCTACTGACGCAGCTCATCTGATAATACGCCGCTGCACAACAAACCTTCATGTACTTTGCTGATGCCCTAGTGCCCCTGCTATGGCCATCCCCTACTCTTACTTCAACCGCCATGTTTTGGGGAACTTACATAGTATAGATTGCCAGCTATCTACATCTGGCCCATGAAAATCACATGGTGTCCTAACTGGCATAACCATTAAATGTACATCCCCATTAATAGCCAAGAGCGTTTCTTGGGCTTGTTCAGGACTAATCGTAGCCATCCAAACAACAAGTTTAAATACTATAAATACATCATGGATTGTCATTTTACGATGGTTGGAAAAAATTATCAAGTCTTCAAGTAACTTTGTATTTTTAGTCATTTCACTTTGTATTCTGGGCTGCTGTAATAGAAGTGAAGTAATTAGTAGAAGTAAAGTAATAACAAACTTTTCGTAGTGGACGTAGATTACCTTTGGTCAAACAACTATAAACTCCTGTCCATCTACTTTTCAGTATACTAATACTGGTTCATTTTTTATTTTTATCCGAGGTATTAGTTACTAATCTTTGCTAATATACCCTCCTAAACATAGTTTCAAGGTTGCAAAAACATAGTCAACGTTTTGACACTAGGAGTACCTACTCATAAAAGCTCTTGTTTTTTCTCATTTTTTCTCTCCTAAAAAACGCATTTCATCTTGTTATCATGGAGCCAGTTCTTAGGCCTGAGGGTAACAACTCCAATGAGCATGAAACTAATGGCAACACAGTAGCTAATGCCGCTTGCCCTATCCATGTGCTCAACATAGACATGTGGTACATCATGATATAGGAATTGGAAAACGTGAATAGCTTGACCCATGAAATGGTGTGTCCTAGGACAAAATTGAGCATCCAAATGATGGTCAACTTTGCCCTACTAGTCTTCCCGATGGGTGAACATACTATTCAACCGTCCCCTTGAGTCGCATATAACCTCATATGCACTGTTGAAGCCCTAAAAATGGTAGTTTTGGGAACTCTTCTCAGGGAGGTCCGTAACCAACACAGTGATGCTCAAGCGCAGCAATTCAAAAGAATGTCTATGAGGTCACAGAGCCAGATTCACCGATGTGCCATCGATCCCCTTCGTCTAAGAGACAGTCTGCCTTCCATCGCTTATGAACGACAGACGAAAATCACAATCTCCATTTTTAACACCTTGGTTGTGGAGGCTAAGGCTGGGCCCCAAGGCCTAGAGAACTTTTAGTCCACTCCCAACCTCAACGGGAGATACCCTGGCCCAAATCCTAGGAAAGACGACCTTGTCGACTAGATCCCCCTCGGTTATTAGGAGCATATCTCCGACTCCAAATAGACGTCATTGTTATCCTTCGTCATATTATTTCCATAGATCCCCAACACCAGAGATATGCGGATAATGCAACAACTTGCACCATAATGGGTCCGAATCCTACTAAATCGAAACGTAAGTCCATTAGAGTACGGATCGTTGGTTTTGGTAACCTGTAGCAAGCATAAGTATGTCAAAGGAAGATCAATATAGACTCACAATGGAATAGAAAAATATAATAGATATATTGACTAAGGCTGCTGCTTTGGAATCAATATTATTCCTTGATTATCTGTTTGGCTTGACAATGTCGAGCATGGATGAGAAGACTTCACCATCTACGGTTTTCGCCTTGCACTAGTAGCTTGTCCCCCTAAATCTATCTTGTGGGTTGTAATTGTTGAATATGCAAGTATATGATTTTTGTTTGATAATGATAAACATACATACATACATACATACATACATATATATATATATATATATGTATGTATGTATTCATTTAAATGTATTTGTTAATGTACTATCTTACTTTTCATATAATTAAATAAATATTTGCTGAATAAAATAAATAACACAGAATTTAAATTCAAATAGATATTTTATTCAAACAAATATTTTAATACAACTTTGAATAGTACACATTTGAGCTCTATATATATATAACATTTCAAATTACAATATAATTTGTCACTATATAATTATCATTTACATTTGCACCTCACTACATATCACTCGTTCACTCGTACTTATCTTCAACTCTATTCTAGATTGAATCCAACATCTGAGTTATCTGCAAAATACACACTGACGCAGTAAAATTGAAAAAGAAATATTTTTCTAGGGTAAAATAAAATGTATTTTTGAAAATATTATTTGCTTCAGTTATTTGGGTTATTCGTCATCATTTAATTTTGAATTCATCAAACACGAACAACTTGTGACATGCACAGTGTATCACTGTACATGCCACAAGGCCGTGCACACCAATATACACTTGACAATACCGAAGGGACAGGTGAGCACAAGGTCAAACCCAATCAAAAGCTAGGTTCAACTCAAGTGCAATAAAAATAAAGTCATGACATAAGCACAAGGTCAAAACCGAGCTATAAGCTGGATTCAACTCAGGTGCAATACGAAAAACAAACCCATATGAAAGTGTACACATGAAGCCAGCAAAAACAGAGGCTAGACAATTCAACCAAACTAATGTATGCATGACCCAAGACTGCAAATACCAACGCAATGCATATATATTAGCAGTGATGTACACACGAAGTCCAGTTACAACATGAACTGGCTTGAAGATCATATTCAAAGAAAATCACAAAGGCACTCAAAAGCAACCAAGGCATGAATGTAGACAACAACTATACATAAAGACAATGTAACATTTGGTTGCAGTTTCAAATCAGGCGAACAATGCAATCAACTGAAGTGAAGACCAACAACAAGTGTCGACCAGGCAGCAAACAAGAACAAAACAACAACCTCAAATGCTGACATAACAATATGAATACATATACATGTGCATCTAACCAAACCAGGTAGGATACAAGTGTAGTATGAACAGTTCAGTGCATAAAGAGAACAAAGGGTATACATGCATGTATACCAGACCTGGCACAAGCTTGAACTCAGAAAAAATGTTTTCAAATCAATGCAGCAGACTCGAATATCAATGTCACCAGTGAAACAAACATCATATATGCATATGTATCCGAGGCAACCAGGCAATATGCAAATAAAGCATGCAGGTTCAACTTAATCAACATCATCAGGGATGAAACACAACCTATACCAGACTACATTGAAACAAAGACCACATACAACACAACAGTATGCAAGTGAGGCTACAAACCGAATTCAGGTAAAACACAGTGACTTCAACCAGTACAGTGAATGAAATAGTAGTTCGATGAATAGTACAGATTCATGACACAAATGTACAAAACCAAATGCAAACTGCAACACGGAAACAGAGCAGTGCAGAGCAACCCAGACTAATATCACACAACAACTATACACATATGCACAAGCAAATAAACAAGTTTGGTCACAACACACTTACATATATGAGCTTCATATCCAAAGCAGACTATACGATGAACATAAATGCAAACTAGACTCAGTATTGAACTGAACATGTCAAGTTAAATGTCAAAGTCAAAGCCAGAGAGTAACACATTATCAAAAAGTTAAGAAGCCGAAGTCATAGAAAAAAGAATGGAACACAAGTTCGAAGAAGTCAAATTTAAATGCCGGAAGTAAATATTTTCACAAAATCAAGTGACCGAAGTCAACATAAATTCAAAGTACCAAAGAACCAAAACCATGGTGGCCAAGGAAGTCGAACAAATCAGAAATCAAAGCCGTGATAACCAAGCGATCAGAAAATATACGAATCGAACCGGTCATGAACAATCATCAACACTCAAGTTAAATCGAACGGCCAAGCATATGAATTGACGAATTCAAATAAATCTACACGAACGAAATTTTATGATTTTGAATCCTGTTTAAAACATAACATCATCGGCATACAGAAACCATCGAGTTCAAGGAAATTTAACCATTAAAGCAAAGAGCATAAAATTACATACCAATCAAATCGAACTCGATCGAGAAGCAGCCATGTGCAAATCAACAAGACGGTCGATCGACAAAGCTAGGAAAGCAAATCACTTATACGATCAATTAACTACAGTCGGCGGCTTCAACAAAGTAAAACCCTAAATTTGAAAATGGAACGAACGAAGAGAACTAGCAATTTTCTCTCAAAGGATACGGCTAAAGGAATAAACGAAAAAGGGGACATTCCTTTCATCACTGTATTTTTAATTTGGGCCAGCTATATTATTTTTTTGGGCGTTTTATTTTTAAAATTAGGGTTTTGATTTTTAAATTTTGTTTTTCTCTTTTAAACATTTGTAAAGTCTAGTCATGTGACAAGGAGACGAACTACGTTGGCGTAGTTCGAGAATTCGCAACCCAGTGGTTGAGTTGTGGCAGGGTTTTGAGCGTAGAGTTAGGTTAGTCGGTAGCTGGTGTCGCGAGTTATGTGTGTAAGCGTCTGGCTACTTAATTTCTAGTAGACCTTGGGGCCAGCACGTAGGCAGGGTTTTCCCGAAGCTGGGTAAATCTGTGTTGTTCTAATTCTGTTTTCATTCTGCTAATATCCATGGTGCTATTATTTCTGCTATATCTGTATTGCGATTGTTTCATATACTTCCACATTAAATTTTTATAATTAATAGTGTCACCTTATTCGTCCCCCATCTAGGGTGAAATCGATCCTACAAGTGGTATTAGAGCTAGGAACAAAAGTCAATTTTTGTTTAAATTTGATTTTTCAAAAACCAATTTTTGTTTTAAAAATTTTGAATTTTTTAAACGAGTTCTTTTAATAATGCTTTCGCTGAGGGACAATCCATAGTTAGACCATCAATGTCCAATGGTGAATACGCTTACTGGAAAAATAGAATGAATTTTGTTCTAAAAACCATTGATGCTGGGAATATTGTTGAGATAGGTTATAGGACACCAACTGTAGTTATAAATAATCAAGAACTAAATAAACCGATGGATCAATGGACAGATCTTGAAAATAGACTACAAAATGCTAAAACTATGAATTCTATTATTTGTTCATTAGATAAAATTGAATTTAATCATGTCTCACATTGTCTAACTACGTAGAAAATATGGCACAAACTTGAAGTGACTCACGAAGGAACATCTCAAGTTAAAGAATCTCGCCTTGCCATGCTTAGTAGTGAATACGAGAACTTCACAATGGCCAAGGAGGAAAATTTCAAAGAGATGTATGGACGACTTTCCAATCTTGTATACAAATCAAAAACTCTCGGAGAATCATACACAAAGTTGAAAATAGTCCGAAAAATCCTCAGAGTCCTTCCATGAAATTTTGAAGCCAAAGTCACCGCTATTCAAGAATCAAAGGATTTGAAACAAATCAAAGTTGAAGAGCTCATCAAAAATCTCATCACTTATGAGCTAGAAATGAAATTCAAGGAAGAGCGTGAAGGAGGTGATACTCAAAAGAAATCGATAGCTCTCAAAGGAACAACTGAAAGTGAAGAAGATGATGATGATGGTGAAGTTGAACTGGCATTATTAATAAAGAGATTCAGAAAGTGGAACTGCAAATATGGAAATCCGACCAAAAATCATCAACTAAAGAGCAGAATCAACAAAGTTCTAGACAACTCATAAAAACAAGAGATCATCCACCACAAGTGTAATAAACCAGGCCATATCAAGCCAAATTGTCCTCAAAATCGAATCAACCAACGAACGAAACAGAAAAGGAGAAGTTTTGCAGCCACTTGGGATGAAAGTGATGAAGATGAAAATGATAGCACTGGCGGTGAGAGTGAAAAAGCAAATCTGTGTCTTTATGGAGAAATAATTGACAGTGATGATGACGAGTCAAGAAAGGTATCAAAACTTACTCATTCAGAATTACTTATATATTTTCACGAAGTAAATGGCTGTTTTGGACGACTTAGGGAGAAATACACTAAAATTGAATCACAAAGAGATACTTCGATAGATTTAAATAAACAACTTGATCAATTAGTTAAAAACTATCAAAGCAAGAGCCATAAGTGTGATAAGTGTCCAACATTCGAAGAAGAAATAAAAAAAACCAGAAATTAAAATTAAATCGCTTGAAAATGAAATTCTGATTATGAAAGAAAGTGAACATACGAGGAGAGAAAATTCTATTTAAAAGTGCACACAATTATTAAATGAAAATGAATCTCTCAAAAACAATTGTCTATGACTTTAGAAAAATTTTCAAAAAGTGAAAGAACGTTAAATATGCTATTAGGGAAACAAACTGTTTATACGGTTAGATAAGGACTTGGGTATAATCACTCAGAACTTGTTAGAAATGAAATTAATCAAGCCAAATCAAAGTGCACGATATGTGAAAGAACTAGAGACAATCAGAATATTTGTTGGTATAGACCTAAACATGTAAAAACCGTTCCAATTTGGGTTCCAAAGGCATAAATATAAAATCTCTCAAAGTCAAACGAATCTAGATCCCGAAAGGAACATATATAAATAGTTTTGGATCTCCACAAACTTATTTTTCAAAATCTGTTGCCATTGACAATCATGGACCTATAAAGACAAATAGGTAGTAGGTGTGGTGGCGGACCAAGGAACAACAACAGTGTTATATGGATTCCGGCTGTTCCAGGCACACAACGGGTAAGAAATCAAAGTTCTTTAGCCTAGTATAAAGGTGGCAGAATCACAATGGGCAACATCGAAATATTATCGGTAAAGGTAAAATAGGTAAACGTACATTTATCTTGAACGATATATTAAATGTGATAATCTGCACCGTAATCTGAATTAAATCAACCAGTTATGTGATAATGAATGTTGATTCTGACTTTTTCAAAATTGTTAGCCAATCATATTTTTATGTCGAGAATACAATTAAGTATTTCTAGAATCTTTGAACTATTTCATATAGATTTGTTTGAACTAATGATGGTGTTTTATTGATTGATGATTACTCATGATATACGTGGATATATTTATTTCGTGATCTGACACTATGTTCACTATTTGTTTATTTACACGGTTTCAATTCAAATTCAAAAAAATTTCTTTTAAAAGTTGTTAAAAATGATTTTAAGGAATTTGTTGCAACTTCACAGTCTAGTCTATAACATCCAACTATTGATAATCTTGGGTCAAAAGGAAATTCGGATGCAGATTATACTGGTAATCTAGTTGATAGAAAAATTACTAGTGGAACAGGTTTTATGTTGAGATATTTAGTAGTTGCATCATTTTTTCAAAGAAAATATCTGCATATTTTTCATTTCAACTAATCTTCAATTAGTAGACATTTTTCTTTTATAAAACCGTTTACAGAAAATAGATTTTGTTGACCTTGTTTCAGATTAGTCTTTTTAGAAAATTTGATTTAATAATTATTTTTGGATTTGATCTTAAATGACTACATTAACTAATCCGACTCCCCACTGATTGTCGAAAAGATAAATAGTGATTGAAAAAGTGACGAGTGTTGATATTAATTATATATTATAACTTGAGACAGTATATTTAGTAAATTTCTTTAGAAATTTAAGCAAGAGTTATAAAAAAAATTTGTTGGTAAAAATTCCATGATCATCTCTAATTCTGTCACATTTCTATCGACCATCACTCATCAAAATCCAATATAGTATGTCGACATGTGGTATTTTAAACGAGAAATCATTCGTTTTTCATATTATTATATTTTTTTAGCAATAAAAACATTCAAAGTATTCACTCTCATTTAAAAGTCCTCATGGTTATGCATGTGTGAATTACTTGGAATTTTTGATTATGCACTTTCATGCTCATTTAAAAGTCTTCATGGTTATGCATGTATGGAACACATATCAAAATTGATCGATTAGATAGACAAGTTGATTCTAATCTTATTTAAAAGTTCTCACGGTTATGCGTGGATAGAAGATACTTGAATTCATTTTTTATATAAAAATTTGGAATACTACTAATCTCATTTAAAAGTCTAACGGTGATGCATGGTTAGTAATATTCAAATTCCTGATATAAATATACCACAAATAGACACATCTATATGGTTTGGCATCGTCCTCTGTCATTCTAAAATGGAATATGTGCCTAATATAGTATTTATGATTTTTGTTTGATTTTTTTTTATTGAAATTTAATATTTACACTCGATTGGTATTAATGTTGTATTAATGTCTATTACTTTATCTCCATTTTTCTAACACTATTGCACTTTTGCTGATAACAAAAGGGGAAGAGAAAATTTAAATTTTCAGCAAATAAAGGTCAAATAGTTTATTTTGTATTTCTATTTGCATCTAGGTTCATTTGCATATTTTTATTTATTTTCATGTACATATGAAGTGGGAGCTTTGTTGTAGAGAGGGAGCATTCAAATAGGAGGAGCAAATAGAGTTCATCAATGATCAAATACATTTATAAAATTCAAAATCTTAAATACACATTTGTTATCATCAAAAGAGGGAGATTGTTGAATATTTAAGTATAAGATTTTTTGTTTGATGATAATATATATATATATATATATATATTCATTTAAATGTATTATCTTATTTTTCACATAATTAAATATTTGCTAAATAAAATAAATAATACAGAATTTAAATTCAAACAGATATTTTATTCAAACAAATATTTTATTATAATTTTGAATAGTTCAAATTTGAGCTTTCTCTCTCTATATATATACAACATTTCAAATTACAATACAATTTGTCACTATACAATTATCATTTACATTTGCACCTCACTACATATCACTTGTTCACTCATATTTATCTTCAACTCTATTCGAGATTGAATCCAACATCTAAGTTACCTGCAAAATACACGCTGACGCAGTAAAATTGAAAAAGAAATATTTTTGCAGTGTAAAATAAAATGTATTTTTGAAAATATTATTTACCTCAGTAATTTGGATTGTTCGTCATCATTTGATTTTGAATTCATCAAACACGAACAACTTGTGACATGTACAGTGTATCACTGTACATGCTACAAGGCCATTCACACCAATATACACTTGACAATACCGAAGGGATAGGTGAGCACATGGTCAAACCCAATCAAAAGCTAGGTTCAACTCAAGTGCAATAAAAATAAAGTCACGACATAAGCACAAGGTCAAAATCGAGGTATAAGCTAGTGTAACAGCCCTAGTTTTTCTGGCAATTTATTTCTTTTTATTTATAAAATCTTGAAATTTAATATAAATTTTAGCTTGATTTAATCATTTTCCAAAATTCTAGGTATAAAATGAAGTTTTGGAATTTTTAACTTTGTTAAAGGACAACGCCAAACGGGAATTTTAATAAAAATAAATTTTGTATATTTTAAATACGAAGAATGTAAACGAATTTAATTTTAAGTTAAGTAATAACTTTTGACAAGTCAGTGTATTTATAGACCGTGAAATTTCGCATTTAAAAGGGCACAAATTTTTAATGGTATAAATAACGTATATAGGAAAACGTATTAATAATAAAAAAAAAATCAACGCATTCAATTTGCTTTAAATTGTCCAATAAAACTTTACCGTTTCTTTATAAATCAATGATGGTCTACGTACAATTTCATTTGGTAAATAGGTATATAATCTGTGATTTCCTTTTTCATTCTCATCAATTAATTCTGCCGTTTCTCCACCTAAGATTTCACATATAATTCATGAACAAAATCAAATAGGATCTTTGGATGGGATAACGTTCCAAATCTAATAATTTGGACCGGACAAATCAACGCAAGTTATTATATAAAAAGAAGGTAACGTTCGAAATTCTTCAAATCGTGCTTCTTTACCGTTCTTTTATCAATCAATGCAAATAATTATTTTCTTCCCATACTCACTCCCGCAATCAACTTTTCTTACCTGGAAAGTTTTCAACGTTCAAAAAATAAAAGAAACCTCCATTTCAGTTCAAAATGGAAATGGTATTGTTTACCGTTTTCTTAATTCCAATCAAAGGTACTTGCCTAAATACCGCAAGTTTATCTCCAAAATTCTAGTGCACGTACGCAAGTAAATGAGAAAAATATAAAGATTTTTACTTGCCGTTTATTCTTCTCTGCATTGATTTCCTTGCCGAAACAAACGGGACTCTTGCCCAAATTTCTATTCATGCCTAAATTATTGCAAGTCGTCTCTTATATAAATCAAACCCACACCACAAAGTTTCACCACCTCAACATTGTCCATTTGCATTTTTCCAGTTGCTTGCGTGAAAAACTTCTTCAGGTAAATGGTCGAACCTTGCTTTCATTTATTTTGTTCTTCTTCTTGTTTCATTTGGTCCGATGTCCACACTAATCGGCTGCTCCACCACCTGTCCTTGCCACATCTCCTTTTTTCCCTCTCTGATCTATTTTGACATACATGTCAGATTGTTGTAGGAAGTCAAGCTTAATATCCTTTTGCACTCTGTAGAAAAATGCATGCGCCCCTGTAGTTGTGGCTACTTGAACTTCTTGCGTGAGTCATTTTTTTTTTAAATATGAATTGTTAAAGTGTGTCATCTTTGAAAAAAAATGGTAACAAACAAAACTAATATCCTTCATTTTGCATACACTCACACGTGCAAAATCACGTTTGTTTCAGCAGATAGGTAGAACTTTTTATTACCTAGATTATTTCCAAAATATACAGTGACTTGTATATTTTGAGTGCATGCTTACGGGGTTTAAAACAGGCAAGGAGACCGTGCCATTTATTTAGATTGTATCACCTTGTTTTGTGAATTCATGCATGAGTCATTTTAATAAAATGTTAACAAAAGAAAAAAAAAGTATATTTTCATTTGCATATCTGGAAGAAGTAAAAAATATATGTGCCTGTAGTTGTGGCCACGTGAATTGCATGAGTGTGGCACTTTGAATATTTAGCAAGCAAAATGGTGTACTTGGCCATAACGTGCACGTGCATGCATTCATTTATATAAAAAAAGCATCAGTGCATGCGTGAGTTGTTCCTAAGTGTTTTTTTCTAAAAAAAAACAACAAAAGAAGAGAAATGCATGTTTTAAAAGATGAGGTAGGAGTGGCTGTGCTATGTTGTGTGTTCAAGCTTTGGAAACCAACATGCTTCACTTTTATGCAACGTGATTATTTATACAGAGAAAGAAAAAAAGAAGAAGATATATTAGTTGCAAATTTCACTGTTATCAATTCTGAAAAATTTTAGTGTACGCCACCTGTTTGTAGAAAGGGAATAACGTATTGTGTCCACCTTTTTCTTTCCAGCTTTTGCCTAAAACTTTCCACTATAATTTTCATGGGTACGTAAATAGTTAAGATTTCACTGCCTGGCCTTGAGAACGTGGGCGAGTCGAGTAGTGGGAGTGGTCGAGTCAAGTCAAATTCTATTCGTTCCAGTTGTTTCGAAAATTTTGCTTTGACCGTAATTTTAAAAGTCGCGTATTTGGTATTTGGATCTTATTATAGATTTGAATCAAGGTGTGGCATCCGCGGAAATCTAATCGTGCCATTTATACGTTCCTTTATCAAGTGGTACAATCGTTTGAATCTGATTTTCTGCAGTTTTAAGGTGAGTATTTCTCACCAGACAAACATACCTATATATCTGTGAATTTATCACAAGTGTAATTGTAAAATTTATTTTATTTAATTTTATCTGCCTGTGATATAAACGTATGATGTTAAACCCCATTATTTATTGACACATCATCAGTTGTTTATTTATTGAAGTATTATTGCAGTTATACTATTTAATGCTTATTTACTGTTAATCACACTGCAAGTTCCCTGTAAATTTGGGATCGTTATAGGCTGAAATGATAGGCCTGAACGATAATTATTTACCCATTTATTTATTTAATTTTTAACTTGGGATTGCGGGTTTGAAATGATAGAACCCGGGTTTTTGTAAATTGCGGATTGAAATGATATATATCCGTATCACTTGACCTAGGCTAGAAAACTATATACAGATCCGTGGTTTATATAATATTTTATGAAATGTTTTAAAAATATTTTAAATAGAAAGTTTATGATATTCTGGCTTAAATGTATTTAAAGGATTTTATGAAATTTATAATGATTTTTGAATGAGTCAAAATGTTAAATAAATGGAAGTTTAAGTAAAATTTTGGAATATAACTTATTCTGAATTTTTGTTAAAAGTGAGATTTTAGTTAAGTAAAATAATTGATAATAAGTTATATTTGGGAATTTAAAATTAATTGTTAAGTTAATAATTTATTTCAACACTTAAATGCTGTCTTTTGTAAATGAACTGTTTTAACCTATGACTTTAGGTAGCATTTTATAAGTGCTACGGAAACTGAATTTTGATTGTTTTAATAAAAGAATTTAATGGAAATAATCTTTGGGAAAAAGCTTAAATTTTGGAATTTAATATGTAATTAATAAAAATAAGGAATTGACTTTAAATGGTTTTAAATGGAAGAATTTAACTTTTAAATGTGAGTTGAAAGGCAATTAATTCCTAAATAAATTGAATAGATTTAAATGGTATTTTATAAAAATGACTGATGTTTAAAAATGATATTATGATATTGAAGGTATTTGAAATTTATTTTTATTTTTAAAGTATAAATACCATTTTTAAAAGTTGTAACCACGGGTTAAAATAACATTTGGTTGTTAAAGAGAACGGGATCGGATATCTGGCATACTCTCTGTCGATACCGAAAACCAATTTGACAACCGTGTACGCGGTGGAGATTCCAGAATGAAGTAGGATGGTGATGACGTTTTCTTTAAGGTAAATAAGTGGACCCGACTCCCGTGAGTTGGCATAAGGTGGCTAAAACAGGAGCGATTCTCGGATTAATGAGGTAGCACCTCTGATCGGACGCACTTCTTCGTATGCCATTCTATTACTCTTGTGATTGTTTTGGTGCGCACCTTTGATTCGGGAGTGTTGTTCGAGGTGGGCGGCAGCTGCGCGCTTCCATCGGTCCGGATAGCAATTGGTATATCTACCCTGGCATTGCCTAGTTGTGCCGTGTCACCTACCATAGCGAGCCTTGTACGAGTTTGGTTTTCTCCCGTAGCCCGTGTGGTATCCTCTGGTGGCTTCCCGATCAAGAGGGACTATGATATTGGATGGACTACTGGGACTATTATGTGGTAAGGGCTATATGGGTAACCCCTTAACGCTATTTAAAAGTGAGTTTATTTTACTAATAGACATTATTATAATAGCGAATATTATTACATAGTAAATAGTTTAACAGATCCTTAGAGGATGGGTGATCCCAAGCATCCTTTAAGTTACTTGCTCTATATTACAGTACACTTGAATTAGCTTACACTATATAAGTATGTATGTCCCGACTCGAGTGTTTATGTTTTATTTTACGCTCGGGTCAGCCTGAGTTGCAGTTCAGCTTTCATTCCGGAGATAGGATTTCTGTAGATCTTTCAAGCTGCTGGCAAACTTTCAGTCTGTTATCTTATTTATGTAATCAAGACTATGGGATATTTGGATTTTTCTTTTGATGATTTAAATTATATTTGAGATTAAAGACTATGTAATTTTTATTTGTTTGAGACTATTTATAGTGGCTTCATGAACCACTAAGTATTTTAAATTCCGCTGCGAGTTTCTGATATCTATGTCTGTGACTCTGTGATTTGATTTCATTTGCTCCTAATTTATTTACAATCTATTGTATTGAACTATTCAAGCTTGGCATAATTTAAATTTTTGTCGAATTTGAATGGTACAAAATAGTGGGTCGTTACAGTTGGTATCAGAGCCAGGTTTAACCATAGCCTAAGGAGCAAAAAAACTCATTAGAGATAGGGTAGCAATACCCTAGAATGAGTGAAGTCAAATTCTAGAATCCTTTCCTTGTGAGAGAGCGTATTTTAAAGTATAAAATGATTTTCAAAAAGGTTTCAAAGAAGTATTTTTATATAAAACCTTCCTGTTTTAAAAATAAAATTTTCCAACTATTTCTTTCCTTTTCTCCATCTTATAATTAGAGCCTTTGTTAAGTGCTTGTTCAAGTTAAATTTTATCTTATCACTGGAATATCTTGACATCAATATTTTTCCTCTGTTCTTAAATTCATTCTTGATGTCTCAGGATGAATCGAGGAAATATTAGAGGTAGGGGACGAGCTGACGCCCCAGCTCCTCCACCCGCAGCCCCTGTTAGATTTACAAAGCTTTGCAAAGATTATACTGAGCTTGGTGGCACTAAGTTCACGGGTTCTGAATCCATAATAGAAGCTCAACAATGGTTGCGAGACTTGGAGAGAATCTTCTCCTGTCTCGAAATCACAAATGCCCAACAGAGGCAATTGGCGGCCTGGCAGATGAAGGGAGCCGCTTTGAATTGGTGGCTATCAGTCATTGCTCACACTAATGAGGCTGACATCACCTGGGAGCAATTTAGGGAGGCCTTTCTTGTCAAATGGATGCCCGAGGCGGGCAAGTCTCAGCTATATCGAGACTTTATGGATTTGAAACAGGGCGATATGTCCTTCACGGAATACGAGAGAAAATTTAATGAGCTCTCGCAGTATGGCCTGAATTTGATAGACACTCCGCTTAAGAAGAACGAGAAATTTATTGCTGGTGCTCGCCCCGAGTTTTACGATCGGCTTATTACCCACGTGCATGGGACATTCACCGCTTTGATGGACATGGCTCTCCGGTATGAGAACCCTACCTCTAGGGCCACTCCAGCTGCCCAATCTGCACCGTCTCAGTCTTCTGGAAATTCTAAGAAAAGGAAGTCAAATTTCTATGGTCATAAGAGGAACAGGACTCAAGGGCTGGGATCATCATCTTCTGCACCTGCGAGGCCAACTGTAGATCTTTCTACCATCACCTGCCATAAATGCCATCAGAAGGGGCACTACGCAAATAGATGTCCTACTTTGGGTGCCGCTATTCCACCTCCTTCTCAGTTGGCTAGGCGAGACCTCTGCCACATCTGCCTTCAGCCGAGACACTTCAAGAAGGACTGCCCCACTCAAAAGAAGGGCAAGGCATCAGGAATCTTTGCGGTGACTTCTGCATCCTCTCTACCCCACAGCCTGCACCTGCACCCGCTCCAGCTCCGAACGACTCTCAAGGTACACTTCAAGGTTCTTTTACTTTGTTTAAATCTCCTGTTCGCATTTTATTCGATACCGGAGCTTCCCATAGTTTCATCTCGTCGGATATCTGTAATAAATTTGAGCATCTCCTTTCTCCTGAATTTTCTTCTGTACCTTTATGTGTTTCAAACCCCATCGGTGGCCCTACGAACCTTAGTAAAGTTTGTAGGGATGTGAAGCTCCTCCATTTCCAGCAGTGTTTCACTGGTGACTTCTATGTTTTGGGATTTGACGCTTTCGATCTTTTGCTTGGAGGTGATTGGTTAGATAGGCATGATGTAGATATCTCTTGTAGCTCTCGACCGGTTGCCCTCAAAGATGATTTTGGAAATTCTCTAAAGATCCAGTGTAGTTTACCTCAAGAATTCGCTGGTAGCTTCATCTATTCTCTCGACACTTTCCCTGATGATATCCATTCGACCCCTGTAGTCAAACTATTTCCCGACGTATTTGGTGAAGTCATCTCTCTACCTCCGAAGCGGGAAATTGATTACCGGATCGATCTCATTCCTGGAGCACGACCTGTAGTTCTTCCACCCAGAAGAACGGCACCCCGGGAGAAGGTGGAATTAAGGAATCAGATTCAAGACTTATCCTCAAAAGGTCTGATCAGACCTAGTTTCTAAGAATGGGGAGCAGCCGTAGTTTTCGTCACAAAATCTGATGGTTCCCTCCGGATGTGTGTTGATTATAGGGAACTGAACAAGCTCACTATGAAAAACAGATATCCTATGCCCCACATCAATGATATGTTCGATCAACTTTATGGAGCAACTGTTTTCTCTCAACTTGATTTAGCCACAGGCTTCCACCAGCTTAGAGTTGCTGAGGAGAGCATACCCAAAACTGCTTTCCGTACTAAGAACGGGTTCTTTGAGTGGCTTGTTATGCCTTTTGGCCTGACCAACGCCCCTGCTTTCTTCGTCGACTTGATGAATCGTGTTTTTCGCGATGTGCTCAATAAATTTGTTCTTGTCTTTATTGATGACATCCTTGTCTTCTCCAAAACAAGGGATGAGCATGGGTCGCACTTGAAGTATGTTTTAGAGACTCTCCGAAATCACCAATTAAAGGCTAAATTCTCTAAGTGTCATTTTTGGGAAGAAGAAGTCCGATTCCTCGGTCATATTGTCTCTAGTGAAGGAGTTTCTGTTGATCCGGTCAAGATCGCTGCGATCAAAGATTGGGAAGAACCTAAGACTCCTACGGATAGTCGCAGTTTTCTGGGCCTTGCCGGTTACTATCGGAGGTTCATTGAGAACTTTGCTCGGATTTCTGCACCTTTAACTGCTCTGACTCGAAAGAATGCTAAGTTTATATGGAGCAATAAGTGTAAATCTGCATTCAAAGAGTTAAAGGATAAGCTGACTTCCGCGCCAGTGCTTACCGTCCCGAATGGAAATGAGAGACTAACGGTTTTCACCGATGCTTGTCGCGAGGGTTTGGGAGCAGTATTAATGCAAGATGGGAAGGTAATTGCATATGCTAGTCGGCAGTTAAAGACCCATGAGGCTAATTATGCTGCTCACGATTTAGAATTGCTGGTTGTTGTCTTTGCTCTGAAGCTGTGGAGACATCATCTCTTGGGAGCTAAGTTTGATCACTTCACCGATCATCAGTCTTTGAAATATATCTTCACCCAGAAGGATTTGAATCAGAGACAAGTTCGGTGGCTCGAGTTTCTAGCTTCTTACGATCTTGACATCAACTATACCCCGGGGAAAGCAAATGTAGTGGCCAATGCGCTGAGTAGGAAGAAGTCTTTGTTGTGCCAGCTTTTTGTTTCTTCTCCTCTTTTGGATCGTATCATGGATAACCAGGATAAGGATGAGATGCTTAGGCGTATGAAGGGAAGTGTTCTTAACAGGATTGTTGGTAGTATTCTTGACGGTAGTGGAGCTCAGATTGATGATAAAGGGATTTTAAGGATCAATAATCGGATTTGTGTCCCGAATGTTGATGGTTTGAGGCAGGAGTTACTTCGGGAACACCACAAATCCCGACTTTCTATCCATCCTGGCATAGCGAAGATGTATCAGGATTTAAAGAAACTTTACTGGTGGAAGGGTATGAAGCGCGATGTCTCTATCTTTGTGAGTAGGTGTGCGACTTGTCAGCAAGTCAAGGCGGATCATCAGAAGACACCAGGATTGTTGCAGCCTTTGGAGATTCCAAATTGGAAGTGGGAGCAAGTTTCTATGGATTTCATCGATGGTTTACCTAGATCTAGGAGGGGAAATGAAAGCATCTGGGTTATTATGGATAGACTGACTAAGTCCGCTCACTTTATTCCAGTCAGGTCTACCCGTACGGCTTCGAGCTTATCTGAGATTTATATGAGGGCAATTGTTCGTCTCCATGGCGTTCCCCTTAGCATAGTTTGTGATCGAGACCCTATCTTCACTAGTCAATTTTGGAAAGCATTCCAAGAAATCCTTAGGTACTCGTTTGAATCTGAGCACTGCTTACCACCCACAAACTGACGGTCAAACTGAAAGGGTAAATCAGATTCTAGAGGATCTTCTTCGTGCTTGCATCTTGGATTATGGAGGATCTTGGAAAGATCATCTCCATCTTGTGGAATTCACCTATAATAATAGTTATCAGGTATAAATTCCCATCCTCTGTTCTTATCTTATCTTATTCCCTATCTATCTCATTCTATCTTTTCAGGCTAGTATTAAGATATCCCCATTTGCTGCTCTGTATGGGAGACCGTGTAGATCTCCGTCTTGCTAGATTGAATCCGGTAATCGCTTAGTTCTTGGGCCCGAAATGATTTTGGAAGCTTCGGAGAAAGTGGAGGAGATTAAGAGAAGGTTAAAGATTGCTCAGGATAGACAGAAGAAGTACGCGGATCGTCGTAGAAGAAGCTTGGAGTTTGCTGTTGGTGATTTGGTTTTTCTGAAGGTTTCCCTTTAAGAAATGTGGTTCGGTTTGGGCGTAGAGGAAAGCTGGCCCCTAGGTTCATTGGTCCATTCCGTATTTTGGAAAGGGTTGGATCTCTTGCTTATCGACTGGATCTACCCGAGAAATTCGCTGGAATACACAATGTGTTCCATGTATCCCACCTTCGTCGCTGTCTTCACGATCCATCTCTCATTATCCAGCCTACTGCTCTTGATGGTTTGGATATCGAGCCTGACTTAAATATTGAAAGGAAGCTGCTTCGTATCATCGATCGAGGTAAGAAACAGCTAAGGAGAAAATCTGTCCGACTGGTCAAAGTGCAATGGAGCACTGATGAACGGGATTGCACATGGGAGACGGAAGAGAACATTCGTGCTTCGAATCCGGAATTATTCATTTAAGGTAATTTGCTTTGTTATCTTATCTTCCTTTGTTGTCCTTCTTTCGTTACTTTTCGAGGACGAAAAGTTCTGAGTGAGGGAGAGTGTAACAGCCCTAGTTTTTCTGGCAATTTATTTCTTTTTATTTATAAAACCTTGAAATTTAATATAAATTTTAACTTGATTTAATCATTTCCCAAAATTCTAGGTATAAAATGAAGTTTTGAAATTTTTAACTTTGTTAAAGGACAACTCCAAACGGGAATTTTAATAAAAATGAATTTTGTATATTTTAAATACGAAGAATGTAAACGAATTTAATTTTAAGTTAAGTAATAACTTTTGATAAGTCAGTGTATTTATAGACCGTGAAATTTCGCATTTAAAAGGGCACAAATTTTTAATGGTATAAATAACGTATATAGAAAAACGTATCAATAATAATAAAAAATAATCAACGCATTCAATTTGCTTTAAATTGTCCAATAAAACTTTATCGTTTGTTTATAAATCAATGATGGTCTACGTACAATTTCATTTGGTATAATCTGTGATTTCCTTTTTCATTCTTAGCAATTAATTCTGCCGTTTCTCCACCTAAGATTTCGCATATAATTCACGAAAAAAATCAAATAGGATCTTTGGATGGGATAACGTTCCAAATCTAATAATTTGGACCGGACAAATCAACGCAAGTTATTATATAAAAAGAAGGTAACGTTCGAAATTCTTCAAATCGTGCTTCCTTACCGTTCTTTTACCAATCAATGCAAATAATTATTTTCTTCCCATACTCACTCCCGCAATCAACTTTTCTTACCTGGAAAGTTTTCAACGTTCAAAAAATAAAAGAAACCTCCATTTCAGTTCAAAATGGAAATGGTATTGTTTACCGTTTTCTTAATTTCAATCGAAGGAATTAAATACTTGCCTAAATACCGCAAGTTTATCTCCAAAATTCTAGTGCACGTACGCAAGTAAATGAGAAAAAAATATAAATATTTTTACTTGCCGTTTATTCTTCTCTGCATTGATTTCCTTGCCGAAACAAACGGGACTCTTGCCCAAATTTCTATTCATGCCTAAATTATCGCAACTCGTCTCTTATATAAATCAAACCCACACCACAAAGTTTCACCACCTCTCCATTTGCATTGTTCCAGTTGCTTGCGTGAAAAACTTCTTCAGGTAAATGGCCGAACCTTGCTTTCATTTATTTTGTTCTTCTTCTTGTTTCATTTGGTCCGATGTCCACACTAATCGGCTGCTCCACCACCTGTCCTTGCCACATCTCCTTTTTTCCCTCTCTGATCTATTTTGACATACATGTCAGATTGTTGTAGGAAGTCAAGCTTAATATCCTTTTGCACTCTGCAGAAAAATGCATGCGCCCCTTTAGTTGTGGCCACTTGAACTTCATGCGCCCCTGTAGTTAATTCCTAAATAAATTGAATAGATTTAAATGGTATTTTATAAAAATGACTGATGTTTAAAAATGATATTATGATATTGAAGGTATTTGAAATTTATTTTGATTTTTAAAGTATAAATACCATTTTTAAAAGTTGTAACCACGGGTTAAAATAACGTTTGGTTGTTAAAGAGACCGGGATCGGATATCTGGCATACTCTCTGTCGATACCGAAAACCACTTTGACAACCGTGTATGCGGTGGAGATTCCAGAATGAAGTAGGATGGTGGTGACGTTTTCTTTAAGGTAAATACGTGGATCCGACTCCCGTGAGTTGGCATAAGGTGGCTAAAACAAGAGCGATTCTCGGATTAATGAGGTAGCACCTCTGATCGGACGCACTTCTTCGTATGCCATTCTATTAGTCTTGTGATTGTTTTGGTGCGCATCTTTGATTTGGGAGTGTTGTTCGAGGTGGGCGGCAGCTGCGCGCTGCGCGTTTCCATCGGTCCGGATAGCAATTGGTATATCTACCCTGGCATTGCCTAGTTGTGCCGTGTCACCTACCATAGCGAGCCTTGTACGAGTTTGTTTTTCTCCCGTAGCCCGTGTGGTATCCTCTGGTGGCTTTCCGATCAGGAGGGACTATGATATTGGATGGAGTACTGGGACTATTATGTGGTAAGGGCTATATGGGTAACCCCTTAACGCTATTTAAAAGTAAGTTTATTTTACTAATAGACATTATTATAATAGCGAATATTATTACATAGTAAATAGTTTAACGGATCCTTTGAGGATGGGTGGTCCCAAGCATCCTTTCAGTTACTTGCTCTATATTACAGTACACTTGAATTAGCTTACACTATATAAGTATGTATGTCCTGACTCGAGTGTTTATGTTTTATTTTACGCTCGGGTCAGCCTGAGTTGCAGTTCAGCTTTCATTCCGGAGATAGGATTTCTATAGATCTTTCAAGCTGCTGGAAAACTTTCAGTCCGTTATCTTATTTATGTAATCAAGACTATGGGATATTTGGATTTTTCTTTTGATGATTTAAACTATATTTGAGATTAAAGACTGTAATTTTTATTTGTTTGAGACTATTTATAGTGGCTTCACGAACCACTAAGTATTTTAAATTCCGCTGTGAGTTTCTGATATCCGTGTCTGTGATTCTGTGATTTGATTTCATTTGCTCCTAATTTATTTACAATCTATTGTTTTGAACTATTCAAGCTTGACATAATTTAAATTTTCGTCGAATTTGAATGGTACAAAATAGTGGGTCGTTACAGCTGGATTTAACTCAGGTGCAATATGAAAAACAAATCCAGATGGAAGTGTACACATGAAGCCAGCAACAACAGAGGATAGACAATCCAACCAAACTAATGTACACGTGACTCAAGACTGCAAATACCAACGCATTGCATATATATTGGCAGTGATGAACACACAAATTCTAGTTACAACATGAACTGGCTTGAAAATCAGATTCAAAGGAAATCCCAAAGGCACTCAAAAGCAACCAAGGCATGAATGTAGACAATAACTATACATAAAGACAACGTAACATCTTGCAGCATTTTCAAATCAGGCGAACAATGCAATCAACTGAAGTGAAGATCAACAGTAAGTGTCAACCAGGCAGCAAACAAGAACAAAACAATAACCTCAATGCTGACATAACAACATGAATACATATACACGTGCATCTAACCAAACCAGGTAGGATACAAGTGTAGTCTGAATAGTTCAGTGCACAAAGAGAATAAAGGATATACATGCATGTATACCAATCCTGGCACAATCTTGAACTCGGAAGAAATGGTTTTCAAATCAATGCAGCAGACTCGAATATCAATGTCACCAGTGAAACAAACATCATATGTACATGTGTACTCGAGGCAATCAGACAATATGCAAACAAAGCATGAAGGTTCAACTCAATCAACATCATCAGGGATGAAACACAACCTATACCAGACTACATTGAAACAAAGACCACATACAACACAACAGTATGCAAGTGAGGCTACAAACTGGATTCAGGTAAAATACAGTGACTTCAATCTCTACAATGAATGAAACAGTAGCTCGAATGAACAGTACAAAATCATGACAAAAATGTACAAAACCAAATGCAAACTGCAACACGGCAGTGGACAGAGCAGTGTAGAGCAACCCAGACTAATATCACACAACAACTATATACATATGCACAAGCAGATAAATAAGTTTAGTCACAAGACACTTACATATATGAGCTTCATATCCAAAGCAGACTACATGATGAACACAAATGCCAAACCAAACTCATTATCGAACTGAACATGTCAAGTTATTGTCACAGTCAAAGCCAGAGAGTAACACATTATCAAAAAGTTAAGAAGCCGAAGTCATAGAAAAAAGAATTGAACACAAGTTCGAACAAGTCAAGTTTAAATGCCGGAAGTAAATATTTTCACAAAATCAAGTGACCGAAGTCAAATAAATTCAAAGTACCAAAGAATCAAAACCGTGGTGGCCAAGGAAGTCGAACAAATCATAAATCAAAGCCATGATAACCAAGTAATCATGAAATATACGAATTGAACCGGTCAGGAACCATCACCAACACTGAAGTTAAATCGAACGACCAAGCATATGAATTGACGAATTCAAA
This sequence comes from Allium cepa, assembly GCA_030765085.1. Classification (NCBI taxonomy): domain Eukaryota; kingdom Viridiplantae; phylum Streptophyta; class Magnoliopsida; order Asparagales; family Amaryllidaceae; genus Allium; species Allium cepa. Next base: position 518,061,397 of record CM060938.1, read on the forward strand.
TATATCTATACGAATGAAATTTTAGGATTTTGAATCCTATTTAAACCATAAAATCATCGGCATATAGAAATCATCGAGTTCAAGGAAATTTAACTAGTAAAGCAAAGAGCATAAAATTACATACCGATCAAAATCGAACTCGATCGAGAAGCGGCCGTGTGCAAATCAACAAGACGTTCGATCGACAAAGCTAGGAAAGCGAAATCACTTATTCGATCAATTAACTAAAGTCGGCGGCTTCAACAAAGTAAAACCCTAAATCTGAATAAGGAACGAATGACGAGAACCAGCTATTTTTTCTCAAACGATACGGCCGAAGAAATAAAAGAAAAGGGGGACATTCCTTTCATCACTGTATTTTTAATTTGGGCTAGCTATATTATTTTTTGGGCTTTTTATTTTTAAGATTAGGATTTTGGTTTTTAAATTTTGTTTTTCTCTTTTAAACATTTGTAAAGTCTAGTCGTGTGATAAGGGGACGAACTACGGTGGTGTAGTTCAAAAATTCGCAACTCAGTGGCTGAGTTATGGCAGAGTTTTGAGCATAGAGTTAGGTTAGTCGATAGCGGGTGTCGCGAGTTTACATATGAAAGCGTCTGACTACTTAATTTCTAGTAGTAAGTATACATAATTGCTGGTAGCCTTTAGGTCAAGGGCAGACTTCTGTTGTGTAACTCTATTGACCTCGCATCCTAACCCACTAAACCAAACCAATTACCCAAAGCCTAAGTGTTGGGTTGGGCCCATTAATTCACGCTCGTTCTAAACGTATAATTGAGGCTATATAATTTCCTATTATGAAAATTATATTGCCTTCTACCTGTATTTAATAGCATTAACACTTACTTGTTCGCTGCATAATTATTCATATTTTATATGCTTAGTCTTTGGATTCCTCGATTCCTTCTTATGTCTAATAAACATCAATTTTCTATAAGAATTAGTCATTAATGTCAAAACTGGGCAATCTCCAATGATATTTATTTACCCTTTTCAAAATCTACTTATTATTCCTATTTAATTTCCCCATAATGCCATATTAAATTCTCTAATAATCCCCCATTTAATTCCTTTAGCTCTCTATTAACTACAAATTTATTGCCCATTAAGTTTGTAATTATTGTCCACAAATTTTGGAATTACGATCCCTTCCTTTTTCAACTTCCTATCCCTATAATTACTATGCTATTAACAACTAAACATCTTAATTATAACTAGTGCGAATATTGACGTATAATAAACTGTAAATATTTTTTTTAATCGAGTAAGCACGTTAGACATGTATGTGTATATATTCCTATTCCTAACACATTAATTCCCGTGCTTAGGAAATCCAAAACATTAATTTCCATACTTTAATTTATTAGAGCTAACCTTTCCAAAAAGGATTATTGTTATAATTTTTTATAAACTACTCAAAAATGAGACTTTTGCTCCATTTGAAATTTACTAGGAATTATCTTTTTTCTTTTATTGAAATAGACAGTGCAAACTATGGAGAAAAATATACATAATTTACACATCTCTTTCATTTTTGGTATATTGCTTGTTAATTCAAATGATGCATTTTTATACATATTTTTGGAATTTGATAATTTATGGAAATTGCACGAAAATAGATATAATTAAATTATACCCCTCTCACAATAAATTAAAACGTAAAAATTCATATTTCAAGTCAACTAGGGCAACCTAATTTACAATCGAATTATAAATCTGAAATAAACATTACAACTTTACAAGCTTTCTACAATAATAAATATTTGGGGCCGATTTCAAATTTCCAAATTTGGTTGAACGTATTATTCCAATTTCCTAAAATACAGAGTATATGGGCAAGGTTTCAACTAAATACGCTCGTTAAAGCTTACAACTCAATAGATCTAACATAGGCGTAGTAATTAAACAAAACTCAATGATATAAATTTCAAATTTATAAATACATTATACAATTTTCCACTCACCTTTCAAGCTTTTCAAATCTCCCAAATCTAAATCCATTCCTTTGCTTGACTCCTTTTCCATTCTAATCTAAAAGATTAGAATATGTATAACAAGGTATGTACATACTATTAGAATTACTCATTTGAGAAGGGATCTGGGGTTAATGGGAATATAGATTTATAATTATATAATTTTACCTTTTTCTACAGCATCGATTCGCTCATTGTCTTCTTCGTTTTTATTTTCTACCCTTCTCCAATTATGTATATATATATATATATATATAATATTTAATATAAATAGTGAAGAAGGGGAAATGACAGAGCTTCGCTTCTTTGATTATAAAATATAAGAAGAAAAGTGAAGGGTTAGACCTATATTTATAGGCGCTCGAATCAATCGTATCTGTTAGATTAAAGTAATTAAATCTGCACCACTTGGTTAAGGTTCAAAACCTAGCAGCCACTTGACGACCGGTCGATCGCTCCACTGTAGGCGGTTGACCACTAGCGGTTGGCCGACCAAAGGAGGGGTTCGGTCGATGGTGTCCCGCATTTATTATTATTTATTTCTTTTTTCGATTTTTCAACTATTTTTTATTCGAAAACTTCAAACATTAATAACATTTTAGTTTGAACTTCGATTGTGAAACTTGAAATGTGAAAGTTGTTAAGAAAATCTCCATGAACACAATGGTGCAAGTTTCATGGCCAAATACTGATGTTTGCTCAAATTCTGTTTTTAGAGCCTTATTGATTATTATTAATTTTAGGGGTGTTACATAAATTCCCTAAGGGTTGAATCATGTAATATAGCGCGCAACTAATCTAAACTATCTAACATTAGTGTACAACCAATTTTGCAACCAAATGTATATAAGCGCATACTGTATCACAATATATAAGACATGCATGCAGACTAAATCGGTACCTTTTATATGAATGCATTCTTTTAAAAACATTTTAAAAATATGATACAAATAACCTATATATACTGGCAGTTCTATATGTATGCAAGTTTTCAAAAATCAAAAATCCTTTTGCATACAATAATTTCTACACTCCTACGGTTTAAAGGAATTGCAGAAGCAGTCCGCTTCATCCCTAACCGACTTTTAAAGGGCAAACGACATTATGAGAGTGTAGGAAGTAGACATCTCCAACAACGACGATGGAGGTATTTATACGAACGAGACTGGCCACAGAAAGGATAATCATTGAAAGAATGGTCAGCAGGAAATTAACAAAAAGCGCTCTAATGATGGAGTGCATTTCAAACCTAGATACACTAATTATATAACCTTGAACCATGACATGAAAACTATCTATCTTGCACACACGACGGTGTCGCATTTCAATGGCTTACTCCCTCCCAGCTAAGGAGAAGCGAGGAGGTCAAGGGAAATGGTAAATACCACGAGTTTCATAGTTCAATGATCATTTGACCAATGAGTATTGGCACCTCAAGGATGAGATTGAGCGGCTAATTCATGAGAGAGTGTTGGTTCAATATGTTAGGCAATAAGTGGAAAAGCATATTGCCCAACAAAATCCATCTGCTTCACCTCAGCTGCCAGATGAGAACTATGTAGGCGCAATCAATACCCATATCCTATCAATATATAGTTGTCTGCATGTGGCAAGCAACAACCGAAGGGCTCTGGCCTGCTATGGGAGGGAGCTATCAGATCATGTTTACTAAGCAGACTTTTGGGCCGAAAGGGCCCTTAGGTTGAAGCAGACTCCACCAATACTGCGTTCACCGTGGAGGACAAGAGAGGGGTCGGTTTCCTCCATCACGACCCCATGGTTGTTTTAGTTAGCATGGCCAATACAAAAGTCCGTTGGGTCTTTATTAATAGGACATCTCCGTTAATGTAATGTTCAAATATATTTTCGATAGAATGAAGCTTCTTACCTTTACCTTACTTCCTATGCATTACCCATTTACGGGTTCACGAGCATTGGCATAGTACCCATGGGGTTACTTCTTATGTGGTTAATTTCGATGAGGAGCTATTGATGGAAAAGATCATAGTTCAATTCGTTGTGGTGGACCGTCTTCCCGCATACAATATTCTAATAGGAATGTCAACTTTGGCAGACATGGATGCGATAGTAGCCTACCAATGTCTGACCATGAAATTCCTAACCGAGGGAGGAATAGGATATATCCAAGGCAACCAGCAAACCTCCATTGATTGTTATAGCACCTCCTTATAACAAGCGAAGAAGGTAGTACTTATGTTATAGCAGTAAGTGGAAACCCTTAGTGGTGGCATGCCTAAGAGAATGTGTGAGTAGCTCGTTTCTCTTAATTGGGTCGGGGTTACCATGATTAACGTTGGTATCTTTCCTTGGCCATTCAAAATCACGACTACTTTGTGGTTGGAAATAATCTTTCCTTGGCCATTCCAAGCAAAACTAAAGATCTCATCACTACATGAAATGAACAGGTTAACCCCTGGTGGCATATATATGGGAACAGAATACACTACCACTCCTTCCCTTTCAGCACCGAAGGACCCGTTTGTGGGAATATGATGCATCACTGGCATTTTGATAGTAACACAGATATCCGTGCCAGCCGAGGATATTATTGAATGCATGATATAGACATCGGACTAGTGTGACTTGGAGGAGAGTATTGAAGATGATGATAATGATCCGCTTGATCCCCGGATGTGGATTCCAGCCTAATGTAGGCCGACTACATTGCTCGAAGTGGTATCATTTGACATTGATGACCCTAGCAAGGTGTCTGTATAGGCGAAGATTTTAGCCCGGTAGTAAGAGAAGAATTGATTTGTTTCCTAAGGGAGAGAAAGGAAGTGTTTGCTTTAAGGCATGCCGATATGACAAGCATCGACCCTTCAATTATATACCACGTCCTCAACATTGACCCGGCTGCATTGACGAACCTATCAAGGTTGTCTATGTAGGCAAATATTTTAGCCTGGAAGTAAGAGAAGAATTGATTTGTTTCCTAAGGGAGAGAAAGGAAGTGTTTTCTTGGAGGCATGCCGATATGATAGGCATCAACCCTTCAATTATATACCACGTCCTCAACATTGACCCGACCGCTCACACCATTTGACGGTAGGGGCAATCACTTAACCTCGAGTGATATAAAGCATTAAAGGAGGAAGTGGAGAAACTTTTCACAAACGGTTTTTTGTGTGTGGCAACATATCCTGTCTGTGTAGTCAATTCGATGCTCGTTCATAAACCTAATGGTGCCTGGAGGTCTTATATGGACTAGGTCTAAATCAAGGGGTTAGACATGTACAGATGTAAAGTAAATGCAGGGAATGATAATGATAACAACATTGCATCAACACATCTCTAATATGGAGACATTAATCAAAGAATGCTAAAAATGTCACCATCTATATAAAATCACATCAATCATGAAGTCATAAGGTCAACAAAAAATGGGTGAGTCATCCAGATCTATTATTATCTTCAAAATATAGAAATCATTGATAAATGAGATATCCTCAAGTATAGTTGGGCTAGCACACAACAATGCCTAAATATATCTCTCAATCTCAATAATAAGAACAGCATTATCAACATACAGGATAGACTACCAATCAATATTATAAAAGATATGAGAATCCACTACATATTATACATTTATCATAGGTATAACCTCATCTCTTCATATAGAATAATTTAGACAAAATCATGATGAGAGAATGATCGTACGATAGATACAATTTCCTAAGTACAGTCACATCTAAACTAAGTAAGGTATATAAATGGAATATGCCAATTTACCACTCTGTTAGAACCAGAAGGGAGACTGATGGCATAAAGCCTGCTCTAGAGTCACACCGACTCTATAGTCTTCGGTTAACTTAATGGTCATCGAGACATGTATCCACCAACGTGCTTGTCATTGCGAGGACTCTCTATCATGACCCTGCGTTTTCTTCTATAGGTAACAGACTGCTAGCCTAGGTGACATAGGGACGATTTCTCATGACAATAACACAATGATGATAATATAGGGTGTCACAAATTTAGGGCTTGGCCCTACGATCACGCCGCCAGGGTGGATTCTAGCTATCCAGTCCTCTCCAATACCAATAAAAGGAGTACATCGTGATAGTAACAAATAGTACCAATAAATATAGGCATAAAGCCTTGCTCATCACTAGCCACGAATCCATATTAATTAAATATAGGTAATGAGTATTACTCATCGCAATAAGCATCAACTCACACTCATATCACTTATAACGTCCTGCCTTTTTGACCCTCAAAAGTTGATACTAATACATCCATGGTATTCACATGCCGACTTCTGAGGGTGGAAAAGGTGGATCATTACAGTTTGTATCAGAGCCAAGTTTACAACCTTCTCATCATATAAGGATGATAAATAATCTGTAGAGCATACCTCGGAATTTGGTGTCAAGTATAAGATGAGGTATCTTCCATGTTATTAATTAATCATGACCTATTTATCAAAATTAATCCTCTCATACTTACCACGTTTCTGACATTTCGACTTCCCTATCCCTCGTTCAGAATCAAAGTCAGGTAATTCAAAGCACTAGTTCCTCCTAGTCTTACCTTATTCAAACACTTTGATTCTGGATATTACAAATAAGGAAAGTTTACTACTCAGCTTTTAGTACTAAATACAAGATGACTTACTTTCCATAGACGTGTCATAGCACTACTTTATTATATTTGTTTTGTGTTACTTAATGGCACCGAAAAAGAATTCCCTTGCATAAAATAAAGTCTTTTTAAAACAATCTGAAAACTAATTCCATAAACTTATTTCTAGTCTTTGATTTCAAACTAGTACATTTCGTTGGTTAGAAATAAAACCGTTTAAGTTGGGGTATTATTACCTCTCAAACCTTGACTTGACATTTAATTCCAATTTTCCAAATAGAAGCAAGTTTCCATACCTCGAAGTCTAGAAATTAAAATAGGATCTGAGATTTCCAGTGCACTTGCTATTAAAAACAATTATCAAAATCACATATTTAAAATAAGGTTTGATTTAAAAGGCAACATCTTTCCTCTGTAAAAGTAAACTACTTTAATTGATGAATTCCAAATAACTTAAACATCTTCCCTTTATAAAAGTAAACAACATGTTTAATAATAACAAAGTGTTATAAATTAACATCCTTTCCAATTTTTCCGAAATCATTTACTATAACAAAAATGTTATAGTCCATAATCTCTTCCCTTTTCTTGAAAACATTTATTATAACAATATTGTCGTAATCCATGATTCCTTTCTCCTTTAAAATTACTTATAAAACTCTTTAAAACAAATTTGAACTTGTATTTAAAACATCCCTTTAAGATGACCTATTTTTAAACAAAACATGACTTTTAAAACATAGCGGTTTTCTTTATAATACTTAAGCCTCTTGCTTAAATAACGAAATATATATATATATTATATATATAACTTCAAATTTTATTTTTAAAATACTTATAACTATATTTGAAAAGACTTCTCAAAATATCTAAAATAGATAACTCTTATAGAATTTTTTTAGAGAGTTTTGAAACAAGAGTCGAGTTCGGGAAAATATTTAAAAACTTTCTTGGAAACAAAGTAGCAAACTGCTTAAAATAAAGCATGGGATTTCGATGTCGCATAAAAACCAACAGGTATATAGACTATACTATGCAATATTCGCAAACATCTATATACACAAGTATATGTAAAAACTACAAGTGGAGGATCTCCTTTGAGTCCATCTACATAAGAGTCCTCTATAAATTATTTTATATGCACTTTGAAGTGGATTGTCATGACCTATTCACTATGACCACTTCAAATTTAATTCTAGTCCCTTGTATAATTCCTATGTACCATGTACATTCAAGTAGGAAGCAAACCAAACAATAATAATTACATACAATTATACAAGCAAGACGACATAAATATACACAACTTAAAACTCAATTTTAAAGCTACTTTTAAAAAGCTTAACTCACTTAAACAAACCAAAATGCAAGCTTTACTTCCATTGACCTCAGAAACACACAAGGACCTAATTTACGCTTGAAAAAATTACTCCACATGACCCCAAAGAGGTCATATAGGTTCGGCCATGGCTAAGGAGGGCTCGACCATGATGAAAAGGTGGGGCTCTGGGTTTAAGTTTTGCTAAAAACTTTGTTGAAAAATGGCTTAGATAAAAATGCTATTTTGACAAGTTTAACCTCAAAATTTGAAAAAGTAATTGGGAATTCTTGCTTATTGAATTCTCTTGGATTTCAAAAAAATAATCATTGAATTTGGAGTTGTGTCTTGGAAGTTATGACTTGGGAAAGAGGAAACTTTTTCGGAGTTACAATTTGGAATAGAGAATGACCTGGGTAAAAAAAAATGGAATTCTGGCATGGCTACTCTTATAATTTGAAAAAGTAATCAACATGAAAGTTATTGCTTATTGATTTATATTGGGTTTTAGAAAAAGAATCACTCAATTTAGTGTAGTTTTGTAGAACTTATGACTAAATAAAAGGGAAGGGAAAAAGTAAAGAAATTTGGATGCAGTGAGCAAATGAATTCAAGTGCAAGTCTCTCCCTCTTTTATAGAATTAGCAAAGTGGCAAATTATCCTTACTACCCGTTAGCTAGGTTACCATATTAACCCTAAATATTACACTTACCAAACCATACATCCATGTGGCCTTGTGTACTTTCCATCAAATCATCTTTTCCTAATGTCCATTTTGAGCTTTACACTTAAAATAAGAAACAAATGTCACTTCTTACTTTATTATCTTAATTAATTACCCTTTTTATACATTTTAATGACATGTACTTTTAGTAATCCTTTTTATATTATCAAATCACTTATTGTATCTGAAAATGTATATGCATACGTGTATGCTACAACTTTTGTTCGATGAAAAGTTGAAAATCCAAAAAATGATTTTCGGTCATATTTTCAGTTTTTCATTGAACTAATTATTTTTGTAAATAAACTTTCAAAACAAGTTATTATATATTAATTAAAAGATGGTTAATTAACCATCAAAAAAATTAGTTGAATATTTAAAATTTATTAAATATTCATAAGTCAAAACAACAAAACTCCAGGTCATTACATCACTATTCCTGTCACATGATTATCATCTGTTGACAATGAATAGCCGAATAAATATCACATCAGCGTCCCATACCATCGCATGATACTCAATCATTTATTCATAGCTTATAAATTTCACTCAATTTCTATAATATTCTATATAGCGAGTCCAAAAAATAACTGGAGAAATATTGTCAAAAGTCTCATACCTGGCGGTATTATAACTCCGTTTATTCATATTTCTCCTCGCACATAATTAAATATGTTCAACAGAAACATCCAAAATGTTAATATCGCGAAATCATATAGAAGGATGTTATCATTGCATCACATCAAAACTACTAATCAAATTAATATTAATGGATTATTCATTAATAACATTCAAATCAATATAGAAGATATGAGAAACAAGAAAAACGTAGTAAAACATCCTAATCAGGCATACACACACACATACACATATACATATATACACACACACAAAAATATATGTGAAATTACTTTTATAACTCTTATTTAAACATGTTAATTATAAATAGGCTTTAAGATACTTAGAATATAACTTAGAAAATACTTTTTATTCTTTCAAAATTTGATTAAACATTTTAAATGATTATTTTAATCTCAAAACTAATTATCTTCCAATAATTAAATAAAATTAAATGTTTATAATCGTTAAATTTAAATAAAATATTACTTTATAAAATCACATTTTCCATTATCAATTTTCATTTTCCATAAACGTACTTTATTTATTCATATTTTATTTTATTCAATACATATTTATTATTATCATTTTAGTTTATTTTAAGGCACATACACTGCTGTAGAACCGGTGGTCCTACCGATGTATTCCTCGATTGATTGTTTTTGATTAATTTCAAGCCTTTTTCTCCTCTTCCTTGCCATAATCCCATTTAACTCAATGCATATACACTATATATTCATTCATACATCAATCCACACATTATATATATAGACACACACATACAATTAGATGATTTAAGCATAGGTTCATGAGTGAAAACACTCACCTGTAAGCTTTGTAGTTTATTTCCCTCGTCGTCTACAAACTTCCAGAATCCCAATCAGAATCAAAACTTGGTTTTATCCTTAGTTTTTGGGTCGAGTGATGTCTATAAGCATACATATAAGTTTGATAATTTATTGTAATCCAGAGATTTGATTATAATTTATGTCCCATATTTTAACTTATTTTAATTCACTTATTCTTTAATTGCATTCTGAATCTATTTATTAAATAATTCCCAAAACTCCTTATATAAATAAAATAAAATTCCTTTTCCTATTTAAATTATATTTCTCATCTCATTTATAAACAATGTTAAATTTTACAAAATCATCCAATCGATTTTAACTTATTTAAAAATCATTTTAAACTCAAAAGCGCTATCAATATCAATTAAATAGTTAAATTCCAAATTTATTAATAAGTTGCAACTTCAAATTATTTACCTTCCAAATAATTCATTGTATAATCTCTTTACTTAATTCTTCCTAAAATAATTTGGATTTCATCAATAAATATTTTATCATTAGATCCCAACATTTTCAAAAGAATCCAAAATCATCCCTATTTAATCTTCAAAAATCCATTTTAATTAATTAAATCACTACTATAAAATTAAATTTATTATTTCTCTAACTTTAGGTTGTTATAGACAACTATATCACTTATTAAGGACATTACATATTTATAAAGTCAATAATTTCCCTCTTAAGAAAACTTTATTTCTCAACGCAAGGACATTTAAACATATTTACAAAATTAACACTTCAAAACTAAAACTATATCTCTTACCTAAACTGTAACAACCCTAGATTTTGACTCTAAATTTGAATTTGACTTTATTTCAATTCAAAATTATTTTAAATTTGTTTTATTTGTGAAATTTCATCTCTAAATATTTTTAAAATGATAATAGAATTTTTCAAAAATTTACTGTATTTATTTCCTATTTTTAAAGGTTGTTTTCTAATTTTCTGCTATTTTCTTCATATAAATTTTATTTAATTAAATTTTATTTATTTATTTTGTGAATGAATTTTTATTTTTATGTTATTATCTTTTTTATAATTATTTTTCCAAGCCCATATAATTTTTTTAAAATTTATTCTATTTAATTTCAAATTTTCTGGTCTAGTTCACTATTTTTGGCTATTTCCTTAATTTAACTTTATATAATTGATAAATTTTTATATAAATTTTTATATTTTGGTAAATTTTCGAAATCTTATCTGGGATTATTATTATTCCCAGAAATATAAAGTTATATAAATAAAATAAGGATATATGAAGGGTTTTTGACTTTTGAATTGCCTTTTGCCTTTTTGAATTCCACCTCTTCATTTTCCTCACAACTCTTCATTTCTTTTGGCATAACTCTCCACATTTCAGCCGATCATTTCATTTTTATTTCACGTATCTTCTTTTCCTCCTTCCAGAGAAAAAAAATTTCGGCCATCACTTGCTTGAGGAATTGGTAAAAAATTGTCTCTTCTTTTATCTTTTTTTTTTCCACTTATATTGCTTATTCCTTTTGATTTTTGTTTGCACTTGCTCTTCCATTTAGGTTCGGCCATGCTACCTTGCTGCCTAGCCGCCTCCACCACCTGATGGCACACCACCACCACCTCCTCCTCACCAGCCACCCAAGCCGTGACCCCTTTGGTGATGCATATCCACAAACTTTTAGAAACCACCCCAATACTAGCCTAGCCGAGCACTACCTCACATCCACCACCTCACCACCCCTTTAGCCGCCCCCTACATCACCACCACCACCTCCAGCACCCTCGGCCACACCATCACAGTGGACCCCACACCTCTAGCCGTGGCACCTAGGGCCTTGGCCGAGCCCAATTCATGGCCTAAAACCCATGTGTATGCATGCTATTATTGTGTTCTTGCCTTCACCCACCTTTACACCATCATTCCAACATGTAGGCCGAACCCATACTCACCCAAACCAAACCCAAACACTTGCCATTGTCATGTATTTTCCCTTATGGCTGAGCTTAGTAAAGGTTAAAAGCAAGTGCAAGCATTTCTATTTGATTCTGTGCAGTTTATTCTAGTGTGGTTTTGATCGTCGTTGGTTTGAAACTTATCGGTGTTATATTGTTTTTGTTTGATTTGTATCCAAGGAATTTGACATTTGGCTCCTCCATTCGAATCTGTATCGTGCTTTTGTGCTTGTGTAGATCCCGTTTGTGCAATTCGTCGTGGGTCATCAGCTCAAACCAGTGAGTTATTCTCACCAGACAATATATACATATATAACTAGTGAGTTGACCCCTTGTGAATCTGTAAAATGCATTATCATGTTATATCTGCTATATTATGATTATATGATGTTCACCCATGCTTAAACACCTACTATTACATTTGTTACCGTTATATTATGTTGTTCTGTTATTTTTATCAGTTTATCACACTGCAAGTTCCCTTTAGATTAGAATCACTATGAGTTGAAATGATACATACCCGAACGGACTTTAGAATAAGGGAAAATCGTTATGGGCTGAAATGATAGGCCTGAATGATTTTTGATTTATTTCATTTACTTGGGACTGCGGGTTTGAAATGATAAAACCCAGATTTTCTTTGTAAATTACGGGTTGAAATGATATATTACCCGTATCACTTTTCCTAGTGTAGAAAACTATATACAGACCCGTAGTTAATGTATGTTTTCTAAAAAATTTAAAATTATTTTAGAAATGTAAATATTAAAATATTTTGATTTAAATCTAATAAAAAAATGATTTTTGTAAAATATTATTGATTTTCTGAATAATTATAAGTGAAGTAAATTAATGAAAAGTTTGAAAATTTTGAATGTCAGTTATTTTGGAAAATTTGATTTAATTATAATTAGAAATTAAATTGAATATGAAATCATGATAAATTTATGATAATTTGAATTTAAATGAATTTAAAGTGATTTTATATCATATTAATGATTTTTAATAAATTTGAAATGTGAAAAGAATAAATATTTAAGTTGAAATTTTGAAATATAACTAAAATTGGAAATTTATAGCATTGACTTAAAAGTGAATTTTTAGTTAAGTAAATAAAAATAAAACTAAGTTATATTTGAGAATTTGAACTTAAGTGTTAGGTTGAAATTTAATGTAATGAATTTAAAATTGAACATTGTAGTTTAATAAGTGAATTAGTGTTAAATATGAATTTTTAAATGGAAATTTAACTTCATGATATCATGAAATTAAGGAAAATTAAATGGTGTTTATAACAGTAAAAATGTGTTATTTTATAAGTTAAAAGTGATTTAGAGAAAAATATAATTGTTGTGAAATTATATTGAAAATTTGAAGTTAATTAACTGCATTTTTGGAATGCTATTATATCTAATATAAATGATAATACAACAATTGTAAATGCTGTAGTTGATAAGTGAACTAAACAGCTAAATTGAATTTAAGGCTATTATAGCATTTTTTTTTGCGATTGTTTGATTAAACTAAGTTTTCTTTGAAACTAATGGAACTCTATTATAACATTTACGCTGTCTTTTTTAAATTGAACTGTTTTGAATATAACTTTCTGTAGCATTTTTCAAATGCTGCGAAAGTTGAATTTTCACTGTTTTGATAAAATTAAGTGAAATGATGAACTTTGAAAGTTGAAAATTTTGGAAATTTAATAATTTAATTATTAAATGTAATAACTTCATATTTATATGATTTAAAATGAAGTAATTTGTTTGGAATCGAACTATTTTGAAATGTGAATTGAAATGGTAGTTTTAAATTGAATAAAAATGAATATGTTTTTCAAATGAAATGATAAGTTTGATATTTTGAAATGGATTTGAAATGATATTTGATATTTTTTTTGAAACATAAATACCATTTTTAAATTATAACTATGGGTTATAATAACGATTGGTTATTAAAGAGTCCGGGATCGGATATGGACATACTCTCTGTCGATACCGAAACCACTTTAACAACTGTGTACGCGGTGGAGATTTCAGGATGAAGTAGGATGGTGACGACGTTCCTAAGGTACTTTACGTAGACCTAACTCCCGTGAGTTAGCTTAAGGTGGCTAAAACAGGAGCGATCTCGGGCCAAAGGAGGTAGCACCTTTGGTTGAACACACTTCTTCGATACCATACTATTACTGTTGTGATTGTTTGGGTGCACCCCTTGATATTGGAGTGTTGTTCAGGGTGGGCGTATGTGGCTGCTGCGTTACCACCAGACCGTGTGCGTAATTGGTATATCTACCCTGGCATTGCCTTGTGTGCCGTGTCGCCTACCATACCGAGCCTTTACTACGAGTTTGTTATTCTCCCGTAGCCCGTGTGGTATCCTCTGACAGTCACCCGGAGTAGAGATGGCATGATATTAGATGGACTACTGGGAATATTATGTGTGAAGGGTGATATGGGTAGCCCGGAACGCTATTTAAAAGTATGTTTATTTTACTGTAGACATTATTATAATAGCGAAATATTACTATATAGCAAATAGTTTGACGGATCCTTAGAGGATGGGCGGTTCCAGGCATCCTTTAAGTTACTTGTATCTTTATTATAGTTCACTTGAGTTGGTTTACATTATATAAGTATATATTGTCCTGACTCGAGTGTTTTGTGTTTTGCTTTACGATCGGGTCAGCCTGAGTATTCACAGCTTTGGATTCTCTTTCTGGAGCTGGTCTTCGTTGGAGTTTCTGCTTATCTACATATTTATCTACTTCTGTTTCAGCTGTTCTAGTTATCTCATGTATTAGTGAACTTCTATGTATTTGGGATTTCTATTATGTTATTTTCAGACTGTATTATATATTTGGTTTGAGACTCTGTTGTAGTAGCTTCATGAACTACTATGTATTTTATATTCCGCTGCGAGTTATTCTGTTTGTTCTCTGTCTGTGATTCTGTATATTTGATTTTATTTGCTCCAAATTTATTTACAATCTGTTATTTCGCATCATTCAAGTCTGACATGTGTGGATTATTGTCGATTTAAATGGCACGAAATTGGGGTTGTTACATAAACAATTTTCATCAAATCTCATATACTTTACACCCCTCAAAATACTTGATCACAAAAACATATTTCATAAGAGTTTCTTCTCCATCCACTAGAAAATTTATCAAAATCCATTCATTATTCAATTTCGAAATCAAAACCAATAAATTCCACTTTCCAGTGATAAAAATATTCATAAAAAAAATAAAATTTTCCTTCTTTAAGACAACTTTCCATGACTCTTAACCTCATTTTAAATTTATTACGTGTATATATGTGTGTGTGTGTGTGTGTATATTTTCATAATCACTTTCCGAACTTATTCCTCATTAGTATATTTTATAAGTTATCTTAATGAAAATCTTCATTAACACTTTTCAATATAATAACTTTAGAAAATTATACCTTCCTAGAATATCTATATTCACACAATCTAAATATTCAAGATATATAAATATTTTCATATTCATGTAAATTAGAGAATTTAAGACTTTATAAATTTATGCTGAATATAAATAAATTATAATCTATTGCAAACACACATAAACATACATACGTACGTACGTATGTACATACATACATACCTACATACCTACATACCTACATACATATATTATTTCTTACCATACGTCGTTATATTCATGTCCTAACATTCATAGCAACCAATTTCAAGTTGTACACGGTTATTATAAATTTTAACTATTCATTTTTACTTACTATATATATATAATATTTAAAAAATTTCTTCTAAAAATATTTACTAAAATACCTTTCTAAATAATATACACCTTTGTATCAATTTACTCTATTAAAATTTTCCAAACTTTATACATTTTCGATAATATCTCATAATCACTCAGATCAAAGTATTAATACTATAAAAAATTTCTAAGACACAACTCATAATATTTCTTTTAAAAGTTTACTTTATCTTTAAAACATTTTTTTCAAAATTATACTATTACCTTCTTCCAAAACAATATAGTTTATAACACTTTTCAAAACTATTATATTATTACTCAAAATATCACTTTTATATTGTTCAAATATATTATTATCTTTCAAAACATTTCAATCTTCTAAACAATATTTTCTAGCTTCTCAAAACAATAAAATCCTTATAAACAATTTAAGCCTTTCAAAATACTATATCCTATTAAACATTGTGTCCATATGTTTCGTCTTAGTGTTTAGCAATCCTTATTGATAACATTGACCAGACACATCAACTAGAATTCTTAAGCAACCCAACGGACAATTAACGCAAATTTATTTCATAATTTTTTTATAAATATTATCTACATAAATCCTTTTATATACTTGTTTTCAAAGAATAACTATCAACTTATTTCAAACTTATCTGAATGCTAAATTTATAATATATATTTTATTAATAGATCTTTGATTAAAACATTTACTATAAACTATATATTTATTGATAAGTCTAAAATCTTCATCTAAAACATATGCTTACATACACCGTAGTATTTATAAATAATTTTGAGTGCGTGTTGTATTACGACAATAAACAAATTCAATAATTTAAACATCCTTTAATATTAATAGACATCAAACTTACTTATTCATTACAACAAGAAAACACCAAAATTAATTCATTTTAATACTTTAATCAGTGTTTATAAATAACGTATTATATTATATGAAAATATAATTCTCAATTGCCATGGCAGTAACTTCATTACTTTAGACACCGCAATTTCTAATAACAATATTTAATTAGGTTCTTCGCAAATAATGATTTCGACTCAATATTATTCTTAACAATCATTACAAATTAAATAAAAACAATATTTACCCAAAATACATACACAAGAAACAAAAAAAATCAATACTCTTAGCGAAAAAAATTCATCAGCTTCCACTATGCACTTTAATCAATAAAAGATTGGACTAGGACTATTGAATATCAAGACACCAGAGGTTTAATGATTCATACCAACACCGACACTACTGGTCAAACCATAATCATTTATATTTTTGTACTTAAAATAATTAGAAGTGAAAATATTATATACATATATAAAACAACAAATCGATCCCTGGTTGATTACCTCAGTAATCATCATATACTCCTACTATCCTTTGTTATAAGGTAACTTCCCAACACGCTCACGGGAAGAGGGACTCTAAGTCTCATCTTAGGTCTTGACTCATGTCGCCTATATATAGTATACTGGTCAGAACCATTCTGACACCAACCTGTAACACCCTACCTTTATACCATACTATCCAAGAGAATTACTAAGCAATACTGTCAAATAATATGGAGAATGATGCGATATGTGCTACACACATGCATTTTTCTTTGGGATAACATCGGTACATATTTAAGAGTCAAATACGTAGTTAACCTATACATACATAGTATCGGCATAAAGCGATACACATGCGAGTCACCAGGATATAACAGTACACAATGTACGATGAATATCAGAGAACATAGAGTTAATTTCATAGCGACAAGATATGATACAAAATATGTAAGACCGTGTAAATAAAAAACATTTCATGCGTCTAGCATCTAAATGTAATACAATGTCTATAGGATATATATATATATCATAATAACATGTATGCAATTTATCTACAAATATGAATAATATATAAAGTCCTTAGTATCATGTCTCCACTATATCCACAAAAAACAAGCGGGTCACTTTGTCCCTGTACCTGAAATGTCTCATACTGGCCCACATAAGTAACACATGGGTCAGACTATATCTAAATCAAAGGGTTACACATATATAAATGTAAAATAAATGCATGGAATGATAACAACAACACTGTATCAAAACATCTTTAAAATGGAAGACATCAAGAAAAGCATGCGTAAAGATGTTAACACCCATAAAGTCACATCAATCATAAAATAAGGTCAACAAGAAAGGAGTGAATCATCCAGATCTATTAACATGATCAAAATTTAGAAATCATTAATAAATAATAAACCTCATGTATAGTCGAGCTAGCACACAACAATGCCTAAAAATGTGTAACGACCCAGAAGTTCTGTCAATTAAAATTCGAATATTTAATTGATTTTAAATATTAATAAGTGAAATTTATAAGTCGACTAATTTATTTTCGAATATTTGGATTTAAATTGATAATTAAATCGATAATTTAATATTTGGAAATACAGAAATAATTGAAATTGGGTTTAAAATGATTAAAGTTGATTTGTAAAATTTTATTTAATCATATTGGAGTTAGAACAATGTTTGTGAACTTTTAAAATTGAATTAAAATTAATTTGTGAAAAATTGAATATTTTAATATTTAATCGACGAGTTAAAATAGCCATTTTTCAAACAATCTCGGATTTCGACGAAACCAGTTTCATCGGATCCGTAATGTGATATTATTGTAAGATTTCAAATTTCGTGTCAATCGGATTTACCGTTTGTCCAGGGCAAGCTAAAACGCATGGAAATTTCGTTTAATCGATTTAATTTAAAATCAATTGTTTATTGCCGTAACTCGCACAGATGATCGAATTAGCTTCCAAAACACGTTCCATTATGTTCGGAACGCGGGGTAAACCTTAGAAACGCCAACTGGCATGCTTCGTTTGGAGTTCGGAATTTTTTTGGTGAATAGTAATTTGGAAATTTTCTATAAAAGGCCTTGGATTATTCTCATTTGCAACTAAAAACCAAAACCCTAGGGTTTGAAGCCAGCCGCCACTTTCTGCAATAATGGCCAGAGATTCGTTTCTTTCCTCCTTTAATCTCTTCCAATCTACGCAATATTTCAAGAAACTTTCAACACGAAAGATGAAGAGCTTCACGAGTACTACAAATCTATACGGTCATGATCGTGTTTAGTGAATCGACGAGGTTTCGATTTTGGTTTAAATCATGCGCGTTCGGCTCGATTTTTATGATGATGAGCACGGCCGAGTGGCATGTCCTTCTGGGCGTTGGTAAGGGGGAGCGAGGCCGTTCGAATGGTACTATCCGATCGATGTCTCGATCATCAAGGGGGTCGCGAAATTCGATGAAGGTGGCAGCGTTTAGGTTCGAACGAACCTGGGTAGTGTCGTGTAATGACCTGTAAATTTCGATAATTAAACTGGTTAATTTAATAAGATTTTTGTAATTAAATTTAAGAAGAAGAAAAAACCTTTATAATTTATAATGAAGCGAGTGTTTAAAATGAAATGAAAATAAAAGGGATATAGTAACGGTTGTAAGTTACTATTTAATTAGTCTATTAATGTAGTTATAACTGTTACATTTGGGTATTAAATTGAATATATGCAAATAAACGTATGGTAATGGAGTGAATTCAACATTATATAAGCATTCAACATTATATAAGCAATTCTGATAATTAGTGAAAATAATAAACTTGAGTGTATTATAAAGTTAGTGACAACATTTATGCAAGTCACCTTTTTATTTAGGGCTGCTAAATTCAGAGTAGGAAGTCAATTACATTTAAATGTAGGTAAATGTTCATTAATGTGAGATAGGACTGTAACTGTAATGTGTGAATGTAAATGAAATGACATAAATGGAAATTTATATTTTATTCATAAGATGAAATAAAGGAATGAAACCAAGTTGAATAAATTGATTTAGGTTTTATTTATGATAAATGTATATATTTGGGAAATTTAATATAATTGAAAATAACAAGTTATTACGAAAGAAAGATGAAAATTGGAATATATATTTTTGTAAGGAAAGATAAACAAATAATAACTAGGTTTATAGAGTGATAACAGATTTAATAAAAGAGTAGGATTAAAGCATGGTAGTTATTGGAAAGAATTAATTGAAATTTGGATGAATTGGGAATTTTTTTTTATGTATTAGTATAAAATCCAATTTTAATATTACCCATAAGAGGATAAGTTAATAGTCGATTCAATAACAAGATTGAGAAATCAAATATATGGATTTATTGGGAATTTAAAACTTATACTTTTTTTTTGATAAAATACAGCGTTTTACACGCAATAAATTTTTCTACTTTTATTACATATTATATATATATGTTCTTATTATTATTATTTCATATATCCACCTCTATTTTATCTTTCTATTTTTATTTTTGTCTAGACAGTCATGTTTATTTATTGGATTATTGCTTGTTTATATCTTTTATTTATGGCTTGGAAGAAACTAAAAGGGTATGCGTTATATTGTCTTAATTGCTTGCCTTTTTAATTGCCTACTCTTTATTTCTTTTTATTTATAAAACCTTGAAATTTAATATAAATTTTAACTTGATTTAATCATTTCCTAAAAGTCCAAATATAAAATTGGAAGTTTTGAAATTTTAACTTTGTTAAAAGACAACTCCAATTGGAATTTTAATAAAAATGAATTATGTATATTTTAAATACAAAGAATGTAAACGAATTTAATTTTAAGTTAAGCAATAACTTTTGACAAGTCAGTGTATTTATAGACCGTGAAGTTTCGCATTTAAAAAGGGAACAAATTTTTAATGGTATAAATAACGTATATAGGAAAACGTATTAATAAAAAAAAAAATCAACGCATTCAATTTGCTTTAAATTGTCTAATAAAACTTTACCGTTTCTTTATAAATCAATGCTGGTCTACGTACAACTTCATTTGGTTAACAGGTATATAATCTGTGATTTCCTTTTACGTTCTCAGTAATTAATTCTGCCGTTTCTGCACCTAAGATTTCGCATATAATTCACGAACAAAATCAAATAGGATCTTTGGATGGGATAACGTTCCAAATCTAATAATTTTGACCGGACAAATCAACGCAAGTTATTATATAAAAAGAAGGTAACGTTCGAAATTCTTCAAATCGTGCTTCCTTACCGTTCTTTTCTCAATCAATGCAAATAATTATTTTCTTCCCATACTCACTCCCGCAATCAATTTTTCTTACCTGGAAAGTTTTCAACGTTCAAAAAATAAAAGAAACCTCCATTTCAGTTCAAAATGGAAATGGTATTGTTTACCGTTTTCTTAATTTCAATCAAAGGAATTAAATACTTGCCTAAATACCACAAGTTTATCTCCAAAATTCCAGTGCACGTACGCAAGTAAATGAGAAAAAATATATATAAAGATTTTTACTTGCCGTTTATTCTTCTCTACATTAATTTCCTTGCCGAAACAAACGGGACTCTTGCCCATATTTTTGTTCATGCCTAAATTATCGCAACTCATCTCTTATATAAATCAAACCCACACCACAAAGTTTCACCACCTCAACATTGTCCATTTGCATTGTTCCATTTTCTTGCGTGAAAAACTTCTTTAGGTAAATGGCCGAACCTTGCTTTCATTTATTTTGTTCTTCTTCTTGTTTCATTTGGTCCGATGTCCACACTACTTGGCTGCTCCACCACCTGTCCTTGCCACATCTCCTTTTTCCCTCTCTGATCTATTTTGACATACATGTCAGATTGTTGTAGGAAGTCAAGCTTAATATTTTTTTTCACTCTGTAGAAAAATGCATGCGCCCCTATAGTTGTGGCCACTTGAACTTCTTGCGTGAGTCATTTTTTTTTAAAATATGAATTGCTAAAGTGTGTCATCTTTGGAAAAAAAATGGTAACAAACAAAACTAATATCCTTCATTTTGCATACACTCACACGTGCAAAATTACGTTTGTTTTAGCAGATAGGTAGAACTTTTTTATTACCTAAATTATTTCCAAAATATGCAGTGACTTGTATATTTTGAGTGCATGCTTACGGGGTTTAAAACATGCAAGGAGACCGTGCCATTTATTTAGATTGTATCACCTTGTTTTGTGAATTCATGCATGAGTCATTTTAATAAAATGTTAACAAAAGAAAAATATGTATATTTTCATTTGCCTCTCTGGAAGAAGTAAAAAATATATGTGCCTGTAGTTGTAGCCATGTGAATTGCATGAGTGTGGCACTTTGAATATTTAACAAGCAAAATGGTGTACTCGGCCATAACGTGCACGTGCATGCATTCATTTATATATAAAAAAGAATCAGTGCATGCGTGAGTTGTTCCTAAGTGTTTTAAAAAAAAAACAAAAAAAAACAAAAAAAAAAAAAACAAAAGAAGAGAAATGCATGTTTTAAAAGATGAGGTAGGAGTGGCTGTGCTATGTTGCGTGTTCAAGCTTTGGGAGCCAACATGCTTCACTTTTATGCAACGTGATTATTTATACAGAGAAAAAAAAAAGATATATTAGTTGCAAATTTCACTGTTTTCAATTCTGAAAAATTTTAGTGTACGCCACCTGTTTGTAGAAAGGGAATAACGTATTGTGTCCACCTTTTTCTTTCCAGCTTTTTCCTAAAAATTCCACTATAATTTTCATGGGTACGTAAATAGTTAAGATTTCACTGCCTGGCCTTGAGAACGTGGGCGAGTCGAGTAGTGGCAGTGGTCGAGTCAAGTCGAATTCTATTCGTTCCAGTTGTTTCGAAAATTTTGCTTTGACCGTAATTTTAAAGTCGCGTATTTGGTATTTGGATCTTATTATAGATTTGAATCAAGGCGTGGCATCCGCGGAAATCTAATCGTGCCATTTGTACGTTCCTTTATCAAGTGGTACAATCGTTTGAATCTGATTATCTGCAGTTTTAAGTGAGTATTTCTCACCAGATGAACATACCTATATATCTGTGAATTTATCACAAGTGTAATTGTAAAATTTATTTTATTTAATTTTATCTGCATGTGATATAAACGTATGATGTTAAACCCCATTATTTATTGACACATCATCAGTTTTTTATTTATTGAAGTATTATTGCAGTTATACTATTTAATGCTTATCTACTGTTAATCACACTGCAAGTTCCCTGTAAATTTGGGATCATTATAGGCTGAAATGATAGGCCTGAACGATAATTATTTACCCATTTATTTATTTAATTGTTTAATTATTTATTTTTAACTTGGGATTGCGGGTTTGAAATGATGGAACCCGGGTTTTTGTAAATTGCGGATTGAAATGATATATATATCTGTATCACTTGACCTAGGCTAGAAAACTATATACAGACCCGTGGTTTATATAATATTTTATGAAATGTTTTAAAAATATTTTAAATAGAAAGTTTATGATATTCTGGCTTAAATGTATTTAAAGGATTTTATGAAATTTATAATGATTTTTGAATGAGTCAAAATGTTAAATAAATGGAAGTTTAAGTAAAATTTTGGAATATAACTTATTCTGAATTTTTGTTAAAAGTGAGATTTTAGTTAAGTAAAATAATTGATAATAAGTTATATTTGGGAATTTAAAATTAATTGTTAAGTTAATAATTTATTTCAGCACTTAAATGTTGTCTTTTGTAAATGAACTGTTTTAACCTATGACTTTAGGTAGCATTTTATAAGTGCTACGAAAACTGAATTTTGATTGTTTTGATAAAAGAATTTAATGGAAATAATCTTTGGGAAAAAGCTTAAATTTTGGAATTTAATATGTAATTAATAAAAATAAGGAATTGACTTTAAATGGTTTTAAATGGAAGAATTTAACTTTTAAATGTGAGTTGAAAGGCAATTAATTCCTAATAAATTGAATAGATTTAAATGGCATTTTATAAAAATGACTGTTGTTTAAAAATGATATTATGATATTGAAGGTATTTGAAATTTATTTTGATTTTTAAAGTATAAATACCATTTTTAGAAGTTGTAACCACGGGCTAAAATAACGTTTGGTTGTTAAAGAGATCGGGATCGGATATCTGGCATACTCTCTGTCGATACCGAAAACCACTTTGACAACCGTGTACGTGGTGGAGATTCCAGAATGAAGTAGGATGGTGCTGACATTTTCTTTAAGGTAAATACGTGGACCCGACTCCCGTGAGTTGGCATAAGGTGGCTAAAACAGGAGCGATTCTCGGATTAATGAGGTAGCACCTCTGATCGGACGCACTTCTTCGTATGCCATTCTATTACTTTTATGATTGTTTTGGTGCGCACCTTTGATTTGGGAGTGTTGTCCGAGGTGGGCGGTAGCTGCGCGCTACGCGTTTCCATCGGTTCGGATGCGTAATTGGTATATCTACCCTGGCATTGCCTAGTTGTGCCGTGTCACTTACCATAGCGAGCCTTATACGATTTTGGTTTTGTACCATATCTATGGAGTGCCCTCTGACGACGCCCAGTACGGGGGAGATTACGGTACTGTATAGACTATGGGAATATATTATGTGTTAAGGGCTATATGGGTAACCCCTTAACGCTATTTAAAAGTAAGTTTATTTTAATATAGATGCTATTATAATAGCGAAATATTATTATAGTAAATAGTTTAACGGATCTTTAGAGGATGGGCGGTCCCAAGCATCCTTTAAGTTACTTGCTCTATATTACAGTACACTTGAATTAACTTACACTATATAAGTATGTATGTCCTGACTCGAGTGTTGTGTTTATTTCTTACGCTCGGGCCAGCCTGAGTTGCAGTTCAGTTTTCATCCCGGAGCTAGGATTTCTGTAGATCACTTTCAAGCTGCTGGCAAACTTCCTTTCCAGTTCTTTATCTAAAATTTTGAAATCAAGACTAGTGGACATTTGGATTGTTCTACTGATGATTTAAAACCATATTTGGATTAAAGACTATGTAATTTTTATTTTATTGAGACTATTTATAGTGGCTTCATGAACCATTAAGTATTTTTAAATTCCGCTGTGAGTATTCTGATTCTGTATCTGTGATTCTGTGATTAATTATTCACTGTATATTTTGAGATTTGCCAAATTTTATTTACAACGCGGTATTTTGAACAATTCAAGTCCGACATGTGCGGATGCGAATGGTTGAGAATATCGGGTCGTTACAGTTGGTATCAGAGCTTTAGCTCTAGGCAAAACTTAGAATGTGTGGTAAATTTGATTTACAGAATCACTTTCATTCGAGCTTGAATCTCTTCCATTTCGAATTTTGGAACGTTCCCTACGGTTCCAAAGTTCATTCGTGTCCCTCACTATTCATTTTCTTTCGATTCTGGAGTATCCCATAACTCCACTTCGGATGATCTTTATAGTGAATTGGCGGTTTCGCCAATATTCTAATATAACGGTGAAACTCCTTTACAACTAGCATTCATTCACCGGAGATTTATATTTATCCTCGGTTTAGATGCTAGTATCTTTGGTTATTCTGAACTTTATTTCTTCAGATCGAATGTAGATTTACCCTAGAAAATCCACATCGATCTTATTCTTTAAGTCACGGTTGACCCGGTTAAGGTTGCCCACGATTTATATAAACTTATCCGGTTCCTTATTATGTTATTTAATCATCGGATCTTCTGATTCCAACTTATCTTTAAATCAAAATTCTCTTTGATTTGAGTCCTTCAAATTTGAATCTCTATACTTGTTTTGAAAAATTTATTCCTATATTTGGGAAAAATCTAATATTATATATATAAGTATAATTTTTAGAATTTAACTAGTTGTTTAGAAATAATAGTGTTTGATTTTATTTATGGTTTTGTAAACCATTGGTTTTGTCTTATATAAATAATTGAACTATAAAATATGGTTATAAATTTATTTGGAAACAGAAATGAATTTAAAACAAGAATTTAAGAATTTAATTTCTGATAGTTTCAAACCTTGTGTTTAAAGTCTTAAAAGGATATATTATTATTTAAATTATTTTCGAATATAAATTTGTTTCCAAAGAATTTTAAAGTTTTAAAAATTAGTGCTCTTCTCTTTGTCGCTGGAAAATAATTTCGGTGATGACTACAACATCATCGACATTCATTTTCGAGTATCGAAGTAAAGAGACCACGCTGTAGTTTTGCTTCAAAAATTTAATTGATTTGAATTTCTAAAATATGACTTAATTTATAATATATATAGATATATGATTTAAATTTGATTTGACATATGCTATATGTATGTATTTATTTATCTCTAAAGGGTTTGAAGTTAATTGGAAATTTAATTCATAAATTTATGTTAAAAGGTGATTCTAATGATAAAATAAAGTCAAATTTTGAATGAATATTTAAACTTGAATAATAGAATTGGAAAATTTTTTTACTTGTATAATTGCATGCCAATATAACTTACCTAAATCATTCAGAAATCAACTATGTAATTGGATAATGTATAATATAAAAGGATTTTATAAATAAAATTTGAGTGGTTATAATAAATGTTATACACTGAAAGTTTCAGTTACAAAAAGACAAATAGAGGTAAATAGAATAAAAATAATAATTGAATAATATACAATATCAAATGGTGTTAAAGGAAATTTAGAAATAAATTGGAATAGTTATAATAAATATAATCTACTTAATATGTGCGATAAGATATATTAAGCAGAATATATTTAATAATAATCTAGAATAAAGAAGAATTAAATTTGTTGAATAAAAGATGATTATTATAAATGACTATACAAATTTCTGATTTTAGAAAATTTTAATTTCAAAATAATTGGATAATAAGATAATTAATTTGGAAATAGTTAAGATTGATTTAACTTCAGTAAAAATTAAATGAATTAAATCAATTATTGAATATTAATTAATTTAAATTGAATTTATATGGTTTAAATAAATGATTCCATTTTGAGTTTCAATTTAGTTTTCTTTCAGGATGTTCTATTCTCCTACCTCCTTCCTTTTCGAGGACGAAAAGTTTTGAGTGGGGGAGAGTGTAATGACCTGTAAATTTCGATAATTAAACTGGTTAATTTAATAAGATTTTTGTAATTAAATTTAAGAAGAAGAAAAAACCTTTATAATTTATAATGAAGTGAGTGTTTAAAATGAAATGAAAATAAAAGGGATATAGTAACGGTTGTAAGTTACTATTTAATTGGTCTATTAATGTAGTTATAACTGTTACATTTGTTCATTAAATTGAATATATGCAAATAAACGTATGGTAATGGAGAGAATTCAACATTATATAAGCAATTCAACATTATATAAGCAATTCTGATAATTAGTGGAAATAATAAACTTGAGTGTAATAAAAAGTTAGTGACAACATTTATGCAAGTCACCTTTTTATTTAGGGCTGCTAAATTCAGAGTAGGAAGTCAATTACATTTAAATGTAGGTAAATGTTCATTAATGTGAGATAGGACTGTAACTGTAATGTGTGAACGTAAATGAAATGACATAAATGGAAATTTATATTTTATTCATAAGATGAAATAAAGGAATTAAATCAAGTTGAATAAATTGATTTAGGTTTTATTTAGGATAAATGTATATATTTGGGAAATTCAATATAATTGAAAATAACAAGTTATTACAAAAGAAAGATGAAAATTGGAATATATATTTTTGTAAGGAAAGATAAACAAATAATAACTAGGTTTATAGAGTGATAACAGATTTAATAAAAGAGTAGGATTAAAGCATGGTAGTTATCGTAAAGTAATTAATTGAAATTTGGATGAATTGGGAATTTTTTTTAATGTATTAGTATAAAAACCAATTTTAATATTACCCATAAGAGGATAAGTTAATAGTCGATTCAATAACATGATTGAGAAATCAAATATATGGATTTATTGGGAATTTAAAACTTATACTTTTTTTGATAAAATACAGCGTTTTACACGCAATAAATTTTTCTACTTTTATTACATATTATATATATATATATGTTCTTATTATTATTATTTCATATGTCCACCTCTATTTTATCTTTCTATTTTTATTTTTGTCTAGACGGTCATGTTTATTTATTGGATTAATGCTTGTTTATATCTTTTATTTATGGCTTGGAAGAAACTAAAAGGGTACGCGTTATATTGTCTTAATTGCTTGCTTTTTAATTGCTATTTATAAAACCTTGGAATTTAATATAAATTTTAACTTGATTTAATCTTTTCCTAAAAGTCTAAATATACAATTGGAAGTTTTGAAATTTTAACTTTGTTAAAAGACAACTCCAATTGGAATTTTAATAAAAATGAATTATGTATATTTTAAATACGAAGAATGTAAACGAATTTAATTTTAAGTTAAGCAATAGCTTTTGACAAGTCATTGTATTTATAGACCGTGAAGTTTCGCATTTAAAAAGGGAACAAATTTTTAATGGTATAAATAACGTATATAGGAAAACGTATTAATAATTAAAAAAATCAACGCATTCAATTTGCTTTAAATTGTCTAATAAAACTTTACCGTTTCTTTATAAATCAATGCTGGTCTACGTACAACTTCATTTGGTTAATAGGTATATAATCTGTGATTTCCTTTTACGTTCTCAGTAATTAATTCTGCCGTTTCTCCACCTAAGATTTCGCATATAATTCACGAACAAAATCAAATAGGATCTTTGGATGGGATAACGTTCCAAATCTAATAATTTTGACCAGACAAATCAACGCAAGTTATTATATAAAAAGAAGGTAACGTTCGAAATTCTTCAAATCGTGCTTCCTTACCGTTCTTTTCTCAATCAATGCAAATAATTATTTTCTTCCCATACTCACTCCCGCAATCAATTTTTCTTACCTGGAAAGTTTTCAACGTTCAAAAAATAAAAGAAACCTCCATTTCAGTTCAAAATGGAAATGGTATTGTTTACCGTTTTCTTAATTTCAATCAAAGGAATTAAATACTTGCCCAAATACCGCAAGTTTATCTCCAAAATTCTAGTGCACGTACGCAAGTAAATGAGAAAAAAATATATAAAGATTTTTACTTGCCGTTTATTCTTCTCTGCATTGATTTCCTTGCCGAAACAAACGGGACTCTTGCCCAAATTTTTGTTCATGCCTAAATTATCGCAACTCGTCTCTTATATAAATCAAACCCACACCACAAAGTTTCACCACCTCAACATTGTCCATTTGCATTGTTCCATTTGCTTGCGTGAAAAACTTCTTTAGGTAAATGGCCGAACCTTGCTTTCATTTATTTTGTTCTTCTTCTTGTTTCATTTGGTCCGATGTCCACAATACTCGGCTGCTCCACCACCTGTTCTTGCCACATCTCCTTTTTCCCTCTCTGATCTATTTTGACATACATGTCAGATTGTTGTAGGAAGTCAAGCTTAATATCCTTTTGCACTCTGTAGAAAAATGCATGAGGCCCTATAGTTGTGGCCACTTGAACTTCTTGCGTGAGTCATTTTTTTTTTTAAAATATGAATTGCTAAAGTGTGTCATCTTTGAAAAAAAAATGGTAACAAACAAAACTAATATCCTTCATTTTGCATACACTCACACGTGCAAAATCACGTTTGTTTTAGCAGATAGGTAGAACTTTTTTATTACCTAAATTATTTCCAAAATATGCAGTGACTTGTATATTTTGAGTGCATGCTTACGGGGTTTAAAATAGGCTAGAAGACCGTGCCATTTATTTAGATTGTATCACCTTGTTTTGTGAATTCATGCATGAGCCATTTTAATAAAATGTTAACAAAAGAAAAAAATGTATATTTTTATTTGCCTCTCTGGAAGAAGTAAAAAATATATGTGCCTGTAGTTGTAGCCATGTGAATTGCATGAGTGTGGCACTTTGAATATTTAACAAGCAAAATGGTGTACTCGGCCATAACGTGCACGTGCATGCATTCATTTATATATAAAAAAAGCATCAGTGCATGCGTGAGTTATTCCTAAGTGTTTTAAAAAAAAAAAAAAACAAAAGAAGAGAAATGCATGTTTTAAAAGATTAGGTAGGAGTGGTTGTGCTATGTTGCGTTTTCAAGCTTTGGGAACCAACATGCTTCACTTTTATGCAACGTGATTATTTATACAGGGAAAGGAAAAAAAAAGATATATTAGTTGCAAATTTCACTGTTTTCAATTCTTAAGAATTTTAGTGTACGCCACCTGTTTGTAGAAAGGGAATAACGTATTGTGTCCACCTTTTTCTTTCCAGCTTTTGCCTAAAACTTTCCACTATAATTTTCATGGGTACGTAAATAGTTAAGATTTCACTGCCTGGCCTTGAGAACGTGGGCGAGTCGAGTAGTGGCAGTGGTCGAGTCAAGTCAAATTCTATTCGTTCCAGTTGTTTCGAAAATTTTGCTTTGACCGTAATTTTAAAGTCGCGTATTTGGTATTTGGATCTTATTATAGATTTGAATCAAGGCGTGGCATCCGCGGAAATCTAATCGTGCCATTTGTACGTTCCTTTATCAAGTGGTACAATCGTTTGAATCTGATTATCTGCAGTTTTAAGGTGAGTATTTCTCACCAGAAAAACATACCTATATATCTGTGAATTTATCACAAGTGTAATTGTAAAATTTATTTTATTTTATTTTATCTGCCTGTGATATAAGCGTATGATGTTAAACCCCATTATTTATTGACACATCATCAGTTGTTTATTTATTGAAGTATTATTGCAGTTATACTATTTAATGCTTATCTACTGTTAATCACACTGCAAGTTCCCTGTAAATTTGGGATCATTATATGCTGAAATGATAGGCCTGAACGATAATTATTTACCCGTTTATTTATTTAATTGTTTAATTATTTATTTTTAACTTGGGATTGCGGGTTTGAAATGATGGAACCCGAGTTTTTGTAAATTGCGGATTGAAATGATATATATCCGTAACACTTGACCTAGGCTAGAAAACTATATACAGACCCGTGGTTTATATAATATTTTATGAAATGTTTTAAAAATATTTTAAATAGAAAGTTTATGATATTCTGGCTTAAATGTATTTAAAGGATTTTATGAAATTTATAATGATTTTTGAATGAGTCAAAATGTTAAATAAATGGAAGTTTAAGTAAAATTTTGGAATATAACTTATTCTGAATTTTTGTTAAAAGTGAGATTTTAGTTAAGTAAAATAATTGATAATAAGTTATATTTGGGAATTTAAAATTAATTGTTAAGTTAATAATTTATTTCAGCACTTAAATGCTGTCTTTTGTAAATTAACTGTTTTAACCTATGACTTTAGGTAGCATTTTATAAGTGCTACGGAAACTGAATTTTGATTGTTTTAATAAAAGAATTTAATGGAAATAATCTTTGGAAAAAAGCTTAAATTTTGGAATTTAATATGTAATTAATAAAAATAAGGAATTGACTTTAAATGGTTTTAAATGGAAGAATTTAACTTTTAAATGTGAGTTAAAAGGCAATTAATTCCTAAATAAATTGAATAGATTTAAATGGTATTTTATAAAAATGGCTGATGTTTAAAAATGATATTATGCTATTGAAGGTATTTGAAATTTATTTTGATTTTTAAAGTATAAATACCATTTTTAAAAGTTGTAACCACGGGTTAAAATAACGTTTGGTTCTTAAAGAGACCGGGATCAGATATCTGGCATACTCTCTGTCGATACCGAAAACCACTTTGACAACCGTGTACGTGGTGGAGATTCTAGAATGAAGTAGGATGGTGGTGACGTTTTCTTTAAGATAAATACGTGGACCCGACTCCCATGAGTTGGCATAAGGTGGCTAAAACAGGAGCGATTCTCGGATTAATGAGGTAGCACCTCTGATCGGACGCACTTCTTCGTATGTCATTCTATTACTTTTGTGATTGTTTTGGTGTGCACCTTTGATTTGGGAGTGTTGTCCGAGGTGGGCGGTAGCTGCGCGCTACGCGTTTCCATCGGTCCGGATGCGTAATTGGTATATCTACCCTGGCATTGCCTAGTTGTGCCGTGTCACCTACCATAGCGAGCCTTGTACGATTTTGGTTTTGTAACATACCTATGGAGTGCCCTCTGACGACGCCCAGTACGGGGGAGATTACGGTACTGTATAGACTATGGGAATATATTATGTGTTAAGGGCTATATGGGTAACCCCTTAACGATATTTAAAAGTAAGTTTATTTTAATATAGACACTATTATAATAGCGAAATATTATTACATAGTAAATAGTTTAACGGATCCTTAGAGGATGGGCGGTCCCAAGCATCCTTTAAGTTACTTGCTCTATATTATAGTACACTTGAATTAACTTACACTATATAAGTATGTATGTCCTGACTCGAGTGTTGTGTTTATTTCTTACACTCGGGTCAGCCTGAGTTGCAGTTCAGTTTTCATCCCGGAGCTAGGATTTCTGTAGATCACTTTCAAGCTGCTGGCAAACTTCCTTTCCAGTTCTTTATCTAAAATTTTGAAATCAAGACTAGTGGACATTTGGATTGTTCTACTGATGATTTAAAACCATATTTGGATTAAAGACTATGTAATTTTTATTTTATTGAGACTATCTATAGTGGCTTCATGAAAGTATTTTTAAATTCCGCTGTGAGTATTCTGATTCTGTGTCTGTGATTCTGTGATTAATTATTCACTGTATATTTTGAGATTTGCCAAATTTTATTTACAACGCCGTATTTTGAACAATTCAAGTCCGACATGTGCGGATGCGAATGGTTGAGAATATCGGGTCGTTACATGTCGCATTGGAGAAGATAGAAAGCAAGAACCTGATGTTGAGAAGGAGATGGAACGGCCTAGATTGATTTGGGTATAAAAATAAAAATAAAAAATTGAAATTGGTTGTATTATATATTATATTAACTTCAAAATATCATAACTTTTTCATACGAGGTCCGTTTTGTACGAAACGAATTGCATTGGCTTCGTTTTGTCGAGCACTACGCAATGGAGATGGTTTGGAGTCATTTGGAGATAGTTTAAATTTTGGGTAAAATTAAACGCACGTTTAATTTTATTCGAAATAAAACGCGGAAACTGAATTGAAAGCGAGGTGAGAACTTCTCACTCAATCGAACTGTTTCGATTTAAATTTTAAATAGTTAGATTTAAGATTGTTGATTGTACGCCTGAATGATAAATTATTATCTGTTGTTGATTGAAATAGACATTATACGCCGTATATTAAGCGGAGGTTAGTTATTAAAAACATATACCGCGATAATTCCATCTTGATTGGAATTGGTATTATATATGTACTTGGAGTAGATTTCCCGCATTATATAGCGGATGAGGCCCTATTGTGCCGCATAATAGCGGATAATATTTTATAAATCCTATATACCGCGATATTCCGTATTGGAACAGAATTGGTATTGTGCTAACATCTTTGGATGCAGGAAAACAGGTTGGAGGGATCCAACTGGATTCCTCACCAGTATTTATTTGATTACAGATATTGTGATATTTGTTGATTATCATATACTGATATATGATGTCTTTGTTGTCGTGATTGACTATTTAGTGTGTTGCATCATTGAGCCAATTTTGGAATTGTAAAAGGATTTTAAAGTGATTTTTGAAAATATGCGTTTTATTAAATTTTGGAATTGATTGATTTTAATTAAATAAACGTTATAATTTTAATGTTATAAAATTTATGATTTTTGAGAAATATAACCGAAATGTGATTTTTGAAATAAGTAGTAAATTAATTCATAAAATGTTTTAAATTTAGATTTTTGAATTTTTATAAACGGTTTATATAAAAGATTTATAATATTGGTATTTATAAATTAAAAATATAGAAATTATAAAACGAGTTTTTATAAGTGTTAAAATGAAATAAAAATGGATTTCATAAGTGAATGAAATTATAGATTTATAAATTGCGAAGTTATAAATTGAATAGATTTTGTAAAATAGAAAATTATAATAATTAACTTGAAAATTTGATTTTTCACATCTAAATGAGATTTAAATGGAATTGGTTAATAAGGGATTTTTATAACTTGAAGTTTTTATAGTATATATATGTGAATTTATAAATTCAAGATTGATTGGATTTGATAAGTGAATTTTTTATAGCTTATTAAAGGAGTATATTCACGATTTTGGGACAGTGGATAATTTTTGAATTGAATATGTAAAAGTGTTGAATTTGGTTAATGATTTATATTCACGATTTTGAACAGTGAATAATATATTAAAGAAATGTTTAGGGAGTGATCTTTTAAATGGATTAAAATAATTTGAAGTTGTTTTAAAATGCATTAAGTGTCGAAACCATAGATTTCAACATTTATTGTTGAAATAGACGTTTTCGAGAAATAGAAGGAAATAGTGGACTATAACACTGTTGTTATAGTAAATGATTTCCGAAAGGAAATGTTTTATATAGTATTGGGATTTATATATCTATCTTAATTTCGAATCCCTATACTAGTGATTTTGGGTCGTCGTAACGATGTTTTACGCAACGTTCGTTTTGACTCAAATAAATGTGTTTGAAAGAACGTTTTCTTTAAAGAATGAAATATATACTTAATTTCGATTTAAGTATATTGAATATTTTCCAAGTGTTGAAAATAAATGGATTTGTGAATTACTTATTATTAAATAAGTATAGAAATGTTTTCCAATATGAAGTGAATATTTTGAGATTTTATCTTTTAAAGATAAATTGAAAATGAATATTAGAAATCGATTTAGAAATCGTATATTCATAGATATTTTGAAATTGTAAATTCACTATGGAATTTATAGAAGAAAGGGAAATTTGTTTAAAAATAAACGTTGATTTATTTTTGAAGTGTGGGAATAAATTTACAGATTTGGAACGTGAATATAAAGTAAATCGGTAAGGATTTATTTAATTGGTTTAAATGAACCATTTTGAAATGAAAGTATTTCCGCGTAAGGAAAATGATTGAAATTTGTCTTCAAAAGTGGTAAAGGTGAAAAGTGATTCGAAAATTTGTTTTCAAATGGTTGAAGTGTGGAAATTATATATCTAGTAAAGATATTTTTGGAAAATAAATAATTTGGGAAATTATTTGGAATCTGGTGATGTTGTGCATGCCTATTGATAGTTAAATAACCGACTATCAATATTTACCTTTAAATAGGTATTTGTTGTGATTTGCTTGAATTTGAATGCCACACTTAATTTCAAAATAAGCGCTCACTATTTGGGTTAGCCGGGAAAGGACCTTGGGGTCGTATAACCCATTCCGAATATGTGATACGTCGTTATGGATTGCATTTGATGACCGGTGTTGAAGACCGGATATTTGTGAAAACGGAAGGATTACCGTCGAATGACTCTGCATCGGCTGATCTCCGATATAGTGGTTTTATCACCCTTAGTGACGGGAAGTCCGAACGTGATTAGTGAATATCCGGATTGCAAGGGCTTCTTTGGAAGTGCCTTCGGTTCCGTTCGATCCCGGAATGGACTTGTATGGATTGTGTGTCTGACATTACAATTTGAGATGTAAAGCTGGTTTCTATCAAATATATTACTGTTGGTGGCGGAGAATTTATTCTCTTAGTTTAACACCCTTCTCTGAGACGTACGAGCTCAGAGGTTATGTAGTTGATGGTTACTAGTGATACATTCCCAAATTGGTAATGTGGCATGCGAAGTGCTGTTGGGCATTTGATGATCAAAGCACAGCTTTTGTATAAAGCGCGGCTTTGTGGACGAGACTTCGTCGGACCTCACACCCCTAAAATGGTCAAAACAGGAAGGATGCAGCAAGGTTATTAGGGGGTAGTGCCCCATTAGTGTATGTCATTCCTTCTGGATAGAGGTGGTATCATGGTATGGAGCCCAGATACTTAAGCTATGTTGTTGCTGCAAATTTATTACTTTGTGGTTGTTGGAATCGATGATCCTCGGATATAGATCGGTTACGATCGGGAAATGACATATTCGCGTCAGTAGTTACCCAGTTTGAAGGGTAACCCGGCCTTGTGTTGGCAGAGATCTAACCGTAACGTTAGGTTCTCGGGTCGTCATTCCAAAGGCGTACCCATGTGGCAATGGGAAGTTCCTTGGCCTGACCATTTGTTGAAAATCCAAAGAAACAATACAAACCCTGTACGGTTTTAGTTGTATAACCTGCCATGGAATGTGGCGGTAACCTGATATTGAACATGGTAGGTATAGTAGGCATAAGTGCGAAATGCCTATGCTGGCTAAGATTTATATCTTTACTTTCGAAATGATTTTTCCTACACTATGCACTAGTAATAATATCAAATGTTTCTTTTTAATGCGTATCAAGCATCTTTGACTATCATAAGGAGAAATCTCCTCCGATTCTGCGTTTGCATGGTGTGTGTGTGCGGGAGGCCTTATGGTAGTCTCATTTTCTAAAAAGCATTGCGAATCTATTTTAAAATTATCCTGTTCTTTGTTTTAAAAATAAACTGTTTTAAGTTCGCACACCAGTCTCATGACTGACTCGGAGTTTATTGTTTTCCTTCCTAAACTCTGGGTGCCCACCAATTTCCACACGGGCAGTCAAGAGTCAGGTTTATCAGGATATTCTGGAATTCAGGAGTTGCAGGAGGTAAGCTGGATGGCATGGCGTATTCACTAGTATATAGTATTTCTTTTCCGCTGTTTGTTGTTGTTGTTGTTGTACACTCTGATGATGTAGTGTAATGTAATATGATGTAATGTAATAACTGATATAGTTCTTTGTTTAAAGATTATTTATTTATCTATTATATGTTGTTCCGCTGCGATTGTGAGATTCTGATATTGTTTTATTGTTTCTTTCTGTTCTGTTCTATTTTTTCTCTCTTCTTCTACCTTTCTCTTCTTCTTTAACCCTAAAGACTCGTAAGTTTGTTCCTCTTTGGCTGGATTGTTGTGCAATGTTGCTAGTTCAAAGTAGTACGGATTTTCGGGCTTTTACATTTGGTATCAGAGCTTATGGTTAAGCGACAACCATGGCTCAGTTGGGTATTACTCATTAGAGATAGAGTCAGTAGTACTCTAGAATGAGTGTGAGTGTAATAACAGCTATGAGCGCGTATTTTTTAGTGAATATAAAAATGTTTTTATTGTGTTTGCTTATTCGTTGAGCTGTTTGTGTATTTTGGTCGGTATGTGGGACGCCATATTATCGATAGGGGTTTCTAAAATCTTAAACGAGATAAACCGACATAATATCATTTTAAATTGGGTAAATGAAATAATTTTGCCTTGATTATGTTTTATGTATAAAGGAATAATTTTTCAGAATTATTAAAGTGTATATGAATTGATTGTTTAGTTGTTGAATAAAAATAACAGCTGTAAAAGAATAAATTTTATAAGCGAAGAATTATAAGTATGAAGTTATAATTAAAATGATTTACACTTGTGAAATAATCTTATATATAAGAAGTGAAGTTATATAAGTAAAAGATTTACAAATGTGATTTATAATCTAAAAACAAAATTCCAAAGAAGTGTTTTGAAAGGATTTGATATTTTGGAAAATTGTTTTGGAGAAATTAAAGCTCTAAACTCTTTTCGGTCGCTGGAAAATAATTCCAATGATGATCGCGATATCATTGGTGTTCATTTTCGGGTTTCCCAAAGAGGGATTGCTGCCAAATTGTTTTATATGGAAATTGTTTGGAAAATTTGAGTTTGGATTTTGAAATTCAAAGGATAATTGAATTGGTTTCAAAAATGGTTTTGAAAGGTTGAAAAGACTCTGGAATCCTATTTAAAATATTATGGGAATGATAAATGAGTTGATAACTTATACAATTTGAATTTTGATAGAATAAATTTAACTTAAAGGATGGAGTTAAATCAAAGTAAGTATAAGTGAATCAATAAAATCTAAGTTGTAATTGTTGAATATAAGTAATCAAGTTTTGAACCTATAATATGAGATAATAAATTTAGTTTTGGTAAAAGTTAAATAACATTTACTTTAGAATTGGAATCTGAATTGGATTTATAAGTGGAAATTTAAGTTAAATTAA
Source organism: Allium cepa (assembly GCA_030765085.1). Classification (NCBI taxonomy): domain Eukaryota; kingdom Viridiplantae; phylum Streptophyta; class Magnoliopsida; order Asparagales; family Amaryllidaceae; genus Allium; species Allium cepa. Next base: position 518,099,093 of record CM060938.1, read on the forward strand.
ACAAATGATGTTTGAAATGGAATATAACTTAAGTGAAGTTGAATAAAGTTGATTTTGGTATCGAAGTAAATTAATCAAGAGAAGTGATGAATATGAACTTGAGTTGTATAAATGAAACTCAACTTTATATTGTTAATGAATTAGCAGTTGAATTAATAAATGGATTGAATGTTAATTAATCGAATGTAAATAAGTTGATATGAAATAATGAATGTAAGTGTAAATTCATTAGAAGCTAATGAAGTTGAAAAAATTGAATAATTAAATGGAAGTCAATTTAATATCAACCAATCGAATTAAAAGTGTTAAACCAAATTGAATGAATGTAAGCGAAGTAAATAAATTTGGTAATGTTGGATATACATTGTTTGTTATACGATTGTTAGTTGATTTTATATAATTCATTAAGTGCTAATGAAATTGAATTTGATTGAATGGAAATTAAACTAACTTGAATGTAAATTAGTGAATGCATACTGATTTGATATGGATTTGTTGGATGATAGTTGTTTGATGGTTGCATTTGTTGATTGAATGCATTGCTATGTTGGCACATATAGTTGTTATGTTACTATATGATGTATATTGATATTATTTTCATATCTACATGTTTCTCATTGGTTTGTTGAGTGTTTAGTACGTGCGGATTGCGCTTGCTTCGCATTTGGATCTCGCTTTCACGCTATATTAGCCGTATATGCTCGCTAATAAAATATAAGGTACATATCTCGGATTAAATACCGTACTTTTACACTTTTTTCCCTGTGGGATGCCTCATCACTTGATGAGATGTATATTTGTGATATATATATATACTTTCATTTTTTTTCGGATCGAGCCGCGCAAAGGAGACTCTAGCGAATTTTTTCGAAAATTTAAGGCGTTAGAATATTTTTAAGAAAATTGGAAAAATTTTGAAAACTAAGTTTGGATTTGGAAATTTAGTAAAGATTTCGTAAGAAGTTTAACTATGAATTTTGGAAAAGTTAAACACTTAAGAGATTTGAAAAAAACCAATTTGAATGGTTTGTTTTGGAAAGTTAATGGATTCTGTAACTTTTTCTTACTTGGTAATTTCGAGGACGAAATTCTTTTAAGGGGGGAAGTTTGTAACGACCCAGAAGTTCTGTCAATTAAAATTCGTATATTTAATTGATTTTAAATATTAATAAGTGAAATTTATAAGTCGAATAATTTATTTTTCGAATATTTGGATTTAATTTGATAATTAAATCGATAATTTAATATTTGGAAATACAGAAATAACTGAAATTGGGTTTAAAATGATTAAAATTGATTTGTAAAATTTTATTTAATCATATTGGAGTTAGAACAATGTTTGTGAACTTTTAAAATTGAATTAAAAATTAATTTGTGAAAATTGAATATTTTAATATTTAATTGACGAGTTAAAATAGCCATTTTTCAAACAGTCTCGGATTTTGACGAAACCAGTTTCATTGAATCCGTAATGTGATATTGTTGTAAGATTTCAAATTTCGTGTCAATCGGATTTGCCGTTTGTCCGGGGCAAGCCAAAACGCATAGAAAATTCGTTTAATCGATTTAATTTAAAATCGATCGTTTATTGCCATAACTCGCACAGATGATCGAATTAGCCTCCGAAACACATTCCATTGTGTTCGAAACGTGGGATAAACCTTAGAAACGCCAACCGGCACGCTTCGTTTGGAGTTCGGAAAATTTTTGGTGAATAGTAATTTGGAAATTTTCTATAAAAGGCCTTGGATTATTCTCATTTGCAACTAAAAACCAAAGCCCTAGGGTTTGAAGCCAGCCGCCACTTTCTGCAATCAATGGCCAGCGATTCGTTTCTATCCTCCTTTAATCTCTTCCAATCTACGCAATATTTCAAGAAACTTTCAACACGAAAGATGAAGAGCTTCACGAGTACTACAAATCTATACGGTCATGATCGTGTTTAGTGAATCGATGAGGTTGCAATTTTGGTTTAAATCATGTGCGTTCGGCTCGATTTTTATGGTGATGAGCGCGACCGAGTGGCACGTCCTTCTGGGCGTTGGTGAGGGGGAGCGAGGCCGTTCGAATGGTACAATGTGATTGATGTCTCGATCATCGCGGGGGGGGGGGGGGGGGGTGCGGTCGCGAAATTCGATGAAGGTGGCGGCGTTTGGGTTCGAACGAACCTGGGTAGTGTCGCGTTGGAGAAGATAGAAAGCAACGGCTGATGTTGAGAAGGAGATGGAACGACCCAGATTGATTTGGGTATATAAAAAAATTTGAAATTGTTTGTATTATAAATTGTATTAACTTCAAAATATCATAACTTTTTCATATGAGGTCCGTTTTGGACGAAACGAATTGCGTTGGCTTCGTTTTGTCGAGCACTACGTAATGGAGCTGGTTTGGAGTCATCTAGAGATAGTTTGAATTTTGAGTAAAATTAAACGCACGTTTAATTTTATTCGAAATAAAACGCGGAAACTGAATTGAAAGCGAGGTGAGAACTTCTCACTCAATCGAACTGTTTCGATTTAAATTTTAAATAGTTAGATTTAAAATTGTTGATTGTATACCTGAATGATAAATTATTATCTGTTGTTGATTGAAATAGACATTATACGCCGTATATTAAGCGGAGGTTATTTATTAAAAACATATACCGCGATAATTCCATCTTGATTGGAATTGGTATTATATATGTACTTGGAGTTGATTTCCTGCATTATATAGCGGATGAGACCCTATTGCGTCGCATATTAGCGGATAATATTTTATAAATCCTATATACCGCGATATTCCGTATTGGAACGGAATTGGTATTGTGCTAACATCTTTGGATGCAGGGAAACAAGTTGGAGGGATCCAATTGGATTCCTCACCAGTACTTCTTTGATAACAGATATTGTAATATTTGTTGATTATCATATACTGATATATGATGTCTTTGTTGTCGTGATTGACTATTTGGTGTGTTGCATCATTGGGCCAATTTTGGAATTATAAAAGGATTTTAAAGTGATTTTTGAAAATATACGTTTTAGTAAATTTTGGAATTGATTGATTTTAAATAAATAAACGTTATAATTTTAATGTTATAAAATTTATGATTTTTGAGAAATATAACCGAAATGTGATTTTTGAAATAAATAGTAAATTAATTTATAAAATGGTTTAAATTTAGATTTTTGAATTTGTATAAACGGTTTATATAAAAGATTTATAATATTGGTATTTATAAATTAAAAATATAGAAATTATAAAACGAGTTTTTATAAGTGTTATAATGAAATAAAAATGGATTTCATAAGTGAATGAAATTATAGATTTATAAATTGTGAAGTTATAAATTGAATAGATTTTGTAAAATAGAAAACTATAAATAATTAACTTGAAAAATTGATTTTTCACATCTAAATGAGATTTAAATGGAATTGGTTAATAAGGGATTTTTATAACTTGAAGTTTTTATAATATATAAATGTGAATTTAGAAACATTGATTTATAAATTCAAGATTGATTGGATTTGATAAGTGAATTTTTTATAGCTTATTAAAGGAGTATATTCACGATTTTGGGACAGTGGATAATTTTTGAATTGAATATGTAAAAGTGTTGAATTTGGTTAATGATTTATATTCACGATTTTGAACAGTGAATAATATATTAAAGAAATGTTTAGAGAGTGATCTTTTAAATGGAATTAAAATAATTTGAAGTTGTTTTAAAATGCATTAAGTGTCGAAACCGTAGATTTCAACATTTATTGTTGAAATAGACGTTTTCGAGAAATAGAAGGAAATAATGGACTATAACACTGTTGTTATAGTAAATGATTTCCGAAAGGAAATGTTTTATATAGTATTGGGATTTATATATCTATCTTAATTTCGAATCCCTATACTAGTGATTTTGGGTCGTCGTAACGATGTTTTACGCAACATTCGTTTTGACTCAAATAAATGTGTTTGAAAGAACGTTTTCTTTAAAGAATGAAATATATACTTAATTTCGATTTAAGTATATCGAATATTTTCCAAGTGTTGAAAATAAATGGATTTGTGAATTACATATTATTAAATAAGTATAGAAATGTTTTCCAATATGAAGTGAATATTTTGAGATTTTATCTTTTAAAGATAAATTGAAAATGAATATTAGAAATCGACTTGGAAATCGTATATTCATAAATATTTTGGAATTGTAAATTCACTATGGAATTTATAGAAGAAAGGGAAATTTGTTTAAAAATAAACGTTGGTTTATTTTTGAAGTGTGGGAATAAATTTACGGATTTGGAACGTAAATATAAAGTAAATCGGTAAGGATTTATTTAGTTGGTTTAAATGAATCATTTTGAAATGAAAGTATTTCCGCGTAAGGAGAATGATTGAAATTTGTTTTCAAAAGTGGTGAAGGTGAAATGTGATTCGAAAATTTGTTTTCAAATGGTTGAAGTGTGGAAATTATATATCTAGTAAAGATATTTTTGAAAAATAAATAATTTTGGAAATTATTTGGAATCTGGTGATGTTGTGCATGCCTATTGATAGTTAAATAACCGACTATCAATATTTACTTTTAAATAGGTATTTGTTGTGATTTTCTTGAATTTGAATGCCACGCTTATTTTCAAAATAAGCACTCACTATTCGGGTTAGCCGGGAAAGGACCTTGGGGTCGTATAACCCATTCCGAATATGTGATATGTCGTTATGGATTGCATTTGATGACCGATGTTGAAGACCGGATATTTGTGAAAATGGAAGGATTACCGTCGATTGACTCTGCATCGGCTGATCTTCGATATAGAGGTTTTATCACCCTTAGTGACGGGAAGTCTGGACGTGATTAGTGAATATCCGGATTGCAAGGGCTTCTTTGGAAGTGCCTTCGGTTCCGTTCGATCCCGGAATGGACTTGTATGGATTGTGTGTCTGACATTACAATTTGAGATGTAAAGCTGGTTTCTATCAAATATATTTCTGTTGGTGGCGGAGAATTTATTCTCTTAGCTTAACACCCTTCTCTGAGACGTACGAGCTCAGAGGTTATGTAGTTGATGGTTACTAGTGATACATTCCCAAATTGGTAATGTGGCATACGAAGTGCTGTTGAGCATTTGATGATCAAAGCACAGCTTTTGTATAAAGCGTGGCTTTGTGGACGAGACTTCGTCGGACCTCACACCCCGGAAATGGTCAAAACAGGAAGGATGCGGCAAGGTTATTAGGAGGTAGCGCCCCTTTAGTGTATGTCATTCCTTCTGGATAGAGGTGGTATCATGGTATGGAGCCCAGATACTTAACCTATGTTGTTGCAGCAAATTTATTACTTTGTGGTTGTTGGAATCGAGGATCCTCGGATATAGATCGGTTACGATCGGGGAATGACATATTCGTGTCAGTAGTTACGTAGTTTGAAGGGTAACCCGGCCTTGTGTTGGCAGAGATCTAACCGTAACGTTAGGTTCTCGGGTCGTCTTTCCAGAGGCGTACCCATGTGGCAATGGGAAGTTCCTTGGCCTGGCCATTTGTTGAAAATCCAAAGAAACAATACGAACCCTGTACGGTTTTAGTTGTATAACCTGCCATGGAATGTGGCGGTAACCTGCTATTGAGCATGGTAGCTATAGTAGGCATAAGTGCGAAATGCGTACGCTGGCTAAGATTTATATCTTTACTTTCGAAATGATTTTTCCTACACTATGCACTAGTAATAATATCAAATGTTTCTTTCTAATGCGTATCAATCATCTTTGACTATCATAAGGAGAAATCTCCTCCGATTCTGCGTTTGCATGGTGTGTGTGTGCGAGAGGCCTTATGGTAGTCTCATTTTCTAAAAAGCATTGCAAATCTATTTTAAAATTATCATGTTCTTTGTTTTAAAAATAAACTGTTTTAAGTTCGCACACCAGTCCCATGACTGACTCGGAGTTTATTGTTTTCCTTCCTAAACTCTGAGTGCCCACCAATTTCCAGACGGGCAGTCAAGGGTCAGGTTTATCAGGATATTCTGGAATTCAGGAGTTGCAGGAGGCAAGCTGGATGGCATGGCGTATTCACTAGTATATAGTATTTCTTTTCCGCTGTTTGTTGTTGTTGTTGTTGTACACTCTGATGATGTAATGTAATGTAATGTGATGTAATGTAATAACTGATATAGTTCTTTGTTTAAAGATTATTCATTTATCTATTATATGTTGTTCCGCTGCAATTGTGAGATTCTGATATTGTTCTATTGTTTCTTTCTGTTCTATTCTATCTTTTTCTCTCTTCTTCTACCTTTCTCTTCTTCTTTAACGCTAAAGACTCGTAAGTTTGTTCCTCTTTGGCTGGATTGTTGTGCAATGTTGCCAGTTCGAAGTAGTACGGATTTTCAGGCTTTTACAAAATGTCTCTCAGTCTCAATAATAAGAACACCATTACAAACATATATGGTAGGCTGCCTATCATCAATATCATAAAAGATACGAGAATCCTACTTTCATAATACTAGAGATAGTGAGAAAAGAGATGAAGCAAAGAAGTTAAAATGGAAAATGAGACAAAAATTTACTTTATAATTATATGAAAAGGCTAAGGGCCAAAATACTCTTATTTGCATTTTTCAACTTTACCATCATTTCTCAAGCCACCAAAATATCAACCATTTGAAAATATATTGGATGTTTGAATGGTCCATGTACCTTTCAAAAGCTTAAGTCCTTTTTGTTAATCTGAACACTTAAGGTATCATGAAATGTAAACTCAAACTTTATATCCATCTTTTCATATTTATTTAACATTTCATATTAATTAAATTTTACTATTATTATTTTATCCATATATTTTCTTGTAGGATGTTTTCCTAACTTAAAAATCATTTAAAAGTTGTTTTTAGAGTGTATGCACGGATATTACAACTTTTTGTGACTTGTCGTTCGATAAAAAGTTGAGAATCCAAAAACCGAGTTTTGGTCACATTTTTAATTCTTTATCGAATTACCTATTTATGTACACAAAATTCAAAAATGAATTATTTATTATAATGAGAGTTATTTGATTATTAAAACAATTAATTTAATATTTAAAATAAGTTATATATTCACAAATTAAATGATAAAATACCAGGCCGTTACACACACAAACATTCATAGACATACATATACGTGTATGTATAAAATTAATATTTTGAGATGAAACATTAATTGTTTCCTTCTCCAAACTTCAAGTCCTTTCTCCTTGATCATGGGACGCAAGTTCATTTCGCCAATGTTCAATAATGGAGGCTAGAGTTGGGATTTTTTCAGTGAAGAGAGACTTAATGGGATGGCTATTTACAGCCATCTACGTCACAAATATCTAGAACTTTCTCTCTAGATCTAAAGACAAAGTCTTCAACTCTCTTTTCCAATGTTATGGTCAGCCCCCTTTTGTCTGGGCTTCCAAACATCGGGCTTAATTGATTTAACAATTGAATTAAATGTTTAATTAATTAATTTAAGCTCATTCCTTAATTAAATCAATAAAAAATTTATACATCTTTTCAGTTAACTTTTAGGTCGTATAGACATTAACCAACAATATGGTTAGTGACTTACAAAATTTATAAATTAATTTAAATCGACCAAATTGGGAAATTAACCAACAATATGGTTGTATTGACTCGCTGGTGTGAACTCGATCCTCGATCAATATATCAATAATTTAGATACCAAAGCCTGTATAGACATTGTTGAATTACATATGGGGCAAAAGTTCAACCGCTTGTAGATTATTTAGATGAAATCCAATTCCTAATCTTTATAAAGCTGCACCTAGTATTTTGTACATGTTTTCTTTTCATTATCACTATATCAGTTAGATATTTAGAGTCTAGTTTAAGGTCAAAAACTCTATTAATATCCATAGTTGATTGCGTAGAACCTTTTATAATGAAGATACAAATCCTCTCTTGAGTAATGTTTCGCTTCAAATAGTTAACTATGTGCTCGAATATGGTAGTAATATGGTCGCTATGCCATATGCTTGAACATAATTAAAGTACATTTAACTACTTATGATCCATAGTACCCTCAAGTCCGAAGACCACTACATGTCATTACGATGAGATCTTCTATTTTGACTTAGTTGTATTAGCCTTAGAAGTTTCTCATTGAGTCATTCTATGATTGTTCCAAACAACGCCAAGTATGCAACCTCTTGGTGCCAACAACGATCATGAGTAATTGACCATCTATCATATGGAGACCATTATGTACATTAGTCCCAAGAAACACATCGATATACTTTTCTCGATACATTTTGACTGGGAATATTTAAGAAGTAATTGTTTAGATATCAGTTCGATACTCATGGTTAGAAACACATTCTTAACTGCAATCGATAAAATAATTCTCCTGAAGTTTTTGTACTTGTACATCTTTAATGTCTTAATATCATTACTTAACAACACATATAGAAGAACATAAAATCAAAGACATACTTTATTTTGAACAAGATTCTCTTATAAGAGATTAGGTTACGTAAAAAAATACATAACTTCCGCTAGGATGCACTCTTAACTCTATCAATCTCCTGCTTGTTGTAGCCAATTACGGTGTCTTATATCCATGCCTTCAAACTATTTACCTAAATTAGACTGAGATGAAGCCTTAGTGAATGGAATTTTGATATTATTACTTTGTATCTACTTTCGATTATACTTCCCCATTATGGATAAATATCTTTCATTACGTGTTATTTATGGAGAACAAATCTTGATTTTTATCAAGCTGCCGGTTCCCATTGCAATCTATATTGCATAATTGTTATCATAACACGTTATTGGATTTTCAACTGTGGCAACCACCCCTAACTTTCTTATAAATTTGCGCACATATACCGCTTTCATTATGGCACCACTCAAGGTGTTGTACTTAGCTTTAATAGCTAAGTTTGCCACCTTTCATTTGAAACACTTTCGACTTAAAGCCCTTTAATCAAGGTTGAACAAGAATTTAACATTGATGTATGATATTCGATTTCACTTATGAAGTTTGAGTTCGAACATTCCTTCATAACAGGTCCATTGTTTTCATAAACAATTCTCTAGTGTTTCGTAAATACTCGAAAATACTCTTAACTACCATTTATTGATTTTAACTTAGATTTGGCATTTGCTCACTGCACAATATATTGTTGCTTTGGGTATCGCTTTTAAAGAAAAGAAATTGGATTTCTCTTAGATAATCAGTAAGCAACTGAACTCATGTCAAACAACTTTGCTTAAGCAAAGTCCATACAATCTTTAATTTTTAAATTATTTAAATACCACCGACGACTAAGTTCATATTTGGGAGTGATACAACCGCATTATTAGTTTTCAGCCGAAAATAATTTGGTAAAATAATTTATTGAAGTCATAAATTATTATTGTGGAGAAATTAATATAATAGTAATAATAATTAATGTATTATTATTAGAGGGTCTAAAATTAATTAATAAAATATAATTTTTATAAATTTATTCAATTATTTTTGGGCAAATATAACGACTTAACAACAACTAATAACATATATACACATATATTATGTAAGTAGATGAAAATTTTAAAATTAGTATACAGTTAGGCAAGCAAAAATATACATGGGTATGAATTAATTAAATGAGCTTAATTAATTAAGCGAGATAAGTTTCATTTATAATGGGTCATACACTGAATGGTGGATGAAGGTAAGAAATTTACTGTGACGACCCACCTTTTTGAATGGTTTAAGTCGACAATGAACCACACATGTCTAACTTAAACTATTTAAAAGATAGATTATCAGTGGGTTTATTTTTTTTAAAGAAATAAAAGGGAAAGAAGAAAACAACAACAGAACCTCGTAGTGGAACGATAAAATACAATAATCACATAAACAGTTCATGAAGCTATTTATAATATATATACAATTCAATTTTCAACATAAATCAGAGTTATGCAATGTTACCAGAGTTATATAATTTATTATACATAATGAATAATGTAGTGGAATGCATACTAATAGATATGATATACCAAATCTTCATCTTCGTCCTCCAGAATAACTGTCTTCAATAACTAAAAACTCGGTCCGACTCGAGCGTAATGTAAAACAGAACACTCAAGTCAGAACTGAAATCCTCATGTAAGTCAAATCAAATCAAGAGAAATACAGTTTCAAAATGTATGGTTCTTTCCATATCCAACAAATCTGGACTCGAATCCAAATTCCAATCAAACTAAATCAAATTCAATTATTCCAATTCAAATCTCGATTTCAATTTCAATTCAAATTGACTTTGATTCCAATATGTACTAAAATCATTTTCAACTTCGATATCAAATTAATTCAATTTCAAATTAATTAATTTCAATTTCAATTCCAGTTTGAACTAATTTCAATTCAATTCTCAATTTTAAGCCGTTCAATTTATATAAGTATGAGTCTAATCTCAATACGCCGATTTAAATTACTTAAATCAATTTAACTTCAAATGTTAGGATTTTAAGATTCAAATCTTAAAATTTATATAATTCCCATAATTCAAATCATATATCGATTTTAACTTTGAAATTTCAATTTTTATTATATACACAAATTCTTTTAACAAATTTGAATTCCAACATTTCCAAAGGTCGAATTTTAAAATATTCCAATTTAAACGTATCTAAATGCCAACTTCGCCACACGGTGATTAAATCGCAACAATCACATTACTGTCCAAGTAGTCAATAATGCATCCAATAAATCACACGTCAATTTGGATGTCTAATGGTTTATTTCAAAGTTCAATGTCCAAGTAATCCACATATCAATAGTGATAATAACAGGGACGATAACATGAATATAATGAAATCAAAAAAATCATATATGTATATATATATCAAATCTAAATACAATCCTTCACAACATCACCCATGGCAACCAACGATCCCAAAACAACCAATTCAACCATATCACAACAATCAACAACTATCAATGTCGGGTGTCTGAAGGCGATATAAAATTTCAATTCTCAACATTAACTTAAATATCAAGTTCAATGTCAATTTAACTCTCGAGTTTAAAAGTCACATCTAATTAACTATCAGATCAACTATCAATTCCTACTGTAATTTTTCCAATCAAATTTTACTGACAAATTTAACTACCAATTTAACAGTCAAATTTAAGTCGATCTAAATTTAGTCAATACAAATTTAATAAATTTAAATTTTCAATTAATTGAATTTTCAATTAGCATTCAATATAAATTTTGAACTTCCTTAATTGGTTTAACTAATAGTAGGAATTTTAGCATGTTGTGAATGGTTTTAACCACTCACCCTTAAATGCACTGAAAATTCTACTGTGATTCGCAAAGATCTCATCGATACGAATCCAATACGACAAATCATTGTCAAATCCAACCTTGTACGAATAGTTGTGGAATAATTAATCATTTGGGAATTTGTAAATTTATAATTAACTAAATTTATTTGAAAATGAATATAATGACCGCACTTTATGCATGCTTAATGCTAAATGCTTTATGTTCTAAACCCAAGCATGCTATATTAACAAGCTACCGTATGATACCTACAACGCTGCATATATAGACTCTGCAATAGACCCTGGCGATCAGAGACTTCGACAAGGAATGTCGAAGAATGGTACAAAGGCTGGCGGCTATTGAGTCTTGGTGGAGGATCTAGGAACAAGGTCGAGACAGAAGTTGTCAAAGGAGAGGGAGGTGAATGAGGAAAACTACAGTGGTGATGGATGGAAAAGCGGGGCACACGTGGATAGGACCTCGAAGAACTAAAGCAAGGGAAGTGGAGAGTGAGGTGGAGAGGCGATCAGTGTGTGATAAAGGGAAGGATGAGCTGCTGGCGAAGGTTAGGGGTGGAGGAACGGAGGTGCGGCGGTTCGGCAGGGTGTCTCACGGTGGAGAGGGGTTGCATGGTGGAGATCTGACGTGTAATGGAGAGGAGAGCATGGACTAATAGGTGGAAGTTGGTTTTATAAAGTGGGGAGATGGCTGGGGTTTAGGGGCGTTGGGATGGTGTAGGTTCTAGTCGCGGGCGAGGTAGGCTGAGCGGAGGGGGTGGCTGGGCTGGTAGCTGGTCGATTTCGTGTGGACTGGTTGTGGGTGGAGGGGGTCGATTGGGTGGCTGGGTAGGTGGCAGCGGCGGGGAAGACACGGTGGAAGTTGTTCGGGTGAGGAGGTGGCTGCCGGGTTCGTGGGCTGGGTGGTGGGAATGGGCGGCTGCAGTTTTCGGTGTAGTCGGAGGTTACGGGTGAGGTGGAACGGAGGTGAAAGGTGGCAACGGGAGGAGTTGGGGTGGAGGAGCAAAGTGGGGTAGAGGAGGTATAAAGGGAAGAGGGAAGGCTGCCATGTGAGAAGTGTGTGTGTGTATACTTGAATTATATTCTCTCCGAAACAACGTTCACAGAGAGGAAAATGAGAAGGAACAGAGGGGATGGAGGGCAGGAATATGTGGATAGAAGAAAAATGTAAAGAGGATAATAAATGAAGCATTTATTTTCTTTGTCTGCGCACGCAAAGAATGTTGGCTGGAAAAGAAATTTAGGCGGCCAAAGAATGTAAGTAATTATGATTCCAAGGCACGCTACGGACCACTATCTTGACCATTTAGCGTTTTACAGTGAAAGCCAAAATATGAAATAAATATATCGCGAAGATCAGCACGATGAGACAAATCCAACGATATATCAAAATCTGTATTACGACAATCGTAACAAAATTTCATCTATCGCTACTTACGCCACTTCGAATCTGGACGACAACAACAATTCTTGATAAACGGAGCTGCAAAGGTTGGAATTGGATGGAACGAACTTTGGCATTTTAATCTGAAAATTTTCTTGATCATTTCTATGTAGAAATATTTATACTTTAAAATTTGGTAATTCATACTGAAAAATGTACTGACCGAGTTTCGAACAAAATCGACGTAAAATAAATTTCGTTTGCATCATTTCAATGGACGCATTTCAAATATCTAGTTTTTGTTGTCAATGGACGCATTTAAATGTCACAAATAAGTACTGTAAAACTTTGGTGTAATAAAATTTTGATGGTCTAACATTACAACTTGTGTTAGCAATCAAAATCAAGAAAGAGTCAAAAATCTAATGGAGAGCTGCTTTAATCAGATCTCAAAGGTCGACAAGTCTATCACACTCGAGCCTCCTCCTCTCTTTCCCCCTTCTTCTTCTACCTCAAGGTGGTGCAACCTGAAATCTACAGTGAGGGATTCCAACTAGTGAGGAATCGCCGAAACAGAGAGAAGTCCCTTCACCAGCCAACATCAGTAACATATCACAACAAGAATCAAGCGAATCTGTATAACAGTGGCCATAGAAATGCAAGAATCAACAATACCAAGTCCAATTCCAATCATTATTCGCATAACACCTCAAAATATACAGCCACTGTATAGAAGAAACAAGATATCATTGGTGCAGCAACAATAAAGAGTAGCAGTAAAGGGTCTCTCCCAAATAAAGCATCTTCCTGGGAAGATTTAATCAGAGAAGGGGGTATCAGTTCTGAATTCGACTTGAAATACCAAGCACCTCTAACCATTAATAAAAAGAAAATGGTTGTTATGAAAGAAGGTGTCAGTAAAAGAACAGAGACAAAGTGGGGCTGCTCGGTAATAGCATACGTATACGGTAGTAGACATTCTTATCATCATTTTAAAGCATTTGTGCAAAGAACTTGGAATCACATGAGTAACTTTGAAATCTTCACAAGAAACAACGGTTTTTTGTGATCAAATTCACGGCAGAATGTGATTGTGAAAAAGCTATCAATGGAGGACCATATTTCATCAATGGAAAATTAATCATTTTAAAAAGATGGAGCAATAAAATCGCATTTGACAGAGATTTATTATCCACAATTCCAGTTTGGATTCGTCTGCCATAATTAAGTTTAAAATTGTGGGATAAAGAAGCCTTTGGGGCAATAGCAAGTGTTGTGGGGGATCCTCTAAAACTTGATAAACCAACATCAAAGGAAACAAGGTTAAGCTATGCAAGAATACTTGTTGAAATCAAAGCAAATTCAGAACTCCCTAAAGAAGCACATATAACAATGCATGATGGAGAAACTCTAGTTCAAAGAATTGAATACGAATGGATCCCACCAATGTGTACAAATTGTAATTGTTTTGGGCATTCAACTGAAAATGTTCTACTAAAATGATATGGAAAGAAAAACAGAAAGATTCTTCAATCATCAAAGATAAGGTCTTGATGTCAGAGCAAAATCAAGAAACCATCAAAGGTTCAATTTTTAATAGCATTCAGCAAGAAGAGATCCAAGAATCTCATGCTCCGAAAAGTTCACTAATTGGGAAAATCAAATTTTTCGAAAATTTTAATAAAGGCTGCATAATGGATATGTCTACAAATATGAATGAGACTGATGTCTCCAATCAGCAGGAACTACCAGATCAAATTATGGCAGAAATTACTGAAGATTTACCAAATCAGTTGAAGCAAAATGAGTTATCTTCTATTGTTAAGGAATCAAACTTGGATCATGGTGCAGTGCATTCCCATGTTGATGTCATTAATGCAAATGATAATGAAACAATGGCAGAAATCATAGCCACAAATGGAATATCCACCAATACTGAAGACAGGAAAATATGTTCTAAAAGCTCTCATAAAGGAATCTCAGAGGATTTAGTCCAAAAAGTCATGAAATTAATTCCAAATTCATCTTCTCCAATAAAAGGGAAAAAAAGAAAAGAAGAAAAACAAAATCAAAAACCTTTAGGATCTATCTCAAGGAAAAGAAGAAAAATCTAAAAAATATGAATTCCAGGAAAAGTATGTAATGAGAAATCCAAGGTGGTCTGAACATCTGAAAATACAAGACAGAAAATCATTAAAAAAAAGGGCATAAAAGTTCAGATTACTTAGAAGGGAAAAGAGACAAAGAAAAGTTGGAGGAACACAATCCCAGTCTTTCTATATGAAGCAAAGATATCCTTAGCATATCCTTTATAATTCAAAATATTTTTATATATATATGTCAATAATTACTTGGAATGTTAGAGGATTAAACTCCCCTGAAAGAAAATTAGACCTAACCAATCTAATTTTCACAAAGAAATCAATCATAGTTGGTATTCTGGAACATAAACTAGAGGATTCCAAAATAAGCAATTTTCATGACAGATACTTTAAAGAATGGGGTGTTATTAATAACAGTAATATGGGGGGTAATGGTAGAATAATGGTAATCTGGGACCCAAATATTTGGAGTCTTAGTCATCATTTTCTAAACTTCCAATTTATTCATTGCAAATTCATAAATAAAGGGGGATTTCAAATAGAAATCTCTTTTATTTATGCTTCAAATAGTGAAAATGACAGAATCCTTTTATGGAATGGTCTTATGACATTAAATTTTAATATGGAAAAACCTTGGATCATCATTGGAGACTTTAATACTGTTTTCCATTCTATTGAAAAAAGAGGAGGAGTTCCCATTCCTTTTAGTAAATTAGAAATTTTTAATAATTTATTGCTAAAAACAGGTTTAATTGAGCCCACTAATAAAGGGAACCAATTCACTTGGAAATCAAGTGTATATAGGAACATCCATTGTAAACTTAATAGAATACTTATTAATCATCTGTATGCTAATACATTTCCTAATTACAATTGTTCAACTCTTCCTCAAGCGACTAGTGATCATACCCATTTACATATAATTTTCTCTGGTCTTGATAATATTATAAAAAATATTCCTTTTAGATTTGTTAATGGGTGGACATATGATAAGAGTTATAAGGATATTGTCAAAAACAGTATTATTATTAATAAACATGGTACTGCTCAAAATAAATTTAAAAGCATTCTTAAGAATATCAAAGAAAACTTAAAAATTTGGAACAAAAATAGGAATAGAGATAATATTAAAATTACTAGGGAAGAATATGAGTCAATCCAAAATAATATAGACTTTGATAGCTCGGAAAAATCTAGGGTTAATCAATTTTTTCAACTTCAAAATAAATTAAGTCAAAGTCTGCATGTGCAAGCTATCAACATGAGACAGCAAGGCAAGGTAGACTGGCTTACTAAGGGTGATGAATCTAGTAAATTTTTCTATTCCAAGATGTCAAATAGGAAAAAAAATCAATGACGTAAGAAAACTGCTAGATATTAATGGAGTTACCCTGAATGATGTCTCTAGCATAGAGAATTTGCTATCAATTATTTTTATGACCTATATAATTCTAATGCTTATAAAAAAGATTTTCCAAATATTGAAACAAAATTTCTTCTTAATGAAAGCATCAGTGATATTCTTCTTGCCCCTTTTGAGATGGATGAAATTAAAAAAAATTATTTTTGGCTCAAATATAGATAAAAGTCCAGGGCCTGATGGATTTGGGGCAAAATTTTACAAAACACACTGGGTGGATTTCAAATTTTTTATTCATGAAGATGTCAATGAATTTTTTCATCTGGTAAACTTCTTAAAAGCTTAAATCATACTTTTATTACTTTAATTCCCAAGGTAAAAATTCCCTCAAGTCTAGGAGATTATAGGCCAATTACCTGTTGCAATTGTATATACAAAATCATTGCTAGTATTTTAAGTAATAGAATAAAAAAATTTCTTAAATATCTAATTTCAAAAAATCAATGTGCTTTCATCCCAGGTAGATATATCATTGAAAATACTCTTTTGGCTCATGAGCTTATCAGAAATTTTAATAGGGGCTGTAAGAATAAAGTCTGCATTAAAATTGATATTCACAAAGCTTTTGACAAAATTAACAGACATTTTATCATTCACATGATGAGACAAATGGGATTTCATAAGAAAATTATGATTTAGTTAAAGAATGTATAGATACTGCCTCCTTCTCCATATTAATTAATGGATCACCATGTGGGTTTATTACTAGTAATAGGGGAATTAGGTAAGGGGATCCCCTCTCCCTATCTATTCACTATAGCTATGAAATATTTATCTATCCAAATGGAATTGGAACAAATAAGAGGAAATCTCGGACCAGTCAATAGATATTCTCCTAGTATTACTCATTTACTATATGCTGATGATTTGCTTTTATTTATGAATGCAGATACTAACAGTGCTCAATCTATAGTTAAAATCTTGGAGAAGTTGAAAATTTTTGCTGGTCTTCAAATCAATGATAGTAAAAGCAAAGCATATTTTAGTAAAGATTGTGCTAACAAAGGGGAAATACTTCAAATTCTAAAAATTAATGAAGGCCAACTACCTGTTAAATATTTGGGTCTCCCACTCAGCACAAATCAATTAACAGCCAAGGATTGCTCTAAACTAATTGACATCATTCAAGGCAAAATAGAAAATTGGTCTAGCAGATTATTATCTATTGCTGGAAGAATAGAGCTTACACATACTTTCATCACAACTATCATTATGTATTGGATCCGGATTCACAATATTCCCGAATCAGCAATTTGCAAAATAGAAAAAATATGTGCCAATTTTGTATGGAAAGAAAAAAAATCATAAAGTCTCATGTGATACAGTTTGCAAACCAAGAACGGCGGGTGGAATGGGTTTAAGAAACATCAAAGATTTAAAGGAAGCCTGTAGTATGAAACTTTTTTGGAGATTGGTAGAAGGCAAATCACTATGGGCAAAGTGGATGATTAGTAAATATGCCAAAAACAAATTTTTTTGGACAATGCCAGCTGAAAAACACAATTCTCACACTTGGAAATCCATCTTAAAAAGCAGAAATAAAGGAATTAAATTATTGGATAGAAAATTCGAAGATGGGAAAAGTACAAGCCTCTGGTTTGATCCTTGGATTAATGGCAAATCTCTGATTAGTTTGCTAGGTTGGACAAATCTTATTTACTTTGGGGGAGACAATTTAAAAGTGGATAGTATCATTCAAAATCACATGTGGAAACCAAACAAGCATCCAACAACTTCAATTTTCAAAAGTTCCATAGAAAAAATTGAAATTGATTCAAACTTAGCAACGGACTGCTGGAAGTGGAAGCTTTCAACAAATGAGAAATTTTCCTTTAAATCTACTTGGGAATATTTAAAAGGGTTTGAAACGGAAATGGAATGTTGCATTATTATTTGGAATAATGCAAACTGCCCAAAGATGGCACATTGTGCCTATTTTGCATTGTTAAACAGATTACCGACTAAAGACAGATGCAAAAATTGGAGCAAAAACAATAATTTTGAAATCAAATGCCTCCTCTGCAATAGAGATAATGAATCAGCAGAACACTTATTTTTTGATTGCATTTTCTCAAGGCACATATGGTTCATTGCAAAAAATAAGCTCAATTTCTGTCAAAGCAATCCAATGCAAAACATCAAAAACAATATTCAATATATTCAGAAAAGCTTCAAAATCAAATCAGAAGAATTCAATAGAGCTAGCATAATGCTTACTACTGTCATATATCAAATATGGAAAGAAAGAAACGCTAGATTGCATTCGAAAAAGAAAACTGATGCCATTCAAATATGGAAAGGCATAGAAACAGAATTTCATACTCTAAGCCACAAAGCAAGCAAAAACAAATCACCATTCTGTCAGCTCATTTTAGAGTCTAACGAACATGAAGAATTTGCTACCAGTATGGAAATATACTTACAAGGGGGGAAATTTAATAACGAATTTCCCCATAGTAGTAACCCTCAACACACTAATCATAGGCATCATGATTTCTCGAGGAGGGGAGCCAACAACTTCGTCAGTCCACTTGTAGGAGGCGACCATTCCTACCCTAATACCAGGAGCAGCTCCTGCAAGGGAAGTAAACAGGGCTTTAGATTTGATAATTACACAATAGATAATAATAGAAATAATCTCATAAATTTCTTGTTACCTGATATTAGCAGGAACTACCGCACTTCTAGCAAAGAAACAATGAAGCAGAAGTCCCTCCTATATCAAAATAAAGCAAATTATTCAGAACTTATCCTACAAGGAACTGGAGAGCATAGTTATATTAGCAAGCTCAACGGCAACCCTTATCACTTATATGTTTGGGTAAGAGGCGAAAGCAGCAGGAAGGTCATCGATAATGACAAAAACAAGCCGCTCTGCAATATTGACTGTCTAGATGAACCAAAAAGGCAAAACATCAGTAATAATAGCAACTGGAACAACGAGGAGGACAGATCTACTGATTGTAATAATAGACCTGTCGCGAGGAACCCAGAGAACAAATATATGGAGAAATCAAGAGTATGGAATCCACCATAATCCAGCATGGTTTGCTAGATCACAGTGTAAACAAGCAGCAATTTTTCATCTAATTCTGAAAGGACTGGAGCGATTTCGTCGCCATTTCTTCTCTTTCGAAGAAGTTTTTAGATCGTGGCCTTTGTTTTGTGTTTTGTGTCGGCTACCCTTTAGGGTTAGTGTTTGTTTGTAAGTTTCGTGTGAAATGCTTATGCCCGTATTTCTATTTGTACAACTTGGGCCTGGCCCATTAACCATTTTTCAAAAAAAAAAAATTAAATGTCACAAATTCTTTCTTTATTATTTACGACTGTTATTCAACTGCTGTAAATTATTGTTTCCAAATTCAAGCTATCTTTTTATGTAAAATTATATACATATATTTTGTTTTCCTAAAATTATTCCTTTAATCGCACAAATTGCTAATTCAATTTAAGGCAAAACGTTAGTTTCTTTTATTAACTATCCATTCAAATTCTCAATTCGTATTCAATGTTTGTTAATTTTATTCATGTTATTAACAATACGCATTAACGTCCTTTAATTCCGTTCTTTGTTATGTCATCATCCCTTATCTTATTACACATTTGTTCAATTTCTTTATTTAAATGACATTTATTGTTCATACTACAGTTATTAATTTAATACAACTGAATATTGTTTATTTCAATTCAGATACTGATTAAAAAATTTCTCTTATTGCAGTATTGCCATTTACATATTCAATTT
Organism: Allium cepa; assembly: GCA_030765085.1. Taxonomy (NCBI): domain Eukaryota; kingdom Viridiplantae; phylum Streptophyta; class Magnoliopsida; order Asparagales; family Amaryllidaceae; genus Allium; species Allium cepa. The sequence continues at coordinate 518,119,047 of CM060938.1, forward strand.
AGATTATCAGTTCCATTTGATATACTTTCATTAATAACAAAATAATTAATTTTTTCGTTAACCATCTTTATTCGATAATAATATTAAAAAATATATTTTTAAATGGTCAAAATACGAGTCGTTACATTTACATAGCCCATTAGCGCGGCTATAAATAAGCCTAGGTACCTCCTTTCTCCAACCTAGAAAATTATTCTCTCAATATTAAATAAGTTATATCTTAGCTTTGGACTTTGCAAATTCACCAATCGAGCATTAAGATTATTAGAAAAATTCTCCAAATTATTTTTTAAAAATCATTTCATAAAATTATTTTTAAATAAACTATTTAAAATTTTCTCAAATTTTGCTTTAGAAAAATAAACAATTTTCCCTGTATACTTTTCATCTGCATGTTCTGTGCATATCACTATCTATGCGCGCCATCATCGATGATAAAATCATCGACCATTGATTAAATGGAAGTTACTATTAAGATCTTCATCGCAAGAGGTATAAATCAAGGACGACATGAGAGAGCACTTTTGATGGAGGTGGCGATAGCGCATGGATTATGGTTTCAGCTTGAAACCCTACGTAGAGGCACTCAGAATCAGAGGCGACGAAGTTGTAATGATCTGATTCGTATATGTCTGGTGACACTGAAAATCATGATAGAGAAGCTTCAAGTAATCGACACAATGAAATCTATGAATGATCAAGTAAAAGAAATGAGATATGCAATTTTTAATTTAGTCCTTGATATTATTATGAAACCTTAACGATTGTAATTGATATATTTTTTACATACGAGATTCGTTTTACACACAACTTGTAATAGTGGGTTTGCATTAACATTCTGGGCATATTGATGTCATTTAACAATGTTATATGCTTCCTTCTGATATTATCATTAAATATTCACATATCAACACCATTAGTCAAAATTAATATATTAAGGCTTATCTGTTTGGTCCATATTTGATGTTTGAATTAAAATGAATCATAATCATCTAAATTCATGTAACAGCCTGGTATTTTCAACCATTCGCATCCGCACATGTCGGACTTGAATTGCTCAAAATACCGCGTTGTAAATAAAATTTGGCAAATCTCAGAATATACAGTAAATAAAAGTCATAGATCACAGACACAGAGTAATAATAGTGCAGCGGAAGAAAAAGAGATAGTAGTTCATGAAGCTACTATATAAATATATCAGAGTTAAATAAGATACAACAGAAGAAATAAAGTACAAAAGAAGTCTCCATATGATAACCAAGTACAAGCTGAATAGAACAACAGAACTGAAATAGATAAAACTAGACAAGCAGATAATTTCCAACGATCCCAATCTCCAGAAGGTGGAATCCAAATCTGTGAATAACTCAGGCTGACCCGAGCATAAATAAAAATACAAACACTCGAGTCAGGACTTACATACTTATACAATGTAAACCAACTCAAGCGAACTGTAGTAAAAGTACAAGTAACTTAAAGGATGCTTGGGACCGCCCATCCTCTAAGGATTCGTTGAACTATTTACTATGTAGTAGTATTTCGCTATTATATTAATGTCTAACAGTAAAATAAACTTACTTTTTAATAGCGTTAAGGGGTTACCCATATAGCCCTTAACACAATAATGCCAGTAGTCTATACAACACCTGCAAATCTCCTAATTGGGAGACTACGAGAAGATGCTCCATAGGTACGACACAAATAGAAACTCGTAGTAAAGGCTCGATATGGTAGGTGATACAGCACACAAGGCAATGCCAGGGTAGATATACCAATTATGCACACGGGCTGATGGTAACGCAGCAGCCACATACGCCCACCTCGGAACACATTCCTAAAATTGGAGGGGCGCCCAAACAATCACAAAAGCAATAGAATGATATCAAAGAAATGTGTACGACCAAAAGAGCTACCCCTTTTGGCCCGAGATCGCTCCTGTTTTAGCCACCTTATGCCAACTTACGGGAGTTGGGTCCACGTAACATACCACAATAACGTCGCCACCATCCTACTTCATTCTGGAATCTTCACCACGCACACGGTTAGTCAAAGTGGTTTTCAATATCGACAGAGAGTATGCCCATATCTGATCCCGGTCTCTTTGCCAACCAATCGTTATTATAACCAGTGGTTATAACTTTAAAATAATATTTTATAATTAAAATATAGATATCATTTCAATCCAAATCTTTATCAAATAAAGATTTAACCATTTCCAAAATCATTTCAATATATCAGCATACCATATATTTCAAATTCAAATATTTATCAAAATAAATATCAAGTCATTTCTAACCATTTCAATATGTTAAATTATTATATCTTTCAAAACTTCCTTCCAAATCATTTTATTATATTAAAATATCATAACTTTTTAAAGCTTCATTTCCAAAATATCATATATTTCAGAACTTCTTTTCAAATCATTTTAATATTAAAACATCATATCTTTCAAAACCACATTTCAAATAATTTTAATATATCAAAATATCATATCTTCCAAAACCACATTTCAAATCATTTTAATATATCAAAATATCATATCTTTTCAAAGCTACAATTTCAAATCATCATATAAGTTCAAATCTAAATATTCAACTTTAAATACCCTTTAAATTCAAAGATATCATTCATTTATTATCATTCCAAATCACCTTTTAAATAGCTTATATTTTAATCAAAATAATTCATTTAAACCATTTAAAATTTAAGTTTATATACTTTCAAATCAAGTATTCAATTTTCAAAGTTTTAAACTATTGCGAGTTCATTTACTAAGTTAAAACCATAACGTTGAAAATTTCAACCTTTCACAGCATTCAGAAAAAGCTGCTGAAAGTTATACTTGAAAACGTTTCAGTTTAAACCATTTAAACATTATATAAATATATTTTACATTCAAAGATGCTCATTAAAATACTCTTTTAATTATTATTTTTATAAAGCAAAATTTAATAATTAAATCAAATTTCACAAATCACCTTAATAAATTCAAGTGCAAACTTTCCCATTTTTAATTTAACACTTTATTAACATTTACATTTTCAAATTATCATTTCACAAATTAAACTAAATTTCCAATTTATTTAATTAACTTAAACCCTTAATTAAAACCAAATTCACATTTCCAGGTCAAGTTCATTTTAAAATTACACTTTTAAGCGTTCATTCATTTAACCTTTTTAATACATAGAAAAATCAATAATACTTTATTAATTCGTTTAAACTCAAATTTAATCAAATCATCATATTTACCATTTTTCGATTATAATTAAATTTCTATTTTATTTATACAACTTAAATTTTCCTTTTTAAACCAAAATCCAAATATCCAGACTTTAAGTTATATTTCAAAAATTCAACTTAACCATTTATTTATTTAACATTTTCCACTTATACAAAAATCATAAATCCTTTATTTAAAACACTTAAAAATCTATTTAAATCAAATTATCATAAATTTACATTTTAACCACGTAAAATTTTATTTATATAACTTAAATGTCGTTTTTAAAAGCCAAAATCCAAATTCCCAAATTTAAGTTATATTTCAAAAATTCACTTTTTACTATTCATTTGAATTACATTTTTTTTAACTTCTAGAAAAATCCAAATTTTGTTTATTTAAAAATTAAAAATCTAATTTAAATAAAATTTCATAATTTTTCACTTTTAAAATATTCAAAATATTCAAAATACTTTATAAAATATAACCAAGGGCCTGTATATAGTTTTCTAACCTAGGTCAAGTGATACAGATATATATCATTTCAATCCGCAGTTTAAAAAGAAAAAACCGGGTTCTATCATTTCAAACCCGCAATCCCGAGTTAAAATAAAATAAATAAAAACAATTCAGGCCTATCATTTCAGCGCATAACGATTTTTTCCTATTCTAAAGTCCATTCGAATATGTATCATTTTAACCCATAGTGATTCTAATCTGTAGGGAACTTGCAGTGTGATAAACAGAAATAAATGAACAGTTAACAGCATATATATATAACAGATGACATGACATGAAATTTAACAGGTTTAACATCATAATAAATAATCATAGGCAGTTATAACATCATATATTTTTCTCTACACATTCAGTTGTTGTTGTTTCACAACTGCATAAGTATAAATGTCGTGTGAGCTTTACTCACCTCAAAATGCTGGAGATAACAAAACCAATGACACAACGGAAATCAAAGCACGATGAAAAGATTACGGACTTGAGTGGAGAGCCAATCCAATGCTCTAGATCTTGTGTTACAATCCAAACAAAAATCAAAACAAACCATATATACGATACTTTGAATTGATGTAACTTTTAAATGAAAAGAGATTTGAATGTCAAGTCTTTTGCTTTGCTTTCTCATAGGCTATGCATGGCCTAGGGGTACATTTGGCTCAGGTTTGGATAGTACATGGCTTGGGTTTGGCATAGGAATGTACGGCCAAGGTGGTGAAACATGGTGAGGAGTTATAACATGAGAAGGTGAAAGGTTTTTGGCAATGTAGTGTGGATTTTTGTCAACAAAGAGGCACGACCATTGGTCTTGTTTGGCTCAGCCAGAGGGGTGTGGGTCTGGTCAGGGGCTGGAGGGGTGTGTGGTGGTCTGGACAGTGGTGGCGGCGGCGGCCTAAGGTGGTGGTGGTGGTGATGGTAGAAATGAAGTGATGAAGCAATATAGGTCGGCTCGTGTTGTTTTTAAGGGGTTTCAACATTTGTTTGTGGTGTTGATCATCTAAAGGGCACGGCCACTACTGGTCAGAGGAGGAGAGAGAGTTTTGAAGCCATGGAAGGGGAGGAGGAAGGTGGTGGAGGTGATGGTGGTGGAGGTGATAGTGGTGGTGGCCGATCACAACAAGCAAGAGGAATCAAGGCAAACACATGAAAAATAAGAAGAAAGAAGAGAAAAAGTGGAAAAAGGAGGAGAGGCCATTACCATTTCCTTCTAGCCATGAAAACAAATGAAGAGTGATGTTTTTCTCACGTGAAAATGAGACAAAACTCATGGCTAAAGCAGTAGGTAGTACGGCTAAACTGAATTGATGAGAAGGTTATGGAAAATGAAAAGTTTAGGCAATGAAAGGTCTTAGGTTAAAAGCTTTTTAAACTCTTCGCGTTTCCATTCTTTTTAAATCAAATAAAAGCAAATAAGAATTTCAGTAAATACTTTTAAAAACCGAAACAAAGTGAAATAAAAATGAAAATAAAATTTAAAGAAATAGAAAAAGAATAAAAGAAATTGCTTAAAAATTGAAAACAGGGTCTAGAAATTACAAATAAATCACTATTGACTTTGAAAAATTATCAACTTCATCTTAAAAATATTATAAAACAAAATTTGAAATAAAATGATTTTTAAAACATTTTAAAAGTGAAATAAATAATTAAATTCAGAGAAAATAGCAAAAGAATTGAAGAAATTGTTTAAAAATAGCAGCAAGGACATGAAAATTTCAAATAAAATACCATTGGCTCTAGAAAATTTCTATTTCGCTTTAAAACAAATAGAATGTCAAATAAATAAATAAATGAGGAACAAAATAAAGTGGGAATGAGAATAAAATAAGTTCTTAATAAAAATATAAAGATAAATGAATAATTACTTTAATTAATTGAAACATGGAATTAAAATTTACAACATAATACATCTGACATTGAAAAATGTCAATTACATTTTCAAAAATGTTTTAGAACCAAAAATATATACAATACATGTTATTTTACCCATATAAATATAAATTAGACCTTACATGACCAAATAAAATATTATTTATATAATTTAAAATAAACAGTTTTGTTAAATACAGCAAATTTCATTCAATAGATAAAAAGGCATAACTTTCACATTATAAATCAGATTTCAACGAAATGAAAAGCAGTGTTCTTAAAATTTTATTTATTTTCATGATAAAAGCTAAAATTCATAATTTCAAACTTTTAAAATTTTAAATTAAAAGTCAAAGTTTGACTTTTTTTTACCAAAATTCGCTTTTTGAAAAATATTCTTTTTAGTCATGCTTTGGAATGATAATTCATATTAAAAATCAAAAATTATATTTAAAATAACAAAATTAATCATTCGAAATAAATAAAATAAGTTTTTTTAAATCAAAATTCAATTAAAATAATTAAAATATACAATTAAAATAATTACAAAATACATGGTTGTTACAGTCTCTCCCACTCAAAACTTTTCGTCCCCGAAGAGGAATGAGGTACGGAAAAGCACAGAAAAGATAAAATGAAATAAGATTAAGACAAGATGACAAAAAGATTGAGATTATGCCCGATAACTGTTGTTATAGGTAAGTTTAACAAGGTGGAGATGATCTTTCTGAGATCCTCCAGAATCAAGAACATAAGCACGAAAAAGGTGGATTCAAAATGCGTACCAAAGATTATCAATGATTATAGAAAGATTTCTAAACAGAAAGATTATAGAAAGATTCCTATGCCAATCTATAGCAAGATAAGGATAATAAGGACAATCAAAAGATAGCTTGAAAAACAAAATAAGGAAATAAGTTTGAAACCATGGAAATTTCAACTTAAATAGAAAATATTTTTTTTTACACAAGTTAAATAAATCTTAACTATCTTAAATTTCATTATCTTATTATCAGATCATCTTAAATTAACAATTTTTAAAACCATGGGTTTGAAAAATAATCATTTATTATACTCATAATGTACTTAATAAATTTAATTCTTCTTTATTCCTAATTAAAATTAAATTTATTCCTCTCAATATATTTATCACTTATGTTAAATATGCTTACACTTATTATAACTGCTTTATTTTATTCTTAGTTCTTTTAACATCATTTTATTGTAAGTTATTAAATTACCCTTTATTATATTTACCTCTATTAATCATTTTATAACTAAAATTTAAGTGTATAACACTTATTATAACCACTCAAATTTTATTTGTAAAATCTTTTTATATTGCATATTATCCTGTTACATTGTTAACTTCTGAAATTTAGGTAAGTTATTTTGGAATGCAATTGAGTATTATACAAATAAAACTTTCTAATTAAATCGTTTCATGCTTGAATATTCATCCAAAATTTAGATTGATTTTTTTTATAATTGAAATTATTCTTTAAAATGAAATTAAAGAATTAAATTTCCGATTTCTTCAAACCATTTATAGATAAGTAATAATATATACATAATATGTCAAATCAAATTTAAATCATATATATATGTATATATTATAAATCCAGTCTTATTTTAGAAAATCAAATCAATTAAATTTTTCAAAACAAAGCTGTAGCAAGACTACAGAATGGTCTCTTCACTTCGAAACTCGAAAATGAACGTCGATGATGCCGCGGTCATCACCGAAGTTATTTTCCAGCGAGAAAGAGAAAAGCACTAATTTTTAAACTTTAAAATTCCTTGGAAACAAATTTCTCTTAGAAAATACTTTAAATAATATAACCTTTTAAAACTTTAAACACAAGGTTTGAAACCATCGGAAATTAAATTCTCAAATTTCTTGTTTCTAAACTCATTTCAGTTCCCAAATCAATTTATAACAGCTATTTATAAATTCATTTATAGAACAATAAATGATAAATCAAGTATTATCATTTCAAATAATCAATTTAAATCAATTTATTAAGTTCCAAAAATTTACATATATATCAAAATTTATTTGATTAACTAAATTTAAAATAATATTGTGTCAGTTTGTTCTGTTAAAGTGTTTTAGAAATCCTATCGATAGCGTTGATCAGACGAATCGATCGAAAACCCAAATCAACATCAACAACTCAAACAACACAATATATAAAACAAAACATAGACATACAAGTACAATTCAAAATTTTTGGAAGAATAGATTGGAAAAAAAGACAAGATAATTAATTAACAGAGTAGGGAGATGGGTAAGCTTAAGTAAATCGCGAGAAACCTTAACCGAGTCAACCGTGACTTAAAGAATAAGATCAATGTGGATTTTTCTAGGGTAAATCTACATTCGATATCAGTAGATAGAGTTTGGAATAACAAAAGATATTAGCATCTAAACCAAGGATAGATATAAATCTCTGGTGAATCGATGCTAACTGTAAAGGAGTTTTCCCCCGTTTTCAATTCAATTTGAAATTGGCGAGACTGCCGACTCACTAAAAAGATCATTCAAAGCGGAGTTATGGGGTACTCTAGAATCAAAAGAAGATGAATAGTGAGGGACATGAATGGATTTTGGAACCGTAGGGAACGTTAAAAATTCAAAGGAAATTCGAATCAAAGAGGAAAGACTCAAACTCGAACGTAAGTGATTCTGTAAATAATTTACCTTATATTCTAAGTTTTGCCTCAAAGCCAAAGCTCTGATACCAAATGTAACAGCCAGGTATTTTCAACCATTCGCATCCGCACATGTTAGACTTGAATTGCTTAAAATACCGCGTTGTAAATAAAATTTGGCAAATCTCAGAATATACAGTAAATAAAAGTCATAGATCACAGACACAGAGTAATAATAGTGCAGCGGAAGAAAAAGAGATAGCAGTTCATGAAGCTACTATATAAATATATCGGAGTAAAATAAGATACAACAGAAGAAATAAGGTACAAAAGAAGTCTCCATATGATAACCAAGCACAAGCTGAATAGAACAACAGAACTGAAATAGATAAAACTAGACAAGCAGACAATCTCCAGCGATTCCAATCTCCAAAAGGTGGAATCCAAATCTGTGAACAACTCAGGCTGACCCGAGCGTAAATAAAAATACAAACACTCGAGTCAGGACATACATACTTATACAATGTAACCAACTCAAGTGAACTGTAGTAAAAGTACAAGTAACTTAAAGGATGCTTGGGACCGCCCATCCTCTAAGGATCCGTTAAACTATTTACTATGTAGTAATATTTCGCTATTATAATAATGTCTAACAGTAAAATAAACTTACTTTTTAATAGCGTTAACAGGTTACCCGTATAGCCCTTAACACAAATAATGCCAGTAGTCCTGTGCAGTTAAAGAGCTCGGCAGATTTGAAGCGGTGGAGGAGCAAAAAGTAATAGCGGGGATACAACGAGGATATAGCGGGATATAGCGGATGACTATAAAATAGCATATAAAACTCATACTTAATTTTTTTTACAAATATATAAATGGTAATTAAATAAAAAATAATCATTCAATTGAATTATAATTAATATATAAATAATTTAAGAAAAAAACATGGGCGAATATACTTTAAATAAACGTACAACTGTTATATAAAATAATTGAATTTAGTAGAATATTAGAGTATTTTCATTTTTGAAAATATATTAAAAATTAAATCAAATAAATTAGTTTCATAATTTTCATAATGTATAAATGCAATTTTTTAATTCATTTTATTAAAGAAGATATAGCGGAAATAGAAAAATATAGCGGGAATAACGGGATATAGCGGAAATAGCGGGAATTAAAGCGGAAAGGCTATATTTTGGGGCTATATGGAAAAATGGTAGCGGTAGAAATCTGCTATGAGATATAGCGGGGTAATTGCGGGGAATTAACTACGCAGCAGTAGTCTATACAACACCTACATATCTCCTGATCAGGAGACTACGAGAAGATGCTCTATAGGTACGACACAAATAGAAACTCGTAGTAAAGGCCCGATATGGTAGGTGACACGCACACAAGGCAATGTCAGGGTAGATATACCAATTACGCACACGGGCTGGTGGTAACGCAGCAGCCACATACGCCCACCTCGGAACACATTCCTAAAATCGGAGGGGCGTCCAAACAATCACAAAAGCAATAGAATAGTATCGAAGAAATGTGTCCGACTAGAGGAGCTACCCCTTTTGGCCCGAGATCGCTTCTGTTTTAGCCACCTTATGCCAATTCACGGGAGTTGGGCCCACGTAACATACCACAAGAACATCTCCACCATCCTACTTCATTCTGGAATCTTCACCGCGTACACGGTTAGTCAAAGTGATTTTCGGTATCGACAGAGAGTATGCCCATATCCGATCCCGGTCTCTTTGCCAACCAATCGTTATTATAACCCATGCTTATAACTTTAAAATAATATTTTATACTTGAAATATAGATATCATCTCAATCCAAATCTCTATCAAATAAAGATTTAACCATTTCCAAAACCATTTCAATATATCAGCATACCATATCTTTCAAATTCAAATATTTATCAAAATAAATATCAAGTCATTTCTAACCATTTCAATATATTAAATTATTATATCTTTCAAAACTTCCTTCCAAATCATTTTATTATATTGAAATATCATAACTTTTTAAAGCTTCGTTTCCAAAATATTATATCTTTCAGAACTTCTTTTCAAATCATTTTAATATCAAAACATCATATCTTTCAAAACCACATTTCAAATCATTTTAATATATCAAAATATCATATCTTTACAAAACCACATTTCAAGTCATTTTAATATATCAAAATATCATATCTTTTCAAAGCTACAATTTCAAATCATCATATAAGTTAAAATCCAAATATTCAACTTTAAATACCCTTTAAATTCAAAGATATCATTCACTTATTATCATTCCAAATCACCTTTTAAATAGCTTATATTTTAATCAAAATAATTCATTTAAACCATTTAAGATTTAAGTTTATATACTTTCAAATCAAGCATTCAATTTTCAAAATTTTAAACCATTGTGAGTTCATTTACTAAGTTAAAACCATAACGTTGAAAATTTCAACCTTTCACAACATTCAGAAAAAGCTGCTGAAAGTTATACTTGAAAACGTTTCAATTTAAACCATTTAAACATTATAAAAATATATTTTACATTCAAAGATGCTCATTAAAATACTCTTTTAATTAATTATTTTTTTTATAAAGCAACATTTTATAATTAAATCAAATTTCACAAATCACCTTAATAAATTCACGTGCAAACTTTCCCATTTTTACATTTAACACTTTATTAACATTCACATTTTCAAATTATCATTTCACAAATTAAACTAAATTTCCAATTTATTTAATTAACTTAAACCCTTAATTAAAAACAAATTCACATTTCCAGGTCAAGTTCATTTTAAAATTACACTTTCAAGCGTTCATTCGTTTAACAATTTTAATACATAGAAAAAATAATAATACTTTATTAATTCATTTAAACTCAAATTTAATCAAATCATCATATTTACCATTTTCCAAATATAATTAAAATTTTATTTTATTTATATAACTTAAAATTCCCTTTTTAAACCAAAACCCAAATTTCCATACTTTAAGTTATATTTCAAAAATTCAACTTAGCCATTTATTTATATAACATTTTCCACTTATACAAAAATCATAAACCCTTTATTTAAATCACTTAAAAATCTATTTAAATCAAATTATCATAAATTTACATTTAAACCACTTAAATTTTATTTATATAACTTAAATGTCATTTTTAAAAGCCAAAGTCCAAATTCCCAAATTTAAGTTATATTTCAAAAATTCACTTTTTACCATTCATTTGAATTACATTTTTTTTAACTTCTAGAAAAATCCAAAATTTGTATATTTAAACATTAAAAATCTAATTTAAATCAAATTTCATAATTTTTCACTTTTAAAATATTTAAAATATTTAAAATACTTTATAAAATATAACCACGGGCATGTATATAGTTTTCTAACCTAGGTCAAGTGATACGGATATATATCATTTCAATCCGCAGTTTAAAAAGAACAATTCGGGTTCTATCATTTCAAACCCGCAATCCCAAGTTAAAATAAAATAAACAAAAACCATTCTGGCCCATCATTTCATCCCATAAAGATTTTTTCCTATTCTAAAGTCCGTTAGGGTATGTATCATTTTAACTCATAGGGATTCTAATCTACAGGGAATTTGCAGTGTGATAAACAGATATAAATGAACAGTTAACAACATATATAAATAACAGATGATACGACATAAATTTAACAGGTTTAACATCATATATAAATAATCATAGGCAGTTATAACATCATATATTTTTCTCTACACATTTAGTTGTTGTTGTTTCACAACTACATAAGTATAAATGTCGTGTGAGCTTTACTCACCTCAAAATGCTGGAGATAACAAAACCAATGACACAACGGAAATCAAAGCACGATGAAAAGATTACGGACTTGAGTGGAGAGCCAATCCAATGCTATAGATCTTGTGTTACAACCCAAACAAAAATGAAAACAAACCATAAATACAATACTTTGAATTGATGTAACTTTTAAATGAAAAGAGATTTGAATGTCAAGTCTTTTGCCTTGCTTTCTCATAGGCTATGCACGGCCTAGGGGTACATTTGGCTCAGGTTTGGATAGTACACGGCTTGGGTTTGGCATAGGAATGTACGGCCAAGGTGGTGAAACAAGGTGAGGAGTTATAACATGAGAAGGCAAAAGGTTTTTGGCAATGTAGTGTGGATTTTTGTCAACAAAGAGGCACGACCATGGTCTTGTTTGGCTCAGCCAGAGGGGTGTGGGTCTGGTCAGGGGCTGGAGGGGTGTGTGGTGGTCTGGCCAGTGGTGGTGGGGGCGGCCTAAGGTGGTGGTGGTGGTAGAAAGTGAAGTGATGAAGCAATATAGGTCGGCTCGTGTTGTTTTTAAGGGGTTTCAACATTTGTTTGTGGTGTTGTCATCATCTAAAGGGCACGGCCACTACTGGTCAGAGGAGGAGAGAGTTTTGAAGCCATGGAAGGGGAGGAGGAAGGTGGTGGAGGTGATAGTGGTGGTGGCCGATCACAACAAGCAAGAGGAATCAAGGCAAACACATGAAAAATAAGAAGAAAGAAGAGAAAAAGTGGAAAAAGGAGGAGAGGCCATTACCATTTCCTTCTAGCCATGAAAATAAATGAAGAGTGATGTTTTTCTCACGTGAAAATGAGACAAAACTCACGGCTAAAGCAGTAGGTAGTACGGCTAAACTGAATTGATGAGAAGGTTATGGAAAATGAAAAGTTTAGGCAATGAAAGGTCTTAGGTTAAAAGCTTTTTAAACTCTTCGCGTTTCCATTCTTTTTAAATCAAATAAAAGCAAATAAGAAATTTAGTAAATACTTTTAAAAACCAAAACAAAGTGAAATAAAAATGAAAATAAAATTTAAAGAAATAGAAAAAGAATAAAAGAAATTGCTTAAAAATTGAAAACAGGGTCCAGAAATTACAAATAAATCACTATTGACTTTGAAAATTTATCAACTTCATCTTAAAAATATTATAAAAAAAATTTGAAATAAAATGATTTTTAAAACATTTTAAAAGTGAAATAAATAATTAAATTCAGAGAAAATAGCAAAAGAATTGAAGAAATTGTTTAAAAATAGCAGCAAGGACATGAAAATTTCAAATAAAATACCATTGGCTCTAGAATTTTTTTATTTCACTTTAGGACAAATAAAATGTCAAATAAACAAATAAATGAGGAAAAAAATAAATTAGGAATGATAATAAAATAAGTTCTTAAGAAAAATATAAAGATAAATAAAAATTACTTTAATTAATTGAAACATGGAATTAAAATTTACAACATAATACAACTGACATTGGAAAATGTCAGTTACATTTTCAAAATGTTTTAGAACCAAAAATATATACAATACATGTTATTTTACCCATATAAACATAAATTAGACCTTACATGACCAAATAAAATATTATTTATATAACTTAAAGTAAACAGTTTTGTTAAATACAGCAAATTTCATTCAATAGTTAAAAAGGCATAACTTTCACATTATAAATCAGATTTCAATGAAACGAAAAGCAGTGTTCTTAAAATTTTATTTACTTTTATTATAAAAGCTAAAATTCATAATTTCAAACTTTTAAAATTTTAAATTAAAAGTCAAAGTTTGACTATTTTGACCAAAATTCACTTTTTGGAAAATATTCTTTTTATTCATGCTTTGGAATGATAATTCATATAAAAATCAAAACATATATTTAAAATGACAAAATTAATCATTCAAAATAAATAAAATAAGTTTTTTAAAATCAAAATTCAATCAAAATAATTAAAATATACGATTAAAATAATTACAAAATACATGGATGTTACAATTCATTTCATCGATTATGTATTATTGGATTTGAAAATTTTCTGTTTAAATTTATTTCAAATAATTTTATTATTTATTATCATATGTAATTAACTATATATATATATATATATGTATCATCATACATGGAAATTATTTCATTATTAAATTTATTATTGAGTAAATTTTAATTACTTTGATAATAAATTATTTTAGCAAATTTTTTGAATAAATAATAACATTGTAAGTCACATTAATAATACTAATATAGTTAATGTGACTTAAAATTCAGTTCAAATCTATCTAATGAAACATTAAATATTATTTAATATTATCAACGTTATCCATGATAATATTATAATAGTTCTAGTGCATAATGAACGAAAAGATTTTTTTTAAATTTGCCTTTTTACCTCGTTGCCCATTGTGTCTGAACCAACAATATGTACATAATACACATATGGGGTTAGGCATGGCTTGATAGAGGCCTAAGCTCGGATTGACTTAAGGAACAGGAGTAACCTTTAAGTGCCATGGGATGAATATCGAATCCGTTGGAGGTTGGGAAGTTATACGATGCATATCCTATTATGATTGCATATCACATTTCTAGGAGAAGGATTGCTTTGGATACACCAATGTTTCTACCTATTTGGCATTTGAGAGAGAGATGTTGGTATCAAACAACCAATGATATATGTATACTAGTGGACCCGCTTCCATGCTATAACATGTTTATATCCTGTCTATTGACCATTAGGTAGACCGAATGGGGAAATCTTGAGGCCTTCTTCTCAGCTGTTGGTGATTTTGATGTATATTGGGCCAGAGTTGCTCAACTGTGTTATGTGTTACCAGATCAATCCCATAAGGTGAAATCTGATCATGTATGTCCATATTTAGCAGCCAGTAGAGTCTAAATCCCTCATTTTGCTTTTGATCCCGTGTCCTCCCAGGTCTCGCATCTCCCCGTGCAATTAGAGGTCGGCACCATATTTAGTGAATATGACATCATTGATACATGTATTGAGATGCTCATAGTTTATCCTCTAAACGATGAGATTCCTAGTGTTCCTTCTATTGGCTTATACCTTCTGTTTAAGGTAATTTAATAACTTGGCACTTCAAGTTCATGTGTGTGACGACCCGCCTTTCTAACCCCAGAAAGACGTACCGTCAATAAGAAAGAAAGGGATAGAAATAGAAAAGAATAGAAAGAAAGAATAACAACATCAGAATCTCACAGCGGAATGGAACAAAATATAGTACATCACATAACTATTACATAGTTATACATACATCAGAGTTATACAATATCATACAACAAACCTGTCATATACATCTCTGTCAATACATACATCCCAAAATACAACATACACTAACTAACACAGCGGAACTATATAGATAGATACATACGTCTGGTCTTCTGCTTTAACTCCTCCAGAAACTTTATACTCCGAAACCTATCACTTGGCTACTCATAAAAATTTGATTACCCAAGAGTTTATGAAAAAAAATATAAACTCCGGGTCAGACATGGGTCTAGTGTGAGTAAACGGGTTTAAATTGTTTAACTTTGAAATTCATTTAAAATAAAGGTATCACGTAAGACTCCCCACACATAAATACAGGTAAGTTTTTACCTTACGCTAACCAAAACATTTTATAGGAAATTCAGTGATATTATAATAGTGCCTAGGGTTTTCAAGTAAAATACAAAAATAGCAGAAATGCTTACATCTCACATTCCAACGTAGTTGGGCACAATCAAAACGTACGACTCTTATTGGAAATTGGATTCCATACAATGGCAGGGCTACTGGGGTACCGCCCGTCACAGTTCGGGGCCTAGATCACCATACCGAGGAGCCACCCTGACTCCCCTGCAACACAAGGCCGAAACCATTCTTTACTGAATAGTCCCGAACAAGATAACCCCGCAGTTGGCTGCAGATCCAACCGCCCACAAAGCCGAATAAAAAGGGACATCTAGACAGGAGTTTATCTCGTCCTGCATGAGCATGACCCACCTAACCTTGCTGCACATCCTCTGTTTTAGCCATTCCCAGTTGATGAGGCTTGAGGCTGTGATTACCATTATATAACATATTTCTTAGAATAGTCATCGTCTGCCTGACAATGTGCTGAAAGCATTCAATCCATACAAGTTCGTTCCGGGTTCGAACGAAACCGAAGGCATTATCTCATTACACTCGTTTTGGAATCACCCTCAGAGTTAACGACGATAACCCTTGCATTCTGAAAACACCATCTCGATCTTTACTTGAGATGTCACGACCTAACGTTTAATTTGGATCGATGTGGTTTTCGGAATATCAATTGACACCTGATCCCGGTCTCATCGAAATCCAAACGCCATTTTAGAGGCCAAGTTGTTTAATTAATTTTAAATAGTTTAATTCAACAATTGAATTCACATAACATTTATCACAGATAAATCATACACAATCATCAACGATATATCAGGCATTATCATAGAACACCACAATATATTACCAAATAAATATCAGAGTCAATCAAACAGAATCATCAATTCATTTCAAATTTAGTTGGTTTATATAAACTTAATTACTTGCTTAAGAATAAACCATTTTATTCTTTCTTAGTTAATCACTAATTAACGAACTTATTAAATTTATTAATTACTTCTTAATTACTCACTTAATTAATATATTAATTCTTAATTATTAATTAATAACCTTAATTATTGATTTATAAAACTTAATTACCCATTTAATTATCACTAATTACATAATTTATCTTAAGTTACCAATTAATTAGTCGTTTAATCCTTAATTAATTATTTATTTAGTTAATTACTATTTATTTATTAATTAATCTTCAAAGGGTTAATTAAATTCTTAATTACAAATTGATTTAAACACAAGAGTATTTATAACAATCCTTAATTACAAATTTATTTAATCTTAAACTATTTATTTAATCACCATTATAAATTAATTACATTATTAATTAACTTTCAATTTAAATTAATTAAGCATCTTACGTTTTGTAAAACCTTTCTTGATAAATTTTAAATCAAGTCTTAGCTTAAAACTCTGTCAACATTAATAACTTAATTAATATCAAACTCGTTTAACCTTTTAACTTAAGATTTTTATTTAGCTAACCCCTGGAAAATTTAAACCCAAAGAAATCAACGTGTTATGCTCGAGCTAATCTCGGGTTTCCCCTGAGCTTTCTCGCGTCCACTCTCCTGCATACTTCTTCTCTTCTTCTACTGTTCCTTTTTTTCTCTTTTTTTTTGTTAAAGTATAACAACAATATATAAACCCAATCACGTTCCCAGGCAAAACTCGAAGCAACCCCACTACTATCTCGAGTAAGAACACGAGACGACCCAATCTCGTAGCTGCTGACTTCGTACGCCACCGTGCACGTGCACGATGGTTCGCGAACGTCCTGGCGACCCATGTCGCCTCCGACAAGTCCAAAAATAACACCACACACGAATGTAATTCCCAATTCGACGTAATATAGATGAAATCAAATTATGCTCATCTGAACGAACAACCACTCGAACATAACAATGGAAAATCGCCACGTTCACACAGCCTCGACCACTAGCGACGACGCGGCTCCGGCCATACCTCGACCATATCCCCCTCTTCCATCTCCCAGAAGTTTGTGAAGGTTGGTTGATCCAAGGCGATGAAATCAACGCAAATGCAGACCTCAGAAAACAAGAACCCTAAACCCTATTTTCAATTCGTCCAAAAGTTTCTTGCATTCGAAATTTTTTCTACATTTTTCCTGTGTTCCTGAATCAACAATCTAGCTTCACCATAAGTTTCAACATCAATAATTGATTAAATTGACATGAATTGATGAAAAAGCATTTTGGGTTCTTTAATGAACTGCACCTTGAATCCTTGCCTAAAAATTATCATTTTTGTTTTAAAAATCCTGCCTTTATATGTATATTCAAGAAATGAAATCAAATCAACACTTTAACATATTCAAATTTTACATATTGATTTGCTTTTTACTGTCAATTTGGATTTACAGTATTTATATTTCACTACCAACCTTCAAACAGTTTCCAAGCCCTGATCTTTAGTTTAAAAAAATTTATTTAGTTAAATTTCTAAGTTAAAAAGTTTTTATATGAAGAGTACAAATCATTCTCTACTTCTTTTGCCTCAAAAACTTGAAAAATTTGAAGAACGTCATAAAGCAAAACTTCCAGTAATTAACAAACATCACAGAACAATATATATATATATATATATCAACATAATACCTTTCATGAACCCATTATTAAGATTTAAATTTCAAAAAAAGAATGTTTACTCACCCAAAAAGTTGTTTGAGACAGAGAGCAAGTATTGTTGAAAGGTTATGGTATTGAATTGCTGAAGATCTTCTTTGCTTTGCTGTTGAATGAAGTTGAGTTGTAAAGATGATGTTTATATTTTCTTTTTTCTTTAGGTTTACCGTGTTTCGTATATGAATAAGTATAGTATGGTGTTTATATAAATAACAACAGCTTTGAACAGAGGTCTCAACTTCTAGTACAAGCCTTAACTGGTTTGACCATATCTTGTTTTTAATTAATGTACTGTAAATATGAGATAATACAAATATTTCGGCTGAATAAATGTTGGGGTGCTGAATGAAAGCATTTAATGAAATTGTCTTCAAATAAGTTTACATCTAATTAATAGTTTGCTGACATTTTTATTTGGGTTTCTTTGTACAAAGATTTTTGTATAAAGCTTTTGTTTTTATTATCTTTCCTAGCTTGAACAATACTTATAAATATTTGTGTCCAGATATTTCTTATATTTTGTTTGATTTCATGTTACAACCTATACATTTACTTTATATTGTTTACTTCTATTGTAAACTCAAATTATCAAGTACTTGTTCATTGACTTGATTTATTTTATACTTATATTAATATTATAGTTTCATATGTTTATATACTTATATTTATAACCATAATTTGTTTTATACTTATGTTCAGTATTTTAAAGATTTATTTTATTTTAATCATATGATTTGTTGTTAGAATAACTTCTTAATTTTATTTTTATTTAGAGTTTAATCTTCAAATATTTGACTTATAGCTTATATTTGCATTAATATATTTTATATTTATATTTAATATGAATAGAATTGTTGTATTTTAAACATTATTATTATAGACTACATTTATATATGTATTGTATCAAATATTAATGATATGGAACCTTTAATTTTTATTTAATAAGATAATTTTATTATAAATATTTTTGAAAGAATCTATTTTAAAATCTTAAATCAAAAATTTTCTTCCACACATATATATTTAACTGATAAATGTCCCAAAGATTTTATCAATTTATAAATTTAAAAGCTTGTATTTTATTTGAATTAGATTAAATATTTATTAAAATATATTGCCAAAATTCTGGGTCGTCGCATTCCTTCCCCCTTAAAAGAATTTCGTCCTCGAAATTTAAGACAAAAGTTAGTTCAAAAGCTTTTATATTAAAAATCCAAACATACATATCATCCATACAAAAACAAACAATCAAATAGTCTATTCTAACAAACATCACTAGCTATCCGGACACAAATCCGGATAGGCTTCCCTAAAACTATCCAGAGTTTCCCAGTACAATCTCTGGGATCCTCACTCCAGTGCACCTTGACGAGTTTCACTACTTTGTTCCTGAGTTGCCTCTCGTCTTGATCTACAATCCGGACTGGATTTCTGACCATAGTCAAGTTGGGTTCTACTTCTAAATCTTCCTGAACTACTGGTTCTACAACCAGTGATGGGTCATGAACAAATTTTCTTAAATGGGATACATGAAATACATTGTGAATTTCAGACATCCGTTCTGGCAATTCAATTTGGTAAGCTACAACTCCAATTCTTTCTAGCACTCGGAATGGTCCAATAAATCTCGGAGCAAGTTTTCCCGTCTTTCCGAATCTTATAGCACCTTTGATTGGGGAAACTTTGATAAAACTAAATCTCCGATCTCAAATTCCAATGATCTTCGTCTCTTATCTGCGTATTTCTTCTGACGATCCTAAGCAGCTTTAATCCTTTTCTTGATAAGCTCAACCTTCGTAGAAGCTTCACGAATTAGATCGGGTCCGAGCACAAGCCGATCTTTCGATTCAATCCAACATGATAGGGATCTGCACGGTCTTCCATACAAAGCTTCATACGGGGCCATCATAATACTCGCTTGGTAACTATTATTATAAGAAAATTCCACTAGGTGAAGATGGTCTTCCCACGATCCACCAAAATCCAATACACAAGCTCGCAGCATATCTTTCAGAATACGATTAAGCCTCTCCGTCTGTCCATCCGTCTAAGGATGATAGGCTGTACTTAATCTCAAACTCGTTCCCATAGCTGATTGCAGAGCCTCCTAGAATTTGCTAGTGAAAATAGGATCACAGTCACTAACTATACTGACGGGAACACCATGCAATCTGACTATCTCCTTCAAGAAAATCTCAGCCAGAGAAGTTGCAGTACGAGTTTCCTTAACCGGTATGAAATGGGCGCTCTTAGTTAAACGATCCACAATAACTTATATTCCTTCATTTCCTTTCCTGGTTCTAGGAAAACCGTCGATGAAATCCATCGAAATCATTTCCCACTTCCAATCTGGAACTTCCAAAGGCCGCAATAATCCAGCTGACTTCTGCTGATCTCCTTTAACTTGTTGGCAGATGGCATAACTATTCACGAACCTAGCTACATCTTTCTTCATATTCGGCTACTAGGAAACTCTCCTCATATCTTTATACATCTTTGAGATTCCCGGGTGAATATTCAATCTGGAGCGATGACACTCAGCTAAGACTTCTTGCCTCAGTCCATCTATATTAGGCACACACAAATGACCATTAATTCTCAAAGCACCCTGATCGTCCACCTTGAAATCCGAATATCGACCGTCCTTAGTTCCAAGAATGAGTTCCTCGAAAGATCTATCCTCCATTTGCTTACTAATGATTCTATCCTGGAGAGATGGAACGACTTCCAATAGAGACAAAACTGCATTTCTGCTAAGTGCATCAGCTACAACATTTGCCTTTCCCGGGTATACAGAATATCCAAATCATAGGATGCCAGAAATTCGACCCATCGCTGCTGTCTCAAATTAAGATCTTTTTGAGAGAAAAGATATTTCAACGGTTTGTGATCCGTGAATAATTCAAACTTCTCTCCCAAAAGATAATGTCTCCAAATCTTCAAAGCAAAAACAATGGCTAACAGTTCTACATCATGCGTAGCGTAGTTCCTTTCATGTGGCTTCAATTGCCGACTCGCATACGCAATTACCCTTCCATTCTGCATTAGAACTGCCCCCAATCCAACAATACAAGCATCAGTATAAACTTCAAATTTGCTCTTTCCATCCGGAATAGCAAGCACTGGTGCACTGGTTAGCCTTGTCTTCAATTCTTGAAAAACTTCTTCACACCGAGATGTCCGTTTGAATTTAGCTCCTTTCCCAGTTAGCTTAGTAAGATGCGAAGAAATCTTGGAATAATCCTTGATAAATTTTCTGTAGCAGCCAACCAAGCCTAGAAAACTGCGAACTTCAGTCGGTGTCTCCGGCTGCTTCCATTCTAGAATAGCTTCAACTTTCGCTGGGTTTACAGAGATACCTTCCCCAGAAACAATGTACCCTAAAAATTTGACTTTCGATTTCCAGAAATGGCACTTCGAGAACTTTGCCTTCAATACATGCTTCCTCAGAGTCTCCAATACAATTCTCAAATGCTTCCTGTGCTCTTCTTCAAACTTAGAGTAGACCAAGATATCATCATTGAACACCAGAACGAACTTATTCAATACATCCCGAAAGACTCAGTTCATCAGGTCAACAAAGTTGGCAGGAGCGTTGGTTAACCCGAAAGGCATAACTAACCACTCATAGAAACAATTTGGTCCCCTAAATGCAGTCAAGGGAATACTGTCCTCAGCTATCCTCAACTGATCGAAACCTGAAGCTAAATCCAGTTGTGAAAAGATAGAAGCTCCATGCAACTGGTCAAAGAGATCATCAATGCGAGGAAGAGGATATTTATTTCGAATGGTCACTTTGTTCAATTCTCTATAATCAACACAAAACCTTAGCGAACCATCCGATTTTGTGACAAACACTGCAGCAGAGCCTTAGCAAGAAAAACTGGGCCTAATCAACCCCTTCTCCAAAAGATCCTGTGTCTGCTTAATTAACTTTTCCCTCTCCCTAGGAGGCATTCTCCTACTAGGTTGAATCACCGGTACTGCTCCTGGAATCAAATCAATACGAAACTCTATCTCTCGATGTGGAGGCAGACACTTAACTTCTTCAAAAACATCAGGAAAATCTTGAACCACATCGATATCTTCAACCTTCTCTTGAGAAGTCTCAACTCCTTGCAAAAGACTACTCAAGTGAAATCCAGAATTATCGCACGACACTCTGCAATCCTACCCAAATCAGTTTCTAGCGAAACTGTCCTCTCATCACAATTCAGGACTGCTTTATACTTATCGAGCCAATCCATTCCCAAAATAAGGTCAAATCCCTTAAAATTTAACACATAAGGGTCACAAGAAAAACTATGGGACAGATAAGAAATCTTTAATTCCTTACAGATCGTATCTAATTTGGTTGCCCCTCCTATATGATTAGATACAAGAATGGGAAGATCCACAGGACCAGGGGTGAGAAAGAACTTTTCTACTGATTCCAGAGAAATGAAACTCAAAGAAGCAACCGAATCAAACAAAACTTTAATATATTTGCCATCTAAAAGTAATGTACCTTTCAATACCCCTTTGCCTTGAGAAGAAGAAGATGGACCGGCTTCCAGAGCAAAGACCTTATTCTGAGGCGCCCTCTGCAAAAGTGGACAATTCTTGATCATGTGACCGAGCTGGTGACAATTAAAACACAATGATCTCTGGACCATTGCTGATCCTGGACCACTCTGACGTTGCTGAGATCTTCCTTAAGGACACTGATTAGCCAAATGCCCAACTTGCTGACAATTATAACACTTGCGAGGTCCATTGTTGCTTCCTCCAGGTTTCTTTCCTTTGCCTTGCCTTCTCCAAAGTGGATTAAATTTCCTCTTATTTGGGTTAGCAAAATCCCCCCTTGAAGCTGCTATTGTTGCCACTGCTCTCTTGTTTATCAAATTCTCATATCTCAAAGCCATATCAATTAAATCAACGAAAGATCCTTTCAAGAGCACCGTCGTCTTTTCATGAAATTATGGTCTCAATCCTTGCATAAACATTTCGTTCTTTTTGAGGGGAGTATCAATAAGCCCTGGTCCATAGCATGAAAGTTCATTGAATTTGGTCTTATATCCGCTATAGACATGTTTCCCTACTTCAAATTCAGGAAATCCTGGTACAATTGAGTTTTCCCTGCCGTTGGCATAAACTTTTCCTCAAATAACTCCTTAAATCTTTCCCATGAAATGTCTTCCTCAGGAATATTTGCTACCATTGCATCCTACCAGGCTGCTGCGCCTCCTTGCAATTGCCACGATGCCATTTCCCTCTTCCGATCATCAGACAACTTCATACTCTTAAAGATGCGCTCACAAGAGCGTAGCCAAACTTGAACTTCAATTATCGATTCTGACCCTTTAAATGGTTGGCCTCCAAGGTTGATGAAGTCTTTACATAAAGCGGCAAAACTAACCTAAGGCGGTACTGGATCTACCGCCTCACTAGCATTTTGACTTCGTCCATTATCGGTTAAGATACTGGTCCTACCTCTGCCTCTCCTTCCAGAATTCATGTTGGCCACCTGGACAGGTAACTCAACAAATTTAGATAGGTATATAATTATATGAAAATACAAATACGCACTCTCAAGATAAATACTACTCTAGAGCCTAGGTATTCGCTCAACCTAAGGCTCTGATACCAACTATGACGACCCACCTTTCTAGCCCCAGAAAGACGTAACATCAATAAGAAAGAAAGGGATAGAAATAGAAAAGAATAGAAAGAAAGAATAACAACATCAGAATCTCACAGCGGAATGGAACAAAATATAATACATCACATAACTATTACATAGTTATACATACATCAGAGTTATACAATATCATACAACAGAACTGTCGTATACATCTCTGTCAATACATACATCCCAAAATACAACATACACTAACTAACACAGCGGAACTATATAGATAGATACATACGCCTGGTCTTCTACCCTAACTCCTCCAAAAACTCTATAATCTGAAACCTATCACTTGGCTACTCATAAAAATTTGAGTACCCAAGAGTTTATGAAAAACAAAATATAAACTCCGGGTCAGACATGGGTCTGGTGTGAGTAAATGGGTTAAAATTGTTTAACTTTGAAATTCATTTGAAATAAAGGTATCACGTAAGACTCCCCACACATAAATACGGGTAAGTTTTTACCTTACGCTAACCAAAACATTTTATAGGAAATTCAGTGATATTATAATAGTGTCTAGGGTTTTCAAGTAAAATACAGAAATAACTGAAATGCTCACATCTCACATTCCAACTTAGTTGGGAACAATCAAAACGTACGGCTCTGATTGGAAATTGGATTCCATACAATGACAGGGATACTGGGGTACCGCCCGTCACAGTACAGGGCCTAGATCACCTTACCGAGGAGCCACCCTAACTCCCATGCAACGCAAGGCCGGAACCATTCCTTACTAACAATCCCGAACAAGATAACCCCGCAGTTGGCTGCAGATCCAACCGCCCACACAGCCGAATAAAAAGGGACATCTAGACAGGGGTTTATCTCGTCCTGCTTGGGCATGACCTACCTAACCTTGCTGCACATCCCATGTTTTAGCCATTCCCAGTTGATGAGGCTTGAGGTTGTGATTACCTTTATAGAACATATTTCTTAGAATACTCATCGTCCGCCTGATGATGTGCTGAAAGCATTCAATCCATACAAGTTTGTTTCGGGTTCGAACGAAACCGAAGGCATTATCTCGTTACACTCGTTTTGGAATCACCCTCAGAGTTGACGACGATAACCCTTGCATTCTGAAAACACCATCTCGATCTTTACTTGAGATGTCACGACCTAACGTTTAATTTGGATCGATGTGGTTTTCGGAATATCAATTGACACCCGGTCTCATCGAAATCCAAACGCCATTTTAGAGGCCAAGTTGTTTAATTAATTTTAAACAGTTTAAT
This sequence comes from Allium cepa, assembly GCA_030765085.1. Classification (NCBI taxonomy): domain Eukaryota; kingdom Viridiplantae; phylum Streptophyta; class Magnoliopsida; order Asparagales; family Amaryllidaceae; genus Allium; species Allium cepa. Next base: position 518,144,313 of record CM060938.1, read on the forward strand.
TCAACAATTGAATTCACATAACATTTATCACAGATAAATCATACACAATCATCAGAGATATATCAGGCATTATCACAGAACATCACAGTATATTACCAAATAAATATCAGAGTCAATCAAACAGAATCATCAATTCATCTCAAATTTAGTTGGTTTATTTAAACTTAATTACTTGCTTAAGAATAAACCATTTTATTCTTGCTTAGTTAATCACTAATTAACCAACTTATTAAATTTATTAATTACTTCTTAATTACTCACTTAATTAATTAAATAATTCTTAATTATTACTTAATAACCTTAATTATTGATTTATAAAACTTAATCACCCATTTAATTATCACTAATTACTTAATTTATCCTTAGTTACCAATTAATTAGTCGTTTAATCCTTAATTAGTTAATTACTATTTATTTATTAATTAATCTTCAAATGGTTAATTAAATTCTTAATTACAAACTGATTTAAACACAAGAGTATTTATAGCAATCCTTAATTACAAATTTATTCAATCTTAAACTATTTATTTAATCACCATTATAAATTAATTACATTATTAATTAACTTTCAATTTAAATTAATTAAGCATCTTACATTTTGTAAAACCTTTCTTGATAAATTTTAAATCAAGTCTTAGCTTAAAACCCTGTCAACATTAATAACTTAATTAATATCAAACTTGTTTAACCTATTAACTTAAGATTTTTATTTAGCTAACCCCTGGAAAATTTAAACCCGAAGAAATCAACGTGTTATGCTCGAGCTAATCTCGGGTTTCCCCTGAGCTTTCTCGCGTCCACTCTCCTGCATACTTCTTCTCTTCTTCTACTGTTCCTTTCTCTTATCTCTTCTTTTTTTAGTTAAAGTATAACAATAGTATATAAACCCAATCACGTTCCCAGGCAAAACTCGAAGCAACCCCACTACTGTCTCGAGTAAGAACACGAGACGACCCAATCTCGCAGCTGCTGACATCGTACGCCACCATGGTGGTTCACCAACGTCCTGGCGACCCATGTTGCCTCCGACAAGTCCAAAAATAACACCACACACGAATGTAATTCCCAGTTCGACGTGATATAAATGAAATCAAATTATGCTCATCTGAACGAACAGCCACTCGAACATAACAATGGAAAATCGCCACGTCCACACAACCTCGACCACCAGCAACGACGCGACTCCGGCCATACCATGACCATATCCCCCTCTTCCATCTCCTAGAAGTTCGTGAAGCTCGGTTGATCCAAGTCGATGAAATCAACGCAAATGCAGACCCCAGAAAACAAGAACCCTAAACCCTATTTTCGATTCGTCCAAAAATTTCTTGCATTCGAATTTTTTTTTACATTTTTCCGGTATTCCCGAATCAACAATCTAGCTTCACCATAAATTTCAACATCAATAATTGATTAAATCGACAGGTATTGATGAAAAAGCATTTTGGGTTCTTTAATGAACTACACCTTGAATCCTTGCCTAAAAATTATCATTTTTGTTTTAAAAATCCTTCCTTTATATGTATATTCAAGAAATGAAATCAAATCAACACTTTAAGATATTCGAATTTTACATATTGATTTGCTTTTTACTGTCAATTTAGATTTACAGTATTTATATTTCACTACCAACCTTCAAACAGTTTCCAAGCTCTGATCTTTAGTTTAAACAAATTTATTTAGTTAAATTTCTAAGTTAAATTTTTTTATATGAAGAGTACAAATCATTCTCTACTTCTTTTGCCTCAGAAACTTGAAAAATTTGAAGAACATCATAAAGCAGAACTTCCAGTAATTAACAAACATCACAGAACAATATATATATCAACATAATATCTTTCATGAACCTAGTATTAAGATTTAAATTTCAAAAAAAGAATGTTTACTCACCAAAAAAGTTGTTTGAGACAGAGAGCAAGTATTGTTGAAAGGTTACAGTATTGAATTCCTGAAGATCTTCTTTGCTTTGCTGTTGAATGAAGTTAAGTTGTAAAGATGATGTTTATATTTTCTTTTTTCTTTAGGTTTACTGTGTTTCGTAGAAGAATAAGTATAGTATGGTGTTTATATAAATAACAACAGCTTTGAACAGGGGTCTTAGCTTCTAGTACAAGCCTTAACTGGTTTGATCATATCTTGTTTTTAATTAATGTACTGTAAATCTGAGATAATACAAATATTTCGGCTGAATAAATGTTTGGGTGCTGAAATGAAATCATTTAATGAAATTGTCTTCAAATAAGTTTACATCTAATTAATAGTTTGCTGACATTTTTATTTGGGTTTCTTTGTACAAAGATTTTTGTATAAAGCTTTTGTTTTTATTATCTTTCCTAGCTTGAACAATACTTATACATATTTGTGTCCAGATATTTCTTATATTTTGTTTGATTTCATGTTACAACCTATCCATTTATTTTATATGTTTACTTCTATTCTAAACTCAAATTATCAAGTACTTGTTCATTGACTTGATTTATTTTATACTTATATTAATATTATAGTTTCATATGTTTATATACTTATATTTATAACCATAATTTGTTTTATACTTATGTTCAGTATTTTAAAGATTTATTTTATTTTAATCATATGAGTTGTTGTTAGAATAACTTCTTAATTTTATTTTTATTTAGAGTTTAATCTTCAAATATTTGACTTATAGCTTATATTTGCATTAATATATTTTATATTTATATTTAATACGAATAGAATTGTTCTATTTTAAACATTATTATTATAGACTATATTTATATATGTATTGTATCAAATATTAATAATATGGAACCTTTAATTTTTATTTAATAAGATAATTTCATTATAAATATTTTTGAAAGAATCCATTTTAAAATCTTAAATCATAAATTTCCTTCACAAACATATATATATAACTGATAAATGTCCCAAAGATTTTATCAATTTATAAATTTAAAAGCTTGTATTCTATTTGAATTAGATTAAATATTTATTAAAATATATTGCCAAAATTCTAGGTCGTCACATTGTGTTAATTTTATGTACCCAAATATTATTTATAATTATGAAATGCATCTAGATTGGATGAGATAAGAAGCTATATTGCCACCTATCAGTGCATGAATTTCTCTTACTCATAGATCCGTCACGAGTGTACGCCACCTATAGACTACTTCTAAAGGGACAGATTGAGTAGTTCTAAGCTTGGTTGGTAGTGTTCTAGGTGGACGACAGTAGTGATATGAATTAGGGCTATGCCCTATGGCCAATATGCAATCTTCTTACACAATCTGAATTCTATAAGCGAACTTATTCGAATAAAACATGTTTTTGGTTTGTTTCTATTAGACGTGTTTATAATATTGTGATATAAGTAATGAATATATAAACATTAAATATATATAGTAGAAAATCCTTAGGAGTAGTGTTTCAATGATTGTAGTTATGAAATGTACATAGCTGGGAGGATGAGGGTACGCACTAGGGGCGGATATATAATTTGTTACATATATCTAACACTATAACCAATTTTGTCCATAATAAAAAGTATTTGACTTCTATTGTATACTTTATTATATTTTGAAATAATTAATTAGGTAATTAATTTAAAATATATTAATTAGAAAATTCTTTTGGTAATATGTTACGTGTAATTATTACAAAGAGTAATAATGAAGAGTAGATTATCAAAACATAGAATTACATGTTATATTAAATATTCCTAGTCAAGATGCTTTGAGAAAAGATATTGATGCATCATTTGAGACCATAGTATATAATGCTCTCTAAATGTTAAGTTGTGTATTACTTATGACTATTGGAGGCACATAAGATTACGTACTCATAGTTATTGAACATATGAAATTAGACTGAAAAGCTTCTCATCGTGTGGTAATAAAATTTTAGGACAGTACTTCAGAACAATTAATTTTAAGGAAAAAAGGTAAATGATTATATTTATTTTTGAAGGAAAATGATAAATGATAAATTTCCTTAAAATTAATTTTTCGAAAGTGTCGTCCTAGTAATTTATTACCAAAGATTATGAATCCCTTTAAGTGGAAATCCCTAATTGGATAACTAAGGAATGACTCGCCTGAAAGTTTTCTATTGGATAATAACAATTAAGGTCAAACATGAAATCTTAAAATAACGATGTTACATACTTCTTTCGACTTGAGGTATAGTTGAGCTTTAGTGTAAATACTCCACTTTGATTATAGTTAAATCATGGCTTAGCATCCATCAATTGGCTATAGTTGGTGATGGAACCTAGCCAGTTAGTATCATGGAAAATGGATGAATTTCAATTTTTTCCCCTAATTTGACCTTAATAGGCTTATGAAGTCTAATGATTGTAGTAGATGCAATCTAGTTAGATTAACTAAAATAATATTTTATTTAATTTTCTGATTTAAAGTATATGTTAATTAATTTAACATTTATATGTTTACACTAATACATACTTATATGTATATATAAGTGTAACGCGCAATATAGCAATGTATGCATGGTTAAAGATTACATATATAGATATTTGGATTAGTATCCATCATATAAACATTAAATACACACACAAATGTATGTATATATATAATATGTTGTTTGTGTTGATTATCTCAAACCATTGTTCATGTCTATAAATTATATAAATGTAAATGTAAATTTTTAAAATTATATATAAAAATATAAAATAGCTAACCAAATCTTTAACAAGTCAGTAAATGTTAAATTCAAATTTTGTATTTAAAATATCTAAATAAGACTCAGTAAAACATTTTAAAATCAAAACTGGATCTTAGAATATTGGTTAAAATATCTTTAATTAAATATAAATAGGTATATTTGTATAAAATAATTATTACAACTAAAAATAATATTTTATTTATTTATTTATACTTTTATATATTGTTTATTTATTTAGAGTACATGACACCGTTTTAATATGTATAAAAATATACACACATATATATTTATTAGAAACAAATATTTTACAACTATATTTATATAAATACTTGGCAAAGGAGAAATTTTTTAACATGAAATTAATCTTTTTAGAAGAATATATATATGTTATCCCTTTTTTGGCAAGGCCGTATATTATCGACTTGGCTAGAAATGGATGGTTACCAACCTTGAGAATCAATTATATATGATACTACGGACGATGGTCGAATAGGTCCGGACTGGGTCCCAATCAAGGTGTAATCAGTATGGAGTGACAGATGCAGCTCTGTGAAGCTACATTTCAAATTTTGAGTCGATTGGAGTTCATATGCTCGAGTTACAGACAAAGCAAGGATTTATATGGATCTATCGGGAACGATCCACAAAACAGCTCAAAACGACGAAGATCGATCAATATCTCAAAATCCGCAAGGAAATTCACTTGAAACATTCAGGGCATTAATATATTGAAGGGTGGAGCCCACAAAAATATTTGTAGATCAAAAGCTTCATGTTCAAGAAATCACCGTTCATTCTATACCGATCGTTCATACCGATCGGTGTATCTCAGCAAGCAATCCAAATAAAACAAAGATTGATCCATATCTCATAAACTACAACACATAATGACTTCATATTTTAGGAGCAAGGTTTATAGGTATGTGGGACCTCTCACAAATGATCACATGTCAATCAGATGTAGTAAAAAATGATTAATGTAATTCTTACCGGTCGTTCCGAAACAATGAGTCATGATCACCAATCGATATGGTGGGCCGCTATGGACCTGGAAAACCTCTGTCGAATTCTTAGCGAAATATCTCGTCATCTCACCCTATAAATACAGACCATTTGGTTCATTTTCAGGATCTTCATGCTGCTTGTTACTATAGAATCCATTGTAATTTAGTGCTAGCTTTGTTCTACTATTGTAACCAGATACATAAGAGAGTAATAATGCATAATCTTCAAAGTGGACGTAGGCACACAACATCGAACGACTATAAATCTTTTTGTCTTTAATTATCGCTTATTCTCTATTGCTTACTTATTCATTTACTCAGTTTAATTTTACTTTTCTTCATTTACTTCTCTACAAAAATTATTCTTGGGTGTTTGTGACCATTTTTGGTGCAAACATTTTAGTGCTTTCACTGAGAACCCTTGTTCTTAGCTTGTTAGGATTCCTTTATTGCTACTAGATTACATAAACCCCCTAAAGGAGATCCATAGTAATCTTCAGGAAGTTTGCTCGTTCAACTTAGATTTCCAAAAATCTAATCAAAGATACCAAATATGGTAAGGAATAGTAGATCCACTTCTCAAAATGTGGAAGGAAACGAGAACGCTACTATCCAACAAGGAGGCCCGAGCAATCAACTAATGAATGTGAATGCTGAACCAGTTGAAGTCCATAATTCAACTGATTCTATTACAAGAGTTGAATTCTCAAATCTAGAGTGAGATAATGGATAGCTATCGACAATTAAATCAGTAGATTCAGACCAATATCAACCTAATGAAGCAACTCAGTTAGCAATAGCAAGGAAAAACTAGGAGATACCCTACCCCTTACTCGGCATCGGAGAGTTCTAGTTTATCGGATGAGTATCACAGGCATAGGCATCGTAGAATAGACGTATATCATGCAGAAACTTTGAATTGTCAACAGGCAGACCATCGTGGTCTGCTAGGAACGATCGGTGCCGATCCCTCCTTCGAAGAAGGGAACTTACGTATGCATGCTGTGATTTAAACTGGAGCTACTGCGACCGATTTGGAAGATGGAGTTCAGTTACGTGTTGACCAAATGCTTCCTCGAATTACGATAAAGTGAATTTATGAGATATACATCAAGAAGATGTTGAACCAAGAAGGCACGGAACGACCTATAGGCATCGACCAGATCACTCATGTGAGGTGGAAAACGACCATCGCTTGCCACCAATTATCTAAATGCCGGACCTGTCGGCTATGTTTAGATAGTTGGTGAGAGAGAGTCAAGGCTTGACCAATGATGACCGGGGAATCTCGAGAAGCCATACCACTTTCACTGATAATGTCGTACATGCAGAGTATCCAAGGAGGTTCAACATGCCGTCGATGCCTTCTTATGAGGGAAAACCCGACCCTAGGCAGCACATCATGAGATATGAATGGCTGATGGATTCCGCACTTGCAGATGATGCAACAAGTGTAGATGTTTTCCTATAACTCTCTCTGGAATAACAACGATGTGGTTTACAAGGCTACCCCCACGATCGATCTCTAGATTTGATGATTTGGCAACAAGGTTTGTGGAGTAGTTTCGAATGCATGCAACTCGCCCCAAAGATGCAATGTCCCTGTCAAGCGTGATCCAGGCTCCAGGAGAATCATTGAAAGATTATTTGGAGAGATTCCATACAACTATTATAGAAATTAGTAATCCGAATGACCATGAAATATTGACGGTCGTAATAAGAGGGATTGATCCAGAATCCAATTTTTGCAATTGGTTAGCTGATAAGTCACCTCCAAAGTTGGAATGCTTTTACGCAAAGGCGCTCGGTATTTGAGGAAAGAGGAAGCTGGATCCTTCAGGAAGAAGAATGTTATAGGACCTAGTGGCGAGACAGTACAGAGTAATATTGTTGTATAGCATTCTGATGATAGCTGTGGAAATGTTCAAGTGAATGTCAAAAATAAACCGAATCAAAAAAAGAAAGGTGTAGATGGAGCCGAGAATGAAAAAGGAATTCTGGAGGAGGAAATCCTAGGTTTTCGATTTACAATACTTATACGCCACTGGATACATCCCTAAAGAATATCTATTTATCTTCCTACAATACCATATAGTATAAGAAGCCTCCTCTAAAAGAAACAACAGAGAAGCAGAAACAAACCGAAAAATATTGTCGGTTTCACGAATGTTATGGGCATAACACAAATGAATGTAGGCATCTCCAAGATATTATCGAAAAGCTTATTCAAGAAAGGAAGTTACAGTAGTTTGTAAAAACCCTACAAGATGGCAGGCAGGGGACATCCGACCCTAACCGAGGACAAGCACCGTATAGGGCTGAGGATACCGCGTGGACCGGTGGAAGATTAGCAATTAGTACAATAGTTGAGGGACCACATCCGGTTGATAAAAGTTGGCATGAGATGGAGCACTATTCTAGCACAATTAAGCATGTGGATTTTGAATGTTGTTCAAATGCAGAGGATGGAGCTCCGGCAAAACAGCAGCGTACAATGGTAGATGATATCATTTTTAGAAATAGAGATGTAGATAAGGTGGAGGATCCAATGATCGACCCAATGGTCATTTCAGCCATGATCAGCCATGCTTTTGTAAGAAGGATATTGGTTGACTGTGGAAGTTCTGTAAACATAATTTAAAAAAAAAGCTTATGATTAGATGAGGATGGAAGGCAAGGTCTTGAAATCATCTAAAGCTTGCATTCATGGCTTTAATGGTACTGCAACTGAAGCTGTTGGTTACGTTGAATTACCAGTAAAGTTGGGAGAAGGTGACCGTAGGAGAGTGCGTATTCTGCCTTTTTTTGTTTTGGATGTTGACCTCCATACAATGTTTTTTTGGGTCGACTAGCCCTAGCTGAGTTCTTGGTAGCTCTTGCCCCATGGTTTTTGACTTTGAAGTTCCCGATAGATAACGGTGTTGGAGTTGTACATGGTGATCGGGCGACCGGACGTGCCTGTTATGTAGCTGAGTTAAGGGATGCTTAACGGAAGGAGAAAGGTAAGGGTGTAGACAAATCAGTCCTCATCCAAGCCACTGAAGATCGACAGTCGGTTCTATAGAGATATTAATCCAAGAGACGACAAAGAGGAGCCTAAAGAGACCAAGGTTGCAACAGCTGAGCCGATGATTGACATTATAGTTAGCCACGATGACCCATCACAAGTCCTAAAGATCAGATCACAGCTCAGCCCCCCTGATGATGAAAGAACTTGCTGGATTTCTCCAAGTGAAGAGAATTTAGACATGTTCGCTTGGACTCACTCTGACATGTGTGGGATCTCACTTGCTATTGCGAGTCACACATTAAATATCGACCCGAGGCATGTCCCGATGAAACAAAAATGACGTGGCATGGAACCGGAGAGATCCGTTGCTCTTAATGAGGAGGTGGATAGAATCAAAGACAATGGGTTTATTTGCAATGCCCTATACCCTAAATGGGTATCTAATCATGTACTTATGGGAAAGGCAAATGGGAAATGGAGAGCATGCGTTGACTAGTCGGACTTGAACAAGGCATGTCCAAAAGATAGCTTTCCCCATCTAAGGATCGACCAACTGGTGGACTCAACCGCGGTATACAAATTGCTATCTTTCATGGATGCGTACTCAGGATATAACCAAATCCTAATGCACATTCCCTATTAAGAGTACACCTGTTTCATTACCGATGTTGGATTATATTGATATGTGGTGATGCCGCTTGGACCAAAGAATGCAGGAGCGACCTACCAGTGCTTAGTTAATAGAATGTTTACAGTTTAGATTGGAAAATCGATGGAGGTATAAGTGGATGATATGCTTGTGAAGTTACGATAGTCTAGCGACCACATTAGAGACTAGATAGAAATGTTCAACATCCTCTGACATTGCAAAATGAAGATTGATCCTTTAAAGTGGTTTTTGGCGTTGCATCAGGGATGTTCTTGGGTTTTATCATTAATGCCCACGGAATCGAAGCTAATTCTAAGAAGATCCAAGCTATTCGCAATATCCAAATGCCAAAGACAATCAAACAAGTGCAGATCCTGAATGGGAAGTTTGCTGCCCTAAGTCCATTTATTTCCAAAGCCACCGACAAATGCATTCCTTTCTTTGACTTGATTAGGGAAGGAAAAAAGGAATTTTGAATGGACATAGGACTTTAAAAACGCATTTCAAGGTTTGATGAATCACTTGGAGAGACCTCCCATCTTGTCAAAACTAGTGGATCATGAAGATTTATATGTCTATTTGGCCATGTCGGTACACGCTATAAGTGCCGCAATGCTTCACAAAGAAAATCGAATCCAAAGACCAGTCTATTATGTTAGCAAGAGATTGATATAAGCTGAAAGGAACTACCCGAAGATAGAGAAACTTACATGCTACTAGCTGATTGCATCACAAAAGCTTCACCCTTACTTTCAGGCACAGTCTGTTAATGTTTACACCAACCAGCTGTTACGATAGGTCTTGCAGCAACCTGAGATATATGAAAGGTTACTTAAGTGGAATATCAAACTTAGCCAATTCGACATCACTTACCTTCCTAAAAGGACTATCCCGGGTCAGCCACTGGAAGGTTGTATAGCAGAATTTACTAAATATGATGATCTCACGAAGAGCATTGAAATCCCTAAAATAATGTGAAAGTTGTATACAGACGGAGCATCCAACGATCGTTGTTCTAGAGCTGGGATTGTGCTTGTAACTCCTGAAGATCGGTCAATTTGGAATGCTTTAAAGTTTGATTTCCCTGTAGAAAACAATGAGCCGAGTAGGAGGCTCTGACTGCTAAACATAGACTCACTAGAAAACTGGAAATAAAGTCACTTGAAATCTTTTACGGCTTATAATTGGTAGTATACCAAGTCAGGGGAGATTACCAAGCTAAAGGACAACGACTTTCTCCATACCTTACCTAAGTGCAAGAGTTGGTTACTGACTTTGAGTATTCTGACATTGCGCACATTCCTCAGTATCAAAATAAAGAGGCTGATTCATTGACAAAGTTTGCTAGCACCAGGGATGCACAACATATGGGCTTGGTTCCCATCAAGGTATTAAATGCTCCAAGCACAAGCCTGATGGAAATTGACCAGGTACTAGAGAAGGAGCCTAAGAAGGAGTCGTGGATGACTCCAATTAAACGCGTTCTTCCCGAATGAAGGAATGAAAAGTGATAAGTCCTTCACAAAGCTTCATGGTATATCATATATGAAGGAGTTATGTGCAGAAAAGGTTTCTCTATTCCCCTTCTTCGGTGTATCGCTCATGATGAAACAAAACAAGTCCTAAAGGAAGTTCATGAAGGGGAATGTGGCGATCACACTAGAGGGCAAACCCTAGCAATGAAAATACTTCGATTTGGGTATTATTGGCTGACCGTTAATCGAGATGCTGCTGATTATGTAAGGCAATGCAATAATTGCCAAATATATGAAAAAGTTCCAAGAGCTGCGCCGATAGAAATTACACAAATGATTAGCCCATAGCTGTCTGCCATGTGGGGTATAGATATTATCGGTTCCTTACCAATCTCTAAAGGTGGTGCGAAGTACACTATTGTCGCAGTTGATTACTTTACCAAATAGGCCGAAGCGAAACCTTTAGCCACTATCACAACCAAGAAAGTAATCAAATTCATTGTCCGGAACATCATCTGTCATTTTGGTTTCACACGAACTATTGTAACATATAATGGGACTCAATTCAACAATTTGAATCCAAAAACTTCTACCATCAACATCGGAATGAAAAGAGATTTGTGGCAGTCACTCACCCTCGAGCGAATGGGCAAGTTGAAGCTATGAAAAAAATCATAAAATCCAATTTGAAGATGCATTTGGAAAGGGCTAGAGGCAAGTGGGTCGACGAACTCCCAACAACACTATGGGCTTACGGCACCACCCACAGGTCCACGACTGGCCATACTCCATTCGCCCTCCCTTACGGTTCCTAGGTTTTTATTCCTATTGAGCTCGAAGTTCCTTCTCATTAAGTGACTTCTTACGATCCTAGAACAAATAAAGATCTCCTCTTGGAATCTCTAGACTTTATAGATGAGAAGCGTGAGGAAGCCGATTTAAGGAAAGCTATACACCTGCTTGCCCGATACTACAACACTAATGTCCGACCTAGAACCTTTGAAATCAGCGATCTTGTCTTAAAACAAGTTTTTGCCACCCCGTTGCATATGAATCCAACTTGGAAAGAATCATATGTCATTGATCAAAGGCTTAGAGAGGGAACTTTCAAGCTAGCGACTGTTAATGACATCACACTCTCAAGGGCACGGAATATCGAGCATTTACGACGCTGTTTCACTTAGTTTTTTCTTTTTCATTTAGTTGTATTTAATTTTAGGATTTGCTTTAGCATTTGGTTTTTCAAATATGTAATATGACATATTATGTCATTTCTTTCCATTCAGTAATAGAGCTGTGAATTTTCCATCATATCTGTGACCTGCCATTGTATTACACGTTTGTTGTGATATACGACCGACTGAATCCCACTGTTTGATAGGACCGACATAATTCGAGAGTGATTGAGATTTGAACGATCACTTATTAAATCAAAATCCATACTTGAGGGCAGAACGAATGGCCAAAGAGAGCTAAACTCAATAGTTTTCCAAATAACCCACGTCCTTAGAGCGTGGTATTGGTGAACCAGACAAAGAATCAAGCGGCTGACTTGAACTTCTGACAGTTGAGAAGAGTATCCATCCTGAACAACCTTGGGAGTAATCGACAACTTAAGTTCATCAAAAAGGTAACTTTTGGGAAATTTATAAACAAATGTTTTCTGTTTTCCTCTATCGAGAGCCGTAGGCAGTAAATTCTGCAAGGATCTGACCTCGACTACAAGGCCAGATCCATTATCATTGATACCGAGCACAATGCCTTTATCTCCTTCGACATTAATGTTGGTGAATTCTTGGGCACCATAGCTGGGGGAATGATAGGATCAATTCGATTGCCCCTTCGATCGGCTATAGCCTATGGTCTTACCTCTGTAACTCGAGAAACTTTTGCTAACCCTACACTGAGGCCCTCTTCCATCAAAGAAAAGTAATAAGGCGTTCGTCCTTGAGAAGATATTCGATGTCCCCATCTTCAAGTGGTTCATTTTAAAGAGTCATTACCACCTCCTCATAAAGATTACCGCTGGGTCGTGCGATAATGCCTGTAAAAAGAATTACTTAGTCAAAAGTATGACCTGGATATTGGTTTTCCATGCTAATACAAAAATAATGGATAACACTTACATCTTTCCATCCATTATCGAGAAAAACCAAGAAGACATCAAACAAATAACCACTCACTTTTAAAAGCGCTTAATTTATTCCATGCGCTAGTTAGACTCTGACGTTTCTTCACCGACTCAAGAAATTTAAATGAAAGACTCCCTGTCTATTGCTTTAAAGAGAATACGAATCGAATGTCATCGATGTTAGAGGACGTTGTAGGAACTCCAAAAATACCATATAAATACAATTGAGAAGAGCATTGCCGTTTGGATGAAGCTATGTTGGAGCTATCCTCAAATTTGTTGCACGTCGTATATCCTTCTGGTGGTCTATGAGCCTTATCATCCTATGACGGAACTAGTACATCATCAAAAGGAATTCCATGCCCTACGCAGATTTGGTAAAGAGCATATTCCTTAATTTTAGAGGCTAAGGCATCAGTACGATCATCCAAAATGACTGCATCCTCTAGAGTGTTGGGAGCAAGATCAACAACTTCTAGTGGAAAAATGGAAACTACAGAGAAAAATCAAACTGTAGGCCCAGGCTCTCTGGTTATTCTGAATGACGACTGGAGGATGGACTATCAGACCCGATTGCAGAACTTGATTCCATGCCAGGATTATCTTGCTGAGAAGATAGTCCAATAGGCATAGCTGCAAGATACTCAGAATGTTTATAACCCATGCTATTCAGCTTAGTAAAAAAAAGCATGATTAGATAAATTAACCTACACCCTCTATGCATAGTGAGTGCTAGTGTACTGTTGTGAAGTGTTATATAATATAGTAATAAGCTGTATGAAATTAAAGATGGAGAAGGCAACAAGACTTCGAGGTTCGACCAGAGTGACCGTCATTCTTGACCATCTCAACCGTCCTTCTATGTCATTAAGGAACGATGCAGTTTGAGTTTCACGATCAATTTCCAGTGAGTAAAAGTTTGACTTTTATGTTCAATTCGCTGATGATCTTCAATAGAATAGTCAAAGGCATTGATTCGTGTCAAAGTTTAAATGTCACACGTTACCGAATATGCTGTTCAAGTCGTGTACAAGTCATATGTGTTCATTCGAATATGCAAGGATGAAGCTCATCATTGAGTTCAAGTCCACTTATTTATTTCCCATTTTAGAGCCTATGCACTGAACATCAATCATTCACTTCATGCCTCATTGTCAATCGTTCCCCTGGACCACATCTACCGATCGTTTTCCTTAACCTTCCATACTGATCGTTGTCTTCGCACCATCTATCGATCGTACCACTCTATCCTTTCCACCTCAAAATCCTCCAACTCCCATGAAACACTGATTATTTAAGAATGATCATCCCACATCCAAACAATAGCTTCACTCACAACGATCGGTTGAACGCACATCAACTTCCTCAACTCCGCTACTTCGTCATCCTCAACAAATGATTGGTTAAGGCCACCACCTCCTCTAGTCTCCGTCTCCATCAACCTTCTTCAATCATTTTACTGATTGATTCCATCATAGAAGATAAAGGCCATGACATTGATGAAAATCAAAGTCTCTTCCTTGAATCATAAAGCAAGTTAATATTGTCCTACCTAAATTTGAGATATGAGAAAAGAAGATGGATTCGAATTCGAATCGAAGTAAGATCTGGAGAAGTACGACAATAGTTCATGAATAAAGGAAATTGATTTTTAGAGTTTGGATCATTGTTTGGATCGGTAAGGGGAAAAAGGAGGGAGACTTGTTTTTTCTTTTCTACCTCAACCTGGAACGATATAAAAATAAGAATTGGGAATGAAAGTTGCTGAGTGAAATGCTTTTATATGAATAGACAAGCCGATCCCTTATGGCCCAAAAAATTGCACTTATTGTTTTAAACGACTCGAAAATTCTGCAAGCCTGGAAACAAGTTTATAAAATTTTCAAAACTTGACAATGACCCGTGAACACGTAACTATAATCAGCAGTCAAGTACAAACACGTATATGTGCTTGTATACCTTTCAAAATTCAATTTTTGAAATAAACAGAAATTGAATGTTCACCTGAAATCGGCAAGAGAAAAGTTAAACCAAATCGCTGAACCTTAGAAATCGCTAAAACCAAAACAAGATGATCATCAACAAGTTGTGATCCGTATTTATACTACTAGAAATCAATCGATCATCATGACGAATAGGGGATTACGACCCTCAACAAGAAAGTGACTCAATAAAAGGATAACGACCATTAAATGAACTAAATGGAATCCTTTTTCGACAATTGAAGTTTGCGACTTTTCGAAGCATGTCATGTTCAAACAATATGTACTTTGGGGGGCAAATGTTATCCCGCCTTTTGGCAAAGCCATGATGTCATCAACTTGGCTAGAAAGGATGGCTACCAGCCTTGAGAATCAATTATATACGATACCATGGACGATGGTTGAAAAGATCCAATTCGGGACCCAATCGAGGTGCAATCAGTATAGAGTAACAGACATAGCTATGTGAAGCTACGTTTCAAATTTCGAGTCGATCAGAGTTCATATGCTCGAGTTACGGACAAAGCAAGGAGGATCGATCAGGAATGATCCATAAAGAGCTCAAATCAACGGAGATCAATATCTCAAAATCCTCTAGAATAATTCACTTGAAACTTTTAGGGCATCAATATATTGAAGGGTGGAGCCCATAGAAATAATCGTAGGTCAAAACTCTTAGTTTCAAGAAATTATCGATCGTTCTATCTCAACAAGCAATCCAAATACAACATAGATTGATCCATATCTCCTAAGCTACAACTCAGAACGACTTCATATTTTAGAAGTAAGTTTTAGAGACATATAGGACCCTCCCACAAACGATCGCACATCAATCAGATGCAATAAATATGATCGGTGTAATTCTTACTGATCATTCCAAAACAACGAGTCATGACCACCACGTTATGGTGGGCCCCTATGGACCTGGAGCGTCCTCTGCCAAAATTTAGCGAAATATCTCGTCATCTCACCTTATAAATATAGGCCTATTGGTTCATTTTTAGGATTTTTATGCTGCTTGTTACTTTAGGCTCTATTGTAATTAAGTGCAAGCTTTGTTCTACTATTGTAATTAGATTCATAAGAGAGTAATAAAGCATAATCTTCAAAGTGGATGTAGGCACACAACGCCAAACCACTATAAATCTCTGTATCTTTGATTACCGCTTATTCTCTATTGCTTACATATTCATTTACTTAGTTTAATTTTACTTTTCTTCATTTTCTTCTCTACAAAAACTATTCTTGAGTGTTTATGACCATTTTTGATGCAAACAATATATATACACATACATACACATATGTATGTATGTATATACATTATAATAATATTGAAAGTAAAAATGTATTGAATAATAACATATATCTAAATTATAATTAAACAAATTATGCTTTTGACCGGATTTTTCTATTCAATAGTCAAAAATTGTTTAGATAATTTAATGATATGTATAGTTTTAAATTATTTTTGGTTTTAAAAGTAGTAAATAATCATTTCAAATTAAAAAAAATTATTTAAAATATTTAGAAATTATATATATATGTATATTAGAATACAAACTTGACCGAATTTAACATATTTTTATATATTTTTTAACTTTGAATTTAAATTAAAGTTTCGTGTAGATTAATTATTTAGTATAACTTAATATATATTAATATTTATGGGGAGATACTTTCTCATTTATAAAATTTTTATAATGGTATGAACAATATATAAGGGACATTATATATAATACAAAAGAATTTGCCTAAAAGGAGTAGCCTTTGATTCACACATCGATTCAAATCATCTCATATATCCTTGTCCTATGCTGTAAACTTTGAAATGCCACCACTTGAAAGTGTTTTACTTATCATTTAGGATGTGTTAGAGCTCAGCTATGGGCTGGACTACATGGGGTTATGGTGTCCAAAGAGAGAGTGGTAGAGCAAAAAACTAAACTAAAAAGTGGAGGCTTGGGTTTATCTAAATAGGGGTTCTAGTAGAAATATTTTTCCACCATCCTCTCTTACCAAGTAATTCCCCAAGACCTCCTCTCCCTCCTCATTTTTGTATGGCCCAAACTTGGTCAATAGTGGACCAAATGGATCTCAAAACCTAATAGAAATCAATTCATTTGAATCCACTTTAAATTCTTATCGATATCGCATACTGATACACATATATGCAACTCTAATATATGAACCTAATTATTTACTAATAGCACCCAGGTCATTTCTAAAGGCTACCCCATTTCCTAAATACAACCAAAATATTAAATATAATAACAAATAAGATTTCTTTAAATTCAAATTTAATTTTTTACAATACTTTATAAACTAATTAAACTGAGTGGCGATTCGGAGACTGAAATGAATTCGGTTGTGCGACTCATAGATGTAAATTTATTTAGCAACTAATATTTGAACAATTCAAACTCTAAAGCTGAAATGTCAACTTAGCTAGTAGTGTGACAATTTGATCGAACTCATCACTCACAAATCTCATCGGTAAAATCCGTTTTTCCAAATTTAAGCTGTACCTATTAGCAATGATTATCTAATATTCTCTTCATCGACACTATATCACTTTAGGATTTATGGAATTTTGTTTTGATCAAAAATCAATATCATCCACATTTCACTTGGTTGATCCACGAACAAAGTCTATAGTTCAATAATAACATTTATTATTAACCGTACTACCATGGCCAGAGATTTTGACTTAGGGTTATCTATAGTTGATTATGATACTAACCTTATACTGCCAAAGAGATGCACCCTCTATTGAATAGTGTTTCAACTCTAATGCTTCCACTCAGACCCAACTATAGTCGCTCGATGGTTGCTATACCGTAATTTAATTACAATCAAAGTGAAGTATCCATATTGACGGTCTATAATATTCTCAAGTCAAGAGAACTATGTAATATCGTCGCTCAAAGATTTCATATTTCCCCTAATTGTTATCAGCCAATAGAAAACTCCTAGATGAGTCATTTCATTGTTATCCAAAACTATCAGTATGTAACCACTTGGTACCCTAGCAGCAATGACTGATACACTGCCCAACATTTAGAAAGCACTACGTACTCTAGTCTCAACGGATGTATCGATACCCTTTTTCAAAACATCTCGACTAGGAATATTCAAAATAATATATTATTTTATTTTTTGATAATTTTCTCTTGATTATAACTCCTTGTGATTGTTATCACACAATATATCATTTAAGGTTTTCTATTTAATATGCTTTAAATTAATTACTTAATCCATTATATAACTATATAACAATGTATATAATTGAAATCAATCACATTTATTACAAATGAAATTAATTAATAAATTACATAATTTTTCCTAAGACATACCCCTAACTCTCTCAATCTCCCACTTACACATAGTGTTAATTATTGAATCTTAATACCTTCATTTCGACCAATTTTCTCAAAACAGATCGAGTTAGTCCCTTAATGAATAGGTATGCTATATTGTTTTAATTATTTAGTCTATCAAAAAACTCTCTCTAATGCTAATAAACTACCTTTATCATGTTTTCTTGACTTCTAGCAAGCTCTAGATTCTTTTCGCAATTTTCATTGTTACATCGTTATCATACAATATTATATGATTCTCAACATTTGGAATCAACCCTAGCTCAATTATGAATACATGCATTATATATATGTAACGATTCAGAATTTTCAAACATTTTATAATTAAATATTGGAATTATATAAATATTTGAATCTTGGATTTAATGTGAATAAAAATTATTTCAAAAGCTTGTTTAAATTATCTTTAAATAAATAATGTAAAATGTAATTTATAATTAAAGTGTTAAAACTTGTTTTAATAATTTATTCGTTTTAATAACGAGTGAATTATCATTTCAGGACACCATCTAAGATTTTGATGAAACTAGTCCTATTAGATCCAAAATAATAAATTGTTGTATGCTGACAAGTCTTGTGAAGATCGGACGTGCTACGTAGTCATGCATGCTTGAAATCTGTAGTGTTTAAATCAAAAGAATAAAATATATTACTATTTACCTATGAATACACTTAAATCTTCAACGTAAATAATAACTTTCCCTCTTTCTCTTCTTTTTTAATTTTTCCTGTGAGAATGAGTAGCCGCCACCCATTCATTTTTTTCAACCAACTAAATCAAGAGAAATAGTTTACGGATTCAAGTAGTTTTGTATTCTTCGGCTTCGCATGGTCAAGAGCTCCATTTCCCTATGCTTAGTTTTAGGTGCAACGAGGTTTGGTGATGTTCGACTTTGGTTAGTGGAGCTAGGTCTAGGAATTGCTGTCGATTGAACGAAAGTTAAGCCATAGCAT
This sequence comes from Allium cepa, assembly GCA_030765085.1. Taxonomy (NCBI): domain Eukaryota; kingdom Viridiplantae; phylum Streptophyta; class Magnoliopsida; order Asparagales; family Amaryllidaceae; genus Allium; species Allium cepa. The sequence continues at coordinate 518,163,557 of CM060938.1, forward strand.
CGATGGCGTTGGGCTTGTGGGATGAAGGTGAGGTGGTGGAGGTGAAATAGGGTAGTGCGATATAGTGTGGAGTGGCGTGATAATGGCATTGTCGTTTTTTTTCTTTAGTCACAAGATGCAGATGGTGGTCGGAGGCCGATTCAAGGGTAGTGGCTAACTCGGGGTGGCGTGGCGAGTTGATCGACATGTGTCGGAGGCACTCCGATGCTTGGTGGCAGAAATCAACATTGTTGGTTATGATTTAGGGTTACAGGTCATGATGGTGGGGAGATGATCGTGTTAAGCATTGACGGTGTCGTCGAGTCGAGTTCGAGATGAGGAGAGTAGTGGCAAAGTCTGCTCATCGGACGGATGACCGGAGCTTCGTATCATTAGAAGTGATGCATGGCTGTGTTGGGTAGTTCGTGAATACACATTAATTTGGGTGGAGGAAAGAAAGGTTTGAGGGTAAGTTAAGTGGTTATTAAATTAATTAAAATTGATTAATTAATGTTGTTAATTTTATTTCTTATATAACTCGTACCTTTTGCATACAAGGTCAAATCATGGGGCCTTTTTTGCCATTGTGCTCATATCTGGGTTATCTGTGTCTAGGTTTGATTTAGGGCTTAGGTAAGTTTACTTACCAGTTATGTGTATATTATTTTGTATATAATTGTTGTTGTATTGAAATATAAATTATACACCGAACAATACAATTTATTACTTGTTGGACACCGCTTTCTTTTGTAAAACAAGTGACAACATTATCATGTAGTATAATTTCCTTAGCAATCAACTATGACATGTATCGTGGCCAAGACTACTCGTTTACTTGTTTGATATTGCTATTTGATTAAGTTGGAAATTATGTTGTTAACATTGGAAAAGGTATATCGTATTAAACATGCTTTGAAATCCCTGATATTTGACATATGTTAAATTGGATAAATAATGATATATTATGGAAATATATATATATATATATATATATATATATTTGGTTGCATATATTTTGGTGTGTTTGACATAAATGAATTGGTTTGGAAATTTGTGGAAATTAGAATTAGAAGTTGTAAATTTTAGAAGCGAAAAGGTCGCTATGTTGTACTTTGAAATCGCTATGATCGACGATTTAAAAGTTAACTTTAGAAGAACCTAGGCTTCTTCATAATTTTAACAAGTAATATTAGTGTACTGATTATCGAAAAATATCAAGGTTTAAATATTACCGATAATCGATTATGGATTTTAAAGTAATGATTTTAAATTATAAAACAGTTTTTTATGGTTTTTAAATATAGTATAAGTATTTTAAAAGTTAATTTTTAGTATATATAGTTTAAGAAAATTGTTAAAGATTTAAGAAATAAAAGGCTTTTATACCATAATATTTAAAGATTTAAGGCTATATATACTTAGAGCTCAAAATGAATCTTTCAAAGTTAATGGCAAATACAAAAGTGATTTTAGGTCTATAGTAATGATGTTTGGGAAACATTTGTTTTAACCCATTTAACTATACTTTGGAAAATGAATAGATCTTTAAAATGAGGTTTTAAAGATTACGATTAAGTGAAGTAGTTTTAGATTTGTCATAAATAACATTTTGGTAACATTTGTTTTTGAACCCTTGAATAATATTTTTAAGTGGTAAAATATTGTTAAATGATTTTGGAGAATACTTCGATTTTTAATAAATGAATTTTAAAGAGAATAACAAGTATGAATTGGTTTTGGGTTGTTGTGACAATGTGTTATTAACATTCGTCTTTAACCCATCTTGCTTATAGTTATGAATATAAATAGATCTTTGAAAAGAATTTTTAAGGATTATCATAAGTGAAATGGTTTTGGGTTTGTAGTGACAATGTTTGAGTAACATTTTTCTTAAGCCATTTGAAATTGATTAGTGAATATACTTATACGATTGAAATAAGTATGTGAATACTTTTGAGAAGTATTAAGACGTATGGAAATGAATATGGAAGTTTTAGTGAAGTTTAATTAATAAAGTGGAGTTTTATTTATAAAGAGTTTTCCGAGTAAAGATGAGTTTTACTATAAAAGAGGTTTTTAATTGATAAAGGAAGATCAATTAAAAAGGAAATTAGAGGTCGTTTATATAACTTGATCATGTTTGTTGTAATGACCCGTAAATTTTCGATAATTAAATTTGTTAATTTAATAAGATTTTGGTAAAGTAATATTGAAAGAAATAAAAATTTGGGATTTATTAATGAAATAATAATGAAATTGAAGCGTAACAATGTTAATTAAAGCAAATCATTAACAACTTGAATGTAATTCCAATAAATGAAATAATGTAAATGTTATACTTGGTTATAAATTGAATATATGAAAGCAAATGTAAATATGAGATTAATTAATAAAATAATATATAATAAATGGTGATTGAATAAAACCAGTATTATGTAAGTAATGGTAACATTGGTTTGTAAGTAATAAACTTATAAATGTGATTTAAGGTCAATGGTAACAATTAATATACGTTACCTATTTATTTAGCCTGTTATACTAAATTGGAAACCAATTACAATAAATGTAATTAAGTATTAAGTTAATGTAAATTAAGGAAATATTTGGTAACAATGCAAATTTTATTCGTAATAGAACACTGATAGAATAATAAGAATGGGAGTCATGATTTAATCAATTTTTGGAATATAAGTTATAACAATTGGATTTATTGCAATTTAATGTAATTAAATGTTGTGTTAATGTAAATAAAGCTGATATTGGAAATATTAATGTAATAAGATATCAACTAATGTTAATCCTATAAGATGAAGCCAATGTAAACTCTACCTTATAGTATGGTAATTGATTTAATGAAAGAATGAAACCTAGACGAGTGAATTAATTGGGAAATTAAATTTTAATAAATAAGATTTTTTTTGACAAATTCAATATAATTGAAAATAATAGTTAATAATAAGGAAAGATGGAAATTTGAACATATTAATGTAGTGAAATGTAAAACGAATGTTAATTGTGTTATAGAGTAATAGTGGATATAATATAAAGATTGTGATTGAATCAAAACAATTTACTGGAATTAAATTTTAATTAATTGGATTAATTGCAATTGCAAATTGCACACTGTAATTATTGAAATGATCAACACTGAAATTTATACGTAAATTTACTTTAAATTATTATGAATGTTCAAGCAACCAAAAATGATGAAATTTGTTAGTTATTAAATTTGAAAGAAAATGTGATTTAATTAATTTAATATTTATTTATTTAACTAATGTGAAAATAGCCATTTTGGCCACTAACTCGGATTTCGACGAAACAAGTTTCATCGGATCCTTAATAGTGGATATTGTATGATTTAAGTTTCATAGCGATCAGACTTGTCGTTTGATCGTACGGGATCGAAACGCCTAGAAATAAATTTAATTGAAATCAATTTGAAATAAGCTGATTTTATCATAACTTCTTCATACGATGGAATTAAGACTTGACACCTGTTCCATTGATTTTAAAATTATCAAAAACATCCATTTTGATATATGGATTGACACATTTTTGTTCCGGAGGTAGAAAGGGCTTTTCGGGTCATTCATCGTTTAATCGATCCTGCCCAGTCTTTCTGTTTTTCAGCTTTGCCTACAAATACCTCGTTATAAACCCTAATTTTTTCTCATTCCTCATTTCAATACGTACAATTCTCTGTAACTCCTTTCCAATGGTAGAAACAAACTCAAATTCCCAAACCCTTAAATTCAAATTCAAAACCAAATCAAAAAATCGAACTTCTCAAACTATATCATATTATATATCGATTTGAAGCTCTCGACGAGCGCAAGTCGAAACCGCAAAGCGCTTTTCAATTTGGGTTGCTATGTTGCCAGAATTGGACGAATAAATTTCGATCGTTCGTCACGTCGTGATGAACTGTGACCGATCGTCAAATCGGTTGAGGAATTTTGTAGAGGGAGCTTCCAGAAACCTATAGATGGTGGTCGTATCACCCAGATCGACCTCTGATCCCAGAATTTGGAGGTTAGGGTTTGAAACCCGACGGCGGCGGCGAAACTATGGAGAGGCGCGACTATGTCGGTAAGGGCAGTAAAGGAAGGCGGAGCAGATAGGGACGGTCGGCGGCTTCCAGGTGGCCGATGGCGATGGTTATCAATGGTCAAGAGGTGGTTAGTGCGGCTTCGATTATGTGAGACTGGTGCGAACGCGAGGTGAGATGACGTATGCGTATAATTATTTATTATTCTTTTATTATTTATTTCAAATTGTTCGATTGTTCTAATATACGTAATTTTTACATACGAGGTCCAATTCACGCGTTGGTTTTTGCATTGGGATCGTATCGAAATTCCAGACATTTTGACGCTGCTTTGGGCGAATTCTAAGACTGTTCAAATTCTGGGTTTAAATTTGATTTAAATTCAATTTAAATTCAAAGGTGAGTGTTTTAACTCACTCACAACTTCTAAATTTTCTTATATTTGTAAAATTAAATTTATGATGTGATTGGAAATTTATTTACGACTGTTTGGTATATTTTGAATCTTCATCTCAGTTAATTTGAATATATTTGAATTAAATCTTTATTTAATTTATTATTGAATATTAATTGCCAGTTAAAGACCTAATATTGATTATCAGTTTTATATTGATATTGATTGATTGATTTGGATGATGATTGTGATGGATGTTGATTATTGATACTGGATGAATGGATGTTGTATTTTATTTCGTCATAAACTGCAAGTTCACTATGGGTTGAAATGATACGTACCCGAATGATCTGTAGATAAGGAAAAATCGTTATAAGTTGAAATGATAAACTCGAGCGATTTTATAGATGTTATTTTTTTGGGACTGCGTTTGAAATGATATATAACCTTAAAATTTTAATTTACGGATTGAAATGATTAATATCCATATCACTTAACCCGAGGATAGAGAATTATATATGGACACCAGATTGGTTATATTAAATGATTTTAAAATCCTTAATTTTTGAATGGAATTAAATGATATTTTGAAGTAAAATTTGATTTATATAAATTGTACTATATTTGGAAAATCCGTTTTTGTGTTGAAATGTGAATTGGCTTAAAAGGAATTCTTTTAAGAAATTAAATTGAAAGTTAAAGTTAAATGTTTTAAGTATAATGAAATTCTATCGGAATTAAGCTATTGTACTGGTTTGAAATATAACTTTGAAATATTTTGAAATTGGAGTAATTTGAATTGATATTTGAACATGGTTGAAAATGATATGAAATTCAATATTTTATTGAGATTCGAAATTGAAAGGTTTGAAATTTGGTTGTTGATTTGGAAAATTTAAAATTCTCCAAATGTGTGAATTGAAATGAATAGTTTAATGTGATATTGATTCCAAATTCATATTTTTATATAAACTATGTGTAAATATATTATTTTTTTAAAAAAATATTTCTAATTATTAGGATTTCAAATTTATAAAACTATTTAACCAATATTAACTATATAAATTATTTTAACCTATTTTAAACCAATTTAATTTATTTTAAATCTAATTAATCTATGTTAAAGCTATTTAATCTATTTTTAATTATATTTAATCTATTCTAAATCTATTTAACTATTTTAAATCTATATTAACTATTTTAGAGTAATTTGACTATTAAACTTTATTTAAATTATTTATAACTATCTAAACTTTTCTTCTAAATTTCAAACTAAGTAAAAATTTGTGTGTTTATATTCAAATCCTTGATTTTAAGGTGAATATGGTTAAATGACATTTTAACTTAAGTTGGGATTTAAATACAACATATTTTATTTAATATGATGATTGTGAAATGAGAGTTTAACCAATTTTGAAAGTATGATTTGTGAAGAAATTATGATTTCGAAAAATGACATGATTTCTAATGTAGTAAGAATTCAAAAGTGAATATAATTTCGAAAGTGATTTGGTTTTGAGAATATGATATTTTGATAAAAATCGTGAATTGACTTTTGAAATGTAGAAGAACCATCCGGTGTGTGATAAGCGATTGGTTGTCAAAGAGACCGGGATAAGATATTGTCATACTCTATGCCAATATCGAAAAGCACTTTAACAACTATGTACGTGGTGGAGATTCTAGAAATGAAGTAGGATGGTTTGGTGAATGATTTCTATATAAGGTATGATATGACCTTCACATCCCGTGAGTCAGCGTAGATGTGACCAAAATCAGGAGCCATGCCGAGCCAGGTGAGGTCATTCCTCCTATCGGACACATTTCTTCGATACTATATTCTGATTTTGTGATTATTTTGATGGCCACCCCTCGATTTTTGATTTGGGAGTGTGTTCCGAGGTGGCCAGTAGTAGCTGCTATGCGTTACCACCCGTCCAAATCCACAAACGGTATATCTACCCTGGCATTTCCTCGTGTGCCGTGTTCACATGCTCTAGCGCGTCTTCTACGAGTTTATTTTGTAGCATACCTATGGAGTGCCCTCTGTTAGCCCTCTAGTTTATGAAGGAATTATAGTACTGTATAGACTATGAGGATATATAAAAATGTGTTAAGGGGGATATGGGTAAGGCCTTAACGCTATTTTAATACTTTACTTTACTATAGACACTATTATAATAGCATATTGTACTACATAGTAGATAGTTAACGGATCCTTAGGAGATGTGAATCCCGAGCATCTCTTAAGTTACTGCACTCACTTCAGACATTGGACAGGAGATGTAAAACCCCGGAAACATCTTCGACGCCATTCCACTCATATTTATGTACCGTTGATTTAACTTACATAAGATCTTTTAGTTCCGACTAGAGTGTTTTGTCTTTCAATTCGCTCGGGTCAACCTGAGCATTTCAGGATTTGAAGACCTTATTTCTCGAGGACGAAGACGAAGTTTTATGCTACTATTATTTACTATATTTATTCCACTGCATTCATATTTTTCCGCTACATTATTCATTTATCTCTAATATTTGTAACTCTGATTCTGAGTTGTATAACTATAATCAAATATTTTGTAAATAGCTTCATGAACTGTTATTTGATTATTATATTTTGTCATTCCGCTGCGAGATTCTATTTTTTTCTTTCTTTGTTTTTCTTATTTACGCCATAACAATCCGTCCTTCAGTATGGTTTGAGTCGGCATGTGTGTCTGCTTAAATGTACAAAAGGGTAGGATGTTACATTTGTGTGATTCGATCGTGCTTTGTGTTTTACTTGTTTATGGATAGTATATGGGATTTAGTTTCCCATATGTGATCATTCTCATTGTTATCGGAATTGACCAAATATAACTCCAGAAATATTTAGTAGAAACATGAGAATTATATGGTATAGTTATTTTCGGTGATGCTATATTGTTGATATAAACTCGTTTTGCTCTTCTAGGACAAATGCTAAGGAAATCTATCTGCTTAAATGGCTAGGAGGTGATCTCCACTCTTACATATTATTTGTTTATTTCATACAGAACCGGGGTTGAGTTTACCGAAATCCCTTAATTGGTTTTGGAGCACCCGATAAGTGGAGGAGTGTTCTTATATGAGATGACTTGAAATTGTAACCACTCCAAAACCTTATACATGTTCTATGCTTTGTAAAGGTTCATGATTAGTTGGAGATGCTAGAATTTATGTGAAGATTCGAGATCTGTTTGAGATGCTTGAACACATGAAGTTTTTATGATCTGTACATGATGCAGGGATCCATGTGTGATTTCAATATCAGTTGAGATAATGGAATCCATGTTTGAGTTCGAGATCCATTGAGGAATCCATGTATGATTCTGAGTTTGAGATATGAGAATCTATGTATGGTTCCAAGATCTATTTGAGTTAGGGACTTGTGTGTCGAGATCCGTTCGAGTCGTGACTCATGTGATGGGATGCTGAATGCGACTTCACAACAATAATGATAGAAATTAGAGGGAGGAGACATAGCCTATGTGGTTTTGCTAACTTAAAAGGTGCAGGCACTCTATTCTAGTGATACTTACGAATATGCATATAGGAGTGATGTGACCCGGTGCCACATGTTCGAGCATGGACCAACTACGTTTTTCCTGTAGTATATTATATTTGGAGATATATGATTCAGAAGGATATCCCCAATCCTTGTTTAAGGGGACCATTCTTCAAATACTGAGGGTACCTCAGTGGAATCCTATATAATTTGCGAACACCCTTAGCGATTGTGATTGCATGCCTGTTACTGTTATGATGTACACTCACATGCATCATAACCACATGATTATTTATATTTCACTCTTGATACATTATTATATTATCACCGGATTTTATAAGAAAAATGGTTTGGTTATCGTAAGGTAAAAGCTCGTATGTGATTATTGGCAGCATAGTCTTATGAGATACTTTTACATTTATTGGGTTTTATAAATATAGAAATCCATATGATTTGATTTTCCCACACTGGCTTACCAGACTTATACGTGTGTTATTCCCTTATAATACTTGGGTCAGCTCGAGTATGTTTCCATATTTAATTATGGTTCATTGGAGCTCTTGACGGGGAGCTGGATGATTTCTTACCGTGCTTATTTTCTGCTGCATTACTTGATTTGTATATATCAACATTTCTGATTCCGTACCCCAAGACCCACACTAATAAAGGATATTGTAGAGTAATATCATCTGCTAGTGCAGAGAGTTGGGCTAGTTAAGAGCGACCATCCATAAATTTTTCTTTAAGTGAGCATCGATACGTCGATTAATATGCTATATTTTTTCACAATTGGAATCGATGTATGCAATCCAAGCTTAAAATAAAACTACGTTGGCTAAAATAATGATGGATAACAATGTATTTGTGACGATACGGATTTTGCTCGCTTGAATATCGACATCCATACTTCAAATCGTATTCGAATGCCGTAGATTCGACCGTTCAAAACCGATTCGCCGGAGCTTATAACAACATTAAGTAAAATAACACAGCGGAATAAAAGAATAATGCATTGATATACAACACTGATACAACAGAGTGATACAATGAATATCAATATACATCAGAGATACAAGAAAATAGCAGCGGAAAAGAAATAGATAACACTAGCAGCGGATAATCTCCATCTTCAAGCACCAATCCAGAAATAGCTCGAACTCCCAATAACGATGCACCAAGCTAAGCAAGACAGGTGCGAACCAAAGACTGAACTAACTCCAGATAATCCACTAATCTGACTATCTGAAAAACCTAACTCTAGACTGCTCGTGTAGAAAATAATGAGCACCCAGAGTTTAGGAAAGGAACAATAAACTCCGGATCAGTCATGGGACTGGTGTGAGCAACAAAAACAGTTTACCTTTAAAAACAATCAACAAGAAATTTTAAAGTAAATTCGCAATGCTTTTTGAAAATGAAACTACCATAAGACCTCCCGCCACACACACAATGCAAACGCAGACTTGGAGGAGATTTCTTCTTATGATAGTCAAACATGCTTAATACGCAGAAAATTTCTTTGATATTATTATTATAAGTGCACGGTGCAGATAACATTTCGAAAGTAGAATATAAATCTTAGCCAGCATAGGCATTCCGCACTTATGCCTACTATAGCTACTATGTTCAATAGCATGTTACCGCCACATTCCATAGCAGGTAATACAACTAAAATCGTACAAGGCTCCTATTGTTTCTTTGGATTCCCAACAAATGGTCAGGCCAAGGAACTTCCCATTGCCACATGAGAACGCCTCTGGAAGGACGTCCCCGAGAACCTAACCGGATCTCTGCCAACACAAGGCCGGGTTACCCCTAACTGGGTAACTACTGACACGAGTATGCCACCTCCCGGTTGTAACAACCTTTAACCGGGGCCCCAACATCAAATCACAAAACAAGATATATATAAGTTTGTGATATCCACATAAGTAAGTATCTGGGCTCCATACCATGATACCACTTCTATCCAGAAGGAGATGTACATACCCTAAAGGGGCGCTACCCACTAATAACCTTGCCGCATCTTTCCTGTTTCGACCATTCCGGGGTGTGAGGTTCGACGAAGTCACGTCCACAAAACTACGCTTTGGTACAAAGCCATGTTTTGGGTCAACCAATGATCAAAGTAATGATCACAAAGTTAAATGATCAAACAAATGATCATATCACAAATGATCAAACAATGATCATTACACAACAACACTTAGCATGTCACATTACCAAATTGGGAATATATCGCTGATAACCTTCAACTACATAACCTCTGAGCTCGTACGTCTCAAAGAAGGGTGTTAAGCTAAAAGAATAAATTCTCCGCCACCAACAGAAATGTATTTGAAAGAAATCTGCTTTATATCTCAAAGTGTAATGTCCGACACACAATCCATACAAGTCTGTTCCGGGCTCGAACAGAACCGAAGGCACTTCTTACGAAGCCCTTGCAAATCTGGGTATTCACAATCCCGATCGGACTTCCCATCACTTAGGAAATCTCTATACCAGCGCAACTCAGTGCAGAGACAATCGACGAGTTATCCTTTCGTTCTTGTGAATATCCGGTCTTCATCACCAGTCTTCAAATGCTAACCATAACGACGTATCACATATTCGGAATGGGATATATGACACAAAGGTCCTCTCCCGGCTAAACCGAATAGTGAGCGAAACATTAAAACGTATGGATATGGGATTTCAATTAAGTCACAACTTAATAATTCAAAACTTTCTTTTCAAATGGTTTAATCCAATTACCATTTCAAATCTTTAAACAAAAGATTTATCACACAAAGATCAATTCATAGATTTCCAAAACAATTTCATTTCTATAGGATCAACCCATTAAATCTTTAAATTAAAGATTTAACTTATAGCTTTCAAATCGTTTTCATAACTTGGAAATTATCTTCATTTCAAATTAGAGATCATTTTAACTCAAGTTGGAAGTTCATTTCTTATGTGAAAGCTTTTATTAAATGAAAACAAACAGTTTTCATTTCAGAAAAATCCAATTATATTTGCTCAAGTTAAAGCCCTCTAATTCTCAAAATTAATATATTTAAAATGGTTTAACTCATATATAACTGGTATAACCTCTTTAATCTCTAATTTCAAATCATAGAATTCAATTTCAAATCTTGAATTTAAATTTAAATCAATTTATTTAAATTCCAAAATTTAATCAAGTTATTCAAAAATAAATTACATCTTTGAAATTCCATTTCAAAAGCTTTTCACTTTTATTTCGATTCCATTTCCAAAACATTTGAATTTAAATATTCAACTTTTAAAATCATTTCAAAAATCTGCGACTTAACCGATTTTCACGTGAAATCCATATTTGTGTGTGTATGGTGTGGTCCAGGGGTTTAACACAATAGTGCACATCATCATCACCACAGATTAAAACACAGAAATATAGTTGATAAGCGATATAAACTATAACGCTTATCGCTCATTCACAGATTACAGATCACAGATATATAAATTACAGATAAATAAGTCACATAGCTCAAAACAAAGCATCACATATCAGGAGTATCAAACAATACAATCATCCAATAGAATGCAACATGCATAAGTAAGATCAGTTTATTGTTTGATTCATTCAAATCAAATTAATTACTTATGAATTTTTAATCCTGGTAAATAATATTAATTACAAATCATTTCGATTAATTCTTTCTCTAATCATTAATTAACCATTTATAATCAATTAATCAACCCTTTAATTATAATTCACCACCCTTGAATTATTAACTAACTAATCTTTAATTATTTAATTCACCATTTATTCAACTTGATTAACATTTAAAAGTCTTCTTTTAAATTTGAAAATCAATTCATTATTAAAACCTTTCTAAGTACAATTTAAATTAAAGTTATTAATTTAATTATATTTAATTATCTTACCTTTACAAACCTTCTTTTAATAAACCTTTAATAAACCTTGAATCAAATAATAACTTAACCAATCATTATTTGCTTAAATAAATATTTAACTTGTTAATACTTAAAGCATTAAGGCAACTGACTCGAGGCACCCACGTATTTTCTCGAGTATCACTCGACCCTTTTCCCTGTTTTCCCGTGTTCTCCTCCACTCTATCTCCTTCTTCTTCCTTTCCCTGTTTCTTTCCTTCTCCTCAGATATTTTTTATTAAAGACATAAATCAAACAGCAGCGCGACTCTCACGCATATGACCCGAAGACAACCCCGAAGCAACCCTCAAATTACACGAGTACGAGCACGCGACGACTCACAGCAAATTCGACAGACACCTCGCCACCACCGTGCACGTGCACGATCAACGCAGCTGACTCCGATCAACCACGGTGATCTCCTCACATCAACGATCACTCTTTCACACCATCTCGATCAACAACGCATCAATTCTTCCTCAAATTTGGATTCGAGTGTCAAACGCAAACCTGGAACGAGCCAAAGTTCACCACCACTCATTCCTGACATCACCTCATTCTCAACGCCTCGACCACCGAAACGTACGAAACTTCGGCCATCACTTCGACAACCACCACACTTTCGTACCCCAAAACCCCAAGCCGCTCGATCAACTGAGGGGGGCGAAGGAAATCAAAACTCGGCCCTGATAAAAATTAGGGTTAAAACTTTGCTCGACCACCGCCGACGCCACAGTCGCTTCCACCGTCTCCGACTATTTTTCCAAGCAACCCCGTAGGCTCGTCTACTACCCCGAACAACCTCAAGCAACTCAAGCCATTCAATCACCAGAAAAAGATAAAAATGCCCATTTTGTTCAATTATTAACTACAACTAGGATCGTCAACTAAAAATTCTCATATTAGTTTTAAAATTCCTGTCTTGGAGTGTAGATTCCAAATACGTACTTGAATCAATATTTCGTGACACTTGAATTTTCCAAAAAAAGAAGTCACTACTGTATAAATTCGATCTTTCCATCTATATGCATTTTTATGTCAGGAAACTAATTTTAAGTCCCTACTTGTACTTAAACACAACAACTTGTATTTGACATCAAAAGCCTAATATTAATTAGGTAAAAGAAATTGAATTTTTTTTTCTTGTTGTTGTTTGATACCCTGAAATGCAACAAAGAGGGATACCACTGATATATGCATATACACAGAGCAAATGGCATCATAGATTCAAATCTAAATGGCTGTTGTTACTCACCTTCCAAATCATGTTTCTAAAGCTTTCAATTTGATGCTGAGTTTGTGATTGGGTTTTGATGCTGAAACTTCTTTGCTTCCTGATGCCCAGGCCTTGATTGCTTTGATATAAATCCTCCTCTAGTTCTGATGAATTGATATGGTTGTTGAAGTTTACTTTTTTGTTTGAGTTTAAAATGTTTCTTACTTCAGTTTTTTTTTCTTTCTCCTTTCTTAATTTTTCACAGGTGAACGAAATGGTGAGGGGAGATATGTATAAAAGGAAGCATGCAGCTTGAAGTTCTTTGCAAGTACAGGATGTATATTTTTTTCTTTTTTTTCCCAGAGATTTTCTTTGTACAATAGTTTATACTTTTTCATAAAAATGTGGACATGCATACTTTCAATTGGGGGCTGAAGTATATTTGCATTAATTGCCTTGTACCATGCTCACATTTTTTTTCTCTTTGGTTCGGCTGTCCAAAGATTTGAGACAGTGGTGGCTATGTTAATAGTATATTTGTTGAGTAAATTTCTTGGTTATGTACTTTTTCTCTTTTCTCTTTTATATGGTTTCCAGGCCTGCATTTATTTGATACCACTTGTTGATTCTTTTACTTGCCTTGCTGTCCTCTCTTGTTTACACTTATGTTATTAAATTATGTAGGCACTTTATGTTTCTTTCACCTGCATGTATTTGCTCGGCTGATATGTTTGCATAACTTTCTTTACTTGCCTGATGTACAGGAAAGTATACTTCATTGTTTTACTTTGCATATTTATTTGCTTGAATACTTTATTTTGTTTACTTTTTATTTGCTTTACTATTCCCTTTGTTCATTATTTTACAAGTATACAAAGACATTTTATATTTACTTCTATCCATAAATCGAAGCTCTCAATTAAATTTCAAATTACATTTTTCTTATTATTATCTTATACACATTATTTTAAGAGAAAATGCTGTTAAATTTTTAGTTGATGTATTTACTTATTTATTGTTTATTTCCGTATATTCAAATTAATTCTTAATCAATTCATAATCTAAATAGTATTTTATATCAATTACCCATTATTTCATAATTTTTATTCAAAAATGAAATTGATTATCGATTCACACTCAATTTAAATCCAGGATCGTTACAGCCCCTTAAAAAGAATTTCGTCCTCGAAATTCGCCAGAGAGAGATAACGGAGATAGATGAAAGATAGAGAAATATTCTTTCAGATCAAACTGGATATCGATTCTGGATTTGGCTCACCAAATCAAAATAGCAACAATAGATACAAGAAATTACAATAGAATTTCAAATTTAGTTTTAAACGAAATCGTTTTATCGATTCGATTCAATTTATCCTTCATATTCTATAAATCAATTTAACTCAATTTAAATTTCCAGTTTATTCATTTCATTAGAGTTTAAATCGAAAAGCCGATAAGAAACCGATGAAGATACGAAGTAAAAATTTCTTACAACGATACGTAGGGCCATCATCACACCGAAACTACTTCTTGCAGTTGTCACGAAGAAATCAAAAGAATTTGGAAACGAATCAAAGGAAATTGATAAGAAAGTTGTTTCCACTGTTGCAGGTTATTGACCATTTATAGTCGTATATACATGTCCCCTATCTCGTTCTCTTCTCGCACTCATACTCACTATCAGTGGATAGTAAAAGAATTTACTAAGGCATACGAACGGATATCTTAGGGATTACTCATTCTAGGGTTTACTTCACCCTATCTCTAATGAGCTACTTAATGTGTTATACTCCTGAGCTAAAGTTCAACCTTAGCTCTGATACCAAATGTGACGATACGGATTTTGCTCGCTCGAAAATCGACATCCATACTTCAAATCGTATTCGAATGCCGTAGATTCGACCGTTCAAAACCGATTCGCCGGAGCTTATAACAACATTAAGTAAAATAACACAGCGGAATAAAAGAATAATACATTGATATACAACACTGATACAACAGAGTGATACAATGAATATCAATATACATCAGAGATACAAGAAAATAGCAGCGGAAAAGAAATAGATAACACTAGCAGCGGATAATCTCCATCTTCAAGCACCAATCCAGAAATAGCTCGAACTCCCAATAACGATGCACCAAGCTAAGCAAGACAGGTGCGAACCAAAGACTGAACTAACTCCAGATAATCCACTAATCTGACTATCTGAAAAACCTAACTCTAGACTGCTCGTGTAGAAAATAATGAGCACCCAGAGTTTAGGAAAGGAACAATAAACTCCGGATCAGTCATGGGACTGGTGTGAGCAACAAAAACAGTTTACCTTTAAAAACAATCAACAAGAGAATTTTAAAGTAAATTCGCAATGCTTTTTGAAAATGAAACTACCATAAGACCTCCCGCCACACACACAATGCAAACGCAGACTTGGAGGAGATTTCTTCTTATGATAGTCAAACATGCTTAATACGCAGAAAATTTCTTTGATATTATTATTATAAGTGCACGGTGCAGAAAACATTTCGAAAGTAGAATATAAATCTTAACCAGCATAGGCATTCCGCACTTATGCCTACTATAGCTACTATGTTCAATAGCAGGTTACCGCAACATTCCATAGCAGGTAATACAACTAAAACCGTACAAGGCTCGTATTGTTTCTTTGGATTTCAAACAAATGGTCAGGCCAAGGAACTTCCCATTGCCACATGAGAACGCCTCTGGAAGGACGTCCCCGAGAACCTAACCGGATCTCTGCCAACACAAGGCCGGGTTACCCCTAACTGGGTAACTACTGACACGAGTATGCCACCTCCCGGTTGTAACAACCTTTAACCGGGCCCCAACATCAAATCACAAAACAAGATATATATAAGTTTGTGATATCCACATAAGTAAGTATCTAGGCTCCATACCATGATACCACTTCTATCCAGAAGGAGATGTACATACCCTAAAGGGGCGCTACCCCCTAATAACCTTGCCGCATCTTTCCTGTTTCGACCATTCCGGGGTGTGAGGTTCGACGAAGTCACGTCCACAAAACTACGCTTTGGTACAAAGCCATGTTTTGGGTCAACCAATGATCAAAGTAATGATCACAAAGATAAATGATCAAACAAATGATCATATCACAAATGATCAAACAATGATCATTACACAGCAACACTTAGCATGTCACATTATCAAATTGGGAATATATCGCTGATAACCTTCAACTACATAACCTCTGAGCTCGTACGTCTCAGAGAAGGGTGTTAAGCTAAAAGAATAAATTCTCCGCCACCAACAGAAATGTATTTGAAAGAAATCTGCTTTATATCTCAAAGTGTAATGTCAGACACACAATCCATACAAGTCTGTTCCGGGCTCGAACAGAACCGAAGGCACTTCTTACGAAGCCCTTGCAAATCCGGGTATTCACAATCCCGATCGGACTTCCCATCACTTAGGAAATCTCTATACCGGCGCGACTTAGTGCAGAGACAATCGACGAGTTATCCTTTCGTTCTTGTGAATATCCGTTCTTCATCATCGGTCTTCAAATGCTATCCATAACGACGTATCACATATTCGGAATGGGATATATGACACAAAGGTCCTCTCCCGGCTAAACCGAATAGTGAGCGAAACATTTAAAACGTATGGATATGAGATTTAAATTAAGTCACAACTTAATAATTCAAAACTTTCTTTTCAAATGGTTTAATCCAATTACCATTTCAAATCTTTAAACAAAAGATTTATCTCACAAAGATCAATTCATAGATTTCCAAAACAATTTCATTTCTATAGGATCAACCCATTAAATCTTTAAATTAAAGATTTAACTTATAGCTTTCAAATCGTTTTCATAACTTGGAAATTATCTTCATTTCAAATTAGAGATCATTTTAACTCAAATTGAAAGTTCATTTCTTATGTGAAAGCTTTTATTAATTGAAAACAAACAGTTTTCGTTTCAGAAAAATCCAATTATATTTGCTCAAGTTAAAGCCCTCTAATTCTCAAAATTAATATATTTAAAATGGTTTAACTCATATATAACTGGTATAACCTCTTTAATCTCTAATTTCAAATCATAGAATTCAATTTCAAATCTTGAATTTAAATTTAAATCAATTTATTTAAATTCCAAAATTTAATCAAGTTATTCAAAAATAAATTACATCTTTGAAATTCCATTTCAAAAGCTTTTCACTTTTATTTCGATTCCATTTCCAAAACATTTGAATTTAAATATTCAACTTTTAAAATCATTTCAAAAATCTGCGACTTAACCGATTTCCACGTGAAATCCATATTTGTGTGTGTATGGTGTGGTCCAGGGGTTTAACACAATAGTGCACATCATCATCATCACAGATTAAAACACAGAAATATAATTGATAAGCGATATAAACTATAACGCTTATCGCTCATTCACAGATTACAAATCACAGATACATAAATTACAGATAAATAAGTCACACAGCTCAAAACAAAGCATCACATATCAGGAGTATCAAACAATACAATCATCCAATAGAATGCAACATGCATAAGTAAGATCAGTTTATTGTTTGATTCATTCAAATCAAATAATTACTTATGAATTTTTAATCCTGGTAAATAATATTAATTACAAATCATTTCGATTAATTCTTTCTCTAATCATTAATTAACCATTTATAATTAATTAATCAACCCTTTAATTATAATTCACCACCCTTTAATTATTAACTAACTAATCTTTAATTATTTAATTCACCATTTATTCAACTTGATTAACATTTAAAAGTCTTCTTTTAAATTTGAAAGTCAATTCATTATTAAAACCCTTCTAAGTACAATTTAAATTAAAGTTATTAATTTAATTATATTTAATTATCTTACCTTTATAAACCTTCTTTTAATAAACCTTGAATCAAATAATAACTTAACCAATCATTATTTGCTTAAATAAATATTTAACTTGTTAATACTTAAAGCATTAAGGCAACTGACTCGAGGCACCCACGTATTTTCTCGAGTATCACTCGACCCTTTTCCCTGTTTTCCCGTGTTCTCCTCCACTCTATCTCCTTCTTCTTCCTTTCCCTGTTTCTTTCCTTCTCCTCAGATTTTTTTTTTACAGACATAAATCAAACAGCAGCGCGACTCTCACGCATACGACCCGAAGACAACCCCGAAGCAACCCTCAAATTACACGAGTACGAGCACGCGACGACTCACAGCAAATTCGACAGACACCTCGCCACCACCGTGCACGTGCACGATCAACGCAGCTGACTCCATCAACCACGGCGATCTCCCCACATCAACGATCACACTTTCACTCCATCTCGATCAACAACGCATCAATTCTTCCTCAAATTTGGATTCGAGTGTCAAACGCAAACCTGGAACGAGCCAAGGTTCACCACCACTCATTCCTGACATCACCTCATTCTCAACGCCTCGACCACCGGAATGTACGAAACTTCGGCCATCACTTCGACAACCACCACACTTTCGTACCCCAAAACCCCAAGTCGCTTCCACCGTCTCCGACTATTTTTCCAAGCAACCCCATAGGCTCGTCTACCACCCCGAACAACCTCAAGCAACTCGAACCATTCAATCACCAGAAAAAGATAAAAATGCCCATTTTGTTCAATTATTAACTACAACTAGGATCGTTAACTAAAAATTCTCATATTAGTTTTAAAATTCCTGTCTTGGAGTGTAGATTCCAAATACGTACTTGAATCAATATTTCGTAACACTTGAATTTTCCAGAAAAAGAAGTCACTACTGTAAAAATTCGATCTTTCCATCTATATGCATTTTTATGTCAGGAAACTATTTTTAAGTCCCTACTCGTACTTAAACACAACAACTTGTATTTGACATCAAAGCCTAATATTAATTAGGTAAAAGAAATTGAATTTTTTTTCTTGTTGTTGTCTGATACCCTGAAATGCAACAGTGAAGGATACCACTGATATATGCATATACACAGAGCAAATGGCATCATAGATTCAAATCTAAATGGCTGTTGTTACTCACCTTGCAAATCATGTTTCTAAAGCTTTCAATTTGATGCTGAGTTTGTGATCAGGTTTTGATGCTGAAACTTCTTTGCTTCCTGATGCCCAGGCCTTGATTGCTTTGATATAAATCCTTCTCTGGTTCTGATGAATTGATATGGTTGTTGAAGTTTAAATTTTGTTTGAGTTTAAAATGTTTCTTACTTCAGTTTTTTTTTCTTTCTCCTTTCTTAATTTTTCACAGGTGAACGAAATGGTGAGGGGAGATATGTATAAAAGGAAGCATGCAGCTTGAAGTTCTTTGCAAGTACAGGATGTATATTTTTTTCTTTTTTTTTCCCAGAGATTTTCTTTGTACAATAGTTTATACTTTTTTATAAAAATGTGGACATGCATACTTTCAATTGGGGGCTGAAGTATATTTGCATTAATTGCCTTGTACCATGCTCACATTTTTTTTCTTCTTTGGTTCGGCTGTCCAAAGATTTGAGACAGTGGTGGCTATGTTAATAGTATATTTGTTGAGTAAATTTCTTGGTTATGTACTTTTTCTCTTTTCTCTTTTATATGGTTTCCAGGCCTGCATTTATACCACTTGTTGATTCTTTTACTTGCCTTGCTGTCCTCTCTTGTTTACACTTATGTTATTAAATTATGTAGGTACTTTATGTTTCTTTCACCTGCATGTATTTGCTCGGCTGATATGTTTGCATAACTTTCTTTACTTGCCTGATGTACAGGAAAGTATATTTCATTGTTTTACTTTGCATATTTATTTGCTTGAATACTTTATTTTGTTTACTTTTTATTTGCTTTACTATTCCCTTTGTTCATTATTTTACAAGTATACAAAGACATTTTATATTTACTTCTATCCATAAATCGAAGCTCTCAATTAAATTTCAAATTACATTTTTCTTATTATTATCATATACACATTATTTTATGAGAAAATGCTGTTAAATTTTTAGTTGATGTATTTACTTATTTATTATTTATTTCCATATATTCAAATTAATTCTTAATCAATTCATAATCTAAATAGTATTTTATATCAATTACCCATTATTTCATAATTTTTATTCAAAAATGAAATTGATTATCGATTCACACTCAATTTAAATCCAGGATCGTTACAGTATTATAAATACAAATCACATAATCATAGATCACAGACTATACACAACAGAATATAATTAGATACAAGATGATCATAAAGAATAGGTACATAAAGTCGACTTAATATTATGGTCATCATGAACCATGGAATATAGAAGTACAATATTCCATAGGTACAAGTGTGCACAATAAATGAGTCTAAACTTGATATAAGATACAAAATTATATGATTATGTACACATATACAAGAAGAAAGTAGAATGAATGATAACTAAACGACTAGAGTGAAATCATCTCTAGGACAATCAAACAGGAGCACCTAAAATATCTCGGTTTGACACAAGTATTATAAGATAATAAATGGGTCAGTCTAGATTATAATAAATGGGTTAAGTAAGATAAACAATGGATGTAATTATGTAATCTCAAATATGAATAAAAAGCTAGGAGTTAACTAACAACAAGAATGCTTCAATAAACTCCAAGAGTGTAATCATCGAATATGAAAACCCAAATAGCTTCTAAAAGAAAAACCCCCAAAATCATTCGATGATAACACAAATAACATCAAATTTGGAAATCATAACAAAAATCCAAAAAATCACATAAAAGGGGAAAGGCACCAAAACTCCAAGATTGGTAAACAAATTCACCAACATGCATGTAACTCCAAGATAGACATATAAGTCTATAAACATCAAATATGAATAAGTCCTATAAACATCAAGATAGGAACAAGTCCTATAAACATCAAGATATGAACAAGTCCTATAAACATCAAGATAGGTACGAGACCTATAAACATCAAGATAGAAACAAGTCTTATAAACTCTGAAGGCGAGTCATAAAATCGTTGATAAGTGTTATATACCTCTGAATAGTAACCGAATAAATTACTTCTATGTGTCCCATACCACATGGGTTTATTTAAATATTTACTATAAGTTAGAAACTCCACTCCTATGTATAAATGGCTATCGATCAAGTTCGGGAGTAATCAGAAAAATAAACGCAAGCATTTCATACCACTCATTTTATTAATCCATTTAAATCGATTTCTCATTCGATAGATGTCATGCAATTTTATAAAATAATTTACTTTGAAATCCCTCTCGAAAATATTGTTTTATGAACTAGAATATATAGTGTGTATATATTGGAAAACCCTTGCAAATATATATATATATATATATATATATATATATATATATATATATATATAAGTACAATTTTAAACCATTTTCCAAATCAACTTTAAAGCCATTATTATTATTAAAAAACGTATTTTATTAACATACATAAACATTCCATTTATCTTTTATAGAAAATATATTCATACTTGAAATTGATTTGAGAAAACGGTTGGGATTGAAAATCATTCTTTTTGAGTTGAAAACATGCGACGAAAATTGTACGTTGTGTCATTCACCCATGGAGTAACTCTATAGTATGATAAAGTCCAAGATGAATCTACAGATTCATAAATTAAAATTCAGAAATAACATTGAAACTGGCATAGAAAACAATAACAAAATCAGGCAAATAGGTTGAAGTGATCACACGAACGAATGGAGGAGCAAACAGACGCAAATGGAGCTTGAAATGGCATGACCTGGGTCTCAGCTCAGGTTACGACCGGTCCACCGGTCATGGTTTCCGGTGCACTAGTTGGCACGCTTGGGCTGAGTCTAAGGTTACGTCGGTGATGCTCTGTTTACCCTTTTTTGGTGTTTTCTTTTTTGAATTGAACCTGGACATCTAATAGACTGAATTAGCTAAAACGTGAGCATCAAAACAACTAGAATAAGTAGCAAAAGACCCAAATTCTCCTGGGCTAGCTTCTCATGACAACTACGTAGCTTAATTTCAGAATTTGCAAGAGAAAAGAATTATAACCCAAAGTAAAAACTGAGATTAATACACGAGTTAAACATACTAGAAGATGAAGGAGATTGCTTTCTTTTTATTTCTACAATTATAGATCAAAACCCCCCGATTTGTACTTTAATTTGGGGGAAATTGGTTCTATGGTTAGGAATAAGGAGGACTTTTATTTTCATATTTTTGGCTGAAAATGAGAAAGTGATGAAGTAAACAAGGGTACATGGATTATTAACCACCCTCTACATGGGCCTAATGGGTATCCTATAATCCAATAAGAAAATGTTTACTAATTGCTATTGTTTTCTCTCATAAAACACTAATTAATACTCAATTATGTTTATGGAAGCATATATTAATTTTCCTCAAATTTTACCAAAGCTCTAACATATCAAAAATTCCTATTTTTATTAATATTGAGATATTTTGTGAAACTAAATATAACTTTTAAAATTAAAAGTTATTCTCATTATTGTTAATAAAACAAACTATTAATTATAATTAAAATTAGCAACTGTTTGATGAAATTTAAAGCTTCCATTGACAATTCTTATTCTGGGAATTCATTCTCTGATGATCGAAAAGTTTATTTTGTCAATAACCATGGCTTTCAGTTTGTTCTTAAATGCATAAAACTCAAGAGAATTTTATTAGATCTTCTTCAGACTCAAAGGGGAGAGGGTATTGATTTCATGGAGGATCTTTTCAAGCATTTTGATGTTATTAACATGGTCAATATTGGAAAGAATTATAGATCGGAATTAGATGATCCTGTTAACTTTTTAGGAAATATGCTTATTCATTTGAAGATGAAGACTTGGTTAGGGATTCACTCCATGTTCACAGTGAATATATTGATGTTTCAAATAATATTATAGGTGCTAAGGTTGATTCAGATATCTCTGTTGTGGATCAGAGGGAGAAGACTAATTTCTTTGACCCTATGTTATTAGATCCTGATTTTCTTTTTGTAGATTAGTCCTTCTCTCTTTGGAATTCAATGATGTAGCTGGTGACCTTGGATTTTCAATCCAATCTAAAGGTGGTACTACTTCTTTAGATCAATCGAGTGAGATGAATAATGATTTTGATTGTGCTCTTAGTAAAAAAAACATACTGCAAAATCTTGTGATGTGGAGAAGTTCAAATTAGTCACTATCAATCGCTTCAATTGTCTTGATTCTTTAGAAGATTTAGATATAAATCCGGATTTACTTGATGGAACATTTTTGAATTCCCATTGCTTTGATGGTATTTCTCATACTCCTTAGACTTTCAAATCTGAGTATAATCTTGAGAACACTCAGAAATGCAGTGGTATCTCTGAAAGGCAGTTCATTGATTTAGAGAGTAGTCATGTTAACAAGGAATCTGACATTAGAGTAGTAGCTAATGAAATTTGTAGAAGGAAAGATCTTGATCAGAATTTAGTTTCTTGAGTTTCTAATGACTGTCTCTCATGGTGGTTTTGTGACTGTTGATGAATCACAGTGTGTACTTATTTCTCAACGTGCGCATGTGTCAAATGTACCTCCATGTGCAGCAATGATGGAAGCATAGTCTGAGATAGAGAATGTTAATGATTCTAATATGTTTGTGATTGATGGTGGTATACTGGCTAGGGAATCTAATGTTGACATTTCAAAAAGTTTGGTCATTTTGAGGGATCGACATAGTGGGATGGTTGAAGATCTTGCTAATATAGATGTAAGTTGGGGATCATGCTCTAATAAGCTTTTGGTGGAAGATGGTGTACATTATGATTGTGATGATAATTCTTGCTGTCTTATTACCAATGGTGAACAAATTAGTGGTGAGGTTGGATTTCTTGATAGTATGGCAGAAAGAAGGTGGTCTAACTCCTGTGATATGCAAATTGAAAAGGATATCGCATTTTCTGATATTATTTTAGAACTTCAGCCTGACGAGGGCAAGGATGTTTCAACTCATGGTGCTTTAAAGCTGAGTACTAGTGATGTTTCTTCTGATAAGGGTGACGTGGCAGTGAATGATTCTCTGTTTGTTCAAAATATATCATCAGTTATTACTGAGATTCGACTAGAGATAGGTTATGATGTTGTTGTCTCTCATGATGGTTTTGTGACTACAGATTAATCACAGTGTGCACTTATTTCTCAGTGTGCACATGTGTCAGATATATTTCAGTGTGCAGCAATGGTGGAAGCACATTCTGAGATAGAGAATGTTGATGATTTTAATATGTTTGTGATTGTGGGTGGTATGTGGTTGGGGATTTTTCATCTTTTGATCAATGCATTGCGGTTAATGACATATCAGAGTTTATGGTGATTAAGGGCGTGCTGAGACATCATATATCTCTTAATATGAAATTTCTACTAACTATAAGTGTACTGAGCTGAAGGGTGGCAATACGTCAGTGGATTTTTCTAAATGTTCTAAGAGCATTGATTCAACAAAAGGAGGTGAGCGCATAAATGAAAAAAAAAGTCTCTCTTGTTTCTTCATCATCAAGGAGAGGTTGGCATGGGAAATCTGCTTCTCTGTTCGTCGTAATGCTAGGATCCATAGCAGTCATTCTCCATTTTTGGATGAGTTACCTGATTCGAGTGTCATGAGTGGTACTACAAATTCAAGCTCAGGTATGCCTTCTGATTTAGACAGTACTTATTCTTCTATACGCTGGGTAGTTTGAGTTATGTCAGTAGCTAGGGATACCACTTTTGTTTTTACTGAGGTTGAATTAGATACTGCTAATATTAGAAATAGGGAAATAGAATGGGCTAGATCTTCTGGTTTATGAGGATTATTAGCTGGAATATTAAGGGTCCGCATGATTTAAATAAATGTGATAAAATTAGAGCAATTTTTGAAGATTATATTATTGATATTGCACTCTTATAGGAAACTAAAATAGAGTGTCCTGATATTCGTTTTTATAGAAGATTAGGTAGTCATCACTTTAGGTATTGGGCACATTTACCTTCTATTAGAGCTTTTGGGGGTTTACTTATAGGGTGGTAGGATTATTCATTGTATTTCTAAGCAACACTCTTTACATATTATTCTCATTAACCTTAGTGATAAGTCTTTTTTAAATATATCTAATGTTTGTAGGCCAAACGGGAATTTGGCCGTCGAGTTCTATGGAATGAATGTCTAGAATTTAGATCATTTTCTCCCGGTTCTTAATTATGGGGGGTGACTTCAATGTTACGCATTTTCTAGGAGAGCCTTCACCATGGGAAGGTGATTTCTCTTCTATGGAAGAATTTTACCGATTTATTATTAATTCTAATTCGATTGAAATGCCACTTATTAATAGAGAATTCACATGGAGCACTACTAGAGAGTCCCGTTCTATGACTCTTTTAGACAGATTTTCATCAGTGACGAAATTGAGGATAATTTTTTTATTTGTCGAGTTTCTAGTTTGCCTTATACTTATTCCGATCATTGCCCTATCATTCTTACGAGTGATTATCAAAAAATTATTAATAGAACTTATAAATTTGAAAAAATGTGGCTATTAGAATCAATTTCTCTTATCTAATTAAATATAAATTGATTACAATGAATTTTCATAATATCAGAAATACAGATATGTGATGTCCCGGAAATTTAGGCAATATTTATTTAATAATTTCATTAATAATTGTTTTAAAATGTGATATATTGATTTAATAATCTAATTCAAATAGAAATTATCTTTTGAAAATTAATAATTATTTAGTTTGACCAATGATCTTCTTTTCAAATTTATGATAATGATAACTTTATATTTGAGAATTTTATTATTTTCAAAAGTTAAAAATATTTAAATGATGAAATTATCTTTCTAAGCTTATTAAAAGGATATTTTATTTATAATGTATATATGTGTATACATTGTAAATATAGAATTTGATTTTAATTTAAGTTTAAATTTAATAAGAATATTTTCAAATTTATATATATATATATATAAATGTATAACTTATGAATTGATTAAATTAATTTAAATTAGTATAGAAAACTTTTCATAAGTTTGTTTTAAAAATCTATCTTATATTTTCAGAAGAAATTAAAGTAAATATTTACTTTGTTTAAAAATATAAAAGTTTAAATTGTATTATATTATAAAAGTTTATTTTGTTTATTTTAAAAAATTGTTTTCTTTTGAAATAAACTTAGTTCATTTATATTAAAGTATAATATTTAGATTGAAACTTTGGAATAAAATTGAATTCAATATTCTTATCTTTTCAAAAAAAAAATCTCTTTTGAAAATTTAGTTTTAAAAATATTATTTTAAAATATTCAAGTAATCATCAAAATGTGTAAAGGTAATTCATTTGTAATCATTTAAAGGCTAAATGTAATTAAACATTTAAAAACATGTTAAATGTAAAAAAGAAATTATTTAAGAAGAAATTTAAAAACCTTTATAAAATTAAGAAATTTATTTTTTATATTAAGTTGAACATGTGTTAAGCTTTCAAACTAATAAGAATACACTTGTAAATCATTTGTCTTATTTAAGGAACAAGTGGCATGTTAATTTATTTTTGAAATTAATTTTTGTAGATAAGAAAAACTTAGAAACTTATTATTGTTCAAACCATTTTTTCTTCAAAAGAAAAACTGATAATCAGATTATAAGTAGAAATGCAAAACAAAATTTCAATCAAAAATTCTTCAAACCCAAATACAATTCTGTTTAAAATCTGCAATCAAAATTCAATCTGCAAATCTGAAATCAAGTTACAACATCAAATTGGAGTTCAACTTCAACTCTATGCAATAAGAGTTGGGGTTCAGCTGCAAACTCACCTGAATCAACTTTAATGCAAGCATTTACCAGATCAACTTCAACTAGCTAATGCAAACCCAGATTTTCAACTTGCAATCAGCAGATTCGACTTGCAATCTGTTTCAGGAATAGGAAAGTGCATCTGAGTTGCTTCTCTGCTTCTTCAATTTTAAAGGTGAGTAAATTTCTATTTTAAAAACAGTTCTTACTCTCTAAAAATCAAAGCTAATTTTTTTTTTACAGAACTTAGGTTCTAATTCACAGAAATCAAAATCTGTTATAGATGAAACTGTTCTGTTTTCTTTAAAAAAAATGATAAAAAAAGAAAGTGAACAACCTCACCATGCAAAAAGCTTAAGATATCTGTGCATGTGAATTGGTAAAAATAAGTATGTTGTGGGATTGCATTGTGATGAATGTTCTGTGTATACATATATAAATTTGTATATATGTTGCTGTTGCCTGTATCTGCATACCTATTTTGTTTGTAACTAAGATTCTCTTTAATAGAAATCCTTCATCACTTGGATTGATTTCAGTTAGAAATTAATGTGTAAACAAAAGATGATTGTTTAGTAAGAGATTATGGTTATAAATCAAAATTTAGTTTTATGAAAATATGTTGCCTCTGAAAAATAATATAACAGTCGTTATTGAAAATAAAACAAACATCAAACATCTTAAAATATGTAAACAGATTCATAATTTGAATGCATGTTAGAAATCATGAATTTTAAAACAGAAATCACAATTTTTAGTAAAATGTTGTGTGAGCATTTCTGTTTTGAGCAGAATGTAAGTTTTTGGGGTTATCTGATTTTCTAGTGGATGTTGGAAGCTGCAATTCTTCCTGGAGGTGGAGGATTGATTAGACAGTGGAGGAAAATTGTGAGGTTGATGGCCAGGAGTTGGTGGCGATGGCAATAGAGTTTTCCAGGTTTCCAACCCTAGTTATTGGGTGGTCGAAGTTCTGATTCACCCCGTGTTCCCTGTTGCATCGAGTGATGCAATACTTTGGGAATCGGGAGAGGGGTCGTAGATGGAGCGATGGCCGGAGTCGTAGTGATGTTGATGGTTGGAGGTGGGTTTTCGAGTGGTTGACAGGTTTGGAGTGATGCAGTAGTGAGGTTTCCAGGTTGCATTTTGTTAACTGGATTTTGATTTCGTACTGCAGTAAGTTATTTGATGGTCGCAATCACGTTGGAGGTTGATCGGCGACGTGGTGATGGGAATTAGGTTGGCTGGAGATGGCATGAGTGCCGGTGCATATGCATCGTGCACATTTTGGTTCCGGTGAACTTTTGGGGTTGTGCAGGGTTTTGACTCGAAGATGGTCTCGGGTGTTTGTGTTTCTGTCTCGAAGCACTTAGGGAAATAACTCGAAGCAGTTGCTTAGGGGTCTCGGGGAAGTGTTGTTTCAGGTTTTATTAACCTGGAAATGTGCAGATTTTAAAATTTAATGAAATTTAAATTTTAAAACAGGTTTTTAAACTGGGTTTTAAAATACAAAGTTTAAATTTGAATTCAATGAACTTTTAAATCATAAGTTTTTTCAAAATGAAAATATTTAAATTTAAGCAAGATTTAAATTAAGTTTAAAATCAAGTTAAATCATGGTCTCAAGATTTCTATGAATCCAGATTTGAATTTAAAACAGTTTTATAACATTTTAAAAGTTGAACAAATTCAAATGTTTTAAAGTAAATTTAAAAATAAGTTTGTTTTCAAATAAAAGTTTAAACTTGGAAGATTTCTTTTCTTAATATTAGAATTAAAAATATGAAGTGTTTAACTTTAATTTGAAAAGTTAAATAATCAATTTATTTTAAAAACTTGTTTTCTTTAATAAAATTAAGTAATTTAGTTTTAAACTTTTCTTATATAAATATCTTATATAAGTAATGATGGTTCTTTACTTTTATTTTAAGAATAGATTTATTTAAAATTTGGATAATGTTTAAATGGTTAAACATTTTGAAATCTTTAAATTTTAAAATGGAAATTGAATTTCATTTAGAAATGTATTGTTTAAATACATTTGAATGTTAATGAAGTTATAAATAAGTAAATGAATTATTTTGGAAATAATTAAGATAATTAAGGAATTTACTTATTTATTTGATTTTTAATAATGATTTAAATTTTTAACTAGAGTTGATTAATGATAATTAATCTAAGATAATTTTCTTGGAAGTAATTAAAGAAATATTGTTAATTAATAAGATAATTATCCTAGGATAATTAAGTAGTTAATTAATGTGATTAATTTTATTAATTAACTGGATTGATTAATTGAATATAATTAATTGTAAATTGTTAAGAATAATTACTTGATAAAAGTAATTAAGGGATTAATTACTTATTGTAATTAATTATGATAATGTGATTTGTTTAAGTTAATTAATTTAGTTTAATTAATTTTAAATAAATCATTTGATGATTTAGTGAGAGTAATTAATGGAGCATGATTAATTAGAAAAGTAATAAATGATAATTACTGGAATGTAATTAGTGAAGATGATTTATAATAAATTAATTAGGGAAATCACTTTTGTAATTAATCAAGGGATTAATTAATGAAGATAATTAATTATGGAATAATTAATTTGATAATGAGTAATTAATGGTAGTTAATTACCGATTTGATATTAATCAAGGGTGATTAATAATTGTATTTTAAATTTTGATTAATTACTAAATGTAATTAATTTTTTTTATAAATTAGAGATCATTAATTAATATAATTTATGATGTAATTAAGGATTGTTTAATTAAGGAATAATTAATAATAAGTGATTAATTAATGTAATTAATTAAGGATAAATGTAATTAATTATAGTTAATTAATAAATGAAGTAACTAAATGTTAATTACTTATGATTAAAGGTTAATTAATTTTGTGAAATTAATTAAAGACTAATTACTTATTGTAATTAGATAATGATTAAGCAAAGGTGTTTAATCAAGTTGAATACTTAGAGAATGATTAATAACTTGGTTAATTAATTAATGGAAATATAAGCAGGATTTATAGAGGTGGTTATTAATTTAATTTATTTTAAATTAATTAGAGATAGTTGTAGTTAATTTAATTCATTTTAAATTAATTATAATTGACGGCTAATAAATCATTTACTTATGGATGATATTGATTTTTTTTGGATGGTTGTGATCTCAGTAATGAGATGAGTAATATCTATATGATATGGATGTTTAGTTAAAGTATGATGATATGGATTATTTGTTTGTGATGATTATCCGTTTGTGATGTTGATATAGATTATCTGTTTACGATGAATGTGATCATCTATTGTGATATGTAATTTATCTATCTGTATGTAAATAGATAATGATGAATTGAATTAATTATTCAAACTAAATTCACTTGGACATTAAGATGGCGTTTGGATTTCGATGAGACCGGGATCGGGTTTCCAAATTTGGAATTCCGAAAACCACATCGATCCAAATTAAACGTTAGGTCGTGAATCTCTAGTGAAGAGTGAAGACTCGAGGTGTAAGAACTATTCGTCAGTATAACTCTGTGGGTGATTCCGTAATGAGTTTGACGAAATAGTACTTACAAGTTCGAGATGGTGATTCAGAGTGCAAGGGTTATCATCGTTAACTCCGAGGGTGATTCCAAAATGAGTGTAACGAGATAATGCCTTCGGTTTCGTTCGAACCCTTTATGAACTTGTATGGATTGAATGCTTCCAGATCATCGTCAGGTGGACGATGAGCATTCTAAGATTGATGTGTCCTATAAAGGTAATCGTAGCCTCAAGCCTCATTAACCGGGAATGGCTAAAACAGGGGAGGTGCAGCAAGGCTAAGTGGGTCATGCCCAAGTAGGACGAGATTTACCCCTGTCTAGAGGTCCCTTTTATTTCGGTTGTGTGGTAGTTGGCGACGGCCAATCTGCGGGGTGGTCTTGTTCGAGACTATCCAGTAAGGGATGGTTCCGGCTTTGTGTTGCAGGGGAGCGGGCGTACTCCTCGGTACGGTGATCTAGGCCACGTACTGTGATGGGTGGTACCCCAGTAGCCCTATCATTGATGGAAACCCATTCTTCCTACGAGACCCTACGGTTTTGTTTGTATTACCCACTTTTGTGGC
This sequence comes from Allium cepa, assembly GCA_030765085.1. Lineage (NCBI taxonomy): Eukaryota > Viridiplantae > Streptophyta > Magnoliopsida > Asparagales > Amaryllidaceae > Allium > Allium cepa. The sequence goes on from CM060938.1 coordinate 518,194,546, forward strand.
TAGTAGCTGGAATTTAATAGATGTAACAATTTCGGCTATTTCTTATTTACTTGAAAACCCTAGACACTATTATAATATCACTGGATTTCCTATAAAATGTTTCGGTTAGCGTAAGGTAAAATCTTTTCCATGTTTATGTGTGGGAAGTTTTACGTGATACCTTTTGTTTTCAAAAGATTTTCAAAGTTAAGCAACTTTAAACCGTTTACTCACACCAGACCCCTGTCTGACCCGAGTGTTTATTTTATGTTTTATTAAACTCTTGGGTACTCATATTACATATAAGTAGTCAAGTGATTCAGGATTGCTTTGACGAGTTCCGGAGGAGATATGGAGCACGAGGCTTCAGCGTGTAGATATATATAGTGGTTCCGTTGTGTTTGAGCTGTATCTGTTTTCTCTGATGTACTTGAATTGTAACTGCTAGACATATGTTTATAACTGTCTAGTTTGTGTTGTATTAGTTGTATAACTCTGATGTATATGATACTATGTAATGTTTTATGTGATATAATATAATTTATTCGTTCCGCTGTGAGATTCCGATGTTGTTTGTTCTTTGTTTCCTATCTTTTCTCTGTTCTATCCCTTTCTTTCTTCTTTATGATGCGTATTTCTATGGAATGTAAGGCGGGTTGTTACATTGTGGTATCAGAGCGCTAGGTTGAGCGAATACCTAGACTCTGGAGTGGTGTCTATCTTGAGAGAGCGTATTAGTAATTTTGAATATATATATATATATATATATATATATATATATATATATATTCCTACCTATTTGATTGGGTTACTCGTTCAGGTTTTCCAATATAAGTTCTAAAGATAGATAGGGTAGTGGTGTGTGTAACACAACTACCAATGGTGGGAATCCGAGTGTTTGAGGCTGGAAGTAATCTGCTAGGGCAATATTGGGCATCTTGAGTAGTTCTGCAGTTTGGTGTGAAGAATTTCACCAATATCTGAAGGAAATTTTTCCAAGATTTGAAGTTTATCTTTGGATTGTAAGATTGGTTGCACTCATGTGAGTGGATTTTCTTGAGTTTGGATCAGTTGGGAGTACTGAAGTCAGTGATGGTAACTTGGCAAACTTTAGGAAGGAGTTCTGTCTGTATTTGAGTTTGAGACTCAGTTTGGCAGAATGTTTTGTGCTTGGTTTGATGTCGAGTTTCCTGAGAGATATCTGTCTACTGAATGCTCTATTGTGGAAGTGGCTTATGTAGCTTTGTGATTCGATGAGATTTTGGATAAGGAAGTCTTTGGCAGCAGTAGCAGCTTGGAGGTGTAGAGTGTGCTATCAGGATAGTCTCTTGGCTTAGCTGTATCCTGAAGGTGGAGTCCGGAAGCGGTAGAGTGGACCGTTTCTTCGTTGGTTCGGAAGTCTCCGTGATTCTTTTGTCAGTAGACTAGGCAGATGGTGAAGCTTGTCCATTTCTTCTGGAAGCTCAGCTGGGTGTGAAGTTTGTGGTTGGAGGTGGACCACTAGTTTCTTCTTTCGGTTAGAAGGCTTTAGCTGTTCTGATTGTTGAAGTGAGAACGGTTTCTTGGAATCTAAACTGAGTGGAATCGCAAAAGTCACTTGCGATGGTTCGAAGTTCTCTGAGTGATCTTTGTTTGGATTGAAACTTCTCTAGAGGATGTTTGAGATGTCGAAGTGGTTTGATTTATTCGGATATCTTCGGAGAAGTCAAGATTTGTATCCGCATCAAGAGATTGAGTTCTCTTTCGACTTGATTCTTGGTGCTTTACCGGTGGTTCATCCTAGTAGGAGGTTCTTTGAGAAAGTGATCTGTTTAGGCTGGCAGGATTGATCGGATCTAGTTTCTGGCAGAATTTTTGCGGTGGTGTTTGTAACCGAATCGGATAAGTCACTGAGATTTTATGGAATTTGATGAACAATGTTTCCGGAGTGGATTGATCAAGTTTTTACTTGTGGTCATCAACAACATTCTCAAATCAGAGTTGTGCGGCGAAAGCATAGTGGCGGCTATTCCAGAATAGAAGCAACACCCATTCATTAGGATTTTGTGTTTTGGCGGGGATCAGAGGATTTCTATAGGAGTAGTATGTGTGAAGTCTTCTGATATTTGTGTAGTAGAGTTTGTGTGGTGGTTTTTGATGAATTTTGGGAGAACTATTTTGTTGAGTAGGATCTGGAGATCGTTATTTCTTTGTCCAGATTTGTTCCGTGAAGCATCTGCGAAGATTAGATTGATCTAGAAATTGAAGGCAACCCAGGATCAACAGAAGAAATTTGTGGATAAGGGTATTGAATCTTTTTGTTTTCTCTTAAGGATTAAGTGTTTGGTCTACAGGATTGAATTTCCAGTTCGGATGGCTGCAATTTGTTATGTATTTCACGTATCTCTGAGGGAGTACGTGTATGGTTTATCACTGGTTTTAGAATCAGTAGTTCTGAGAGATTTGGAAGTTGATTAGGACTTGTATGTGGTCCAGTTTCCTGTTGAGATTTGTAGATCAAGATATATAGGAGGTCTAGATCTGAGTGGTATAGCTAGTTTAGATTCTGTAGAGCGAGTGTCCCGGTGTTTGTACCTGGAAAATTCTAGGGAATCCTATCTAGAATTTTGTCTGAATAGTTAGAATTGTTTGTTTGAATTGGTTGCTATGGTTGCTAGTATTCGGTTGATAGCATATGTTTGCTATTTTAAAATCAAAATCTGTATGAGATTATTAAATTATCTTTGCTTTTAAATTTCAGGGACGAAATTCTTTTAAGGGGGGAGGAATGTGATGTTCCGGAAATTTGGGCAATATTTATTTAATAATTTCATTAATAATTGTTTTAAAATGTGATATATTGATTTAATAATCTAATTCAAACAGAAATTATCTTTTGAAAATTAATAATTATTTAGTTTGACCAATGATCTTCTTTTCAAATTTATGATAATGATAACTTTATATTTGAGAATTTTATTATTTTCAAAAGTTAAAAATATTTAAATGATGAAATTATCTTTCCAAGCTTATTAAAAGGATACTTTATTTATAATGTATATATGTGTATACATTGTAGATAGAGAATTTAATTTTAATTTAAGTTTAAATTTAATAAGAATATTTTCAAATTTATATATATATATAAATGTATAACTTGTGAATTGATTAAATTAATTTAAATTAGTATAGAAAACTTTTCATAAGTTTGTTTTAAAAATCTATCTTATATTTTTAGAAGAAATTAAAGTAAATATTTATTTTGTTTAAAAATATAAAAGTTTAAATTGTATTATATTATAAAAGTTTATTTTGTTTGTTTTAAAAAATTGTTTTGTTTTGAAATAAACTTAGTTCATTTATATTAAAGTATAATATTTAGTTTGAAACTTTGGAATAAAATTGAATTCAATATTCTTATATTTTCAAAAAAAAAATCTCTTTTGAAAATTTAGTTTTAAAAATATTATTTTAAAATATTCAAGTAAACATTACAATGTTTAAAGGTAATTCATTTGTAATCATTTAAAGGTTAAATGTAATTAAACATTTAAAAACATGTTAAATGTAAATAAGAAATTTTTTAAGAAGAAATTTAAAAGCCTTTATAAAATTAAGAAATTTATTTTTTATATTAAGTTGAACATGTGTTAAGCTTTCAAACTAATAAGAAGACACTTGTAAATCATTTGTCTTACTTAAGGAACAAGTGGCATGTTAATTTATTTTTGAAATTAATTTTTGTAGATAAGAAAAACTTAGAAACTTATTATTGTTGAAAACATTTTTTCTTCAAAAGAAAAACTGATAATCAGATTATAAGTAGAAATGCAAAACAAAATTTCAATCAAAAATTCTTCAAACCCAAATACAATTCTGTTTAAAATCTGCAATCAAAATTCAATCTGCAAATCTGAAATCAAGTTACAACATCAAATTGGAGTTCAACTTTAACTCTATGCAACAAGAATTGGGGTTCAGCTGCAAACTCACCTGAATCAACTTTAATGCAAGCATTTACCAGATCAACTTCAACAAGCTAATGCAAACCCAGATTTTCAACTTGCAATCAGCAAATTCAACTTGCAATCTGTTTCAGGAATAGGAAAGTGCATTTGAGTTGCTTCTCTGCTTCTTCAATTTTAAAGGTGAGTAAATTTCTATTTTAAAAACAGTTCTTACTCTCTAAAAATCAAAGCTAAACAAAATTTACAGAACTCGGGTTCTAATTCACAGAAATCAAAATCTGTTATAGATGAAACTGTTCCGTTTTCTCTTAAAAAAAAGAAAGCGAACAACCTCACCATGCAAAAAACTTAAGATATCTGTGCATGTGAATTGGTAGAAATAAGTATGTTGTGGGATTGCATTGTGATGAATGTTCTGTGTATACATATATAAATTTGTATATATGTTGCTATTGCCTGTATCTGCATTCCTATTTTGTTTGTAAACTAAGATTTTCTTTAATAGAAATCCTTCATCACTTGGATTGATTTCAGTTAGAAATTAATGTATAAACAAAAGATGATTGCTTAGTAAGAGATTATGGTTATAAATCGAAATTTAGTTTTATTAAAATCTATTGCCTCTGAAAAATAATATAACAGTCATTATTGAAAATAAAACAAATATCAAACATCTTAAAATATTGTAAACAGATTCATAATTTGAATGCATGTTAGAAATCATGAATTTTAAAACAGAAATCACAATTTTTTGTAAACTGTTGTGTGAGCGTTTCTGTTTTGAGCAGAATGTAAGTTTTTGGGGTTATCTGATTTTCTAGTGGATGTTGGAAGCTGTAATTCCTCCTGGAGGTGGAGGATTGATTGGAGAGTGGAGGAAAATTGTGAGGTTGATGGCCAGGAGTTGGTGGCGACGGCAATAATGTTTTCCAGGTTTCTAACCCTAGTTATTGGGTGGTCGAAGTTATGATTCACCCCGTGTTCCCTGTTGCATCGAGTGATGCAATACTTTGGGAATCGGGAGAGGGGTCGTAGATGGAGTGATGGCCGTAGTCGCAGTGATGTTGATGGTCGGATGTGGGTTTTCGAGTGGTTGACTGGTTTGGAGTGATGCAGTAGTGAGGTTTCTAGGTTGCATTTAGTTAACTGGATTTTGATTTCGTACTGCAGCAAGTTATCTGATGGTCGCAATCATGTTGGAGGTTGACCAACGACGTGGTGATGGGAATTAGGTTGGCTGGAGATGGCCTGAGTGCCGGTGCATATGCACCGTGCACATTTTGGTTCCGGTGAACTTTTGGGGTTGTGCAGGGTTTTGACTCGAAGATGGTCTCGGGTGTTTGTGTTTCTGTCTCGAAGCACTTAGGGAAATTACTCGAAGCAGTTGCTTAGAGGTCTCGGGGAAGTGTTGTTTCAGGTTTTATTAACCTGGAAATGTGCAGATTTTGAAATTTAATGAAATTTAAATTTTAAAACAGGGTTTTAAACTCAGGTTTTAAAATAAAAAGTTTAAATTTGAATTCAATGAACTTTTAAATCATAAGTTTTTTTAAAATGAAAATATTTAAATTTAAGCAAGATTTAAATTAAGTTTAAAATCAAGTTAAATCATGGTCTCAAGATTTCTATGAATCCAGATTTGAATTTAAAACAGTTTTGTAACTTTTTAAAAGTTGAAAAAATTCAAATGTTTTAAAGTAAATTTAAAAATAAGTTTGCTTTCAAATAAAAGTTTAAACTTGGAAGACTTCTTTCTTAATATTAGAATTAAAGATATGAAGTGTTTAACTTTAGGTTGAAAAGTTAAATAATCAATTTATTTTAAAAACTTGTTTTCTTTAATAAAATTAAGTAATTTAGTTTTAAACTTTTCTTATATAAATATCTTATATAAGTAATGATGGTTCTTTACTTTTATTTTAAGAATAAATTTATTTAAAATTTAGATAATGTTTAAATAGTTAAACATTTTGAAATCTTTAAATTTTAAAATGGAAATTGAATTTCATTTAGAAATGTATTGTTTAAATACATTTGAATGTTAATGAAGTCATTAATAAGTAAATGAATTATTTTGGAAATAATTAAGATAATTAAGGAATTTACTTATTTATTTGATTTTAAATAATTATTTAGATTAATTTTTAACTAGAGTTGATTAATGATAATTAATCTAAGATAATTTTCTTGGAAGTAGTTAAAAAATGTTGTTAATTAATAAGATAATTATCTTAGGATAATTAAGTAATTAATTAATGTGATTAATTTTGATAATTAATTGGATTGATTAATTGAATATAATTAATTGTAAATTGTTAAGAATAATTAGTTGATAAAAGTAATTAAGGGATTAATTACTTATTGTAATTAATTATGATAATGTGATTTGTTTAAGTTAATTAATTTAGTTTAATTAATTTTAAATAAATCATTTGATGATTTAATGAGAGTAATTAATGGGGCATGATTACTTAGAAAAGTAATAAATGATAATTACTGGAGTGTAATTAGTGAAGATAATTTATAATAAAGTAATTTGGGTAATTACTTTTGTAATTAATCAAGGGATTAATTAATGAAGATAATTAATTATGGAATGATTAATTTGTTAATGAGTAATGAATGGTAGTTAATTACTAATTTGATATTAATCAAGGGTGATTAATAATTGCATTTTAAATTTAGATTAATTACTAAATGTAATTAATTTTTTTTTATAAATTAGAGATCATTAATTAATATAGTTAATGATGTAATTAAGGATTGTTTAATTAAGGAATAATTAATAATAAGTGATTAATTAATGTAATTAATTAAGGATAAATGTAATTAATTATAGTTAATTAATAAATGAAGTAATTAAATGTTAATTACTTATGATTAAAGGTTAATTAATTTTGTGAAATTAATTAAAGACTAGTCACTTATTGTAATTAGATAATGATTAATCAACGGTGTTAAATCAAGTTGAATACTTAGAGAATGATTAATTAACTAGGTTAATTAATTAATGGAAATATAAGAAGGATTTATAGAGGTGGTAATTAATTTAATTTATTTTAAATTAATTAGAGATAGTTGTAGTTAATTTAGTTTATTTTAAATTAATTATATTGATGGCTAATAAATCATTTGCTTATGGATGATATTAATATTGCTTTGGATGGTTGTGATCTCAGTAATGAGATGAGTAATATCTATATGATATGGATGTTTAGTTAAAGTATGATGATATGGATTATCTGTTTGTGATGATTATCTGTTTGTGATGTTGATACAGATTATCTGTTTATGATGAATGTGATCATCTATTGTGATATGTAATTTATCTATCTGTGTGTAAATATAATTAATTATTCAAACTAAATTCACTTGGACATTAAGATGGCGTTTGGATTTCGATGAGACCGGGATCGGGTTTCCAAATTTGGAATTCCGAAAACCACATCGATCCAAATTAAATGTTAGGTCGTGAATCTCTAGTGAAGAGTGAAGACTCGAGGTGTAAGAACTATTCGTCAGTATAACTCTGTGGGTGATTCCGTAATGAGTTTGACGGAAATAGTACTTACAGGTTCGAGATGGTGATTCAGAGTGCAAGGGTTATCGTCGTTAACTCCGAGGGTGATTCCAAAATGAGTGTAACGAGATAATGCCTTCGGTTTCGTTCGAACCCGGAACGAACTTGTATGGATTGAATGCTTTCAGAACATCGTCAGGTGGACGATGAGCATTCTAAGATTGATGTGTCCTATAAAGGTAATCGTAGCCTCAAGCCTCATTAACCGGGAATGGCTAAAACAGGGAAGGTGCAGCAAGGCTAAGTGGGTCATGCCCAAGTAGGACGAGATTTACCCCTGTCTAGAGGTCCCTTTTATTTTGGTTGTGTGGCAGTTGGCGGCGGCCAATCTGCGGGGTGGTCTTGTTCAGGACTGTCCAGTAAGGGATGGTTCCGGCTTTGTGTTGCAGGGGAGCAGGCGTACTCCTCGGTACGATGATCTAGGCCACGTACTATGACGGGCGGTACCCAGTAACCCTGCCATTGATGGAAACCCATTCTTCCTACGAGACCTTACGATTTTGTTTGTACTACCCACTTTTGTGGCTAGTAGCTGGAATTTAATAGATGTAACAATTTCGGCTATTTCTTATTTACTTGAAAACCCTAGACACTATTATAATATCGCTGAATTTCCTATAAAATGTTTTGGTTAGCGTAAGTTTTTTTTTTCATGTTTATGTGTGGGAAGTCTTACGTGATACCTTTCGTTTTCAAAAGATTTTCAAAGTTAAGCAACTTTAAATCGTTTACTCGCACCAGACCCCTGTCTGACCCGAGTGTTTATTTTCTGTTTTATTAACTCTTGGGTTCTCATATTACGTATGAGTAGTCAAGTGATTCAGGATTGCTCTGACGAGTTCTGGAGGAGATATGGAGTAGGAGGCTTTAGCGTGTAGACATATATAGTTGTTCCGCTGTGTTTGAACTGTATCTGTTTTCTCTGATGTACTTGAATTGTAATTGCTAGACGGATGTTTATAACTGTCTAGTTTGTGTTGCATTAGTTGTATAACTCTGATGTATATGATACTATGTAATGTTTTATGTGATATAATATAATTTATTCGTTCCGCTGTGAGATTCTAAAGTTGTTTGTTCTTTCTTTCCTATCTTTTCTCTTTTCTATCCCTTTCTTTCTTCTTAATGATGGGTCTTTCTATGGAATGTAAGGCGGGTCGTTACAGGATAACTCTGTTAAAAATTTTGTTCTAAAACTTAAGGATCTTAGGAATTTTCTTAAATTTGGAATAAGAATGTTTTTGGCAGTATTAAAATTAAAAAAGAAAATTTACTCTCTGAAATGCTTAATATTAATAATATAGAAGAAACTAGACAACTTAATCTTAGTCAGCCTAATGTTCTCGCTAATTTAAAAAAAGAGCTTAATTCAATTTTAGAAAAAGAAGGAGTTATGTGGAAACAGAGATCTAGAATTCAATGTATTAGTGAAGGTGATAATAATATAATTTTTCTTTCATAATATGGCTAATGGTAGAAAACGTTGTAACATGATAATTTCTATTTTTGTGAATAAGGTAGAATTGGTTGATCAAAAGGATCTTAATAAGGCATTTACTGATTATTATAGAGATATTTTTGGTAATAAGAATAAGCATAGAATTAACATTAGACGGAATGATCTTTATCCAATTGAATCTAGAATTGATCGTCTTGATTTTGATAATCCTTTTTCTAAAGAAGAAATTTTGAAGGCTATTAATGACATGCATAGCAATAAAGCTCGTAGTCCTGATGAGTTTCCTATTTTATTTTACAAATTATTTTAGGATGTTTTAAAGTTTGATTTAATTAGTGTGTTTAATGAATTTTATAATGGAAAACTGCAATTAGGAAGAATTAATTTTGCTAACGTCATTCTAATATATAAAAAGTCAGTGCTAATAATTTAAAAGCTTTTAGACCAATTTCTCTAATTAATTGTTCTGTTAAAATTATCTCAAAAGTCTTATCTAATAGACTTAGGATAAGAATGAATGATCTAATTAATTGTTCACAAACTGTTTTCAATAAGGGTAAATGTTAACCCCGTTAAGACAACGACTTATGACTTGAGGCCACCACGATCTAACAGTTAAAAGCACTCTGCGACTTAACAAGTTAAGGACTCAAGTTATGAACGACCTACGACTTATAAATGGTACGACTTAATGGTTTAACGTGTTAAAGAAATGGCCGAATCAACGGCTCGAGGAGAACGGCAACTCAATGGATCAAGGAGGGTACACGGCTTAGGGTCTGGACGAGTTAACGAGTTAAGGTCCAGACCACTTAAGAATTGAAACGGACCAAGAAGTCTACGACTTAAGGAAATCAACGACTTAAGAGATGGCCTGACTCAAGAGGGAAATAAGTTAACGACCCAAAGCTGTCTATGACTTACGACCTAGCATGAGTCGTAAACGACTCATGCAAACAAAGCGACTCACATCTCAGAGAAATCCGCGACTTAAAGCCTCTGCGACTTAAGATATGTCATGTCTCAGGGAAAGCTTACGAGTTAAGGAGCTAACGACCTAACAGGATTAAGACCTAAGCAACTTAGGGAAAGTCACGACTTAAGAAAGTCCACGACTTAAAGACGTTACGACCTAAGACTTAGAGAACGAGTTCAATACCATGCCGTAATAAGATGACTCGTCGACGACTTACGACCTAGTTTAAGTCGTACACGACCCAAAACTGCAGAACCAAGATTTTAGTGCTGCCTCACTTTAAACCGTGACCTCTTAACTCGCAAACGAGTTAGGACTTGTATCCAGATGAACGAAGAAAAGCTCAGAACCACTTCACTTACTCCACTGCCTGCTGACTCTTGAACCTTGAGTCGAGTGCGACTCACGACTCTCCATGAGTCATGCACGACTCATGACTTGAGAGAAAAACTGCTGCCCAGAATCACACCTATAAATACGCGACCACCTCCAACGCTCAAAAGACTTTCGGCTCATTCTTTCCAAGCACCGATACTCTGCTGCGTTCCAAACCGACTCGACACTCAAAGCTTTCAAGACACGTAGAACGCTATCGACAACTTCAAGATGGAATCTCATACATCCGACATGGATTTGAAGACTTTCACTTACATTGAAGTTTAAGCTATTCGTTCAAAGTGTTTAGTAATTCAAAGTGTATTGTACTTGGGAAGAATTGTATCAATCTGTAACGAGTTCATCAATAAAGATATTCAAAGTGGACGTAGGCAAACTATTAAGCCGAACCACTATAAAATTGATGTTGTTTACTGTTTTTTCTGCAGTTTTCTGCTTATACTCTGTTCCCGAATCATCGGGTGGTGCTTTCACAACTACACTTTACACACCGGGGTGTTAGCGTTCAAATTTTAGCGTTAACAGTAAAAATATCACAAATGGAGTGGCTGCTATTCAAGAATATAGTAATCATTGTTGTAAAAATAACATTGCATATGCCCTTCTAAAATTGGACTTTGCGAAAGCTTTTGACTCGGTTGATTGGGATTTTCTATTTGTGGCTAGACGTTTAGTTGCAAAAGGATTGGGTGGATTATGACTCTGCTTAAAACTGGTAATTCTAGTATAATGGTTAACGGTATTTTATGGAATAAAATTCAATCTAAACGAGGCTTAAGGCAAGGTGATCCTTTATCGCCTCTTTTGTTTAACTTAGCTGCATATGTTTTCGTAATGATTATTAAAAAAGCGGTTGGTAATGGTTATTTAAGGTGCGTTGGTAGTGAAATCTTACACAATGGTTTCTTCGTTCTTCAATTTACGGATGATACCTTATTACTTGCCACTCATTTGCCTAATCATGTCATTACCCTTAAATTTATTTTATACAGCTTTGAACTTCTTTCGGGGCTAAAAATTAATTTTGATAAAAGTTCGGTTTTAGCATTAAATGATATTGATAAGGTTGAAGGTTTAGTTGCTAACACGCTTAATTGTAAAACTATGAATTTCCCTTTTGATTATCTTGGTCTTTTTATTAGACCAACTAAACTTAAGCATGACGACTGGCTAATTATTGTAGATAAAATTAAAAATAAAATTTCTAATTGGAATGGGAGATTTTTATCTAGAGCGGGTAGATTAGTTTTCATTAGTTATGTTTTATTTGCTCTTTCGGTCTATTGGATGTCTATGCAACTTTTCCCAGATTGGGTGATTAATAAAATTGATAAAATAAGAAGGGATTTCTTATGGAGTGGCGATAATTCTAACAGTAGCCTTAAATGTCGAGTTAATTGTTAAACAGTCTGTAAATTGAAAACGGAAGGTGGTATAGAAGTCAATAATTTACATATTATGAATTTTTCATTATTAGGGAAGTGGTTATGGAAATTTAAGGATATTAATGATAATTCTATTTAAAAAGAAATTATTTCTAAACATTATTATAATGGTAATAATAATCTATATCAAATTACACCTTCTGTTGCCAATAAATTATCTAACTTTTGGAAATCTATCTTTAAATATCATAATGTTTTTAACCTTGGTACGAATACAATCGTTCATTCAGGAAATAATACTTCCTTTTGGCATTTGGATATCTGTCATTCCTCTTAGGGTAGAATTTAAAGAGCTTTATGAAATTTGTAACTTCAAGAATGCTTTAATTTTAGATGTTCTTTTCTCCGGATAATGACCCCCCTTGGAACTTTAGTTTTAATAGATTATTAGAAGGTACAACTCTTAGACAATTTTGTTTATTATGTGGTAGATTGAATTTATGTAATATTGATAACGATGATGATATTATTAACTGGGAATGGGATAAAAGTATGAAATTCACTTCAATTTCTTTTTATAAATTTCTTAATTTTTTGGGCGTTACTAATAATCCTTTTAAACTTATTTGGAAAGCAAACGCCCCTCCTAAAGCTAAGATTCATATGTGGTTAATCGTGTATGGGAAACTAAATACTATTGAATTTTTAAAAAGAAAGAATATGCAAATTGATATTAAATGTACTTTTTGCAAATTGTATTTTGAAGATATTAATGATGTGTATTATGATTGTATGGATACTTGCTACATTCTTAATAATACACTCAAAATTTTTAATTTTACTCTTACAACTAAAGGATTGTGATTATTACTGGAATATTTTAAGATTTAAGATTAAAAAGGAAAATATATTTTTACTAGATACTTTATTCATTATAATATGTTGGCATATTTGTTTTGAGAGAAACTTGAGACTTTTTAATAATAATAATCATCATTTTAATAGATTGATTTTTATAATATCATCATTTTGTTTTAATTGGATCTCAGATCCTAAATATAGATAAGCTAAGCATAATCATTTCAAAGAATATCTTATTAAGGTTTGAAATAGCATTAAGTTGTTTAAACAAAAGAATAATATTTTCAACATTAATAATTATAGCATTAATATTTTCTTGAATTTGAACAATGATTATACTGATTATCATAATGTTCTTTTGATTAAAGGAGCATAAGGATAATTTTTTAGATTTTTAACTTCGTATTTTGTTAATTTTTTCCTTTTTGATTTCGAAATCACTAGTGCACATCTTTAGAGTTGATTAAGATGTTGCATAATGAGCTTGGATCCTTTTTTGGTCTGTCTCTTACTATAGTTTCTTTTCTATCTTTAAATTTTAGCTTTAGTTTTATTACTTTTACTTTATTAATACATATACATGTATATATATATATATATTTGTGTGTATTATTCTTATATTTTTGTTTAGTACCATCTTCAGATACAGGTTTAGGCTGGATATGGTGCTAGATTTCTATTTGCAGATTCTCAGGGTGCTGATGATAGGATTGCAGTGAGGCATTCATTCTGGATGCTCCACGTTGGCAGTGAGGCATTCATTCTGGATTACCCGTGCTGTTAGTGAGGCGTTCATTCTGTTGTGGAACTACTTGTAGATCTCAGTCTTGCACTTGATCTCACCATGGATCATCTGAATTTGTAGAGAAACGTTCATTCTGGATCATCTGCATATGCAATGAGGCTTTCTTTCTGATTCATCCGTGTCTGCAGTGAGGCATCCTTTTATTGGTGGAGCTGTTGGTAGATCTCTCTTGTTGATCTCATTTGGGTTCTTCTAACACCTTATTATCGGGTGGTGGCCTTATCGGAGTTTGATACTGATGTGTAATGGACGGTTGCTTTGCCGGAGTTCATTTAGGAAGTTCCTTGAGTTTGTTTCCTTTGTTATTTTGTATTATAATTGTCACCTGCTAGGCATGTTGGAAGCTCCTTTGTTATTAGTGTTACACACACACACACATGTGTGGTCTTCTCTACTATATAGGATCACACAGTTCTCTCAAAAAATAATCTCATCTTAAACAATTAAGCACAACATTACCATTTATTTAAATTTACAACATTTGTTGTAATAATTTGAAATGGAAATTATTTATCACAAATCTCCTTTATAATAAATAAGTGAACAAACCTTAGAAAAATCAAATTTTAAATTACAAAATTATTTTCTCATATTTTATTCACACATTTCTCAAATTACTCTTATATTATTATTTATAAAAGCAATACTACATAATTTGTTGTTTATATAAATTCTCGATTCATCCATCATTACTTGGAAATCCTTTTATAAATTTCCTTATTCATTTCAATCAAAATCCTTTTCAAATCTAGAAATAAGAATAATTATAAATATAGATCCCTAAATTTATCGATAAAAATTAGATATAATTAATTAAATCATATTTTAGTTTTAATTCTAAGTAATCTCTACCAGGGTTATTACAGACTCTCTCCTTACAAAAAATTGCATCCCCGCAATTTCTTTAAGAGAGAAGTCAATAAATAACTATGAATGATGCATCAATTAAAAATTAATCAACTATGATTGAGAGATAATTAACATGAATCTCATCACTAATGAGCACCAGAAAGCAACACACGATGCGCTCACTTAAGGAACTCCCTAGCCCTAGAAGGATAGTCCTTAGGATCATCGATCCATTGGACTTGGGTTGAGAAAATCATCTAAATTTTGAAGGTATTTAACCTTCAAGGCTACACACAAATAGATTTCTATTCATAAGTTTGATTTGGAGGGATCTCAGGTGCAATATAAGGCCACTACACTCAATGGTTTGGTGGGCTCCCATATATCAAAGTGCTATCATCCTAAATTGACTGAGATACCAATCATCCAATATAGAAGAAACACAAATAAAGATTCGATCTCCTACAGAAAAATCCAAGATTTTTCCAAAAGATTCACGAATAGAGGCGGGACTTAAGATCAATTTCTTTTCTAGACTAAAGTTAACAAGAGAGTGATCGATATGGCCTCTCAAATAAAGTCTCAAAAGGAGCCATATCGATGTTGAGTTGGAAACTATCCATACTATGAAAAAATAAATCAAGATAGATATGATCTTCGTAGCTTCTACCAGAGTCAAAAATACAAGCATGAGATAGATTTCTAAGATTTTATCAACATCAAAAATTCAGTTTTGTTTATTCTTATTTGGGATAAACTCAAATGATTGCTTTGAGTTCTCCAAAAATTTCTATAATCTCTACTTCAAGAAATTTCTTAGTTATCTCATTCTTAGATCTCACTATAGATTATTCCTATAACTTGTTTAAAGTATTAAAATTTATGAATTCCAACCTAACTATTAATAATGGTTATAATCCAAAAGAGATCCTTAGTTATAAATTTCCAAGCAAGGTTTTAATTTAAATTTTCATATCTCAGTTTATTAAAGTATTTTCTCTATTCAAAAAACTTAACATTCTCAATGTTCTAAGAGACTTGCTTAATTAAACATATACAAGAGTTGTAGATTAATTCTAGGGTTTCTCCTCGTTTAAATTTCAAGACTCTTAATATAAATTTATCTCATCCTGAAATTCTTTCCCAAAGGGGTTTTTTAATTTCCAGAATTCATGCAAACCCCAATTACTAATCATTATTTTTTCAAACTTATCTCTTACTCATTTTTATATCAAATAAAACTCTTAATTGATTTTTCTTAATTTGAAAGGCTCAATTTATATAACTCATTCTAAAATATACTTAACTAGATTTCCTTTATAATCTAATACTACAAATTTAATTTCAAAATGAAGATTACTCTTTACCAAAGAAATCCCAATTATTTTGCTTTGCTAAATATTTATTTCCCAAATAAAGAGACTTCTTTTAATCATTATGAAATTAGTGTTAATTTTGGAAAACCTGAAGATTTCCCAAAAGAGGTTTTTGTAGTTAAAGCCTGTAAGGTCAACCATTACTTTTACTAATATGTTCGCCTATTTTGCACAGTATGCAATTAAATTTATGGGATCCTCCAATTAGATTTTATCTTGTTCAAAAATGAACTAATTATACTTTTTATTTTCTTTTATAATAAAAATAAAAGAATTAGCTTCCCACAAAATTTTTATTATCATAACAACCATGTCCCCAAAAATTCATTATCCAATCAGAAAATCATTTACAAGAACTCCTTTCTTAATTTCCCAAACTCGATTTTAATTGAAGTAAAAATTTCCAAATCCCTTAATTATTTACTTATCTCTACATTCAACAAAGCTTGTGTTGGGTAAAAACCCAAAAATATAAATCTAGTCTCATTTCTCATCCTTGATTTCCTATATACAATGTCTTAACTTTTGAAATTCCCAAAAATATTTTTCAGTCTCCGATTATTTCCATTTGGAATATAAATCCTTTTCTTAAGAGTGTAACAAATTTTCTCTTAATATGTTTAATTAATATCTAAGAGACAAATTAATCCATAAAGTCACACTTCAAATTTGAAGATTCTTTGGAACTCTTAGTTATTTAAATCTCAATAATTATCTTCTTAATAACATGCTTGAGTAATGAGTCAATATATCATATGTTTCACAAAGTATTATCTCAGACTTCTTTTAATATCAGGGTCAGCATACAAAAGATGAATTAATTCATAAAGTTATTTCTACATATTGTTATTTCAAATATAGTTTGAAATGGGTTCTCAAATTCACATATCATTTGACCCAAGATTATTTTCAAACCTAAAAGTTTACTTCCTCTTAACATTCAGAATTTGCGTTCAATTGACTTAAGTAAAAGAATAATGCTTCTATTTGTGTTCAATTGACCTAAAAGGATTTACACTTATGTGTTTTTATAAGGGTCTTTCATAGCCTACTCAAAGTATTATAACAAATTCAAATTTCAGTGCAAATCTTAAAACATTTTCCAAATATCATAAATAACGCACAGTGTTACCTCTCTATTTGTTCATAACAAAGCACTTTGATCATTGACTGCGGTGATTATAAAATCAACATTGCCTTGCCATTGTTCTCGGCGTACGCTAGTGCTAATCATTTGAATACATTATTAAATTATTACTCGTATAGTTTATCTTTTTCGATATTTCAATTTTTCTAATAATAATACAGATATACTTTTATATCTCCAAAATTTTGATATATAATTATATATATATACACGTTTATATGCATTTCCAAGTACCATTTTATTTTAAACCACATTAGTTTTCAAGAATATTTTTATTCCTTCTTGCATTGACATATTACCAAAAATATGATTTTTCAAAATCCTTGCTTAAATAAAAGTGCATGTCTAATTGTCCCGTTTGAATGTTTAGGAATCCTATTGCGTTCGTTCAGACGTCCACGATCAGAATCCTTAAAGCACCCAATGGCCAATTGTAATGACCTAGATTTTTTCAATTTTAAATTTGGAATATTTAAATGTACATAAATATCTGATTTGGAATTATAACTTAGTTTGTAAGATTTTAAAACTGAAATTTCAAAGCGATTTCGTAAATTTTGAAAATCGACGATTTAATCGACGCTTTAAATTGGTGATCCGGGGCAGTCTCGAAATTCGACGAAACCAGTTCCATTGTTTCTATAATAATGTGTTATTGTCGGATTTTAAATTTCATAGCGTTTTGATTTACCGTGTGGTCGTACGATCTGAAAACGCAAGAAATAATTTAACTGAATTTAATAGTCGGTTTGAAAGCTATCTTCTCCATACGATCGAATTAGAACTCGAAACTTGTTCCAATGGGTTCAGAATAGCGGTATAACATTAAAAAATTCGGGTGACATGCTTCGTTAGGGGTTTGAAATAAATATCTAGATATTTCAAAATTAAATAAAATATGTTCATATCGATTCAACTCATATCAACCATCAGCCGACCTTTTCCACTAGCATATGTAACCATTTCAAACACACCTTTTCTTGTTTAAAAGAAGGTACATGCTTCTCTCTTCCTTCCTCATTAATTCGAACACGAAAAAAAAGGGAACGAAACCTCGTTCAAATAAAAAAATGGGCCAATGCGATGGGTTTGGGTTAGACAAGAGGTAGCATCGACGTGGACGCGATTTGCGGCAGAGGAGGGAGGGTGCGATTTAGGGTTCCTCGATAGGGGGAGTGTGTCACGACAATTGGAAGATGTGCGTGCGATGCCAGGATGCTCGGCGTTGTGGGTGGAGTCGCGATGGACTATGGAGAGAGGGATCTGCTTTCATGTGGCATGTCGATGCACGTTTTGACCGACTTTGGGTTAGGGGGATGAGACACAGTTAGAGGTGGAGTTGGCTGGGTCGTAATGTGGAGGAGCTCGCGAACAAGGTTGGTGGCCGAGGTCGAGCACCTAGAGTGAAGTAGCGATCATGGATGAGGCATGGTAAGAGAGGAGGAACTGGTTCTTGGTTGTCTGGAATCGCGGTTGGAAATTTGAAAAGCGAACGACCAAGATTTACTGCTGCTAGGATGAGCGGCAGAGATGGAGAGGTTTAGGGTAAGGTTAATTAAAATATTAATTTCAGTTTTTATGGTATATAGATCATATGATGAAATCGAATATATATAAAACGTATATCTCATTCGTACGAGGTTCAAAAATCACGATATAAATCACATTGTATTCGCAAGGGCAAATAGTACTTAATGGGATAAATTTAAGACTGGAATGGATTGCAAATAAAAATCAAGGTGAGTAAAATCTCACTCATTTGGATAGCTGGTATAATTTAAAAATGTTGAATTTAAATTATTGCTTGTTTGGATAAATTTATAAATTATTACCAGTTTGGATGATATATATATATATAGTAGTATATATATTAGTAGTTGGATATATATACCCACCGATTGGAGCGGATGAGACCTTATGCGTCCGGCCTAATAGTGAATGACCCTATATATCGCGATATCCCCCTCGATGTGGGATTGGTAAATTTATGTTGTATCAACATCTGTGGACGTAGGGAAACAAGTTGGAGGGATCCAACTGGATTCCTAAAATTTATATTGATTGTGTTTCCTATATAATAATATATGACGTGTTAGAATAATCTGGTATAGATTATTGTTATGATGTGAATTATTCGATGCTATAGTAGCACCGACCTAAATTTTGGTATTTTAAATACCATAAATATTTTTTTTGGAATTTGGAGGGATTAAAAAGGAGATTTTGAATATAAAATTATTTATATCGAAATTTGGATTATTTTAAAAGAAATTGATTTGGATAAAACGGTAAATTGATTTTTGAGTTGAACTTAACTTTTTGAGAAAATATATTTTTAATGGGGATTTCAAAATAGTTTATATAGAAAAAAAACTTGAACGATAGGTTTTTAGATGATATTTCTGAAAAATATGAAGAGGGGTTGAAATCGATGTTAAAAATAGATTTGTGGAATAAATGAAATTTATTAAGAAATGGATTTATAAATTGAGATTTTATAAATGAAATTAGTTTTATAAATAAGTGGAAACTCAAGGAGTTTATAAATTAATAACGATGTTTATAAATAAGGGTAAAATGATATCGGTTGATAAATTGGGAATATAAATTCATAGGGTGGGTTTATATCAGAACATGGAAATCGTTTTGAGGAAAAATAGTCGTTTCTATCTTTGAAATGTGAGAATGGTTAAGGTAATGGAAATGAAATCGACGTGTAGTGAATGAAGAGGGATTTATAAATTGAAATTGGACATTGGTGTAACGACTCGAAATTTTCGATCCCAAAAATTCCAGATAGTTATGAAAAAGAAGAAGGAGATAGAAGAAGAAGAAGATCAGAAACATCAACATCATTCCCAGCGGATAAAATATAATAATAAACAAAAACAGTTTACAAAAGAGTTCTGTATCTGTCAAAATACCTTTATAATACATCAGAGTTACACATTTATACAGACACTGGATATACACAATTACCATGCCTCAGATTTATAATAATATAATACAGCGGAAATACTTTATACGTTCCTGCCATCCAGCTCGCCTCCTGAGCTCCAGAATGTCCCTACCTAAAAATCTGTAATACTCGGTCTGACCTGAGCATTACACCAAAGTAACACCCGAGTCAGGCTAGAAACCAGCATGAGTAAACCCATCTAACATGGAATACAAAGCATACAACTTATATAGAACCCGGGGTAACTCGAGTCAATTTACAAGTTCACAATATGTTATAGACAACACTCATTTCACACATAAGTTTTCTAAGTACCAAAGATTTAAATTTAAAATGATCCAATTCACTTAAATCATTTCGTTCCAACCTATAGATTTCACATATCAATCTATAAAAATTCGAAGTGGTTTCGGGTATTTCCTAATACCCGACCCCGATCTCTTCGAGTCTCATTCAAGGCATCCAATACCATTCAATCATTCATAAGCAAAGCTTAATCACATACAAATTTAATTTAATTAATCCTGATTGAATTACTAACCTCAATCACTTAGATTTATTTATTTAACATTATTTAATTTCAAATCAATTAATCAACCATCCCTTCATTATTCGTCTTAATTAATCACCCTGGATTAATTATCCTTCAATTACATTCAAGTAATTAAAGTTAATTAGTTTCACAATATTAATTATTCTTAACCAAAATCAATAAGTAATCTTAATTACTTCATAAATTAATTAACTATATTAATTACATTAGTCCTTAATTACTTATATTAGTTATTTTCTCATAAGTCACTTATTATTGATTAATCAATCTTAATTAATCAATCTTTAATTACATCGTTAATTATATAAATTAATGATTTCCAATTATATTTTAATTTATCCTAATCTAAATTCATTACATTAATTAAATCACAGTATTAATCATTCTCGATTAATCTCAAACTATAATTAACTATCTTTTTATTTACTTCATTAAATAAATTAATTACTCGTTTTAAAATAGAAATTTAAAGGAATTTAAAACCAAATTCATTTTTTAAATTCAATCAATTTTAAAACTGCACTTTAACATTCAAGTTGTTAAAATAATTAAATTTTAAAACTTATTTTAAACCTAGATTCACTCTTGAATTCCCGATTTAACTTCAGCTTTTAAATATTACTTTCATTTCTTCCAGTTCATTCTTATTTTTATTCTATAATTATTTCACTTCCTAAATTCACCCTTATATTCCTTCCAAAAATCCAATTTTATATATTTCGGTAACTCAAGGTACTAAAATATTCAAGCAACTCACAGCATTCAACATTCCAATTACCAATAATATTCATCACAGAATATCAATCACTCCAATATATACTATATATTACTATATAATATAGCACATCAATTCAATCCAACCATTCAACCAATCATTTAAATTTAACCATTTAAATTTAAATAGAAATCCAGAGCGCGAGATTACTCACCTTTGATTTTTTTAGCAATCCATTTCCAACTTGACCATTCCTTCAATTTGTGGACCTTGTGTAAATATTTATACAAGTTATCAATATTCGATATAAGTAAACAATTAACCACAGTTTAATAGTTTAAATTTTAACTAATGATTTAATTCAACCAAATAAATATAAAATTTTAAACTAATTTTCCTTTTTACAGATCTAAAAATAATTAAATGGGTTACTAATAAATTAATCATCTGGAATTTTTTTTAAAGATAGAACTGTTAAAAATCCTACTGCAAATTAAAATCTCATCTAAATAAAATTCCTGTCTCCCTCTAATATGCATGAATATTAATTATATTGTTTATTTCTAATCTATAGACATTTATTTAAATTAAATTAAACAAAACAGATACCTTACAGGCCCGAACCCATCACCTCAAACACGCTCAAACATCCTCCTCTTCGTCGACGTGCAACTCCAAAGTTTTGTCATCAATCACTACGTGCGTGTGCTCGAGTTGAGAACTTCATCCTGCAGCCAAAGCTCGAACACGAGCTTGCAGACCAGCCCTAAATAATGCTCGCCTTCCCCTTCTTCAATAACATA
Source organism: Allium cepa (assembly GCA_030765085.1). NCBI lineage: Eukaryota > Viridiplantae > Streptophyta > Magnoliopsida > Asparagales > Amaryllidaceae > Allium > Allium cepa. Next base: position 518,216,336 of record CM060938.1, read on the forward strand.
ACCATCGTCATCTCGAGCCTATCAATGACGACGTCAGTCTCACTCCGACCCTCCATCAACTCAAACCACGCGCATGCGGCCCAGAACATCCAAGGGCATCACAAAACTGTTATTGCCTTTAGACTCGCTGAATACATCAGTGTAGCGCGCGTGCTGCCTGCCATCGAACACCTCGCCTCAAATGTAACCCAAGCTCAACTCAAAGTCGAGCACGAAATCGAAGCTGCCACTACAACGAACTTCCCCCTCCAATCACGAGTGAAACCTAGCCACCTCGACCCCCTTCTCCTCGCATACAAGTACGCCCTCGCATTCGATCGCGACCCCCCCTTTGTTTTTCTCTTTTTACAGAATTGGCGATTCGGTTTCGAAAGAAAACGAATGATTTTGAAGAACTGACAGGAAGAAAGGTAAATAAGGAAGTATCGGCCATTAATCCCCTTTTTGTTTTCGATTTCGGTTTAAATTATCTGAAGAAAAACAATGAAAGTGGTCTTTCCTATTACAAAGGAAAAGTGGCTTCGGGTATAAGCTAGACCGTAATCACGTGGTTAGGGTGATTCCGTTTAGACTTTGAATTGATTTTATATAATTGAATATTGAAAATATCTCGTGTTGCATACCGTGAAATTTCGAACTCCTAATGAGGCGTGCGACCTGGCGTTCATAATGTTATACCGCTATTTCGGACGCAATGGAAAAGGTTTCAAGGGCTAATTCGATCATATGCGCAAATTACGGAGATAAACGATCTATTTTAAATTAAATCGATTAAAATAGTTTCTATGCGTTTTGAGCTGCCAGGGTGAAACGACAACTTCGATTGCTACGAAACTTGAAATCCGATAATAACTAACTATTACGGATCCAATGGAATTTGTTTCGTCGAATTCCGAGACTGTGTCTTGGAAGGCTATTTTCAAATTTCAATTTAAACGATAAATTTTTAAAACCGAACGAATCACTTCCAATTTCAATTTAAAAGCTTTTATTATCATCAGAACTATCAATATAAATTTTGCAAGTCTTTAAATTATTTTTAACAAGCTTAAAACTGAAGATTCAATAATTTATCCAATTTTCAGTTTATTAAATCAAATAACCTAATTGCTATTAATAATAATATTTGAATTCAATTTAAAAATTAACTTTTAAATATTTAAAATTAATTAAATATTCCAATTTCAAATGCCTAAAATTCTGGGTCGTCACAATTGGAATTTTAAAAATATATTTTTATCGAGAAGTTAAATAGTTTCAAAAGAGATATTTTATATATTCAAACTATGTAATTTGAAGCTGCTTTAGTAATAAAATATTTCAAAAGTGGATTTTTCAAATATTTAATATTAATTGAAATAAATTTCTAATTTTTATAATAAACTTCGAAAATCAATTTGTTATTCGAAATGAAATAGGGAATGAAGTATCATTGTTTATTTAAGTATTTTAAAATTTTAAATAATTACTTAAACATGTTATTAAAAATAAATTATCATTCTTTAAAAATACTTATTATACATATATAGAGTTTTGAAAATGATTTGAATTTATTTATAAACTCTCTCGAGAAGTGGAAAGAGATATGATTTTTAGAAGTTGTAAATGGATAGACGAGATTATAAGTGAGTATAATCGACTTTGGAAAATGTAAAGGAATTAATTTAAATTCTAGAAATGTAGGAGATAGGATAAGAGAAACTCCTAATTATGGATAATAGAATATATTTTGGAAGAAACGAATTATAATATTTTCCTAAGTGAGAAAATGACGGATTTTGAACATATTTAGAGACGAAGGGTTTATATCGAGATATTTTTTAAGTAATGGATTATAAATCGAAGCTGGAAAAATTTCACTAAGTGTTGAAGTAAGGTACGGGTGGAGATATCCTATTATGGAAACAAATTATTCGGAATGTTCTCAAATATTGATAAATTTGAAAGAGATTTGAATATATATCTTTCTAAAGATATTTTTCAATGAATGGTTTTTAAAGAATTATAAACAATGGCCTAGTGACTGCTTATGGATTTTATTTGATAGTTAAATAACCAACTATCAATATTGGCCAATTTCCTTAATCGTTTTGAAGAGACTGAGATCAGATTTAATTATTCGGAAATCGCTTCGATCCGATTTGAGCGTTACGAATGGATATCGTGAAGATAGTGAAGACGGTGGTTCAGTTTGTCCAAACCCAGGATAACTTGTATGGACGAATGCTATCAGAACATCGTCATTTGAGGATGATGAGAATTCTAAGTGAAATTGTTCTTGAAAGGTAATCGCAGCCTCAAGCCTCATCAACCAGAATGACTGAAAATCAGGGGAGATGCAGCAAGGCTAAGTGGGACGTACCCAATCAGGGTATGTTATCACCTTTCTTGATACCCTTGGATGTACTATAAATTATGGATATGGTGAAAAAGAGCTCTCAATAATGGTGGGAACACCCACGGTGATAATATATTCGGTTATATCTAGGTTAGGATAGGGCCGGTCTTGTGTTGTAGGGGATCCCGACGAGGTCCTTGCTACATTTTTCTAAATGTGTACCGTGATAGGTGGTACCCCAGTGCCTAACATTGTATGGAATCCATTCACCAATAAGCACCGTATTGTTTTGATTGTGCCCAACTATGCCGAAACGTGAGATGCAAGCATTTCAGCTATTTTCAATTTACTTTGTTTAGACACTATTATAATATCAGACGATTTTGATAAAAATGTTTTGGTTATCGTATGGTAAAAACCCGTCTTGTCTATGTGTGACGGTCTTATGAGATACCTTTGTTTTCCAAAGGATTTTGAAAATAGTAATAATTCAAACTGAGTGTGTTTTTTCATGCTGGTTTTCCAGACTGACTCAGGTGTTATTTTATTATAATGCTCGGGTCAGACCGAGTATTATAGATTCAGGTCAGGATGCTATGGAGCTCAGGAGACGAGTTGGAGGAGTTCAAACTTATATCACGTACTTAGTTATTTCTACTATGTGAGTTATGTATATCAAGACAAGTTATTATAACCATCCAGATTGATGTATTGATTGTTGTACTCTGATGATTGTAAGTATAAAACAGTTACAGGTTCTTTTGTACAAAAATCTGTTATTATACATTATGTTATGTTCCGCTGCCTTTGTGAGATTCTGTGTTATTGTTCTATTCTCTTTCTTCTTCTTTACCCTAGTTATTCACTCTTTCGCACAATTTGGGTTGAACAAGAGTGAATTATTATCAACTTAAAGGGTACGGAATGGTGGGTTGCTACACCAATTTAACACTCATAAATACGTATTTCGCCAATTATGTTTTAAAAAGAAGAATATTTATATATTTTTATATATATTCTAGTTTATACATATATTAACAAGCTTATAATAATCACCATCAAACATCTGAAAAAATCATTTGATGGCATTTTCTAATTAAGCGATAATTGCATTAAAATAATTCTTATTCAAACTCTTAGTTTAGAGTAACTAATAAATCATTTATTATTTTTGGTTAAACGGTAATCAATACCAACTTATCTCCATTTCTAATTGATTAATATTTTTATAATTACAAGATTGATCCTTGATTATTTTTTATTCAAGAAATTAATATCTCTTATGATGATTTCCAATAATAATACACCACAAGGTTTAATTATTAACCTTCAAACATAATTCTAATTGTTTGAATTAGAATTATCATCAAAAATCCTATGCGAACAAATATCTCATCGGCCAATCAAATAAATCACATATCTACTAGATAATATGTCCAGCATAAACATTCCACTAGATTTCGCTGTGACTCTGATCCTAAAAAGATTACTGATAAGTTTCATGATTTGTTGGGCGGACAAAGTACTACGTCTCAACTGGGCCCACTAGATTGCCTAAACGAGTGACTCAACCACCAGCCAACCTCACTTCTGAAAGATTGGATCAAAGTTTGCTTTGGAATTCACATGATTCGATAGTGGGAATATCAAAGAGTGGGTACGAAGGAAACATTTCTAGAATCTGAAAGGACACTTCTTATTCTAAAAGGGGATGATCCCTAATATCTACCCCAAGAACTCCTAATGGACGGTCTTTAAGACTCTGCTGGCCAAGATTTGTGTCTACAATATCATATTTTGTTTTGAACTCAACTCTGATACCAAGCTATGACGATAACAAGCTGTGACACCCCACCCCGATACCCATACCAACAACGGATATTACGGAGCGATATCATCTACTAATATAGAGAATAGGGCTAGTTAGGAGCGCCATTCAAAAAAAATTAAGCGAGCTTTATACGTCGATTAATATGCTATATTTCTTTTCAAAGTGGAATCGACATATGCAATCCAGGCTCAAAAAACTACCGTGGCTAAATAATAATCCAGAACAATATATAATAAATACAAATCACAGAGTTATATGTCACAAAATATACACAGCGGAATATAATTAAATACAAGCTGATCATAACGAATAGGTACATAAATTTGATTACAAAACCGTGGTCATCATGAATCATAGAATATACAAGTACAATATACCATAGGTACAAATGTGTACAATAAATAAGTCTAAACTCCATATAAGATACAATACTATTCGAGTATGCATATATATACAAGATGAAAGTAGAATGAACGATAACTAGACAACTAGAGTGAAATCCTCTCTAGAACTATCAAACTGGAGTATCTGAAATATCTTGGTCTAACCCAAATATTATAAGATAATAAATGGGTCAGTCTGGACTATGATAAATTGGTTAAGCAAGATAAACAGTGGATGTAGTGATATAAGTCACAAATATAAACACAAAGCCGGGAATTGGCTAACAACAAGAATGCTTTAATAAACTCCAAGTGTGTAATCACCAAATATCAAAACCCAAAATAGCTTCTAAAAGAAAATTCCCTAAAGTCATTTGGTTATAACACAAATAGCATCGAATCTAGAAATCATAATGGAAATCCAAAAACTTAGATAAAAGGGAAAATGGGCCAAAACTCCAAGATTGGTGAATAAATTCACCTACATGCATGTAACTTCAAGATAGACATATAAGTCTATAAACATCAAGATAGGAACAAGTTCTATAAACATCAAGATAAGAACAAGTCCAATAAAGATCAAGATAGGTCTAAGATAGGAACAAATTCTATAAACTCCGTAGGCGAGTCATAAACTCGTCGATAAGTGTTGTATACGTCCGAATAGTAACCAAAAAATAACAACCGTGTGTCCCATACCACAAGGGTTTATTTAGACATTTACTATAAGTTAGTAAACTCCACTCATGTGTATAAATGTCTTAATCGAACAAGTCCGAGAGTTAATAGAAAAAATAAACGTGAGCGTTTCATACCACTCATTTTATTAATCCAATTAAATTGATATCTCATTCGATCGATGTCGTGCAATTTTATAAATTAATTTACTTTGAAATCACTCTTGAAAATATTGTTTTATAAACTAGAATATATACTTGTATGTGTATTGGAAAACCCTTGCTAAAATTATATATATATATATATATATCTGTGTGTGTGTGTAATTTATACCATTGTTCCAAATCAACTTTATAGCCATTATTATCATAAATAAATGTATTTATATATATATATAAATATTACAAATATCTTTTATAAAAAATATATTCATACTTAAAAATGATTTGAGAAAACAGTTGGGACTGAAAAATCATTCTTTTTTAAAACTCTAGTTGAAAATGTGCGATGGATATTATGTGTTGAGTCATGGACCCATAAAGCAATTCCCTGGTATAATAAACTCCATGATGAATTGACAAATTCTTAAATTAAAATTTGGAAATAGCATTGAAATCGACATAGAAAACAATAGCAAAATCAAGCAAATAGGTTCAAGCGATCACATAGCCGAACGGAGGAGAAAACGGGGGAAAATGGAGCCCGAAATGGCATTACCTAGGTCTCAACCCAGGTCATGACCAGTCCATGGATCATGATGCACCAGTTGGCATGCCTGGGCCGAGCCCTAGGCGATGCTAGCGGTGCTTTGGTTGCCCGTTTATGGTGTTTTCTTCTTTGAATTGAACCTGGAAATCTACTAGACCTAATAAGCTAATAAGTGAGCATCAAAACAGCTACGATGGAATGAAATTCATGATCACATAAAGTGGGTTTTTATCAAACAGAAAATCAAGTTTCATATGACAAGAAAATCAACACAAAATTGAGATCAATTCAACATCATATTCATCCATAACGACAACAGTGATAAGCATTCGTCTATAGGCTAGAAGTGTGAGATTAACTCACCTAATTTTAACTTTAGTAGGTAGCAAAAGACTCAAATTCTCTTAGGCTAGCTTCTTAGACAACTACCTAGGTTAATTTTAGAATTTGCAAGAAAAAAGAAGTATAACCCTAAGCAATTAATACACGAAATAAACATACTTGAAGATGAAGGAGATTAGCTTCTTTCGATTTCTACAATTATAGATCAAAACCCCTTTGATTTGCTTTTGAATTTGAGGGAAATTGGTTCTAGTGTTTAGGAATAAGGAGGACTTTTATTTTTAGATTTTTAGAGTATGGCTAAAAATGAGAAATTAATGAAGTAAACAAGGGTATGTGGATTATTATTCACCCTCTACATGGGCCTAATGGGTATCCTATGACCAAATAAGAAAATGTTTACTAATTGCTATTGTTTTCTCTCATATAATAATAATTAATACTTAACTATGTTTGCAGAAGCATAAATTATTTTTCCTTAAATTTTACCAAAGCTCCAATATATCAAAAATTCCTATTTTTATTAATATTGAGATATTTTGTAAAACTAAATATAAATTTTAAAATTAAATGTTATTCTCATTATTGTTAATAAAATGAACTATTAATTATAATAAAAATCTCATCTTAAACAATTAATCACAATATTACGATTTAATTAAATTTAAAACATTTGTTGTAATAATTTGAAATAGAAATTATTTATCATAAATCTTCTTTATAAGAAATAAGTGAACAAACCTTGCAAAATTCATACTTTAAATTACAAAATTATTTCCATATATTTTATTCATTCGTTTTATCAAAATTACTCTTATATTATTATTTATAAAAACAAAACTATACAATTTTTTGTTTCTACAAATTCTCAATTCATCCATCATTACTTGGAAATCCTTTTTGAAATATCCTTATTTATTTCAATCCCAATCCTTTTCAAATCTAGAAATAAGTACAATCATGAATATAGATTCCTCAAATTTATCACTAAAAATTAGTTATGATTAATTAAATCATATTTTAGTTTTAATTCCAGGTAATCTCGTCAAGGGTTGTTGCAACATTTATGAGGATAGGCTATTATAACTGTCTAGGCTGATGATAAGTTAGCTTATCCCTGACTGATGTATGTATATCGAAGTGTTCTTTTTGGTAAATGCCTTTCGAGTTATTATATATTATCATTCCACATGTGAATTTCTAATATTGTATTCTTCTTTCTTGTTCTGTTTTCTTTTTCCTTTTCTTTTACCCAAACGTTCTGTATTCCTGGCGTTTAGGTGCTCGGCACGTGAATATCATGGACGTACTATTATATGATAGTTTCTTTGATTTCCCATGATTGCAATATTGTTAGGTATAGATGTGTGATTTTTGCCTTTGCTGCACATTTTAGTATTTCGAGGACGAAGTTCTTTAAAGGGGGAAAATGTAGCGACCCGAAATTTTTGAACGTATTATTATTAAATATCGGAATTATATAAATATTTGAATCTTGGATTTAATGTAAATAAAATTGATTTTGAAAGATTATTTAAATTCTTTTTAAATAGTAAATGTTTATTGTAAAATTTAATTTGCAATTAAAGTGATTAAACTTGTTTTAATAATTTATTTTGTTAATAATGAGTAAAATTATCATTTGGGGGCTCTGTCTTGGATTTTGACGAAACTAGTAGCATTAGATTTGGAATAATGAATTGTTGTACGCCGATGAGTTTCATGGCGATCAGACGTTCTGTGTGGTCATGCGTGCTCAAAATGCGTAGCATTTAAATTAAAAGAATAAAATATATTATTATTTTCCTACAAATACATTTAAATCTTTAACCTAAACTATAACTTTCCCTCTTTCTCTTCTTTATTAATTTTGCCTATGAGAATGAGTAGCCACCACCCATTCACTTCCTTTAACCAACTAAATCGAGAGATAAATAATTTACAGACTCGAGCAATTTTGGATTCATCGGCTTCGTATAGTCGAGAGCTCCATTTATCTATGCTTATTTTTGGGTGTGATAAGGTTCGGTGATATTCGACTTTGGTCAGTGGAGCTAGAGCTAGCAACTGCTATCAATTGAAGAGGAGATAAGTCATGGCATCAATGGCATTAGGCTTAGGGAATAAAGCGAGTCGGTGGCAGTGAAATCAGGTGGTGCAATACAATGTGGGGTGGCATGAAAATTGCTTTGTTGTTTTTTGTGCTTCGACTGCAAGTTGCAGATGGTGGCCGGAGGTCGGTTCAAGGGTAGTGGCAAAACTCGGGGTCGCATGAGGAGTTGATCAGCATGTGTCGGAGGTGCTCCTGTGCTTGGTGGCAAAAAGCGATGTTGTTGGCATTAGATTCGAGTTTGAGAAGAGGAGTGCAGCGTCGAAGTCCTTTCGTCGGACAGAGGATCAGAGTTCCATACCGTTGGAAGTGATGCATGGCTGGTTGGGTAATTTATGCTTCCACATCAATTTAGGTGGAGAGAAGAAAGGTTTGAGAGTAAGTTAAGTCATTATTAAATTAATTAACATTGAATAATTAAATTTGTTAATCTGATTTCTTATTTAACTCATAACTTTTGCATATGAGATCTAATCGAGGCATCATTTTTGCTGTTGCGCTCACATTTGGATTATATATGTTGGGGATTGATTTGGGGTTTGGGTAGGTTTACTAAACAATTATGTATGTATTGTTGTGTGTATAATTGTATTAAAATATAAATTTTACAACGAACAATAAAGTTATTACTTTTGGACCCCGTCTTATTTTGTAAAATAAGTGACAACATTGCTATGTAGTATAATTTCCCATGTAACCATCTATAACATGTATCATGGCCTAGGCTACTTGTTCACATGTTTGATATTGCTATTTGGTTAAGTTGGAAATAATGTTATGAATGTTGGAAATAATATAGTCGTATTAAATGTGCTTTGAAGTTCCTGATATTCGACATACGTTAAATTGGATAAACTGTCATATATTACGGAAATATATATGTATATATTTGGTTACACATGTTTTGGTGTGTTTGACGTAGAGGAATTGGTTTGGACATTTTTGGAAATTGGAATTAGAAGTTGTAAATGTAAGAAGCAAAAAGGTCAATATGGATGTACTTTGAAATCGCTGTAATCGGCGATTTTAAAGTCAATTTTGGAAGATATCCTATGTCTTCATCATACTTTTAATAAGTACCGTGAATGTATTTATTATCGGAAAATATCAAGGTTTAAATATATTACTAATAATCAATATGGATTTTAAAGTAATGTTTTTAAATTCCAAAACGGGTTTCTATTGTTTTTAAATAAATGTTTCAAAATATAATATAAGTATTTTAAAAGTATATTTTTAGTATATGTAGTTTTAGAAATTGTTAAAGATTTTATTCAAGAAATAAATGGCTTTTATACTGTAATATCTTTTCAAGCTTTTTAAAGTATTTTATTAAATATCTTAGTTTTATAAATAAATTAGTGTGTGTCTTTTCAAAGGTATTTTAGTAAATTTAGAAGTTTGAAAAGGAATTTTAGTACTTGGAAAAGATTATAAAAAGTTTTTAGATTATAAAATTACGTTTTAATGGATCGTTTTATTAAATTGACTAAAAGGGTATATAACCTTGTTTAATAAGTGAAGATGTACCTAGAGCTTTAAATGAATGTTTCAAAGTCAATGGCACGTATAAAAGTTATTTTGTGTTTATAATAACAATGTTTGCGCAATATTTGTTTTAACACATTTAAATATACTCTGGAAGGTAATTAGATCTTTAAAATGAGGTTTTAATAATAATGGTTAAATGAAGTGGTTTGGGTTTATCGTAAACAAGTTTGGTAACATTTGTTTTTAAACCCTTGAATAATATTTATAAGTGGTAAAATATTGTTAAATGTTTTTGAGAATACTTAGATCTTTAATAACGGAATTGGTTTTGGGTTCTTATGAAAATATGTTAATAACATCCATCTTTAACCCATCTTGATTATACCCATTGATGTAAATCGATCTTTGAAAAGAATGTTCTAAAGATTATTATAAGTGAAATGGTTTTGGGTTGGTAGGGACAATGTTTGAGTAGTCTTAAGCCCTAAGAAATTGATTTGGGAATATACTTATATGATTGAGATAAGTATATGAATACTTTTAAGAAGTATTGAAACGTGTAGAAATGAAAATAGAAGTTTTAATTAAATAGTGAAGTTTAATTAATAAAGTGGAGTTTCATTTATAAAGAGTAAAGTGAGTTTTACTAATAAATGAAGTTTTTAATTAATAAAGGAAGATTAACAAAAAAAGGAGATTAAAAGTGGTTTATGTGACTTGATCGTGTTTATGTGTTTGAGTCATGCTTTGTGTGTTACTTGTTTATAGATAGTATATGGGACTTAGTTTCATGCACGTGAACATTCTCATTGTTATTGGAATTGACCAAATATAAATTTGAAAATATTTAGAAGAAACACGGAAATTATACGATATAGTTTTCTTCGGTGATGCTATACTATACATATAAATTCATTTTGCTCTTTTAGGAAACATGATAAGGAAATCCATCCGCTTAAATGGTTAGGAGGTGATCTCAGCTCTTATGTATTATTTGTTAATTTCCCACAGAACCGCGTTTGAGTTAATCGAAAGTCCATCAATTGGGTTTAGAGCACCCGATAAGCGGGGGAGTGTACTTATATGAGATCATTTGAAACCGTAACCACTCTAAAACCATATATGTGTTTTGTAATTTGGAAGAGGTTCGTGATTGGTTCGAGATGTTGGAATCTATACGGATATTTGAGATCTATTTGCGACGCTCGAACACGTGTAAGTGTTTGTGATCTATTAAGAATGTGGAGATCCATGTGTGATTCAGATATTTGTTGAGATAATGGAATCCTTATGCGATTTTGAGATTTGTTGAGGAATCCATGTGTGATTCCGAGATCTGTTGAGATATGGGAATCCATACGTGGTTTCAAAATCTATTCAAGTTGAGGAATTGTGTGTTGAGATTGTATGAGTCATGACTAGTGTATGGGGATGCTTAACGTGGCTTCACCATCGGTAATGACAGCAACCAAAGATAGGAGACATAACCTATAAGGTTTAGCTAACTTAAAGGGTGCAGGCACTCCATTCTAGCGATACCTACAGATATGCATGCAGGTGTGATGTGACCCGGTGCCACATGTTCGAGCATGGAACAGTTATGTTTTTCCTATAGTAAATATTTTATCTAGTGATATACGATGCTCGAAGAAATATATCTGATCCTTATGTAAGGGGACCATTCTCGAAATACCGAGGGCACCTCAATGGAAACCTACACAATTAGCGAAAGTGCCTTAGTGGTTGTGATTGTATACCTATTATTGTTGTAATGTACACTCAAATGCATTATAGCTACATGATTATTTAAATTTCACTCCTTAGACATTATTATATTATTGTTAGATTTATACTAGAAATAGTTTGGTTGTCGTAAGGTAAAAGCCCGTCCGTGATTATTGGCAGCGTGGTCTTACGAGATACTTTACATTTGACGGGTTTTATAAATATAGCAGTTTATAAAATTTGAGTTTCTCACGTTGGTTTACCAGATGATCCAAGTGATATTCTCTCATAATGCTTAGGTCAGCTCGAGTATGTTTTCAGATTTAGTTGTGGCTCATTGGAGCTCTTGGAGAGGAGTTGGATGATTTCCTACCATACTTATTTTCCACTGCATCACTAGATTTTTATCTATCAGCATTTGTGAGGACAGGCTATTATAACTGCCCAAGCTGATGATATGTTAGTTTATCTTTGGTTGATAAATATATGTCAAAGTTTTCTTTTTGGTAAAGGCCATCTGAGATATTGTATATTATCGTTTTGCATGTGAGATTCTGATATTGTGTTCTTCATTCTTGTACTGTTTTCTTTTTCCTTTTCTTTTTCTTTTTCTTTTTCTTTTAACCTAATATTCTGTCTTCTCGATGCTTAGGTGCTCGACAAATGAATACTATGGATGTACTGGTATTGACATTTAGGGGTCGAAAAGGCCGACCATTGATGTGGTATCAAAGCTGAAGTATAAGCGAGAACCTTGGCTTTGGTAGGTATAACTCATTACGAGATAGGGTGATGGAACGCCTTATTATAAGTTGAGTATAGTCTATATACGAGAGTGCGTATTTGTTTGTGCTATAAGAAATGTTTTGTATTATGTTGATTGGTCTATCAGTGGCTTATGGATTCTGGTCAATACGAGTTGCTATAGTTATTCATAGTGATCTCTAAACACTTGAACAAGGCAAACCGATACAGTATTGTTTTTTAATTGGTAAATGAAGTAATTTTACCTTGAGTTATTGTTTGCAACTAAATTGCTCACAAACACCAAATAATAGATTTGTGTAGAGAAGCAAATGAAGAAAGTAAAATTAAATCGAGGAATAGAATAACTAATAAGAAAATCCCAGCAATAATCAAGAACATAGGAATTTATAGGGGTTCATCGTTATATGCCTATGTCCACTTTGAAGAATATCTTTATTAATTTACTAATAGTTTGATTACAGTAGTGAAAAGTAAGGAAAAGCTTGATTACAATGCAGACTCAAGTAACCGACAACTTAAAGATCCCATAAAGTGAACCGTGGGCCCTGTATTTATAGGGAGAGATGATGAGATATTTTGCTAAGATTTCGGTAGAAGGCTCTCTAGGTCCAAAGGGGCCCACTATATCGATCGCGAAGCTAATTCGATAATTAAGAACGATCAGCCTAATGTTAGCCAATCATTTTTCTTGTCTTCAATCTTGGTGCGATCATTTTTAAGTTGTCCCATTGTCCTCTTAATACCGCTTATAAAATATGGAATCATTCCGATATGCAACTTGAAAGATATGGATCGGTCTTGGTTGAAATTGGATTATGCATAGGGAGATACTGATCGTTTTTAGGACTTGGCCAAAATGATCCGCTAACAACGATTGGCTTATAATGATCGACTAAATCTTAAATGTAGCTTCAGGACTTGCGATCGTTTTTGTGAGCCTCAATCTTCATCTTGTTGATGTCCTAGAAGTTTCAAATGAATTAGCCTTGTGGATCTCGAGATATCGAGTGTTCTTTAATGCCTTGAACTGTTTTATGGATCGTTCTTAGTCGATCCATGCAAGTCCCTCCTTCGTCCGTAACTCGAGCATATGCACTCCAACAGACTCCAAATTTGAAATATAACTTCACGAGGCCATGCTAGTTACTCCATGCTGACTGCACCATGATTGGGTCCCAGTCCAAATCTGCCCTACCATCGTCTATAATACTGTATGTAATTAATTCTCAAGGCTGTTGTGCATTCGTTTTTAGCCAAGTCAATGTTATCACGGCCTTGCCAAAAGGCGGGATTACATTTTCTCCCCAAAGTACGTCTTGTAATATAGATGACATGCTTTGAATCATCATAAGCTTGAACTATTTTGAAAGAGAACCATCTGGTTCATCAAAAGGCCGATGTCCTTCTGTCAGGTTGCTTTCTTGTCGAAGGTCGTAGTTTCCTTATTCGTCGTGACGATTGCTCGATTTCTAATAGTATAAACATGGACCACAACTTGTTAACAATCATCTTGTTTTTATCCGAGCAATTTCCAAGCTTCCGAAACTTAGCTTTAGTTTTCCTCTAGTAGACTCCAGGTGACTATTCAAATTTTTTGACCATATGTTCTTATATAATCCATAATCCTCTCTTGCTTAGAAAACATATTTCAAAACTCTCATGATTATGAAAAAAATTGACATATGCTAAGTTATGGAATATCGACATAAGACTTGGAAATGGATCGATCGGCATAAGGCTTGGAGATGGATCGATCAACATAATCTTTGGGCATGGGACGATCGACTAAATCTTTTAGATCAAAAATGATTAGCTAAGTCTCTTTCTTATATAAGCCTTGACACTTAGGCATTTCCTTTCACATCATTTCTATATATTTGCACTGAAGTAAAGAAGAGACGAGTCTCTTTGCCTTCTTTCTGCCGATCCTAACAACAATCACCACAAAGTCATCATCCTCCTTCAGATTTGGCTTCGAATTGACTTTGAATCCTCCTTTTTTATATTTCAAACTTAGGTAGAACGAATCTTACATTTGCTTCATAATTTTGAAAACAAAGCTTTGAACCTATGATAGCCAATTTTTTTAATTGATCCCTTTTTTCTTTCTCTACTCTTACGATCATATGCAATGGAGGTGAAGTAGCTCACCTTGATGAGAGACGGTTGAAATGCTATCATAGCCGATCATTTGCTGTGGGAGATGAGGTAGCTGATATAAAGGAGTTGTACGATCGATCATACATGATCGTCATTCTTGGATGGTCAGTGAAGCTCTGGGTCATTGGAGCTCAAAAATTACCTGCAAATTATCGGTTATACCCTGGATTTGGATGTTCATAAGAAAGATCGGTGGGAGAAGGTTCGTGGTGAACGATTGACTAATGCTGTCTTAAGGAAACGATCTACCTAAATTGACATATATGTTCGATCGGCTTAGTTTACAAATGGACCTTTCTTTTTATAAAATGGAACTTTGATGAGTAATCTTGAACTAAACGACGAGCTTTGTCCTTTCATACTTGAACAAACATTAGAACTTGTATGTGACTTGCATATGATGTAAACTGCATATTTGGTAACAAACCACTTTAGAACTATGACATGAACCAATGCCTTTAATAATCATCTCGAAGCTCATCAAAAACTTAGACAAGAAACCAAACTTTTGATGGCTGACGATCAACCGTGAAACTCGTGCTTCATCGTTTTCTCAATGACACATAGAATTAGTTGAGACGGTCAAGAATGACAGTCTCTGGTTAAGCTTCTAAGTCTCGTTGTCTTTTCTGCCTTTAGTTTTTCATAACTTATTACTGTATTGAATAGCACCTTATCGCACCACACTAGCACTCACTATGCAATGGGGGGTATATGTTACTTTATCTAACCATGATTTTTACTAAGTTTAATAGCAATGGGATCTAGATGTTTCGGGCGTTCTGCGACTATGCTGGCAAGATCATTTTCCCAAAGGAATAATTCTAACTTAGAATCAAGTTCAGAAATTGAGTCCGATAGTCCACCATTCAGTCACCATTCGAAACAACCAGAAAGTATGGGTCCTGAATTTGATCTTTCTGAAGTCGTTCCTGTCTTTCTGCCGAAGTTTATCGATCCTACTCTCGATGCTCTAGAGGACGCAGTCATTCTTGAAACTCCTTCTAGTTCGGTAACTTTAAAAATTAAAGAAGATGCTCTCCAAAGAATTTTCATAAGGCATGAAATCCCCTACAATGACTTGTTGGTTCCATCGCAAATTGACAGGGCTCACAGACCCCCTGAAGGGTATACAGCGTGCAAGAAGTTTATGCATTGGGCAGGATGCATCTCGCCTTTCAACTCGTACATCCAGGAGATTCTAAATTATTTAAGGATAGCTCCAGCACAACTCCATCTAAATGGTTATGCTCTCCTTAATTGTACTTATATGGTATTTATGGAGTTCCTACACGTCCTTTCACCATCGAAGATATTTGATTTATTTTACTTTCAAGTGACAAAAAGGGAGTCTTTCATTTACTATTCTTGAGTTGGCAAAGAGATGCCAGATTCTGACCGGCACGTGGGACTAATTAAGCACCTTCAAGAGTGAATGGTATTTTGTTCGCCGCCCGCCCAGCTTCACTAGCCAATGGATGGAAAGATGTAAGTGTCACCCATTTTTTTCGTGATAGCATAGAAAAATAATATCTAGGTTGCCTTCTTGACAATGTTACTCCTTTTCAGGTGTTGTTACTCGTCCTAGTGGCGATGTCTACGAAGGGACAGTCTCGATTCTGAAGAGTGCTACACTTGAGGATGGGAATTTCGAATATTTGCTTAGGGACGAACGTTTCATCGCTTTTGGTTTGATAGAGAAGGGCCTCGGTGTGGGACTAACTAAAATTTCCCAGACAGTAGGGATAAGACCATGGGTTATAATTTGTCAAAGGGATAATCGACCCGACCCCGTGGTATCCCTAGTCATAAGTGTCAAAATTTGTTGATTTTGACGCTTGGAGACTCTACAACGATGTACCGGGTCATAATGGCGGCAACTCTTATCCTAGGGTCAATATCAGATCTTCGCAAGTCCTACAACCCCCGGTTGCTGATAAGAGAAAAAAGAAAACATTTGTACATAAGCTGCTAAGAAGTCGCCTCTCTGAACAATCCAAGTCGTCGATGGTTCCTAAAGCCGTTCAAGATGAATCTTCCTCCAAACCGTCATAGCATTTGAGTTTACCACTTGGTTCTCTATCTGGTCTACCAATTACACCCGATTTCGATGCTTTCCATTTTACCAATGTGAGCATTGAAGGGTCGGAGTTTCCCACTCTAGGATAAACATAGATCGAGATCGGGATCTCCATCTCCTAAAGGTCTCGAAGGACTAGCTGATCATAGGGACCTGCCTTTCGATCCCTTTAGCGGCCCTTGTACCATTCTAGTGCCTCCCCTACCTTTAGTTCCATCTCATTCTCAATGGTCAAGTGATCATCGCCGTTATGGTGAGCACACTACTTCCAATAAGCATGGTAAAGAAAGCACCGAAGTCGAAGCTATCATTGGAGACTCTACGATCGATCCAAACACTCGCATGGCATAGCTTCATGAAGAGTTCTCGAATTTATGCTTTGAAGGGTTTTATTTTCCTCCAAACTTAAAGAGGGTTTCAGACCATGTTCAAAAGATGACCATTGATTGTGTTACTGACATTCATATGCAATATTAGGAATGGATGAAGGTAGTAGAAAAAATATCGAAAGTTTCCTTCGGACTCGTGGTGGATATCGAAAGGCTAAAACATCAAGAGGCTCAGGACAAAAGAATCATTGACACTTTGACAAATGAGCTGGAAGCCTCTAGAACCTCCTTTTCAGAAGCCAAAGGAAAAGCTAACACTGCTACGAAATCCATAGAAGAGATGAAATCCAACCATCTCGATTTGGTCCAAGTGTTGAATCATCCGAACCAAAATATAGCGCTTGAGCGGGATACAGCTCGGAATAATGAATCTGCGACCTTGAAGGAAATAGTCGACCTCAATGCCAAGCTTGAATACGTAAATAAAGAAAAAGATGATGCTTAGAAGATTGCCTAAGATGCTTGCGACGAGTTAGTACACGTCAAACTTAAGAAAGACACGGCTATTGAAAAGGGCAAAAATGTCGATGAGATCATTCAAAGTGAAACAGAAGCTACCAAGGACAAAGTTAGGGAAGATATAATGAATGACCTTGACCCGCTTCTCGTTCTCTACAGTGTCAATCTTCTCAAATACAGGAATTTGACATGGCTTGTAAAGACTATCCCTACCAGCTCTGTCGTGCTTGGAATTTCTAATCGCGAAAGAGAAAAAACTTCCTAACTTAGAGGACATCAATTTATCTAAACTTGAAAATGAAATGCTATTGGATGACGAACCCAAAACATTGCATGATATTCAGCTCTCACTCCAGAAAGAATCCACAGTTGCTTCCTTACAAGAAGTAGGTGAGGGATCTGGGTCAGCGCAATCGGGTATTACAGCTAAATTGCCTTCGGCATCCCAAGTCATGTCTAGCTCTGCAGCAAGCTCCTTGAACATTCCTGAGTATGATCCAAATAAGCCACAACTATCTCCAGTTCCTGAGCGTAGTTCTAAGGATGCTTCGGCTCAACTTGGGAGTCATACCGAAGAAGGTATTCAATCGACTTTTCCCATCTTCCACAAAGTTAAAGTGTTATCCATTGATATTTCTAATCTTTTCACCTATTTTTTCTCAGCTTTGAATCTATCAACCATCGCTCCTCTCCCATCACAAGAGCCTTTGTTAGAATTGCAAACGGCCGTGGCAGAATCTGTTAAAGTTACAACTTCGGACACCACTCAAAGCGCTTAAGAAGACGTCTTTGTTATTGACAACCAATTCATGGAGGCATTATTCAAAGAGGGAAGCAATCTGCGCCATAAAATTTCTTTTGACAAAGATGTCATGATCATAGGTTCTTTCGACCCCACGGGGGAGCTAAACTTAAAAGAGCATATTGAAAAATAAGAACCGTTGAAAAAGAAGGTGAAAATTGAGCCTGCTGAGTCTAGTTCCGATGAACCGTTTCTTGTCCTGCTCCAGATGATCCCTCATAGTGGGACAATTCCCCAGGATGACATTCCCCTTGCTTTCGATGATGAAGGGGCCTCTATCCTTCCTACCTCCAAAGATGATACCATGCCTCAATTCACATAAATAAGGATACTACTTTGAAGAAAAGCCGAGGTGGCAAAGGGTCGAAGAGAGGGTCGAGCGGTAGTTCAGAAGGAGCCACTCCAAAGAAGCAAAGGAAAGACTGAAAGTCCAAGAAATAATATTCGAACATGTAAATAACTTAGATAATCAATTCTCCTTTTCATTGGTTGTATTTTTTTGGGCATGGTATTCCACTTTTGTCTTACATTTTGGATAGACTTGTGTGATGTACAACTAGTTTAGCGTAAATATGAATTCTTTTGTTCTTGTGTATGATTCCTGCGTTTACTTGTTCAAATTTATAATCTATTACATTTCTCATTTTGCACATTGTATGGGACACCAAATTAATTTATCCATCCCAAGGTCTCTCTAAGGTCATGGCCTCAGGTCGTATCAAACACTAGGTTCGGGCTTTAGTGTTACGCCGTTGATTTCAGTGGTTTTTTGAATGACTGTGCTTCTGCCCCTAGCATTGATCTGGTGAGGTCAGAAGTCAGACGGTTGAATTCCATCCTTGGTGAGTTTATACTCCTCATGTAGGTTTCAGGCTAGAGTTTATGGAATAGAGACCGGACTGAATCCACTCATCTATTCGTTCATGATCATATCCACACTCTAGGGATAAGGTTCAGTTGACAGGTGGTCGATTCAAACCCAATTTATGTTTATACTCTTGTCCACACTTTAGCGACATAGAATTATCTCACGGGCAGTCGGTTTCCACACGATTTAAGCTTATACTCTAGTCCACACACTGGGGATTTAGAGTTGATGGGCAGTCAGTCTACACCTGATTTATGTTTATACTCTAGTCCGCACTCTGGGGACTTAGAGTTATTTTATGGGCAATCGGTTTCCACTCGGTTTAAATTTACACTCTAGTCCGCACTTTAGGGACTTAGAGTTATTTTATGGGCATTCGATCTCCACCAGATTTATGTTTATACTCCACTCCATACTCTGAGGGCTTACAGTCATTTTGTGGGAAGTCGGTTTCCACCCGGTTTAAGTTTATACTCTAATTGCACTCTGGTGACTTTGAGTTGTTTTACGGGTAGTCAGTCTCCACCTGATTTATTTTTGTACTCCAGTCCGCACTCTAGGGACCTAGAGTTATTTTTGGAGAGCAGTCAGGTTGCACTATTTCTTGATTGATTAATTTTTCCTCCCGGAATTTGAGGGTTTGATTTATCAAGCGAAGGTCAAATCTCAATTGCTTTGATTTTTATTTCAGTTCCATAGTCCAGGTAGGAATTATTAAACGAACAAGTTGACTAAGCTCATCTTATTTGATCCGGCGAGAGTTAGCACGATTAACCGATTCCAAACTCTAGTAGCCTGTTCATACACATTGATATCAGTTAGTTTCACTATATAATTAGCAAATAATGTTATAGCAAACATAAGTTTAACATCCCTCTACTTGGAGGCCTAAAACTAACGGCTACGGATGTTGCAGTCATCCATAGTTATTAATCCTCAACGATCAAATACGGTGGTGTTAGATACATTGATACACAGATTGCAAGAATACATAAAAATTTTAACAAATTGAAAATACATTCCCACATTCCATTCAAAACATTTCATGTTCATTACATAATCCCACACCGTTAACCTCATTCAGAAAAATATAATTATTACACATACGCCAAGAGCGACATGTGAAGATGCCCCCTTGGTTGATCAGAGTATATAATAAGGCTAATAAGTCTATCTTTACATCCAAAATACACAGCGGAAAAGGATAACTCTAAAAACTAACTGCATCATGCACGCCTCAAGAAGCCTTATTCGTCTAAAATGAGAACTTGGAAACCCTAAACCTCAAACTACTCAAAATGAATTGAGTGCCCGAGAGTTTAAGGGGAAAACAAAAATTTCGAGTCAGACTAAAGCCTGGTATGGATGATAATCTAACATCTCAATCCATTTAGATATCTAGTGAGACCACGCCGCTTAGTGGAGCAGTTTTTTCCCTCACTAGTATCCCAAAACCTTTTCAAAATCATATGCTATGCTCCTACATCCACAAGGGTTTAAACATAACATATAAAAAAATTATGAGGATATGCATATATATATAAATCTTGGATTTCCCATCCCCGGTTTAATTGACCCCCAGTCTTGATTATAGTTTCTATGGTCACTATTAACCTATTAGTTTTCATGGGTTTACTAATAACCCTTTTATAATTTATGGACACCATGTCCTATTTCATAATTTCCATGGGATAACTAAGAACTGATAGGCCACTGCCAATTTACTTAATTAATTCATGGGTTCCTCTGAACGTATTGGCCATTCTAATAACTCATCATTTATCCAAGTTTTCATAGGTCGACTAGGAACCTATGGATTACTCCAGTAACTTCCTTCTTAGCCTAATTTTCATGGGTTGACTAGGAACCTTTGGACTGATGTCAATACTTAATTCGGATATAATTTTCATGGGTTCACTATAAACCATTTGGTCCCTACCAACCATCCTTAATGCATAGTTTTCATCGGCTTACTATTAACATGTTGGTTATTCCCAATAACTTTCTAATCATAGTTTTCATGGGTTTACTACGAACTTATCTCCCGGACAACTTCAAGGTTTAGGCATCCTATATTTTGGTCTCCCCTACTCCCCAGATGCAATTACACTCATTTAAAATTTTAATCCACTTATATTCACTACTGCGTTAACCTATTGGTTCTTCTACCCCTTTATTCCCAAAATGCAATTATGGGTCCTTTATCATGTGAATATATTAATATTTGAAGAAGCAAACATTACAACTTACAATACCACTCTTGGGAGTTTAAAGTCCTTGAAATAATTTTCATATAAAACATAGTTCATCCCTTGAACCTATATTTTTATCAAGGTAATATTTCTTCAAATTTACATACTTAAAATCATTTCAAAACTCCTTTATTTAGCCATGGGTTTTTCCTTTAAAAACGAGTTTAGGTTTAAAAAGCCTTTCGACACCTTCAAAGCCATGCTTTCGACTTCATTAGACAGCCTCCTTTAAAAGCATTAAATTCTATCTTTAAAACATTAGGCTCTTTTCTTTCGAATACTTTAAAACATCTCTTTCGCAACCTTTCGACCTTGTTAAAATATTGTCATACAAGTAAAGAAGCATAAATACGAAACCATTCAAAAATTCCCCTTTCGAAACCATTGAAGGTTACCCTTCAAAACTTACCTTTCGAAATCATTGTAGGTTACCCTTCGAAACCAATACTTTTCGAAGCCATTGGGTTTATATTTAAAATAACATTTTTGGGTCAAAGTTAACATAAGCGAAAGCATCTCTTTCGAAACCACTCTTCATTTTATTAAAGTATTGGGGAAAACTTGATGGTGTCGAAACCATCCTTTTAAAAGCACTAAAATATCCCGGTAAAATATTTGAAGATTGGCTTCGAAACCCCTTCCGAAACCTTTGCCTTCAAAACCCCTAGCACCTTTCGAAAGAAGTAGGAAGTGGCTTAGATTTATAAAAAACCGTACCTTTCAACATCATTGATGTTCTCAATACCATCGAAAGGCATCAAATCATAGAATAGTTTCGACTTGGTCGAAACTTCCCCTTCCGAAAGCTTCAATTAAAGATTAAGCAACTCCTTCAGAAGCTACTATTTTAAAGAAAGGCGGCAGCTCTCCTTTGAAAGCTTCTTTAGAAATACCCTTTCAAAACCATTGGTTTCGATGACTTCGAAACCTTTTTATAAACAGGCAAGGGCTTTTCTTTTAAAACAAAACAAAGAAACCAACCCCTACGGAAGCCACATTTCGCCACCCTACCTTCCACCTTTCTCCAATCCATTACGTACCATCTAAATGATA
This sequence comes from Allium cepa, assembly GCA_030765085.1. Classification (NCBI taxonomy): domain Eukaryota; kingdom Viridiplantae; phylum Streptophyta; class Magnoliopsida; order Asparagales; family Amaryllidaceae; genus Allium; species Allium cepa. The sequence continues at coordinate 518,238,773 of CM060938.1, forward strand.
CCGTATGTATTGTTTTACTGGTTTCGACCTAGAAGGTTTCGACTAGGTTGGAGGGGGAAACTCTGGGCCGAAAAGTCCTTCTAAAGAAGATGGAACCCACTTTTCTGAACTAACGGCTGAATTTACTAAATAAAGTAAACTTTTTATAATTAACTTGCCCATTTCTAAACACATGATTGGTTACATTAGAATTTCAAATTATTTAACTAAACTTTGCCACATTTTCTTAAATCTAAAACTAAACAGCATTTAACAAATAAGCAATTCCTATTAACAAAACAATTAAATCATTTGTCCTCCTTTTAAAATAATTTAATTACCATATTAAATCACTTATTAAAAATCCTCAAAAATTCCAGAAACTAACTTCAATCATGTTATCTAACATATCAAAATTTCAGACCCAAATTCTTAATATATTCCCAAAATAAATTTATAAACCCAAATAATCATATTTTTCTTTGAAAATTCATAACTAATTCTCCACGGCTTAGAAAATCATAAAAATTGAAAACCAACTCCAAAATCATGTTTCTCATAACATATAATTTTTCCATCGCATTTAAAATCATTTAGCCTCGGTATTGCCCTAAAACCGTGCATATCTCCTTTAAAACAATATTGTTTAATCTAAACAAATTATAAATCAAGCATATCATTATCCAAAATATCCGAAAAACAAATTTACCCTTAAATCAGAAATCATATGATTATGAGACCAAAAATAGAGATGTTGTGATTATTATTCACCTTAATTTGGATAAGGAAATCATAGATTGATTGAGATTGATTTCTTCTAACTTGAATCCTAAGCTTTAGATTTGATTTCTCTCTTCCTCCTTCTCTTAATGGCTGGCTTCTATTTTCTTGCTTATATATTTAATTTTTTCTTAAGATAAATGAACGTGTATGACTAAGGGGATAATAGTATAAGGGTGGAGAATGTGGGAGGCAAATGACCCTAATGTCCCTATGTTTAATTAGTTAAAACTTAACCATTTTAAGCTCATTCAATTTAAATAGCACGACCACTACATTAATTAACCATCCTCAATCTCCTTATCAATCTTTATTATTCTAATCAAATCTCTTGATTAATTTTATCAAAAATTAGGGTTGTTATAATAAGCATTGAAGAAGCCCAAAACTTTATTCATTTAATGGAAAGGAATAACATAAACTATCTTATTTCACATTTGGAAAATCAAATGCTAAAATAATTCTGAAAATAAATGCGTTGAAATGTAAAGGAAATAAATCAAGTGAAATAGCGTTGAAGATGTTCATTCTTCCACGCCCTTGGAGTGTGATGCCATCAACAGTCGCTAGCTTGAAAGTTCCCTCTCCAAGCCTCTGCTCAATGACATATGGTCCTTCCCAAATCGGATTCATGTGTGACGTCGTAGGAAAAACCCATTTAATGATGACATCGCTAATTTCAAGGGTTCTCGGGTGAACTTTAGTGTTGTAATACTGGGCAACTCAATGTTGGTGTGCAACTGCCCTCAAATCAGCTTCCTCTTGCTTCGCGTCTATAAAGTCCAAGAGATCTTGATTTTTTTGGGATCATAGTAAGTCACTGATGAGAAGGGACTTCGAGTTCAACAGGAATAACGACCTTAGAACCGTAGGCAAAGGCGAATGGAGTATGGCTAGTTGCGGACTTGTGAGTGGTTTGTAGGCTCAAAGTGCCATAGGGAGTTCATCCACCCACTTGCCTCTAACCTTCTCCAAACGTTTCTTCTAAACTAATTTAACGATTTTATTTATAGCTTCAACCTACTCGCTTGCTTGAGGGTGTGCGACCACTGCAAATCTCTTCTCCATATGATATATTCGACAAAAGTCTTTAAATTCAGCACTGCGAATTGGGTCCCATTATCTTTTACGATATGTGATGATCCATAATTCTGTACCCTTTGAGCAAACAATAAACCACTCATGTCCGACCCAAGTTGTGCAGAAGTATGGATGATCAAGGGCAATAGAGAAAAATAGAAAGAACATAATCTCACATGAATGGAATAACATATATTATTGAACAAATATCTTTACAGCGGAAAACTTTTAAATACATATATTAGAGTCTAACCTAAATTCAGCTTGGACAATTCTAAACATATGTCCTTACAATTGCCGACAAACATCAAACAAAACTAACAAAGCACGGTGCATAATAGAGTACACCCATACATAGATGAATATCTCCAGCTCTCCTTTGGAAATTCCAACCGTCTTTGACCAAACCTGAAACTACTTGGATCTGACCCGAGTATTGAAAATACCCGGATCAGCCTTGATAAACCAGCGTGAGAAAAACTCAATAATAAATGATAGTATCATATATCAGCCTTTGAATAAAATCCTTTATAAAGAAAGAGTATCTCATAAGACCACGCCAACACATAAACACGAACGGGTTTTTACCTTATGATAACTAAAACACCTTTATTTCAAAACATTTGATATTATTTCTAATGACATATCTTTGAAAATATTTGCAAAAAACTTATTAATCTTATCCAAGATGGTTACCCATATAGTATTTCGAGACTATTCATTATGCCAATACTAATAAAACCATAAGTTCTTATTGGAAAATGGATTTCCATACCAATGACTAGGTGAAGGGACTACCTTCCGATGAGTACACCTCTTGAGGGATTTCCCAAGAACCATCACAAAGGATCCTCTACCAACATAAGACTGGTCTATCTCTATAACTAGATAGTACCAAATATATCATCCCCTGGTCGTTACCGACCTTTAAACCAGGCGCCCGAGCATACAAACCACATTAATTTGCATCCTGAACGTCATAGCGGGAAGAAATATATCTAGAAGGGGATGATCATACCTAATTGGGTATTATCCACTTAGCCTTTCCGCATCTAATCCTGTTTCGGTCATTTTCGATTGATGAGGCTTGAGGCAAAGATTACCTTTTCATATAGCACATATCACATCCCTGAATGTCACATTGCCATTTCTGTTGACTACTAATTACCTTCCACAAAAACACTACTCTTAAGCTCGTATGTCTCAAAGAGGGTGTTAAGCTAAGAGAAGTCGCCTTTTCCACGACCATAGATGTACGTTTGTAAAAACCAATGTACGTAATCTTTAGAAATGCAATGTCAGACAAACATCCATACAAGTTGTCTAGAAACAGGACAAACCGAAGGCACTCTCCTGCTACCACTAGTAGCAAGTAGTCCTTGCAACCTGAAAAATCTCCACAACGAGGAGATCACTGGTATAAATAACTATATAATAGGAGCTACCCAGAGCATGTCAACAAGTAGTCCTCACGCTACGAAGATCCACGGTCTTAAATAATCATCATCTTCAGCATTACTTCACATTCGAACGTATACATTGGTTTGAAGTGGTATTCATATAGGAATCACCCAAATCCGACCCTGGTTCCTTCGAAATCCAATTATCGATAAAAAAGATGTTAAGTTCATATATGGATATCAATCATCAATCAATTACTTCATCTTTTATAAAATATCTTTCTTAGATATATTCTTTTAAATTTATTCCATTTTCTTTTCAAGAGTATATGGAATCATTAAGCCTCATTTATCAAATCATTTGGTTTATTTAAAACTTTCTTAAATCCTTGAATAATTCCATATCATTTTCTCTTTAATTAGGAAAACTTTTCCAAATCATTTGTTAAATAGTTATCAAAAGATTTCTTATATTCAAGTTATAACAATAAACTTAGGGAAAATATTCCCAAATCATTTGTTAAATCTTAATAAAAGTTTTCATTCTTAAATTGAAATCATATTCTTGCAAATCGAAGATTTTCATAAAAGAGCACTGCTGCCACTTTAAATATGTTAAAATTCATCTCTAGGGACTAATGGCAAGTAACCCTACATCATGAATATCTTTGTCTTCAACAATCTTTATCTTAGAGTAATTCTAAGCATTTCATTCTTTTTCTTTGGATAATATTTCAGTTTCCCTCACTTAACTCTCGATCCAAATTCCTTAACTTTTAGGTGGGTTAAAAACAATGTTATTTAAGATATCGTTTACGATAAACCCTAAAATCAATCTTAGCAAACATTTTTGAGTAAATAGGATCATAGAAATCATTCTAATTTTACTAAAAATCAATTTCCGTATTCAACAAGTGTTATGGGAGGAATAACGGTGAGATCACCTTTTAAATTCCACGAACAGGACGAGTTACCTTTTCGGATTTTAACAGCAAGTATAAGAAGATTATCTCTATGCAATCCAAGTCGTAATTTATTCATTTTGGAGATTGCTAAAATTTTGAAAAATACTAATCTTCTTCTATTTCGAAAATTTAATGCAATCTATTTATTTTAGAGCATCCGGGCTTTCCTTTCGATCTGTTCCATCCCTCGCATAAGAAAAGAAAACACAGGCCAGGTAAATTCAGGGCACTGGTTGCTTCATCCCTAACCTTAGTTAAAAACCTTGTTTTATCTTTCCAGATATCACAAGTAGGAAATGTACTAATTGTTTTCGCATTACTCAATTTGTTATTATATTCAATCTTTTTGTTTAAGTGGTATAAACAATTCCTCTTACCCATTTATTCAAACTCTAATTAAAAACTTCCAAATCATCTTTAAATGACTCAGTTATTCTTTTAAAATCATTCACAAAATATATAGGAGAGAATTTTCAAGTTTAAAACTATGTTTCAAAGGTTATTAGCATGAATTCATGCAAACCATTGAATCTTCCATCCTATCTCTCTTCCCTCTCACAGCTTCTAAATTTTTGCCATCTCTGCCCGCTTCGACCGCCTCCCCTTACGCTTTCATCGGATCTCTTCCAGGATGGGTCTCTCCCCCTGCTGATCCACCCTCTGATCTCCCCAAATCCTCTAAGTCCCCCTCTCTCCCTGCTAAGTTCAAATCAGCAAGAATTGATCCTCCTTCAACAAGGAGTAGGGCAGGTGTGTCCCATCTCTCTCTCTAGTTTTTCATGATGAAAAAAATTGCTGCTTGGAATATTAAGGGTGCCCATAACTCTGAGAAGCTTGACCATGTTAAATCTATCATCCATGACCATAACATCAAACTGTTTGCCATCCTGGAAACCAAGCTGTCTCTTCCTTTATCCATCAGAGCAGCTAACTACATTAACCCATTATGGGAATACAACCATAACTTGAATGAAGCCTCTTATGGTCGTATCCTTGTTGTTCATGATCCTTCTTATTTCTCCCTCAATCTCATTCTTTCCACCACACAAATGATGCACTTCCATGCTATCTTTCTGCCTTCCCAGCTATCCTTTTATATAACCTTTATATATGCTCACAATGTTGTTGCCTCTAGGCAACCTCTTCTCAACACTCTCCCTTCACTAAGACAAAACACCCATCCTTGGCTTGTTCTTGGGGACTTCAACTGCTGTTTGAACCTCACTGATAAGGTTGGTGGTCTGCCACTGTTGCCTAGGGATATTGCCCCATTAAACATTTCAATTTCTGATGCTGACCTACAACCGGTTGTTAGAAACGGTGTTCCTTATTCTTGGAATAACAGAAGCCGTTCTGGTGCTCGTACTTTCTCCAATATTGACCATACATTTTGCAACGCAGCTGCTTTCTCTAGTTGGCCTTCCCTCTTGTCTTTCATGCCTCACCCTATCTTGTCTGACCATTCCCCCATCATCCTTACCCTTTCTAGTATGGCTAATGGAGGAAAAAGAGCTTTCAAATTTTATAATGCTTGGGTTTCTGACCCTGAGTATAATAATATTATATCATCAACTTGGTCTATTAATGTGTATGGCAATCCAATGTTTGTTCTATGCAGGAAGTTGAAAGCAACTAGGTTAGCTCTCCAGCATTGGGCTCAGAAAAAGTATGGGGATGGAACTCAACAAATCAATAACATCAAAACTCAGCTGAAGCTTGCTCAAGATATGCTTAATGAAGATCCCACCAACCGTATCCTTGCTAATAATGAATCCAATCTTTTTCTTCAGCTCAATGAAGCTCTTAAATCTGAGGCAAGTATGAGGAAGCAGCAGTTACACCAGAAGTGGGTTGCTGAAGGGGATAGAAACACAAAATTTTTCCATGCTTCTATCAAAGACAAGCGTGCTAGAAGCCGTATCACCACGCTCTGGGATGAGGAAGGAAAACTTCTTACTACTGCTGGGGAGATTGACAGGTATCTCCTTCAATCCTTTACTGATCATCTTGGTAACAACTCTTGCTTTACTCCTGAACTTGATGAACTCAATAATATTCCCCTACCCAAGTTACAAAATGATATGAAGTCATGCTTGTTGACAAAGTAACTGATAGTGAAATTAAAAAAGCTTTATTTTCCTTAAAATCGACCTCCTGCGGTGGGCCAGATGGGTTCAATATTGTTTTCTTCAAGCATAGCTGGGAAATAGTGCAAACTGACCTTTTGGCAGCTGTTCATAACTTCTTTGACAAATTTAAAATGTTGAGGGAAGTTAATGAAACGAACCTCGTTCTTGTTCCTAAGGTTAAACCCCCTATTAATGCGGCTTCCTTCAGACCGATTTCTTGCTGCAACATAGTTTATAAATGCATATCAAAAATCCTTGCTGCTAGGCTTGTTCGTGTTCTGCCAACAATTATTTCCCCCAATCAATCTGCCTTCATTCCTGATAGAAACATATTAGACAATGTTATGTTAGCTCATGAGTTAATTAATGGCTATGGTAGAAGCCAGATTTCTCCACGTGCTATGATGAAGCTTGATTTAAGTAAAGCCTATGATAATATGCAATGGTCTTCTATTGTTCGAATACTGTCTGCTATGCGATTTCCTAAGGTGTTCGTCGCCTGGGTGTATGTGTGCATCTCCAGTCCTACGTACTCTCTGTGTTATAATGGGTTATCGAATGGGTACTTCAGAGGGAAGCAAGGTGTGAGGCAGGGGGACCCAATTTCTTCATATTTGTTTATCATTGTCATGGAGGCTCTCACTTGCATGCTTTCCTCCAAGTTTGAAGACAAAAGTGTTACATACCATCCGAAATGTCAGCCCCTTTGCATTTCATCCCTATTTTTTGCCGATGACATAATGATCTTCACTAAGCCGTCTGAACAGTCCATTCAGCACATCCTTGATATATTGAACAAGTTCTACACTGCCACTGGCCTCAAACTGAACACGTCCAAATCCCATATTCTGATAGCTGGTTTAAGCAACAATGAGAGGAACAGAATTGAGGTTCTTTCTGGTTTACAACCAATGTCTAATAACATGACTTATCTGGGTCTTCCTTTGTGTACTTCGAGAATTTCCAAATCTGCTTGCCTTCCTCTATTTGAGAGAATTACAAGACGGTTGTCTTCTTGGACAACTAAACTTCTATCCTACGCTGGACATCTTGTGTTGATTAAAGTTGTTTGTTTTTCTATGACTGTTTATTGGGCAAGATGTTACATTCTTCCTTCCAAGCTTCTCCACATGATCAGAGCTGCCATGATGAGATTTCTATGGACTGGTTCCATTCACAATAGGAAAATAATACCTGTTTCATATTCAATCTTGGAAAGACCAATAAGAAAAGGTGGCCTTGGTATCATTAACATAAAACATTGGAATATTGCTGCTATTAGCACTCATGTTAATGCCATCTTAATGAAGAAGGACAGTCAATGGGTGAGGTGGACATGGAGATATCATATAAAGGAAAAAGATTTCTGGACAATAGTGGTTGCTCAGGGTAGTAGCTGGATATGGCGGAAAATTATGTGCATAAGGCCACTTTTACTTCCCATACTTAAATTCAGTTTAACCCCTAACAGTAATGTGAGCTTTTGGAAGGATCCATGGGTTAAAGTTGGTTGCATCTTATCCAATCTGTTGACTGCTCAAGAACAGGAGCAATCTGGTATTGGATCTAATGCAAAGGCAATTAATTATATAACTGATGAGAAGTTGTGTGCTCCGCATACTAGTAATCATTCTGTTACCATCCTGTGGAGAAACTTGGCAAACTGCAAAGTAATAATAGAAAATGAGCATGCTCTTTCCTGGTGTGGTAAATCTCATAGCATTAGATTGGTTTACAATCACATTGCTAACTTTGAGGAGTTGCCTGAATGCATGTGGGTCAAAGTTGTTTGGACTGCGTATTCGACTTCCTCTGATAATGTGCTACTCTGGAGAGCTATTAACAAAGCAATGATGACAAGGGATAAGCTTATGGCAGTTGGCATGAACGTGGATGACCTTTGTGTCTTTTGCAATGCATCACCTGAATCTGTTGATCACATTCTTTTTGAGTGCAGCTTTCTTGTAAACATGTGGATTACTGTCATGAATAAAGCTGGAGTCGTTGATATTCAAGGTTTCACCTCTGCTGACTGGACTGTACTTCGTAAAGCTACTAGGTGGCGACCTAGTAAATGGAATATAGTGTTCTTCGTGCTGAAAGTTTATATACGCAATGTTTGGTTGGAGAGGAATATGCGTTGCTTCAAGGCTGTGGCATTGTCGGCTTCGAGCTTTTGGCTTAAATTGATGAATGAGATCAAGTGTGGATTACGTGATTCTGGTCATTGTTTCTCCCCACATCAAATTGACCTGTGGGGATAGCCTGCCATGTTTTACTTGTGCTTGGGTTTTTGTCTTGCAGTTGTGGGGTTTTGTTTTGTGGTGGTTCCCTTTTGTTGTTGGTGTTTGCTTTCTGGTGTTCTTTTCTTTTTTTTGTTGTTTTCCTTGTCCTGTTGGTTGTGTTGTGTTTGTAATCTTCTTTTTTCCTGTTTTAATAAACTGGTAGGCGTCCAGTCAACCTCGCTGTCTACTCCAAAAAAAAACTGCTGCGAAAAGTGTTGCAAATAGTGTTTTGTATTCTTCAAAACAACTTTTATATCATTTAGATGTCCATATTTTCGACTTAAATTACTTTTAAAACATTTTAAAATATTTTTATAATTTATTTTATATTTTTAAAACATTAAAAATATTAATTTTAAACTTTGGTCACTTTACTACAAAAAGCGCGATTTTTCTGAAAAATTGATTTGGCCATATTTTAAAATATACAAGTTGAAATCTTGATTTCCTTCCTTTATTTCTTTAAACATATTTAAATGTTTATAAAACATTTTCAAGTCATTTTAAAACTGTAACGCCCCGAAAATTTTCGACTTTCGAAAATTCAACATCGATACTCACTTTATCGACTGCCGAGAAGTCGAAGGCCGGAAACCCGAAATGTTATGGTTTAAGAAAAAGAAAAAGAGAGAAGAGATAAGAAGGTAGAAAATAGGGAGAAGAAAATAGAGAAAACAGAACGGACAGAAAGGAAACAACAAAGAACATCAGAATCTCACAATTCGCAGCGGAACAACATATAATAATAAATGAATAATCTTTAAACAAAGAACTATATCAGTTATTACATTACATTACATTTCATCATATCATCAGAGTGTACAACAACAACAACAAACAGTGCAGCGGAAAAGAAATACTATATACTAATAATACGCCATGCCATCCAGCTTGCCTCCAGCAACTCCATAATATCCAGAATATCCTGATAAACCTAACTCTTGACTGCCCGTGTGGAAATTGGTGGGCACCCAGAGTTTAGGAAGGAAAACAATAAACTCCAAGTCAGTCATGTGACTGGTGTGGGAACTCAAAACAGTTTATTTATCTTTTAAATCAAAATAGAGGAATATTTTTAAAGTCAATTCGCAATGCTTTTAAAAATGAGACTACCATAAGGCCTCCCGCACACACACACAATACAAATGCAGAATCGGAGGAGATTTCTCCTTATGATAGTCAAAGATGCTTGATACACATTAAAAAGAACATTTGATATTATTACTAGTGTATAGTGTAGAAAAAAATTCATTTCGAAAGTAGAATATAAATCTTAGCCAACATACGACCATTATCGTATGCCTACTATAGCTACCATCCAAACAGTGGGGCGCCACCATAAGTGAATGATAGGTTCTACAACTAATACCGTACAAGATCGTATTGTTTCTTTGGATTTCCAACGAATGATCAGGCCAAGGAACTTCCCATTGCCACATGAGAATGCCTCTGGATGGACATCCCCGAGAACCAAACCGGATCTCTACCAACACAAGGCCGGGTTACCCCTAACTGAGTAACAACTGACCGAATATGCCATCCCCCGGTCCTTTGGGACCTTTCAACCGAGCGCTCGTAATCAATTCACACAATCATAAAGTGTTTTCAACATGAGTAAGTATCTGGGCTCCATACCATGATACCACCCTTTTCCAGAAGGAAATGCACATATCCTAAAGGGTGCTACCCCTCATAACCTTGCCGCTTCTTTCCTGTTTTGACCATTCACGGGGTGTGAGGCTCGACGAAGTCACGTCCACAAAAACATACTTTATACAAAAGCCATGCTTTGGGTCAACAAATGATCATAGAAATGATCACCAGGATAGACGATCAAATAAACGATCCTACCATAAATAATCAACACAATGATCATTTACAGCATCACTCAGCATGTCACATTACCAAATTGGGAATATATCGCTGATAACATTCAACTACATAACCTCTGAGCTCGTACGTTTCAGAGAAGGGTGTTAAGCTAAAAGAATAAATTCTCCGCCACCAACAGAAATATATTTGAAAGAAATCTGCTTTATATCTCAATTTGTAACGTCAGACATACAATCCATACAAGTCTGTTCCGGGCTCGAACAAAACCGAAGGCACTTCTTACGAAGCCCTTGCAATCCGGGTATTCACAATCCCGATCGAATTTCCCATCACTTAGGAGATCTCTATACCAGGAGCTACCCAGTGCAGAGACAATCGATAGGTCATCCTATCGCTTTCGCAAATACTCGGTCTTCAACACCGATCTTCAATGCAATTCACAACGACGTATCACATATTCGGAATGGGTTATACGACCCCATGGTCCTTTCCCGGTTAACCCGAATAGTGAGCGCTTATTCAAAAATAAGTGTGGCATTCAAATTCAAACAAATCACATCAAATACCCATTCAAAGGGAATATTGATAGTCGGTTATTGAACTATCAATGGATATGCACACATCACCAGTTTCCAAATAATTTTCCAAATTATTTATTCTCCAAAATATCTTTACAAGATATATTACTTCACACTTCAAAAATAAATCAACATTTATTTTTAAACCAGTTCCCCTTTCTTTTATAAATTCCATAGTGAATTTTCATTTTAAAATATCCATGCATATACGATTTCAATTATTCATTTCAATTTATCTTCAAAAAGATAAATTCTCAAAATATTCACTTTATATTGGAAAACATTTCCATACTTATTTATTAAGTAATTCACAAATTTTATTTATTTTCAACACTTGGAAAATATTCAATATACTTCAATCGAAATTATGTATATATTTCATTCTTTAAGGAAATCATGCTATTAAACATATTTATTTGGGCCAAAACGAATGTTGCGCAAAACATCGTCACGACGTCCCAAAATCACTAGTATAGGGATTCGAAATTAGAATAGAGATATAAATCCCAATACTATACAAAACATTTCCTTTCGGAAATCATTTATTATAACAACAGTGTTATAGTCCATTATTTCCTTTTATTTCTCGAAAACGTCTATTTCAACAATGAATGTTGAAATCTATGGTTTCGAATCTTAACATATTTTAAAACATCGTTAGATCGTTTTAATTCAATTTAAAATATCACATTCTAAACATTTTCTTTAACATATTATTCACTATTCAAAAACGTGAATATACTACGTTAACAAATTTCATCCTTTTATACATTTTATTTTAAAGTATTATTCACAGTCAAAAATGTGAATATAACTCCATTAATAGGTTTCAACAATTTACTTATCAAAATAAGTCGTTTGCGAATTTATAAAACAACGTTTATAAACTCCATTTCTATTTATTTTATAACAACTTCCTTTTATAAATTCCTTTATAAATCTATTCGATTTATAACTCAATTATAAACTAAAGGTTCATATTACAAGTTAAATGCTTATAAAACGATTATTTTACAAAATCGTTCTTTTTAACTTCCCAAATTATAAATCTTATAACTTATAAGATTCATTCATTTATTCAAAACCATTATTTTAATAACTTAATAAATTTTATAAACCTACTGCTTATAAAATTCCATTTATAACTTCACCGTATAAAATTCTATAAATTCCATTCAATTATGAAATTCATTTTCACTTCATTCAAACACTTATAAAAACTCGTTTTATAATGTCCATATATCAATTTATAAATATCCATTTATAAATCTCTTAATATAAATCAATTTATATTATTCTTTTAAAACGTCTTTAAACTCCTTTAAAAACTTCATCATTCTCTTGATTTATAAAATAATTAAATTTTATAAATCCTATATTTAAACTTTCAATAATAAATTCAGAAAATCCCGATTTAAACTATTTTATAAAATCATTAGCATCATATTCTCAAAAATCAGTTTTTAACTATATTTCTCAAAAATCATAATTTTTATAACTTTAAAAATCATAATGTTTATTTATTCAAAATAGATCAGATTCCAAACATATAGTATATTTTCAAAAATCACTTTATAAATTATTTTAAAATTCCAAAACTTGGTCCAATGATGCTACATATCAAATAGTCAATCACGACAACAACGATATCACATATCGTATATGATAATCAACAAATATCAAAATATCCATAATCAAATAAATACTGTTGAGGAATCCAGTTGGATCCCTCCTACCTGTTTTCCTGCATCCACAAACATTAGCACAATACCAATTTCGCTCCAGTACGAAATTATCGCGGTATATGTGATTTAAAATATTATCCGCTTAATAACGGCGCAATAGGGTCTCATCCGCTACAACAAATGCGGGAAATCAATAACTCCAATATATACATATGCCAATATATATATATTGCTATTATATATAATACCAATTTCATTGTTTATGAAATATTCGCGGTATATGTTTTTAATAAATAACATCCGCTTACTAACGGCGCATAATGTCTATTTTAACAATCACTAGATAACAATCATCATTCAAACATGCATTCAAATATTTTAAATCTAACTATTTAAAATAAAATCGAAACTGATTCGATTGAGTGAGAAGTTCTCACCTTGATTTCAAATTCCGTTTTAGCGATTTATTTCGAATAAAATTAAACGGACGTTTAATTTTACCCAAAATTCTCACTAACTCCAAACGACTCCAATCTAACTCCATCGCGTAGTGCTCGTCCATACGATTCCAACGCAACTGGTTTCGTGCGTTTTCGACCTCGTATGAAAAAGATATGGATTTTACAAGTTTACATGAATTTATTTAATATAATTTACAACTTTAATTATAATTTTAAAACCTACACAAGCCCTTGGCCGTTGGATCCACTGCAACTTAATCACAACCGCACCATCCTCTTCATCTTCTTCTCGTATGTGCGTGCGTCCCCCTTGTATAGCCGAACCCATTATCATAAACTAGGTTTTAATCTTGCAACTTCATCGTTCACCTATACTTCGATCAGGCACCTCCATGCGACTCACCTCCATCCCCTCCATGTTCGGCCAGAGCACGGTGGCACTCGGCCCCACCATCTGCACGCAGTTCGAGGCCGAACGCGCGCGCTTCCTCCCCATCTTCTGGCCACCACACTGCTCGAAACTCGATCACAGCCGTTCAACTTGAAGCTCTCATCGCCCTCTTCAATACTCTAGTTGAAAGTTTAGCCTAATTGTCGACGGATTTGGAGTAATCAAGGGAGGATGATGGACAATTTTCGGCCATCAATAGTTAACTGGCGGCTATAAGCAATTAGGGTTTTAAATTTTTTTTTTTCTTATTTTTTTAGATTGAAGGGCTATTTATAGAGTTTCGAACGACACTATTCATCCCGGAAATTCCGAACTCCGATTCACGCGCCGTAACCAGCGTTTCTAGGGTTTACCCCGCGTTCCGGACACAATGGAACAGGTTTCGAAAGCTAATTCGGACATCTGTGCGAGTTATGGCAACAAACGTTCAATTTAAATTAAACCGATTTAAACGATTTTCTAGGCGTTTTAATTTGTACCGGACAAACGATAAATCCAATTGACACGAAATTTGAAACCTTACAATAATATCACATTATGGATCCGATGAAACTGGTTTCGTCGAAATCCGAGACTTTTTGAAAAATGCCTATTTTAACTCGCCAAATAAAAATTAAAAATAATTCGATGCGTTTCGAGCTGCCACGATCAAACGATAGCTCCGATTGACACGAAAATTGAAATCCAGTAATAACTAACTATTACGGATCCAATAGAACTGGTCTCGTCCAATTATGAGACTGTTCAAAAATTGGCTATTTTCACTAGTCGATTTTAAATATTAAAATATTCAATTTTCACAAATTAACTTTTAATTCGATTTTAAAAGTTCTAAAATATCGTTCTAACTCCAACATGATAAAATAAAATTTTACAAATCATTTTCAATCATATTTAACTCAAATTTCAATTATTTCCAAAATTTAACATATTAAATTATTGATTTAATTATCCAATTAAATCCAATTATTCAAATTAAAATTTATTCGACTTATAAATTTCACTTATTAATATTTAAAATTAATTAAATATTCAAATTTTAATTAAATAAAATTCTGGGTCGTTACAAAAACTATTTCCAAATGGTTTAAGCTTTTCGTATACACCATTTCATTTTCAAAGGAAAGTTATTTCTTTGTGCTTATCGGCGTGTATTAACGTGACTTGGTAAAACAATTTAACAATCATATCAAACAATCAATACTTGATGATCAAAGCTTATATAAGCATCCATAGCAATCATAACACAACATCAAACATGCATATATATATAAATAGAGATGCTAAATAGAGTTTCTCATCATAAACCAAAGCGATTAACTTTCTACCAACATTCTAATCAACCAACACTTCACTAATTAATCCATACTCCATTTAAAAACTAGTAAACAAATTTCACTTCCTTCGAAGTGCTCAGCCAAGGCTTGTGATGGAGGTGGGCTGAAACTATAGAGAAGAAGTGGTAGAGCTTTGGCCTTGAATTCTCAAAATTAGGCCCCAAAAATAGGTCATCTTTTCTATTGTTTTTGACTCTCTTACTCTCAAAATTTTAAAAACTTGTTAATGAAAAAGTTATTGTAAATTCGTTTATATTAAGTTAAAAAAATGATTCATTTGATTTTGATTAGTTTTGACGAAGATATGACAGAATGAAGAAGTGGTATTGTCGGATTGACAAAAATGAATCCCGAAAATGCGCTTCAAAGAATTGAGTTTTAGGTTTAGCCGAATCTCAAAACTAGAAAAAGTGATCAACATAAAAGTTGTAGCCATTGGAATTTCATATGGTTTTAAAAAATAATTTCTCAATTTGGATCTGTTGTGATTAAGTTAGGATCAAGTTATGATCAAAACAAAATGATCTATTATCTGACTTTAAAACTGGGCCAGAGAATGCACTGGAAAGAAGTGGATGTTTGATATGATTAATTTTAGAATGAGACAAAGGTCAACATGAAAGTTGTAGACACTCAAAATATACATGATTTGAATTTTTTTTCATTTTGGTTCTATTTTGAAGAAGTTATGGCGGAGAGAAGAAGAGGTATAATATGAAGAAAAGAGGAGTTTGATTTGAAGAGAATGAACATTGATTTCTTTTGAATATTTTGTAAATATTTTGACATTATTTCTTTCTAATTTTTTTATGTGGCTTGGAAGCCATTAAAGAAAAGAGAAAGAAGGTGAAGAAGATTGAGAAAAGAAGAAGAAGAAATGTGAATGAAAGTGAAGAAGGATGTGGCTATTTATAGAAAAAGAAAAAAGTGGTAAATTTACCAAAATAACCTTTTACCAAATTACCAAACTATCCTTACTTCAACCTAAAGCAACATCCACTTTTTCAATACTTAACATCGTCATTTCACTTTTTAATTTATGTCTTAGTCACTTAAAGATTAAATAAAGAGTACAATAATTATGTTGGCTTTGATTTGATGTGATTTGATGTTTACTTTTTCTTACTCTTGTTAATTCTCACTTACTTTTACTAATGACTTATAGAAGATTTCTAATCTTATTTGGTAAAAGCAAACATGTTTAGTTATTAAAATGTGTAATATATACATATATATGTATATATGTACATATACATACATACATATACATATATTATAAAACATGTTAACAAAGGTGCGATAACATTGTGGCAACTTATTTTGAACAAAACGTTGATTTTGACAAAACGTTTTAAGGTCACATTTTGACCTTTTTGTTAATCTATTTATTCATGTGATCCAAACTTCAAAATAAATTTCTTATTATGTTTAAATAATTAAAAAAAGTACATTTGAATTATAAAATAACGTAAAACAATATCCAAATCTATTAAAAATACGACATCGATTTATCGATATATGAAGAAAATTTTCAACTTTATAAACAAATTTTATATATTTAGCGAACCATTATAAATTAAGTTACTGTTATTATCAAGTGAGTTTGGTATCGATTATATATATATATATATATATAGAATTAATGATTTATCCTTTAAACAAATTTCACGAAATTTATCCTACTTTATTGGAATTCGACTTTTGCCAATTTTACAATGGAAATCCAAAATCTTTATTCAATATCAAAAATAAGTTTACCATTCTTATTTATCATACAAAACTTGATTGTTTAAGTTTGAAAATTATACATTTGAACATTTAAATAAATAAAATATTCCATTTCCAAAGTTGTAAAATTACGAGTCGTTACTCAATAGTTCATGGAAGACCGAAGCGACATATGATGTTTCGGATAATATAGTTGATCACCTTCTTGGTCGTGATCGTAGCTAAAGGTTCTGCCTTAGCCCATTTGGTGAAGTAATCAACTACAACAATAGCGTAATTCGCGCCACCTTTTGAGATTGGTAATGAACCAATAATATATGTACCCCACATGGTGAATAACCATGTGCTGACCATTTGCGTGATTTCTGTTGGCAGGGCTCTCAAAACTTTTGCATATATCTGGCACTTATCACATCTTCTTACATAATCAGTGCGTCTCGACTTACAGTTGCCCAATAATACCCATAACAGAGCATTTTCGTTTCCAAAGTTTGCCCCCCAATGTGGTCGCCACATTCTCCTACATGAGCTTCTCTTAAAACTTACTTTTCCGCATCATAAGCGATACACCAGAGTAAAGGAACTGAGAACCCTCTCCTATACATGACTCCTTCTTGCATAATATATCGTGAAGTTTTGCGATGGACCTATCTCTTTTCATTTCTTTTATCGGGGAGGACCATATGCAATAGATAGTTTTTAATTGGAGTCATCTATTATACCTTTTCAGATTCCGCCTCCAGTACTTGATCAATTTCAATCATG
The DNA here is from genome assembly GCA_030765085.1 of Allium cepa. Taxonomy (NCBI): domain Eukaryota; kingdom Viridiplantae; phylum Streptophyta; class Magnoliopsida; order Asparagales; family Amaryllidaceae; genus Allium; species Allium cepa. The sequence continues at coordinate 518,256,229 of CM060938.1, forward strand.
TTTATAGGGTATCTAGTACTTTAACAGGTACCAAACCCATCTCCTATGCATCGTTGGTACTATCGAACTTTGCCAATGAATCATCCTCCCTGTTATGATCGTGTGGAATGTCAAAGTATTCAAATTTTGTCATCAACTCCTAAACTCGGGTAAGATAAGGGGCGAGCTGTTGTCCCTTAGCCTGGTAGTCTCCTCTAACTTGTTACACCACTAATACGAATCATAAAAGATTCCAAGAGATTTAACTTCAAGTTCTCTAGAGAATTTAAGTCCAGCAACCAGAGCTTCATACTCAGCCTCATTGTTTTTTGCTAGGAAATCAAGCTTTAAAGCATAACAAATCGACCAGTTTTCAGGAGTTACAAGCATAATCCCAACTCTAGAATAATGATCATTAGATGCCCCATCGGTATATACCTTCCATCACACAGTAGGGATTTCTCTTCCTTATGGAAGATCGCCCTGCACAGTAAACTCTGCTATAAAGTCCGCCAAAGTCTGTCCCTGCATAGCTCTTCGTGGGAGATAAGTAATGTCGAATTTCCTGAGCTCAATGTTCCATTTGGGTAACCTACCGGACGTCATAGGACCTGTCGTAATAGCTGGTCTGTGTAAATATTGATTGGGTGTGCTTGAAAGTATGAATGAAGCTTCCATGATGCAATTAGCAAGCAATACGCCAATTTATTTATTTTTGGACAATTCATTTCTGTTCCTGTCAATCATTTACTGACGAAATACAACAGGCTCTGGATCCGATTGCCCTCGCGAACCAAGGCAGCACTTATAGCGTGTGCTGATACAACCAAATAAATAAACAATACCTCATGATCTATCGGCTTTGACAAGATGGGGGTCTCGCCAAATGATTCACCAGAGCTTGGAACGAGTCTTTACAATCCTATGTCCATTCAAAGTTTCTTTTTTCCTTCCAAATCAAATCAAAGAAAGGAATCCATTTTTCGGTAGCCCTGGAGATAAATCGACTTAAAGTGGCAACCTTCCCATTCAGACTCCGCACTGTTTAATGGTTTTGGTGCCTGGATATTACATATAGCCTAAATCTTCTTTGGATTAGCTCCATTCCACCAACATTGACAATAAAGCCCAAGAACATTCCTGATGCAACACCGAACAATCATTTCAGAGGATTGATTTTCGTCATGAAATATCGGAGGATGCCAAACATTTATTCCAAGTCTCTGATGTGGTCACTTGATCTTCGTGACTTCACGAGCATATTGTCCACATATACTTCCATTGTCTTCCCAATCTGATCCCTAAACGTCTTATTAACCAAGTGCTGATAGGTTGCTCCAGCATTCTTTAATCCAAACGGCATTACTATGTAACAATACAACCCAACATTTGTAACAAAAGAGGTGTGCTCCCGATCAGGGATATGCATAGGGATTTGGTTATATCCCGAATACGCATCCATAAAAAAGAACAATTCATGTCCTAAAGTTGAATCAACTAGCTGGTCAATCCTTGGAAGGGGAAAAATGTCTTTTGGACATTCTTTATTCAGATCCGATTAATCAAGTACGTTCTCTATTTTCCTTTTGCCTACTTCACAAGTACGGGATTAGAAACCCGTTCAGGATAGAAGGCATCGCAGATAAACCTATTGACTTTTAGTTTTTCCACCTTCTCTTAAAGGGCGGTAGATCTCTCCAGATCCATGCCACGTCTTTCTTGCTTCACCGAAACATAATTTAAATCAATATTCAATGCACGGCTCACAATGGCAAGCGAGATTCTACACACGTCAGAGCGAGTCGAAGCGAATACATCTGGATTCGCTTGGAGAAAACCAGCAAGTTCTTTCATCATCGGGGGCCTGAGATGTGACCCAATCTTCAAGGCTCATGATGGGTCATCGTGGCTGATTGTGATATCAATCGTCAGCTCAGCCGATGCAGCCTTGGTCTTGTTGGGCTCCTCTTCATCATCTCTGAGATCTATATCTCTATAGAACCGACTGTGGTACCCAAGCCAATGACCAGGTGCTGGTTATCAATTTTCAGTGGATTGATGTAGACAGCTTTGTCCACACACTTTCCCTTCTCCTTACGTTTAGCTTCCCCCAACTCAGCTCCAAAACAGGCACGTCTAGTAGCCTGATCACCATGAACAACTCTTATACCATTATCTATCGAAAAACTTAAGAGTTAAACAACCATGGGGCAAGAGCTGCTCAGAAATCAGCCAGGGTTAGTTAGTCCAGAAAAACATTATACGGAGAGTCAAAATACAAAATAATAAACGGTAAGATCCGTACTCTCCTTCGTTCACCTTCTTCCAATTCGATAGGTAATTCCACGTATCCTACAGCCTCAATAGCAACTCTATTAAAACCATGAATACGAGCTTTAGATGGTTTTAAGTCTTTGGCTTCCATTCTCATCTGATCATATGCCTTTTTGAAGATTATATGAACTGAACTTCCACAATCAATCAAAATCCTTCTTATCAACATAGGACCAATCATAGTTGAAATGACCAATGGGTCAATTATTGGTGCCTCTACTTTGTCTGCATCCGTATTTCAAAACACAATATCATCCACCATCGTGCACTGCTATTTTGCCGGAGTTCCATCTTCTGTATTCGAACAACATTTGAAATCTACATGCCTTATCACGCTAGCATAGCGCTCCGTCTCTTGCCCGTTAGTTCCTAAGATGATGAATTTGATGACAACAACCTTAGGACTAGTTATAAAATATAAATAATGATATCTTTGTCTAGATATATATATATATATATGCATGATATATATATATATATATATACAGGTACTGATAATGAATACTGTACAATATAGAGATTCAAGACTGACGAATTCAAGATTATAGAAATCACGACTAAAGACTCATGGGTATCAAGATTATCAAGTGTTCAAGAGTTCAAGATATCAAGATAAGTAATAGAGTCTAGATTTATGTTAAAACTTCATAATAGCACTAAAATCTTTATTCAGATTTTAATTGTGGAATGGAATCCACCTTCTCGCTTTAATAGTAGAATGGAACCCACGACCTTCTCTAGTGGAATGGAATCCACGAAATTTTCAAAATGACTTATTTTTATATTTTTTCAAAACTATCTTTTTAAAAATACATCTCTCTCTCAGTTTAAATATTTTAGTCTTAATTAAGAAACTATTTTTAATCATCTTGTTTTTAAACTATCTCTTGATTTTAAGGTTTTAGCTTTAATCTCAAAATATTTATATATTTAGTTTTTATTTTCTTTATATCTCGTAAGATCACTTTCTAAAGGTTTATATAATCATAAAGTATATTCAAAATAGTTTACAGAGTTCTAAGATTGTTTCGACAAATTTTAGAAAGAAAATCTCTTTTAAAACAAAAATAAATTTTCAAAAAATACAAAGGGATGTCGACACGTCTATACCCCCTTGTCGACATGGTAGCTGTAGATTTTAAATTTCGAATTTTCAAAAGAAGTGTTTATTCGTCATAACCTTTCACGAATGGACATGACCGCTGTTCTAATATATATACCAGTTATTTTCAACGAATTTTAAGTTAGTTTTTCTTCATTTCTTCATTCGTTCTACTCCGCTCAAATATTCTCTTATATATCAAATGCTTTAACAAAATTCTATCGAAACCTAAATGAATCAAACTCGATCGTCTTTAGTTTGATTCTATGTCACTCTCTCTCAAAGATCTCGGTGTTATTCAGAGTTATAAGTTCATTTGTAATCGAAGATCGAAAGGTCGAAGTGTATAGAGTCTCTCTCTATCAAAGTGTGATTGGAAATGGTGTGATTGTGGCTCGTAAATCAATTAGGTGATCTTGTAGCCTGGTTAAATCAGGAGGGTGTATCTAATGGCCTTGAAATCGAGGTTGTAATATCGACATTATATTCGAAAAGAAATCCGCACAATAAATTATGTGGGATTGGATGTAGGGTAATTTCAAACCAGTATAAAATTCCAGTGTGTTCTTTCCTTTACTTCTTTTATTTACTATTTGTATCCGTGTTTGGTTCCGTGATTGTCTCTGTGTTTGTGAATTGCATCTGTTTGGGTTTAATTTCAAAAAGAGTCATAAAATTAATTAAACACTATTCTTCCCCCTCTAGTGTTAGTTCTGCCTTAAGATCTATAATCCACGTTTCCTACATTGCCAACTCATGTCTGTGGGGTGCGGTCCCCCAACTATCGTATTTATCACCGGTCTTCCACCGGTCCGTGCATGCTCCTTAGCCCTATGCAGAGCTTGTTATCGATTAGGGTTAGATGTCCCCTGTCCATCATCATGCGGAGTTTTCACAAACTGTTGCAACTTCTTTTCTTGAATTAATTTTTTATAACATCCTAGAGGTTCCTACATTCATTTGTATTGTTCCCATAACATTCATGAAACCGACAATATTTCTTGGTCTTCTTTATCTCTCTGACGACTCTTTTGGTGGCGGCTTCCTGTATTGCATGGTATTGCAAGTGGACAGACAAATATTCTCCACGGATGTGTTTAGCTGTGTGTAATTGTTATAAATTGGAATCCTAGGCTTTAGTCTCCTAAAATCCCTCTTCTGCTTCGAATTTTTATCTCCATCTTACTTTTATTAATTCGGCTTGTTCTGAACATTCACCTGAACTTTCCCGAAACTATCATTGGACCGTTTTATTGCAATATTACTCTGTACTACTCTCCACTCGGCCCTGGGACGCTCATTTTCCTAGAGGACCTGGCATCCTCCTTCCTCAAAAACTGAGCCGCCTTTGAATAGAAGCGCTCCAACGTGGCACGCGTTTTTCTAGCCAGCTAGTTGCTAAACTTAGATTTCGAATCGATCCTCCTCGTCACAGCCATGAGTACAGCATGATCATTAGGGTTACTAACTTCCATGGCAGCGGTATGAAATCTCTCCAAATTATCTTTCAACGATTCCCCTAAGGCATGGATCACACTGGAAAGGGACATTACATCTTTAGGATGAGTCATGTGCATTTAGAATTGCTCTACAAACTTGGTTGCTAACTCATTGAATCTCAAAATTGACCATGGAGGTAGTCTCGTGGACCACATCGTTGCTATCCCAGAAAGGATTATGGAAAGCATCTGCAATTGGTTGCATCGTTAGCTCTTGTAGAATCCATCAGCTATTCATGTCTCATGATATGCTACCCTGGGTCGGTTTCTCCCTCGTAGGCAAGCATTATTGGCATGTTGAACCTTCTCAAGTATTCTGCATGCAGAACGTTGTCAGTAAACAGGGTATGGCTTCACGAGCTTCCCCAGTCATCATTAGTGAAGCGTTAGTTATCTCCCTTCAACTGTTTGACCATTGCTGATAAGTTCGGCATCTACATGGATGGTGCCAAGTGGTGGTTGCGCTCCACCTCACGTGAACGGTATGGTCGATGTCTATGGTCCATTTCACACCTTCTTGGTTCACCACCCTCTTGATGCGCACCTTGAACATCAATCTCATTATCATTCCGGGGGGGTACCTGGTTAGCATTTGATCGAGCTCCAACATCCAAGCTTTCGGGAAGAACTCCAACGCCATTCCCTAAGCCTAGTGGGAGGGATCCATTCTCTGGAGGATGTATCAGTACCGATCCTTAGGGAGGAATCGACACGGATTGGTCTTGACAAACCATATTGGTTTGCTAAGCGGTGCTTTAATGTTTTTGCGTGATCTCCTTCCAGCCTACGATGCCTAAGCCTCTAGTATTCGTCTGATGGGCTTGAACTTTTAGATTCCAAGTAAGGATTGGGATCCCTTTTGGCCTTCCCACATTATTGTGGGTTAATCTGGTTCATCAGGCTAATATTGTCTAAATCTTCTGATTAATTTATTGCCGGCTTTCCATCAACTCTCTCATCATATTATGAAATTCAGTTCAGGTTATAGAATCAATGGGATTCTGAACTTCAACCGGATCAATATTCAAATATGCAGGTTGGTTGCTTGGGCCTCCTTGTTAAATGCTAGCAGTCTCATTTCCATCAACATTCTAAGAAGTGGATCTGATATGTCTCACCATTGTCAATCTCCTTGTTTAGATTTTTGTAAATCTGAGTAGCATAAGTAACTTTGTGAAGATAGCTATGGATCTCCTATGGAGGATTTGTCTAATATAATAACAACAAAGGGGATCCTAATAGGCCGAGAATCAGTTTCTCGGTGAAAGCGCTATAACAACCCAAAATTTAACCCATAATAATTAATTATTTAATTAAGGAAATAATAAAAGATGTAACAACCTAAAACTTAACTCATAAAAATTAATTCATTAATTAAAGAAATAATAAAATAACTTTGTGAAATTATCAGAATCGAGCCATGGGAGTTGCACCATTGTGTCTGTTGTAATTTCCAGTCAATTTCCATATATGGAACATCAGAATCTGGGCTAATATAAGCTAGAAATAAAATAAACAAGAAAAGAGGGAAAAAGGGCTAGGTCGGCCGGTCGATCGACCTGGGAGGAGGGACGGTCAATCGCCCGGTCGACCCACCTACAGGTTTCGAACGAAGAAAATTTTCTTAGTTCCAAAGCATTCATACACATATTTTTGCATTCTTTAGCTTCATCTGATCCTTCCATTCTTGCATCCGACGGCTCTTATTTAGCCTATGACATGGTTGCACCCTATTCAATTCTTAAATCTAACGGTCTGAGATCCACCTCTACCCCTGTAAATAATACCCTAGGCCTAATACTTTTTCTCATTCTAAGATTTTCTCCAATTGGGCTCACCTTTTCGGGAAGGACCCTAAAAGGAATAAGTTTCCAAGGAGAGAATCTTTAAAAAATATATTTAAAACCCTCAAGTAGATCCGAAAAGACCAAAAGAGAAGAGCTTAGGACCATAGGTGAGTGATTGTAATTATTTTAAATTTCTTTAAGTAATCTAAAATAATAGGGTTTCCAATAGTTGTAGTTTTACTATGATTTTTGGAATAACCTTTTTAGTAGTTTATTTATAGTTTTTAGAATTATTTTCAGTTTATTTCTTTTAGCTATTCTTTTCAGTTAAGTTTAGTTTATTTCTGTTAATTTTAACTTTTCATTATTTATAGTTCATTTACTTTATTTTAATTTATTTATGTTGAGTCAAGATTTTTATAGAGTTTTGATTTCTGACAAAGGGATAAGCCATGATCGATAAAAAGAAGTTATTTAGACACAAAGAGCTCCATATGATTAGAGGTTGATTATTTTGTATGTTAGTAATGATTATTTATGTTAAAATCTATCCTCAAATAATCTTATGCCTTTAATCTTCGAATATATATATAAATATATATGAGTGCACATTCACTGTGCAGTCTGGACAAAACCGGTCGACCGGTCAAAAACTAGGTGGTCGACCGTTTTTGCCCAGAATGCACAGATAATGTGCACAAGTGAACATAACGTATATATATACCTGTCGACCGTTTTTAAACAGAGAGCAACCTTTTCCAAATGACACTTCTTTCTCCAATGGTTGCATCTCTTACCTTTCATCAAATAATCATATCTATTAATGGCAACTGTTCACAAAGAGTTACAGCTATTTTTTTCTATATATACTCATCTAAATCATTGATTCAATATACATGAAAACATGATTTTATATGCTTTTTAATCTAATCTCTGATCTTACTTTCTACGTACTCCTGCATTCTAAAAGCTCTCGATTATTTATTGAATCATCGAAACTATTTCATATCTTTTGATTCAATAAGTAATATACTTTCCTTAATCTTTTCAAAACATCATTCGCATACTTTGAGGATAAGATTATAGGAAGGGTGTACTGCTAGTGACAAATCCGTGTTTTCAAGAACACAAGTTGTCGACAACAATTGTATTTGTTCTTGTGTTGAAGTCCTCCGTGTTGTAAGAGGCAAGTGTTGAAGTCCTCGGTGTTGTAAGAGGCAAGTGTTAAAGTCCTCAGTGTATTAGAGGCGTGAAATCCCGTTCGGTTGCTCGGGTGTTGTAAACCTGTTCCTCCGGGTGAAGCGAGGTTGTTAATAGTGAAAATCCAGATAGAAGTCTGGGACTGGACGTAGGACGGTGCTCCGAACCAGTATAAAAATCTTTGGTGTGATTTTTCTATTTTTATTTACTATGCTATTATCATCTATTTCCGCGTTTATATTGTAGTCCATATTACACGATCCGTGTATACTATATTAGCACATATAATCGTATACACACCGCACTTTCAATTTACTGTTATTTATGCGTTATTTACACCTTTTTTCCTACGCTTTGGATTTTCTTCTATTTTCAATTTTCTTTTATTTCTCTTCTTTGCGTATGGATTAGAATAGATTAAGAGCGAATATGAATTAAAATTATAAGAATACTGAAATAACGGAAGATAAGATGTAAATTATAAAGACTGTAATAAATATGGAATTAAGACTGAAATTGAGCCTAATTATGATATTAATGTTAGAACTGGACTAATTAAAGATAGTTGGCCTAGTTAAAACTTAGAATTATAACTAAAAAAGAGTATAAGATAAAAGGAGCTTATTCTTTTTACACTTAGACTTTTGAGTTAAGTAAATAAGCTAAATTATAACATAGGTTATAGTAAGAAAAAGACTAGAATGAAGCTTATTTTAAGACTTAGGATAAATTAATAAGCACAGATAGTAAGAACAAAAGTAAAGGCTTATTTAAATAATTTATCTAAGTTAATAAGCAAGAATTAAAGTAGGACCTGTACCAAATAGCATTTCCCTATTATTTTTATAGACATGGTGTTTCACATAATCTTGAAGTGAGACGAGGGGCACGCTTATGCTAATAATGGTAGTAATTGGTCAATAAGTAGAAGTCTAAATCATAGGGATTTGGGCAAGGGGCACAACTAGATATTGTTTGGATGACGGACCAGTATCAACAACATTTCCCCTATTTTCTATGGACATGGTGGTATCACATTAGCCTGAAGAGGGATAAAGGGCACGCTTATGCTGGAGCTTGAGGTAATAAGAAGATCTAACAAGTGGAACAACCGGTAATAAGCATGGTGGTGGTTATGTGTGCGACTTTCATTCCAGTGCTCAGTAATCGTTATGAGTTCCAAGCGCTTAGTGTATGTGCCTTTCATAGGCACCATTCCCTTCTGTGTAGAGAGCTATATAACGTCTAGTCCATAGTATATACATTGTGTGTCATTCGTAGACACAATTTTTGTATAAGGAGTTATATAGTGTCTTGTCCGCAATAAGGTCTATGGAGTAGTAGGCCGATCAAAGGGTAGAAATAGGATTTCAGCCTAATTATAGGATTAGGAATTCAGCCCAAGCAGCTATCAAAGACAAGTGAAAACAATCAAAGTTAATCAATTATGTTAATTCGTATTTATTTCCAGCTTATTCCTTATCCATATTTCCTTTGTTTCCTTTTATATACTAGAACTATTGTAAGGTCTACTACTTTTACTTTGCTTAAAGATTCTAGTAATTACTATCATTCACCTGACTTTTACTTTGACCCACCCCTCTATTTTCCCCTTTGCCTCCATAGGCAATGAGGGGCAAGGAAGATAGACCGCAGCTTCTTGGAGACTTGAAGACCCTATCATGTATTCCTTCTTTTTATTTCTAGCTTTTTATTCTTTTATTCTACTGGCACTGTATTGAGGGAAGTTTATGTTTGTACTCTGGTTTTTCTGATGAGACTGAGATTTTATTTTCATAAGACAATTGTATTTGGTATTTGGAACATATATGGTTTGTCCGAAGTATTTATGAAGTATTAATTTTTAAAATCACTTATTATTTTTAATTACCTCCGCTGTGTTATTATCTATCTATTTCGTCTTGTGAATCTTAATCTCTACTAGCTTTAGTCGTACCTATAACGCACCACACCTTTTAGTGCGTCCTTTTGGGTATACTAAGGGGGTGGAGTGTTTCACTTGGTATTAGAGCCTAAGATTACAAGATTCCTAGAAATTTATTTTAAAGGTAAATTATTTTTCAAAATAACTTGCTTCAAAGTATTTTTTAGAAAAGAAATCTTAAAAGTAGTTTTTAAGTATAAAAGAGTTTTTTATAAAAATCCCCTCAAAAGTCCAGTTCAATCTCCCTTTGACTCTTTCATAAATTATCCTTTTCTTTTCATAGAATGGCGGATGCTCCGAACCTTCCCGAGGGTATTCTAGTCCCAGCCTGGTTTCGTAGGTACCTACAAGCCACAAATCCATAGAGGCACGAGAAAGCGCCCAACCCAGCACCAGCGGGTGAGAATCCCATCAACCTACCCGCCGCCGTTAATTTCTATTATCTTTGTAAGGATTTTGCGAGTTTGGATGGAAAGACTTTTTCTGGTAAGGAGACTCTAGTGGAGGCGAGAGCTTGTCTTAGAGACATAGATAGGATAATCGAACTAGTAGAATTGGATGGTTAGCAGCGAGTTCGGCTAGCATCTTGGCAGCTGAAAGAGGAGGCTTCATATTGGTGGGTGTCATTGACTTAGAAGGAAGAGAGGTGACATGGAATGGGTTCCATGAACGATTTGATAGGAATTTTTTGTCTCAAGAAGAGGAGAGTGTTCAGTTGGAGTGATTCATTAATTTGAAGCAAGGGAATTTGTTGGTGAAGGGGAACATCAATCAAATTAATGAATTGTCTCGATTCGGAATGGAGTTGGTGAATACACCACACAAGAAAGCTATGAAGTTCGCGAAGGGATTGAATCAGCCCCTTCAGGGATTGTTGTTGGCTCACGTATCAATGGGAGCTACTTATGAGTCTTTGGTAAAGATGGCACTTATGTCTGATGCGATCAAGAAAGGAGAGTCTAAGGAAGTTGTTAAGGTCCAAAGAAGAAATGGTGGAGAAGAACGAAGAGAAGAAGAAAGGCGATGGCCCTCAGAAGCAGATTAAGAATGGATTGAGGTGCAATACTGTGGAATATGGGACTTATTGCCAAGGGTTGCAAAAGGGAGAAGACGAAGGGAAAGTGCTTTAATTGCAGATAGCCCAGTCACTTGAGTAGGAGTTGTCCCCAAAGGACGGGACATGGAGCAAGTACACCAATTACGCAGATTCAGGCGTTAGACGCATCACCTTCAGGTGACATTCCGGATAGAGGTAGGAAAGTCACACTTGAAGGTTTGATTTTTATTTTTGATTTTCCCATTCGAACTTTGTTTGATTCTAGAGCATCACGCTCTTTTATCTCCAGTTCTCTCGTGGAGTATTTGCACTTAAACATTTCTTTAGTAGTGGACCCTACATTGTTTCAAACTGCATAGGAGGATTGGCACACTTATGTATGGTTTGTAGGGGTTTGAAAACTTATATCCTAGATGTAGAATTTGACTGTTATGTCTGTGTATTGGGATTTTCGAGGTATGGGATAATCTTGGAGATGGATTGGCTATCCATATATGGAGCTATATTAGACTGCAAGAGGAGAGTCGTTAGACTAGAAACATGGAGTGGTAGGACTCTCGAGGTTTCTTGTGATCCAGAAGGGTCAGTCATGTTGAGTTTCCTTTATTCCCTCGATTCTTTATCATCAGAGTTAGATTCGGTTCCTGTCATCAGAGATTTTCCAGACGTCTTTAAGGAGGATAGGGGACTACCCCTTAAGAGAGATAATGACTTTAAGATTTATTTAAATGAGAATGCTAAGCCAGTAGCATTACCCATGAGGCATATGGCATCTAAGGAAAGGAAGAAATTGAGCAAGCAGATTTGTGAGATTTTGGAGAAAGGTCTCATAAGAAGGAGCATATCGGAATGGGAAGTGCCGGTCATCTTCACTAGTAAGGTGGATGGTTCTCTTCGACTTTGTGTTGATTATAGAGAATTAAATAAGCTCATAATAAAGAACTGATATCCACTCCCTAGGATTGATGATCTTTTTGACCAGTTAGTTGGATCTTCGGTATTCTCCCAGATTGATTTAGCCAAAGGATTCCATCAGCTTAGGGTCACTGATGATAGCATAAATAAGACCGTGTTGAGGATTCCAGACGGATTTTATGAGTGGTTGGTTATACCTTTTGGGATAACCAATGCCCTAGCCTACTTTGTGGACTTGATGAGCCGCGTCTTTAGAGATATCCTAAATAAGTTTGTCATGGTATTTGTGGATGACATCTTGGTATTTTCCTAGAATATGGAGGAGCATGCTGTTCGTTTAGAGGACGTTCTTCGCACACTTCGTAGTCATCATTTGAGTGCTATGTTTTTGAAATGTCACTTTTGAAAAGAGGAGGTACGTTTCTTGGGGCACGTGCTCTCGAAGGAAGGTTTGGCTGTTGACCCCGCTAAGGTGATTGTAGTGTAAGATTGGAAGTCCCTCAAGAACGTCATCGAAGTTAGGAGCTTCCTAGGATTGGCAGGCTACTATAGGAAGTTGATTAGAGACTTTGCCAAGATTTCGACACCACTCATGTTCCCTACTAAGAAGAATAAAATTTTCGTATGGGAGGTGGGTTGTGAGGATTCCTTCATGAAACTTAAGAGAGCCCTTACTAGTGCACCAGTGTTAGTTCTACCTAACGGAGCTATGCCTTTTACTATATACACTGATGCATGTGTCTAGGAGCGGTGTTGATGCAAGAAGGAAGGGTGGCATGTTATGGTAGTAGGTAGTTGTGGACGCATGAGAAGAACTACCCTACCTATGATTTGGATTTAGCTTCCATAGTTTTTGCACTCAAGTCTTGGAGGCATTATTTTCTTCGAGAGAGGTTTGAGCTTTTCACCGACCATAAGTCATTGAACTACCTATTCTTGCAAAAGGATTTGAACTTGATGCAATAGCGGTGGATGGATTTTTTAGCGTCATACGGCTTTGAGATAGCTTATACCCCTGGTAAGGGTAATGTGATTGCGGATGCATTAAGTAGGAAGAAGGCAACTCTTAGTCCCTTGTTCGTAGAGTTGAGGAGCTTTGAGTTTATTTCTACTTTTGATTTTAAGCCCTCTACGGACATTACTCCTGGATTGCTAGCTACCCTTGAAGTAAGGCCTACCCTTATGGATAAGATTGGCTCGAGGAAGCAAGAGGATTCAGAGCTCATAGACATTATGGATAGGATTAGCCGAGGAGAGGTCTCTATACATCTCCAATGTTATTCCATAAATGGAAAAGGATGGCTCAGGAGAGATAGGTGGCTTTGTGTCCCCGCACTAGTGATTTGTCAAAAGCGGTTTTAGAGGAAGCGCACATTTCCCGTATGACTATTCATCTGGGTGGTGATAAGATGTATAAGGACATGAAGGGGATGTTTTATTGGAATGGCATAAAGAAGAATGTGGCGGAGTTTGTAGCTAAGTGTCTTATTTGCCAAAGGGTTAAGGCAGAGCAGCAGAAACCCGGTGGATTACTTCAGCCTTTAGATGTGCCAGAGTGGAAGTGGGACAACATTTCGATAGATTTCATAGATGGTTTACCCCGTTCTAGAAAGGGGAATACTAACGAGTTTAGGAGAAGCTTGCAAGAGGTTTTAGGGACGCAGCTTAGATTGAGTACGGCCTATTACCCTCAGACTAATGGCCAAACGGAGAGGGTTAATAGAGTGCTTGAGGACTTGTTGTGGATGTGCATTTTGAATTTCGAAGGAGCTTGGGAGGATCATCTTCCATTGGTGGAGTTCGCGTACAATAACAATTACCAAGCAAGCACCATTCAAGGCTTTATATGAGAGACCTTGCAAGTCACCTTCTTGTTGGGTGGAGTCTACTGAGAAGTTGCTACTTGGGCCTGACATGGTTAGGGTTACATCGAAAAGGTGGATTTGATTCAACGAAAGATGAAGACAGCTCAAGACAGGCATAAATTTTATGCGGACAAGCGGAGGAGAGACAATAGATTTGAGGTTGGAGACTTAGTTTTTATTAAAGTATCCCCGCGTAGGAAGATGGTAAGGTTTGGTTCGAATGGAAAGTTGGCCCCCAGATTTGTAGGACCATTTCCTATCTTAGAGAGAATTGGGAAGATGGCATACCGAGTGAAGCTACCAGAGAGGCTTGCATGAGTGCACGACATTTTCCATGTTTAACACTTGCAAAAATGCTTACTTGACTCAGTGGAAGTTGTAGATCCTAGTCAGTTAGAGGAGGTGGAAGTAGAAAGGGAAGCATCGATTCAGCGTATTCCTATAAAAATCATTGGACGAGACACCAAGCGACTTAGGAATAAAGAAGTTCCGTTAGTAAAGGTGCAATGGGGAGATGATGTTGCAGACGCTTCATGGGAGACTGAAGAGAAGATTTGTACTTCTTATCCTCATCTTTTCGATAGTAAGTTTCTGAATTTCCTATTTTCCATCTTTAGTTTTGAATAGGTTCTTTCCTTTATTATCTTTTGGGAGGTTAGAACTTAAGATTTAACCTATGGATGATAGGATTTGACGTAAACATGTTAATAGAACATGTCATGAATGATGTATGTCAGTGGCTGCAAGTGTTTGCTAATGGATGCATATACTTACACTAAGCACTATTATCTCTTAAGGATCGGCTTAACTAGGACACTAGAGCAAATGCATATGGATGTGTGCGCATTTTATTTTATTTTCCATGATTGCTATAAATGGATGACCATATTGTTGTTGCATTTGGATGATGTTTGAAGCACGTATATAGAACTATCAGCTATCATTAGGAATTTTTGCATTCAGTTGGATACACCGCTCAAGCATGATTGCATAAAAGGAGGTCAACTGAATCAGTGGACCGTCTAATCTTTTTGCATTAGTTAGGGACATTAACACTACACTAATTGCATAAGTAACATAAATCGCATTAGAAAAACTTAAGGACAATCGATGAATGGTTGATGATTGAGCAGTTGGGTGTGGATATTGGATGAAAACATTTAGTTCATTCTTTTATCCTTGGAGATTTCAGGGATGAAATCCCTTAAGGAGGGTAGAATGTAACAACCTAAAGTTTAACTCATAATAATTAATTCGTTAATTAAGGAAATAATAAGAAATATAACAACCCAAAATTTAACTCATAAAAGTTAATTCGTTAATTAAATAAATAATAAAATAACTTTGTGAAATTATCAAAATCGAGCCACGGGAGTTGCACCATTGTGTCTGTGGTAATTTTCTAGTCAATTTCCATATATAGAACATCGAAATCGGAGCTAATATGAGCTAGAAACAAAATAAAGAAGAAAAGAGGAAAAAAAGAAGGGCTAGGTATGGATGGTCGACCGCCCGATCGACCCGCCTACAGGTTTGGAGTGAAGAAAATTTTCTTTATCCCAGAGCATTCGTACTTGTATTTTTGCATTCTTAGTTTCATCTGACCCTTCCATTCTTGCATCCGACGGCTCCAATTCAGCCTATGATGTAGTTGCATCCTATTCAATCTTCAAATCTAATGGTATAAGATCCACCTCTACCTCTACAAATAAGAACTTAGGCCTAACACTTTTTCTCATTTTAAGAGTTTCTCCAATTGGGTTCACCTTTTCAATAAGGAGCCTAAAAGGAATAATTTTTCAAGGAGAGAATCTTTTTTATGAAAATATTTTAATACGCTCAAGTGGACACGGGAAGACTAAAAGGGAAGAGCTTAAGACCATAGGTGAGTGATTGTAATTATTTTAAATTTCTTTAAGTAATTTAAAATAATAGGGTTTCCAATAGTCGTAGTTTTACAATGATTTTTGGAATTACCTTTTTAGTAGATTATTTACAGTTTTAGAATTATTCTCAGTCTATTTCTTTTAGCTATTCTTTTCAATTAATATTAGTTTATTTCTGTTGATTATAGTTTTTTATTTATGTACAGTTTATTTACGGTATTTTAATTTATTTACTGTTATTTATGCGTTATTTACATCATTTTTCCTACGTTTTGGATTTTCTTCTATTTTCAGTTTTCTTTTATTTCTCCTTCTTCTTCGCGTATGGATTAGAATAGTTTAAACGCGAATATGGATTAAAATTATAAGAATACTGAAATAACGGAAGATAAAATGTAAATTGTAAAGACTAAAATAAAAATGGAATTAAGACTGAATTGAGCCTAATTATGATATTAATGTCAGAACTGGACTAATTAAATATAACTAGCCTAGTTGTAACATAGAATTATAAATAAAAAAGAGTATACGATGAAAAAAGCTTATTTTTTACACTTAGACTTTTGGGTTAAGTAAATAAGCTAAATTATAACATACGTTGTAATAAGAAAAAGTAGAGAATGAAGCTTATTTTAAGACTTAGGATAAATTAATAAGCACGGATAGCAAGAACAAAAGTAAAGGCTTATTTAAATAATTTATCTAAGTTGATAAGCAAGAATTAAAGTAGGACCAGTACCAAATAGCATGCCCCTGTTATTTTTATGGACATGGTGTTTCACATAATCTTGATGTGAGACGAGGGGCACATTTATGCTAATAATGGTAGCAGTTGGTCAATAAGTAGAAGTCCAAATCATGGGGATTTGGACAAGGGGCGCAACTAGAAATTGTTTAGATGACGAGCCAGTACCAACGACATTTTCCCTATTTTCTATGGACACGATGATCTCACATTAGCTTGAAGTGGGATGAGGGGCACACTTATGCTAGAGCTTAAGGTAATAAGAAGACCCAATAGGTGGAACAACATGCAGCATGAGCATGGTGGTAGTTACGCGTGCAACTTCCATTCGGGTGCTCAGTAATCGTTATGCGTTCCAAGCACTTAGTATGTGTGCCTTTCATAGGCACCATTGCCTTCTTTGTTGGGAGCTATATAACATCTAGTCCGCAGTAGATACTTTGTGTGTCATTCGTAGACGCCATTTCTTTGTAGGGAGCTATATAGCGTCTAGTCCGTAGTAAGGTCTATGGAGTAGGAGCCCGATCAAAGGGTAGAATTAGGGTTACAGCCTAATTATAGGATTAGGAATCCAGCCTAATCAAAGCAACTATCAAAGACAAGTGTAAACAATTAAAGTTAATCAATTATGTTAATTCGTATTTATATCCAACTTATTCCTTATCCCTGTTTCCTTTGTTTCCTTTTATATACTAGAACTATTGTAAGGTTTATTACTTTTATTTTGCTTAAAGATTCTAGTAATTATGTTAATCAAAGGAAGATAGACTGCAGCTTCTTGGAGACTTGGAGACCATATCATGTATTCCTTTTTTTATTTCCAGCTTTTTGTTCTTTTATTGTACTGGCACTGTACCGAGGGAAAGTTTGTATTTGTACTTTGGATTTTCTGATGAGACCGGGATTTTATTTTCATAAGACAGTTGTATTTGGTATTTGGAACATATGTGGTTCGTCTGAAGTATTTATGAAGTATTAATTTTTGAAATCACTTATTTTTTTTAACTACTTCCGTTGTGTTATTATCTGTCTATTTCGTCTTGTGAATCTTTGTCCCTGCTAGCTTTAGTTATACCTACAACGCACCACATCTTTTAGTGTGTCCTTTTAGGTGTACTAAGGGGTGTAGGCTGTTTCAAGCACCAAAATGTTTGAAACCAAATTGATTACAAACACCTAAGAATACATTTGTGTAGTGAAGTAAATGAAGAAGGTAAAATTAAACTGGGGAATAGAATAACTGACAAGAAAATCCCAGCAATAGTCAAGAATATTGGAATTTATAGTGGTTCAATGTTGTATGCCTACGTCCACTTTGAAGACTATCTTTATTAATTCACTAACAATTTGATAACAGCGGCAAAAAGTAAGGAAAAGCTTGATTACAATGCAGACTCAAGTAACCAGCAGCGTAAAGATCCCTTAAAGTGAATCATAGGCCTGTATTTATAGGGAGAGATGATGAGATATTTTTCTAAGATTTCGACAGAAGGCTCTCTAGGTCCATATAGGCCCACCTTTTCGACCAACGAAGCTAACTCGATGATTAAGAACGATCGGCCTGATGTTAGCCGATCCTTTTTCTTGTCTTCAATCTTGGTGTGAATGTTTTTAGGGGGTCCCACATGCATATTGATACCGCTTCTAAATCATGGAATCATTTAAATTTCAACTTGAGAGATATGAATCGATCTTGGTTGAAATTGGATTATGCACTGGGAGATAATGATCGTTTTTAGGACTTGACCAAGATGATTGGCTAACAACAATCGGCTAATAACAATCGGCGAAATCTTTAATGTAACATCAAGACTTGCGGGCATTTTTGTGAGCCTCAATCTTCATCTTGTTGATGTCCTGGAAGTTTCAAATGAATTTGCCTTGTGGATCTCGAGATATCGAGCGCTCTTTGATGCCTTGAGCTGTTTTATGGATCGTTCTTGGTCGATCCATTCAAATCCTTACTTCATTCATAACTTGAACATATGAACTCTAACCGACTCCAAGTTTGAAATATAACTTCACGTAGACATGCCTGTTACTCCATGCTGACTGCACCTCGATTGGGTCCAAGTCCAAATCTGCCCGACCATCATCTATAACACTGTATGTAATTGATTCCCAAGGTTGTTGACCATTCATTCTTAGCTAAGTTGATGATATCATGGCCTTTCCAAAAGGTTGGATAACCGTTATATTTTGAATATAAAAGGATAATTTTCATCAATTGAGATAGTTATTTATGGTGTGTTTGTTTGTTGGAAAATGATAATATTCGATTATTATCATTTATTGCTTGATTAGCTGTGCTCGACCAGTTTATTAGCAGTTTTACCTTTTCACTACATGGATTGGGAAGATAGTAAATGTAGGTACATTGAAAATGAACACCATATAAATTTAGTTTTACGGTTTGACTATAAGGCGTTCGATGATAATGTTGGGTTGAAATTTAACTTTAATAGACGTTGTTTTTATGATTTTTGAGAAAGAAACATATTTTAAAAATAAACACTAATGTAATAGTTTTATATAAGAAAGTGACACATATAAATATGGTTTATAAGTATAGTTTATAAAAAAAAGAGCTTAAACTAAGAATTTGAGAATTTAAATCCGGGTGTTTTAGAAATTGGTTTTCTAAGATTTTGGAAAATAATATCAGTATTATTTGAAAGTAAATAATTAGGAAATTGGTTTATGTAATCGATACCATGGTTACTAATATTTCCGAAGTATCTGATACTATTTTGAAAATGATTTTGGTAAAGTCCGAAAGGCATGTTTTGGATGTACCTAACTCACTTCTGTCGTTGGAAAATGATTCTAGTGATGACTACAGCATCATCAGCATTTTTTTTGAGTTTTAAAGTAGGGGATGCTACTACAATATCTATGCTACAAAGTTTTGGTAATATAAATTTTGATTTAAATCTTAGAAATATGATTTGATATGTATTATTATTTCAAATGATTGAAATGAAAACCCGGTGTTGAGTTCTTAAGTTTTTGGTTAAGTTATTTTATGGACTCATGTATCCTCTGCGTTAAGGTAAATTTGGTTGTGCATCTTGTTTGATATATTGATCGGTAGTTTTCATTTGTTGGAATGAAATGGAATTTTCAATGATTTTGGACAATCGAAACTTCGGAATTTGTGTAAGAACTTGAAGCTAAGTGTTTATAAAAGTTAAGTTTTATATAACACTTGAACTTAAAAGAAAGTAGAATTTAAGCAAGTTTTAAATTGGTTGAATATCCATGTTAAGTAAAATGAATTTGATAATTTTGTACATATTCTTAGGATGCAGTAGAGTATCGTATAGGTAAGAACTTATGGACCACATATCCATACTATCCAAGAGTATTATAGAGTAATACTGTCAGATAATACGGAGAATGAGGCTATATGGGATACACACGTGAATATTCCCTTGAATTAACACTGGTACGAATTAAAACATCAAATATAAAACTCACTTATACGTACACAGTGTAGATACAAAGCAACAGACACGTGTGCCTCTAGGATAGAACAATACATAATATACAATGTAACATAGGAAACACAGAGTCAATCGCAATGATAAAATATAATATATACAAAATAATGTTACTGAATATTATACAACTCAAATATCAATTATATATACATACAGTGAATCAATATCTTACAGATATCAGGTAATCATCCTAATATAATACTCCTCCAGGCCCAATAAAATACATGGTGGTCAAGTCGTCCCTGTACCTGAAGATGTTGAATATGCGCTTATATGATTTTTGTTTGATGATAATAAACATATATTCATTCGTTTAAATGTATTTGATAATATACTATTTTATTTTTCACAGATTAAATAAATATTTGCTGAATAAAATAAATAACACAGAATTTGAATTCAAAGGAATATTTTATTCAAACAAATATTTATTACAATTTTGAATAGTATACAAATTCAAGCTCTCACTATTCACTATACAACTTTGATACAAATTCAATTACATCACTATTTTACATCAGCACCTCACTACATATCACTCACACTCGTATTTATCTTCAACTGCATTCCAGTTTGAATCCAGCATCTGAGCAATCTGCAAAAATATAAACTAACGCAGTAAAATTGAAAAAGAAATATTTTTGCAATTCAAAAATAGAAGATAATTTTTGAATATATGATTTGCCTCAGTTATTTGGGTTGTTCGTCATAATTTAAATTTGAATTCATCATACACGAACAACTTGTGACATACACAGTATATTACTGTATATGCCACAAGGCCGTGCACGCCGATATATACACTTGATAATGCTACAGGGACAGGTGAGCACAAGGTCAAACCCAAATATATGGACAGGTTCAACTCAGGTGCAATAAATTAAAAAATACGACACGAACACAAGGTCAAATCCGAGTTTTGAAACTGGATTCAACACAAGTGAATCGAGTTCAAGTCAGACCAACACTGCAAGTACATGAATGCAAACTACAAGTACAGGTTCAAGGCCAGAATGTCAAAGTGGCAACTGGCAATAACAACTACGCATATACATACCACAGATGCAACCAGTTCGACATATACATGAAGGCAGCAAGTCAGTGGACAGACCAGAGTACAACAGGCAAGCACAATGCATATATAGCAATAATATACAAGCCAACAGCAAAACAAGCAGTGCAGACCACAAAAGTGCAACAAGTATTGCAGTAATAAACATGGTCAGAAGCAAGGCAACAGAGACTCAAGCAACAACATGGACTGCAACAAATACATGATGCCCAACTCAAATGAATATCAGTGCAAGTGTCGACCAGGTAGCAAGGAAGATCAACACACAGCAAGCTACAACATCAAGTTGACCAAGATGCTACAGATTTCAGCAAATGTACAATGCAAAGAATGACACAGTGTACATGAAGCATGCAAGCTCGGGCACAAGAAATGAAACACTGCAACTCAGTGCATCAACCAAAGTTAAGGCGACATGAAGTCAGCAAACTGCAACAAACACATATATGGTCTAAGTGAATCAAGCAAATGCACAGAAGCCACTTCAGCTACATTGAGGCTCAATGGTGAAGCAGACTCAAGTGAACAGGTAGCACAAGAACCAGAAAAACCAAAACAGTGCACCAAAGCAAACTACAAGATGTAGAGCAACAATGCACAGTGACAATTTGGAGTATTATATGCAAAACAACTTGTAGATCAAACATAATGGACTACATGCACTGACCAAAGAGCCACAATAATGAAGATAGCGTAGTAAAGTGAAACCAGACCACAAAGTCATGCCATGCACAGGTCAGGGATGAACACAGATGAAAACATGATCAGATCAAACTCAATATGACTGTAAACAGTGCCACAAGACCACCATGCAAAGACCAGAAGTACAAAATGGCCAAGCAAGTGCACCACTAAACCAACAAACAAGACCAGGAAAAAGTGAAGTACAACATCACAAACAATTGCAAGCACATGAAATCTCAAGTCATGACCGAAGCCAGCAGTACAATGAATTCCCAAATCAAAATAGTTCAAGTGACCGAAGTCAACTAAATGATATCATAAATTCAAAAGTGCAGTTTAAAAAAATAAATTCAAAATGGCCGAAGTCATCAGGTAAAAGAAGTTGAATTCACGATTCAAAGTCAGAGCCTTGGCAATAAAGCGATTCACATTGCCGTGTAACCAAGTCAAAGCAAGTGATAACCAAACATCTCAAATTCAAGGCATCGAGTCAAGTCAGAGAAATTCACGGAGCCATGATTGAACATAAATTCAAAGCCGTCGATTTTAAACCAAGTCAACCAAGAAATAATAAGAATAATTCGCATATGAATTAGTCAAGGTAAATCGCAATCATCCAAGCATAAACGATCGGCAGAGATAAAATCAAATATATTTTGTGCGAACGAAAATCTAGGGTTACAAACCCTATATAAGAAAATCATCATCGGCAATCTTATCCATCGAGTTCAAGCATTCAATCAGAAAGAAAAAGGAATAAAAGTACTCACCAAAATTGTAATCGAACTCGATCAATCGAAGTAGCCGAAGCAAGGTACAAGGAGGCAGTCGATCGACAGGGCAGAAGGACGAAAATCACAAATTCGATCGATTAATATAATATTGGCATCTTCGATTCCAGCCCTAATTTATTGAAGAAAGAGGAACAAACAAGAGCCGAAGCCCTAATCTCAGAAGGAAGAACAAACAGCCATTATCACATATGAGATAAAAGGAAAAAGGGCCGGCATAAATGAAATAATAAAAAAGGGGATGAACTGTTTTAGTTTGGGCCGGCCTTCTTTTTTATTTTAAAAGGGTTTAGTTTCTTTTAGGGCTGTTTTAATTTACGTTGTTTTTAAATTTGTATTTTCATTTTTAAACTTTTTAATTTTCTAGTCGTGTGACTAGGGGACAAACTACGGTGTGTAGTTTGGGAATTCGCAACTCGGTGATTGAGTTGTGGTCAGGGTTTTGAGCGTAGAGTTAGATTAGTCAATAGCGGGTATAGCGAGTTTACGTTTGTAAGCGAGGGACTATCTAATTTCTAGTAGAAACCTTGGGGGCAGCACGTAGGCAGGGTTTTGGCGAAGCTGGGTAAATTCTGTGTTGTTCTGTTTTATTCTGTTATTTATATTCTGCGATATCTGTGCTGCTATTCTGTGATCTGAATTGAAATTAATTGATAAGCATCCGCGATTAATTTTTATAATTTTCACTATCACCCTATTCACCCCCCCTCTAGGGTGAAATCGATCCTACAAGTGGTATCAGAGCTAGGAACAAAAGCCATTTTTGTTTTAAAATTTTGATTTTACAAAAACCAATTTTCGTTTAAAAATTCGTGTTTCAAAAATCAATTTTTGTTTTAAAAATTCGTGTTTCAAAAATCGGTTTTTGTTTGAATTATTAAAATGGCTTTTTTTAATAATGCTTTTGCAGAAGGTCAATCCATAGTTAGACCACCAATGTTCAATGGTGAATATGCTTACTGGAAAAATAGAATGCAAATTTTTCTGAAAACCATTGACGCTTGGAATATTGTTGAGACAGGTTATAGTATACCAACTATAACTGTAGATAATCAGGAAATAGAGAAACCAAAGGAACAATGGACAGAACTAGAAAATAAATTACAGAATACTAATGCCAAAGCTATGAATTCTATTATCTGTTCATTGGATCAATTTGAATTTAATCGTGTCTCACATTGTCTAACTGCGCAGGAAATATGGCACATACTAGAAGTGACTCACGAAGGAACATCTCAAGTCAAAGAATCTCGCCTTGCAATGCTAAGCAGGGAATACGAGAACTTCAAAATGGCGAAGGAAGAAAATGTCAAAGAGATGTACGGACGACTCTCCAATATCGTATACAAATCAAAAGCTCTCGGAAAAACATACACCGAATTAGAAATAGTCCGGAAAATCCTCAGAGTCCTTCCACGAAGCTTTGAAGCAAAAGTAACTGCCATACAAGAATCGAAAGATTTAAAACAACTTAAAGTTGAGGAACTCATCGGAAATCTCACCACTTATGAGCTAGAAATGAAATTCAAAGAAGAGCGTGAAGGAGGTGACACTCAAAAGAAATCAATAGCTCTCAAAGGAACAACCAAAAGTGATGATGATAACGATGAAGATGATGGAGCAGCAGAATTGGAGCTGTTGATAAGGAAATTCAAAAAATGGAATCAAAAACATGGTAACTCAGCTCGAATTCAAAAAGCAAAAAGCAGAATAGCCAAAGCACTAGACTACTCGGAAGAACAAAAGTTTATTTGTTATAATTGCAACAAACCCGGCCATATCAAGCCCGATTTTCCACAAATTAAATCCAGCCACGGAAAGAAACAGAAAAAGAAAAGTTTTGCAGCCACTTGGGATGAAATAGACGAGAATGATCAAAGCACTGGCAGTGAAAACGAAAAGGGAGAATTGTGTCTTCGAGGTGATACAACTGACAGTGACGATGACGAGCCAAGTGAGGTATCAAAACTTACCCATTCTGAGTTGCTTATATATTTTCATGAAGTAAACGGTTGCTTTGAACAACTTACGGAAAAATACGCCAAACTTGAATCTCAAAAAGATACTTTGATAGAATGTAATAAACAACTTGATCAATTAGTTAAAACCTATCAAAGTAGGATCCCTAAGTGTGATAAGTGTCCAACATTTGATGAAGAAATTAAAAAATCAGAAATTAAAATAAAATCGCTTGAAAATGAAATTCTGATTTTAAAGGAGAATGAAAATACTAGGAGAGAGAATTCTATTAAAAAGTGCACACAGTTGTTAAACGAAAATGAATCTCTCAAATCACAAGTCCAACAATTGTCAATGACTTTAGATAAATTTTCAAAAAGTGAAAAATCGTTAAATATGCTATTAGAAAAGCAAACTGTTAATACGGTTAAACAAGGACTTGGATATAATAGTTCGAAAAGTGTTGAAAACAAGATTAATCAAGAAAATTCAATGTGCACGATTTGTAGAAAATATGGACACGATCACAATAATTGTTGGTATAGACCCAAACATGTGAAAACTATACCGATTTGGGTTCCAAAAGGCACAAATATAAAATCTCTCAAAGTTAAACAAATTTGGGTGCCGAAGGGAACAATTATAAATAGTTTTGGGTCTTTACAAAATTGTTCTTCAAAATTTTCTGCCACTAACAATCATGGACCTATAAAAACAAATAGGTCACATAAAACTTTCATCGTGTAGGTGTGGTGGCAGGCTAAGGAACAACAATAGTATTCTCTGGATTTTGGCTGTTCCAGAAACACAACGGGCGACAAAGCTAAGTTCCTTAGCCTAGTATAAAGGTGACAGAATCACAATGAACAACGACGAAAAATATCGTAAAGGTAAAATAGGTATGGTATGTTTTAAACGATATATTAAATGTGATAATCTGCACCGTATTTTGAATTAAATCAGCCAATATTGAGATTGATGAAAAGCTGATGATTTTGATTCTGACTTATTCAACATAGTTGGCCAATTATATTCTTATGCCAAAAACACTATAAAAATCTCTAGTTTCTTTGAATTACTTCATATATATCAGTTTGGATTAAAAATAGTGTTTTGTTGGATATTACAATTGGTTATAATATGGCTAACTCTTTATTCACGGTTTTCTGATTGTTTACACGGTTTCATTTCAAATTCAAAAGAATGTCATTTAAATTGTTGTTAAAATTGAATTTGAAAGTTTTGGTGCACACTTCATGTTTTGGTCAATAAAATTCAATTGATGAGAATTTTGAGTGAAAAAGAAATTCAGATGCAGATTACACTGGTAATCTAGTTGATAGAAAAATTACTAGTTGAACGTGATTTTTGAGACACGTAGTAACTGCATCGTTTTTCAAAGAAAATATCTGCATACTCTTCATTTAAAATAATTTTCAAATAGCAGAAAATTTTCTTGTAAAACCCCCTGGAGAAAATCATTTTTGACCATATTTTCAGATTATTCATTTTTGAAAAATTAATTTCATAATTATTTTTGAATTTGATTTTAAATGACTATTATGACTAATCTGACTCCCAAATGATTATCGAAAAGAAAAATAGTGATTGAAAAAGTGATGAGTGTTGATATTGATTATATATTATAACTCGAGAAAGTATAATTAGAAAATTTCTTTAGAAATGTAAACAAGAGTTATAAAACTTTTTGTTGGTAAAAATTCCATGACCATCTCTATACCTATCATATTTCTATCAACCATCACTCATCAAAATTCTATATAGTTTGTCAATATGTGGTACTTTAAACAGGAATCGTTTGTTTTTCATTTTTACATTTTTTAAAATAAAAAAATTATTAAATAAATAAATAAATACCAAAGTATTCACTCTCATTTAAAAGTCCTCACGGTTATGCATGGGTGAATTACTTGGAATTTGTTATGTGCTTCCATGCTCATTTAAAAGTCCTCGCGGTTATGCATGTATGGAACGCATATCAAAAGTTGATTTGTAAAATAAACAATTTGATTCTAATCCCATTTAAAAGTCCTCACGGTTATGCGTGGTTAGAAGATACTTGAATTCATTTTTTTTAAAATAAAATTAGAATACTACTAATCTCATTTAAAAGTCCTAACGGTTATGCATGGTTAGTAGATATTCAAATTCCTGATATAAATATACCACAAATAGACACAACTGTATGGTTTTATATGATGACATCATTTCCATCATTCTAAAAGTGGAATATGCGCCTAACAAAATATTTATGATTTTTGTTTGACTTTTTATTGAAATTTAATATTTATATTCAATTGAGTTTTAATGTTGGATTGATATCGATTACTTTTTCTCTATTTTCTCTAACACTATTATTCTTTTGCTGATAACAAAAGGGGGAGAGAAAAGTTAAGATTTTGTCAAATAGAATCAAGCAAAGGTCAAATAATTTTCCATTTGCATATAGGCTCATTTATATATTTCTATTTGTATGCATATATGTAGGGGGAGCTTTGTGTAGAGAGGAAGCATTTAAATAGGGGGAGTAATTAGGATATATCAATGATCAAATACATTTAACATATTCAAAATCTTAAATATATGTTTGTTATCATCAAAAGGGGGAGATTGTTGAATATGCGCTTATATGATTTTTGGTTGATGATAATAAACATATATTCATTCGTTTAAATGTATTTGATAATATACTATTTTATTTTTCACAGATTAAATAAATATTTGCTGAATAAAATAAATAACACAGAATTTGAATTCAAACGAATATTTTATTCAAACAAATATTTATTACAATTTTGAATAGTATACAAATTCAAGCTCTCACTATTCACTATACAACTTTGATACAAATTCAATTACATCACTATTTTACATCAGCACCTCACTACATATCACTCACACTCGTATTTATCTTCAACTGCATTCCAGTTTGAATCCAGCATCTGAGCAATCTGCAAAAATATAAACTAACGCAGTAAAATTGAAAAAGAAATATTTTTGCAATTCAAAAATAGAAGATAATTTTTGAATATATGATTTGCCTCAGTTATTTGGGTTGTTCATCATAATTTAAATTTGAATTCATCATACACGAACAACTTGTGACATACACAGTATATTACTGTATATGCCACAAGGCCGTGCACGCCGATATATACACTTGATAATGCTACAGGGACAGGTGAGCACAAGGTCAAACCCAAATATATGGACAGGTTCAACTCAGGTGCAATAAATTAAAAAATACGACACGAACACAAGGTCAAATCCGAGTTTTGAAACTGGATTCAACACAAGTGAATCGAGTTCAAGTCAGACCAACACTGCAAGTACATGAATGCAAACTACAAGTACAGGTTCAAGGCCAGAATGTCAAAGTGGCAACTGGCAATAACAACTACACATATACATACCACAGATGCAACCGATCAGTTCGACATATACATGAAGGCAGCAAGTCAGTGGACAGACCAGAGTACAACAGGCAAGCACAATGCATATATAGCAATAATATACAAGCCAACAGCAAAACAAGCAGTGCAGACCACAAAAGTGCAACAAGTATTGCAGTAATAAACATGGTCAGAAGCAAGGCAACAGAGACTCAAGCAACAACATGGACTGCAACAAATACATGATGCCCAACTCAAATGAATATCAGTGCAAGTGTCGACCAGGTAGCAAGGAAGATCAACACAGCAAGCTACAACATCAAGTTGACCAAGATGCTACAGATTTCAGCAAATGTACAATGCAAAGAATGACACAGTGTACATGAAGCATGCAAGCTCGGGCACAAGAAATGAAACACTGCAACTCAGTGCATCAACCAAAGTTAAGGCGACATGAAGTCAGCAAACTGCAACAAACACATATATGGTCTAAGTGAATCAAGCAAATGCACAGAAGCCACTTCAGCTACATTAAGGCTCAATGGTGAAGCAGACTCGAGTGAATAGGTAGCACAAGAACCAGAAAAACCAAAACAGTGCACCAAAGCAAACTACAAGATGTAGAGCAACAATACACAGTGACAATTTGGAGTATTATATGCAAAACAACTTGTAGATCAAACA
Organism: Allium cepa; assembly: GCA_030765085.1. Taxonomy (NCBI): domain Eukaryota; kingdom Viridiplantae; phylum Streptophyta; class Magnoliopsida; order Asparagales; family Amaryllidaceae; genus Allium; species Allium cepa. Next base: position 518,284,649 of record CM060938.1, read on the forward strand.
TAATGGACTACATGCACTGACCAAAGAGCCACAATAATGAAGATAGCGTAGTGAAGTGAAACCAGACCACAAAGTCATGCCATGCACAGGTCAGGGATGAACACAGATGAAAACATGATCAGATCAAACTCAATATGACTGTAAACAGTGCCACAAGACCACCATGCAAAGACCAGAAGTACAAAATGGCCAAGCAAGTGCACCACTAAACCAACAAACAAGACCAGGAAAAAGTGAAGTACAACATCACAAACAATTGCAAGCACATGAAATCTCAAGTCATGACCGAAGCCAACAGTACAATGAATTCCCAAATCAAAATAGTTCAAGTGACCGAAGTCAACTAAATGATATCATAAATTCAAAAGTGCAGTTTAAAAAAAAAATTCAAAATGGCCGAAGTCATCAGGTAAAAGAAGTTGAATTCACGATTCAAAGTCAGAGCCTTGGCAATAAAGCGATTCACATTGCCGTGTAACCAAGTCAAAGCAAGTGATAACCAAACATCTCAAATTCAAGGCATCGAGTCAAGTCAGAGAAATTCACGGAACCATGATTGAACATAAATTCAAAGCCGTCGATTTTAAACCAAGTCAACCAAGAAATAATAAGAATAATTCGCATATGAATTAGTCAAGGTAAATCGCAATCATCCAAGCATAAACGATCGGCAAAGATTAAATCAAATATATTTTGTGCGAACGAAAATCTAGGGTTACAAACCCTATATAAGAAAATCATCATCGGCAATCTTATCCATCGAGTTCAAGCATTCAATCAGAAAGCAAAAGGAATAAAAGTACTCACCAAAATTGTAATCGAACTCAATCAATCGAAGTAGCCGAAGCAAGGTACAAGGAGGCAGTCGATCGACAGGGCAGAAGGACGAAAATCACAAATTCGATCGATTAATATAATATTGGCATCTTCGATTCCAGCCCTAATTTATTGAAGAAAGAGGAACAAACAAGAGCCGAAGCCCTAATCTCAGAAGGAAGAACAAACAGCCATTATCACATACGAGATAAAAGGAAAAAGGGCCGGCATAAATGAAATAATAAAAAAGGGGATGAACTGTTTTAGTTTGGGCCGGCCTTCCTTTTTATTTTAAAAGGGTTTAGTTTCTTTTAGGGCTGTTTTTATTTACGTTGTTTTTAAATTTGTATTTTCATTTTTAAACTTTTTAATTTTCTAGTCGTGTGACTAGGGGACAAACTACGGTGTGTAGTTTGGGAATTCGCAACTCGGTGATTGAGTTGTGGTCAGGATTTTGAGCGTAGAGTTAGATTATTCAATAGCGGATATAGCGAGTTTACGTGTGTAAGCGAGGGACTATCTAATTTCTAGTAGAAACCTTGGGGGCAGCACGTAGGCAGGGTTTTGCCGAAGCTGGGTAAATTCTGTGTTGTTCTGTTTTATTCTGTTATTTATATTCTGCGATATCTGTGCTGCTATTCTGTGATCTGAATTGAAATTAATTGATAAGCATCCGCGATTAATTTTTATAATTTTCACTATCACCCTATTCACCCCCCCCTCTAGGGTGAAATCGATCCTACAGAAGAGTCTTAGACTGATCCAAGTATTATAAAACAACACATGGGTCAGACTATTTCTAATCATGGATCATAAATAAGATGATACAGTATAAACAAGGAAGAATAATATGATATCTCTAATAAAGATATCTAAACATCAGATGGCATATCAAAGTATACATATACCAAACAGTGCAGTTAATGCCCCGCTATAACCTTGCAATATCTCATAACGAATTTCTACTGCTATGACTTTTCCATATAGCCCCAAATATAGCCTTTCCACTTTAAGCCCCACTATTTCCGCTATATCCCATTATTGCCACTATATTCCACTATTTTCGCTATATCTTCTTTAAAAGAAATGAACTGAAAAATGACATTTATACATTATAAAAATTATAAAATTAACTTATTTAATTGAATTTTTAATATATTGTCAGAAATGAAAATACTCTAATATTCTACTAAATTCAATTATGTTATAATAGTTTTATGTTTATTTACAGTATATTCGCACATGTTTTATTTAAAATTATTTATGTATTAATTATTATTCGATTGAATATTAATTTTTCATTTTATTATCATTTATATACTTGTAAAAACATTAAGTATAAATTCTATATATTTTAGACTGTTTTAAAAATGGCTATTTTTACTCGTTAATTAAATATTAAAATATTCAATTTCTACAAATTAACTTTTAATTCGATTTTAAAAGTTCTATAACATCATTCTAACTCCAATATGATTTAATACAACTTTACAAATCAAATTTAATCGCATTAAACCCAATTTCCAATTATTTCTGTAATTTCAAATATTAAATTATCGATTTAGTTATCCAATTAAATCTAGATATTCGAAATATAATTTATTCGACTTACAAATTTTACTTGGAAATATTTAAAATTAATTAAATATACGAATTTCAAATGACAGAAATTCTGGGTCGTTACACAATAGTTGAGACTCAAGCTGAAGATGTTTCGGCTTATATCCCTACTAATGTAATTTCCATTACAAATAGAAAAATAGTCTTATCTACCGATTTATTCAATGCGGGAATCTGATCTGCTATTAATGTAGGCAGTTCTATTTCCAAAGTGGGATCCGCAGCTCAAATTAAAGCCATGAAGCAAGTAGCTGGCAATTAAAATTAGAATTAGCTCAATTCACAGAGTTAGAAGCCTTTGCACAATTCGGATCTGATCTCAATAAAGCTACCCAAAATCAATTGGCAAGAGGTCAACGATTACACGAGTTGCTTAAGCAATCCCAATCAGACCCTCTTACTGTGGAAGAGCAGATAGCTACAATTTATATTGGAGCAAATGGATATCTTGATTCGTTAAAAATTGTACAGATAAAGAAATTTCTCATTAAGTTACGTACCTACTTAAATAATAATAAACCTCAATTTCAAGAAATTTTATCTTCTACCAAGACATTCACCGAGGAAGCGGAAACCATTTTGAAGGAAGCTATTCAGGAGCACACTGAATTGTTTCTACTTGAGGAACAAGCATAAATTTATAACTTTGATTCTATTGTTAGAACTAGAGTTATTCTTGCGAATTATGTATGATTCAAATCATTCAAAAAAGGGGTTTCTTGGTATCGCCACTTTAAAAATAGAGGGAAAAAAATTACGTCCAATAGGATTTGAACCTACACCAAAGGTTTAGAAGGCCTATGTCCTATCCATTAGACAATGGACGCTTTTCATTCCTATTTCATTCTTTCGCATTCTCCCTTTATCTTCTTTTTTTGAGAAAAATAAATGATAATTCTTTTAGGTAAAAAAAAAATGCATATTCGAATCGATGATGCATATAGAATAAGGAATATGGGGCGGGTAGCGGGTAGCGGGTAGTGGAAATTGAACCCGCATCGTTAACTTGGAAGGCTAGGGGTTATAGTCGACGTTAATTTATCATTTTTAACGTCTCTAATTCAAAACCGAGCATGAAAATTTTGTTTCATTCGGCTCTTTTATGGAAAATGTATGTATTCCCAGAAACAAAAATTAGATCCATAACATCTATGTCAGCTTTTCTTATTAAAGACACCCAAAGCCACTCTCTTTCTAGATGAACCCTCTAGAAAAGGGGGATTCTATTATACCAAATCCGTCTAATCTAGTTACTTCGTTCCCTATTTCCACTTGAGGGATTTTGAAGAAAAGAATTTTATTTAGTTTCCACCGAGCTAAAATAATATGCTGATGGTCTAGTAAACCAAAACTACCATTCTCTAGATATTTGGCTTTAATCTTAGCTTATACAAGACAAAATTTAAGATATAGTTACGATTGGAAATGCACTTTTGTTTTTTATCTTCATCCATAGATCCTTTACTTATATTTATTGATTGGAAGGTTTGATCCAATTTTTTTTATTATGATTCATGACTCTATAACCCTTTTATTCAATTTCATTTGAACTTTGGATAATAATCGTGGGAATTTCTATTTTTCCTCAAATATGCTATTGAGGGGAAAAGGAATAAACTCTTTTTAGGAAATAAATTTTTTTTATCAGAATATGAAAAACCCGAAAGACCCCTTAACTTTTTAAGTTATTAGTTGAACGAATTACACTTTTACCGCTAAACTATACCCGCTTCATATTCATTATTATATATGAATATACCTTTTGTTGAACAAAGGATGAGATGCTATCTTAATCTTAATAGCATCAGACTCATTAAAACTTGAGCGTTGACACTTCATCCTCCCCGACCAGGGGTACATGACGTCGAAGTACAAAAAGTTTTTTAAAATAACCAAGTTATAATAAAGTTAGAATAAAGCAAAAGTCTCATTTTTCACTTGTTATAAGTCATTACTGACAGTCAAAAATTGAAGGAATTATTAAAGCTGGGCTATAACCACGATGAATTCCTCATTTTTTTTACTTTCCCTTCAACTGACTTATTTTTGAATTTGAACTCGGATTAATTGGATCTTAAAAATGTTCAATGTCCCTTAAACAAATAAAAGAGTTATGTTATATATGTTATAACATATGTGTGTTTCATTTTTTATATTATATTATTAATATCTATATGTGCTTTTTTCCAGTTAAATAATTAACTAAATTGAGAAAAAAGACTCAAAATTCAAAATATTACTTAATTAAAAATAATAATTAATACTAATTAATAAAAACTAAAATTATTAATTTGAACATCCTTTCATTTTCATATTTTATAGTATATTTTATAGTATTTTCTATAGTATTATATTACTAATATAAGAAATTACACTTGAAATGGAGATAAAAATTGTCTTTATTGTTACTTCAATAACTTCAATAACAAGTATCTTTGATTTGATATAATAAAAACAAAAAATGAAATCATTTGATCTATGAAATGATTGATTCATCAAAAGTAATGCAATAACCCGGCCTGGTTAAATACTGGCCGGGGAATGGACTTTTCTTACGAAATGAAAATCAAGGAAGTAAGGTTTTTCAATTTAGTTTTTTTACTTATCCTGTCACACCACATAAAAAAATTCAATTTGAATTGGGAGATATGGCTGAGTGGACTAAAGCGATAGATTGCAAATCCGTTAAACGATTTATTTGTACCTAGGGTTCGAACCCCTCTCTTCGCTCCCCTCGATCGGTTCATACTTTCAAAATCTTTTTTTATTCCTCACGTTCAATAATATGGACCAGATCATTAGATAAGAATCCAAAAGATGAAGAAAGAAACAAAAAATATGACTACTGTGAAAGTGTACGTGCAGTACTAAGGATCGTGTAATATGATATATAAATGCGGAAACTGATAATAACAGTAAAATAAAAATTAAAGTAAGCACATCAGGAATTTTTATACTGGTTCGAACTTCCCGTTCTACGTCTAGTCCCAGAATATCCTCTGGATTTATACTAAACCCCTCACTTAACCCGGAGGAATAGGTATATCACACCTGAGCGGCCGAACAGGAATTTTTCTGCCTCAACAGCCGAAGAGGACTTCAATTTAATACAAATACTTTGTTGACGAGTGTGTTCTAAATAACACGGATTGTCTTTTGATAGTACAGTTTCCTATAATCAAATCCTCAAGAATATGTAGTGCATGTGAAGATTTAGAAGGAAGATAACCTCATAGAATCGAAGTATATAAATTTTTTCAGAGATTCTAGAGATATTGAATTAGAATGAAAGCTTTTATTTGCAGAAATAAATAGATAAAAGATTGCAGAATTATAAACAAGAATCGGTGATTGTAGAAGTGATTTGAACATGTGTATATAGTTGTAGAATAGTTATAATCTTTCATGAAGAGTTTCAATCAAAAGTTGTGTCCGTATCTCTTGGATTGAGAGACATTCCTTTTCATGATCAATGACAACTCTTCAGGAAAACTAGCCGTTATGTTCAGGTCGGTCGACCTAAGAAACTGGTCGGTCAGCTGAATTTTAAAAAAACGTATACAAAATAATGTGTATCTATGCATTTGACACAGGGTCGGTCGACCGAGATTTCTGGTCGATCAGCCGACCTGTAGTCAATTGCACAGTATACACTAATTTATGTATAGTCTTAATATAAATCAATTTAGGTATGTGTGTGACTACTTGAGGAATGATTTTAACAATATTCTAAGACTCAATACATTAAAATATTCATACTAATCTCTGGATTGTAGTCTTGTCTCCTTTGTAGTGCATAATATATACTTATTTGTCGCTTTGGTATAGTATTCCTGTAGTATGATCTCTGAAGTTTGTGTCATAAATCAAAACTCATGAATCAACATTCTTCCCTTTTTTGATTGATGACAATATTTATGTGACGAAGTAGTATATATATTCTCCCCCTGAATATATGGCGACTTTTCTGTCTTTTCTGCAAAAATTTGTTAGCTTTCATATATTTCTCCCTCTTTGTCATCGACATAAAGGAATACTTATTGGACGTATATAAGAAATATGGAACATGTAACACAACATAAGAAAAACATTGAGTTTTAAGTAGCACATACTCAAAGCAAATAGGAATATTAATGATGTTCACTTAGTACACAATATCTAAAAAACAGAATACTTGAACTTATAAGATAACAAGTTGTAGAATAACATGATCACTCCTCATCATCATCGGAATCCCAAAATTCTGGATGGATATTTTCTTCAGGAGGAGCATGTTCCTTACCACGTCTTTGAGCGGTAGAAGTGTGAGTTCCTGATGTACCGGAGCTTGTATTCTCCGAAGTGGAAAAAGAGCAGTTTGGTGCTGGCCTTTTTCCGGGAGCTACATAAGAGGCACCGGCTTCGGAAGTACATGATAAGGCATCCCATAAGTTCACGAAGAATCCCTTGATTTTCTTGAAACGACCATCAATTTTTCATAGCCGGGCATCCAAGGCTAGTTGATTTTGAGCCAAAATATCAATGGCCGCCTCCGTACTAATTTCGGGAGTTGGTCTTTGAATTGAATGTTGGCGTGTTAACGTTCCGTAGCATGAGTTGATGGTTGAGGTGTAGAGAAGCTACGGCGTAGTTGTTCTCGAGGAGTAGTACTCCATTGGTTAAATGGTATGAATCTAGGAGGTGCATCGGGCAACTTCATTAGTTTTATGGTCCTTGAATCAAAACTACGAACTTTGGAGGTTTCGGATTCGGGAGCATGTGGGACAAAGGTATTGATCAATCTCATTATGTATTCTCCATAGTAAATATGAAGCATTTTGCCTTGATTAAATGAGAGAAACTCATCCATGAGTAATTGTGCCCAACTGACGTGTGTATTCGAACATATAGCATATAGAGCTTTAAAATTTTCAGGATATACTAAGTGGTAGGAACCGCCTCTTGGTATAATGGATTTCATCATAAAACAATGAAAAAGTCTAGCTCTAGGTCTAAGTGATGATGTTTGTCTAAAATCCGTAGCATCATCTTCTAAAAATAAATGACTTATGTGGTCACGACTTGATAAATTACAATCTACATCGTGTAATGAGATTCCACCCGGTCTAGCACCTAAAATGTGGTTAATTCGATCTATGGAAAGGAAAATTGAGGTGCCACATACCAATGTCCAAACACAATTTTCAGTGTTTCTAGGAGGGTTAACTAGATTTAGGTTAGCAAGGAACAATTTGACCATAGTGTGGTTAATCTTCAAATTATTCTTTCTATAGTCTAGAAAAGCATCGAGCCCACTTTTAATTGCGGCATTTTCAATATGGTATGCGGCGAAATCAGGATAACTTACAAATGATTCTTCAAAGATTTTGGCATCTTGAAGTTGTATCCATCTTTGAAGTGCTACGTCATTGACAAGCCATGAGGCGATTTGAGTATCTACGGGAGTTGATGAAGATGAGCCTCCGGTAGTCTTTGATTTCTTCTTTAGAGCCATTGTTTTTGAAGTTAAAATAGAAATTTGAGAAAAAATTTAATGGGGGCTAGGGCAAAAACCGAAATTTGAAAAGCAAGGTTGAAGAGGTAGGTTGAAAAGGTGAATGGATGGGATACTAAATATGAGGTAAAAAAATAAAATTAACCAGCTGGCTACACGTTCGGTCGACCGAGTGAGTTGCTGAAACTCTCGGGAAGGGTTCAGTTGACCGGTGCAGGTCCTTCGGTCGACCGACCCTGTTTAAAATATGCGTATTTGATACTTTCGGTCGACCGACTCAGGGTCTTCGGTCGACCGATGCTGTTAGATATGCACTTTTTTTTTTGTTTTATTATATAAAAAATAGATTTTTAAATTTTATTATTATTTCATTATATTTATACATCTTTATTGAAAACAACAACATATATATATATATATATATATATATATAAATTTAGCCAATGATTGTTTAAACTTTACATTCCCATGAGTTTGGAGACGGAACATCTTCTATAGGTGACCATCTTGGAGCTATTGGAGTTTGAACAGGATTTGAAGAGGATGGGGTTCTATAAGAAGGTTCAACAACATCATCCTTATTTTATGAACAAACTTTCATGGCAATCTTTTCTAGAAAACTTAAACGTCTTGCCGTGACTTTTTGTTCATAGTAGAGTTCCCGTTGTATATTCATTTGCTGTTGTTGATAGTGATGTATTTCATCAATTTTTTGTTTGGTGGATGGAGATATTATCATTGTATTCTTCCCTTTTTTCTTTTCAGGTGTATAGCCTGTATGAGATTCATCCCATGGTTTCCACCCATGTCGGGGGTCTTTATCAGGAGAAGAGAAATGAAGGGTACGTTTAGGCATGGGAAAGGTAGGATAGGGGCCATTTTCAGGAATTTGATCGGAAACATCATCGTCTGGAGATGAGTATGATAGATGGGAGTTTTGAGAATTATAGGTGTCATTGTTTGAAGACATTTTTCAGGATTTATTTTTCTTAGTATATGTTTTGAAGGATAATCATAGTGTATATATAATCATCTATTTGCTGAAAAACTAGTGGATAGAAAACTAATTTTAAACATAATCATAAAAGTTTAACAACAAGCCGTTTGTAAATGTATGATTTATATGTTTTAGAACTAAAAATAGTTATTTCTGAAAAAAGAAAAATAAACAGATAAAACAAATGTTAAGGTAAACTGGAACAAGAAACATCCATAGCCCAAGTGGCTATAACATAACATTTATCAAACTAGTCAGAGATCCTGAGTTTGAGTTCTGCTTTAGTCAGAAATAAAACAAATTTTTTTGCATATTTTTATCTATAAATCTTTTAAAGACATTATTCCTAAATCTCGTCTAAGTTTGATGAAACTATTTTCATTTAAAGGTTTAGTAAAAATATCAGTAATTTGATTTTTAGTATTAATAAATTCTAAATTTATCAATCCTTTTTCCAAACAATCACGAAGAAAGTGATGACGAATATCAATGTGTTTTGTTCGTGAGTGATTTACTGGATTTTTAGAGAGATTTATTGCACTAGTATTATCACAATAAATTATAGATTTTTCAAGATAACAATTAAAATCTTGTAGTGTTTGTTGCATGTATACGACTTGTGCACATGCTAAAGCAGCAGATATATATTCTGCTTCACATGTTGATAAAGAAACACAGTTTTGTTTCTTACTAAACCAAGAAACTAAGGAACGTCCAATGAAATGACACGTTCCACTTGTACTTTTTCGATCCGTCCGACTTCCTCCAAAATCAGCATCGCTATATGAGACTAATTCGAAAGAACATTCTTTTGGATAGAATAGTCCGAAATCTTTGGTTTTAGTTAGATAACGAATAATACGTTTAACTGCTCGCATATGTGATTCTTTGGGATTTGCTTGAAATCGAGCACATAAACAAACACTCATCATAATATCGGGTCTACTCGCTGTTAAATATAATAACGATCCAATCATACTACGATATAGTTTTTGATCAACACTTTTGCCTTCTTCGTCTCTGTCGAGATGAATCGTTGTGCTCATCAGAGTTGGTTTGGCAGAAGTGTTTTCTAGACCAAATCGTTTAATTAAATTATAACAATATTTTTCTTGATTAATAAAAATTCCATTTTCTATTTGTTTTATTTGTAAACCAAGAAAATAGTTTAACTCACCCATGTGAGACACTTCAAATTCATTTGTCATTATTTTAGAAAATTCTTGACAAAGCTTTTCATTTGTAGATCCAAAAATTATATCGTCAACATATATTTAGATAATTAAGATATCATGCTTGTTTCTTTTAATAAAAAGTGTTTGATCAACCTTTCCAATTTCAAAACCAGAATTTAGTAAATAACTTTTAAGACGATCATACCAAGCACGAGGTGCTTGTTTTAAACCGTATAACGCCTTTTTGATTTTATAGACATGCTCAGGAAATTGTTCATGTATAAATAATGGAGGTTGTTCAACATAAACATTTGCTTTTATAAAACCATTTAAAAAAGCACTTTTAACATTCATTTGATAGAGTTTAAAATTATGAAAACATGCGAAAGCTAATAAGATTCGTATTGCTTCAAGTCGGGCGACTGGAGCAAACGTTTCTTCATAGTTTATTCCTTCTTCTTGATTATATCCTTGTGCGACTAATCTAGCTTTATTCCTAGTTATATTTCCTAGTTCATCTGCTTTATTTTTAAAGACCCATTTAGTACCGATAACTGATTGATCACTTGGTCTAGGAACAAGTTTCCAAACTTCGTTTCGTTCAAATTGATTTAGTTCTTCTTGCATAGTAAGAATCCAATAGTATCAGTTGAGGCTTCTTTTATATTCTTAGGTTCTATGTTAGAGAGAAAAGCTACATGACAAACTTGATTTAATTGATGTCTAGTTTTAACATTCGTATTTACTTCTCCAATTATAATTTGCACAGGATGATGTCGTAAAATTTTATGTAGAGATTTTATTATATTTGTAGTAGTATTCTCATTTTCAGTAATATCATGATCATTATTGACAATTTCTTCAGTATTACTATTTTCATTCTGAGTAGCTTCATCATCAAAATCGATAGTAATATTTGGATTTATATATTTAAAATTTTCGTCAAATGAAACATGTAAACTTTCTTCAATAATTTGCGTTCTTTTATTAAAAATTCGATAAGCTTTACTTCGTTCCGAATATCCAACGAATATTCCTTCATCGGATTTTGGATCGAATTTGCCTAGTTGATCTTTAGTATTTAAAATAAAACATTTAGAGCCAAAACTTTAAGATATGAAATATTTGGTTTTCTACCATTTAGAAGTTCATATGGAGTATTCTTAGTTAACGGTCGAATGGAAACACGATTCAATACATAACAAGCAGTAGCTATAGCTTCTGCCCAAAAATGTTTTGATAAATTGGTTCCATTTAATAAAGTTCTTGCACATTCTTGTAATGTTCTATTTTTTCTTTCTACAATGCCATTTTGTTGTGGTGTTCTAGGAAATGAAAAATTATGGTTAATACCTTTCTTGTTACAAAATTGTTCAAAAACTTTATTTTCAAATTCTCCTCCATGATCACTTCTGATATTTTTAATTTTCAAACTTTTAATATTTTGAATTCTTTTAACAAACATTTTAAAATTATAAAAAGTATCACTTCTATTTTTTAAAAAGAAAATCCAAGTGTATCTAGAAAAATCATCTACAATAACAAACACATATCTATTATGATTAATAGATTGGACTTGAGTTGGACCAAAAAGATCCATGGTAAAAGTTCAAGTGGTTGTTCTGTAGAAATTACTTTTTTTGATTTAAAAGAATATTTTGTTAATTTTCCTAATTTACATGCATCACAAAATATATTTGTTTTGAATTTCATGTCAGGTAAACCTTTAACTAATTTATTTTTTGCTAATTTGTTGATGGTTTTAAAATTGATGTGACAAAATCTTTTGTGCCAAAGACAGGAATCATTTTCCTTAGCTATTAAACACAAATTTGAATCATTTTTAATGTTCATATTTAAAATATAAATGTTTTTATCTCTTATTCCTTCAAAAATAGTGTTATGATTTTTATCGAAAATATTACATTTATTTTCTAAAAAAGTTATATTAAAACCTTTATCACATAACTGACTAATACTCAATAAATTATGTTTTAAATTTTTGACTAATAAAACATCAGTACTGAGAGGTAAATTAGTGGTACCATTGCTGCTGACATCGCCTTTACCGATGATATAACCTTTAGAGTTATCTCCAAAAGTGACTGATCCTCTATTTGAGTAGATAATATTTGATAACATTTCTTTGTTTCCAGTCATATGTTTTGAGCAACCGCTGTCTAAAATCCATTTTCCTCTCCTTTTATGTGGTACCTGCAAAAAAAAATTATAAAAAGTTGGTACACGTTTCTTTTTAGGGTCCTAAGAGTTAGATCTTAGGAAGCCAAACCCATACGGGTTCAGAATTCCCTTTATAAACATAGTTTTTGTTATTATGAACAGTTTCCATGAACGTTTTGATATGTTTATTTCTTATTAAAACATTATTTGTTTTTGGAATCCATATCTTAATGGTTTTAGTGTTTGACCAAACTGTTTTCTTAATATCCTTATTAATATTATTATTAATTCTACTTTTAGCAAACTTATTTTGTTTTTTAAATCCTAGTCCAGATTTGTTGTTAGTGGATTGAGAATTTTCTAGTATTTTAGAAAGATTCTCTCTTCCTTTATTAAAATTGGAAATATTGTTAGAGATGTTATCAAATTTTATTTTTAGACTAGATTTTTCTAAATCTAAATCTTTAATTTTAGAATTTAAACCATTATTTTCAAAAAATAAAACATCATTTTTACTTTTCTAAATTTCTAGTTCTTCAGTTATTGAAGAAATTTGAGAAGATAAGTTAGAATTTGATTGTTGAGAAATTTCAAGTTCTTCTTCTAATATTTTCTTTTCATCTTTCAGCATATCTACTTCTAAGACTGTTCTATCTAATTTTCTTTGTAAATCTTTGTTTTTCTTTTTAAGTTGTTTTGCTAAATCTACTAATTCAGAATTAATTTCAATTAAATCTTCAAAACTAAGATCACTTACATCGTCTGATGAAGCCATGAAGCACACATTTGCTTGTTCATTTTCATTGTCATTTTCACTTTCTGATGAAGATGATGAGTCTGTGTCGTCCCAAGTGACTGAAAAAGCTCTTCGTTTGGTTCTGTCCTTCTTAAAATTGGTCTTTTTACGTTCAGGACAATCTTTCTTCATGTGACCTTTCTTGTGACATTCATAACATTCCATTGCTGAAGATGATGGTTTGCAACTGTTGATATTGTTGTTGGAATTATTTTTGTTTCCCCTGAATTTATTTCTTTTGAATTTCAGAAACTTTTTGAAATTTTTAGCAATCATTGCCATATCTTCATTCTCTGAGTCGGAATCATCTTTTTCTGCTTGAAATGCCACATTCTTCTTTTCTTGTGCTACATTTCACTTTGCCTGTAAATTTACTTCGTAGGACATTAAATTACCTATCAATTCTTCTGGTTTTAATGTTGACAAATCACTTGCTTCTTCAATGGCTAGAACTTTTCTTTCCCATTCGTCAGTTAAAGAATTTAAGATTTTGGTGACAACATCAAAATCAGTAAATGTTTGTTCTAATGATAGTAGAACATGATGAATATCCTGAAATCTAGAGTACATATCATTTACAGATTCGTTTGGCCTCATTTTGAAATTTTCAAATTGATTTTTCAACATAGAAATTTTACTTAATTTAACTTTGTTCGTTCCCTCATGTGTTATATTAAGTGTTCTCCATATTTCATAACCAGAAGTGCACATGCTAACTATATTGAATTCATTTCTATCTAATGCACAAAATAAAATATTCATAGCCTTTGCATTTGATGTAGCATCTAGTTTTTGTGTGTTACTCCAAGTTGAGTATTCTCCAGCAGGAGTTATGTACTCTCTTTGTATAATATTCCAGATATCAAAACCACTAGATTGCATATAGATTCTCATTCTAGTTGACCAATAATTATAATTTAATCCATTAAAAAGTGGAGGTCGTGAAGTTGATTGACCCTCTATGAAACTAGTATTAGTGTTAGTGCTAACATTCTTAGTTTGTGTTGTTGCCATATTACTGGAAATAAATATCAAATAACTTTGTGACGGTTATAGGAATCCTTGCTTTGATACCAAATGAAAGTGTACGTGCAGTACTAAGGATCGTGTAATATGATATATAAATGCGGAAACTGATAATAACAGTAAAATAAAAATTAAAGTAAGCACACCAGGAATTTTTATACCGGTTCGAACTTCCCGTTCTACGTCCAGTCCCAGAATATCCTCTGGATTTAGACTAAACCCCTCACTTAACCCGGAGGAATAGGTATATCACACCTGAGCAGCCGAACAGGAACTTTTCCGCCTCAACAGCCGAAGAGGACTTCAATTTAATACAAATACTTTATTGACGAGTGTGTTCTAAATAACACGGATTGTCTTTTGATAGTACAATTTCCTATAATCAAATCCTCAAGAATATGTAGTGTATGTGAAGATTTAGAAGGAAGATAATCTCATAGAATCGAAGTATATAAATTTATTTAGAGATTCTAGAGATATTGAATTAGAATGAAAGCTTTTATTTGCAGAAATAAATAGATAAAAGATTGCAGAATTATAAATAAGAATCGGTGATTATAGAAGTGATTTGAACATGTTTATATAGTTGTAGAATAGTTATAATCTTTCATGAAGAGTTTCAATCAAAAGTTGTGTCTGTATCTCTTGGATTGAGAGACATTCCTTTTCATGATCAATGACTACTCTTCAGGAAAACTAGCCGTTATGTTCAGGTCGGTCGACCTAAGAAACTGGTCGGTCGGCTGAATTTTAAAAAAACGTATACAAAATAATGTGTATCTGTGCATTTGACACAGGGTCGGTCGACCGAGATTTCTGGTCGGTCAGCCGACCTATAGTCAATTGCACAGTATGCACTAATTTATGTATAGTCTTAATATAAATCAATTTGGGTATGTGTGTGACTACTTGAGGAATTATTTTAACAATATTCTAAGACTCAATACATTAAAATATTCATACTAATCTCTGGATTGTAGTCTTGTCTCCTTTGTAGTGCATAATATATACTTATTTGTCGCTTAGGTATAGTATTCTTGTAGTATGATCTCTGAAGTTTGTGTCATAAATCAAAACTCATGAATCAACATAATGTGTAAACAAAGAGTTTGAGAGTAAGCATTACACAAACTCCAATATTTTTTTGAAAAGGGAAATAGATTGCCTATTTGTTATCACATACACCATGTTGATACAGTGCCCCCAAAAGGAAACCAAAAAGAAAACGAAGTCTTTTCTTGAAAAAGGTAATTTTTACTAGTTTTTTGTTTTTGTAATATAATAATAATAAGAAAAGCAAGATTCTGATTCCTTCATTACCAAAATTTTTTGCTATTTTTGGTCATATCCATTATTTGGTATTGTGGGGTCTTTAGAAAGTCCTTATTTACTGAAAGGTCAGAATGAGGAAATAAGTTGATCCAAATTTATCACCGTGCGATTATTCAATATAATACAAGAATAAGAATTTCTATTTTCGAATGGAGAGTTCATAATGTAAAATTTATAAGATCTTATTATTTTTTTGAAAAAAAATTCTTGAAAATCATGAATTTTTCGGAGCATTAAAGAGTTTATTGAAAACTTACGGCAGCTTGCCAAACAAAGGCTAAGAGAAAAATAGTACAGGTATGACAGGCATAACATCTACGATAGGATTGAAAAAGGCATAAGCCTCGGGCAATTTGCCGAAGAAAAAACTACTCGAAGAAAGGGTAGAATTAAGACAGATACAGATTAAACTAAAGATATTAAGCATAACAAACATTTCATTCTTGTAGATTAGAAAATTAGATTTTGATTGAGTTTTTTTTATGAGAGAAAAATTAAAAGGTAGGTCAAAAAACGTTCTTGTTCTTCGAACGCTCTCAAATCAAAAATCTTCCCTTTAATTCTCAAATGGGAATACGAGGAATTTTAGTTTCATACAATATATTAATTTAATTTTATGGAATGATCCACCATTTTTTTCTACATTTTCATGTGTTGAATCCTAGAAATAATATATTTCATATAGACTTGAATTGGGATTGACGAACGAATAATACCAATATTAGTCTATATTAGTATCAAAGAGAAATTCGAAATCGAAATGGGGCATGGCCAAGTGGTAAGGCAACGGGTTTTGGTCCTGTTATTCGGAGGTTCGAATCTTCCGTCCTAGAGTGTCTACATGAGAAAGGAAAGATTCTTCTCTTTAACAAATTTCTCTTTAAGTTTAGAATTTTTTTTCTTTAATCTTGGATATAGTGTCACCTTTTTTTCTGATTTTTCTATAAAAATAAAACTTCTTTCATTTAATTTTTCACAAATGCGATTGAGTGTATGGGTAGAAATAAAGATATTTCATTGAATTCTAAATTCGGGTATATCATTAAGAGACTACTACTTTAATAGTCATATTGATGTAAGTTACTTAGGAAAACTCTTTTTCCATGAAATCTGAATTCTCATATTATGTAATTTATTATGGAATTTTGAATTGAAAGAGAAAAAGAGATCCTTTTCTATTTCATACTCATGAAAACAAAAATTCTTTTTTTTATGAACCCCGATGCTCGAAGAAATTTAAAAAATCTATATTATAAATATGGAGAAACTTATGACTTTTTCGAGTTATTGGAATAGCTTATATTTTGTTTATAACTGATTTTATTCCAGAATTGGAAAATCCATAGGGCCATTCATTTTAGATTTAGTGTTTATTTGTTCGAGAAGAATTTTTTTCATAATTTAACATAGCATCCCGATTAATCTGTTGAAGATTTTAATTAGATTTAAGGAAATGGATTCACTTTTCTTTTTTCTTTTTTAGAAATTTCTTTCACCCCATAAGATAGAGGGGAGAAATAACTTAAACCTTTATAATATAAGACTTTTTTCCAGATATTTTTTTACCTTTTCCTAGATACATACACAAAAAATATTTTGTATCATTAAGCCAATGACTATTCATGATTCCATATTGAATCAATTGCATACCATTTCAAAATAAAATTTAAAATGAGAGGAGTGTTATGGTAAAACTTTGTTTAAAACGATGTGGTAAAAATGTCAGGACACGATTCTTCGTCTTCCGAAAATTCAACATCGATACTCACTTTATCGACTGCCGAGGAATCGAACGACGGAAAACCGAACACTGAGGGTTTTTTTTTTTAAAGGATTTTAAGAAAAGAAGAAGAGAGAAAAAGAAAGAAGAGAAGAAGATAGAACAGAAAGAAAACAGAAAATTTTAAAATAGAAGAAAATAGAAGAGAAGATAGGAAATGGAACGGAACAGAAAACAACAGAACAACATCAGAATCTCACAATTCGCAGCGGAACAATCATATAATAATAATTGAATAATCTTTAAACAAAGAACTATATCAGTTATTACATTACATCACATTTCATTACATCATATCATCAGAGTATACAACAACAACAAACAGTGCAACGGAAAAAGAAATACTATATAAGTAATACGCCATGCCATCCATCTTGCCTCCAGCAACTCCAGAATATTCAGAATATCCTGATAAACCTTAACTCTTGACTGCCCGTGTGAAAATTGGTGGGCACCCAGAGTTTAGGAAGGAAAACAATAAACTCCAAGTCAGTCATGTGACTGGTGTGAGAACTCAAAACAGTTTATTTATCTTTGAAATCAAAATAGAGGAATATTTTTATTTCAATTCGCAATGCTTTTAAAAATGAGACTACCATAAGGCCTCCCGCACACACACACAATGCAAACGCAGAATCGGAGGAGATTTCTCCTTATGATAGTCAAAGATGCTTGATACGCATTTAAGATAACATTTGATATTATTATTAGTGCATAGTGTAGTGGAAAATTCATTTTGAAAGTAGAATATAAATCTTAGCCAACATACGACCATTATCGTATGCCTACTATAGCTAACTATGTTCAATAGCAGGTTACCGCCACATTCCATAGCAGGTTATACAACTAAAACCGTACAAGTCACGTATTGTTTCTTTGGATTTCCAACAAATGGTCAGGCCAAGGAACTTCCCATTGCCACATGAGAATGCCTCTGGAAAGACATCCCCGAGAACCAAACCGGAACTCTGCCAACACAAGGCCGGGTTACCCCTAACTGGGTAACTACTGACACGAGCACGCCATTCCCCGATCGTAAACGACCTTTCTCACGGGATCCCGAAAACCAACAACCACAAAGTAATAAATTCGTAGACCACATAGGTTAAATATCTGGGCTCCATACCATGATATCACCTCTATCCAGAAGGAAATGTACATACCCTAAAGGGTGCTACCCCTCATAACCTTGCTGCATCTTTCCTGTTTTGACCATTTCCGGGGTGTGAGGTTCGACGAAGTCACGTCCACAAAAACATACTTTATACAAAAGCCATGCTTTGGGTCAACAAATGATCAACACAATGATCACCAAGATAGACGATCAAATAAACGATCCTATCACAATAATCAACACAATGATCATTTCAGCAACACTCAGCATGTCACATTACCAAATTGGGAATATATCGCTGATAACTTCAACTATATAACCTCTGAGCTCGTACGTCTCAGAGAAGGGTGTTAAGCTAAAAGAATAAATTCTTCGCCACCAACAGAAATATATTTGAAAGAAATCGGCTTTATATCTCAACTTGTAATGTCAGACACACAATCCATACAAGTTTGTTCCGGGCTCGAACAAAACCGAAGGCACTTACAAAGAAGTCCTTGCAATCCGGATATTCACAATCCTGATCGGATTCACCATCACATATGGAGAACTCTATACCGGAGCAACTCGGTGCAGAGTAAATCGACAGGTCATCCTATCGCTCTCGCAAATACCGGGTCTTCAACACCGATCTTCAATGCAATTATAACGACGTATCACATATTCGGAATGGGTTATACGACCCCATGGTCCTTTCCCGGTTAACCCGAATAGTGAGCGCTTATTCAAAAATAAGTGTGCATTCAAATTCAAACAATTCACATCAAATAACCATTCAAAGGGAAATATTGATAGTCGGTTATTGAACTATCACTGGATATGCACACATCACCAGATTCCAAATAATTTTCCAAATTATTTACTTTCCAAAATATCTTTACAAGATATATAATTTCAACACTTCAAAAATAAATCAATATTTTTTTTTAAACAAATTCTCCTTTCCTTTATAAATTCAATAGTGAATTTATATTTCACAATATCTATTGATATACGTTTTCAATTATCCATTTTCAATTTATCTTCAAAAAGATAAATTCTAAATATCACTTCATATTGGAAAACAATTCCATACTTATTTAATAAGTAATTCACAAATTTTATTTATTTTCAACACTTGGAAAATATTCAATATACTTAAATCGAAATTAAGTATATATTTCATTCTTTTAAGGAAATCATTCTCTTAAACATATTTATTTGGGCCAAAACGAATGTTGCGTAAAACATCGTTACGACAACCCAAAATCACTAGTATAGGGATTCGAAATTAAAATAGATATATAAATCCCAATACTATACAAAACATTTCCTTTCGGAAATCATTTACTATAACAACAGTGTTATAGTCCACATTTCCTTTTATTTCTCGAAAGCGTCTATTCCAACAATAAATGTTGAAATCTATGTTTCGAATCTTAACATGTTTAAAAACATCGTTAGATCGTTTTAATTCTATTTAAAACATCACATTCAAACATTTTCTTTAACGTGTTATTCACTATTCAAAAACGTGAATATACTACGTTAACAAATTTCATCCCTTATATATTTCATTTCAAAGGATTATTCACAGTCAAAAACGTGAATATAACTCCATTAATAGGCTTCAACAATTTTCTTATCAAAATAAGTCATTTGCGAATTTATAAAACAACGTTTATAAATTCCATTTTTATTTATTTATAAAAACTTCCTTTTTATAAATCTCTTTATTAACTTATTCGATTTATAATTTTAATTATAAACCAAAAGTCCAAATTATAAGTCAAACACTTATAATTTATTTATTTGCAAAAATCGTTCCTTTGAACTTTACAAATTTTATAAACCTACTGTTTATAAAATTTCCATTTATAACTTCACCGTTATCTAATTCTATAAATTTCATTCATTTATGAATTTCATTTTCACTTCATTCAAACACTTATAAAAACTCGTTTTATAATGTCCATATTTCAATTTATAAATATCCATTTATAAATCTCTTAATATAATTCAATTTATATTATTCTTTTAAAACTTCTTTAATCTCCTTTATTATTTCACCATTTTGATTCATAAAATAATTAAATTTTATAAATCCTATATTTAAACTTTTTTTATAATAAATTCCAAAATCTCAATTTAAACTATTTTATAAACTCAATAGCATCATATTCTCAAAAATCAGTTTTTAACTATATTTCTCAAAAATCATAATTTTTATAACATTAAAAGTTATAACGTTTATTTATTTAAAATGGATCAATTCCAAAATTATTTTATAAAACGGATACTTTCTAAAATCACTTTAAAATCATTTTAAAATCCCAAAATTTGGGTCCAATGATGCTACACACCAAATAGTCAATCACGACTACAACGATATCATATATCAATATGAAAATCCATCAAATATCAAAATATCTGAAATCAAAAATAAATACTGTTGAGGAATCCAGTTGGATCCCTCCAACCTGTTTCCTGCATCCACAAACATTAGCACAATACCAATTTCGCTCCAGTACGAAATTATCGCGGTATATGTTCTTATTAAATATTATCCGCTTAATAACGGCGCAATAGGGTCTCATCCGCTAAACAAAAAATGCGGGAAATCAATAACTCCAATATATACATATGCCAATATATATATTGATATTATATATAATACCAATTTCACTGTTTATGAAATATTCGCGGTATATGTTTTTAATAAATAACATCCGCTTACTAACGGCGTATAATGTCTATTTTAACAATCAATAGATAACAATCATCATTCAAACATGCATTCAAATATTTTAAATCTAACTATTTAAAATAAAATCGAAACTGATTCGATTGAGTGAGAAATTCTCACCTTGATTTTATTTCCGTTTTAGCAATTTATTTCGAATAAAATTAAACGGACGTTTAATTTTACCCAAAATTCTCACTAACTCCAAACGACTCCAAACCAACTCCATCGCGTAGTGCTCGTCCATACGATTCCAACGCAACTGGTTTCGCGCGTTTTCGACCTCGTATGAAAAAGATATGAATTTACGAAGTTTGTACACGATTTAAATAACATAATCAACATAAATTAAAAATTAAAACCCACATCCATCATCCACCCTTCATTCCCAATCCAACGGCTCCCCCCTTTCTTCCTCATCATCATGCAAATGCCCAGTACACGCACGTTTTAGCCGAACCCAATATAGCAAATTAGGGTTAGAAATTTCGATCACCTCGCTCAACTAAACTCCATCACGTTGCCACCACGTCGAAGCTCGTCACGAGCTCCATGCTCGGCCTGAGTGGCTTGAAACTCGGCCCCCCCATCAGCCCTAAAAACGCGTGCGTTCGGCCTAAGTTCCAGGTGAAAATCCCACCACCACGTCGCTCCGATGATCATCATCACCGTATGGATGCGAAGCCTACACCATCCCCTTCGATTTCCTAGTTGAAAGTTTCTCACGAAAGGTTGTGGATGGAGAGAGATTAAGGGGAAAAGCCTGGAAGATTTCGGCCATCCATTGGGGTGAACGGGGGCTAGGGTTGCATTTTATATTTTTTTTTTTTTTTTTTGTGAATAAAAGGGGTATTTATAAGGAACGAGCGACACTATTCATCCCGGAAATTTCGAACTTCGATTTAGGCGCCGTAACCAGCGTTTCTAGGGTTTACCCCGTGTTCCGGACACAATGGAACAGGTTTCGGAAGCTAATTCGGAAGTATGTGCGAGTTATGGCTGTAAACGCTCAATTTGAATTAAACCGATTTAAGCGATTTTCTAGGCGTTTTAATTTGTAACGGACAAACGGTAAATCCAATTGACTTGAAATTTGAAACCTTACAATAATATCACATTACGGATCCGATGAAACTAGTTTCGTCGAAATCCGAGACTTTTTGAAAAATGGCTATTTTCACTCGGCAAATTAAAATTAAAAATAAATCGATGCGTTTCGAGCTGCCACGATCAAACGATAGCTCCGATTGACACGAAATTTGAAATCCGGTAATAACTAACTATTACGGATCCAATGGAACTTGTTTCGTTCAATTCTGAGACTGTTCAAAAATTGACTATTTTCACTAGTCGATTTAAATATTAAAATATTCAATTTTCACAAATCAACTTTTAATTCGATTTTAAAAGTTCTAAAATATTGTTCTAACTCCAATATGATAAAATAAAATTTTACAAATCATTTTCAATCATATTTAACCCAATTTTCAATTATTTCCATAATTTAACGTATTAAATTATCGATTTAAAAATCCAATTAAATCCAATAATTCAAATAAAAATTTATTTGACTTATAAATTCACTTATTTATATTTAAAATAAATTAAATATTCAAATTTTAATTTCTAAAAATTCTGGGTCGTTACAATCTTCCCCACTTAAAAGAATTTCGTCCTCGAAATTATTAAGTAAGAAAAGTTATAGAATTTATTAACTTTCCCAAAATTCATAGTTAAACTTCTTACAAATCTTTACTAAGTTTTCAAATCATACTTAGTTATCTTTTCAAAAACAACTACTATTGTTTAACTTTCAATTCCAAAATCAAAGTTATAGTTTTCAAAAAATTTTCCAAATTTCTCAAATTTTTTCTAACGCCTTAAATTTTCGGAAAAATTCGCCATAGTCTCCTTTGCGCGGCTCGATCCGAAAAAAAAATGACAGTATATATATCACAAATATACATCTCATCAAGTAATGAGGCATCCCGAAGGGAAAAAAGTGTAAAAGTACGGTATGTAATCCGAGATATGTACCTTATATTTTATTAGCTAGCATATACGGCTAATATAGCGCAAAAGCGAGCTCCAAATGCGAAGCAAACGCGATCCGCACCTACTAATTACTCAACAAACAACATGAGAATCATGCATATATGAAAATAGTATCAATACACAACATATAGCAACATAATAACTATATATGTCACATAGCAAATGCAACATATTCAAACATCAACCAACTAGCATTCAACAAATTCACAATCAATATATATTCATTTATATTCTCATTCATATTCAATGAAATGGTTTTTCAACTTAAATCATATTTGATTCATTTACATTGGATTTTTATCAACATTCATTCTCAATTCAATTAGTTATCACTTACTAATTCATATTCAAGTTGGTTCACTACCAAATCAAATTCACTTCTATTCAAATTTATTTACTTCTAATCTGAATTCAATTTCATAGCTTCCAATTTCATTAACACTTATGAACTTATATACAATCAACTAACAATCATATAACAACCAATGTATATTTATTACAACCAAATTCCTTTGCTTACAATTGGTTTAATTTAATTGATTTTCATTCAATTATTCAACTTTCTAATAACATTAGATTTTAATGAATTAATACTTATATTCATTATTCATATCAACTTAAATTTACATTTAATCGATTAACATTCAATCCATTCATTCAATTCATTTATATAACTCAAGTTTATATTCATCACTTAACTTTATATTCCATTTAACTTTAAATTCACTTTTATTCTTACAACTCATATTCATAAATATATTCATATAGTTTCACTTTTTATATATATAAGTTTATTTCACAATTGTAAATCACTTTAATTATAATTTAATTCTTATAATTCATTTTACTTATACAATTATTCCTTTATTTAGGTTATTCAAACAACTAAACAATCAACTTATATACACTTTAATAATTCTGAAAAATTATTTCTTTATATATAAAATATAATCAAGTAAAATTATTTCATTTACCCAATTTAAAACAATACTGTGCCGAATTGTTCTATTCAAGTGTTTAGAAACCCCTTCGATTCAGTTTCGAAGCTGCGCCGACGAAGGTTCATATGCCACTCAACAAACCAATCATCACAATATAAAACAATTTTATATTCACTAACAAATACGCTCTCATAGCTATTATTACACTCAAATTCATTCTAGAGTACTACTGACTCTATCTCTAATGAATTATACCCAACAGAACCATGGTTGTCGCTTAACCATAAGCTCTGATACCAAATTGTCAGGACACGATTCTTCGTCTTCCGAAAATTCAACATCGATACTCACTTTATCGACTGCCGAGGAATCGAACGACGGAAAACCGAACACTGAGGGTTTTTTTTTTAAAAGGATTTTAAGAAAAGAAGAAGAGAGAAAAAGAAAGAAGAGAAGAAGATAGAACAGAAAGAAAACAGAAAATTTTAAAATAGAAGAAAATAGAAGAGAAGATAGGAAATGGAACGGAACAGAAAACAACAGAACAACATCAGAATCTCACAATTCGCAGCGGAACAATCATATAATAATAATTGAATAATCTTTAAACAAAGAACTATATCAGTTATTACATTACATCACATTTCATTACATCATATCATCAAAGTATACAACAACAACAAACAGTGCAGCGGAAAAAGAAATACTATATAAGTAATACGCCATGCCATCCATCTTGCCTCCAGCAACTCCAGAATATCCAGAATATCCTGATAAACCTTAACTCTTGACTGCCCGTGTGAAAATTGGTGGGCACCCAGAGTTTAGGAAGGAAAACAATAAACTCCAAGTCAGTCATGTGACTGGTGTGAGAACTCAAAACAGTTTATTTATCTTTGAAATCAAAATAGAGGAATATTTTTATTTCAATTCGCAATGCTTTTAAAAATGAGACTACCATAAGGCCTCCCGCACACACACACAATGCAAACGCAGAATCGGAGGAGATTTCTCCTTATGATAGTCAAAGATGCTTGATACGCATTTAAGATAACATTTGATATTATTATTAGTGCATAGTGTAGTGGAAAATTCATTTTGAAAGTAGAATATAAATCTTAGCCAACATACGACCATTATCGTATGCCTACTATAGCTAACTATGTTCAATAGCAGGTTACCGCCACATTCCATAGCAGGTTATACAACTAAAACCGTACAAGTCACGTATTGTTTCTTTGGATTTCCAACAAATGGTCAGGCCAAGGAACTTCCCATTGCCACATGAGAATGCCTCTGGAAAGACATCCCCGAGAACCAAACCGGAACTCTGCCAACACAAGGCCGGGTTACCCCTAACTGGGTAACTACTGACACGAGCACGCCATTCCCCGATCGTAAACGACCTTTCTCACGGGATCCCGAAAACCAACAACCACAAAGTAATAAATTCGTAGTAACCACATAGGTTAAATATCTGGGCTCCATACCATGATATCACCTCTATCCAGAAGGAAATGTACATACCCTAAAGGGTGCTACCCCTCATAACCTTGCTGCATCTTTCCTGTTTTGACCATTTCCGGGGTGTGAGGTTCGACGAAGTCACGTCCACAAAAACATACTTTATACAAAAGCCATGCTTTGGGTCAACAAATGATCAACACAATGATCACCAAGATAGACGATCAAATAAACGATCCTATCACAATAATCAACACAATGATCATTTCAGCAACACTCAGCATGTCACATTACCAAATTGGGAATATATCGTTGATAACTTCAACTATATAACCTCTGAGCTCGTACGTCTCAGAGAAGGGTGTTAACCTAAAAGAATAAATTCTTCGCCACCAATAGAAATATATTTGAAAGAAATCGGCTTTATATCTCAACTTGTAATGTCAGACACACAATCCATACAAGTTTGTTCCGGGCTCGAACAAAACCGAAGGCACTTACAAAGAAGTCCTTGCAATCCGGATATTCACAATCCTGATCGGATTCACCATCACATATGGAGAACTCTATACCGGAGCAACTCGGTGCAGAGTAAATCGACAGGTCATCCTATCGCTCTCGCAAATACCGGGTCTTCAACACCGATCTTCAATGCAATTATAACGACGTATCACATATTCGGAATGGGTTATACGACCCCATGGTCCTTTCCCGGTTAACCCGAATAGTGAGCGCTTATTCAAAAATAAGTGTGCATTCAAATTCAAACAATTCACATCAAATAACCATTCAAAGGGAAATATTGATAGTCGGTTATTGAACTATCACTGGATATGCACACATCACCAGATTCCAAATAATTTTCCAAATTATTTACTTTCCAAAATATCTTTACAAGATATATAATTTCAACACTTCAAAAATAAATCAATATTTATTTTTAAACAAATTCTCCTTTCCTTTATAAATTCAATAGTGAATTTATATTTCACAATATCTATTGATATACGTTTTCAATTATCCATTTTCAATTTATCTTCAAAAAGATAAATTCTAAATATCACTTCATATTGGAAAACAATTCCATACTTATTTAATAAGTAATTCACAAATTTTATTTATTTTCAACACTTGGAAAATATTCCATATACTTAAATCGAAATTAAATATATATTTCATTCTTTTAAGGAAATCATTCTCTTAAACATATTTATTTGGGCCAAAACGAATGTTGCGTAAAACATCGTTACGACAACCCAAAATCACTAGTATAGGGATTCGAAATTAAAATAGATATATAAATCCCAATACTATACAAAACATTTCCTTTCGGAAATCATTTACTATAACAACAGTGTTATAGTCCACATTTCCTTTTATTTCTCGAAAGCGTCTATTCCAACAATAAATGTTGAAATCTATGTTTCGAATCTTAACATGTTTAAAAACATCGTTAGATCGTTTTAATTCTATTTAAAACATCACACTCAAACATTTTCTTTAACGTGTTATTCACTATTCAAAAACGTGAATATACTACGTTAACAAATTTCATCCCTTATATATTTCATTTCAAAGGATTATTCATAGTCAAAAACGTGAATATAACTCCATTAATAGGCTTTAACAATTTTCTTATCAAAATAAGTCATCTGCGAATTTATAAAACAACGTTTATAAATTCCATTTTTATTTATTTATAAAAACTTCCTTTTTATAAATCTCTTTATTAACTTATTCGATTTATAATTTTAATTATAAACCAAAAGTCCAAATTATAAGTCAAACACTTATAATTTATTTATTTGCAAAAATCGTTGCTTTGAACTTTACAAATTTTATAAACCTACTGTTTATAAAATTTCCATTTATAACTTCACCGTTATATAATTCTATAAATTTCATTCATTTATGAATTTCATTTTCACTTCATTCAAACACTTATAAAAACTCGTTTTATAATATCCATATTTCAATTTATAAATATCCATTTATAAATCTCTTAATATAATTCAATTTATATTATTCTTTTAAAACTTCTTTAATCTCCTTTATTATTTCACCATTTTGATTCATAAAATAATTAAATTTTATAAATCCTATATTTAAACTTTTTTTATAATAAATTCCAAAATCTCAATTTAAACTATTTTATAAACTCAATAGCATCATATTCTCAAAAATCAGTTTTTAACTATATTTCTCAAAAATCATAATTTTTATAACATTAAAAGTTATAACGTTTATTTATTTAAAATGGATCAATTCCAAAATTATTTTATAAAACGGATACTTTCTAAAATCACTTTAAAATCATTTTAAAATCCCAAAATTTGGGTCCAATGATGCTACACACCAAATAGTCAATCACGACTACAACGATATCATATATCAATATGAAAATCCATCAAATATCAAAATATCTGAAATCAAAAATAAATACTGTTGAGGAATCCAGTTGGATCCCTCCAACCTGTTTCCTGCATCCACAAACATTAGCACAATACCAATTTCGCTCCAGTACGAAATTATCGCGGTATATGTTCTTATTAAATATTATCCGCTTAATAACGGCGCAATAGGGTCTCATCCGCTAAACAAAAAATGCGGGAAATCAATAACTCCAATATATACATATGCCAATATATATATATTGATATTATATATAATACCAATTTCACTGTTTATGAAATATTCGCGGTATATGTTTTTAATAAATAACATCCGCTTACTAACGGCGTATAATGTCTATTTTAACAATCAATAGATAACAATCATCATTCAAACATGCATTCAAATATTTTAAATCTAACTATTTAAAATAAAATCGAAACTGATTCGATTGAGTGAGAAATTCTCACCTTGATTTTATTTCCGTTTTAGCGATTTATTTCGAATAAAATTAAACGGACGTTTAATTTTACCCAAAATTCTCACTAACTCCAAACGACTCCAAACCAACTCCATCGCGTAGTGCTCGTCCATACGATTCCAACGCAACTGGTTTCGCGCGTTTTCGACCAAGTATGAAAAAGATATGAATTTACGAAGTTTGTACACGATTTAAATAACATAATCAACATAAATTAAAAATTAAAACCCACATCCATCATCCACCCTTCATTCCCAATCCAACGGCTCCCCCCTTTCTTCCTCATCATCACGCAAATGCCCAGTACACGCACGTTTTAGCCGAACCCAATATAGCAAATTAGGGTTAGAAATTTCGATCACCTCGCTCAACTAAACTCCATCACGTTGCCACCACGTCGAAGCTCGTCACGAGCTCCATGCTCGGCCTGAGTGGCTTGAAACTCGGCCCCCCCATCAGCCCTAAAAACGCGTGCGTTCGGCCTAAGTTCCAGGTGAAAATCCCACCACCACGTCGCTCCGATGATCATCATCACCGTATGGATGCGAAGCCTACACCATCCCCTTCGATTTCCTAGTTGAAAGTTTCTCACGAAAGGTTGTGGATGGAGAGAGATTAAGGGGAAAAGCCTGGAAGATTTCGGCCATCCATTGGGGTGAACGGCGGCTAGGGTTGCATTTTATATTTTTTTTTTTTTTGTGAATAAAAGGGGTATTTATAAGGAACGAGCGACACTATTCATCCCGGAAATTCCGAACTCCGATTTAGGCGCCGTAACCAGCGTTTCTAGGGTTTACCCCGCGTTCCGGACACAATGGAACAGGTTTCGGAAGCTAATTCGGAAGTATGTGCGAGTTATGGCTGTAAACGCTCAATTTGAATTAAACCGATTTAAGCGATTTTCTAGGCGTTTTAATTTGTAACGGACAAACGGTAAATCCAATTGACTTTAAATTTGAAACCTTACAATAATATCATATTACGGATCCGATGAAACTGGTTTCGTCGAAATTCGAGACTTTTTGAAAAATGGCTATTTTCACTCGCCAAATTAAAATTAAAAATAAATCGATGCGTTTCGAGCTGCCACGATCAAACGATAGCTCTGATTGACACGAAATTTGAAATCCGGTAATAACTAACTATTACGGATCCAATGGAACTGGTTTCGTTCAATTCTGAGACTGTTCAAAAATTGACTATTTTCACTAGTCGATTTAAATATTAAAATATTCAATTTTCACAAATCAACTTTTAATTCGATTTTAAAAGTTCTAAAATATTGTTCTAACTCCAATATGATAAAATAAAATTTTACAAATCATTTTCAATCATATTTAACCCAATTTTCAATTATTTCCATAATTTAACGTATTAAATTATCGATTTAAAAATCCAATTAAATCCAATAATTCAAATAAAAATTTATTTGACTTATAAATTCACTTATTTATATTTAAAATAAATTAAATATTCAAATTTTAATTTCTAAAAATTCTGGGTCGTTACAAAAAAGCAATGTGCGACTTGAGGGACATAATTCACTGTGGATTCTCACATCCACCATTTTCTATAGGAATGAAGATGCTCTTGAATCGACATAGTTTGATCTGTTCCTATTAGGAACCCAATTTGTATTGGATTGGTATATAGGAATAGTACATGATGGAGCTCGAGCAAAACGTTTTGATTCATTTATCGGAGGGGCGGATTTAGGGTTAGTAACAATTAATAAATTAGACTACTTTGTTAAGTATATCCTCAATATAGAAATTTAAATTTTAAATTGCAGGATTCAAATCCCAACAAGTTTGAATAAAATTAATAACATTTTTTATATTACAGTAGAAGGGAAAGATCTTTCATATTATCTTTCCATAGAAGGAAATAACAAAGAACAAAAGGTATGCTGTTGCCGTTTTGAAAAAGGGGATAAGGATCACCGAAGTTATGTCTAAACCTAATTAAAAAGTAAAAGGAAAGAATTCCGAAACAAGGAAAACCTATTTT
Organism: Allium cepa; assembly: GCA_030765085.1. Lineage (NCBI taxonomy): Eukaryota > Viridiplantae > Streptophyta > Magnoliopsida > Asparagales > Amaryllidaceae > Allium > Allium cepa. The sequence continues at coordinate 518,315,044 of CM060938.1, forward strand.
CAATTGTCTCAATATTTTATTTTTAGTATAATGTTGGCGACTGAAAATGATTCGAGATGAAACAAACAAAAAAGGTTAGAGACGACTCAAGAAATGCCTAAGGATTTACCTTCGGACTTTTTCAGAATTATCCAACTTGGGTTATGAGTATGAATGATATTTCTTTTTTTTGCTTTTTTTATGTAAGTAAGAACAGAAAAACTTAAATCATAATCTAATTCATAATTTTTTTATTCTTTTACATTATATACAAAAATATTAGAATCATTTTTTCTCAAGCCGTATGAGGAGAAAACCTCTTATACGTTTCTAAGGGGGGTTATTTATCTATATCTATCCCAATAAGCGATCTATCAAATCATTGCAATTGATGTGCGATCCCGACGAGATGGAAGAGATCTTCGAAAGTTGGGTTTTGATGATCCAATGAAAAATCAAACTTATTTAAACGTTCCTACAATTCGTTATTTCCTTGAAAAAGGTGCTCAACCTACAGGAACAGTTCATGATATTTTAAGAAAAACAGAATTTTTAAAAGAATTCATAACATAAACTAAATAAATAAATTAGAAAAAAGAATGGTAACTAGTATAAATTTGTGTGGTAATTATTTACTCACAATTTCTCTTTTCTTGTTCTATATTATATTTTATATTTGCCATATTCATTGTTTATTGTGCCAATCCAACACAAATCCTTACTTCATTTCATTTTTGTTTAATTGATCTCATTTTTTCTCAATAATTTATTCATATTGACAATGGTGTGTCGAACAAATATAATTTGATCGTAAATAAATAGATATGTTTATTTTGATCCTTATTTATTTATGGGTTTTTCTTTTACTTCATTCAAGTTATGGGTTTGCCAAATTTAGTATTTGTTATATAAGATAGTATTTTTAACGAAAATCAAACCTTTTTTCTATTTTATAAAAAAAAAGGGCGGTCTTTAATGTAAATTTTTACTTTTTTTTATCTGTCTCTAATTTAATCCAACCTACTTTGCTATTTTGTTTAATTGATCATCTAATCATTCCTTTATATTTCTTTTGAATTCAAAATTTAATGTTTTTATGTAGTTGTATAGTTCAATTCCATTTTTTCCACCTGTATATACATATTTATCTGGGTTGCTAACTCAATGGTAGAATACTCGGCTTTTAAATGCGATTATGGTTTTTTACACATTTGAATGAAGTAACGAATTTGTCTAGACTTTTGGTAGAGTCTATAAGACCATGACTGATCCTGAAAGGTAATGGATGGAAAAACCCGCTTGTCGTAAGAAAATAAAATAATAAGAAAAATGGAATTGTATTTTCATTTTTCTTATGATATTCTTTCTTATTTTTATTTTATTTTAAGAAATTCATAGTTAGAATCTGGTCTGGTGAATAAATGGATAATGCTCTATGGCTCTAATTCTGGTAAGAAAAACAACGAGCTTTTATTCTTAATTTGAATAATTTCCTGATCTAATTAAACGTTAAAAATAACTTAATGCCTAATGTGGGGAAGGGGTCTCTTGTAAATAGACCTCTGATTCTTTTTTTTAAGAATAAAAAAAAATCCTACCTATTTTCTATTATGGATTAGAAACTAATGTGTAGAAGAAACAATATACTGACAAAAAAAATTCAAAGTCAAAAGTGCGATCAGGTTGCAAAAATAAAAGATTTTTTATCCTCTGATAATTTATTTGATAGAACGAAGATAAGCCTATTTGATAATAGAAGGAGAGTGGAAAAAGATCTATTGATTGGACTCTGTATTTCTTGGGTATATTTTTTTTCATACATGATACATACTCTGTTCTGACCGTATTGCGCTATGTATAATTTGATGATACAAGAAATACCTATTGTTTCTGTTCAAGTAGAAATTGAAGTCAATGGAAGAATTACAAGGATATTTAGAAAAAGGTAAATTTTAGCAACAATATTTCCTATATCCATTACCCTTTCAAGAGTATATATATGCGCTTGCTCATGATTATGGTTTAAATGGTTTGATTTTTATGAACCCGTAAAAGTCTTTGGTTATGATAATAAATCTAGTTTATCACTTGTAAAACGTTTAATTATTCGAATCTATCAAAGAATTCTTTGATTTCTTCGGTTAATTATTCTAACCAACATTTATTTATTGGTCACACTCACAACATTTTTTATTCTCATTTTCATTCTCAAATTATATTAGAAAGTTTTGCAATTATTGTGGAAATTCTATTTTCATTGCGATTAGTATCTTATTTAGAAAAAAAAGAAATACCAAAATATCATAATTTACGATCAATTCATTTAATTCTTCCTTTTTTAGAGGACAAATTATTTCATTTAAATTATGTTTTAGATATACTAATACCTCATCCCATCCATATGGAAATCTTGGTTCAAATCCTTCAGTGCGGGATTCAAGATGTTCCTTTTTACACTTATTGCAATTTTTTCTTCACGAATACCATAATTTGAATAATCTCTCCATTATTCAAAAGAAATCTATTTCTTTTTCGAAAGAAAATAAAAGATTCTTTTGGTTCCTATATAATTCTTATGTATTTGAGTGCTAAATTATATTAATGTTTATTCATAAATAATCCTCTTATTTACAATTAACTTCTTTTAGAACTTTTATAGAGCGAATACATTTCTATGGAAAAATAGAACATCTTCAAATCGAATATTTTTTAGTAGTATGTTGTAACTATTTTCATAGTACTCTGTGGTTCTTCAAAGATCCTTTCATGCATTATGTTCGATATCAAGGAAAAGCAATTCTTGCATCAAAGTGGACTTATTTTTTGATGAAGAAATGGAAATTTCATTTTGTCAATTTTTGGCAATATTATTTTAACTTTTGATCTCTACCATATAGGATCTATATAAATAAATTATCAAACTATTCCTTCCATTTTTTGGTTTATTTTGCAAGTTTACTAAAAAAATCTTTCATTGTAAGGAATAAAATGTTAAAGAATTCGTATTTAATAGTTACCATTACTTTAGAAATTTGATACCATAATCCCAGTTATTCTTTTTATTGGATCCTTATCTAAAGCAAAAATTTGTATCGTATCAGGCCATCCTATTAGTAAGCCAATCTGGGACGATTTATCAGATTCTGATAATCTCGATAGATTTGGTCGAATATGTAGAAATCTTTCTCATTATTATTGTGGATCCTCGAAAAATAGGGTTTATATCGAATAAAGTATATACTTTGGCTTTCGTGTGCTAGAACTTTGGCTCGTAAACATAAAAGTACGGTACGCATTTTTTGTGTAGATAAGGTTCGGGGTTATTAGAATAATTTTTTGCGAAAGAAGAACAGATTCTTTCTTTGATCTTCCCATAACAAATTCCCTTTACTTTACATCGATCACAGAGAGAACGTATTTGGTATTTAGATATTATCCATATTATTGATTTAGTAAGTCACTAATGATTGGTCATAATACCCTTTAACTTGAACTAATTATTCTTTTAATGAATTTATTTTAGTTTTAAAATAAATTCATTAATTTCTGAAATGCTCATATAGTCCCCTGAATATTCAAAATTGTTATATTTTCTTCTTGATATGTATTTTTTTATCTGTATACATAGGGAAAGTCGTGTGCAATGAAAAATGCAAGCATGATTTGGGAAGGGGTCTTTTTCCTTTATTGCAATTCATCTGACTAGTTCTGGGTTCGAGTCCTGGGCAACCCATATAGAATATTAGAAAAGAAAGCTTTCTTTGTCAATTTTCACCCATTTCAATTTTAAAATTCTATTTTGCATTTAAATTTAGTCAAATAGATATATATCGGTTGAGATTGGTCAGTTGGGATTGGTTGACATTGGCATATAAGTTTTTTATACTGTTAAATAACAAGCCTTCTACTATCAATCTTATTTATAGTTAGTACATGTGCTTGGGTGTAACGACCCGGAATTTTGGACAATATCAATTTAATAATCTGTGTAAATAATTTAATTGGTTTGATAATTTTATTTATAATTTTAATTTAAAATTTGTGAATTTGATTTTTTTTAAAGGTTAATAAATATTTAATCTGTTAATAGTAATCAATATCTTTCTAACAATTTAAATTTGATAAGAATTAATTAAAATTTTATTCTGTTTACAATATATAAAATTGATATATATTGTGAATAGAAGAGCTTTTGTTTTAAATTTAAGATTTAATTTTCAAATTGTAATATATATGTTTGTATATGTTATAATTTGAGTTATTTTGAAATTTAATTTTAAACTATTGATAATTTGAATATGTTTGAGATTATAATTTAAAGCTTTGTTTTAAAAACTTGATATTTTCAGAAGTTAATTTAAAGATTAATTCATTTTTTTCAAAATATAAGATAATGGTTTATTTTAATGTGATAGTTTATAAAAAGGATTTAAATAAAGTTTTGTTTTATTTCTTTAAAATGTTTAATTTAAATGGTTATAAATGTATAAATGAATGTTTTAGATTTAAAATAACATGTATAAGAAGATATATTTATATTATAATTTGTTTTAGAACATTTTCTTATAAAGGTGAATTTATATTCACATATGTAAGTATTAATTAATAAAGTAAATTAAATATGTTAGTTTATGTTAACATTTAAATTGAATTAAAATTTATTCAAAACATTTAAAGACATGTGTAAGCATGTTAATTACCTTAATAAAACACTTGTAAGTAAATTAAGCAAGCATATGACAAATGTAAATGCTTAAAGACATGTGGCATTCATCTTCCATTTATTTGAAATTTATAACAAAAAAGAAAATTGTTTCTCCTTTGTTTCTTTCCTAAAGCTCAAAACAGAAGAAAAAAAATCTTAACGACAAATCTGAAAATCTAAACCAAAAGAAAGCAAAAGTGAATCTGCAACCTTCAAAAAGCAATTCAAACATGAAACTACAATTTCAACCTGTAATTCAAACTAAAGCTGCAACTAAAACAAAGAATCAACCTGCAAATTGAAATGGACTTCAACCTGTAATACAAATGGATGATCTACTGCAAGTTTCAATCATTTTAAAGCAACAAATTGAGGCATGCATGGATCACTTTTCAACAGAAAACAAAATTGATCTGCAGTGATTCAAGAACCTGGAGAATTCACCAAAATATGCTCTGCCTCTCTAATCAACAAATGGTGAGTGAAATTCTTTTAAAAACAGTTTGAACTGTTTTTAACTACCTTGCATGTGATGTTATAACTTGTATTGAAGTCTGATGCTTTTAATTTATATGGATTGTGTTGTGTGATTCTGTTCTTTGTTGTTCAATGGAGTGTTCTGTGAAAAACAATTTGAAACCTGCACTGCTCTGCTTAAAGAATCAAGTGAGTAAATATGTTTTAAAAACAGTTTAACCTAATGCATGTGTTAATCTTTGAATTGATATTAGTATTTCATGAAAATCACTCAGTATTATGTTATTGAATTAATAGAAAAGTTTATATATATGAGCAAAAACCTGTGTATATATGTAAACACCCTGTTTCTATTTCAGACCAGGATCTGATTCAAAAATTTAAAACTCCTAATAACATCATCAATTGTCTTCGATGATTATATGAATGGTGTATGTTAATGTTTGATCGAAATTTTAAAAATAGTTTCTGTAATTCTAAATTTACAAATAATCTTCAAAATGGAAAACACAGTGAAATTAAGTTGCATGTTAAAAATCAACTATCTTGTTTTCTGTTTTGGATTCCGTGAATATGTTAAGAACCAAAAATCTTGATTTTTAAAGTTCACATCATAATTTTTAGTTGTGAAATTTAGGGGAATTTCGGGTTTGAGCATTTTTGCAGTTTTTGGCGATTTCTGTGAATCTATACAATAATTTGATTTGTAATCTTGGGAGAAGCTTGTTTTCATGTTAGGGATTTAAGGAAAAATACAATTAAATTTTTTAAATGGCAGAATTTTTCGAATTGATTCAAAGTAGGGTTTGGTATTGGTTTTTGTTTGACTGGGTAGCCCAGGGATTTGTGACGTGAGTGATGGATCGAGTTCGATCGCGACGTGGTGATGACGAAGCTTGTGGTCATGGTTCTCGATGATGGAGTTGGTAGAGTTCATCGGCGATTGATGGTCGTTGACGATGTGAATTTGGGGTTTGTGTTGTTCTGCAGATTTTTTTTATGAATGGTCGAAATTTGATTCGCGGTTGAATTGATGGATCTGGGTTTACTGATGTGCTTGCGTGTGATTATGTGACCGTAGGCGATGGTCGCGACGACCAAGTATGGCCGGAGGGCGATGGGTACGTTCACGCTTCACGTTATGGTGTGCACTGGAAGTGGAGATTGGAGAAGACGAGGGTGACACGGAGCGATGCTCGCGTTTTCTTGTAAACAACTCGAAGTAGATGAGACTGAGGGATTGTCTCGGAGCAATGTCGAGGGATTTGGAGGTCATCATCGAGTTTGAGCTGGATGTTGTTTCCAGTGTTTTTTTTTAAAACATGAGCAATGTTATTATGTAGAAAGGTGATAAGTTTTATATTGTAAAACAAGCTTTTCAAACAAATGGAAATCAAGTTTAAGGGAGTTTAGTCAAATATATTTTCTGATTTAAAAAGAGTGTTTTGAATTTAATTATTAAATCAAAAGTTTTAAAGTAAATTTTCAAGCATTGTTTTAAAAACTATGTTTTCCAAATTTATTTAAATAAATAAGTTTGAACTAGAAAATTTAAAGTGTTTTAGATTTTAAAATTTGTTTTCTGAATGCTTTATTTTCAAATAAAGTAAAGTAATAATTTTGTAAACCAAATCGATAATTGGTCTTTAAGGTTATTAAAATTTGATTTAATTCAAATAATTTATTTATGAAAATAAATAAGGATAAATTATTTGGATAATTAACTTAAGAATACTTATTTAATAAGATTTGCTAATAAGTTAAGAATTAATTGAGATAAATGTTTTCTTGATTAATTAAGGATTTTGAAATATAAGTTGTTAATTAATTAATTGAATACTTAATTTATATAATTAGTTAATTATTTATTTAATTTTAAATAATGACTTAATTAAGAATTAATTAAGTACAACTACTTAATAAAGTAATTAATGGCTAATTATTGAGTGTAATTAAGAATGATAATTACTTATGGAAGTAATTAGAGAAAATTACTCATGGGGTAATTAAGTTGAAGTGATTAAGGGTAAATCACATGTTGTTATCAACTAAGGAATTGATTTATTTAATTGTTTTGAAATTAATTAATTATGGAGTAATTAATTAATTAATTAATTAAGAATTATTTAATGATGGAATTAATTATTTGTTAAGTAATTAATTAAGAGATTAATTAAGATTTATTAATAGAAGTAATTAGCGATAATTACTTATGAATTAATTAAGAGTTAATTACTTAATTTACTTTAGTTAATTAATTAATGTGATTAATTAATTAATGAATGAGATTAATTTAAGATTAATTAGTAAAGGTAATTAATTAAGGATTTATTTATAAATTTGGATTGATTAATAATTACTTAATAAAGTAATTAAGATTAATTAAATGGATTAATTAATCAAAGGATTAATATAATTAATTTAGAAGTTAATTAATTAAGAAGTTAATTAATTAAGATAAGTAATTACAATTTGTTAATTACTGTTTAAGATTAATGAGATGATTAATTATAAATTAATTATTTAATTAATTAAAGTAATTATTAGTTAATAAGGAATAGTTAATTAATGAAATTAATCAAGGTTAATTAATAGAAGTAATTAATTGAAGTGTTATTAATTAATTGTAATTAATTAAGGTTTAATGTAATTAATTATAGTTAATTAATTAATAAAGGATCATTAATTATTGTAATTAATGATAGTAATTGAAGGATAATTACTGAATATGGTTAAGGATAATTACTTAAATGTAATTAAAGTTAATTAATCAAGGAAGATTAATTAAAGAAGATCATTAAGGAGATGATTAATTTATTTATTTGGAATTAATAAATGAAAGGGTTTAAGTAATCCAATTTATTAAGAGATAATCAATTATGTGTATGGATGATTGGTTAATTGGCTGATGGTTGATATTGGATGTTGAATGATATTGGGTGATTGGTTGATATTGGATGATTTGGATATCTCTGATATTTGTGATATGCTGCTTTGTGAGATGAATGTTGATATGAAGTATCTATAGTGATAATGTGATTCATCTATTGTTTATATCATCCTGAATATGAGTTTAATTGTTTAAAACCCTTAAGTATAACTTGGACATTAAAATGGCGTTTGGTTTCGGTGAGACCGGGATCGGGTTTCCATATTTGGGATCCGAAAACCACATCGATTCCAATTAAACGTTAGGACGTGAATCCAAGCGGAGCAAGTGAAGACTCGAGGTGTAAGAGCTATACGTCAGTATAACTCTGTGGGTGATTCCGTAATGAGTTGACGGAATAGTGCTTATAGATTCAAGATGGTGAATCAGAGTGCAAGGGTTATGGTCGTTGACTCTGAGGGTGATTCCAATAATGAGTGTAACGAGATAGTGCCTTCGGTTTCGTTCGAACCCGAAAGGAACTTGTATGGATCGAATGCTTTCAGAACATCGTCAGGTGGACGATGAGCATTCTAAGATAGACGTGTTCTATAAAGGTAATCGTAACCTCAAGCCTCATCAACCGGGAATGGCTAAAACAGGGGAGGTGCAGCAAGGCTTCGTGGGTAGCCCCCACTTGAGAGTGAGATTTACCCCTGTCTAGAGGTCCCTTTCTATTTCGGCTTAGTGTGTGGTTGGTCGCGCCAACTACGGGGTGGTCTTGTTCGGGACTGTCCAGTAAGGGATGGTTCCGGCCTTGTGTTGCAGGGGAGTTAGGGTGGCTCCTCGGTACGTTGATCTAGGCCACGTACTGTGACGGGCGGTACCCCAGTAGCCCTGCATTGATGGAAACCCATTCTTCCTACGAGACCCTACGGTTTTGATTGTATTACCCACTTTTGTGGCTAGTAGCTGGAATTTAATAGATGTAACAATTTCGGCTATTTCTTATTTACTTGAAAACCCTAGACACTAATATAATATCACTGAATTTCCTATCAAAGGTTTTGGTTAGCGTAAGGTAAAAACTTTTCCATGTTTATGTATGGGAAGTCTTACGTGATACCTTTTCTTTCAAAAGTTTTTCTAAAGTTAAGCAACTTTAAACCGTTTACTCACACCAGACCCCTGTCTGATCCGAGTGTTTATTTTCTGTTTTATTAAACTCTTGGGTACTCATATTATGTATGAGTAGTCAAGTGGATCGGGTTAGCTTGACAAATTCTGGAGGAGTTATGGAGCATGAGGCTTCGACGTGTAGATATATTATGATTCCGCTGTGTATGTTGTGTCTGTTTCTTGTATACTTGAGCTGTATGAATTAGACAGATGTTTATAACTGTCTAATATGTGTTGTTTAAGTTGTGTAGTCTGAAATAATAAGATACTATGTAATATTTTATGTTATATATATTATATTTTATTCGTTCCGCTGTGAGTTCTCTGATGTTGTTCTGTTTCTTCTTTCTCTTTCTTTTCTTCTTCTATCCCTTTCTTTCTTCAAGATGATGCGATTTTATAGGAGTAGAAAGTCGGGCCGTCTCACTTGGTATCAGAGCATTAGATTGAGTGAATACCTAGGCTCTGGAATGGTGTCTTTCTTTAGGGAGCATTAGGTTGAGTGAATACCTAGGCTCTGTAGTAGTGTCTTTCTTGAGAGAGCGTACTTGTAATTTTTATATATAACTATATCTATATATATATATATCTATGTCTACCTAATCTGTTGGGTTATCTGTACGGATTTTCCAACATAAGTTTTAGAGGTAGATAGATGGAGTAGTGGTGTGTGTGTGTGTAACACGACTATCACTGATGGAAGAGGTTCCATATGTTTGAGGTTGGAAGTATTTGTCGAGACTGTAGACCTAATACCGTCTTGAGTAAGATTTGTAGTTTGGAGTGAGGATGTCTTTGATATCCGAAGGAAATCTTTTAAAAAGATTCAGAGTTTATCCTGGAAGTGTAAGTTTGGATTTCGCTCGGGTGAACGAATTTTTCTTGAGTTTGGATTTGTCGGAAGTGCAAAAGTAAGTAATGATATCTTGATAACTGCGTGATGAGATGCAGTATCCTTGGATATTCTCCGAAGATGTTTTCTCTTGAAGCAGTTTTAGAAGTAGTTGGAGAGCAGTTTTTACCTGCCGCAGGGAAGATTCGTCTGTATATAAGTTGTCTGGATTTTTAGCAAGGAGATTGGCTGTTTTGGAATATGAGACTAAGGTCTATAAGTTATTTTCTTTGGCATGGTCTCATTTGTTATTCCCTAAGGAGAGCGAGATGTTGATGCTTGGTTTGGAGTCCGAGTTTCTTGAAGGGTTGTTTGCCATCTCGAAGGTCCGTTGTGGGGTTTGTTAAAGGTTTGGTTATGGTGAAGCTTTTGGATTAAAGTCTTTGGTTAGCTGTGGTAGCAGTGCAGCTCGTAGTGCTCAGTGTGCTGACGAGGAGATCTTTTAGCTTTGCAGTATCGTCGAGGTAGTATTTAGAAGCAGCAGTGTTGCTTGTTTCTCTGATGATTCAGGAATCTTTGTGGTTCTTCTTTCAGCGGTCCGGGCAGATGGTGAATGCTTTCTTGAAAGGTTAACCTTTGTTTGGAAAAGTTTAAAGCTGTTCTAATTGGTAAAGAGAGGACAGTTTCTTTGGAATCCGAATTAGGTAGGATCGCAAAAGTGACTTGCGATTAATTTGGGAATTTTTCTTAGGCTATCTTTTGTTTGAGACTGTGAATTCTCATATGGAAGTAGGAGCTACTGATGTAATCAGGAGTTTTTCAGCATCTAGAGTTGAGTTCCATATTTGTTTGGTTCCAAAAGAGATTTTGGTAGTTAGCCTGATAGTTGGGTGGTTCTTGGAGAAACGAGAGTTGGCATAGCAGCTCAGAATTATTTTTGGAATTGAAATTGGACTGATCTAGCTTTTGAATTGGATTCTGTTTTGAGATTGTGTGCCTGAGTCAGATGAGTCACTCAGATTTTTATGGATTTGATGAACAAAGTTTTTCGGATATAGTGGATAAATTTGTATTCGTGTTCATCAGCAGTATTCTTATCTATTTTGGAATCAGAGTTGTGCAGCGGAAGCGAGGTAGCTGCTGTGCAAGGAAAGAAGCAAGTTCTGTTTGTTTTGCTTGAGTAGTAGAGCTTGTGTTCTGAATTTCGACGGATTTTGGAAGACTTTTCTGTTGAATAGGATCTAGGAACTGTTTGTTTTGGTCTAGTTATTTCTAGAAGTATCAGCATATGTTGAGATGATCAGAAGAGATTGGCAGCCTTGGATTGTCTATTGAGTTATACAGATATGAGATAAGGAGTTTGGTATTCGAAGTTGAAGACTTCATTATTGTTGAGAATTCTTTGGTTAAGAGAACAGATATTGGATAAGATTGGTTGGTTAGTGCTGGGGCATTTGAGGATTTCTTATCTGTGTTTTGATAGGATAAGATTGAATTGCCAGTTTGGATAGATGGAATTCATTTTGTAACACATGTCTCTGAGGGAGTACGTGTATGATTCATCGATTGATTGTTGAATCTGTAGTTCAGTTGGAGTTGGATGTTGAGCTGGATTTGAGAGTAGTCTGATATTCTGTTCAGATTTTGGATACAGAGATGAGTGGAGCTCTGAATTTTGTTTGTGTAGTTAGTTTTGGCTTTTATAGAGCGAGTCTCCCGGTGATTTATACTTGGGAAACTCGAGATAGTATTAGAGATTTACTCTACTTTGTGTCAGAATAATTAGTTAAGTTTGTTTGTTTATTTGATTGCTATGGATGTTAGTAACTGGTTGTTAGGAATACTTTGCTGATTGAAATTAAAATCTTTACTGGGTTATTAAATTACCTTTGCTTTTAAATTTCAGGGACAAATTCTTTTAAGGGGGGAGGATTGTAACGACCCGGAATTTTAGGCGATATCAATTTAATAATCTGTGTAAATAATTTAATTGGTTTGATAATTTTCTTTATAATTTTAATTTAAAATTTGTGAATTTGATTTTTTTTTTTAAAGGTTAACAAATATTTGATCTGTTAATAGTAATCAATATCTTTCTGATAATTTAAATTTGATAAGAATTAATTAAAATTTTATTCTGTTTACAATATATAAAATTGATATATATTGTGAATAGAAGAGCTTTTGTTTTAAATTTAAGATTTAATTTTCAAATTGTAATATATATGTTTGTATATGTTATAATTTGAGTTATTTTGAAATTTAATTTTAAACTATTGATAATTTGAATATGTTTGAGATTATAATTTAAAGCTTTGTTTTAAAAACTTGATATTTTCAGAAGTTAATTTAAAGATTAATTCATTTGTTTCAAAATATAAGATAATGGTTTATTTTAATGTGATAGTTTATAAAAAGGATTTAAATAAAGTTTTGTTTTATTTCTTTAAAATGTTTAATTTAAATGGTTATAAATGTATAAATGAATGTTTTAGATTTAAAATAACATGTATAAGAAGATATATTTATATTATAATTTGTTTTAGAACATTTTCTTATAAAGGTGAATTTATATTCACATATGTAAGTATTAATTAATAAAGTAAATTAAATATGTTAGTTTATGTTAACATTTAAATTGAATTAAAATTTATTCAAAACATTTAAAGACATGTGTAAGCATGTTAATTACCTTAATAAAACACATGTAAGTAAATTAAGCAAGCATATGACAAATGTAAATGCTTAAAGACATGTGGCATTCATCTTTCATTTATTTGAAATTTATAACAAAAAAGAAAATTGTTTCTCCTTTGTTTCTTTTCTAAAGCTCAAAACAGAAAAAAAAAATTCTTAACTACAAATCTGAAAATCTAAACCAAAAGAAAGCAAAAGTGAATCTGCAACCTTCAAAAAGCAATTCAAACATGAAACTATAATTTCAACCTGCAATTCAAACTAAAGCTGCAACTAAAACAAAGAATCAACCTGCAAATTGAAATGGACTTCAACCTGTAATACAAATGGATGATCTACTACAAGTTTCAATCATTTTAAAGCAACAAATTGAGGCATGCATGGATCACTTTTCAACAGCAAACAAAATTGATCTGCAGTGATTCAAGAACCTGGAGAATTCACCAAAATATGCTCTGCCTCTCTAATCAATAAATGGTGAGTGAACTTCTTTTAAAAACAGTTTGAAGTGTTTTTAACTACCTTGCATGTGATGTTATAACTTGTATTGAAGTCTGATGCTTTGAATTTATAGGGATTGTGTTGTGTGATTCTGTTCTTTGTTGTTCAATGGAGTGTTCTGTAAAAAAAAAATTTGAAACCTGCACTGCTCTGCTTAAAGAATCAAGTGAGTAAATATGTTTTAAAAACAGTTTAACCTAATGCATGTGTTAATCTTTGAATTGGTATTAATATTTCATGAAAATCACTCAGTATTATGTTATTGAATTAATAGAAAAGTTTATATATATGAGTAAAAACCTGTGTATATATGTAAACACCCTGTTTCTATTTCAGGCCAGGATCTGATTCAAAAATTTAAAACTCCTAATAACATCATCAATTGTCTTTGATGATTATATGAATGGTGTATGTTAATGTTTGATAGAAATTTTAAAAATAGTTTCTGTAATTCTAAATTTACAAATAATCTTCAAAATGGAAAACACAGTGAAATTAAGTTGCATGTTAAAAATCAACTATCTTGTTTTCTGTTTTGGATTCCGTGAATATGTTAAGAACCAAAAATCTTGATTTTTAAAGTTCACATCATAATTTTTAGTTGTGAAATTTAGGTGAATTTCGGGTTTGAGCATTTTTGCACTTTTTGGCGATTTCTGTGAATCTATACAATAATTTGATTTGTAATCTTGGGAGAAGCTTGTTTTCATGTTAGGGATTTAAGGAAAAATATAATTAAAATTTTCAAATGGCAGAATTTTTCGAATTGATTCAAAGTAGGGTTTGGTATTGGTTTTTGTTTGACTGGGTAGCCGAGGGATTTGTGACGTGAGTGATGGATCGAGTTCGATCGCGACGTGGTGATGACGAAGCTTGTGGTCATGGTTCTCGATGATGGAGTTGGTAGAGTTCATCGGCGATTGATGGTCGTTGACGAAGTGAATTTGGGGTTCGTGTTGTTCTGTAGATTTTTTTTTTGTGAATGGTCGAAATTTGATTCGCGGTTGAATTGATGGATCTGGGTTTACTGATGTGCTTGCGTGTGATTATGTGACCGTAGGCGATGGTCGCGACGACCAAGTATGGCCGGAGGGCGATGGGTACGTGCACGGTGCATGTTATGGTGTGCACTGGAAGTGGAGATTGGAGAAGACGAGGGTGATACGGAGCGATTCTCGCGTTTTCTTGTAAACAACTGGAAGTAGATGAGACTGAGGGATTGTCTCGGAGCAATGTCGAGGGATTTGGAGGTCGTCATCGAGTTTGAGCTGGATGTTGTTTCTAGTGTTTTGTTTTTAAAACATGAGCAATGTTATTATGTAGAAAGGAGACAAGTTTTATATTGTAAAACAAGCTTTTCAAACAAATGGAAATCAAGTTTAAGGGAGTTTAGTCAAATATATTTTCTGATTTAAAAAGAGTGTTTTGAATTTAATTATTAAATCAAAAGTTTTAAAGTAAATTTTCAAGCAATGTTTTAAAAACTATGTTTTCCAAATTTATTTAAATAAATAAGTTTGAACTAGAAAATTTAAAGTGTTTTAGATTTTAAAATTTGTTTTCTGAATGCTTTATTTTCAAATAAAGTAAAGTAATAATTTTGTAAACCAAATCGAATAATTGATCTTTAAGGTTATTAAAATTTGATTTAATTCAAATAATTTATTTATGAAAATAAATAAGGATAAATTATTTGGATAATTAACTTAAGAATACTTATTTAATAAGATTTGCTAATAAGTTAAGAATTAATTGAGATAAATGTTTTCTTGATTGATTAAGGATTTTGAAATATAAGTTGTTAATTAATTAATTGTTTAATTAATTTTAAATAATTAGTTAATTATTTATTTAATTTTAAATAATCACTTAATTAAGAATTAATTAAGTACAATTACTTAATAAAGTAATTAATGGCTAATTTTTGAGTGTAATTAAGAATGATAATTACTTATGGAAGTAATTAGAGAAAATTACTCATGGGGTAATTAAGTTGAAGTGATTAAGGGTAAATCACATGTTGTTATCAACTAAGGAATTGATTTATTTAATTGTTTTGAAATTAATTAATTATGGAGTAATTAATTAATTAATGAATTAAGAATTATTTGATGATGGAATTAGTTATTTGTTAAGTAATTAATTAAGAGATTAATTAAGATTTATTAATAGAAGTAATTAGAGATAATTACTTATGAATTAATTAAGAGTTAATTACTTAATTTACTTTAGTTAATTAATTAATGTGATTAATTAATTAATGAATGAGATTAATTTAAGATTAATTAGTAAAGGTAATTAATTAAAATGTAATTAATTAATAAAGTAATTAATTAAGGATTTATTTATTAATTTGGATTGATTAATAATTACTTAATAAAGTAATTAAAGATTAATTAAATGGATTAATTAATCAAAGGATTAATATAATTAATTTAGAAGTTAATTAATTAAGAAGTTAATTAATTAAGATAAGTAATTACAATTTGTTCATTACTGTTTAAGATTAATGAGATGATTAATTATAAATTAATTATTTAATTAATTAAAGTAATTATTAGTTAATAAGGAATAGTTAATTAATGAAATTAATCAAGGTTAATTAATAAAAGTAATTAATTGAAGTGTGATTAATTAATTGTAATTAATTAAGGTTTAATGTAATTATTTATAGTTAATTAATTAATAAAGGATCATTAATTATTGTAATTAATGATAGTAATTGAAGGATAATTACTGAATATGGTTAAGGATAATTACTTAAATGTAATTAAAGTTAATTAATCAAGGAAGATTAATTAAAGAAGATCATTAAGGAGATGATTAATTAATTTATTTGGAACTAATAAATGAAAGGGTTTAAGTAATCCAATTTATTAAGAGATAATCAATTATGTGTATGGATGATTGGTTAATTGGCTGATGGTTGATATTGGATGTTGAATGATATTGGGTGATTGGTTGATATTGGATGATTTGGATATCTCTGATATTTGTGATATGCTGCTTTGTGAGATGAATGTTGATATGAAATATCTATAGTGATAATGTGATTCATCTATTGTTTATATCATCCTGAATATGAGTTTAATTGTTTAAAACCCTTAAGTATAACGTGGACATTAAAATGGCGTTTGGTTTCGGTGAGACCGGGATCGGATTTCCATATTTGGGATCCGAAAACCACATTGATTCCAATTAAACGTTAGGACGTGAATCCAAGCGGATCAAGTGAAGACTCGAGGTGTAAGAGCTATACGTCAGTATAACTCTGTGGGTGATTCCGTAATGAGTTGACGGAATAGTGCTTATAGATTCGATATGGTGAATCAGAGTGCAAGGGTTATGGTCGTTGACTTTGAGGGTGATTCCAATAATGAGTGTAACGAGATAGTGCCTTCGGTATCGTTCGAACCCGAAACGAACTTGTATGGATCGAATGCTTTCAGAACATCGTCAGGTGGACGATGAGCATTCTAAGATAGACGTGTTCTATAAAGGTAATCGTAACCTCAAGCCTCGTCAACCGGGAATGGCTAAAACAGGGGAGGTGCAGCAAGGCTTCGTGGGTAGCCCCCACTTGAGAGCGAGATTTACCCCTGTCTAGAGGTCCCTTTCTATTTCGGCTTAGTGTGTGGTTGGTCCCGCCAACTACGGGGTGGTCTTGTTCGGGACTGTCCAGTAAGGGATGGTTCCAGCCTTGTGTTGCAGGGGAGTTAGGGTGGCTCCTCGGTACGTTGATTTAGGCCACGTACTGTGACGGACGGTACCCCAGTAGCCCTGCCATTGATGGAAACCCATTCTTCCTACGAGACCCTACGGTTTTGATTGTATTACCCACTTTTGTGGCTAGTAGCTGGAATTTAATAGATGTAACAATTTCGGCTATTTCTTATTTACTTGAAAACCCTAAACACTAATATAATATCACTGAATTTCCTATCAAAGGTTTTGGTTAGCGTAAGGTAAAAACTTTTCCATGTTTATGTGTGGGAAGTCTTACGTGATACCTTTTCTTTCAAAAGTTTTTCTAAAGTTAAGCAACTTTAAACCGTTTACTCACACCAGACCCCTGTCTGACCCGAATGTTTATTTTCTGTTTTATTAAACTCTTGGGTACTCATATTATGTATGAGTAGTCAAGTGGATCGGGTTAGCTTGATAAATTCTGGAGGAGTTATGGAGCAGGAGGCTTCGACGTGTAGATATATTATGATTCCGCTGTGTATGTTGTGTCTATTTCTTGTATACTTGAGTTGTATGAATTAGACAGATGTTTATAACTGTCTAATATGTGTTGTTTAAGTTGTGTACTCTGATGTAATAAGATACTATGTAATATTTTATGTTATATATATTATATTTTATTCGTTCCGTTGTGAGTTCTCTGATGTTGTTCTGTTTCTTCTTTCTCTTTCTTTTCTTCTTCTATCCCTTTCTTTCTTCAAGATGATGCGATTTTCTAGGAGTAGAAAGTCGGGTCGTCTCATTGGGAGTCCTTGAAAATTGAATAAACCAAGATTTTACCATGACTGCAATTTTAGAGAGACGCCAAAGTACAAGCCTATGGGGTCGCTTCTATAACTGGATAACCAACACTGAAAACCATCTTTACATCGGATGGTTCGGTGTTTTGATGATCCCTACCTTATTGACTACAAATTTTGTATTTATTATCGCCTTCGCTGCTTCTCCTCCAGTTGATATTGATGATATTCATGAACCTGTTTCTGGGTCTTTACTTTATGGAAACAATATTATCTCTGGTGCCATTATTCCTACTTCTACAGCTATAAATTTGCATTTTTACTCGATATGGGAAGAAGCATCTGTTGATGAGTGGTTATACAATGGTGGTCCTTATGAGCTAATTTCTTTACACTTCTTACTTGGTGTAGCTTGTTACATGGGTCGCGAATGGGAACTTAGTTTTCGACTGGGTATGCATCCTTGGATTGTTGTTGCACATTCAGCTCCTATTGCAGCTGCTACTGCTGTTTTCTTGATCTATCCTATTAGTCAAGGAATTTTCTCTGATGGTATGCCTTTAGGAATTTCTGGTACTTTCAATTTTATGATTGTATTCCAGGCCGAGCATAACATCCTTATGCACCCATTTCACATGTTAGGCGTAGCTGGTGTAATAGGCGGCTCCCTATTTAGTGCTATACATGGTTCCTTAGTAACCTCTTGTTTAACCAGGAAAACTACTGAAAATGAGTCTACTAATGAAGGTTACATGTTTGGTCGAGAGGAAGAAACTTATAATATCGTTGCTGCTTATGGTTATTTTGGCCGATTGATCTTCCAATGTGCTAGTTTCAACCATTCTCATTCCCTAAATTTCTTCTTGGCTGCTTGGCCTGTAGTAGGTATCTGGTTCACTGCTTTAGATATTAGTACTATGGCTTTCAACCTAAATGGTTTCAATTTCAACCAATCTGTAGTTGATAGTCAAGGTCGTGTTATTAACGCTTGGGCTGATATCATCAATCGTGCTAACCTTAGTATGGAAGTAATGCATGAACATAATGCTCATAACTTCCCTCTAGACCTGGCTGCTGTGGAAGTTCCATCTGCAAATGGATAAGACTCTCGTCTTAATGTATTAATAATCGTCGAACAAAGGGGCTATACCTAATATCTATTGGGTATAGCTCCACTTCCACTTGAATTTGAGTTCTTTTTCTTTATCATAAGGTTATCTCCCACCAATGAATGATAAGTATCTATTTTTTTCCAAATTAACAACGAGATTTATTACCGTTTCTCGCATGTCTGGTGAAAGTCAGAGTCGGCGCGAATTCTCCCAATTTGTGAGCTACCATACGATCTGTTATATAAATAGGTAAATGTTTCTTTCCATTATGAATAGCGGCTGTATGGCCAATCATTTTGGGTATAACAGTAGATGCCCGAGACCAAGTTACGATTATTTCTATCTCCTCCCTCATGTTGAGTTTTTCAATTTTTCTTAATAAATGATTAGCTACAAAAGGGTTTTTTTAGTGAACTTGCCACAGCTGATTACTCCTATTTTTACATTTTAAAGATTGGCGTTCTATGTCCAATAGAATATCTCGATCTAAGTATGAAGGTATGAATAAACACAATAATAATGAATGGAAAAAGAGAAAACCCTTTAGCTAGATAAGGGGCGGATGTAGCCAAGTGGATCAAGGTAGTGGATTGTGAATCCACCACGCGCGGGTTCAGTTCCTGTCGTTCGCCTATCACATTATTTCAAATTCACAAAATTCTATTTTCAATATTCCTATTTACGGTGACCTAGAATAAAACTATCACCGTTTTTTTCTTTTTTCGACTTCTTCTTCCAAGCGTAGGATAACCCCAAGTAGTTGTGGGTTTTTTCTATCAATTGGGGCTTTCCCTTCCCCACCTCTATGGGGATGGTCTATAGGGTTCATAACTACTCCTCTTACTACAGGACGCATACCTATCCAACACTTTGATATGGTTCTACCTAAACTTTGTTGATTCACCCAATATTACCCACTTGTTCGACTGTTGCTAAGCAGTTTTGTGATATCAAATGGACCTCCCTGGATGGTAATCTTAATGTGGCTGATTTACCCTCTTTTGCGATCAGTTTGGCTACAGCGCCCGCTACTCTAGCTAATTGTCCATCCTTTCCAAGCATGATTTGTATGTTATGTATGGCCATGCCTAAGGGCATATCGGTTGAAGTAGATTCTTCTTTTTAAAACCTCTTCCCAAATTGTACAAGCTTCTTCCAAAGCACACGGCTTTCTAGATGTATATGATGATATCTAAGCAGATGGATCTTTATCTTATATGAATCATATGATGAAGTACCACATGGGTGGATATATAGGAATCCAAATCTGCCGAATCACTCATGTATGATCTTCTGCATCCTAGGTCTCCCCGTTCCATCAACCGGCTTATGTTCTTCATGTAGCATTCAGACCGAATGACTCTATGAAATTACGTCGATACTTTCACATATTACGGGTAACATAGGAGACATCTCTATTTTTCCCCGGGGATCTTTATAATTACCACTGCTTAGCTTTCACTTCGCCTCTGACCATCAAATTAAATGTGAATAACCTGTCCTCCTCTCTTTGAAACAAGGGGAGCTTTCGGTTCTGTGCGTGCTTTAAACAATTTTGTCTTCTTCATATTACCATATCTCTAGAGTCAATAATTTTCTATGAGAAACTACTGAACTCAATCACTCGCTGTCGTTACTCAATAGTTTTCTGTTGAGGTCTATCCCATAGAGGTACTCAAATTGGATCAGTGATTGATTTCTAGGTTTCATCGTAAACCTAATTGGTTACTTCAATTACATAAATCAATAGTTCAAACCGCACTCAAAGGTAGGGCATTTCCCATTGATATAGGGACTTTTGTAACAGAAATAATGGTGTCTCCAATTATAGCCCCTCTTCGGTGTAAAATATATTTTTTCTCGCCATCCTCATAATGTATGAGACAAATGTATGCATTTCTATTAGGGTCATATTCTATGGTTATGATTCTACCAGATATGTCTTTTTCATTCCGTCGAAAATCGATTTTACGGCATAGAAGCTTATGACCTCCCCCTCTATGTCTTGCAATAATGATTCCTATGGCATTACGACCTTTACCACAATGATGTTGTCCACAAATCAAATTATCGTGGATTGGATTCATTTGACTGTCTATGGCTCTATTACGTGTGCTCGGGGTAAAGTATAAATGTATCGCCGTGTTATTAATTATTTTGCTTTAAGTTCTTTTCTCTATAAAAGGTGGAATAGAATAATCCGGTTGAAGCGTAATGATCATACGTCTTTAACGCATTGTATGTCCCATAATAGGTCCTATTCATCTACCCTTTCCTATGAGTTGATGACTATTCATAGCTATTACCTTGACACCGAAGAAGTGTTTGACCCAATGCTTTATTTCTGTCCTATTTGATCATGATTCGACATTAGAAGTATATTGATTGTTCCCCAATAACCTAATACTTTTTTCTACAAATACTGCATATATGATTCAATCCATAACTCCATTTTCTTCCCTATGACTTCCAATATCGATAAGAATTCTAGTTCTTACTATTCATATGTTCTGGTATTAATATACCATACCAATTCATTATGTATGGATGATGAGATTCCATTGATACAGAACCAATTCCAATAGACTTATTGAACATTCCCATTGGCGTGCATCCAGCAGGAATTGAACCTTCGAATTTGCCAATTATGAGTAGTGCGCTTTAACCATTCAGCCATGGATGCTTAACAGGGCTCATTGTACATCGTGAATAACCAAATTCCAATTGAAATTAAATCTTTAGGAGGAATCAATGAAACGATATCAATTCAAATCCTGGATCTTCGAATTGAGAGAGATATTGAGCGAGATCAAGAATTCTCACAATTTCTTAGATTGATGGATCAAATTCGATTCAGTAGGATCTTTCACTCACATTTTTTCCACCAAGAACGATTTATGAAACTCTCTGACCCTCAAATTTGGAATGTCCTACTTTCACGTGATTCACAGTGTTCAAAAGCAATCGATATTTCACGATCAAAGGTGTGGTATTGCTTGTGATAGTGGTCCTTCTATCTCGTATTACCAATCGAAAGATGGTCGAAAGAAAAAATCTCTATTTGATGGAGCTTCTTCCTATACTTATGAATTCCGTTGAACCCAGAAATGAGACATTGGAAGAATCTTTTTGGTCTTTCAATATCAATAGATTGATTATTTCACTCCTGCATCTTCCAAAAGTGAAAAAGATTTCTGATAGTGGTTTCATGGATTCGCAAGAGAGTACTTGGGTTCTTCCAATAAATAAGAAGTGCATCATGCCCGATTCGAATCGAGGTTCGCAGTGGTGGAGGAACCAGATCAGAAAAAAGGGGGATTCTAGTTGTAAGGTAGCTAATGAAACCGTAACTGGAATTGAGATCTCATTTAAAGAGAAAGATAGAAAATATCTAGAGTTTCTTTTTTTATCCTATACGGATGATCCAATCCGCAAGGACCATGATTGGGAATTGTTTGATCGTCTTTCTTCAAGAAAGAAGCGAAACAGAATCAACTTAAATTCGGAACAGCTATTCAAAATCTTAGGGAAAGACTTGATTTGTTATCTCATGTCTGTTTTCGTGAAAAAAGACCAATTGAAAGGGAGGGTTTCTTCAAACAATAAGGAGCTGAGGCAACTATTCAATCAAATGATATTGAGCATGTTTCCCATCTCTTCCCAAGAAATAAGTGGGGTATTTCTTTGCAAAATTGCGCTCAATTTCATAAGTGACAATTCCGCCAAGATTTCTTCGTTAGTTGGGAGAAGAATCAGCACGAATCATACTTTTTTAGGAACGTATCAAGAGAGAATTGGATTTGGTTAGGCAATGTGTGGTTGGTAAACAAGGATTGGTTTTTTAGCTGGGTACGGAATGTATTGTCAAATATTCAATATGATTCCACAAGATCTATTTTCGTTCAAGTAACAGATTCTAGCTAATCGAAAGGATCCTTTGTCCAATCCAGAGATCATTTCAGTTCCATTAGAAATAAGGATTCAGAATATCACACTTGATCGATCAAACAGACAATAACCAAAAGAAAGATCGATTCTTTAGGATCCTTCCTTTCTTCAAATGGAACAAACAGAGATAGAATCAGATCGATTCTCGAAATGCCTTTTTGGATCTTCCTCAATGTCCCGGCTATTCACGAAACGTGAGAAGCGAAGCAGATGATTATTCATCTGCTTCCGAAAGAAATCGAAGAATTTCCTGAGAATCCTACAAGATCAATTCGTTCTTTTTTCTCTGACAGATAGTCAGAACTTCATCTTGGTTCGAATCCTACTGAGAGGTCCACTAGAGATCAAAAAAATTTGAAGAAAAAACAAGATGTTTCTTTTGTCCCTTCCAGACGATCGGAAAATAATGAAATGGTTGATATATTCAGGATAATTACGTATTTACAAAATACCGCCTCAATTCGTCCTATTTCATCAGATTCGGGATGTGATATGGTTTTGAAGGATGAATTAGATATGGACAGTTCCAATAAGATTTCATTCTTGAAAAAAATTCATTTTTGGATTTATTTCATCTATTCCATAAATGGAACAAAGGGGGATACACGTTACACACGATTTTGAATCAGAAGAGAGATTTCAAGAAATGGCAGATCTATTCACTCTATCAATAACCGAGCTGGATCTGGTGTATCATAGGGATTTTCCTTTTATATCGATTCCTACGGGTTAGACCAAAAAAAATTCTTGAATGAGGTATTCAACTCCAGAGATGAATCGAAAAAGAAATCTTTATTGGTTCTACCTCCTCTTTTTTATGAGGAGAATGAATCTTTCTATCGAAGGATCAATAAAAAAAATTGGTCCGGATCCACTACGGGAATGATTTGGAAGATCCAAACTAAAAATAGCGGTATTACTAGCATCAACGTCATGGAGGAAGTCAATCAATATAGATTGATCTGAAATTTGATTCAAATCCAATATAGCATCTATGGGTACAAAAGAAATGTATCAAATCCATTCTTTTTAATGAAGATCCAATCGCAACTTCGAATATGTAATTTAAAGGGATCAAATAGGAAATGATACTCTGAATCATATAACTATAATGAAATATATGATCAACCAACATTTACTGAATTTTAAAGAGACTCGGAAGAAATGGTTTGATCCTTCTATTTCTCCAACCGAGAGATCCATGAATCAGGATCCTGATGCATATAGATACAAATGGTTCAATGGGAGCAAGAATTTACAGGAACATTTGAAACATTTCGTTTCTGAAAAGAAGAACCATTTTCAAGTAGTGTTCGATCGATTACATATGAGTAAATATTCGATTGATTGGTCTGAGGCTATCGACAAACAAGATTTGTCTAAGTCACTATGTTTCTTTTTGTCCAAGTCACTTCTCTTTTTGTCCAAGTCACTTCCCTTTTCGTCCAAATCACTTCCTTTTTCTTTGTAAGTATCGGGAATACCCCCGTTCATAGGTTCGAGATCCACATCTATGAATTGAAAAGTCTGAATGATCTACCTTGCAATCAGTTGTTAGAATCAATAGGTGTTCAAAACGTTCATTTGAATAAACTGAAACCCTTCTTATTGGATGACCGTGATACTTTCCAAAGATCAAAATTCTTTATCAATGGAGGAACAATATTACCATTTTTGTTCATAAAATTACCGAAGTGGATGATTGACTCATTCCATACTAGAAATAATTGCGGAAAATTCTTTGATTACACGGATTCTTATTTCTCAATGATACCCCTTGATCGAGACAATTGGCTGAATCCCGTGAAACCATTTCATAGAAGTTCATTGATATCTTCTTTTTATAAAGAAAATCGACTTCGATTCTTGAATTGTCCACGTCACTTCTGGTTCTATTGTAACAAAAGATTCACTTTTTCTGTGGAAAAGACCCGTATCCATAATGATGATCTTACATATGGACAATTCCTTAATATCTTGTTCATTCGCAACAAAATATTTTCTTTGTGCGTTGGTAAAAAAATTCATATTTTTTTGGAGAGAGAGAGACTATTTCACCAATCGAGTCACAGGTATCTGATATATTCATACCTAATGATTTTGTACAAAGTGGTGATGAAACGTATAACTTATACAAATCTTTCCATTTTCTAATTCGATTCGATCCAGTCGTTTGTAGAGCTATTTACTCGATCGCAGACATTTCTGCAGCATTTCTAAGAAAGGAACGAATAGTCAATTTTGAAAGAACTTATTGTCGGCCTCTTTCAGATATGAATCTATCTGATTCAGAAGGAAAGAACTTGCATTAGTATCTTAGTTTCAATTCAAACATGGGTTTTATTCACACTCCATGTTCTGAGAAATATTTATCATCCGGAAAGAGGAAAAAACGGAGTCTTTGTCTAAAGAAATACGTTGAGAAAGGGCAGATGTATGGAACCTTTCAACGAGATAGTGCTTTTTCAAATCTTTCAAAAAATTGTGTCCATTTTTCATGATATTATGTATGGATCAGATATATCATGGCCAATTCCTTAGAGGATTCTTCCACAATGGCCTATGATAAGTGAGATTTCAAATAAGTGTTTACAGAATCTTCTTCTATCCCAAGAAATGATTCATCGAAATAATGAGTCGCCCGTTCCATTGATATGGGCACATTGAGATTAAGAAATGCTTAGGAGTTCGTCTATTCAATCCTTTTCCTTCTTTTTATTGCCGGATATCTTGTTCATATCCATCTTCTCTTTTTTTTCCAAGCCTCTAGTGAGTTACAGACAGAGTTAGAAAGGATAAAATCTTTGATGATTCCATCATACATGATTGGGTTGCGAAAACTTCTGGATAGGTATCCTACATCTGGAATGTATTCTTTTTTATTTAAGAATCTCTTTGTAGTTGCTTTAGAACAATTAGTAGATTCTCTGGAAGAGGTACGGGGTTCTTCTTTTGGTGGCAACATGCTATTGGGTGGTGGTCCCGCTTATGGGGTCAAATCAATATGTTCTAAGAAGAAAATTTGAATATAAATCTCATCCATCTCATAAGTATCATACCAAATTCCATTAATCGAATCAATTTTTCAAGAAATAAGATACATCTAAGTCGTACAAGTAAAGAGATCCATTCATTGATAAGAAGAAAAAATGTAAACGGCAATTGGATTGATGATAAAATGGAATCCTGAGTCACGAGCAGTGATATGATTGATGATGAAGAAAGAAAATTCTTGCTTTAGTTCTCCACATCGATGACAGAAAAAAGGATTGATTCAAATTCAATATCCTTATGAAAAATCGGTCATATCAGAACTTTTCCGCTACCGAATTCATTTTGAATTTGATAAATGTATTGCTTGTGAGATATGTGTTCGTGTATGTCTCATATATCTACCTATTATTGATTGGAGGTTTAAAAGAGAGATTAAAAAGATTCAATTGTTTAAATATAGTATTGATTTTGAAGTCCGTATATTTTGTGGTAATAGTGTCGAATATTGTCCAACAAACTATTTATCGATGACTGAAGAATATGAAATTTCAACTTATTATAGTCACGAATTAAATTATAATCAAATTGCATTAGATCGGTTACCAATGTCAGTAATTGGAGATTACACAATTATGAATTCTAATCAAATGAAAATGGATAAAGATAAACCCCTTGATTCAAGAACGACTACTAATTACTAATATTTTTTATATAAAGATAAACAAAAACAAGTCTTATTTTTTTTATGAGAACCTAATAAACTTATCTTATTAACTAGTGATTATTGAGAATCACTCTTTAATTTAAACTGTGAATATGTGTTTTCTTAATTATTTTAAAATGATAAAAAATTGTAATTTCTAAAAGAAAAAAGAAAAGATTGGCCGATAATTTTAATATTTAATAACTTTATCTATATCTACAGTAATCCATCCATATTAAGATTTAATTGCATTAAAAACTCATCATATAGAAGAAGAAAAATAAGGGGAACACCCCTCTCTTTCCTGGACTATTTAGTAAGGTCATGAAACATTTTGACTGATTTTTCTCTTATACATAATGGATTTACCTGGACCAATACATGATATACTTGTATTTCTGGGATTATTTCTTAAATTAGGAGGTCTAGGAGTAGTATCGTTTACTAATCCAATTTATTCCGCCTTTTCGTTGGGATCAGTTCTTGTTTGTATATCCTTATTATATATTTCATCAAACTCCTTTTTTGTATATGCCGCCTAGCTTCTTATTTATGTGGAAGCCATAAATGTCTTAATCATATTTGTTGTTATGTTCGTGAATGGTTCATAATATTCTAACGACTCCTATCTTTGGACTATTAGAGATGGAGTCACTTCACTAGTTTGTATAAGTATTCTTTTTTCACTAATTACTACTATCGCAGATACGTCATGGTACGGAATTATTTGGACTACAAGATCAAATTAGATTATAGAGCAAGACCTTATAAACTACATTCAACAAATTGGAATTCATTTATCAACATATTTTTATCTTCCGTTTGAACTAATTTCTATAATTCTTTTACTTTCTTTGATAGGTGCAATTACTATGGCTCATCAATAACAAATAATTTAGTTAGAATTAAAAAAAATAGTTTAATCTACTGTCAATATTCCCTTTTTTATGTAATTGCTCGATTCTAGTAAATCAACTCGGTTGAATTTTTTTTCATATTGAAATGAATCGAGGTTGATCAGGAGTTAGTCAATGATGTTCGAACATGTACTTTTTTTAAGTCTCTATTTATTTGCAATCGGTATCTATGGATTGATCACAAGTCAAAACATAGTTAGAGCACTTATGTGTCTTGAACTTATACTACATTCGGTTAATATCAATCTCGTACTATTTTTTGATATATTTGATAGTCGCCAATTAAAAGCCGAGATTTTCTCAATCTTTATTATAGCGATTGCAGCTGCGGAAGTTGTTATAGGGCTAGCTATTTTTTTCGTCGATCTATCATAACAGAAAATAACTCGTATTAATCAATCAAATTTGTTGAAAATTTAGCCATAACTATCATATAAATACATATAAGAATATATATATATATATATAGAAATTATAGAAAATACTTTCTATAAAATATCATTTCAGTGTCTTTTACATATTTATTTACAAATAATACTAATATGTATAGTAATATTTCAATATATATTTAGATTGAAATATTGACGATCCATTAGTCAACGTGAAGTTGCATGTGTGATTCATGCGACTCATATGATCATGGTTGTTGAAAGATAAATCAAAGTCTTTTGGTCCCTTCTGATGAGCAGATTTATAAAAAAATTGATTCTTAAGATTTTTTTTTGATAAATCATTGATCCATCTAGTTTCTATATATAAATATAAATAAATAATAAATTATATAATTATAAATTTATTATTATTATTATTATTACTTTACCAGATCGAAAAAAATTTATGTTCAAAACTGCAATTTATAGACCCAATGTCACATTCAGTAAAAATTTATGATATATGTATAGGGTGCACTCAATGTGTACGAGCCTGCCCCACAGATGTATTGGAAATAATACCTTGGGACAGATGTAAAGCTAAGCAAATTGCTTCCGCGCCAAGATCAGAAGACTGTGTAGTTTATAAAAGATGTGAATATGCCTGTCCAACAGATTTTTTGAGTGTCCGTGTTTATTTGTGGCATGAAACAACTTGCATCATGGGTCTGTCTTAGTGATACGTTACAATAAATTCTACTTGAATCATTTGATTCCTTTTTACTGATAAAAGCTCGTGCTCAAAAGAATATATTTTCTTGAGCTTGGGCTTTTTTCTCAAAACGCATCTTGTCTTCATCACGAGTTATTTCCCTTGGTTAACAATACTTGTAGTTTTCCAATATTCGCGGGTTCGTCAATTTTATTTATCCCTCATAAAGGGAATAAGATATTTAGATGGTACACTATATGTCTTTGTTTGTTAGAACTCCTTATAACAGCCTATGTCTTCTGTTATCAATTTCAATTGGACGATCCATTAATTCAATTAGAAGAGGATGCTAAATGGATAAATGTTTTCAATATTCACTGGAGACTGGGAATCGATGGACTTTCCATAGGACCTATTTTACTAACAAGATTTATCACTACTTTAGCAGCTTGGCCTGTTACTCGAAATTCACGATTGTTCTATTTCCTGATGTTAACAATGTACAGTGCTCAAATAGGATTATTTTCTTCTAGAGATCTTTTACTTTTTTTATCGCGTGGGAGTTAGAATTAATTCCTGTTTACTTACTTTTATCTATGTGGGGAGGAAAGAAACATTTGTACTAGGCTACAAAGTTTATTTTGTACACTACGGGGGGTTCCATTTTTCTCTTAATAGGAGTTCTAAGTATGGGTTTTTATGGTTCCAGTGAACAGACATTAGAATTTGACAGATTAGCTAATCATTCATATCCTATGACATTAGAAAAAATATTCTATTTGGGCTTCCTTATTGCTTATGCTGTCAAATCACTGATTATGCCCCTACATACATGGTTACCAGATACCCATGGAGAAGCACATTAAGTACATGTATGCTTCTAGCGGGAATCTGATTAAAAATGGGAGCATATGGATTAATTTGTATCAATATGGAATTATTACCGCATGCTCACTCTATATTTTCTCCTTGGTTAGTGATAGTAGAGGCAATCCAAATAATTTATGCAACTTCAACCTCGCTTGGTCAACGCAATCAAAAAAAGAATAGTCTATTCTTCTGTATGACACATGGGTTTCGCAATTATAGGAATTAGTTTTATAGCCGGCATGGGACTCAACAGAGCCGTTTCACAAATGCTCTCTCATGGATTTATTGGCGCTGCCCTATTTTTCTTGGTAGGAATGAGTTGTGATAGAATACGTCTTGTTTATCTCGACGAAATAGGGGGAATATCCATTCCACTGCCAAAAATATTTACCATGTTTAGTAGTTTCTCAATGGCTTCTCTTGCATTGCCGGGAATGAGTGGTTTTGGAGTTAGTAGTGTTTTTTGGACTAATTACTAGTTTAAAATATCTTTTAGTGCCAAAAATATTAATTACCCTTGTAATGGCAATTGGAATGATATTAACTCATATTTATTTCTTATCTATGTTATGGCGAATGTTCTATGGATACAATTTTTTCAATATTCTAAACTCAAATCTCATGGATTCTGGACCACGAGAACTATTTGTTTCAATTTGTATCCTTTTACCCGTAATAGGAATTGGTATATATATCCTGATTTTGTTCTTTCTTTATCAGTTGACAAGATACAAGCTATCCTATCTAATTATTTTCATAGATAGTTTTTTTCTCAATGAGATAGAAGTCTTATAATCTAAAATTATAATATATTTGAAACTATTCGTTGTACAACGAAAATATAATAATAAAGTGAATTAGAAAGATGTATCCCAAGTTTTTAAGAACTGTTTAAATCTTAATTCAAACAGTTCTTAAAACTCAAACAAATTTTCATTATATATATCTTACTTATTCTGCATGCAATTTCTACAATTTAATTAGATTTTATGTGAATGAACCATAACTATGTAGACCTATTCCTAATAGATTGATCCTAAAATAGAATATCCAAATTATAAGAAATCCTATAGAAGCTACAAGTGTCGACTTCATACCGTGCAAACTTTGATTTGTTCTAGTATGTGAATAAATCGCGAACATGGTCCAAGTAATAAATGCCGAAGTTTCCTTGGGGTCCTAATTCCAATAATACCCTCATGCTTTGTTAACTCATACCGCTCTAGAAAGAATACCTATGGTTAAAAAGATAAACCCTAAACTAATAACACGATTACTCCAATAATCCAAACGCTGATTTAATTGATATTTATAAAAATTTGGAAATGAAAGAAAAGAAGTGCTTTTAACAACATTCTTTTTTCGTTCATATATTCAATCTTCCCAAAGAAAAATGACTTAATTAGTATTAATAAATTTTTGCTTCTAAAAAACATATCGATGTTTTTTTGGAATGTAATGACTAAAAAAGCGACTAATAATAACGAACCACGTAAAAGATCCACATAGCTCAATAACATCACACTTACATGCATTATTAACCATTGAGATTGTAGAGCAGGTACTAATATTGCTAATTGATGCATTTTATTTGAAAGACCATATGTAGTGAAACCTTGAGTAAAAATGGCACTTGGCACGGTTATTGTGCTTAAATCATTTTTATGATTCCATAGCTTGGAAGCCATATAAATAATGGAAAAACTCCACGAAAGGGAGATCAATGACTCGTATAAAGTACTTAATGGAAAATGTCTCGAAGAAATCCAACGAATAACTGATAATCCTGTTAGAGAAAAAAAAGTAGCTAACATTCCTTTTTCCGACGAATGGCGTAATCCAATGATTTCGTGAACTGATAGAATCATCAAATGAATCGCAATCACAATTGAAAAGATTGAAAAAGAGAAATGTGTTAATATATGTTCTAAAGTCGCAAATATCATGCATAAAAAGGGTCTTATTACAGAATTGAAATAGGGAATTAAATACATTATAAGATCCATTCTATCTCTTTTAGAGTATGCCGCTACTCGGACTCGAATCAAGATGCTCTAGCACTACTTCCTAAGAGCAGCGTGTCTACTAATGTCACCATAGCGGCTTACTTGAAATAATAATAGTCAAGTCATGTTGAATCGTCTAGATGTAGATTCTAGAGTCCGATATAGTTATCCTTTAGGAAATGGATGAATAAGGGTTCTTTTAAACTCTTTTGTTTAAACTAAAGTATTCTTTTCATTTTTAATAACACTTAGATAACTTAGAAAGATCTTTTTTATCAAAAAATAAATATAAATTAATTAAATAGGATGATTTTATACATATCAAGATATAATTACTAAATTTGATAAACGAAATTAGAAATTAAAAGACTCGTTTTCTAAAAAAACTTGTTTTTAGTCTACTTTTTAATGTATTTAGTGTATTAGTGTATTAATATTTGTTGTTTGTTATGTACATAATTTGAATATAGAATAATACTTACTAAACAAAATAAATTTCATCTGATCTTGGGATAGACATATAATAAAATAGTTTTAATATTCATTATAGTTACATTTTATTTCTTTTCCTAATGGAAAAGAAATAAAATAATACTTAGAACCAAACTAGCAGCTATTTTATGTCGAATATTAACTTATCTGTCTGCTTGTTCTAACTAATCTTGAGGAGGTAAATAAATACACAAGTTAATATAAAAATTTGCATATTCTATATATAGAAAAGGAACTTTCATTTTATGTTTTTTTATTCAGTTCTAGAATATAAGAAGTAAGGATTTTTATAAGATTTCTGATATTTTCTTATCATAGTGGATTGAAATCCATTCAATCAATTTCATAAAAAACAGAAATTAGGTAATTTGAAAAAAAATTACTAGAAGAATTAGTTGATTTATTGATGCAAACTATATATCAATATTCATATCCATATTCTACTGATATTGGTATAGTTATTGGTATAGTATATAATATGGCTATATATTTCTAGAATACAATTCTAGTCTAGTGGAAAAAAAATTAATATCACATTCTCCTTCTCTTTTTTTTATAAAAAATACGTTTCTACTTCAAAAATGAATATTTTAGTTAAAAAATTAATAACTAAAAAATGACTCTATATCGAGCTATTTGGACAAAGCATTTAAGCAACAATTTATAACCTTTTCAAATTTTTGAAATATCTGAAAAAAAACAAGAAAATTTACGGTTTCATATCTTTTTTTCATTTTTTTATTGTTTTCTTGAAAAGCAATAAAAATTGATGAATCGGAAACAATTATAAGAAAAAAAACGAAAATTTATGTTTTTCATGGAACGTACATATAAATATGCATGGATGATATCCTTTCTTCCATTTTCTATTACTACGTTAATAGGATTTGGACTTCCACTTATTCCTACAGCAACAAAAAATATTCGATGTAGGTGGGCTTTCCCGAGTGTTTGCATGCTAACTATAGCTATGGTATTTTCTGTTAATCTTTCTATTTGGCAAATAAACGAAAATTTTATCTATCAATATCTATGGTCTTGGACTGTCAATAATGATTTTTCTTTAGAGTTTGGACACTTATTGATCCGCTTATTTTTACTATGCCAATATTAATTACTACGGTTGGAATCACGGTTCTTATTTATAGGGATAATTATATGTCTCATGATCGAGGATATTTAAGATTTTTTCTTATATGAGTTTTTTCAATACTTCTATGTTGGGATTAGTTACTAGTTCTAATTTAATACAAATTTATATTTTTTGGGAACTTGTAGGAATATGATCCTATTTATTAGTAGGTTTTTGGTTCACACGACCAATTGCAGTAAGTGCTTATCAAAAAGCTTTTGTAACCAATCATATAGGGGATTTTGGTTTATTATTAGGAATTTTAGGATTTTATGGAATAACGGGTAGTTTAGAATTTCGAGATTTGTTCAAAATAGTTACTAAATTAATTCATAATAATGGGGTAAATTTTTTATTTATTACTCTTTGTGCTTTTTTTAAATTCCTCGGTGCAGTTGCTAAATCTGCACAATTTCCCCTTCACATATGGTTACCTGATGCTATTGAAGGACCCACTCCCATTTTGGCTCTTATACATGCTGCTACTATGGTAGTAGCAGGAATTTTTCTTGTAGCTCGTCTTCTTCCTCATTTCTTAGTCATACCTTACATAATGAATATTCTTTCCATAATAGGTGTAATAACAGTATTGTTAGGAGCTACTTTGGCTCTTGTTCAAAGAGATATTAAAAGAATTTAGCTTATTCTCTCAATTGGTTTATATTATATTAGGTCTAGGTATAGGTTCTTATAGGACTGCTTTATTCCATTTGATCACTCATGCCTATTCGAAAGCTTCATTGTTTTTTAGGATCTGGATCCATTATTCATTCAATGGAATCCATTGTTGGATTTTCACCAGATTAAATTCAAAATATGGTTCTTATGGGAGGGTTAACAAAATATATTCCAATTACAAGAATTACTTTTTTATTAGGTACGCTTTCTCTTTGCGGTATTCCACCTCTTGCTTGTTTTTTGGTCGAAAGACGAAATTCTTAATGATAGTTGGTTGTATTCACCAATTTTCGCAATAATCGTTTCATTTACAGTAGGATTCACTGCATCTTATATGTTTCGAATGTATTTACTAACCTTTGATGGACATTTACGTATTCATTTTCAAAATTACAGTAGCGCTAAAAATAGTTCTTTTTATTCAATATCTTTATGGAAAAATGATGTACCCCAAGCCATAAAAAAAATTACTGTTTTCAACAATGGATGCTAAGGTTTCTTTTTTTCACAAAATACATATCAAATTAAAAAAAAATCAAAACAGAGTACGATACTTTACTACTTACTTTCGAAATAAATATACTTACACATATCCTCACAAGTTGGACAGTATTATGTTATTTCTCATGCTTATATTGGTATTATTTACTTTATTGATTGGATCAAATGGAATTGATTTTGGTGGACTAGATCCTGACCTATTGTCAAAGCGGTTAACTTTATCTACAAAAAATTTCCATCAAAATGAGCCTTCGGATTTTTATGATTTTTTAAAAAATGCAGTTTTTTCAGTAAGTATAGTCTTTTTGGATTATTTATAGCATCCATTTTATATGGATCTGTTTATTCATCTCTATAGAATTTGAGTTTAGTCAATTCATTTGTGAAGAAGAGTGGCACGATAATTTTATTCGACCTAATAAAAAATGTGATATATAACTGGTCATATAATCATGGTTATATAGATATTTTTATGCTAAGATTTTTACTGGAAATGTAAGAGAATTAGCTAAAGTAGTTCAGTTTTTTGATAGATATACAATTGATGGAATGATAAATGGGATTGGTGTTATTAGTTTCTTTATAGGTGAAGGGATTAAATATATGGAAGTTGGGCGAATTTCTTCTTATCTATTCTTGTATTTATTTTTATTACTTTTTACATATAAAAAATATTGTGCCATTAAATTTCATATAGCATTTTCAAACCTATCATTTTTTAAATATCACAATGGGCGGTTCCATCGTTTATAATTGAAAGAAAAGTTACAATAGGTTTTCCAAACCAAAAATAAGTTTTCTCTTCTTTAAATTTTCCCAATTCCAAATTATCTTGATGGATATCAAGATAAGAATCTTCATGAACCGGGCTATCTTTTCTTCTTTAGTGGATCCCTCTTATTCCTATTTCATTTTCTTCATTTCGTAAGTTGTTTCTACATCACTTCGTTCCCTTTCTAAGGTTTCTTTCAGTTTTTTAGTACCGATAGGCGATGGCATTCTGCCTAAATACTAGACACGGGCGATAAATAAGAGAATACTAAAGATTCTAGTCATAGAATTTCTCAATTCTGACATAAAGCACTTATTAGATCGAATCAAATGATTTTTCCATATCCAGAATAATACCAATCCAACGCATTTCATGAATAAAATGTGACCAATTAACCAACCAACAATACTACTTGTTACAAATAACATCTTATTGTTGCATCGAAACATATAAATGTTGACTAATATGGCTAACGTTTAACTTGGTAAAATGAAATGGTTGAATAATTGAAAAATGAGATTATTAAGGAATACACATTGAATGCTGAGATTACGCATGGAATTTCTGGTACTAGATCCATAATGAAAAAAGTTTTTGTGATTGTTCCAAAAGAAATGAAACAAAAGATACGGTAGAACTAGGACAGTTATTGTATAAGGTCTACCCAATGCTAGATGCAGAGGCGCACATCATGAGCTGCCCTATAATAGAACCCGTTGTTGCTGATATCTCCTTCTCAGTTCCTTACCCGAGCTCGGAGAAGGAAGAGATAAGAGTGCCCTATGGAAAAAGTAATCAGAAATCCATAATAAAGTCTGACCACAACGACCAAATTTACTATCTTCATGCATAAGGATAATAGATTACCTAGTAGAAAAGATTTATAATCATCACAAATCTCCCTTTTTTTCTTTTCTATTTAAATTTCTCGATTATTATATGATGATTTCTTAACTTTCCATATATAGAAAGAGATAGACTAGAAATGACATCTCTTATGTCAACGATACCATCTTCTTTGATTGAGTGACATCTCTTATGTCAATCACACCAAAGAAACATTAAATGAATGGAATTGGGATATAGATGGAATATAAAGAAATAGAGCCACTTTGAGTTTCCCTATGAAATGAGGCATGTAACGGAGCCACTACGAATAAGTTCTGGGAGTTATGAAGGAAGCTTCGAACTCATGGGTTGAGAATGGGAGTTGAACTCTATGAGGTCGAATCTCCCGTTGTTCCTCAGTAGCTCAGTGGTAGAGCGGTCGAATGTTAACCGATTGGTCATAGGTTAGAATCCTACTTGGGGAGATTTGATTGATTCTTAATTTTATTAAAGAATGAAGAATTGAATGAAATGGCTCGCTTTGACCATTAAGGGTAGGTAACCCGTTCCCTGTCTTTGTTTCTATTGCATTCTATCTCATCGTATCACATTCTGTTTTATGATATTTGAGAATCACCATCAATACCTTGGCATAGATCCAAGGTAATCCCTTGTAAATAGCCCTGTGTCTATTTATAACTAGCCAATTAAGAATTCCCAGATGATGTACTAGCAGTGCATCAGAAATGCAGTCATCGATTCTCCCGATATAACACAATTAATGTGAGCAAACATATTAATGACGAGGAATGCATTTTTGCTATGCTACTAATACTTGCTCTGCTATTCTGCCCAAGCCTGGCAGAGGAAGAGTTACGGGGAGTAAAACACAAACACGCTAGGTTAAGTATGGTTACTATATGTAATAAAAAAGCCTTCACGATAAAATAAATAAAAAGTAAGGCCATTCCATTCCGATAAAAGACCATACCCAAGTTCAATAACTTTGTGTCCGCTATCCCGATCATGATTTTCTTACTCCTTAGTGGGAAAGGTCCTTCCCTTTTGGGTTGGTTGTCGGCGAGGAGGGATTCGAACCCCCGACACCGTGGTTCGTAGCCACGTGCTCTAATCCTCTGAGCTACAGGCCCAACCCCGTCTCTATTGGATACGTTCCCGAGAGTACCCTCAAAAAGGAATCTCTCCTCAGCCATTTCATTTTTGGTTAAGAAAATGTGAAAGTGTGTTTCTCTCTATAAGAACAGTGCGTTCTGGGGTGTGAAGGGGGAGAGAAGAGATATCATAATCGAGGTTTTGAATAAGAGGACCTTTGCATTTTTTAGTAAAATAAGAGGTTTTAAGCTTTTTATCATTCTGACGTTGAGCTATTTTTTCACAGGACCTCCCCTTCAGTATCATCACTGCAATATAGTTTAACCACCAAGCTCACGATGGATTGGTGTGGTTCCTCTATGCCTAAGACACCAGAATATCGAATCATGAACAAAGAAAGACATGAGAATGAGAGAAATATTGGCTGGTGATTGCGAGGCCCCAATTCTTGATTGGAAGGAACACCAAAGGGCTCCGTCCTTCCCTATCTATCCAAGGGAAGGAAGGGCAGAGCTTTTGGTTTTTTATGCTGTCAAACAGTTGAACAATGAAAATAGATAGCGAGTGCCTGATTGAATTGATCAGGTCGTGTTCGAACAAGGTTCAAATCTCTTGGTTTATTAGGATGCCTCAGCTGCATACATCACTGTACTTCCACCTAACACCTACCGTAATGATAAACGGCTCATCTCGCCGTGACCTTATCTTGGATTCTCAATACTTCTGTCGCTCCATCCCCACAGGGGAAAAGAACCCATCACTGTCTCGGCTGTGCTACCGGAGGCTCTGGGGAAGTCGGAATAGGAGAGCACTCATCTTGTGGTGGGCTTATTACTTAGATGCTATCAGCAGTTATCCGCTCTGCACTTGGCTACCTAGCGTTTACCATGGGCATGATAACTGGAACACTAGAGGTGCGTCCTTCCTGGTACTCTCATACTAGGGAAAGGTCATCTTAATGCTCTAACGCCCACACCGGATATGGACCGAACTGTCTCACGACGTTTTGAACCCAGCTCACATACCGCTTTAATGGGCGAGCAGCCCAACCCTTGGAACATACTACAGCCCCCAAGTGGAGAAGAGCCGACATCGAGGTGCCAAACCTTCCCGTTGATGTGAACTCTTGGGGAAGATCAGCATGTTATCCCTAGAGTAACTTTTATCTGTTGAGCGACGGCCCTTCCACTCGGCACTGTCGGATCACTAAGGTCGACTTTCGTCCCTACTCAACGGGTGGGTCTTGCATTCAAGCTCCCTTATGCCTTTGCACTCGAGGGCCAATCTCTGTCTGGTCTGAGGAAAACTTTGCATGCCTTTGTTACCTTTTGGGAGGCCTACGCCCCATAGAAACTGTCTACCTGAGACAGCCCATTGGCCTGTAGGTCCTGACAAAAGGTAAGAATTCTAGCTCTTCCAGAGACGTATCTCACGGATGGCTCGGACCCCATCTCGGAAGGAGGCCTTCTTCGCTTTCCACCTACGCTGCGCAGGAAAGGCCCAAAGCCAATCTCTGGGAACAGTGAAGCTTCATAGGGTCTTTCTGTCCAAGTGCAGGTAGTCCGCATCTTCACAGATATGTCTATTTCACCGAGACTCTCTCCGAGACAGTGCCCAGATTGTTACGCCTTTCGTGTGGGTCGGAACTTACCCAACAAGGAATTTCGTTACCTTAGGACCGTTATAGTTACGGTCGCCTTTCACCGGGGCTTCGATCGTCGGCTTCCCTGTCATCAGGTCACCAACTTCCTCGACCTTCCAGCACTGGGCAGGCGTCAGCCCCCATACATGGTCTTACGACTTTTCGGAGACCTATGTTTTTGGTAAACGGTCGCCCAAGCCTGGTCACTGCGACCCCTTTTGTGAGGAGGCACCCCTTCTTCCAAAGTTACGGGGCTATTTTGCCGATTTCCTTAAAGAGAGTTGTCTCGCGCCCCTAGGTATTCTCTACCTACGTACCTGCGTCGGTTTCGGGTACATGTACCCTTTTGTTGAAGGTCGTTCAAGCTTTTCCTAGGAGTATGACATGGGTTATTTCAGCGATGCAGCGCATGGTACTCTGACATTGGCTCGAGGCATTTTCTCTACCCCTTCTTACCCTGCAAAAGCAAAGTCACCTTGCGTCCTTGAACCGATAACCATATTTCAGCTAACCTTGCCTCCTCCATCCCTTGGATCAACAAGGGGTAGTACAGGAATATTCACCTTTTGTCCATCGACTTACCTTTTGGCCTGATCTTAGGCCCTGACTCACCCTCCGTGGGCGAACCTTGCGGAGGAACCCTTAGGTTTTTGGGGCATTGGATTATCACCAATATTTGTGTTACTCAAGCCGACATTCTCGCTTCCGCTTCATCCACACTTACTTGCGCGGGAGCTTCCCTCTAACACGAAACGCTCCCCCATCGATGCATTTTGACATCCCACGACTTCGACGGGTCGCTTAGCCGGTTCATCTTCGGCGCAAGAGCACTCGATCAGTGAGCTATTACGCACTCTTTCAAGGGTGGATTCTTCTACACAAAACTCCTGGCTGTCTTTGCACCCCTACCTTCTTTATCACTGAGTGGTCATTTAGGGGCCTTAACTGGTGATCCGGGATGTTTCCCTCTCGACGATGAAGCTTATCCACCATCGTCTCACTGGCCGACCTTGGCCCCTGTAATTTTGGGGTCATATCTAGTATTCGGGGTTTGCCTCGATTTGGTACCGCTCTCGCTGCCCGCATCGAAATAGTGCTTTACCCTAAGATGTCCAGTCAACTGCTATGCCTCAATGCATTTCGGGGAGAACCAGCTAGCTTTGGGTTCGAGTGGCATTTCACCCCTAACCACAACTCATCCGTTGATTCTTCAACATCAGTCGGTTTGGACCTCCATGTAGTTTCACCTAAGCTTCATCCTGGTCATGGATAGATCACCCAGGTTCGAGTCCATAAGTAGTGATAGTCGCCCTATGAAGACTTGCTTTCGCTATGGCTTCGGTGGGTTCCCTTAACCAAGCCACTGCCTATGAGTCGCCGACTCATTCTACAACAGGCACGCGGTCAGAGATCACATTCTTCTCCCACTGCTTGGGAGCTCACAGTTTCATGTTCTATTTCACTCCCTGATGGGGGTTCTTTTCACCTTTCCCTCACGGTACTACTTCGCCATCGGTCACCCAGGAGTATTTAGCCTTTCAGGGTGGTCCTTGCTGATTCACACGGTATTCCACGTGCCCCATGCTACTCGGGTCAAAGCGTAAGCTAATGATGCTAGTGATGCTTTCGGATCATATAGATATCCCTTCAACACAACATAGGTCATTGAAAGGACCTCGGACGACTCATCAAAGCACAAAAGCCAGGATCTTTCAAAAAATGAATTCCTATTTGAAAAGTGCATAACCGCATGGATAAGCTCACACTAACCCGTCAATTTTGGACCTAATTTGAGATTTTCCTTGGGAGGTATCGGGAAGGAATTGGAATGTAATAATATTGATTCATACAGAAGAAAAGGTTCTCTATTGATTAAAACCAAATAATGTACCTATAGGATAGAGGAAGAGGAAGAAACCGAAGATTTCACACAGTACTTTTTTTGATCGAAAAATCAATCTGATTTATTTAGTACCCCTCGCTCGATGAGAAACTGGGTCAGATTTTACAGGATCACCAAACCTTATGGGACTTAAGGAATGATGGAAGGAAATAAAAAGAAAAGAGAGGGAAAGAAAATCGAAATGAAATAAAGAATTAAAAATAAGTAGAAAATAGAAGAGCCCAGAATCCAAATGAACAATTCAAACCCCTAAAGGGGCTTACTGATTCTCGAAGAATGGGGGGAAAAGGGATTGATCGAGAAAGGTTCTTATTAGATTAGAATAGAAGATCGTGATTTGATCTGCATATGTTTGGTAAAAAGAATAATCTTCTTCTTTGATCCTAAATGGAAAGTGTTCAATTGGAACATGAAAACATAAATGAACTGGTCTTAGTTACTCTTCAGGGCAGAGTGGAAGAAGGAAAGAGATTCTCGAACGAAGAAAAGGATCCAATTACTTCGAAAGAATTGAACGAGGAGTTGTATGAGGGGAAAATCTCATGTACGGTTCTGTAGAGTGACTTGTTTGTCAACTTTTCCACTATCACTGTAACAACCCGATATTCGTGTCGAATTATAATCGACAATTTAAACGATTAATATTGACCCAAATTTCTATTTGAGGTATTTAAATTTGGTTGAAATTCTTTTGTATATGGTTAAAAGGGTTTCCGGGCTTTAGTTTTCTCGGCCCACTTAATTATTTTATGCCGTGATTAAAATTAATCCCGTCCCCCTCTTTACGTTCTTTGACCCGATCCCCCTTTCATTTTCATTCGCGTGCCCTAATCGATCGAGAGAAAAATTAATGGCGGCTCGTTCTTCTTCTTCAAATTGCGCTTCCGTGAATTCGAAGATGGCTTGCTCGATTCTTCGATCGCCCCGGCTTCGTCTCTGTGATGCTCGACTGCTTAAATTCGTCGACAAGGTGAGTGCTACCACTCACATCTAATTCATGCTTAATATAGTGTTTCGGCAATTTCACGTTGATTCGATGTTGTTTTGTGAAGTTCTTCTGTGCTCGGCCGTTCGATTATTGTGTATCATTGTTGGTCCCTCCTTGATTTCGGTATTACTTTGAATCTGGTTCCCTGCCCTAATTTGTATATGTTATTCTACGACTCCGGTTTTGATAATGTTTGACTTTTATGGAACTGGAATTTTGAAAATTGCTGATTCTTTGATTTCAAGACTCTTTTGCTTGGAATCCACACTATTTAGTACAAACATTTTTGTTTGTTCTGGTATTCTTTGGTGTTAC
Organism: Allium cepa; assembly: GCA_030765085.1. NCBI lineage: Eukaryota > Viridiplantae > Streptophyta > Magnoliopsida > Asparagales > Amaryllidaceae > Allium > Allium cepa. The sequence goes on from CM060938.1 coordinate 518,356,767, forward strand.
CCTGTTTCACTTGTTCATATGCATTGCTCACTCCCTGTTTTGCGTCCTCCTTGAGGTCTGTTGCATATCATATTGGCATCCCTCTTGCTGTTTACTTATTGCTGGAGTTAGTGGTTGATGCATTGTGGTGTCTGGTATTTGATTATATGATATTGTGAAGATTTGCATTGTGCTTATGTCCACCGATGCATTGAGTCTGCAATTATTGTTTCACTGAAACTCTGGGTATTGTGGCTTCGTTGCACTACTTCATGTGTTCATGTGAATGCTTGCATCCTTTGATTGTGCACTTTGGATTACTGTCTTGATTTGAAACAGCAGCCCATGAGTTTTCGAACTCGTTTCGATTGTGTCTTGGGCATTGCTCTGAACTATGGGTTGGAATCCCCTCTGTATTGATTTTGCAATTCACTGCCTACTTATTTTTTTTACTTGTCTTCATATGTGTTCATACATACCTTTGTATGTGTGTATGCATGTGTTGTTAAATTGCACTGCAGTTATTTTTGGGACTTGGTTTGCATACTTGATTTTTTTGCGAAAATAATCTGGGTGGCATTGTCTTGATTTGAGACAGCTGTTTTACGATTTTTGAACTCGTGTCGATTCATTGAACTGGGTTGTAGCATACACTTTGTTGCATAATTGAACTGGGTTGTAGCATACACTTTGTTGCATAATTGAACTGGGTTGTAGCATACACTTTGTTGCATAACTGAACTGGGTTGAAGCATACACTTTGTTGCATGATTTGAAGTCTGGTACTTCATTATTGATTCACTTCCACACAGTGTCACTTGGGCTTGTAGTTTGATAATCATGTCTGCACTTTGTTTATCTGGACTGCCTAGAGTACATGTATTCTTGGCTCTGGTTCATTGATGTTGCTTCAGCACTAAGCCTCGGCTTGCTTTTGTTTCTGTTCTTTCTGAAACTTGAGTTCCATGTAATTGCATATTTTCAGTGTTACTGTTATCTTGTACAACTTCAAATGTGTTCATTTGAGTTGTGTCTGCATTGTGTATATTCATGATACTTTGACTTTCATTTTATTGTACACTACTTTTCATTCACTTCAGCACTCTTCACTATTGTATATGTTGACTCCTTTACTGCTGTCGCATGCTTGAGCTTGACACGGTACTACCTGGTTCATTAAGCTTGATATCTTTGAATCTGGAAGCTTCACTTGAGTCACTGATTTATGTTGGCACTGTCATATTTTTGGCCAGATTAGAGTTTTGCATTGTATGGTCTATTCTGCATCACTTGTGTACATTTGTCTCTGTTTGGTTAGACTTGAACTGACTGCACTCACATATGTATATGTTTACTTCATGTACTCTTTGAGTTGCAGTGCTTCATGTTGATTTTATATCATGGCGTACATGTGAGTTCATGCTTTGATGTTGTTTCAATCTTCATGCACTGATGCATTGGAAGTGGTCTTGTTGCTGTTGCTATGCAGTTGCTATGCCTTGTGTTGAACCCCGTTTAAAACTTGGGTTTGACCTTGTGCTCGTTTGTGAATATTCATTGGGTACATTATCACTGTAGTGGCAAGGCAGTGCATGCAAGCGTGAACTGCAGCCACACGGTATTCATTGGGTACATTATCACTGTAGTGGCAAGGCAGTGCACGCAAGCGTGAACTGCAGCCACACGGTGCGGCTTTTATGATATTCTATTTGTTTTGTCTTATGGATCTTTTTGCGTATTCCACATTCAGTAGTGGCGAGGCAGTGCACGCGTGCGTGTACTGCAGCCCTACTTGAATAAATATTTTAATTGATATTTCAATGGTTTGAACTGTTTTGTTCATTTCAATTCAATATTCTGAATTACATTCTGATTTGGTTTAATTACTGTCGTCTATTCATTATTTAATTATTATTGCTACTGTGCACTAATAACTGAGTTTGAATTAGACTGACCCGAGTATTATTTTCTTTTGAATCTAATACTCGGGTCAGACCGAGTATTTCAGGTTGTAGATATTCTGCTTTGGGTTGCTGCTAGAGCTATGAAGTTCTTTCATATCTTTTGGAGTAGTCGTCGTCATTTGTTGTAGTCTGAAAAATTGTATAGGAAGATATGTATTCATGTATATTATATACGTTAATGTACTTGCATATGTAACTTCCTGAGTCGACTGTGGTAGTTGTATCATATGTACCGTGTCATATGTATTATATCAAATGTATTGTAACTGACATCAGTTATTGTATATATGAGACTTTCTATTTTATTTGTGTTCCGCAATATATTATCTGTGTAATATTTTATATTTACTGTTCTAAACTATTATGAACCATCGTAGTTCGTTTTATACTGGTATTGGGGTATGTCGATGGGAGAAAATAAAATCAGAGATGAAAAATTACGAATACTTATATATATATATATTACTCCTATCGAGATAACCAGTACTAGTGTAAGGCCTAACTATTGATGGCCGCTCCTCAACAGCCTTATTCTCCGGGCTAGTTGACAGCACTACACCGTAGTGTTCTTGGCTAGCGCGGGTATAGAGGTGGGGCGTCACAGCTTGGTATCAGAGCTTGGGGTTTAGAACAAATATAAAACATAACTTGGATGGAACATATGTTACAACTACTTGTCGACGTTTAATCTCTCGTATTTGCATATGATTGTCTTTGATTGTTAGGTATGAATTCCTAGCGCTTATTCATATGCATTTGATTTTGATTCTTGTGTTTTCGGCTTTGATTTGATTTAGCCGATGATTGATTTTGTTCGAATCTCAGCGATTCTGAACTTGATATTTTATGTTTTCCTCGGCTTGATTTCCATTCGACTTCGGTCACTTTGTTTTTGAGAAATTTCTAATTTCTTGATTTCCAAGACTCTGACTTTGTTTGCCGTTGAATTCTTTGTTGATGATGTTGAATCGTTTTGTACTCTATTATGGCCATTAATTGTTGACTTCGACTTGATTTTTATTTTTTTTGAAGTCATTTATGCATTTATGCTCATTTTGTTTCGTTATTCCATTTGTCAATCGATTCTTCTTTTCTGAATTAGTTGATGTCATCTTTGTCGACTTTGAAAACTTCTATTTCTGGAATTTTTGGATATTCCTACTTTGATGGATTTAGAATCGAATTATTTGGATTTTATTCACATCTTCGAATGTGAATTTTAGTGAATTGATTTGGTTTCCAAATTTAATCGATTTTTGATTATTTCCCGATTTGTTGCTATCATTTAGTAGCAACTTTGATGACCATTTCTTCGGGAATTTTTGTGAACATACCTTTCGATGAATTCGGTATCGATTTCTTTGGATTCTATTCACGTCTTCGTATGTGAATTCTTGTGATTGATTGATTTTACAATCATTTTTGTGATTTGTCACTTTAAAAAAATATATAAACGTTTTAATACTAGTAGTAAATATCAAAACTCTTTTATCAAAATGTTTTTAACTCTATTTTCAATATCAAAATCTTTTCCTAAACCGTTTTCCCATCTATTAGTATATACAAACCTTTATTTCACTCGTATGAGAAATCTAATTAAACGGCTTAGCAAAACAAGTGGTATGAAACGCTTGCGTTTACTTCGTCGGTTAATTTTTGGACTTGTTCGATTGAACCATATGTGACATTTTTCTAGTGAAGATCTACAATTTGTTCGTAAATATTTAAGTTAAGCTAGTGGTTATGGGACATGAAGCTAAACTTTTATATTCACTAGCTTAGTGTAATTGACACTTCTCGTTGATCTTGATGATCGCTTTATGAATTAGACTAGCAATTGCGCGATGTCTCTTTCATTGCAAGGTTAGACTAGACACCACTTGTGTGATTCCACTCACGCATACCTTTTCGCTTTTTGGTTAGTCTTGACCTCAATCTGTGTGATTCCATTCACACATGCTTAGTGTAATTGACACCCCTCGTTGATCATGATGATCGTTCTGATGGTCAGACTAGACACCACTTGTGTGGTTCCATTCACACATACCTTTCTGCTTTTTGGTTAGTCTTGACCTCAATCTGTGTGATTCCATTCACACATGTGGGGTAGCTCCCCTTGGTCTTCGGACCGTCGTGTGATAGGCCTCTTTCCCTTTTTCTGTGATTTCTAGATTCCTTATGTTGATTTCTGGAAATTTTATGCTTCACCTATTCTTGTGCATTGGTGAATTCGTATGTTATTGATTTGTCATGAGTACAAATTTGGGGTATGATACCTCTTTGGATCTTTGAGAAGATTCTTGTGATATTGATTATCTCTTATCGGTTGATCTCCTGTTGATCATTATTTGCATACTTATAGTTGTATGTCAGTATGGGTATTTCATATTTATGCCATACCTCTTATCGGTTGATCTCCTGTTGATCATTATTTACATACTTATAGTAGTATGTCATTATGGATATTTTATGTTATGCCATATCTTTTATTCTATGTCATATTCCCATTCGAGTTTTCATACTCCGTTCGAGTTCTCATACTCTTATCTTGTAATTTCTGGATTTCTTGTGTAGATTTCTAGAATTTGTGCTTCACCAATTTTCGTGATTTCTATTGATAAGTTTTATCAATTCTTGTGCATTGGTGAATTCGTGTGTTATTGACTTGTTATGAATACAAGTTTAGGGTATGATATCCCTTTCTATCTTTGAGAAGATTCTTGTGACATTTTTGATGAACGAAAATTCATTGGTATTATATTTTGATGCCAATTATTTCGATGAAATTTTGACGTATGTCGAAGTTGCTACTGACATTGCTATTTTAATCACGTGTTTTAGAAATTTGTTATTCTTCAAAATATTTCAAAATATAAATCAAAATTTGTTTTCAAAATTTTTACGATTTGCGCTTTCAAAAGAATGAGGAAGCGAATTAAACGTTTCAGAAAAATCGAGGACTATGACCCCTTTCTTTTACTGATTCGCTTAATTCCGGACTTGTCCGTTTGAGAACGTGAAATGTTATTTATTTAAAATACACAATTTTGCACTTTCAAGGAAACGATGAAGTGAATTAAACGATTTAGTAAAACTCGTGGTTATGGGTCATGTGCGTTTGCTATTTCGGTTAATTTCGGACTCGTTAATTGAAAATTTGTGATTTTTGATTATCGTTTTTGATAATCAGATATTTATTGTTTCTAATTATCGTTTGTGATAATTAGATATTTGTGGTTTGATTATCGTTTGTGATAATTAAACATTTGCGATTTGAGATTTGATTATCGGTTGTGATAATTAAATATTCGTTGATTTGTGATTTCTGATTTATCATTTTTGATAATCAGATATTTATTGTTTCTAATTATCGTTTGTGATAATTAGATATTTGAGATTTAATTATTGTTTGTGATAATTAAATATTTATGATTTAAGATTTGATTATCGGTTGTGATAATTAAATATTCGTTGATTTGTGATTTCTGATTTATCATTTTTGATAATCAGATATTTATTGTTTCTATTTATCGTTTGTGATAATTAGATATTTGAGATTTAATTATCGTTTGTGATAATTAAATATTTGTGATTTAAGATTTGATTATCGTTTTGATAATTGAATATTTGCTGATTTGAAATTTGATTACCGTTGTGGTAATCCCTGATTATCGTTTTTGATAGTTAGATATTTGTGTTTTCTAATTATCTTTGTTGATAATTAATTTTTTGCTGTTTTCTAATTATCGAATCGATGATTAGATATTGCTGTTTCGTGATTTCTGTATTCTGATTATCTATTTGATAACCAAATTTTGTTGAGAATTTGTGAATTTCTTTTATGAAATTAAAAGATTTCTTTGGCGTTTATATTGTACTACGCCAGTGTACCGGCTCAATTTTCTGCTACGTATGACGTTTTCCACGTCTTCCAATTACGGAAATGCCTTTGGGATTTCCGATCCTTATTCTTATTCTCGAGCTACCTTCTATTCACATCATTGCTTCTGAGGTTCAGCACCCTCGAAATAAAGATGTTTTTCTCGTGAAAGCTCAGTGGTTCTCAAATCCTATGGGTTTCACTTTGGAATCCAGAAAATTCATCGAGCAAACACGTCCGAGTTTATTCTTTCATGCTCTTGTGGTTGTTACCTTTTGTCCATTTATTCCTTATGATTGCGAGGACGCAATTTCTTTAAGGAGGGGAGTCTGTAACAACCCGATATTCGTGTCGAATTATAATCGACAATTTAAACGATTAATATTGACCCAAATTTCTATTTGAGGTATTTAAATTTGGTTGAAATTCTTTTGTATATGGTTAAAAGGGTTTCCGGGCTTTAGTTTTCTCGGCCCACTTAATTATTTTATGCCGTGATTAAAATTAATCTCGTCCCCCTCTTTACGTTCTTTGACCCGATCCCCCTTTCATTTTCATTCGCGTGCCCTAATCGATCGAGAGAAAAATTAATGGCGGCTCGTTCTTCTTCTTCAAATTGCGCTTCCGTGAATTCGAAGATGGCTTGCTCGATTCTTCGATCGCCCCGGCTTCGTCTCTGTGATGCTCGACTGCTTAAATTCGTCGACAAGGTGAGTGCTACCACTCACATCTAATTCATGCTTAATATAGTGTTTCGGCAATTTCACGTTGATTCGGTGTTGTTTTGTGAAGTTCTTCTGTGCTCGGCCGTTCGATTATTGTGTATCATTGTTGGTTCCTCCTTGATTTCGGTATTACTTTGAATCTGGTTCCCTGCCCTAATTTGTATATGTTATTCTACGACTTCGGTTTTGATAATGTTTGACTTTTATGGAACTGGAATTTTGAAAATTGCTGATTCTTTGATTTCAAGACTCTCTTGCTTGGAATCCACACTATTTAGTACAAACATTTTTGTTTGTTCTGGTATTCTTTGGTGTTACCCTGTTTCACTTGTTCATATGCATTGCTCACTCCCTGTTTTGCGTCCTCCTTGAGGTCTGTTGCATATCATACTGGCATCCCTCTTGCTGTTTACTTATTGCTGGAGTCAGTGGTTGATGCATTGTGGTGTCTGGTATTTGATTATATGATATTGTGAAGATTTGCATTGTGCTTATGTCCACCGATGCATTGAGTCTGCAATTATTGTTTCACTGAAACTCTGGGTATTGTGGCTTCGTTGCATTACTTCATGTGTTCATGTGAATGCTTGCATCCTTTGATTGTGCACTTTGGATTACTGTCTTGATTTGAAACAGCAGCCCATGAGTTTTCGAACTCGTTTCGATTGTGTCTTGGGCATTGCTCTGAACTATGGGTTGGAATCCCCTCTGTATTGATTTTGCAATTCACTGCCTACTTATTTTTTTTACTTGTCTTCATATGTGTTCATACATACCTTTGTATGTGTGTATGCATGTGTTGTTAAATTGCACTGCAGTTATTTTTGGGACTTGGTTTGCATACTTGATTTTTTTGCGAAAATAATCTAGGTGGCATTGTCTTGATTTGAGACAGCTGTTTTACGATTTTTGAACTCGTGTCGATTCATTGAACTGGGTTGTAGCATACACTTTGTTGCATAATTGAACTGGGTTGTAGCATACACTTTGTTGCATAATTGAACTGGGTTGTAGCATACACTTTGTTGCATAATTGAACTGGGTTGAAGCATACACTTTGTTGCATGATTTGAAGTCTGGTACTTCATTATTGATTCACTTCCACACAGTGTCACTTGGGCTTGTAGTTTGATAATCATGTCTGCACTTTGTTTATCTGGACTGCCTAGAGTACATGTATTCTTGGCTCTGGTTCATTGATGTTGCTTCAGCACTAAGCCTCGGCTTGCTTTTGTTTCTGTTCTTTCTGAAACTTGAGTTCCATGTAATTGCATATTTTCAGTGTTACTGTTATCTTGTACAACTTCAAATGTGTTCATTTGAGTTGTGTCTGCATTGTGTATATTCATGATACTTTGACTTTCATTTTATTGTACACTACTTTTCATTCACTTCAGCACTCTTCACTATTGTATATGTTGACTCCTTTACTGCTGTCGCATGCTTGAGCTTGACACGGTACTACCTGGTTCATTAAGCTTGATATCTTTGAATCTGGAAGCTTCACTTGAGTCACTGATTTATGTTGGCACTGTCATATTTTTGGCCAGATTAGAGTTTTGCATTGTACGATCTATTCTGCATCACTTGTATACATTTGTCTCTGTTTGGTTAGACTTGAACTGACTGCACTCACATATGTATATGTTTACTTCATGTACTCTTTGAGTTGCAGTGCTTCATGTTGATTTTATATCATGGCGTACATGTGAGTTCATGCTTTGATGTTGTTTCAGTCTTCATGCACTGATGCATTGGAAGTGGTCTTGTTGTTGTTGCTATGCAGTTGCTATGCCTTGTGTTGAACCCCGTTTAAAACTTGGGTTTGACCTTGTGCTCGTTTGTGAATATTCATTGGGTACATTATCACTGTAGTGGCAAGGCAGTGCATGCAAGCGTGAACTGCAGCCACACGGTATTCATTGGGTACATTATCACTGTAGTGGTAAGGCAGTGCACGCAAGCGTGAACTGCAGCCACACGGTGCGGCTTTTATGATATTCTATTTGTTTTGTCTTATGGATCTTTTTGCGTATTCCACATTCAGTAGTGGCGAGGCAGTGCACGCGTGCGTGTACTGCAGCCCTACTTGAATAAATATTTTAATTGATATTTCAATGGTTTGAACTGTTTTGTTCATTTCAATTCAATATTCTGAATTACATTCTGATTTGGTTTAATTACTGTCGTCTATTCATTATTTAATTATTATTGCTTCTGTGCACTAATAACTGAGTTTGAATTAGACTGACCCGAGTATTATTTTCTTTTGAATCTAATACTCGGGTCAGACCGAGTATTTCAGGTTGTAGATATTCTGCTTTGGGTTGCTGCTAGAGCTATGAAGTTCTTTCATATCTTTTGGAGTAGTCGTCGTCATTTGTTGTAGTCTGAAAAATTGTATAGGAAGATATGTATTCATGTATATTATATACGTTAATGTACTTGCATATGTAACTTCCTGAGTCGACTGTGGTAGTTGTATCATATGTACCGTGTCATATGTATTATATCAAATGTATTGTAACTGATATATATGAGACTTTCTATTTTATTTGTGTTCCGCAATATATTATCTGTGTACTATTTTATATTTACTGTTCTAAACTATTATGAACCATCGTAGTTCGTTTTATACTGGTATTGGGGTATGTCGATGGGAGAAAATAAAATCAGAGATGAAAAATTACGAATACTTATATATATATATCACTCCTATCGAGATAACCAGTACTAGTGTAAGGCCTAACTATTGATGGCCGCTCCTCAACAGCCTTATTCTCCGGGCTAGTTGACAGCACTACACCGTAGTGTTCTTGGCTAGCGCGGGTATAGAGGTGGGGCGTCACAATCACACCCAAAAAACCATACTCTGCCTTACGTAAAGTTGCCAGAGTATGATTAACCTCTAGATTTGAAATCACTGCTTATATACCTAGTATTGGCCATAATTTACAAGAACATTCTGTAATATTAGTAAGAGAAGGAAGGGTTAAGGATTTACCCAGTGTAAGATATCACATTGTTCGAGAAACCCTAGATGCTTTCGGAGTAAAGTATCGTCAAAAAGGGCGTTCTAGTGCGTTGTAGATTCTTGTCCAAGACTTGTATCATTTGATGATACCATGTAAATCGCTAGAAACATGCAAGTGTATGGCTAACCCAATAATGAAAGTTTCTTAAGGGGACTCGAGTAGGCTACCATGAGACAAAGGATATTCTTTATAAATGAGATTCAGTTTGAAGCTATTATATGTCCAAAGTCCAATATTGAAATCATTTCAGATATTTTCCCTTACTTTTCCCGTGTCAACAAATAATTCGAAATACCTTGAATTTTTCAGAATAGGTCCGAGTCAAATAGCAATGATTCGAAGCACTTCTTTTTACATTACACTATTTCGAAAACCCAAAGACTCAATCGTATGGATATGTAAAATACAGGATTTCCAATCCAAGCAAGAAAAGGAGGGAAACGGATACTCAATTTAAAGTGAGTAAATAGAATTCCATACTCGATCTCATAGATACATATAGAATTTTATGGAAAGCTGTATTCGATGAAAGCCATATGTACAGCTTGGAGGGAGATCTTTCATATCTTTCAAGATCCACCCTACAATTTGGGGTCAAAAAGCCAAAAATAAGTGATTCGTTTTTAGCCCTTATAAAAAAATTATTTTTGAACATCATTCACACTCATGTCACGTCGAGGTACTATAGAAGAAAAAACTGTAAAATCTGATCCAATTTATCATAATAGATTAGTTAACATGTTGGTTAACAATATTCTGAAACACGGAAAAAAAATCATTGGCTTATCAAATTATCTATAAAGCCGTGAAAAAGATTCAACAAAAGACGGAAACAAATCCACTATCTATTTTACATCAAGCAATACATGGAATATAGCAGCAAAAGCAAGACGTGTAGGCGGGTAGACTCGTCAAGTTCCTATTGAAATACGACCTACATAAGGAAAAGCACTCTCCATTTGTTGGTTATTAGGGGGTATCCCGAAAATGCCCGAATCGAAATATGGCTTTCAAATTAAGTTCTGAATTAGTAGATGCAGCCAAAGGGAGTGGCGACGCCATACGCAAAAAGGAAGAGGCTCATAGAATGGAAGAGGCAAATAGAGCTTTTACACATTTTCGTTAATCCATGAGTAGGATCTATATAGACACGTAGATCCATGGATCCATACATCTCAATCGGAAAACAATCAATCGAAAAGGAAAGAATCGAAATTGATCGATATCTTTCTCGAAATAAACAAAAAGAAAGATGAAACATAAATCTTGGATCAACTAACCCTCTCAAGGGATTGCTTAAGAATAAGAAAGAGGAATCTTATGGAAATATCATGGGATAAGGTTTGACCTATTCATAGGGATTCCGTAAATAAAATATCCAAAAAGTTTGAAATAATTGGGACTTTTTTGGAGATTGGATGTAGTTACCAATTTATGATCTGGCATGTACAGAATGAAAACTTCATTCTCGATTCTACGAGAATTTTTATGAAAGCGTTTCATTTTCTTCTCTTCAATGGAAGTTTCATTTTCCCAAAATGTATCCTAATTTTTGGCTTAATTCTTCTTCTGATGATCGATTCAACCTCTGATCAAAAAGATAGACCTTAGTTCTATTTCATCTCTTCAATAAGTTTAGTAATGAGCATAACGTCCCTATTGTTCCGATGGAAAGAAGAACCTATAATTAGCTTTTCAGGAAATTTCCAAATGAACAATTTCAATGAAAATCTTTCAATTTCTTATTTTACTATGTTCAAATCTATGTATTCCTCTATCCATAGAGTACATTCAATGTACAAAAATGGCTATAACAGAGATTCTGTTATTCGTATTAACAACTACTCTAGGAGGAACATTTTTACATGGTGCTAACAATTTAATAACTATCTTTGTAGCTCCAGAATGTTTCAGTTTATGTTCCTACCTATTATCTGGATATACCAAGAGAGATGTACGGTCTAATAAGGCTACTAAAAGTATTTACTCATGGGCGAGGCAAGCTCTTCTATCCTGGTTCATGGTTTCTCTTAGCCATATGGTTTATCTGGAGGGAGATTGAGCTTCAAGAAATAGTGAATGGGCTTATTAATACACAAATATATAACTCCCTAGGAATTTCAATTGCACTTATATCCATCACCGTAGGAATTGGGTTCAAGCTTTCCACAGCCCCTTTTCATCAATGGACTCCTAACGTATATGAAGGAGTGAGGTTTGCTCAACAAATTCCTACCTCTATATCTATCTCTGAGATGTTTGGATTTTTAAAAACTCCATAGACATGCAGAAGAGAAATGTTATCCCCACTTGGACCAAGACATAACTTTTACCAAAAGTTTTTTATGATCTTTTTGTTCAAATAACAATTAAGGTAAAGCAGGGTCAGGAACAACGAATCTCTTTACTATAAACAGATCCATTTTGCAAGTTTGTTATTGTGGGTAGTTCCTAGAAAGGATCGGACTAGTGACGTATACTCTACATAGTTGGTTTTCATCCTTCAGAGACTACGAGTGTAATAGGGGCATCCATTGACAAAAGGATCACCCTAAGATGATCATTCATGGCTATTGAGAACAAATCAAATCAGATGGTTCTATTTCTCAATCTTTCTGACTTGTGCTCCTACGTAACTAAGGTCGAAAGATTGAAAAAGTCAGTCATTAGCAACCACTGATGAAGAATTCCTCGAAAAGTTAAGGATTAGTAATCCTTTTTAGAAATCGAATGGATTTGGTCTTATACATACGCGAGGAAGGTAATCCAAAAAGAAAGAAGATGAGTTCTTCTTTCTTTTATCACTCAGGAGCCGTGCGAGATGAAAGTCTCATGCATGGTTTTAAATGAGAGAAAGAAGTGAGGAATCCTCTTTTTGACTCTGACTCTCCCACTCCAGTCGTTTCTTTTCTTTTTTTACTTCGAAAGTAGCTGCTTTAGCTTCAGACATGCGAATTTTCGGTATTCCTTTTTATTCTCATCAAACGAATGGCATCTTCTTTTGGAAATCCTAGCTATTCTTAGCATGATATTGGGGAATCTCATTACTATTACTCAAACAAGCATGAAACGTATGCTTGAATATTCGTCCATTGGCCAAATCGGATATGTAATTATTGGAATAATTGTTGGAGACTCAAATGATGGGTATGCAAGCACGATAACTTATATGCTGTTCTATATCTCCATGAAAATCTGGGAACTTTTGCTCGCATTGTAGCATTTGGTCTACGTACTGGAACTGATACCATTCGAGATTATGCAGGATTATACACGAAAGATCCTTTTTTGGCTCTCTCTTCAGCACTATATCTCTTATTCCTAAGGGGTCTTCCTCCACTAGCAGGGTTTTTTGGAAAAATCTATTTATTCTGCTGTAGATGGCAGGTAGGCCTATATTTCTTGGTTTCAATAGGACTCCTTACGAGCGTTATTTCCATCTACTATTATCTAAAAATAATCAAGTTATTAATGACTGGACAAAACCAAGAAATAACCCTTCACGTGCAAAATTATAGAAGATCTCCCTTAGATCAAACAATTCCATCGAATGGAGTATGACTGTAAGTGTGACAGCAGCTACTATACTAGGAATATCAATGAAACCAATTCTTGCAATTTCTCAGGATACCCGCTTTTAGCTTCTAGGCCTATTTCTTAGTCCATGATCCCTCTTACTAACTAGAATAAAACAATTAGTAGATCTGTTCTGCCAAAAATGGGCTAGGGATATGAACTTATAATCATGGAATCTACTCGATCATCAGATTATAAGTTCATTCCATATCGGTCCAGACCGGAATAGGGTTATGTACATTCTTGTTATGAGAAGGGGTCATTTAAGCGTATGTAAATAGATATTATGTTTTCATATGGATCCCTACATCGTTACATTCTATTTAAGATTAGGAGTAGGCGTAATCGGACCTGCTTTTGACATATCTATCGCCATTTTGGTACCATATTCACATCTTTGGGCTTCTATTGAATCGAGAAATAGGTTTGATTGTACATCTTTTGATATATAGGGTATCCTATGGATAATTCAAATCGAAGCAATTTTATATCTGACTCGGGCTTATATGACATAATCGATCGATAGAAATACCCCAACACTTCATCAACCTTTGTCCATATATCACACTAGATAGATACCATATTCACGGAATACGATTCACTTTCAAGATGTCTTGATGGTGAAATGGTGGACATGCGAAACTCAAAATCTCGTGCTAAACAGCGTGGAGGTTTGAGTCCTCTTCAAGGCATAATGTTGAGAATGCTCATTGAATAAGAAATTCAATAACAGATTTCGGATCTAATCAATATTGACATACTGAGTATCCTATCTGTTGATACAAAGTATTCCGACGATCCCCATGAACCGAGTCTAAGCGGTTGGAATTGGAACAGGTTCGGTAACAGATCATGAAATCTTGGTGATCTTCTCTATTAATGAATGAGGATTCCATTTGGAAATTGTCCGCCCGGCGCCATCCCCAAGTATATGATTCAAAAGAAATCACACAGGGGTAGATTGATAGAAACTTTTAGTAAAATACCTACCAGTACCCGTAACTCAGCGGATAAAGTACATTACATTGTACATTTTAGGGATTGGCGACTTACCCAATCAGTGACTTTGGCACTAGACGCACCCTAAATGGGTACTATCGGGTCTGATGAATTAGAGAATAGACAGACGCCTGTTGGCATTCCATCTTTCCTTCTCTTTTCAGGGCTTATCCGAAAGAGAATCCAGTACCTCTTGGTCGTGAATAGGACGAACCACCTCCATGGATATCTTTGCTTCTACACAAAACGATTAGAATTAGGCTCGGCCAACCGGAATATGTATTATCCATATGGGAGATCTTCCAATTGAGAAGATCCATCGGCCTGAGACAAAGAGAAAGGTCTATCTATTTTTATAGTTATTCGGTTAAACCAATGACTCGTTATTGGAGCAGATAGCAACAATCGTTTCATCGGACATGCGTATTTTTCTTTTCCGACGGATTACCATGGTTTCATTAATGAAAATTCTTTGATGTAGTGAGTAATAGGCTCTAGTTGTTCGCTGTTCAAGAGTTCTTTTTTAGGCAGTTCATATCATCCATACATAGTGTTTTGATCTAAGATTTCAATTCTTCCATGCTTCAGCAGTAGCATATTGCTCCGTGGAGCTAAGGTCCAAAATATGGAATAAACAAGTGTTTCCACGACTCTACCACCCAGCCAACTCTGTTCCACTTAATCCCCTTTTCATGGCCACATATCTTTACGGCTAAGGAATGGGAAATATTTCCCCTGTTACATGAATCAAATATTTCATTTCATCCGAGAAAAGCCATCTCTTTCCCCACATTGTCTTTTCCATTTGATCCAATAGCATTCCGTTAGATAGGAAGAGATTTGATAAACACTGATAACTCTCAGATGGAGTATTATAATGGAAAGATCCATTAGATAATGAACTATTGGTTCTAAATCATCTCTGGCGATGAATCAACAATTTGAAGTGCTTATCTTGTGTATTCTTGATGAACCAGTGTCTAGATATAGATGTAGAAGAATTTGTTTAGGAATTAATAAGCCCCTTTGGCATCTATTCATCTGCAAGGAATTCTCAACGCGAAAACATGGAGACAAAGGGCTGATCTTTGAATAGGTAAAAGAATGGATCTACAAGGTCCTAAATGAATTAGCTTATTCGAAAAAGCCTTGTTCTTTGGACGATCTATCTCATGTCTAGTACTTCATGGTTCCACTCTACAAGAACTCCAAATCATTCTCTTAAAGCTCATCCTTTTTATGATAAATGATCTGCTTGCCCCCGAAATGACCTGGCCCAATAGGGAAATCCCAATTCGGTGGACCTTTCGATACAATCAAATAGTTTGCCACAAGGGCCCCATATTCTAGGAGCCCAAACTATGTGATTGAGTAAATCCTCCTCTATATATTGCGGGTTGAGGGCCCCTTCCCTTCTTCAAACTCCGATTCGTATTTTTCATAGAAAAATCTATGATCAACGATAGAAAACGATCCATTTTGCATCATATCTACCGGATTCCTTGGTTCGGGCCGAAGAAGTAATGTCACTCGATTATTATCAAACTGACTGCAATCCTTTTCTGTCCATGAGGATCCCGCTAGAGAGCCTTCTACTTCTAATAGGCCACAAACTATATTGGAAGCATTCTCAATGAATCCATAAGAAGTGATCCTATTTATTTCACCAGATCCGTGTCCGGGTGAAGACCAAAGATTTTGAGCGACCAATCCGGCAGAACAACTCAAAAGATAAAGAAGTATCGTTAATTTCTTCATGCTCGTTCCAAGTTTGAAGTATCATTTGTACAAATAGGAATCTCCTTCCTTACATGATTTCTTCTTCATATAGATAGATATAGGATCTATGGGGCAATTACTTAGAAGTACATTTTGCGCAACAGCCCTTCCTATCTGATAGAAAAAGACCCCATGATCCTGAACTGATCTTACCTGGGATCGCAAATCCCAAGTTTGTCTTTGAAGAGCGAATCTAATTGTATTAGCTTCTATAATTGATTTCTTCTGTGTAATACTAATTGATAGGGCCTTATTGATAAGTGCTACAAGATCTCGTGCATTAGAACTCATGGTTATGAACCCGAATCCATTAGTATGGAACATTTTCTTTTCCAAGTGAAATCTCCTAGTATATGAAAGAATGAAAAAGTGCTTTCATTGTTGTGGAATAAGAAGCCTTCGTATCTTAATGCATGTATTTTATTTATTCGGAGCTATTAGAGCGAGATCCACTTTTTGGGGAATATGAGTCGAAGTAATAACAAGAATATTTCTAATGGAACATTTTCACAATCTCTAGAGAGGTAGTTCTCTAATAGACCAACGGATAAGTAATTCGACTCGTTCACATACAGATCATAAATGTTTGGAATTCATATTATGCAAGGAGACAATGCTTTTGCTAATTTAGATTGAAGAGTGATATCAAATTGGTCTATTTTCATCGTCATATACATAGTTAGCACATATGTCATAGTTAGCAGCTCTGTATCAAGGTCATCATCAATATCGTCACTATCATCAATATGGATATCGTCACTATCATCAAAATCGATATCATCAATAAGATATTCTTTAGGCTTGTCATCCATAACTAGTTCGAAAATACCATAATGAATGAAACATAGGAGTTTGCCGCTAGGTTTTTGACCTAACAGTATCGTCCAATTCCTATAGAACCTATCACTAAAATACCCCTAGAAGGGGATAGGGCTAAGTGGAGTGAAAGGGCTTTTCCATAAGATGGGACATGAAAACAATTATCCACACACGAGGTTTGTGAATAAGTGATTGTCTGATAATGAGCAAGGAATATCTGTATTTCTGCTAAACAGAATCTATTGAACTCGTAATTCATTAGATACTTTTTCTGAATGTCAACTAAGTATCGTAAGCAAATTGATTCATGTTGTTCGATCATTTGATAACCCGAGTCACTCTTTGATAAAGGATCACGATGAGTCAGACTCAATAGAATTTGATCAATCCTTTTTTCTGTCATTAAGGTGGAGAACTGAACCAAGAATTCTCTTTCTTCGTCATCAATTGAATCACTATTCGCGACACATGATTCCATTTTATCATCAATCCAATCACCGTTCACGTTTTTTCTTTTTCTTATCAATGAATGGATCTCTTTACCTGTATGACTTACATATCTCGTATTTCTTGAAAAAGTGATTCGATTGATGGAATTTGGTATGATATTTAAGAGATCGATAAGACTTATATTCAAATATTTCTTCTTAGAACATATTGATTTGACTCCATAAGTGGGACCACCACCCAATAGCATGTTGCCACCAAAAGCAGAACCCCGTATCTCTTTCAGTGAATCTCCTAATTGTTCTAGAGCAACTAGAAAAAGATTCTTTAACCAAAAAGAATTCAGTTCAGATGTAGGATACCTATCTAAAAGTTTTTGCAACTCAATCATGTATGATGGAATCATCAAAGATTTTATCTTTTATAACTCTCTCTGTAACTCACTAGAGGCTTGGGGAAAAAAGAGAAGACGGATACGAATGAGATATCCAACAATAAGAAGAAGGAAAAGGATTGAATAGAGGAACTCCCAAGTATTTTATTGATCTCAGATGTGCCCATATCAATGGAACGGATGACTCATTATTTCGATGAATCATTTTTTTGGACAAAAGAAGATTCCGTAAACACTTATTCAAAATCTCATTTATCAGTGTCCATTGTGGAAGATTCCTCTGAGGAATTGGCCATGATATATCTAATCCATACATAATATAATGATGCAAATTTTTGACTGCTACTTAGTATTGGCAATGGGCCTGAAAAAGTATCTACAAGGGCGAAATTTAGATATTTGCACCCTGTCAAAGTAAGGAACCATGGCATATATGTTTGGAATAGATTCCAATTTGAGAGATTTGAAAAAGCACTATCTCGTTGAAAGGTTCCATACATCTGCCCTTACTCAACATATTTCTTTAGACAAAGACTCTGTTTTTCCTATTACCGGATGGTAAATATTTCTCAGAACATGGAGTGTGAATCAAACCCATGTTTGAATTGAAACTAAGGTATTGATGCAATTTCCCTTTTGAATCAAATAGATTCATATCTAAAAGCGGCCGAAAATAAGTTCTTTTAAAATTGACTATTTGTTCCTCTCTTAGAAATGTTGCAGAAATGTCTGTGATATAGTAAATAGCTCTACGAACGACCGGATCAGATCGAATTGGAAAATGGAAAGATTTGTACAAGTTATACGTTTCATCGCCACTTCGTAGAAAATCGTTAGGTATGAATATATCAGATACCTGTGACTCGATTGGTAAAATAGTCTCTCATTCCAAAAAAATATTATTATTTTTTTACCGACGCACAAAGATAATATTTTATTTTGAATGAACAAGATATTGAGAAATTTTCCATATGTAAGATCATCATTATGGGTACGGGTCTTTTCCAAAGAAAAAGGGAATCTTCTGTTACAATAGAACCGGAAGTGATGTGGATCATTTAAGAATCGAAGTCGATTTTCTTTATAAAAAGAAGATATCAATGAACTTTTGTGAAATGGTTTCACGGGATTCAGCCAATTGTCTCGATCATGGGATATCATTGAGAAATAGGAATCTGTGTTATCAAAGAATTTTCCACAATTATTTCTAGTATGGAATGAGTCAATCATCCATTTTGGTATCTTTTTGAACAAAAATGGTAATATTGTTCCTCCATTGATCAAGAATTTCGGTCTTTGGGAAGTATCATGATCATCCAATAAGAAGGGTTTCAATTTATTCAAATGAAGGATTTGAACACTTATTGATTCTAACAACTGATTGCAGGGTTGATTATTCGGACTTTTCAATTCATAGATGTGGATCTCGAACCAGTGAATGGGGATGTTCCCTATACTCACAAATAAAAAGCGAAGTGATTTGGACAAAAAGGGAAGTAACTTGGACAAAAAGATAAGTGACTTGGACAAAAAGAAACGAAGTGACTTAGACAAATCTTGTTCGACGATAGCCTCGGACCAATCAATCGCATATTTACTCATACGTAATCGATCGAACACTACTTGAAAACAGTTCTTCTGTTCAGAAACAAAATTTTCCAAATGTTCCTTTAAATTCTTGCTCCCATTGGACCATTTGTATCTATATGCATCAGGATCCCGATTCATGGATCTCTCGGTTCAATAAATAAGAGGATCAAACCATTTCTTCTAAGTCTCTTTCAAATTCAATAAATGTTGGTTGATCGTATATTTCATTATAGTTATAGGATTCAGAGTATCATTTCCTATTTGATCCCTTTGAATTCCATATTCGAAGTTGCAATTGGATCTATTTAGTAAAAAGAATCGTTTCGATACATTTCTTATGTACCCATAGATGCTTATTGGATTTGAATTTAATTTCGGATCAATATATATTGATTGACTGCCTCCATGATGTTGTTGCTAGAAAATACCGCTCTTCTTAGTTTTGGATCTTCAAAATCATTCCCGCAGTGGATTCGGACCAATTCTTTTGATCCTTCGATAAAAAGATTCATTCTCATTATAAAAAAAGGAGGTAGAACCAATAAAGATTTCTTTTTCAATTCATCTCTGGAGTTGAATACCATATTTAAGAATATTTTTTGGATCTAACCCGTAGGAATCAATAGAAAAGGCAAATCCCTTATGATACACCAGATCCGGCTCGGTTATTGATAGAGTGAATAGATCTTCAATTTCTTGAAATCTCTCTTCTGATTCAAAATCATGGTGTAACGTGTATCCCCCTTTGTTCTGGTTATGGAATAGATGAAATAAATCCAAAAATGGATTTTTTTTTTTCAAGAATAAAATCTTATTGGAACTGTCCATATCCGGTTCATCCTTCGAAACTATATCACATCCCGGATCTGATGAAATAGGATGAATTGAGAAGGTATTTTGTAAATACGTAATTATCTTGAATATATCAACCATTTCTTTATTTTCCAATCGCCTGGAAGGGACAAAAGAAACGTCTTGTTTTTTCTTCAAAAATTTCTGATCTCTAGTGGACCTCTCGGTAGGATTCGAACCTAGATGAAGTTCTGGCCATCTGTCAGAAAAAAAGAAAGAATTGATCTTGTAGGATTCCCAAGAAATTCTTCGATTTCTTTCGAAAGCAGACGAATAGTCGTCTGCTCTTCACGTTTCATGAAGAGCCGGGATATTGAGGAGGCATTTCGAGAATCGTTCTGACTCTATCTCTGTTCGTTCCATTTGTAGAAAGGAAGGATCCTAAAGAATCGATCTTTCTTTTAGTTGCTGAATCTCTGTTTGATCGATCAATGTGTGATATTCTGAATCCTCATTTCTAATGGAATCGAAATGATCTCTGGATTGATCAGAGGATCCTTTCGATTGGCTAGAATCCGTTACTTGAACGAAAATAGATCTTGTGGAATTATATTGAATATTTGACAATTCATTCCGTACCCTGCTAAAAAAACCAATCCTTGTTTATCAACCACACATTGTCTAACCAAATCCAATTCGCTCTCGATACATTCCTTAAAAAATCCGATTCATGTTGATTCTTCCCCCAACTAACGAAGGGATCTTGGCGGAACTGCAACATATGAAATTGAGCACAATTTTTCAAAGAAATACCCCACTTGTTTCTTGAGAAGAGATGGGAAACGTGCTCAATATCATTTGATTGAATAGTTGCCTCAACTCCTTGTTGTTTGAAGAAAACCTCCCCTTCAATTAGTCTTTTTTCACGAAAATCGGACATGAGATAACAAATCAAGTCTTTCCCTAAGATTACGAATAGTTGTCCCGAATTCACGTTGATTATGTTTCGCTTCTTCCCCGGAGAAAGACGATCAAACAATTCCCAATCATGGTCCTCGCGGATCGGATCATTCGTATAGGATAACAAAAAGATACTTTAGATATTTGTTATCTTTCTCTTTGAATGAGATCTCAATTCTAGCTACGGTTTCATTAGCGATCTAACAACTAGAATCCCTCTTTTTTCCTATCTGGTTCCTCCACCACTGTGAACCCCGGTTTAATTCAGGCATGATACACTTTTTATTTATTGGGAGGACCTAAGTACTCTCTTGCAGATCCATGAAACAACTCTCAGAAATCTTTTTCACTTTTGGAAGATACAGGAGTGAAACAATCAATCTATTGATATTGGAGGACCAAAAAGGTTCTTCCAATGTCTCATTTCTAGGTCCAATAGAATTCATAGGTATAGGAAGAGGCTCCATCAAATAGAGATTTTTTTCATTCGACTGTCTTTCGATTGGTAATACGAGATATAAGGACCACTACTACAAGCGTACTACACCTTTGAACGTGAAATATCGATTGCTTGTGGAACCCTGTGAATAACGTGAAAGTAGGATACTCCAAATTCGAGGGTCAGAGAGTTTCATAAGCATTCTTGGTGGGGGAAAAATGTGAGTGAAAGATCCAACTGAATCAAGTTTGATCCATGAATCTAAGAAATAATGAGAATTCTTGATCTCACTCATTATCTCTCTCAATTTGAAGATCCATGATTCGAATTGGTATCGTTTCACTGATCCCTCCTAAATATTTTCATTGATTCCTCCTAAGATTTTCATTTCAATTGGAATTTGGTTATTCACGATGTACAATGAGCCCTGTTAAGCATCCATAGCTGAATGGTTAAAGCTCCCAACTCATAATTGGAAAATTCGTAGGTTCAATTCATGCTGGATGCACGCCAATGGGAACGTTCAATAAGTCTATTGGAATTGGCTCTGTATTAATGGAATCTCATCATACATACATAACGAATTGGTATGCTATATTCATACCATAACATATGAACAGTAAGAACTAGAATTCTTATCGATATTGGAACTCATGGGGAAGAAAGTGGAGTTATGGATGGAATTAAATATGCAGTATTTACAGAAAAAAGTATTCGGCTATTAGGGAACAATCAATATACTTCTAATGTTGAATCAGAAAAACTAGGACAGAAATAAAGCATTGGATCGAACTCTTCTTTGGTGTCAAGGTAATAGCTATAAGTAGTCATCGACTCCCAAGAAAGGGTAGAATGATAGAACCTATTATGGGACATGCAATGCATTACAGACGTATGATCATTACGCTTCAACCGGGTTTTTCTATTCCACCTCTTATACATAATAAGACGGCGATACATTTATACAAAACTTCTACCCTGAGCACACGTAATAGAGCCATAGACAGACAAATGAAATCCAATCCACGAAATAATTTGATCTGTGGACAGCATCATTGTGGTAAAGGTCGTAATGTTAGAGGGATCATTACTGCAAGAGATAGAGGGGGAGGTCATGAGCATCTATGCCGTAAAATCTATTTTTGACGGAATGAAAAAGACATATCTGGTAGAATCATAACCATAGAATATGACACTAATCGAAATGCATACCTTTGTCTCATACATTATAGAGATGGCAAGAAAAGATATATTTTACACCCTAGAGGGGCTATAATTGGAGATACCATTATTTCTGGTACAGAAGTCCCTGTATCAATGGGAAATGCTCTACCTTTAAGCGCAGTTTGAACTATTGATTTACATAATTAGAAGTGACCAATTAGATTTATGATGAAATCAAGAAATTAATCACTGATCCAATTTGAGTACCTCTATGAGATAGATCTCAACAAAAAACTGTTGAGTAACTGCAGCAAGTGATTGAGTTCAGTAGTTCCTCATAGAAAACTATTGACTATAGAGATATGGTAATATGGAAAAGGAAAAATTGTTTAAAGCACGCACAGAACCGAAAGCTCCTCTTGTTTCAAAGAGAGGAGGATGGGTTATTCACATTTAATTTGATGGTCTGAGGCGAATTGAAAGCTAAGAAGTGGTAATTATAAAAATCCCCAGGGAAAAATATAGATATCTCGTACGTTACCCGTAATATGTGGAAGTATCGATGTAATTTCATAGAGTCATTCGGTCTGAATGCTATATGAAGGACATTAGAAAGATGATGGAATGAGGAGACCTAGGATGTAGAAGATCGTACATGAGTGATTCGGCAGATTTGGATCCTATATATCCACTCATGTGGTACTTCATCATACTATTCATATAAAATAAAGATCCATCTGTCTAGATATCATCATATACATCTAGAAAGCCATATGCTTTGGAAGAAGCTTGTACAGTTTGGGAAGAGGTTTGTAAAAGAAGAATCTACTTCAACTGATATGCCCTTAGGCACGGCCATACATAATATAGAAATCATGCTTGGAAAGGGTGGATAATTACCTAAAGCGGCAGGCGCTATAGCGAAACTGATCGCAAAAGAGGGTAAATCAGCCACATTAAGATTACCATCCAGGGAGGTTCGTTTGATATCTAAAAACTGCATAGCAACAGTCGGAAAAGTGGGTAATGTTGGGGTGAATCAACAAATTTTGGGTAGAGCCAATTCGAAGTGTCGGATAGGTAAGCGTCCTGTAGTAAGAGGAGTAGTTATGAACCCTGTAGACCATCCCCATGGAGGTGGGTAAGGGAAAGCCCTGATTGGTAGAAAAAACCCACAACTCCTTCGGGTTGTCTTGCGCTTGGAAGAAGAATTCGAAAAAAGAAAAAAATATAGTGATAGTTTTATTCTTCGTCGTCGTAAATAGGAATATTGAAAATAGAATTTTTATTTTTTTTTGAATTTGAAATAATATGATGGGTGAATGACGGGAATTGAACCTGCACGTGGTGGATTCACAATCCACTATCTTGATCACTTGGCTACATCCGCCCCTTATCTAGCTTAAGGATTTTATCTCTTTTCCATTCATCATTATTGTATTTATTCTTACCTTCATACTTAGATCGAGATATTCTATTGGACATAGAATGCTAATCTTTAAAATGTAAAAAAAGGAGTAATCAGCTGTGGCACCTTCACTAAAAAAATCCTTTTGTAGCTAATCATTTATCAAGAAAAATTGAAAAACTCAACATGAGGAAGGAGAAAGAAATAATAGTAATTTGGTCTCGGGCATCTACCATTATACCCAAAATGATTGGCCATACAGTCGCTATTCATAATGGAAAGGAACATTTACCTATTTATATAGCAGATCGTATGGTAGGTCACAAATTGGGAGAATTCACACCGACTCTGACTTTCGCGAGACATGCGAGAAACAATAATAAATCTCGTCGCTAATTTGGAAAAAAATAGATACTTATCATTCATTGGCGGAAGATAACCTTATGATAAAGAAAAAGAACTCAAATTCGAGTGGAGAAGTAAAAGTTTTAGCTCAACATATATGTATGTCTATTTTCAAAACGCAAAGAGTAGTTGATCAGATTCGCAGGCGTTCTTATGAGGATACGCTTATGATATTGGAACTTATGCCTTATCGAGCATTTTATCCCATTTTAAAATTGGTTTATTCCGCAGCAGCAAACGCTAGTCATAATATGGGTTTGAACGAAATCGATTTATTCATTAGCAAAGCCGAAGCCAATAGAGGTTCTTGTGTGAAAAGATTAGGACCTAGAGCTTGAGGATGTAGTTATCCGATAAAAGGCCAACTTTTCATATAACAATTCTATTAAAAGATAAATCAAAATTATCTTTCGATGAATTTAAGATTTAGATTCATATTTAGAAAAAAATAGATGGAAAGATAATATAAAAAAAATATGGGACAAAAAATAAATCCATTTGGTTTCAGACTTGGTACAACCCAAAATCATCATTCCTTTTGGTTCGCAAACCAAAAAAAAATTCTGTAGGTCTACAAGAAGATGAGGAAATACGGAATTGTATAAAGAACTATGTACAAAAAAAAATATCCTCAGGTTTCGAAGGAATTGGAATTGTGCATATAGAAATTAAAACAAGAATTGATTTAATCCAAGTTATAATTCATATTAGATTCCCAAATTTATTAATAGAGGGCCGAACACGAGGAATCGAAGAATTACAAATGAATGTACAAAAAGAATTTCGTTCTGTGAACCGAAGATTCAACATTGCTATCACACGAATAGAAAGACCTTATGGAGACCCCAATATTCTTGCAGGAATATATGGCTTCTCAATTAAGAAATAGAGTTTCATTTTGAAAGGCAATGAAAAGAGCTATTGAATTAACTGAACAAACAGATACAAAAGGAATTCAAATACAAATTGCAGGACGTATTGACGGAAAAGAAATTGCATGTGTCGAATGGATTAGAGAAGGTAGGGTTCCTCTACAAACAATTCGCGTTGTTCCTATACAATTCATGGTGCACTAGGCCTCAAAATTTGGATATTTGTGGATGAAGAATAATAGACCTTTATTTATTTTGTCATTCTATCCAATAATATAGTGGTATATAGAACAAAAAACTAGAAACTTTTTCTGTTTTTCTGTTAAATCAAAAAAAATCGAATTCTATAAGGTTGAATAAAAAAGAAATTAACCTTTTTTTATAATTGCTATGCTTAGTGTGTGGCCCGTTAGATTTTTCTTTATAGTTTTTAGTAGGACCAAAAAAACTGATCCCTAATATTAATTCAATAACTACAATAACTATATAAAAATAAAAAATAAAAAATTAACTTATTGCTTCATATTGTCGAGGTCCCAAAAACAGTCACAATATGACTAGATCAATCATATAGTTGTAACAACTGGAATTATTCCATAAAAAAAATATGATTGTGGATTTTAAATAAAAATAAAAATAAAGGGATGCGGATAAATGGAGAGGTGATAGAAAGAGAGAATAAAAATATCAATGATGTATAATTCCAATATGTATGGTCTATGAATTACTTCATATAAATAAAAGGCAGTGTAATAAAGCATTAATTTCATATTGTTTTAATACTATTTAATATTTTATCGATTGATATATAAATAATAAAGAGCTTCTGGTTAATAGAAACTGAGGAGACTGCCTCGGAAGCAGATTTTGTTGAGAGCTCCATTGCAAAGTTCAGGCCTAATCATTAATGGAGAAGCTATGGGAACAATGAAACATGTGACTGTAAAGGATTATATTTAAAAGAATCCAAATGATTGAGCAGGCGGGATGGTGAAATGGCGGAATGAACCAAGAACATATTTTTTTGCTCGAAGAGGTTGTGGATTGATCCTACGAATAAAGCAGGAAAATGAAAGTATCAATATTAGCCCACAAAACCCATATTTCTTATTTTTTGGATTACAATATGGTCTTGAATCAATAATTTATTAAAATAAAGGTAAAAAAGTAGGGATCCAGTATAAAAAAGAAACATTATCTATATCTAGAAATAGACAAATCTAACCGTATATACAGTTTCTTATCTAATAAATGAAATATAATATCAATAAATCACATTACTTAGTTTAATGTATTAGTTATTAAATACATGTGCATCTGTAATATTTTCGAATCCTTTCATTCATGAGGAGCTGGATGAGAAGAAACTCTCATGTTCGGTTTTGTAGTAGAGGTGGGAAAAATCCATTAACAATAACCCCAAAAGAACCAGATTTCGTAAGCAACGTGGAGGAAGAATGAAAAGAATATCTTGCCGGGGTAATCATATTTGCTTCAGCAGATATGCTCTTCAGGCACTTGAACCCATTTGGATTATCGCTAGACAAATCGAAGCAGGACGAAGAGCAATGACATGATATGCACATCGTGGTGGAAAAATATGGGTATGTGTTTTTCCCGATAAATCTATTACAGTAAGGCCCGCAGAAACATGTATGGGTTCGGGAAAGGGATCTCTCGAATATTGGGTATCTGTTGTTAAACCCGGTCGAATACTTTACGAAATGGGCAAAGTCTAAGAAACTGTAGCCAGAGCAGCAATTTCAATAGCTGCGTGCAAAATGCCTATAAAAACTCAATTTGTTATTCCAGGATAGGGGTGTAGAACTAAGTATAAAAAGGGATGAAAAAACAACCATGAGTTTCTTTATTTTTAGACAAATGCCATTTCTTATTTTTCCTCATTCTTTGCATTGAAATAAAAAATTCAAATAAAAATGATATGATTCAACCTCAGACCCTTTTGAATGTAGCAGATAATAGTGGAGATCAAGAATTAATGTGTATTCGAATCATAGGAGATGGTAATCATTGATATGCTCATATTGGTGACGTTATTGTTGGTGTAATTAAAGAAGCAGTGCCCAATATGCCTCTAGAAAGATCAGAATTAATAAGAGCTGTAATTGTACGTACATGTAAAGGACTCAAACGTGACAATGGTATGATAATACGATATGATGACAATGCATCGGTTTTCACTGTTCAAGAAGGAAATCCAAAAGGAACTTGAGTTTTTGGCACGATTGCTCGGGAATTGAGACAGTTGAATTTTACTAAAATAATTTTTCATGTATGATATTGGAAGACCGAATGGTACAAAACGTTGGCTAGAATTGCGGAAACGTTCTGATGCTACCAAGATAAATGCAGTGCATCAAAGATGCAGTCATCGATTCTCCCGATAGACTACAATTAACGCGAGCAAACATATTAATGATGAGGAACGCATTTTTGCTATGCTACTAATACTTGTACTTGCTCTGCAATTCTACCTAAGCCTGGCTGAGGAAGAGTTATTGGGAGTAAAAAAACAAATATGCTAATTCAAGTATGGTTACTATATGTAATTAAAAAGCCTTCATGGTAAAATAAATAAAAAGTAAGGCCATTCCATTTCGACAAAAGACCATACCCAAGTTCAATAGCTTTGCGTCCGCTATCCCGATCAAGATTTTCTTACCCCCCAGAGGGAAAGTTCCTTCCCTTTTGGGCTAGTTGTGGGCAAGGAGGGATTCGAACCCCCGACACGTGGTTCGTAGCCACATGCTCTAATCCTATGAGCTACAGGCCTCACCCCGTCTCTATTGGATCTGTTCTCGGGAGTACCCTCAAAAAGGAACCTCTCCTCAGCCATTTCATTTCGGGTTAAGAAGATGTGAAAGTGCATTTCTCTCTATAAGAACAGTGCGTTCTGAGGTGTGAAGGGGGAGAGAAGAGATATCATAATTAAGGTTTTGAATAATAGGACCTTTGCATTTTTTTAGTAAAATAATTGGTGTTCAGCTTTTTATCATTCTGGCGTCGAGCTATTTTTCCACAGGACCTCCCCTACAGTATCTTCACCGCAATAGAGTTTAACCACCAAGTTCAGGATGGATTGGTATGGTTCCTCTACGCCTAGGACACCAGAATATCAAATCATGAACAAAGAAAGCATGAGAATGAAAGAAATATTGGCTAGTGATTGTGAGGCCCCAATTCTTGGTTGGAAGGAACACCAAAGGACTCCTCCCTTCCTTATCCATCCAAGGGAGGGAA